>CM060984.1:2909324-7709324 GCA_030765065.1 Deroplatys truncata
CTTCTGTATACGTAGTAGAGAAAGTAAAAATGCTTTCTTTGGATTCAGTGGGTCCAAAAATTGTATTTCCGGTGAATCTCGTTTTTTAATTTTTGGGTGGAGTACTACTTATTGTAGGTAAATAATAGAGACAGTAAAAAGATGAGTTGTGGAATAGATAAGCGTCTGGTTGTCATTACGACATCTTGCATGCAACCAAATTGGGAAAAGTGTAACTTAGACTATAACTTGAAATAATTTCTAGCCTAAACTGTTGTCACGATGCACAGAAAAGCCAGACTTCATAAGGACGTTATGAAAATGAAGAACATATGTTAGTTGATAATGGGTAGAGAAAGCAGTAAGCATTGAAAATCAAACCATTTTGTTTTAACACTTGCTTGTTATACAATGATATGATGCCTCTAATTCCTAAAAATTAGTTTGTATGCTGCTTATGTCGCTGTGTTGTAATGTTATTGCTGTTTTCTTTTCACAGTTATTACATTCTTAAAGCCAAGTCTAAGGGAAATGTGTTGGAATGATATTTTGGTTAGCGTGTCACATCCCTTAACCTTCTTTGTAGAGCGGGTATGAGCGGAATAACCTCTCGATAAGCACCCCGCTTGCCCCGCTGCCACTGCAACGGAAGACATTTGAAGCCGTCTGTACTTCCTTGTACACAGTGTCTTTCAGACTTCCACACGATACCTTGTATACCCCTATAGAATGTAAACCAACCTAACCGCCGCATCATGTGCATTTTCATTGAATACTTGAGCAAGTGGACGCAAACATTTGTGTATTAATTCTTCTACGTCTGCGCTATTAGCAAAAGAAACAAATGCAATGATTAAGCACAGCATCCTTCTTCACTTCTGTCAGTTAATATTATGCTTCCAACAATAACAATATTTTCTGTGGCTTCTTTCGGAAGCTTCCAAATAAATCGAAATATTTGCTTGCTTTACATATGTATTATACAAATATATTTTTTTATTTATTTTAACTTCATATATGATTTGCTAATGCGATATTTCAGAACAACTTCGCAACACTCACCTGACATCCGGACCCTATATCAGCATAATATCCTGCCAGGCGCCCAACACACGAGAAACTGCTGCGATACTCTGGTTCTTTCTCCTGAAACAAAGTCAATATCTGAACATATCCATAAATGTAGGTACAGATACACTGCGACCTACGTTACATCTATTGTAGTTACCACCCTCAGGAGGAAGAGATGAAGTGAAGGAACAACAGGAGACTAGTATAGTGTATAGAACAGAGAGGGACACCTCGTACACCTACGTTACATCTATTGTAGTTACCACCCTCAGGAGGAAGGGATGAAGTGAAGGAACAACAGGAGACTAGTATAGTGTATAGATAAGAGAGGGACACCTCCTACACTGACCTACGTTACATCTATTGTAGTTACCACTCTCAGAAGGAAGGGATCAAGTGCAGGAACAACAGGAGACTAGTATAGTGTATAGAACAGAGAGGGACACCTCGTACACTGCGACCTACGTTAGATATATTGTAGTTACCAGGAGGAAGGGATGAAGTGAAGGAACAACAGGAGACTAGTATAGTGTATAGAACAGAGAGGGACACCTCGTACACCTACGTTACATCTATTGTAGTTACCACCCTCAGGAGGAAGGGATGAAGTGAAGGAACAACAGGAGACTAGTATAGTGTATAGATAAGAGAGGGACACCTCCTACACTGACCTACGTTACATCTATTGTAGTTACCACTCTCAGAAGGAAGGGATCAAGTGCAGGAACAACAGGAGACTAGTATAGTGTATAGAACAGAGAGGGACACCTCGTACACTGCGACCTACGTTACATCTATTGTAGTTACCACTCTCAGAAGGAAGGGATCAAGTGCAGGAACAACAGGAGACTAGTATAGTGTATAGAACAGAGAGGGACACCTCGTACACTGCGACCTACGTTAGATATATTGTAGTTACCAGGAGGAAGGGATGAAGTGAAGGAACAACAGGAGACTAGTATAGTGTATAGAACAGAGAGGGACACCTCGTACACCTACGTTACATCTATTGTAGTTACCACTCTCAGGAGGAAGAGATGAAGTGAAGGAACAACAGGAGACTAGTATAGTGTATAGAACAGAGAGGGACACCTCGTACACCTACGTTACATCTATTGTAGTTACCACTCTCAGAAGGAAGGTATGAAGTGAAGGAACAACAGGAGACTAGTATAGTGTATAGAACAGAGAGGGACACCTCGTACACCTACGTTACATCTATTGTAGTTACCACTCTCAGGAGGAAGAGATGAAGTGAAGGAACAACAGGAGACTAGTATAGTGTATAGAACAGAGAGGGACACCTCGTACACCTACGTTACATCTATTGTAGTTACCACTCTCAGAAGGAAGGTATGACGTGAAGGAACAACAGGAGACTAGTATAGTGTATAGAACAGAGAGGGACACCTCGTACACCTACGTTACATCTATTGTAGTTACCACTCTCAGAAGGAAGGTATGACGTGAAGGAACAACACGAGACTAGTATAGTGTATAGAACAGAGAGGGACACCTCGTACACTGCGACCTACGTTACATCTATTGTAGTTACCACCCTCAGGAGGAAGAGATGAAGTGAAGGAACAACAGGAGACTAGTATAGTGTATAGAACAGAGAGGGACACCTCGTACACCTACGTTACATCTATTGTAGTTACCACTCTCAGGAGGAAGAGATGAAGTGAAGGAACAACAGGAGACTAGTATAGTGTATAGAACAGAGAGGGACACCTCCTACACCTACGTTACATCTATTGTAGTTACCACTCTCAGGAGGAAGAGATGAAGTGAAGGAACAACAGGAGACTAGTATAGTGTATAGAACAGAGAGGGACACCTCCTACACCTACGTTACATCTATTGTAGTTACCACTCTCAGGAGGAAGAGATGAAGTGAAGGAACAACAGGAGACTAGTATAGTGTATAGAACAGAGAGGGACACCTCCTACACCTACGTTACATCTATTGTAGTTACCACTCTCAGGAGGAAGAGATGAAGTGAAGGAACAACAGGAGACTAGTATAGTGTATAGAACAGAGAGGGACACCTCCTACACCTACGTTACATCTATTGTAGTTACCACTCTCAGGAGGAAGAGATGAAGTGAAGGAACAACAGGAGACTAGTATAGTGTATAGAACAGAGAGGGACACCTCGTACACCTACGCTACATCTATTGTAGTTACCACTCTCAGAAGGAAGGTATGAAGTGAAGGAACAACAGGAGACTAGTATAGTGTATAGAACAGAGAGGGACACCTCGTACACTGCGACCTACGTTACATCTATTGTAGTTACCACTCTCAGGAGGAAGGGATGAAGTCAATGAACAACAGGAGACTAGTATAGTGTATAGAACAGAGAGGGACACCTCGTACTCTGACCTACGTTACATCTATTGTAGTTACCACTCTCAGGAGGAAGAGATGAAGTGAAGGAACAACAGGAGACTAGTATAGTGTATACAACAAAGAGGGACACCTCGTACACTGCGACCTACGTTACATCTATTGTAGTTACCACTCTCAGAAGGAAGAGATGAAGTGAAGGAACAACAGGAGACTAGTATAGTGTATAGAACAGAGAGGGACACCTCGTACACTGCGACCTACGTTACATCTATTGTAGTTACCACTGTCAGGAGGAAGGGATCAAGTGCAGGAACAACAGGAGACTAGTATAGTGTATAGAACAGACAGGGACACCTCGTACACCAACGTTACATCTATTGTAGTTACCACTCTCAGGAGGAAGGGATCAAGTGCAGGAACAACAGGAGACTAGTATAGTGTATAGAACAGACAGGGACACCTCGTACACCAACGTTACATCTATTGTAGTTACCACTCTCAGGAGGAAGGGATCAAGTGCAGGAACAACAGGAGACTAGTATAGTCTATAGAACAGAGAGGGACACCTCGTACACTGCGACCTACGTTACATCTATTGTAGTTACCACACTCAGAAGGAAGGGATCAAGTGCAGGAACAACAGGAGACTAGTATAGTCTATAGAACAGAGAGGGACACCTCGTACACTGCGACCTACGTTACATCTATTGTAGTTACCACAATCAGAAGGAAGGGATCAAGTGCAGGAACAACAGGAGACTAGTATAGTCTATAGAACAGAGAGGGACACCTCGTACACTGCGACCTACGTTACATCTATTGTAGTTACCACACTCAGAAGGAAGGGATCAAGTGCAGGAACAACAGGAGACTAGTATAGTCTATAGAACAGAGAGGGACACCTCGTACACTGCGACCTACGTTACATCTATTGTAGTTACCACACTCAGAAGGAAGGGATCAAGTGCAGGAACAACAGGAGACTAGTATAGTCTATAGAACAGAGAGGGACACCTCGTACACTGCGACCTACGTTACATCTATTGTAGTTACCACACTCAGAAGGAAGGGATCAAGTGCAGGAACAACAGGAGACTAGTATAGTGTATAGAACAGAGAGGGACACCTCGTACACTGCGACCTACGTTACATCTATTGTAGTTACCACTGTCAGGAGGAAGGGATCAAGTGCAGGAACAACAGGAGACTAGTATAGTCTATAGAACAGAGAGGGACACCTCGTACACTGCGACCTACGTTACATCTATTGTAGTTACCACACTCAGAAGGAAGGGATCAAGTGCAGGAACAACAGGAGACTAGTATAGTGTATAGAACAGAGAGGGACACCTCGTACACTGCGACCTACGTTACATCTATTGTAGTTACCACTGTCAGGAGGAAGGGATCAAGTGCAGGAACAACAGGAGACTAGTATAGTGTATAGAACAGACAGGGACACCTCGTACACCAACGTTACATCTATTGTAGTTACCACTCTCAGGAGGAAGGGATGAAGTGAAGGAACAACAGGAGACTAGTATAGTGTATAGAACAGAGAGGGACACCTCGTACACTGCGACCTACGTTACATCTATTGTAGTTACCACTCTCAGGAGGAAGAGATCAAGTGCAGGAACAACAGGAGACTAGTATAGTGTATAGAACAGAGAGGGACACCTCGTACACTGCGACCTACGTTACATCTATTGTAGTTACCACTCTCAGGAGGAAGGGATCAAGTGCAGGAACAACAGGAGACTAGTATAGTGTATAGAACAGAGAGGGACACCTCGTACACTGCGACCTACGTTACATCTATTGTAGTTACCACTCTCAGGAGGAAGAGATCAAGTGCAGGAACAACAGGAGACTAGTATAGTGTATAGAATTGAGAGGGACACCTCGTACACTGCGACCTACGTTACATCTATTGTAGTTACCACTCTCAGGAGGAAGGGATCAAGTGCAGGAACAACAGGAGACTAGTATAGTGTATAGAACAGAGAGGGACACCTCATACACTGCGACCTACGTTACATCTATTGTAGTTACCACTCTCAGGAGGAAGAGATCAAGTGCAGGAACAACAGGAGACTAGTATAGTGTATAGAACAGAGAGGGACACCTCGTACACTGCGACCTACGTTACATCTATTGTAGTTACCACTTTCAGGAGGAAGGGATCAAGTGCAGGAACAACAGGAGACTAGTATAGTGTATAGAACAGAGAGGGACACCTCCTATACTGCGCCCTACGTTGCATCTATTGTAGTTACCACAACCAGGAGGAAGGGATGAAGTGAAGGAACAACAGGAGACTAGTATAGTGTATAGAACAGAGAGGGACACCTACACCTACGTTACATCTATTGTAGTTACCACTCTCAGGAGGAAGAGATGAAGTGAAGGAACAACAGGACACTAGTATACTGTATAGAACAGAGAGGGACACCTCGTACACTGCGACCTACGTTGCATCTATTGTAGTTACCACAACCAGGGGGAAGGGATGAAGTGAAGGAACAACAGGAGACTAGTATACTGTATAGAACAGAGAGGGACACCTCCTACACTGCGAACTACGTTGCATCTATTGTAGTTACCACAACCAGGAGAAAGGGATGAAGTGAAGGAACAACAGGAGACTAGTATGGTGTATAGAACAGAGAGGGACACCTCCTACACCTACGTTACATCTATTGTAGTTACCACTCTCAGGAGGAAGAGATGAAGTGAAGGAACAACAGGAGACTAGTATAGTGTATAGAACAGAGAGGGACACCTCGTACACTGCGACCTACGATAGATATATTGTAGTTACCACAACCAGGAGGAAGAGATGAAGTGAAGGAACAACAGGAGACTAGTATAGTGCATAGAACAGAGAGGGACACCTCGTACACTGCGACCTACGTTACATCTATTGTAGTTACCACTCTCAGGAGGAAGAGATGAAGTGAAGGAACAACAGGAGACTAGTATAGTGTATAGAACAGAGAGGGACACCTCCTACACCTACGTTGCATCTATTGTAGTTACCACAACCAGGAGGAAGGGATGCAGTGAAGGAACAACAGGAGACTAGTATAGTGTATAGAACAGAGAGGGACACCTCCTACACCTACGTTGCATCTATTGTAGTTACCACAACCAGGAGGAAGGGATGCAGTGAAGGAACAACAGGAGACTAGTATAGTGTATAGAACAGAGAGGGACACCTCCTACACCTACGTTACATCTATTGTAGTTACCACTCTCAGGAGGAAGAGATGAAGTGAAGGAACAACAGGAGACTAGTATAGTGTATAGAACAGAGAAAGACACCTCGTACACCTACGTTACATCTATTGTAGTTACCACTCTCAGGAGGAAGGGATGAAGTGAAGGAACAACAGGAGACTAGTATAGTGTATAGAACAGAGAGGGACACCTCGTACACCTACGTTACATCTATTGTAGTTACCACTCTCAGGAGCAAGAGATGAAGTGAAGGAACAACAGGAGACTAGTATAGTGTATAGAACAGAGAGGTACACCTCCTACACCTACGTTGCATCTATTGTGGTTACCACAACCAGGAGGAAGGGATGCAGTGAAGGAACAACAGGAGACTAGTATAGTGTATAGAACAGAGAGGGACACCTCGTACACCTACGTTACATCTATTGTAGTTGCCACTCTCAGGAGGAAGAGATGAAGTGAAGGAACAACAGGAGACTAGTATAGTGTATAGAACAGAGAGGGACACCTCGTACACTGCGACCTACGTTAGATATATTGTAGTTACCACTCTCAGGAGGAAGGGATCAAGTGTAGGAACAACAGGAGACTAGTATAGTGTATAGAACAGAGAGGGACACCTCGTACACTGCGACCTACGTTACATCTATTGTAGTTACCACTCTCAGGAGGAAGAGATGAAGTGAAGAAACAACAGGAGACTAGTATAGTGTATAGAACAGAGAGGGACACCTCGTACACTGCGACCTACGTTACATCTATTGTAGTTACCACTCTCAGAAGGAAGGGATCAAGTGCAGGAACAACAGGAGACTAGTATAGTGAATAGAACAGAGAGCGACACCTCGTACACTGCGACCTACGTTACATCTATTGTAGTTACCACTCTCAGGAGGAAGGGATCAAGTGCAGGAACAACAGGAGACTAGTATAGTGTATAGAACAGAGAGGGACACCTCCTACACTGCGACCTACGTTGCATCTATTGTAGTTACCACAACCAGGAGGAAGAGATGAAGTGAAGGAACAACAGGAGACTAGTATAGTGTATAGAACAGAGAGGGACACCTCCTACACCTACGTTACATCTATTGTAGTTACCACTCTCAGGAGAAAGGGATGAAGTGAAGGAACAACAGGAGACTAGTATAGTGTATAGAACAGAGAGGGACACCTCGTACACTGCGACCTACGTTACATCTATTGTAGTTACCATAACCAGGAGGAAGGGATCAAGTGCAGGAACAACAGGAGACTAGTATAGTGTATAGAACAGAGAGGGAAACCTCGTACACCTACGTTACATCTATTGTAGTTACCACTCTCAGAAGGAAGGTATGAAGTGAAGGAACAACAGGTGACTAGTATAGTGTATAGAACAGAGAGGGACACCTCGTACACCTACGTTACATCTATTGTAGTTACCACTCTCAGGAGGAAGAGATGAAGTGAAGGAACAACAGGAGACTAATATAGTGTATAGAACAGAGAGGGACACCTCGTACACTGCGACCTACGTTACATCTATTGTAGTTACCACACTCAGGAGGAAAAGATGAAGTGAAGGAACAACAGGAGACTAGTATAGTGTATAGAACAGAGAGGGACACCTCGTACACTGCGACCTACGTTACATCTATTGTAGTTACCACTCTCAGGAGGAAGGGATGAAGTGAATGAACAACAGGAGACTAGTATAGTGTATAGAACAGAGAGGGACACCTCGTACACTGCGACCTACGTTACATCTATTGTAGTTACCACTGTCAGGAGGAAGGGATCAAGTGCAGGAACAACAGGAGACTAGTATAGTGTATAGAACAGACAGGGACACCTCGTACACCAACGTTGCATCTATTGTAGTTACCACTCTCAGGAGGAAGGGATGAAGTGAAGGAACAACAGTAGACTAGTATAGTGTATAGAACAGAGAGGGACACCTCGTACACTGCGACCTACGTTACATCTATTGCAGTTACCACTCTCAGGAGGAAGGGATCAAGTGCAGGAACAACAGGAGACTAGTATAGTGTATAGAACAGACAGGGACACCTCGTACACTGCGACCTGCGCTACATCTATTGTAGTTACTACTCTCAGGAGGAAGGGATCAAGTGCAGGAACAACAGGAGACTAGTATAGTCTATAGAACAGAGAGGGACACCTCGTACACTGCGACCTACGTTACATCTATTGTAGTTACCACACTCAGAAGGAAGGGATCAAGTGCAGGAACAATAGGAGACTAGTATAGTGTATAGAACAGAGAGGGACACCTCGTACACTGCGACCTACGTTACATCTATTGTAGTTACCACTCTCAGGAGGAAGGGATCAAGTGCAGGAACAACAGGAGACTAGTATAGTGTATAGAACAGAGAGGGACACCTCGTACACTGCGACCTACGTTACATCTATTGTAGTTACCACTCTCAGGAGGAAGAGATCAAGTGCAGGAACAACAGGAGACTAGTATAGTGTATAGAACAGAGAGGGACACCTCGTACACTGCGACCTACGTTACATCTATTGTAGTTACCACTCTCAGGAGGAAGGGATCAAGTGCAGGAACAACAGGAGACTAGTATAGTGTATAGAACAGAGAGGGACACCTCCTATACTGCGACCTACGTTGCATCTATTGTAGTTACCACAACCAGGAGGAAGGGATGAAGTGAAGGAACAACAGGAGACTAGTATAGTGTATAGAACAGAGAGGGACACCTACACCTACGTTACATCTATTGTAGTTACCACTCTCAGGAGGAAGAGATGAAGTGAAGGAACAACAGGACACTAGAATACTGTATAGAACAGAGAGGGACACCTCGTACACTGCGACCTACGTTGCATCTATTGTAGTTACCACAACCAGGGGGAAGGGATGAAGTGAAGGAACAACAGGAGACTAGTATACTGTATAGAACAGAGAGGGACACCTCCTACACTGCGAACTACGTTGCATCTATTGTGGTTACCACAACCAGGAGAAAGGGATGAAGTGAAGGAACAACAGGAGACTAGTATGGTGTATAGAACAGAGAGGGACACCTCCTACACCTACGTTACATCTATTGTAGTTACCACTCTCAGGAGGAAGAGATGAAGTGAAGGAACAACAGGAGACTAGTATAGTGTATAGAACAGAGAGGGACACCTCGTACACTGCGACCTACGATAGATATATTGTAGTTACCACAACCAGGAGGAAGAGATGAAGTGAAGGAACAACAGGAGACTAGTATAGTGCATAGAACAGAGAGGGACACCTCGTACACTGCGACCTACGTTACATCTATTGTAGTTACCACTCTCAGGAGGAAGAGATGAAGTGAAGGAACAACAGGAGACTAGTATAGTGTATAGAACAGAGAGGGACACCTCCTACACCTACGTTGCATCTATTGTAGTTACCACAACCAGGAGGAAGGGATGCAGTGAAGGAACAACAGGAGACTAGTATAGTGTATAGAACAGAGAGGGACACCTCCTACACCTATGTTGCATCTATTGTAGTTACCACAACCAGGAGGAAGGGATGCAGTGAAGGAACAACAGGAGACTAGTATAGTGTATAGAACAGAGAGGGACACCTCCTACACCTACGTTACATCTATTGTAGTTACCACTCTCAGGAGGAAGAGATGAAGTGAAGGAACAACAGGAGACTAGTATAGTGTATAGAACAGAGAGGGACACCTCGTACACCTACGTTACATCTATTGTAGTTACCACTCTCAGGAGGAAGGGATGAAGTGAAGGAACAACAGGAGACTAGTATAGTGTATAGAACAGAGAGGGACACCTCGTACACCTACGTTACATCTATTGTAGTTACCACTCTCAGGAGGAAGAGATGAAGTGAAGGAACAACAGGAGACTAGTATAGTGTATAGAACAGAGAGGGACACCTCCTACACCTACGTTGCATCTATTGTGGTTACCACAACCAGGAGGAAGGGATGCAGTGAAGGAACAACAGGAGACTAGTATAGTGTATAGAACAGAGAGGGACACCTCGTACACCTACGTTACATCTATTGTAGTTGCCACTCTCAGGAGGAAGAGATGAAGTGAAGGAACAACAGGAGACTAGTATAGTGTATAGAACAGAGAGAGACACCTCGTACACTGCGACCTACGTTACATCTATTGTAATTACCACTCTCAAGAGGAAGGGATGAAGTGAAGAAACAACAGGAGACTAGTATAGTGTATAGAACAGAGAGGGACACCTCGTACACTGCGACCTACGTTAGATATATTGTAGTTACCACTCTCAGGAGGAAGAGATGAAGTGAAGGAACAACAGGAGACTAGTATAGTGTATAGAACAGAGAGGGACACCTCGTACACTGCGACCTACGTTAGATATATTGTAGTTACCACTCTCAGGAGGAAGAGATGAAGTGAAGGAACAACAGGAGACTAGTATAGTGTATAGAACAGAGAGGGACACCTCGTACACTGCGACCTATGTTAGATATATAGTAGTTACCACTCTCAGGAGAAAGGGATCAAGTGTAGGAACAACAGGAGACTAGTATAGTGTATAGAACAGAGAGGGACACCTCGTACACTGCGACCTACGTTACATCTATTGTAGTTACCACTCTCAGGAGGAAGAGATGAAGTGAAGAAACAACAGGAGACTAGTATAGTGTATAGAACAGAGAGGGACACCTCGTACACTGCGACCTACGTTACATCTATTGTAGTTACCACTCTCAGAAGGAAGGGATCAAGTGCAGGAACAACAGAAGACTAGTATAGTGTATAGAACAGAGAGCGACACCTCGTACACTGCGACCTACGTTACATCTATTGTAGTTACCACTCTCAGGAGGAAGGGATCAAGTGCAGGAACAACAGGAGACTAGTATAGTGTATAGAACAGAGAGGGACACCTCCTACACTGCGACCTACGTTGCATCTATTGTAGTTACCACAACCAGGAGGAAGAGATGAAGTGAAGGAACAACAGCAGACTAGTATAGTGTATAGAACAGAGAGGGACACCTCGTACACTGCGACCTACGTTACATCTATTGTAGTTACCACAACCAGGAGAAAGGGATGAAGTGAAGGAACAACAGGAGACTAGTATAGTGTATAGAACAGAGAGGGAAACCTCGTACTTCTACGTTACATCTATTGTAGTTACCACTCTCAGGAGAAAGGGATGAAGTGAAGGAACAACAGGAGACTAGTATAGTGTATAGAACAGAGAGGGACACCTCCTACACCTACGTTACATCTATTGTAGTTACCACTCTCAGGAGGAAGAGATGAAGCGAAGGAACAACAGGAGACTAGTATAGTGTATAGAACAGAGAGGGACACCTCGTACACCTACGTTACATCTATTGTAGTTACCACTCTCAGGAGGAAGGGATGAAGTGAAGGAACAACAGGAGACTAGTATAGTGTATAGAACAGAGAGGGACACCTCGTACACCTACGTTACATCTATTGTAGTTACCACTCTCAGGAGGAAGAGATGAAGTGAAGGAACAACAGGAGACTAGTATAGTGTATAGAACAGAGAGGGACACCTCCTACACCTACGTTGCATCTATTGTGGTTACCACAACCAGGAGGAAGGGATGCAGTGAAGGAACAACAGGAGACTAGTATAGTGTATAGAACAGAGAGGGACACCTCGTACACCTACGTTACATCTATTGTAGTTGCCACTCTCAGGAGGAAGAGATGAAGTGAAGGAACAACAGGAGACTAGTATAGTGTATAGAACAGAGAGGGACACCTCGTACACTGCGACCTACGTTACATCTATTGTAGTTACCACTCTCAAGAGGAAGGGATGAAGTGAAGAAACAACAGGAGACTAGTATAGTGTATAGAACAGAGAGGGACACCTCGTACACTGCGACCTACGTTAGATATATTGTAGTTACCACTCTCAGGAGGAAGAGATGAAGTGAAGGAACAACAGGAGACTAGTATAGTGTATAGAACAGAGAGGGACACCTCGTACACTGCGACCTATGTTAGATATATAGTAGTTACCACTCTCAGGAGAAAGGGATCAAGTGTAGGAACAACAGGAGACTAGTATAGTGTATAGAACAGAGAGGGACACCTCGTACACTGCGACCTACGTTACATCTATTGTAGTTACCACTCTCAGGAGGAAGAGATGAAGTGAAGAAACAACAGGAGACTAGTATAGTGTATAGAACAGAGAGGGACACCTCGTACACTGCGACCTACGTTACATCTATTGTAGTTACCACTCTCAGAAGGAAGGGATCAAGTGCAGGAACAACAGAAGAATAGTATAGTGTATAGAACAGAGAGCGACACCTCGTACACTGCGACCTACGTTACATCTATTGTAGTTACCACTCTCAGGAGGAAGGGATCAAGTGCAGGAACAACAGGAGACTAGTATAGTGTTTAGAACAGAGAGGGACACCTCCTACACTGCGACCTACGTTGCATCTATTGTAGTTACCACAACCAGGAGGAAGAGATGAAGTGAAGGAACAACAGCAGACTAGTATAGTGTATAGAACAGAGAGGGACACCTCGTACACTGCGACCTACGTTACATCTATTGTAGTTACCACAACCAGGAGAAAGGGATGAAGTGAAGGAACAACAGGAGACTAGTATAGTGTATAGAACAGAGAGGGAAACCTCGTACACCTACGTTACATCTATTGTAGTTACCACTCTCAGGAGAAAGGGATGAAGTGAAGGAACAACAGGAGACTAGTATAGTGTATAGAACAGAGAGGGACACCTCGTACACTGCGACCTACGTTACATCTATTGTAGTTACCACAACCAGGAGAAAGGGATGAAGTGAAGGAACAACAGGAGACTAGTATAGTGTATAGAACAGAGAGGGAAACCTCGTACACCTACGTTACATCTATTGTAGTTACCACTCTCAGGAGAAAGGGATGAAGTGAAGGAACAACAGGAGACTAGTATAGTGTATAGAACAGAGAGGGACACCTCGTACACTGCGACCTACGTTACATCTATTGTAGTTACCACAACCAGGAGAAAGGGATGAAGTGAAGGAACAACAGGAGACTAGTATAGTGTATAGAACAGAGAGGGAAACCTCGTACACCTACGTTACATCTATTGTAGTTACCACTCTCAGGAGAAAGGGATGAAGTGAAGGAACAACAGGAGACTAGTATAGTGTATAGAACAGAGAGGGACACCTCGTACACTGCGACCTACGTTACATCTATTGTAGTTACCACAACCAGGAGGAAGGGATCAAGTACAGGAACAACAGCAGACTAGTATAGTGTATAGAACAGAGAGAGACACCTCGTACACTGCGACCTACGTTACATCTATTGCAGTTACCACTCTCAGGAGGAAGGCATCAAGTGCAGGAACAACAGGAGACTAGTATAGTGTATAGAACAGACAGGGACACCTCGTACACTGCGACCTACGTTACATCTATTGTAGTTACCACTCTCAGGAGGAACGGATCAAGTGCAGGAACAACAGGAGACTAGTATAGTCTATAGAACAGAGAGGGACACCTCGTACACTGTGACCTACGTTACATCTATTGTAGTTACCACACTCAGAAGGAAGGGATCAAGTGCAGGAACAACAGGAGACTAGTATAGTGTATAGAACAGAGAGGGACACCTCGTACACTGCGACCTACGTTACATCTATTGTAGTTACCACTCTCAGGAGGAAGGGATCAAGTGCAGGAACAACAGGAGACTAGTATAGTGTATAGAACAGAGAGGGACACCTCGTACACTGCGACCTACGTTACATCTATTGTAGTTACCACCCTCAGGAGGAAGAGATCAAGTGCAGGAACAACAGGAGACTAGTATAGTGTATAGAACAGAGAGGGACACCTCGTACACTGCGACCTACGTTACATCTATTGTAGTTACCACTCTCAGGAGGAAGAATTCAAGTGCAGGAACAACAGGAGACTAGTATAGTGTATAGAACAGAGAGGGACACCTCCTATACTGCGACCTACGTTGCATCTATTGTAGTTACCACAACCAGGAGGAAGGGATAAAGTGAAGGAACAACAGGAGACTAGTATAGTGTATAGAACAGAGAGGGACACCTCCTACACCTACGTTACATCTATTGTAGTTACCACTCTCAGGAGGAAGAGATGAAGTGAAGGAACAACAGGACACTAGTATACTGTATAGAACAGAGAGGGACACCTCGTACACTGCGACCTACGTTGCATCTATTGTAGTTACCACAACCAGGAGGAAGGGATGAAGTGAAGGAACAACAGGAGACTAGTATACTGTATAGAACAGAGAGGGACACCTCCTACACTGCGAACTACGTTGCATCTATTGTAGTTACCACAACCAGGAGAAAGGGATGAAGTGAAGGAACAACAGGAGACTAGTATGGTGTATAGAACAGAGAGGGACACCTCCTACACCTACGTTACATCTATTGTAGTTACCACTCTCAGGAGGAAGAGATGAAGTGAAGGAACAACAGGAGACTAGTATAGTGTATAGAACAGAGAGGGGCACCTCGTACACTGCGACCTACGTTAGATATATTGTAGTTACTACAACCAGGAGGAAGAGATGAAGTGAAGGAACAACAGGAGACTAGTCTAGTGTATAGAAAAGAGAGGGACACCTCCTACACCTACGTTACATCTATTGTAGTTACCACTCTCAGGAGGAAGAGATGAAGTGAAGGAACAACAGGAGACTAGTATAGTGTATAGATAAGAGAGGGACACCTCCTACACCTACGTTACATCTATTGTAGTTACCACTCTCAGGAGGAAGAGATGAAGTGAAGGAACAACAGGAGACTAGTATAGTGTATAGAACAGAGAGGGACACCTCGTACACCTACGTTGCATCTATTGTAGTTACCACAACCAGGAGGAAGGGATGCAGTGAAGGAACAACAGGAGACTAGTATAGTGTATAGAACAGAGAGGGACACCTCCTACACCTACGTTGCATCTATTGTAGTTACCACAACCAGGAGGAAGGGATGCAGTGAAGGAACAACAGGAGACTAGTATAGTGTATAGAACAGAGAGGGACACCTCGTACACCTACGTTACATCTATTGTAGTTACCACTCTCAGGAGGAAGAGATGAAGTGAAGGAACAACAGGAGACTAGTATAGTGTATAGAACAGAGAGGGACACCTCGTACACCTACGTTACATCTATTGTAGTTACCACTCTCAGGAGGAAGAGATGAAGTGAAGGAACAACACGAGACTAGTATAGTGTATAGAACAGAGAGGGACACCTCGTACACCTACGTTACATCTATTGTAGTTACCACTCTCAGGAGAAACAGATGAAATGAAGGAACAACAGGAGACTAGTATAGTGTATAGATAAGAGAGGGACACCTCCTACACCTACGTTACATCTATTGTAGTTACCACTCTCAGGAGGAAGAGATGAAGTGAAGGAACAACAGGAGACTAGTATAGTGTATAGATAAGAGAGGGACACCTCCTACACCTACGTTACATCTATTGTAGTTACCACTCTCAGGAGTAAGAGATGAAGTGAAGGAACAACAGGAGACTAGTATAGTGTATAGAACAGAGAGGGACACCTCGTACACCTACGTTGCATCTATTGTAGTTACCACAACCAGGAGGAAGGGATGCAGTGAAGGAACAACAGGAGACTAGTATAGTGTATAGAACAGAGAGGGACACCTCCTACACCTACGTTGCATCTATTGTAGTTACCACAACCAGGAGGAAGGGATGCAGTGAAGGAACAACAGGAGACTAGTATAGTGTATAGAACAGAGAGGGACACCTCCTACACCTACGTTACATCTATTGTAGTTACCACTCTCAGGAGGAAGAGATGAAGTGAAGGAACAACAGGAGACTAGTATAGTGTATAGAACAGAGAGGGACACCTCGTACACCTACGTTACATCTATTGTAGTTACCACTCTCAGAAGGAAGGTATGAAGTGAAGGAACAACAGGAGACTAGTATAGTGTATAGAACAGAGAGGGACACCTCGTACACCTACGTTACATCTATTGTAGTTACCACTCTCAGGAGGAAGAGATGAAGTGAAGGAACAACAGGAGACTAGTATAGTGTATAGAACAGAGAGGGACACCTCGTACACCTACGTTACATCTATTGTAGTTACCACTCTCAGAAGGAAGGTATGACGTGAAGGAACAACAGGAGACTAGTATAGTGTATAGAACAGAGAGGGACACCTCGTACACCTACGTTACATCTATTGTAGTTACCACTCTCAGAAGGAAGGTATGACGTGAAGGAACAACAGGAGACTAGTATAGTGTATAGAACAGAGAGGGACACCTCGTACACCTACGTTACATCTATTGTAGTTACCACTCTCAGAAGGAAGGTATGACGTGAAGGAACAACAGGAGACTAGTATAGTGTATAGAACAGAGAGGGACACCTCGTACACCTACGTTACATCTATTGTAGTTACCACTCTCAGAAGGAAGGTATGACGTGAAGGAACAACAGGAGACTAGTATAGTGTATAGAACAGAGAGGGACACCTCGTACACTGCGACCTACGTTACATCTATTGTAGTTACCACCCTCAGGAGGAAGAGATGAAGTGAAGGAACAACAGGAGACTAGTATAGTGTATAGAACAGAGAGGGACACCTCGTACACCTACGTTACATCTATTGTAGTTACCACTCTCAGGAGGAAGAGATGAAGTGAAGGAACAACAGGAGACTAGTATAGTGTATAGAACAGAGAGGGACACCTCCTACACCTACGTTACATCTATTGTAGTTACCACTCTCAGGAGGAAGAGATGAAGTGAAGGAACAACAGGAGACTAGTATAGTGTATAGAACAGAGAGGGACACCTCCTACACCTACGTTACATCTATTGTAGTTACCACTCTCAGGAGGAAGAGATGAAGTGAAGGAACAACAGGAGACTAGTATAGTGTATAGAACAGAGAGGGACACCTCCTACACCTACGTTACATCTATTGTAGTTACCACTCTCAGGAGGAAGAGATGAAGTGAAGGAACAACAGGAGACTAGTATAGTGTATAGAACAGAGAGGGACACCTCGTACACCTACGTTACATCTATTGTAGTTACCACTCTCAGAAGGAAGGTATGAAGTGAAGGAACAACAGGAGACTAGTATAGTGTATAGAACAGAGAGGGACACCTCGTACACTGCGACCTACGTTACATCTATTGTAGTTACCACTCTCAGGAGGAAGGGATGAAGTCAATGAACAACAGGAGACTAGTATAGTGTATAGAACAGAGAGGGACACCTCGTACTCTGACCTACGTTACATCTATTGTAGTTACCACTCTCAGGAGGAAGAGATGAAGTGAAGGAACAACAGGAGACTAGTATAGTGTATAGAACAAAGAGGGACACCTCGTACACTGCGACCTACGTTACATCTATTGTAGTTACCACTCTCAGAAGGAAGAGATGAAGTGAAGGAACAACAGGAGACTAGTATAGTGTATAGAACAGAGAGGGACACCTCGTACACTGCGACCTACGTTACATCTATTGTAGTTACCACTGTCAGGAGGAAGGGATCAAGTGCAGGAACAACAGGAGACTAGTATAGTGTATAGAACAGACAGGGACACCTCGTACACCAACGTTACATCTATTGTAGTTACCACTCTCAGGAGGAAGGGATCAAGTGCAGGAACAACAGGAGACTAGTATAGTGTATAGAACAGACAGGGACACCTCGTACACCAACGTTACATCTATTGTAGTTACCACTCTCAGGAGGAAGGGATCAAGTGCAGGAACAACAGGAGACTAGTATAGTCTATAGAACAGAGAGGGACACCTCGTACACTGCGACCCACGTTACATCTATTGTAGTTACCACACTCAGAAGGAAGGGATCAAGTGCAGGAACAACAGGAGACTAGTATAGTCTATAGAACAGAGAGGGACACCTCGTACACTGCGACCTACGTTACATCTATTGTAGTTACCACACTCAGAAGGAAGGGATCAAGTGCAGGAACAACAGGAGACTAGTATAGTCTATAGAACAGAGAGGGACACCTCGTACACTGCGACCTACGTTACATCTATTGTAGTTACCACACTCAGAAGGAAGGGATCAAGTGCAGGAACAACAGGAGACTAGTATAGTCTATAGAACAGAGAGGGACACCTCGTACACTGCGACCTACGTTACATCCATTGTAGTTACCACACTCAGAAGGAAGGGATCAAGTGCAGGAACAACAGGAGACTAGTATAGTCTATAGAACAGAGAGGGACACCTCGTACACTGCGACCTACGTTACATCTATTGTAGTTACCACACTCAGAAGGAAGGGATCAAGTGCAGGAACAACAGGAGACTAGTATAGTGTATAGAACAGAGAGGGACACCTCGTACACTGCGACCTACGTTACATCTATTGTAGTTACCACTGTCAGGAGGAAGGGATCAAGTGCAGGAACAACAGGAGACTAGTATAGTCTATAGAACAGAGAGGGACACCTCGTACACTGCGACCTACGTTACATCTATTGTAGTTACCACACTCAGAAGGAAGGGATCAAGTGCAGGAACAACAGGAGACTAGTATAGTGTATAGAACAGAGAGGGACACCTCGTACACTGCGACCTACGTTACATCTATTATAGTTACCACTGTCAGGAAGAAGGGATCAAGTGCAGGAACAACAGGAGACTAGTATAGTGTATAGAACAGACAGGGACACCTCGTACACCAACGTTACATCTATTGTAGTTACCACTCTCAGGAGGAAGGGATGAAGTGAAGGAACAACAGGAGACTAGTATAGTGTATAGAACAGAGAGGGACACCTCGTACACTGCGACCTACGTTACATCTATTGTAGTTACCACTCTCAGGAGGAAGAGATCAAGTGCAGGAACAACAGGAGACTAGTATAGTGTATAGAACAGAGAGGGACACCTCGTACACTGCGACCTACGTTACATCTATTGTAGTTACCATTCTCAGGAGGAAGGGATCAAGTGCAGGAACAACAGGAGACTAGTATAGTGTATAGAACAGAGAGGGACACCTCGTACACTGCGACCTACGTTACATCTATTGTAGTTACCACTCTCAGGAGGAAGAGATCAAGTGCAGGAACAACAGGAGACTAGTATAGTGTATAGAACAGAGAGGGACACCTCGTACACTGCGACCTACGTTACATCTATTGTAGTTACCACTCTCAGGAGGAAGAGATCAAGTGCAGGAACAACAGGAGACTAGTATAGTGTATAGAACAGAGAGGGACACCTCGTACACTGCGACCTACGTTACATCTATTGTAGTTACCACTTTCAGGAGGAAGGGATCAAGTGCAGGAACAACAGGAGACTAGTATAGTGTATAGAACAGAGAGGGACACCTCCTATACTGCGACCTACGTTGCATCTATTGTAGTTACCACAACCAGGAGGAAGGGATGAAGTGAAGGAACAACAGGAGACTAGTATAGTGTATAGAACAGAGAGGGACACCTACACCTACGTTACATCTATTGTAGTTACCACTCTCAGGAGGAAGAGATGAAGTGAAGGAACAACAGGACACTAGTATACTGTATAGAACAGAGAGGGACACCTCGTACACTGCGACCTACGTTGCATCTATTGTAGTTACCACAACCAGGGGGAAGGGATGAAGTGAAGGAACAACAGGAGACTAGTATACTGTATAGAACAGAGAGGGACACCTCCTACACTGCGAACTACGTTGCATCTATTGTAGTTACCACAACCAGGAGAAAGGGATGAAGTGAAGGAACAACAGGAGACTAGTATAGTGTATAGAACAGAGAGGGACACCTCGTACACTGCGACCTACGATAGATATATTGTAGTTACCACAACCAGGAGGAAGAGATGAAGTGAAGGAACAACAGGAGACTAGTATAGTGCATAGAACAGAGAGGGACACCTCGTACACTGCGACCTACGTTACATCTATTGTAGTTACCACTCTCAGGAGGAAGAGATGAAGTGAAGGAACAACAGGAGACTAGTATAGTGTATAGAACAGAGAGGGACACCTCGTACACTGCGACCTACGATAGATATATTGTAGTTACCACAACCAGGAGGAAGAGATGAAGTGAAGGAACAACAGGAGACTAGTATAGTGCATAGAACAGAGAGGGACACCTCGTACACTGCGACCTACGTTACATCTATTGTAGTTACCACTCTCAGGAGGAAGAGATGAAGTGAAGGAACAACAGGAGACTAGTATAGTGTATAGAACAGAGAGGGACACCTCCTACACCTACGTTGCATCTATTGTAGTTACCACAACCAGGAAGAAGGGATGCAGTGAAGGAACAACAGGAGACTAGTATAGTGTATAGAACAGAGAGGGACACCTCCTACACCTACGTTGCATCTATTGTAGTTACCACAACCAGGAGGAAGGGATGCAGTGAAGGAACAACAGGAGACTAGTATAGTGTATAGAACAGAGAGGGACACCTCCTACACCTACGTTACATCTATTGTAGTTACCACTCTCAGGAGGAAGAGATGAAGTGAAGGAACAACAGGAGACTAGTATAGTGTATAGAACAGAGAAAGACACCTCGTACACCTACGTTACATCTATTGTAGTTACCACTCTCAGGAGGAAGGGATGAAGTGAAGGAACAACAGGAGACTAGTATAGTGTATAGAACAGAGAGGGACACCTCGTACACCTACGTTACATCTATTGTAGTTACTACTCTCAGGAGCAAGAGATGAAGTGAAGGAACAACAGGAGACTAGTATAGTGTATAGAACAGAGAGGGACACCTCCTACACCTACGTTGCATCTATTGTGGTTACCACAACCAGGAGGAAGGGATGCAGTGAAGGAACAACAGGAGACTAGTATAGTGTATAGAACAGAGAGGGACACCTCGTACACCTACGTTACATCTATTGTAGTTGCCACTCTCAGGAGGAAGAGATGAAGTGAAGGAACAACAGGAGACTAGTATAGTGTATAGAACAGAGAGGGACACCTCGTACACTGCGACCTACGTTAGATATATTGTAGTTACCACTCTCAGGAGGAAGGGATCAAGTGTAGGAACAACAGGAGACTAGTATAGTGTATAGAACAGAGAGGGACACCTCGTACACTGCGACCTACGTTACATCTATTGTAGTTACCACTCTCAGGAGGAAGAGATGAAGTGAAGAAACAACAGGAGACTAGTATAGTGTATAGAACAGAGAGGGACACCTCGTACACTGCGACCTACGTTACATCTATTGTAGTTACCACTCTCAGAAGGAAGGGATCAAGTGCAGGAACAACAGGAGACTAGTATAGTGAATAGAACAGAGAGCGACACCTCGTACACTGCGACCTACGTTACATCTATTGTAGTTACCACTCTCAGGAGGAAGGGATCAAGTGCAGGAACAACAGGAGACTAGTATAGTGTATAGAACAGACAGGGACACCTCGTACACCAACGTTGCATCTATTGTAGTTACCACTCTCAGGAGGAAGGGATGAAGTGAAGGAACAACAGTAGACTAGTATAGTGTATAGAACAGAGAGGGACACCTCGTACACTGCGACCTACGTTACATCTATTGCAGTTACCACTCTCAGGAGGAAGGGATCAAGTGCAGGAACAACAGGAGACTAGTATAGTGTATAGAACAGACAGGGACACCTCGTACACTGCGACCTGCGCTACATCTATTGTAGTTACTACTCTCAGGAGGAAGGGATCAAGTGCAGGAACAACAGGAGACTAGTATAGTCTATAGAACAGAGAGGGACACCTCGTACACTGCGACCTACGTTACATCTATTGTAGTTACCACACTCAGAAGGAAGGGATCAAGTGCAGGAACAATAGGAGACTAGTATAGTGTATAGAACAGAGAGGGACACCTCGTACACTGCGACCTACGTTACATCTATTGTAGTTACCACTCTCAGGAGGAAGGGATCAAGTGCAGGAACAACAGGAGACTAGTATAGTGTATAGAACAGAGAGGGACACCTCGTACACTGCGACCTACGTTACATCTATTGTAGTTACCACTCTCAGGAGGAAGAGATCAAGTGCAGGAACAACAGGAGACTAGTATAGTGTATAGAACAGAGAGGGACACCTCGTACACTGCGACCTACGTTACATCTATTGTAGTTACCACTCTCAGGAGGAAGGGATCAAGTGCAGGAACAACAGGAGACTAGTATAGTGTATAGAACAGAGAGGGACACCTCCTATACTGCGACCTACGTTGCATCTATTGTAGTTACCACAACCAGGAGGAAGGGATGAAGTGAAGGAACAACAGGAGACTAGTATAGTGTATAGAACAGAGAGGGACACCTACACCTACGTTACATCTATTGTAGTTACCACTCTCAGGAGGAAGAGATGAAGTGAAGGAACAACAGGACACTAGTATACTGTATAGAACAGAGAGGGACACCTCGTACACTGCGACCTACGTTGCATCTATTGTAGTTACCACAACCAGGGGGAAGGGATGAAGTGAAGGAACAACAGGAGACTAGTATACTGTATAGAACAGAGAGGGACACCTCCTACACTGCGAACTACGTTGCATCTATTGTAGTTACCACAACCAGGAGAAAGGGATGAAGTGAAGGAACAACAGGAGACTAGTATGGTGTATAGAACAGAGAGGGACACCTCCTACACCTACGTTACATCTATTGTAGTTACCACTCTCAGGAGGAAGAGATGAAGTGAAGGAACAACAGGAGACTAGTATAGTGTATAGAACAGAGAGGGACACCTCGTACACTGCGACCTACGATAGATATATTGTAGTTACCACAACCAGGAGGAAGAGATGAAGTGAAGGAACAACAGGAGACTAGTATAGTGCATAGAACAGAGAGGGACACCTCGTACACTGCGACCTACGTTACATCTATTGTAGTTACCACTCTCAGGAGGAAGAGATGAAGTGAAGGAACAACAGGAGACTAGTATAGTGTATAGAACAGAGAGGGACACCTCCTACACCTACGTTGCATCTATTGTAGTTACCACAACCAGGAGGAAGGGATGCAGTGAAGGAACAACAGGAGACTAGTATAGTGTATAGAACAGAGAGGGACACCTCCTACACCTATGTTGCATCTATTGTAGTTACCACAACCAGGAGGAAGGGATGCAGTGAAGGAACAACAGGAGACTAGTATAGTGTATAGAACAGAGAGGGACACCTCCTACACCTACGTGACATCTATTGTAGTTACCACTCTCAGGAGGAAGAGATGAAGTGAAGGAACAACAGGAGACTAGTATAGTGTATAGAACAGAGAGGGACACCTCGTACACCTACGTTACATCTATTGTAGTTACCACTCTCAGGAGGAAGGGATGAAGTGAAGGAACAACAGGAGACTAGTATAGTGTATAGAACAGAGAGGGACACCTCGTACACCTACGTTACATCTATTGTAGTTACCACTCTCAGGAGGAAGAGATGAAGTGAAGGAACAACAGGAGACTAGTATAGTGTATAGAACAGAGAGGGACACCTCCTACACCTACGTTGCATCTATTGTGGTTACCACAACCAGGAGGAAGGGATGCAGTGAAGGAACAACAGGAGACTAGTATAGTGTATAGAACAGAGAGGGACACCTCGTACACCTACGTTACATCTATTGTAGTTGCCACTCTCAGGAGGAAGAGATGAAGTGAAGGAACAACAGGAGACTAGTATAGTGTATAGAACAGAGAGGGACACCTCGTACACTGCGACCTACGTTACATCTATTGTAGTTACCACTCTCAAGAGGAAGGGATGAAGTGAAGAAACAACAGGAGACTAGTATAGTGTATAGAACAGAGAGGGACACCTCGTACACTGCGACCTACGTTAGATATATTGTAGTTACCACTCTCAGGAGGAAGAGATGAAGTGAAGGAACAACAGGAGACTAGTATAGTGTATAGAACAGAGAGGGACACCTCGTACACTGCGACCTATGTTAGATATATAGTAGTTACCACTCTCAGGAGAAAGGGATCAAGTGTAGGAACAACAGGAGACTAGTATAGTGTATAGAACAGAGAGGGACACCTCGTACACTGCGACCTACGTTACATCTATTGTAGTTACCACTCTCAGGAGGAAGAGATGAAGTGAAGAAACAACAGGAGACTAGTATAGTGTATAGAACAGAGAGGGACACCTCGTACACTGCGACCTACGTTACATCTATTGTAGTTACCACTCTCAGAAGGAAGGGATCAAGTGCAGGAACAACAGAAGACTAGTATAGTGTATAGAACAGAGAGCGACACCTCGTACACTGCGACCTACGTTACATCTATTGTAGTTACCACTCTCAGGAGGAAGGGATCAAGTGCAGGAACAACAGGAGACTAGTATAGTGTATAGAACAGAGAGGGACACCTCCTACACTGCGACCTACGTTGCAGCTATTGTAGTTACCACAACCAGGAGGAAGAGATGAAGTGAAGGAACAACAGCAGACTAGTATAGTGTATAGAACAGAGAGGGACACCTCGTACACTGCGACCTACGTTACATCTATTGTAGTTACCACAACCAGGAGAAAGGGATGAAGTGAAGGAACAACAGGAGACTAGTATAGTGTATAGAACAGAGAGGGAAACCTCGTACACCTACGTTACATCTATTGTAGTTACCACTCTCAGGAGAAAGGGATGAAGTGAAGGAACAACAGGAGACTAGTATAGTGTATAGAACAGAGAGGGACACCTCGTACACTGCGACCTACGTTACATCTATTGTAGTTACCACAACCAGGAGGAAGGGATCAAGTACAGGAACAACAGCAGACTAGTATAGTGTATAGAACAGAGAGAGACACCTCGTACACTGCGACCTACGTTACATCTATTGCAGTTACCACTCTCAGGAGGAAGGCATCAAGTGCAGGAACAACAGGAGACTAGTATAGTGTATAGAACAGACAGGGACACCTCGTACACTGCGACCTACGTTACATCTATTGTAGTTACCACTCTCAGGAGGAACGGATCAAGTGCAGGAACAACAGGAGACTAGTATAGTCTATAGAACAGAGAGGGACACCTCGTACACTGTGACCTACGTTACATCTATTGTAGTTACCACACTCAGAAGGAAGGGATCAAGTGCAGGAACAACAGGAGACTAGTATAGTGTATAGAACAGAGAGGGACACCTCGTACACTGCGACCTACGTTACATCTATTGTAGTTACCACTCTCAGGAGGAAGGGATCAAGTGCAGGAACAACAGGAGACTAGTATAGTGTATAGAACAGAGAGGGACACCTCGTACACTGCGACCTACGTTACATCTATTGTAGTTACCACTCTCAGGAGGAAGAATTCAAGTGCAGGAACAACAGGAGACTAGTATAGTGTATAGAACAGAGAGGGACACCTCCTATACTGCGACCTACGTTGCATCTATTGTAGTTACCACAACCAGGAGGAAGGGATGAAGTGAAGGAACAACAGGAGACTAGTATAGTGTATAGAACAGAGAGGGACACCTCCTACACCTACGTTACATCTATTGTAGTTACCACTCTCAGGAGGAAGAGATGAAGTGAAGGAACAACAGGACACTAGTATACTGTATAGAACAGAGAGGGACACCTCGTACACTGCGACCTACGTTGCATCTATTGTAGTTACCACAACCAGGAGGAAGGGATGAAGTGAAGGAACAACAGGAGACTAGTATACTGTATAGAACAGAGAGGGACACCTCCTACACTGCGAACTACGTTGCATCTATTGTAGTTACCACAACCAGGAGAAAGGGATGAAGTGAAGGAACAACAGGAGACTAGTATGGTGTATAGAACAGAGAGGGACACCTCCTACACCTACGTTACATCTATTGTAGTTACCACTCTCAGGAGGAAGAGATGAAGTGAAGGAACAACAGGAGACTAGTATAGTGTATAGAACAGAGAGGGGCACCTCGTACACTGCGACCTACGTTAGATATATTGTAGTTACCACAACCAGGAGGAAGAGATGAAGTGAAGGAACAACAGGAGACTAGTATAGTGTATAGAAAAGAGAGGGACACCTCCTACACCTACGTTACATCTATTGTAGTTACCACTCTCAGGAGGAAGAGATGAAGTGAAGGAACAACAGGAGACTAGTATAGTGTATAGATAAGAGAGGGACACCTCCTACACCTACGTTACATCTATTGTAGTTACCACTCTCAGGAGGAAGAGATGAAGTGAAGGAACAACAGGAGACTAGTATAGTTTATAGAACAGAGAGGGACACCTCGTACACCTACGTTGCATCTATTGTAGTTACCACAACCAGGAGGAAGGGATGCAGTGTAGGAACAACAGGAGACTAGTATAGTGTATAGAACAGAGAGGGACACCTCCTACACCTACGTTGCATCTATTGTAGTTACCACAACCAGGAGGAAGGGATGCAGTGAAGGAACAACAGGAGACTAGTATAGTGTATAGAACAGAGAGGGACACCTCCTACACCTACGTTACATCTATTGTAGTTACCACTCTCAGTAGGAAGAGATGAAGTGAAGGAACAACAGGAGACTAGTATAGTGTATAGAACAGAGAGGGACACCTCGTACACCTACGTTACATCTATTGTAGTTACCACTCTCAGGAGGAAGAGATGAAGTGAAGGAACAACACGAGACTAGTATAGTGTATAGAACAGAGAGGGACACCTCGTACACCTACGTTACATCTATTGTAGTTACCACTCTCAGGAGGAACAGATGAAATGAAGGAACAACAGGAGACTAGTATAGTGTATAGATAAGAGAGGGACACCTCCTACACCTACGTTACATCTA
This sequence comes from Deroplatys truncata, assembly GCA_030765065.1. Classification (NCBI taxonomy): domain Eukaryota; kingdom Metazoa; phylum Arthropoda; class Insecta; order Mantodea; family Mantidae; genus Deroplatys; species Deroplatys truncata. The sequence goes on from CM060984.1 coordinate 2,936,858, forward strand.
TTGTAGTTACCACTCTCAGGAGGAAGAGATGAAGTGAAGGAACAACAGGAGACTAGTATAGTGTATAGATAAGAGAGGGACACCTCCTACACCTACGTTACATCTATTGTAGTTACCACTCTCAGGAGGAAGAGATGAAGTGAAGGAACAACAGGAGACTAGTATAGTGTATAGAACAGAGAGGGACACCTCGTACACCTACGTTGCATCTATTGTAGTTACCACAACCAGGAGGAAGGGATGCAGTGAAGGAACAACAGGAGACTAGTATAGTGTATAGAACAGAGAGGGACACCTCCTACACCTACGTTGCATCTATTGTAGTTACCACAACCAGGAGGAAGGGATGCAGTGAAGGAACAACAGGAGACTAGTATAGTGTATAGAACAGAGAGGGACACCTCCTACACCTACGTTACATCTATTGTAGTTACCACTCTCAGGAGGAAGAGATGAAGTGAAGGAACAACAGGAGACTAGTATAGTGTATGGAACAGAAAGGGACACCTCGTACACCTACGTTACATCTATTGTAGTTACCACTCTCAGAAGGAAGGTATGAAGTGAAGGAACAACAGGAGACTAGTATAGTGTATAGAACAGAGAGGGACACCTCGTACACCTACGTTACATCTATTGTAGTTACCACTCTCAGGAGGAAGAGATGAAGTGAAGGAACAACAGGAGACTAGTATAGTGTATAGAACAGAGAGGGACACCTCGTACACCTACGTTACATCTATTGTAGTTACCACTCTCAGAAGGAAGGTATGACGTGAAGGAACAACAGGAGACTAGTATAGTGTATAGAAAAGAGAGGGACACCTCGTACACCTACGTTACATCTATTGTAGTTACCACTCTCAGAAGGAAGGTATGACGTGAAGGAACAACAGGAGACTAGTATAGTGTATAGAACAGAGAGGGACACCTCGTACACTGCGACCTACGTTACATCTATTGTAGTTACCACCCTCAGGAAGAAGAGATGAAGTGAAGGAACAACAGGAGACTAGTATAGTGTATAGAACAGAGAGGGACACCTCGTACACCTACGTTACATCTATTGTAGTTACCACTCTCAGGAGGAAGAGATGAAGTGAAGGAACAACAGGAGACTAGTATAGTGTATAGAACAGAGAGGGACACCTCCTACACCTACGTTACATCTATTGTAGTTACCACTCTCAGGAGGAAGAGATGAAGTGAAGGAACAACAGGAGACTAGTATAGTGTATAGAACAGAGAGGGACACCTCCTACACCTACGTTACATCTATTGTAGTTACCACTCTCAGGAGGAAGAGATGAAGTGAAGGAACAACAGGAGACTAGTATAGTGTATAGAACAGAGAGGGACACCTCCTACACCTACGTTGCATCTATTGTAGTTACCACTCTCAGGAGGAAGAGATGAAGTGAAGGAACAACAGGAGACTAGTATAGTGTATAGAACAGAGAGGGACACCTCGTACACCTACGTTACATCTATTGTAGTTACCACTCTCAGAAGGAAGGTATGAAGTGAAGGAACAACAGGAGACTAGTATAGTGTATAGAACAGAGAGGGACACCTCGTACACTGCGACCTACGTTACATCTATTGTAGTTACCACTCTCAGGAGGAAGGGATGAAGTCAATGAACAACAGGAGACTAGTATAGTGTATAGAACAGAGAGGGACACCTCGTACTCTGACCTACGTTACATCTATTGTAGTTACCACTCTCAGGAGGAAGAGATGAAGTGAAGGAACAACAGGAGACTAGTATAGTCTATAGAACAAAGAGGGACACCTCGTACACTGCGACCTACGTTACATCTATTGTAGTTACCACTGTCAGGAGGAAGGGATCAAGTGCAGGAACAACAGGAGACTAGTATAGTGTATAGAACAGACAGGGACACCTCGTACACCAACGTTACATCTATTGTAGTTACCACTCTCAGGAGGAAGGGATCAAGTGCAGGAACAACAGGAGACTAGTATAGTGTATAGAACAGACAGGGACACCTCGTACACCAACGTTACATCTATTGTAGTTACCACTCTCAGGAGGAAGGGATCAAGTGCAGGAACAACAGGAGACTAGTATAGTCTATAGAACAGAGAGGGACACCTCGTACACTGCGACCTACGTTACATCTATTGTAGTTACCACACTCAGAAGGAAGGGATCAAGTGCAGGAACAACAGGAGACTAGTATAGTCTATAGAACAGAGAGGGACACCTCGTACACTGCGACCTACGTTACATCTATTGTAGTTAACACACTCAGAAGGAAGGGATCAAGTGCAGGAACAACAGGAGACTAGTATAGTCTATAGAACAGAGAGGGACACCTCGTACACTGCGACCTACGTTACATCTATTGTAGTTACCACACTCAGAAGGAAGGGATCAAGTGCAGGAACAACAGGAGACTAGTATAGTCTATAGAACAGAGAGGGACACCTCGTACACTGCGACCTACGTTACATCTATTGTAGTTACCACACTCAGAAGGAAGGGATCAAGTGCAGGAACAACAGGAGACTAGTATAGTCTATAGAACAGAGAGGGACACCTCGTACACTGCGACCTACGTTACATCTATTGTAGTTACCACACTCAGAAGGAAGGGATCAAGTGCAGGAACAACAGGAGACTAGTATAGTGTATAGAACAGAGAGGGACACCTCGTACACTGCGACCTACGTTACATCTATTGTAGTTACCACTGTCAGGAGGAAGGGATCAAGTGCAGGAACAACAGGAGACTAGTATAGTCTATAGAACAGAGAGGGACACCTCGTACACTGCGACCTACGTTACATCTATTGTAGTTACCACACTCAGAAGGAAGGGATCAAGTGCAGGAACAACAGGAGACTAGTATAGTGTATAGAACAGAGAGGGACACCTCGTACACTGCGACCTACGTTACATCTATTGTAGTTACCACTGTCAGGAAGAAGGGATCAAGTGCAGGAACAACAGGAGACTAGTATAGTGTATAGAACAGACAGGGACACCTCGTACACCAACGTTACATCTATTGTAGTTACAACTCTCAGGAGGAAGGGATGAAGTGAAGGAACAACAGGAGACTAGTATAGTGTATAGAACAGAGAGGGACACCTCGTACACTGCGACCTACGTTACATCTATTGTAGTTACCACTCTCAGGAGGAAGAGATCAAGTGCAGGAACAACAGGAGACTAGTATAGTGTATAGAACAGAGAGGGACACCTCGTACACTGCGACCTACGTTACATCTATTGTAGTTACCATTCTCAGGAGGAAGGGATCAAGTGCAGGAACAACAGGAGACTAGTATAGTGTATAGAACAGAGAGGGACACCTCGTACACTGCGACCTACGTTACATCTATTGTAGTTACCACTCTCAGGAGGAAGAGATCAAGTGCAGGAACAACAGGAGACTAGTATAGTGTATAGAATTGAGAGGGACACCTCGTACACTGCGACCTACGTTACATCTATTGTAGTTACCACTCTCAGGAGGAAGGGATCAAGTGCAGGAACAACAGGAGACTAGTATAGTGTATAGAACAGAGAGGGACACCTCGTACACTGCGACCTACGTTACATCTATTGTAGTTACCACTCTCAGGAGGAAGAGATCAAGTGCAGGAACAACAGTAGACTAGTATAGTGTATAGAACAGAGAGGGACACCTCGTACACTGCGACCTACGTTACATCTATTGTAGTTACCACTTTCAGGAGGAAGGGATCAAGTGCAGGAACAACAGGAGACTAGTATAGTGTATAGAACAGAGAGGGACACCTCCTATACTGCGACCTACGTTGCATCTATTGTAGTTACCACAACCAGGAGGAAGGGATGAAGTGAAGGAACAACAGGAGACTAGTATAGTGTATAGAACAGAGAGGGACACCTACACCTACGTTACATCTATTGTAGTTACCACTCTCAGGAGGAAGAGATGAAGTGAAGGAACAACAGGACACTAGTATACTGTATAGAACAGAGAGGGACACCTCGTACACTGCGACCTACGTTGCATCTATTGTAGTTACCACAACCAGGAGAAAGGGATGAAGTGAAGGAACAACAGGAGACTAGTATGGTGTATAGAACAGAGAGGGACACCTCCTACACCTACGTTACATCTATTCTAGTTACCACTCTCAGGAGGAAGAGATGAAGTGAAGGAACAACAGGAGACTAGTATAGTGTATAGAACAGAGAGGGACACCTCGTACACTGCGACCTACGATAGATATATTGTAGTTACCACAACCAGGAGGAAGAGATGAAGTGAAGGAACAACAGGAGACTAGTATAGTGCATAGAACAGAGAGGGACACCTCGTACACTGCGACCTACGTTACATCTATTGTAGTTACCACTCTCAGGAGGAAGAGACGAAGTGAAGGAACAACAGGAGACTAGTATAGTGTATAGAACAGAGAGGGACACCTCCTACACCTACGTTGCATCTATTGTAGTTACCACAACCAGGAGGAAGGGATGCAGTGAAGGAACAACAGGAGACTAGTATAGTGTATAGAACAGAGAGGGACACCTCCTACACCTACGTTGCATCTATTGTAGTTACCACAACCAGGAGGAAGGGATGCAGTGAAGGAACAACAGGAGACTAGTATAGTGTATAGAACAGAGAGGGACACCTCCTACACCTACGTTACATCTATTGTAGTTACCACTCTCAGGAGGAAGAGATGAAGTGAAGGAACAACAGGAGACTAGTATAGTGTATAGAACAGAGAAAGACACCTCGTACACCTACGTTACATCTATTGTAGTTACCACTCTCAGGAGGAAGGGATGAAGTGAAGGAACAACAGGAGACTAGTATAGTGTATAGAACAGAGAGGGACACCTCGTACACCTACGTTACATCTATTGTAGTTACTACTCTCAGGAGCAAGAGATGAAGTGAAGGAACAACAGGAGACTAGTATAGTGTATAGAACAGAGAGAGACACCTCGTACACTGCGACCTACGTTACATCTATTGCAGTTACCACTCTCAGGAGGAAGGCATCAAGTGCAGGAACAACAGGAGACTAGTATAGTGTATAGAACAGACAGGGACACCTCGTACACTGCGACCTACGTTACATCTATTGTAGTTACCACTCTCAGGAGGAACGGATCAAGTGCAGGAACAACAGGAGACTAGTATAGTCTATAGAACAGAGAGGGACACCTCGTACACTGTGACCTACGTTACATCTATTGTAGTTACCACACTCAGAAGGAAGGGATCAAGTGCAGGAACAACAGGAGACTAGTATAGTGTATAGAACAGAGAGGGACACCTCGTACACTGCGACCTACGTTACATCTATTGTAGTTACCACTCTCAGGAGGAAGGGATCAAGTGCAGGAACAACAGGAGACTAGTATAGTGTATAGAACAGAGAGGGACACCTCGTACACTGCGACCTACGTTACATCTATTGTAGTTACCACTCTCAGGAGGAAGAATTCAAGTGCAGGAACAACAGGAGACTAGTATAGTGTATAGAACAGAGAGGGACACCTCCTATACTGCGACCTACGTTGCATCTATTGTAGTTACCACAACCAGGAGGAAGGGATGAAGTGAAGGAACAACAGGAGACTAGTATAGTGTATAGAACAGAGAGGGACACCTCCTACACCTACGTTACATCTATTGTAGTTACCACTCTCAGGAGGAAGAGATGAAGTGAAGGAACAACAGGACACTAGTATACTGTATAGAACAGAGAGGGACACCTCGTACACTGCGACCTACGTTGCATCTATTGTAGTTACCACAACCAGGAGGAAGGGATGAAGTGAAGGAACAACAGGAGACTAGTATACTGTATAGAACAGAGAGGGACACCTCCTACACTGCGAACTACGTTGCATCTATTGTAGTTACCACAACCAGGAGAAAGGGATGAAGTGAAGGAACAACAGGAGACTAGTATGGTGTATAGAACAGAGAGGGACACCTCCTACACCTACGTTACATCTATTGTAGTTACCACTCTCAGGAGGAAGAGATGAAGTGAAGGAACAACAGGAGACTAGTATAGTGTATAGAACAGAGAGGGGCACCTCGTACACTGCGACCTACGTTAGATATATTGTAGTTACCACAACCAGGAGGAAGAGATGAAGTGAAGGAACAACAGGAGACTAGTATAGTGTATAGAAAAGAGAGGGACACCTCCTACACCTACGTTACATCTATTGTAGTTACCACTCTCAGGAGGAAGAGATGAAGTGAAGGAACAACAGGAGACTAGTATAGTGTATAGATAAGAGAGGGACACCTCCTACACCTACGTTACATCTATTGTAGTTACCACTCTCAGGAGGAAGAGATGAAGTGAAGGAACAACAGGAGACTAGTATAGTTTATAGAACAGAGAGGGACACCTCGTACACCTACGTTGCATCTATTGTAGTTACCACAACCAGGAGGAAGGGATGCAGTGTAGGAACAACAGGAGACTAGTATAGTGTATAGAACAGAGAGGGACACCTCCTACACCTACGTTGCATCTATTGTAGTTACCACAACCAGGAGGAAGGGATGCAGTGAAGGAACAACAGGAGACTAGTATAGTGTATAGAACAGAGAGGGACACCTCCTACACCTACGTTACATCTATTGTAGTTACCACTCTCAGTAGGAAGAGATGAAGTGAAGGAACAACAGGAGACTAGTATAGTGTATAGAACAGAGAGGGACACCTCGTACACCTACGTTACATCTATTGTAGTTACCACTCTCAGGAGGAAGAGATGAAGTGAAGGAACAACACGAGACTAGTATAGTGTATAGAACAGAGAGGGACACCTCGTACACCTACGTTACATCTATTGTAGTTACCACTCTCAGGAGGAACAGATGAAATGAAGGAACAACAGGAGACTAGTATAGTGTATAGATAAGAGAGGGACACCTCCTACACCTACGTTACATCTATTGTAGTTACCACTCTCAGGAGGAAGAGATGAAGTGAAGGAACAACAGGAGACTAGTATAGTGTATAGATAAGAGAGGGACACCTCCTACACCTACGTTACATCTATTGTAGTTACCACTCTCAGGAGGAAGAGATGAAGTGAAGGAACAACAGGAGACTAGTATAGTGTATAGAACAGAGAGGGACACCTCGTACACCTACGTTGCATCTATTGTAGTTACCACAACCAGGAGGAAGGGATGCAGTGAAGGAACAACAGGAGACTAGTATAGTGTATAGAACAGAGAGGGACACCTCCTACACCTACGTTGCATCTATTGTAGTTACCACAACCAGGAGGAAGGGATGCAGTGAAGGAACAACAGGAGACTAGTATAGTGTATAGAACAGAGAGGGACACCTCCTACACCTACGTTACATCTATTGTAGTTACCACTCTCAGGAGGAAGAGATGAAGTGAAGGAACAACAGGAGACTAGTATAGTGTATGGAACAGAAAGGGACACCTCGTACACCTACGTTACATCTATTGTAGTTACCACTCTCAGAAGGAAGGTATGAAGTGAAGGAACAACAGGAGACTAGTATAGTGTATAGAACAGAGAGGGACACCTCGTACACCTACGTTACATCTATTGTAGTTACCACTCTCAGGAGGAAGAGATGAAGTGAAGGAACAACAGGAGACTAGTATAGTGTATAGAACAGAGAGGGACACCTCGTACACCTACGTTACATCTATTGTAGTTACCACTCTCAGAAGGAAGGTATGACGTGAAGGAACAACAGGAGACTAGTATAGTGTATAGAAAAGAGAGGGACACCTCGTACACCTACGTTACATCTATTGTAGTTACCACTCTCAGAAGGAAGGTATGACGTGAAGGAACAACAGGAGACTAGTATAGTGTATAGAACAGAGAGGGACACCTCGTACACTGCGACCTACGTTACATCTATTGTAGTTACCACCCTCAGGAAGAAGAGATGAAGTGAAGGAACAACAGGAGACTAGTATAGTGTATAGAACAGAGAGGGACACCTCGTACACCTACGTTACATCTATTGTAGTTACCACTCTCAGGAGGAAGAGATGAAGTGAAGGAACAACAGGAGACTAGTATAGTGTATAGAACAGAGAGGGACACCTCCTACACCTACGTTACATCTATTGTAGTTACCACTCTCAGGAGGAAGAGATGAAGTGAAGGAACAACAGGAGACTAGTATAGTGTATAGAACAGAGAGGGACACCTCCTACACCTACGTTACATCTATTGTAGTTACCACTCTCAGGAGGAAGAGATGAAGTGAAGGAACAACAGGAGACTAGTATAGTGTATAGAACAGAGAGGGACACCTCCTACACCTACGTTGCATCTATTGTAGTTACCACTCTCAGGAGGAAGAGATGAAGTGAAGGAACAACAGGAGACTAGTATAGTGTATAGAACAGAGAGGGACACCTCGTACACCTACGTTACATCTATTGTAGTTACCACTCTCAGAAGGAAGGTATGAAGTGAAGGAACAACAGGAGACTAGTATAGTGTATAGAACAGAGAGGGACACCTCGTACACTGCGACCTACGTTACATCTATTGTAGTTACCACTCTCAGGAGGAAGGGATGAAGTCAATGAACAACAGGAGACTAGTATAGTGTATAGAACAGAGAGGGACACCTCGTACTCTGACCTACGTTACATCTATTGTAGTTACCACTCTCAGGAGGAAGAGATGAAGTGAAGGAACAACAGGAGACTAGTATAGTCTATAGAACAAAGAGGGACACCTCGTACACTGCGACCTACGTTACATCTATTGTAGTTACCACTGTCAGGAGGAAGGGATCAAGTGCAGGAACAACAGGAGACTAGTATAGTGTATAGAACAGACAGGGACACCTCGTACACCAACGTTACATCTATTGTAGTTACCACTCTCAGGAGGAAGGGATCAAGTGCAGGAACAACAGGAGACTAGTATAGTGTATAGAACAGACAGGGACACCTCGTACACCAACGTTACATCTATTGTAGTTACCACTCTCAGGAGGAAGGGATCAAGTGCAGGAACAACAGGAGACTAGTATAGTCTATAGAACAGAGAGGGACACCTCGTACACTGCGACCTACGTTACATCTATTGTAGTTACCACACTCAGAAGGAAGGGATCAAGTGCAGGAACAACAGGAGACTAGTATAGTCTATAGAACAGAGAGGGACACCTCGTACACTGCGACCTACGTTACATCTATTGTAGTTAACACACTCAGAAGGAAGGGATCAAGTGCAGGAACAACAGGAGACTAGTATAGTCTATAGAACAGAGAGGGACACCTCGTACACTGCGACCTACGTTACATCTATTGTAGTTACCACACTCAGAAGGAAGGGATCAAGTGCAGGAACAACAGGAGACTAGTATAGTCTATAGAACAGAGAGGGACACCTCGTACACTGCGACCTACGTTACATCTATTGTAGTTACCACACTCAGAAGGAAGGGATCAAGTGCAGGAACAACAGGAGACTAGTATAGTCTATAGAACAGAGAGGGACACCTCGTACACTGCGACCTACGTTACATCTATTGTAGTTACCACACTCAGAAGGAAGGGATCAAGTGCAGGAACAACAGGAGACTAGTATAGTGTATAGAACAGAGAGGGACACCTCGTACACTGCGACCTACGTTACATCTATTGTAGTTACCACTGTCAGGAGGAAGGGATCAAGTGCAGGAACAACAGGAGACTAGTATAGTCTATAGAACAGAGAGGGACACCTCGTACACTGCGACCTACGTTACATCTATTGTAGTTACCACACTCAGAAGGAAGGGATCAAGTGCAGGAACAACAGGAGACTAGTATAGTGTATAGAACAGAGAGGGACACCTCGTACACTGCGACCTACGTTACATCTATTGTAGTTACCACTGTCAGGAAGAAGGGATCAAGTGCAGGAACAACAGGAGACTAGTATAGTGTATAGAACAGACAGGGACACCTCGTACACCAACGTTACATCTATTGTAGTTACAACTCTCAGGAGGAAGGGATGAAGTGAAGGAACAACAGGAGACTAGTATAGTGTATAGAACAGAGAGGGACACCTCGTACACTGCGACCTACGTTACATCTATTGTAGTTACCACTCTCAGGAGGAAGAGATCAAGTGCAGGAACAACAGGAGACTAGTATAGTGTATAGAACAGAGAGGGACACCTCGTACACTGCGACCTACGTTACATCTATTGTAGTTACCATTCTCAGGAGGAAGGGATCAAGTGCAGGAACAACAGGAGACTAGTATAGTGTATAGAACAGAGAGGGACACCTCGTACACTGCGACCTACGTTACATCTATTGTAGTTACCACTCTCAGGAGGAAGAGATCAAGTGCAGGAACAACAGGAGACTAGTATAGTGTATAGAATTGAGAGGGACACCTCGTACACTGCGACCTACGTTACATCTATTGTAGTTACCACTCTCAGGAGGAAGGGATCAAGTGCAGGAACAACAGGAGACTAGTATAGTGTATAGAACAGAGAGGGACACCTCGTACACTGCGACCTACGTTACATCTATTGTAGTTACCACTCTCAGGAGGAAGAGATCAAGTGCAGGAACAACAGTAGACTAGTATAGTGTATAGAACAGAGAGGGACACCTCGTACACTGCGACCTACGTTACATCTATTGTAGTTACCACTTTCAGGAGGAAGGGATCAAGTGCAGGAACAACAGGAGACTAGTATAGTGTATAGAACAGAGAGGGACACCTCCTATACTGCGACCTACGTTGCATCTATTGTAGTTACCACAACCAGGAGGAAGGGATGAAGTGAAGGAACAACAGGAGACTAGTATAGTGTATAGAACAGAGAGGGACACCTACACCTACGTTACATCTATTGTAGTTACCACTCTCAGGAGGAAGAGATGAAGTGAAGGAACAACAGGACACTAGTATACTGTATAGAACAGAGAGGGACACCTCGTACACTGCGACCTACGTTGCATCTATTGTAGTTACCACAACCAGGAGAAAGGGATGAAGTGAAGGAACAACAGGAGACTAGTATGGTGTATAGAACAGAGAGGGACACCTCCTACACCTACGTTACATCTATTCTAGTTACCACTCTCAGGAGGAAGAGATGAAGTGAAGGAACAACAGGAGACTAGTATAGTGTATAGAACAGAGAGGGACACCTCGTACACTGCGACCTACGATAGATATATTGTAGTTACCACAACCAGGAGGAAGAGATGAAGTGAAGGAACAACAGGAGACTAGTATAGTGCATAGAACAGAGAGGGACACCTCGTACACTGCGACCTACGTTACATCTATTGTAGTTACCACTCTCAGGAGGAAGAGACGAAGTGAAGGAACAACAGGAGACTAGTATAGTGTATAGAACAGAGAGGGACACCTCCTACACCTACGTTGCATCTATTGTAGTTACCACAACCAGGAGGAAGGGATGCAGTGAAGGAACAACAGGAGACTAGTATAGTGTATAGAACAGAGAGGGACACCTCCTACACCTACGTTGCATCTATTGTAGTTACCACAACCAGGAGGAAGGGATGCAGTGAAGGAACAACAGGAGACTAGTATAGTGTATAGAACAGAGAGGGACACCTCCTACACCTACGTTACATCTATTGTAGTTACCACTCTCAGGAGGAAGAGATGAAGTGAAGGAACAACAGGAGACTAGTATAGTGTATAGAACAGAGAAAGACACCTCGTACACCTACGTTACATCTATTGTAGTTACCACTCTCAGGAGGAAGGGATGAAGTGAAGGAACAACAGGAGACTAGTATAGTGTATAGAACAGAGAGGGACACCTCGTACACCTACGTTACATCTATTGTAGTTACTACTCTCAGGAGCAAGAGATGAAGTGAAGGAACAACAGGAGACTAGTATAGTGTATAGAACAGAGAGGGACACCTCCTACACCTACGTTGCATCTATTGTGGTTACCACAACCAGGAGGAAGGGATGCAGTGAAGGAACAACAGGAGACTAGTATAGTGTATAGAACAGAGAGGGACACCTCGTACACCTACGTTACATCTATTGTAGTTGCCACTCTCAGGAGGAAGAGATGAAGTGAAGGAACAGCAGGAGACTAGTATAGTGTATAGAACAGAGAGGGACACCTCGTACACTGCGACCTACGTTAGATATATTGTAGTTACCACTCTCAGGAGGAAGGGATCAAGTGTAGGAACAACAGGAGACTAGTATAGTGTATAGAACAGAGAGGGACACCTCGTACACTGCGACCTACGTTACATCTATTGTAGTTACCACTCTCAGGAGGAAGAGATGAAGTGAAGAAACAACAGGAGACTAGTATAGTGTATAGAACAGAGAGGGACACCTCGTACACTGCGACCTACGTTACATCTATTGTAGTTACCACTCTCAGAAGGAAGGGATCAAGTGCAGGAACAACAGGAGACTAGTATAGTGAATAGAACAGAGAGCGACACCTCGTACACTGCGACCTACGTTACATCTATTGTAGTTACCACTCTCAGGAGGAAGGGATCAAGTGCAGGAACAACAGGAGACTAGTATAGTGTATAGAAAAGAGAGGGACACCTCCTACACTGCGACCTACGTTGCATCTATTGTAGTTACCACAACCAGGAGGAAGAGATGAAGTGAAGGAACAACAGGAGACTAGTATAGTGTATAGAACAGAGAGGGACACCTCCTACACCTACGTTACATCTATTGTAGTTACCACTCTCAGGAGAAAGGGATGAAGTGAAGGAACAACAGGAGACTAGTATAGTGTATAGAACAGAGAGGGACACCTCGTACACTGCGACCTACGTTACATCTATTGTAGTTACCACAACCAGGAGGAAGGGATCAAGTGCAGGAACAACAGGAGACTAGTATAGTGTATAGAACAGAGAGGGAAACCTCGTACACCTACGTTACATCTATTGTAGTTACCACTCTCAGAAGGAAGGTATGAAGTGAAGGAACAACAGGTGACTAGTATAGTGTATAGAACAGAGAGGGACACCTCGTACACCTACGTTACATCTATTGTAGTTACCACTCTCAGGAGGAAGAGATGAAGTGAAGGAACAACAGGAGACTAGTATAGTGTATAGAACAGAGAGGGACACCTCGTACACCTACGTTACATCTATTGTAGTTACCACTCTCAGAAGGAAGGTATGAAGTGAAGGAACAACAGGAGACTAGTATAGTGTATAGAACAGAGAGGGACACCTCGTACACCTACGTTACATCTATTGTAGTTACCACTCTCAGGAGGAATAGATGAAGTGAAGGAACAACAGGAGACTAGTATAGTGTATAGAACAGAGAGGGACACCTCGTACACTGCGACCTACATTACATCTATTGTAGTTACCACACTCAGGAGGAAGAGATGAAGTGAAGGAACAACAGGAGACTAGTATAGTGTATAGAACAAAGAGGGACACCTCGTACACTGCGACCTACGTTACATCTATTGTAGTTACCACTCTCAGGAGGAAGGGATGAAGTGAATGAACAACAGGAGACTAGTATAGTGTATAGAACAGAGAGGGACACCTCGTACACTGCGACCTACGTTACATCTATTGTAGTTACCACTGTCAGGAGGAAGGGATCAAGTGCAGGAACAACAGGAGACTAGTATAGTGTATAGAACAGACAGGGACACCTCGTACACCAACGTTGCATCTATTGTAGTTACCACTCTCAGGAGGAAGGGATGAAGTGAAGGAACAACAGTAGACTAGTATAGTGTATAGAACAGAGAGGGACACCTCGTACACTGCGACCTACGTTACATCTATTGCAGTTACCACTCTCAGGAGGAAGGGATCAAGTGCAGGAACAACAGGAGACTAGTATAGTGTATAGAACAGACAGGGACACCTCGTACACTGCGACCTGCGCTACATCTATTGTAGTTACTACTCTCAGGAGGAAGGGATCAAGTGCAGGAACAACAGGAGACTAGTATAGTCTATAGAACAGAGAGGGACACCTCGTACACTGCGACCTACGTTACATCTATTGTAGTTACCACACTCAGAAGGAAGGGATCAAGTGCAGGAACAATAGGAGACTAGTATAGTGTATAGAACAGAGAGGGACACCTCGTACACTGCGACCTACGTTACATCTATTGTAGTTACCACTCTCAGGAGGAAGGGATCAAGTGCAGGAACAACAGGAGACTAGTATAGTGTATAGAACAGAGAGGGACACCTCGTACACTGCGACCTACGTTACATCTATTGTAGTTACCACTCTCAGGAGGAAGAGATCAAGTGCAGGAACAACAGGAGACTAGTATAGTGTATAGAACAGAGAGGGACACCTCGTACACTGCGACCTACGTTACATCTATTGTAGTTACCACTCTCAGGAGGAAGGGATCAAGTGCAGGAACAACAGGAGACTAGTATAGTGTATAGAACAGAGAGGGACACCTCCTATACTGCGACCTACGTTGCATCTATTGTAGTTACCACAACCAGGAGGAAGGGATGAAGTGAAGGAACAACAGGAGACTAGTATAGTGTATAGAACAGAGAGGGACACCTACACCTACGTTACATCTATTGTAGTTACCACTCTCAGGAGGAAGAGATGAAGTGAAGGAACAACAGGACACTAGTATACTGTATAGAACAGAGAGGGACACCTCGTACACTGCGACCTACGTTGCATCTATTGTAGTTACCACAACCAGGGGGAAGGGATGAAGAGAAGGAACAACAGGAGACTAGTATACTGTATAGAACAGAGAGGGACACCTCCTACACTGCGACCTACGTTGCATCTATTGTAGTTACCACAACCAGGGGGAAGGGATGTAGAGAAGGAACAACAGGAGACTAGTATACTGTATAGAACAGAGAGGGACACCTCCTACACTGCGAACTACGTTGCATCTATTGTAGTTACCACAACCAGGAGAAAGGGATGAAGTGAAGGAACAACAGGAGACTAGTATGGTGTATAGAACAGAGAGGGACACCTCCTACACCTACGTTACATCTATTGTAGTTACCACTCTCAGGAGGAAGAGATGAAGTGGAGGAACAACAGGAGACTAGTATAGTGTATAGAACAGAGAGGGACACCTCGTACACTGCGACCTACGATAGATATATTGTAGTTACCACAACCAGGAGGAAGAGATGAAGTGAGGGAACAACAGGAGACTAGTATAGTGCATAGAACAGAGAGGGACACCTCGTACACTGCGACCTACGTTACATCCATTGTAGTTACCACTCTCAGGAGGAAGAGATGAAGTGAAGGAACAACAGGAGACTAGTATAGTGTATAGAACAGAGAGGGACACCTCCTACACCTACGTTGCATCTATTGTAGTTACCACAACCAGGAGGAAGGGATGCAGTGAAGGAACAACAGGAGACTAGTATAGTGTATAGAACAGAGAGGGACACCTCCTACACCTATGTTGCATCTATTGTAGTTACCACAACCAGGAGGAAGGGATGCAGTGAAGGAACAACAGGAGACTAGTATAGTGTATAGAACAGAGAGGGACACCTCCTACACCTACGTTACATCTATTGTAGTTACCACTCTCAGGAGGAAGAGATGAAGTGAAGGAACAACAGGAGACTAGTATAGTGTATAGAACAGAGAGGGACACCTCGTACACCTACGTTACATCTATTGTAGTTACCACTCTCAGGAGGAAGGGATGAAGTGAAGGAACAACATGAGACTAGTATAGTGTATAGAACAGAGAGGGACACCTCGTACACCTACGTTACATCTATTGTAGTTACCACTCTCAGGAGGAAGAGATGAAGTGAAGGAACAACAGGAGACTAGTATAGTGTATAGAACAGAGAGGGACACCTCCTACACCTACGTTGCATCTATTGTGGTTACCACAACCAGGAGGAAGGGATGCAGTGAAGGAACAACAGGAGACTAGTATAGTGTATAGAACAGAGAGGGACACCTCGTACACCTACGTTACATCTATTGTAGTTGCCACTCTCAGGAGGAAGAGATGAAGTGAAGGAACAACAGGAGACTAGTATAGTGTATAGAACAGAGAGGGCCACCTCGTACACTGCGACCTACGTTACATCTATTGTAGTTACCACTCTCAAGAGGAAGGGATGAAGTGAAGAAACAACAGGAGACTAGTATAGTGTATAGAACAGAGAGGGACACCTCGTACACTGCGACCTACGTTAGATATATTGTAGTTACCACTCTCAGGAGGAAGAGATGAAGTGAAGGAACAACAGGAGACTAGTATAGTGTATAGAACAGAGAGGGACACCCCGTACACTGCGACCTACGTTAGATATATTGTAGTTACCACTCTCAGGAGAAAGGGATCAAGTGTAGGAACAACAGGAGACTAGTATAGTGTATAGAACAGAGAGGGACACCTCGTACACTGCGACCTACGTTACATCTATTGTAGTTACCACTCTCAGGAGGAAGAGATGAAGTGAAGAAACAACAGGAGACTAGTATAGTGTATAGAACAGAGAGGGACACCTCGTACACTGCGACCTACGTTACATCTATTGTAGTTACCACTCTCAGAAGGAAGGGATCAAGTGCAGGAACAACAGAAGACTAGTATAGTGTATAGAACAGAGAGCGACACCTCGTACACTGCGACCTACGTTACATCTATTGTAGTTACCACTCTCAGGAGGAAGGGATCAAGTGCAGGAACAACAGGAGACTAGTATAGTGTATAGAACAGAGAGGGACACCTCGTACACTGCGACCTACGTTACATCTATTGTAGTTACCACAACCAGGAGGAAGGGATCAAGTGCAGGAACAACAGCAGACTAGTATAGTGTATAGAACAGAGAGGGAAACCTCGTACACCTACGTTACATCTATTGTAGTTACCACTCTCAGGAGAAAGGGATGAAGTGAAGGAACAACAGGAGACTAGTATAGTGTATAGAACAGAGAGGGACACCTCGTACACTGCGACCTACGTTACATCTATTGTAGTTACCACAACCAGGAGGAAGGGATCAAGTACAGGAACAACAGCAGACTAGTATAGTGTATAGAACAGAGAGAGACACCTCGTACACTGCGACCTACGTTACATCTATTGCAGTTACCACTCTCAGGAGGAAGGCATCAAGTGCAGGAACAACAGGAGACTACTATAGTGTATAGAACAGACAGGGACACCTCGTACACTGCGACCTACGTTACATCTATTGTAGTTACCACTCTCAGGAGGAAGAGATCAAGTGCAGGAACAACAGGAGACTAGTATAGTGTATAGAACAGAGAGGGACACCTCGTACACTGCGACCTACGTTACATCTATTGTAGTTACCACTTTCAGGAGGAAGGGATCAAGTGCAGGAACAACAGGAGACTAGTATAGTGTATAGAACAGAGAGGGACACCTCCTATACTGCGACCTACGTTGCATCTATTGTAGTTACCACAACCAGGAGGAAGGGATGAAGTGAAGGAACAACAGGAGACTAGTATAGTGTATAGAACAGAGAGGGACACCTACACCTACGTTACATCTATTGTAGTTACCACTCTCAGGAGGAAGAGATGAAGTGAAGGAACAACAGGACACTAGTATACTGTATAGAACAGAGAGGGACACCTCGTACACTGCGACCTACGTTGCATCTATTGTAGTTACCACAACCAGGGGGAAGGGATGAAGTGAAGGAACAACAGGAGACTAGTATACTGTATAGAACAGAGAGGGACACCTCCTACACTGCGAACTACGTTGCATCTATTGTAGTTACCACAACCAGGAGAAAGGGATGAAGTGAAGGAACAACAGGAGACTAGTATGGTGTATAGAACAGAGAGGGACACCTCCTACACCTACGTTACATCTATTGTAGTTACCACTCTCAGGAGGAAGAGATGAAGTGAAGGAACAACAGGAGACTAGTATAGTGTATAGAACAGAGAGGGACACCTCGTACACTGCGACCTACGATAGATATATTGTAGTTACCACAACCAGGAGGAAGAGATGAAGTGAAGGAACAACAGGAGACTAGTATAGTGCATAGAACAGAGAGGGACACCTCGTACACTGCGACCTACGTTACATCTATTGTAGTTACCACTCTCAGGAGGAAGAGATGAAGTGAAGGAACAACAGGAGACTAGTATAGTGTATAGAACAGAGAGGGACACCTCCTACACCTACGTTGCATCTATTGTAGTTACCACAACCAGGAGGAAGGGATGCAGTGAAGGAACAACAGGAGACTAGTATAGTGTATAGAACAGAGAGGGACACCTCCTACACCTACGTTGCATCTATTGTAGTTACCACAACCAGGAGGAAGGGATGCAGTGAAGGAACAACAGGAGACTAGTATAGTGTATAGAACAGAGAGGGACACCTCCTACACCTACGTTACATCTATTGTAGTTATCACTCTCAGGAGGAAGAGATGAAGTGAAGGAACAACAGGAGACTAGTATAGTGTATAGAACAGAGAAAGACACCTCGTACACCTACGTTACATCTATTGTAGTTACCACTCTCAGGAGGAAGGGATGAAGTGAAGGAACAACAGGAGACTAGTATAGTGTATAGAACAGAGAGGGACACCTCGTACACTGCGACCTACGTTACATCTATTGTAGTTACCACTCTCAGGAGCAAGAGATGAAGTGAAGGAACAACAGGAGACTAGTATAGTGTATAGAACAGAGAGGGACACCTCCTACACCTACGTTGCATCTATTGTGGTTACCACAACCAGGAGGAAGGGATGCAGTGAAGGAACAACAGGAGACTAGTATAGTGTATAGAACAGAGAGGGACACCTCGTACACCTACGTTACATCTATTGTAGTTGCCACTCTCAGGAGGAAGAGATGAAGTGAAGGAACAACAGGAGACTAGTAGAGTGTATAGAACAGAGAGGGACACCTCGTACACTGCGACCTACGTTAGATATATTGTAGTTACCACTCTCAGGAGGAAGGGATCAAGTGTAGGAACAACAGGAGACTAGTATAGTGTATAGAACAGAGAGGGACACCTCGTACACTGCGACCTACGTTACATCTATTGTAGTTACCACTCTCAGGAGGAAGAGATGAAG
The DNA here is from genome assembly GCA_030765065.1 of Deroplatys truncata. NCBI lineage: Eukaryota > Metazoa > Arthropoda > Insecta > Mantodea > Mantidae > Deroplatys > Deroplatys truncata. Next base: position 2,955,984 of record CM060984.1, read on the forward strand.
TGAAGAAACAACAGGAGACTAGTATAGTGTATAGAACAGAGAGGGACACCTCGTACACTGCGACCTACGTTACATCTATTGTAGTTACCACTCTCAGAAGGAAGGGATCAAGTGCAGGAACAACAGGAGACTAGTATAGTGAATAGAACAGAGAGCGACACCTCGTACACTGCGACCTACGTTACATCTATTGTAGTTACCACTCTCAGGAGGAAGGGATCAAGTGCAGGAACAACAGGAGACTAGTATAGTGTATAGAACAGAGAGGGACACCTCCTACACTGCGACCTACGTTGCATCTATTGTAGTTACCACAACCAGGAGGAAGAGATGAAGTGAAGGAACAACAGGAGACTAGTATAGTGTATAGAACAGAGAGGGACACCTCCTACACCTACGTTACATCTATTGTAGTTACCACTCTCAGGAGAAAGGGATGAAGTGAAGGAACAACAGGAGACTAGTATAGTGTATAGAACAGAGAGGGACACCTCGTACACTGCGACCTACGTTACATCTATTGTAGCTACCACAACCAGGAGGAAGGGATCAAGTGCAGGAACAACAGGAGACTAGTATAGTGTATAGAACAGAGAGGGAAACCTCGTACACCTACGTTACATCTATTGTAGTTACCACTCTCAGAAGGAAGGTATGAAGTGAAGGAACAACAGGTGACTAGTATAGTGTATAGAACAGAGAGGGACACCTCCTACACCTACGTTACATCTATTGTAGTTACCACTCTCAGGAGGAAGAGATGAAGTGAAGGAACAACAGGAGACTAGTATAGTGTATAGAACAGAGAGGGACACCTCGTACACCTACGTTACATATATTGTAGTTACCACTCTCAGAAGGAAGGTATGAAGTGAAGGAACAACAGGAGACTAGTATAGTGTATAGAACAGAGAGGGACACCTCGTACACCTACGTTACATCTATTGTAGTTACCACTCTCAGGAGGAATAGATGAAGTGAAGGAACAACAGGAGACTAGTATAGTGTATAGAACAGAGAGGGACACCTCGTACACTGCGACCTACGTTACATCTATTGTAGTTACCACTGTCAGGAGGAAGGGATCAAGTGCAGGAACAACAGGAGACTAGTATAGTGTATAGAACAGACAGGGACACCTCGTACACCAACGTTGCATCTATTGTAGTTACCACTCTCAGGAGGAAGGGATGAAGTGAAGGAACAACAGTAGACTAGTATAGTGTATAGAACAGAGAGGGACACCTCGTACACTGCGACCTACGTTACATCTATTGCAGTTACCACTCTCAGGAGGAAGGGATCAAGTGCAGGAACAACAGGAGACTAGTATAGTGTATAGAACAGACAGGGACACCTCGTACACTGCGACCTGCGCTACATCTATTGTAGTTACTACTCTCAGGAGGAAGGGATCAAGTGCAGGAACAACAGGAGACTAGTATAGTCTATAGAAAAAGAGAGGGACACCTCGTACACTGCGACCTACGTTACATCTATTGTAGTTACCACACTCAGAAGGAAGGGATCAAGTGCAGGAACAATAGGAGACTAGTATAGTGTATAGAACAGAGAGGGACACCTCGTACACTGCGACCTACGTTACATCTATTGTAGTTACCACTCTCAGGAGGAAGGGATCAAGTGCAGGAACAACAGGAGACTAGTATAGTGTATAGAACAGAGAGGGACACCTCGTACACTGCGACCTACGTTACATCTATTGTAGCTACCACTCTCAGGAGGAAGAGATCAAGTGCAGGAACAACAGGAGACTAGTATAGTGTATAGAACAGAGAGGGACACCTCGTACACTGCGACCTACGTTACATCTATTGTAGTTACCACTCTCAGGAGGAAGGGATCAAGTGCAGGAACAACAGGAGACTAGTATAGTGTATAGAACAGAGAGGGACACCTCCTATACTGCGACCTACGTTGCATCTATTGTAGTTACCACAACCAGGAGGAAGGGATGAAGTGAAGGAACAACAGGAGACTAGTATAGTGTATAGAACAGAGAGGGACACCTACACCTACGTTACATCTATTGTAGTTACCACTCTCAGGAGGAAGAGATGAAGTGAAGGTACAACAGGACACTAGTATACTGTATAGAACAGAGAGGGACACCTCGTACACTGCGACCTACGTTGCATCTATTGTAGTTACCACAACCAGGGGGAAGGGATGAAGTGAAGGAACAACAGGAGACTAGTATACTGTATAGAACAGAGAGGGACACCTCCTACACTGCGAACTACGTTGCATCTATTGTAGTTACCACAACCAGGAGAAAGGGATGAAGTGAAGGAACAACAGGAGACTAGTATGGTGTATAGAACAGAGAGGGACACCTCCTACACCTACGTTACATCTATTGTAGTTACCACTCTCAGGAGGAGGAGATGAAGTGAAGGAACAACAGGAGACTAGTATAGTGTATAGAACAGAGAGGGACACCTCGTACACTGCGACCTACGATAGATATATTGTAGTTACCACAACCAGGAGGAAGAGATGAAGTGAAGGAACAACAGGAGACTAGTATAGTGCATAGAACAGAGAGGGACACCTCGTACACTGCGACCTACGTTACATCTATTGTAGTTACCACTCTCAGGAGGAAGAGATGAAGTGAAGGAACAACAGGAGACTAGTATAGTGTATAGAACAGAGAGGGACACCTCCTACACCTACGTTGCATCTATTGTAGTTACCACAACCAGGAGGAAGGGATGCAGTGAAGGAACAACAGGAGACTAGTATAGTGTATAGAACAGAGAGGGACACCTCCTACACCTATGTTGCATCTATTGTAGTTACCACAACAAGGAGGAAGGGATGCAGTGAAGGAACAACAGGAGACTAGTATAGTGTATAGAACAGAGAGGGACACCTCCTACACCTACGTTACATCTATTGTAGTTACCACTCTCAGGAGGAAGAGATGAAGTGAAGGAACAACAGGAGACTAGTATAGTGTATAGAACAGAGAGGGACACCTCGTACACCTACGTTACATCTATTGTAGTTACCACTCTCAGGAGGAAGGGATGAAGTGAAGGAACAACAGGAGACTAGTATAGTGTATAGAACAGAGAGGGACACCTCGTACACCTACGTTACATCTATTGTAGTTACCACTCTCAGGAGGAAGAGATGAAGTGAAGGAACAACAGGAGACTAGTATAGTGTATAGAACAGAGAGGGACACCTCCTACACCTACGTTGCATCTATTGTGGTTACCACAACCAGGAGGAAGGGATGCAGTGAAGGAACAACAGGAGACTAGTATAGTGTATAGAACAGAGAGGGACACCTCGTACACCTACGTTACATCTATTGTAGTTGCCACTCTCAGGAGGAAGAGATGAAGTGAAGGAACAACAGGAGACTAGTATAGTGTATAGAACAGAGAGAGACACCTCGTACACTGCGACCTACGTTACATCTATTGCAGTTACCACTCTCAGGAGGAAGGCATCAAGTGCAGGAACAACAGGAGACTACTATAGTGTATAGAACAGACAAGGACACCTCGTACACTGCGACCTACGTTACATCTATTGTAGTTACCACTCTCAGGAGGAAGAGATCAAGTGCAGGAACAACAGGAGACTAGTATAGTGTATAGAACAGAGAGGGACACCTCGTACACTGCGACCTACGTTACATCTATTGTAGTTACCACTTTCAGGAGGAAGGGATCAAGTGCAGGAACAACAGGAGACTAGTATAGTGTATAGAACAGAGAGGGACACCTCCTATACTGCGACCTACGTTGCATCTATTGTAGTTACCACAACCAGGAGGAAGGGATGAAGTGAAGGAACAACAGGAGACTAGTATAGTGTATAGAACAGAGAGGGACACCTACACCTACGTTACATCTATTGTAGTTACCACTCTCAGGAGGAAGAGATGAAGTGAAGGAACAACAGGACACTAGTATACTGTATAGAACAGAGAGGGACACCTCGTACACTGCGACCTACGTTGCATCTATTGTAGTTACCACAACCAGGGGGAAGGGATGAAGTGAAGGAACAACAGGAGACTAGTATACTGTATAGAACAGAGAGGGACACCTCCTACACTGCGAACTACGTTGCATCTATTGTAGTTACCACAACCAGGAGAAAGGGATGAAGTGAAGGAACAACAGGAGACTAGTATGGTGTATAGAACAGAGAGGGACACCTCCTACACCTACGTTACATCTATTGTAGTTACCACTCTCAGGAGGAAGAGATGAAGTGAAGGAACAACAGGAGACTAGTATAGTGTATAGAACAGAGAGGGACACCTCGTACACTGCGACCTACGATAGACATATTGTAGTTACCACAACCAGGAGGAAGAGATGAAGTGAAGGAACAACAGGAGACTAGTATAGTGCATAGAACAGAGAGGGACACCTCGTACACTGCGACCTACGTTACATCTATTGTAGTTACCACTCTCAGGAGGAAGAGATGAAGTGAAGGAACAACAGGAGACTAGTATAGTGTATAGAACAGAGAGGGACACCTCCTACACCTACGTTGCATCTATTGTAGTTACCACAACCAGGAGGAAGGGATGCAGTGAAGGAACAACAGGAGACTAGTATAGTGTATAGAACAGAGAGGGACACCTCCTACACCTACGTTGCATCTATTGTAGTTACCACAACCAGGAGGAAGGGATGCAGTGAAGGAACAACAGGAGACTAGTATAGTGTATAGAACAGAGAGGGACACCTCCTACACCTACGTTACATCTATTGTAGTTATCACTCTCAGGAGGAAGAGATGAAGTGAAGGAACAACAAGAGACTAGTATAGTGTATAGAACAGAGAAAGACACCTCGTACACCTACGTTACATCTATTGTAGTTGCCACTCTCAGGAGGAAGAGATGAAGTGAAGGAACAACAGGAGACTAGTATAGTGTATAGAACAGAGAGAGACACCTCGTACACTGCGACCTACGTTACATCTATTGCAGTTACCACTCTCAGGAGGAAGGCATCAAGTGCAGGAACAACAGGAGACTACTATAGTGTATAGAACAGACAGGGACACCTCGTACACTGCGACCTACGTTACATCTATTGTAGTTACCACTCTCAGGAGGAAGAGATCAAGTGCAGGAACAACAGGAGACTAGTATAGTGTATAGAACAGAGAGGGACACCTCGTACACTGCGACCTACGTTACATCTATTGTAGTTACCACTTTCAGGAGGAAGGGATCAAGTGCAGGAACAACAGGAGACTAGTATAGTGTATAGAACAGAGAGGGACACCTCCTATACTGCGACCTACGTTGCATCTATTGTAGTTACCACAACCAGGAGGAAGGGATGAAGTGAAGGAACAACAGGAGACTAGTATAGTGTATAGAACAGAGAGGGACACCTACACCTACGTTACATCTATTGTAGTTACCACTCTCAGGAGGAAGAGATGTAGTGAAGGAACAACAGGACACTAGTATACTGTATAGAACAGAGAGGGACACCTCGTACACTGCGACCTACGTTGCATCTATTGTAGTTACCACAACCAGGGGGAAGGGATGAAGTGAAGGAACAACAGGAGACTAGTATACTGTATAGAACAGAGAGGGACACCTCCTACACTGCGAACTACGTTGCATCTATTGTAGTTACCACAACCAGGAGAAAGGGATGAAGTGAAGGAACAACAGGAGACTAGTATGGTGTATAGAACAGAGAGGGACACCTCCTACACCTACGTTACATCTATTGTAGTTACCACTCTCAGGAGGAAGAGATGAAGTGAAGGAACAACAGGAGACTAGTATAGTGTATAGAACAGAGAGGGACACCACGTACACTGCGACCTACGATAGATATATTGTAGTTACCACAACCAGGAGGAAGAGATGAAGTGAAGGAACAACAGGAGACTAGTATAGTGCATAGAACAGAGAGGGACACCTCGTACACTGCGACCTACGTTACATCTATTGTAGTTACCACTCTCAGGAGGAAGAGATGAAGTGAAGGAACAACAGGAGACTAGTATAGTGTATAGAACAGAGAGGGACACCTCCTACACCTACGTTGCATCTATTGTAGTTACCACAACCAGGAGGAAGGGATGCAGTGAAGGAACAACAGGAGACTAGTATAGTGTATAGAACAGAGAGGGACACCTCCTACACCTACGTTGCATCTATTGTAGTTACCACAACCAGGAGGAAGGGATGCAGTGAAGGAACAACAGGAGACTAGTATAGTGTATAGAACAGAGAGGGACACCTCCTACACCTACGTTACATCTATTGTAGTTACCACTCTCAGGAGGAAGAGATGAAGTGAAGGAACAACAGGAGACTAGTATAGTGTATAGAACAGAGAAAGACACCTCGTACACCTACGTTACATCTATTGTAGTTACCACTCTCAGGAGGAAGGGATGAAGTGAAGGAACAACAGGAGACTAGTATAGTGTATAGAACAGAGAGGGACACCTCGTACACTGCGACCTACGTTACATCTATTGTAGTTACCACTCTCAGGAGCAAGAGATGAAGTGAAGGAACAACAGGAGACTAGTATAGTGTATAGAACAGAGAGGGACACCTCCTACACCTACGTTGCATCTATTGTGGTTACCACAACCAGGAGGAAGGGATGCAGTGAAGGAACAACAGGAGACTAGTATAGTGTATAGAACAGAGAGGGACACCTCGTACACCTACGTTACATCTATTGTAGTTGCCACTCTCAGGAGGAAGAGATGAAGTGAAGGAACAACAGGAGACTAGTAGAGTGTATAGAACAGAGAGGGACACCTCGTACACTGCGACCTACGTTAGATATATTGTAGTTACCACTCTCAGGAGGAAGGGATCAAGTGTAGGAACAACAGGAGACTAGTATAGTGTATAGAACAGAGAGGGACACCTCGTACACTGCGACCTACGTTACATCTATTGTAGTTACCACTCTCAGGAGGAAGAGATGAAGTGAAGAAACAACAGGAGACTAGTATAGTGTATAGAACAGAGAGGGACACCTCGTACACTGCGACCTACGTTACATCTATTGTAGTTACCACTCTCAGAAGGAAGGGATCAAGTGCAGGAACAACAGGAGACTAGTATAGTGAATAGAACAGAGAGCGACACCTCGTACACTGCGACCTACGTTACATCTATTGTAGTTACCACTCTCAGGAGGAAGGGATCAAGTGCAGGAACAACAGGAGACTAGTATAGTGTATAGAACAGAGAGGGACACCTCCTACACTGCGACCTACGTTGCATCTATTGTAGTTACCACAACCAGGAGGAAGAGATGAAGTGAAGGAACAACAGGAGACTAGTATAGTGTATAGAACAGAGAGGGACACCTCCTACACCTACGTTACATCTATTGTAGTTACCACTCTCAGGAGAAAGGGATGAAGTGAAGGAACAACAGGAGACTAGTATAGTGTATAGAACAGAGAGGGACACCTCGTACACTGCGACCTACGTTACATCTATTGTAGTTACCACAACCAGGAGGAAGGGATCAAGTGCAGGAACAACAGGAGACTAGTATAGTGTATAGAACAGAGAGGGAAACCTCGTACACCAACGTTACATCTATTGTAGTTACCACTCTCAGAAGGAAGGTATGAAGTGAAGGAACAACAGGTGACTAGTATAGTGTATAGAACAGAGAGGGACACCTCGTACACCTACGTTACATCTATTGTAGTTACCACTCTCAGGAGGAAGAGATGAAGTGAAGGAACAACAGGAGACTAGTATAGTGTATAGAATAGAGAGGGACACCTCGTACACCTACGTTACATCTATTGTAGTTACCACTCTCAGAAGGAAGGTATGAAGTGAAGGAACAACAGGAGACTAGTATAGTGTATAGAACAGAGAGGGACACCTCGTACACCTACGTTACATCTATTGTAGTTACCACTCTCAGGAGGAATAGATGAAGTGAAGGAACAACAGGAGACTAGTATAGTGTATAGAACAGAGAGGGACACCTCGTACACTGCGACCTACGTTACATCTATTGTAGTTACCACACTCAGGAGGAAGAGATGAAGTGAAGGAACAACAGGAGACTAGTATAGTGTATAGAACAGAGAGGGACACCTCGTACACTGCGACCTACGTTACATCTATTGTAGTTACCACTCTCAGGAGGAAGGGATGAAGTGAATGAACAACAGGAGACTAGTATAGTGTATAGAACAGAGAGGGACACCTCGTACACTGCGACCTACGTTACATCTATTGCAGTTACCACTGTCAGGAGGAAGGGATCAAGTGCAGGAACAACAGGAGACTAGTATAGTGTATAGAACAGACAGGGACACCTCGTACACCAACGTTGTATCTATTGTAGTTACCACTCTCAGGAGGAAGGGATGAAGTGAAGGAACAACAGTAGACTAGTATAGTGTATAGAACAGAGAGGGACACCTCGTACACTGCGACCTACGTTACATCTATTGCAGTTACCACTCTCAGGAGGAAGGGATCAAGTGCAGGAACAACAGGAGACTAGTATAGTGTATAGAACAGACAGGGACACCTCGTACACTGCGACCTGCGCTACATCTATTGTAGTTACTACTCTCAGGAGGAAGGGATCAAGTGCAGGAACAACAGGAGACTAGTATAGTCTATAGAACAGAGAGGGACACCTCGTACACTGCGACCTACGTTACATCTATTGTAGTTACCACACTCAGAAGGAAGGGATCAAGTGCAGGAACAATAGGAGACTAGTATAGTGTATAGAACAGAGAGGGACACCTCGTACACTGCGACCTACGTTACATCTATTGTAGTTACCACTCTCAGGAGGAAGGGATCAAGTGCAGGAACAACAGGAGACTAGTATAGTGTATAGAACAGAGAGGGACACCTCGTACACTGCGACCTACGTTACATCTATTGTAGTTACCACTCTCAGGAGGAAGAGATCAAGTGCAGGAACAACAGGAGACTAGTATAGTGTATAGAACAGAGAGGGACACCTCGTACACTGCGACCTACGTTACATCTATTGTAGTTACCACTCTCAGGAGGAAGGGATCAAGTGCAGGAACAACAGGAGACTAGTATAGTGTATAGAACAGAGAGGGACACCTCCTATACTGCGACCTACGTTGCATCTATTGTAGTTACCACAACCAGGAGGAAGGGATGAAGTGAAGGAACAACAGGAGACTAGTATAGTGTATAGAACAGAGAGGGACACCTACACCTACGTTACATCTATTGTAGTTACCACTCTCAGGAGGAAGAGATGAAGTGAAGGTACAACAGGACACTAGTATACTGTATAGAACAGAGAGGGACACCTCGTACACTGCGACCTACGTTGCATCTATTGTAGTTACCACAACCAGGGGGAAGGGATGAAGTGAAGGAACAACAGGAGACTAGTATACTGTATAGAACAGAGAGGGACACCTCCTACACTGCGAACTACGTTGCATCTATTGTAGTTACCACAACCAGGAGAAAGGGATGAAGTGAAGGAACAACAGGAGACTAGTATGGTGTATAGAACAGAGAGGGACACCTCCTACACCTACGTTACATCTATTGTAGTTACCACTCTCAGGAGGAAGAGATGAAGTGAAGGAACAACAGGAGACTAGTATAGTGTATAGAACAGAGAGGGACACCTCGTACACTGCGACCTACGATAGATATATTGTAGTTACCACAACCAGGAGGAAGAGATGAAGTGAAGGAACAACAGGAGACTAGTATAGTGCATAGAACAGAGAGGGACACCTCGTACACTGCGACCTACGTTACATCTATTGTAGTTACCACTCTCAGGAGGAAGAGATGAAGTGAAGGAACAACAGGAGACTAGTATAGTGTATAGAACAGAGAGGGACACCTCCTACACCTACGTTGCATCTATTGTAGTTACCACAACCAGGAGGAAGGGATGCAGTGAAGGAACAACAGGAGACTAGTATAGTGTATAGAACAGAGAGGGACACCTCCTACACCTATGTTGCATCTATTGTAGTTACCACAACCAGGAGGAAGGGATGCAGTGAAGGAACAACAGGAGACTAGTATAGTGTATAGAACAGAGAGGGACACCTCCTACACCTACGTTACATCTATTGTAGTTACCACTCTCAGGAGGAAGAGATGAAGTGAAGGAACAACAGGAGACTAGTATAGTGTATAGAACAGAGAGGGACACCTCGTACACCTACGTTACATCTATTGTAGTTACCACTCTCAGGAGGAAGGGATGAAGTGAAGGAACAACAGGAGACTAGTATAGTGTATAGAACAGAGAGGGACACCTCGTACACCTACGTTACATCTATTGTAGTTACCACTCTCAGGAGGAAGAGATGAAGTGAAGGAACAACAGGAGACTAGTATAGTGTATAGAACAGAGAGGGACACCTCCTACACCTACGTTGCATCTATTGTGGTTACCACAACCAGGAGGAAGGGATGCAGTGAAGGAACAACAGGAGACTAGTATAGTGTATAGAACAGAGAGGGACACCTCGTACACCTACGTTACATCTATTGTAGTTGCCACTCTCAGGAGGAAGAGATGAAGTGAAGGAACAACAGGAGACTAGTATAGTGTATAGAACAGAGAGGGACACCTCGTACACTGCGACCTACGTTACATCTATTGTAGTTACCACTCTCAAGAGGAAGGGATGAAGTGAAGAAACAACAGGAGACTAGTATAGTGTATAGAACAGAGAGGGACACCTCGTACACTGCGACCTACGTTAGATATATTGTAGTTACCACTCTCAGGAGGAAGAGATGAAGTGAAGGAACAACAGGAGACTAGTATAGTGTATAGAACAGAGAGGGACACCTCGTACACTGCGACCTACGTTAGATATATTGTAGTTACCACTCTCAGGAGAAAGGGATCAAGTGTAGGAACAACAGGAGACTAGTATAGTGTATAGAACAGAGAGGGACACCTCGTACACTGCGACCTACGTTACATCTATTGTAGTTACCACTCTCAGGAGGAAGAGATGAAGTGAAGAAACAACAGGAGACTAGTATAGTGTATAGAACAGAGAGGGACACCTCGTACACTGCGACCTACGTTACATCTATTGTAGTTACCACTCTCAGAAGGAAGGGATCAAGTGCAGGAACAACAGAAGACTAGTATAGTGTATAGAACAGAGAGCGACACCTCGTACACTGCGACCTACGTTACATCTATTGTAGTTACCACTCTCAGGAGGAAGGGATCAAGTGCAGGAACAACAGGAGACTAGTATAGTGTATAGAACAGAGAGGGACACCTCCTACACTGCGACCTACGTTGCATCTATTGTAGTTACCACAACCAGGAGAAAGAGATGAAGTGAAGGAACAACAGGAGACTAGTATAGTGTATAGAACAGAGAGGGACACCTCCTACACCTACGTTACATCTATTGTAGTTACCACTCTCAGGAGAAAGGGATGAAGTGAAGGAACAACAGGAGACTAGTATAGTGTATAGAACAGAGAGGGACACCTCGTACACTGCGACCTACGTTACATCTATTGTAGTTACCACAACCAGGAGGAAGGGATCAAGTGCAGGAACAACAGGAGACTAGTATAGTGTATAGAACAGAGAGGGAAACCTCGTACACCTACGTTACATCTATTGTAGTTACCACTCTCAGAAGGAAGGTATGAAGTGAAGGAACAACAGGTGACTAGTATAGTGTATAGAACAGAGAGGGACACCTCGTACACCTACGTTACATCTATTGTAGTTACCACTCTCACGAGGAAGAGATGAAGTGAAGGAACAACAGGAGACTAGTATAGTGTATAGAACAGAGAGGGACACCTCGTACACCTACGTTACATCTATTGTAGTTACCACTCTCAGAAGGAAGGTATGAAGTGAAGGAACAACAGGAGACTAGTATAGTGTATAGAACAGAGAGGGACACCTCGTACACCTACGTTACATCTATTGTAGTTACCACTCTCAGGAGGAATAGATGAAGTGAAGGAACAACAGGAGACTAGTATAGTGTATAGAACAGAGAGGGACACCTCGTACACTGCGACCTACGTTACATCTATTGTAGTTACCACACTCAGGAGGAAGAGATGAAGTGAAGGAACAACAGGAGACTAGTATAGTGTATAGAACAGAGAGGGACACCTCGTACACTGCGACCTACGTTACATCTATTGTAGTTACCACTCTCAGGAGGAAGGGATGAAGTGAATGAACAACAGGAGACTAGTATAGTGTATAGAACAGAGAGGGACACCTCGTACACTGCGACCTACGTTACATCTATTGTAGTTACCACTGTCAGGAGGAAGGGATCAAGTGCAGGAACAACAGGAGACTAGTATAGTGTATAGAACAGACAGGGACACCTCGTACACCAACGTTGCATCTATTGTAGTTACCACTCTCAGGAGGAAGGGATGAAGTGAAGGAACAACAGTAGACTAGTATAGTGTATAGAAAAGAGAGGGACACCTCGTACACTGCGACCTACGTTACATCTATTGCAGTTACCACTCTTAGGAGGAAGGGATCAAGTGCAGGAACAACAGGAGACTAGTATAGTGTATAGAACAGACAGGGACACCTCGTACACTGCGACCTGCGCTACATCTATTGTAGTTACTACTCTCAGGAGGAAGGGATCAAGTGCAGGAACAACAGGAGACTAGTATAGTCTATAGAACAGAGAGGGACACCTCGTACACTGCGACCTACGTTACATCTATTGTAGTTACCACACTCAGAAGGAAGGGATCAAGTGCAGGAACAATAGGAGACTAGTATAGTGTATAGAACAGAGAGGGACACCTCGTACACTGCGACCTACGTTACATCTATTGTAGTTACCACTCTCAGGAGGAAGGGATCAAGTGCAGGAACAACAGGAGACTAGTATAGTGTATAGAACAGAGAGGGACACCTCGTACACTGCGACCTACGTTACATCTATTGTAGTTACCACTCTCAGGAGGAAGAGATCAAGTGCAGGAACAACAGGAGACTAGTATAGTATATAGAACAGAGAGGGACACCTCGTACACTGCGACCTACGTTACATCTATTGTAGTTACCACTCTCAGGAGGAAGGGATCAAGTGCAGGAACAACAGGAGACTAGTATAGTGTATAGAACAGAGAGGGACACCTCCTATACTGCGACCTTCGTTGCATCTATTGTAGTTACCACAACCAGGAGGAAGGGATGACGTGAAGGAACAACAGGAGACTAGTATAGTGTATAGAACAGAGAGGGACACCTACACCTACGTTACATCTATTGTAGTTACCACTCTCAGGAGGAAGAGATGAAGTGAAGGTACAACAGGACACTAGTATACTGTATAGAACAGAGAGGGACACCTCGTACACTGCGACCTACGTTGCATCTATTGTAGTTACCACAACCAGGGGGAAGGGATGAAGTGAAGGAACAACAGGAGACTAGTATACTGTATAGAACAGAGAGGGACACCTCCTACACTGCGAACTACGTTGCATCTATTGTAGTTACCACAACCAGGAGAAAGGGATGAAGTGAAGGAACAACAGGAGACTAGTATGGTGTATAGAACAGAGAGGGACACCTCCTACACCTACGTTACATCTATTGTAGTTACCACTCTCAGGAGGAAGAGATGAAGTGAAGGAACAACAGGAGACTAGTATAGTGTATAGAACAGAGAGGGACACCTCGTACACTGCGAGCTACGATAGATATATTGTAGTTACCACAACCAGGAGGAAGAGATGAAGTGAAGGAACAACAGGAGACTAGTATAGTCCATAGAACAGAGAGGGACACCTCGTACACTGCGACCTACGTTACATCTATTGTAGTTACCACTCTCAGGAGGAAGAGATGAAGTGAAGGAACAACAGGAGACTAGTATAGTGTATAGAACAGAGAGGGACACCTCCTACACCTACGTTGCATCTATTGTAGTTACCACAACCAGGAGGAAGGGATGCAGTGAAGGAACAACAGGAGACTAGTATAGTGTATAGAACAGAGAGGGACACCTCCTACACCTATGTTGCATCTATTGTAGTTACCACAACCAGGAGGAAGGGATGCAGTGAAGGAACAACAGGAGACTAGTATAGTGTATAGAACAGAGAGGGACACCTCCTACACCTACGTTACATCTATTGTAGTTACCACTCTCAGGAGGAAGAGATGAAGTGAAGGAACAACAGGAGACTAGTATAGTGTATAGAACAGAGAGGGACACCTCGTACACCTACGTTACATCTATTGTAGTTACCACCCTCAGGAGGAAGGGATGAAGTGAAGGAACAACAGGAGACTAGTATAGTGTATAGAACAGAGAGGGACACCTCGTACACCTACGTTACATCTATTGTAGTTACCACTCTCAGGAGGAGGAGATGAAGTGAAGGAACAACAGGAGACTAGTATAGTGTATAGAACAGAGAGGGACACCTCCTACACCTACGTTGCATCTATTGTGGTTACCACAACCAGGAGGAAGGGATGCAGTGAAGGAACAACAGGAGACTAGTATAGTGTATAGAACAGAGAGGGACACCTCGTACACCTACGTTACATCTATTGTAGTTGCCACTCTCAGGAGGAAGAGATGAAGTGAAGGAACAACAGGAGACTAGTATAGTGCATAGAACAGAGAGGGACACATCGTACACTGCGACCTACGTTACATCTATTGTAGTTACCACTCTCAAGAGGAAGGGATGAAGTGAAGAAACAACAGGAGACTAGTATAGTGTATAGAACAGAGAGGGACACCTCGTACACTGCGACCTACGTTAGATATATTGTAGTTACCACTCTCAGGAGGAAGAGATGAAGTGAAGGAACAACAGGAGACTAGTATAGTGTATAGAACAGAGAGGGACACCTCGTACACTGCGACCTACGTTAGATATATTGTAGTTACCACTCTCAGGAGAAAGGGATCAAGTGTAGGAACAACAGGAGACTAGTATAGTGTATAGAACAGAGAGGGACACCTCGTACACTGCGACCTACGTTACATCTATTGTAGTTACCACTCTCAGAAGGAAGGGATCAAGTGCAGGAACAACAGAAGACTAGTATAGTGTATAGAACAGAGAGCGACACCTCGTACACTGCGACCTACGTTACATCTATTGTAGTTACCACTCTCAGAAGGAAGGGATCATGTGCAGGAACAACAGCAGACTAGTATAGTGTATAGAACAGAGAGGGAAACCTCGTACACCTACGTTACATCTATTGTAGTTACCACTCTCAGGAGAAAGGGATGAAGTGAAGGAACAACAGGAGACTAGTATAGTGTATAGAACAGAGAGGGACACCTCGTACACTGCGACCTACGTTACATCTATTGTAGTTACCACAACCAGGAGGAAGGGATCAAGTACAGGAACAACAGCAGACTAGTATAGTGTATAGAACAGAGAGAGACACCTCGTACACTGCGACCTACGTTACATCTATTGCAGTTACCACTCTCAGGAGGAAGGCATCAAGTGCAGGAACAACAGGAGACTAGTATAGTGTATAGAACAGACAGGGACACCTCGTACACTGCGACCTACGTTACATCTATTGTAGTTACCACTCTCAGGAGGAACGGATCAAGTGCAGGAACAACAGGAGACTAGTATAGTCTATAGAACAGAGAGGGACACCTCGTACACTGTGACCTACGTTACATCTATTGTAGTTACCACACTCAGAAGGAAGGGATCAAGTGCAGGAACAACAGGAGACTAGTATAGTGTATAGAACAGAGAGGGACACCTCGTACACTGCGACCTACGTTACATCTATTGTAGTTACCACTCTCAGGAGGAAGGGATCAAGTGCAGGAACAACAGGAGACTAGTATAGTGTATAGAACAGAGAGGGACACCTCGTACACTGCGACCTACGTTACATCTATTGTAGTTACCACCCTCAGGAGGAAGAGATCAAGTGCAGGAACAACAGGAGACTAGTATAGTGTATAGAACAGAGAGGGACACCTCGTACACTGCGACCTACGTTACATCTATTGTAGTTACCACTCTCAGGAGGAAGAATTCAAGTGCAGGAACAACAGGAGACTAGTATAGTGTATAGAACAGAGAGGGACACCTCCTATACTGCGACCTACGTTGCATCTATTGTATTTACCACAACCAGGAGGAAGGGATGAAGTGAAGGAACAACAGGAGACTAGTATAGTGTATAGAACAGAGAGGGACACCTCCTACACCTACGTTACATCTATTGTAGTTACCACTCTCAGGAGGAAGAGATGAAGTGAAGGAACAACAGGACACTAGTATACTGTATAGAACAGAGAGGGACACCTCGTACACTGCGACCTACGTTGCATCTATTGTAGTTACCACAACCAGGAGGAAGGGATGAAGTGAAGGAACAACAGGAGACTAGTATACTGTATAGAACAGAGAGGGACACCTCCTACACTGCGAACTACGTTGCATCTATTGTAGTTACCACAACCAGGAGAAAGGGATGAAGTGAAGGAACAACAGGAGACTAGTATGGTGTATAGAACAGAGAGGGACACCTCCTACACCTACGTTACATCTATTGTAGTTACCACTCTCAGGAGGAAGAGATGAAGTGAAGGAACAACAGGAGACTAGTATAGTGTATAGAACAGAGAGGGGCACCTCGTACACTGCGACCTACGTTAGATATATTGTAGTTACCACAACCAGGAGGAAGAGATGAAGTGAAGGAACAACAGGAGACTAGTATAGTGTATAGAAAAGAGAGGGACACCTCCTACACCTACGTTACATCTATTGTAGTTACCACTCTCAGGAGGAAGAGATGAAGTGAAGGAACAACAGGAGACTAGTATAGTGTATAGAACAGAGAGGGACACCTCGTACACCTACGTTGCATCTATTGTAGTTACCACAACCAGGAGGAAGGGATGCAGTGAAGGAACAACAGGAGACTAGTATAGTGTATAGAACAGAGAGGGACACCTCCTACACCTAGGTTACATCTATTGTAGTTACCACTCTCAGGAGGAAGAGATGAAGTGAAGGAACAACAGGAGACCAGTATAGTGTATAGAACAGAGAGGGACACCTCGTACACCTACGTTACATCTATTGTAGTTACCACTCTCAGGAGGAAGGGATGAAGTGAAGGAACAACAGGAGACTAGTATAGTGTATAGAACAGAGAGGGACACCTCGTACACCTACGTTACATCTATTGTAGTTACCACTCTCAGGAGGAAGAGATGAAGTGAAGGAACAACAGGAGACTAGTATAGTGTATAGAACAGAGAGGGACACCTCCTACACCTACGTTGCATCTATTGTGGTTACCACAACCAGGAGGAAGGGATGCAGTGAAGGAACAACAGGAGACTAGTATAGTGTATAGAACAGAGAGGGACACCTCGTACACCTACGTTACATCTATTGTAGTTGCCACTCTCAGGAGGAAGAGATGAAGTGAAGGAACAACAGGAGACTAGTATAGTGTATAGAACAGAGAGGGACACCTCGTACACTGCGACCTACGTTAGATATATTGTAGTTACCACTCTCAGGAGGAAGGGATCAAGTGTAGGAACAACAGGAGACTAGTATAGTGTATAGAACAGAGAGGGACACCTCGTACACTGCGACCTACGTTACATCTATTGTAGTTACCACTCTCAGGAGGAAGAGATGAAGTGAAGAAACAACAGGAGACTAGTATAGTGTATAGAACAGAAAGGGACACCTCGTACACTGCGACCTACGTTACATTTATTGTAGTTACCACTCTCAGAAGGAAGGGATCAAGTGCAGGAACAACAGGAGACTAGTATAGTGAATAGAACAGAGAGCGACACCTCGTACACTGCGACCTACGTTACATCTATTGTAGTTACCACTCTCAGGAGGAAGGGATCAAGTGCAGGAACAACAGGAGACTAGTATAGTGTATAGAACAGAGAGGGACACCTCCTACACTGCGACCTACGTTGCATCTATTGTAGTTACCACAACCAGGAGGAAGAGATGAAGTGAAGGAACAACAGGAGACTAGTATAGTGTATAGAACAGAGAGGGACACCTCCTACACCTACGTTACATCTATTGTAGTTACCACTCTCAGGAGAAAGGGATGAAGTGAAGGAACAACAGGAGACTAGTATAGTGTATAGAACAGAGAGGGACACCTCGTACACTGCGACCTACGTTACATCTATTGTAGTTACCACAACCAGGAGGAAGGGATCAAGTGCAGGAACAGCAGGAGACTAGTATAGTGTATAGAACAGAGAGGGAAACCTCGTACACCTACGTTACATCTATTGTAGTTACCACTCTCAGAAGGAAGGTATGAAGTGAAGGAACAACAGGAGACTAGTATAGTGTATAGAACAGAGAGGGACACCTCGTACACCTACGTTACATCTATTGTAGTTACCACTCTCAGGAGGAAGAGATGAAGTGAAGGAACAACACGAGACTAGTATAGTGTATAGAACAGAGAGGGACACCTCGTACACCTACGTTACATCTATTGTAGTTACCACTCTCAGAAGGAAGGTATGAAGTGAAGGAACAACAGGAGACTAGTATAGTGTATAGAACAGAGAGGGACACTTCGTACACCTACGTTACATCTATTGTAGTTACCACTCTCAGGAGGAATAGATGAAGTGAAGGAACAACAGGAGACTAGTATAGTGTATAGAACAGAGAGGGACACCTCGTACACTGCGACCTACGTTACATCTATTGTAGTTACCACACTCAGGAGGAAGAGATGAAGTGAAGGAACAACAGGAGACTAGTATAGTGTATAGAACAGAGAGGGACACCTCGTACACTGCGACCTACGTTACATCTATTGTAGTCACCACTCTCAGGAGGAAGGGATGAAGTGAATGAACAACAGGAGACTAGTATAGTGTATAGAATAAAGAGGGACACCTCGTACACTGCGACCTACGTTACATCTATTGTAGTTACCACTGTCAGGAGGAAGGGATCAAGTGCAGGAACAACAGCAGACTAGTATAGTGTATAGAACAGACAGGGACAGCTCGTACACCAACGTTGCATCTATTGTAGTTACCACTCTCAGGAGGAAGGGATGAAGTGAAGGAACAACAGTAGACTAGTATAGTGTATAGAACAGAGAGGGACACCTCGTACACTGCGACCTACGTTACATCTATTGCAGTTACCACTCTCAGGAGGAAGGGATCAAGTGCAGGAACAACAGGAGACTAGTATAGTGTATAGAACAGACAGGGACACCTCGTACACTGCGACCTACGCTACATCTATTGTAGTTACTACCCTCAGGAGGAAGGGATCAAGTGCAGGAACAACAGGAGACTAGTATAGTCTATAGAACAGAGAGGGACACCTCGTACACTGCGACCTACGTTACATCTATTGTAGTTACCACACTCAGAAGGAAGGGATCAAGTGCAGGAACAACAGGAGACTAGTATAGTGTATAGAACAGAGAGGGACACCTCGTACACTGCGACCTACGTTACATCTATTGTAGTTATCACTCTCAGGAGGAAGGGATCAAGTGCAGGAACAACAGGAGACTAGTATAGTGTATAGAACAGAGAGGGACACCTCGTACACTGCGACCTACGTTACATCTATTGTAGTTACCACTCTCAGGAGGAAGAGATCAAGTGCAGGAACAACAGGAGACTAGTATAGTGTATAGAACAGAGAGGGACACCTCGTACACTGCGACCTACGTTACATCTATTGTAGTTACCACTCTCAGGAGGAAGGGATCAAGTGCAGGAACAACAGGAGACTAGTATAGTGTATAGAACAGAGAGGGACACCTCCTATACTGCGACCTACGTTGCATCTATTGTAGTTACCACAACCAGGAGGAAGGGATGAAGTGAAGGAACAACAGGAGACTAGTATAGTGTATAGAACAGAGAGGGACACCTACACCTACGTTACATCTATTGTAGTTACCACTCTCAGGAGGAAGAGATGAAGTGAAGGAACAACAGGACACTAGTATACTGTATAGAACAGAGAGGGACACCTCGTACACTGCGACCTACGTTGCATCTATTGTAGTTACCACAACCAGGGGGAAGGGATGAAGTCAAGGAACAACAGGAGACTAGTATACTGTATAGAACAGAGAGGGACACCTCCTACACTGCGAACTACGTTGCATCTATTGTAGTTACCACAACCAGGAGAAAGGGATGAAGTGAAGGAACAACAGGAGACTAGTATGGTGTATAGAACAGAGAGGGACACCTCCTTCACCTACGTTACATCTATTGTAGTTACCACTCTCAGGAGGAAGAGATGAAGTGAAGGAACAACAGGAGACTAGTATAGTGTATAGAACAGAGAGGGACACCTCGTACACTGCGACCTACGATAGATATATTGTAGTTACCACAACCAGGAGGAAGAGATGAAGTGAAGGAACAACAGGAGACTAGTATAGTGCATAGAACAGAGAGGGACACCTCGTACACTGCGACCTACGTTACATCTATTGTAGTTACCACTCTCAGGAGGAAGAGATGAAGTGAAGGAACAACAGGAGACTAGTATAGTGTATAGAACAGAGAGGGACACCTCCTACACCTACGTTGCATCTATTGTAGTTACCACAACCAGGAGGAAGGGATGCAGTGAAGGAACAACAGGAGACTAGTATAGTGTATAGAACAGAGAGGGACACCTCCTACACCTATGTTGCATCTATTGTAGTTACCACAACCAGGAGGAAGGGATGCAGTAAAGGAACAACAGGAGACTAGTATAGTGTATAGAACAGAGAGGGACACCTCCTACACCTACGTTACATCTATTGTAGTTACCACTCTCAGGAGGAAGAGATGAAGTGAAGGAACAACAGGAGACTAGTATAGTGTATAGAACAGAGAGGGACACCTCGTACACCTACGTTACATCTATTGTAGTTACCACTCTCAGGAGGAAGGGATGAAGTGAAGGAACAACAGGAGACTAGTATAGTGTATAGAACAGAGAGGGACACCTCGTACACCTACGTTACATCTATTGTAGTTACCACTCTCAGGAGGAAGAGATGAAGTGAAGGAACAACAGGAGACTAGTATAGTGTATAGAACAGAGAGGGACACCTCCTACACCTACGTTGCATCTGTTGTGGTTACCACAACCAGGAGGAAGGGATGCAGTGAAGGAACAACAGGAGACTAGTATAGTGTATAGAACAGAGAGGGACACCTCGTACACCTACGTTACATCTATTGTAGTTACCACTCTCAGGAGGAAGAGATGAAGTGAAGGAACAACAGGAGACTAGTATAGTGTATAGAACAGAGAGGGACACCTCGTACACTGCGACCTACGTTAGATATATTGTAGTTACCACTCTCAGGAGGAAGGGATCAAGTGTAGGAACAACAGTAGACTAGTATAGTGTATAGAACAAGAGGGACACCTCGTACACTGCGACCTACGTTACATCTATTGTAGTTACCACTCTCAGGAGGAAGAGATGAAGTGAAGAAACAACAGGAGACTAGTATAGTGTATAGAACAGAGAGGGACACCTCGTACACTGCGACCTACGTTACATCTATTGTAGTTACCACTCTCAGAAGGAAGGGATCAAGTGCAGGAACAACAGAAGACTAGTATAGTGTATAGAACAGAGAGCGACACCTCGTACACTGCGACCTACGTTACATCTATTGTAGTTACCACTCTCAGGAGGAAGGGATCAAGTGCAGGAACAACAGGAGACTAGTGTAGTGTATAGAATAGAGAGGGACACCTCCTACACTGCGACCTACGTTGCATCTATTGTAGTTACCACAACCAGGAGGAACGGATCAAGTGCAGGAACAACAGGAGACTAGTATAGTCTATAGAACAGAGAGGGACACCGCGTACACTGCGACCTACGTTACATCTATTGTAGTTACCACTCTCAGGAGGAAGAGATGAAGTGAAGGAACAACAGCAGACTAGTATAGTGTTTAGAACAGAGAGGGACACCTCGTACACTGCGACCTACGTTACATCTATTGTAGTTACCACTCTCTGGAGAAAGGGATGAAGTGAAGGAACAACAGGAGAGTAGTATAGTGTATAGAACAGAGAGGGACACCTCGTACACTGACCTACGTTACATCTATTGTAGTTACCACTCTCTGGAGAAAGGGATGAAGTGAAGGAACAACAGGAGACTAGTATAGTGTATAGAACAGAGAGGGACACCTCGTACACCTACGTTACATCTATTGTAGTTACCACTCTCTGGAGAAAGGGATGAAGTGAAGGAACAACAGGAGACTAGTATAGTGTATAGAACAGAGAGGGACACCTCCTACACCTACGTTACATCTATTGTAGTTACCACAACCAGGAGGAAGAGATGAACTGAAGGAACAACAGGAGACTAGTATAGTGTATAGAACAGAGAGGGACACCTCGTACACCTACGTTACATCTATTGTGGTTACCACAACCAGGAGGAAGGGATGCAGTGAAGGAACAACAGGAGACTAGTATAGTGTATAGAACAGAGAGGGACACCTCGTACACCTACGTTACATCTATTGTAGTTACCACTCTCTGGAGAAAGGGATGAAGTGAAGGAACAACAGGAGACTAGTATAGTGTATAGAACAGAGAGGGACACGTCCTACACCTACGTTACATCTATTGTAGTTACCACTCTCAGGAGGAAGAGATGAAGTGAAGGAACAACAGGAGACTAGTATAGTGTATAGAACAGAGAGGGACACCTCCTACACCTACGTTACATCTATTGTGGTTACCACAACCAGGAGGAAGGGATGCAGTGAAGGAACAACAGGAGACTAGTATAGTGTATAGAACAGAGAGGGACACCTCGTACACTGCGACCTACGTTACATCTATTGTAGTTACCACAACCAGGAGGAAGGGATCAAGTGCAGGAACAACAGCAGACTAGTATAGTGTATAGAACAGAGAGGGACACCTCCTACACCTACGTTACATCTATTGTAGTTACCACTCTCAGGAGGAAGAGATGAAGTGAAGGAACAACAGGAGACTAGTATAGTGTATAGAACAGAGAGGGACACCTCGTACAATGCGACCTACGTTACCTCTATTGTAGTTACCACAACCAGGAGGAAGGGATCAAGTGCAGGAACAACAGCAGACTAGTATAGTGTATAGAACAGAGAGGGACACCTCCTACACCTACGTTTTATCTATTGTAGTTACCACTCTCAGGAGGAAGAGATGAAGTGAAGGAACAACAGGAGACTAGTATAGTGTATAGAACAGAGAGGGACACCTCCTACACCTACGTTACATCTATTGTAGTTACCACTCTCAGGAGGAAGAGATGAAGTGAAGGAACAACAGGAGACTAGTATAGTGTATAGAACAGAGAGGGACACCTCGTACACTGCGACCTACGTTACATCTATTGTAGTTACCACAACCAGGAGGAAGGGATCAAGTGCAGGAACAACAGCAGACTAGTATAGTGTATAGAACAGAGAGGGAAACCTCGTACACCTACGTTACATCTATTGTAGTTACCACTCTCAGGAGGAAGAGATGAAGTGAAGAAACAACAGGAGACTAGTATAGTGTATAGAACAGAGAGAGACACCTCGTACACTGCGACCTACGTTACATCTATTGCAGTTACCACTCTCAGGAGGAAGGCATCAAGTGCAGGAACAACAGGAGACTAGTATAGTGTATAGAACAGACAGGGACACCTCGTACACTGCGACCTACGTTACATCTATTGTAGTTACCACTCTCAGGAGGAACGGATCAAGTGCAGGAACAACAGGAGACTAGTATAGTCTATAGAACAGAGAGGGACACCTCGTACACTGCGACCTACGTTACATCTATTGTAGTTACCACACTCAGAAGGAAGGGATCAAGTGCAGGAACAACAGGAGACTAGTATAGTGTATAGAACAGAGAGGGACACCTCGTACACTGCGACCTACGTTACATCTATTGTAGTTACCACTCTCAGGAGGAAGGGATCAAGTGCAGGAACAACAGGAGACTAGTATAGTGTATAGAACAGAGAGGGACACCTCGTACACTGCGACCTACGTCACATCGTTTGTAGTTACCACCCTCAGGAGGAAGAGATCAAGTGCAGGAACAACAGGAGACTAGTATAGTGTATAGAACAGAGAGGGACACCTCGTACACTGCGACCTACGTTACATCTATTGTAGTTACCACTCTCAGGAGGAAGAATTCAAGTGCAGGAACAACAGGAGACTAGTATAGTGTATAGAACAGAGAGGGACACCTCCTATACTGCGACCTACGTTGCATCTATTGTAGTTACCACAACCAGGAGGAAGGGATGAAGTGAAGGAACAACAGGAGACTAGTATAGTGTATAGAACAGAGAGGGACACCTCCTACACCTACGTTACATCTATTGTAGTTACCACTCTCAGGAGGAAGAGATGAAGTGAAGGAACAACAGGACACTAGTATACTGTATAGAACAGAGAGGGACACCTCGTACACTGCGACCTACGTTGCATCTATTGTAGTTACCACAACCAGGAGGAAGGGATGAAGTGAAGGAACAACAGGAGACTAGTATACTGTATAGAACAGAGAGGGACACCTCCTACACTGCGAACTACGTTGCATCTATTGTAGTTACCACAACCAGGAGAAAGGGATGAAGTGAAGGAACAACAGGAGACTAGTATGGTGTATAGAACAGAGAGGGACACCTCCTACACCTACGTTACATCTATTGTAGTTACCACTCTCAGGAGGAAGAGATGAAGTGAAGGAACAACAGGAGACTAGTATAGTGTATAGAACAGAGAGGGGCACCTCGTACACTGCGACCTACGTTAGATATATTGTAGTTACCACAACCAGGAGGAAGAGATGAAGTGAAGGAACAACAGGAGACTAGTATAGTGTATAGAACAGAGAGGGACACCTCCTACATCTACGTTACATCTATTGTAGTTACCACTCTCAGGAGGAACAGATGAAGTGAAGGAACAACAGGAGACTAGTATAGTGTATAGAACAGAGAGGGACACCTCCTACATCTACGTTACATCTATTGTAGTTACCACTCTCAGGAGGAAGAGATGAAGTGAAGAAACAACACGAGACTAGTATAGTGTATAGAACAGAGAGGGACACCTCCTACACCTACGTTACATCTATTGTAGTTACCACTCTCAGGAGGAAGAGATGAAGTGAAGGAACAACACGAGACTAGTATAGTGTATAGAACAGAGAGGGACACCTCGTACACCTATGTTACATCTATTGTAGTTACCACTCTCAGGAGGAACAGATGAAGTGAAGGAACAACAGGAGACTAGTATAGTGTATAGATAAGAGAGGGACACCTCCTACACCTATGTTACATCTATTGTAGTTACCACTCTCAGGAGGAAGAGATGAAGTGAAGAAACAACAGGAGACTAGTATAGTGTATAGAACAGAGAGGGACACCTCGTACACCTACGTTACATCTATTGTAGTTACCACCCTCAGGAGGAAGAGATGAAGTGAAGAAAAAACAGGAGACTAGTATAGTGTATAGAACAGAGAGGGACACCTCCTACACCTACGTTACATCTATTGTAGTTACCACCCTCAGGAGGAAGAGATGAAGTGAAGAAACAACAGGAGACTAGTATAGTGTATAGAACAGAGAGGGACACCTCGTACACCTATGTTACATCTATTGTAGTTACCACTCTCAGGAGGAAGAGATGAAGTGAAGAAACAACAGGAGACTAGTATAGTGTATAGAACAGAGAGGGACACCTCGTACACTGCGACCTACGTTACATCTATTGTAGTTACCACTCTCAGGAGGAAGAGATGAAGTGAAGAAACAACAGGAGACTAGTATAGTGTATAGAACAGAGAGGGACACCTCGTACACCTACGTTGCATCTATTGTAGTTACCACTCTCAGGAGGAAGAGATGAAGTGAAGAAACAACAGGAGACTAGTATAGTGTATAGAACAGAGAGGGACACCTCGTACACCTACGTTACATCTATTGTAGTTACCACTCTCAGGAGGAAGAGTTGAAGTGAAGAAACAACACGAGACTAGTATAGTGTATAGAACAGAAAGGGACACCTCGTACACCTACGTTACATCTATTGTAGTTACCACTCTCAGGAGGAAGGGATCAAGTGAAGGAACAACAGGAGACTAGTATAGTGTATAGAACAGAGAGGGACACCTCGTACACCTATGTTACATCTATTGTAGTTACCACTCTCAGGAGGAAGAGATGAAGTGAAGAAACAACAGGAGACTAGTATAGTGTATAGAACAGAGAGGGACACCTCGTACACTGCGACCTACGTTACATCCATTGTAGTTACCACTCTCAGGAGGAAGAGATGAAGTGAAGAAACAACAGGAGACTAGTATAGTGTATAGAACAGAGAGGGACACCTCGTACACCTACGTTGCATCTATTGTAGTTACCACTCTCAGGAGGAAGAGATGAAGTGAAGAAACAACAGGAGACTAGTATAGTGTATAGAACAGAGAGGGACACCTCGTACACCTACGTTACATCTATTGTAGTTACCACTCTCAGGAGGAAGAGTTGAAGTGAAGAAACAACACGAGACTAGTATAGTGTATAGAACAGAGAGGGACACCTCGTACACCTACGTTACATCTATTGTAGTTACCACTCTCAGGAGGAAGGGATCAAGTGCAGGAACAACAGGAGACTAGTATAGTGTATAGAACAGAGAGGGACACCTCGTACACCTACGTTACATCTATTGTAGTTACCACAACCAGGAGGAAGGGATGCAGTGAAGGAACAACAGGAGACTAGTATAGTGTATAGAACAGAGAGGGACACCTCGTACACTGCGACCTACGTTAGATATATTGTAGTTACCACAACCAGGAGGAAGGGATGCAGTGAAGGAACAACAGGAGACTAGTATAGTGTATAGAACAGAGAGGGACACCTCGTACACCTACGTTACATCTATTGTAGTTACCACTCTCAGGAGGAAGGGATCAAGTGAAAACAACAGGAGACTAGTATAGTGTATAGAACAGAGAGGGACACCTCCTACACCTACGTTACATCTATTGTAGTTACCACTCTCAGGAGAAAGGGATGAAGTGAAGGAACAACAGGAGACTAGTATACTGTATAGAACAGAGAGGGACACCTCGTACACTGCGACCTACGTTACATCTATTATAGTTACCACAACCAGGAGGAAGGGATCAAGTGCAGGAACAACAGGAGACTAGTATAGTGTATAGAACAGAGAGGGACACCTCGTACACCTACGTTACATCTATTGTAGTTACCACAACCAGGAGGAAGGGATGAAGTGAAGGAACAACAGGAGACTAGTATAGTGTATAGAACAGAGAGGGACACCTCGTACACTGCGATCTACGTTGCATCTATTGTACTTACCACAACCAGGAGGAAGAGATGAAGTGAAGGAAAACAGGAGACTAGTATAGTGTATAGAACAGAGAGGGACACCTCCTACACCTACGTTACATCTATTGTAGTTACCACTCTCAGGAGGAAGAGATGAAGTGAAGAAACAACAGGAGACTAGTATAGTGTATAGAACAGAGAGGGACACCTCCTACACCTACGTTACATTTATTGTAGTTACCACTCTCAGGAGAAAGGGATGAAGTGAAGGAACAACAGGAGAATAGTATAGTGTATAGAACAGAGAGGGACACCTCGTACACTGCGACCTACGTTACATCTATTGTAGTTACCACAACCAGGAGGAAGGGATCAAGTGCAGGAACAACAGGAGACTAGTATAGTGTATAGAACAGAGAGGGACACCTCGTACACCTACGTTACATCTATTGTAGTTACCACTCTCAGGAAGAAGAGATGAAGTGAAGAAACAGCAGGACACTAGTATAGTGTATAAAACAGAGAGGGACACCTCGTACACCTACGTTACATCTATTGTAGTTACCACTCTCAAGAGGAAGAGATGAAGTGAAGAAACAACAGGAGACTAGTATAGTGTATAGAACAGAGAGGGACACCTCGTACACTGCGACCTACGTTACATCTATTGTAGTTACCACTCTCAGGAGGAAGGGATGAAGTGAAGGAACAACAGGAAACTAGTATAGTGTATAGAACAGAGAGGGACACCTCGTACACCTACGTTACATCTATTGTAGTTATCAGTCTCAGGAGGAAGGGATCAAGTGCAGGAACAACAGGAGACTAGTACAGTGTATAGAACAGAGAGGGACACCTCGTACACCTACGTTACATCTATTGTATATACCACTCTCAGGAGGAAGAGATGAAGTGAAGAAACAACAGGAGACTAGTATAGTGTATAGAACAGAGAGGGACACCTCGTACACCTACGTTACATCTATTGTAGTTACCACTCTCAGGAGGAAGAGATGAAGTGAAGAAACAACAGGAGACTAGTATAGTGTATAGAACAGAGAGGGACACCTCATACATCTACGTTACATCTATTGTAGTTACCACTCTCAGGAGGAAGAGATGAAGTGAAGAAACAACAGGAGACTAGTATAGTGTATAGAACAGAGAGGGACACCTCGTACACCTACGTTACATCTATTGTAGTTACCACTCTCAGGAGGAAGGGATCAAGTGCAGGAACAACAGGAGACTAGTATAGTGTATAGAACAGAGAGGGACACCTCGTACACCTACGTTACATCTATTGTAGTTACCACTCTCAGGAGGAAGAGATGAAGTGAAGGAACAACAGGAGACTAGTATACTGTATAGAACAGAGAGGGACACCTCGTACACCTACGTTACATCTATTGTAGTTACCACTCTCAGGAGGAAGAGATGAAGTGAAGGAACAACAGGAGACTAGTATAGTGTATAGAACAGAGAGGGACACCTCGTACACCTACGTTACATCTATTGTAGTTACCACTCTCAGGAGGAAGAGATGAAGTGAAGAAACAACAGGAGACTAGTATAGTGTATAGAACAGAGAGGGACACCTCGTACACTGCGACCTACGTTAGATATATTGTAGTTACCACTCTCAGGAGGAAGGGATCAAGTGTAGGAACAACAGGAGACTAGTATAGTGTATAGAACAGAGAGGGACACCTTGTACACTGCGACCTACGTTACATCTATTGTAGTTACCACTCTCAGGAGGAAGAGATGAAGTGAAGAAACAACAGGAGACTAGTATAGTGTATAGAACAGAGAGGGACACCTCGTACACCGCGACCTACGTTACATCTATTGTAGTTACCACTCTCAGAAGGAAGGGATCAAGTGCAGGAACAACAGGAGACTAGTATAGTGTATAGAACAGAGAGCGACACCTCGTACACTGCGACCTACGTTACATCTATTGTAGTTACCACTCTCAGGAGGAAGGGATCAAGTGCAGGAACAACAGGAGACTAGTATAGTGTATAGAACAGAGAGGGACATCTCCTACACTGCGACCTACGTTGCATCTATTGTAGTTACCACAACCAGGAGGAAGAGATGAAGTGAAGGAACAACAGGAGACTAGTATAGTGTATAGAACAGAGAGGGACACCTCCTACACCTACGTTACATCTATTGTAGTTACCACTCTCAGGAGAAAGGGATGAAGTGAAGGAACAACAGGAGACTAGTATAGTGTATAGAACAGAGAGGGACACCTCGTACACTGCGACCTACGTTACATCTATTGTAGTTACCACAACCAGGAGGAAGGGATCAAGTGCAGGAACAACAGGAGACCAGTATAGTGTATAGAACAGAGAGGGAAACCTCTTACACCTACGTTACATCTATTGTAGTTACCACTCTCAGAAGGAAGGTATGAAGTGAAGGAACAACAGGAGACTAGTATAGTGTATAGAACAGAGAGGGACACCTCGTACACCTACGTTACATCTATTGTAGTTACCACTCTCAGGAGGAAGAGATGAAGTGAAGAAACAACAGGAGACTAGTATAGTGTATAGAACAGAGAGGGACACCTCCTACACCTACGTTACATCTATTGTAGTTACCACTCTCAGGAGAAAGGGATGAAGTGAAGGAACAACAGGAGAATAGTATAGTGTAAGAACAGAGAGGGACACCTCGTACACTGCGACCTACGTTACATCTATTGTAGTTACCACAACCAGGAGGAAGGGATCAAGTGCAGGAACAACAGGAGACTAGTATAGTGTATAGAACAGAGAGGGACACCTCGTACACCTACGTTACATCTATTGTAGTTACCACTCTCAGGAGGAAGAGATGAAGTGAAGAAACAGCAGGACACTAGTATAGTGTATAAAACAGAGAGGGACACCTCGTACACCTACGTTACATCTATTGTAGTTACCACTCTCAGGAGGAAGAGATGAAGTGAAGAAACAACAGGAGACTAGTATAGTGTATAGAACAGAGAGGGACACCTCGTACACTGCGACCTACGTTACATCTATTGTAGTTACCACTCTCAGGAGGAAGGGATGAAGTGAAGGAACAACAGGAAACTAGTATAGTGTATAGAACAGAGAGGGACACCTCGTACACCTACGTTACATCTATTGTAGTTACCACTCTCAGGAGGAAGGGATCAAGTGCAGGAACAACAGGAGACTAGTATAGTGTATAGAACAGAGAGGGACACCTCGTACACCTACGTTACATCTATTGTAGTTACCACTCTCAGGAGGAAGAGATGAAGTGAAGGAACAACAGGAGACTAGTATACTGTATAGAACAGAGAGGGACACCTCGTACACCTACGTTACATCTATTGTAGTTACCACTCTCAGGAGGAAGAGATGAAGTGAAGGAACAACAGGAGACTAGTATAGTGTATAGAACAGAGAGGGACACCTCGTACACCTACGTTACATCTATTGTAGTTACCACTTTCAGGAGGAAGAGATGAAGTGAAGAAACAACAGGAGACTAGTATAGTGTATAGAACAGAGAGGGACACCTCGTACACTGCGACCTACGTTACATCTATTGTAGTTACCACTCTCAGGTGGAAGAGATGAAGTGAAGGAACAACAGGAGACTAGTATAGTGTATAGAACAGAGAGGGACACCTCGTACACTGCGACCTACGTTACATCTATTGTAGTTACCACTCTCAGGAGGAAGGGATCAAGTGCAGGAACAACAGGAGACTAGTATAGTGTATAGAACAGAGAGGGACACCTCGTACACCTACGTTACATCTATTGTAGCTACCACAACCAGGAGGATGGGATGAAGTGAAGGAACAACAGGAGACTAGTATGGTGTATAGAACAGAGAAGGACACCTCGTACACTGCGAACTACGTTGCATCTATTGTAGTTACCACAACCAGGAGAAAGAGATGAAGTGAAGGAACAACAGGAGACTAGTATGGTGTATAGAACAGAGAGGGACACCTCCTACACCTACGTTACATCTATTGTAGTTACCACTCTCAGGAGGAAGAGATGAAGTGAAGGAACAACAGGAGACTAGTATAGTGTATAGAACAGAGAGGGACACCTCGTACACTGCGACCTACGTTAGATATATTGTAGTTACCACAACCAGGAGGAAGAGATGAAGTGAAGGAACAACAGGAGACTAGTATAGTGTATAGAACAGAGAGGGACACCTCCTACACCTACGTTACATCTATTGTAATTACCACTCTCAGGAGGAAGAGATGAAGTGAAGGAACAACAGGAGACTAGTATAGTGTATAGAACAGAGAGGGACACCTCCTACACCTACGTTGCATCTATTGTAGTTAACACAACCAGGAGGAAGGGATGCAGTGAAGGAACAATAGGAGACTAGTATAGTGTATAGAACAGAGAGGGACACCTCCTACACCTACGTTACATCTATTGTAGTTACCACTCTCAGGAGGAAGAGATGAAGTGAAGGAACAACAGGACACTAGTATACTGTATAGAACAGAGAGGGACACCTCGTACACTGCGACCTACGTTGCAATTATTGTAGTTACCACAACCAGGGGGAAGGGATGAAGTGAAGGAACAACAGGAGACTAGTATACTGTATAGAACAGAGAGGGACACCTCCTACACTGCGAACTACGTTGCATCTATTGTAGTTACCACAACCAGGAGAAAGGGATGAAGTGAAGGAACAACAGGAGACTAGTATGGTGTATAGAACAGAGAGGGACACCTCCTACACCTACGTTACATCTATTGTAGTTACCACTCTCAGGAGGAAGAGATGAAGTGAAGGAACAACAGGAGACTAGTATAGTGTATAGAACAGAGAGGGACACCTCGTACACTGCGACCTACGATAGATATATTGTAGTTACCACAACCAGGAGGAAGAGATGAAGTGAAGGAACAACAGGAGACTAGTATAGTGCATAGAACAGAGAGGGACACCTCGTACACTGCGACCTACGTTACATCTATTGTAGTTACCACTCTCAGGAGGAAGAGATGAAGTGAAGGAACAACAGGAGACTAGTATAGTGTATAGAACAGAGAGGGACACCTCCTACACCTACGTTGCATCTATTGTAGTTACCACAACCAGGAGGAAGGGATGCAGTGAAGGAACAACAGGAGACTAGTATAGTGTATAGAACAGAGAGGGACACCTCCTACACCTACGTTGCATCTATTGTAGTTACCACAACCAGGAGGAAGGGATGCAGTGAAGGAACAACAGGAGACTAGTATAGTGTATAGAACAGAGAGGGACACCTCCTACACCTACGTTACATCTATTGTAGTTACCACTCTCAGGAGGAAGAGATGAAGTGAAGGAACAACAGGAGACTAGTATAGTGTATAGAACAGAGAGGGACACCTCGTACACCTACAATACATCTATTGTAGTTACCACTCTCAGGAGGAAGGGATGAAGTGAAGGAACAACAGGAGACTAGTATAGTGTATAGAACAGAGTGGGACACCTCGTACACCTACGTTACATCTATTGTAGTTACCACTCTCAGGAGGAAGAGATGAAGTGAAGGAACAACAGGAGACTAGTATAGTGTATAGAACAGAGAGGGACACCTCCTACACCTACGTTGCATCTATTGTGGTTACCACAACCAGGAGGAAGGGATGCAGTGAAGGAACAACAGGAGACTAGTATAGTGTATAGAACAGAGAGGGACACCTCGTACACCTACGTTACATCTATTGTAGTTGCCACTCTCAGGAGGAAGAGATGAAGTGAAGGAACAACAGGAGACTAGTATAGTGTATAGAACAGAGAGGGACACCTCGTACACTGCGACCTACGTTAGATATATTGTAGTTACCACTCTCAGGAGGAAGGGATCAAGTGTAGGAACAACAGGAGACTAGTATAGTGTATAGAACAGAGAGGGACACCTTGTACACTGCGACCTACGTTACATCTATTGTAGTTACCACTCTCAGGAGGAAGAGATGAAGTGAAGAAACAACAGGAGACTAGTATAGTGTATAGAACAGAGAGGGACACCTCGTACACTGCGACCTACGTTACATCTATTGTAGTTACCACTCTCAGAAGGAAGGGATCAAGTGCAGGAACAACAGGAGACTAGTATAGTGTATAGAACAGAGAGCGACACCTCGTACACTGCGACCTACGTTACATCTATTGTAGTTACCACTCTCAGGAGGAAGGGATCAAGTGCAGGAACAACAGGAGACTAGTATAGTGTATAGAACAGAGAGGGACACCTCCTACACTGCGACCTACGTTGCATCTATTGTAGTTACCACAACCAGGAGGAAGAGATGAAGTGAAGGAACAACAGGAGACTAGTATAGTGTATAGAACAGAGAGGGACACCTCCTACACCTACGTTACATCTATTGTAGTTACCACTCTCAGGAGAAAGGGATGAAGTGAAGGAACAACAGGAGACTAGTATAGTGTATAGAACAGAGAGGGACACCTCGTACACTGCGACCTACGTTACATCTATTGTAGTTACCACAACCAGGAGGAAGGGATCAAGTGCAGGAACAACAGGAGACCAGTATAGTGTATAGAACAGAGGGAAACCTCTTACACCTACGTTACATCTATTGTAGTTACCACTCTCAGAAGGAAGGTATGAAGTGAAGGAACAACAGGAGACTAGTATAGTGTATAGAACAGAGAGGGACACCTCGTACACCTACGTTACATCTATTGTAGTTACCACTCTCAGGAGGAAGAGATGAAGTGAAGGAACAACAGGAGACTAGTATAGTGTATAGAAAAGAGAGGGACACCTCGTACACCTACGTTACATCTATTGTAGTTACCACTCTCAGAAGGAAGGTATGAAGTGAAGGAACAACAGGAGACTAGTATAGTGTATAGAACAGAGAGGGACACCTCGTACACCTACGTTACATCTATTGTAGTTACCACTCTCAGGAGGAAGAGATGAAGTGAAGGAACAACAGGAGACTAGTATAGTGTATAGAACAGAGAGGGACACCTCGTACACTGCGACCTACGTTACATCTATTGTAGTTACCACACTCAGGAGGAAGAGATGAAGTGAAGGAACAACAGGAGACTAGTATAGTGTATAGAACAGAGAGGGACACCTCGTACACTGCGACCTACGTTACATCTATTGTAGTTACCACTCTCAGGAGGAAGGGATGAAGTGAATGAACAACAGGAGACTAGTATAGTGTATAGAACAGAGAGGGACACCTCGTACACTGCGACCTACGTTACATCTATTGTAGTTACCACTGTCAGGAGGAAGGGGTCAAGTGCAGGAACAACAGGAGACTAGTATAGTGTATAGAACAGACAGGGACACCTCGTACACCTACGTTACATCTATTGCAGTTACCACTCTCAGGAGGAAGGGATGAGGTGCAGGAACAACAGGAGACTAGTATAGTGTATAGAACAGACAGGGACACCTCGTACACTGCGACCTACGTTACATCTATTGCAGTTACCACACTCAGAAGGAAGGGATCAAGTGCAGGAACAACAGGAGACTAGTATAGTGTATAGAACAGACAGGGACACCTCGTACACCTACGTTACATCTATTGTAGTTACCACTCTCAGGAGGAAGGGATGAAGTGAAGGAACAACAGGAGACTAGTATAGTGTATAGAACAGAGAGGGACACCTCGTACACCTACGTTACATCTATTGTAGTTACCACTCTCAGGAGGAAGAGATGAAGTGAAGGAACAACAGGAGACTAGTATAGTGTATAGAACAGAGAGGGACACCTCCTACACCTACGTTGCATCTATTGTGGTTACCACAACCAGGAGGAAGGGAAGCAGTGAAGGAACAACAGGAGACTAGTATAGTGTATAGAACAGAGAGGGACACCTCGTACACCTACGTTACATCTATTGTAGTTGCCACTCTCAGGAGGAAGAGATGAAGTGAAGGAACAACAGGAGACTAGTATAGTGTATAGAACAGAGAGGGACACCTCGTACACTGCGACCTACGTTAGATATATTGTAGTTACCACTCTCAGGAGGAAGGGATCAAGTGTAGGAACAACAGGAGACTATTATAGTGTATAGAACAGAGAGGGACACCTCGTACACTGCGACCTACGTTGCATCTATTGTAGTTACCACAACCAGGAGGAAGAGATGAAGTGAAGGAACAACAGGAGACTAGTATAGTGTATAGAACAGAGAGGGACACCTCCTACACCTACGTTACATCTATTGTAGTTACCACTCTCAGGAGAAAGGGATGAAGTGAAGGAACAACAGGAGACTAGTATAGTGTATAGAACAGAGAGGGACACCTCGTACACTGCGACCTACGTTACATCTATTGTAGTTACCACAACCAGGAGGAAGGGATCAAGTGCAGGAACAACAGAAGACTAGTATAGTGTATAGAACAGAGAGGGAAACCTCGTACACCTACGTTACATCTATTGTAGTTACCACTCTCAGGAGGAAGAGATGAAGTGAAGAAACAACAGGAGACTAGTATAGTGTATAGAACAGAGAGAGACACCTCGTACACTGCGACCTACGTTACATCTATTGCAGTTACCACTCTCAGGAGGAAGGCATCAAGTGCAGGAACAACAGGAGACTAGTATAGTGTATAGAACAGACAGGGACACCTCGTACACTGCGACCTACGTTACATCTATTGTAGTTACCACTCTCAGGAGGAAGGGATCAAGTGCAGGAACAACAGGAGACTAGTATAGTCTATAGAACAGAGAGGGACACCTCGTACACTGCGACCTACGTTACATCTATTGTAGTTACCACACTCAGAAGGAAGGGATCAAGTGCAGGAACAACAGGGGACTAGTATAGTGTATAGAACAGAGAGGGACACCTCGTACACTCCGACCTACGTTACATCTATTGTAGTTACCACTCTCAGGAGGAAGGGATCAAGTGCAGGAACAACAGGAGACTAGTATAGTGTATAGAACAGAGAGGGACACCTCGTACACTGCGACCTACGTTACATCTATTGTAGTTACCACCCTCAGGAGGAAGAGATCAAGTGCAGGAACAACAGGAGACTAGTATAGTGTATAGAACAGAGAGGGACACCTCGTACACTGCGACCTACGTTACATCTATTGTAGTTACCACTCTCAGGAGGAAGGGATCAAGTGCAGGAACAACAGGAGACTAGTATAGTGTATAGAACAGAGAGGGACACCTCATATACTGCGACCTACGTTGCATCTATTGTAGTTACCACAACCAGGAGGAAGGGATGAAGTGAAGGAACAACAGGAGACTAGTATAGTGTATAGAACAGAGAGGGACACCTCCTACACCTACGTTACATCTATTGTAGTTACCACTCTCAGGAGGAAGAGATGAAGTGAAGGAACAACAGGACACTAGTATACTGTATAGAACAGAGAGGGACACCTCGTACACTGCGACCTACGTTGCATCTATTGTAGTTACCACAACCAGGAGGAAGGGATGAAGTGAAGGAACAACAGGAGACTAGTATACTGTATAGAACAGAGAGGGACACCTCCTACACTGCGAACTACGTTGCATCTATTGTAGTTACCACAACCAGGAGAAAGGGATGAAGTGAAGGAACAACAGGAGACTAGTATGGTGTATAGAACAGAGAGGGACACCTCCTACACCTACGTTACATCTATTGTAGTTACCACTCTCAGGAGGAAGAGATGAAGTGAAGGAACAACAGGAGACTAGTATAGTGTATAGAACAGAGAGGGACACCTCGTACACTGCGACCTACGTTAGATATATTGTAGTTACCACAACCAGGAGGAAGAGATGAAGTGAAGGAACAACAGGAGACTAGTATAGTGTATAGAACAGAGAGGGACACCTCCTACACCTACGTTACATCTATTGTAGTTACCACTCTCAGGAGGAAGAGATGAAGTGAAGGAACAACAGGAGACTAGTATAGTGTATAGAACAGAGAGGGACACCTCCTACACCTACGTTGCATCTATTGTAGTTACCACAACCAGGAGGAAGGGATGCAGTGAAGGAACAACAGGAGACTAGTATAGTGAATAGAACAGAGAGGGACACCTCCTACACCTACGTTACATCTATTGTAGTTACCACTCTCAGGAGGAAGGGATGAAGTGAAGGAACAACAGGAGACTAGTATAGTGTATAGAACAGAGAGGGACACCTCCTACACCTACGTTACATCTATTGTAGTTACCACTCTCAGGAGGAAGAGATGAAGTGAAGGAACAACAGGAGACTAGTATAGTGTATAGAACAGAGAGGGACACCTCCTACACCTACGTTACATCTATTGTAGTTACCACTCTCAGGAGGAACAGATGAAGTGAAGGAACAACAGGAGACTAGTATAGTGTATAGAACAGAGAGGGACACCTCCTACACCTACGTTACATCTATTGTAGTTACCACTCTCAGGAGGAAGGGATGAAGTGAAGGAACAACAGGAGACTAGTATAGTGTATAGAACAGAGAGGGACACCTCCTACACCTACGTTACATCTATTGTAGTTACCACTCTCAGGAGGATCAGATGAAGTGAAGGAACAACAGGAGACTAGTATAGTGTATAGATAAGAGAGGAACATCTCCTACATCTACGTTACATCTATTGTAGTTACCACTCTCAGGAGGAAGAGATGAAGTGAAGGAACAACAGGAGACTAGTATAGTGTATAGAACAGAGAGGAACACCTCCTACATCTACGTTACATCTATTGTAGTTACCACTCTCAGGAGGATCAGATGAAGTGAAGGAACAACAGGAGACTAGTATAGTGTATAGAACAGAGAGGAACACCTCCTACATCTACATTACATCTATTGTAGTTACCACTCTCAGGAGGAAGAGATGAAGTGAAGGAACAACAGGAGACTAGTATAGTGTATAGAACAGAGAGGGACGCCTCCTACACCTACGTTACATCTATTGTAGTTACCACTCTCAGGAGGAAGAGATGAAGTGAAGGAACAACAGGAGACTAGTATAGTGTATAGAACAGAGAGGGACACCTCCTACATCTACGTTACATCTATTGTAGTTACCACAACCAGGAGGAAGAGATGAAGTAAAGGAACAACACGAGACTAGTATAGTGTATAGAACAGAGAGGGACACCTCGTACACCTACGTTACATCTATTGTAGTCACCACAACCAGGAGGAAGGGATGCAGTGAAGGAACAACAGGAGACTAGTATAGTGTATAGAACAGAGAGGGACACCTCGTACACCTACGTTACATCTATTGTAGTTACCACAACCAGGAGGAAGGGATGCAGTGAAGGAACAACAGGAGACTAGTATAGTGTATAGAACAGAGAGGGACACCTCGTACACCTACGTTACATCTATTGTAGTTACCACAACCAGGAGGAAGAGATGAAGTGAAGGAACAACAGGAGACTAGTATAGTGTATAGAACAGAGAGGGACACCTCGTACACCTACGTTGCATCTATTGTAGTTACCACTCTCAGGAGGAAGGGATGAAGTGAAGGAACAACAGGAGACTAGTATAGTGTATAGAACAGAGAGGGACACCTCGTACACCTACGTTACATCTATTGTAGTTACCACTCTCAGGAGGAAGAGATGAAGTGAAGAAACAACAGGAGACTAGTATAGTGTATAGAACAGAGAGGGACACCTCGTACACCTACGTTACATCTATTGTAGTTACCACTCTCAGAAGGAAGGGATGAAGTAAAGGAACAACACGAGACTAGTATAGTGTATAGAACAGAGAGGGACACCTCGTACACCTACGTTACATCTATTGTAGTTACCACTCTCAGAAGGAAGGGATGAAGTGAAGGAACAACACGAGACTAGTATAGTGTATAGAACACAGAGGGACACCTCGTACACTGCGACCTACGTTACATCTATTGTAGTTACCACAACCAGGAGGAAGGGTTCAAGTGCAGGAACAACAGGAGACTAGTATAGTGTATAGAACAGAGAGGGACACCTCGTACACCTACGTTACATCTATTGTAGTTACCACTCTCAGGAGGAAGGGATGAAGTGAAGGAACAACACGAGACTAGTATAGTGTATAGAACAGAGAGGGACACCTCGTACACCTACGTTACATCTATTGTAGTTACCACTCTCAGAAGGAAGGGATGAAGTGAAGGAACAACAGGAGACTAGTATAGTGTATAGAACAGAGAGGGACACCTCCTACACCTACGTTACATCTATTGTAGTTACCACTCTCAGAAGGAAGGGATGAAGTGAAGGAACAACAGGAGACTAGTATAGTGTATAGAACAGAGAGGGACACCTCCTACACCTACGTTACATCTATTGTAGTTACCACTCTCAGGAGGAAGGGATGAAGTGAAGGAACAACACGAGACTAGTATAGTGTATAGAACAGAGAGGGACACCTCGTACACTGCGACCTACGTTACATCTATTGTAGTTACCACTCTCAGGAGGAAGAGATGAAGTGCAGGAACAATAGGAGACTAGTATAGTGTATAGAACAGAGAGGGACACCTCGTACACTGCGACCTACGTTAGATATATTGTAGTTACCACAACCAGGAGGAAGAGATGAAGTGAAGGAACAACAGGAGACTAGTATAGTGTATAGAACAGAGAGGGACACCTCCTACACCTACGTTACATCTATTGAAGTTACCACTCTCAGGAGGAAGAGATGAAGTGAAGGAACAACAGGAGACTAGTATAGTGTATAGAACAGAGAGGGACACCTCCTACACCTACGTTACATCTATTGTAGTTACCACTCTCAGGAGGAAGAGATGAAGTGCAGGAACAATAGGAGGCTAGTATAGTGTATAGAACAGAGAGGGACACCTCGTACACTGCGACCTACGTTAGATATATTGTAGTTACCACAACCAGGAG
Organism: Deroplatys truncata; assembly: GCA_030765065.1. Lineage (NCBI taxonomy): Eukaryota > Metazoa > Arthropoda > Insecta > Mantodea > Mantidae > Deroplatys > Deroplatys truncata. The sequence continues at coordinate 2,996,364 of CM060984.1, forward strand.
GAAGAGATGAAGTGAAGGAACAACAGGAGACTAGTATAGTGTATAGAACAGAGAGGGACACCTCCTACACCTACGTTACATCTATTGTAGTTACCACTCTCAGGAGGAAGAGATGAAGTGAAGGAACAACAGGAGACTAGTATAGTGTATAGAACAGAGAGGGACACCTCGTACACCTACGTTACATCTATTGTAGTTACCACTCTCAGGAGGAAGGGATGAAGTGAAGGAACAACAGGAGACTAGTATAGTGTATAGAACAGAGAGGGACACCTCCTACAACTACGTTACATCTATTGTAGTTACCACTCTCAGGAGGAAGAGATGAAGTGAAGGAACAACAGGAGACTAGTATAGTGTATAGATAAGAGAGGGACACCTCCTACACCTACGTTACATCTATTGTAGTTACCACTCTCAGGAGGATCAGATGAAGTGAAGGAACAACAGGAGACTAGTATAGTGTATAGATAAGAGAGGAACACCTCCTACATCTACGTTACATCTATTGTAGTTACCACTCTCAGGAGGAACAGATGAAGTGAAGGAACAACAGGAGACTAGTATAGTGTATAGAACAGAGAGGAACACCTCCTACATCTACGTTACATCTATTGTAGTTACCACTCTCAGGAGGATCAGATGAAGTGAAGGAACAACAGGAGACTAGTATAGTGTATAGATAAGAGAGGAACACCTCCTACATCTACGTTACATCTATTGTAGTTACCACTCTCAGGAGGAACAGATGAAGTGAAGGAACAAGAGGAGACTAGTATAGTGTATAGATAAGAGAGGAACACCTCCTACATCTACGTTACATCTATTGTAGTTACCACTCTCAGGAGGAACAGATGAAGTGAAGGAACAACAGGAGACTAGTATAGTGTATAGAACAGAGAGGGACACCTCGTACACTGCGACCTACGTTACATCTATTGTAGTTACCACTCTCAGGAGGAAGGGATCAAGTGCAGGAACAACAGGAGACTAGTATAGTGTATAGAACAGAGAGGGACACCTCGTACACTGCGACCTACGTTACATCTATTGTAGTTACCACTCTCAGGAGGAAGAGATGAAGTGAAGGAACAACAGGAGACTAGTATAGTGTATAGAACAGAGAGGGACACCTCCTACACCTACGTTGCATCTATTGTAGTTACCACTCTCAGGAGGAAGAGATGAAGTGAAGGAACAACAGGAGACTACTATAGTGTATAGAATAGAGAGGGACACCTCCTACACCTACGTTGCATCTATTGTAGTTACCACTCTCAGGAGGAAGAGATGAAGTGAAGGAACAACAGGAGACTAGTATAGTGTATAGAACAGAGAGGGACACCTCCTACACCTACGTTACATCTATTGTAGTTACCACAACCAGGAGGAAGGGATGCAGTGAAGGAACAACAGGAGACTAGTATAGTGTATAGAACAGAGAGGGACACCTCGTACACTGCGACCTACGTTAGATATATTGTAGTTACCACTCTCAGGAGGAAGAGATGAAGTGAAGGAACAACAGGAGACTAGTATAGTGTATAGAACAGAGAGGGACACCTCGTACACCTACGTTACATCTATTGTAGTTACCACAACCAGGAGGAATAGATGCAGTGAAGGAACAACAGGAGACTAGTATAGTGTATAGAACAGAGAGGGACACCTCGTACACCTACGTTACATCTATTGTAGTTACCACAACCAGGAGGAAGGGATGCAGTGAAGGAACAACAGGAGACTAGTATAGTGTATAGAACAGAGAGGGACACCTCGTACACCTACGTTACATCTATTGTAGTTACCACAACCAGGAGGAAGGGATGCAGTGAAGGAACAACAGGAGACTAGTATAGTTTATAGAACAGAGAGGGACACCTGGTACACTGCGACCTACGTTAGATATATTGTAGTTACCACAACCAGGAGGAAGGGATGCAGTGAAGGAACAACAGGAGACTAGTATAGTGTATAGAACAGAGAGGGACACCTCGTACACCTACGTTACATCTATTGTAGTTACCACTCTCAGGAGAAAGGGATGAAGTGAAGGAACAACAGGAGACTAGTATAGTGTATAGAACAGAGAGGGACACCTCGTACACTGCGACCTACGTTACATCTATTGTAGTTACCACAACCAGGAGGAAGGGATCAAGTGCAGGAACAACAGGAGACTAGTATAGTGTATAGAACAGAGAGGGACACCTCGTACACCTACGTTACATCTATTGTAGTTACCACAACCAGGAGGAAGGGATGAAGTGAAGGAACAACAGGAGACTAGTATAGTGTATAGAACAGAGAGGGACACCTCGTACACTGCGATCTACGTTGCATCTATTGTAGTTAGCACAACCAGGAGGAAGAGATGAAGTGAAGGAACAACAGGAGACTAGTATAGTGTATTGAACAGAGAGGGACACCTCCTACACCTACGTTACATCTATTGTAGTTACCACTCTCAGGAGAAAGGGATGAAGTGAAGGAACAACAGGAGACTAGTATAGTGTATAGAACAGAGAGGGACACCTCGTACACTGCGACCTACGTTACATCTATTGTAGTTACCACAACCAGGAGGAAGGGATCAAGTGCAGGAACAACAGGAGACTAGTATAGTGTATAGAACAGAGAGGGACACCTCGTACACCTACGTTACATCTATTGTAGTTACCACTCTCAGGAAGAATAGATGAAGTGAAGAAACAGCAGGAGACTAGTATAGTGTATAGAACAGAGAGGGTCACCTCGTACACCTACGTTACATCTATTGTAGTTATCAGTCTCAGGAGGAAGGGATCAAGTGCAGGAACAACAGGAGACTAGTACAGTGTATAGAACAGAGAGGGACACCTCGTACACCTACGTTACATCTATTGTAGTTACCACTCTCAGGAGGAAGAGATGAAGTGAAGAAACAACAGGAGACTAGTATAGTGTATAGAACAGAGAGGGACACCTCGTACACCTACGTTACATCTATTGTAGTTACCACTCTCAGGAGGAAGAGATGAAGTGAAGAAACAACAGGAGACTAGTATAGTGTATAGAACAGAGAGGGACACCTCATACATCTACGTTACATCTATTGTAGTTACCACTCTCAGGAGGAAGAGATGAAGTGAAGAAACAACAGGAGACTAGTATAGTGTATAGAACAGAGAGGGACACCTCGTACACCTACGTTACATCTATTGTAGTTACCACTCTCAGGAGGAAGGGATCAAGTGCAGGAACAACAGGAGACTAGTATAGTGTATAGAACAGAGAGGGACACCTCGTACACTGCGACCTACGTTACATCTATTGTAGTTACCACTCTCAGGAGGAAGAGATGAAGTGAAGAAACAACAGGAGAGTAGTATAGTGTATAGAACAGAGAGGGACACCTCGTACACTGCGACCTACGTTACATCTATTGTAGTTACCACTCTCAGGAGGAAGAGATGAAGTGAAGGAACAACAGGAGACTAGTATAGTGTATAGAACAGAGAGGGACACCTCCTACACCTACGTTACATCTATTGTAGTTACCACAACCAGGAGGAAGGGATGCAGTGAAGGAACAACAGGAGACTAGTATAGTGTATAGAACAGAGAGGGACACCTCGTACACTGCGACCTACGTTAGATATATTGTAGTTACCACTCTCAGGAGGAAGAGATGAAGTGAAGGAACAACAGGAGACTAGTATAGTGTATAGAACAGAGAGGGACACCTCGTACACCTACGTTACATCTATTGTAGTTACCACAACCAGGAGGAAGAGATGCAGTGAAGGAACAACAGGAGACTAGTATAGTGTATAGAACAGAGAGGGACACCTCGTACACCTAGGGTACATCTATTGTAGTTACCACAACCAGGAGGAAGGGATGCAGTGAAGGAACAACAGGAGACTAGTATAGTTTATAGAACAGAGAGGGACACCTCGTACACTGCGACCTACGTTAGATATATTGTAGTTACCACAACCAGGAGGAAGGGATGCAGTGAAGGAGCAACAGGAGACTACTATAGTGTATAGAACAGAGAGGGACACCTCGTACACCTACGTTACATCTATTGTAGTTACCACTCTCAGGAGGAAGGGATCAAGTGCAGGAACAACTGGAGACTAGTATAGTGTATAGAACAGAGAGGGACACCTCCTACACCTACGTTACATCTATTGTAGTTACCACTCTCAGGAGAAAGGGATGAAGTGAAGGAACAACAGGAGACTAGTATAGTGTATAGAACAGAGAGGGACACCTCGTACACTGCGACCTACGTTACATCTATTGTAGTTACCACAACCAGGAGGAAGGGATCAAGTGCAGGAACAACAGGAGACTAGTATAGTGTATAGAACAGAGAGGGACACCTCGTACACCTACGTTACATCTATTGTAGTTACCACAACCAGGAGGAAGGGATGAAGTGAAGGAACAACAGGAGACTAGTATAGTGTATAGAACAGAGAGGGACACCTCGTACACTGCGATCTACGTTGCATCTATTGTAGTTAGCACAACCAGGAGGAAGAGATGAAGTGAAGGAACAACAGGAGACTAGTATAGTGTATTGAACAGAGAGGGACACCTCCTACACCTACGTTACATCTATTGTAGTTACCACTCTCAGGAGAAAGGGATGAAGTGAAGGAACAACAGGAGACTAGTATAGTGTATAGAACAGAGAGGGACACCTCGTACACTGCGACCTACGTTACATCTATTGTAGTTACCACAACCAGGAGGAAGGGATCAAGTGCAGGAACAACAGGAGACTAGTATAGTGTATAGAACAGAGAGGGACACCTCGTACACCTACGTTACATCTATTGTAGTTACCACTCTCAGGAAGAAGAGATGAAGTGAAGAAACAGCAGGAGACTAGTATAGTGTATAGAACAGAGAGGGTCACCTCGTACACCTACGTTGCATCTATTGTAGTTATCAGTCTCAGGAGGAAGGGATCAAGTGCAGGAACAACAGGAGACTAGTACAGTGTATAGAACAGAGAGGGACACCTCGTACACCTACGTTACATCTATTGTAGTTACCACTCTCAGGAGGAAGAGATGAAGTGAAGAAACAACAGGAGACTAGTATAGTGTATAGAACAGAGAGGGACACCTCGTACACCTACGTTACATCTATTGTAGTTACCACTCTCAGGAGGAAGAGATGAAGTGAAGAAACAACAGGAGACTAGTATAGTGTATAGAACAGAGAGGGACACCTCATACATCTACGTTACATCTATTGTAGTTACCACTCTCAGGAGGAAGAGATGAAGTGAAGAAACAACAGGAGACTAGTATAGTGTATAGAACAGAGAGGGACACCTCGTACACCTACGTTACATCTATTGTAGTTACCACTCTCAGGAGGAAGGGATCAAGTGCAGGAACAACAGGAGACTAGTATAGTGTATAGAACAGAGAGGGACACCTCGTACACCTACGTTACATCTATTGTAGTTACCACTCTCAGGAGGAAGAGATGAAGTGTAGAAACAACAGGAGACTAGTATAGTGTATAGAACAGAGAGGGACACCTCGTACACCTACGTTACATCTATTGTAGTTACCACTCTCAGGAGGAAGAGATGAAGTGAAGGAACAACAGGAGACTAGTATAGTGTATAGAACAGAGAGGGACACCTCGTACACCTACGTTACATCTATTGTACTTACCACTCTCAGGAGGAAGAGATGAAGTGAAGAAACAACAGGAGACTAGTATAGTGTATAGAACAGAGAGGGACACCTCGTACACTGCGACCTACGTTACATCTATTGTAGTTACCACTCTCAGGTGGAAGAGATGAAGTGAAGGAACAACAGGAGACTAGTATAGTGTATAGAACAGAGAGGGACACCTCGTACACTGCGACCTACCTTACATCTATTGTAGTTACCACTCTCAGGAGAGAAGGGATCAAGTGCAGGAACAACAGGAGACTAGTATAGTGTATAGAACAGAGAGGGACACCTCGTACACCTACGTTACATCTATTGTAGCTACCACAACCAGGAGGATGGGATGAAGTGAATGAAAAACAGGAGACTAGTATAGTGTATAGAACAGAGAAGGACACCTCGTACACTGCGAACTACGTTGCATCTATTGTAGTTACCACAACCAGGAGAAAGAGATGAAGTGAAGGAACAACAGGAGACTAGTATGGTGTATAGAACAGAGAGGGACACCTCCTACACCTACGTTACATCTATTGTAGTTACCACTCTCAGGAGGAAGAGATGAAGTGAAGGAACAACAGGAGACTAGTATAGTGTATAGAACAGAGAGGGACACCTCGTACACTGCGACCTACGTTAGATATATTGTAGTTACCACAACCAGGAGGAAGAGATGAAGTGAAGGAACAACAGGAGACTAGTATAGTGTATAGAACAGAGAGGGACACCTCCTACACCTACGTTACATCTATTGTAGTTACCACTCTCAGGAGGAAGAGATGAAGTGAAGGAACAACAGGAGACTAGTATAGTGTATAGAACAGAGAGGGACACCTCCTACACCTACGTTGCATCTATTGTAGTTAACACAACCAGGAGGAAGGGATGCAGTGAAGGAACAACAGGAGACTAGTATAGTGTATAGAACAGAGAGGGACACCTCCTACACCTACGTTACATCTATTGTAGTTACCACTCTCAGGAGGAAGAGATGAAGTAAAGGAACAACAGGAGACTAGTATAGTGTATAGAACAGAGAGGGACACCTCGTACACTGCGACCTACGTTAAATATATTGTAGTTACCACTCTCAGGAGGAAGGGATCAAGTGCAGGAACAACAGGAGACTAGTATAGTGTATAGAACAGAGAGGGACACCTCCTACACTGCGATCTACGTTGCATCTATTGTAGTTACCACAACCAGGAGGAAGAGATGAAGTGAAGGAACAACAGGAGACTAGTATAGTGTATAGAACAGAGAGGGACACCTCCTACACCTACGTTACATCTATTGTAGTTACCACTCTCAGGAGAAAGGGATGAAGTGAAGGAACAACAGGAGACTAGTATAGTGTATAGAACAGAGAGGGACACCTCGTACACTGCGACCTACGTTACATCTATTGTAGTTACCACAACCAGGAGGAAGGGATCAAGTGCAGGAACAACAGGAGACTAGTATAGTGTATAGAACAGAGAGGGACACCTCGTACACCTACGTTACATCTATTGTAGTTACCACTCTCAGGAGGAAGAGATGAAGTGAAGAAACAGCAGGAGACTAGTATAGTGTATAGAACAGAGAGGGACACCTCGTACACCTACGTTACATCTATTGTAGTTACCACTCTCAGGAGGAAGAGATGAAGTGAAGAAACAAGAGGAGACTAGTATAGTGTATAGAACAGAGAGGGACACCTCATACATCTACGTTACATCTATTGTAGTTACCACTCTCAGGAGGAAGAGATGAAGTGAAGAAACAACAGGAGACTAGTATAGTGTATAGAACAGAGAGGGACACCTCGTACACCTACGTTACATCTATTGTAGTTACCACTCTCAGGAGGAAGGGATCAAGTGCAGGAACAACAGGAGACTAGTATAGTGTATAGAACAGAGAGGGACACCTCGTACACCTACGTTACATCTATTGTAGTTACCACTCTCAGGAGGAAGAGATGAAGTGTAGAAACAACAGGAGACTAGTATAGTGTATAGAACAGAGAGGGACACCTCGTACACCTACGTTACATATATTGTAGTTACCACTCTCAGGAGGAAGAGATGAAGTGAAGGAACAACAGGAGACTAGTATAGTGTATAGAACAGAGAGGGACACCTCGTACACCTACGTTACATCTATTGTAGTTACCACTCTCAGGAGGAAGAGATGAAGTGAAGGAACAACAGGAGACTAGTATAGTGTATAGAACAGAGAGGGACACCTCGTACACCTACGTTACATCTATTGTAGTTACCACTCTAAGGAGGAAGAGATGAAGTGAAGAAACAACAGGAGACTAGTATAGTGTATAGAACAGAGAGGGACACCTCGTACACTGCGACCTACGTTACATCTATTGTAGTTACCACTCTCAGGTGGAAGAGATGAAGTGAAGGAACAACAGGAGACTAGTATAGTGTATAGAACAGAGAGGGACACCTCGTACACTGCGACCTACGTTACATCTATTGTAGTTACCACTCTCAGGAGGAAGGGATCAAGTGCAGGAACAACAGGAGACTAGTATAGTGTATAGAACAGAGAGGGACACCTCGTACACCTACGTTACATCTATTGTAGTTACCACAACCAGGAGGATGGGATGAAGTGAAGGAACAACAGGAGACTAGTATAGTGTATAGAACAGAGAAGGACACCTCGTACATTGCGACCTAAGATACATCCATTGCAGTTACCGCAACCAGGAGGAAGGGATGAAGTGAAGGAACAACAGGAGACTAGTATAGTGTATAGAACAGAGAGGGACACCTCGTACACTGCGACCTAAGTTACATCTATTGTAGTTACCGCAACCAGGAGGAAGGGATGAAGTGAAGGAACCACAGGAGACCAGTATAGTGTATAGAACAGAGAGGGACACCTCGTACACTCCGACCTACGTTATATCTATTGTAGTTACCACAACCAGGAGGAAGGGATGAAGTGAAGGAACAACAGGAGTCAAGTATAGTGTATAGAACAGAGAGGGACACCTCGTACACTGCGACCTACGTTACATCCATTGTAGTTACCACTCTCCGAAGGAAGGGATCAAGTGCAGGAACAACAGGAGACTGGTATAGTGTATAGAACAGAGAGGGACACCTCCTACACTGCGACCTACGTTGCATCTATTGTAGTTACCACAACCAGGAGGAAGAGATGAAGTGAAGGAACAACAGGAGACTAGTATAGTGTATAGAACAGAGAGGGACACCTCCTACACCTACGTTACATCTATTGTAGTTACCACTCTCAGGAGAAAGGGATGAAGTGAAGGAATAACAGGAGACTTGTATAGTGTATGGAACAGAGAGGGACACCTCCTACACTGCGACCTACGTTGCATCTATTGTAGTTACCACAACCAGGAGGAAGAGATGAAGTGAAGGAACAGCAGGAGACTAGTATAGTGTATAGAACAGAGAGGGACACCTCCTGCACCTACGTTACATCTATTGTAGTTACCACTCTCAGGAGAAAGGGATGAAGTGAAGGAACAACAGGAGACTAGTATAGTGTATGGAACAGAGAGGGACACCTCGTACACTGCGACCTACGTTACATCTATTGTAGTTACCACAACCAGGAGGAAGGGATCAAGTGCAGGAACAACAGGAGACTAGTATAGTGTATAGAACAGAGGGGGACACCTCGTACACCTACGTTACATCTATTGTAGTTACCACTCTCAGGAGGAAGAGATGAAGTGAAGAAACAACAGGAGACTAGTATAGTGTATAGAACAGACAGGGACACCTCGTACACCTACGTTACATCTATTGTAGTTACCACTCTCAGGAGGAAGAGATGAAGTGAAGAAACAACAGGAGACTAGTATAGTGTATAGAACAGAGAGGGACACCTCGTACACTGCGACCTACGTTACATCTATTGTAGTTACCACTCTCAGGAGGAAGGGATGAAGTGAAGGAACAACAGGAGACAAGTTTAGTGTATAGAACAGAGAGGGACACCTCGTACACGTACGTTACATCTATTGTAGTTACTACTCTCAGGAGGAAGGGATCAAGTGCAGGAACAACAGGAGACTAGTATAGTGTATAGAACAGAGAGGGACACCTCGTACACCTACGTTACATGTATTGTAGTTACCACTCTCAGGAGGAAGAGATGAAGTGAAGAAACAACAGGAGACTAGTATAGTGTATAGAACAGAGAGGGACACCTCGTACACCTACGTTACATCTATTGTAGTTACCACTCTCAGGAGGAAGAGATGAAGTGAAGAAACAACAGGAGACTAGTATAGTGTATAGAACAGAGAGGGACACCTCGTACACCTACGTTACATCTATTGTAGTTACCACACTCAGGAGGAAGAGATGAAGGGAAGAAACAACAGGAGACTAGTATAGTGTATAGAACAGAGAGGGACACCTCGTACACCTACGTTACATCTATTGTAGTTACCACTCTCAGGAGGAAGGGATCAAGTGCAGGAACAACAGGAGACTAGTATAGTGTATAGAACAGAGAGGGACACCTCCTACACCTACGTTACATCTATTGTAGTTACCACTCTAAAGAGGAAGAGATGAAGTGAAGGAACAAAAGGAGACTAGTATAGTGTATAGAACAGAGAGGGACACCTCGTACACCTACGTTACATATATTGTGGGTACCACTCTCAGGAGGAAGAGATGAAGTGAAGGAACAACAGGAGACTTGTATAGTGTATAGAACAGAGAGGGACACCTCCTACACCTACGTTACATCTATTGTAGTTACCACTCTCAGGAGGAAGAGATGAAGTGAAGGAACAACAGGAGACTAGTATGGTGTATAGATAAGAGAGGGACACCTCGTACACCTACGTTACATCTATTGTAGTTACCACTCTCAGGAGGAAGAGATGAAGTGAAGAAACAACAGGAGACTAGTATAGTGTATAGAACAGAGAGGGACACCTCGTACACTGCGACCTACTTTACATCTATTGTAGTTACCACTCTCAGGAGGAAGGGATCAAGTGCAGGAACAACAGGAGACTAGTATAGTGTATAGAACAGAGAGGGACACCTCGTACACCTACGTTACATCTATTGTAGTTACCACTCTCAGGAGGAAGAGATGAAGTGAAGAAACAACAGGAGACTAGTATAGTGTATAGAACAGAGAGGGACACCTCGTACACTGCGACCTACGTTACACCTATTGTAGTTACCACTCTCAGGAGGAAGGGATCAAGTGCAGGAACAACAGCAGACTACTATAGTGTATAGAACAGAGAGGGACACCTCGTACACTGCGACCTACGTTACATCTATTGTAGTTACCACTCTCAGGAGGAAGGGATCCAGTGCAGGAACAACAGGAAACTAGTATAGTGTATAGAACAGAGAGGGACACCTCGTACACCTACGTTACATCTATTGAAGTTACCACTCTCAGGAGGAAGGGATCAAGCGACGGAACAACAGGAGACTAGTATAGTGTATAGAACAGAGAGGGACACCTCGTACACTGCGACCTAAGTTTCATCTATTGTAGTTACCGCAACCAGGAGGAAGGGATGAAGTGAAGGAACAACAGGAGACAAGTATAGTGTATAGAACAGAGAGGGACACCTCGTACACGTACGTTACATCTATTGTAGTTACCACTCTCAGGAGGAAGAGATGAAGTGAAGAAACAACAGGAGACTAGTATAGTGTATAGAACAGAGAGGGACACCTCGTACACCTACGTTACAACTATTGTAGTTACCACTCTCAGGAGGAAGAGATGAAGTGAAGAAACAACAGGAGACTAGTATAGTGTATAGAACAGAGAGGGACACCTCGTACACCTACGTTACATCTATTGTAGTTACCACACTCAGGAGGAAGAGATGAAGTGAAGAAACAACAGGAGACTAGTATAGTGTATAGAACAGAGAGGGACACCTCGTACACCTACGTTACATCTATTGTAGTTACCACTCTCAGGAGGAAGGGATCAAGTGCAGGAACAACAGGAGACTAGTATAGTGTATAGAACAGAGAGGGACACCTCCTACACCTACGTTACATCTATTGTAGTTACCACTCTAAAGAGGAAGAGATGAAGTGAAGGAACAACAGGAGACTAGTATAGTGTATAGAACAGAGAGGGACACCTCGTACACCTACGTTACATATATTGTGGGTACCACTCTCAGGAGGAAGAGATGAAGTGAAGGAACAACAGGAGACTAGTATAGTGTATAGAACAGAGAGGGACACCTCCTACACATACGTTACATCTATTGTAGTTACCACTCTCAGGAGGAAGAGATGAAGTGAAGGAACAACAGGAGACTAGTATAGTGTATAGATAAGAGAGGGACACCTCGTACACCTACGTTACATCTATTGTAGTTACCACTCTCAGGAGGAAGAGATGAAGTGAAGAAACAACAGGAGACTAGTATAGTGTATAGAACAGAGAGGGACACCTCGTACACTGCGACCTACTTTACATCTATTGTAGTTACCAATCTCAGGAGGAAGAGATGAAGTAAAGGAACAACAGGAGACTAGTATAGTGTATAGAACAGAGAGGGACACCTCGTACACTGCGACCTACGTTACATCTATTGTAGTTACCACTCTCAGGAGGAAGGGATCAAGTGCAGGAACAACAGGAGACTAGTATAGTGTATAGAACAGAGAGGGACACCTCGTACACCTACGTTACATCTATTGTAGTTACCACTCTCAGGAGGAAGAGATGAAGTGAAGAAACAACAGGAGACTAGTATAGTGTATAGAACAGAGAGGGACACCTCGTACACTGCGACCTACGTTACACCTATTGTAGTTACCACTCTCAGGAGGAAGGGATCAAGTGCAGGAACAACAGAAGACTACTATAGTGTATAGAACAGAGAAGGACACCTCGTACACTGCGACCTACGTTACATCTATTGTAGTTACCACTCTCAGGAGGAAGGGATCAAGTGCAGGAACAACAGGAAACTAGTATAGTGTATAGAACAGAGAGGGACACCTCGTACACCTACGTTACATCTATTGAAGTTACCACTCTCAGGAGGAAGGGATCAAGCGACGGAACAACAGGAGACTAGTATAGTGTATAGAACAGAGAGGGACACCTCGTACACTGCGACCAAAGTTTCATCTATTGTATTTACCGCAACCAGGAGGAAGGGATGAAGTGAAGGAACAACAGGAGACTAGTATAGTGTATAGAACAGAGAGGGACACCTCCTACACCTACGTTACATCTATTGTAGTTACCACAACCAGGAGGATGGGATGAAGTGAAGGAACAACCGCAGACTAGTATAGTGTATAGAACAGAGAGGGACACCTCGTACACCTACGTTACATCTATTGTAGTTACCACAACCAGGAGGAAGGGGTGAAGTGAAGGAACAACAGGAGACTAGTATAGTGTATAGAACAGAGAGGGATACCTCGTACACTGCGACCTACGTTACATCTATTGTAGTTACCACAACCAGGAGGATGGCATGAAGTGAAGGAACAACAGGAGACTAGTTTAGTGTATAGAAGAGAGAGGGACACCTCGTACACTGCGACCGAAGTTACACCTATTGTAGTTACCGCAACCAGGAGGAAGGGATGAAGTGAAGGAACCACAGGAGACCAGTATAGTGTATAGAACAGAGAGGGACACCTCGTACACTCCGACCTACGTTACATCTATTGTAGTTACCGCTCTGAGGAGGAAGGGATGAAGTGAAGGAACCACAGGAGACCAGTATAGTGTATAGAACAGAGAGGGACACCTCGTACACTCCGACCTACGTTGCATCTATTGTAGTTATCACAACCAGGAGGAAGGGATGAAGTGAAGGAACAACAGGAGTCTAGTATAGTTTATAGAACAGAGAGGGACACCTCGTACACTCCGACCTACGTTACATCTATTGTAGTTACCACAACCAGGAGGAAGAGATGAAGTGAAGGAACAACAGGAGTCCAGTATAGTGTATAGAACAGAGAGGGACACCTCGTACACCTACGTTACATCTATTGTAGTTACCGCAACCAGGAGGAAGGGATGAAGTGAAGGAACAACGGGAGACTAGTATAGTGTATAGAACAGAGAGGGACACCTCGTACACTCCGACCTACGTTACATCTATTGTACTTACTACTCTCAAGAGGAAGGGATGAAGTGAAGGAACAACAGGAGTCTAGTATAGTGTATAGAACAGAGAGGGACACCTCGTACACTCCGACCTACCTTACATCTATTGTACTTACCTCTCTCAAGAGGAAGGGATGAAGTGAAGGAACAACAGGAGTCTAGTATAGTGTATAGAACAGAGAGGGACACCTCGTACACTCCGACCTACGTTACATCTATTGTAGTTACCACAACCAGGAGGAAGGGATGAAGTGAAGGAACAACAGGAGTCTAGTATAGTGTATAGAACAGAGAGGGACACCTCGTACACCTACGTTACATCTATTGTAGTTACCGCAACCAGGAGGAAGGGATGAAGTGAAGGAACAACAGGAGACCAGTATAGTGTATAGAACAGAGAGGGACACCTCGTACACTCCGACCTACGTTACATCTATTGTACTTACTACTCTCAAGAGGAAGGGATGAAGTGAAGGAACAACAGGAGACTAGTATAGTGTATAGAACAGAGAACGACACCTCGTACACACCGACCTACGTTACATCTATTGTACTTACTACTCTCAGGAGGATGGGATGAAGTGAAGGAACAACAGGAGACTAGAATTGTGTATAGAACAGAGAGGGACACCTCGTACACTCCGACCTACGTTACATCTATTGTACTTACTACTCTCAGGAGGATGGGATGAAGTGAAGGAACAACTGGAGACTAGTATAGTGTATAGAACAGAGAGGGACACCTCGTACACACCGACCTACGTTACATCCAGTGTAGTTACCACAACCAGGAGGAAGGGATGAAGTGAAGGAACAACAGGAGTCTAGTATAGTGTATAGAAGAGAGAGAGAGACACCTCGTACACCTACGTTACATCTATTGTAGTTACCGCAACCAGGAGGAAGGGATGAAGTGAAGGAACAACAGGAGACTAGTATAGTGTATAGAACAGAGAGGGACACCTCGTACACTGCGACCTAAGTTACATCTATTGTAGTTACCAGTAGGAAGGGATGAAGTGAAAGAACAACAGGAGACTAGTATAGTATATAGAACAGAGAGGGACACCTCGTACACTGCGACCTAAATTACATCTATTGTAGTTACCACAACCAGGAGGAAGGGATGAAGTGAAGGAACAACAGGAGACTAGTATTGTGTATAGAACAGAGAGGGACACCTTGTACACTGCGACCTACGTTACATCTATTGTAGTTACCGCAACCAGGAGGAAGGGATGAAGTGAAGGAACCACAGGAGACCAGTATAGTGTATAGAACAGAGAGGGACACCTCGTACATTCCGACCTACGTTACATCTATTGTAGTTACCACAACCAGGAGGAGGGGATGAAGTGAAGGAACAACAGGAGACTAGTATAGTGTATAGAACAGAGAGGGACACCTCGTACACTCCGACCTACGTTACATCTATTGTAGTTACCAGTCTCAGGAGGAAGGGATGAAGTGAAGGAACAACACGAGACTAGTATAGTGTATACAACAGAGAGGGACACCTCGTACACTGACCTACGTTACATCTATTGTAGTTACCACTCTCAAGAGGAAGGGACGAAGTGAAGGTACCTCAGGAGACTAGTATAGTGTATAGAACAAAGAGGGACACCTCGTACACTGCGACCTACGTTGCATCTATTGTAGTTACCACTCTCAGGAGGAAGGGATGAAGTGAAGGAACAACAGGAGACTAGTATAGTGTATAGAACAGAGAGGGACACCTCGTACACCTACGTTACATATATTGTAGTTAACACTCTCAGGAGGAAGAGATGAAGTGAAGGAACAACAGGAGACTAGTATAGTGTATAGAACAGAGAGGGACACCTCGTACACCTACGTTACATCTATTGTAGTTACCACTCTCAGGAGGAAGAGATGAAGTGAAGGAACAACAGGAGATTAGTATAGTGTATAGAACAGAGAGGGACACCTCGTACACCTACGTTACATCTATTGTAGTTACCACTCTCAGGAGGAAGAGATGAAGTGAAGAAGCAACAGGAGACTAGTATGGTGTATAGAACAGAGAGGGACACCTCGTACACTGCGACCTACGTTACATCTATTGTAGTTACCACTCTCAGGAGGAAGAGATGAAGTGAAGGAACAACAGGAGACTAGTATAGTGTATAGAACAGAGAGGGACACCTCGTACACTGCGACGTACGTTACATCTATTGTAGTTACCACTCTCAGGAGGAAGGGATCAAGTGCAGGAACAACAGGAGACTAGTATAGTGTATAGAACAGAGAGGGACACCTCGTACACCTACGTTACATCTATTGTAGTTACCACAACCAGGAGGATGGGATGAAGTGAAAGGAACAACAGGAGACTAGTATAGTGTATAGAACAGAGAGGGACACCTCGTACACTGCGACCTAAGTTACATCCATTGTAGTTACCGCAACCAGGAGGAAGGGATGAAGTGAAGGAACAACAGGAGACTAGTATAGTGTATAGAACAGAGAGGGACACCTCGTACACTGCGACCTAAGTTACATCTTTTGTAGTTACCGCAACCAGGAGGAAGGGATGAAGTGAAGGAACCACAGGAGACCAGTATAGTGTATAGAACAGAGAGGGACACCTCGTACACTCCGACCAACGTTACATCTATTGTAGTTACCACAACCAGGAGGAAGGGATGAAGTGAAGGAACAACAGGAGTCTAGTATAGTGTATAGAACAGAGAGGGACACCTCGTACACTGCGACCTACGTTACATCTATTGTAGTTACCACTCTCAGGAGGAAGAGATGAAGTGAAGAAACAACAGGAGACTAGTATAGTGTATAGAATAGAGAGGGACACCTCGTACACTGCGACCTACGTTACATCTATTGTAGTTACCACTCTCAGAAGGAAGGGATCAAGTGCAGGAACAACAGGAGACTAGTATAGTGTATAGAACAGAGAGGGACTCCTCGTACACTGCGACCTACGTTACATCTACTGTAGTTACCACTCTCAGGAGGAAGAGATGAAGTGAAGAAACAACAGGAGACTAGTATAGTGTATAGAATAGAGAGGGACACCTCGTACACTGCGACCTACGTTACATCTATTGTAGTTACCACTCTCAGAAGGAAGGGATCAAGTGCAGGAACAACAGGAGACTAGTATAGTGTATAGAACAGAGAGGGACAACTCGTACACTGCGACCTACGTTACATCTATTGTAGTTACCACAACCAGGAGGAAGGGATCAAGTGCAGGAACAACAGGAGACTAGTATAGTGTATAGAACAGAGAGGGACACCTCGTACACCTACGTTACATCTATTGTAGTTACCACTCTCAGGAGGAAGAGATGAAGTGAAGAAACAACAGGAGACTAGTATAGTGGATAGAACAGAGAGGGACACCTCGTACACCTACGTTACATCTATTGTAGTTACCACTCTCAGGAGGAAGAGATGAAGTGAAGAAACAACAGGAGACTAGTATAGTGTATAGAACAGAGAGGGACACCTCGTACACCTACGTTACATCTATTGTAGTTACCACTCTCAGGAGGAAGAGATGAAGTGAAGAAACAACAGGAGACTAGTATAGTGTATAGAACAGAGAGGGACACCCCGTACACCTACGTTACATCTATTGTAGTTACCACTCTCAGGAGGAAGAGAGGAAGTGAAGAAACAACAGGAGACTAGTATAGTGTATAGAACAGAGAGGGACACCTCGTACACCTACGTTACATCTATTGTTGTTACCACTCTCAGGAGGAAGAGATGAAGTGAAGGAACAACAGAAGACTAGTATAGTGTATAGAACAGAGAGGGACACCTCGTACACCTACGTTACATATATTGTAGTTACCACTCTCAGGAGGAAGAGATGAAGTGAAGGAACAACAGGAGACTAGTATGGTGTATAAAACAGAGAGGGACACCTCGTACACCTACGTTACATCTATTGTAGTTACCACTCTCAGGAGGAAGAGATGAAGTGAAGGAACAACAGGAGACTAGTATAGTGTATAGAACAGAGAGGGACACCTCGTACACCTACGTTACATCTACTGTAGTTACCACTCTCAGGAGGAAGAGATGAAGTGAAGAAACAACAGGAGACTAGTATAGTGTATAGAACAGAGAGGGACACCTCGTACACTGCGACCTACTTTACATCTATTGTAGTTACCAATCTCAGGAGGAAGAGATGAAGTAAAGGAACAACAGGAGACTAGTATAGTGTATAGAACAGAGAGGGACACCTCGTACACTGCGACCTACGTTACATCTATTGTAGTTACCACTCTCAGGAGGAAGGGATCAAGTGCAGGAACAACAGGAGACTAGTATAGTGTATAGAACAGGGAGGGACACCTCGTACACCTACGTTACATCTATTGTAGTTACCACTCTCAGGAGGAAGAGATGAAGTGAAGAAACAACAGGAGACTAGTATAGTGTATAGAACAGAGACGGACACCTCGTACACTGCGACCTACGTTACACTTATTGTAGTTACCACTCTCAGGAGGAAGGGATCAAGTGCAGGAACAACAGCAGACTACTATAGTGTATAGAACAGAGAGGGACACCTCGTACACTGCGACCTACGTTACATCTATTGTAGTTACCACTCTCAGGAGGAAGGGATCAAGTGCAAGAACAACAGGAGACTAGTATAGTGTATAGAACAGAGAGGGACACCTCGTACACCAACGTTACATCTATTGTAGTTACCACTCTCAGGAGGAAGAGATGAAGTGAAGAAACAACAGGAGACTAGTATAGTGTATAGAACAGAGAGAGACACCTCGTACACTGCGACCTACGTTACATCTATTGCAGTTACCACTCTCAGGATGAAGGGATCAAGTGCAGGAACAACAGGAGACTAGTATAGTGTATAGAACAGACAGGGACACCTCGAACACTGCGACCTACGTTACATCTATTGTAGTTACCACTCTCAGGAGGAAGGGATCAAGTGCAGGAACAACAGGAGACTAGTATAGTCTATAGAACAGAGAGGGACACCTCGTACACTGCGACCTACGTTACATCTATTGTAGTTACCACACTCAGAAGGAAGGGATCAAGTGCAGGAACAACAGGAGACTAGTATAGTGTATAGAACAGAGAGGGACACCTCGTACACTGCGACCTACGTTACATCTATTGTAGTTACCACTCTCAGGAGGAAGGGATCAAGTGCAGGAACAACAGGAGACTAGTATAGTGTATAGAACAGAGAGGGACACCTCGTACACTGCGACCTACGTTACATCTATTGTAGTTACCACCCTCAGGAGGAAGAGATCAAGTGCAGGAACAACAGGAGACTAGTATAGTGTATAGAACAGAGAGGGACACCTCGTACACTGCGACCTACGTTACATCTATTGTAGTTACCACTCTCAGGAGGAAGGGTTCAAGTGCAGGAACAACAGGAGACTAGTATAGTGTATAGAACAGAGAGGGACACCTCCTATACTGCGACCTACGTTGCATCTATTGTAGTTACCACAACCAGGAGGAAGAGATGAAGTGAAGGAACAACAGGAGACTAGTATAGTGTATAGAACAGAGAGGGACACCTCCTACACCTACGTTACATCTATTGTAGTTACCACTCTCAGGAGGAAGAGATGAAGTGAAGGAACAACAGGACACTAGTATACTGTATAGAACAGAGAGGGACACCTCGTACACTGCGACCTACGTTGCATCTATTGTAGTTACCACAACCAGGAGGAAGGGATGAAGTGAAGGAACAACAGGAGACTAGTATACTGTATAGAACAGAGAGGGACACCTCCTACACTGCGAACTACGTTGCATCTATTGTAGTTACCACAACCAGGAGAAAGGGATGAAGTGAAGGAACAACAGGAGACTAGTATGGTGTATAGAACAGAGAGGGACACCTCCTACACCTACGTTACATCTATTGTAGTTACCACTCTCAGGAGGAAGAGATGAAGTGAAGGAACAACAGGAGACTAGTATAGTGTATAGAACAGAGAGGGACACCTCCTACACCTACGTTGCATCTATTGTAGTTACCACAATCAGGAGGAAGGGATGCAGTGAAGGAACAACAGGAGACTAGTATAGTGTATAGAACAGAGAGGGACACCTCCTACACCTACGTTACATCTATTGTAGTTACCACTCTCAGGAGGAAGAGATGAAGTGAAGGAACAACAGGAGACTAGTATAGTGTATAGAACAGAGAGGGACACCTCGTACACCTACGTTACATCTATTGTAGTTACCACTCTCAGGAGGAAGGGATGAAGTGAAGGAACACCAGGAGACTAGTATAGTGTATAGAACAGAGAGGGACACCTCCTACACCTACGTTACATCTATTGTAGTTACCACTCTCAGGAGGAAGAGATGAAGTGAAGGAACAACAGGAGACTAGTATAGTGTATAGAACAGAGAGGGACACCTCGTACACTGCGACCTACGTTACATCTATTGTAGTTACCACTCTCAGGAGGAAGGGATCAAGTGCAGGAACAACAGGAGACTAGTATAGTGTATAGAACAGAGAGGGACACCTCGTACACTGCGACCTACGTTAGATATATTGTAGTTACCACAACCAGGAGGAAGGGATGCAGTGAAGGAACAACAGGAGACTAGTATAGTGTATAGAACAGAGAGGGACGCCTCGTACACTGCGACCTAAGTTAGATATATTGTAGTTACCACTCTCAGGAGGAAGGGATGCAGTGAAGGAACAACAGGAGACTAGTATAGTGTATAGAACAGAGAGGGACACCTCCTACACCTACGTTACATCTATTGTAGTTACCACAACCAGGAGGAAGGGATGCAGTGAAGGAACAACAGGAGACTAGTATAGTGTATAGAACAGAGAGGGACACCTCGTACACCTACGTTACATCTATTGTAGTTACCACAACCAGGAGGAAGGGATGCAGTGAAGGAACAACAGGAGACTAGTATAGTGTATAGAACAGAGAGGGACACCTCCTACACCTACGTTACATCTATTGTAGTTACCACAACCAGGAGGAAGGGATGCAGTGAAGGAACAACAGGAGACTAGTATAGTGTATAGAACAGAGAGGGACACCTCCTACACCTACGTTACATCTATTGTAGTTACCACTCTCAGGAGGAAGGGATCAAGTGCAGGAACAACAGGAGACTAGTATAGTGTATAGAACAGAGAGGGACACCTCGTACACTGCGACCTACGTTAGATATATTGTAGTTAACACTCTCAGGAGGAAGAGATGAAGTGAAGGAACAACACGAGACTAGTATAGTGTATAGAACAGAGAGGGACACCTCGTACACTGCGACCTACGTTAGATATATTGTAGTTACCACAACCAGGAGGAAGGGATGCAGTGAAGGAACAACAGGAGACTAGTATAGTGTATAGAACAGAGAGGGACACCTCGTACACTGCGACCTACGTTAGATATATTGTAGTTACCACAACCAGGAGGAAGGGATGCAGTGAAGGAATAACAGGAGACTAGTATAGTGTATAGAACAGAGAGGGACACCTCGTACACTGCGACCTACGTTAGATATATTGTAGTTACCACAACCAGGAGGAAGGGATGCAGTGAAGGAACAAAAGGAGACTAGTATAGTGTATAGAACAGAGAGGGACACCTCGTACACTGCGACCTACGTTAGATATATTGTAGTTACCACAACTAGGAGGAAGGGATGCAGTGAAGGAACAACAGGAGACTAGTATAGTGCATAGAACAGAGAGGGACACCTCGTACACCTACGTTACATCTATTGTAGTTACCACTCTCAGGAGGAAGGGATGAAGTGAAGGAACAACAGGAGACTAGTATAGTGCATAGAACAGAGAGGGACACCTCGTACACCTACGTTACATCTATTGTAGTTACCACTCTCAGGAGGAAGGGATCAAGTGCAGGAACAACAGGAGACTAGTATAGTGTATAGAACAGAGAGGGACACCTCCTACACTGCGATCTACGTTGCATCTATTGTAGTTACCACAACCAGGAGGAAGAGATGAAGTGAAGGAACAACAGGAGACTAGTATAGTGTATAGAACAGAGAGGGACACCTCCTACACTGACCTACGTTACATCTATTGTAGTTACCACTCTCAGGAGAAAGGGATGAAGTGAAGGAACAACAGGAGACTAGTATAGTGTATAGAACAGAGAGGGACACCTCCTACACTGACCTACGTTGCATCTATTGTAGTTACTACTCTCAGGAGAAAGGGATGAAGTGAAGGAACAACAGGAGACTAGTATAGTGTATAGAACAGAGAGGGACACCTCGTACACTGCGACCTACGTTGCATCTATTGTAGTTACCACAACCAGGAGGAAAGGATCAAGTGCAGGAACAACAGGAGACTAGTATAGTGTATAGAACAGAGAGGGACACCTCGTACACCTACGTTACATCTATTGTAGCTACCACTCTCAGGAGGAAGAGATGAAGTGAAGAAACAGCAGGAGACTAGTATAGTGTATAGAACAGAGAGGGACACCTCGTACACCTACGTTACATCTATTGTAGTTACCACTCTCAGGAGGAAGAGATGAAGTGAAGAAACAACAGGAGACTAGTATAGTGTATAGAACAGAGAGGGACACCTCGTACACTGCGACCTACGTTACATCTATTGTAGCTACCACTCTCAGGAGGAAGGGATGAAGTGGAGGAACAACAGGAAACTAGTATAGTGTATAGAACAGAGAGGGACACCTCGTACACCTACGTTACATCTATTGTAGTTATCAGTCTCAGGAGGAAGGGATCAAGTGCAGGAACAACAGGAGACTAGTACAGTGTATAGAACAGAGAGGGACACCTCGTACACCTACGTTACATCTATTGTAGTTACCACTCTCAGGAGGAAGAGATGAAGTGAAGAAACAACAGGAGACTAGTATAGTGTATAGAACAGAGAGGGACACCTCGTACACCTACGTTACATCTATTGTAGTTACCACTCTCAGGAGGAAGAGATGAAGTGAAGAAACAACAGGAGACTAGTATAGTGTATAGAACAGAGAGGGACACCTCGTACACCTACGTTACATCTATTGTAGTTACCACTCTCAGGAGGAAGAGATGAAGTGAAGAAACAACAGGAGACTAGTATAGTGTATAGAACAGAGAGGGACACCTCGTACACTGCGACCTACGTTACATCTATTGTAGTTACCACTCTCAGGTGGAAGAGATGAAGTGAAGGAACAACAGGAGACTAGTATAGTGTATAGAACAGAGAGGGACACCTCGTACACTGCGACCTACGTTACATCTATTGTAGTTACCACTCTCAGGAGGAAGGGATCAAGTGCAGGAACAACAGGAGACTAGTATAGTGTATAGAACAGAGAGGGACACCTCGTACACCTACGTTACATCTATTGTAGCTACCACAACCAGGAGGATGGGATGAAGTGAAGGAACAACAGGAGACTAGTATAGTGTATAGAACAGAGAAGGACACCTCGTACACTGCGAACTACGTTGCATCTATTGTAGTTACCACAACCAGGAGAAAGAGATGAAGTGAAGGAACAACAGGAGACTAGTATGGTGTATAGAACAGAGAGGGACACCTCCTACACCTACGTTACATCTATTGTAGTTACCACTCTCAGGAGGAAGAGATGAAGTGAAGGAACAACAGGAGACTAGTATACTGTATAGAACAGAGAGGGACACCTCGTACACTGCGACCTACGTTAGATATATTGTAGTTACCACAACCAGGAGGAAGAGATGAAGTGAAGGAACAACAGGAGACTAGTATAGTGTATAGAACAGAGAGGGACACCTCCTACACCTACGTTACATCTATTGTAGTTACCACTCTCAGGAGGAAGAGATGAAGTGAAGGAACAACAGGAGACTAGTATAGTGTAGAGAACAGAGAGGGACACCTCCTACACCTACGTTGCATCTATTGTAGTTAACACAACCAGGAGGAAGGGATGCAGTGAAGGAACAACAGGAGACTAGTATAGTGTATAGAACAGAGAGGGACACCTCCTACACCTACGTTACATCTATTGTAGTTACCACTCTCAGGAGGAAAAGATGAAGTGAAGGAACAACAGGAGACTAGTATAGTGTATAGAACAGAGTGGGACACCTCGTACACCTACGTTACATCTATTGTAGTTACCACTCTCAGGAGGAAGGGATGAAGTGAAGGAACAACAGGAGACTAGTATAGTGTATAGAACAGAGAGGGACACCTCCTACACCTACGTTACATCTATTGTAGTTACCACTCTCAGGAGGAAGAGATGAAGTGAAGGAACAACAGGAGACTAGTATAGTGTATAGAACAGAGAGGGGCACCTCCTACACCTACGTTACATCTATTGTAGTTACCACTCTCAGGAGGAAGAGATGAAGTGAAGGAACAACAGGAGACTAGTATAGTGTATAGAACAGAGAGGGACACCTCCTACACCTACGTTACATCTATTGTAGTTACCACTCTCAGGAGGAACAGATGAAATGAAGGAACAACAGGAGACTAGTATAGTGTATAGAACAGAGAGGGACACCTCCTACACCTACGTTGCATCTATTGTAGTTACCACAACCAGGAGGAAGGGATGCAGTGAAGGAACAACAGGAGACTAGTATAGTGTATAGAACAGAGAGGGACACCTCGTACACCTACGTTACATCTATTGTAGTTACCACTCTCAGGAGGAAGAGATGAAGTGATGGAACAACAGGAGACTAGTATAGTGTATAGAACAGAGAGGGACACCTCGTACACCTACGTTACATCTATTGTAGTTACCACTCTCAGGAGGAAGAGATGAAGTGAAGGAACAACACGAGACTAGAATAGTGTATAGAACAGAGAGGGACACCTCGTACACTGCGACCTACGTTACATCTATTGTAGTTACCACTCTCAGGAGGAAGGGATCAAGTGCAGGAACAACAGGAGACTAGTATAGTGTATAGAACAGAGAGGGACACCTCCTACACTGCGATCTACGTTGCATCTATTGTAGTTACCACAACCAGGAGGAAGAGATGAAGTGAAGGAACAACAGGAGACTAGTATAGTGTATAGAACAGAGAGGGACACCTCCTACACCTACGTTACATCTATTGTAGTTACCACTCTCAGGAGAAAGGGATGAAGTGAAGGAACAACAGGAGACTAGTATAGTGTATAGAACAGAGAGGGACACCTCGTACACCTACGTTACATCTATTGTAGTTACCACTCTCAGGAGGAAGAGATGAAGTGCAGGAACTACAGGAGACTAGTATAGTGTATAGAACAGAGAGGGACACCTCGTACACCTACGTTACATCTATTGTAGTTACCACTCTCAGGAGGAAGGGATCAAGTGCAGGAACAACAGGAGACTAGTATAGTGTATAGAACAGAGAGGGACACCTCCTACACTGCGATCTACGTTGCATCTATTGTAGTTACCACAACCAGGAGGAAGAGATGAAGTGAAGGAACAACAGGAGACTAGTATAGTGTATAGAACAGAGAGGGACACCTCCTACACCTACGTTACATCTATTGTAGTTACCACTCTCAGGAGAAAGGGATGAAGTGAAGGAACAACAGGAGACTAGTATAGTGTATAGAACAGAGAGGGACACCTCGTACACCTACGTTACATCTATTGTAGTTACCACTCTCAGGAGGAAGAGATGAAGTGAAGAAACAGCAGGAGACTAGTATAGTGTATAGAACAGAGAGGGACACTTCGTACACCTACGTTACATCTATTGTAGTTACCACTCTCAGGAGGAAGAGATGAAGTGAAGAAACAACAGGAGACTAGTATAGTGTATAGAACAGAGAGGGACACCTCGTACACTGCGACCTACGTTACATCTATTGTAGTTACCACTCTCAGGAGGAAGGGATGAAGTGAAGGAACAACAGGAAACTAGTATAGTGTATAGAACAGAGAGGGACACCTCGTACACCTACGTTACATCTATTGTAGTTATCACTCTCAGGAGGAAGGGATCAAGTGCAGGAACAACAGGAGACTAGTATAGTGTATAGAACAGAGAGGGACACCTCGTACACCTACGTTACATCTATTGTAGTTACCACTCTCAGGAGGAAGAGATGAAGTGAAGAAACAACAGGAGACTAGTATAGTGTATAGAACAGAGAGGGACACCTCGTACACCTACGTTACATCTATTGTAGTTACCACTCTCAGGAGGAAGAGATGAAGTGAAGAAACAACAGGAGACTAGTATAGTGTATAGAACAGAGAGGGACACCTCATACATCTACGTTACATCTATTGTAGTTACCACTCTCAGGAGGAAGAGATGAAGTGAAGAAACAACAGGAGACTAGTATAGTGTATAGAACAGAGAGGGACACCTCGTACACCTACGTTACATCTATTGTAGTTACCACTCTCAGGAGGAAGGGATCAAGTGCAGGAACAACAGGAGACTAGTATAGTGTATAGAACAGAGAGGGACACCTCGTACACCTACGTTACATCTATTGTAGTTACCACTCTCAGGAGGAAGAGATGAAGTGTAGAAACAACAGGAGACTAGTATAGTGTATAGAACAGAGAGGGACACCTCGTACACCTACGTTACATATATTGTAGTTACCACTCTCAGGAGGAAGAGATGAAGTGAAGGAACAACAGGAGACTAGTATAGTGTATAGAACAGAGAGGGACACCTCGTACACCTACGTTACATCTATTGTAGTTACCACTCTCAGGAGGAAGAGATGAAGTGAAGGAACAACAGGAGACTAGTATAGTGTATAGAACAGAGAGGGACACCTCGTACACCTACGTTACATCTATTGTAGTTACCACTCTAAGGAGGAAGAGATGAAGTGAAGAAACAACAAGAAGCTAGTATAGTGTATAGAACAGAGAGGGACACCTCGTACACTGCGACCTACGTTACATCTATTGTAGTTACCACTCTCAGGAGGAAGGGATCAAGTGCAGGAACAACAGGAGACTAGTAAAGTGTATAGAACAGAGAGGGACACCTCGTACACCTACGTTACATCTATTGTAGTTACCACAACCAGGAGGATGGGATGAAGTGAAGGAACAACAGGAGACTAGTATAGTGTATAGAACAGAGAAGGACACCTCGTACATTGCGACCTAAGTTACATCCATTGTAGTTACCGCAACCAGCAGGAAGGGATGAAGTGAAGGAACAACAGGAGACTAGTATAGTGTATAGAACAGAGAGGGACACCTCGTACACTGCGACCTAAGTTACATCTATTGTAGTTACCGCAACCAGGAGGAAGGGATGAAGTGAAGGAACCACAGGAGACCAGTATAGTGTATAGAACAGAGAGGGACACCTCGTACACTCCGACCTACGTTATATCTATTGTAGTTACCACAACCAGGAGGAAGGGATGAAGTGAAGGAACAACAGGAGTCAAGTATAGTGTATAGAACAGAGAGGGACACCTCGTACACTGCGACCTACGTTACATCTATTGTAGTTACCACTCTCCGAAGGAAGGGATCAAGTGCAGGAATAACAGGAGACTGGTATAGTGTATAGAACAGAGAGGGACACCTCCTACACTGCGTCCTACGTTGCATCTATTGTAGTTACCACAACCAGGAGGAAGAGATGAAGTGAAGGAACAACAGGAGACTAGTATAGTGTATAGAACAGAGAGGGACACCTCCTACACCTACGTTACATCTATTGTAGTTACCACTCTCAGGAGAAAGGGATGAAGTGAAGGAACAACAGGTGACTAGTATAGTGTATGGAACAGAGAGGGACAGCTCCTACACTGCGACCTACGTTGCATCTATTATAGTTACCACAACCAGGAGGAAGAGATGAAGTGAAGGAACAGCAGGAGACTAGTATAGTGTATAGAACAGAGAGGGACACCTCCTACACCTACGTTACATCTATTGTAGTTACCACTCTCAGGAGAAAGGGATGAAGTGAAGGAACAACAGGAGACTAGTATAGTGTATGGAACAGAGAGGGACACCTCGTACACTGCGACCTACGTTACATCTATTGTAGTTACCACAACCAGGAGGAAGGGATCAAGTGCAGGAACAACAGGAGACTAGTATAGTGTATAGAACAGAGGGGGACACCTCGTAATCCTACGTTACATCTATTGTAGTTACCACTCTCAAGAGGAAGAGATGAAGTGAAGAAACAACAGGAGACTAGTATAGTGTATAGAACAGACAGGGACACCTCGTACACCTACGTTACATCTATTGTAGTTACCACTCTCAGGAGGAAGAGATGAAGTGAAGAAACAACAGGAGACTAGTATAGTGTATAGAACAGAGAGGGACACCTCGTACACTGCGACCTACGTTACATCTATTGTAGTTACCACTCTCAGGAGGAAGGGATGAAGTGAAGGAACAACAGGAGACAAGTATAGTGTATAGAACAGAGAGGGACACCTCGTACACGTACGTTACATCTATTGTAGTTACCACTCTCAGGAGGAAGGGATCAAGTGCAGGAACAACAGGAGACTAGTATAGTGTATAGAACAGAGAGGGACACCTCGTACACCTACGTTACATCTATTGTAGTTACCACTCTCAGGAGGAAGAGATGAAGTGAAGAAACAACAGGAGACTAGTATAGTGTATAGAACAGAGAGGGACACCTCGTACACCTACGTTACATCTATTGTAGTTACCACTCTCAGGAGGAAGAGATGAAGTGAAGAAACAACAGGAGACTAGTATAGTGTATAGAACAGAGAGGGACACCTCGTACACCTACGTTACATCTATTGTAGTTACCACTCTCAGGAGGAAGAGATGAAGTGAAGAAACAACAGGAGACTAGTATAGTGTATAGAACAGAGAGGGACACCTCGTACACCTACGTTACATCTATTGTAGTTACCACTCTCAGGAGGAAGGGATCAAGTGCAGGAACAACAGGAGACTAGTATAGTGTATAGAACAGAGAGGGACACCTCCTACACCTACGTTACATCTATTGTAGTTACCACTCTAAAGAGGAAGAGATGAAGTGAAGGAACAACAGGAGACTAGTATAGTGTATAGAACAGAGAGGGACACCTCGTACACCTACGTTACATATATTGTGGGTACCACTCTCAGGAGGAAGAGATGAAGTGAAGGAACAACAGGAGACTAGTATAGTGTATAGAACAGAGAGGGACACCTCCTACACCTACGTTACATCTATTGTAGTTACCACTCTCAGGAGGAAGAGATGAAGTGAAGGAACAACAGGAGACTAGTATAGTGTATAGATAAGAGAGGGACAACTCGTACACCTACGTTACATCTATTGTAGTTACCACTCTCAGGAGGAAGAGATGAAGTGAAGAAACAACAGGAGACTAGTATAGTGTATAGAACAGAGAGGGTACCTCGTACACTGCGACCTACTTTACATCTATTGTAGTTACCAATCTCAGGAGGAAGAGATGAAGTAAAGGAACAACAGGAGACTAGTATAGTGTATAGAACAGAGAGGGACACCTCGTACACTGCGACCTACGTTACATCTATTGTAGTTACCACTCTCAGGAGGAAGGGATCAAGTGCAGGAACAACAGGAGACTAGTATAGTGTATAGAACAGAGAGGGACACCTCGTACACCTACGTTACATCTATTGTAGTTACCACTCTCAGGAGGAAGAGATGAAGTGAAGAAACAACAGGAGACTAGTATAGTGTATAGAACAGAGAGGGACACCTCGTACACTGCGACCTACGTTACACCTATTGTAGTTACCACTCTCAGGAGGAAGGGATCAAGTGCAGGAACAACAGCAGACTACTATAGTGTATAGAACAGAGAGGGACACCTCGTACACTGCGACCTACGTTACTTCTATTGTAGTTACCACTCTCAGGAGGAAGGGATCAAGTGCAGGAACAACAGGAAACTAGTATAGTGTATAGAACAGAGAGGGACACCTCGTACACCTACGTTACATCTATTGAAGTTACCACTCTCAGGAGGAAGGGATCATGCGACGGAACAACAGGAGACTAGTATAGTGTATAGAACAGAGAGGGACACCTCGTACACTGCGACCTAAGTTACATCTATTGTAGTTAACGCAACCAGGAGGAAGGGATGAAGTGAAGGAACAACAGGAGACTAGTATAGTGTATAGAAATGAGAGGGACACCTCGTACACCTACGTTACATCTATTGTAGTTACCACAACCAGGAGGATGGGATGAAGTGAAGGAACAACAGGAGACTAGTATAGTGTATAGAACAGAGAGGGATACCTCGTACACTGCGACCTACGTTACATCTATTGTAGTTACCACAACCAGGAGGATGGCATGAAGTGAAGGAACAACAGGAGACTAGTATAGTGTATAGAAGAGAGAGGGACACCTCGTACACTGCGACCGAAGTTACACCTATTGTAGTTACCGCAACCAGGAGGAAGGGATGAAGTGAAGGAACCACAGGAGACCAGTATAGTGTATAGAACACAGAGGGACACCTCGTACACTCCGACCTACGTTACATCTATTGTAGTTACCGCTCTCAGGAGGAAGGGATGAAGTGAAGGAACCACAGGAGACCAGTATAGTGTATAGAACAGAGAGGGACACCTCGTACACTCCGACCTACGTTGCATCTATTGTAGTTACCACAACCAGGAGGAAGGGATGAAGTGAAGGAACAACAGGAGTCTAGTATAGTTTATAGAACAGAGAGGGACACCTCGTACACTCCGACCTACGTTACATCTATTGTAGTTACCACAACCAGGAGGAAGGGATGAAGTGAAGGAACAACAGGAGTCTAGTATAGTGTATAGAACAGAGAGGGGCACCTCGCACACTCCGACCTACGTTGCATCTATTGTAGTTACTACAACCAGGAGGAAGAGATGAAGTGAAGGAACAACAGGAGTCCAGTATAGTGTATAGAACAGAGAGGGACACCTCGTACACCTACGTTACATCTATTGTAGTTACCGCAACCAGGAGGAAGGGATGAAGTGAAGGAACAACAGGAGACTAGTATAGTGTATAGAACAGAGAGGGACACCTCGTACACTCCGACCTACGTTACATCTATTGTACTTACTACTCTCAAGAGGAAGGGATGAAGTGAAGGAACAACAGGAGTCTAGTATAGTGTATAGAACAGAGAGGGACACCTCGTACACTCCGACCTACCTTACATCTATTGTACTTACCTCTCTCAAGAGGAAGGGATGAAGTGAAGGAACAACAGGAGTCTAGTATAGTGTATAGAACAGAGAGGGACACCTCGTACACTCCGACCTACGTTA
The DNA here is from genome assembly GCA_030765065.1 of Deroplatys truncata. Classification (NCBI taxonomy): domain Eukaryota; kingdom Metazoa; phylum Arthropoda; class Insecta; order Mantodea; family Mantidae; genus Deroplatys; species Deroplatys truncata. The sequence goes on from CM060984.1 coordinate 3,027,505, forward strand.
CATCTATTGTAGTTACCACAACCCGGAGGAAGGGATGAAGTGAAGGAACAACAGGAGTCTAGTATAGTGTATAGAACAGAGAGGGACACCTCGTACACCTACGTTACATCTATTGTAGTTACCGCAACCAGGAGGAAGGGATGAAGTGAAGGAAAAACAGGAGACTAGTATAGTGTATAGAACAGAGAGGGACACCTCGTACACTCCGACCTACGTTACATCTATTGTACTTACTACTCTCAAGAGGAAGGGATGAAGTGAAGGAACAACAGGAGACTAGTATAGTGTATAGAACAGAGAAGGACACCTCGTACACACCGACCTACGTTACATCTATTGTACGTACTACTCTCAGGAGGATGGGATAAAGTGAAGGAACAACAGGAGACTAGTATGGTGTATAGAACAGAGAGGGACACCTCGTACACTCCGACCTACGTTATATCTATTGTACTTACTACTCTCAGGAGGATGGGATGAAGTGAAGGAACAACTGGAGACTAGTATAGTGTATAGAACAGAGAGGGACACCTCGTACACTCCGACCTACGTTACATCCATTGTAGTTACCACAACCAGGAGGAAGGGATGAAGTGAAGGAACAACAGGAGTCTAGTATAGTGTATAGAACAGAGAGAGAAACCTCGTACACCTACGTTACATCTATTGTAGTTACCGCAACCAGGAGGAAGGGATGAAGTGAAGGAACAACAGGAGACTAGTATAGTGTATAGAACAGAGAGGGACACCTCGTACACTGCGACTTAAGTTACATCTATTGTAGTTACCAGTAGGAAGGGATGAAATGAAAGAACAACAGGAGACTAGTATAGTATATAGAACAGAGAGGGACACCTCGTACACTGCGACCTAAGTTCCATCTATTGTAGTTACCACAACCAGGAGGAAGGGATGAAGTGAAGGAACAACAGGAGACTAGTATTGTGTATAGAACAGAGAGGGACACCTTGTACACTGCGACCTACGTTACATCTATTGTAGTTACCGCAACCAGGAGGAAGGGATGAAGTGAAGGAACCACAGGAGACCAGTATAGTGTATAGAACAGAGAGGGACACCTCGTACATTCCGACCTACGTTACATCCATTGTAGTTACCACAACCAGGAGGAGGGGATGAAGTGAAGGAACAACAGGAGACTAGTATAGTGTATAGAACAGAGAGGGACACCTCGTACACTCCGACCTACGTTACATCTATTGTAGTTACCACTCTCAAGAGGAAGGGACGAAGTGAAGGTACCTCAGGAGACTAGTATAGTGTATAGAACAAACAGGGACACCTCGTACACTGCGACCTACGTTGCATCTATTGTAGTTACCACTCTCAGGAGGAAGGGATGAAGTGAAGGAACAACAGGAGACTAGTATAGTGTATAGAACAGAGAGGGACACCACCTACACTGCGACCTATGTTACATCTATTGTAGTTACCACTCTCAAGAGGAAAGGATGAAGTGAAGGAACAACAGGAGACTAGTATAGTGTATAGAACAGAGAGGGACACCTCGTACACCTACGTTACATATATTGTAGTTAACACTCTCAGGAGGAAGAGATGATCTGAAGGAACAACAGGAGACTAGTATAGTGTATAGAACAGAGAGGGACACCTCGTACACCTACGTTACATCTATTGTAGTTACCACCCTCAGGAGGAAGAGATGAAGTGAAGGAACAACAGGAGACTAGTATAGTGTATACAACAGAGAGGGACACCTCGTACACTCCGACCTACGTTGCATCTATTGTAGTTACCACAACCAGGAGGAAGGGATGAAGTGAAGGAACAACAGGAGTCTAGTATAGTGTATAGAACAGAGAGGGACACTTCGTACACCTACGTTACATCTATTGTAGTTACCGCAACCAGGAGGAAGGGATGAAGTGAAGGAACAACAGGAGACTAGTATAGTGTATAGAACAGAGAGGGACACCTCGTACACTCCGACCTACGTTGCATCTATTGTAGTTACCGCAACCAGGAGGAAGGGATGAAGTGAAGGAACAACAGGAGACTAGTATAGTGTATAGAACAGAGAGGGACACCTCGTACACTCCGACCTACGTTACATCTATTGTACTTACTACTCTCAAGAGGAAGGGATGAAGTGAAGGAACAACAGGAGTCTAGTATAGTGTATAGAACAGAGAGGGACACCTCGTACACTCCGACCTACCTTACATCTATTGTACTTACTACTCTCAAGAGGAAGGGATGAAGTGAAGGAACAACAGTTGTCTAGTATAGTGTACAGAACAGAGAGGGACACCTCGTACACTCCGACCTACGTTACATCTATTGTAGTTACCACAACCAGGAGGAAGGGATGAAGTGAAGGAACAACAGGAGTCTAGTATAGTGTATAGAACAGAGAGGGCACCTCGTACACTCCGACCTACGTTACATCTATTGTACTTACTACTCTCAGGAGGATGGGATGAAGTGAAGGAACAACAGGAGACTAGTATAGTGTATAGAACAGAGAGGGACACCTCGTACACTCCGACCTACGTTACATCTATTGTAGTTACCACAACCAGGAGGAAGGGATGAAGTGAAGGAACAACAGGAGTCTAGTATAGTGTATAGAACAGAGAGGGCACCTCGTACACTCCGACCTACGTTACATATATTGTAGTTACCACAACCAGGAGGAAGGGATGAAGTGAAGGAACAACAGGAGTCTAGTATAGTGTATAGAACAGAGAGGGACACCTCGTACACCTACGTTACATCTATTGTAGTTACCGCAACCAGGAGGAAGGGATGAAGTGAAGGAACAACAGGAGACTAGTATAGTGCATAGAACAGAGAGGGACACCTCGTACACTGCGACCTAAGTTACATCTATTGTAGTTACCAGATGGAAGGGATGAAGTGAAAGAACAACAGGAGACTAGTATAGTGTATAGAACAGAGAGGGACACCTCGTACACTGCGACCTACGTTACATCTATTGTAGTTACCACTCTCAGGAGGAAGGGATCAAGTGCAGGAACAACAGGAGACTAGTATAGTGTATACAACAGAGAGGGACACCTCCTATACTGCGACCTACGTTGCATCTATTGTAGTTACCACAACCAGGAGGAAGGGACGAAGTGAAGGAACAACAGGAGACTAGTATAGTGTATAGAACAGAGAGGGACACCTCCTACACCTACGTTACATCTATTGTAGTTACCACTCTCAGGAGGAAGAGATGAAGTGAAGGAACAACAGGACACTAGTATACTGTATAGAACAGAGAGGGACACCTCGTACACTGCGACCTACGTTGCATCTATTGTAGTTACCACAACCAGGAGGAAGGGATGAAGTGAAGGAACAACAGGAGACTAGTATACTGTATAGAACAGAGAGGGACACCTCCTACACTGCGAACTACGTTGCATCTATTGTAGTTACCACAACCAGGAGAAAGGGATGAAGTGAAGGAACAACATGAGACTAGTATGGTGTATAGAACAGAGAGGGACACCTCCTACACCTACGTTACATCTATTGTAGTTACCACTCTCAGGAGGAAGAGATGAATTGAAGGAACAACAGGAGACTAGTATAGTGTATAGAACAGAGAGGGACAACTCGTACACTGCGACCTACGTTAGATATATTGTAGTTACCACAATCAGGAGGAAGAGATGAAGTGAAGGAACAACAGGAGACTAGTATAGTGTATAGAACAGAGAGGGACACCTCCTACACCTACGTTACATCTATTGTAGTTACCACTCTCAGGAGGAAGAGATGAAGTGAAGGAACAACAGGAGACTAGTATAGTGTATAGAACAGAGAGGGACAACGCCTACACCTACGTTACATCTATTGTAGTTACCACTCTCAGGAGGAAGAGATGAAGTGAAGGAACAACAGGAGACTAGTATAGTGTATAGAACAGAGAGGGACACCTCCTACACCTACGTTACATCTATTATAGTTACCACAATCAGGAGGAAGAGATGAAGTGAAGGAACAACAGGAGACTAGTATAGTGTATAGAACAGAGAGGGACACCTCCTACACCTACGTTGCATCTATTGTAGTTACCACAACCAGGAGGAAGGGATGCAGTGAAAGAACAACAGGAGACTAGTATAGTGTATAGAACAGAGAGGGACACCTCCTACACCTACGTTGCATCTATTGTAGTTACCACAACCAGGAGGAAGAGATGAAGTGAAGGAACAACAGGAGACTAGTATAGTGTATAGAACAGAGAGGGACACCTCCTACACCTACGTTACATCTATTGTAGTTACCACAATCAGGAGGAAGGGATGCAGTGAAGGAACCACAGGAGACTAGTATAGTGTATAGAACAGAGAGGGACACCTCCTACACCTACGTTACATCTATTGTAGTTACCACTCTCAGGAGGAAGAGATGAAGTGAAGGAACAACAGGAGACTAGTATAGTGTATAGAACAGAGAGGGACACCTCGTACACCTACGTTACATCTATTGTAGTTACCACTCTCAGGAGGAAGGGATGAAGTGAAGGAACAACAGGAGACTAGTATAGTGTATAGAACAGAGAGGGACACCTCCTACACCTACGTTACATCTATTGTAGTTACCACTCTCAGGAGGAAGAGATGAAGTGAAGGAACAACAGGAGACTAGTATAGTGTATAGAACAGAGAGGGACACCTCGTACACTGCGACCTACGTTACATCTATTGTAGTTACCACTCTCAGGAGGAAGAGATGAAGTGCAGGAACAACAGGAGACTAGTATAGTGTATAGAACAGGGAGGGACACCTCGTACACTGCGACCTACGTTACATCTATTGTAGTTACCACTCTCAGGAGGAAGGGATCAAGTGCAGGAACAACAGGAGACTAGTATAGTGTATAGAACAGGGAGGGACACCTCGTACACTGCGACCTACGTTACATCTATTGTAGTTACCACTCTCAGGAGGAAGAGATGAAGTGCAGGAACAACAGGAGACTAGTATAGTGTATAGAACAGAGAGGGACACCTCGTACACTGCGACCTACGTTACATCTATTGTAGTTACCACTCTCAGGAGGAAGGGATCAAGTGCAGGAACAACAGGAGACTAGTATAGTGTATAGAACAGGGAGGGACACCTCGTACACTGCGACCTACGTTACATCTATTGTAGTTACCACTCTCAGGAGGAAGAGATGAAGTGCAGGAACAACAGGAGACTAGTATAGTGTATAGAACAGAGAGGGACACCTCGTACACTGCGACCTACGTTACATCTATTGTAGTTACCACTCTCAGGAGGAAGGGATCAAGTGCAGGAACAACAGGAGACTAGTATAGTGTATAGAACAGGGAGGGACACCTCCTACACCTACGTTACATCTATTGTAGTTACCACTCTCAGGAGGAAGAGATGAAGTGAAGAAACAACAGGAGACTAGTATAGTGTATAGAACAGAGAGGGACACCTCGTACACTGCGACCTACGTTACATCTATTGTAGTTACCACTCTCAGGTGGAAGAGATGAAGTGAAGGAACAACAGGAGACTAGTATAGTGTATAGAACAGACAGGGACACCTCGTACACCAACGTTACATCTATTGTAGTTACCACAACCAGGAGGAAGGGATGCAGTGAAGGAACAACAGGAGACTAGTATAGTGTATAGAACAGAGAGGGACACCTCGTACACTGCGACCTACGTTACATCTATTGTAGTTACCACAACCAGGAGGAAGGGATGCAGTGAAGGAACAACAGGAGACTAGTATAGTGTATAGAACAGAGAGGGACACCTCGTACACTGCGACCTACGTTAGATATATTGTAGTTACCACTCTCAGGAGGAAGAGATGAAGTGAAGGAACAACAGGAGACTAGTATAGTGTATAGAACAGAGAGGGACACCTCGTACACTGCGACCTACGTTACATCTATTGTAGTTACCACTCTCAGGAGGAAGGGATGCAGTGAAGGAACAACAGGAGACTAGTATAGTGTATAGAACAGAGAGGGACACCTCGTACACCTACGTTACATCTATTGTAGTTACCACTCTCAGGAGGAAGGGATGCAGTGAAGGAACAACAGGAGACTAGTATAGTGTATAGAACAGAGAGGGACACCTCGTACACCTACGTTACATCTATTGTAGTTACCACTCTCAGGAGGAAGGGATGCAGTGAAGGAACAACAGGAGACTAGTATAGTGTATAGAACAGAGAGGGACACCTCGTACACTGCGACCTACGTTAGATATATTGTAGTTACCACAACCAGGAGGAAGGGATGCAGTGAAGGAACAACAGGAGACTAGTATAGTGTATAGAACAGAGAGGGACACCTCGTACACTGCGACCTACGTTAGATATATTGTAGTTACCACAACCAGGAGGAAGGGATGCAGTGAAGGAACAACAGGAGACTAGTATAGTGTATAGAACAGAGAGGGACACCTCGTACACCTACGTTACATCTATTGTAGTTACCACTCTCAGGAGGAAGGGATCAAGTGCAGGAACAACAGGAGACTAGTATAGTGTATAGAACAGAGAGGGACACCTCCTACACTGCGATCTACGTTGCATCTATTGTAGTTACCACAACCAGGAGGAAGAGATGAAGTGAAGGAACAACAGGAGACTAGTATAGTGTATAGAACAGAGAGGGACACCTCCTACACTGCGATCTACGTTGCATCTATTGTAGTTACCACAACCAGGAGGAAGAGATGAAGTGAAGGAACAACAGGAGACTAGTATAGTGTATAGAACAGAGAGGGACACCTCCTACACTGACCTACGTTACATCTATTGTAGTTACTACTCTCAGGAGAAAGGGATGAAGTGAAGGAACAACAGGAGACTAGTATAGTGTATAGAACAGAGAGGGACACCTCGTACACTGCGACCTACGTTGCATCTATTGTAGTTACCACAACCAGGAGGAAGGGATCAAGTGCAGGAACAACAGGAGACTAGTATAGTGTATAGAACAGAGAGGGACACCTCGTACACCTACGTTACATCTATTGTAGTTACCACTCTCAGGAGGAAGAGATGAAGTGAAGAAACAGCAGGAGACTAGTATAGTGTATAGAACAGAGAGGGACACCTCGTACACCTACGTTACATCTATTGTAGTTACCACTCTCAGGAGGAAGAGATGAAGTGAAGAAACAACAGGAGACTAGTATAGTGTATAGAACAGAGACGGACACCTCGTACACTGCGACCTACGTTACATCTATTGTAGCTACCACTCTCAGGAGGAAGGGATGAAGTGGAGGAACAACAGGAAACTAGTATAGTGTATAGAACAGAGAGGGACACCTCGTACACCTACGTTACATCTATTGTAGTTATCAGTCTCAGGAGGAAGGGATCAAGTGCAGGAACAACAGGAGACTAGTACAGTGTATAGAACAGAGAGGGACACCTCGTACACCTACGTTACATCTATTGTAGTTACCACTCTCAGCAGGAAGAGATGAAGTGAAGAAACAACAGGAGACTAGTATAGTGTATAGAACAGAGAGGGACACCTCGTACACCTACGATACATCTATTGTAGTTACCACTCTCAGGAGGAAGAGATGAAGTGAAGAAACAACAGGAGACTAGTATAGTGTATAGAACAGAGAGGGACACCTCATACATCTACGTTACATCTATTGTAGTTACCACTCTCAGGAGGAAGAGATGAAGTGAAGAAACAACAGGAGACTAGTATAGTGTATAGAACAGAGAGGGACACCTCGTACACCTACGTTACATCTATTGTAGTTACCACTCTCAGGAGGAAGGGATCAAGTGCAGGAACAACAGGAGACTAGTATAGTGTATAGAACAGAGAGGGACACCTCGTACACCTACGTTACATCTATTGTAGTTACCACTCTCAGGAGGAAGAGATGAAGTGTAGAAACAACAGGAGACTAGTATAGTGTATAGAACAGAGAGGGACACCTCGTACACCTACGTTACATATATTGTAGTTACCACTCTCAGGAGGAAGAGATGAAGTGAAGGAACAACAGGAGACTAGTATAGTGTATAGAACAGAGAGGGACACCTCGTACACCTACGTTACATCTATTGTAGTTACCACTCTCAGGAGGAAGAGATGAAGTGAAGGAACAACAGGAGACTAGTATAGTGTATAGAACAGAGAGGGACACCTCGTACACCTACGTTACATCTATTGTAGTTACCACTCTCAGGAGGAAGAGATGAAGTGAAGAAACAACAGGAGACTAGTATAGTGTATAGAACAGAGACGGACACCTCGTACACTGCGACCTACGTTACATCTATTGTAGTTACCACTCTCAGGTGGAAGAGATGAAGTGAAGGAACAACAGGAGACTAGTATAGTGTATAGAACAGAGAGGGACACCTCGTACACTGCGACCTACGTTACATCTATTGTAGTTACCACTCTCAGGAGGAAGGGATCAAGTGCAGGAACAACAGGAGACTAGTATAGTGTATAGAACAGAGAGGGACACCTCGTACACCTACGTTACATCTATTGTAGCTACCACAACCAGGAGGATGGGATGAAGTGAAGGAACAACAGGAGACTAGTATAGTGTATAGAACAGAGAAGGACACCTTGTACACTGCGAACTACGTTGCATCTATTGTAGTTACCACAACCAGGAGAAAGAGATGAAGTGAAGGAACAACAGGAGACTAGTATGGTGTATAGAACAGAGAGGGACACCTCCTACACCTACGTTACATCCATTGTAGTTACCACTCTCAGGAGGAAGAGATGAAGTGAAGGAACAACAGGAGACTAGTATAGTGTATAGAACAGAGAGGGACACCTCGTACACTGCGACCTACGTTAGATATATTGTAGTTACCACAACCAGGAGGAAGAGATGAAGTGAAGGAACAACAGGAGACTAGTATAGTGTATAGAACAGAGAGGGACACCTCCTACACCTACGTTACATCTATTGTAGTTACCACTCTCAGGAGGAAGAGATGAAGTGAAGGAACAACAGGAGACTAGTATAGTGTATAGAACAGAGAGGGACACCTCCTACACCTACGTTGCATCTATTGTAGTTAACACAACCAGGAGGAAGGGATGCAGTGAAGCAACAGCAGGAGACTAGTATAGTGTATAGAACAGAGAGGGACACCTCGTACACCTACGTTACATCTATTGTAGTTACCACTCTCAGGAGGAAGGGATGAAGTGAAGGAACAACAGGAGACTAGTATAGTGTATAGAACAGAGAGGGACACCTCCTACACCTACGTTACATCTATTGTAGTTACCACTCTCAGGAGGAAGAGATGAAGTGAAGGAACAACAGGAGACTAGTATAGTGTATAGAATAGAGAGGGACACCTCGTACACCTACGTTACATATATTGTAGTTACCACTCTCAGGAGGAACAGATGAAGTGAAGGAACAACAGGAGACTAGTATAGTGTATAGAACAGAGAGGGACACCTCCTACACCTACGTTACATCTATTGTTGTTACCACTCTCAGGAGGAACAGATGAAGTGAAGGAACAACAGGAGACTAGTATAGTGTATAGATCAGAGAGGGACACCTCCTACACCTACGTTACATCTATTGTAGTTACCACTCTCAGGAGGAACAGATGAAGTGAAGGAACAACAGGAGACTAGTATAGTGTATAGAACAGAGAGGGACACCTCCTACACCTACGTTGCATCTATTGTAGTTACCACAACCAGGAGGAGGGGATGCAGTGAAGGAACAACAGGAGACTAGTATAGTGTATAGAACAGAGAGGGACACCTCGTACACCTACGTTACATCTATTGTAGTTACCACTCTCAGGAGGAAGAGATGAAGTGAAGGAACAACACGAGACTAGTATAGTGTATAGAACAGAGAGGGACACCTCGTACACTGCGACCTACGTTAGATATATTGTAGTTACCACTCTCAGGAGGAAGGGATCAAGTGCAGGAACAACAGGAGACTAGTATAGTGTATAGAACAGAGAGGGACACCTCGTACACTGCGACCTACGTTACATCTATTGTAGTTACCACTCTCAGGAGGAAGGGATCAAGTGCAGGAACAACAGGAGACTAGTATAGTGTATAGAACAGAGAGGGACACCTCCTACACTGCGATCTACGTTGCATCTATTGTAGTTACCACAACCAGGAGGAAGAGATGAAGTGAAGGAACAACAGGAGACTAGTATAGTGTATAGAACAGAGAGGGACACCTCCTACACTGCGATCTACGTTGCATCTATTGTAGTTACCACTCTCAGGAGGAAGAGATGAAGTGAAGGAACAACACGAGACTAGTATAGTGTATAGAACAGAGAGGGACACCTCCTACACCTACGTTACATCTATTGTAGTTACCACTCTCAGGAGAAAGGGATGAAGTGAAGGAACAACAGGAGACTAGTATAGTGTATAGAACAGAGAGGGACACCTCGTACACCTACGTTACATCTATTGTAGTTACCACTCTCAGGAGGAAGAGATGAAGTGAAGAAACAGCAGGAGACTAGTATAGTGTATAGAACAGAGAGGGACACCTCGTACACCTACGTTGCATCTATTGTAGTTACCACCCTCAGGAGGAAGAGATGAAGTGAAGAAACAACAGGAGACTAGTATAGTGTATAGAACAGAGAGGGACACCTCGTACACTGCGACCTACGTTACATCTATTGTAGTTACCACTCTCAGGAGGAAGGGATCAAGTGCAGGAACAACAGGAGACGAGTATAGTGTATAGAACAGAGAGGGACACCTCGTACACCTACGTTACATCTATTGTAGTTACCACTCTCAGGAGGAAGAGATGAAGTGTAGAAACAACAGGAGACTAGTATAGTGTATAGAACAGAGAGGGACACCTCGTTCACCTACGTTACATATATTGTAGTTACCACTCTCAGGAGGAAGAGATGAAGTGAAGGAACAACAGGAGACTAGTATAGTGTATAGAACAGAGAGGGACACCTCGTACACCTACGTTACATCTATTGTAGTTACCACTCTCAGGAGGAAGAGATGAAGTGAAGGAACAACAGGAGACTAGTATAGTGTATAGAACAGAGAGGGACACCTCGTACACCTACGTTACATCTATTGTAGTTACCACTCTAAGGAGGAAGAGATGAAGTGAAGAAACAACAGGAAGCTAGTATAGTGTATAGAACAGAGAGGGACACCTCGTACACTGCGACCTACGTTACATCTATTGTAGTTACCACTCTCAGGTGGAAGAGATGAAGTGAAGGAACAACAGGAGACTAGTATAGTGTATAGAACAGAGAGGGACACCTCGTACACTGCGACCTACGTTACATCTATTGTAGTTACCACTCTCAGGAGGAAGGGATCAAGTGCAGGAACAACAGGAGACTAGTATAGTGTATAGAACAGAGTGGGACACCTCGTACACCTACGTTACATCTATTGTAGTTACCACAACCAGGAGGATGGGATGAAGTGAAGGAACAACAGGAGACTAGTATAGTGTATAGAACAGAGAAGGACACCTCGTACATTGCGACCTAAGTTACATCCATTGTAGTTACCGCAACCAGCAGGAAGGGATGAAGTGAAGGAACAACAGGAGACTAGTATAGTGTATAGAACAGAGAGGGACACCTCGTACACTGCGACCTAAGTTACATCTATTGTAGTTACCGCAACCAGGAGGAAGGGATGAAGTGAAGGAACCACAGGAGACCAGTATAGTGTATAGAACAGAGAGGGACACCTCGTACACTCCGACCTACGTTATATCTATTGTAGTTACCACAACCAGGAGGAACGGATGAAGTGAAGGAACAACAGGAGTCAAGTATAGTGTATAGAACAGAGAGGGACACCTCGTACACTGCGACCTACGTTACATCTATTGTAGTTACCACTCTCCGAAGGAAGGGATCAAGTGCAGGAACAACAGGAGACTGGTATAGTGTATAGAACAGAGAGGGACACCTCCTACACTGCGACCTACGTTGCATCTATTGTAGTTACCACAACCAGGAGGAAGAGATGAAGTGAAGGAACAACAGGAGACTAGTATAGTGTATAGAACAGAGAGGGACACCTCCTACACCTACGTTACATCTATTGTAGTTACCACTCTCAGGAGAAAGGGATGAAGTGAAGGAACAACAGGAGACTAGTATAGTGTATGGAACAGAGAGGGACAGCTCCTACACTGCGACCTACGTTGCATCTATTGTAGTTACCACAACCAGGAGGAAGAGATGAGTGAAGGAACAGCAGGAGACTAGTATAGTGTACGGAACAGAGAGGGACACCTCGTACACTGCGACCTACGTTACATCTATTGTAGTTACCACAACCAGGAGGAAGGGATCAAGTGCAGGAACAACAGGAGACTAGTATAGTGTATAGAACAGAGGGGGACACCTCGTAATCCTACGTTACATCTATTGTAGTTACCACTCTCAAGAGGAAGAGATGAAGTGAAGAAACAACAGGCGACTAGTATAGTGTATAGAACAGACAGGGACACCTCGTACACCTACGTTACATCTATTGTAGTTACCACTCTCAGGAGGAAGAGATGAAGTGAAGAAACAACAGGAGACTAGTATAGTGTATAGAACAGAGAGGAACACCTCGTACACTGCGACCTACGTTACATCTATTGTAGTTACCACTCTCAGGAGGAAGGGATGAAGTGAAGGAACAACAGGAGACAAGTATAGTGTATAGAACAGAGAGGGACACCTCGTACACGTACGTTACATCTATTGTAGTTACCACTCTCAGGAGGAAGGGATCAAGTGCAGGAACAACAGGAGACTAGTATAGTGTATAGAACAGAGAGGGACACCTCGTACACCTACGTTACATCTATTGTAGTTACCACTCTCAGGAGGAAGAGATGAAGTGAAGAAACAACAGGAGACTAGTATAGTGTATAGAACAGAGAGGGACACCTCGTACACCTACGTTACATCTATTGTAGTTACCACTCTCAGGAGGAAGAGATGAAGTGAAGAAACAACAGGAGACTAGTATAGTGTATAGAACAGAGAGGGACGCCTCGTACACCTACGTTACATCTATTGTAGTTACCACTCTCAGGAGGAAGGGATCAAGTGCAGGAACAACAGGAGACTAGTATAGTGTATAGAACAGAGAGGGACACCTCCTACACCTACGTTACATCTATTGTAGTTACCACTCTAAAGAGGAAGAGATGAAGTGAAGGAACAACAGGAGACTAGTATAGTGTATAGAACAGAGAGGGACACCTCGTACACCTACGTTACATATATTGTGGGTACCACTCTCAGGAGGAAGAGATGAAGTGAAGGAACAACAGGAGACTAGTATAGTGTATAGAACAGAGAGGGACACCTCCTACACCTACGTTACATCTATTGTAGTTACCACTCTCAGGAGGAAGAGATGAAGTGAAGGAACAACAGGAGACTAGTATAGTGTATAGATAAGAGAGGGACACCTCGTACACCTACGTTACATCTATTGTAGTTACCACTCTCAGGAGGAAGAGATGAAGTGAAGAAACAACAGGAGACTAGTATAGTGTATAGAACAGAGAGGGTACCTCGTACACTGCGACCTACTTTACATCTATTGTAGTTACCAATCTCAGGAGGAAGAGATGAAGTAAAGGAACAACAGGAGACTAGTATAGTGTATAGAACAGAGAGGGACACCTCGTACACTGCGACCTACGTTACATCTATTGTAGTTACCACTCTCAGGAGGAAGGGATCAAGTGCAGGAACAACAGCAGACTAGTATAGTGTATAGAACAGAGAGGGACACCTCGTACACCTACGTTACATCTATTGTAGTTACCACTCTCAGGAGGAAGAGATGAAGTGAAGAAACAACAGGAGACTAGTATAGTGTATAGAACAGAGAGGGACACCTCGTACACTGCGACCTACGTTACACCTATTGTAGTTACCACTCTCAGGAGGAAGGGATCAAGTGCAGGAACAACAGCAGACTACTATAGTGTATAGAACAGAGAGGGACACCTCGTACACTGCGACCTACGTTACTTCTATTGTAGTTACCACTCTCAGGAGGAAGGGATCAAGTGCAGGAACAACAGGAAACTAGTATAGTGTATAGAACAGAGAGGGACACCTCGTACACCTACGTTACATCTATTGAAGTTACCACTCTCAGGAGGAAGGGATCAAGCGACGGAACAACAGGAGACTAGTATAGTGTATAGAACAGAGAGGGACACCTCGTACACTGCGACCTAATTTACATCTATTGTAGTTAACGCAACCAGGAGGAAGGGATGAAGTGAAGGAACAACAGGAGACTAGTATAGTGTATAGAACAGAGAGGGACACCTCGTACACCTACGTTACATCTATTGTAGTTACCACAACCAGGAGGATGGGATGAAGTGAAGGAACAACAGGAGACTAGTATAGTGTATAGAACAGAGAGGGACACCTCGTACACCTACGTTACATCTATTGTAGTTACCACAACCAGGAGGATGGCATGAAGTGAAGGAACAACAGGAGACTAGTATAGTGTATAGAAGAGAGAGGGACACCTCGTACACTGCGACCGAAGTTACACCTATTGTAGTTACCGCAACCAGGAGGAAGGGATGAAATGAAGGAACCACAGGAGACCAGTATAGTGTATAGAACAAAGAGGGACACCTCGTACACTCCGACCTACGTTACATCTATTGTAGTTACCGCTCTCAGGAGGAAGGGATGAAGTGAAGGAACCACAGGAGACCAGTATAGTGTATAGAACAGAGAGGGACACCTCGTACACTCCGACCTACGTTGCATCTATTGTAGTTACCACAACCAGGAGGAAGGGATGAAGTGAAGGAACAACAGGAGTCTAGTATAGTTTATAGAACAGAGAGGGACACCTCGTACACTCCGACCTACGTTACATCTATTGTAGTTACCACAACCAGGAGGAAGGGATGAAGTGAAGGAACAACAGGAGTCTAGTATAGTGTATAGAACAGAGAGGGGCACCTCGCACACTCCGACCTACGTTGCATCTATTGTAGTTACCACAACCAGGAGGAAGAGATGAAGTGAAGGAACAACAGGAGTCCAGTATAGTGTATAGAACAGAGAGGGACACCTCGTACACCTACGTTACATCTATTGTAGTTACCGCAACCAGGAGGAAGGGATGAAGTGAAGGAACAACAGGAGACTAGTATAGTGTATAGAACAGAGAGGGACACCTCGTACACTCCGACCTACGTTACATCTATTGTACTTACTACTCTCAAGAGGAAGGGATGAAGTGAAGGAACAACAGGAGTCTAGTATAGTGTATAGAACAGAGAGGGACACCTCGTACACTCCGACCTACCTTACATCTATTGTACTTACCTCTCTCAAGAGGAAGGGATGAAGTGAAGGAACAACAGGAGTCTAGTATAGTGTATAGAACAGAGAGGGACACCTCGTACACTCCGACCTACGTTACATCTATTGTAGTTACCACAACCCGGAGGAAGGGATGAAGTGAAGGAACAACAGGACACTAGTATAGTGTATAGAACAGAGAGGGACACCACCTACACTGCGACCTATGTTACATCTATTGTAGTTACCACTCTCAAGAGGAAAGGATGAAGTGAAGGAACAACAGGAGACTAGTATAGTGTATAGAACAGAGAGGGACACCTCGTACACCTACGTTACATCTATTGTAGTTACCACTCTCAGGAGGTAGAGATGAAGTGAAGGAACAACAGGAGACTAGTATAGTGTATAGAACAGAGAGGGACACCTCGTACACCTACGTTACATCTATTGTAGTTACCACTCTCAGGAGGAAGAGATGAAGTGAAGGAACAACAGGAGACTAGTATAGTGTATAGAACAGAGAGGGACACCTCGTACACTGCGACCTACGTTACATCTATTGTAGTTACCACTCTCAGGAGGAAGAGATGAAGTGAAGAAACAACAGGAGACTAGTATAGTGTATAGAACAGAGAGGGACACCTCGTACACCTACGTTACATCTATTGTAGTTACCACTCTCAGGAGGAAGGGATGAAGTGAAGGAACAACAGGAGACTAGTATAGTGTATAGAACAGAGAGGGACACCTCGTACACCTACGTTATATCTATTGTAGTTACCACTCTCAGGAGGAAGAGATGAAGTGAAGAAACAACAGGAGACTAGTATAGTGTATAGAACAAAGAGGGACACCTCGTACACTGCGACGTACGTTACATCCATTGTAGTTACCACTCTCAGGAGGAAGAGATGAAGTGAAGAAACAACAGGAGACTAGTATAGTGTATAGAACAGAGAGGGACACCTCGTACACTGCGACCTACGTTACATCTATTGTAGTTACCACTCTCAGGAGGAAGAGATGAAGTGAAGGAACAACAGGAGACTAGTATAGTGTATAGAACAGAGAGGGACACCTCGTACACTGCGACGTACGTTACATCTATTGTAGTTACCACTCTCAGGAGGAAGAGATGAAGTGAAGAAACAACAGGAGACTAGTATAGTGTATAGAACAGAGAGGGACACCTCGTACACTGCGACCTACGTTACATCTATTGTAGTTACCACTCTCAGGAGGAAGAGATGAAGTGAAGGAACAACAGGAGACTAGTATAGTGTATAGAACAGAGAGGGACACCTCGTACACTGCGACGTACGTTACATCTATTGTAGTTACCACTCTCAGGAGGAAGGGATCAAGTGCAGGAACAACAGGAGACTAGTATAGTGTATAGAACAGAGAGGGACACCTCGTACACCTACGTTACATCTATTGTAGTTACCACAACCAGGAGGATGGGATGAAGTGAAAGGAACAACAGGAGACTAGTATAGTGTATAGAACAGAGAGGGACACCTCGTACACTGCGACCTAAGTTACATCCATTGTAGTTACCGCAACCAGGAGGAAGGGATGAAGTGAAGGAACAACAGGAGACTAGTATAGTGTATAGAACAGAGAGGGACACCTCGTACACTGCGACCTAAGATACATCTTTTGTAATTACCGCAACCAGGAGGAAGGGATGAAGTGAAGGAACCACAGGAGACCAGTATAGTGTATAGAACAGAGAGGGACACCTCGTACACTCCGACCTACGTTACATCTATTGTAGTTACCACAACCAGGAGGAAGGGATGAAGTGAAGGAACAACAGGAGTCTAGTATAGTGTATAGAACAGAGAGGGACACCTCGTACACTGCGACCTACGTTACATCTATTGTAGTTACCACTCTCAGGAGGAAGAGATGAAGTGAAGAAACAACAGAAGACTAGTATAGTGTATAGAATAGAGAGGGACACCTCGTACACTGCGACCTACGTTACATCTATTGTAGTTACCACTCTCAGAAGGAAGGGATCAAGTGCAGGAACAACAGGAGACTAGTATAGTGTATAGAACAGAGAGGGACACCTCGTACACTGCGACCTACGTTACATCTATTGTAGTTACCACTCTCAGGAGGAAGAGATGAAGTGAAGAAACAACAGGAGACTAGTATAGTGTATAGAATAGAGAGGGACACCTCGTACACTGCGACCTACGTTACATCTATTGTAGTTACCACTCTCAGAAGGAAGGGATCAAGTGCAGGAACAACAGGAGACTAGTATAGTGTATAGAACAGAGAGGGACAACTCGTACACTGCGACCTACGTTACATCTATTGTAGTTACCACAACCAGGAGGAAGGGATCAAGTGCAGGAACAACAGGAGACTAGTATAGTATATAGAACAGAGAGGGACACCTCGTACACCTACGTTACATCTATTGTAGTTACCACTCTCAGGAGGAAGAGATGAAGTGAAGAAACAACAGGAGACTAGTATAGTGGATAGAACAGAGAGGGACACCTCGTACACCTACGTTACATCTATTGTAGTTACCACTCTCAGGAGGAAGAGATGAAGTGAAGAAACAACAGGAGACTAGTATAGTGTATAGAACAGAGAGGGACACCTCGTACACCTACGTTACATCTAACGTAGTTACCACTCTCAGGAGGAAGAGATGAAGTGAAGAAACAACAGGAGACTAGTATAGTGTATAGAACAGAGAGGGACACCCCGTACACCTACGTTACATCTATTGTAGTTACCACTCTCAGGAGGAAGAGAGGAAGTGAAGAAACAACAGGAGACTAGTATAGTGTATAGAACAGAGAGGGACACCTCGTACACCTACGTTACATCTATTGTAGTTACCACTCTCAGGAGGAAGAGATGAAGTGAAGGAACAACAGGAGACTAGTATAGTGTATAGAACAGAGAGGGACACCTCGTACACCTACGTTACATATATTGTAGTTACCACTCTCAGGAGGAAGAGATGAAGTGAAGGAACAACAGGAGACTAGTATGGTGTATAGAACAGAGAGGGACACCTCGTACACCTACGTTACATCTATTGTAGTTACCACTCTCAGGAGGAAGAGATGAAGTGAAGGAACAACACGAGACTAGTATAGTGTATAGAACAGAGAGGGACACCTCGTACACCTACGTTACATCTACTGTAGTTACCACTCTCAGGAGGAAGAGGTGAAGTGAAGAAACAACAGGAGACTAGTATAGTGTATAGAACAGAGAGGGACACCTCGTACACTGTGACCTACTTTACATCTATTGTAGTTACCAATCTCAGGAGGAAGAGATGAAGTAAAGGAACAACAGGAGACTAGTATAGTGTATAGAACAGAGAGGGAACCTCGTACACTGCGACCTACGTTACATCTATTGTAGTTACCACTCTCAGGGGGAAGGGATCAAGTGCAGGAACAACAGGAGACTAGTATAGTGTATAGAACAGGGAGGGACACCTCGTACACCTACGTTACATCTATTGTAGTTACCACTCTCAGGAGGAAGAGATGAAGTGAAGAAACAACAGGAGACTAGTATAGTGTATAGAACAGAGAGGGACACCGCGTACACTGCGACCTACGTTACACTTATTGTAGTTACCACTCTCAGGAGGAAGGGATCAAGTGCAGGAACAACAGCAGACTACTATAGTGTATAGAACAGAGAGGGACACCTCGTTCACTGCGACCTACGTTACATCTATTGTAGTTACCACTCTCAGGAGGAAGGGATCAAGTGCAGGAACAACAGGAGACTAGTATAGTGTATAGAACAGAGAGGGACACCTCGTACACCAACGTTACATCTATTGTAGTTACCACTCTCAGAAGGAAGGGATCAAGCGCAGGAACAACAGGAGACTAGTATAGTGTATAGAAGAGAGAGGGACACCTCGTACACTGCGACCTAATTTACATCTATTGTAGTTACCGCAACCAGGAGGAAGGGATGAAGTGAAGGAACAACAGGAGACTAGTATAGTGTATAGAACAGAGAGGGACACCTCGTACACCTACGTTACATCTATTGTAGTTACCACAACCAGGAGGAAGGGATGAAGTGAAGGAACAACAGGAGACTAGTATAGTGTATAGAACAGAGAGGGACACCTCGTACACCTACGTTACATCTATTGTAGTTACCACAACCAGGAGGAAGGGATGAAGTGAAGGAACAACAGGAGACTAGTATAGTGTATAGAACAGAGAGGGACACCTCGTACACCTACGTTACATCTATTGTAGTTACCACAACCAGGAGGATGGGAAGAAGTGAAGGAACAACAGGAGACTAGTATAGTGTATAGAACAGAGAGGGACACCTCGTACACTGCGACCTAAGTTACATCTATTGTAGTTACCGCAACCAGGAGGAAGGGATGAAGTGAAGGAACCACAGGAGACCAGTATAGTGTATAGAACAGAGAGGGACACCTCGTACACTCCGACCTACGTTACATCTATTGTAGTTACCGCTCTCAGGAGGAAGGGATGAAGTGAAGGAACCACAGGAGGCCAGTATAGTGTAAAGAACAGTAGGGGACACCTCGTACACTCCGACCTACGTTGCATCTATTGTAGTTACCACAACCAGGAGGAAGGGATGAAGTGAAGGAACAACAGGAGTCTAGTATAGTGTATAGAACAGAGAGGGACACCTCGTACACTCCGACCTACGTTACATCTATTGTAGTTACCACAACCAGGAGGAAGGGATGAAGTGAAGGAACAACAGGAGTCTAGTATAGTGTATAGAACAGAGAGGGACACCTCGTACACTCCGACCTACGTTGCATCTATTGTAGTTACCACAACCAGGAGGAAGGGATGAAGTGAAGGAACAACAGGAGTCTAGTATAGTGTATAGAACAGAGATGGACACTTCGTACACCTACGTTACATCTATTGTAGTTACCGCAACCAGGAGGAAGGGATGAAGTGAAGGAACAACAGGAGACTAGTATAGTGTATAGAACAGAGAGGGACACCTCGTACACTCCGACCTACGTTACATCTATTGTACTTACTACTCTCAAGAGGAAGGGATGAAGTGAAGGAACAACAGGAGTCTAGTATAGTGTATAGAACAGAGAGGGACACCTCGTACACTCCGACCTACCTTACATCTATTGTACTTACTACTCTCAAGAGGAAGGGATGAAGTGAAGGAACAACAGGAGTCTAGTATAGTGTACAGAACAGAGAGGGACACCTCGTACACTCCGACCTACGTTACATCTATTGTAGTTACCACAACCAGGAGGAAGAGATGAAGTGAAGGAACAACAGGAGTCTAGTATAGTGTATAGAACAGAGAGGGACACCTCGTACACCTACGTTACATCTATTGTAGTTACCGCAACCAAAAGGAAGGGATGAAGTGAAGGAACAACAGGAGACTAGTATAGTGTATAGAACAGAGAGGGACACCTCGTACACTCCGACCTACGTTACATCTATTGTACCTACTACTCTCAAGAGGAAGGGATGAATTGAAGGAACAACAGGAGACTAGTATAGTGTATAGAACAGAGAGGGACACCTCGTACACTCCGACCTACGTTACATCTATTGTACTTACTACTCTCAAGAGGAAGGGATGAAGTGAAGGAACCACAGGAGACTAGCATAGTGTATAGAACAGAGACGGACACCTCGTACACTCCGACCTACGTTACATCTATTGTACTTACTACTCTCAGGAGGATGAGATGAAGTGAAGGAACAACAGGAGACTAGTATAGTGTATAGAACAGAGAGGGACACCTCGTACACTCCGACCTACGTTACATCTATTGTACTTGCTACTCTCAGGAGGATGGTATGAAGTGAAGGAACAACAGGAGACTAGTATAGTGTATAGAACAGAGAGGGACACCTCGTACACTCCGACCTACGTTACATCTATTGTAGTTACCTCAACCAGGAGGAAGGGATGAAGTGAAGGAACAACAGGAGTCTAGTATAGTGTATAGAACAGAGAGGGACACCTCGTACACCTACGTTACATCTATTGTAGTTACCGCAACCAGGAGGAAGGGATGAAGTGAAGGAACAACAGGAGACTAGTATAGTGCATAGAACAGAGAGGGACACCTCGTACACTGCGACCTAATTTCATCTATTGTAGTTACCACAACCAGGAGGAAGGGATGAAGTGAAGGAACAACAGGAGACTAGTATTGTGTATAGAACAGAGAGGGACACCTCGTACACTGCGACCTACGTTACATCTATTGTAGTTTACGCAACCAGGAGGAAGGGATGAAGTGAAGGAACCACAGGAGACCAATATAGTGTATAGAACAGAGAGGGACACCTCGTACACTCCGACCTACGTTACATCTATTGTAGTTACCACAACCAGGAGGAAGGGATGAAGTGAAGGAACAACAGGAGACTAGTATAGTGTATAGAACAGAGAGGGACACCTCGTACACTCCGACCTACGTTACATCTATTGTAGTTACCACTCTCAAGAGGAAGGGATGAAGTGAAGGAACAACAGGAGACTAGTATAGTGTATAGAACAGAGAGGGACACCTCGTACACTGACCGACGTTACATCTATTGTAGTTACGACTCTCAAGAGGAAGGGATGAAGTGAAGGAACCTCAGGAGACTAGTATAGTGTATAGAACAAAGAGGGACACCTCGTACACTGCGACCTACGTTGCATCTATTGTAGTTACCACTTTCAAGAGGAAGGGATGAAGTGAAGGAACAACAGGAGACTAGTATAGTGTATAGAACAGAGAGGGACACCTCCTACACTGCGACCTACGTTACATCTATTGTAGTTACCACTCTCAAGAGGAAGGGATGAAGTGAAGGAACACCAGGAGAGTAGTATAGTGTATAGAACAGAGAGGGACACCTCCTACACTGCGACCTACGTTACATCTATTGTAGTTACCACTCTCAAGAGGTAGGGATGAAGTGAAGGAAGAACTGGAAACTAGTATAGTGTATAGAACAGAGAGGGACACCTCGTACACCTACGTTACATCTATTGTAGTTACCGCAACCAAAAGGAAGGGATGAAGTGAAGGAACAACAGGAGACTAGTATAGTGTATAGAACAGAGAGGGACACCTCGTACACTCCGACCTACGTTACATCTATTGTACCTACTACTCTCAAGAGGAAGGGATGAATTGAAGGAACAACAGGAGACTAGTATAGTGTATAGAACAGAGAGGGACACCTCGTACACTCCGACCTACGTTACATCTATTGTACTTACTACTCTCAAGAGGAAGGGATGAAGTGAAGGAACCACAGGAGACTAGCATAGTGTATAGAACAGAGACGGACACCTCGTACACTCCGACCTACGTTACATCTATTGTACTTACTACTCTCAGGAGGATGGGATGAAGTGAAGGAACAACAGGAGACTAGTATAGTGTATAGAACAGAGAGGGACACCTCGTACACTCTGACCTACGTTACATCTATTGTACTTGCTACTCTCAGGAGGATGGTATGAAGTGAAGGAACAACAGGAGACTAGTATAGTGTATAGAACAGAGAGGGACACCTCGTACACTCCGACCTACGTTACATCTATTGTAGTTACCTCAACCAGGAGGAAGGGATGAAGTGAAGGAACAACAGGAGTCTAGTATAGTGTATAGAACAGAGAGGGACACCTCGTACACCTACGTTACATCTATTGTAGTTACCGCAACCAGGAGGAAGGGATGAAGTGAAGGAACAACAGGAGACTAGTATAGTGCATAGAACAGAGAGGGACACCTCGTACACTGCGACCTAATTTCATCTATTGTAGTTACCACAACCAGGAGGAAGGGATGAAGTGAAGGAACAACAGGAGACTAGTATTGTGTATAGAACAGAGAGGGACACCTCGTACACTGCGACCTACGTTACATCTATTGTAGTTTACGCAATCAGGAGGAAGGGATGAAGTGATGGAACCACAGGAGACCAATATAGTGTATAGAACAGAGAGGGACACCTCGTACACTCCGACCTACGTTACATCTATTGTAGTTACCACAACCAGGAGGAAGGGATGAAGTGAAGGAACAACAGGAGACTAGTATAGTGTATAGAACAGAGAGGGACACCTCGTACACTCCGACCTACGTTACATCTATTGTAGTTACCACTCTCAAGAGGAAGGGATGAAGTGAAGGAACAACAGGAGACTAGTATAGTGTATAGAACAGAGAGGGACACCTCGTACACTGACTGACGTTACATCTATTGTAGTTACGACTCTCAAGAGGAAGGGATGAAGTGAAGGAACCTCAGGAGACTAGTATAGTGTATAGAACAAAGAGGGACACCTCGTACACTGCGACCTACGTTGCATCTATTGTAGTTACCACTTTCAAGAGGAAGGGATGAAGTGAAGGAACAACAGGAGACTAGTATAGTGTATAGAACAGAGAGGGACACCTCCTACACTGCGACCTACGTTACATCTATTGTAGTTACCACTCTCAAGAGGAAGGGATAAAGTGAAGGAACACCAGGAGAGTAGTATAGTGTATAGAACAGAGAGGGACACCTCCTACACTGCGACCTACGTTACATCTATTGTAGTTACCACTCTCAAGAGGTAGGGATGAAGTGAAGGAAGAACTGGAAACTAGTATAGTGTATAGAACAGAGAGGGACACCTCGTACACCTACGTTACATCTATTGTAGTTACCACTCTCAGGAGGAAGGGATGTAGTGAAGAAACAACAGGAGACTAGTATAGTGTATAGAACAGAGAGGGACACCTCGTACACCTACGTTACATCTATTATAGTTACCGCTCTCAGGAGGAAGGGATGAAGTGAAGGAACAACAGGAGACTAGTATAGTGTATATAACAGAGAGGGACACCTCGTACACTGCGACCTACGTTACATCTATTGTAGTTACCACCTTCAGGAGGAAGGGATGAAGTGAAGGAACAACAGGAGGCTAGTATAGTGTATAGAACAGAGAGGGACACCTCGTACACTGCGACCTACGTTACATCTATTGTAGTTACCACTCTCAGGAGGAAGGGATCAAGTGCAGGAACAACAGGAGACTGGTATAGTGCATAGAACAGAGAGGGACACCTCGTACACTGCGACCTACGTTGCATCTATTGTAGTTACCACAACCAGGAGGAAGAGATGAAGTGAAGGAACAACAGGAGACTAGTATAGTGTATAGAACAGAGAGGGACACCTCCTACACCTACGTTACATCTATTGTAGTTACCACTCTCAGGAGAAAGGGATGAAGTGAAGGAACAACAGGAGACTAGTATAGTGTATAGAAGAGAGAGGGACAACTCGTACACTGCGACCTACGTTACATCTATTGTAGTTACCACAACCAGGAGGAAGGGATCAAGTGCAGGAACAACAGGAGACTAGTATAGTGTATAGAACAGAGAGGGACACCTCGTACACCTACGTTACATCTATTGTAGTTGCCACTCTCAGGAGGAAGAGATGAAGTGAAGAAACAACAGGAGACTAGTATAGTGGATAGAACAGAGAGGGACACCTCGTACACCTACGTTACATCTATTGTAGTTACCACTCTCAGGAGGAAGAGATGAAGTGAAGAAACAACAGGAGACTAGTATAGTGTATAGAACAGAGAGGGACACCTCGTACACTGCGACCTACGTTACATCTATTGTAGTTACCACTCTCAGGAGGAAGGGATGAAGTGAAGGAACAACAGGAGACTAGTATAGTGTATAGAACAGAGAGGGACACCTCGTACACCTACGTTACATCTATTGTAATTACCACTCTCAGGAGGAAGGGATCAAGTGCAGGAACAACAGGAGACTAGTGTAGTGTATAGAATAGAGAGGGACACCTCGTACACCTACGTTACATCTATTGTAGTTACCATTCTCAGGAGGAAGAGATGAAGTGAAGAAACAACAGGAGACTAGTATAGTGTATAGAACAGAGAGGGACACCTCGTACACCTACGTTACATCTATTGTAATTACCACTCTCAGGAGGAAGAGATGAAGTGAAGAAACAACAGGAGACTAGTATAGTGTATAGAACAGAGAGGGACACCCCGTACACCTACGTTACATCTATTGTAGTTACCACTCTCAGCAGGAAGAGAGGAAGTGAAGAAACAACAGGAGACTAGTATAGTGTATAGAACAGAGAGGGACACCTCGTACACCTACGTTACATCTATTGTAGTTACCACTCTCAGGAGGAAGAGATGAAGTGAAGGAACAACAGGAGACCAGTATAGTGTATAGAACAGAGAGGGACACCTCGTACACCTACGTTACATCTACTGTAGTTACCACTCTCAGGAGGAAGAGATGAAGTGAAGAAACAACAGGAGACTAGTATAGTGTATAGAACAGAGAGGGACACCTCGTACACTGCGACCTACTTTACATCTATTGTAGTTACCAATCTCAGGAGGAAGAGAAGAAGTAAAGGAACAACAGGAGACTAGTATAGTGTATAGAACAGAGAGGGACACCTCGTACACTGCGACCTACGTTACATCTATTGTAGTTACCACAACCAGGAGGAAGGGATGAAGTGAAGGAACAACAGGAGTCTAGTATAGTGTATAGAACAGAGAGGGACACCTCGTACACTCCGACCTACGTTGCATCTATTGCAGTTACCACAACCAGGAGGAAGGGATGAAGTGAAGGAATAACAGGAGTCTAGTATAGTGTATAGAACAGAGATGGACACTTCGTACACCTACGTTACATCTATTGTAGTTACCGCAACCAGGAGGAAGGGATGAACTGAAGGAACAACAGGAGACTAGTATAGTGTATAGAACAGAGAGGGACACCTCGTACACTCCGACCTACGTTACATCTATTGTACTTACTACTCTCAAGAGGAAGGGATGAAGTGAAGGAACAACAGGAGTCTAGTATAGTGTATAGAACAGAGAGGGACACCTCGTACACTCCGACCTACCTTACATCTATTGTACTTACTACTCTCAAGAGGAAGGGATGAAGTGAAGGAACAACAGGAGTCTAGTATAGTGTACAGAACAGAGAGGGACACCTCGTACACTCCGACCTACGTTACATCTATTGTAGTTACCACAACCAGGAGGAAGAGATGAAGTGAAGGAACAACAGGAGTCTAGTATAGTGTATAGAACAGAGAGGGACACCTCGTACACCTACGTTACATCTATTGTAGTTACCGCAACCAAAAGGAAGGGATGAAGTGAAGGAACAACAGGAGACTAGTATAGTGTATAGAACAGAGAGGGACACCTCGTACACTCCGACCTACGTTACATCTATTGTACCTACTACTCTCAAGAGGAAGGGATGAATTGAAGGAACAACAGGAGACTAGTATAGTGTATAGAACAGAGAGGGACACCTCGTACACTCCGACCTACGTTACATCTATTGTACTTACTACTCTCAAGAGGAAGGGATGAAGTGAAGGAACCACAGGAGACTAGCATAGTGTATAGAACAGAGACGGACACCTCGTACACTCCGACCTACGTTACATCTATTGTACTTACTACTCTCAGGAGGATGGGATGAAGTGAAGGAACAACAGGAGACTAGTATAGTGTATAGAACAGAGAGGGACACCTCGTACACTCCGACCTACGTTACATCTATTGTACTTGCTACTCTCAGGAGGATGGTATGAAGTGAAGGAACAACAGGAGACTAGTATAGTGTATAGAACAGAGAGGGACACCTCGTACACTCCGACCTACGTTACATCTATTGTAGTTACCTCATCCAGGAGGAAGGGATGAAGTGAAGGAACAACAGGAGTCTAGTATAGTGTATAGAACAGAGAGGGACACCTCGTACACCTACGTTACATCTATTGTAGTTACCGCAACCAGGAGGAAGGGATGAAGTGAAGGAACAACAGGAGACTAGTATAGTGCATAGAACAGAGAGGGACACCTCGTACACTGCGACCTAATTTCATCTATTGTAGTTACCACAACCAGGAGGAAGGGATGAAGTGAAGGAACAACAGGAGACTAGTATTGTGTATAGAACAGAGAGGGACACCTCGTACACTGCGACCTACGTTACATCTATTGTAGTTTACGCAACCAGGAGGAAGGGATGAAGTGAAGGAACCACAGGAGACCAATATAGTGTATAGAACAGAGAGGGACACCTCGTACACTCCGACCTACGTTACATCTATTGTAGTTACCACAACCAGGAGGAAGGGATGAAGTGAAGGAACAACAGGAGACTAGTATAGTGTATAGAATAGAGAGGGACACCTCGTACACTCCGACCTACGTTACATCTATTGTAGTTACCACTCTCAAGAGGAAGGGATGAAGTGAAGGAACAACAGGAGACTAGTATAGTGTATAGAACAGAGAGGGACACCTCGTACACTGACCGACGTTACATCTATTGTAGTTACGACTCTCAAGAGGAAGGGATGAAGTGAAGGAACCTCAGGAGACTAGTATAGTGTATAGAACAAAGAGGGACACCTCGTACACTGCGACCTACGTTGCATCTATTGTAGTTACCACTTTCAAGAGGAAGGGATGAAGTGAAGGAACAACAGGAGACTAGTATAGTGTATAGAACAGAGAGGGACACCTCCTACACTGCGACCTACGTTACATCTATTGTAGTTACCACTCTCAAGAGGAAGGGATGAAGTGAAGGAACACCAGGAGAGTAGTATAGTGTATAGAACAGAGAGGGACACCTCCTACACTGCGACCTACGTTACATCTATTGTAGTTACCACTCTCAAGAGGTAGGGATGAAGTGAAGGAAGAACTGGAAACTAGTATAGTGTATAGAACAGAGAGGGACACCTCGTACACCTACGTTACATCTATTGTAGTTACCGCAACCAAAAGGAAGGGATGAAGTGAAGGAACAACAGGAGACTAGTATAGTGTATAGAACAGAGAGGGACACCTCGTACACTCCGACCTATGTTACATCTATTGTACCTACTACTCTCAAGAGGAAGGGATGAATTGAAGGAACAACAGGAGACTAGTATAGTGTATAGAACAGAGAGGGACACCTCGTACACTCCGACCTACGTTACATCTATTGTACTTACTACTCTCAAGAGGAAGGGATGAAGTGAAGGAACCACAGGAGACTAGCATAGTGTATAGAACAGAGACGGACACCTCGTACACTCCGACCTACGTTACATCTATTGTACTTACTACTCTCAGGAGGATGGGATGAAGTGAAGGAACAACAGGAGACTAGTATAGTGTATAGAACAGAGAGGGACACCTCGTACACTCTGACCTACGTTACATCTATTGTACTTGCTACTCTCAGGAGGATGGTATGAAGTGAAGGAACAACAGGAGACTAGTATAGTGTATAGAACAGAGAGGGACACCTCGTACACTCCGACCTACGTTACATCTATTGTAGTTACCTCAACCAGGAGGAAGGGATGAAGTGAAGGAACAACAGGAGTCTAGTATAGTGTATAGAACAGAGAGGGACACCTCGTACACCTACGTTACATCTATTGTAGTTACCGCAACCAGGAGGAAGGGATGAAGTGAAGGAACTACAGGAGACTAGTATAGTGCATAGAACAGAGAGGGACACCTCGTACACTGCGACCTAATTTCATCTATTGTAGTTACCACAACCAGGAGGAAGGGATGAAGTGAAGGAACAACAGGAGACTAGTATTGTGTATAGAACAGAGAGGGACACCTCGTACACTGCGACCTACGTTACATCTATTGTAGTTTACGCAACCAGGAGGAAGGGATGAAGTGATGGAACCACAGGAGACCAATATAGTGTATAGAACAGAGAGGGACACCTCGTACACTCCGACCTACGTTACATCTATTGTAGTTACCACAACCAGGAGGAAGGGATGAAGTGAAGGAACAACAGGAGACTAGTATAGTGTATAGAACAGAGAGGGACACCTCGTACACTCCGACCTACGTTACATCTATTGTAGTTACCACTCTCAAGAGGAAGGGATGAAGTGAAGGAACAACAGGAGACTAGTATAGTGTATAGAACAGAGAGGGACACCTCGTACACTGACCGACGTTACATCTATTGTAGTTACGACTCTCAAGAGGAAGGGATGAAGTGAAGGAACCTCAGGAGACTAGTATAGTGTATAGAACAAAGAGGGACACCTCGTACACTGCGACCTACGTTGCATCTATTGTAGTTACCACTTTCAAGAGGAAGGGATGAAGTGAAGGAACAACAGGAGACTAGTATAGTGTATAGAACAGAGAGGGACACCTCCTACACTGCGACCTACGTTACATCTATTGTAGTTACCACTCTCAAGAGGAAGGGATGAAGTGAAGGAACACCAGGAGAGTAGTATAGTGTATAGAACAGAGAGGGACACCTCCTACACTGCGACCTACGTTACATCTATTGTAGTTACCACTCTCAAGAGGTAGGGATGAAGTGAAGGAAGAACTGGAAACTAGTATAGTGTATAGAACAGAGAGGGACACCTCGTACACCTACGTTACATCTATTGTAGTTACCACTCTCAGGAGGAAGGGATGTAGTGAAGAAACAACAGGAGACTAGTATAGTGTATAGAACAGAGAGGGACACCTCGTACACCTACGTTACATCTATTATAGTTACCGCTCTCAGGAGGAAGGGATGAAGTGAAGGAACAACAGGAGACTAGTATAGTGTATATAACAGAGAGGGACACCTCGTACACTACGACCTACGTTACATCTATTGTAGTTACCACCTTCAGGAGGAAGGGATGAAGTGAAGGAACAACAGGAGGCTAGTATAGTGTATAGAACAGAGAGGGACACCTCGTACACTGCGACCTACGTTACATCTATTGTAGTTACCACTCTCAGGAGGAAGGGATCAAGTGCAGGAACAACAGGAGACTGGTATAGTGCATAGAACAGAGAGGGACACCTCGTACACTGCGACCTACGTTGCATCTATTGTAGTTACCACAACCAGGAGGAAGAGATGAAGTGAAGGAACAACAGGAGACTAGTATAGTGTATAGAACAGAGAGGGACACCTCCTACACCTACGTTACATCTATTGTAGTTACCACTCTCAGGAGAAAGGGATGAAGTGAAGGAACAACAGGAGACTAGTATAGTGTATAGAAGAGAGAGGGACAACTCGTACACTGCGACCTACGTTACATCTATTGTAGTTACCACAACCAGGAGGAAGGGATCAAGTGCAGGAACAACAGGAGACTAGTATAGTGTATAGAACAGAGAGGGACACCTCGTACACCTACGTTACATCTATTGTAGTTGCCACTCTCAGGAGGAAGAGATGAAGTGAAGAAACAACAGGAGACTAGTATAGTGGATAGAACAGAGAGGGACACCTCGTACACCTACGTTACATCTATTGTAGTTACCACTCTCAGGAGGAAGAGATGAAGTGAAGAAACAACAGGAGACTAGTATAGTGTATAGAACAGAGAGGGACACCTCGTACACTGCGACCTAGGTTACATCTATTGTAGTTACCGCTCTCAGGAGGAAGGGATGAAGTGAAGGAACAACAGGAGACTAGTATAGTGTATAGAACAGAGAGGGACACCTCGTACACCTACGTTACATCTATTGTAATTACCACTCTCAGGAGGAAGGGATCAAGTGCAGGAACAACAGGAGACTAGTGTAGTGTATAGAATAGAGAGGGACACCTCGTACACCTACGTTACATCTATTGTAGTTACCACTCTCAGGAGGAAGAGATGAAGTGAAGAAACAACAGGAGACTAGTATAGTGTATAGAACAGAGAGGGACACCTCGTACACCTACGTTACATCTATTGTAATTACCACTCTCAGGAGGAAGAGATGAAGTGAAGAAACAACAGGAGACTAGTATAGTGTATAGAACAGAGAGGGACACCCCGTACACCTACGTTACATCTATTGTAGTTACCACTCTCAGCAGGAAGAGAGGAAGTGAAGAAACAACAGGAGACTAGTATAGTGTATAGAACAGAGAGGGACACCTCGTACACCTACGTTACATCTATTGTAGTTACCACTCTCAGGAGGAAGAGATGAAGTGAAGGAACAACAGGAGACCAGTATAGTGTATAGAACAGAGAGGGACACCTCGTACACCTACGTTACATCTACTGTAGTTACCACTCTCAGGAGGAAGAGATGAAGTGAAGAAACAACAGGAGACTAGTATAGTGTATAGAACAGAGAGGGACACCTCGTACACTGCGACCTACTTTACATCTATTGTAGTTACCAATCTCAGGAGGAAGAGAAGAAGTAAAGGAACAACAGGAGACTAGTATAGTGTATAGAACAGAGAGGGACACCTCGTACACTGCGACCTACGTTACACCTATTGTAGTTACCACAACCAGGAGAAAGGGATGAAGTGAAGGAACAACAGGAGTCTAGTATAGTGTATAGAACAGAGAGGGACACCTCGTACACCTACGTTACATCTATTGTAGTTACCGCAACCAGGAGGAAGGGATGAAGTGAAGGAACAACAGGAGACTAGTATAGTGTATAGAACAGAGAGGGACACCTCGTACACTCCGACCTACGTTACATCTATTGTACTTACTACTCTCAAGAGGAAGGGATGAATTGAAGGAACAACAGGAGACTAGTATAGTGTATAGAACAGAGAGGGACACCTCGTACACTCCGACCTACGTTACATCTATTGTACTTACTACTCTCAAGAGGAAGAGATGAAGTGAAGGAACCACAGGAGACTAGTATAGTGTATAGAACAGAGAGGGACACCTCGTACACTCCGACCGACGTTACATCTATTGCACTTACTACTCTCAGGAGGATGGGATAAATCGAAGGAACAACAGGAGAGTAGTATAGTGTATAGAACAGAGAGGGACACCTCGTACACTCCGACCTACGTTACATCTATTGTACTTGCTACTCTCAGGAGCATGGGATGAAGTGAAGGAACAACAGGAGACTAGTATAGTGTATAGAACAGAGAGGGACACCTCGTACACTCCGACCTACGTTACATCTATTGTAGTTACCGCAACCAGGAGGAAGGGATGAAGTGAAGGAACAACAGGAGTCTAGTATAGTGTATAGAACAGAGAGGGACACCTCGTACACCTACGTTACATCTATTGTAGTTACCGCAACCAGGAGGAAGGGATGAAGTGAAGGAACAACAGGAGACTAGTATAGTGCATAGAACAGAGAAGGACACCTCGTACACTGCGACCTAAGTTACATCTATTGTAGTTACCAGATGGAAGGGATGAAGTGAAAGAACAACAGGAGACTAGTATAGTGTATAGAACAGAGAGGGACACCTCGTACACTTCGACCTAAGTTCATCTATTGTAGTTACCACAACCAGGAGGACGGGATGAAGTGAAGGAACAACAGGAGACTAGTATTGTGTATAGAACAGAGAGGGACACCTCGTACACTGCGACCTACGTTACATCTATTGTAGTTACCGCAACCAGGAGGAAGGGATGAAGTGAAGGAACCACAGGAGACCAGTATAGTGTATAGAACAGAGAGGGACACCCCGTACACTCCGACCTACGTTACATCTATTGTACTTACTACTCTCAAGAGGAAGGGATGAAGTGAAGGAACAACAGGAGACCAGTATAGTGTATAGAACAGAGAGGGACACCTCGTACACTCCGACCTACGTTACATCTATTGTACTTACTACTCTCAAGAGGAAGGGATGAAGTGCAGGAACCACAGGAGACCAGTATAGTGTATAGAACAGAGAGGGACACCTCGTACACTCCGACCTACGTTACATCTATTGTACTTACTACTCTCAAGAGGAAGGGATGAAGTGAAGGAACAACAGGAGACCAGTATAGTGTATAGAACAGAGAGGGACACCTCGTACACTCCGACCTACGTTACATCTATTGTAGTTACCACTCTCAAGAGGAAGGGATGAAGTGAAGGAACAACAGGAGACTAGTATAGTGTATAGAACAGAGAGGGACACCTCGTACACTGACCGACGTTACATCTATTGTAGTTACGACTCTCAAGAGGAAGGGATGAAGTGAAGGAACCTCAGGAGACTAGTATAGTGTATAGAACAGAGAGGGACACCTCGTACACTCCGACCTACGTTACATCTATTGTAGTTACCTCAACCAGGAGGAAGGGATGAAGTGAAGGAACAACAGGAGTCTAGTATAGTGTATAGAACAGAGAGGGACACCTCGTACACCTACGTTACATCTATTGTAGTTACCGCAACCAGGAGGAAGGGATGAAGTGAAGGAACTACAGGAGACTAGTATAGTGCATAGAACAGAGAGGGACACCTCGTACACTGCGACCTAATTTCATCTATTGTAGTTACCACAACCAGGAGGAAGGGATGAAGTGAAGGAACAACAGGAGACTAGTATTGTGTATAGAACAGAGAGGGACACCTCGTACACTGCGACCTACGTTACATCTATTGTAGTTTACGCAACCAGGAGGAAGGGATGAAGTGATGGAACCACAGGAGACCAATATAGTGTATAGAACAGAGAGGGACACCTCGTACACTCCGACCTACGTTACATCTATTGTAGTTACCACAACCAGGAGGAAGGGATGAAGTGAAGGAACAACAGGAGACTAGTATAGTGTATAGAACAGAGAGGGACACCTCGTACACTCCGACCTACGTTACATCTATTGTAGTTACCACTCTCAAGAGGAAGGGATGAAGTGAAGGAACAACAGGAGACTAGTATAGTGTATAGAACAGAGAGGGACACCTCGTACACTGACCGACGTTACATCTATTGTAGTTACGACTCTCAAGAGGAAGGGATGAAGTGAAGGAACCTCAGGAGACTAGTATAGTGTATAGAACAAAGAGGGACACCTCGTACACTGCGACCTACGTTGCATCTATTGTAGTTACCACTTTCAAGAGGAAGGGATGAAGTGAAGGAACAACAGGAGACTAGTATAGTGTATAGAACAGAGAGGGACACCTCCTACACTGCGACCTACGTTACATCTATTGTAGTTACCACTCTCAAGAGGAAGGGATGAAGTGAAGGAACACCAGGAGAGTAGTATAGTGTATAGAACAGAGAGGGACACCTCCTACACTGCGACCTACGTTACATCTATTGTAGTTACCACTCTCAAGAGGTAGGGATGAAGTGAAGGAAGAACTGGAAACTAGTATAGTGTATAGAACAGAGAGGGACACCTCGTACACCTACGTTACATCTATTGTAGTTACCACTCTCAGGAGGAAGGGATGTAGTGAAGAAACAACAGGAGACTAGTATAGTGTATAGAACAGAGAGGGACACCTCGTACACCTACGTTACATCTATTATAGTTACCGCTCTCAGGAGGAAGGGATGAAGTGAAGGAACAACAGGAGACTAGTATAGTGTATATAACAGAGAGGGACACCTCGTACACTACGACCTACGTTACATCTATTGTAGTTACCACCTTCAGGAGGAAGGGATGAAGTGAAGGAACAACAGGAGGCTAGTATAGTGTATAGAACAGAGAGGGACACCTCGTACACTGCGACCTACGTTACATCTATTGTAGTTACCACTCTCAGGAGGAAGGGATCAAGTGCAGGAACAACAGGAGACTGGTATAGTGCATAGAACAGAGAGGGACACCTCGTACACTGCGACCTACGTTGCATCTATTGTAGTTACCACAACCAGGAGGAAGAGATGAAGTGAAGGAACAACAGGAGACTAGTATAGTGTATAGAACAGAGAGGGACACCTCCTACACCTACGTTACATCTATTGTAGTTACCACTCTCAGGAGAAAGGGATGAATTGAAGGAACAACAGGAGACTAGTATAGTGTATAGAAGAGAGAGGGACAACTCGTACACTGCGACCTACGTTACATCTATTGTAGTTACCACAACCAGGAGGAAGGGATCAAGTGCAGGAACAACAGGAGACTAGTATAGTGTATAGAACAGAGAGGGACACCTCGTACACCTACGTTACATCTATTGTAGTTGCCACTCTCAGGAGGAAGAGATGAAGTGAAGAAACAACAGGAGACTAGTATAGTGGATAGAACAGAGAGGGACACCTCGTACACCTACGTTACATCTATTGTAGTTACCACTCTCAGGAGGAAGAGATGAAGTGAAGAAACAACAGGAGACTAGTATAGTGTATAGAACAGAGAGGGACACCTCGTACACTGCGACCTAGGTTACATCTATTGTAGTTACCGCTCTCAGGAGGAAGGGATGAAGTGAAGGAACAACAGGAGACTAGTATAGTGTATAGAACAGAGAGGGACACCTCGTACACCTACGTTACATCTATTGTAATTACCACTCTCAGGAGGAAGGGATCAAGTGCAGGAACAACAGGAGACTAGTGTAGTGTATAGAATAGAGAGGGACACCTCGTACACCTACGTTACATCTATTGTAGTTACCACTCTCAGGAGGAAGAGATGAAGTGAAGAAACAACAGGAGACTAGTATAGTGTATAGAACAGAGAGGGACACCTCGTACACCTACGTTACATCTATTGTAATTACCACTCTCAGGAGGAAGAGATGAAGTGAAGAAACAACAGGAGACTAGTATAGTGTATAGAACAGAGAGGGACACCCCGTACACCTACGTTACATCTATTGTAGTTACCACTCTCAGCAGGAAGAGAGGAAGTGAAGAAACAACAGGAGACTAGTATAGTGTATAGAACAGAGAGGGACACCTCGTACACCTACGTTACATCTATTGTAGTTACCACTCTCAGGAGGAAGAGATGAAGTGAAGGAACAACAGGAGACCAGTATAGTGTATAGAACAGAGAGGGACACCTCGTACACCTACGTTACATCTACTGTAGTTACCACTCTCAGGAGGAAGAGATGAAGTGAAGAAACAACAGGAGACTAGTATAGTGTATAGAACAGAGAGGGACACCTCGTACACTGCGACCTACTTTACATCTATTGTAGTTACCAATCTCAGGAGGAAGAGAAGAAGTAAAGGAACAACAGGAGACTAGTATAGTGTATAGAACAGAGAGGGACACCTCGTACACTGCGACCTACGTTACACCTATTGTAGTTACCACAACCAGGAGAAAGGGATGAAGTGAAGGAACAACAGGAGTCTAGTATAGTGTATAGAACAGAGAGGGACACCTCGTACACCTACGTTACATCTATTGTAGTTACCGCAACCAGGAGGAAGGGATGAAGTGAAGGAACAACAGGAGACTAGTATAGTGTATAGAACAGAGAGGGACACCTCGTACACTCCGACCTACGTTACATCTATTGTACTTACTACTCTCAAGAGGAAGGGATGAATTGAAGGAACAACAGGAGACTAGTATAGTGTATAGAACAGAGAGGGACACCTCGTACACTCCGACCTACGTTACATCTATTGTACTTACTACTCTCAAGAGGAAGAGATGAAGTGAAGGAACCACAGGAGACTAGTATAGTGTATAGAACAGAGAGGGACACCTCGTACACTCCGACCGACGTTACATCTATTGCACTTACTACTCTCAGGAGGATGGGATAAATCGAAGGAACAACAGGAGAGTAGTATAGTGTATAGAACAGAGAGGGACACCTCGTACACTCCGACCTACGTTACATCTATTGTACTTGCTACTCTCAGGAGCATGGGATGAAGTGAAGGAACAACAGGAGACTAGTATAGTGTATAGAACAGAGAGGGACACCTCGTACACTCCGACCTACGTTACATCTATTGTAGTTACCGCAACCAGGAGGAAGGGATGAAGTGAAGGAACAACAGGAGTCTAGTATAGTGTATAGAACAGAGAGGGACACCTCGTACACCTACGTTACATCTATTGTAGTTACCGCAACCAGGAGGAAGGGATGAAGTGAAGGAACAACAGGAGACTAGTATAGTGCATAGAACAGAGAGGGACACCTCGTACACTGCGACCTAAGTTACATCTATTGTAGTTACCAGATGGAAGGGATGAAGTGAAAGAACAACAGGAGACTAGTATAGTGTATAGAACAGAGAGGGACACCTCGTACACTTCGACCTAAGTTCATCTATTGTAGTTACCACAACCAGGAGGACGGGATGAAGTGAAGGAACAACAGGAGACTAGTATTGTGTATAGAACAGAGAGGGACACCTCGTACACTGCGACCTACGTTACATCTATTGTAGTTACCGCAACCAGGAGGAAGGGATGAAGTGAAGGAACCACAGGAGACCAGTATAGTGTATAGAACAGAGAGGGACACCCCGTACACTCCGACCTACGTTACATCTATTGTACTTACTACTCTCAAGAGGAAGGGATGAAGTGAAGGAACAACAGGAGACCAGTATAGTGTATAGAACAGAGAGGGACACCTCGTACACTCCGACCTACGTTACATCTATTGTACTTACTACTCTCAAGAGGAAGGGATGAAGTGAAGGAACAACAGGAGACCAGTATAGTGTATAGAACAGAGAGGGACACCTCGTACACTCCGACCTACGTTACATCTATTGTAGTTACCACTCTCAAGAGGAAGGGATGAAGTGAAGGAACAACAGGAGACTAGTATAGTGTATAGAACAGAGAGGGACACCTCGTACACTGACCGACGTTACATCTATTGTAGTTACGACTCTCAAGAGGAAGGGATGAAGTGAAGGAACCTCAGGAGACTAGTATAGTGTATAGAACAAAGAGGGACACCTCGTACACTGCGACCTACGTTGCATCTATTGTAGTTACCACTCTCAAGAGGAAGGGATTAAGTGAAGGAACAACAGGAGACTAGTATAGTGTATAGAACAGAGAGGGACACCTCCTACACTGCGACCTACGTTACATCTATTGTAGTTACCACTCTCAAGAGGAAGGGATGAAGTGAAGGAACAACAGGAGAGTAGTATAGTGTATAGAACAGAGAGGGACACCTCCTACACTGCGACCTACGTTACATCTATTGTAGTTACCACTCTCAAGAGGAAGGGATGAAGCGAAGGAAGAACTGGAAACTAGTATAGTGTATAGAACAGAGAGGGACACCTCGTACACTGCGACCTACGTTACATCTATTGTAGTTACCACAACCAGGAGGAAGGGATGAAGTGAAGGAACTACAGGAGACTAGTATAGTGTATAGAACAGAGAGGGACACCTCGTACACTGCGACCTACGTTACATCTATTGTAGTTACCACAATCAGGAGGAAGGGATGAAGTGAAGGAACTACAGGAGACTAGTATAGTGTATAGAACAGAGAGGGACACCTCGTACACTGACCGACGTTACATCTATTGTAGTTACGACTCTCAAGAGGAAGGGATGAAGTGAAGGAACCTCAGGAGACTAGTATAGTGTATAGAACAAAGAGGGACACCTCGTACACTGCGACCTACGTTGCATCTATTGTAGTTACCACTCTCAAGAGGAAGGCATTAAGTGAAGGAACAACAGGAGACTAGTATAGTGTATAGAACAGAGAGGGACACCTCCTACACTGCGACCTACGTTACATCTATTGTAGTTACCACTCTCAAGAGGAAGGGATGAAGTGAAGGAACTACAGGAGACTAGTATAGTGTATAGAACAGAGAGGGACACCTCCTACACTGCGACCTACGTTACATCCATTGTAGGTACCACAACCAGGAGGAAGGGATGAAGTGAAGGAACTACAGGAGACTAGTATAGTGTATAGAACAGAGAGGGACACCTCGTACACTGCGACCTACGTTACATCTATTGTAGTTACCACAACCAGGAGGAAGGGATGAAGTGAAGGAACTACAGGAGACTAGTATAGTGTATAGAACAGAGAGGGACACCTCGTACACTGCGACCTACGTTACATCTATTGTAGTTACCACAATCAGGAGGAAGGGATGAAGTGAAGGAACTACAGGAGACTAGTATAGTGTATAGAACAGAGAGGGACACCTCGTACACTGCGACCTACGTTACATCTATTGTAGTTACCACAACCAGGAGGAAGGGATGAAGTGAAGCAACAACAGGAGACTAGTATAGTGTATAGAACAGAGAGGGACACCTCCTACACCTACGTTACATCTATTGTAGTTACCACTCTCAGGAGGAAGGGATGAAGTGAAGGAACAACAGGAGACTAGTATAGTGTATATAACAGAGAGGGACACCTCGTGCACTGCGACCTACGTTACATCTATTGTAGTTACCACAACCAGGAGGATGGGATGAAGTGAAGGAACAACAGGAGACTAGTATAGTGTATAGAACAGAGAGGGACACCTCGTACACTGACCTACGTTACATCTATTGTAGTTACCACTCTCAAGAGGAAGGGATGAAGTGATGGAACTACAGGACACTAGTATATTGTATAGAACAGAGAGGGACACCTCGTACACTGCGACCTACGTTACATCTATTGTAGTTACCACTCTCAAGAGGAAGGGATGAAGTGAAGGAACTACAGGAGACTAGTATATTGTATAGAACAGAGAGGGACACCTCGTACACTGCGACCTACGTTACATCTATTGTAGTTACCACTCTCAAGAGGAAGGGATGAAGTGAAGG
This sequence comes from Deroplatys truncata, assembly GCA_030765065.1. Taxonomy (NCBI): domain Eukaryota; kingdom Metazoa; phylum Arthropoda; class Insecta; order Mantodea; family Mantidae; genus Deroplatys; species Deroplatys truncata. The sequence goes on from CM060984.1 coordinate 3,067,454, forward strand.
AACTACAGGAGACTAGTATATTGTATAGAACAGAGAGGGACACCTCGTACACTGCGACCTACGTTACATCTATTGTAGTTACCACTCTCAGGAGGAAGGGATCAAGTGCAGGAACAACAGGAGACTAGTATAGTGTATAGAACAGAGAGGGACACCTCGTACACTGCGAACTACGTTACATCTATTGTAGTTACCACTCTCAAGAGGAAGGGATGAAGTGAAGGAACTACAGGAGACTAGTATATTGTATAGAACAGAGAGGGACACCTCGTACACTGCGACCTACGTTACATCTATTTTAGTTACCACAACCAGGAGGAAGGGATGAAGTGAAGGAACAACAGGAGACTAGTATAGTGTATAGAACAGAGAGGGACACCTCGTGCACTGCGACCTACGTTACATCTATTGTAGTTACCACAACCAGGAGGAAGGGATGAAGTGAAGGAACAACAGGAGACTAGTATAGTGTATAGAACAGAGAGGGACACCTCGTACACTGCGACCTAAGTTACATCTATTGTAATTACCACAACCAGGAGGAAGGGATGAAGTGAAGGAACAACAGGAGACTAGTATAGTGTATAGAACAGAGAGGGACACCTCGTACACTGCGACCTACGTTACATCAATTGTAGTTACCACAACCAGGAGGAAGGGATGAAGGGAAGGAACAACAGGAGACTAGTATAGTGTATAGAACAGAGAGGGACACCTCGTGCACTGCGACCTACGTTACATCTATTGTAGTTACCACAACCAGGAGGAAGGGATGAAGTGAAGGAACAACAGGAGACTAGTATAGTGTATAGAACAGAGAGGGACACCTCCTACACTGCGACCTACGTTGCATCTATTGTAGTTACCACAACCAGGAGGAAGAGATGAAGTGAAGGAACAACAGGAGACTAGTATAGTGTATAGAACAGAGAGGGACACCTCGTATACTGCGACCTACGTTACATCTATTGTAGTTACCACAACCAGGAGGAAGGGATCAAGTGCAGGAACAACAGGAGACTAGTATAGTGTATAGAACAGAGAGGGACACCTCGTACACCTACGTTACATCTATTGTAGTTACCACTCTCAGGAGGAAGAGATGAAGTGAAGAAACAACAGGAGACTAGTATAGTGTATAGAACAGAGAGGGACACCTCGTACACTGCGACCTACGTTACATCTATTGCAGTTACCACTCTCAGGAGGAAGGGATCAAGTGCAGGAACAACAGGAGACTAGTATAGTGTATAGAACAGACAGGGACACCTCGTACACTGCGACCTACGTTACATCTATTGTAGTTACCACTCTCACGAGGAAGGGATCAAGTGCAGGAACAACAGGAGACTAGTATAGTCTATAGAACAGAGAGGGACACCTCGTACACTTCGACCTACGTTACATCTATTGTAGTTACCACACTCAGAAGGAAGGGATCAAGTGCAGGAACAACAGGAGACTAGTATAGTGTATAGAACAGAGAGGGACACCTCGTACACTGCGACCTACGTTACATCTATTGTAGTTACCACTCTCAGGAGGAAGGGATCAAGTGCAGGAACAACAGGAGACTAGTATAGTGTATAGAACAGAGAGGGACACCTCGTACACTGCGACCTACGTTACATCTATTGTAGTTACCACCCTCAGGAGGAAGAGATCAAGTGCAGGAACAACACGAGACTAGTATAGTGTATAGAACAGAGAGGGACACCTCGTACACTGCGACCTACGTTACATCTATTGTAGTTACCACTCTCAGGAGGAAGGGATCAATTGCAGGAACAACAGGAGACTAGTATAGTGTATAGAACAGAGAGGGACACCTCCTATACTGCGACCTACGTTGCAACTATTGTAGTTACCACAACCAGGAGGAAGGGATGAGGTGAAGGAACAACAGGAGACTAGTATAGTGTATAGAACAGAGAGGGACACATCCTACACCTACGTTACATCTATTGTAGTTACCACTCTCAGGAGGAAGAGATGAAGGGAAGGAACAACAGGACACTAGTATACTGTATAGAACAGAGAGGGACACCTCGTACACTGCGACCTACGTTGCATCTATTGTAGTTACCACAACCAGGAGGAAGGGATGAAGTGAAGGAACAACAGGAGACTAGTATACTGTATAGAACAGAGAGGGACACCTCCTACACTGCGAACTACGTTGCATCTATTGTAGTTACCACAGGCAGGAGAAAGGGATGAAGTGAAGGAACAACAGGAGACTAGTATGGTGTATAGAACAGAGAGGGACACCTCCTACACCTACGTTACATCTATTGTAATTACCACTCTCAGGAGGAAGAGATGAAGTGAAGGAACAACAGGAGACTAGTATAGTGTATAGAACAGAGAGGGACACCTCGTACACTGCGACCTATGTTAGATATATTGTAGTTACCACGACCAGGAGGAAGAGATGAAGTGAAGGAACAAAAGGAGACTAGTATAGTGTATAGAACAGAGAGGGACACCTCCTACACCTACGTTACATCTATTGTAGTTACCACTCTCAGGAGGAAGAGATGAAGTGAAGGAACAACAGGAGACTAGTATAGTGTATAGAACAGAGAGGGACACCTCCTACACCTACGTTACATCTATTGTAGTTACCACAACCAGGAGGAAGGGATGCAGTGAAGGAACAACAGGAGACTAGTATAGTGTATAGAACAGAGAGGGACACCTCCTACACCTACGTTACATCTATTGTAGTTACCACTCTCAGGAGGAAGAGATGAAGTGAAGGAACAACAGGAGACTAGTATAGTGTATAGAACAGAGAGGGACACCTCGTACACCTACGTTACATCTATTGTAGTTACCACTCTCAGGAGGAAGGGATGAAGTGAAGGAACAACAGGAGACTAGTATAGTGTATAGAACAGAGAGGGACACCTCCTACACCTACGTTACATCTTTTGTAGTTACCACTCTCAAGAGGAAGAGATGAAGTGAAGGAACAACAGGAGACTAGTATAGTGTATAGAACAGAGAGGGACACCTCCTACACCTACGTTACATCTATTGTAGTTACCACTCTCAGGAGGAAGAGATGAAGTGAAGGAACAACAGGAGACTAGTATAGTGTATAGAACAGAGAGGGACACCTCCTACACCTACGATACATCTATTGTAGTTACCACTCTCAGGAGGAACAGATGAAGTGAAGGAACAACAGGAGACTAGTATAGTGTATAGAACAGAGAGGGACACCTCCTACACCTACGTTACATCTATTGTAGTTACCACTCTCAGGAGGAACAGATGAAGTGAAGGAACAACAGGAGACTAGTATAGTGTATAGAACAGAGAGTGACACCTCGTACACTGCGAGCTACGTTAGATATATTGTAGTTACCACGACCAGGAGGAAGAGATGAAGTGAAGGAACAACAGGAGACTAGTATAGTGTATAGAACAGAGAGGGACACCTCCTACACCTACGTTACATCTATTGTAGTTACCACTCTCAGGAGGAAGAGATGAAGTGAAGGAACAACAGGAGACTAGTATAGTGTATAGAACAGAGAGGGACACCTCCTACACCTACGTTGCATCTATTGTAGTTACCACAACCAGGAGGAAGGGATGCAGTGAAGGAACAACAGGAGACTAGTATAGTGTATAGAACAGAGAGGGACACCTCGTACACTGCGACCTACGTTACATCTATTGTAGTTACCACAACCAGGAGGAAGGGATGCAGTGAAGGAACAACAGGAGACTAGTATAGTGTATAGAACAGAGAGGGACACCTCCTACACCTACGTTACATCTATTGTAGTTACCACTCTCAGGAGGAAGAGATGAAGTGAAGGAACAACAGGAGACTAGTATAGTGTATAGAACAGAGAGGGACACCTCCTACACCTACGTTACATCTATTGTAGTTACCACTCTCAGGAGGAAGAGATGAAGTGAAGGAACAACAGGAGACTAGTGTAGTGTATAGAACAGAGAGGGACACCTCCTACACCTACGTTACATCTTTTGTAGTTACCACTCTCAGGAGGAAGAGATGAAGTGAAGGAACAACAGGAGACTAGTATAGTGTATAGAACAGAGAGGGACACCTCCTACACCTACGTTACATCTATTGTAGTTACCACTCTCAGGAGGAAGAGATGAAGTGAAGGAACAACAGGAGACTAGTATAGTGTATAGAACAGAGAGGGACACCTCCTACACCTACGTTACATCTATTGTAGTTACCACTCTCAGGAGGAACAGATGAAGTGAAGGAACAACAGGAGACTAGTATAGTGTATAGAACAGAGAGGGACAGCTCGTACACCTACGTTACATCTATTGTAGTTACCACTCTCAGGAGGAAGAGATGAAGTGAAGGAACAACAGGAGACTAGTATAGTGTATAGAACAGAGAGGGACACCTCCTACACCTACGTTGCATCTATTGTAGTTACCACAACCAGGAGGAAGGGATGCAGTGAAGGAACAACAGGAGACTAGTATAGTGTATAGAACAGAGAGGGACACCTCGTACACCTACGTTACATCTATTGTAGTTACCACTCTCAGGAGGAAGAGATGAAGTGAAGGAACAACAGGAGACTAGTATAGTGTATAGAACAGAGAGGGACACCTCGTACACTGCGACCTACGTTAGATATATTGTAGTTACCACTCTCAGGAGGAAGGGATCAAGTGCAGGAACAACAGGAGACTAGTATAGTGTATACAACAGAGAGGGACACCTCGTACACTGCGACCTACGTTACATCTATTGTAGTTACCACTCTCAGGAGGAATGATCAAGTGCAGGAACAACAGGAGACTAGTATAGTGTATAGAACAGAGAGGGACACCTCCTACACTGCGACCTACGTTGCATCTATTGTAGTTACCACAACCAGGAGAAAGAGATGAAGTGAAGGAACAACAGGAGACTAGTATATGTATAGAACAGAGAGGGACACCTCGTACACCTACGTTACATCTATTGTAATTACCACTCTCAGGAGGAAGAGATGAAGTGAAGAAACAGCAGGAGACTAGTATAGTGTATAGAACAGAGAGGGACACCTCGTACACTCCGACCTACGTTACATCTATTGTACTTACTACTCTCAAGAGGAAGGGATGAAGTGAAGGAACAACAGGAGTCTAGTATAGTGTATAGAACAGAGAGGGACACCTCGTACACTCCGACCTACCTTACATCTATTGTACTTACTACTCTCAAGAGGAAGGGATGAAGTGAAGGAACAACAGGAGTCTAGTATAGTGTACAGAACAGAGAGGGACACCTCGTACACTCCGACCTACGTTACATCTATTGTAGTTACCACAACCAGGAGGAAGAGATGAAGTGAAGGAACAACAGGAGTCTAGTATAGTGTATAGAACAGAGAGGGACACCTCGTACACCTACGTTACATCTATTGTAGTTACCGCAACCAGGAGGAAGGGATGAAGTGAAGGAACAACAGGAGACTAGTATAGTGTATAGAACAGAGAGGGACACCTCGTACACTCCGACCTACGTTACATCTATTGTACCTACTACTCTCAAGAGGAAGGGATGAATTGAAGGAACAACAGGAGACTAGTATAGTGTATAGAACAGAGAGGGACACCTCGTACACTCCGACCTACGTTACATCTATTGTACTTACTACTCTCAAGAGGAAGGGATGAAGTGAAGGAACCACAGGAGACTAGCATAGTGTATAGAACAGAGACGGACACCTCGTACACTCCGACCTACGTTACATATATTGTACTTACTACTCTCAGGAGGATGGGATGAAGTGAAGGAACAACAGGAGACTAGTATAGTGTATAGAACAGAGAGGGACACCTCGTACACTCCGACCTACGTTACATCTATTGTACTTGCTACTCTCAGGAGGATGGGATAAAGTGAAGGAACAACAGGAGACTAGTATAGTGTATAGAACAGAGAGGGACACCTCGTACACTCCGACCTACGTTACATCTATTGTAGTTACCACAACCAGGAGGAAGGGATGAAGTGAAGGAACAACAGGAGTCTAGTATAGTGTATAGAACAGAGAGGGACACCCCGTACACCTACGTTACATCTATTGTAGTTACCGCAACCAGGAGGAAGGGATGAAGTGAAGGAACAACAGGAGACTAGTATAGTGCATAGAACAGAGAGGGACACCTCGTACACTGCGACCTAAGTTACATCTATTGTAGTTACCAGATGGAAGGGATGAAGTGAAAGAACAACAGGAGACTAGTATAGTGTATAGAACAGAGAGGGACACCTCGTACACTGCGACCTAAGTTCATCTATTGTAGTTACCACAACCAGGAGGAAGGGATGAAGTGAAGGAACAACAGGAGACTAGTATTGTGTATAGAACAGAGAGGGACACCTCGTACACTGCGACCTACGTTACATCTATTGTAGTTACCGAAACCAGGAGGAAGGGATGAAGTGAAGGAACCACAGTAGACCAATATAGTGTATAGAACAGAGAGGGACACCTCGTACACTCCGACCTACGTTACATCTATTGTAGTTACCACAACCAGGAGGAAGGGATGAAGTGAAGGAACAACAGGAGACTAGTATAGTGTATAGAACAGAGAGGGACACCTCGTACACTCCGACCTACGTTACATCTATTGTAGTTACCACTCTCAAGAGGAAGGGATGAAGTGAAGGAACAACAGGAGACTAGTATAGTGTATAGAACAGAGAGGGACACCTCGTACACTGACCGACGTTACATCTATTGTAGTTACGACTCTCAAGAGGAAGGGATGAAGTGAAGGAACCTCAGGAGACTAGTATACTGTATAGAACAAAGAGGGACACCTCGTACACTGCGACCTACGTTGCATCTATTGTAGTTACCACTCTCAAGAGGAAGGGATGAAGTGAAGGAACAACAGGAGACTAGTATAGTGTATAGAACAGAGAGGGACACCTCCTACACTGCGACCTACGTTACATCTATTGTAGTTACCACTCTCAAGAGGAAGGGATGAAGTGAAGGAACACCAGGAGAGTAGTATAGTGTATAGAACAGAGAGGGACACCTCCTACACTGCGACCTACGTTACATCTATTGTAGTTACCACTCTCAAGAGGTAGGGATGAAGTGAAGGAAGAACTGGAAACTAGTATAGTGTATAGAACAGAGAGGGACACCTCGTACACCTACGTTACATCTATTGTAGTTACCACTCTCAGGAGGAAGGGATGTAGTGAAGGAACAACAGGAGACTAGTATAGTGTATAGAACAGAGAGGGACACCTCGTACACCTACGTTACATCTATTGTAGTTACCGCTCTCAGGAGGAAGGGATGAAGTGAAGGAACAACAGGAGACTAGTATTGTGTATAGAACAGAGAGGGACACCTCGTACACTGCGACCTACGTTACATCTATTGTAGTTACCACTCTCAGGAGGAAGGGATGAAGTGAAGGAACAACAGGAGACTAGTATAGTGTATAGAACAGAGAGGGACACCTCGTACACCTACGTTACATCTATTGTAGTTACCGCTCTCAGGAGGAAGGGATGAAGTGAAGGAACAACAGGAGACTAGTATAGTGTATAGAACAGAGAGGGACACCTCGTACACTGCGACCTACGTTACATCTATTGTAGTTACCACTCTCAGGAGGAAGGGATCAAGTGCAGGAACAACAGGAGACTGGTATAGTGTATAGAACAGAGAGGGACACCTCGTACACTGCGACCTACGTTGCATCTATTGTAGTTACCATAACCAGGAGGAAGAGATGAAGTGAAGGAACAACAGGAGACTAGTATAGTGTATAGAACAGAGAGGGACACCTCCTACACTGCGACCTACGTTACATCTATTGTAGTTACCACTCTCAAGAGGAAGGGATGAAGTGAAGGAACACCAGGAGAGTAGTATAGTGTATAGAACAGAGAGGGACACCTCCTACACTGCGACCTACGTTACATCTATTGTAGTTACCACTCTCAAGAGGTAGGGATGAAGTGAAGGAAGAACTGGAAACTAGTATAGTGTATAGAACAGAGAGGGACACCTCGTACACCTACGTTACATCTATTGTAGTTACCACTCTCAGGAGGAAGGGATGTAGTGAAGGAACAACAGGAGACTAGTATAGTGTATAGAACAGAGAGGGACACCTCGTACACCTACGTTACATCTATTGTAGTTACCGCTCTCAGGAGGAAGGGATGAAGTGAAGGAACAACAGGAGACTAGTATAGTGTATAGAACAGAGAGGGACACCTCGTACACTGCGACCTACGTTACATCTATTGTAGTTACCACTCTCAGGAGGAAGGGATGAAGTGAAGGAACAACAGGAGACTAGTATAGTGTATAGAACAGAGAGGGACACCTCGTACACCTACGTTACATCTATTGTAGTTACCGCTCTCAGGAGGAAGGGATGAAGTGAAGGAACAACAGGAGACTAGTATAGTGTATAGAACAGAGAGGGACACCTCGTACACTGCGACCTACGTTACATCTATTGTAGTTACCACTCTCAGGAGGAAGGGATCAAGTGCAGGAACAACAGGAGACTGGTATAGTGTATAGAACAGAGAGGGACACCTCGTACACTGCGACCTACGTTGCATCTATTGTAGTTACCATAACCAGGAGGAAGAGATGAAGTGAAGGAACAACAGGAGACTAGTATAGTGTATAGAACAGAGAGGGACACCTCCTACACCTACGTTACATCTATTGTAGTTACCACTCTCAGGAGAAAGGGATGAAGTGAAGGAACAACAGGAGACTAGTATAGTGTATAGAACAGAGAGGGACAACTCGTACACTGCGACCTACGTTACATCTATTGTAGTTACCACAACCAGGAGGAAGGGATCAAGTGCAGGAACAACAGGAGACTAGTATAGTGTATAGAACAGAGAGGGACACCTCGTACACCTACGTTACATCTATTGTAGTTGCCACTCTCAGGAGGAACAGATGAAGTGAAGAAACAACAGGAGACTAGTATAGTGGATAGAACAGAGAGGGACACCTCGTACACCTACGTTACATCTATTGTAGTTACCACTCTCAGGAGGAAGAGATGAAGTGAAGAAACAACAGGAGACTAGTATAGTGTATAGAACAGAGAGGGACAGCTCGTACACTGCGACCTACGTTACATTTATTGTAGTTACCACTCTCAGGAGGAAGGGATGAAGTGAAGGAACAACAGGAGACTAGTATAGTGTATAGAACAGAGAGGGACACCTCGTACACCTACGTTACATCTATTGTAATTACCACTCTCAGGAGGAAGGGATCAAGTGCAGGAACAACAGGAGACTAGTGCAGTGTATAGAATAGAGAGGGACACCTCGTACACCTACGTTAGATCTATTGTAGTTACCACTCTCAGGAGGAAGAGATGAAGTGGAGAAACAACAGGAGACTAGTATAGTGTATAGAACAGAGAGAAACACCTCGTACACCTACGTTACATCTATTGTAGTTACCACTCTCAGCAGGAAGAGAGGAAGTGAAGAAACAACAGGAGACTAGTATAGTGTATAGAACAGAGAGGGACACCTCGTACACCTACGTTACATCTATTGTAGTTACCACTCTCAGGAGGAAGAGATGAAGTGAAGGAACAACAGGAGACTAGTATAGTGTATAGAACAGAGAGGGACACCTCGTACACCTACGTTACATATATTGTAGTTACCACTCTCAGGAGGAAGAGATGAAGTGAAGGAACAACAGGAGACTAGTATGGTGTATAGAACAGAGAGGGACACCTCGTACACCTACGTTACATCTACTGTAGTTACCACTCTCAGGAGGAAGAGATGAAGTGAAGAAACAACAGGAGACTAGTATGGTGTATAGAACAGAGAGGGACACCTCGTACACTGCGACCTACTTTACATCTATTGTAGTTACCAATCTCAGGAGGAAGAGAAGAAGTAAAGGAACAACAGGAGACTAGTATAGTGTATAGAACAGAGAGGGACACCTCGTACACTGCGACCTACGTTACATCTATTGTAGTTACCACTCTCAGGAGGAAGGGATCAAGTGCAGGAACAACAGGAGACTAGTATAGTGTATAGAACAGAGAGGGACACCTCGTACACCTACGTTACATCTATTGTAGTTACCACTCTCAGGAGGAAGAGATGAAGTGAAGAAACAACAGGAGACTAGTATAGTGTATAGAACAGAGAAGGACACCTCGTACACTGCGACCTACGTTACACATATTGTAGTTACCACTCTCAGGAGGAAGGGATCAAGTGCAGGAACAACAGCAGACTACTATAGTGTATAGAACAGAGAGGGACACCTCGTACACTGCGACCTACGTTACATCTATTGTAGTTACCACTCTCAGGAGGAAGGGATCAAGTGCAGGAACAACAGGAGACTAGTATAGAGTATAGAACAGAGAAAGACACCTCGTACACCAACGTTACATCTATTGTAGTTACCACTCTCAGGAGGAAGGGATCAAGCGCAGGAACAACAGGAGACTAGTATAGTGTATAGAAGAGAGAGGGACACCTCGTACACTGCAACCTAGGTTACATCTATTGTAGTTACCGCAACCAGGAGGAAGGGATGAAGTGAAGGAACAACAGGAGACTAGTATAGTTTATAGAAATGAGAGGGACACCTCGTACACCTACGTTACATCTATTGTAGTTACCACAACCAGGAAGATGGGATGAAGTGAAGGAACAACAGGAGACTAGTATAGTGTATAGAACAGAGAGGGACACCTCGTACACCTACGTTACATCTATTGTAGTTACCACAACCAGGAGGAAGGGATGAAGTGAAGGAACAACAGGAGACTAGTATAGTGTATAGAACAGAGAGGGACACCTCGTACACCTACGTTACATCTATTGTAGTTACCGCAACCAGGAGGAAGGGATGAAGTGAAGGAACAACAGGAGACTAGTATAGTGTATAGAACAGAGAGGAACAGTTTGTACACCTACGTTACAACTATTGTAGTTACCACAACCAGGAGGATGGGATGAAGTGAAGGAACAAAAGGAGACTAGTATAGTGTATAGAACAGAGAGGGACACCTCGTACACTGCGACCTAAGTTACATCTATTGTAGTTACCGCAACCAGGAGCAAGGGATGAAGTGAAGGAACCACAGGAGACCAGTATAGTGTATAGAACAGAGAGGGACACCTCGTACACTCCGACCTACGTTACATCTATTGTAGTTACCGCTCTCAGGAGGAAGGGATGAAGTGAAGGAACCACAGGAGGCCAGTATAGTGTAAAGAACAGAGAGGGACACCTCGTACACTCCGACCTACGTTGCATCTATTGTAGTTACCACAACCAGGAGGAAGGGATGAAGTGAAGGAACAACAGGAGTCTAGTATAGTGTATAGAACAGAGAGGGATACCTCGTACACTCCGACCTACGTTACATCTATTGTAGTTACCATAACCAGGAGGAAGGGATGAAGTGAAGGAACAACAGGAGTCTAGTATAGTGTATAGAACAGAGAGGGACACCTCGTACACTCCGACCTACGTTGCATCTATTGTAGTTACCACAACCAGGAGGAAGGGATGAAGTGAAGGAACAACAGGAGTCTAGTATAGTGTATAGAACAGAGAGGGACACTTCGTACACCTACGTTACATCTATTGTAGTTACCGCAACCAGGAGGAAGGGATGAAGTGAAGGAACAACAGGAGACTAGTATAGTGTATAGAACAGAGAGGGACACCTCGTACACTCCGACCTACGTTACATCTATTGTACTTACTACTCTCAAGAGGAAGGGATGAAGTGAAGGAACAACAGGAGTCTAGTATAGTGTATAGAACAGAGAGGGACACCTCGTACACTCCGACCTACCTTACATCTATAGTACTTACTACTCTCAAGAGGAAGGGATGAAGTGAAGGAACAACAGGAATCTAGTATAGTGTACAGAACAGAGAGGAACACCTCGTACACTCCGACCTACGTTACATCTATTGTAGTTACCACAACCAGGAGGAAGGGATGAAGTGAAGGAACAACAGGAGTCTAGTATAGTGTATAGAACAGAGAGGGACACCTCGTACACCTACGTTACATCTATTGTAGTTACCGCAACCAGGAGGAAGGGATGAAGTGAAGGAACAACAGGAGACTAGTATAGTGTATAGAACAGAGAGGGACACCTCGTACACTCTGACCTACGTTACATCTATTGTACTTACTACTCTCAAGAGGAAGGGATGAATTGAAGGAACAACAGGAGACTAGTATAGTGTATAGAACAGAGAGGGACACCTCGTACACTCCGACCTACGTTACATCTATTGTACTTACTACTCTCAAGAGGAAGGGATGAAGTGAAGGAACCACAGGAGACTAGTATAGTGTATTGAACAGAGAGGGACACCTCGTACACTCCGACCGATGTTACATCTATTGCACTTACTACTCTCAGGAGGATGGGATAAAGTGAAGGAACAACAGGAGAGTAGTATAGTGTATAGAACAGAGAGGGACACCTCGTACACTACGACCTACGTTACATCTATTGTAGTTACCGCAACCAGGAGGAAGGGATGAAGTGAAGGAACAACAGGAGTCTAGTATAGTGTATAGAACAGAGAGGGACACCTCGTACACCTACGTTACATCTATTGTAGTTACCGCAACCAGGAGGAAGGGATGAAGTGAAAGAACAACAGGAGACTAGTATAGTGTATAGAACAGAGAGGGACACCTCCTACACTGCGACCTACGTTGCATCTATTGTAGTTACCACAACCAGGAGAAAGAGATGAAGTGAAGGAACAACAGGAGACTAGTATATGTATAGAACAGAGAGGGACACCTCGTACACCTACGTTACATCTATTGTAATTACCACTCTCAGGAGGAAGAGATGAAGTGAAGAAACAGCAGGAGACTAGTATAGTGTATAGAACAGAGAGGGACACCTCGTACACTCCGACCTACGTTACATCTATTGTACTTACTACTCTCAAGAGGAAGGGATGAAGTGAAGGAACAACAGGAGTCTAGTATAGTGTATAGAACAGAGAGGGACACCTCGTACACTCCGACCTACCTTACATCTATTGTACTTACTACTCTCAAGAGGAAGGGATGAAGTGAAGGAACAACAGGAGTCTAGTATAGTGTACAGAACAGAGAGGGACACCTCGTACACTCCGACCTACGTTACATCTATTGTAGTTACCACAACCAGGAGGAAGAGATGAAGTGAAGGAACAACAGGAGTCTAGTATAGTGTATAGAACAGAGAGGGACACCTCGTACACCTACGTTACATCTATTGTAGTTACCGCAACCAGGAGGAAGGGATGAAGTGAAGGAACAACAGGAGACTAGTATAGTGTATAGAACAGAGAGGGACACCTCGTACACTCCGACCTACGTTACATCTATTGTACCTACTACTCTCAAGAGGAAGGGATGAATTGAAGGAACAACAGGAGACTAGTATAGTGTATAGAACAGAGAGGGACACCTCGTACACTCCGACCTACGTTACATCTATTGTACTTACTACTCTCAAGAGGAAGGGATGAAGTGAAGGAACCACAGGAGACTAGCATAGTGTATAGAACAGAGACGGACACCTCGTACACTCCGACCTACGTTACATATATTGTACTTACTACTCTCAGGAGGATGGGATGAAGTGAAGGAACAACAGGAGACTAGTATAGTGTATATAACAGAGAGGGACACCTCGTACACTCCGACCTACGTTACATCTATTGTACTTGCTACTCTCAGGAGGATGGGATAAAGTGAAGGAACAACAGGAGACTAGTATAGTGTATAGAACAGAGAGGGACACCTCGTACACTCCGACCTACGTTACATCTATTGTAGTTACCACAACCAGGAGGAAGGGATGAAGTGAAGGAACAACAGGAGTCTAGTATAGTGTATAGAACAGAGAGGGACACCCCGTACACCTACGTTACATCTATTGTAGTTACCGCAACCAGGAGGAAGGGATGAAGTGAAGGAACAACAGGAGACTAGTATAGTGCATAGAACAGAGAGGGACACCTCGTACACTGCGACCTAAGTTACATCTATTGTAGTTACCAGATGGAAGGGATGAAGTGAAAGAACAACAGGAGACTAGTATAGTGTATAGAACAGAGAGGGACACCTCGTACACTGCGACCTAAGTTCATCTATTGTAGTTACCACAACCAGGAGGAAGGGATGAAGTGAAGGAACAACAGGAGACTAGTATTGTGTATAGAACAGAGAGGGACACCTCGTACACTGCGACCTACGTTACATCTATTGTAGTTACCGCAACCAGGAGGAAGGGATGAAGTGAAGGAACCACAGTAGACCAATATAGTGTATAGAACAGAGAGGGACACCTCGTACACTCCGACCTACGTTACATCTATTGTAGTTACCACAACCAGGAGGAAGGGATGAAGTGAAGGAACAACAGGAGACTAGTATAGTGTATAGAACAGAGAGGGACACCTCGTACACTCCGACCTACGTTACATCTATTGTAGTTACCACTCTCAAGAGGAAGGGATGAAGTGAAGGAACAACAGGAGACTAGTATAGTGTATAGAACAGAGAGGGACACCTCGTACACTGACCGACGTTACATCTATTGTAGTTACGACTCTCAAGAGGAAGGGATGAAGTGAAGGAACCTCAGGAGACTAGTATAGTGTATAGAACAAAGAGGGACACCTCGTACACTGCGACCTACGTTGCATCTATTGTAGTTACCACTCTCAAGAGGAAGGGATGAAGCGAAGGAACAACAGGAGACTAGTATAGTGTATAGAACAGAGAGGGACACCTCCTACACTGCGACCTACGTTACATCTATTGTAGTTACCACTCTCAAGAGGAAGGGATGAAGTGAAGGAACACCAGGAGAGTAGTATAGTGTATAGAACAGAGAGGGACACCTCCTACACTGCGACCTACGTTACATCTATTGTAGTTACCACTCTCAAGAGGTAGGGATGAAGTGAAGGAAGAACTGGAAACTAGTATAGTGTATAGAACAGAGAGGGACACCTCGTACACCTACGTTACATCTATTGTAGTTACCACTCTCAGGAGGAAGGGATGTAGTGAAGGAACAACAGGAGACTAGTATAGTGTATAGAACAGAGAGGGACACCTCGTACACCTACGTTACATCTATTGTAGTTACCGCTCTCAGGAGGAAGGGATGAAGTGAAGGAACAACAGGAGACTAGTATAGTGTATAGAACAGAGAGGGACACCTCGTACACTGCGACCTACGTTACATCTATTGTAGTTACCACTCTCAGGAGGAAGGGATGAAGTGAAGGAACAACAGGAGACTAGTATAGTGTATAGAACAGAGAGGGACACCTCGTACACCTACGTTACATGTATTGTAGTTACCGCTCTCAGGAGGAAGGGATGAAGTGAAGGAACAACAGGAGACTAGTATAGTGTATAGAACAGAGAGGGACACCTCGTACACTGCGACCTACGTTACATCTATTGTAGTTACCACTCTCAGGAGGAAGGGATCAAGTGCAGGAACAACAGGAGACTGGTATAGTGTATAGAACAGAGAGGGACACCTCGTACACTGCGACCTACGTTGCATCTATTGTAGTTACCATAACCAGGAGGAAGAGATGAAGTGAAGGAACAACAGGAGACTAGTATAGTGTATAGAACAGAGAGGGACACCTCCTACACTGCGACCTACGTTACATCTATTGTAGTTACCACTCTCAAGAGGAAGGGATGAAGTGAAGGAACACCAGGAGAGTAGTATAGTGTATAGAACAGAGAGGGACACCTCCTACACTGCGACCTACGTTACATCTATTGTAGTTACCACTCTCAAGAGGTAGGGATGAAGTGAAGGAAGAACTGGAAACTAGTATAGTGTATAGAACAGAGAGGGACACCTCGTACACCTACGTTACATCTATTGTAGTTACCACTCTCAGGAGGAAGGGATGTAGTGAAGGAACAACAGGAGACTAGTATAGTGTATAGAACAGAGAGGGACACCTCGTACACCTACGTTACATCTATTGTAGTTACCGCTCTCAGGAGGAAGGGATGAAGTGAAGGAACAACAGGAGACTAGTATAGTGTATAGAACAGAGAGGGACACCTCGTACACTGCGACCTACGTTACATCTATTGTAGTTACCACTCTCAGGAGGAAGGGATGAAGTGAAGGAACAACAGGAGACTAGTATAGTGTATAGAACAGAGAGGGACACCTCGTACACCTACGTTACATCTATTGTAGTTACCGCTCTCAGGAGGAAGGGATGAAGTGAAGGAACAACAGGAGACTAGTATAGTGTATAGAACAGAGAGGGACACCTCGTACACTGCGACCTACGTTACATCTATTGTAGTTACCACTCTCAGGAGGAAGGGATCAAGTGCAGGAACAACAGGAGACTGGTATAGTGTATAGAACAGAGAGGGACACCTCGTACACTGCGACGTACGTTGCATCTATTGTAGTTACCATAACCAGGAGGAAGAGATGAAGTGAAGGAACAACAGGAGACTAGTATAGTGTATAGAACAGAGAGGGACACCTCCTACACCTACGTTACATCTATTGTAGTTACCACTCTCAGGAGAAAGGGATGAAGTGAAGGAACAACAGGAGACTAGTATAGTGTATAGAACAGAGAGGGACAACTCGTACACTGCGACCTACGTTACATCTATTGTAGTTACCACAACCAGGAGGAAGGGATCAAGTGCAGGAACAACAGGAGACTAGTATAGTGTATAGAACAGAGAGGGACACCTCGTACACCTACGTTACATCTATTGTAGTTGCCACTCTCAGGAGGAACAGATGAAGTGAAGAAACAACAGGAGACTAGTATAGTGGATAGAACAGAGAGGGACACCTCGTACACCTACGTTACATCTATTGTAGTTACCACTCTCAGGAGGAAGAGATGAAGTGAAGAAACAACAGGAGACTAGTATAGTGTATAGAACAGAGAGGGACACCTCGTACACTGCGACCTACGTTACATCTATTGTAGTTACCACTCTCAGGAGGAAGGGATGAAGTGAAGGAACAACAGGAGACTAGTATAGTGTATAGAACAGAGAGGGACACCTCCTACACTGCGACCTACGTTACATCTATTGTAGTTACCACTCTCAGGAGGAAGGGATCAAGTGCAGGAACAACAGGAGACTAGTGCAGTGTATAGAATAGAGAGGGACACCTCGTACACCTACGTTAGATCTATTGTAGTTACCACTCTCAGGAGGAAGAGATGAAGTGGAGAAACAACAGGAGACTAGTATAGTGTATAGAACAGAGAGAAACACCTCGTACACCTACGTTACATCTATTGTAGTTACCACTCTCAGGAGGAAGAGATGAAGTGAAGAAACAACAGGAGACTAGTATAGTGTATAGAACAGAGAGGGACACCCCGTACACCTACGTTACATCTATTGTAGTTACCACTCTCAGCAGGAAGAGAGGAAGTGAAGAAACAACAGGAGACTAGTATAGTGTATAGAACAGAGAGGGACACCTCGTACACCTACGTTACATCTATTGTAGTTACCACTCTCAGGAGGAAGAGATGAAGTGAAGGAACAACAGGAGACTAGTATAGTGTATAGAACAGAGAGGGACACCTCGTACACCTACGTTACATATATTGTAGTTACCACTCTCAGGAGGAAGAGATGAAGTGAAGGAACAACAGGAGACTAGTATGGTGTATAGAACAGAGAGGGACACCTCGTACACCTACGTTACATCTATTGTAGTTACCACTCTCAGGAGGAAGAGATGAAGTGAAGGAACAACAGGAGACCAGTATAGTGTATAGAACAGAGAGGGACACCTCGTACACCTACGTTACATCTACTGTAGTTACCACTCTCAGGAGGAAGAGATGAAGTGAAGAAACAACAGGAGACTAGTATGGTGTATAGAACAGAGAGGGACACCTCGTACACTGCGACCTACTTTACATCTATTGTAGTTACCAATCTCAGGAGGAAGAGAAGAAGTAAAGGAACAACAGGAGACTAGTATAGTGTATAGAACAGAGAGGGACACCTCGTACACTGCGACCTACGTTACATCTATTGTAGTTACCACTCTCAGGAGGAAGGGATCAAGTGCAGGAACAACAGGAGACTAGTATAGTGTATAGAACAGAGAGGGACACCTCGTACACCTACGTTACATCTATTGTAGTTACCACTCTCAGGAGGAAGAGATGAAGTGAAGAAACAACAGGAGACTAGTATAGTGTATAGAACAGAGAAGGACACCTCGTACACTGCGACCTACGTTACACATATTGTAGTTACCACTCTCAGGAGGAAGGGATCAAGTGCAGGAACAACAGCAGACTACTATAGTGTATAGAACAGAGAGGGACACCTCGTACACTGCGACCTACGTTACATCTATTGTAGTTACCACTCTCAGGAGGAAGGGATCAAGTGCAGGAACAACAGGAGACTAGTATAGAGTATAGAACAGAGAAAGACACCTCGTACACCAACGTTACATCTATTGTAGTTACCACTCTCAGGAGGAAGGGATCAAGCGCAGGAACAACAGGAGACTAGTATAGTGTATAGAAGAGAGAGGGACACCTCGTACACTGCAACCTAGGTTACATCTATTGTAGTTACCGCAACCAGGAGGAAGGGATGAAGTGAAGGAACAACAGGAGACTAGTATAGTTTATAGAACAGAGAGGGACACCTCGTACACCTACGTTACATCTATTGTAGTTACCACAACCAGGAAGATGGGATGAAGTGAAGGAACAACAGGAGACTAGTATAGTGTATAGAACAGAGAGGGACACCTCGTACACCTACGTTACATCTATTGTAGTTACCACAACCAGGAGGAAGCGATGAAGTGAAGGAACAACAGGAGACTAGTATAGTGTATAGAACAGAGAGGGACACCTCGTACACCTACGTTACATCTATTGTAGTTACCGCAACCAGGAGGAAGGGATGAAGTGAAGGAACAACAGGAGACTAGTATAGTGTATAGAACAGAGAGGAACAGCTCGTACACCTACGTTACAACTATTGTAGTTACCACAACCAGGAGGATGGGATGAAGTGAAGGAACAAAAGGAGACTAGTATAGTGTATAGAACAGAGAGGGACACCTCGTACACTGCGACCTAAGTTACATCTATTGTAGTTACCGCAACCAGGAGCAAGGGATGAAGTGAAGGAACCACAGGAGACCAGTATAGTGTATAGAACAGAGAGGGACACCTCGTACACTCCGACCTACGTTACATCTATTGTAGTTACCGCTTTCAGGAGGAAGGGATGAAGTGAAGGAACCACAGGAGGCCAGTATAGTGTAAAGAACAGAGAGGGACACCTCGTACACTCCGACCTACGTTGCATCTATTGTAGTTACCACAACCAGGAGGAAGGGATGAAGTGAAGGAACAACAGGAGTCTAGTATAGTGTATAGAACAGAGAGGGACACCTCGTACACTCCGACCTACGTTACATCTATTGTAGTTACCATAACCAGGAGGAAGGGATGAAGTGAAGGAACAACAGGAGTCTAGTATAGTGTATAGAACAGAGAGGGACACCTCGTACACTCCGACCTACGTTGCATCTATTGTAGTTACCACAACCAGGAGGAAGGGATGAAGTGAAGGAACAACAGGAGTCTAGTATAGTGTATAGAACAGAGAGGGACACTTCGTACACCTACGTTACATCTATTGTAGTTACCGCAACCAGGAGGAAGGGATGAAGTGAAGGAACAACAGGAGACTAGTATAGTGTATAGAACAGAGAGGGACACCTCGTACACTCCGACCTACGTTACATCTATTGAACTTACTACTCTCAAGAGGAAGGGATGAAGTGAAGGAACAACAGGAGTCTAGTATAGTGTATAGAACAGAGAGGGACACCTCGTACACTCCGACCTACCTTACATCTATAGTACTTACTACTCTCAAGAGGAAGGGATGAAGTGAAGGAACAACAGGAATCTAGTATAGTGTACAGAACAGAGAGGGACACCTCGTACACTCCGACCTACGTTACATCTATTGTAGTTACCACAACCAGGAGGAGGGGATGAAGTGAAGGAACAACAGGAGTCTAGTATAGTGTATAGAACAGAGAGGGACACCTCGTACACCTACGTTACATCTATTGTAGTTACCGCAACCAGGAGGAAGGGATGAAGTGAAGGAACAACAGGAGACTAGTATAGTGTATAGAACAGAGAGGGACACCTCGTACACTCTGACCTACGTTACATCTATTGTACTTACTACTCTCAAGAGGAAGGGATGAATTGAAGGAACAACAGGAGACTAGTATAGTGTATAGAACAGAGAGGGACACCTCGTACACTCCGACCTACGTTACATCTATTGTACTTACTACTCTCAAGAGGAAGGGATGAAGTGAAGGAACCACAGGAGACTAGTATAGTGTATTGAACAGAGAGGGACACCTCGTACACTCCGACCGATGTTACATCTATTGCACTTACTACTCTCAGGAGGATGGGATAAAGTGAAGGAACAACAGGAGAGTAGTATAGTGTATAGAACAGAGAGGGACACCTCGTACACTCCGACCTACGTTACATCTATTGTAGTTACCGCAACCAGGAGGAAGGGATGAAGTGAAGGAACAACAGGAGTCTAGTATAGTGTATAGAACAGAGAGGGACACCTCGTACACCTACGTTACATCTATTGTAGTTACCGCAACCAGGAGGAAGGGATGAAGTGAAAGAACAACAGGAGACTAGTATAGTGCATAGAACAGAGAGGGACACCTCGTACACTGCGACCTAAGTTACATCTATTGTAGTTACCAGATGGAAGGGATGAAGTGAAAGAACAACAGGAGACTAGTATAGTGTATAGAACAGAGAGGGACACCTCGTACACTTCGACCTAAGTTCATCTATTGTACTTACTACTCTCAAGAGGAAGGGATGAAGTGAAGGAACAACAGGAGACCAGTATAGTGTATAGAACAGAGAGGGACACCTCGTACACTCCGGCCTACGTTACATCTATTGTACTTACTACTCTCAAGAGGAAGGGATGAAGTGAAGGAACCACAGGAGACCAGTATAGTGTATAGAACAGAGAGGGACACCTCGTACACTCCGACCTACGTTACATCTATTGTACTTACTACTCTCAAGAGGAAGGGATGAAGTGAAGGAACAACAGGAGACCAGTATAGTGTATAGAACAGAGAGGGACACCTCGTACACTCCGACCTACGTTACATCTATTGTAGTTACTACTCTCAAGAGGAAGGGATGAAGTGAAGGAACAACAGGAGACTAGTATAGTGTATAGAACAGAGAGGGACACCTCGTACACTGACCGACGTTACATCTATTGTAGTTACGACTCTCAAGAGGAAGGGATGAAGTGAAGGAACCTCAGGAGACTAGTATAGTGTATAGAACAAAGAGGGAAACTTCGTACACTGCGACCTACGTTGCATCTATTGTAGTTACCACTCTCAAGAGGAAGGGATGAAGTGAAGGAGCAACAGGAGACTAGTATAGTGTATAGAACAGAGAGGGACACCTCCTACACTGCGACCTACGTTACATCTATTGTAGTTAGCACTCTCAAGAGGAAGGGATGAAGTGAAGGAACAACAGGAGAGTAGTATAGTGTATAGAACAGAGAGGGACACCTCCTACACTGCGACCTACGTTACATCTATTGTAGTTACCACTCTCAAGAGGAAGGGATGAAGCGAAGGAAGAACTGGAAACTAGTATAGTGTATAGAACAGAGAGGGACACCTCGTACACCTACGTTACATCTATTGTAGTTACCACTCTCAGGAGGAAGGGATGTAGTGAAGGAACAACAGGAGAGTAGTATAGTGTATAGAACAGAGAGGGACACCTCGTACACCTACGTTACATCTATTGTAGTTACCGCTCTCAGGAGGAAGGGATGAAGTGAAGGAACAACAGGAGACTAGTATAGTGTATATAACAGAGAGGGACACCTCGTACACTGCGACCTACGTTACATCTATTGTAGTTACCACTCTCAGGAGGAAGGGATGAAGTGAAGGAACAACAGGAGACTAGTATAGTGTATAGAACAGAGAGGGACACCTCGTACACCTACGTTACATCTATTGTAGTTACCGCTCTCAGGAGGAAGGGATGAAGTGAAGGAACAACAGGAGACTAGTATAGTGTATAGAACAGAGAGGGACACCTCCTACACTGCGACCTACGTTACATCTATTGTAGTTACCACAACCAGGAGGAAGGGATGAAGTGAAGGAACTACAGGAGACTAGTATAGTGTATAGAACAGAGAGGGACACCTCCTACACTGCGACCTACGTTACATCTATTGTAGTTACCACAACCAGGAGGAAGGGATGAAGTGAAGGAACTACAGGAGACTAGTATAGTGTATAGAACAGAGAGGGACACCTCGTACACTGCGACCTACGTTACATCTATTGTAGTTACCACAACCAGGGGGAAGGGATGAAGTGAAGGAACTACAGGAGACTAGTATAGTGTATAGAACAGAGAGGGACACCTCGTACACTGCGACCTACGTTACATCTATTGTAGTTACCACAACCAGGAGGAAGGGATGAAGTGAAGCAACAACAGGAGACTAGTATAGTGTATAGAACAGAGAGGGACACCTCCTACACCTACGTTACATCTATTGTAGTTACCACTCTCAGGAGGAAGGGATGAAGTGAAGGAACAACAGGAGACTAGTATAGTGTAAAGAACAGAGAGGGACACCTCGTGCACTGCGACCTACGTTACATCTATTGTAGTTACCACAACCAGGAGGATGGGATGAAGTGAAGGAACAACAGGAGACTAGTATAGTGTATAGAACAGAGAGGGACACCTCGTACACCGACCTAAGTTACATCTATTGTAGTTACCACTCTCAAGAGGAAGGGATGAAGTGAAGGAACTACAGGAGACTAGTATATTGTATAGAACAGAGAGGGACACCTCGTACACTGCGACCTACGTTACATCTATTGTAGTTACCACTCTCAAGAGGAAGGGATGAAGTGAAGGAACTACAGGAGACTAGTATATTGTATAGAACAGACAGGGACACCTCGTACACTGCGACCTACGTTACATCTATTGTAGTTACCACTCTCAAGAGGAAGGGATGAAGTGAAGGAACTACAGGAGACTAGTATATTGTATAGAACAGAGAGGGACACCTCGTACACTGCGACCTACGTTACATCTATTGTAGTTACCACTCTCAGGAGGAAGGGATCAAGTGCAGGAACAACAGGAGACTAGTATAGTGTATAGAACAGAGAGGGACACCTCGTACACTGCGAACTACGTTACATCTATTGTAGTTACCACTCTCAAGAGGAAGGGATGAAGTGAAGGAACTACAGGAGACTAGTATATTGTATAGAACAGAGAGGGACACCTCGTACACTGCGACCTACGTTACATCTATTTTAGTTACCACAACCAGGAGGAAGGGATGAAGTGAAGGAACAACAGGAGACTAGTATAGTGTATAGAACAGGGAGGGACACCTCGTGCACTGCGAACTACGTTACATCTATTGTAGTTACCACAACCAGGAGGAAGGGATGAAGTGAAGGAACAACAGGAGACTAGTATAGTGTATAGAACAGAGAGGGACACCTCGTACACTGCGACCTACGTTACATCAATTGTAGTCACCACAACCAGGAGGAAGGGATGAACGGAAGGAACAACAGGAGACTAGTATAGTGTATAGAACAGAGAGGGACACCGCGTGCACTGCGACCTACGTTACATCTATTGTAGTTACCACAACCAGGAGGAAGGGATGAAGTGAAGGAACATTAGGAGACTAGTATAGTGTATAGAACAGAGAGGGACACCTCGTGCACTGCGACCTACGTTACATCTATTGTAGTTACCACAACCAGGAGGAAGGGATGAAGTGAAGGAACAACAGGAGAATAGTATAGTGTATAGAACAGAGAGGGACACCTCCTACACTGCGACCTACGTTGCATCTATTGTAGTTACCACAACCAGGAGGAAGAGATGAAGTGAAGGAACAACAGGAGACTAGTATAGTGTATAGAACAGAGAGAGACACCTCGTATACTGCGACCTACGTTACATCTATTGTAGTTACCACAACCAGGAGGAAGGGATCAAGTGCAGGAACAACAGGAGACTAGTATAGTGTATAGAACAGAGAGGGACACCTCGTACACCTACGTTACATCTATTGTAGTTACCACTCTCAGGAGGAAGAGATGAAGTGAAGAAACAACAGGAGACTAATATAGTGTATAGAACAGAGAGGGACACCTCGTACACTGCGACCTACGTTACATCTATTGCAGTTACCACTCTCAGGAGGAAGGGATCAAGTGCAGGAACAACAGGAGACTAGTATAGTGTATAGAACAGACAGGGACACCTCGTACACTGCGACCTACGTTACATCTATTGTAGTTACCACTCTCAGGAGGAAGGGATCAAGTGCAGGAACAACAGGAGACTAGTATAGTCTATAGAACAGAGAGGGACAGCTCGTACACTGCGACCTACGTTACATCTATTGTAGTTACCACACTCAGAAGGAAGGGATCAAGTGCAGGAACAACAGGAGACTAGTATAGTGTATAGAACAGAGAGGGACACCTCGTACATTGCGACCTACGTTACATCTATTGTAGTTACCACTCTCAGGAGGAAGGGATCAAGTGCAGGAACAACAGGAGACTAGTATAGTGTATAGAACAGAGAGGGACACCTCGTACACTGCGACCTACGTTACATCTATTGTAGTTACCACCCTCAGGAGGAAGAGATCAAGTGCAGGAACAACACGAGACTAGTATAGTGTATAGAACAGAGAGGGACACCTCGTACACTGCGACCTACGTTACATCTATTGTAGTTACCACTCTCAGGAGGAAGGGATCAAGTGCAGGAACAACAGGAGACTAGTATAGTGTATAGAACAGAGAGGGACACCTCCTATACTGCGACCTACGTTGCAACTATTGTAGTTACCACAACCAGGAGGAAGGGATGAAGTGAAGGAACAACAGGAGACTAGTATAGTGTATAGAACAGAGAGGGACACCTCCTACACCTACGTTACATCTATTGTAGTTACCACTCTCAGGAGGAAGAGATGAAGTGAAGGAACAACAGGTCACTAGTATACTGTATAGAACAGAGAGGGACACCTCGTACACTGCGACCTACGTTGCATCTATTGTAGTTACCACAACCAGGAGGAAGGGATGAAGTGAAGGAACAACAGGAGACTAGTATACTGTATAGAACAGAGAGGGACACCTCCTACACTGCGAACTACGTTGCATCTATTGTAGTTACCACAACCAGGAGAAAGGGATGAAGTGAAGGAACAACAGGAGACGAGTATGGTGTATAGAACAGAGAGGGACACCTCCTACACCTACGTTACATCTATTGTAATTACCACTCTCAGGAGGAAGAGATGAAGTGAAGGAACAACAGGAGACTAGTATAGTGTATAGAAAAGAGAGGGACACCTCGTACACTGCGACCTACGTTAGATATATTGTAGTTACCACGACCAGGAGGAAGAGATGAAGTGAAGGAACAACAGGAGACTGGTATAGTGTATAGAACAGAGAGGGACACCTCCTACACCTACGTTACATCTATTGTAGTTACCACTCTCAGGAGGAAGAGATGAAGTGAAGGCACAACAGGAGACTAGTATAGTGTATAGAACAGAGAGGGACACCTCGTACACCTACGTTACATCTATTGTAGTTACCACTCTCACGAGGAAGGGATGAAGCGAAGGAACAACAGGAGACTAGTATAGTGTATAGAACAGAGAGGGACACCTCCTACACCTACGTTACATCTATTGTAGTTACCACTCTCAGGAGGAAGAGATGAAGTGAAGGAACAACAGGAGACTAGTATAGTGTATAGAACAGAGAGGGACACCTCCTACACCTACGTTACATCTATTGTAGTTACCACTCTCAGGAGGAAGAGATGAAGTGAAGGAACAACAGGAGACTAGTATAGTGTATAGAACAGAGAGGGACACCTCCTACACCTACGTTACATCTATTGTAGTTACCACTCTCAGGAGGAAGAGATGAAGTGAAGGAACAACAGGAGACTAGTATAGTGTATAGAACAGAGAGGGACACCTCCTACACCTACGTTACATCTATTGTAGTTACCACTCTCAGGAGGAAGAGATGAAGTGAAGGAACAACAGGAGACTAGTATAGTGTATAGAACAGAGAGGGACACCTCCTACACCTACGTTACATCTATTGTAGTTACCATTCTCAGGAGGAAGAGATGAAGTGAAGGAACAACAGGAGACTAGTATAGTGTATAGAACAGAGAGGGACACCTCCTACACCTACGTTACATCTATTGTAGTTACCACTCTCAGGAGGAAGAGATGAAGTGAAGGAACAACAGGAGACTAGTATAGTGTATAGAACAGAGAGGGACACCTCGTACACCTACGTTACATCTATTGTAGTTACCACTCTCAGGAGGAAGAGATGAAGTGAAGGAACAACAGGAGACTAGTATAGTGTATAGAACAGAGAGGGACACCTCCTACACCTACGTTACATCTATTGTAGTTACCACTCTCAGGAGGAACAGATGAAGTGAAGGAACAACAGGAGACTAGTATAGTGTATAGAACAGAGAGGGACACCTCCTACACCTACGTTACATCTATTGTAGTTACCACTCTCAGGAGGAACAGATGAAGTAAAGGAACAACAGGAGACTAGTATAGTGTATAGAACAGAGAGGGACACCTCGTACACTGCGACCTACGTTAGATATATTGTAGTTACCACGACCAGGAGGAAGAGATGAAGTGAAGGAACAACAGGAGACTAGTATAGTGTATAGAACAGAGAGGGACGCCTCCTACACCTACGTTACATCTATTGTAGTTACCACTCTCAGGAGGAAGAGATGAAGTGAAGGAACAACAGGAGACTAGTATAGTGTATAGAACAGAGAGGGACACCTCCTACACCTACGTTGCATCTATTGTAGTTACCACAACCAGGAGGAAGGGATGCAGTGAAGGAACAACAGGAGACTAGTATAGTGTATAGAACAGAGAGGGACACCTCCTACACCTACGTTACATCTATTGTAGTTACCACTCTCAGGAGGAAGAGATGAAGTGAAGGAACAACAGGAGACTAGTATAGTGTATAGAACAGAGAGGGACACCTCGTACACCTACGTTACATCTATTGTAGTTACCACTCTCAGGAGGAAGGGATGAAGTGAAGGAACAACAGGAGACTAGTATAGTGTATAGAACAGAGAGGGACACCTCCTACACCTACGTTACATCTATTGTAGTTACCACTCTCAGGAGGAAGAGATGAAGTGAAGGAACAACAGGAGACTAGTATAGTGTATAGAACAGAGAGGGACACCTCCTACACCTACGTTACATCTATTGTAGTTACCACTCTCAGGAGGAACAGATGAAGTGAAGGAACAACAGGAGACTAGTATAGTGTATAGAACAGAGAGGGACACCTCGTACACCTACGTTACATCTATTGTAGTTACCACTCTCAGGAGGAAGAGATGAAGTGAAGGAACAACAGGAGACTAGTATAGTGTACAGAACAGAGAGGGACACCTCCTACACCTACGTTGCATCTATTGTAGTTACCACAACCAGGAGGAAGGGATGCAGTGAAGGAACAACAGGAGACTAGTATAGTGTATAGAACAGAGAGGGACACCTCGTACACCTACGTTACATCTATTGTAGTTACCACTCTCAGGAGGAAGAGATGAAGTGAAGGAACAACAGGAGACTAGTATAGTGTATAGAACAGAGAGGGACACCTCGTACACTGCGACCTACGTTAGATATATTGTAGTTACCACTCTCAGGAGGAAGGGATCAAGTGCAGGAACAACAGGAGACTAGTATAGTGTATAGAACAGAGAGGGACACCTCGTACACTGCGACCTACGTTACATCTATTGTAGTTACCACTCTCAGGAGGAATGATCAAGTGCAGGAACAACAGGAGACTAGTATAGTGTATAGAACAGAGAGGGACACCTCCTACACTGCGACCTACGTTGCATCTATTGTAGTTACCACAACCAGGAGGAAGAGATGAAGTGAAGGAACAACAGGAGACTAGTATATGTATAGAACAGAGAGGGACACCTCGTACACCTACGTTACATCTATTGTAGTTACCACTCTCAGGAGGAAGAGATGAAGTGAAGAAACAGCAGGAGACTAGTATAGTGTATAGAACAGAGAGGGACACCTCGTACACCTACGTTACATCTATTGTAGTTACCACTCTCAGGAGGAAGAGATGAAGTGAAGAAACAACAGGAGACTAGTATAGTGTATAGAACAGAGAGGGACACCTCGTACACTGCGACCTACGTTACATCTATTGTAGTTACCACTCTCAGGAGGAAGGGATGAAGTGAAGGAACTACAGGAAACTAGTATAGTGTATAGAACAGAGAGGGACACCTCGTACACCTACGTTACATCTATTGTAGTTATCACTCTCAGAAGGAAGGGATCAAGTGCAGGAACAACAGGAGACTAGTATAGTGTATAGAACAGAGAGGGACACCTCGTACACCTACGTTACATCTATTGTAGTTACCACTCTCAGGAGGAAGAGATGAAGTGAAGAAACAACAGGAGACTAGTATAGTGTATAGAACAGAAAGGGACACCTCGTACACCTACGTTACATCTATTGTAGATACCACTCTCAGGAGGAAGAGATGAAGTGAAGAAACAACAGGAGACTAGTATAGTGTATAGAACAGAGAGGGACACCTCATACATCTACGTTACATCTATTGTAGTTACCACAACCAGGAAGATGGGATGAAGTGAAGGAACAACAGGAGACTAGTATAGTGTATAGAACAGAGAGGGACACCTCGTACACCTACGTTACATCTATTGTAGTTACCACAACCAGGAGGAAGCGATGAAGTGAAGGAACAACAGGAGACTAGTATAGTGTATAGAACAGAGAGGGACACCTCGTACACCTACGTTACATCTATTGTAGTTACCGCAACCAGGAGGAAGGGATGAAGTGAAGGAACAACAGGAGACTAGTATAGTGTATAGAACAGAGAGGAACAGCTCGTACACCTACGTTACAACTATTGTAGTTACCACAACCAGGAGGATGGGATGAAGTGAAGGAACAAAAGGAGACTAGTATAGTGTATAGAACAGAGAGGGACACCTCGTACACTGCGACCTAAGTTACATCTATTGTAGTTACCGCAACCAGGAGCAAGGGATGAAGTGAAGGAACCACAGGAGACCAGTATAGTGTATAGAACAGAGAGGGACACCTCGTACACTCCGACCTACGTTACATCTATTGTAGTTACCGCTTTCAGGAGGAAGGGATGAAGTGAAGGAACCACAGGAGGCCAGTATAGTGTAAAGAACAGAGAGGGACACCTCGTACACTCCGACCTACGTTGCATCTATTGTAGTTACCACAACCAGGAGGAAGGGATGAAGTGAAGGAACAACAGGAGTCTAGTATAGTGTATAGAACAGAGAGGGACACCTCGTACACTCCGACCTACGTTACATCTATTGTAGTTACCATAACCAGGAGGAAGGGATGAAGTGAAGGAACAACAGGAGTCTAGTATAGTGTATAGAACAGAGAGGGACACCTCGTACACTCCGACCTACGTTGCATCTATTGTAGTTACCACAACCAGGAGGAAGGGATGAAGTGAAGGAACAACAGGAGTCTAGTATAGTGTATAGAACAGAGAGGGACACTTCGTACACCTACGTTACATCTATTGTACTTACCGCAACCAGGAGGAAGGGATGAAGTGAAGGAACAACAGGAGACTAGTATAGTGTATAGAACAGAGAGGGACACCTCGTACACTCCGACCTACGTTACATCTATTGTACTTACTACTCTCAAGAGGAAGGGATGAAGTGAAGGAACAACAGGAGTCTAGTATAGTGTATAGAACAGAGAGGGACACCTCGTACACTCCGACCTACCTTACATCTATAGTACTTACTACTCTCAAGAGGAAGGGATGAAGTGAAGGAACAACAGGAATCTAGTATAGTGTACAGAACAGAGAGGGACACCTCGTACACTCCGACCTACGTTACATCTATTGTAGTTACCACAACCAGGAGGAAGGGATGAAGTGAAGGAACAACAGGAGTCTAGTATAGTGTATAGAACAGAGAGGGACACCTCGTACACCTACGTTACATCTATTGTAGTTACCGCAACCAGGAGGAAGGGATGAAGTGAAGGAACAACAGGAGACTAGTATAGTGTATAGAACAGAGAGGGACACCTCGTACACTCTGACCTACGTTACATCTATTGTACTTACTACTCTCAAGAGGAAGGGATGAATTGAAGGAACAACAGGAGACTAGTATAGTGTATAGAACAGAGAGGGACACCTCGTACACTCCGACCTACGTTACATCTATTGTACTTACTACTCTCAAGAGGAAGGGATGAAGTGAAGGAACCACAGGAGACTAGTATAGTGTATTGAACAGAGAGGGACACCTCGTACACTCCGACCGATGTTACATCTATTGCACTTACTACTCTCAGGAGGATGGGATAAAGTGAAGGAACAACAGGAGAGTAGTATAGTGTATAGAACAGAGAGGGACACCTCGTACACTCCGACCTACGTTACATCTATTGTAGTTACCGCAACCAGGAGGAAGGGATGAAGTGAAGGAACAACAGGAGTCTAGTATAGTGTATAGAACAGAGAGGGACACCTCGTACACCTACGTTACATCTATTGTAGTTACCGCAACCAGGAGGAAGGGATGAAGTGAAAGAACAACAGGAGACTAGTATAGTGCATAGAACAGAGAGGGACACCTCGTACACTGCGACCTAAGTTACATCTATTGTAGTTACCAGATGGAAGGGATGAAGTGAAAGAACAACAGGAGACTAGTATAGTGTATAGAACAGAGAGGGACACCTCGTACACTTCGACCTAAGTTCATCTATTGTACTTACTACTCTCAAGAGGAAGGGATGAAGTGAAGGAACAACAGGAGACCAGTATAGTGTATAGAACAGAGAGGGACACCTCGTACACTCCGGCCTACGTTACATCTATTGTACTTACTACTCTCAAGAGGAAGGGATGAAGTGAAGGAACCACAGGAGACCAGTATAGTGTATAGAACAGAGAGGGACACCTCGTACACTCCGACCTACGTTACATCTATTGTACTTACTACTCTCAAGAGGAAGGGATGAAGTGAAGGAACAACAGGAGACCAGTATAGTGTATAGAACAGAGAGGGACACCTCGTACACTCCGACCTACGTTACATCTATTGTAGTTACTACTCTCAAGAGGAAGGGATGAAGTGAAGGAACAACAGGAGACTAGTATAGTGTATAGAACAGAGAGGGACACCTCGTACACTGACCGACGTTACATCTATTGTAGTTACGACTCTCAAGAGGAAGGGATGAAGTGAAGGAACCTCAGGAGACTAGTATAGTGTATAGAACAAAGAGGGAAACTTCGTACACTGCGACCTACGTTGCATCTATTGTAGTTACCACTCTCAAGAGGAAGGGATGAAGTGAAGGAGCAACAGGAGACTAGTATAGTGTATAGAACAGAGAGGGACACCTCCTACACTGCGACCTACGTTACATCTATTGTAGTTAGCACTCTCAAGAGGAAGGGATGAAGTGAAGGAACAACAGGAGAGTAGTATAGTGTATAGAACAGAGAGGGACACCTCCTACACTGCGACCTACGTTACATCTATTGTAGTTACCACTCTCAAGAGGAAGGGATGAAGCGAAGGAAGAACTGGAAACTAGTATAGTGTATAGAACAGAGAGGGACACCTCGTACACCTACGTTACATCTATTGTAGTTACCACTCTCAGGAGGAAGGGATGTAGTGAAGGAACAACAGGAGAGTAGTATAGTGTATAGAACAGAGAGGGACACCTCGTACACCTACGTTACATCTATTTAAGTTACCGCTCTCAGGAGGAAGGGATGAAGTGAAGGAACAACAGGAGACTAGTATAGTGTATATAACAGAGAGGGACACCTCGTACACTGCGACCTACGTTACATCTATTGTAGTTACCACTCTCAGGAGGAAGGGATGAAGTGAAGGAACAACAGGAGACTAGTATAGTGTATAGAACAGAGAGGGACACCTCGTACACCTACGTTACATCTATTGTAGTTACCGCTCTCAGGAGGAAGGGATGAAGTGAAGGAACAACAGGAGACTAGTATAGTGTATAGAACAGAGAGGGACACCTCCTACACTGCGACCTACGTTACATCTATTGTAGTTACCACAACCAGGAGGAAGGGATGAAGTGAAGGAACTACAGGAGACTAGTATAGTGTATAGAACAGAGAGGGACACCTCCTACACTGCGACCTACGTTACATCTATTGTAGTTACCACAACCAGGAGGAAGGGATGAAGTGAAGGAACTACAGGAGACTAGTATAGTGTATAGAACAGAGAGGGACACCTCGTACACTGCGACCTACGTTACATCTATTGTAGTTACCACAACCAGGGGGAAGGGATGAAGTGAAGGAACTACAGGAGACTAGTATAGTGTATAGAACAGAGAGGGACACCTCGTACACTGCGACCTACGTTACATCTATTGTAGTTACCACAACCAGGAGGAAGGGATGAAGTGAAGCAACAACAGGAGACTAGTATAGTGTATAGAACAGAGAGGGACACCTCCTACACCTACGTTACATCTATTGTAGTTACCACTCTCAGGAGGAAGGGATGAAGTGAAGGAACAACAGGAGACTAGTATAGTGTAAAGAACAGAGAGGGACACC
This sequence comes from Deroplatys truncata, assembly GCA_030765065.1. Classification (NCBI taxonomy): domain Eukaryota; kingdom Metazoa; phylum Arthropoda; class Insecta; order Mantodea; family Mantidae; genus Deroplatys; species Deroplatys truncata. Next base: position 3,100,453 of record CM060984.1, read on the forward strand.
TCGTGCACTGCGACCTACGTTACATCTATTGTAGTTACCACAACCAGGAGGATGGGATGAAGTGAAGGAACAACAGGAGACTAGTATAGTGTATAGAACAGAGAGGGACACCTCGTACACCGACCTAAGTTACATCTATTGTAGTTACCACTCTCAAGAGGAAGGGATGAAGTGAAGGAACTACAGGAGACTAGTATATTGTATAGAACAGAGAGGGACACCTCGTACACTGCGACCTACGTTACATCTATTGTAGTTACCACTCTCAAGAGGAAGGGATGAAGTGAAGGAACTACAGGAGACTAGTATGTTGTATAGAACAGACAGGGACACCTCGTACACTGCGACCTACGTTACATCTATTGTAGTTACCACTCTCAAGAGGAAGGGATGAAGTGAAGGAACTACAGGAGACTAGTATATTGTATAGAACAGAGAGGGACACCTCGTACACTGCGACCTACGTTACATCTATTGTAGTTACCACTCTCAGGAGGAAGGGATCAAGTGCAGGAACAACAGGAGACTAGTATAGTGTATAGAACAGAGAGGGACACCTCGTACACTGCGAACTACGTTACATCTATTGTAGTTACCACTCTCAAGAGGAAGGGATGAAGTGAAGGAACTACAGGAGACTAGTATATTGTATAGAACAGAGAGGGACACCTCGTACACTGCGACCTACGTTACATCTATTTTAGTTACCACAACCAGGAGGAAGGGATGAAGTGAAGGAACAACAGGAGACTAGTATAGTGTATAGAACAGGGAGGGACACCTCGTGCACTGCGAACTACGTTACATCTATTGTAGTTACCACAACCAGGAGGAAGGGATGAAGTGAAGGAACAACAGGAGACTAGTATAGTGTATAGAACAGAGAGGGACACCTCGTACACTGCGACCTACGTTACATCAATTGTAGTCACCACAACCAGGAGGAAGGGATGAAGGGAAGGAACAACAGGAGACTAGTATAGTGTATAGAACAGAGAGGGACACCGCGTGCACTGCGACCTACGTTACATCTATTGTAGTTACCACAACCAGGAGGAAGGGATGAAGTGAAGGAACATTAGGAGACTAGTATAGTGTATAGAACAGAGAGGGACACCTCGTGCACTGCGACCTACGTTACATCTATTGTAGTTACCACAACCAGGAGGAAGGGATGAAGTGAAGGAACAACAGGAGAATAGTATAGTTTATAGAACAGAGAGGGACACCTCCTACACTGCGACCTACGTTGCATCTATTGTAGTTACCACAACCAGGAGGAAGAGATGAAGTGAAGGAACAACAGGAGACTAGTATAGTGTATAGAACAGAGAGAGACACCTCGTATACTGCGACCTACGTTACATCTATTGTAGTTACCACAACCAGGAGGAAGGGATCAAGTGCAGGAACAACAGGAGACTAGTATAGTGTATAGAACAGAGAGGGACACCTCGTACACCTACGTTACATCTATTGTAGTTACCACTCTCAGGAGGAAGAGATGAAGTGAAGAAACAACAGGAGACTAATATAGTGTATAGAACAGAGAGGGACACCTCGTACACTGCGACCTACGTTACATCTATTGCAGTTACCACTCTCAGGAGGAAGGGATCAAGTGCAGGAACAACAGGAGACTAGTATAGTGTATAGAACAGACAGGGACACCTCGTACACTGCGACCTACGTTACATCTATTGTAGTTACCACTCTCAGGAGGAAGGGATCAAGTGCAGGAACAACAGGAGACTAGTATAGTCTATAGAACAGAGAGGGACAGCTCGTACACTGCGACCTACGTTACATCTATTGTAGTTACCACACTCAGAAGGAAGGGATCAAGTGCAGGAACAACAGGAGACTAGTATAGTGTATAGAACAGAGAGGGACACCTCGTACATTGCGACCTACGTTACATCTATTGTAGTTACCACTCTCAGGAGGAAGGGATCAAGTGCAGGAACAACAGGAGACTAGTATAGTGTATAGAACAGAGAGGGACACCTCGTACACTGCGACCTACGTTACATCTATTGTAGTTACCACCCTCAGGAGGAAGAGATCAAGTGCAGGAACAACACGAGACTAGTATAGTGTATAGAACAGAGAGGGACACCTCGTACACTGCGACCTACGTTACATCTATTGTAGTTACCACTCTCAGGAGGAAGGGATCAAGTGCAGGAACAACAGGAGACTAGTATAGTGTATAGAACAGAGAGGGACACCTCCTATACTGCGACCTACGTTGCAACTATTGTAGTTACCACAACCAGGAGGAAGGGATGAAGTGAAGGAACAACAGGAGACTAGTATAGTGTATAGAACAGAGAGGGACACCTCCTACACCTACGTTACATCTATTGTAGTTACCACTCTCAGGAGGAAGAGATGAAGTGAAGGAACAACAGGTCACTAGTATACTGTATAGAACAGAGAGGGACACCTCGTACACTGCGACCTACGTTGCATCTATTGTAGTTACCACAACCAGGAGGAAGGGATGAAGTGAAGGAACAACAGGAGACTAGTATACTGTATAGAACAGAGAGGGACACCTCCTACACTGCGAACTACGTTGCATCTATTGTAGTTACCACAACCAGGAGAAAGGGATGAAGTGAAGGAACAACAGGAGACGAGTATGGTGTATAGAACAGAGAGGGACACCTCCTACACCTACGTTACATCTATTGTAATTACCACTCTCAGGAGGAAGAGATGAAGTGAAGGAACAACAGGAGACTAGTATAGTGTATAGAACAGAGAGGGACACCTCGTACACTGCGACCTACGTTAGATATATTGTAGTTACCACGACCAGGAGGAAGAGATGAAGTGAAGGAACAACAGGAGACTAGTATAGTGTATAGAACAGAGAGGGACACCTCGTACACTGCGACCTACGTTAGATATATTGTAGTTACCACGACCAGGAGGAAGAGATGAAGTGAAGGAACAACAGGAGACTAGTATAGTGTATAGAACAGAGAGGGACACCTCGTACACTGCGACCTACGTTAGATATATTGTAGTTACCACGACCAGGAGGAAGAGATGAAGTGAAGGCACAACAGGAGACTAGTATAGTGTATAGAACAGAGAGGGACACCTCGTACACCTACGTTACATCTATTGTAGTTACCACTCTCACGAGGAAGGGATGAAGCGAAGGAACAACAGGAGACTAGTATAGTGTATAGAACAGAGAGGGACACCTCCTACACCTACGTTACATCTATTGTAGTTACCACTCTCAGGAGGAAGAGATGAAGTGAAGGAACAACAGGAGACTAGTATAGTGTATAGAACAGAGAGGGACACCTCCTACACCTACGTTACATCTATTGTAGTTACCACTCTCAGGAGGAAGAGATGAAGTGAAGGAACAACAGGAGACTAGTATAGTGTATAGAACAGAGAGGGACACCTCCTACACCTACGTTACATCTATTGTAGTTACCACTCTCAGGAGGAAGAGATGAAGTGAAGGAACAACAGGAGACTAGTATAGTGTATAGAACAGAGAGGGACACCTCCTACACCTACGTTACATCTATTGTAGTTACCACTCTCAGGAGGAACAGATGAAGTGAAGGAACAACAGGAGACTAGTATAGTGTATAGAACAGAGAGGGACACCTCGTACACTGCGACCTACGTTAGATATATTGTAGTTACCACGACCAGGAGGAAGAGATGAAGTGAAGGAACAACAGGAGACTAGTATAGTGTATAGAACAGAGAGGGACGCCTCCTACACCTACGTTACATCTATTGTAGTTACCACTCTCAGGAGGAAGAGATGAAGTGAAGGAACAACAGGAGACTAGTATAGTGTATAGAACAGAGAGGGACACCTCCTACACCTACGTTGCATCTATTGTAGTTACCACAACCAGGAGGAAGGGATGCAGTGAAGGAACAACAGGAGACTAGTATAGTGTATAGAACAGAGAGGGACACCTCCTACACCTACGTTACATCTATTGTAGTTACCACTCTCAGGAGGAAGAGATGAAGTGAAGGAACAACAGGAGACTAGTATAGTGTATAGAACAGAGAGGGACACCTCCTACACCTACGTTGCATCTATTGTAGTTACCACAACCAGGAGGAAGGGATGCAGTGAAGGAACAACAGGAGACTAGTATAGTGTATAGAACAGAGAGGGACACCTCCTACACCTACGTTACATCTATTGTAGTTACCACTCTCAGGAGGAAGAGATGAAGTGAAGGAACAACAGGAGACTAGTATAGTGTATAGAACAGAGAGGGACACCTCCTACACCTACGTTACATCTATTGTAGTTACCACTCTCAGGAGGAACAGATGAAGTGAAGGAACAACAGGAGACTAGTATAGTGTATAGAACAGAGAGGGACACCTCGTACACCTACGTTACATCTATTGTAGTTACCACTCTCAGGAGGAAGAGATGAAGTGAAGGAACAACAGGAGACTAGTATAGTGTACAGAACAGAGAGGGACACCTCCTACACCTACGTTGCATCTATTGTAGTTACCACAACCAGGAGGAAGGGATGCAGTGAAGGAACAACAGGAGACTAGTATAGTGTATAGAACAGAGAGGGACACCTCGTACACCTACGTTACATCTATTGTAGTTACCACTCTCAGGAGGAAGAGATGAAGTGAAGGAACAACAGGAGACTAGTATAGTGTATAGAACAGAGAGGGACACCTCGTACACTGCGACCTACGTTAGATATATTGTAGTTACCACTCTCAGGAGGAAGGGATCAAGTGCAGGAACAACAGGAGACTAGTATAGTGTATAGAACAGAGAGGGACACCTCGTACACTGCGACCTACGTTACATCTATTGTAGTTACCACTCTCAGGAGGAATGATCAAGTGCAGGAACAACAGGAGACTAGTATAGTGTATAGAACAGAGAGGGACACCTCCTACACTGCGACCTACGTTGCATCTATTGTAGTTACCACAACCAGGAGGAAGAGATGAAGTGAAGGAACAACAGGAGACTAGTATATGTATAGAACAGAGAGGGACACCTCGTACACCTACGTTACATCTATTGTAGTTACCACTCTCAGGAGAAAGGGATGAAGTGAAGGAACAACAGGAGACTAGTATAGTGTATAGAACAGAGAGGGACACCTCGTACACTGCGACCTACGTTACATCTATTGTAGTTACCACAACCAGGAGGAAGGGATCAAGTGCAGGAACAACAGGAGACTAGTATATGTATAGAACAGAGAGGGACACCTCGTACACCTACGTTACATCTATTGTAGTTACCACTCTCAGGAGGAAGAGATGAAGTGAAGAAACAGCAGGAGACTAGTATAGTGTATAGAACAGAGAGGGACACCTCGTACACCTACGTTACATCTATTGTAGTTACCACTCTCAGGAGGAAGAGATGAAGTGAAGAAACAACAGGAGACTAGTATAGTGTATAGAACAGAGAGGGACACCTCGTACACTGCGACCTACGTTACATCTATTGTAGTTACCACTCTCAGGAGGAAGGGATGAAGTGAAGGAACTACAGGAAACTAGTATAGTGTATAGAACAGAGAGGGACACCTCGTACACCTACGTTACATCTATTGTAGTTATCACTCTCAGAAGGAAGGGATCAAGTGCAGGAACAACAGGAGACTAGTATAGTGTATAGAACAGAGAGGGACACCTCGTACACCTACGTTACATCTATTGTAGTTACCACTCTCAGGAGGAAGAGATGAAGTGAAGAAACAACAGGAGACTAGTATAGTGTATAGAACAGAAAGGGACACCTCGTACACCTACGTTACATCTATTGTAGATACCACTCTCAGGAGGAAGAGATGAAGTGAAGAAACAACAGGAGACTAGTATAGTGTATAGAACAGAGAGGGACACCTCATACATCTACGTTACATCTATTGTAGTTACCACTCTCAGGAGGAAGAGATGAAGTGAAGAAACAACAGGAGACTAGTATAGTGTATAGAACAGAGAGGGACACCTCGTACACCTACGTTACATCTATTGTAGTTACCACTCTCAGGAGGAAGAGATGAAGTGAAGAAACAACAGGAGACTAGTATAGTGTATAGAACAGAGAGGGACACCTCGTACACCTACGTTACATATATTGTAGTTACCACTCTCAGGAGGAAGAGATGAAGTGAAGAAACAACAGGAGACTAGTATAGTGTATAGAACAGAGAGGGACACCTCGTACACCTACGGTACATCTATTGTAGTTACCACTCTCAGGAGGAAGAGATGAAGTGAAGGAACAACAGGAGACTAGTATAGTGTATAGAACAGAGAGGGACACCTCGTACACCTACGTTACATCTATTGTAGTTACCACTCTCAGGAGGAAGAGATGAAGTGAAGAAACAACAGGAGACTAGTATAGTGTATAGAACAGAGAGGGACACCTCGTACACTGCGACCTACGTTACATCTATTGTAGTTACCACTCTCAGGTGGAAGAGATGAAGTGAAGGAACAACAGGAGACTAGTATAGTGTATAGAACAGAGACATACACCTCGTACACTTGCGACCTACGTTACATCTATTGTAGTTACCACTCTCAGGAGGAAGGGATCAAGTGCAGGAACAACAGGAGACTAGTATAGTGTATAGAACAGAGGGGGACACCTCGTACACTGCGACCTACGTTACATCTATTGTAGTTACCACTCTCAGGAGGAAGGGATGAAGTGAAGGAACAACAGGAGACTAGTATAGTGTATAGAACAGAGAGGGACACCTCGGACACCTACGTTACATCTATTGTAGTTACCACTCTCAGGAGGAAGGGATCAAGTGCAGGAACAACAGGAGACTAGTGTAGTGTATAGAATAGAGAGGGACACCTCCTACACCTACGTTACATCTATTGTAGTTACCACTCTCAGGAGGAAGAGATGAAGTGAAGGAACAACAGGAGACTAGTATAGTGTATAGAACAGAGAGGGACACCTCGTACACCTACGTTACATATATTGTGGTTACCACTCTCAGGAGGAAGAGATGAAGTGAAGGAACAACAGGAGACTAGTATAGTGTATAGAACAGAGAGGGACACCTCCTACACCTACGTTACATCTATTGTAGTTACCACTCTCAGGAGGAAGAGATGAAGTGAAGGAACAACAGGAGACTAGTATAGTGTATAGATAAGAGAGGGACACCTCGTACACCTACGTTACATCTATTGTAGTTACCACTCTCAGGAGGAAGAGATGAAGTGAAGAAACAACAGGAGACTAGTATAGTGTATAGAACAGAGAGGGACACCTCGTGCACTGCGACCTACTTTACATCTATTGTAGTTACCAATCTCAGGAGGAAGAGATGAAGTAAAGGAACAACAGGAGACTAGTATAGTGTATAGAACAGAGAGGGACACCTCGTACACTGCGACCTACGTTACATCTATTGTAGTTACCACTCTCAGGAGGAAGGGATCAAGTGCAGGAACAACAGGAGACTAGTATAGTGTATAGAACAGAGAGGGACACCTCGTACACCTACGTTACATCTATTGTAGTTACCACTCTCAGGAGGAAGAGATGAAGTAAAGAAACAACAGGAGACTAGTATATGTATAGAACAGAGAGGGACACCTCGTACTCTGCGACCTACGTTACACCTATTGTAGTTACCACTCTCAGGAGGACGGGATCAAGTGCAGGAACAACAGCAGACTACTATAGTGTATAGAACAGAGAGGGACACCTCGTACACTGCGACCTACGTTACATCTATTGTAGTTACCACTCTCAGGAGGAAGGGATCAAGTGCAGGAACAACAGGAAACTAGTATAGTGTATAGAACAGAGAGGGACACCTCGTACACCTACGTTACATCTATTGTAGATACCACTCTCAGGAGGAAGGGATCAAGCGACGGAACAACAGGAGACTAGTATAGTGTATAGAACAGAGAGGGATACCTCGTACACTGCGACCTAAGTTACATCTATTGTAGTTACCGCAACCAGGAGGAAGGGATGAAGTGAAGGAACAACAGGAGACTAGTATAGTGTATAGAACAGAGAGGGACACCTCGTACACCTACGTTACATCTATTGTAGTTACCACAACCAGGAGGAAGGGATGAAGTGAAGGAATACAGGAGACTAGTATAGTGTATAGAACACAGAGGGACACCTCGTACACTGCGACCTACGTTACATCTATTGTAGTTACCACAACCAGGAGGATGGCATGAAGTGAAGGAACAACAGGAGACTAGTATAGTGTATAGAAGAGAGAGGGACACCTCGTACACTCCGACCTACGTTACATCTATTGTAGTTACCACAACCAGGAGGAAGGGATGAAGTGAAGGAACAACAGGAGTCTAGTATAGTGTATAGAACAGAGAGGGACACCCCGTACACCTACGTTACATCTATTGTAGTTACCGCAACCAGGAGGAAGGGATGAAGTGAAGGAACAACAGGAGACTAGTATAGTGCATAGAACAGAGAGGGACACCTCGTACACTGCGACCTAAGTTACATCTATTGTAGTTACCAGATGGAAGGGATGAAGTGAAAGAACAACAGGAGACTAGTATAGTGTATAGAACAGAGAGGGACACCTCGTACACTGCGACCTAAGTTCATCTATTGTAGTTACCACAACCAGGAGGAAGGGATGAAGTGAAGGAACAACAGGAGACTAGTATTGTGTATAGAACAGAGAGGGACACCTCGTACACTGCGACCTACGTTGCATCTATTGTAGTTACCGCAACCAGGAGGAAGGGATGAAGTGAAGGAACCACAGTAGACCAATATAGTGTATAGAACTGAGAGGGACACCTCGTACACTCCGACCTACGTTACATCTATTGTAGTTACCACAACCAGGAGGAAGGGATGAAGTGAAGGAACAACAGGAGACTAGTATAGTGTATAGAACAGAGAGGGACACCTCGTACACTCCGACCTACGTTACATCTATTGTAGTTACCACTCTCAAGAGGAAGGGATGAAGTGAAGGAACAACAGGAGACTAGTATAGTGTATAGAACAGAGAGGGACACCTCGTACACTGCGACCCACGTTGCATCTATTGTAGTTACCACTCTCAAGAGGAAGGGATGAAGTGAAGGAACAACAGGAGATTAGTATAGTGTATAGAAGAGAGAGGGACACCTCCTACACTGCGACCTGCGTTACATCTATTGTAGTTACCACTCTCAAGAGGAAGGGATGAAGTGAAGGAACACCAGGAGAGTAGTATAGTGTATAGAACAGAGAGGGACACCTCCTACACTGCGACCTACGTTACATCTATTGTAGTTACCACTCTCAAGAGGTAGGGATGAAGTGAAGGAAGAACTGGAAACTAGTATAGTGTATAGAACAGAGAGGGACACCTCGTACACCTACGTTACATCTATTGTAGTTACCACTCTCAGGAGGAAGGGATGTAGTGAAGGAACAACAGGAGACTAGTATAGTGTATAGAACAGAGAGGGACACCTCGTACACCTACGTTACATCTATTGTAGTTACCGCTCTCAGGAGGAAGGGATGAAGTGAAGGAATAACAGGACACTAGTATAGTGTATAGAACAGAGAGGGACACCTCGTACACTGCGACCTACGTTACATCTATTGTAGTTACCACTCTCAGGAGGAAGGGATGAAGTGAAGGAACAACAGGAGACTAGTATAGTGTATAGAACAGAGAGGGACACCTCGTACACCTACGTTACATCTATTGTAGTTACCGCTCTCAGGAGGAAGGGATGAAGTGAAGGAACAACAGGAGACTAGTATAGTGTATAGAACAGAGAGGGACACCTCGTACACTGCGACCTACGTTACATCTATTGTAGTTACCACTCTCAGGAGGAAGGGATCAAGTGCAGGAACAACAGGAGACTGGTATAGTGTATAGAACAGAGAGGGACACCTCGTACACTGCGACCTACGTTGCATCTATTGTAGTTACCATAACCAGGAGGAAGAGATGAAGTGAAGGAACAACAGGAGACTAGTATAGTGTATAGAACAGAGAGGGACACCTCCTACACTGCGACCTACGTTACATCTATTGTAGTTACCACTCTCAAGAGGAAGGGATGAAGTGAAGGAACACCAGGAGAGTAGTATAGTGTATAGAACAGAGAGGGACACCTCCTACACTGCGACCTACGTTACATCTATTGTAGTTACCACTCTCAAGAGGTAGGGATGAAGTGAAGGAAGAACTGGAAACTAGTATAGTGTATAGAACAGAGAGGGACACCTCGTACACCTACGTTACATCTATTGTAGTTACCACTCTCAGGAGGAAGGGATGTAGTGAAGGAACAACAGGAGACTAGTATAGTGTATAGAACAGAGAGGGACACCTCGTACACCTACGTTACATCTATTGTAGTTACCGCTCTCAGGAGGAAGGGATGAAGTGAAGGAACAACAGGAGACTAGTATAGTGTATAGAACAGAGAGGGACACCTCGTACACTGCGACCTACATTACATCTATTGTAGTTACCACTCTCAGGAGGAAGGGATGAAGTGAAGGAACAACAGGAGACTAGTATAGTGTATAGAACAGAGAGGGACACCTCGTACACCTACGTTACATCTATTGTAGTTACCGCTCTCAGGAGGAAGGGATGAAGTGAAGGAACAACAGGAGACTAGTATAGTGTATAGAACAGAGAGGGACACCTCGTACACTGCGACCTACGTTACATCTATTGTAGTTACCACTCTCAGGAGGAAGGGATCAAGTGCAGGAACAACAGGAGACTGGTATAGTGTATAGAACAGAGAGGGACACCTCGTACACTGCGACCTACGTTGCATCTATTGTAGTTACCATAACCAGGAGGAAGAGATGAAGTGAAGGAACAACAGGAGACTAGTATAGTGTATAGAACAGAGAGGGACACCTCCTACACCTACGTTACATCTATTGTAGTTACCACTCTCAGGAGAAAGGGATGAAGTGAAGGAACAACAGGAGACTAGTATAGTGTATAGAACAGAGAGGGACAACTCGTACACTGCGACCTACGTTACATCTATTGTAGTTACCACAACCAGGAGGAAGGGATCAAGTGCAGGAACAACAGGAGACTAGTATAGTGTATAGAACAGAGAGGGACACCTCGTACACCTACGTTACATCTATTGTAGTTGCCACTCTCAGGAGGAACAGATGAAGTGAAGAAACAACAGGAGACTAGTATAGTGGATAGAACAGAGAGGGACACCTCGTACACCTACGTTACATCTATTGTAGTTACCACTCTCAGGAGGAAGAGATGAAGTGAAGAAACAACAGGAGACTAGTATAGTGTATAGAACAGAGAGGGACACCTCGTACACTGCGACCTACGTTACATCTATTGTAGTTACCACTCTCAGGAGGAAGGGATGAAGTGAAGGAACAACAGGAGACTAGTATAGTGTATAGAACAGAGAGGGACACCTCGTACACCTACGTTACATCTATTGTAATTACCACTCTCAGGAGGAAGGCATCAAGTGCAGGAACAACAGGAGACTAGTGCAGTGTATAGAATAGAGAGGGACACCTCGTACACCTACGTTACATCTATTGTAGTTACCACTCTCAGGAGGAAGAGATGAAGTGGAGAAACAACAGGAGACTAGTATAGTGTATAGAACAGAGAGAAACACCTCGTACACCTACGTTACATCTATTGTAGTTACCACTCTCAGGAGGAAGAGATGAAGTGAAGAAACAACAGGAGACTAGTATAGTGTATAGAACAGAGAGGGACACCCCGTACACCTACGTTACATCTATTGTAGTTACCACTCTCAGCAGGAAGAGAGGAAGTGAAGAAACAACAGGAGACTAGTATAGTGTATAGAACAGAGAGGGACACCTCGTACACCTACGTTACATCTATTGTAGTTACAACTCTCAGGAGGAAGAGATGAAGTGAAGGAACAACAGGAGACTAGTATAGTGTATAGAACAGAGAGGGACACCTCGTACACCTACGTTACATATATTGTAGTTACCACTCTCAGGAGGAAGAGATGAAGTGAAGGAACAACAGGAGACTAGTATGGTGTATAGAACAGAGAGGGACACCTCGTACACCTACGTTACATCTATTGTAGTTACCACTCTCAGGAGGAAGAGATGAAGTGAAGGAACAACAGGAGACCAGTATAGTGTATAGAACAGAGAGGGACACCTCGTACACCTACGTTACATCTACTGTAGTTACCACTCTCAGGAGGAAGAGATGAAGTGAAGAAACAACAGGAGACTAGTATGGTGTATAGAACAGAGAGGGACACCTCGTACACTGCGACCTACTTTACATCTATTGTAGTTACCAATCTCAGGAGGAAGAGAAGAAGTAAAGGAACAACAGGAGACTAGTATAGTGTATAGAACAGAGAGGGACACCTCGTACACTGCGACCTACGTTACATCTATTGTAGTTACCACTCTCAGGAGGAAGGGATCAAGTGCAGGAACAACAGGAGACTCGTATAGTGTATAGAACAGAGAGGGACACATCGTACACCTACGTTACATCTATTGTAGTTACCACTCTCAGGAGGAAGAGATGAAGTGAAGAAACAACAGGAGACTAGTATAGTGTATAGAACAGAGAGGGACACCTCGTACACTGCGACCTACGTTACACTTATTGTAGTTACCACTCTCAGAAGGAAGGGATCAAGTGCAGGAACAACAGCAGACTACTATAGTGTATAGAACAGAGAGGGACACCTCGTACACTGCGACCTACGTTACATCTATTGTAGTTACCACTCTCAGGAGGAAGGGATCAAGTGCAGGAACAACAGGAGACTAGTATAGTGTATAGAACAGAGAAAGACACCTCGTACACCAACGTTACATCTATTGTAGTTACCACTCTCAGGAGGAAGGGATCAAGCGCAGGAACAACAGGAGACTAGTATAGTGTATAGAAGAGAGAGGGACACCTCGTACACTGCAACCTAGGTTACATCTATTGTAGTTACCGCAACCAGGAGGAAGGGATGAAGTGAAGGAACAACAGGAGACTAGTATAGTTTATAGAACAGAGAGGGACACCTCGTACACCTACGTTACATCTATTGTAGTTACCACTACCAGGAGGATGGGATGAAGTGAAGGAACAACAGGAGACTAGTATAGTGTATAGAACAGAGAGGGACACCTCGTACACCTACGTTACATCTATTGTAGTTACCACAACCAGGAGGAAGGGATGAAGTGAAGGAACAACAGGAGACTAGTATAGTGTATAGAACAGAGAGGGACAGCTCGTACACCTACGTTACAACTATTGTAGTTACCACAACCAGGAGGATGGGATGAAGTGAAGGAACAAAAGGAGACTAGTATAGTGTATAGAACAGGGAGGGACACCTCGTACACTGCGACCTAAGTTACATCTATTGTAGTTACCGCAACCAGGAGCAAGGGATGAAGTGAAGGAACCACAGGAGACCAGTATAGTGTATAGAACAGAGAGGGACACCTCGTACACTCCGACCTACGTTACATCTATTGTAGTTACCGCTCTCAGGAGGAAGGGATGAAGTGAAGGAACCACAGGAGGCCAGTATAGTCTAAAGAACAGAGAGGGACACCTCGTACACTCCGACCTACGTTGCATCTATTGTAGTTACCACAACCAGGAGGAAGGGATGAAGTGAAGGAACAACAGGAGTCTAGTATAGTGTATAGAACAGAGAGGGACACCTCGTACACTCCGACCTACGTTACATCTATTGTAGTTACCACAACCAGGAGGAAGGGATGAAGTGAAGGAACAACAGGAGTCTAGTATAGTGTATAGAACAGAGAGGGACACCTCGTACACTCCGACCTACGTTGCATCTATTGTAGTTACCACAACCAGGAGGAAGGGATGAAGTGAAGGAACAACAGGAGTCTAGTATAGTGTATAGAACAGAGAGGGACACTTCGTACACCTACGTTACATCTATTGTAGTTACCGCAACCAGGAGGAAGGGATGAAGTGAAGGAACAACAGGAGACTAGTATAGTGTATAGAACAGAGAGGGACACCTCGTACACTCCGACCTACGTTACATCTATTGTACTTACTACTCTCAAGAGGAAGGGATGAAGTGAAGGAACAACAGGAGTCTAGTATAGTGTATAGAACAGAGAGGGACACCTCGTACACTCCGACCTACCTTACATCTATAGTACTTACTACTCTCAAGAGGAAGGGATGAAGTGAAGGAACAACAGGAATCTAGTATAGTGTACAGAACAGAGAGGGACACCTCGTACACTCCGACCTACGTTACATCTATTGTAGTTACCACAACCAGGAGGAAGGGATGAAGTGAAGGAACAACAGGAGTCTAGTATAGTGTATAGAACAGAGAGGGACACCTCGTACACCTACGTTACATCTATTGTATTTACCGCAACCAGGAGGAAGGGATGAAGTGAAGGAACAACAGGAGACTAGTATAGTGTATAGAACAGAGAGGGACACCTCGTACACTCTGACCTACGTTACATCTAGTGTACTTACTACTCTCAAGAGGAAGGGATGAATTGAAGGAACAACAGGAGACTAGTATAGTGTATAGAACAGAGAGGGACACCTCGTACACTCCGACCTACGTTACATCTATTGTACTTACTACTCTCAAGAGGAAGGGATGAAGTGAAGGAACCACAGGAGACTAGTATAGTGTATTGAACAGAGAGGGACACCTCGTACACTCCGACCGATGTTACATCTATTGCACTTACTACTCTCAGGAGGATGGGATAAAGTGAAGGAACAACAGGAGAGTAGTATAGTGTATAGAACAGAGAGGGACACCTCGTACACTCCGACCTACGTTACATCTATTGTACTTGCTACTCTCAGGAGGATGGGATGAAGTGAAGGAACAACAGGAGACTAGTATAGTGTATAGAACAGAGAGGGACACCTCGTACACTCCGACCTACGTTACATCTATTGTAGTTACCGCAACCAGGAGGAAGGGATGAAGTGAAGGAACAACAGGAGTCTAGTATAGTGTATAGAACAGAGAGGGACACCTCGTACACCTACGTTACATCTATTGTAGTTACCGCAACCAGGAGGAAGGGATGAAGTGAAAGAACAACAGGAGACTAGTATAGTGCATAGAACAGAGATGGACACCTCGTACACTGCGACCTAAGTTACATCTATTGTAGTTACCAGATGGAAGGGATGAAGTGAAAGAACAACAGGAGACTAGTATAGTGTATAGAACAGAGAGGGACACCTCGTACACTTCGACCTAAGGTCATCTATTGTAGTTACCACAACCAGGAGGAAGGGATGAAGTGAAGGAACAACAGGAGACTAGTATTGTGTATAGAACAGAGAGGGACACCTCGTACACTGCGACCTACGTTACATCTATTGTACTTACCGCAACCAGGAGGAAGGGATGAAGTGAAGGAACCACAGGAGACCAGTATAGTGTATAGAACAGAGAGGGACACCTCGTACACTCCGACCTACGTTACATCTATTGTACTTACTACTCTCAAGAGGAAGGGATGAAGTGAAGGAACAACAGGAGACCAGTATAGTGTATAGAACAGAGAGGGACACCTCGTACACTCCGACCTACGTTACATCTATTGTACTTACTACTCTCAAGAGGAAGGGATGAAGTGAAGGAACCACAGGAGACCAGTATAGTGTATAGAACAGAGAGGGACACCTCGTACACTCCGACCTACGTTACATCTATTGTACTTACTACTCTCAAGAGGAAGGGATGAAGTGAAGGAACAACAGGAGACCAGTATAGTGTATAGAACAGAGAGGGACACCTCGTACACTCCGACCTACGTTACATCTATTGTAGTTACCACTCTCAAGAGGAAGGGATGAAGTGAAGGAACAACAGGAGACTAGTATAGTGTATAGAACAGAGACGGACACCTCGTACACTGACCGACGTTACATCTATTGTAGTTACGACTCTCAAGAGGAAGGGATGAAGTGAAGGAACCTCAGGAGACTAGTATAGTGTATAGAACAAAGAGGGACACCTCGTACACTGCGACCTACGTTGCATCTATTGTAGTTACCACTCTCAAGAGGAAGGGATGAAGTGAAGGAGCAACAGGAGACTAGTATAGTGTATAGAACAGAGAGGGACACCTCCTACACTGCGACCTACGTTACATCTATTGTAGTTAGCACTCTCAAGAGGAAGGGATGAAGTGAAGGAACAACAGGAGAGTAGTATAGTGTATAGAACAGAGAGGGACACCTCCTACACTGCGACCTACGTTACATCTATTGTAGTTACCACTCTCAAGAGGAAGGGATGAAGCGAAGGAAGAACTGGAAACTAGTATAGTGTATAGAACAGAGAGGGACACCTCGTACACCTACGTTACATCTATTGTAGTTACCACTCTCAGGAGGAAGGGATGTAGTGAAGGAACAGCAGGAGAGTAGTATAGTGTATAGAACAGAGAGGGACACCTCGTACACCTACGTTACATCTATTGTAGTTACCGCTCTTCAGGAGGAAGGGATGAAGTGAAGGAACAACAGGAGACTAGTATAGTGTATATAACAGAGAGGGACACCTCGTACACTGCGACCTACGTTACATCTATTGTAGTTACCACTCTCAGGAGGAAGGGATGAAGTGAAGGAACAACAGGAGACTAGTATAGTGTATAGAACAGAGAGGGACACCTCGTACACCTACGTTACATCTATTGTAGTTACCGCTCTCAGGAGGAAGGGATGAAGTGAAGGAACAACAGGAGACTAGTATAGTGTATAGAACAGAGAGGGACACCTCCTACACTGCGACCTACGTTACATCTATTGTAGTTACCACAACCAGGAGGAAGGGATGAAGTGAAGGAACTACAGGAGACTAGTATAGTGTATAGAACAGAGAGGGACACCTCCTACACTGCGACCTACGTTACATCTATTGTAGTTACCACAACCAGGAGGAAGGGATGAAGTGAAGGAACTACAGGAGACTAGTATAGTGTATAGAACAGAGAGGGACACCTCGTACACTGCGACCTACGTTACATCTATTGTAGTTACCACAACCAGGGGGAAGGGATGAAGTGAAGGAACTACAGGAGACTAGTATAGTGTATAGAACAGAGAGGGACACCTCGTACACTGCGACCTACGTTACATCTATTGTAGTTACCACAACCAGGAGGAAGGGATGAAGTGAAGCAACAACAGGAGACTAGTATAGTGTATAGAACAGAGAGGGACACCTCCTACACCTACGTTACATCTATTGTAGTTACCACTCTCAGGAGGAAGGGATGAAGTGAAGGAACAACAGGAGACTAGTATAGTGTATAGAACAGAGAGGGACACCTCGTACACTGCGACCTACGTTACATCTATTGTAGTTACCACAACCAGGAGGATGGGATGAAGTGAAGGAACAACAGGAGACTAGTATAGTGTATAGAACAGAGAGGGACACCTCGTACACCGACCTAAGTTACATCTATTGTAGTTACCACTCTCAAGAGGAAGGGATGAAGTGAAGGAACTACAGGAGACTAGTATATTGTATAGAACAGAGAGGGACACCTCGTACACTGCGACCTACGTTACATCTATTGTAGTTACCACTCTCAAGAGGAAGGGATGAAGTGAAGGAACTACAGGAGACTAGTATATTGTATAGAACAGAGAGGGACACCTCGTACACTGCGACCTACGTTACATCTATTGTAGTTACCACTCTCAAGAGGAAGGGATGAAGTGAAGGAACTACAGGAGACTAGTATATTGTATAGAACAGAGAGGGACACCTCGTACACTGCGACCTACGTTACATCTATTGTAGTTACCACTCTCAGGAGGAAGGGATCAAGTGCAGGAACAACAGGAGACTAGTATAGTGTATAGAACAGAGAGGGACACCTCGTACACTGCGAACTACGTTACATCTATTGTAGTTACCACTCTCAAGAGGAAGGGATGAAGTGAAGGAACTACAGGAGACTAGTATATTGTATAGAACAGAGAGGGACACCTCGTACACTGCGACCTACGTTACATCTATTTTAGTTACCACAACCAGGAGGAAGGGATGAAGTGAAGGAACAACAGGAGACTAGTATAGTGTATAGAACAGAGAGGGACACCTCGTGCACTGCGACCTACGTTACATCTATTGTAGTTACCACAACCAGGAGGAAGGGATGAAGTGAAGGAACAACAGGAGACTAGTATAGTGTATAGAACAGAGAGGGACACCTCGTACACTGCGACCTACGTTACATCAATTGTAGTCACCACAACCAGGAGGAAGGGATGAAGGGAAGGAACAACAGGAGACTAGTATAGTGTATAGAACAGAGAGGGACACCTCGTACACTGACCGACGTTACATCTATTGTAGTTACGACTCTCAAGAGGAAGGGATGAAGTGAAGGAACAACAGGAGACTAGTATAGTGTATAGAACAGAGAGGGACACCTCGTGCACTGCGACCTACGTTACATCTATTGTAGTTACCACCACCAGGAGGAAGGGATGAAGTGAAGGAACAACAGGAGAATAGTATAGTGTATAGAACAGAGAGGGACACCTCCTACACTGCGACCTACGTTGCATCTATTGTAGTTACCACAACCAGGAGGAAGAGATGAAGTGAAGGAACAACAGGAGACTAGTATAGTGTATAGAACAGAGAGGGACACCTCGTATACTGCGACCTACGTTACATCTATTGTAGTTACCACAACCAGGAGGAAGGGATCAAGTGCAGGAACAACAGGGACTAGTATAGTGTATAGAACAGAGAGGGACACCTCGTACACCTACGTTACATCTATTGTAGTTACCACTCTCAGGAGGAAGAGATGAAGTGAAGAAACAACAGGAGACTAATATAGTGTATAGAACAGAGAGGGACACCTCGTACACTGCGACCTACGTTACATCTATTGCAGTTACCACTCTCAGGAGGAAGGGATCAAGTGCAGGAACAACAGGAGACTAGTATAGTGTATAGAACAGACATGGACACCTCGTACACTGCGACCTACGTTACATCTATTGTAGTTACCACTCTCAGGAGGAAGGGATCAAGTGCAGGAACAACAGGAGACTAGTATAGTCTATAGAACAGAGAGGGACAGCTCGTACACTGCGACCTACGTTACATCTATTGTAGTTACCACACTCAGAAGGAAGGGATCAAGTGCAGGAACAACAGGAGACTAGTATAGTGTATAGAACAGAGAGGGACACCTCGTACACTGCGACCTACGTTACATCTATTGTAGTTACCACTCTCAGGAGGAAGGGATCAAGTGCAGGAACAACAGGAGACTAGTATAGTGTATAGAACAGAGAGGGACACCTCGTACACTGCGACCTACGTTACATCTATTGTAGTTACCACCCTCAGGAGGAAGAGATCAAGTGCAGGAACAACACGAGACTAGTATAGTGTATAGAACAGAGAGGGACACCTCGTACACTGCGACCTACGTTACATCTATTGTAGTTACCACTCTCAGTAGGAAGGGATCAAGTGCAGGAACAACAGGAGACTAGTATAGTGTATAGAACAGAGAGGGACACCTCCTATACTGCGACCTACGTTGCAACTATTGTAGTTACCACAACCAGGAGGAAGGGATGAAGTGAAGGAACAACAGGAGACTAGTATAGTGTATAGAACAGAGAGGGACACCTCCTACACCTACGTTACATCTATTGTAGTTACCACTCTCAGGAGGAAGAGATGAAGTGAAGCAACAACAGGTCACTAGTATACTGTATAGAACAGAGAGGGACACCTCGTACACTGCGACGTACGTTGCATCTATTGTAGTTACCACAACCAGGAGGAAGGGATGAAGTGAAGGAACAACAGGAGACTAGTATACTGTATAGAACAGAGAGGGACACCTCCTACACTGCGAACTACGTTGCATCTATTGTAGTTACCACAACCAGGAGAAAGGGATGAAGTGAAGGAACAACAGGAGACTAGTATGGTGTATAGAACAGAGAGGGACACCTCCTACACCTACGTTACATCTATTGTAATTACCACTCTCAGGAGGAAGAGATGAAGTGAAGGAACAACAGGAGACTAGTATAGTGTATAGAACAGAGAGGGACACCTCGTACACTGCGACCTACGTTAGATATATTGTAGTTACCACGACCAGGAGGAAGAGATGAAGTGAAGGAACAACAGGAGACTAGTATAGTGTATAGAACAGAGAGGGACACCTCCTACACCTACGTTACATCTATTGTAGTTACCACTCTCAGGAGGAAGAGATGAAGTGAAGGCACAACAGGAGACTAGTATAGTGTATAGAACAGAGAGGGACACCTCGTACACCTACGTTACATCTATTGTAGTTACCACTCTCACGAGGAAGGGATGAAGCGAAGGAACAACAGGAGACTAGTATAGTGTATAGAACAGAGAGGGACACCTCCTACACCTACGTTACATCTATTGTAGTTACCACTCTCAGGAGGAAGAGATGAAGTGAAGGAACAACAGGAGACTAGTATAGTGTATAGAACAGAGAGGGACACCTCCTACACCTACGTTACATCTATTGTAGTTACCACTCTCAGGAGGAAGAGATGAAGTGAAGGAACAACAGGAGACTAGTATAGTGTATAGAACAGAGAGGGACACCTCCTACACCTACGTTACATCTATTGTAGTTACCACTCTCAGGAGGAACAGATGAAGTAAAGGAACAACAGGAGACTAGTATAGTGTATAGAACAGAGAGGGACACCTCGTACACTGCGACCTACGTTAGATATATTGTAGTTACCACGACCAGGAGGAAGAGATGAAGTGAAGGAACAACAGGAGACTAGTATAGTGTATAGAACAGAGAGGGACGCCTCCTACACCTACGTTACATCTATTGTAGTTACCACTCTCAGGAGGAAGAGATGAAGTGAAGGAACAACAGGAGACTAGTATAGTGTATAGAACAGAGAGGGACACCTCCTACACCTACGTTACATCTATTGTAGTTACCACTCTCACGAGGAAGGGATGAAGCGAAGGAACAACAGGAGACTAGTATAGTGTATAGAACAGAGAGGGACACCTCCTACACCTACGTTACATCTATTGTAGTTACCACTCTCAGGAGGAAGAGATGAAGTGAAGGAACAACAGGAGACTAGTATAGTGTATAGAACAGAGAGGGACACCTCCTACACCTACGTTACATCTATTGTAGTTACCACTCTCAGGAGGAAGAGATGAAGTGAAGGAACAACAGGAGACTAGTATAGTGTATAGAACAGAGAGGGACACCTCCTACACCTACGTTGCATCTATTGTAGTTACCACTCTCAGGAGGAAGAGATGAAGTGAAGGAACAACAGGAGACTAGTATAGTGTATAGAACAGAGAGGGACACCTCCTACACCTACGTTACATCTATTGTAGTTACCACTCTCAGGAGGAACAGATGAAGTAAAGGAACAACAGGAGACTAGTATAGTGTATAGAACAGAGAGGGACACCTCGTACACTGCGACCTACGTTAGATATATTGTAGTTACCACGACCAGGAGGAAGAGATGAAGTGAAGGAACAACAGGAGACTAGTATAGTGTATAGAACAGAGAGGGACGCCTCCTACACCTACGTTACATCTATTGTAGTTACCACTCTCAGGAGGAAGAGATGAAGTGAAGGAACAACAGGAGACTAGTATAGTGTATAGAACAGAGAGGGACACCTCCTACACCTACGTTGCATCTATTGTAGTTACCACAACCAGGAGGAAGGGATGCAGTGAAGGAACAACAGGAGACTAGTATAGTGTATAGAACAGAGAGGGACACCTCCTACACCTATGTTGCATCTATTGTAGTTACCACAACCAGGAGGAAGGGATGCAGTGAAGGAACAACAGGAGACTAGTATAGTGTATAGAACAGAGAGGGACACCTCGTACACTGCGACCTACGTTAGATATATTGTAGTTACCACGACCAGGAGGAAGAGATGAAGTGAAGGAACAACAGGAGACTAGTATAGTGTATAGAACAGAGAGGGACGCCTCCTACACCTACGTTACATCTATTGTAGTTACCACTCTCAGGAGGAAGAGATGAAGTGAAGGAACAACAGGAGACTAGTATAGTGTATAGAACAGAGAGGGACACCTCGTACACTGCGACCTACGTTAGATATATTGTAGTTACCACTCTCAGGAGGAAGGGATCAAGTGCAGGAACAACAGGAGACTAGTATAGTGTATAGAACAGAGAGGGACACCTCGTACACTGCGACCTACGTTACATCTATTGTAGTTACCACTCTCAGGAGGAATGATCAAGTGCAGGAACAACAGGAGACTAGTATAGTGTATAGAACAGAGAGGGACACCTCCTACACTGCGACCTACGTTGCATCTATTGTAGTTACCACAACCAGGAGGAAGAGATGAAGTGAAGGAACAACAGGAGACTAGTATATGTATAGAACAGAGAGGGACACCTCGTACACCTACGTTACATCTATTGTAGTTACCACTCTCAGGAGAAAGGGATGAAGTGAAGGAACAACAGGAGACTAGTATAGTGTATAGAACAGAGAGGGACACCTCCTACACTGCGACGTACGTTGCATCTATTGTAGTTACCACTCTCAAGAGGAAGGGATGAAGTGAAGGAGCAACAGGAGACTAGTATAGTGTATAGAACAGAGAGGGACACCTCCTACACTGCGACCTACGTTACATCTATTGTAGTTAGCACTCTCAAGAGGAAGGGATGAAGTGAAGGAACAACAGGAGAGTAGTATAGTGTATAGAACAGAGAGGGACACCTCCTACACTGCGACCTACGTTACATCTATTGTAGTTACCACTCTCAAGAGGAAGGGATGAAGCGAAGGAAGAACTGGAAACTAGTATAGTGTATAGAACAGAGAGGGACACCTCGTACACCTACGTTACATCTATTGTAGTTACCACTCTCAGGAGGAAGGGATGTAGTGAAGGAACAACAGGAGAGTAGTATAGTGTATAGAACAGAGAGGGACACCTCGTACACCTACGTTACATCTATTGTAGTTACCGCTCTCAGGAGGAAGGGATGAAGTGAAGGAACAACAGGAGACTAGTATAGTGTATATAACAGAGAGGGACACCTCGTACACTGCGACCTACGTTACATCTATTGTAGTTACCACTCTCAGGAGGAAGGGATGAAGTGAAGGAACAACAGGAGACTAGTATAGTGTATAGAACAGAGAGGGTCACCTCGTACACCTACGTTACATCTATTGTAGTTACCGCTCTCAGGAGGAAGGGATGAAGTGAAGGAACAACAGGAGACTAGTATAGTGTATAGAACAGAGAGGGACACCTCCTACACTGCGACCTACGTTACATCTATTGTAGTTACCACAACCAGGAGGAAGGGATGAAGTGAAGGAACTACAGGAGACTAGTATAGTGTATAGAACAGAGAGGGACACCTCCTACACTGCGACCTACGTTACATCTATTGTAGTTACCACAACCAGGAGGAAGGGATGAAGTGAAGGAACTACAGGAGAATAGTATAGTGTATAGAACAGAGATGGACACCTCGTACACTGCGACCTACGTTACATCTATTGTAGTTACCACAACCAGGGGGAAGGGATGAAGTGAAGGAACTACAGGAGACTAGTATAGTGTATAGAACAGAGAGGGACACCTCGTACACTGCGACCTACGTTACATCTATTGTAGTTACCACAACCAGGAGGAAGGGATGAAGTGAAGCAACGACAGGAGACTAGTATAGTGTATAGAACAGAGAGGGACACCTCCTACACCTACGTTACATCTATTGTAGTTACCACTCTCAGGAGGAAGGGATGAAGTGAAGGAACAACAGGAGACTAGTATAGTGTAAAGAACAGAGAGGGACACCTCGTGCACTGCGACCTACGTTACATCTATTGTAGTTACCACAACCAGGAGGATGGGATGAAGTGAAGGAACAACAGGAGACTAGTATAGTGTATAGAACAGAGAGGGACACCTCGTACACCGACCTAAGTTACATCTATTGTAGTTACCACTCTCAAGAGGAAGGGATGAAGTGAAGGAACTACAGGAGACTAGTATATTGTATAGAACAGAGAGGGACACCTCGTACACTGCGACCTACGTTACATCTATTGTAGTTACCACTCTCAAGAGGAAGGGATGAAGTGAAGGAACTACAGGAGACTAGTATATTGTATAGAACAGAGAGGGACACCTCGTACACTGCGACCTACGTTACATCTATTGTAGTTACCACTCTCAAGAGGAAGGGATGAAGTGAAGGAACTACAGGAGACTAGTATATTGTATAGAACAGAGAGGGACACCTCGTACACTGCGACCTACGTTACATCTATTGTAGTTACCACTCTCAGGAGGAAGGGATCAAGTGCAGGAACAACAGGAGACTAGTATAGTGTATAGAACAGAGAGGGACACCTCGTACACTGCGAACTACGTTACATCTATTGTAGTTACCACTCTCAAGAGGAAGGGATGAAGTGAAGGAACTACAGGAGACTAGTATATTGTATAGAACAGAGAGGGACACCTCGTACACTGCGACCCACGTTACATCTATTTTAGTTACCACAACCAGGAGGAAGGGATGAAGTGAAGGAACAACAGGAGACTAGTATAGTGTATAGAACAGAGAGGGACACCTCGTGCACTGCGACCTACGTTACATCTATTGTTGTTACCACAACCAGGAGGAAGGGATGAAGTGAAGGAACAACAGGAGACTAGTATAGTGTATAGAACAGAGAGGGACACCTCGTACACTGCGACCTACGTTACATCAATTGTAATCACCACAACCAGGAGGAAGGGATGAAGGGAAGGAACAACAGGAGACTAGTATAGTGTATAGAACAGAGAGGGACACCTCGTGCACTGCGACCTACGTTACATCTATTGTAGTTACCACAACCAGGAGGAAGGGATGAAGTGAAGGAACAACAGGAGACTAGTATAGTGTATAGAACAGAGAGGGACACCTCGTGCACTGCGACCTACGTTACATCTATTGTAGTTACCACCACCAGGAGGAAGGGATGAAGTGAAGGAACAACAGGAGAATAGTATAGTGTATAGAACAGAGAGGGACACCTCCTACACTGCGACCTACGTTGCATCTATTGTAGTTACCACTCTCAGGAGGAAGGGATCAAGTGCAGGAACAACAGGAGACTAGTATAGTGTATAGAACAGAGAGGGACACCTCGTACACTGCGAACTACGTTACATCTATTGTAGTTACCACTCTCAAGAGGAAGGGATGAAGTGAAGGAACTACAGGAGACTAGTATATTGTATAGAACAGAGAGGGACACCTCGTACACTGCGACCTACGTTACATCTATTTTAGTTACCACAACCAGGAGGAAGGGATGAAGTGAAGGAACAACAGGAGACTAGTATAGTGTATAGAACAGAGAGGGACACCTCGTGCACTGCGACCTACGTTACATCTATTGTAGTTACCACAACCAGGAGGAAGGGATGAAGTGAAGGAACAACAGGAGACTAGTATAGTGTATAGAACAGAGAGGGACACCTCGTACACTGCGACCTACGTTACATCAATTGTAGTCACCACAACCAGGAGGAAGGGATGAAGGGAAGGAACAACAGGAGACTAGTATAGTGTATAGAACAGAGAGGGACACCTCGTGCACTGCGACCTACGTTACATCTATTGTAGTTACCACAACCAGGAGGAAGGGATGAAGTGAAGGAACAACAGGAGACTAGTATAGTGTATAGAACAGAGAGGGACACCTCGTGCACTGCGACCTACGTTACATCTATTGTAGTTACCACCACCAGGAGGAAGGGATGAAGTGAAGGAACAACAGGAGAATAGTATAGTGTATAGAACAGAGAGGGACACCTCCTACACTGCGACCTACGTTGCATCTATTGTAGTTACCACAACCAGGAGGAAGAGATGAAGTGAAGGAACAACAGGAGACTAGTATAGTGTATAGAACAGAGAGGGACACCTCGTATACTGCGACCTACGTTACATCTATTGTAGTTACCACAACCAGGAGGAAGGGATCAAGTGCAGGAACAACAGGAGACTAGTATAGTGTATAGAACAGAGAGGGACACCTCGTACACCTACGTTACATCTATTGTAGTTACCACTCTCAGGAGGAAGAGATGAAGTGAAGAAACAACAGGAGACTAATATAGTGTATAGAACAGAGAGGGACACCTCGTACACTGCGACCTACGTTACATCTATTGCAGTTACCACTCTCAGGAGGAAGGGATCAAGTGCAGGAACAACAGGAGACTAGTATAGTGTATAGAACAGACAGGGACACCTCGTACACTGCGACCTACGTTACATCTATTGTAGTTACCACTCTCAGGAGGAAGGGATCAAGTGCAGGAACAACAGGAGACTAGTATAGTCTATAGAACAGAGAGGGACAGCTCGTACACTGCGACCTACGTTACATCTATTGTAGTTACCACACTCAGAAGGAAGGGATCAAGTGCAGGAACAACAGGAGACTAGTATAGTGTATAGAACAGAGAGGGACACCTCGTACACTGCGACCTACGTTACATCTATTGTAGTTACCACTCTCAGGAGGAAGGGATCAAGTGCAGGAACAACAGGAGACTAGTATAGTGTATAGAACAGAGAGGGACACCTCGTACACTGCGACCTACGTTACATCTATTGTAGTTACCACCCTCAGGAGGAAGAGATCAAGTGCAGGAACAACACGAGACTAGTATAGTGTATAGAACAGAGAGGGACACCTCGTACACTGCGACCTACGTTACATCTATTGTAGTTACCACTCTCAGGAGGAAGGGATCAAGTGCAGGAACAACAGGAGACTAGTATAGTGTATAGAACAGAGAGGGACACCTCCTATACTGCGACCTACGTTGCAACTATTGTAGTTACCGCAACCAGGAGGAAGGGATGAAGTGAAGGAACAACAGGAGACTAGTATAGTGTATAGAACAGAGAGGGACACCTCCTACACCTACGTTACATCTATTGTAGTTACCACTCTCAGGAGGAAGAGATGAAGTGAAGCAACAACAGGTCACTAGTATACTGTATAGAACAGAGAGGGACACCTTGTACACTGCGACCTACGTTGCATCTATTGTAGTTACCACAACCAGGAGGAAGGGATGAAGTGAAGGAACAACAGGAGACTAGTATACTGTATAGAACAGAGAGGGACACCTCCTACACTGCGAACTACGTTGCATCTATTGTAGTTACCACAACCAGGAGAAAGGGATGAAGTGAAGGAACAACAGGAGACTAGTATGGTGTATAGAACAGAGAGGGACACCTCCTACACCTACGTTACATCTATTGTAATTACCACTCTTTTAGGAGGAAGAGATGAAGTGAAGGAACAACAGGAGACTAGTATAGTGTATAGAACAGAGAGGGACACCTCGTACACTGCGACCTACGTTAGATATATTGTAGTTACCACGACCAGGAGGAAGAGATGAAGTGAAGGAACAACAGGAGACTAGTATAGTGTATAGAACAGAGAGGGACACCTCCTACACCTACGTTACATCTATTGTAGTTACCACTCTCAGGAGGAAGAGATGAAGTGAAGGCACAACAGGAGACTAGTATAGTGTATAGAACAGAGAGGGACACCTCGTACACCTACGTTACATCTATTGTAGTTACCACTCTCACGAGGAAGGGATGAAGCGAAGGAACAACAGGAGACTAGTATAGTGTATAGAACAGAGAGGGACACCTCCTACACCTACGTTACATCTATTGTAGTTACCACTCTCAGGAGGAAGAGATGAAGTGAAGGAACAACAGGAGACTAGTATAGTGTATAGAACAGAGAGGGACACCTCCTACACCTACGTTACATCTATTGTAGTTACCACTCTCAGGAGGAAGAGATGAAGTGAAGGAACAACAGGAGACTAGTATAGTGTATAGAACAGAGAGGGACACCTCCTACACCTACGTTGCATCTATTGTAGTTACCACTCTCAGGAGGAAGAGATGAAGTGAAGGAACAACAGGAGACTAGTATAGTGTATAGAACAGAGAGGGACACCTCGTGCACTGCGACCTACGTTACATCTATTGTAGTTACCACAACCAGGAGGAAGGGATGAAGTGAAGGAACAACAGGAGACTAGTATAGTGTATAGAACAGAGAGGGACACCTCGTACACTGCGACCTACGTTACATCAATTGTAGTCACCACAACCAGGAGGAAGGGATGAAGGGAAGGAACAACAGGAGACTAGTATAGTGTATAGAACAGAGAGGGACACCTCGTACACTGACCGACGTTACATCTATTGTAGTTACGACTCTCAAGAGGAAGGGATGAAGTGAAGGAACAACAGGAGACTAGTATAGTGTATAGAACAGAGAGGGACACCTCGTGCACTGCGACCTACGTTACATCTATTGTAGTTACCACCACCAGGAGGAAGGGATGAAGTGAAGGAACAACAGGAGAATAGTATAGTGTATAGAACAGAGAGGGACACCTCCTACACTGCGACCTACGTTGCATCTATTGTAGTTACCACAACCAGGAGGAAGAGATGAAGTGAAGGAACAACAGGAGACTAGTATAGTGTATAGAACAGAGAGGGACACCTCGTATACTGTGACCTACGTTACATCTATTGTAGTTACCACAACCAGGAGGAAGGGA
Source organism: Deroplatys truncata (assembly GCA_030765065.1). NCBI lineage: Eukaryota > Metazoa > Arthropoda > Insecta > Mantodea > Mantidae > Deroplatys > Deroplatys truncata. The sequence continues at coordinate 3,129,242 of CM060984.1, forward strand.
TCAAGTGCAGGAACAACAGGAGACTAGTATAGTGTATAGAACAGAGAGGGACACCTCGTACACCTACGTTACATCTATTGTAGTTACCACTCTCAGGAGGAAGAGATGAAGTGAAGAAACAACAGGAGACTAATATAGTGTATAGAACAGAGAGGGACACCTCGTACACTGCGACCTACGTTACATCTATTGCAGTTACCACTCTCAGGAGGAAGGGATCAAGTGCAGGAACAACAGGAGACTAGTATAGTGTATAGAACAGACATGGACACCTCGTACACTGCGACCTACGTTACATCTATTGTAGTTACCACTCTCAGGAGGAAGGGATCAAGTGCAGGAACAACAGGAGACTAGTATAGTCTATAGAACAGAGAGGGACAGCTCGTACACTGCGACCTACGTTACATCTATTGTAGTTACCACACTCAGAAGGAAGGGATCAAGTGCAGGAACAACAGGAGACTAGTATAGTGTTTAGAACAGAGAGGGACACCTCGTACACTGCGACCTACGTTACGTCTATTGTAGTTACCACTCTCAGGAGGAAGAGATCAAGTGCAGGAACAACAGGAGACTAGTATAGTGTATAGAACAGAGAGGGACACCTCGTACACTGCGACCTACGTTACATCTATTGTAGTTACCACCCTCAGGAGGAAGAGATCAAGTGCAGGAACAACACGAGACTAGTATAGTGTATAGAACAGAGAGGGACACCTCGTACACTGCGACCTACGTTACATCTATTGTAGTTACCACTCTCAGTAGGAAGGGATCAAGTGCAGGAACAACAGGAGACTAGTATAGTGTATAGAACAGAGAGGGACACCTCCTATACTGCGACCTACGTTGCAACTATTGTAGTTACCACAACCAGGAGGAAGGGATGAAGTGAAGGAACAACAGGAGACTAGTATAGTGTATAGAACAGAGAGGGACACCTCCTACACCTACGTTACATCTATTGTAGTTACCACTCTCAGGAGGAAGAGATGAAGTGAAGCAACAACAGGTCACTAGTATACTGTATAGAACAGAGAGGGACACCTCGTACACTGCGACCTACGTTGCATCTATTGTAGTTACCACAACCAGGAGGAAGGGATGAAGTGAAGGAACAACAGGAGACTAGTATACTGTATAGAACAGAGAGGGACACCTCCTACACTGCGAACTACGTTGCATCTATTGTAGTTACCACAACCAGGAGAAAGGGATGAAGTGAAGGAACAACAGGAGACTAGTATGGTGTATAGAACAGAGAGGGACACCTCCTACACCTACGTTACATCTATTGTAATTACCACTCTCAGGAGGAAGAGATGAAGTGAAGGAACAACAGGAGACTAGTATAGTGTATAGAACAGAGAGGGACACCTCGTACACTGCGACCTACGTTAGATATATTGTAGTTACCACGACCAGGAGGAAGAGATGAAGTGAAGGAACAACAGGAGACTAGTATAGTGTATAGAACAGAGAGGGACACCTCCTACACCTACGTTACATCTATTGTAGTTACCACTCTCAGGAGGAAGAGATGAAGTGAAGGCACAACAGGAGACTAGTATAGTGTATAGAACAGAGAGGGACACCTCGTACACCTACGTTACATCTATTGTAGTTACCACTCTCACGAGGAAGGGATGAAGCGAAGGAACAACAGGAGACTAGTATAGTGTATAGAACAGAGAGGGACACCTCCTACACCTACGTTACATCTATTGTAGTTACCACTCTCAGGAGGAAGAGATGAAGTGAAGGAACAACAGGAGACTAGTATAGTGTATAGAACAGAGAGGGACACCTCCTACACCTACGTTACATCTATTGTAGTTACCACTCTCAGGAGGAAGAGATGAAGTGAAGGAACAACAGGAGACTAGTATAGTGTATAGAACAGAGAGGGACACCTCCTACACCTACGTTGCATCTATTGTAGTTACCACTCTCAGGAGGAAGAGATGAAGTGAAGGAACAACAGGAGACTAGTATAGTGTATAGAACAGAGAGGGACACCTCCTACACCTACGTTACATCTATTGTAGTTACCACTCTCAGGAGGAACAGATGAAGTGAAGGAACAACAGGAGACTAGTATAGTGTATAGAACAGAGAGGGACACCTCCTACACCTACGTTACATCTATTGTAGTTACCACTCTCAGGAGGAACAGATGAAGTAAAGGAACAACAGGAGACTAGTATAGTGTATAGAACAGAGAGGGACACCTCGTACACTGCGACCTACGTTAGATATATTGTAGTTACCACGACCAGGAGGAAGAGATGAAGTGAAGGAACAACAGGAGACTAGTATAGTGTATAGAACAGAGAGGGACGCCTCCTACACCTACGTTACATCTATTGTAGTTACCACTCTCAGGAGGAAGAGATGAAGTGAAGGAACAACAGGAGACTAGTATAGTGTATAGAACAGAGAGGGACACCTCCTACACCTACGTTGCATCTATTGTAGTTACCACAACCAGGAGGAAGGGATGCAGTGAAGGAACAACAGGAGACTAGTATAGTGTATAGAACAGAGAGGGACACCTCCTACACCTACGTTACATCTATTGTAGTTACCACTCTCAGGAGGAAGAGATGAAGTGAAGGAACAACAGGAGACTAGTATAGTGTATAGAACAGAGAGGGACACCTCGTACACTGCGACCTACGTTAGATATATTGTAGTTACCACTCTCAGGAGGAAGGGATCAAGTGCAGGAACAACAGGAGACTAGTATAGTGTATAGAACAGAGAGGGACACCTCGTACACTGCGACCTACGTTACATCTATTGTAGTTACCACTCTCAGGAGGAATGATCAAGTGCAGGAACAACAGGAGACTAGTATAGTGTATAGAACAGAGAGGGACACCTCCTACACTGCGACCTACGTTGCATCTATTGTAGTTACCACAACCAGGAGGAAGAGATGAAGTGAAGGAACAACAGGAGACTAGTATATGTATAGAACAGAGAGGGACACCTCGTACACCTACGTTACATCTATTGTAGTTACCACTCTCAGGAGAAAGGGATGAAGTGAAGGAACAACAGGAGACTAGTATAGTGTATAGAACAGAGAGGGACACCTCCTACACTGCGACGTACGTTGCATCTATTGTAGTTACCACTCTCAAGAGGAAGGGATGAAGTGAAGGAGCAACAGGAGACTAGTATAGTGTATAGAACAGAGAGGGACACCTCCTACACTGCGACCTACGTTACATCTATTGTAGTTAGCACTCTCAAGAGGAAGGGATGAAGTGAAGGAACAACAGGAGAGTAGTATAGTGTATAGAACAGAGAGGGACACCTCCTACACTGCGACCTACGTTACATCTATTGTAGTTACCACTCTCAAGAGGAAGGGATGAAGCGAAGGAAGAACTGGAAACTAGTATAGTGTATAGAACAGAGAGGGACACCTCGTACACCTACGTTACATCTATTGTAGTTACCACTCTCAGGAGGAAGGGATGTAGTGAAGGAACAACAGGAGAGTAGTATAGTGTATAGAACAGAGAGGGACACCTCGTACACCTACGTTACATCTATTGTAGTTACCGCTCTCAGGAGGAAGGGATGAAGTGAAGGAACAACAGGAGACTAGTATAGTGTATATAACAGAGAGGGACACCTCGTACACTGCGACCTACGTTACATCTATTGTAGTTACCACTCTCAGGAGGAAGGGATGAAGTGAAGGAACAACAGGAGACTAGTATAGTGTATAGAACAGAGAGGGTCACCTCGTACACCTACGTTACATCTATTGTAGTTACCGCTCTCAGGAGAAAGGGATGAAGTGAAGGAACAACAGGAGACTAGTATAGTGTATAGAACAGAGAGGGACACCTCCTACACTGCGACCTACGTTACATCTATTGTAGTTACCACAACCAGGAGGAAGGGATGAAGTGAAGGAACTACAGGAGACTAGTATAGTGTATAGAACAGAGAGGGACACCTCCTACACTGCGACCTACGTTACATCTATTGTAGTTACCACAACCAGGAGGAAGGGATGAAGTGAAGGAACTACAGGAGAATAGTATAGTGTATAGAACAGAGAGGGACACCTCGTACACTGCGACCTACGTTACATCTATTGTAGTTACCACAACCAGGGGGAAGGGATGAAGTGAAGGAACTACAGGAGACTAGTATAGTGTATAGAACAGAGAGGGACACCTCGTACACTGCGACCTACGTTACATCTATTGTAGTTACCACAACCAGGAGGAAGGGATGAAGTGAAGCAACGACAGGAGACTAGTATAGTGTATAGAACAGAGAGGGACACCTCCTACACCTACGTTACATCTATTGTAGTTACCACTCTCAGGAGGAAGGGATGAAGTGAAGGAACAACAGGAGACTAGTATAGTGTAAAGAACAGAGAGGGACACCTCGTGCACTGCGACCTACGTTACATCTATTGTAGTTACCACAACCAGGAGGATGGGATGAAGTGAAGGAACAACAGGAGACTAGTATAGTGTATAGAACAGAGAGGGACACCTCGTACACCGACCTAAGTTACATCTATTGTAGTTACCACTCTCAAGAGGAAGGGATGAAGTGAAGGAACTACAGGAGACTAGTATATTGTATAGAACAGAGAGGGACACCTCGTACACTGCGACCTACGTTACATCTATTGTAGTTACCACTCTCAAGAGGAAGGGATGAAGTGAAGGAACTACAGGAGACTAGTATATTGTATAGAACAGAGAGGGACACCTCGTACACTGCGACCTACGTTACATCTATTGTAGTTACCACTCTCAAGAGGAAGGGATGAAGTGAAGGAACTACAGGAGACTAGTATATTGTATAGAACAGAGAGGGACACCTCGTACACTGCGACCTACGTTACATCTATTGTAGTTACCACTCTCAGGAGGAAGGGATCAAGTGCAGGAACAACAGGAGACTAGTATAGTGTATAGAACAGAGAGGGACACCTCGTACACTGCGAACTACGTTACATCTATTGTAGTTACCACTCTCAAGAGGAAGGGATGAAGTGAAGGAACTACAGGAGACTAGTATATTGTATAGAACAGAGAGGGACACCTCGTACACTGCGACCTACGTTACATCTATTTTAGTTACCACAACCAGGAGGAAGGGATGAAGTGAAGGAACAACAGGAGACTAGTATAGTGTATAGAACAGAGAGGGACACCTCGTGCACTGCGACCTACGTTACATCTATTGTAGTTACCACAACCAGGAGGAAGGGATGAAGTGAAGGAACAACAGGAGACTAGTATAGTGTATAGAACAGAGAGGGACACCTCGTACACTGCGACCTACGTTACATCAATTGTAATCACCACAACCAGGAGGAAGGGATGAAGGGAAGGAACAACAGGAGACTAGTATAGTGTATAGAACAGAGAGGGACACCTCGTGCACTGCGACCTACGTTACATCTATTGTAGTTACCACAACCAGGAGGAAGGGATGAAGTGAAGGAACAACAGGAGACTAGTATAGTGTATAGAACAGAGAGGGACACCTCGTGCACTGCGACCTACGTTACATCTATTGTAGTTACCACCACCAGGAGGAAGGGATGAAGTGAAGGAACAACAGGAGAATAGTATAGTGTATAGAACAGAGAGGGACACCTCCTACACTGCGACCTACGTTGCATCTATTGTAGTTACCACTCTCAGGAGGAAGGGATCAAGTGCAGGAACAACAGGAGACTAGTATAGTGTATAGAACAGAGAGGGACACCTCGTACACTGCGAACTACGTTACATCTATTGTAGTTACCACTCTCAAGAGGAAGGGATGAAGTGAAGGAACTACAGGAGACTAGTATATTGTATAGAACAGAGAGGGACACCTCGTACACTGCGACCTACGTTACATCTATTTTAGTTACCACAACCAGGAGGAAGGGATGAAGTGAAGGAACAACAGGAGACTAGTATAGTGTATAGAACAGAGAGGGACACCTCGTGCACTGCGACCTACGTTACATCTATTGTAGTTACCACAACCAGGAGGAAGGGATGAAGTGAAGGAACAACAGGAGACTAGTATAGTGTATAGAACAGAGAGGGACACCTCGTACACTGCGACCTACGTTACATCAATTGTAGTCACCACAACCAGGAGGAAGGGATGAAGGGAAGGAACAACAGGAGACTAGTATAGTGTATAGAACAGAGAGGGACACCTCGTGCACTGCGACCTACGTTACATCTATTGTAGTTACCACAACCAGGAGGAAGGGATGAAGTGAAGGAACAACAGGAGACTAGTATAGTGTATAGAACAGAGAGGGACACCTCGTGCACTGCGACCTACGTTACATCTATTGTAGTTACCACCACCAGGAGGAAGGGATGAAGTGAAGGAACAACAGGAGAATAGTATAGTGTATAGAACAGAGAGGGACACCTCCTACACTGCGACCTACGTTGCATCTATTGTAGTTACCACAACCAGGAGGAAGAGATGAAGTGAAGGAACAACAGGAGACTAGTATAGTGTATAGAACAGAGAGGGACACCTCGTATACTGCGACCTACGTTACATCTATTGTAGTTACCACAACCAGGAGGAAGGGATCAAGTGCAGGAACAACAGGAGACTAGTATAGTGTATAGAACAGAGAGGGACACCTCGTACACCTACGTTACATCTATTGTAGTTACCACTCTCAGGAGGAAGAGATGAAGTGAAGAAACAACAGGAGACTAATATAGTGTATAGAACAGAGAGGGACACCTCGTACACTGCGACCTACGTTACATCTATTGCAGTTACCACTCTCAGGAGGAAGGGATCAAGTGCAGGAACAACAGGAGACTAGTATAGTGTATAGAACAGACAGGGGCACCTCGTACACTGCGACCTACGTTACATCTATTGTAGTTACCACTCTCAGGAGGAAGGGATCAAGTGCAGGAACAACAGGAGACTAGTATAGTCTATAGAACAGAGAGGGACAGCTCGTACACTGCGACCTACGTTACATCTATTGTAGTTACCACACTCAGAAGGAAGGGATCAAGTGCAGGAACAACAGGAGACTAGTATAGTGTATAGAACAGAGAGGGACACCTCGTACACATCGACCTACGTTACATCTATTGTAGTTACCACTCTCAGGAGGAAGGGATCAAGTGCAGGAACAACAGGAGACTAGTATAGTGTATAGAACAGAGAGGGACGCCTCGTACACTGCGACCTACGTTACATCTATTGTAGTTACCACCCTCAGGAGGAAGAGATCAAGTGCAGGAACAACACGAGACTAGTATAGTGTATAGAACAGAGAGGGACACCTCGTACACTGCGACCTACGTTACATCTATTGTAGTTACCACTCTCAGGAGGAAGGGATCAAGTGCAGGAACAACAGGAGACTAGTATAGTGTATAGAACAGAGAGGGACACCTCCTATACTGCGACCTACGTTGCAACTATTGTAGTTACCGCAACCAGGAGGAAGGGATGAAGTGAAGGAACAACAGGAGACTAGTATAGTGTATAGAACAGAGAGGGACACCTCCTACACCTACGTTACATCTATTGTAGTTACCACTCTCAGGAGGAAGAGATGAAGTGAAGCAACAACAGGTCACTAGTATACTGTATAGAACAGAGAGGGACACCTCGTACACTGCGACCTACGTTGCATCTATTGTAGTTACCACAACCAGGAGGAAGGGATGAAGTGAAGGAACAACAGGAGACTAGTATACTGTATAGAACAGAGAGGGACACCTCCTACACTGCGAACTACGTTGCATCTATTGTAGTTACCACAACCAGGAGAAAGGGATGAAGTGAAGGAACAACAGGAGACTAGTATGGTGTATAGAACAGAGAGGGACACCTCCTACACCTACGTTACATCTATTGTAATTACCACTCTCAGGAGGAAGAGATGAAGTGAAGGAACATCAGGAGACTAGTATAGTGTATAGAACAGAGAGGGACACCTCGTACACTGCGACCTACGTTAGATATATTGTAGTTACCACGACCAGGAGGAAGAGATGAAGTGAAGGAACAACAGGAGACTAGTATAGTGTATAGAACAGAGAGGGACACCTCCTACACCTACGTTACATCTATTGTAGTTACCACTCTCAGGAGGAAGAGATGAAGTGAAGGCACAACAGGAGACTAGTATAGTGTATAGAACAGAGAGGGACACCTCGTACACCTACGTTACATCTATTGTAGTTACCACTCTCACGAGGAAGGGATGAAGCGAAGGAACAACAGGAGACTAGTATAGTGTATAGAACAGAGAGGGACACCTCCTACACCTACGTTACATCTATTGCAGTTACCACTCTCAGGAGGAAGAGATGAAGTGAAGGAACAACAGGAGACTAGTATAGTGTATAGAACAGAGAGGGACACCTCCTACACCTACGTTACATCTATTGTAGTTATCACTCTCAGGAGGAAGAGATGAAGTGAAGGAACAACAGGAGACTAGTATAGTGTATAGAACAGAGAGGGACACCTCCTACACCTACGTTACATCTATTGTAGTTACCACTCTCAGGAGGAAGAGATGAAGTGAAGGAACAACAGGAGACTAGTATAGTGTATAGAACAGAGAGGGACACCTCCTACACCTACGTTACATCTATTGTAGTTACCACTCTCAGGAGGAACAGATGAAGTGAAGGAACAACAGGAGACTAGTATAGTGTATAGAACAGAGAGGGACACCTCCTACACCTACGTTACATCTATTGTAGTTACCACTCTCAGGAGGAAGAGATGAAGTGAAGGAACAACAGGAGACTAGTATAGTGTATAGAACAGAGAGGGACACCTCCTACACCTACGTTACATCTATTGTAGTTACCACTCTCAGGAGGAAGGGATGCAGTGAAGGAACAACAGGAGACTAGTATAGTGTATAGAACAGAGAGGGACACCTCCTACACCTACGTTACATCTATTGTAGTTACCACTCTCAGGAGGAAGAGATGAAGTGAAGGAACAACAGGAGACTAGTATAGTGTATAGAACAGAGAGGGACACCTCGTACACTGCGACCTACGTTAGATATATTGTAGTTACCACGACCAGGAGGAAGAGATGAAGTGAAGCAACAACAGGAGACTAGTATAGTGTATAGAACAGAGAGGGACGCCTCCTACACCTACGTTACATCTATTGTAGTTACCACTCTCAGGAGGAAGAGATGAAGTGAAGGAACAACAGGAGACTAGTATAGTGTATAGAACAGAGAGGGACACCTCCTACACCTACGTTGCATCTATTGTAGTTACCACAACCAGGAGGAAGGGATGCAGTGAAGGAACAACAGGAGACTAGTATAGTGTATAGAACAGAGAGGGACACCTCCTACACCTACGTTACATCTATTGTAGTTACCACTCTCAGGAGGAAGAGATGAAGTGAAGGAACAACAGGAGACTAGTATAGTGTATAGAACAGAGAGGGACACCTCGTACACTGCGACCTACGTTAGATATATTGTAGTTACCACTCTCAGGAGGAAGGGATCAAGTGCAGGAACAACAGGAGACTAGTATAGTGTATAGAACAGAGAGGGACACCTCGTACACTGCGACCTACGTTACATCTATTGTAGTTACCACTCTCAGGAGGAATGATCAAGTGCAGGAACAACAGGAGACTAGTATAGTGTATAGAACAGAGAGGGACACCTCCTACACTGCGACCTACGTTGCATCTATTGTAGTTACCACAACCAGGAGGAAGAGATGAAGTGAAGGAACAACAGGAGACTAGTATATGTATAGAACAGAGAGGGACACCTCGTACACCTACGTTACATCTATTGTAGTTACCACTCTCAGGAGAAAGGGATGAAGTGAAGGAACAACAGGAGACTAGTATAGTGTATAGAACAGAGAGGGACACCTCCTACACTGCGACGTACGTTGCATCTATTGTAGTTACCACTCTCAAGAGGAAGGGATGAAGTGAAGGAGCAACAGGAGACTAGTATAGTGTATAGAACAGAGAGGGACACCTCCTACACTGCGACCTACGTTACATCTATTGTAGTTAGCACTCTCAAGAGGAAGGGATGAAGTGAAGGAACAACAGGAGAGTAGTATAGTGTATAGAACAGAGAGGGACACCTCCTACACTGCGACCTACGTTACAACTATTGTAGTTACCACTCTCAAGAGGAAGGGATGAAGCGAAGGAAGAACTGTAAACTAGTATAGTGTATAGAACAGAGAGGGACACCTCGTACACCTACGTTACATCTATTGTAGTTACCACTCTCAGGAGGAAGGGATGTAGTGAAGGAACAACAGGAGAGTAGTATAGTGTATAGAACAGAGAGGGACACCTCGTACACCTACGTTACATCTATTGTAGTTACCGCTCTCAGGAGGAAGGGATGAAGTGAAGGAACAACAGGAGACTAGTATAGTGTATATAACAGAGAGGGACACCTCGTACACTGCGACCTACGTTACATCTATTGTAGTTACCACTCTCAGGAGGAAGGGATGAAGTGAAGGAACAACAGGAGACTAGTATAGTGTATAGAACAGAGAGGGACACCTCGTACACCTACGTTACATCTATTGTAGTTACCGCTCTCAGGAGGAAGGGATGAAGTGAAGGAACAACAGGAGACTAGTATAGTGTATAGAACAGAGAGGGACACCTCCTACACTGCGACCTACGTTACATCTATTGTAGTTACCACAACCAGGAGGAAGGGATGAAGTGAAGGAACTACAGGAGACTAGTATAGTGTATAGAACAGAGAGGGACACCTCCTACACTGCGACCTACGTTACATCTATTGTAGTTACCACAACCAGGAGGAAGGGATGAAGTGAAGGAACTACAGGAGACTAGTATAGTGTATAGAACAGAGAGGGACACCTCGTACACTGCGACCTACGTTACATCTATTGTAGTTACCACAACCAGGGGGAAGGGATGAAGTGAAGGAACTACAGGAGACTAGTATAGTGTATAGAACAGAGAGGGACACCTCGTACACTGCGACCTACGTTACATCTATTGTAGTTACCACAACCAGGAGGAAGGGATGAAGTGAAGCAACAACAGGAGACTAGTATAGTGTATAGAACAGAGAGGGACACCTCCTACACCTACGTTACATCTATTGTAGTTACCACTCTCAGGAGGAAGGGATGAAGTGAAGGAACAACAGGAGACTAGTATAGTGTAAAGAACAGAGAGGGACACCTCGTGCACTGCGACCTACGTTACATCTATTGTAGTTACCACAACCAGGAGGATGGGATGAAGTGAAGGAACAACAGGAGACTAGTATAGTGTATAGAACAGAGAGGGACACCTCGTACACCGACCTAAGTTACATCTATTGTAGTTACCACTCTCAAGAGGAAGGGATGAAGTGAAGGAACTACAGGAGACTAGTATATTGTATAGAACAGAGAGGGACACCTCGTACACTGCGACCTACGTTACATCTATTGTAGTTACCACTCCCAAGAGGAAGGGATGAAGTGAAGGAACTACAGGAGACTAGTATATTGTATAGAACAGAGAGGGACACCTCGTACACTGCGACCTACGTTACATCTATTGTAGTTACCACTCTCAAGAGGAAGGGATGAAGTGAAGGAACTACAGGAGACTAGTATATTGTATAGAACAGAGAGGGACACCTCGTACACTGCGACCTACGTTACATCTATTGTAGTTACCACTCTCAGGAGGAAGGGATCAAGTGCAGGAACAACAGGAGACTAGTATAGTGTATAGAACAGAGAGGGACACCTCGTACACTGCGAACTACGTTACATCTATTGTAGTTACCACTCTCAAGAGGAAGGGATGAAGTGAAGGAACTACAGGAGACTAGTATATTGTATAGAACAGAGAGGGACACCTCGTACACTGCGACCTACGTTACATCTATTTTAGTTACCACAACCAGGAGGAAGGGATGAAGTGAAGGAACAACAGGAGACTAGTATAGTGTATAGAACAGAGAGGGACACCTCGTGCACTGCGACCTACGTTACATCTATTGTAGTTACCACAACCAGGAGGAAGGGATGAAGTGAAGGAACAACAGGAGACTAGTATAGTGTATAGAACAGAGAGGGACACCTCGTACACTGCGACCTACGTTACATCAATTGTAGTCACCACAACCAGGAGGAAGGGATGAAGGGAAGGAACAACAGGAGACTAGTATAGTGTGTAGAACAGAGAGGGACACCTCGTGCACTGCGACCTACGTTACATCTATTGTAGTTACCACAACCAGGAGGAAGGGATGAAGTGAAGGAACAACAGGAGACTAGTATAGTGTATAGAACAGAGAGGGACACCTCGTGCACTGCGACCTACGTTACATCTATTGTAGTTACCACCACCAGGAGGAAGGGATGAAGTGAAGGAACAACAGGAGAATAGTATAGTGTATAGAACAGAGAGGGACACCTCCTACACTGCGACCTACGTTGCATCTATTGTAGTTACCACAACCAGGAGGAAGAGATGAAGTGAAGGAACAACAGGAGACTAGTATAGTGTATAGAACAGAGAGGGACACCTCGTATACTGCGACCTACGTTACATCTATTGTAGTTACCACAACCAGGAGGAAGGGATCAAGTGCAGGAACAACAGGAGACTAGTATAGTGTATAGAACAGAGAGGGACACCTCGTACACCTACGTTACATCTATTGTAGTTACCACTCTCAGGAGGAAGAGATGAAGTGAAGAAACAACAGGAGACTAATATAGTGTATAGAACAGAGAGGGACACCTCGTACACTGCGACCTACGTTACATCTATTGCAGTTACCACTCTCAGGAGGAAGGGATCAAGTGCAGGAACAACAGGAGACTAGTATAGTGTATAGAACAGACAGGGACACCTCGTACACTGCGACCTACGTTACATCTATTGTAGTTACCACTCTCAGGAGGAAGGGATCAAGTGCAGGAACAACAGGATACTAGTATAGTCTATAGAACAGAGAGGGACAGCTCGTACACTGCGACCTACGTTACATCTATTGTAGTTACCACACTCAGAAGGAAGGGATCAAGTGCAGGAACAACAGGAGACTAGTATAGTGTATAGAACAGAGAGGGACACCTCGTACTCTGCGACCTACGTTACATCTATTGTAGTTACCACTCTCAGGAGGAAGGGATCAAGTGCAGGAACAACAGGAGACTAGTATAGTGTATAGAACACAGAGGGACACCTCGTACACTGCGACCTACGTTACATCTATTGTAGTTACCACCCTCAGGAGGAAGAGATCAAGTGCAGGAACAACACGAGACTAGTATAGTGTATAGAACAGAGAGGGACACCTCGTACACTGCGACCTACGTTACATCTATTGTAGTTACCACTCTCAGGAGGAAGGGATCAAGTGCAGGAACAACAGGAGACTAGTATAGTGTATAGAACAGAGAGGGACACCTCCTATACTGCGACCTACGTTGCAACTATTGTAGTTACCACAACCAGGAGGAAGGGATGAAGTGAAGGAACAACAGGAGACTAGTATAGTGTATAGAACAGAGAGGGACACCTCCTACACCTACGTTACATCTATTGTAGTTACCACTCTCAGGAGGAAGAGATGAAGTGAAGCAACAACAGGTCACTAGTATACTGCATAGAACAGAGAGGGACACCTCGTACACTGCGACCTACGTTGCATCTATTGTAGTTACCACAACCAGGAGGAAGGGATGAAGTGAAGGAACAACAGGAGACTAGTATACTGTATAGAACAGAGAGGGACACCTCCTACACTGCGAACTACGTTGCATCTATTGTAGTTACCACAACCAGGAGAAAGGGATGAAGTGAAGGAACAACAGGAGACTAGTATGGTGTATAGAACAGAGAGGGACACCTCCTACACCTACGTTACATCTATTGTAATTACCACTCTCAGGAGGAAGAGATGAAGTGAAGGAACAACAGGAGACTAGTATAGTGTATAGAACAGAGAGGGACACCTCGTACACTGCGACCTACCTTAGATATATTGTAGTTACCACGACCAGGAGGAAGAGATGAAGTGAAGGAACAACAGGAGACTAGTATAGTGTATAGAACAGAGAGGGACACCTCCTACACCTACGTTACATCTATTGTAGTTACCACTCTCAGGAGGAAGAGATGAAGTGAAGGCACAACAGGAGACTAGTATAGTGTATAGAACAGAGAGGGACACCTCGTACACCTACGTTACATCTATTGTAGTTACCACTCTCACGAGGAAGGGATGTAGCGAAGGAACAACAGGAGACTAGTATAGTGTATAGAACAGAGAGGGACACCTCCTACACCTACGTTACATCTATTGTAGTTACCACTCTCAGGAGGAAGAGATGAAGTGAAGGAACAACAGGAGACTAGTATAGTGTATAGAACAGAGAGGGACACCTCCTACACCTACGTTACATCTATTGTAGTTACCACTCTCAGGAGGAAGGGATGAAGTGAAGGAACAACAGGAGACTAGTATAGTGTATAGAACAGAGAGGGACACCTCCTACACCTACGTTACATCTATTGTAGTTACCACTCTCAGGAGGAACAGATGAAGTGAAGGAACAACAGGAGACTAGTATAGTGTATAGAACAGAGAGGGACACCTCCTACACATACGTTACATCTATTGTAGTTACCACTCTCAGGAGGAACAGATGAAGTGAAGGAACAACAGGAGACTAGTATAGTGTATAGAACAGAGAGGGACACCTCCTACACCTACTTTACATCTATTGTAGTTACCACTCTCAGGAGGAAGAGATGAAGTGAAGGAACAACAGGAGACTAGTATAGTGTATAGAACAGAGAGGGACACCTCCTACACCTACGTTACATCTATTGTAGTTACCACTCTCAGGAGGAACAGATGAAGTGAAGGAACAACAGGAGACTAGTATAGTGTATAGAACAGAGAGGGACACCTCCTACACATACGTTACATCTATTTTAGTTACCACTCTCACGAGGAAGGGATGAAGCGAAGGAACAACAGGAGACTAGTATAGTGTATAGAACAGAGAGGGACACCTCCTACACCTACGTTACATCTATTGTAGTTACCACTCTCAGGAGGAAGAGATGAAGTGAAGGAACAACAGGAGACTAGTATAGTGTATAGAACAGAGAGGGACACCTCCTACACCTACGTTACATCTATTGTAGTTACCACTCTCAGGAGGAACAGATGAAGTGAAGGAACAACAGGAGACTAGTGTAGTGTATAGAACAGAGAGGGACACCTCCTACACCTACGTTACATCTATTGTAGTTACCACTCTCAGGAGGAACAGATGAAGTGAAGGAACAACAGGAGACTAGTATAGTGTATAGAACAGAGAGGGACACCTCCTACACCTACGTTACATCTATTGTAGTTACCACTCTCAGGAGGAACAGATGAAGTAAAGGAACAACAGGAGACTAGTATAGTGTATAGAACAGAGAGGGACACCTCGTACACTGCGACCTACGTTAGATATATTGTAGTTACCACGACCAGGAGGAAGAGATGAAGTGAAGGAACAACAGGAGACTAGTATAGTGTATAGAACAGAGAGGGACGCCTCCTACACCTACGTTACATCTATTGTAGTTACCACTCTCAGGAGGAAGAGATGAAGTGAAGGAACAACAGGAGACTAGTATAGTGTATAGAACAGAGAGGGACACCTCCTACACCTACGTTGCATCTATTGTAGTTACCACAACCAGGAGGAAGGGATGCAGTGAAGGAACAACAGGAGACTAGTATAGTGTATAGAACAGAGAGGGACACCTTTTACACCTACGTTACATCTATTGTAGTTACCACTCTCAGGAGGAAGAGATGAAGTGAAGGAACAACAGGAGACTAGTATAGTGTATAGAAAAGAGAGGGACACCTCGTACACTGCGACCTACGTTAGATATATTGTAGTTACCACTCTCAGGAGGAAGGGATCAAGTGCAGGAACAACAGGAGACTAGTATAGTGTATAGAACAGAGAGGGACACCTCGTACACTGCGACCTACGTTACATCTATTGTAGTTACCACTCTCAGGAGGAATGATCAAGTGCAGGAACAACAGGAGACTAGTATAGTGTATAGAACAGAGAGGGACACCTCCTACAATGCGACCTACGTTGCATCTATTGTAGTTACCACAACCAGGAGGAAGAGATGAAGTGAAGGAACAACAGGAGACTAGTATATGTATAGAACAGAGAGGGACACCTCGTACACCTACGTTACATCTATTGTAGTTACCACTCTCAGGAGAAAGGGATGAAGTGAAGGAACAACAGGAGACTAGTATAGTGTATAGAACAGAGAGGGACACCTCGTACACTGCGACCTACTTTACATCTATTGTAGTTACCACAACCAGGAGGAAGGGATCAAGTGCAGGAACAACAGGAGACTAGTATATGTATAGAACAGAGAGGGACACCTCGTACACCTACGTTACATCTATTGTAGTTACCACTCTCAGGAGGAAGAGATGAAGTGAAGAAACAGCAGGAGACTAGTATAGTGTATAGAACAGAGAGGGACACCTCGTACACCTACGTTACATCTATTGTAGTTACCACTCTCAGGAGGAAGAGATGAAGTGAAGAAACAACAGGAGACTAGTATAGTGTATAGAACAGAGAGGGACACCTCGTACACTGCGACCTACGTTACATCTATTGTAGTTACCACTCTCAGGAGGAAGGGATGAAGTGAAGGAACTACAGGAAACTAGTATAGTGTATAGAACAGAGAGGGACACCTCGTACACCTACGTTACATCTATTGTAGTTATCACTCTCAGAAGGAAGGGATCAAGTGCAGGAACAACAGGAGACTAGTATAGTGTATAGAACAGAGAGGGACACCTCGTACACCTACGTTACATCTATTGTAGTTACCACTCTCAGGAGGAAGAGATGAAGTGAAGAAACAACAGGAGACTAGTATAGTGTATAGAACAGAAAGGGACACCTCGTACACCTACGTTACATCTATTGTAGATACCACTCTCAGGAGGAAGAGATGAAGTGAAGAAACAACAGGAGACTAGTATAGTGTATAGAACAGAGGGGGACACCTCATACATCTACGTTACATCTATTGTAGTTACCACTCTCAGGAGGAAGAGATGAAGTGAAGAAACAACAGGAGACTAGTATAGTGTATAGAACAGAGAGGGACACCTCGTACACCTACGTTACATCTATTGTAGTTACCACTCTCAGGAGGAAGAGATGAAGTGAAGAAACAACAGGAGACTTGTATAGTGTATAGAACACAGAGGGACACCTCGTACACCTACGTTACATATATTGTAGTTACCACTCTCAGGAGGAAGAGATGAAGTGAAGGAACAACAGGAGACTAGTATAGTGTATAGAACAGAGAGGGACACCTCGTACACCTACGTTACATCTATTGTAGTTACCACTCTCAGGAGGAAGAGATGAAGTGAAGGAACAACAGGAGACTAGTATAGTGTATAGAACAGAGAGGGACACCTCGTACACCTACGTTACATCTATTGTAGTTACCACTCTCAGGAGGAAGAGATGAAGTGAAGAAACAACAGGAGACTAGTATAGTGTATAGAACAGAGAGGGACACCTCGTACACTGCGACCTACGTTACATCTATTGTAGTTACCACTCTCAGGTGGAAGAGATGAAGTGAAGGAACAACAGGAGACTAGTATAGTGTATAGAACAGAGACATACACCTCGTACACTGCGACCTACGTTACATCTATTGTAGTTACCACTCTCAGGAGGAAGGGATCAAGTGCAGGAACAACAGGAGACTAGTATAGTGTATAGAACAGAGGGGGACACCTCGTACACTGCGACCTACGTTACATCTATTGTAGTTACCACTCTCAGGAGGAAGGGATGAAGTGAAGGAACAACAGGAGACTAGTATAGTGTATAGAACAGAGAGGGACACCTCGTACACCTACGTTACATCTATTGTAGTTACCACTCTCAGGAGGAAGGGATCAAGTGCAGGAACAACAGGAGACTAGTGTAGTGTATAGAATAGAGAGGGACACCTCCTACACCTACGTTACATCTATTGTAGTTACCACTCTCAGGAGGAAGAGATGAAGTGAAGGAACAACAGGAGACTAGTATAGTGTATAGAACAGAGAGGGACACCTCGTACACCTACGTTACATATATTGTGGTTACCACTCTCAGGAGGAAGAGATGAAGTGAAGGAACAACAGGAGACTAGTATAGTGTATAGAACAGAGAGGGACACCTCCTACACTTACGTTACATCTATTGTAGTTACCACTCTCAGGAGGAAGAGATGAAGTGAAGGAACAACAGGAGACTAGTATAGTGTATAGATAAGAGAGGGACACCTCGTACACCTACGTTACATCTATTGTAGTTACCACTCTCAGGAGGAAGAGATGAAGTGAAGAAAAACAGGAGACTAGTATATGTATAGAACAGAGAGGGACACCTCGTACGCTGCGACCTACGTTACACCTATTGTAGTTACCACTCTCAGGAGGACGGGATCAAGTGCAGGAACAACAGCAGACTACTATAGTGTATAGAACAGAGAGGGACACCTCGTACACTGCGACCTACGTTATATCTATTGTAGTTACCACTCTCAGGAGGAAGGGATCAAGTGCAGGAACAACAGGAAACTAGTATAGTGTATAGAACAGAGAGGGACACCTCGTACACCTACGTTACATCTATTGTAGTTACCACTCTCAGGAGGAAGGGATCAAGCGACGGAACAACAGGAGACTAGTATAGTGTATAGAACAGAGAGGGACACCTCGTACACTGCGACCTAAGTTACATCTATTGTAGTTACCGCAACCAGGAGGAAGGGATGAAGTGAAGGAACAACAGGAGACCAGTATAGTGTATAGAACAGAGAGGGACAGCTCGTACACCTACGTTACATCTATTGTAGTTACCACAACCAGGAGGAAGGGATGAAGTGAAGGAATACAGGAGACTAGTATAGTGTATAGAACACAGAGGGACACCTCGTACACTGCGACCTACGTTACATCTATTGTAGTTACCACAACCAGGAGGATGGCATGAAGTGAAGGAACAACAGGAGACTAGTATAGTGTATAGAAGAGAGAGGGACACCTCGTACACTGCGACCGAAGTTACACCTATTGTAGTTACCGCAACCAGGAGGAAGGGATGAAGTGAAGGAACCACAGGAGACCAGTATAGTGTATAGAACAGAGAGGGACACCTCGTACACTCCGACCTACGTTACATCTATTGTAGTTACCGCTCTCAGGAGGAAGGGATGAAGTGAAGGAACCACAGGAGACCAGTATAGTGTATAGAACAGAGAGGGACGCCTCGTACACTCCGACCTACGTTCCATCTATTGTAGTTACCACAACCAGGAGGAAGGGATAAGTGAAGGAACAACAGGAGTCTAGTATAGTTTATAGAACAGAGAGTGACACCTCGTACACTCCGACCTACGTTACATCTATTGTAGTTACCACAACCAGGAGGAAGGGATGAAGTGAAGGAACAACAGGAGTCTAGTATAGTGTATAGAACAGAGAGGGACACCTCGTACACTCCGACCTACGTTGCATCTATTGTAGTTACCACAACCAGGAGGAAGGGATGAAGTGAAGGAACAACAGGAGTCTAGTATAGTGTATAGAACAGAGAGGGACACCTCGTACACCTACGTTACATCTATTGTAGTTACCGCAACCAGGAGGAAGGGATGAAGTGAAGGAACAACAGGAGACTAGTATAGTGTATAGAACAGAGAGGGACACCTCGTACACTCCGACCTACGTTACATCTATTGTACTTACTACTCTCAAGAGGAAGGGATGAAGTGAAGGAACAACAGGAGTCTAGTATAGTGTATAGAACAGAGAGGGACACCTCGTACACTCCGACCTACGTTACATCTATTGTAGTTACCACAACCAGGAGGAAGGGATGAAGTGAAGGAACAACAGGAGTCTAGTATAGTGTATAGAACAGAGAGGGACACCTCGTACACCTACGTTACATCTATTGTAGTTACCGCAACCAGGAGGAAGGGATGAAGTGAAGGAACAACAGGAGAGTAGTATAGTGTATAGAACAGAGAGGGACACCTCGTACACTCCGACCTACGTTACATCTATTGTACTTACTACTCTCAAGAGGAAGGGATGAAGTGAAGGAACAACAAGAGACTAGTATAGTGTATAGAACAGAGAGAGACACCTCGTACACTCCGACCTACGTTACATCTATTGTACTTACTACTCTCAGGAGGATGGGATGAAGTGAAGGAACAACAGGAGACTAGTATAGTGTATAGAACAGAGAGGGACACCTCGTACACTCCGACCTACGTTACATCTATTGTACTTACTACACTCAGGAGGATGGGATGAAGTGAAGGAACAACTGGAGACTAGTATAGTGTATAGAACAGAGAGGGACACCACGTACACTCCGACCTACGTTACATCCATTGTAGTTACCACAACCAGGAGGAAGGGATGAAGTGAAGGAACAACAGGAGTCTAGTATAGTGTATAGAACAGAGAGGGACACCTCGTACACCTACGTTACATCTATTGTAGTTACCGCAACCAGGAGGAAGGAATGAAGTGAAGGAACAACAGGAGACTAGTATAGTGTATAGAACAGAGAGGGACACCTCGTACACTGCGACCTAAGTTACATCTATTGTAGTTACCAGGAGGAAGGGATGAAGTGAAAGAACAACAGGAGACTAGTATAGTATATAGAACAGAGAGGGACACCTCGTACACTGCGACCTAAGTTACATCTATTGTAGTTACCACAACCAGGAGGATGGGATGAAGTGAAGGAACAACAGGAGACTAGTATTGTGTATAGAACCGAGAGGGACACCTCGTACACTGCGACCTACGTTACATCTATTGTAGTTACCGCAACCAGGAGGAAGGGATGAAGTGAAGGAACCACAGGAGACCAGTATAGTGTATAGAACAGAGAGGGACACCACGTACATTCCGACCTACGTTACATCTATTGTAGTTACCACAACCAGGAGGAGGGGATGAAGTGAAGGAACAACAGGAGACTAGTATAGTGTATAGAACAGAGAGGGACACCTCGTACACTCCGACCTACGTTACATCTATTGTAGTTACCACTCTCAAGAGGAAGGGATGAAGTGAAGGAACAACAGGAGACTAGTATAGTGTATAGAACAGAGAGGGACACCTCGTACACTGACCTACGTTACATGTATTGTAGTTACCACTCTCAAGAGGAAGGGACGAAGTGAAGGTACCTCAGGAGACTAGTATAGTGTATAGAACAAAGAGGGACACCTCGTACACTGCGACCTACGTTGCATCTATTGTAGTTACCACTCTCAGGAGGAAGGGATGAAATGAAGGAACAACAGGAGACTAGTATAGTGTATAGAACAGAGAGGGACACCACCTACACTGCGACCTACGTTACATCTATTGTAGTTACCACTCTCAAGAGGAAAGGATGAAGTGAAGGAACAACAGGAGACTAGTATAGTGTATAGAACAGAGAGGGACACCTCGTACACCTACGTTACATATATTGTAGTTAACACTCTCAGGAGGAAGAGATGAAGTGAAGGAACAACAGGAGACTAGTATAGTGTATAGAACAGAGAGGGACACCTCGTACACCTACGTTACATCTATTGTAGTTACCACTCTCAGGAGGAAGAGATGAAGTGAAGGAACAACAGGAGACTAGTATAGTGTATAGAACAGAGAGGGACACCTCGTACACCTACGTTACATCTATTGTAGTTACCACTCTCAGGAGGAAGAGATGAAGTGAAGAAACAACAGGAGACTAGTATAGTGTATAGAACAGAGAGGGACACCTCGTACACTGCGACCTACGTTACATCTATTGTAGTTACCACTCTCAGGAGGAAGAGATGAAGTGAAGGAACAACAGGAGACTAGTATAGTGTATAGAACAGAGACGGACACCTCGTACACTGCGACCTACGTTACATCTATTGTAGTTACCACTCTCAGGAGGAAGGGATCAAGTGCAGGAACAACAGGAGACTAGTATAGTGTATAGAACAGAGAGGGACACCTCGTACACCTACGTTACATCTATTGTAGTTACCACAACCAGGAAGATGGGATGAAGTGAAGAAACAACAGGAGACTAGTATAGTGTATAGAACAGAGAGGGACACCT
Organism: Deroplatys truncata; assembly: GCA_030765065.1. Lineage (NCBI taxonomy): Eukaryota > Metazoa > Arthropoda > Insecta > Mantodea > Mantidae > Deroplatys > Deroplatys truncata. Next base: position 3,151,519 of record CM060984.1, read on the forward strand.
CGTACAATCCGACCTAAGTTACATCCATTGTAGTTACCGCAACCAGAAGGAAGGGATGAAGTGAAGGAACAACAGGAGACTAGTATAGTGTATAGAACAGAGAGGGACACCTCGTACACTCCGACCTACGTTACATCTATTGTAGTTACCACAACCAGGAGGAAGGGATGAAGTGAAGGAACAACAGGAGTCTAGTATAGTGTATAGAACAGAGAGGGACAGCTCGTACACTGCGACCTACGTTACATCTATTGTAGTTACCACTCTCAGGAGGAAGAGATGAAGTGAAGAAACAACAGGAGACTAGTATAGTGTATAGAATAGAGAGGGACACCTCGTACACTGCGACCTATGTTACATCTATTGTAGTTACCACTCTCAGGAGGAAGGGATCAAGTGCAGGAACAACAGGAGACTGGTATAGTGTATAGAACAGAGAGGGACACCTCGTACACTGCGACCTGCGTTGCATCTATTGTAGTTACAACAACCAGGACGAAGAGATGAAGCGAAGGAACAACAGGAGACTAGTATAGTGTATAGAACAGAGAGGGACACCTCCTACACCTACGTTACATCTATTGTAGTTACCACTTTCAGGAGAAAGGGATGAAGTGAAGGAACAACAGGAGACTACTATAGTGTATAGAACAGAGAGGGACAACTCGTACACTGCGACCTACGTTACATCTATTGTAGTTACCACAACCAGGAGGAAGGGATCAAGTGCAGGAACAAAAGGAGACTAGTATAGTGTATAGAACAGAGAGGAACACGTCGTACACCTACGTTACATCTATTGTAGTCACCACTCTCAGGAGGAAGAGATGAAGTGAAGAAACAACAGGAGACTAGTATAGTGGATAGAACAGAGAGGGACACCTCGTACACCTACGTTACATCTATTGTAGTTACCACTCTCAGGAGGAAGAGATGAAGTGAAGAAACAACAGGAGACTAGTATAGTGTATAGAACAGAGAGGGACACCTCGTACACTGCGACCTACGTTACATCTATTGTAGTTACCACTCTCAGGAGGAAGGGATGAAGTGAAGGAACAACAGGAGACTAGTATAGTGTATAGAACAGAGAGGGACACCTCCTACACCTACGTTACATCTATTGTAGTTACCACTCTCAGGAGGAAGGGATCAAGTGCAGGAACAAATGGAGACTAGTGTAGTGTATAGAACAGAGAGGGACACCTCGTACACCTACGTTACATCTATTGTAGTTACCACTCTCAGGAGAAAGAGATGAAGTGAAGAAACAACAGGAGACTAGTATAGTTTATAGAACAGAGAGGGACACCTCGTACACCTACGTTACATCTATTGTAGTTACCACTCTCAGGAGGAAGAGATGAAGTGAAGAAACAACAGGAGACTAGTATAGTGTATAGAACAGAGAGGGACACCCCGTACACCTACGTTACATCTATTGTAGTTACCACTCTCAGGAGGAAGAGAGGAAGTGAAGAAACAACAGGAGACTAGTATAGTGTATAGAACAGAGAGGGACACCTCGTACACCTACGTTGCATCTATTGTAGTTACCACTCTCAGGAGGAAGAGATGAAGTGAAGAAACAACAGGAGACTAGTATAGTGTATAGAACAGAGAGGGACACCTCGTACACCTACGTTACATCTATTGTAGTTACCACTCTCAGGAGGAAGAGATGAAGTGAAGAAACAACAGGAGACTAGTATAGTGTATAGAACAGAGAGGGACACCTCGTACACCTACGTTACATCTATTGTAGTTACCACTCTCAGGAGGAAGAGAGGAAGTGAAGAAACAACAGGAGACTAGTATAGTGTATAGAACAGAGAGGGACACCTCGTACACCTACGTTACATCTTTTGTAGTTACCACTCTCAGGAGGAAGAGATGAAGTGAAGGAACAACAGGAGACTAGTATGGTGTATAGAACAGAGAGGGACACCTCGTACACCTACGTTACATCTATTGTAGTTACCACTCTCAGGAGGAAGAGATGAAGTGAAGGAACAACAGGAGACTAGTATAGTGTATAGAACAGAGAGGGACACCTCGTACACCTACGTTACATCTACTGTAGTTACCACTCTCAGGAGGAAGAGATGAAGTGAAGAAACAACAGGAGACTTGTATAGTGTATAGAACAGAGAGGGACACCTCGTACACTGCGACCTACTTTACATCTATTGTAGTTACCAATCTCAGGAGGAAGAGATGAAGTAAAGGAAAACAGGAGACTAGTATAGTGTATAGAACAGAGAGGGACACCTCGTGCACTGCGACCTACGTTACATCTATTGTAGTTACCACTCTCAGGAGGAAGGGATCAAGTGCAGGAACAACAGGAGACTAGTATAGTGTATAGAACAGAGAGGGACACCTCGTACACCTACGTTACATCTATTGTAGTTACCACTCTCAGGAGGAAGAGATGAAGTGAAGAAACAACAGGAGACTAGTATAGTGTATAGAACAGAGAGGGACACCTCGTACACCTACGTTACATCTATTGTAGTTACCACTCTCAGGAGGAAGGGATCAAGTGCAGGAACAACAGCAGACTACTATAGTGTATAGAATAGAGAGGGACACCTCGTACACTGCGACCTACGTTACATCTATTGTAGTTACCACTCTCAGGAGGAAGGGATCAAGTGCAGGAACAACAGGAGACTAGTATAGTGTATAGAACAGAGAGGGACACCTCGTACACCAACGTTACATCTATTGTAGTTACCACTCTCAGGAGGAAGGGATCAAGCGCAGGAACAACAGGAGACTAGTATAGTGTATAGAAGAGAGAGGGACACCTCGTACACTGCGACCTAAGTTACATCTATTGTAGTTACCGCAACCAGGAGGAAGGGATGAAGTTAAGGAACAACAGGAGACTAGTATAGTGTATAGAACAGAGAGGGACACCTCGTACACCTACGTTACATCTATTGTAGTTACCACAACCAGGAGGATGGGATGAAGTGAAGGAACAACAGGAGACTAGTATAGTGTATAGAACAGAGAGGGACACCTCGTACACCTACGTTACATCTATTGTAGTTACCACAACCAGGAGGAAGGGATGAAGTGAAGGAACAACAGGAGACTAGTATAGTGTATAAAACAGAGAGGGACACCTCGTACACCTACGTTACATCTATTGTAGTTACCACAACCAGGAGGATGGGATGAAGTGAAGGAACAACAGGAGACTAGTATAGTGTATAGAACAGAGAGGGACACGTCGTACACTGCGACCTAAGCTACATCTATTGTAGTTACCGCAACCAGGAGGAAGGGATGAAGTGAAGGAACCACAGGAGACCAGTATAGTGTATAGAACAGAGAGGGACACCTCGTACACTCCGACCTACGTTACATCTATTGTAGTTACCGCTCTCAGGAGGAAGGGATGAAGTGAAGGAACCACAGGAGGCCAGTATAGTGTAAAGAACAGAGAGGGACACCTCGTACACTCCGACCTACGTTGCATCTATTGTAGTTACCACAACCAGGAGGAAGGGATGAAGTGAAGGAACAACAGGAGTCTAGTATATTGTATAGAACAGAGAGGGACACCTCGTACACTCCGACCTACGTTACATCTATGGTAGTTACCACAACCAGGAGGAAGGGATGAAGTGAAGGAACAACAGGAGTCTAGTATAGTGTATAGAACAGAGAGGGACACCTCGTACAATCCGACCTACGTTGCATCTATTGTAGTTACCACAACCAGGAGGAAGGGATGAAGTGAGGGAACAACAGGAGTCTAGTATAGTGTATAGAACAGAGAGGGACACTTCGTACACCTACGTTACATCTATTGTAGTTACCGCAACCAGGAGGAAGGGATGAAGTGAAGGAACAACAGGAGACTAGTATAGTGTATAGAACAGAGAGGGACACCTCGTACACTCCGACCTACGTTACATCTATTGTAGTTACCACAACCAAAAGGAAGGGATGAAGTGAAGGAACAACAGGAGTCTAGTATAGTGTATAGAACAGAGAGGGACACCTCGTACACCTACGTTACATCTATTGTAGTTACCGCAACCAGGAGGAAGGGATGAAGTGAAGGAACAACAGGAGACTAGTATAGTGTATAGAACAGAGAGGGACACCTCGTACACTTCGACCTACGTTACATCTATTGTACTTACTACTCTCAAGAGGAAAGGATGAATTGAAGGAACAACAGGAGACTAGTATAGTGTATAGAACAGAGAGGGACACCTCGTACACTCCGACCTACGTTACATCTATTGTACTTACTACTCTCAAGAGGAAGGGATGAAGTGAAGGAACCACAGGAGACTAGCATAGTGTATAGAACAGACAGGGACACCTCGTACACTCCGACCTACGTTACATCTATTGTACTTACTACTCTCAGGAGGATGGGATGAAGTGAAGGAACAATGGGAGACTAGTATAGTGTATAGAACAGAGAGGGACACCTCGTACACTCCGACCTACGTTACATCTATTGTACTTGCTACTCTCAGGTGGATGGGATGAAGTGAAGGAACAACAGGAGACTAGTATAGTGTATAGAACAGAGAGGGACACCTCGTACACTCCGACCTACGTTACATCTATTGTAGTTACCACAACCAGGAGGAAGGGATGAAGTGAAGGAACAACAGGAGTCTAGTATAGTGTATAGAACAGAGAGGGACACCTCGTACACCTACGTTACATCTATTGTAGTTACCGCAACCAGGAGGAAGGGATGAAGTGAAGGAACAGCAGGAGACTAGTATAGTGCATAGAACAGAGAGGGACACCTCGTACACTGCGACCTAAGTTACATCTATTGTAGTTACCAGATGGAAGGGATGAAGTGAAAGAACAACAGGAGACTAGTATAGTGTATAGAAGAGAGAGGGACACCTCGTACACTGCGAGCTAAGTTCATCTATTGTAGTTACCACAACCAGGAGGAAGGGATGAAGTGAAGGAACAACAGGAGACTAGTATTGTGTATAGAAAAGAGAGGGACATCTCGTACACTGCGACCTACGTTACATCTTTTGTAGTTACCGCAACCAGGAGGAAGGGATGAAGTGAAGGAACCACAGGAGACCAGTATAGTGTATAGAATAGAGAGGGACACCTCGCACACTCCGACCTACGTTACATCTATTGTAGTTACCACAACCAGGAGGAAGGGGTGAAGTGAAGGAACAACAGGAGACTAGTATAGTTTATAGAACAGAGAGGGACACCTCGTACACTCCGACATACGTTACATCTATTGTAGTTACCACTCTCAAGAGGAAGGGATGAAGTGAAGGAACAACAGGAGGCTAGTATAGTGTATAGAACAGAGAGGGACACCTCGTACACTGACCGACGTTACATCTATTGTAGTTACGACTCTCAAGAGGAAGGGATGAAGTGAAGGAACCTCAGGAGACTAGTATAGTGTATAGAACAAAGAGGGACACCTCGTACACATTCGACCTACGTTACATCTATTGTAGTTACCACTCTCAAGAGGAAGAGATGAAGTGAAGGAACAACAGGAGACTAGTATAGTGTATAGAACAGAGAGGGACACCTCCTACACATTCGACCTACGTTACATCTATTGTAGTTACCACTCTCAAGAGGAAGAGATGAAGTGAAGGAACAACAGGAGAGTAGTATAGTGTATAGAACAGAGAGGGACACCTCCTACACTGCGACCTACGTTACATCTATTGTAGTTACCACTCTCAAGAGGAAGGGATGAAGTGAAGGAAGAACTGGAAACTAGTATAGTGTATAGAACAGAGAGGGACACCTCGTACACCTACGTTACATCTATTGTAGTTACCACTCTCAGGAGGAAGGGATGTAGTGAAGGAACAACAAGGGACTAGTATAGTGTATAGAACAGAGAGGGACACCTCGTACACCTACGTTACATCTATTGTAGTTACCGCTCTCAGGAGGAAGGGATGAAGTGAAGGAACAACAGGAGACTAGTATAGTGTATATAACAGAGAGGGACACCTCGTACACTGCGACCTACGTTACATCTATTGTAGTTACCACTCTCAGGAGGAAGGGATGAAGTGAAGGAACAACAGGAGACTAGTATAGTGTATAGAACAGAGAGGGACACCTCGTACACCTACGTTACATCTATTGTAGTTACCGCTCTCAGGAGGAAGGGATGAAGTGAAGGAACAACAGGAGACTAGTATAGTGTATAGAACAGAGAAAGACACCTCGTACACTGCGACCTACGTTACATCTATTGTAGTTACCACTCTCAGGAGGAAGGGATCAAGTGCAGGAACAACAGGAGACTGGTATAGTGTATAGAACAGAGAGGGACACCTCGTACACTGCGACCTACGTTGCATCTATTGTAGTTACCACAACCAGGAGGAAGAGATGAAGTGAAGGAACAACAGGAGACTAGTATAGTATATAGAACAGAGAGGGACACCTCCTACACCTACGTTACATCTATTGTAGTTACCACTCTCAGGAGAAAGGGATGAAGTGAAGAAACGACAGGAGACTAAAATAGTGTATAGAACAGAGAGGGACAACTCATACACTGCGACCTGCGTTACATCTATTGTAGTTACCACAACCAGGAGGAAGGGATCAAGTGCAGGAACAACAGGAGACTAGTATAGTGTATAGAACAGAGAGGGATACCTCGTACACCTACGTTACATCTATTGTAGTTACCACTCTCAGGAGGAAGAGATGAAGTGATGAAACAACAGGAGACTAGTATAGTGGATAGAACAGAGAGGGACACCTCGTACACCTACGTTACATCTATTGTAGTTACCACTCTCAGGAGGAAGAGATGAAGTGAAGAAACAACAGGAGACTAGTATAGTGTATAGAACAGAGAGGGACACCTCGTACACTGCGACCTACGTTACTTCTATTGTAGTTACCACTCTCAGGAGGAAGGGATGAAGTGAAGGAACAACAGGAGACTAGTATAGTGTATAGAACAGAGAGGGACACCTCCTACACCTACGTTACATCTATTGTAGTTACCACTCTCAGGAGGAAGGGATCAAGTGCAGGAACAAATGGAGACTAGTGTAGTGTATAGAACAGAGAGGGACACCTCGTACACCTACGTTACATCTATTGTAGTTACCACTCTCAGGAGAAAGAGATGAAGTGAAGAAACAACAGGAGACTAGTATAGTTTATAGAACAGAGAGGGACACCTCGTACACCTACGTTACATCTATTGTAGTTACCACTCTCAGGAGGAAGAGATGAAGTGAAGAAACAACAGGAGACTAGTATAGTGTATAGAACAGAGAGGGACACCCCGTACACCTACGTTACATCTATTGTAGTTACCACTCTCAGGAGGAAGAGAGGAAGTGAAGAAACAACAGGAGACTAGTATAGTGTATAGAACAGAGAGGGACACCTCGTACACCTACGTTGCATCTATTGTAGTTACCACTCTCAGGAGGAAGAGATGAAGTGAAGAAACAACAGGAGACTAGTATAGTGTATAGAACAGAGAGGGACACCTCGTACACCTACGTTACATCTATTGTAGTTACCACTCTCAGGAGGAAGAGATGAAGTGAAGAAACAACAGGAGACTAGTATAGTGTATAGAACAGAGAGGGACACCTCGTACACCTACGTTACATCTATTGTAGTTACCACTCTCAGGAGGAAGAGAGGAAGTGAAGAAACAACAGGAGACTAGTATAGTGTATAGAACAGAGAGGGACACCTCGTACACCTACGTTACATCTATTGTAGTTACCACTCTCAGGAGGAAGAGATGAAGTGAAGGAACAACAGGAGACTAGTATGGTGTATAGAACAGAGAGGGACACCTCGTACACCTACGTTACATCTATTGTAGTTACCACTCTCAGGAGGAAGAGATGAAGTGAAGGAACAACAGGAGACTAGTATAGTGTATAGAACAGAGAGGGACACCTCGTACACCTACGTTACATCTACTGTAGTTACCACTCTCAGGAGGAAGAGATGAAGTGAAGAAACAACAGGAGACTTGTATAGTGTATAGAACAGAGAGGGACACCTCGTACACTGCGACCTACTTTACATCTATTGTAGTTACCAATCTCAGGAGGAAGAGATGAAGTAAAGGAAAACAGGAGACTAGTATAGTGTATAGAACAGAGAGGGACACCTCGTACACTGCGACCTACGTTACATCTATTGTAGTTACCACTCTCAGGAGGAAGGGATCAAGTGCAGGAACAACAGGAGACTAGTATAGTGTATAGAACAGAGAGGGACACCTCGTACACCTACGTTACATCTATTGTAGTTACCACTCTCAGGAGGAAGAGATGAAGTGAAGAAACAACAGGAGACTAGTATAGTGTATAGAACAGAGAGGGACACCTCGTACACTGCGACCTACGTTACACTTATTGTAGTTACCACTCTCAGGAGGAAGGGATCAAGTGCAGGAACAACAGCAGACTACTATAGAGTATAGAATAGAGAGGGACACCTCGAACACTGCGACCTACGTTACATCTATTGTAGTTACCACTCTCAGGAGGAAGGGATCAAGTGCAGGAACAACAGGAGACTAGTATAGTGTATACAACAGAGAGGGACACCTCGTACACCAACGTTACATCTATTGTAGTTACCACTCTCAGGAGGAAGGGATCAAGCGCAGGAACAACAGGAGACTAGTATAGTGTATAGAAGAGAGAGGGACACCTCGTACACTGCGACCTAAGTTACATCTATTGTAGTTACCGCAACCAGGAGGAAGGGATGAAGTTAAGGAACAACAGGAGACTAGTATAGTGTATAGAACAGAGAGGGACACCTCGTACACCTACGTTACATCTATTGTAGTTACCACAACCAGGAGGAAGGGATGAAGTGAAGGAACAACAGGAGACTAGTATAGTGTATAAAACAGAGAGGGACACCTCGTACACCTACGTTACATCTATTGTAGTTACCACAACCAGGAGGATGGGATGAAGTGAAGGAACAACAGGAGACTAGTATAGTGTATAGAACAGAGAGGGACACGTCGTACACTGCGACCTAAGCTACATCTATTGTAGTTACCGCAACCAGGAGGAAGGGATGAAGTGAAGGAACCACAGGAGACCAGTATAGTGTATAGAACAGAGAGGGACACCTCGTACACTCCGACCTACGTTACATCTATTGTAGTTACCGCTCTCAGGAGGAAGGGATGAAGTGAAGGAACCACAGGAGGCCAGTATAGTGTAAAGAACAGAGAGGGACACCTCGTACACTCCGACCTACGTTGCATCTATTGTAGTTACCACAACCAGGAGGAAGGGATGAAGTGAAGGAACAACAGGAGTCTAGTATATTGTATAGAACAGAGAGGGACACCTCGTACACTCCGACCTACGTTACATCTATGGTAGTTACCACAACCAGGAGGAAGGGATGAAGTGAAGGAACAACAGGAGTCTAGTATAGTGTATAGAACAGAGAGGGACACCTCGTACAATCCGACCTACGTTGCATCTATTGTAGTTACCACAACCAGGAGGAAGGGATGAAGTGAAGGAACAACAGGAGTCTAGTATAGTGTATAGAACAGGGAGGGACACTTCGTACACCTACGTTACATCTATTGTAGTTACCGCAACCAGGAGGAAGGGATGAAGTGAAGGAACAACAGGAGACTAGTATAGTGTATAGAACAGAGAGGGACACCTCGTACACTCCGACCTACGTTACATCTATTGTAGTTACCACAACCAGGAGGAAGGGATGAAGTGAAGGAACAACAGGAGTCTAGTATAGTGTATAGAACAGAGAGGGACACCTCGTACACCTACGTTACATCTATTGTAGTTACCGCAACCAGGAGGAAGGGATGAAGTGAAGGAACAACAGGAGACTAGTATAGTGTATAGAACAGAGAGGGACACCTCGTACACTTCGACCTACGTTACATCTATTGTACTTACTACTCTCAAGAGGAAAGGATGAATTGAAGGAACAACAGGAGACTAGTATAGTGTATAGAACAGAGAGGGACACCTCGTACACTCCGACCTACGTTACATCTATTGTACTTACTACTCTCAAGAGGAAGGGATGAAGTGAAGGAACCACAGGAGACTAGCATAGTGTATAGAACAGACAGGGACACCTCGTACACTCCGACCTACGTTACATCTATTGTACTTACTACTCTCAGGAGGATGGGATGAAGTGAAGGAACAATGGGAGACTAGTATAGTGTATAGAACAGAGAGGGACACCTCGTACACTCCGACCTACGTTACATCTATTGTACTTGCTACTCTTAGGTGGATGGGATGAAGTGAAGGAACAACAGGAGACTAGTATAGTGTATAGAACAGAGAGAGACACCTCGTACACTCCGACCTACGTTACATCTATTGTAGTTACCACAACCAGGAGGAAGGGATGAAGTGAAGGAACAACAGGAGTCTAGTATAGTGTATAGAACAGAGAGGGACACCTCGTACACCTACGTTACATCTATTGTAGTTACCGCAACCAGGAGGAAGGGATGAAGTGAAGGAACAACAGGATACTAGTATAGTGCATAGAACAGAGAGGGACACCTCGTACACTGCGACCTAAGTTACATCTATTGTAGTTACCAGATGGAAGGGATGAAGTGAAAGAACAACAGGAGACTAGTATATTGTATAGAAGAGAGAGGGACACCTCGTACACTGCGAGCTAAGTTCATCTATTGTAGTTACCACAACCAGGAGGAAGGGATGAAGTGAAGGAACAACAGAAGACTAGTATTGTGTATAGAAAAGAGAGGGACACCTCGTACACTGCGACCTACGTTACATCTTTTGTAGTTACCGCAACCAGGAGGAAGGGATGAAGTGAAGGAACCACAGGAGACCAGTATAGTGTATAGAATAGAGAGGGACACCTCGCACACTCCGACCTACGTTACATCTATTGTAGTTACCACAACCAGGAGGAAGGGGTGAAGTGAAGGAACAACAGGAGACTAGTATAGTTTATAGAACAGAGAGGGACACCTCGTACACTCCGACATACGTTACATCTATTGTAGTTACCACTCTCAAGAGGAAGGGATGAAGTGAAGCAACAACAGGAGGCTAGTATAGTGTATAGAACAGAGAGGGACACCTCGTACACTGACCGACGTTACATCTATTGTAGTTACGACTCTCAAGAGGAAGGGATGAAGTGAAGGAACCTCAGGAGACTAGTATAGTGTATAGAACAAAGAGGGACACCTCGTACACATTCGACCTACGTTACATCTATTGTAGTTACCACTCTCAAGAGGAAGAGATGAAGTGAAGGAACAACAGGAGACTAGTATAGTGTATAGAACAGAGAGGGACACCTCCTACACATTCGACCTACGTTACATCTATTGTAGTTACCACTCTCAAGAGGAAGAGATGAAGTGAAGGAACAACAGGAGAGTAGTATAGTGTATAGAACAGAGAGGGACACCTCCTACACTGCGACCTACGTTACATCTATTGTAGTTACCACTCTCAAGAGGAAGGGATGAAGTGAAGGAAGAACTGGAAACTAGTATAGTGTATAGAACAGAGAGGGACACCTCGTACACCTACGTTACATCTATTGTAGTTACCACTCTCAGGAGGAAGGGATGTAGTGAAGGAACAACAAGGGACTAGTATAGTGTATAGAACAGAGAGGGACACCTCGTACACCTACGTTACATCTATTGTAGTTACCGCTCTCAGGAGGAAGGGATGAAGTGAAGGAACAACAGGAGACTAGTATAGTGTATATAACAGAGAGGGACACCTCGTACACTGCGACCTACGTTACATCTATTGTAGTTACCACTCTCAGGAGGAAGGGATGAAGTGAAGGAACAACAGGAGACTAGTATAGTGTATAGAACAGAGAGGGACACCTCGTACACCTACGTTACATCTATTGTAGTTACCGCTCTCAGGAGGAAGGGATGAAGTGAAGGAACAACAGGAGACTAGTATAGTGTATAGAACAGAGAAAGACACCTCGTACACTGCGACCTACGTTACATCTATTGTAGTTACCACTCTCAGGAGGAAGGGATCAAGTGCAGGAACAACAGGAGACTGGTATAGTGTATAGAACAGAGAGGGACACCTCGTACACTGCGACCTACGTTGCATCTATTGTAGTTACCACTCTCAGGAGGAAGGGATCAAGTGCAGGAACAACAGGAGACTGGTATAGTGTATAGAACAGAGAGGGACACCTCGTACACTGCGACCTACGTTGCATCTATTGTAGTTACCACTCTCAGGAGGAAGGGATCAAGTGCAGGAACAACAGGAGACTGGTATAGTGTATAGAACAGAGAGGGACACCTCGTACACTGCGACCTACGTTGCATCTATTGTAGTTACCACTCTCAGGAGGAAGGGATCAAGTGCAGGAACAACAGGAGACTGGTATAGTGTATAGAACAGAGAGGGACACCTCGTACACTGCGACCTACGTTGCATCTATTGTAGTTACCACTCTCAGGAGGAAGGGATCAAGTGCAGGAACAACAGGAGACTGGTATAGTGTATAGAACAGAGAGGGACACCTCGTACACTGCGACCTACGTTGCATCTATTGTAGTTACCACTCTCAGGAGGAAGGGATCAAGTGCAGGAACAACAGGAGACTGGTATAGTGTATAGAACAGAGAGGGACACCTCGTACACTGCGACCTACGTTGCATCTATTGTAGTTACCACTCTCAGGAGGAAGGGATCAAGTGCAGGAACAACAGGAGACTGGTATAGTGTATAGAACAGAGAGGGACACCTCGTACACTGCGACCTACGTTGCATCTATTGTAGTTACCACTCTCAGGAGGAAGGGATCAAGTGCAGGAACAACAGGAGACTGGTATAGTGTATAGAACAGAGAGGGACACCTCGTACACTGCGACCTACGTTGCATCTATTGTAGTTACCACTCTCAGGAGGAAGGGATCAAGTGCAGGAACAACAGGAGACTGGTATAGTGTATAGAACAGAGAGGGACACCTCGTACACTGCGACCTACGTTACATCTATTGTAGTTACCACTCTCAGGAGGAAGGGATCAAGTGCAGGAACAACAGGAGACTAGTATAGTGTATAGAACAGAGAGGGACACCTCCTACACCTACGTTACATCTATTGTAGTTACCACTCTCAGGAGAAAGGGATGAAGTGAAGAAACGACAGGAGACTAAAATAGTATATAGAACAGAGAGGGACAACTCATACACTGCGACCTGCGTTACATCTATTGTAGTTACCACAACCAGGAGGAAGGGATCAAGTGCAGGAACAACAGGAGACTAGTATAGTGTATAGAACAGAGAGGGATACCTCGTACACCTACGTTACATCTATTGTAGTTACCACTCTCAGGAGGAAGAGATGAAGTGATGAAACAACAGGAGACTAGTATAGTGGATAGAACAGAGAGGGACACCTCGTACACCTACGTTACATCTATTGTAGTTACCACTCTCAGGAGGAAGAGATGAAGTGAAGAAACAACAGGACCTAGTATAGTGTATAGAACAGAGGGGGACACCTCGTACACTGCGACCTACGTTACATCTATTGTAGTTACCACTCTCAGGAGGAAGGGATGAAGTGAAGGAACAACAGGAGACTAGTATAGTGTATAGAACAGAGAGGGACACCTCGTACACCTACGTTACATCTATTGTAGTTACCACTCTCAGGAGGAAGGGATCAAGTGCAGGAACAACAGGAGACTAGTGTAGTGTATAGAAAAGAGAGGGACACCTCGTACACCTACGTTACATCTATTGTAGTTACCACTCTCAGGAGGAAGAGATGAAGTGAAGAACCAACAGGAGACTAGTATAGTGTATAGAACAGAGAGGGACACCTCGTACACCTACGCTACATCTATTGTAGTTACCACAACCAGGAGGAAGAGATGAAGTGAAGAAAAAACAGGAGACTAGTATAGTGTATAGAACAGAGAGGGACACCCCGTACACCTACGTTACATCTATTGTAGTTACCACTCTCAGGAGGAAGAGAGGAAGTGAAGAAACAACAGGAGACTAGTATAGTGTATAGAACAGAGAGGGACACCTCGTACACCTACGTTACATCTATTGTAGTTACCACTCTCAGGAGGAAGAGATGAAGTGAAGGAACAACAGGAGACTAGTATAGTGTATAGAACAGAGAGGGACACCTCGTACACCTACGTTACATGTACTGTAGTTACCACTCTCAGGAGGAAGAGATGAAGTGAAGAAACAACAGGAGACTAGTATAGTGTATAGAACAGAGAGGGACACCTCGTACACTGCGACCTACTTTACATCTATTGTAGTTACCCATCTCAGGAGGAAGAGAAGAAGTAAAGGAACAACAGGAGACTAGTATAGTGTATAGAACAGAGAGGGACACCTCGTACACTGCGACCTACGTTACATCTATTGTAGTTACCACTCTCAGGAGGAAGGGATCAAGTGCAGGAACAACAGGAGACTAGTATAGTGTATAGAACAGAGAGGGACACCTCGTACACCTACGTTACATCTATTGTAGTTACCACTCTCAGGAGGAAGAGATGAAGTGAAGAAACAACAGGAGACTAGTATAGTGTATAGAACAGAGAGGGACACCTCGTACACTCCGACCTACGTTACATCTATTGTACTTGCTACTCTCAGGAGGATGGGATGAAGTGCAGGAACAACAGGAGACTAGTATAGTGTATAGAACAGAGAGGGACACCTCGTACACTCCGACCTACGTTACATCTATTGTAGTTGCCACTCTCAGGAGGAAGGGATGAAGTGCAGGAACAACAGGAGACTAGTATAGTGTATAGAACAGAGAGGGACACCTCGTACACTCCGACCTACGTTACATCTATTGTACTTGCTACTCTCAGGAGGATGGGATGAAGTGAAGGAACAACAGGAGACTAGTATAGTGTATAGAACAGAGAGGGACACCTCGTACACTCCGACCTACGTTACATCTATTGTAGTTACCACAACCAGGAGGAAGGGATGAAGTGAAGGAACAACAGGAGTCTAGTATAGTGTATAGAACAGAGAGGGACACCTCGTACACCTACGTTACATCTATTGTAGTTACCGCAACCAGGAGGAAGGGATGAAGTGAAGGAACAACAGGAGACTAGTATAGTGCATAGAACAGAGAGGGACACCTCGTACACTGCGACCTAACTTACATCTATTGTAGTTACCAGATGGAAGGGATGAAGTGAAAGAACAACAGGAGACTAGTATAGTGTATAGAACAGAGAGGGACACCTCGTACACTGCGACCTAAGTTCATCTATTGTAGTTACCACAACCAGGAGGAAGGGATGAAGTGAAGGAACAACAGGAGACTAGTATTGTGTATAGAACAGAGAGGGACACCTCGTACACTGCGACCTACGTTACATCTATTGTAGTTACCGCAACCAGGAGGAAGGGATGAAGTGAAGGAACCACAGGAGACCAGTATAGTGTATAGAACAGAGAAAGACACCTCGTACACTCCGACCTACGTTACATCTATTGTAGTTACCACAACCAGGAGGAAGGGATGAAGTGAAGGAACAACAGGAGACTAGTATAGTGTATAGAACAGAGAGGGACACCTCGTACACTCCGACATACGTTACATCTATTGTAGTTACCACTCTCAAGAGGAAGGGATGAAGTGAAGGAACAACAGGAGACTAGTATAGTGTATAGAACAGAGAGGGACACCTCGTACACTGACCGACGTTACATCTATTGTAGTTACGACACTCAAGAGGAAGGGATGAAGTGAAGGAACCTCAGGAGACTAGTATAGTGTATAGAACAAAGACGGACACCTCGTACACTGCGACCTACGTTGCATCTATTGTAGTTACCACTCTCAAGAGGAAGGGATGAAGTGAAGGAACAACAGGAGACTAGTATAGTGTATAGAACAGAGAGGGACACCTCCTACACATTCGACCTACGTTACATCTATTGTAGTTACCACTCTCAAGAGGAAGGGATGAAGCGAAGGAACAACAGGAGAGTAGTATAGTGTATAGAACAGAGAGGGACACCTCCTACACTGCGACCTACGTTACATCTATTGTAGTTACCACTCTCAAGAGGAAGGGATGAAGTGAAGGAAGAACTGGAAACTAGTATAGTGTATAGAACAGAGAGGGACACCTCGTACACCTACGTTACATCTATTGTAGTTACCACTCTCAGGAGGAAGGGATGTAGTGAAGGAACAACAGGAGACTAGTATAGTGTATAGAACAGAGAGGGACACCTCGTACACCTACGTTACATCTATTGTAGTTACCGCTCTCAGGAGGAAGGGATGAAGTGAAGGAACAACAGGAGACTAGTATAGTGTATATAACAGAGAGGGACACCTCGTACACTGCGACCTACGTTACATCTATTGTAGTTACCACTCTCAGGAGGAAGGGATGAAGTGAAGGAGCAACAGGAGACTAGTATAGTGTATAGAACAGAGAGGGACACCTCGTACACCTACGTTACATCTATTGTAGTTACCGCTCTCAGGAGGAAGGGATGAAGTGAAGGAACAACAGGAGACTAGTATAGTGTATATAACAGAGAGGGACACCTCGTACACTGCGACCTACGTTACATCTATTGTAGTTACCACTCTCAGGAGGAAGGGATGAAGTGAAGGAACAACAGGAGACTAGTATAGTGTATAGAACAGAGAGGGTCACCTCGTACACCTACGTTACATCTATTGTAGTTACCGCTCTCAGGAGGAAGGGATGAAGTGAAGGAACAACAGGAGACTAGTATAGTGTATAGAACAGAGAGGGACACCTCCTACACTGCGACCTACGTTACATCTATTGTAGTTACCACAACCAGGAGGAAGGGATGAAGTGAAGGAACTACAGGAGACTAGTATAGTGTATAGAACAGAGAGGGACACCTCCTACACTGCGACCTACGTTACATCTATTGTAGTTACCACAACCAGGAGGAAGGGATGAAGTGAAGGAACTACAGGAGAATAGTATAGTGTATAGAACAGAGATGGACACCTCGTACACTGCGACCTACGTTACATCTATTGTAGTTACCACAACCAGGGGGAAGGGATGAAGTGAAGGAACTACAGGAGACTAGTATAGTGTATAGAACAGAGAGGGACACCTCGTACACTGCGACCTACGTTACATCTATTGTAGTTACCACAACCAGGAGGAAGGGATGAAGTGAAGCAACGACAGGAGACTAGTATAGTGTATAGAACAGAGAGGGACACCTCCTACACCTACGTTACATCTATTGTAGTTACCACTCTCAGGAGGAAGGGATGAAGTGAAGGAACAACAGGAGACTAGTATAGTGTAAAGAACAGAGAGGGACACCTCGTGCACTGCGACCTACGTTACATCTATTGTAGTTACCACAACCAGGAGGATGGGATGAAGTGAAGGAACAACAGGAGACTAGTATAGTGTATAGAACAGAGAGGGACACCTCGTACACCGACCTAAGTTACATCTATTGTAGTTACCACTCTCAAGAGGAAGGGATGAAGTGAAGGAACTACAGGAGACTAGTATATTGTATAGAACAGAGAGGGACACCTCGTACACTGCGACCTACGTTACATCTATTGTAGTTACCACTCTCAAGAGGAAGGGATGAAGTGAAGGAACTACAGGAGACTAGTATATTGTATAGAACAGAGAGGGACACCTCGTACACTGCGACCTACGTTACATCTATTGTAGTTACCACTCTCAAGAGGAAGGGATGAAGTGAAGGAACTACAGGAGACTAGTATATTGTATAGAACAGAGAGGGACACCTCGTACACTGCGACCTACGTTACATCTATTGTAGTTACCACTCTCAGGAGGAAGGGATCAAGTGCAGGAACAACAGGAGACTAGTATAGTGTATAGAACAGAGAGGGACACCTCGTACACTGCGAACTACGTTACATCTATTGTAGTTACCACTCTCAAGAGGAAGGGATGAAGTGAAGGAACTACAGGAGACTAGTATATTGTATAGAACAGAGAGGGACACCTCGTACACTGCGACCCACGTTACATCTATTTTAGTTACCACAACCAGGAGGAAGGGATGAAGTGAAGGAACAACAGGAGACTAGTATAGTGTATAGAACAGAGAGGGACACCTCGTGCACTGCGACCTACGTTACATCTATTGTTGTTACCACAACCAGGAGGAAGGGATGAAGTGAAGGAACAACAGGAGACTAGTATAGTGTATAGAACAGAGAGGGACACCTCGTACACTGCGACCTACGTTACATCAATTGTAATCACCACAACCAGGAGGAAGGGATGAAGGGAAGGAACAACAGGAGACTAGTATAGTGTATAGAACAGAGAGGGACACCTCGTGCACTGCGACCTACGTTACATCTATTGTAGTTACCACAACCAGGAGGAAGGGATGAAGTGAAGGAACAACAGGAGACTAGTATAGTGTATAGAACAGAGAGGGACACCTCGTGCACTGCGACCTACGTTACATCTATTGTAGTTACCACCACCAGGAGGAAGGGATGAAGTGAAGGAACAACAGGAGAATAGTATAGTGTATAGAACAGAGAGGGACACCTCCTACACTGCGACCTACGTTGCATCTATTGTAGTTACCACTCTCAGGAGGAAGGGATCAAGTGCAGGAACAACAGGAGACTAGTATAGTGTATAGAACAGAGAGGGACACCTCGTACACTGCGAACTACGTTACATCTATTGTAGTTACCACTCTCAAGAGGAAGGGATGAAGTGAAGGAACTACAGGAGACTAGTATATTGTATAGAACAGAGAGGGACACCTCGTACACTGCGACCTACGTTACATCTATTTTAGTTACCACAACCAGGAGGAAGGGATGAAGTGAAGGAACAACAGGAGACTAGTATAGTGTATAGAACAGAGAGGGACACCTCGTGCACTGCGACCTACGTTACATCTATTGTAGTTACCACAACCAGGAGGAAGGGATGAAGTGAAGGAACAACAGGAGACTAGTATAGTGTATAGAACAGAGAGGGACACCTCGTACACTGCGACCTACGTTACATCAATTGTAGTCACCACAACCAGGAGGAAGGGATGAAGGGAAGGAACAACAGGAGACTAGTATAGTGTATAGAACAGAGAGGGACACCTCGTGCACTGCGACCTACGTTACATCTATTGTAGTTACCACAACCAGGAGGAAGGGATGAAGTGAAGGAACAACAGGAGACTAGTATAGTGTATAGAACAGAGAGGGACACCTCGTGCACTGCGACCTACGTTACATCTATTGTAGTTACCACCACCAGGAGGAAGGGATGAAGTGAAGGAACAACAGGAGAATAGTATAGTGTATAGAACAGAGAGGGACACCTCCTACACTGCGACCTACGTTGCATCTATTGTAGTTACCACAACCAGGAGGAAGAGATGAAGTGAAGGAACAACAGGAGACTAGTATAGTGTATAGAACAGAGAGGGACACCTCGTATACTGCGACCTACGTTACATCTATTGTAGTTACCACAACCAGGAGGAAGGGATCAAGTGCAGGAACAACAGGAGACTAGTATAGTGTATAGAACAGAGAGGGACACCTCGTACACCTACGTTACATCTATTGTAGTTACCACTCTCAGGAGGAAGAGATGAAGTGAAGAAACAACAGGAGACTAATATAGTGTATAGAACAGAGAGGGACACCTCGTACACTGCGACCTACGTTACATCTATTGCAGTTACCACTCTCAGGAGGAAGGGATCAAGTGCAGGAACAACAGGAGACTAGTATAGTGTATAGAACAGACAGGGACACCTCGTACACTGCGACCTACGTTACATCTATTGTAGTTACCACTCTCAGGAGGAAGGGATCAAGTGCAGGAACAACAGGAGACTAGTATAGTCTATAGAACAGAGAGGGACAGCTCGTACACTGCGACCTACGTTACATCTATTGTAGTTACCACACTCAGAAGGAAGGGATCAAGTGCAGGAACAACAGGAGACTAGTATAGTGTATAGAACAGAGAGGGACACCTCGTACACTGCGACCTACGTTACATCTATTGTAGTTACCACTCTCAGGAGGAAGGGATCAAGTGCAGGAACAACAGGAGACTAGTATAGTGTATAGAACAGAGAGGGACACCTCGTACACTGCGACCTACGTTACATCTATTGTAGTTACCACCCTCAGGAGGAAGAGATCAAGTGCAGGAACAACACGAGACTAGTATAGTGTATAGAACAGAGAGGGACACCTCGTACACTGCGACCTACGTTACATCTATTGTAGTTACCACTCTCAGGAGGAAGGGATCAAGTGCAGGAACAACAGGAGACTAGTATAGTGTATAGAACAGAGAGGGACACCTCCTATACTGCGACCTACGTTGCAACTATTGTAGTTACCGCAACCAGGAGGAAGGGATGAAGTGAAGGAACAACAGGAGACTAGTATAGTGTATAGAACAGAGAGGGACACCTCCTACACCTACGTTACATCTATTGTAGTTACCACTCTCAGGAGGAAGAGATGAAGTGAAGCAACAACAGGTCACTAGTATACTGTATAGAACAGAGAGGGACACCTTGTACACTGCGACCTACGTTGCATCTATTGTAGTTACCACAACCAGGAGGAAGGGATGAAGTGAAGGAACAACAGGAGACTAGTATACTGTATAGAACAGAGAGGGACACCTCCTACACTGCGAACTACGTTGCATCTATTGTAGTTACCACAACCAGGAGAAAGGGATGAAGTGAAGGAACAACAGGAGACTAGTATGGTGTATAGAACAGAGAGGGACACCTCCTACACCTACGTTACATCTATTGTAATTACCACTCTTTTAGGAGGAAGAGATGAAGTGAAGGAACAACAGGAGACTAGTATAGTGTATAGAACAGAGAGGGACACCTCGTACACTGCGACCTACGTTAGATATATTGTAGTTACCACGACCAGGAGGAAGAGATGAAGTGAAGGAACAACAGGAGACTAGTATAGTGTATAGAACAGAGAGGGACACCTCCTACACCTACGTTACATCTATTGTAGTTACCACTCTCAGGAGGAAGAGATGAAGTGAAGGCACAACAGGAGACTAGTATAGTGTATAGAACAGAGAGGGACACCTCGTACACCTACGTTACATCTATTGTAGTTACCACTCTCACGAGGAAGGGATGAAGCGAAGGAACAACAGGAGACTAGTATAGTGTATAGAACAGAGAGGGACACCTCCTACACCTACGTTACATCTATTGTAGTTACCACTCTCAGGAGGAAGAGATGAAGTGAAGGAACAACAGGAGACTAGTATAGTGTATAGAACAGAGAGGGACACCTCCTACACCTACGTTACATCTATTGTAGTTACCACTCTCAGGAGGAAGAGATGAAGTGAAGGAACAACAGGAGACTAGTATAGTGTATAGAACAGAGAGGGACACCTCCTACACCTACGTTGCATCTATTGTAGTTACCACTCTCAGGAGGAAGAGATGAAGTGAAGGAACAACAGGAGACTAGTATAGTGTATAGAACAGAGAGGGACACCTCGTGCACTGCGACCTACGTTACATCTATTGTAGTTACCACAACCAGGAGGAAGGGATGAAGTGAAGGAACAACAGGAGACTAGTATAGTGTATAGAACAGAGAGGGACACCTCGTACACTGCGACCTACGTTACATCAATTGTAGTCACCACAACCAGGAGGAAGGGATGAAGGGAAGGAACAACAGGAGACTAGTATAGTGTATAGAACAGAGAGGGACACCTCGTACACTGACCGACGTTACATCTATTGTAGTTACGACTCTCAAGAGGAAGGGATGAAGTGAAGGAACAACAGGAGACTAGTATAGTGTATAGAACAGAGAGGGACACCTCGTGCACTGCGACCTACGTTACATCTATTGTAGTTACCACCACCAGGAGGAAGGGATGAAGTGAAGGAACAACAGGAGAATAGTATAGTGTATAGAACAGAGAGGGACACCTCCTACACTGCGACCTACGTTGCATCTATTGTAGTTACCACAACCAGGAGGAAGAGATGAAGTGAAGGAACAACAGGAGACTAGTATAGTGTATAGAACAGAGAGGGACACCTCGTATACTGTGACCTACGTTACATCTATTGTAGTTACCACAACCAGGAGGAAGGGATCAAGTGCAGGAACAACAGGAGACTAGTATAGTGTATAGAACAGAGAGGGACACCTCGTACACCTACGTTACATCTATTGTAGTTACCACTCTCAGGAGGAAGAGATGAAGTGAAGAAACAACAGGAGACTAATATAGTGTATAGAACAGAGAGGGACACCTCGTACACTGCGACCTACGTTACATCTATTGCAGTTACCACTCTCAGGAGGAAGGGATCAAGTGCAGGAACAACAGGAGACTAGTATAGTGTATAGAACAGACATGGACACCTCGTACACTGCGACCTACGTTACATCTATTGTAGTTACCACTCTCAGGAGGAAGGGATCAAGTGCAGGAACAACAGGAGACTAGTATAGTCTATAGAACAGAGAGGGACAGCTCGTACACTGCGACCTACGTTACATCTATTGTAGTTACCACACTCAGAAGGAAGGGATCAAGTGCAGGAACAACAGGAGACTAGTATAGTGTTTAGAACAGAGAGGGACACCTCGTACACTGCGACCTACGTTACGTCTATTGTAGTTACCACTCTCAGGAGGAAGAGATCAAGTGCAGGAACAACAGGAGACTAGTATAGTGTATAGAACAGAGAGGGACACCTCGTACACTGCGACCTACGTTACATCTATTGTAGTTACCACCCTCAGGAGGAAGAGATCAAGTGCAGGAACAACACGAGACTAGTATAGTGTATAGAACAGAGAGGGACACCTCGTACACTGCGACCTACGTTACATCTATTGTAGTTACCACTCTCAGTAGGAAGGGATCAAGTGCAGGAACAACAGGAGACTAGTATAGTGTATAGAACAGAGAGGGACACCTCCTATACTGCGACCTACGTTGCAACTATTGTAGTTACCACAACCAGGAGGAAGGGATGAAGTGAAGGAACAACAGGAGACTAGTATAGTGTATAGAACAGAGAGGGACACCTCCTACACCTACGTTACATCTATTGTAGTTACCACTCTCAGGAGGAAGAGATGAAGTGAAGCAACAACAGGTCACTAGTATACTGTATAGAACAGAGAGGGACACCTCGTACACTGCGACCTACGTTGCATCTATTGTAGTTACCACAACCAGGAGGAAGGGATGAAGTGAAGGAACAACAGGAGACTAGTATACTGTATAGAACAGAGAGGGACACCTCCTACACTGCGAACTACGTTGCATCTATTGTAGTTACCACAACCAGGAGAAAGGGATGAAGTGAAGGAACAACAGGAGACTAGTATGGTGTATAGAACAGAGAGGGACACCTCCTACACCTACGTTACATCTATTGTAATTACCACTCTCAGGAGGAAGAGATGAAGTGAAGGAACAACAGGAGACTAGTATAGTGTATAGAACAGAGAGGGACACCTCGTACACTGCGACCTACGTTAGATATATTGTAGTTACCACGACCAGGAGGAAGAGATGAAGTGAAGGAACAACAGGAGACTAGTATAGTGTATAGAACAGAGAGGGACACCTCCTACACCTACGTTACATCTATTGTAGTTACCACTCTCAGGAGGAAGAGATGAAGTGAAGGCACAACAGGAGACTAGTATAGTGTATAGAACAGAGAGGGACACCTCGTACACCTACGTTACATCTATTGTAGTTACCACTCTCACGAGGAAGGGATGAAGCGAAGGAACAACAGGAGACTAGTATAGTGTATAGAACAGAGAGGGACACCTCCTACACCTACGTTACATCTATTGTAGTTACCACTCTCAGGAGGAAGAGATGAAGTGAAGGAACAACAGGAGACTAGTATAGTGTATAGAACAGAGAGGGACACCTCCTACACCTACGTTACATCTATTGTAGTTACCACTCTCAGGAGGAAGAGATGAAGTGAAGGAACAACAGGAGACTAGTATAGTGTATAGAACAGAGAGGGACACCTCCTACACCTACGTTGCATCTATTGTAGTTACCACTCTCAGGAGGAAGAGATGAAGTGAAGGAACAACAGGAGACTAGTATAGTGTATAGAACAGAGAGGGACACCTCCTACACCTACGTTACATCTATTGTAGTTACCACTCTCAGGAGGAACAGATGAAGTAAAGGAACAACAGGAGACTAGTATAGTGTATAGAACAGAGAGGGACACCTCGTACACTGCGACCTACGTTAGATATATTGTAGTTACCACGACCAGGAGGAAGAGATGAAGTGAAGGAACAACAGGAGACTAGTATAGTGTATAGAACAGAGAGGGACGCCTCCTACACCTACGTTACATCTATTGTAGTTACCACTCTCAGGAGGAAGAGATGAAGTGAAGGAACAACAGGAGACTAGTATAGTGTATAGAACAGAGAGGGACACCTCCTACACCTACGTTACATCTATTGTAGTTACCACAACCAGGAGGAAGGGATGCAGTGAAGGAACAACAGGAGACTAGTATAGTGTATAGAACAGAGAGGGACGCCTCCTACACCTACGTTACATCTATTGTAGTTACCACAACCAGGAGGAAGAGATGAAGTGAAGGAACAACAGGAGACTAGTATAGTGTATAGAACAGAGAGGGACGCCTCCTACACCTACGTTACATCTATTGTAGTTACCACTCTCAGGAGGAAGAGATGAAGTGAAGGAACAACAGGAGACTAGTATAGTGTATAGAACAGAGAGGGACACCTCCTACACCTACGTTGCATCTATTGTAGTTACCACAACCAGGAGGAAGGGATGCAGTGAAGGAACAACAGGAGACTAGTATAGTGTATAGAACAGAGAGGGACACCTCCTACACCTACGTTACATCTATTGTAGTTACCACTCTCAGGAGGAAGAGATGAAGTGAAGGAACAACAGGAGACTAGTATAGTGTATAGAACAGAGAGGGACACCTCGTACACTGCGACCTACGTTAGATATATTGTAGTTACCACTCTCAGGAGGAAGGGATCAAGTGCAGGAACAACAGGAGACTAGTATAGTGTATAGAACAGAGAGGGACACCTCGTACACTGCGACCTACGTTACATCTATTGTAGTTACCACTCTCAGGAGGAATGATCAAGTGCAGGAACAACAGGAGACTAGTATAGTGTATAGAACAGAGAGGGACACCTCCTACACTGCGACCTACGTTGCATCTATTGTAGTTACCACAACCAGGAGGAAGAGATGAAGTGAAGGAACAACAGGAGACTAGTATATGTATAGAACAGAGAGGGACACCTCGTACACCTACGTTACATCTATTGTAGTTACCACTCTCAGGAGAAAGGGATGAAGTGAAGGAACAACAGGAGACTAGTATAGTGTATAGAACAGAGAGGGACACCTCCTACACTGCGACGTACGTTGCATCTATTGTAGTTACCACTCTCAAGAGGAAGGGATGAAGTGAAGGAGCAACAGGAGACTAGTATAGTGTATAGAACAGAGAGGGACACCTCCTACACTGCGACCTACGTTACATCTATTGTAGTTAGCACTCTCAAGAGGAAGGGATGAAGTGAAGGAACAACAGGAGAGTAGTATAGTGTATAGAACAGAGAGGGACACCTCCTACACTGCGACCTACGTTACATCTATTGTAGTTACCACTCTCAAGAGGAAGGGATGAAGCGAAGGAAGAACTGGAAACTAGTATAGTGTATAGAACAGAGAGGGACACCTCGTACACCTACGTTACATCTATTGTAGTTACCACTCTCAGGAGGAAGGGATGTAGTGAAGGAACAACAGGAGAGTAGTATAGTGTATAGAACAGAGAGGGACACCTCGTACACCTACGTTACATCTATTGTAGTTACCGCTCTCAGGAGGAAGGGATGAAGTGAAGGAACAACAGGAGACTAGTATAGTGTATATAACAGAGAGGGACACCTCGTACACTGCGACCTACGTTACATCTATTGTAGTTACCACTCTCAGGAGGAAGGGATGAAGTGAAGGAACAACAGGAGACTAGTATAGTGTATAGAACAGAGAGGGTCACCTCGTACACCTACGTTACATCTATTGTAGTTACCGCTCTCAGGAGAAAGGGATGAAGTGAAGGAACAACAGGAGACTAGTATAGTGTATAGAACAGAGAGGGACACCTCCTACACTGCGACCTACGTTACATCTATTGTAGTTACCACAACCAGGAGGAAGGGATGAAGTGAAGGAACTACAGGAGACTAGTATAGTGTATAGAACAGAGAGGGACACCTCCTACACTGCGACCTACGTTACATCTATTGTAGTTACCACAACCAGGAGGAAGGGATGAAGTGAAGGAACTACAGGAGAATAGTATAGTGTATAGAACAGAGAGGGACACCTCGTACACTGCGACCTACGTTACATCTATTGTAGTTACCACAACCAGGGGGAAGGGATGAAGTGAAGGAACTACAGGAGACTAGTATAGTGTATAGAACAGAGAGGGACACCTCGTACACTGCGACCTACGTTACATCTATTGTAGTTACCACAACCAGGAGGAAGGGATGAAGTGAAGCAACGACAGGAGACTAGTATAGTGTATAGAACAGAGAGGGACACCTCCTACACCTACGTTACATCTATTGTAGTTACCACTCTCAGGAGGAAGGGATGAAGTGAAGGAACAACAGGAGACTAGTATAGTGTAAAGAACAGAGAGGGACACCTCGTGCACTGCGACCTACGTTACATCTATTGTAGTTACCACAACCAGGAGGATGGGATGAAGTGAAGGAACAACAGGAGACTAGTATAGTGTATAGAACAGAGAGGGACACCTCGTACACCGACCTAAGTTACATCTATTGTAGTTACCACTCTCAAGAGGAAGGGATGAAGTGAAGGAACTACAGGAGACTAGTATATTGTATAGAACAGAGAGGGACACCTCGTACACTGCGACCTACGTTACATCTATTGTAGTTACCACTCTCAAGAGGAAGGGATGAAGTGAAGGAACTACAGGAGACTAGTATATTGTATAGAACAGAGAGGGACACCTCGTACACTGCGACCTACGTTACATCTATTGTAGTTACCACTCTCAAGAGGAAGGGATGAAGTGAAGGAACTACAGGAGACTAGTATATTGTATAGAACAGAGAGGGACACCTCGTACACTGCGACCTACGTTACATCTATTGTAGTTACCACTCTCAGGAGGAAGGGATCAAGTGCAGGAACAACAGGAGACTAGTATAGTGTATAGAACAGAGAGGGACACCTCGTACACTGCGAACTACGTTACATCTATTGTAGTTACCACTCTCAAGAGGAAGGGATGAAGTGAAGGAACTACAGGAGACTAGTATATTGTATAGAACAGAGAGGGACACCTCGTACACTGCGACCTACGTTACATCTATTTTAGTTACCACAACCAGGAGGAAGGGATGAAGTGAAGGAACAACAGGAGACTAGTATAGTGTATAGAACAGAGAGGGACACCTCGTGCACTGCGACCTACGTTACATCTATTGTAGTTACCACAACCAGGAGGAAGGGATGAAGTGAAGGAACAACAGGAGACTAGTATAGTGTATAGAACAGAGAGGGACACCTCGTACACTGCGACCTACGTTACATCAATTGTAATCACCACAACCAGGAGGAAGGGATGAAGGGAAGGAACAACAGGAGACTAGTATAGTGTATAGAACAGAGAGGGACACCTCGTGCACTGCGACCTACGTTACATCTATTGTAGTTACCACAACCAGGAGGAAGGGATGAAGTGAAGGAACAACAGGAGACTAGTATAGTGTATAGAACAGAGAGGGACACCTCGTGCACTGCGACCTACGTTACATCTATTGTAGTTACCACCACCAGGAGGAAGGGATGAAGTGAAGGAACAACAGGAGAATAGTATAGTGTATAGAACAGAGAGGGACACCTCCTACACTGCGACCTACGTTGCATCTATTGTAGTTACCACTCTCAGGAGGAAGGGATCAAGTGCAGGAACAACAGGAGACTAGTATAGTGTATAGAACAGAGAGGGACACCTCGTACACTGCGAACTACGTTACATCTATTGTAGTTACCACTCTCAAGAGGAAGGGATGAAGTGAAGGAACTACAGGAGACTAGTATATTGTATAGAACAGAGAGGGACACCTCGTACACTGCGACCTACGTTACATCTATTTTAGTTACCACAACCAGGAGGAAGGGATGAAGTGAAGGAACAACAGGAGACTAGTATAGTGTATAGAACAGAGAGGGACACCTCGTGCACTGCGACCTACGTTACATCTATTGTAGTTACCACAACCAGGAGGAAGGGATGAAGTGAAGGAACAACAGGAGACTAGTATAGTGTATAGAACAGAGAGGGACACCTCGTACACTGCGACCTACGTTACATCAATTGTAGTCACCACAACCAGGAGGAAGGGATGAAGGGAAGGAACAACAGGAGACTAGTATAGTGTATAGAACAGAGAGGGACACCTCGTGCACTGCGACCTACGTTACATCTATTGTAGTTACCACAACCAGGAGGAAGGGATGAAGTGAAGGAACAACAGGAGACTAGTATAGTGTATAGAACAGAGAGGGACACCTCGTGCACTGCGACCTACGTTACATCTATTGTAGTTACCACCACCAGGAGGAAGGGATGAAGTGAAGGAACAACAGGAGAATAGTATAGTGTATAGAACAGAGAGGGACACCTCCTACACTGCGACCTACGTTGCATCTATTGTAGTTACCACAACCAGGAGGAAGAGATGAAGTGAAGGAACAACAGGAGACTAGTATAGTGTATAGAACAGAGAGGGACACCTCGTATACTGCGACCTACGTTACATCTATTGTAGTTACCACAACCAGGAGGAAGGGATCAAGTGCAGGAACAACAGGAGACTAGTATAGTGTATAGAACAGAGAGGGACACCTCGTACACCTACGTTACATCTATTGTAGTTACCACTCTCAGGAGGAAGAGATGAAGTGAAGAAACAACAGGAGACTAATATAGTGTATAGAACAGAGAGGGACACCTCGTACACTGCGACCTACGTTACATCTATTGCAGTTACCACTCTCAGGAGGAAGGGATCAAGTGCAGGAACAACAGGAGACTAGTATAGTGTATAGAACAGACAGGGGCACCTCGTACACTGCGACCTACGTTACATCTATTGTAGTTACCACTCTCAGGAGGAAGGGATCAAGTGCAGGAACAACAGGAGACTAGTATAGTCTATAGAACAGAGAGGGACAGCTCGTACACTGCGACCTACGTTACATCTATTGTAGTTACCACACTCAGAAGGAAGGGATCAAGTGCAGGAACAACAGGAGACTAGTATAGTGTATAGAACAGAGAGGGACACCTCGTACACATCGACCTACGTTACATCTATTGTAGTTACCACTCTCAGGAGGAAGGGATCAAGTGCAGGAACAACAGGAGACTAGTATAGTGTATAGAACAGAGAGGGACACCTCGTACACTGCGACCTACGTTACATCTATTGTAGTTACCACCCTCAGGAGGAAGAGATCAAGTGCAGGAACAACACGAGACTAGTATAGTGTATAGAACAGAGAGGGACACCTCGTACACTGCGACCTACGTTACATCTATTGTAGTTACCACTCTCAGGAGGAAGGGATCAAGTGCAGGAACAACAGGAGACTAGTATAGTGTATAGAACAGAGAGGGACACCTCCTATACTGCGACCTACGTTGCAACTATTGTAGTTACCGCAACCAGGAGGAAGGGATGAAGTGAAGGAACAACAGGAGACTAGTATAGTGTATAGAACAGAGAGGGACACCTCCTACACCTACGTTACATCTATTGTAGTTACCACTCTCAGGAGGAAGAGATGAAGTGAAGCAACAACAGGTCACTAGTATACTGTATAGAACAGAGAGGGACACCTCGTACACTGCGACCTACGTTGCATCTATTGTAGTTACCACAACCAGGAGGAAGGGATGAAGTGAAGGAACAACAGGAGACTAGTATACTGTATAGAACAGAGAGGGACACCTCCTACACTGCGAACTACGTTGCATCTATTGTAGTTACCACAACCAGGAGAAAGGGATGAAGTGAAGGAACAACAGGAGACTAGTATGGTGTATAGAACAGAGAGGGACACCTCCTACACCTACGTTACATCTATTGTAATTACCACTCTCAGGAGGAAGAGATGAAGTGAAGGAACATCAGGAGACTAGTATAGTGTATAGAACAGAGAGGGACACCTCGTACACTGCGACCTACGTTAGATATATTGTAGTTACCACGACCAGGAGGAAGAGATGAAGTGAAGGAACAACAGGAGACTAGTATAGTGTATAGAACAGAGAGGGACACCTCCTACACCTACGTTACATCTATTGTAGTTACCACTCTCAGGAGGAAGAGATGAAGTGAAGGCACAACAGGAGACTAGTATAGTGTATAGAACAGAGAGGGACACCTCGTACACCTACGTTACATCTATTGTAGTTACCACTCTCACGAGGAAGGGATGAAGCGAAGGAACAACAGGAGACTAGTATAGTGTATAGAACAGAGAGGGACACCTCCTACACCTACGTTACATCTATTGCAGTTACCACTCTCAGGAGGAAGAGATGAAGTGAAGGAACAACAGGAGACTAGTATAGTGTATAGAACAGAGAGGGACACCTCCTACACCTACGTTACATCTATTGTAGTTATCACTCTCAGGAGGAAGAGATGAAGTGAAGGAACAACAGGAGACTAGTATAGTGTATAGAACAGAGAGGGACACCTCCTACACCTACGTTACATCTATTGTAGTTACCACTCTCAGGAGGAAGAGATGAAGTGAAGGAACAACAGGAGACTAGTATAGTGTATAGAACAGAGAGGGACACCTCCTACACCTACGTTACATCTATTGTAGTTACCACTCTCAGGAGGAACAGATGAAGTGAAGGAACAACAGGAGACTAGTATAGTGTATAGAACAGAGAGGGACACCTCCTACACCTACGTTACATCTATTGTAGTTACCACTCTCAGGAGGAACAGATGAAGTAAAGGAACAACAGGAGACTAGTATAGTGTATAGAACAGAGAGGGACACCTCGTACACTGCGACCTACGTTAGATATATTGTAGTTACCACGACCAGGAGGAAGAGATGAAGTGAAGCAACAACAGGAGACTAGTATAGTGTATAGAACAGAGAGGGACGCCTCCTACACCTACGTTACATCTATTGTAGTTACCACTCTCAGGAGGAAGAGATGAAGTGAAGGAACAACAGGAGACTAGTATAGTGTATAGAACAGAGAGGGACACCTCCTACACCTACGTTGCATCTATTGTAGTTACCACAACCAGGAGGAAGGGATGCAGTGAAGGAACAACAGGAGACTAGTATAGTGTATAGAACAGAGAGGGACACCTCCTACACCTACGTTACATCTATTGTAGTTACCACTCTCAGGAGGAAGAGATGAAGTGAAGGAACAACAGGAGACTAGTATAGTGTATAGAACAGAGAGGGACACCTCGTACACTGCGACCTACGTTAGATATATTGTAGTTACCACTCTCAGGAGGAAGGGATCAAGTGCAGGAACAACAGGAGACTAGTATAGTGTATAGAACAGAGAGGGACACCTCGTACACTGCGACCTACGTTACATCTATTGTAGTTACCACTCTCAGGAGGAATGATCAAGTGCAGGAACAACAGGAGACTAGTATAGTGTATAGAACAGAGAGGGACACCTCCTACACTGCGACCTACGTTGCATCTATTGTAGTTACCACAACCAGGAGGAAGAGATGAAGTGAAGGAACAACAGGAGACTAGTATATGTATAGAACAGAGAGGGACACCTCGTACACCTACGTTACATCTATTGTAGTTACCACTCTCAGGAGAAAGGGATGAAGTGAAGGAACAACAGGAGACTAGTATAGTGTATAGAACAGAGAGGGACACCTCCTACACTGCGACGTACGTTGCATCTATTGTAGTTACCACTCTCAAGAGGAAGGGATGAAGTGAAGGAGCAACAGGAGACTAGTATAGTGTATAGAACAGAGAGGGACACCTCCTACACTGCGACCTACGTTACATCTATTGTAGTTAGCACTCTCAAGAGGAAGGGATGAAGTGAAGGAACAACAGGAGAGTAGTATAGTGTATAGAACAGAGAGGGACACCTCCTACACTGCGACCTACGTTACAACTATTGTAGTTACCACTCTCAAGAGGAAGGGATGAAGCGAAGGAAGAACTGTAAACTAGTATAGTGTATAGAACAGAGAGGGACACCTCGTACACCTACGTTACATCTATTGTAGTTACCACTCTCAGGAGGAAGGGATGTAGTGAAGGAACAACAGGAGAGTAGTATAGTGTATAGAACAGAGAGGGACACCTCGTACACCTACGTTACATCTATTGTAGTTACCGCTCTCAGGAGGAAGGGATGAAGTGAAGGAACAACAGGAGACTAGTATAGTGTATATAACAGAGAGGGACACCTCGTACACTGCGACCTACGTTACATCTATTGTAGTTACCACTCTCAGGAGGAAGGGATGAAGTGAAGGAACAACAGGAGACTAGTATAGTGTATAGAACAGAGAGGGACACCTCGTACACCTACGTTACATCTATTGTAGTTACCGCTCTCAGGAGGAAGGGATGAAGTGAAGGAACAACAGGAGACTAGTATAGTGTATAGAACAGAGAGGGACACCTCCTACACTGCGACCTACGTTACATCTATTGTAGTTACCACAACCAGGAGGAAGGGATGAAGTGAAGGAACTACAGGAGACTAGTATAGTGTATAGAACAGAGAGGGACACCTCCTACACTGCGACCTACGTTACATCTATTGTAGTTACCACAACCAGGAGGAAGGGATGAAGTGAAGGAACTACAGGAGACTAGTATAGTGTATAGAACAGAGAGGGACACCTCGTACACTGCGACCTACGTTACATCTATTGTAGTTACCACAACCAGGGGGAAGGGATGAAGTGAAGGAACTACAGGAGACTAGTATAGTGTATAGAACAGAGAGGGACACCTCGTACACTGCGACCTACGTTACATCTATTGTAGTTACCACAACCAGGAGGAAGGGATGAAGTGAAGCAACAACAGGAGACTAGTATAGTGTATAGAACAGAGAGGGACACCTCCTACACCTACGTTACATCTATTGTAGTTACCACTCTCAGGAGGAAGGGATGAAGTGAAGGAACAACAGGAGACTAGTATAGTGTAAAGAACAGAGAGGGACACCTCGTGCACTGCGACCTACGTTACATCTATTGTAGTTACCACAACCAGGAGGATGGGATGAAGTGAAGGAACAACAGGAGACTAGTATAGTGTATAGAACAGAGAGGGACACCTCGTACACCGACCTAAGTTACATCTATTGTAGTTACCACTCTCAAGAGGAAGGGATGAAGTGAAGGAACTACAGGAGACTAGTATATTGTATAGAACAGAGAGGGACACCTCGTACACTGCGACCTACGTTACATCTATTGTAGTTACCACTCCCAAGAGGAAGGGATGAAGTGAAGGAACTACAGGAGACTAGTATATTGTATAGAACAGAGAGGGACACCTCGTACACTGCGACCTACGTTACATCTATTGTAGTTACCACTCTCAAGAGGAAGGGATGAAGTGAAGGAACTACAGGAGACTAGTATATTGTATAGAACAGAGAGGGACACCTCGTACACTGCGACCTACGTTACATCTATTGTAGTTACCACTCTCAGGAGGAAGGGATCAAGTGCAGGAACAACAGGAGACTAGTATAGTGTATAGAACAGAGAGGGACACCTCGTACACTGCGAACTACGTTACATCTATTGTAGTTACCACTCTCAAGAGGAAGGGATGAAGTGAAGGAACTACAGGAGACTAGTATATTGTATAGAACAGAGAGGGACACCTCGTACACTGCGACCTACGTTACATCTATTTTAGTTACCACAACCAGGAGGAAGGGATGAAGTGAAGGAACAACAGGAGACTAGTATAGTGTATAGAACAGAGAGGGACACCTCGTGCACTGCGACCTACGTTACATCTATTGTAGTTACCACAACCAGGAGGAAGGGATGAAGTGAAGGAACAACAGGAGACTAGTATAGTGTATAGAACAGAGAGGGACACCTCGTACACTGCGACCTACGTTACATCAATTGTAGTCACCACAACCAGGAGGAAGGGATGAAGGGAAGGAACAACAGGAGACTAGTATAGTGTGTAGAACAGAGAGGGACACCTCGTGCACTGCGACCTACGTTACATCTATTGTAGTTACCACAACCAGGAGGAAGGGATGAAGTGAAGGAACAACAGGAGACTAGTATAGTGTATAGAACAGAGAGGGACACCTCGTGCACTGCGACCTACGTTACATCTATTGTAGTTACCACCACCAGGAGGAAGGGATGAAGTGAAGGAACAACAGGAGAATAGTATAGTGTATAGAACAGAGAGGGACACCTCCTACACTGCGACCTACGTTGCATCTATTGTAGTTACCACAACCAGGAGGAAGAGATGAAGTGAAGGAACAACAGGAGACTAGTATAGTGTATAGAACAGAGAGGGACACCTCGTATACTGCGACCTACGTTACATCTATTGTAGTTACCACAACCAGGAGGAAGGGATCAAGTGCAGGAACAACAGGAGACTAGTATAGTGTATAGAACAGAGAGGGACACCTCGTACATCTACGTTACATCTATTGTAGTTACCACTCTCAGGAGGAAGAGATGAAGTGAAGAAACAACAGGAGACTAATATAGTGTATAGAACAGAGAGGGACACCTCGTACACTGCGACCTACGTTACATCTATTGCAGTTACCACTCTCAGGAGGAAGGGATCAAGTGCAGGAACAACAGGAGACTAGTATAGTGTATAGAACAGACAGGGACACCTCGTACACTGCGACCTACGTTACATCTATTGTAGTTACCACTCTCAGGAGGAAGGGATCAAGTGCAGGAACAACAGGATACTAGTATAGTCTATAGAACAGAGAGGGACAGCTCGTACACTGCGACCTACGTTACATCTATTGTAGTTACCACACTCAGAAGGAAGGGATCAAGTGCAGGAACAACAGGAGACTAGTATAGTGTATAGAACAGAGAGGGACACCTCGTACTCTGCGACCTACGTTACATCTATTGTAGTTACCACTCTCAGGAGGAAGGGATCAAGTGCAGGAACAACAGGAGACTAGTATAGTGTATAGAACACAGAGGGACACCTCGTACACTGCGACCTACGTTACATCTATTGTAGTTACCACCCTCAGGAGGAAGAGATCAAGTGCAGGAACAACACGAGACTAGTATAGTGTATAGAACAGAGAGGGACACCTCGTACACTGCGACCTACGTTACATCTATTGTA
Organism: Deroplatys truncata; assembly: GCA_030765065.1. Taxonomy (NCBI): domain Eukaryota; kingdom Metazoa; phylum Arthropoda; class Insecta; order Mantodea; family Mantidae; genus Deroplatys; species Deroplatys truncata. Next base: position 3,187,138 of record CM060984.1, read on the forward strand.
GTTACCACTCTCAGGAGGAAGGGATCAAGTGCAGGAACAACAGGAGACTAGTATAGTGTATAGAACAGAGAGGGACACCTCCTATACTGCGACCTACGTTGCAACTATTGTAGTTACCACAACCAGGAGGAAGGGATGAAGTGAAGGAACAACAGGAGACTAGTATAGTGTATAGAACAGAGAGGGACACCTCCTACACCTACGTTACATCTATTGTAGTTACCACTCTCAGGAGGAAGAGATGAAGTGAAGCAACAACAGGTCACTAGTATACTGCATAGAACAGAGAGGGACACCTCGTACACTGCGACCTACGTTGCATCTATTGTAGTTACCACAACCAGGAGGAAGGGATGAAGTGAAGGAACAACAGGAGACTAGTATACTGTATAGAACAGAGAGGGACACCTCCTACACTGCGAACTACGTTGCATCTATTGTAGTTACCACAACCAGGAGAAAGGGATGAAGTGAAGGAACAACAGGAGACTAGTATGGTGTATAGAACAGAGAGGGACACCTCCTACACCTACGTTACATCTATTGTAATTACCACTCTCAGGAGGAAGAGATGAAGTGAAGGAACAACAGGAGACTAGTATAGTGTATAGAACAGAGAGGGACACCTCGTACACTGCGACCTACCTTAGATATATTGTAGTTACCACGACCAGGAGGAAGAGATGAAGTGAAGGAACAACAGGAGACTAGTATAGTGTATAGAACAGAGAGGGACACCTCCTACACCTACGTTACATCTATTGTAGTTACCACTCTCAGGAGGAAGAGATGAAGTGAAGGCACAACAGGAGACTAGTATAGTGTATAGAACAGAGAGGGACACCTCGTACACCTACGTTACATCTATTGTAGTTACCACTCTCACGAGGAAGGGATGTAGCGAAGGAACAACAGGAGACTAGTATAGTGTATAGAACAGAGAGGGACACCTCCTACACCTACGTTACATCTATTGTAGTTACCACTCTCAGGAGGAAGAGATGAAGTGAAGGAACAACAGGAGACTAGTATAGTGTATAGAACAGAGAGGGACACCTCCTACACCTACGTTACATCTATTGTAGTTACCACTCTCAGGAGGAAGAGATGAAGTGAAGGAACAACAGGAGACTAGTATAGTGTATAGAACAGAGAGGGACACCTCCTACACCTACGTTACATCTATTGTAGTTACCACAACCAGGAGGAAGAGATGAAGTGCAGGAACAACAGGAGACTAGTATAGTGTATAGAACAGAGAGGGACACCTTGTACACTCCGACCTACGTTACATCTATTGTAGTTACCACTCTCAGGAGGAAGAGATGAAGTGAAGGAACAACAGGAGACTAGTATAGTGTATAGAACAGAGAGGGACACCTCCTACACCTACGTTACATCTATTGTAGTTACCACTCTCAGGAGGAACAGATGAAGTGAAGGAACAACAGGAGACTAGTATAGTGTATAGAACAGAGAGGGACACCTCCTACACCTACGTTACATCTATTGTAGTTACCACTCTCAGGAGGAACAGATGAAGTAAAGGAACAACAGGAGACTAGTATAGTGTATAGAACAGAGAGGGACACCTCGTACACTGCGACCTACGTTAGATATATTGTAGTTACCACGACCAGGAGGAAGAGATGAAGTGAAGGAACAACAGGAGACTAGTATAGTGTATAGAACAGAGAGGGACGCCTCCTACACCTACGTTACATCTATTGTAGTTACCACTCTCAGGAGGAAGAGATGAAGTGAAGGAACAACAGGAGACTAGTATAGTGTATAGAACAGAGAGGGACACCTCCTACACCTACGTTGCATCTATTGTAGTTACCACAACCAGGAGGAAGGGATGCAGTGAAGGAACAACAGGAGACTAGTATAGTGTATAGAACAGAGAGGGACACCTCCTACACCTACGTTACATCTATTGTAGTTACCACTCTCAGGAGGAAGAGATGAAGTGAAGGAACAACAGGAGACTAGTATAGTGTATAGAACAGAGAGGGACACCTCGTACACCTACGTTACATCTATTGTAGTTACCACTCTCAGGAGGAAGGGATGAAGTGAAGGAACAACAGGAGACTAGTATAGTGTATAGAACAGAGAGGGACACCTCCTACACCTACGTTACATCTATTGTAGTTACCACTCTCAGGAGGAAGAGATGAAGTGAAGGAACAACAGGAGACTAGTATAGTGTATAGAACAGAGAGGGACACCTCCTACACATACGTTACATCTATTGTAGTTACCACTCTCAGGAGGAACAGATGAAGTGAAGGAACAACAGGAGACTAGTATAGTGTATAGAACAGAGAGGGACACCTCCTACACCTACGTTACATCTATTGTAGTTACCACTCTCAGGAGGAAGAGATGAAGTGAAGGAACAACAGGAGACTAGTATAGTGTATAGAACAGAGAGGGACACCTCCTACACCTACGTTACATCTATTGTAGTTACCACTCTCAGGAGGAACAGATGAAGTGAAGGAACAACAGGAGACTAGTATAGTGTATAGAACAGAGAGGGACACCTCCTACACATACGTTACATCTATTTTAGTTACCACTCTCACGAGGAAGGGATGAAGCGAAGGAACAACAGGAGACTAGTATAGTGTATAGAACAGAGAGGGACACCTCCTACACCTACGTTACATCTATTGTAGTTACCACTCTCAGGAGGAAGAGATGAAGTGAAGGAACAACAGGAGACTAGTATAGTGTATAGAACAGAGAGGGACACCTCCTACACCTACGTTACATCTATTGTAGTTACCACTCTCAGGAGGAACAGATGAAGTGAAGGAACAACAGGAGACTAGTGTAGTGTATAGAACAGAGAGGGACACCTCCTACACCTACGTTACATCTATTGTAGTTACCACTCTCAGGAGGAAGAGATGAAGTGAAGGAACAACAGGAGACTAGTATAGTGTATAGAACAGAGAGGGACGCCTCCTACACCTACGTTACATCTATTGTAGTTACCACTCTCAGGAGGAACAGATGAAGTAAAGGAACAACAGGAGACTAGTATAGTGTATAGAACAGAGAGGGACACCTCGTACACTGCGACCTACGTTAGATATATTGTAGTTACCACGACCAGGAGGAAGAGATGAAGTGAAGGAACAACAGGAGACTAGTATAGTGTATAGAACAGAGAGGGACGCCTCCTACACCTACGTTACATCTATTGTAGTTACCACTCTCAGGAGGAAGAGATGAAGTGAAGGAACAACAGGAGACTAGTATAGTGTATAGAACAGAGAGGGACACCTCCTACACCTACGTTGCATCTATTGTAGTTACCACAACCAGGAGGAAGGGATGCAGTGAAGGAACAACAGGAGACTAGTATAGTGTATAGAACAGAGAGGGACACCTTTTACACCTACGTTACATCTATTGTAGTTACCACTCTCAGGAGGAAGAGATGAAGTGAAGGAACAACAGGAGACTAGTATAGTGTATAGAAAAGAGAGGGACACCTCGTACACTGCGACCTACGTTAGATATATTGTAGTTACCACTCTCAGGAGGAAGGGATCAAGTGCAGGAACAACAGGAGACTAGTATAGTGTATAGAACAGAGAGGGACACCTCGTACACTGCGACCTACGTTACATCTATTGTAGTTACCACTCTCAGGAGGAATGATCAAGTGCAGGAACAACAGGAGACTAGTATAGTGTATAGAACAGAGAGGGACACCTCCTACAATGCGACCTACGTTGCATCTATTGTAGTTACCACAACCAGGAGGAAGAGATGAAGTGAAGGAACAACAGGAGACTAGTATATGTATAGAACAGAGAGGGACACCTCGTACACCTACGTTACATCTATTGTAGTTACCACTCTCAGGAGAAAGGGATGAAGTGAAGGAACAACAGGAGACTAGTATAGTGTATAGAACAGAGAGGGACACCTCGTACACTGCGACCTACTTTACATCTATTGTAGTTACCACAACCAGGAGGAAGGGATCAAGTGCAGGAACAACAGGAGACTAGTATATGTATAGAACAGAGAGGGACACCTCGTACACCTACGTTACATCTATTGTAGTTACCACTCTCAGGAGGAAGAGATGAAGTGAAGAAACAGCAGGAGACTAGTATAGTGTATAGAACAGAGAGGGACACCTCGTACACCTACGTTACATCTATTGTAGTTACCACTCTCAGGAGGAAGAGATGAAGTGAAGAAACAACAGGAGACTAGTATAGTGTATAGAACAGAGAGGGACACCTCGTACACTGCGACCTACGTTACATCTATTGTAGTTACCACTCTCAGGAGGAAGGGATGAAGTGAAGGAACTACAGGAAACTAGTATAGTGTATAGAACAGAGAGGGACACCTCGTACACCTACGTTACATCTATTGTAGTTATCACTCTCAGAAGGAAGGGATCAAGTGCAGGAACAACAGGAGACTAGTATAATGTATAGAACAGAGAGGGACACCTCGTACACCTACGTTACATCTATTGTAGTTACCACTCTCAGGAGGAAGAGATGAAGTGAAGAAACAACAGGAGACTAGTATAGTGTATAGAACAGAAAGGGACACCTCGTACACCTACGTTACATCTATTGTAGATACCACTCTCAGGAGGAAGAGATGAAGTGAAGAAACAACAGGAGACTAGTATAGTGTATAGAACAGAGGGGGACACCTCATACATCTACGTTACATCTATTGTAGTTACCACTCTCAGGAGGAAGAGATGAAGTGAAGAAACAACAGGAGACTAGTATAGTGTATAGAACAGAGAGGGACACCTCGTACACCTACGTTACATCTATTGTAGTTACCACTCTCAGGAGGAAGAGATGAAGTGAAGAAACAACAGGAGACTAGTATAGTGTATAGAACACAGAGGGACACCTCGTACACCTACGTTACATATATTGTAGTTACCACTCTCAGGAGGAAGAGATGAAGTGAAGGAACAACAGGAGACTAGTATAGTGTATAGAACAGAGAGGGACACCTCGTACACCTACGTTACATCTATTGTAGTTACCACTCTCAGGAGGAAGAGATGAAGTGAAGGAACAACAGGAGACTAGTATAGTGTATAGAACAGAGAGGGACACCTCGTACACCTACGTTACATCTATTGTAGTTACCACTCTCAGGAGGAAGAGATGAAGTGAAGAAACAACAGGAGACTAGTATAGTGTATAGAACAGAGAGGGACACCTCGTACACTGCGACCTACGTTACATCTATTGTAGTTACCACTCTCAGGTGGAAGAGATGAAGTGAAGGAACAACAGGAGACTAGTATAGTGTATAGAACAGAGACATACACCTCGTACACTGCGACCTACGTTACATCTATTGTAGTTACCACTCTCAGGAGGAAGGGATCAAGTGCAGGAACAACAGGAGACTAGTATAGTGTATAGAACAGAGGGGGACACCTCGTACACTGCGACCTACGTTACATCTATTGTAGTTACCACTCTCAGGAGGAAGGGATGAAGTGAAGGAACAACAGGAGACTAGTATAGTGTATAGAACAGAGAGGGACACCTCGTACACCTACGTTACATCTATTGTAGTTACCACTCTCAGGAGGAAGGGATCAAGTGCAGGAACAACAGGAGACTAGTGTAGTGTATAGAATAGAGAGGGACACCTCCTACACCTACGTTACATCTATTGTAGTTACCACTCTCAGGAGGAAGAGATGAAGTGAAGGAACAACAGGAGACTAGTATAGTGTATAGAACAGAGAGGGACACCTCGTACACCTACGTTACATATATTGTGGTTACCACTCTCAGGAGGAAGAGATGAAGTGAAGGAACAACAGGAGACTAGTATAGTGTATAGAACAGAGAGGGACACCTCCTACACTTACGTTACATCTATTGTAGTTACCACTCTCAGGAGGAAGAGATGAAGTGAAGGAACAACAGGAGACTAGTATAGTGTATAGATAAGAGAGGGACACCTCGTACACCTACGTTACATCTATTGTAGTTACCACTCTCAGGAGGAAGAGATGAAGTGAAGAAAAACAGGAGACTAGTATATGTATAGAACAGAGAGGGACACCTCGTACGCTGCGACCTACGTTACACCTATTGTAGTTACCACTCTCAGGAGGACGGGATCAAGTGCAGGAACAACAGCAGACTACTATAGTGTATAGAACAGAGAGGGACACCTCGTACACTGCGACCTACGTTATATCTATTGTAGTTACCACTCTCAGGAGGAAGGGATCAAGTGCAGGAACAACAGGAAACTAGTATAGTGTATAGAACAGAGAGGGACACCTCGTACACCTACGTTACATCTATTGTAGTTACCACTCTCAGGAGGAAGGGATCAAGCGACGGAACAACAGGAGACTAGTATAGTGTATAGAACAGAGAGGGACACCTCGTACACTGCGACCTAAGTTACATCTATTGTAGTTACCGCAACCAGGAGGAAGGGATGAAGTGAAGGAACAACAGGAGACTAGTATAGTGTATAGAACAGAGAGGGACAGCTCGTACACCTACGTTACATCTATTGTAGTTACCACAACCAGGAGGAAGGGATGAAGTGAAGGAATACAGGAGACTAGTATAGTGTATAGAACACAGAGGGACACCTCGTACACTGCGACCTACGTTACATCTATTGTAGTTACCACAACCAGGAGGATGGCATGAAGTGAAGGAACAACAGGAGACTAGTATAGTGTATAGAAGAGAGAGGGACACCTCGTACACTGCGACCGAAGTTACACCTATTGTAGTTACCGCAACCAGGAGGAAGGGATGAAGTGAAGGAACCACAGGAGACCAGTATAGTGTATAGAACAGAGAGGGACACCTCGTACACTCCGACCTACGTTACATCTATTGTAGTTACCGCTCTCAGGAGGAAGGGATGAAGTGAAGGAACCACAGGAGACCAGTATAGTGTATAGAACAGAGAGGGACGCCTCGTACACTCCGACCTACGTTCCATCTATTGTAGTTACCACAACCAGGAGGAAGGGATAAGTGAAGGAACAACAGGAGTCTAGTATAGTTTATAGAACAGAGAGTGACACCTCGTACACTCCGACCTACGTTACATCTATTGTAGTTACCACAACCAGGAGGAAGGGATGAAGTGAAGGAACAACAGGAGTCTAGTATAGTGTATAGAACAGAGAGGGACACCTCGTACACTCCGACCTACGTTGCATCTATTGTAGTTACCACAACCAGGAGGAAGGGATGAAGTGAAGGAACAACAGGAGTCTAGTATAGTGTATAGAACAGAGAGGGACACCTCGTACACCTACGTTACATCTATTGTAGTTACCGCAACCAGGAGGAAGGGATGAAGTGAAGGAACAACAGGAGACTAGTATAGTGTATAGAACAGAGAGGGACACCTCGTACACTCCGACCTACGTTACATCTATTGTACTTACTACTCTCAAGAGGAAGGGATGAAGTGAAGGAACAACAGGAGTCTAGTATAGTGTATAGAACAGAGAGGGACACCTCGTACACTCCGACCTACGTTACATCTATTGTAGTTACCACAACCAGGAGGAAGGGATGAAGTGAAGGAACAACAGGAGTCTAGTATAGTGTATAGAACAGAGAGGGACACCTCGTACACCTACGTTACATCTATTGTAGTTACCGCAACCAGGAGGAAGGGATGAAGTGAAGGAACAACAGGAGAGTAGTATAGTGTATAGAACAGAGAGGGACACCTCGTACACTCCGACCTACGTTACATCTATTGTACTTACTACTCTCAAGAGGAAGGGATGAAGTGAAGGAACAACAAGAGACTAGTATAGTGTATAGAACAGAGAGAGACACCTCGTACACTCCGACCTACGTTACATCTATTGTACTTACTACTCTCAGGAGGATGGGATGAAGTGAAGGAACAACAGGAGACTAGTATAGTGTATAGAACAGAGAGGGACACCTCGTACACTCCGACCTACGTTACATCTATTGTACTTACTACACTCAGGAGGATGGGATGAAGTGAAGGAACAACTGGAGACTAGTATAGTGTATAGAACAGAGAGGGACACCACGTACACTCCGACCTATGTTACATCCATTGTAGTTACCACAACCAGGAGGAAGGGATGAAGTGAAGGAACAACAGGAGTCTAGTATAGTGTATAGAACAGAGAGGGACACCTCGTACACCTACGTTACATCTATTGTAGTTACCGCAACCAGGAGGAAGGAATGAAGTGAAGGAACAACAGGAGACTAGTATAGTGTATAGAACAGAGAGGGACACCTCGTACACTGCGACCTAAGTTACATCTATTGTAGTTACCAGGAGGAAGGGATGAAGTGAAAGAACAACAGGAGACTAGTATAGTATATAGAACAGAGAGGGACACCTCGTACACTGCGACCTAAGTTACATCTATTGTAGTTACCACAACCAGGAGGATGGGATGAAGTGAAGGAACAACAGGAGACTAGTATTGTGTATAGAACCGAGAGGGACACCTCGTACACTGCGACCTACGTTACATCTATTGTAGTTACCGCAACCAGGAGGAAGGGATGAAGTGAAGGAACCACAGGAGACCAGTATAGTGTATAGAACAGAGAGGGACACCACGTACATTCCGACCTACGTTACATCTATTGTAGTTACCACAACCAGGAGGAGGGGATGAAGTGAAGGAACAACAGGAGACTAGTATAGTGTATAGAACAGAGAGGGACACCTCGTACACTCCGACCTACGTTACATCTATTGTAGTTACCACTCTCAAGAGGAAGGGATGAAGTGAAGGAACAACAGGAGACTAGTATAGTGTATAGAACAGAGAGGGACACCTCGTACACTGACCTACGTTACATGTATTGTAGTTACCACTCTCAAGAGGAAGGGACGAAGTGAAGGTACCTCAGGAGACTAGTATAGTGTATAGAACAAAGAGGGACACCTCGTACACTGCGACCTACGTTGCATCTATTGTAGTTACCACTCTCAGGAGGAAGGGATGAAATGAAGGAACAACAGGAGACTAGTATAGTGTATAGAACAGAGAGGGACACCACCTACACTGCGACCTACGTTACATCTATTGTAGTTACCACTCTCAAGAGGAAAGGATGAAGTGAAGGAACAACAGGAGACTAGTATAGTGTATAGAACAGAGAGGGACACCTCGTACACCTACGTTACATATATTGTAGTTAACACTCTCAGGAGGAAGAGATGAAGTGAAGGAACAACAGGAGACTAGTATAGTGTATAGAACAGAGAGGGACACCTCGTACACCTACGTTACATCTATTGTAGTTACCACTCTCAGGAGGAAGAGATGAAGTGAAGGAACAACAGGAGACTAGTATAGTGTATAGAACAGAGAGGGACACCTCGTACACCTACGTTACATCTATTGTAGTTACCACTCTCAGGAGGAAGAGATGAAGTGAAGAAACAACAGGAGACTAGTATAGTGTATAGAACAGAGAGGGACACCTCGTACACTGCGACCTACGTTACATCTATTGTAGTTACCACTCTCAGGAGGAAGAGATGAAGTGAAGGAACAACAGGAGACTAGTATAGTGTATAGAACAGAGACGGACACCTCGTACACTGCGACCTACGTTACATCTATTGTAGTTACCACTCTCAGGAGGAAGGGATCAAGTGCAGGAACAACAGGAGACTAGTATAGTGTATAGAACAGAGAGGGACACCTCGTACACCTACGTTACATCTATTGTAGTTACCACAACCAGGAAGATGGGATGAAGTGAAGAAACAACAGGAGACTAGTATAGTGTATAGAACAGAGAGGGACACCTCGTACAATCCGACCTAAGTTACATCCATTGTAGTTACCGCAACCAGAAGGAAGGGATGAAGTGAAGGAACAACAGGAGACTAGTATAGTGTATAGAACAGAGAGGGACACCTCGTACACTCCGACCTACGTTACATCTATTGTAGTTACCACAACCAGGAGGAAGGGATGAAGTGAAGGAACAACAGGAGTCTAGTATAGTGTATAGAACAGAGAGGGACAGCTCGTACACTGCGACCTACGTTACATCTATTGTAGTTACCACTCTCAGGAGGAAGAGATGAAGTGAAGAAACAACAGGAGACTAGTATAGTGTATAGAATAGAGAGGGACACCTCGTACACTGCGACCTATGTTACATCTATTGTAGTTACCACTCTCAGGAGGAAGGGATCAAGTGCAGGAACAACAGGAGACTGGTATAGTGTATAGAACAGAGAGGGACACCTCGTACACTGCGACCTGCGTTGCATCTATTGTAGTTACAACAACCAGGACGAAGAGATGAAGCGAAGGAACAACAGGAGACTAGTATAGTGTATAGAACAGAGAGGGACACCTCCTACACCTACGTTACATCTATTGTAGTTACCACTTTCAGGAGAAAGGGATGAAGTGAAGGAACAACAGGAGACTACTATAGTGTATAGAACAGAGAGGGACAACTCGTACACTGCGACCTACGTTACATCTATTGTAGTTACCACAACCAGGAGGAAGGGATCAAGTGCAGGAACAAAAGGAGACTAGTATAGTGTATAGAACAGAGAGGAACACGTCGTACACCTACGTTACATCTATTGTAGTCACCACTCTCAGGAGGAAGAGATGAAGTGAAGAAACAACAGGAGACTAGTATAGTGGATAGAACAGAGAGGGACACCTCGTACACCTACGTTACATCTATTGTAGTTACCACTCTCAGGAGGAAGAGATGAAGTGAAGAAACAACAGGAGACTAGTATAGTGTATAGAACAGAGAGGGACACCTCGTACACTGCGACCTACGTTACATCTATTGTAGTTACCACTCTCAGGAGGAAGGGATGAAGTGAAGGAACAACAGGAGACTAGTATAGTGTATAGAACAGAGAGGGACACCTCCTACACCTACGTTACATCTATTGTAGTTACCACTCTCAGGAGGAAGGGATCAAGTGCAGGAACAAATGGAGACTAGTGTAGTGTATAGAACAGAGAGGGACACCTCGTACACCTACGTTACATCTATTGTAGTTACCACTCTCAGGAGAAAGAGATGAAGTGAAGAAACAACAGGAGACTAGTATAGTTTATAGAACAGAGAGGGACACCTCGTACACCTACGTTACATCTATTGTAGTTACCACTCTCAGGAGGAAGAGATGAAGTGAAGAAACAACAGGAGACTAGTATAGTGTATAGAACAGAGAGGGACACCCCGTACACCTACGTTACATCTATTGTAGTTACCACTCTCAGGAGGAAGAGAGGAAGTGAAGAAACAACAGGAGACTAGTATAGTGTATAGAACAGAGAGGGACACCTCGTACACCTACGTTGCATCTATTGTAGTTACCACTCTCAGGAGGAAGAGATGAAGTGAAGAAACAACAGGAGACTAGTATAGTGTATAGAACAGAGAGGGACACCTCGTACACCTACGTTACATCTATTGTAGTTACCACTCTCAGGAGGAAGAGATGAAGTGAAGAAACAACAGGAGACTAGTATAGTGTATAGAACAGAGAGGGACACCTCGTACACCTACGTTACATCTATTGTAGTTACCACTCTCAGGAGGAAGAGAGGAAGTGAAGAAACAACAGGAGACTAGTATAGTGTATAGAACAGAGAGGGACACCTCGTACACCTACGTTACATCTTTTGTAGTTACCACTCTCAGGAGGAAGAGATGAAGTGAAGGAACAACAGGAGACTAGTATGGTGTATAGAACAGAGAGGGACACCTCGTACACCTACGTTACATCTATTGTAGTTACCACTCTCAGGAGGAAGAGATGAAGTGAAGGAACAACAGGAGACTAGTATAGTGTATAGAACAGAGAGGGACACCTCGTACACCTACGTTACATCTACTGTAGTTACCACTCTCAGGAGGAAGAGATGAAGTGAAGAAACAACAGGAGACTTGTATAGTGTATAGAACAGAGAGGGACACCTCGTACACTGCGACCTACTTTACATCTATTGTAGTTACCAATCTCAGGAGGAAGAGATGAAGTAAAGGAAAACAGGAGACTAGTATAGTGTATAGAACAGAGAGGGACACCTCGTGCACTGCGACCTACGTTACATCTATTGTAGTTACCACTCTCAGGAGGAAGGGATCAAGTGCAGGAACAACAGGAGACTAGTATAGTGTATAGAACAGAGAGGGACACCTCGTACACCTACGTTACATCTATTGTAGTTACCACTCTCAGGAGGAAGAGATGAAGTGAAGAAACAACAGGAGACTAGTATAGTGTATAGAACAGAGAGGGACACCTCGTACACCTACGTTACATCTATTGTAGTTACCACTCTCAGGAGGAAGGGATCAAGTGCAGGAACAACAGCAGACTACTATAGTGTATAGAATAGAGAGGGACACCTCGTACACTGCGACCTACGTTACATCTATTGTAGTTACCACTCTCAGGAGGAAGGGATCAAGTGCAGGAACAACAGGAGACTAGTATAGTGTATAGAACAGAGAGGGACACCTCGTACACCAACGTTACATCTATTGTAGTTACCACTCTCAGGAGGAAGGGATCAAGCGCAGGAACAACAGGAGACTAGTATAGTGTATAGAAGAGAGAGGGACACCTCGTACACTGCGACCTAAGTTACATCTATTGTAGTTACCGCAACCAGGAGGAAGGGATGAAGTTAAGGAACAACAGGAGACTAGTATAGTGTATAGAACAGAGAGGGACACCTCGTACACCTACGTTACATCTATTGTAGTTACCACAACCAGGAGGATGGGATGAAGTGAAGGAACAACAGGAGACTAGTATAGTGTATAGAACAGAGAGGGACACCTCGTACACCTACGTTACATCTATTGTAGTTACCACAACCAGGAGGAAGGGATGAAGTGAAGGAACAACAGGAGACTAGTATAGTGTATAAAACAGAGAGGGACACCTCGTACACCTACGTTACATCTATTGTAGTTACCACAACCAGGAGGATGGGATGAAGTGAAGGAACAACAGGAGACTAGTATAGTGTATAGAACAGAGAGGGACACGTCGTACACTGCGACCTAAGCTACATCTATTGTAGTTACCGCAACCAGGAGGAAGGGATGAAGTGAAGGAACCACAGGAGACCAGTATAGTGTATAGAACAGAGAGGGACACCTCGTACACTCCGACCTACGTTACATCTATTGTAGTTACCGCTCTCAGGAGGAAGGGATGAAGTGAAGGAACCACAGGAGGCCAGTATAGTGTAAAGAACAGAGAGGGACACCTCGTACACTCCGACCTACGTTGCATCTATTGTAGTTACCACAACCAGGAGGAAGGGATGAAGTGAAGGAACAACAGGAGTCTAGTATATTGTATAGAACAGAGAGGGACACCTCGTACACTCCGACCTACGTTACATCTATGGTAGTTACCACAACCAGGAGGAAGGGATGAAGTGAAGGAACAACAGGAGTCTAGTATAGTGTATAGAACAGAGAGGGACACCTCGTACAATCCGACCTACGTTGCATCTATTGTAGTTACCACAACCAGGAGGAAGGGATGAAGTGAGGGAACAACAGGAGTCTAGTATAGTGTATAGAACAGAGAGGGACACTTCGTACACCTACGTTACATCTATTGTAGTTACCGCAACCAGGAGGAAGGGATGAAGTGAAGGAACAACAGGAGACTAGTATAGTGTATAGAACAGAGAGGGACACCTCGTACACTCCGACCTACGTTACATCTATTGTAGTTACCACAACCAAAAGGAAGGGATGAAGTGAAGGAACAACAGGAGTCTAGTATAGTGTATAGAACAGAGAGGGACACCTCGTACACCTACGTTACATCTATTGTAGTTACCGCAACCAGGAGGAAGGGATGAAGTGAAGGAACAACAGGAGACTAGTATAGTGTATAGAACAGAGAGGGACACCTCGTACACTTCGACCTACGTTACATCTATTGTACTTACTACTCTCAAGAGGAAAGGATGAATTGAAGGAACAACAGGAGACTAGTATAGTGTATAGAACAGAGAGGGACACCTCGTACACTCCGACCTACGTTACATCTATTGTACTTACTACTCTCAAGAGGAAGGGATGAAGTGAAGGAACCACAGGAGACTAGCATAGTGTATAGAACAGACAGGGACACCTCGTACACTCCGACCTACGTTACATCTATTGTACTTACTACTCTCAGGAGGATGGGATGAAGTGAAGGAACAATGGGAGACTAGTATAGTGTATAGAACAGAGAGGGACACCTCGTACACTCCGACCTACGTTACATCTATTGTACTTGCTACTCTCAGGTGGATGGGATGAAGTGAAGGAACAACAGGAGACTAGTATAGTGTATAGAACAGAGAGGGACACCTCGTACACTCCGACCTACGTTACATCTATTGTAGTTACCGCAACCAGGAGGAAGGGATGAAGTGAAGGAACAGCAGGAGACTAGTATAGTGCATAGAACAGAGAGGGACACCTCGTACACTGCGACCTAAGTTACATCTATTGTAGTTACCAGATGGAAGGGATGAAGTGAAAGAACAACAGGAGACTAGTATAGTGTATAGAAGAGAGAGGGACACCTCGTACACTGCGAGCTAAGTTCATCTATTGTAGTTACCACAACCAGGAGGAAGGGATGAAGTGAAGGAACAACAGGAGACTAGTATTGTGTATAGAAAAGAGAGGGACACCTCGTACACTGCGACCTACGTTACATCTTTTGTAGTTACCGCAACCAGGAGGAAGGGATGAAGTGAAGGAACCACAGGAGACCAGTATAGTGTATAGAATAGAGAGGGACACCTCGCACACTCCGACCTACGTTACATCTATTGTAGTTACCACAACCAGGAGGAAGGGGTGAAGTGAAGGAACAACAGGAGACTAGTATAGTTTATAGAACAGAGAGGGACACCTCGTACACTCCGACATACGTTACATCTATTGTAGTTACCACTCTCAAGAGGAAGGGATGAAGTGAAGGAACAACAGGAGGCTAGTATAGTGTATAGAACAGAGAGGGACACCTCGTACACTGACCGACGTTACATCTATTGTAGTTACGACTCTCAAGAGGAAGGGATGAAGTGAAGGAACCTCAGGAGACTAGTATAGTGTATAGAACAAAGAGGGACACCTCGTACACATTCGACCTACGTTACATCTATTGTAGTTACCACTCTCAAGAGGAAGAGATGAAGTGAAGGAACAACAGGAGACTAGTATAGTGTATAGAACAGAGAGGGACACCTCCTACACATTCGACCTACGTTACATCTATTGTAGTTACCACTCTCAAGAGGAAGAGATGAAGTGAAGGAACAACAGGAGAGTAGTATAGTGTATAGAACAGAGAGGGACACCTCCTACACTGCGACCTACGTTACATCTATTGTAGTTACCACTCTCAAGAGGAAGGGATGAAGTGAAGGAAGAACTGGAAACTAGTATAGTGTATAGAACAGAGAGGGACACCTCGTACACCTACGTTACATCTATTGTAGTTACCACTCTCAGGAGGAAGGGATGTAGTGAAGGAACAACAAGGGACTAGTATAGTGTATAGAACAGAGAGGGACACCTCGTACACCTACGTTACATCTATTGTAGTTACCGCTCTCAGGAGGAAGGGATGAAGTGAAGGAACAACAGGAGACTAGTATAGTGTATATAACAGAGAGGGACACCTCGTACACTGCGACCTACGTTACATCTATTGTAGTTACCACTCTCAGGAGGAAGGGATGAAGTGAAGGAACAACAGGAGACTAGTATAGTGTATAGAACAGAGAGGGACACCTCGTACACCTACGTTACATCTATTGTAGTTACCGCTCTCAGGAGGAAGGGATGAAGTGAAGGAACAACAGGAGACTAGTATAGTGTATAGAACAGAGAAAGACACCTCGTACACTGCGACCTACGTTACATCTATTGTAGTTACCACTCTCAGGAGGAAGGGATCAAGTGCAGGAACAACAGGAGACTGGTATAGTGTATAGAACAGAGAGGGACACCTCGTACACTGCGACCTACGTTGCATCTATTGTAGTTACCACAACCAGGAGGAAGAGATGAAGTGAAGGAACAACAGGAGACTAGTATAGTATATAGAACAGAGAGGGACACCTCCTACACCTACGTTACATCTATTGTAGTTACCACTCTCAGGAGAAAGGGATGAAGTGAAGAAACGACAGGAGACTAAAATAGTGTATAGAACAGAGAGGGACAACTCATACACTGCGACCTGCGTTACATCTATTGTAGTTACCACAACCAGGAGGAAGGGATCAAGTGCAGGAACAACAGGAGACTAGTATAGTGTATAGAACAGAGAGGGATACCTCGTACACCTACGTTACATCTATTGTAGTTACCACTCTCAGGAGGAAGAGATGAAGTGATGAAACAACAGGAGACTAGTATAGTGGATAGAACAGAGAGGGACACCTCGTACACCTACGTTACATCTATTGTAGTTACCACTCTCAGGAGGAAGAGATGAAGTGAAGAAACAACAGGAGACTAGTATAGTGTATAGAACAGAGAGGGACACCTCGTACACTGCGACCTACGTTACTTCTATTGTAGTTACCACTCTCAGGAGGAAGGGATGAAGTGAAGGAACAACAGGAGACTAGTATAGTGTATAGAACAGAGAGGGACACCTCCTACACCTACGTTACATCTATTGTAGTTACCACTCTCAGGAGGAAGGGATCAAGTGCAGGAACAAATGGAGACTAGTGTAGTGTATAGAACAGAGAGGGACACCTCGTACACCTACGTTACATCTATTGTAGTTACCACTCTCAGGAGAAAGAGATGAAGTGAAGAAACAACAGGAGACTAGTATAGTTTATAGAACAGAGAGGGACACCTCGTACACCTACGTTACATCTATTGTAGTTACCACTCTCAGGAGGAAGAGATGAAGTGAAGAAACAACAGGAGACTAGTATAGTGTATAGAACAGAGAGGGACACCCCGTACACCTACGTTACATCTATTGTAGTTACCACTCTCAGGAGGAAGAGAGGAAGTGAAGAAACAACAGGAGACTAGTATAGTGTATAGAACAGAGAGGGACACCTCGTACACCTACGTTGCATCTATTGTAGTTACCACTCTCAGGAGGAAGAGATGAAGTGAAGAAACAACAGGAGACTAGTATAGTGTATAGAACAGAGAGGGACACCTCGTACACCTACGTTACATCTATTGTAGTTACCACTCTCAGGAGGAAGAGATGAAGTGAAGAAACAACAGGAGACTAGTATAGTGTATAGAACAGAGAGGGACACCTCGTACACCTACGTTACATCTATTGTAGTTACCACTCTCAGGAGGAAGAGAGGAAGTGAAGAAACAACAGGAGACTAGTATAGTGTATAGAACAGAGAGGGACACCTCGTACACCTACGTTACATCTATTGTAGTTACCACTCTCAGGAGGAAGAGATGAAGTGAAGGAACAACAGGAGACTAGTATGGTGTATAGAACAGAGAGGGACACCTCGTACACCTACGTTACATCTATTGTAGTTACCACTCTCAGGAGGAAGAGATGAAGTGAAGGAACAACAGGAGACTAGTATAGTGTATAGAACAGAGAGGGACACCTCGTACACCTACGTTACATCTACTGTAGTTACCACTCTCAGGAGGAAGAGATGAAGTGAAGAAACAACAGGAGACTTGTATAGTGTATAGAACAGAGAGGGACACCTCGTACACTGCGACCTACTTTACATCTATTGTAGTTACCAATCTCAGGAGGAAGAGATGAAGTAAAGGAAAACAGGAGACTAGTATAGTGTATAGAACAGAGAGGGACACCTCGTACACTGCGACCTACGTTACATCTATTGTAGTTACCACTCTCAGGAGGAAGGGATCAAGTGCAGGAACAACAGGAGACTAGTATAGTGTATAGAACAGAGAGGGACACCTCGTACACCTACGTTACATCTATTGTAGTTACCACTCTCAGGAGGAAGAGATGAAGTGAAGAAACAACAGGAGACTAGTATAGTGTATAGAACAGAGAGGGACACCTCGTACACTGCGACCTACGTTACACTTATTGTAGTTACCACTCTCAGGAGGAAGGGATCAAGTGCAGGAACAACAGCAGACTACTATAGAGTATAGAATAGAGAGGGACACCTCGAACACTGCGACCTACGTTACATCTATTGTAGTTACCACTCTCAGGAGGAAGGGATCAAGTGCAGGAACAACAGGAGACTAGTATAGTGTATACAACAGAGAGGGACACCTCGTACACCAACGTTACATCTATTGTAGTTACCACTCTCAGGAGGAAGGGATCAAGCGCAGGAACAACAGGAGACTAGTATAGTGTATAGAAGAGAGAGGGACACCTCGTACACTGCGACCTAAGTTACATCTATTGTAGTTACCGCAACCAGGAGGAAGGGATGAAGTTAAGGAACAACAGGAGACTAGTATAGTGTATAGAACAGAGAGGGACACCTCGTACACCTACGTTACATCTATTGTAGTTACCACAACCAGGAGGAAGGGATGAAGTGAAGGAACAACAGGAGACTAGTATAGTGTATAAAACAGAGAGGGACACCTCGTACACCTACGTTACATCTATTGTAGTTACCACAACCAGGAGGATGGGATGAAGTGAAGGAACAACAGGAGACTAGTATAGTGTATAGAACAGAGAGGGACACGTCGTACACTGCGACCTAAGCTACATCTATTGTAGTTACCGCAACCAGGAGGAAGGGATGAAGTGAAGGAACCACAGGAGACCAGTATAGTGTATAGAACAGAGAGGGACACCTCGTACACTCCGACCTACGTTACATCTATTGTAGTTACCGCTCTCAGGAGGAAGGGATGAAGTGAAGGAACCACAGGAGGCCAGTATAGTGTAAAGAACAGAGAGGGACACCTCGTACACTCCGACCTACGTTGCATCTATTGTAGTTACCACAACCAGGAGGAAGGGATGAAGTGAAGGAACAACAGGAGTCTAGTATATTGTATAGAACAGAGAGGGACACCTCGTACACTCCGACCTACGTTACATCTATGGTAGTTACCACAACCAGGAGGAAGGGATGAAGTGAAGGAACAACAGGAGTCTAGTATAGTGTATAGAACAGAGAGGGACACCTCGTACAATCCGACCTACGTTGCATCTATTGTAGTTACCACAACCAGGAGGAAGGGATGAAGTGAAGGAACAACAGGAGTCTAGTATAGTGTATAGAACAGGGAGGGACACTTCGTACACCTACGTTACATCTATTGTAGTTACCGCAACCAGGAGGAAGGGATGAAGTGAAGGAACAACAGGAGACTAGTATAGTGTATAGAACAGAGAGGGACACCTCGTACACTCCGACCTACGTTACATCTATTGTAGTTACCACAACCAGGAGGAAGGGATGAAGTGAAGGAACAACAGGAGTCTAGTATAGTGTATAGAACAGAGAGGGACACCTCGTACACCTACGTTACATCTATTGTAGTTACCGCAACCAGGAGGAAGGGATGAAGTGAAGGAACAACAGGAGACTAGTATAGTGTATAGAACAGAGAGGGACACCTCGTACACTTCGACCTACGTTACATCTATTGTACTTACTACTCTCAAGAGGAAAGGATGAATTGAAGGAACAACAGGAGACTAGTATAGTGTATAGAACAGAGAGGGACACCTCGTACACTCCGACCTACGTTACATCTATTGTACTTACTACTCTCAAGAGGAAGGGATGAAGTGAAGGAACCACAGGAGACTAGCATAGTGTATAGAACAGACAGGGACACCTCGTACACTCCGACCTACGTTACATCTATTGTACTTACTACTCTCAGGAGGATGGGATGAAGTGAAGGAACAATGGGAGACTAGTATAGTGTATAGAACAGAGAGGGACACCTCGTACACTCCGACCTACGTTACATCTATTGTACTTGCTACTCTTAGGTGGATGGGATGAAGTGAAGGAACAACAGGAGACTAGTATAGTGTATAGAACAGAGAGAGACACCTCGTACACTCCGACCTACGTTACATCTATTGTAGTTACCACAACCAGGAGGAAGGGATGAAGTGAAGGAACAACAGGAGTCTAGTATAGTGTATAGAACAGAGAGGGACACCTCGTACACCTACGTTACATCTATTGTAGTTACCGCAACCAGGAGGAAGGGATGAAGTGAAGGAACAACAGGATACTAGTATAGTGCATAGAACAGAGAGGGACACCTCGTACACTGCGACCTAAGTTACATCTATTGTAGTTACCAGATGGAAGGGATGAAGTGAAAGAACAACAGGAGACTAGTATAGTGTATAGAAGAGAGAGGGACACCTCGTACACTGCGAGCTAAGTTCATCTATTGTAGTTACCACAACCAGGAGGAAGGGATGAAGTGAAGGAACAACAGAAGACTAGTATTGTGTATAGAAAAGAGAGGGACACCTCGTACACTGCGACCTACGTTACATCTTTTGTAGTTACCGCAACCAGGAGGAAGGGATGAAGTGAAGGAACCACAGGAGACCAGTATAGTGTATAGAATAGAGAGGGACACCTCGCACACTCCGACCTACGTTACATCTATTGTAGTTACCACAACCAGGAGGAAGGGGTGAAGTGAAGGAACAACAGGAGACTAGTATAGTTTATAGAACAGAGAGGGACACCTCGTACACTCCGACATACGTTACATCTATTGTAGTTACCACTCTCAAGAGGAAGGGATGAAGTGAAGCAACAACAGGAGGCTAGTATAGTGTATAGAACAGAGAGGGACACCTCGTACACTGACCGACGTTACATCTATTGTAGTTACGACTCTCAAGAGGAAGGGATGAAGTGAAGGAACCTCAGGAGACTAGTATAGTGTATAGAACAAAGAGGGACACCTCGTACACATTCGACCTACGTTACATCTATTGTAGTTACCACTCTCAAGAGGAAGAGATGAAGTGAAGGAACAACAGGAGACTAGTATAGTGTATAGAACAGAGAGGGACACCTCCTACACATTCGACCTACGTTACATCTATTGTAGTTACCACTCTCAAGAGGAAGAGATGAAGTGAAGGAACAACAGGAGAGTAGTATAGTGTATAGAACAGAGAGGGACACCTCCTACACTGCGACCTACGTTACATCTATTGTAGTTACCACTCTCAAGAGGAAGGGATGAAGTGAAGGAAGAACTGGAAACTAGTATAGTGTATAGAACAGAGAGGGACACCTCG
The DNA here is from genome assembly GCA_030765065.1 of Deroplatys truncata. Taxonomy (NCBI): domain Eukaryota; kingdom Metazoa; phylum Arthropoda; class Insecta; order Mantodea; family Mantidae; genus Deroplatys; species Deroplatys truncata. The sequence goes on from CM060984.1 coordinate 3,208,465, forward strand.
TACACCTACGTTACATCTATTGTAGTTACCACTCTCAGGAGGAAGGGATGTAGTGAAGGAACAACAAGGGACTAGTATAGTGTATAGAACAGAGAGGGACACCTCGTACACCTACGTTACATCTATTGTAGTTACCGCTCTCAGGAGGAAGGGATGAAGTGAAGGAACAACAGGAGACTAGTATAGTGTATATAACAGAGAGGGACACCTCGTACACTGCGACCTACGTTACATCTATTGTAGTTACCACTCTCAGGAGGAAGGGATGAAGTGAAGGAACAACAGGAGACTAGTATAGTGTATAGAACAGAGAGGGACACCTCGTACACCTACGTTACATCTATTGTAGTTACCGCTCTCAGGAGGAAGGGATGAAGTGAAGGAACAACAGGAGACTAGTATAGTGTATAGAACAGAGAAAGACACCTCGTACACTGCGACCTACGTTACATCTATTGTAGTTACCACTCTCAGGAGGAAGGGATCAAGTGCAGGAACAACAGGAGACTGGTATAGTGTATAGAACAGAGAGGGACACCTCGTACACTGCGACCTACGTTGCATCTATTGTAGTTACCACTCTCAGGAGGAAGGGATCAAGTGCAGGAACAACAGGAGACTGGTATAGTGTATAGAACAGAGAGGGACACCTCGTACACTGCGACCTACGTTGCATCTATTGTAGTTACCACTCTCAGGAGGAAGGGATCAAGTGCAGGAACAACAGGAGACTGGTATAGTGTATAGAACAGAGAGGGACACCTCGTACACTGCGACCTACGTTGCATCTATTGTAGTTACCACTCTCAGGAGGAAGGGATCAAGTGCAGGAACAACAGGAGACTGGTATAGTGTATAGAACAGAGAGGGACACCTCGTACACTGCGACCTACGTTGCATCTATTGTAGTTACCACTCTCAGGAGGAAGGGATCAAGTGCAGGAACAACAGGAGACTGGTATAGTGTATAGAACAGAGAGGGACACCTCGTACACTGCGACCTACGTTGCATCTATTGTAGTTACCACTCTCAGGAGGAAGGGATCAAGTGCAGGAACAACAGGAGACTGGTATAGTGTATAGAACAGAGAGGGACACCTCGTACACTGCGACCTACGTTGCATCTATTGTAGTTACCACTCTCAGGAGGAAGGGATCAAGTGCAGGAACAACAGGAGACTGGTATAGTGTATAGAACAGAGAGGGACACCTCGTACACTGCGACCTACGTTGCATCTATTGTAGTTACCACTCTCAGGAGGAAGGGATCAAGTGCAGGAACAACAGGAGACTGGTATAGTGTATAGAACAGAGAGGGACACCTCGTACACTGCGACCTACGTTGCATCTATTGTAGTTACCACTCTCAGGAGGAAGGGATCAAGTGCAGGAACAACAGGAGACTGGTATAGTGTATAGAACAGAGAGGGACACCTCGTACACTGCGACCTACGTTACATCTATTGTAGTTACCACTCTCAGGAGGAAGGGATCAAGTGCAGGAACAACAGGAGACTAGTATAGTGTATAGAACAGAGAGGGACACCTCCTACACCTACGTTACATCTATTGTAGTTACCACTCTCAGGAGAAAGGGATGAAGTGAAGAAACGACAGGAGACTAAAATAGTATATAGAACAGAGAGGGACAACTCATACACTGCGACCTGCGTTACATCTATTGTAGTTACCACAACCAGGAGGAAGGGATCAAGTGCAGGAACAACAGGAGACTAGTATAGTGTATAGAACAGAGAGGGATACCTCGTACACCTACGTTACATCTATTGTAGTTACCACTCTCAGGAGGAAGAGATGAAGTGATGAAACAACAGGAGACTAGTATAGTGGATAGAACAGAGAGGGACACCTCGTACACCTACGTTACATCTATTGTAGTTACCACTCTCAGGAGGAAGAGATGAAGTGAAGAAACAACAGGACCTAGTATAGTGTATAGAACAGAGGGGGACACCTCGTACACTGCGACCTACGTTACATCTATTGTAGTTACCACTCTCAGGAGGAAGGGATGAAGTGAAGGAACAACAGGAGACTAGTATAGTGTATAGAACAGAGAGGGACACCTCGTACACCTACGTTACATCTATTGTAGTTACCACTCTCAGGAGGAAGGGATCAAGTGCAGGAACAACAGGAGACTAGTGTAGTGTATAGAAAAGAGAGGGACACCTCGTACACCTACGTTACATCTATTGTAGTTACCACTCTCAGGAGGAAGAGATGAAGTGAAGAACCAACAGGAGACTAGTATAGTGTATAGAACAGAGAGGGACACCTCGTACACCTACGCTACATCTATTGTAGTTACCACAACCAGGAGGAAGAGATGAAGTGAAGAAAAAACAGGAGACTAGTATAGTGTATAGAACAGAGAGGGACACCCCGTACACCTACGTTACATCTATTGTAGTTACCACTCTCAGGAGGAAGAGAGGAAGTGAAGAAACAACAGGAGACTAGTATAGTGTATAGAACAGAGAGGGACACCTCGTACACCTACGTTACATCTATTGTAGTTACCACTCTCAGGAGGAAGAGATGAAGTGAAGGAACAACAGGAGACTAGTATAGTGTATAGAACAGAGAGGGACACCTCGTACACCTACGTTACATGTACTGTAGTTACCACTCTCAGGAGGAAGAGATGAAGTGAAGAAACAACAGGAGACTAGTATAGTGTATAGAACAGAGAGGGACACCTCGTACACTGCGACCTACTTTACATCTATTGTAGTTACCCATCTCAGGAGGAAGAGAAGAAGTAAAGGAACAACAGGAGACTAGTATAGTGTATAGAACAGAGAGGGACACCTCGTACACTGCGACCTACGTTACATCTATTGTAGTTACCACTCTCAGGAGGAAGGGATCAAGTGCAGGAACAACAGGAGACTAGTATAGTGTATAGAACAGAGAGGGACACCTCGTACACCTACGTTACATCTATTGTAGTTACCACTCTCAGGAGGAAGAGATGAAGTGAAGAAACAACAGGAGACTAGTATAGTGTATAGAACAGAGAGGGACACCTCGTACACTCCGACCTACGTTACATCTATTGTACTTGCTACTCTCAGGAGGATGGGATGAAGTGCAGGAACAACAGGAGACAGGTATAGTGTATAGAACAGAGAGGGACACCTCGTACACTCCGACCTACGTTACATCTATTGTAGTTGCCACTCTCAGGAGGAAGGGATGAAGTGCAGGAACAACAGGAGACTAGTATAGTGTATAGAACAGAGAGGGACACCTCGTACACTCCGACCTACGTTACATCTATTGTACTTGCTACTCTCAGGAGGATGGGATGAAGTGAAGGAACAACAGGAGACTAGTATAGTGTATAGAACAGAGAGGGACACCTCGTACACTCCGACCTACGTTACATCTATTGTAGTTACCACAACCAGGAGGAAGGGATGAAGTGAAGGAACAACAGGAGTCTAGTATAGTGTATAGAACAGAGAGGGACACCTCGTACACCTACGTTACATCTATTGTAGTTACCGCAACCAGGAGGAAGGGATGAAGTGAAGGAACAACAGGAGACTAGTATAGTGCATAGAACAGAGAGGGACACCTCGTACACTGCGACCTAACTTACATCTATTGTAGTTACCAGATGGAAGGGATGAAGTGAAAGAACAACAGGAGACTAGTATAGTGTATAGAACAGAGAGGGACACCTCGTACACTGCGACCTAAGTTCATCTATTGTAGTTACCACAACCAGGAGGAAGGGATGAAGTGAAGGAACAACAGGAGACTAGTATTGTGTATAGAACAGAGAGGGACACCTCGTACACTGCGACCTACGTTACATCTATTGTAGTTACCGCAACCAGGAGGAAGGGATGAAGTGAAGGAACCACAGGAGACCAGTATAGTGTATAGAACAGAGAAAGACACCTCGTACACTCCGACCTACGTTACATCTATTGTAGTTACCACAACCAGGAGGAAGGGATGAAGTGAAGGAACAACAGGAGACTAGTATAGTGTATAGAACAGAGAGGGACACCTCGTACACTCCGACATACGTTACATCTATTGTAGTTACCACTCTCAAGAGGAAGGGATGAAGTGAAGGAACAACAGGAGACTAGTATAGTGTATAGAACAGAGAGGGACACCTCGTACACTGACCGACGTTACATCTATTGTAGTTACGACACTCAAGAGGAAGGGATGAAGTGAAGGAACCTCAGGAGACTAGTATAGTGTATAGAACAAAGACGGACACCTCGTACACTGCGACCTACGTTGCATCTATTGTAGTTACCACTCTCAAGAGGAAGGGATGAAGTGAAGGAACAACAGGAGACTAGTATAGTGTATAGAACAGAGAGGGACACCTCCTACACATTCGACCTACGTTACATCTATTGTAGTTACCACTCTCAAGAGGAAGGGATGAAGCGAAGGAACAACAGGAGAGTAGTATAGTGTATAGAACAGAGAGGGACACCTCCTACACTGCGACCTACGTTACATCTATTGTAGTTACCACTCTCAAGAGGAAGGGATGAAGTGAAGGAAGAACTGGAAACTAGTATAGTGTATAGAACAGAGAGGGACACCTCGTACACCTACGTTACATCTATTGTAGTTACCACTCTCAGGAGGAAGGGATGTAGTGAAGGAACAACAGGAGACTAGTATAGTGTATAGAACAGAGAGGGACACCTCGTACACCTACGTTACATCTATTGTAGTTACCGCTCTCAGGAGGAAGGGATGAAGTGAAGGAACAACAGGAGACTAGTATAGTGTATATAACAGAGAGGGACACCTCGTACACTGCGACCTACGTTACATCTATTGTAGTTACCACTCTCAGGAGGAAGGGATGAAGTGAAGGAACAACAGGAGACTAGTATAGTGTATAGAACAGAGAGGGACACCTCGTACACCTACGTTACATCTATTGTAGTTACCGCTCTCAGGAGGAAGGGATGAAGTGAAGGAACAACAGGAGACTAGTATAGTGTATAGAACAGAGAGGGACACCTCGTACACTGCGACCTACGTTACATCTATTGTAGTTACCACTCTCAGGACGAAGGGATCAAGTGCAGGAACAACAGGAGACTGGTATAGTGTATAGAACAGAGAGGGACACCTCGTACACTGCGACCTACGTTGCATCTATTGTAGTTACCACAACCAGGAGGAAGAGATGAAGTGAAGGAACAACAGGAGACTAGTATAGTGTATAGAACAGAGAGGGACACCTCCTACACCTACGTTACATCTATTGTAGTTACCACTCTTAGGAGAAAGGGATGAACTGAAGAAACAACAGGAGACTAGTATAGTGTATAGAACAGAGAGGGACACCTCGTACACCTACGTTACATCTATTGTAGTTACCACTCTCAGGAGGAAGAGATCAAGTGCAGGAACAACAGGAGACTAGTGTAGTGAGTAGAACAGAGAGGGACACCTCGTACACCTACGTTACATCTATTGTAGTTACCACTCTCAGGAGGAAGAGATGAAGTGAAGAAACAACAGGAGACTAGTATAGTGTATAGAACAGAGAGGGACACCTCGTACACTGCGACCTACGTTACACTTATTGTAGTTACCACTCTCAGGAGGAAGGGATCAAGTGCAGGAACAACAGCAGACTACTATAGTGTATAGAACAGAGAGGGACACCTCGTACACTGCGACCTACGTTACATCTATTGTAGTTACCACTCTCAGGAGGAAGGGATCAAGTGCAGGAACAACAGGAGAATAGTATAGTGTATAGAACAGACAGGGACACCTCGTACACCAACGTTACATCTATTGTAGTTACCACACTCAGGAGGAAGGGATCAAGCGCAGGAACAACAGGAGACTAGTATAGTGTATAGAAGAGAGAGGGACACCTCGTACACTGCGACCTAAGTTACATCTATTGTAGTTACCGCAACCAGGAGGAAGGGATGAAGTGAAGGAACAACAGGAGACTAGTATAGTGTATAGAACAGAGAGGGACACCTCGTACACCTACGTTACATCTATTGTAGTTACCACAACCAGGAGGACGGGATGAAGTGAAGGAACAACAGGAGACTAGTATAGTGTATAGAACAGAGCGGGACACCTCGTACACCTACGTTACATCTATTGTAGTTACCACAACCAGGAGGAAGGGCTGAAGTGAAGGAACAACAGGAGACTAGTATAGTGTATAGAACAGAGAGGGACACCTCGTACACCTACGTTACATCTATTGTAGTTACCGCAACCAGGAGGAAGGGATGAAATGAAGGAACAACCGGAGACTAGTATAGTGTATAGAACAGAGAGGGACACCTCGTACACCTACGTTACATCTATTGTAGGTACCACAACCAGGAGGATGGGATGAAGTGAAGGAACAACAGGAGACTAGTATAGTGTATAGAACAGAGAGGGACACCTCGTACACTGCGACCTAAGTTACATCTATTGTAGTTACCGCAACCAGGAGGAAGGGATGAAGTGAAGGAACCACAGGAGACCAGTATAGTGTATAGAACAGAGAGGGACACCTCGTACACTCCGACCTACGTTACATCTATTGTAGTTACCGCTCTCAGGAGGAAGGGATGAAGTGAAGGAACCACAGGAGGCCAGTATAGTGTAAAGAACAGAGGGGGACACCTCGTACACTCCGACCTACGTTGCATCTATTGTAGTTACCACAACCAGGAGGAAGGGATGAAGTGAAGGAACAACAGGAGTCTAGTATAGTGTATAGAACAGAGAGGGACACCTCGTACACTCCGACCTACGTTACATCTATTGTAGTTACCACAACCAGGAGGAAGGGATGAAGTGAAGGAACAACAGGAGTCTAGTATAGTGTATAGAACAGAGAGGGACACCTCGTACACTCCGACCTACGTTGCATCTATTGTAGTTACCACAACCAGGAGGAAGGGATGAAGTGAAGGAACAACAGGAGTCTAGTATAGTGTATAGAACAGAGAGGGACACTTCGTACACCTACGTTACATCTATTGTAGTTACCGCAACCAGGAGGAAGGGATGAAGTGAAGGAACAACAGGAGACTAGTATAGTGTATAGAACAGAGAGGGACACCTCGTACACTACGACCTACGTTACATCTATTGTACTTACTACTCTCAAGAGGAAGGGATGAAGTGAAGGAACAACAGGAGTCTAGTATAGTGTATAGAACAGAGAGGGACACCTCGTACACTCCGACCTACCTTACATCTATTGTGCTTACTACTCTCAAGAGGAAGGGATGAAGTGAAGGAACAACAGGAGTCTAGTATAGTGTACAGAACAGAGAGGGACACCTCGTACACTCCGACCTACGTTACATCTATTGTAGTTACCACAACCAGGAGGAAGGGATGAAGTGAAGGAACAACAGGAGTCTAGTATAGTGTATAGAACAGAGAGGGACACCTCGTACACCTACGTTACATCTATTGTAGTTACCGCAACCAGGAGGAAGGGATGAAGTGAAGGAACAACAGGAGACTAGTATAGTGTATAGAACAGAGAGGGACACCTCGTACACTCCGACCTACGTTACATCTATTGTACTTACTACTCTCAAGAGGAAGGGATGAATTGAAGGAACAACAGGAGACTAGTATAGTGTATAGAACAGAGAGGGACACCTCGTACACTCCGACCTACGTTACATCTATTGTACTTACTACTCTCAAGAGGAAGGGATGAAGTGAAGGAACCGCAGGAGACTAGTATAGTGTATAGAACAGAGAGGGACACCTCGTACACTCCGACCTACGTTACATCTATTGTACTTACTACTCACAGGAGGATGGGATGAAGTGAAGGAACAACAGGAGACTAGTATAGTGTATAGAACAGAGAGGGACACCTCGTACACTCCGACCTACGTTACATCTATTGTAGTTACCACAACCAGGAGGAAGGGATGAAGTGAAGGAACAACAGGAGTCTAGTATAGTGTATAGAACAGAGAGGGCACCTCGTACACTCCGACCTACGTTACATCTATTGTAGTTACCACAACCAGGAGGAAGGGATGAAGTGAAGGAACAACAGGAGTCTAGTATAGTGTATAGAACAGAGAGGGACACCTCGTACACCTACGTTACATCTATTGTAGTTACCGCAACCAGGAGGAAGGGATGAAGCGAAGGAACAACAGGAGACTAGTATAGTGCATAGAACAGAGAGGGACATCTCGTACACTGCGACCTAAGTTACATCTATTGTAGTTACCAGATGGAAGGGATGAAGTGAAAGAACAACAGGAGACTAGTATAGTGTATAGAACAGAGAGGGACACCTCGTACACTGCGACCTAAGTTCATCTATTGTAGTTACCACAACCAGGAGGAAGGGATGAAGTGAAGGAACAACAGGAGACTAGTATTGTGTATAGAACAGAGAGGGACACCTCGTACACTGCGACCTACGTTACATCTATTGTAGTTACCGCAACCAGGAGGAATGGATGAAGTGAAGGAACCACAGGAGACCAGTATAGTGTATAGAACAGAGAGGGACACCTCGTACACTCCGACCTACGTTACATCGATTGTACTTACTACTCTCAAGAGGAAGGGATGAAGTGAAGGAACAACAGGAGACCAGTATAGTGTATAGAACAGAGAGGGACACCTCGTACACTCCGACCTACGTTACATCTATTGTACTTACTACTCTCAAGAGGAAGGGATGAAGTGAAGGAACCACAGGAGACCAGTATAGTGTATAGAACAGAGAGGGACACCTCGTACACTCCGACCTACGTTACATCTATTGTACTTACTACTCTCAAGAGGAAGGGATGAAGTGAAGGAACAACAGGAGACCAGTATAGTGTATAGAACAGAGAGGGACACCTCGTACACTCCGACCTACGTTACATCTATTGTAGTTACCACTCTCAAGAGGAAGGGATGAAGTGAAGGAACAACAGGAGACTAGTATAGTGTATAGAACAGAGAGGGACACCTCGTACACTGACCGACGTTACATCTATTGTAGTTACGACTCTCAAGAGGAAGGGATGAAGTGAAGGAACCTCAGGAGACTAGTATAGTGTATAGAACAAAGAGGGACACCTCGTACACTGCGACCTACGTTGCATCTATTGTAGTTACCACTCTCAAGAGGAAGGGATGAAGTGAAGGAACAACAGGAGACTAGTATATTGTATAGAACAGAGAGGGACACCTCCTACACTGCGGCCTACGTTACATCTATTGTAGTTACCACTCTCAAGAGGAAGGGATGAAGTGAAGGAACAACAGGAGAGTAGTATAGTGTATAGAACAGAGAGGGACACCTCCTACACTGCGACCTACGTTACATCTATTGTAGTTACCACTCTCAAGAGGAAGGGATGAAGTGAAGGAAGAACTGGAGACTAGTATAGTGTATAGAACAGAGAGGGACACCTCGTACACCTACGTTACATCTATTGTAGTTACCACTCTCAGGAGGAAGGGATGTAGTGAAGGAACAACAGGAGACTAGTATAGTGTATAGAACAGAGAGGGACACCTCGTACACCTACGTTACATCTATTGTAGTTACCGCTCTCAGGAGGAAGGGATGAAGTGAAGGAACAACAGGAGACTAGTATAGTGTATATAACAGAGAGGGACACCTCGTACACTGCGACCTACGTTACATCTATTGTAGTTACCACTCTCAGGAGGAAGGGATGAAGTGAAGGAACAACAGGAGACTAGTATAGTGTATAGAACAGAGAGGGACACCTCGTACACCTACGTTACATCTATTGTAGTTACCGCTCTCAGGAGGAAGGGATGAAGTGAAGGAACAACAGGAGACTAGTATAGTGTATAGAACAGAGAGGGACACCTCCTACACTGCGACCTACGTTACATCTATTGTAGTTACCACAACCAGGAGGAAGGGATGAAGTGAAGGAACTACAGGAGACTAGTATAGTGTATAGAACAGAGAGGGACACCTCCTACACTGCGACCTACGTTACATCTATTGTAGTTACCACATCCAGGAGGAAGGGATGAAGTGAAGGAACTACAGGAGACTAGTATAGTGTATAGAACGGAGAGGGACACCTCGTACACTGCAACCTACGTTACATCTATACCACAACCAGGAGGAAGGGATGAAGTGAAGGAACCACAGGAGACCAGTATAGTGTATAGAACAGAGAGGGACACCTCGTACACTCCGACCTACGTTACATCTATTGTACTTACTACTCTCAGGAGGAAGGGATGAAGTGAAGGAACAACAGGAGACCAGTATAGTGTATAGAACAGAGAGGGACACCTCGTACACTCCGACCTACGTTACATCTATTGTACTTACTACTCTCAAGAGGAAGGGATGAAGTGAAGGAACCACAGGAGACCAGTATAGTGTATAGAACAGAGAGGGACACCTCGTACACTCCGACCTACGTTACATCTATTGTACTTACTACTCTCAAGAGGAAGGGATGAAGTGAAGGAACAACAGGAGACCAGTATAGTGTATAGAACAGAGAGGGACACCTCGTACACTCCGACCTACGTTACATCTATTGTAGTTACCACTCTCAAGAGGAAGGGATGAAGTGAAGGAACAACAGGAGACTAGTATAGTGTATAGAACAGAGAGGGACACCTCGTACACCTACGTTACATCTATTGTAGTTACCACTCTCAGGAGGAAGGGATGTAGTGAAGGAACAACAGGAGACTAGTATAGTGTATAGAACAGAGAGGGACACCTCGTACACCTACGTTACATCTATTGTAGTTACCGCTCTCAGGAGGAAGGGATGAAGTGAAGGAACAACAGGAGACTAGTATAGTGTATATAACAGAGAGGGACACCTCGTACACTGCGACCTACGTTACATCTATTGTAGTTACCACTCTCAGGAGGAAGGGATGAAGTGAAGGAACAACAGGAGACTAGTATAGTGTATAGAACAGAGAGGGACACCTCCTACACTGCGACCTACGTTACATCTATTGTAGTTACCACAACCAGGAGGAAGGGATGAAGTGAAGGAACTACAGGAGACTAGTATAGTGTATAGAACAGAGAGGGACACCTCCTACACTGCGACCTACGTTACATCTATTGTAGTTACCACAACCAGGAGGAAGGGATGAAGTGAAGGAACTACAGGAGACTAGTATAGTGTATAGAACAGAGAGGGACACCTCGTACACTGCGACCTACGTTACATCTATTGTAGTTACCACAACCAGGAGGAAGGGATGAAGTGAAGGAACTACAGGAGACTAGTATAGTGTATAGAACAGAGAGGGACACCTCGTACACTGCGACCTACGTTACATCTATTGTAGTTACCACAACCAGGAGGAAGGGATGAAGTGAAGGAACTACAGGAGACTAGTATAGTGTATAGAACAGAGAGGGACACCTCGTACACTGCGACCTACGTTACATCTATTGTAGTTACCACAACCAGGAGGAAGGGATGAAGTGAAGGAACAACAGGAGACTAGTATAGTGTATAGAACAGAGAGGGACACCTCCTACACCTACGTTACATCTATTGTAGTTACCACAACCAGGAGGAAGGGATGAAGTGAAGGAACAACAGGAGACTAGTATAGTGTATAGAACAGAGAGGGACACCTCCTACACCTACGTTACATCTATTGTAGTTACCACAACCAGGAGGAAGGGATGAAGTGAAGGAACTACAGGAGACTAGTATAGTGTATAGAACAGAGAGGGACATCTCGTACACTGCGACCTACGTTACATCTATTGTAGTTACCACAACCAGGAGGAAGGGATGAAGTGAAGGAACAACAGGAGACTAGTATAGTGTATAGAACAGAGAGGGACACCTCCTACACCTACGTTACATCTATTGTAGTTACCACTCTCAGGAGGAAGAGATGAAGTGAAGGAACAACAGGAGACTAGTATAGTGTATAGAACAGAGAGGGACACCTCGTACACCTACGTTACATCTATTGTAGTTACCACTCTCAGGAGGAAGAGATGAAGTGAAGGAACAACAGGAGACTAGTATAGTGTATAGAACAGAGAGGGACACCTCCTACACCTACGTTACATCTATTGTAGTTACCACAACCAGGAGGAAGGGATGAAGTGAAGGAACAACAGGAGACTAGTATAGTGTATAGAACAGAGAGGGACACCTCGTACACTGCGACCTACGTTACATCTATTGTAGTTACTACAACCAGGAGGAAGGGATGAAGTGAAGGAACAACAGGAGACTAGTATAGTGTATAGAACGCTCGAGACCTGTTGCACTACTGAAGCTGCCTAGAGAGGCCGACATAGACCCGTCAACCAAGCAGCCCTCTGATGTACACGGGGAATACTCTTTGCACTGTGCTAGTACTCGCTCCATCTCTCCGGCAGCGTCATATGTCACAAAACTTAGAGGCATACCACAAACATGAGATGGAAACAGAATGAAAGGGAAATCGTCGTAGTTCAAATTCCTTCCCAGAATTCGCCTACCGACCGGGGAGAACCACAAAAAGAGCCAAGTGCAGAGTGCAAGTCAACGGGAATCGAACGTGGAATAGAAGCGTTACACGTCATCTTGTTCGATTGTCAAGAAAATGGGTTCATATTTTCATGACACGTTTGTTCAGGGTAATTATACAACTCAAGTAATTTTCGCGGTGCTAAGTACACCTTGCTTGCTAAAAAAGTCAGTTTTGGAAATAGCTTTGTGTGTCACTAGAGTAGTCCATGCGAGTAACATTTCAGTCTGTTATCATCTTTCTCAAACGCATTTCATTACGATCCAATATTTATTTATTTATTTATTTATTTGTGCTAGCAATTGTCCTTAGAATATGGCTATACATCAGCCCAAGCTGTTATCTTGCCATATTCTACCCATATTACACTCTTATTATAACATAAAAATGATGATAATAATACAAATAGTTGTAAAAATAATAGTAAGGATACCAAAATTATAATGTTATAGTATTAATATATTATAACAATAATAATAATAATATAATTACATAACTTAACATCACTTGATGAAATTAATTTACATCTCTTTTTATTGTCCATAACCATTTCTTTTTAACTTTGGACAAGTATTCTCCTACCTTTTTACTATCCTTGTTAAAAATCTTGCTTAAAGCTACTTTCCTGTCCCGATTTACCCATTTCCCATTTATAGCTACCTTCCTCCAATGTTGTGTACCTTTACAGTCAAAAACAATATGTTCTAAATCTTCTCTTTTCCGACATATTGGACACTGATTCTGTGGGAACCCATTTCTTATTCCTATTAGTCTCCATACACCTGCTCGTACCCAGGCAATACTTTCTCTTTGTTCCTTATTTGAGTTATCCACATACTGTTCTCTAGCACATACATTTTTTATTAATATATATGATTCCAAGGAACCTTTGTTCCCAATGTTGCTAAATAAATTTTGTATCTCTATATCTTCAAACCTCTGCCTAGCTTCTTTCCAAAAACCCTTAACATTATTTTCCCTCCTTCTCCAGATTTCCCCTAGACCACTATTTTCCAAATTAGTTTGTATACTATAACTCCACCCATTCTTCTTTAAGCTCCTTTCTTGGAATTCCAAACACTGCCTCAACAAGTTCTTCTCTTCTAAATTTAATAGTCTGTACCAATATTTAAGAGCTCTCTCCATTATTACCCCTTTCCCCCCACTCTCTGCATTTCAATTAGAGCAAATTCCTTAAGTGTAGCATTTGGCAGGCCTAAAACTTCTCTACAAAAACTCCTATGTACCATATCTATCTCTTCCCAGCCTCGTTCTACTCCCCATATTTCACTACCATATAACATTTTTGCTTCAACTACTGTGTTATATATTTTCTCTAGCCATTTAACATTTATATCTGGTATTCTATATTTGCACCCTCTAATCGCTGCCATTGCCCCTTTCCCCTTTGTCAATACCAGTTTCTTCTGTTTCTCCCATTTTCCACCCCCATCCATTTTAACCCCTAAATATATACAGTCTCTGACCACTTTATATTCCTTCTCTCCATTCTTCCACTTTTTCATACTTGTTCAGTTTGGCAACTTTCTTAAACACTATAATTTGAGTCTTCTCTTGATTTACTTTCAAATTCCACTCATCGCAGTATTTATTCATTTGCTGTAGATCCAATATTGTTGTGATACATTTACATGAGTTTTCTAGGTTTTATCGTTTACTTGGCGTATAAGGCTATTGTTACTTCTATATCCACTACGTTTTAATCGAGATAAACCTTTACAGAAATAGCTACATTACACATTTCGTTATAGAAAACAGCGCTAGTGAAATGTTTGACTGGACGCTATACGCTGACCCCCATACTGTTTCCATGACATCGCGAGAAATAAATTAATGTTGACAGGTCATCAGGAGAATGAGCAACAAGTTGATAATTCGAAACAGATATCCTAGAAATGGCTGATTGCACAAGTCAAATTATTTGAAGTTAATTGTCTGTTTTAAGGAGATATATATTTTTGTTTATCACTTAACGTTTACCAGATAATACAAAATTCCTTCCGAATGAAGAGCACTTCACAGACTATTCGTAGAAAATTCAAGATATGCGTTTTATTTTTCATGTAACTAAATTTGATGTGTGGTATTTAAAACAAAATCGTTAGAGCCATTTCTTAGGAAATCAACATTTTCGAGAAAAAATTATAAACAGTACTTGGGTTTTCCTAAACTTTCCTAAAAACTCTCATGTCTTATGTATGGAAGACACCAAGATAAATGCCAAATTTGGTATTTATTCGACTTTTTGTTTTTCAGTTATGGTGTTCACAGACAGGTAGGTACATATATATTTTTTTCTAAAAATGCTTTTTTTTGGCGATTCAGGGAGCTTCAAAATATATATTTCCGGCGAAATCTCGATATCGAATTTTTGGGCGAACTGAACAGGTGAAAATTAGTAATAAGACAATGTAACAATTTTAATTTTTCAAAAATCAATCATATATTAAATTATTAGAATGTAAACCCATCATTATAGGTACAATACAAAACTTGCATAATGAGAAGAGCTTTAAAGTTGCAGAATGTAACATCTGAGTTTAACACATATAGCTGGTAGGGGTACTATTGTATTCCACAAACAGATTCAATGTCGCGATGTATGTTTTGAGGTCCGTGTGTAGGTAGGAAACTAAATGGACACTCACATGTTTAAAATCGAGACGCTACATAGCTACTGTTTCCATGAAATCGCGACAAACAACTGAATAGCGTCACTACGTTATTAAAGTATTGACAAGTTCACGGAAATGCCTTATGCCACAAAAAAGCTATTTCAAATAAACTGTGTGAGGTCTACGTTTTCTCGTTAAAGAAACCTGCGGTAAACTTCACGCGGCGGTGGGCAGGCGCAGGTAAACTCTACTGCAAGGCTGGCGAGTCACCAAATATGCAACACGCACTGCATCACTCAGCAGCATGTGAAAAACTAACGGAACGTGCAACCGGAAGTACATCTTTGCTGCGCAATGGAGGAACGCGAAAGCAGATCACTAATATGTTATTAGATGTAACACGCACTTCTTAAGCAACGACTGTGGGAAACGCTGGCCTTACAACATACCCAACTGTCATATGTAGGCGTTTTCCTTTCCTTTCACACTGACAAAGTTCCATTCACCTACTGAAACAGAGGCGGAAAAGAGAAACAAAAAAATATATTATCCGCAGGTTAGACTCGAACCTAGTAGCCTCTTGAATATGAGGCGCATACCACAATGACCTCTTTGGGTTGTCGAATTGCTAGATCTATGCACTTTATGTCTCCTAATATTCCATTTGTTGCCCCCCTTGTAACGCCGCGATTGTGTCAGGTTATCCTGTTGGCAGTTCCCGAGAGGCGATTTTCATATAAATATCTTAAACATGTGGTAATTTAACCAAAATTGTTACAGCCATTTTTCAGAAAATAACAAATTTTGATAAATACTCCATGAAAAGGGTAGTTTGGTGTGAGGTGCTTTTCTTGAAAATCTGCATGACGCACTTCGCTTGGAACTTAAATACCAAGTTTGGTGTTTATCCGAGTTTTTGTTTACATCACACTCATACAGGGACCTCAAAACGTACATCGCCGGTGAAATCTCAATACGAAGCAACAGTATACTCACCTTGGCGCCCTGAGATGCACAGCAAGACAGCAGCAATAGGATGCCACACAAAGTGCTCCGTCCGTTGATAAACATCTCACATCACTCTGTAACATACGTTAAAATTGCTCTTCGTAACATGCCTATGTGTATCTGTAAAATATGTTTACACTAATATCTCTCCCTCTCCTTCTCTCTCCACCCTCACGCCCCTCCCTGTCTTCTATCCCTCTTCCTCTCTCTTCTGTCTCCACCCTCACGCCCCTCCCTGTCTTCTTTCCCTCTTCCTCTCTCTTCTGTCTCCACCCTCACTCCTCCCTCCCGCCCCTTCCTGTCTTCTATCTCTCTTCCTCTCTCTTCTGTCTCCACCCTCACTCCTCCCTCACGCCCCTCCCTGTCTTCTATCTCTCTTCCTCTCTCTTCTGTCTCCACCCTCACTCCTCCCTCCCGCCCCTCCCTGTCTTCTATCTCTCTTCCTCTCTCTTCTGTCTCCACCCTCACTCCTCCCTCCTGCCCCTGCCTGTCTTTTATCCCTCTTCCTCTCTCTTCTGTCTCCACCCTCACTCCTCCCTCCTGCCCCTCCCTGTCTTCTATCTCTCTTCCTCTCTCTTCTGTCTCCACCCTCACTCCTCCCTCCCGCCCCTCCCTGTCTTCTATCTCTCTTCCTCTCTCTTCTGTCTCCACTCTCACTCCTCCCTCCTGCCCCTCCCTGTCTTCTATCTCTCTTCCTCTCTCTTCTGTCTCTACCCTCACTCCTCCCTCCTGCCCCTCCCTGTCTTCTATCTCTCTTCCTCTCTCTTCTGTCTCCACCCTCACTCCTCCCTCCTGCCCCTCCCTGTCTTCTATCTCTCTTTCTCTCTCTTCTGTCTCCACCCTCACTCCTCCCTCCCGCCCCTCCCTGTCTTCTATCTCTCTTCCTCTCTCTTCTGTCTGCACCCTCACTCCTCCCTCCTGCCCCTCCCTGTCTTCTATCCCTCTTCCTCTCTGTTCTGTCTCCTCCCTCCCGCCCCTCCCTGTCTTCTATCCCTCTTCCTCTCCCTCCTGTCTCCAGCCTTACTCCTTTCTCCCTCTCCTCCCTGTCTTCTATCCCTCTACCTCCCTCTTCTGTCTCCACCCTTACTCCTTTCTCTTCCTCCTGTCGTCTAGTCCACTTTCTCTCTTATTTCTCCCTATCTCTCTCCCTTTTCTTCCATTCTCTCGCTCTCTTTTCTCTTCTTCCTCGTTCTGTCTCTCTCCCTCTCTCTTTTCCTCCTCTTTGTCCTCTCTGCCTCTCTCTTCTATCCCTCTTCTGTCTCCCCCTCTTCTACTCCTCTTCCTCTCTCTCACATACAGAGATGTTATCACGACAGTTTCTTCTGGTGTGGTAGCGACTCCGAAACACGCAGTGTTACGGTTGTGCAATAACGGAGGGATATGCTCCGCGGTAACATGTAACGCTCACATCCGGAGGTCACGTGGTTTTCCCTGGTTGGCAAGTCGAATGCTGGGATGGTTTCTGTTCTACCACGAATTTCCTATCACTTCGCTTCCCCTTTCATGTTTCAGGTTGTGTAGTGTCAGACAGGGCTCCGCCAGAGGGAAGCTTTCTCTGAGCAGTGTGACAACATTGCTCAACTGTTCCTCCTGGGGGAGGTAACCACAAAAGATCCGGGTTGAGTCCCCTCCGTTCCCTGGTCATAATTAATGAATTCGTTCCTGGAGTAGCGGGGATGAAGATGAAATTCTCTGTAAATGTGTTTGTGAACCCGACAAGCGATCAACTTATTATTGTTTTTAAACCAAAATCGATTCGCCACGATGCAAGGCAACACGAGAGAACTGTTAAATATGTGCGGTAATTACAGTCTACATAATGAGGCACACACAACAAACGTGCACTACCAAGCCTTGGTCGGGAATGTAGGCGTGCAAGTCCTTCCAATACTCGCCGCATGCAGCGCTACTTAATTTCATGCAAATACTGTTTGAGAAAAAGGTGCATTTTACTTTTATTATCCTGGTGTTGCAAACAATAACAAAACTTGGTTTAAATACCAACACACAAAACTGGCGTATAGAAATGTTTCACGACAAAATGCTTAAACATAATTGTTGTAGCAATTTATTATCCTTAGTGGTCGCATCTTGAGAAACTTAATGGTGCAGCAAAACCATGGGCGCTTTTCTTACGTATACGTAGAGAAAGTAGGTATTCCACTCCACCCCAAAACTTCGACACCAAGATTTCACCGAAAATACAGGTTTTGATGCCCCTGAATCCAAAAAAGCATTTTAGGAAAAAACCTTTGTGTGTGTGTGTGTGTGTGTGTGTGTGTGCGCGCGCGCGCGCGCGCGCGCGAGTGTGAGACAGACAGAGAGAACAGCATAACTAAAAAGAATGAAAACGGAGAAATACCAGACTTGGTATTTAAGTTCATTAACTTCCAAACTACCCTTTACATGGAACACTTTTCTAAATATTTCATTTTCTAAAAATGGCTCCAACCATCTTGATTAAAATATAATATATTAAAGATATTTACATGACAAATAAAATGCATATCTTGAAATTTCTAAGTAGTCTTTGAAATCCTTATTCGGAAGTAATTCTGTATAACTATAAACGTTAAGAGATACACGAAAACATGCTACACAAAAAAATCTGATGTGTTACACTCACATGACTTTCTCTACTCTTGTACAAACTATTTTTACAAACGCCTATTCTCCATATGCTTCATGTTAATCGAGATATCGATGTTAATCTTATTGCTAATTGTCTTGTAGATGCAAGGGGAATATGCTAGGTTTTAAGCGATAGTCAAATATTTTAAGCGCTGGTTGCTATGTGGCGCATTCCATTCTCTTTGCATGTCCAGGACATAAAAAAATCTGATGTGTTACACTCACATGACTTTCTCTACTCTTGTACAATCTATTTTTACAAACGCCTATTCTCCATATGCTTCATATTAATCGAGATATCGAGATGTCAATCTTATTTGTAATTTTCTTGTAGATGCAAGGGGAATATGGTAGCTTTTAAGCGATAGTCAAATATTTTATCGCTGGTTGCTATGTGGCGCATTCCATTCTCTTTGCATATCCAGGACATAAAAAAATGAATAACGAATTTGAGAAAAAGGATAAGTATTGCAAAATTTAAGGAAATAACAAGCAATATCTCGAAAACGGTTCACTCAACAAAAAAATGTATATGATATAAGTTGTGTATTTTAACGCGATCTACATTTTTTGTGTAGTAAAATTTTGTCTATCTCTTATGGTTTACCAGTTATGCAAAAGTCGTTCATAATGAAGAATACTTTTGGAGACATTCCCAGAAATTTCGAGATATACATTTCATTTCTCATGACATTATCTTAAACATATGATATTTTCATCAAAATCGTTAGAGCCATTTTTGAGAAAATTAAAATTTTCGAAAAATGTTCCATGTAAAGGGTAGTCTGGGATGGGGGTATTTTCTTGAAAATCTTCGTGTCGCATCTCTGGAAGATACTGAACGTAAATACCAAGTTTGGTGTTTATCCGACTGTTCGTTTCTGAGTTATGCTGTTCACAGACACAGACACACACACGGACATGTTTCCAAAAATGCTTTTTTTGGATTCAGGGGGTCTCAAAACATGTATTTCCAGTGAAATCTCGGTATCGAATTTTTGTGTGGAATACAATACTTCCCCTACTTACTATACGTAGTAGAGAAAGTAAAAATGTAGATACATCTCTTTAAAGCACACAACTTATTTGAAATGACCTTTTGTGGCATAAACCATTTCCAAGAAATCCGTTATTAATTGTTCAATATTTTTATCGTTCTGTTAAAAGTCCCATCAACATTCAGTTGTTTCTCGCGATGTCATGGAAACAGTATGGAAGGCCAGCATATAGCGTCCAGTTGTTAAACATTTGACTATCGGTGTTCTCTATAACGAAATGTGTAATGTAGCTGTTTCTGTAATGGTGTATCTCGATTAAAATGTAGTAGATAGAAAAATAAACTTTGGTAAGAATATTTTGTATACTAATACAAATAAACGATAGAGAGTAGGAAAAGTTTCGTGAGTGTAGTACATGAGATTTTTTAACTTCAGTCACTCTCTGTTTCTGCTGAAAGTGTGAACAAATTCGTTACAAACATGCAACATTTGTAATGCGCAACAGTGTAACAAAAATGAAACTGATGTAAAACACATAGGCTGTTGGTCACGTGCTCAAGTTTTAGACAGTTCTAAGAGCAAGAGCTATAGTATGTAATTGTAGCTAGAGCTTCAATGTAATTTTTGGGTTATAGAAACTAATTTTTCAATTTGTGGGGGGGGGTTCACCAAATTTCAGCTATGGCTAATCTTTAAGAACATAGAGAAAGGGATAAGCCGACTTGTGGTTTTGTTCATATCGAGCCATGTCGCAGTTTCAAAACGGCAATGGCCTGGATTCTGCGTATCATAATTCAAACCCGAGATTCTGGTTCAAGGAGAAGTTTGCCCCCAGTTCTCGAGTTCGAAGAATTTCGTTCTTTGTGAACAATGTAACAAGAGTGGTATTATAAACACAAGATATTATCACTAAATACGTAGGCTATAGACCAGGCGATGGCCAAGCTATTTCGAGTAATTGATATAACGTATTACATGAGTAGCAGGTAAGGACAGGGATGATGTTTGGTCCAGGTTGGTCAAATAGTGACACTCCCCGTTCACTTCAGCTTTCTGCGTCTCGGCGTGTGCACCAGTCTGGGGTGTTTAAATCCTCTCACCTCACGGCCAGCTTCAAGTACCCAGCTGCTGTTCTATAATTGTGCAACATATTTCTACATAAGGGGTTGTAAAATAGCGTATAATTGTCCTGTAGTAGTAGTAGTATAAGTTTCATCTACGTAGACCAAAAATGTTAGGCTTTTGTCAATTTCTAGAATAACCTGGTTTTGTCAAAATCATAGCAAACATATTACTTAACCTAACGTTTGACTATCGCTGTTCTCTATAACGAAATGTGTAATGTAGCTGTTTATTTGGATTAAAATGAAGGAGATAGGATAAAAGGTAGAGAAACCTTGTGAATGTAAGAGTAGACCGCATCACTTTGGTGGGAGTACAAGAGCCGTTACGGTTAGATCCGGAACTGGATGAGACCTGCTGTCCTTGGCTGTTTCGTAACGCGCGTGTTGTGTAAGACGGTCTCTGCAGGCAGGTATTGCATTCACCCACGAGAAGACTCCCTCAAGAAATAAAACAAAAGCATGTGTGTGTCTCTTACACAAAAGTCATTCCCAAAAAATTCAACACATACATTTTATTTGTCATGTAAATATCTTAAACTTTTATTTTAATTTAAATATCGTTAGAGCCATTCTTTAGAAAATAGCAATTTCGAAAAGTGTTCCATGTAAAGGGTAGTTTGTGGTGGGCGGGATTTCTGCCTCTCGCATCTTTGGAAGATCCTGAACCTACATACCAAATTTGGTATTTACCTTTTGGATTGCTGTTCACTGACACAGGGACGAAAACATGTGGCAGGGATGATCAAGATGTGACGTAGCGCGACCTTGTTTAATTAGTGACCTCATTCCCTCACCTTGCCTTCTCTCTTTGTATTTTAAAAAATGTGTAATATATTGCATTCACAGAGCTTTCTCTGCTTACTCTTACAAAAACTATTCTTCTGTCTACATTTCGTTGCAGATATAAGAAGAATACGATAGTCAGATTTTTACAGGGCGTGTCGCCGTGTGATGACTTTGAAATTCCATGACCGTCCGTATGACATGACAAAAAATAACTACCTACCACTTGAAAAAGTGTAAGTACTGGAAAACTCACACCAATAACAAAGAATACCTCGGAAATGCGGAAAGCTACGAACATTTCTTTATCGAGGATCTACCACGTACCTAGTAGATTGAGAAAGTATCGCATTCCATTATAAAGTTGGATACCGAAATTTCAAAGAAAATACATGTTTTGAGACCCTCCCAAACAAAAGAAACATGTTTACAAAAATTTCTGTTTGTCTGTGAACAGCATAACTCAAAAACGAAAAGTCATATACGACACGAATATTTTCAACAAAATTCCCCACACACACCAAACTACCCTTTACATGGAACATTTTTCGAAACTTTTAATTTTGTAAAGCATGGTTGTAATGATTTTTATTAAAATACCAAATATTAAAGATATTTGCATCCGAAATAAAGTGTATATCTTGGATTTTCTGCGAACAGGCTACGAAATCCATTTCATTTTCAAACAATTTTGTATAACTGATAAACGTTAATCGATAGGTGAAACCGTACTACACAAAAAATGTACATCTTTTTAAAACACAGAATTTATTGCAAAAAACCTTTTTCATGGCATCAGCCATTTCCGAGATATGCGTTATTAATAGTTCGAATTTGTTCAATACTTAGCTACTCTTTTGAAGTCTTGTCAACATTCAGTTGTTTCTCGCGATGTCATGGAAACAGTATGGAAGACCAGCTTATAGCGTCCAGTTGTTAAACATTTGACTATCGCTGTTCTCTATAACGAAATGTGTAATGTAGCTGTTTCTGTAAAGGTTTATCTCGATTAAAATGTAGTAGATAGAAAATACATTTCGTAGTTTATATACCCACTAATAAGCGATAGAGTGAAGAGAAAGCCCTGTGAATGTAACACATCAGATTGTTACTGTTTTGTGGTCTCTTAAGGTTTACAGTTAAGAGGACTTCAAGTAAATATCTTAAACCTATAGAATCCTTAGAGCAACTTTTTTATAAAATCGAAAATTTAAAAAAAATATAAATATTCCATGTAATTGTAATTTGGATGTGACATGCTGAATCTAAATACCAAGTTTTGTATTTATTGGGCATTTACTGTTCACATACACACAGACCCTAATTCTAAAAATGTTTTTGGTGGGAGGGGGTTCACGTGGCTCAAAATGTGTATTTCAGGTGAAATCTCGGCATCAAATTGTTGCGTGGAATACAGTATGCAGAAAATAAATTGTAAAGAAGGCGAGCAAAGCCTCCTAGGAATGAGACAAGAACTACTCACCTCAGTCGATGACGTAACCACAACTTTCCCTCTCGGCGGTAAAACACGTTCTGATGCTGAAGATGCTCAGCGCCACTACATGGATGATTCGCTTCCTTCAGGTGTCTTGGTTCACAATAAATACAAACAGTCACAGTTATAGATTACACTATTCGTACGAAAATGCATTCTTGTATCCACTTTACGTTACTTTGAATTAGTACATACAAGTTGCGGAAACAACATTCAAATGTTTATGTTAGGAAAAGTACTTTGTCTCATTGAAGATGAAGTACAGGGAGACGATTTTTATGCACTGCGCGTTGTTACGTTTTTTAAAATCTTTCATTTTATTAGATTTATAATATTTTAAAAATTGCATCGAGTTTTTAAAGCTACTAGTGCAATTGTTTGTGTCCACTGCCTGATATTTTCATGGACGTGTGATTTAAACTGGCGGGGAAATAAATTTGTGAAGTCGTAAAATGCGTTAGTGAGGATTTATTCTTCCTAAAAGTGAAAACCCATTTTCAATGCAAAATCAGGTATCGCTCAATTTGAGTAGAATATCTCCAAAACTTAAGGGCTTTTCAACAACAAAAGTTGCTTGATATCACGGGGGAAAGTAAATGCCATTAGTTATGTTTTATTTGACGGACGTTATGATAGCCATTTTACGGTCAATTTAATTTTTTTAATGGGAACCTACCATTAGGGTCAAATTAAATTAACTCAAAAATGACCATCATAACGTCCTCCAAATAAAACACGAATTATGCCATTTACTTTTCCCCATAATATCAAGAAACTTTTATTCAACACATTTCTTTCTACAACGCTTAGTTTTGCAGACATTTCAACTCAAATTGTTTACCCTGTATAATGCATGAAAAGTAATTCTGTAAACACCACGTGCAAAAGAAGTTGGGAAATCGGTAAAACTGGTAATATGCAAGATACTGAAAATAACAAAAACAGTAAACTGTTCTTTCTGGATTTTATCTACATCAACCTGGCTGCTAGAATTTTTGAAACTGTGTACCAGTACTTTTGCCCGCCTCTGTATGCATTTCGCTTGTACGTGTAAACATTCTAAAGTACGTTACTTTAATCAAAATCATTAGCACCATTTTTGAAAAAATAAACAAAAGGAAAACTTTTTGCATATAAATGGAAAATAAAGATGATAAATTATCACAGTTTTTGGTCCGCGATGCTGAGATGCCCGCAGTAGTAATAAATGCTCCCTTCCGTCATCCTGGACAGAGTGCAGTAATAGGGATGGTATGAGGTCACCAGTGTTGCTGTCTTGTCTGGCACTTACCTACAGACGCTACTGCCAACCTTAAAAGGTGACTCCGGGCAAACACGGTAGTGACACTAGCAACTAAAGATGCGGTGCGAACGGATGGGGTAAAAAAAACAGCGCTAAAAGTTCAGTATAGTGCACGTAATAAACCGAAAAAGTGCTTTACAGATGTGAATGGAGAGTGGAATAAATGACGAAGGAAAATGAAAGGGATCAATAAGGTAAACCTTATGTAACGTAGCAGAAAGACCGACCACAGTGACACCTCGGGGAAGCAGAGATGTCAAAGCGACATTTAAAACGGCGCGGAAATAATAGGAGCGGACACACGCGGTCAATGAAAAAAGAAAATGTCCCAACATCCAAATGAAAAGAGAACGAGGCAGGGGGCGTAATACATTTGTAATAAGAATTTCATAGACGTGACGAGGCACGGAGGGCTTACAAGACAAAACCCCGAGCCGTTGTACGATCTTCAATGCGTAGAGTCGTGTACATGCCATGTGTTTGTTTCGGGACTAACGCCGTGAACAGGAGTATACCATGTTACGTGAATGCGTCAGCCCAATGTCACCTGGCGGTCCTCGGCGTCATACAGTTGGGTGAGAAGCTTAGTAGTGCGTCCAATAATATTGTAGAGCTGATAAAAAAACTTCTGATGTGATGCATTCACCTGACTTTCTCTACCCTCTATCTTTAAGAATGAGTATACAAATTATTCTTACTAAATGTTATTTTTCTATCGAGATAAACCTTTACAGAAACAACTACATTACACATTTCGTTATAGATACAAAGAGAAAAGCGATAGTCAAATGTTTAACAACTGGACGCTATATGCTGGCCTTCCATACTGTTTCCATGACATCGCGAGAAACAACTCAAAATCGATTACACTACAAGAATAAGTATTGAACAATACGAACCTTTAATAATGGATATCTCAGAAATGGCTTATGCCACAGAAAAACTTGTTTTGTAAATTGCATGTTTTAAACAGATCTACGTTTTTTTTCCCTTTCTTTTAGGTACTCTTTCGTCTATCGCTTAAACTTTACCACATATACAAGGTTATACAAAATTCCATCCCAATGAAGAGGTCTTCAAAGGCTGTTCCCAGAAAATTCAAGATATACATTTTGTCATGTAAATATCTTTAATTTATGATCTTTAATCAAAATCGTTAGAGCCATTTTTTAAAAAATAAAATATTCCGGAAAATGTTCCATGTAAAGGGTTCCATGGAAGGTACTGGACCCAAATTCCAAATAAGGTATTTATTCGACTTTTCGTTTTTTCAGTTTTGCTGTTCACACACACGGACCTTTTTCTAAAAATCCTTTTTTGGATTCAAGGGTCCTCAAAACATGCATTTCTGGTGAAATGTCGATATCGAAATTTTTGGTTGAATGCAATACAAACTATGTACGCAGTAGGGAAAGTGAAAAAGGCTCAAGTTTATCGCGAATGTGTTTTGTGGGTCTAGGAGCCAGGGAATGCGCAGTAAAAGCAACAACTGCTGTGCCCGTGGAGACGACGATTAAACCTGATTACCAGCTCCTCATATCAAGTCTAGCCCGTGAACGGAACATAACACATCGCATCAGCATTTTATCAAACTCCGTGCCAAAATGTACCTCTAATTGGTTAAAGCTACTTTTGTGGCCATTTCCCAATTTTCAGTTGGTGAAAATCTCAAATTATTTTCTGTTATTACAGCGTATCAATACAAAATATAGGCCCAAATTAGTACAAGTATATCCCATAGGGTAGTCCCATTCGACTCTGCGGTGGTTCTAAATGCCTAACCAATTCCTCATGGAAATCAATCGAAATTGGTAGCTGAACCGTGATACTTGAAGTAAGATCGGCCGTTGCAGCCATGGCCAATACCTGCAAGACTCCCAGCGGGAGCAAATGTTCCCGAAGGAGCCCACCACCAGAAAAGCAAATAGCAAATACCAGGCTCACCTGTTTGCATCGCACACAAGGACACAAAAAGCGAAAAAGGGTAAATAAAAGAAGATAGCGAAAAAAATGCACAACTGGTTACACAAAGCACAAAACTAAAAAACCCAGGTAACTATCAACCCCCCCAAACGCTCCACGACCCTGGCAGTAAGCCTCCTACCACGTGACTGCCGCACTATTTGTGTAAAGTGGTGCACCTCACAGCAACGAAAAATATCCCCATGAACCCAGGTTAGAGTTGCCAACCTTCCGAAATGAAAATAGAGGATAGGTAGATAAATGCATTAACCCATTCTGTGAATACATATTTTTATAACATAGAATACATTATACCTATTGCGTCAGGTAACTCAATTAATTACTTATCAAAAGAACATGCCTCTTTTTGTATCGCTCCATCTGTTTTTATCTTCTTCCTCTCATTACTTACCACCCACTCACGAGACAATACATCAGCCCATCAAGGAGCAAGCAAGCTTTAAATCACATCAGGCCTTGCTCGGTACCTTGTCAAGGAGGAACAAGCCAACTCTGGAGCATACCATATCCAGGATGTGTGATCAGCCCTTGCTCGGTACCTTGTCAAGGAGGAACAAGCCAACTCTGGAGCATACCATATCCAGGATGTGTGATCAGCCCTTGCTCGGTACCTTGTCAAGGAGGAACAAGCCAACTCTGGAGCATGCCATATCCAGGATGTGTGATCAGCCCTTGCTCGGTACCTTGTCAAGGAGGAACAACCCAACTCTGGAGCATACCATATCCAGGATGTGTGATCAGCCCTTGCTCGGTACCTTGTCAAGGAGGAACAAGCCAACTCTGGAGCATACCATATCCAGGATGTGTGATCAGCCCAATGTATCAATACCTTGCTCGGTAGTCTGTCAAAAAGGAACAAGCCAACTCTGGATCATACCATATCCAGGATGTGTGATCAGCCCTTGCTCGGTACCATGTCAAGGAGGAACAAGCCAACTCTGGAGCATACCATATCCAGGATGTGTGATCAGCCCAAAGTATCAATACCTTGCTCGGTAGTCTGTCAAAAAGGAACACGCCAACTCTAGATCATACCATATCCAGGATGTGTGATCAGCCCAATGTATCAATACCTTGCTCGGTAGTCTGTCAAAAAGGAACAAGCCAACTCTAGATCATACCATATCCAGGATGTGTGATCAGCCCTTGCTCGGTATCATGTCAAGGAGGAACAAGCCAACTCTGGAGCATACCATATCCAGGATGTGTGATCAGCCCAATATATCAATACCTTGCTCGGTAGTCTGTCAAAAAGGAACAAGCCAACTCTGGATCATACCATATCCAGGATGTGTGATCAGCCCAATGTATCAATACCTTGCTCGGTAGTCTGTCAAAAAGGAACAAGCCAACTCTGGATCATACCATATCCAGGATGTGTGATCAGCCCAATATATCAATACCTTGCTCGGTACCTTGTCAAGGAGGAACAAACCAACTCTGGAGCATACCATATCCAGGATGTGTGATCAGTCCTTGCTCGGTACCTTGTCAAGGAGGAACAAGCCAACTCTGGAGCATACCATATCCAGGATGTGTGATCAGCCCAATATATCAATACCTTGCTCGGTAGTCTGTCAAAAAGGAACAAGCCAACTCTGGATCATACCATATCCAGGATGTGTGATCAGCCCAATATATCAATACCTTGCTCGGTACCTTGTCAAGGAGGAACAAGCCAACTCTGGAGCATACCATATCCGGATGTGTGATCATCCCAATGTATCAATACCTTGCTCGGTATCTTGTCAAGGAGGAACAAGCCAACTCTGGATCATACCATATCCAGGATGTGTGATCAGTCCAATATATCAATACCTTGCTCGGTACCTTGTCAAGGAGGAACAAGCCAACTGTGGATCATACCATATCCGGATGTGTGATCATCCCAATGTATCAATACCTTGCTCGGTATCTTGTCAAGGAGGAACAAGCCAACTCTGGATCATACCATATCCGGATGTGTGATCAGCCCAATGTATCAATACCTTGGCTCGGTAGCCCGTCAAGCAGGAACAAGCCAACTTTGGATCATACCATATCCAGGATGTGTGATCAGCCCAATGTATCAATAACTTGCTTGGTAGTCTTTCAAGGAGGAACAAGCCAACTCTGGATCATACCATATCCTGGACGTATGATCAGCCCAATGTATCGATACCTTGGCTCGGTAGCCTGTCAAGCAGGAACAAGCCAACTTTGGATCATACCATATCCAGGATGTGTGATCAGCCCAATGTATCAATAACTTGCTTGGTAGTCTGTCAAGGAGGAACAAGCCAACTCTGGATCATACCATATCCAGGATGTTGATCAGCCCAATGTATCAATAACTTGCTCGGTAGTCTGTCAAGGAGGAACAAGCCAACTCTGGAACATACCATATCCAGGATGTGTGATCAGCCCAATGTATCAATACCTTGCTCGGTATCTTGTCAAGGAGGAACAAGCCAACTCTGGATCATACCATATCCAGGATGTGTGATCAGCCCAATATATCAATACCTTGCTCGGTATCTTGTCAAGGAGGAACAAGCCAACTTTGGATCATACCATATCCAGGATGTGTGATCAGCCCAATGTATCAATACCTTGCTCGGTATCTTGTCAAGGAGGAACAAGCCATTTCTGGATCATACCATATCCAGGATGTGTGATCAGCCCAATGTATCAATACCTTGCTCGGTAGTCTGTCAAGGGGGAACAAGCCAACTCTGGATCATACCATATCCAGGATGTGTGATCAGCCTAATGTATCAATACCTTGCTCGGTAGTCTGTCAAGGGGGAACAAGCCAACTCTGGATCATACCATATCCAGGATGTGTGATCAGCCCAATGTATCAATACCTTGCTCGGTAGTCTGTCAAGGAGGAACAAGTCAACTCTGGATCATACCATATCCTGGATGTGTGATCAGCCCAATATATCGATACCTTGCTTGGTATCTTGTCAAGGGGGAACAAGCCAACTCTGGATCATACCATATCCAGGATGTGTGATCAGCCAAATGTATCAATAACTTGCTCGGTACCTTGTCTAGGAGGAACAAGCCAACTCTGGAACATACCATATCCAGGATATGATCAGCCCAATGTATCAATACCTTGTTCGGTATCTTGTCAAGGAGGAACAAGCCAACTCTGGATCATACCATATCCAGGATGTGTGATCAGCCCAATATATCAATACCTTGCTCGGTACCTTGTCAAGGAGGAACAAACCAACTCTGGAGCATACCATATCCAGGATGTGTGATCAGTCCTTGCTCGGTACCTTGTCAAGGAGGAACAAGCCAACTCTGGAGCATACCATATCCAGGATGTGTGATCAGCCCAATATATCAATACCTTGCTCGGTAGTCTGTCAAAAAGGAACAAGCCAACTCTGGATCATACCATATCCAGGATGTGTGATCAGCCCAATATATCAATACCTTGCTCGGTACCTTGTCAAGGAGGAACAAGCCAACTCTGGAGCATACCATATCCGGATGTGTGATCATCCCAATGTATCAATACCTTGCTCGGTATCTTGTCAAGGAGGAACAAGCCAACTCTGGATCATACCATATCCAGGATGTGTGATCAGTCCAATATATCAATACCTTGCTCGGTACCTTGTCAAGGAGGAACAAGCCAACTGTGGATCATACCATATCCGGATGTGTGATCATCCCAATGTATCAATACCTTGCTCGGTATCTTGTCAAGGAGGAACAAGCCAACTCTGGATCATACCATATCCGGATGTGTGATCAGCCCAATGTATCAATACCTTGGCTCGGTAGCCCGTCAAGCAGGAACAAGCCAACTTTGGATCATACCATATCCAGGATGTGTGATCAGCCCAATGTATCAATAACTTGCTTGGTAGTCTTTCAAGGAGGAACAAGCCAACTCTGGATCATACCATATCCTGGACGTATGATCAGCCCAATGTATCGATACCTTGGCTCGGTAGCCTGTCAAGCAGGAACAAGCCAACTTTGGATCATACCATATCCAGGATGTGTGATCAGCCCAATGTATCAATAACTTGCTTGGTAGTCTGTCAAGGAGGAACAAGCCAACTCTGGATCATACCATATCCAGGATGTTGATCAGCCCAATGTATCAATAACTTGCTCGGTAGTCTGTCAAGGAGGAACAAGCCAACTCTGGAACATACCATATCCAGGATGTGTGATCAGCCCAATGTATCAATACCTTGCTCGGTATCTTGTCAAGGAGGAACAAGCCAACTCTGGATCATACCATATCCAGGATGTGTGATCAGCCCAATATATCAATACCTTGCTCGGTATCTTGTCAAGGAGGAACAAGCCAACTTTGGATCATACCATATCCAGGATGTGTGATCAGCCCAATGTATCAATACCTTGCTCGGTATCTTGTCAAGGAGGAACAAGCCATTTCTGGATCATACCATATCCAGGATGTGTGATCAGCCCAATGTATCAATACCTTGCTCGGTAGTCTGTCAAGGGGGAACAAGCCAACTCTGGATCATACCATATCCAGGATGTGTGATCAGCCTAATGTATCAATACCTTGCTCGGTAGTCTGTCAAGGGGGAACAAGCCAACTCTGGATCATACCATATCCAGGATGTGTGATCAGCCCAATGTATCAATACCTTGCTCGGTAGTCTGTCAAGGAGGAACAAGTCAACTCTGGATCATACCATATCCTGGATGTGTGATCAGCCCAATATATCGATACCTTGCTTGGTATCTTGTCAAGGGGGAACAAGCCAACTCTGGATCATACCATATCCAGGATGTGTGATCAGCCAAATGTATCAATAACTTGCTCGGTACCTTGTCTAGGAGGAACAAGCCAACTCTGGAACATACCATATCCAGGATATGATCAGCCCAATGTATCAATACCTTGTTCGGTATCTTGTCAAGGAGGAACAAGCCAACTCTGGATCATACCATATCCAGGATGTGTGATCAGCCCAATATATCAATACCTTGCTCGGTATCTTGTCAAGGAGGAACAAGCCAACTTTGGATCATACCATATCCAGGATGTGTGATCAGCCCAATGTATCAATACCTTGCTCGGTATCTTGTCAAGGAGGAACAAGCCATTTCTGGATCATACCATATCCAGGATGTGTGATCAGCCCAATGTATCAATACCTTGCTCGGTAGTCTGTCAAGGGGGAACAAGCCAACTCTGGATCATACCATATCCAGGATGTGTGATCAGCCCAATGTATCAATACCTTGCTCGGTAGTCTGTCAAGGGGGAACAAGCCAACTCTGGATCATACCATATCCAGGATGTGTGATCAGCCCAATGTATCAATACCTTGCTCGGTAGCCTATTAAGGAGGAACAAGCCAACTCTGGATCATACCATATCCAGGATGTGTGATCAGCCCAATGTATCAATACCTTGCTCGGTAGTCTGTCAAGGAGGAACAAGCCAACTCTGGATCATACCATATCCTGGATGTGTGATCAGCCCAATATATCGATACCTTGCTTGGTATCTTGTCAAGGGGGAACAAGCCAACTCTGGATCATACCATATCCAGGATGTGTGATCAGCCAAATGTATCAATACCTTGGCTCGGTAGCCTGTCAAGGAGGAACAAGCCAACAACAAGAAATCATATTGCCTCCAAATCACCAGCAAGGTTAATTGTTGAACATAGGCCAGCTTCTCCTCTCATCACTCAGACACAAATTTTCGGTGGTCAATGGTAAAAGTACAATACGGCGAATTTTCATAATTGTCTAGTTTGTTTTCGACTTAAGGCAAGGGCTAATGCGTCAGTTGTCACTCAGCAGAGTAAGGTCTATAAGATCCTTTACCAACTGCGGCATTGATTATACTGGTCCATTTTATATTAAATCTGGATCTCGCAAATCAAAACTAAATGTGCCTAGTAACGAGAGTTAGCGACATGTCTAGCAGCTTTAAGACGGTTTGTGTCGCTGTCAGATAATGGAACCAACTTCGTGGGAGCAGAACTGCGAGAAATAGAAAATGTTCTCAAGAACTAGACCAATTTACCTTTCAGGAAGGAATCACCTGAATATCATCCCCTCCCAGAGCACCACACTTCGGTGGTTTATGGGAGGCAGGTGTTTAACGCCAGAACCGATCTGATCGGCTTTCTGTAGAGAGCCAAACGCCTGCCTCTTTACCGGTGTAAAGTGCCAAGGGTTTTAGGCGGAAAAATCACTTTTGCAATAAACTGCATATAACGCTCGAGATCTGATTGACAACGCCCTGAAACTGATTTAATAATAATGTTTATGTTGTGAAGTATAACATTTATAGACACGATAACTCCATAACAGCACCAAAATATAGCAACAAAAGTAATATTTTTATGATAAAAATTATTTTCGTCATGTAAGTGTAAAAAGTCGATGTTGAAAATGGACATAAGATTAATTCAACTATGTACATTTAAAGATTGACATCCCGTATACAGGTGACATGCCGGTTTTTTAATCTATTAACATTTTAGATCATAAAACAATAAACTGTACACAAGGCAGACTTCTGGTGCTCACCAAAATCTTGATTAGAGCCAAGGTAATGTTGTGCAAAGTCTTCTGTTGAAGTTTAAGCATTACGAATTGTCCTCACTAAGCTATATTAACGTATATTTTGATACTGAAGACACTAAATAATACTTATGCGAATTAATGAAGATGGACTGAGTTAATGTAGTATGTGGCATATAAAATAGAATATGTGTCTTCAGCAGATTTAAATTACACACGAGTCTATGCACATAAATGTTTACAAAATTTATTTTTAACACTTATGAAGGGTTGCAATCCTTTGTCAGATCTGGCGCACACAGTTCTCGATCGTCGTCTTTGTTCTGGAGTATGACACACAATGCACTCTTTCCTTTTTTCAAAGTAGCAATTACACACCGCACACCGGTCTGTAGTCATTTGCAAGGGTCAGTAATGTTGAATAAACATTACTTCGGGCAGATAACCACTCTTCACTATTGGGTTTATAATGGAAACGTAAAACTGTAGCCGAGTCATTTTCGTTGTATTGCAGTTTTCAACATATGTATTTAGCACCATTCTTGAAATAATGTTAAACGCAAACTTTTTCCAGCATTTCAAAATTCTGCGTTCATCTGAATAAAAATACAGCATCATGTCATTGACATCTGTTCCCCCATACAGCGATTGTAGTCCAAGATTAGCTTCATTTTAGGCTCATTTGTTTCTAACTGTGGGAGTCACGTTAGATTCTTTTGCAGTTCCGAAGGTTGACAAAAGTATTACCTGATTCTTTTGAGATTATTTTTGTTTAGATGCTACAAGTAACAAATGTCCTTGCCTGAAGTATTTGTTTGATATTGTTTTAAATTTATTCTTAGCAGTAATCGGAATTCTCTTCCTGTTACGCCTAATTGTGCCAGTTAAAAAAGTTCCTGCCGAATATAGATATTTCGAGAGAAGAATGGATGTAAAAAAATTATCTATGTAGATATGATGCCGTTTCAATTGCCAATTTAAAGTAGTTTGTTAACTACTGTGTATGCTAAGGCATCGGTTTTTACAGCTGTTTTGTCCTCGGAAGATTTTGCACCCCTATAGGTGTAGAAACCTAAACAGTATTTGCTGACCACATCACATATCATCCAGAATTTTATCCCCCATTTATGATGGTGCTTGTTTGGCATGTACTGCATGAGCTGAGTGTGACTAAACTTTCATCAATTGACAGTTGTTGATGAGGAGTGTAATGATGCCGAAATACTCTGTTTGCATGTTCCAAAATAGGCCGGAATCTAGCACAGGGTCATAATTTGGAGAACCAGGATGAGAAAGCCTGATGTTATCCGTCAAATGAAAAAATTTCAAAAGAACTTGAAATCTGTTCCTGGAAAACATTTTTCCAAAGCAAAGAGTATAGAAAATGTCTTTGGTACTCCAGTAGGAAAAACGGTTGGTTTTTCACAAGCAATGAAGGCGCTTAATCTCCTGCTCGGTTGTTCTTAGCCAGGATCTTGTTCTTGAACTCGGTGAGAAATCTCTTGCCGCAAGCATCTGATTTGTTTCGTCAACAATGAGGTTCAGGTATGTTGTGGTGAAAAACAGACTAAAGTAAAATATAGGGGAAGAATCAGGGTTAGGGGCATGCTTTGGTCTAGGGAATTCCATAAAAGAGAATGGGGCATGGTCAGTATCATTAGGATAAACCTCAGTGAAAGTTTCCTGCATGGTATGATTTTCCTCATCAGTAGAATCCTCTTCGGATTCTGAATCAACTCCATTGTCAAGTACCTTGTCTTCTCCAAAGGAAACGTTCAATTTCATCTTTTGCGGTGGAGCGTTTCAAGTATCGATATCAACTTCACAATTATCGAAATACTCCAACAACTTTTCTTTATCTACGTCTGGGGTGAAAAAATCATGAGAAGCACTTGCCATCTTCCAGTACTACAGCACAACAGACTATTGTAAACTGAGGGAGGGGTTGTTTGTTGTCGTATACCGTTACAAACCTTCCTGTCGAAGGAAGGACAAAACATGTACCCTTCCAAGGGTTTGCATTCTGTTGCTACAAAGGTATGTCAACCAAGTTGAGTTTTCGTAAGCCGATCTCCTCTGCGCTGACACTAAATCCGCCGCTTAATGGACACCATGTTCCCCACCTTTGAAGAACTTACAACCCTCACAGTTCAAATTGAAGCCTGCCTAAATTCCGGACCGCTTTTTAGCGACCCAAATGATCCTGAAGTCTTGACATCTGGTCATTATTTAATTGCCAGTGCCCTCACTAGGCGGAGGTGGTGGTCTGGGGATTATCTTACTCATCTCCAGCAGCGCTCCAAATGGACGACCGCTACTCCAGGTACGCTAGTCATTCTAGAGGAAGATAACTTGTGATTTATAATTCAGTTGTTTTATTATGTCATATGTTGTGTTTTTGTTAGGTGCTAATTTGTCTATATAAGTGTTAAGAAATAATATTTCTTGGCGGCCGGTATGTTACGTCGTGTCATGTAGATGCCAGCACTGACTGTGATAGCATTGCCAGAATTGTTTGTTCCTCAGTATGGGTGGTCTTTGAAAAATGTCGGGAGGGGTGGCAACTGTGAGGGTGGAACTGAGGGACAGTCTGGCAGCCAAGATGTGACTGAAAGGAACGGCTCACATATAAGCCGTCTCCTCAACTTTTAGCACAAGTTCAAGAGAACCAAGTTTGGAATGTTGTAACTGTTTACTTTTTATTGTTGATATGTGTTAGTTGTTTAAAGCAGTATCACGTGCTAACCATTCTCATTTAATGAGATAACCCTAGACACACGCACCCCGCTAGGATAGCAAACCACTTGACGGTGCTATTCACGCTAGGGGAAAAATGAAGTGATGGCACAACAAAAATTATTATACTTTATTTAAATACTGATAACAACCTTTATTATTATTATTGCTGCTATTTCCTCTACAAATGAATACTAAATACTACAATAATTGAAAATACTTTAATAAAATTATGTACACCAATCCTATTTGTTGTAAATTAAATCCATCCTCCTGTCTTTCAGGCTAGCATATTTATGAATAATGTCCTGTAAAAAGGTTGACTTTGGACAAGAACTCCTGGTGTATTGAAATGCTATCCAATGAACAGAGCAATCTTTTCAGACAAGAGAAACTGCGTTCTTCAGATGCACTTGTTGAAGGTATACTCAACACCAAACTAAAAATTAAGATTCCCATGGTTTACAGATGAAAATTTCGTCATGGCCTCTAAACAGAAGTTCTTGAACGCTTAACTGTAAAACAGCCTTAACGACTAGTCTAAAAATTTATCGACTTAATAAAACAGCTTCGATAAATCGAAGGATGCACCATTTTTGAAGTCAGAAAATCCTTGTGTATTCCAAACACCAAATTTATTACTGAATTAAAGGCATGGTCAACAGAAGAGCTTTAATAATGCTACACTACTGCATAACCATGGGTAGTGTTGAAAACACGAGTCATTTAAATACAGGTTGTATGATTTCCCCTTTCTCTGTCCATTTCCCTTCTAACATACAGTTCCGTTAAATTCACTGGTCTTCCGGAGTTTAAAACACGTTTCCTATCTTCGTCCTTCCACCTAACAAACGGTGTCTCTTGTAATATTAGCAGTATGCCCATAAACGGATACATACTTCACTTTCATACGACAACAAAAGCTATACTTCTAAATAGCTTTGCACCATCAAATCAAACTGAGATGAAATTACGGCGCTTGTTAAGAAACCAAACGTATAAAAATTACGCTAAATCATTTATGCTCTACCAACTCTGTCTATTAAGGGAGTTGACGTGTTATAGAGAAACCTCCAGCAAGTCTTCACTGCATTTATTTTGTATATGCCAAAATGTATAAAAATAAAATATCACTACACTACGTCACTGTTGTCATAGCAACCATCAAGAGTTGGAAATAAATACTCAAAACAGTTCAACATTAAAGTTTCTAACCCTTATTTAAAATTGCGATTTCATTTACTGCAAACATAGTGCTCTAGCGGACAAAAAGTCAGTCTAAATAGCACGAACAAAAACATTAATGATGATAATCGTGTGAAGAGGCACTTCACCTGAATAGCGGCTACTGCACACAACACAGATGTCTTGAATAAACTTTCGCCTTTGAGATGCACAACACGCTGATAAAGATAACCTTGAACCGAGGTCAATGCAATACTACGCATATAGCCGGTCTCTGGCCTCACCTTAAAACGCTCGCACTGTATGTTCGACTACAAGAAAACAGGTGGAACTAATAATTCAAATGAGAAATACGGGATAAATGCAACAAAATGCACGTTGAAATACGAATAGTTGGTAACCCTAACCCGGGTCGCTTCGTACCGCAGGCATCAGCGTCACAGTATTCTTGGGCACGTCAGCCAAATGACACTCTCACACTTACGAAAGTGTAACCTGCAAAAATAACTAACGCTACGATAAAAAAAATTACTAATCTTACATTCATATGGCTTTCTCTACCTATTATCATTTATTTTTCTATAGGTTTTAGAAACTATTGTTAT
This sequence comes from Deroplatys truncata, assembly GCA_030765065.1. Lineage (NCBI taxonomy): Eukaryota > Metazoa > Arthropoda > Insecta > Mantodea > Mantidae > Deroplatys > Deroplatys truncata. The sequence continues at coordinate 3,246,023 of CM060984.1, forward strand.
GGAAGATTACTGCTACATCTCGATCGAGATAAACATTTGAAGATATACTTCATTACACATTTCCTTAAGAGGAATAAAGGAAACCACAGCGATACTCAGGTTTTTAAAAGTAGCCCACTATGGCTTTGAAATTTTATACTCTTTCCATGACATCGCGATAAACAAATGAATAGCAACAGAAGTTTTAAAAAATTACAAACTGCTGAACAATTGAAACCAATATTAATGAATATCTCGGAAATGGCCTATGCCACAAGAAAGACAAATTGAAATTAATTCAGTGTTTTTAAAATATCTACATTTTTTTGTGTAGTGCGTTTTTGTCTCGCTTAACGTTTACCAGCTATACAAGATTATACAAAATTACAACTAAAGAGGATTTCGCAGACTATCCCCAGAAAATTCCAGATATATATTTTATTTGTCATGTAAATATCCTAAATAATTTGTATTGTAATCAAAATGCTTAGCCGTTTTTGAGAAACACCCCCCCAAAAGAAATAAAAAAATGTTCCATGTAAAGGGTAGTTTAGGGTAGACAGATTCTCTTTAAAATCATTGTGTCATATTTTTTAAGTTACTTTTACAGGCTTTCCACTTTTCAGTGGTTGCCTTTAATTCCTATTGCACTTCTATCCTGGCACTGTCCTCTTCTCTACATGTCTTTATTGACTTCACCCATGCATGCCCTTCTTCCAGTTGTTGAGTTAACAGCAATTGTCTTCCTTCATTCTCTTTACGTGCCCATACCATTTCCAGTCCATCAATCACTGCATCCACTTCCAGTCTTGTATGATCATTGCTGATGGTCTCGCCTTCCTTCTTAATCTATTCATCTCTCTCTTCAACATTTTTTTGCACATCTTTTTACTTATAGTCTAATTCTCCCCCCCCCCATACGTTAAAATGTTTTCTACTATTGTCTTTATTATATTCAATTTTGTTTTTGTCAAATTTCTGTTCCAAAAGAATCCATTCATCTACCTAATTCCGTTTCTTGATTCTATTACTATATCTTTTTCACTTGTGCCAGATTTGTCAATGACAGATGCAAGATATTTGAACTTGTTAACGTTTTGTGCTACATTGTCATTTATTTTATGATTTTCTACAGGCCCTCCCACTACCATGTATTTTGTCTTTTCAAAGTTTAATTTTAATCCACCTTGCTCAAAAGCAACCACAGGTTTACATGTCATAAATTCAACATCAACTTGGTCTTGTCCAATTATGACGTGGTCATCAGCAAATAATAAATTACATTTATTTCAAAACCCATTTTGCAGCATGCAGTGTTCCGTTTGGTTGACACATCTTCTAAATGTATTTTCAATAATGTTGCCTCAGTCCAGTACACAGAACACTTTTACTCGGGCACATAACCACTTTATTATAAGTTGAATGAGTAATCCTGGAATTGCGAATCTACATAGAGGCTTTCAAAGCTTAGTTATGGGAACTGAATCTTATGCTTTTCAAGTTCAGTAAATACACAATGCAGTTCCTTTCCGATTGTGGATACATGATTTACCTTGTGAACCCAGCTTCTTCCTCAGATATTTTCTTTAGCCTGAACTTTATTATAGGACTGTGAATTCTATTGATGGATGCCATGACCCTATAAATCATTGAAGATACAGAACCTAAATATCAAGTTTGGTGTTTATTAGGCTTTTTGTTTTTGAGTTAGGCTGTTCACAAACAGACACAAGAACCTTTTTCTAAAAATGCTTTTTTTTTAGGGGAGTTAAGGGTACCTCAAAACAAGTATTTCCAATGAAATCTCAGTATAGAATTTTTGGGTGGAATACAATAGTGCCTCTACTCACTGTATGTATGCAGTAGAAAATGTACAATTGAAATAAAACAGGTCTGAATAGTCAAAAAGCAGCAAAAGATCCCTTTCGTACAAAATGGGAGGGCAAGATTTATTTGGAAGTTTAAATTCCAAACTGTTCATAGGGCATAGACAAAGTAGCAAGGGAAGACTCTGCATGGGTGTTGACATTAAGAGCAAGGGGTGAGATAGGAAAATGTAATGAAACCAACATTCTTAGGAAAAGAGAGACAAATTGTAAGTATAAAGATGATAAACGTAAAAATGAGGGCAAACACAGTGGAAATATTTAGATTTAGTGGCTGAGGAAAATCAGGTGATATAAGTAAGGCCAGCAACTTGGGGTAGTGTTTTATAAATTAGGTTAATAGAAGTATTGTAGAATCTCAAATGTAAGTATTGTGATTTATTATGACCTTAATGAAGTGGAAATAAACATTATTATTATTATTATTATAAAATGGGAGGATATTTAACTAGATTACTGATACACACAAAAATATATGTATTACATAGGTGGCGATAAAATCCAAATGCACAGAGCAGTTTATTGCCATCAGATGCTTGTTTGTGTATTACGCAGTGAGAAGAAATAAAGATACGATGTTCCTAGTTTCTAGATGACAATATCCAACAGAATATTTACTTCTGCCCCAAACTTCATACAAGAATTTTGGGTAATTTATGTCAAGTCTTAAAGCTACTTACATTCAAGTACAAATTCCGTCAGATTTTCCTTGCTTTTAAAGGGTTACTTTGCACCTGGCACCCTGGACCTTTGGCTTTTCATTAGTCATTCTTTTCTTTCCCTGATTCAATCTGCATCATTATTCTACTTTCCCCTTCTTTTTTTACCCTCCTTAGCCATTTCTGCCATAGCCTTGATTCTTTTTTTGTCCTTTAACGTTAATACTTTTATAGCTATCATTTCCTTACTCATTTTGGATCCCAAACATCCTGTTTTTACATTCTACCAAGTAATGTATCTTATTCTCCTGGTTTGCTCCCTCTAAGGAACACTGCCCCTGTTCTCCTTTCCTGTCTGCTACATAAGTCAACACAACCTTCTCTCCCCAAATCTCTCTTAATTGCTCTATGTATACTTAAATGCTTTTATTTTCAAGGCTTCCCTACATTTTTTGTTTCTCTATATCTCATGTGTTTTCATTTATTCCCTCTAGTTGCCAAATATTCCGCATTCGTATCTTCTCCAACTCTCTTCTTATCCCAGCCATTCTTATTTGAAGTTATCTTCTGGACCACAGTAAGGAACAGAGAAGTGTGTGAACTCAAAAACAATATTTCAGTTAAGTACCAAACTTTGTATTTAAGTTCAGCATCTTCCAACAATGGAACACAAACACTTCCAGTTTGTTCCATGTGCAAGTATCAAAATGCTCTAACGTTATATTGTACATCATGATGTGTTTCATTTTATTGTTATAACTTTGCCTCCATGTGAGCAACAACAAGAAAGCTGTTTTTGGTCCATTTGCAATAGTGATGAAGTATTTACCTATATATTCTGAAAAAAAACCATTTTATTTGAGCGTACTTGGCATTTTTGAAAAGGAGAATCAGTTACCTGCAAGAAGATAAGAAACTCCTATTACAGCTTTCCACGAAGTTCATCTCATTATTGTAAGAAAAATTCTGAGGAGGAATATTTTGTATCAAATCTAAGTAAAATGTTGACTTTGTTGTCTCTGACATCGACTTTAACAAGGACTCTCCAAACCTAAGAAAAATAATGTCCTGAGACATCGATAACAAAACAATGAGTAATGAAAAATTTGCAGATCAAATTATCCACCAGATTAGGTGAGTTTAACAAAGTGCAGATAAGACAAGGTCCAATAAAACTCTAACTTTATCACAACCAAAAGTAATTTGCGCTGCAGGAGACAAAATTGATGCAAAAAAAAGCACATTAAATCACTTTACAAGCATTTCTCTTTGAAGAAAAGCAGGCACGGAACTGTTTGCTGAAGGGAAACCTTTATCTATCATGTAAGAAACTGAAAATCTTGTTAGAATAATAATTTTCTATGACCATCAGCATACATTTCTAATGATGTGAAGGTTTTCTTCATTAATCAGCATTATACAGACACAATTAAGTCACCCCATGATAATAAATAAGTACAAATTGACTGCCCTAAACATGAAATAGCTTCTTGTACTGTAAAATGAAGAAAATTGGAACGACATGGTTCTAGACCATCAATATAGTAGATATTTACATGAGAAATAAATATTGAATGTTCTGCAAATAATCTGTGAAGTCCTCTTCATTTTGAAGGAATTTTCTACAATCTTCTATAAATCTTACTACACATAAAATGTAGATCTTGTTAAAACACACAATTTATGACAAGTAAAGTTTTTGTCACATTAACCATTTCCGAGATATTCTTTGTTATTGCTTTGAATTTTCAAATACTGTTTAGCCTACTGCATTCTTCTTATAACTACAATGAAGGTTTATCAGCATTAACAAGAGGTAGATAGAAGAATAAACATTTGTAAGAATAGTGAGTGTGAATGCAACCATTAGTAAGACAAAGTGGCCAACATTGTAAACTGGATAGGAAAAGAAATGTACATTAGTAGCATATCCACAATTACGAATATGCTGAGAGAGACGACTCAATGCTATCTTGCAGTTTCTCTAATCGCATCACAACACGCCAGTAATACATTAAATTTTCCAACTGACTCACATTTTTCCCTGGTAAACCACATTTAATGGGCAACAACTTACGTTTCCCAGTTATACAAAATTCCTTCAGAAAGAAGAGGACTTTGCAGGCTATTCCCAAAAAATCAAAGATATACATTTTGTCATGTAAATATCTTTAATATATGGTATTTTAATTAAAACATTAGAGACATTTTAGAAAATAAACAATTTCGAAAAATGTTCCATGTAAATGCTAGTTGAAGAAAGGGGGATTTTCTTGACACATGTTTGGAAGATGCTGGGCTTAAGTTTGGTACTTATCTGAATTTTTGTTTTTGAGTTATGCTGTTCACAGACACACACAGATCTTTATCTAAAAATGTTTTTGGGATCAAGGGGCCTCGAAACACATATTCCAGTGAAATCTTGACATTGGATTTATGGGTGCAATACAATACTTCCCATACTTACCAAACATAGTAAAAAGTAAAAATGAAATAAAGAAAAGCAAATAGAATTGGATTGGCAATGCTTGGGAAAACATACAGTTAACGAGATGCTCTTCTATTGTATACTTGCGTTAATTCTTTCGTATACAAATTACGAGGGTAAATTGGAAAGTAAGTTTTGATTCATCATTGTCGTGCAGTATTGACACGACCATTCTGTATAAAGAGATGTCACAGGCTTGTATTGAAATGCGCCATTTCGCAAAGATCTAGGAAGATAGAAGTCAGCGTGTGCTGTAACTGGCAATAGTTACCCTTCAAGCCATGAAGAACCTCAGTATACGCACGTTTAGCAACAGTGAATACAAATGCTAGGCTAGAAATATAGTAGAATAAACGATAGTGGGCATCGAAAGTCATATACATGTAACACATATTATTTTTATTTCCTTTGATATCTGAAACTGCAGGTTTTGTGCAGCACTGACATCCCTTCGGTAAAGTTAAAAGATCATCATGGGAGATGAGACAAAATGACGATCAGTGTCACAACTCTCCAACAAAGCAGCTCAATGTATTGTCAGACAGAGTGCTCGACGGCAACAGTTCAAGTCAGACTTTTTGTTCATTCACTGTACAGCCCTGAATGACTTCAAGCATGAACAAATGGCTTGCATCACATCGACTTGAAGCAGATAAGCCACTCAATGGGAGTGTCACAGAACATCCGAGCACAACAACATATGCCTGAATGTAAATTGTTAATGGTTTACCTTTCACTTCTGTGTTATATAAGTTCCAAAGTTAAGTAGCATTCCTTACTTCACAAACTGTCCTACTATACTGTGACGACAAAAAGTGCAAAACCTTTTTTTCTAATTTTAAGTTCACTCCGGAACAAAGAACTCGGTGACAATCAGGCAACTGTGATATAGCTATCATCTGAAGCTGTAAGCCTTTAAATAAACCAAGCGAGATGGCTACATGCGACGCAACTCCTGGTTCTCATTCCAGTCACTGTCATCAAGGGCTGGCAAAGGAATGGTTTCACTTTTAATACAAACTTCCTTTCCCTCATTTCACTTGCATGCTTCATGGGGGCTGGTCTCTGTCACACAGATGCCAGGCTTTTCTGAGCTGCCTCAGATTGGTTGACTTCTCCCCAGTTCCACAAGATGACAGGCTTTTCTAAGCTGCCTCAGATTGGTTGACTTCTCCCCAGTTCCACAAGTTGACAGGCTTTTCTGAGCTGCCTCAGATTGGTTGACTTCTCCCCAGTTCCACAAGATGGCAGGCTTTTCTGAGCTGCCTCAGATTGGTTGACTTCTCCCCAGTTCCACAAGATGACAGGCTTTTCTAAGCTGCCTCAGATTGGTTGACTTCTCCCCAGTTCCACAAGATGGCAGGCTTTTCTGAGCTGCCTCAGATTGGTTGACTTCTCCCCAGTTCCACAAGATGGCAGGCTTCTCTGAGCTGCCTCAGATTGGTTGACTTCTCCCCAGTTCCACAAGATGGCAGGCTTTTCTGAGCTGCCTCAGATTGGTTGACTTCTCCCCAGTTCCACAAGATGGCAGGCTTTTCTGAGCTGCCTCAGATTGGTTGACTTCTCCCCAGTTCCACAAGATGGCAGGCTTTTCTGAGCTGCCTCAGATTGGTTGACTTCTCCCCAGTTCCACAAGATGGCAGGCTTTTCTGAGCTGCCTCAGATTGGTTGACTTCTCCCCAGTTCCACAAGATGGCAGGCTTTTCTGAGCTGCCTCAGATTGGTTGACTTCTCCCCAGTTCCACAAGATGGCAGGCTTTTCTGAGCTGCCTCAGATTGGTTGACTTCTCCCCAGTTCCACAAGATGGCAGGCTTTTCTGAGCTGCCTCAGATTGGTTGACTTCTCCCCAGTTCCACAAGATGGCAGGCTTTTCTGAGCTGCCTCAGATTGGTTGACTTCTCCCCAGTTCCACAAGATGGCAGGCTTCTCTGAGCTGCCTCAGATTGGTTGACTTCTCCCCAGTTCCACAAGATGGCAGGCTTCTCTGAACTGCCTCAGATTGGTTGACTTCTCCCCAGTTCCACAAGATGGCAGGCTTTTCTGAGCTGCCTCAGATTGGTTGACTTCTCCCCAGTTCCACAAGATGGCAGGCTTTTCTGAGCTGCCTCAGATTGGTTGACTTCTCCCCAGTTCCGCAAGATGGCAGGCTTTTCTGAGCTGCCTCAGATTGATTGACTTCTCCCCAGTTCCACAAGATGGCAGGCTTTTCTGAGCTGCCTCAGATTGGTTGACTTCTCCCCAGTTCCACAAGATGGCAGGCTTTTCTGAGCAGCCTCAGATTGGTTGACTTCTCCCCAGTTCCACAAGATGGCAGGCTTCTCTGAGCTGCCTCAGATTGGTTGACTTCTCCCCAGTTCCACAAGATGGCAGGCTTCTCTGAGCTGCCTCAGATTGGTTGACTTCTCCCCAGTTCCACAAGATGGCAGGCTTCTCTGAACTGCCTCAGATTGGTTGACTTCTCCCCAGTTCCACAAGATGGCAGGCTTTTCTGAGCTGCCTCAGATTGGTTGAATTCTCCCCAGTTCCACAAGATGGCAGGCTTTTCTGAGCTGCCTCAGATTGGTTGACTTCTCCCCAGTTCCACAAGATGGCAGGCTTTTCTGAGCTGCCTCAGATTGGTTGACTTCTCCCCAGTTCCACAAGATGGCAGGCTTTTCTGAGCTGCCTCAGATTGGTTGACTTCTCCCCAGTTCCACAAGATGGCAGGCTTTTCTGAGCTGCCTCAGATTGGTTGGCTTCTCCCCAGTTCCACAAGATGGCAGGCTTTTCTGAGCTGCCTCAGATTGGTTGACTTCTCCCCAGTTCCACAAGATGGCAGGCTTTTCTGAGCTGCCTCAGATTGGTTGACTTCTCCCCAGTTCCACAAGATGGCAGGCTTTTCTGAGCTGCCTCAGATTGGTTGACTTCTCCCCAGTTCCACAAGATGGCAGGCTTTTCTGAGCTGCCTCAGATTGGTTGACTTCTCCCCAGTTCCACAAGATGGCAGGCTTTTCTGAGCTGCCTCAGATTGGTTGACTTCTCCCCAGTTCCACAAGATGACAGGCTTTTCTGAGCTGCCTCAGATTGGTTGACTTCTCCCCAGTTCCACAAGATGGCAGGCTTTTCTGAGCTGCCTCAGATTGGTTGACTTCTCCCCAGTTCCACAAGATGGCAGGCTTTTCTGAGCTGCCTCAGATTGGTTGACTTCTCCCCAGTTCCACAAGATGGCAGGCTTTTCTTAGCTGCCTCAGATAGGTTGACTTCTCCCCAGTTCCACAAGATGGCAGGCTACTCTGAGCTGCCTCAGATTGGTTGACTTCTCCCCAGTTCCACAAGATGGCAGGCTTCTCTGAACTGCCTCAGATTGGTTGACTTCTCCCCAGTTCCACAAGATGGCAGGCTTTTCTTAGCTGCCTCAGATAGGTTGACTTCTCCCCAGTTCCATGAGATGACAGGCTTCACTGAGCTGTCTCAGATGGGTTGACTTCTCCCCAGTTCCACGAGATGGCAGGCTTCTCTGAGCTGCCTCAGATGGGTTGACTTATCCCCAGTTCCATGAGATGGCAGGTTTCTCTGAGCTGCCTCAGTTGGGTTGACTTATCCCCAGTTCCATGAGATGGCAGGCTTCTCTGAGCTGCCTCAGTTGGGTTGACTTATCCCCAGTTCCACAAGATGGCAGGCTTCTCTGAGCTGCCTCAGTTGGGTTGACTTCTCCCCAGTTCCACGAGATGGCAGGTTTCTCTGAACTGCCTCAGTTGGGTTGACTTCTCCCCAGTTCCATGAGATGTCAGGCTTCTCTGAGCTGCCTCAGTTGGGTTGACTTCTCCCCAGTTCCACAAGATGGCAGGCTTCTCTGAGCTGCCTCAGTTGGGTTGACTTATCCCCAGTTCCATGAGATGGCAGGCTTCTCTGAGCTGCCTCAGTTGGGTTGACTTCTCCCCAGTTCCATGAGATGGCAGGCTTCTCTGAGCTGCCTCAGTTGGGTTGACTTATCACCAGTTCCATGAGATGGCAGGCTTCACTGAGCTCCCTCAGACGGGTTGACTTATCCCCAGTTCCATGAGATGGCAGGCTTCTCTGAGCTGCCTCAGATGGGTTGACTTATCCCCAGTTCCATGAGATGGCAGGCTTCACTGAGCTGCCTCAGTTGGGTTGACTTATCCCCAGTTCCATGAGATGGCAGGCTTCACTGAGCTGCCTCAGATGGGTTGACTTATCCCCAGTTCCATGAGATGGCAGGCTTCTCTGAGCTGCCTCAGATGGGTTGACTTATCCCCAGTTCCATGAGATGGCAGGCTGCTCTGAGCTGCCTCAGATGGGTTGACTTATCCCCAGTTCCATGAGATGGCAGGCTGCTCTGAGCTGCCTCAGATGGGTTGACTTATCCCCAGTTCCATGAGATGGCAGGCTTCTCTGAGCTGCCTCAGTTGGATTGACTTATCCCCAGTTCCATGAGATGGCAGGCTTCTCTGAGCTGCCTCAGATTGGTTGACTTCTCCCCAGTTCCACAAGATGGCAGGCTTTTCTGAGCTGCCTCAGATTGGTTGAATTCTCCCCAGTTCCACAAGATGGCAGGCTTTTCTGAGCTGCCTCAGATTGGTTGACTTCTCCCCAGTTCCACAAGATGGCAGGCTTCTCTGAGCTGCCTCAGATTGGTTGACTTCTCCCCAGTTCCACAAGATGGCAGGCTTTTCTGAGCTGCCTCAGATTGGTTGAATTCTCCCCAGTTCCACAAGATGGCAGGCTTTTCTGAGCTGCCTCAGATTGGTTGACTTCTCCCCAGTTCCACAAGATGGCAGGCTTTTCTGAGCTGCCTCAGATTGGTTGACTTCTCCCCAGTTCCACAAGATGGCAGGCTTTTCTGAGCTGCCTCAGATTGGTTGACTTCTCCCCAGTTCCACAAGATGGCAGGCTTTTCTGAGCTGCCTCAGATTGGTTGGCTTCTCCCCAGTTCCACAAGATGGCAGGCTTTTCTGAGCTGCCTCAGATTGGTTGACTTCTCCCCAGTTCCACAAGATGGCAGGCTTTTCTGAGCTGCCTCAGATTGGTTGACTTCTCCCCAGTTCCACAAGATGGCAGGCTTTTCTGAGCTGCCTCAGATTGGTTGACTTCTCCCCAGTTCCACAAGATGGCAGGCTTTTCTGAGCTGCCTCAGATTGGTTGACTTCTCCCCAGTTCCACAAGATGGCAGGCTTTTCTGAGCTGCCTCAGATTGGTTGACTTCTCCCCAGTTCCACAAGATGACAGGCTTTTCTGAGCTGCCTCAGATTGGTTGACTTCTCCCCAGTTCCACAAGATGGCAGGCTTTTCTGAGCTGCCTCAGATTGGTTGACTTCTCCCCAGTTCCACAAGATGGCAGGCTTTTCTGAGCTGCCTCAGATTGGTTGACTTCTCCCCAGTTCCACAAGATGGCAGGCTTTTCTTAGCTGCCTCAGATAGGTTGACTTCTCCCCAGTTCCACAAGATGGCAGGCTACTCTGAGCTGCCTCAGATTGGTTGACTTCTCCCCAGTTCCACAAGATGGCAGGCTTCTCTGAACTGCCTCAGATTGGTTGACTTCTCCCCAGTTCCACAAGATGGCAGGCTTTTCTTAGCTGCCTCAGATAGGTTGACTTCTCCCCAGTTCCATGAGATGACAGGCTTCACTGAGCTGTCTCAGATGGGTTGACTTCTCCCCAGTTCCACGAGATGGCAGGCTTCTCTGAGCTGCCTCAGATGGGTTGACTTATCCCCAGTTCCATGAGATGGCAGGTTTCTCTGAGCTGCCTCAGTTGGGTTGACTTATCCCCAGTTCCATGAGATGGCAGGCTTCTCTGAGCTGCCTCAGTTGGGTTGACTTATCCCCAGTTCCACAAGATGGCAGGCTTCTCTGAGCTGCCTCAGTTGGGTTGACTTCTCCCCAGTTCCACGAGATGGCAGGTTTCTCTGAACTGCCTCAGTTGGGTTGACTTCTCCCCAGTTCCATGAGATGTCAGGCTTCTCTGAGCTGCCTCAGTTGGGTTGACTTCTCCCCAGTTCCACAAGATGGCAGGCTTCTCTGAGCTGCCTCAGTTGGGTTGACTTATCCCCAGTTCCATGAGATGGCAGGCTTCTCTGAGCTGCCTCAGTTGGGTTGACTTCTCCCCAGTTCCATGAGATGGCAGGCTTCTCTGAGCTGCCTCAGTTGGGTTGACTTATCACCAGTTCCATGAGATGGCAGGCTTCACTGAGCTCCCTCAGACGGGTTGACTTATCCCCAGTTCCATGAGATGGCAGGCTTCTCTGAGCTGCCTCAGATGGGTTGACTTATCCCCAGTTCCATGAGATGGCAGGCTTCACTGAGCTGCCTCAGTTGGGTTGACTTATCCCCAGTTCCATGAGATGGCAGGCTTCACTGAGCTGCCTCAGATGGGTTGACTTATCCCCAGTTCCATGAGATGGCAGGCTGCTCTGAGCTGCCTCAGATGGGTTGACTTATCCCCAGTTCCATGAGATGGCAGGCTGCTCTGAGCTGCCTCAGATGGGTTGACTTATCCCCAGTTCCATGAGATGGCAGGCTTCTCTGAGCTGCCTCAGTTGGATTGACTTATCCCCAGTTCCATGAGATGGCAGGCTTCTCTGAGCTGCCTCAGATTGGTTGACTTCTCCCCAGTTCCACAAGATGGCAGGCTTTTCTGAGCTGCCTCAGATTGGTTGAATTCTCCCCAGTTCCACAAGATGGCAGGCTTTTCTGAGCTGCCTCAGATTGGTTGACTTCTCCCCAGTTCCACAAGATGGCAGGCTTCTCTGAGCTGCCTCAGATTGGTTGACTTCTCCCCAGTTCCACAAGATGGCAGGCTTTTCTGAGCTGCCTCAGATTGGTTGAATTCTCCCCAGTTCCACAAGATGGCAGGCTTTTCTGAGCTGCCTCAGATTGGTTGACTTCTCCCCAGTTCCACAAGATGGCAGGCTTTTCTGAGCTGCCTCAGATTGGTTGACTTCTCCCCAGTTCCACAAGATGGCAGGCTTTTCTGAGCTGCCTCAGATTGGTTGACTTCTCCCCAGTTCCACAAGATGGCAGGCTTTTCTGAGCTGCCTCAGATTGGTTGGCTTCTCCCCAGTTCCACAAGATGGCAGGCTTTTCTGAGCTGCCTCAGATTGGTTGACTTCTCCCCAGTTCCACAAGATGGCAGGCTTTTCCGAGCTGCCTCAGATTGGTTAACTTCTCCCCAGTTCCACAAGATGGCAGGCTTTTCTGAGCTGCCTCAGATTGGTTGACTTCTCCCCAGTTCCACAAGATGGCAGGCTTTTCTGAGCTGCCTCAGATTGGTTGACTTCTCCCCAGTTCCACAAGATGGCAGGCTTTTCTGAGCTGCCTCAGATTGGTTGACTTCTCCCCAGTTCCACAAGATGACAGGCTTTTCTGAGCTGCCTCAGATTGGTTGACTTCTCCCCAGTTCCACAAGATGGCAGGCTTTTCTGAGCTGCCTCAGATTGGTTGACTTCTCCCCAGTTCCACAAGATGGCAGGCTTTTCTGAGCTGCCTCAGATTGGTTGACTTCTCCCCAGTTCCACAAGATGGCAGGCTTTTCTTAGCTGCCTCAGATAGGTTGACTTCTCCCCAGTTCCACAAGATGGCAGGCTACTCTGAGCTGCCTCAGATTGGTTGACTTCTCCCCAGTTCCACAAGATGGCAGGCTTCTCTGAACTGCCTCAGATTGGTTGACTTCTCCCCAGTTCCACAAGATGGCAGGCTTTTCTTAGCTGCCTCAGATAGGTTGACTTCTCCCCAGTTCCATGAGATGACAGGCTTCACTGAGCTGTCTCAGATGGGTTGACTTCTCCCCAGTTCCACGAGATGGCAGGCTTCTCTGAGCTGCCTCAGATGGGTTGACTTATCCCCAGTTCCATGAGATGGCAGGTTTCTCTGAGCTGCCTCAGTTGGGTTCACTTATCCCCAGTTCCATGAGATGGCAGGCTTCTCTGAGCTGCCTCAGTTGGGTTGACTTATCCCCAGTTCCACAAGATGGCAGGCTTCTCTGAGCTGCCTCAGTTGGGTTGACTTCTCCCCAGTTCCACGAGATGGCAGGTTTCTCTGAACTGCCTCAGTTGGGTTGACTTCTCCCCAGTTCCATGAGATGTCAGGCTTCTCTGAGCTGCCTCAGTTGGGTTGACTTCTCCCCAGTTCCACAAGATGGCAGGCTTCTCTGAGCTGCCTCAGTTGGGTTGACTTATCCCCAGTTCCATGAGATGGCAGGCTTCTCTGAGCTGCCTCAGTTGGGTTGACTTCTCCCCAGTTCCATGAGATGGCAGGCTTCTCTGAGCTGCCTCAGTTGGGTTGACTTATCACCAGTTCCATGAGATGGCAGGCTTCACTGAGCTCCCTCAGACGGGTTGACTTATCCCCAGTTCCATGAGATGGCAGGCTTCTCTGAGCTGCCTCAGATGGGTTGACTTATCCCCAGTTCCATGAGATGGCAGGCTTCACTGAGCTGCCTCAGTTGGGTTGACTTATCCCCAGTTCCATGAGATGGCAGGCTTCACTGAGCTGCCTCAGATGGGTTGACTTATCCCCAGTTCCATGAGATGGCAGGCTTCTCTGAGCTGCCTCAGATGGGTTGACTTATCCCCAGTTCCATGAGATGGCAGGCTGCTCTGAGCTGCCTCAGATGGGTTGACTTATCCCCAGTTCCATGAGATGGCAGGCTGCTCTGAGCTGCCTCAGATGGGTTGACTTATCCCCAGTTCCATGAGATGGCAGGCTTCTCTGAGCTGCCTCAGTTGGATTGACTTATCCCCAGTTCCATGAGATGGCAGGCTTCTCTGAGCTGCCTCCGTTGGGTTGACATCTCCCCAGTTCCATGAGATGGCAGGCTTCTCTGAGCTGCCTCAGTTGGGTTGACATCTCCCCAGTTCCATGAGATGGCAGGCTTCTCTGAGCTGCCTCAGTTGGGTTGACTTATCCCCAGTTCCATGAGATGGCAGGCTTCTCTGAGCTGCCTCAGTTGGGTTGACTTAATCCCCAGTTCCACAAGATGGCAGTCTTCTCTGAGCTGCCTCAGTTGGGTTGACTTCTCCCCAGTTCCATGAGATGGCAGGTTTCTCTGAGCTGCCTCAGTTGGGTTGACTTCTCCCCAGTTCCATGAGATGGCAGGCTTCTCTGAGCTGCCTCAGTTGGGTTGATATCCCCAGTTTCATGAGATGGGAGGCTTCTCTGGGCTGCCTCAGTTGGGTTGACTTCTCCCCAGTTCCATGAGATGGGAGGCTTCTCTGGGCTGCCTCAGTTGGGTTGACTTATCCCCAGTTCTATGAGATGGCAGGCCGCACTGAGCTGCCTCAGATAGGTTGACTTATCCCCAGTTCCATGAGATGGCAGGCTTCTCTGAGCTGCCTCAGATGGGTTGACATCTGCCCAGTTCCATGAGATGGCAGGCTTCTCTGAGCTGCCTCAGATGGGTTGACATCTCCCCAGTTCCATGAGATGGCAGGCTTCTCTGAGCTGCCTCAGTTGGATTCACTTATCCCCAGTTTCATGAGATGGCAGGCTTCTCTGAGCTGCCTCAGTTGGGTTGACTTATCCCCAGTTTCATGAGATGGGAGGCTTCTCTGGGCTGCCTCAGTTGGGTTGACTTCTCCCCAGTTCCATGAGATGGGAGGCTTCTCTGGGCTGCCTCAGTTGGGTTGACTTATCCCCAGTTCCATGAGATGGCAGGCTTCACTGAGCTGCCTCAGATAGGTTGACTTATCCCCAGTTCCATGAGATGGCAGGCTTCTCTGAGCTGCCTCAGATGGGTTGACATCTCCCCAGTTCCATGAGATGGCAGGCTTCTCTGAGCTGCCTCAGATGGGTTGACATCTCCCCAGTTCCATGAGATGGCAGGCTTCTCTGAGCTGCCTCAGATGGGTTGACTTCTCCCCAGTTCCATGAGATGGCAGGCTTCTCTGAGCTGCCTCAGTTGGGTTGACTTATCCCCAGTTCCATGAGATGGCAGGCTTCTCTGAGCTGCCTCAGTTGGGTTGACTTCTCCCCAGTTCCATGAGATGGCAGGCTTCTCTGAGCTGCCTCAGTTGGGTTGACTTCTCCCCAGTTCCATGAGATGGCAGGCTTCTCTGAGCTGCCTCAGTTGGGTTGACTTCTCCCCAGTTCCATGAGATGGCAGGCTTCTCTGAGCTGTCTCAATTGGGTTGACTTATCCCCAGTTCTATGAGATGGCAGGCCGCACTGAGCTGCCTCAGTTGGGTTGACTTCTCCCCAGTTCCATGAGATGGCAGGCTTCTCTGAGCTGCCTCAGTTGGGTTGACCTCTCCCCAGTTCCATGAGATGGCAGGCTTCTCTGAGCTGCCTCAGTTGGATTGACTTCTCCCCAGTTCCATGAGATGGGAGGCTTCTCTGGGCTGCCTCAGTTGGGTTGACTTATCCCCAGTTCCATGAGATGGCAGGCTTCACTGAGCTGCCTCAGTTGGGTTGACTTCTCCCCAGTTCCATGAGATGGCAGGCTTTTCTTAGCTGCCTCAGTTGGGTTGACTTCTCCCCAGTTCCATGAGATGGCAGGCTTCTCTAAGCTGCCTGAGATGGGTTGACTTCTCCCCAGTTCCACCAAAGGGAGGCCTTCAATGGGATCGGGCTATAAAGCTTGGAATCATTAGGTATCTGGGTGCATCTGTGTTGGTCGGCCTATAGCCTCTTTTACCCCATCTGTTACTCCTGGGGGTGATAAGCAGAAAAGATCTGCATTGGATCAAGTTATGAGCTATTCCATCCATTCCTTGGTTATTCATTGAAACGTTTAGATCTGTTCTGGATGGCAAAGAAGTGGAAGATGAAGGTGACACTATTAGCATGATTGCAAGTCCTAAAAGATCAGTTTGCAATGTGTGTGGGTAGTGGAGTGAGCAGAAAATCTGTTTGGCAAATCCAAATGTTACAAGCTGTAAAATGTCACACATGCGACCAACAATCAGAAGGCTAATGTGGAGCAATATTGTAATAGTGACAGCTACTCCTCACTTTGCTGTAAGACAATCTCATTTGATATTTTTCTTGGGGGATATGTAAAGCAACATGTTTTTCAGACTCGAGCCATATTGCTGAGGACCACAGTATAGGCTATCAATAGTAAAGTGGAATGTCAAATTTGCTCATTGGGATAACACTTGTTTCCAATTCAGCCAACATAATGCAGGTTAGCCAAAGTCAAGATTCAATACAGTAAATATTTTCTAAATGCATATCCATTAATATTTCAAATTCATCTAGCTGTATCAATCTTCATTCTTTCATGAATAGCGTACATCGTGGCGCACACAGTCTTCTAACTCATAACTTCACTGATTTACCAAGAATGCGTTTCTGAGACATCTTGTCTCCATCATCAGCTAAGAGCACTAACATATTCTTTTGGCTTCCCTGTGGCTGTATGTAGAGGTCACCTAATACTTTTGAATTTATCTGATAGATCAGTCAAATTCACAACAGAAATTGAATCCAACAATAAACTTCCGTTTTTGATCATAAGGATCATTAGTAATGCTAAACACCTAGAATTTGGGATTTATAGAAAAACCATGCATACCAACAACCATATAAAGAATTGTGGATACAATGCAGGGGAACATAAATATGCTATATTCAACAGTTTGGAAAACATACCATTGAAGGACATGGAACACATCATGGAAATACCAGACAACAATGGTTTTTCAAGGGATTTAATACAAACAAAATTAAAAGAAAGAAAAAAAATCTGATGTGTTACACTCACATGACTTTCTCTACTCTTGTTCTTCATTTACCAATTTTTTGTTCAACCTAAATACCAAGTTTGGTGTTTATCCGATTGTTCGTTTCTGAGTTATGCTGTTCACAGACACACTCGGACATGTTTCCAAAAATCCTTTTTTTGGATTCAGGGGGTCTCAAAACATGTATTTCCGGTGAAATCTTGCTATTGAATTTTTAGGTGGAATACAATACTTCCCCTACTTACTATACGTAGTAGAGAAAGTAAAAAATGAACAATGAATTTGAGAAAAAGTATAAGTATTGGAAAATTTAAGGGAATAACAAGCAATATCTCGAAAATGGTTCACTCAACAAAAAAAATGTATATGACATAAATTGTGTATTTTAACGCGATCTACATTTTTTGTGCAGTAAAATTTTGTCTATCTCTTATGGTTTAACAGTTATGCAAAATTCGTTCACAATGAAGAATACTTTTGGAGACATTCCCAGAAAATTAGAGATATACATTTCATTTCTCATGAAAATATCTTAAACATATGATATTTTCATCAAAATCGTTTTGAGCCATTTTTTAGAAAATTAAAGCACTTTGAAAAATGTTCCATGTAAAGAGCAGTTTGGGGGAGCGTCACATCTTCACTTCTACTACTCTCACACATAATAAGCTTTTATTTGGATTCAGGGGCCTCAAAACATACACAGTACAATCTCGTAGATGGGGAAAACGTGTTAAGAAAATATTAAATCTCCAATTTAAGAACATAATTATATAATAAAATCTAAAAATTGTGTGTCCCTTGAGTCCAATTCCATGTTTCCATATTAAATTCAATACATATTCAGATCAATTTGGATACAGGAGTCCGAGAATAAATAATTCAAGCTTTCACGTTGGTCAACTTGAATTTACGCTGGCGAATATGTTAGTTTATTTCTCTGTATAATTTAAACAGGTTTTGAGAAGAATAAATTGCAAATTATGGAAGCAATAAAAGTGGCTTTGCTGCATGTTTTATTACACATGTGATAAAAAAACAAAATAAGTGCGCATCATGTTACGAGCACAGTATCTTTAGCGTATTCAATGATTTGAAGACGGTAGGTGTTTCCGTGCCATAAATTTCGATCCGATCCTATTTTCCAATAGGAAAGTTTTGTTTTAGCATTTTCCCCTTCTACAAAAGCAGTTTGAACCAGTTTACATTTGACAACAACCACGTTTAAGGTTGACGGAGGAATGTTGAACTTCCGTACTATATTCACATGTTTCATATTTGGTTTACGATCTACTTCAAGGATTTTCAGTTTTTCACTGTTTGTTGTTTGCCGCACTTTCTTTTTCTCCATTGCAAATGAAAAGTTAAAATAAAATCTACGTATGTTTGGTCAACACTCACAGTAGAAACTCCATGCCAAGCTAAAGCATTCCCTATCCCACCCACACAAATATGTACATTCATGCATGTCATTGGCTGCCGGTCCCCCCCCCCCCCCCTGTGACCAAGGGCTGACCAAAGTAGTGAAGAAGGTCCTCAAACTTCGAACGTAGTAAGCGGGAGTGAGAAAACATACTAAGTAAATATTATTTATTACATTTGGTGCCGGGACTTTTATAATTCAACAGAATACACAGGAAAATGTGTTAATGAAGACCTAACGAGATTCTGGTGAGATCCTGATATCAAATTTTTGGGTGGAATGCAATACTTTCTCTACCTACTGGTACATGGTGGACAAAGTAATTAAAAAACCTAAAGAAAATAAGAGCTTCTACGATACTGCAAAAATCGCAATATCCAAACAGAAGTAAAATTAATAAAGGCAGTTGAAAAGCCAATAGACCTAACCATTTGGGAAAAACTCTGGATACAAAAGAAAGATGATATCTCATGAATTTGAGTTTTCCAACACACAAGGATCTCATCAGTTAATGCCAGGGGATCAATAAAGAAGTTTCCCTATTTTATAAAAAATGAATTCACCCAATTTATCATGTTGAAATAATTTTATTTACATTGTACAATCCTTGTTACTTTTCTACATAGTCGCCACATTTTCCCAAGCCCTATTGGTAACATGACACAAGTTTTTCCAAACCAGTGTTGTACCAGGTCGGGTCCGGTGCTGTTCACTTCTGATTTGACTTCTTCATTGGTGTTAAAGTGCTTAACTCCAAGATGATGTTTAAGTTGGGGGAACACATGATGAATATGGAGGATGTGGCCGAGCATTGTAATGAAGGAAGAGAACTTTGCGAGACAAAAAGTCCAGGATGTTTTATTTTGATGGCCACTTCTCAAGACATTACAATACCTCTGTGAATGAGCAAGACCTGATGAATATGGAGGATGTGGCCGAGCATTGTAATGAAGGAAGAGAACTTTGCGAGACAAAAAGTCCAGGATGTTTTATTTTGATGGCCACTTCTCAAGACATTACAATACCTCTGTGAATGAGCAAGACCTGATGAATATGGAGGATGTGGCCGAGCATTGTAATGAAGGAAGAGAACTTTGCGAGACAAAAAGTCCAGGATGTTTTATTTTGATGGCCACTTCTCAAGACATTACAATACCTCTGTGAATGAGCAAGACCTGATGAATATGGAGGATGTGGCCGAGCATTGTAATGAAGGAAGAGAACTTTGCGAGACAAAAAGTCCAGGATGTTTTATTTTGATGGCCACTTCTCAAGACATTACAATACCTCTGTGAATGAGAAAGACCGTGACTACCGACGTTTTGTGTCAGGTAGCAAATGTCCCACATCCGTTGCTGCTTGTGTCAATGGTAATAATGGATCATCAGTGATGCCCTCACATTTCGCAGAGAAGCAAAATAGGGAAACTCAACTTACTGGATGACGCTACTGCCACCTCTTAGCTGATTATGTCTCCGAAACGCATTGAAGGTGAAGTTATTGGAGTGCCACAATATAAATTGTTGCAATTACACTACTTCACTGTTTACCTCTTGTTCTTTGTTAATTTCCAGCAGTTTCAGGGCACACATTTGCTGGTATTATATCATGGTCGCGCAGAGAGTGAACCAGCCTCCCGCCCTTCATCACTGTAAATCTTCTATCAATCCTAACACGCTTCAAAATAAAAAACTTCTCAAATGATGAATATATCCTTTATTTTTAATCAGTCATCTTCCTTTATAAGGCTATGTTTAACTTTCTAACATTCAGAATTTGGTACATTTTCAAAGAAATAAAACCACATTTTTTTTATAATAATACACAAATTTATTTTTGTTTGTTTGTCTGTAGAATCAAGAAAAACAATGATGCAATATGAATAGTTACAAGGTACACAGACAATCATAAGCAGTGAAGATAATGCCTGCCACAATACTGGTATCAATTCATATTGCTGCTGCTACACAAAACTTGCATGAAAAAATTAAATCTACACAACTTTTTTTTTGGTATTTTTTATTTCATTATAATCTTTTTTTTGTTGTTGAAATTTCTGTTGTATCACATTTGTTAAGATACCTTCGTAGTGCTTTCTTTAACACATGTATTTCTTTGTGAATGAACTTCCAAGCTCTTAAGATTTTTTTTTGACACAGAAAGGTAGTAAGGTAAGTTTTTTTTTTAATTTTTTTTTTGTTTTGTTTTGCAGCTAAGAGAAGCAGATTACAATGAATACAACTACAGCCTCTGTTTATGCTGAGTGTGTTCACAATACTATTGTTTCACCAATATTCAGGATTTCCTTGCACGACACATTAATACTGAACTTTCCCTAATCCTCAGTTCTTTTGTTGCCTTGCAGCACCCAGCACGACTTTTCTTTGTTATTTGAGTTGCCATAACTCGCAGTCACTTGCATGCATATTCACTGTCAAATTTTACAAATTCTAGACGAAACACTGACAGTGATCTCATCCAAAGAAGAGGACAGGGGTGCAGATGAAGAGAATGTAACGGACTTGGACACAAGTGAAGACGGGGGTGGGGGGGTGTCAGTAATAACTCTACTACAATTTTGCATTTACATAGGTGTTACATTTTGAACTGTGAACTCATTCATTCTGCACGACCACCATTTCCAGTTCGTGGTGCCAGACATTTATGTGTTGTAAGGAAAACAAAAATTGCATCCCCCCCCCCCCCAAGGATTCGTGGGGAGTACCATCAGTAGTGCAAAATTAGGTTCAATTGACTGACGCACACTTATGAACAAATTAAAAAAAGGATTTAATTTATAAATTTTGTGTGATTGTTTTTTCTTTCTTCTATAAGCGATTGATTTTATACGTTCATGTAAACAATGCAGGGCACTTCAGTTAATTTGACGAATGGTAGGATGAGGAAAGCTGCAGCTTGGGGACGCTAGTCAAGGATAGCAGCACACATCGACCTCATTCCTGTTTGTAACTCAAACTCTTTTCTAATTATGATTTTTTATGAAATGTTTTAGTAATTTCCACAAAAATTTAAACCTGAATGTGGGAATAACCCCACGTGAGGTAAACTGAGCACTTGTGGGTGAATCTATCTAATGCTCTGTACGTAGGGGCATTCCCAGCCGCAACCTTGTGTGTGTGAAGATGGCATCAAAACCGATATTAGTGAAGTAATGTCAATGTTGAGTTGCATCAACTGTCTGATAGTGTTTATATGTATACAACTCTCAGTACAAAGAACTGGCATCAACATTTACAATATTAGTTATAATGTGCAAGCTACAGCAACCTTATTACATTAAAGGCTGGTTCTCAAAGAGCCTGACAACATGGAATGCATATCAGTTAGCATTGGAATTTAACTTCTTTTTAACTGACGAATTATGCTATTTCACCGGCTTCCAATTCAGCCGATATAATGCGGGTTAGCCAACACCAAAATTTCATAGAAACATTATCTGAATGCAGTTTCATTACATTTCTAATTCTTCTAGTTGTACCAAGCTTTCATTCCTTCGGTGTACATAAAAGTTGTTTGTATTTTTTTAGGCAATAACTTGCATATAATGACACTTTCACTAGAAGTACCAACCAGCACATATGCTACTAATTGTTGCTTTCAGCTTGCAAATATAGAGAGCACTAACGGCTACTTCATGTGATGGCCTCTGCAGTTGAGAGTCTAATGTGCGAACGCTCTGTATTTCAATTTATCATTCTTGTTGTTGTAACGTATTATAAATAAATGTTACACAAGGGAGCACATTAGGTTACATTCCCTTGAAAAGTGCCGTGTGCACATATATATCAAATTACCAGGAGCAAACAAACATTGAGGCAGACTTCTAAAAACAAATTTACAGTTATACACCCTGCAAGGAAATAACCAATAGTTAGTGTTAAGTTTTCACCAATCAGCTAGCTGCCTTAACAAAAACACCACATTTTCTTGACCCCTTCATACAAGTATGCTTTGACTGCAATGAATAAAACAGAGGACATCCTATTTTATTATAACAATCCACAGGTTTTGTCCAATCAAGTCTTAAATTTTCAAAGTGTATTTCTTACATACATGCCATATCATGCTACCTTCTATTCATTCAACTTTTACTATTTAAGGACACTCAATAGTGAATTTTTGAAAAAATTAAAAGGTGTAACATTTAAATGAATGTGAGCAAACAGATTGTCAAATTTTAAAACTTGTTTTAATTAAATTTTTGTCACTTTTAAAATTCTTCCCATAACACAACTTCTAAAAATTACCAACATCGTTTTCTTTGCAGGGGTAGGGGTGGGCGTTGCATGACATATTGTTAGAAAATTAAAACTATTACATATTTTATCCATTTTTCCCCCTAAAAAAGCTTTTTATATTACCACACAAAATTTAAGATGTTATAGAAGTATATTAAAGGAATATATAAAGGTTTAAATTTCCAAAATTTTCACTGCAGGGGTATGTTAGGATACATATGACAATAAAAATTAATTATGTTCAACAAATAACAAGTAAACGGTTGAACAGTTGTCCACTCTTTAGCACGCCACCAAACTTGGTGCAATTATTGGCAGAATTAGGTTTTTAAGTTTAATGACCAGTACAAGTATAAAGAAATGAGCCCAGGTCACATGTACAAGAGTGGTTGCTGTAATGGGGAACATTTTGATACCATTTCATGGTAAATCACAGCAAACGTCTTTACTGTCCACTTGCATGTGAATTACGGCAACTCTGGCTGGAGTGCGGCAGGCTACGAAAATGCCAATAACCAGTCTTATGTGAACGTGGTTGGTTCCCTAGAGAGCATCATCATGATTGCGGGAACGCCAAGTTTGAGATCCTTACTTTGTAAAGCGCATGTGACTGCACCACTATGTGGCTCCACAAAAATCCTGAATTTGGTTTTAATCCATGTTTTGTTTACTCTTGCACACACACTCGCGCGCACTCACGCACACCACCAGTTCTACCAACAGGACAGCAGAAAGCGTTTCAGCAGGCAGTACTGGGTTTGGGCAGTGGTTCACATTCCACGCAACACCAAATAATAACAGATCATTGTCGATCGATCGAAGAGAATCCCAATCACCGGCTGCTGAAAGTCTTGGTGCGTCCTCAGGAAACAAAAAAAATTAAACATTAAAAGTTCCCATAATCATTTGTGGGGACTTATGCAGAATTTGTACTCTTTTGAATGCTTTGACCACCTGTTGATTTTCGTTTGCTGCGGAGAGACCGTGCCCACGTGACCTCGCCTTCTCTTGGTCCATCATCACTCCTGTAGCTGACATCTACTAATTACTGTTTACAAAATTATTCCAGTTCTTCCTACCAAAATTCTTCTTTATACTTTATACTTTTATATATATCTCTCTCTCATAACTTTTTGTTCCATGATTAATTAATATTTTTATATTTTTTTGCTGTGTTTTCTCCACTGAGAGGAAACCCAAAATGCTGGTTTCGAACCCACAGCATTAAGTCTTTTTTATTCTTTTTATACACTTTTTAAAAATAATAAGACAGACGTATGTGCACAAAAACTTCCTCCATTTGTCCGTCCAGAGATCTGCCTGCGGCAATAAACAATTCTCTCTCTCTCTCTCTCTCATCACATGACTCTACAACAACCAATAAAAACAGACTCTAAACACTTAGTATTGTAATCTCAAAAACAGAACAGTAAAATAATTCTTGTGTTTAGTTTTCAGAGTCATGATACAATATAGGATTTCTTTTTCTTTATAAACTTTTCTTTTAAAAGAAAAAAAATATATGTACAATTTACATAAATAATTTACATGACGTCTGAAGTAAGGAGCTCGTATGCTCGCATCTGTAGCGAGGTTGTTGAACCCAAGTTGCTGACTAGAGGAGGGTCACACGTAACATTACTGGCTCTGGTACTGATTGGTGGCACTGCAAAGCAGATCTCCCGACAGGCAGCATCGTCTTGTCCCATCAGTCAGGCCTGCCAACCTAAAACACACATCATCTCGTCCCATCAGTCAGGTCTGCCAACCTAAAACACACATCATCTCGTCCCATCAGTCAGGTCTACCAACCTAAAACACACGTTATCTCGTCCCATCAGTCAAGGCCATCAACCTAAAACACACATCATCTCATCTCATCCCATCAGTCAGGCCTGCCAACCTAAAACACACATTATCTCATCCCATCAGTCAAGGCCATCAACCTAAAACGCACATCATCTCATCCCATCAGTCAGGCCTGCCAACCTAAAACACACATTATCTCGTCCCATCAGTCAAGGCCATCAACCTAAAACACACATCATCACATTCCATCAGTCAGGCCTGCCAACCTAAAACAAACATTATCTCGTGCCATCATCAAGGCCATCAACCTAAAATACACATCATCTCATCCCATCAGTCAGGCCTGCCAACCTAAAACACACATTATCTCGTCCCACCAGTCAGGCCTGCCAACCTAAAACACACATCAATTATACACATTGTCTTGTCCCATCAGTCAGGCCTGCCAACCTAAAACACACATCAATTATACACATCGTCTTGTCCCATCAGTCAGGTCTGCCAACCTAAAACACACATCATCTCGTCCCATCAGTCAATGCCGTCAACCTAAAACACACATCAATTATACACATTGTCTTGTCCCATCAGCCAGGCCTGCCAACCTAAAACACACATTGGTTATAAACATTGTCTTTGTGCGTACAGACAAATCTGCCAAGAAAGAAACTGCACCAGCAAGGTACTCTTGGTCCACTGTTACTTGACTGACTCAGGATCTTTCATATCAACTATGTCCACAGGTATTTACATATAACTGTAACAACAAGATACTCTTGGTCCACTGTTACTTGACTGACTCAGGATCTTTCATATCAAGTATGTCCACAAGTATTTACATATAACTGTAACAACAAGGTACTCTTGGTCCACTGTTACTTGACTGACTCAGGATCTTTCATATCAACTATGTCCACAGGTATTTACATATAACTGTAACAACAAGATACTCTTGGTCCACTGTTAATTGACTGACCCAGGATCTTTCATATCAAGTATGTCCACAAGTATTTACATATAACTGTAACAACAAGATACTCTTGGTTCACTGTTACTTGACTGACCCAGGATCTTTCATATCAACTATGTCCACAAGTATTTACATATAACTGTAACAACAAGATACTCTTGGTCCACTGTTACTTGACTGACCCAGGATCTTTCATATCAAGTATGTCCACAAGTATTTACATATAACTGTAACAACAAGATACTCTTGGTCCACTGTTACTTGACTGACTCAGGATCTTTCATATCAAGTATGTCCACAAGTATTTACATATAACTGTAACAACAAGGTACTCTTGGTCCACTGTTACTTGACTGACTCAGGATCTTTCATATCAACTATGTCCACAAGTATTTACATATAACTGCAACAACAAGGTACTCTTGGTCCACTGTTACTTGACTGACCCAGGATCTTTCATATCAACTATGTCCACAAGTATTTACATATAACTGTAACAACAAGGTACTCTTGGTCCACTGTTACTTGACTGACTCAGGATCTTTCATATCAAGTATGTCCACAAGTATTTACATATAACTGTAACAACAAGGTACTCTTGGTCCACTGTTACTTGACTGACTCAGGATCTTTCATATCAACTATGTCCACAAGTATTTACATATAACTGCAACAACAAGGTACTCTTGGTCCACTGTTACTTGACTGACTCAGGATCTTTCATATCAACAATGTCCACAGGTATTTACATATAACTGTAACAACAAGGTACTCTTGGTCTACTGTTAATTGACTGACCCAGGATCTTTCATATCAACTATGTCCACAAGTATTTACATATAACTGTAACAACAAGGTACTCTTGGTCCACTGTTACTTGACTGACCCAGGATCTTTCATATCAACTATGTCCACAGGTATTTACATATAACTGTAACAACAAGGTACTCTTGGTCCACTGTTACTTGACTGACCCAGGATCTTTCATATCAAGTATGTCCACAAGTATTTACATATAACTGTAACAACAAGGTACTCTTGGTCCACTGTTACTTGACTGACCCAGGATCTTTCATATCAAGTATGTCCACAAGTATTTACATATAACCAAAAAGTAAGATACATGACCTGCTACAGATTTGAAGTGCATCACACAGAATGAACTGTCTTGCATGTTTTAATCATGTAACTCATGTTGTATTTCTTTGAACTTAATATTGGTTACGAACTTGTAGTTTACAATTTTGTCACTATTATTCATGTATGTAAGCTAGTTACCGCAAAAAACAGTATAACTCTTATCATATAGCAAGTTTGAACACCCCAGGCAAGGGAACATACCTAGATTATCTCCATCTCGGAGAGAGTGAGACGGCTGGTACTCATGGCCACTCCGCTATCACTTGAGGTGG
Organism: Deroplatys truncata; assembly: GCA_030765065.1. Lineage (NCBI taxonomy): Eukaryota > Metazoa > Arthropoda > Insecta > Mantodea > Mantidae > Deroplatys > Deroplatys truncata. Next base: position 3,272,588 of record CM060984.1, read on the forward strand.
ACTGGATGCTGCTGTGGTCATCAGTGTCAGACTGGTTACTGGTATAGCCAATCACATCAACTTCATCTGCAACAACCAACATTTATATGTAATCAACTTTGTAGTTATGTGCAAAATTCCCAACACTGTTACATTACATGACTTTCCTTAACCACTCCTCTAGAAGCCATTGTTACAAAACCTTACTTCATGTGAAGTGAGATAAACATTTTCAGAAATGGTTTCATTATACATTTTGTCATACGTACAGGAGGATAACATTTTAAAAAACAAGGTATTGATAATTCAAACTAATAGATTGTTTTCGAAATGGCTAATAACAAATAAAAAAGCTTCCATGTTTTAAAGACACACATACTTTTTATGCAGTATGTTTAATGTATCACTTATAATTAAGCCCCGGATTCTTAGGTTCTGATCTATTTTATTCCTGACCTCCTACACTCCAAACTTTGGTTTATTTTAATGTTTTAGTTACCAACCAGTAATGTGCTTCAATTTTATAGAGCCTATATTGACCTAATTTTATGTTAGGACCTAATAAAACCTATTTTTCGTGATAGAAAATAAAAGTGCCTAATTTGGTTATTTAAGCAAATAAGAGTAGATTTATGAATATAAAAGTGTTTTTAAAACGAAGGGAGATCGTTCGAATAAGGAAACTATTAAATAATTACATTATGAAATCTTGCGCAATACTTTACAATAATAAACTTTAATTAAACCGTCCGCCACAATAATAAAGTAATTAAAACGTTCGCCGCCTTCAGTTATCATTTTGTAGCTATAGTCGAAAGAGGTGGTCAGTGGCACGTGCCATTTCTGAAACGTGTGATGTTTACATGCTGCAACAATAGGTAAAAACTAGAGGCAAACATTATAATAGCGCTGTTGAGTAGTATGCATTATTGCTTCTTCCATTATAGGGAGTTTCTAACACGACTTTTTTGAATTTGGTACTTTCAAATACATACTAAAGTTACAGTTAATTTAACTTTTTACAATTTAAAATTAGTGTTTTGAACAAAGTGTCCAGTGATTTGCATGAATATATGTATATATGTGCCAAAGATCCTATAAATTCCTAAATTCAACATATAAGATCCTATAAAATCCTAATACACTGATACATAGAACCTAATTTTAACTTTTTAGAACCTAAAAATTCGGGGCTTACTTATAATTTATCAGTCATATAGAATTCTACAGTGTGGTTGTTTTAAGGTGAGGCTGCAAACCGGCTATATGCGTGACATGTTGTACTGCAATGACCTCAGTATTTAAATGGAGTTTTATTTATGGACGCTCCTTAACCACTATGTCCTTAGCATCCCATTCTACATTGGGCGTGAAAGACCGGTAGTTTTGCTCAGAGGCCTCTTTATCAGGCTTGAGGTTCTTTTACGTGCCGTAAATCTACGACTTTACTTCCCTTCCGAAGGAAGCCATGCTAAGGATTTTTACGCCTGAAAAAAATCCATCACCCTCCGCCAGGTTTGAACCAGAAGCTAGCATGACCATGGGGGATGACTGTGATGTGGAACTGGCACGCATGATGCATCTCAAAGGTGAAAGTTTATTCCAGATCCACGTAGAGAAACTGTACGATGGTATCTCTTTGTGGGGAACCCTAACTTACGCATGTCTCAATGCAGATGGCAGTTACAGAACACCCCCAGTATAATACACAGTGTGCATATGTATGGCCTCGCCATACTGTACAAAATCCATTCAGAATGAAGAGGACTTCACAGCCATTCAATATAAGGTTATTTGTTATGGAAATATCTTAAACATATGGTATTTTAAGCTTAAGTGTTATGAAAATGTCAAAAGTAAAGACAAATTTTCATTTTGGCATACATGATTTTGTTGAAGATTGTGTCGCATTCTTGAAAGACAAACTTGTTATTTAAGTTTTTTTGTGCATTCACACACACATATATGGAACTTTTTCTAAAAATACAGTTTAGTTTTTGGATTTAAGAGACTTCAATACATGTATTTCCGTGAAACTTGAAATGTTAAATTTTGGGTAAATGCAATAATTTCTCTGAGTAGATGCTAGAGAAAGTAAAATCAAGGATTGTGTGTTGTTACTGCCAGGAGATATTCATATCAGCTAATTTTAATCCTATTTTGCTGAATATGAATATCAAAAGAAATCTTTGGCAGATTTGTAATAAGGAGTATATTGTGCTCATATCATATCACCAAATTTCCCTAAACTTTGTAATCAAAGGAATATTTTTGGTAAATTTGGCAAACTTGACTTTTAAGGCCAATTGACAACACCTTGGGTATGAGAACAGGAATGTATATTGATAGCAAAGTTAATTTTGTGAGCTGGCACATCATTTTTTTTATAACTGATCAACGATATATTTCAATACAACCAAATGTCAAAATTCAATAGAGTTAACATTTTCTAAATGAAGATACATTGGTATTCTCACTCCTATCATTGTGCCAAGCATTGTTCCTTTATTAACAGTTATTTGTTAGTTTCTAATGGAATTAATTGTTCTTTCACACAAGCCGTGTGTTGGACAGGGTCTGATTCTATCTTTCCAATAATACTTTATTCTCACTGAATACACTTTTGCATTTGCTGAAACCATCCTGCCAGACATTTTCTTCAATGGTTGCAAGTTCCCCTGCGTAGGTGGTAACAACATCTTCAGGGGTTGAAAATTTCTTTCTTTGCATGCAATTGTTACCACTGGGAACAGAAAAAAGAATCCCATGGAGCCAGGTCGGGACTGTATGGTGATGTTGGTTGTGTGTGCAGACACATTGTGATGGAGAAGCATCCCTCGCAGTTCTTGAAGTTTGGCAAAAGCTTTTGGCAGGCAAACCGTGGTGTACGAACCAGAAGAATGGCAGGGACACTGCTGACTGCCACTTGGTCTTTGGATCAAGCTGATAATACCATTCAACACGGCATGTTTTTGTTCTTCTGTCAAACTGTGAGGCGCCCACTGGGATGAGACCTTCCTCACATGTAGCATTTTCAAAATGCTGCCTCAACTTCTTTAAATGTCACGCAATTATTTTTGCAATGCATTTTCTCAACAGTCACCATTGTTGCTGGATGCTAGTTTCTCTCCTCATGTTTTAAAGATTTTTGACCTCTTTGAAATTCGTGAAACCACTGGAAAACTGCAACACGGAAGGAGCAATGTCCCCAAAAGCCTATTGCAAATGTTCGACCCTCTTCAGCTCCATTGCAAGGACCTGCACGCCGCGGGAGTTGGAGATACCAGTTTAACCTGGGTCAACTTTCACTTTCCAACATCTCGTATAAACAAACTACAAATGACACTTTCACTAGAAGAACCAACACTCAATGCAGTTTCTTGCAGCTTGTGACCAGAGAGAGTTCCAGCAGCTGTTTCCTGTCTCAGCTATTAAGCAGCAGCTTTTACAAGCTGACAAAACCTTACAACTTTCAGAAACTTCCACTACCCTAACACACAAATCAACATAAAACCTTGTACACTTATACTATAGGACGCAACAAAAATTATAAGCAATGTTACAGCTCTCAAAATCTACCCCTACATTATGTACAATCTGGACAAATGTTGCACACATTTTAGATCTCAGGAAAAATAATACAGCTTTCAAAATTAACTCTATCCTTTATTTTCAACCACTTATACAGGTTTGTGGACCTCAAACTGAATTTAGAAATTTTAAAATAGTAACCGCTTAAGAAAGAGACTTAATAATACAAGCCACTTAGATATAAAAGGTAGAGCAAGTATTTATTGTATTCCATACACTGAGATTTCACTGCAATTGCACATTTTGAGACTCCATGAATGAATAAATAAATAAAATTTAAAAAAAATTCAGAAAAAGGTCTATGTTTGTGGACTCAGAAAGGAAAAATCAGTTAAATACCAAACTTGATATTTAAGTTTGCCTTGTAAGAGGAATGCAACACTAACATTTTCTGAATAATGGCTCTAACTTTTCTCAAAATATCATATGTTTAAGATATTTACATGACAAATAAAATGTGTATACTGAATTTTCTACGAATATCCTATGAAGTCCTCTTCATTCTGAATGACTTTTGTACGGGATGTCCGGGTTAAACAAAGAATATAAAATGCAATAAGTTGAAAAGTAATTGAGATATTTATTGGCAGTTTGTTTCTACAAGTAGGGTAACTCAAAATGTGTCCTCACACACCTCGATGTGTGCACCATTAGTGGTGCAACAGACATCCAGCGATCTGGGAGCTCCAATATGTCTTGTTGCATTAGCTACGATGAACCTGTCTTTTACGTACTCCATCACTATGTGGGGGTGTTTACCGTCTGAGAATCACACCATTTGCCACAATTGTCTCTGGTTTCATTTTGTACACACATGTAACAGCCTACTTGCTTGGCATGGCAGCCAAAAATAATGTATCAGTGTAGCTTTGCTGTGGAGTCCACATGGCAGTTACGCACACACCCAGAAAACATTTTGTTACCATAGTTATCTCAACTTATTACATGTTTAACCGGGACACTCTGAATGTAAATCAATTTTTTTGTTATACTTCCTTCAAGTGGTATGTCACCATTTGCTATTTCCTTGTGGTCATGCATCTCAAATCTGTTACATAGCAATACACTTTTTTATTTTTATATCTACTTCATTTTAGTCGACATAAACCTTTCGGAAACAGCGATAGTCAAATGTTTAACAAGTGGATGCTATACGCTGTCTTCCATACTGTTTCTAGGATATCACGAGAAACAACAGGACTTTAAAAGAATGGCTGAACCATCTCAGAAATGGCTTATGTCACAAAAAGCTGTGTGCTTTAAAGAGATCTACATTTCTTGTGTAGTAAATTTTCGTCTATCAGTTACATAAGATCATACAAAATTACTTCCAAATGAAGAAGACTTCACAGGCTATTTCCAGAAAATTGAAGACAAGCATTTTATTTGTCATGTAAATATATGGTATTTTAATCAAAATCATTAAACTATTTTTATAAAATAAACAATTTGAAAAATCTTTCATGTAAACGGTAGTTTGGGGTGCAGGGATTTCCTTGAAAATTTGTGGTAGATATTGAACTTTAATACCAAGTGTGATGTTTATCCGAATCTGAGTTTTTTTTATTTCTTTTTAATTTTATTTATTCAGGGGTCTTTAAAAGATATAATTGTGGTGAAATCTTAATACAGAATTTTTGGGTGCAATGCAATACCTCCCATATTTACTATACATGGTATAGAAAGTAAAAATCTGACTATAGCTTTACGCCACTGTACTTTGTTATACCTACAAGGAGTACTAGATAGAAGAATAATTAGTAGAAAAAGTCATGCAAATGGAAAACAGCAATGGAACACACCCAAAAGTCTTCTTGCATTCTCTAGGTTAAAATTACAATTTCTTCTGTATTAATTGCGACAAAATCAACTGTATACATCAAACTTGCTACAAAATGTCACAATTGTTCTCCGTGTGTCATTAGCCATTTCTTAACAACAGCACCGCCCCCTTTAAGGGGAGACTAATTACCAATTACATTTTCAATTTTTTGTGCTATCTTATAATTTGATATATGCTTTATATTTGTTACTGCATATACCATCTTGTGTTGCAAATTCTGGAACACTTCACAATAAATCTGATATGATACATTCACATGACTTTCTCTACTGTATATCTTTATTAGTGGGTATACAAACTAGTCTTATTAAAGCTTATTTTTCTGTCTAGTTCATTTTAAACGAGATAAATCTTTACAGAAACAGCTACATTACAAAGACAAGAGCGATAGTCAAATGTTTAACAACTGGACGCTATATGCTGGCCTTCCATGACATCGCAAGAAACAACTGAAAGAATGGCTAAGTATTCCACAGTTCAAATCATTAATAAAAGATATCTCACACATGGCTGACCCGCAAAAATAAAAGTTATTTCAAATAAATTGTGTATTTTGAAGATATCTACATTTTCGTTCCATCACTTGACGCTTACAACACTCCTTCCAGACGAAGTGGACATCACTAGCTGTTCCCAGATATATGTTTTATTTGTCATGTAAAGGGTAGTTTGGGAGGCGGGGATTGTGTCACATCTTTAGAAGGTACTGAACCTAAATAACAAGTGTGGTATTTATCCAACTTTTCGTTTTTTCAGCTATGTTGTTCAGACACACACAGACCTTTTCCTAAAATTGCTTTTTCGATGGTGAAATCTCAGTATTGAATAAATACCTTCTCTACGTACTATAAACAGTTGAGGAGAGAGGTAAACTTCAGCCCAGCTTTTAGGGAAGGTTTTTATCCATAAATTGGCACTACTGTCAAGTATGGCAGCTTCAAGGCATGTGGTTTCTTTCTTTGCAAATATATACAAGTTTTTTCCTCTATTTTTCTGCAAACGGCATTTTCTCAGAAACTATTGAAGATAGATGATAATTAAATTTTAGGATGATGAAAACAATCTCTAAGTTCTCTTGTGGGTCTACTTTGTTGTTAACAACTTGGTTGGTTATGTTTAAAAACAATTATTGCTGATAAATTTTAATCAAAAGATGGGACAAACATAATGTAGTTTCATGTACATCCTGGAAATGTTTCAGTCTTACGTATACTAGCTGGCACATGGGTAGTTTTTGATAACATAATTAATTTCCCTTACCCCCTGTTCTTTATAAAACTACTACAAGACACTGTAAACAACAAAATAAAACAATTCTTCAACAATCACAATTTCTAATGATGACTTCCCAAAAATGCAGTTTGACAACTTCCATGTTCTCACATTTTGGCTGTCTCAGTTGAGAAGAAAACTAGCAGTGTAAGTAACGTGAATATAATGTGATTCTCAGTAACTAACATACATAAGACTACTGATAAAATATAAGAAAGACAAAACAAAAGAAAACCCAAAATTAACATTCAAAGGAGAAGAAAAAAGAGAAACCACAAACTGTAATAACTGAATATCCGAACAGATATTTGTTACTCTCAAGTTGGCACCATGCAGACTTTTGTATGTTATTTTATATCAACAGTATTCTTTACTCTGATTTGATGCTGTTGCTCTTATCACAGCCCAATATTATCAAACAAGCAAGCATAGCCATAGCTGTTGTAATTGTTTATTTCACATCTTAGTACTCCACAATCAATGTCAGAGAGAAAATCAACAAATAATAACAATATGTGAACACTGTTCCTTTGTAGGGACGTGACAGCCTAGGTAATCATTATTATTATTATTATGGCAATGATCGACGTATTACAATTGTATTGGAGAAAGATATACACTTTTTTATGCAACATGTAAAATGAGATAATTGTGTGACAATTTCAAATTCCAAGTTACACAGTACTTTGTGTCATAACTTACTGTGCCAAATTTGCTCAAAATTGGTACAATAGTGTAGAAGTCCATAAGCAACCATGTACTCACCAGACTCTGAGATGGAGGAGGGCGAAGATGATGACGACGTGGATGTGCTACACTCGGACACAGAACGCCTCTTAGTGTGCGCTGCATTCAGCTGTTCCAGCCGCCGCCTCAAGTAACGGTGTTCCCTGTGGAGGTTCTCCTTGTGAGCAGCATGTTTTCTTTCTTTATCCTCCAGATTCTGCAACAGCACACACTCTTATATCCCTTTCCTCCACAAACTGTGTTTCTCTCTCACTAAACCTGTTCACGCTACAGTCAAATGCAAATGAAGTGACAGAAACAGCACATGTATAATACACTTGTATACTTCTTGTGTGGCCATATTACGGGAAATTGCTTGCTCTGCACTGCGCTACTACTAATCAGTTCTGTTCCGTCTAAATAGTAGATGTGAAGTCTATGATACAACAAGTTTGATATGTTGTGAGACCACGTATTACTGTTAATACTGTTATAACGTCAGCACACAGAATCTTCTTGTATGATTCCTATGTGACAACAAACTCTTGTAGAGAAGTGAGACAGATTCCCTGCTGTTATAATACCAGCACACAGAATCTTCATGTATGATTCCTATGTGACAACAAACTCTTGTAGAGAAGTGAGACAGATTCCCTGTTGTTATAATGGCAGCACACAGAATCTTCATGTATGATTCCTTTGTGACAACAAACTCTTGTAGAGAAGTGAGACAGATTCCCTGTTGTTATAATACCAGCACACAGAATCTTCATGTATGATTCCTATGTGACAACAAACTCTTGTAGAGAAGTGAGACAGATTCCCTGCTGTTATAATACCAGCACACAGAATCTTCATGTATGATTCATGTGACAACAAACTCTTGTAGAGAAGTGAGACAGATTCCCTGTTGTTATGTCAGCACACAGAATCTTCATGTATGATTCATGTGACAACAAACTCTTGTAGAGAAGTGAGACAGATTCCCTGCTGTTATGTCAGCACACAGAATCTTCATGTATGATTCCTATGTGACAACAAACTCTTGTAGAGAAGTGAGACAGATTCCCTGCTGTTATAATACCAGCACACAGAATCTTCATGTATGATTCATGTGACAACAAACTCTTGTAGAGAAGTGAGACAGATTCCCTGTTGTTATAATACCAGCACACAGAATCTTCATGTATGATTCATGTGACAACAAACTCTTGTAGAGAAGTGAGACAGATTCCCTGCTGTTATAATACCAGCACACAGAATCTTCATGTATGATTCATGTGACAACAAACTCTTGTAGAGAAGTGAGACAGATTCTCTGTTGTTCGTGCGCCTCACAGAAAAACGGGATGTTCTTGATAAGGAACCAAAATTAAGTTGATGTTTTTCTTACAGGGAAAAATCTGGAGAAAAGTTAGAACGATTTTCAAAAGGAATATCTATGAAAGCTTGCACCAAAATCAGGAATTTTACAAATCTCAGCTTGAAATGTTATGAATGTTGTAAAATTACAACCCTGCAAGATAAGAGTAGCTCAGAAATTACAACCAGACGGCCATGTGAGTAGTTATTTTGTGCAGTTGGGTGTTGGATAATGTTAATGATTGCTCTATTGAACCGTGGCCATATTAAATGCCTTGAGACATCTGTGGACAACATTTCCAACTTCTTCTGTGTGTTTATATTATGTGTAATTTGCCAGCATTTCAATTTAATGGGTTATGAATATCTGACTCCCCCAGTAAACTGTGTGGCAAGAAAATTCCTGCTAGACCAGCCATATGCCCAAATAAGGGATCTGTATTTCAGTTACAGGAAGTTTAGTAGAGGAGCAATTGCCTCCGTGTCCGTATGTGATCTTATAATGCAATGAAGCACCACAAATATGTTTTACAAATTTTAAATTTCCTTGTACTGAGATGATCTGCTGAAATAAGATAACTCCGCATCTAGATTTTAGACATTAATTGTAACAAAACTCATGAGCAAAGAACATGCTTTTTACTGCAATACACATTTTGTTGGTAGTATCTGCCGTTCTCATTATGTAACAATCTTAATGCACTGGAGCTCCCACTCACATGTTGGCATAAACATAAAGAGCTAACACTTTAGCATTACCTCTCTACCACTCCTGTTGGTGGCAAATATCTCACGTTGGTACAGTCCTGATTCAAACTTTACCCTTGTTGATTTGTGGAAGGGAGTATCTGACAACGGTTATAGCCTTTTAATGATAGTGGAAAGGTCTTACCTGAATAAGTCACGTGTGGGTTGTAGTGGATTTTCACTACAGGCCCAAATTGCACAAAAACTAATAAACAGTGCAACCTAAAGAGCCAGTAGCCAAGGTGAGGACAGCAGTGACACAAGAAAATCATCTTGTCAGCCAATTTAGAACATCTAAAGAACCAGTAGCCAAGGTGAGGGCAGCAGTGACACAAGAAATCCCTCTGCCAGCCAATTTAGAACATCTAAAGAGACAGTAGCCAAGCTGATGGCAGCAGTGACGCCAGAAAATTCTCTTGCCAGCCAATTTAGAGAATCTAAAGATCCAGTAGCGAAGCTGTGGGCAGCAGTGACACAAGAAATCCCTCTGCCAGCCATTTTAGAACATCTAAAGAGCCAGTAGCCAAGGTGAGGGCAGAAGTGACATCAGCAAATCCTCTTGTCAGCCAATTTAGAACATCTAAAGAGCCAGTAGCCAAGGTGAGGGCAGCAGTGACACAAGAAATCCCTCTGCCAGCCAATTTAGAACATCTAAAGAGCCAGTAGCCAAGGTGAGGGCAGAAGTGACATCAGCAAATCCTCTTGTCAGCCAATTTAGAACATCAATAGAGCCAGTAGCCAAGGTGAGGGCAGCAGTGACACAAGAAATCCCTCTGCCAGCCAATTTATAACATCTAAAGAGCCAGTAGCCAAGGTGAGGCCAGCAGTGACAACAAGAAATCCCTCTGCCAGCCAATTTATAACATCTAAAGAGCCAGTAGCCAAAGTGAGGGCAGAAGTGACATCAGCAAATCCTCTTGTCAGCCAATTTAGAACATCAATAGAGCCAGTAGCCAAGGTGAGGGCAGCAGTGACACAAGAAATCCCTCTGCCAGCCAATTTATAACATCTAAAGAGCCAGTAGCCAAGGTGAGGGCAGCAGTGACACAACAAATCCCTCTGCCAGCCAATTTATAACATCTAAAGAGCCAGTAGCCAAAGTGAGGGCAGCAGTGACACAAGAAATCCCTCTGCCAGCCAATTTAGAACATCAATAGAGCCAGTAGCCAAGGTGAGGGCAACAGTGACACCAGAAAATCCTCTTGTCAGCCAATTTAAAACATCTAAAGAGCCAGTAGCCAAGGTGAGGGCAGCAGTGACACCAGAAAATCCACTTGTCAGCCAATTTAAAACATCTAAAGAGCCAGTAGCCAAGGTGAGGGCAGCAGTGACACCAGAAAATCCTCTTGCCAGCCAATTTAGAGCATCCAAAGAGCCAGTAGCGAAGCTGTGGGCAGCAGTGACACAAGAAATCCCTCTGCCAGCCATTTTAGAACATCTAAAGAGCCAGTAGTCAAGGTGAGGGCAGCAGTGGCAACAAGAAATACCTCTGCCAGCCAATTTAAAACATCTAAAGAGCCAGTAGCCAAGGTGAGGGCAGCAGTGACACCAGAAAATCCTCTTGTCAGCCAATTTAAAACATCTAAAGAGCCAATAGCCAGGGTGAGGGCAGCAGTGACACCAGAAAATCCTCTTGTCAGCCAATTTAGAACATCTAAAGAGCCAGTAGCCAAGGTGAGGGCAGCAGTGAAACAACAAAATCCTCTTGTCACCCAATTTAAAACATCTAAAGAGCCAGTAGCCAAGGTGAGGGCAGCAGTGACACCAGAAAATCCTCTTGTCAGCCAATTTAGAACATCTAAAGAGCCAGTAGCGAAGGTGAGGGCAGCAGTGACACCAGAAAATCCTCTTGTCAGCCAATTTAAAACATCTAAAGAGCCAGTAGCGAAGGTGAGGGCAGCAGTGACACCAGAAAATCCTCTTGTCAGCCAATTTAGAACATCTAAAGAGCCAGTAGCGAAGGTGAGGGCAGCAGCGGCACAAGAAATCCCTCTGCCAGCCAATTTAGAACATCAATAGAGCCAGTAGCCAAGGTGAGGGCAGCAGTGACACAAGAAATCCCTCTGCCAGCCAATTTAGAACATCTAAAGAGCCAGTAGCCAAGGTGAGGGCAGCAGTGACAAGAAATCCCTCTGCCAGCCAATTTAGAACATCTAAAGAGCCAGTAGCGAAGGTGAGGGCAGAAGTGACACCAGAAAATCCTCTTGTCAGACAATTTAAAACATCTAAAGAGCCAGTAGCCAAGGTGAGGGCAGCAGTGACACCAGAAAATCCTCTTGTCAGCCACTTTAAAACATCTAAAGAGCCAGTAGCCAAGGTGAGGGCAGAAGTGACATCAGCAAATCCTCTTGTCAGCCAATTTAGAACATCTAAAGAGCCAGTAGCCAAGGTGAGGGCAGAAGTGACATCAGCAAATCCAGAACATCTAAAGAGCCAGTAGCCAAGGTGAGGGCAGCAGTGACACCAGAAAATCCTCTTGTCAGCCAATTTAAAACATCTAAAGAGCCAGTAGCCAAGGTGAGGGCAGCAGTGACACCAGAAAATCCTCTTGCCAGCCAATTTAAAACATCTAAAGAGCCAGTAGCCAAGGTGAGGGCAGCAGTGACACCAGAAAATCCTCTTGCCAGCCAATTTAGAACATCTAAAGAGCCAGTAACCAAGGTGAGGACAGCAGTGACACAAGAAAATCCTCTTGTCAGTAAATTTAGAACATATAAAGAGCCAGCAGCCAAGGTGAGGGCAACAGTGACACAAGAAATCCCTCTACCAGCCAATTTAGAACATCTAAAGAGCCAGTAGCCGAGGTGAGGGCAGCAGTGACACCAGAAAATCCTCTTGTCAGCCAATTTAGAACATCTAAAGAGCCAGTAGCCAAGGTGAGGGCAGCAGTGACACCAGAAAATCCTCTTGTTAGCCAATTTAGAACATCTAAAGAGCCAGTAGCCAAGGTGAGGACAGCAGTGACACCAGAAAATCCTCTTGTCAGTAAATTTAGAACATCTAAAGAGCCAGTAGCCAAGGTGAGGGCAGAAGTGAGATCAGCAAATCCTCCTGTCAGTAAATTTAGAACATCTAAAGAGCCAGTAGCCAAGGTGAGGGCAGCAGTGACACAAGAAAATCCTCTTGTCAGTAAATTTAGAACATCTAAAGAGCCAGTAGCCAAGGTGAGGGCAGAAGTGACATCAGCAAATCCTCTTGTCAGCCAATTTGGAACATCTAAAGAGTCAGTAGCCAAGGTGCGGGCAGCAGTGACACAAGAAATCCCTCTCCCAGCCAATTTAGAACATCTAAAGAGCCAGTAGCCAAGGTGAGGGCAGAAGTGACATCAGCAAATCCTCTTGTCAGCCAATTTGGAACATCTAAAGAGTCAGTAGCCAAGGTGAGGACAGCAGTGACACCAGAAATGCCTCTGCCAGCCCCATTAGACCATCCAAAGGGACTGTTTATAGAATAATCCACCAAAATATGGGCCTGCAATAGCAGTATAAAGCATGCGGGCATGTGTTGAAAGAGGTCACCTCAGGGGACTTTTATATGCATGAACACCACTGGCAGGTGAAGCATACATTTATCTAGATGATGCAAACAAACCCTATGCTGTTTACTGCACTGAGGGGAAACTCAACATTCACAGAGTTGGACTCGACCACCATAGGAGCGTCAGGGACCCAGTTGTATGCTGAAGATGCCCAAATGTTTGGATCTGAGGAACCAAGCAACTAGCCGGGACTAGGGTGCTATACATTTTGTTGTAGCCCAGTGAAGAGGGACCATGATCATGATGAAGGATAGACACACAGATAAGCTCTGGTTTATCATAACACTGTATACCATTTACTAGAGGTCACTAGTGGTGCTATACATTTTGTTACAGCCCAGTGAAGGGGGACCATGATAATGATGGATAGACACACAGATAAGCTCTGGTTTATCATAGTACTGTATACCATTTACTAGAGGTCACTAGTGGTGCTATACATTTTGTTAGAGCCCAGTGAAGGGGGACCATGATCATGATGAAGGATAGACACACAGATAAGCTCTGGTTTATCATAGCACTGTATACCATTTACTAGAGGTCACTAGTGGTGCTATAGGGTTTGTTGCAGCTCAGTGAAGATGATCCATGATCATGATGAAGGATACACACACAGATAAGCTCTGGTTTATCATAGCACTGTATACCATTTACTAGAAGTCACTAGTGGTGCTATACATTTTGTTGCAGCCCAGTGAAGGTGGACCATGATCATGATGAAGGATACACACACAGATAAGCTCTGGTTTATCATAGCACTGTATACCATTTACTAGAAGTCACTAGTGGTGCTATACATTTTGTTGCAGCCCAGTGAAGGTGGACCATGTTCATGATGAAGGATACACACACAGATAAGCTCTGGTTTATCATAGCACTGTATACCATTTACTAGAAGTCACTAGTGGTGCTATAGGGTTTGTTGTAGCTCAGTGAAGATGGACCATGATTATGATGAAGGATACACACACAGATAAGCTCTGGTTTATCATAACACTGTGTACCATTTACTAGAAGTCACTAGTGGTGCTATACATTTTGTTGCAGCCCAGTGAAGGTGGACCATGTTCATGATGAAGGATACACACACAGATAAGCTCTGGTTTATCATAGCACTGTATACCATTTACTAGAAGTCACTAGTGGTGCTATACATTTTGTTGCAGCCCAGTGAAGGTGGACCATGATCATGATGAAGGATACACACACACATAAGCTCTGGTTTATCATAGCACTGTATACCATTTACTAGAAGTCACTATTGGTGCTATACATTTTGTTGCAGCCCAGTGAAGGTGGACCATGATCATGATGAAGGATACACACACAGATAAGCTCTGGTTTATCATAGCACTGTATACCATTTACTAGAAGTCACTAGTGGTGCTATACATTTTGGTGCAGCCCGGTGAAGGTGGACCATGATCATGATGAAGTATACACACACACAGATAAGCTCTGGTTTATCATAGCACTGTATACCATTTACTAGAGGTCACTAGTGGTGCTATACATTTTGTAGTAGCCCAGTGAAGGGGACCATGATCATGATGAAGGATAGACACACAGATAAGCTCTGGTCTATCATAACACTGTATACCATTTACTAGAAGTCACTAATGGTGCTATACATTTTGTTGTAGCCCAGTGAAGGTGGACTATGATCATGATGGACAGACACACAGATAAGCTCTAGTTTATCATAGCACTGTATACCATTTACTAGAAGTCACTAGTGGTGCTATACATTTTGTTGTAGCCCAGTGAAGGTGGACTATGATCATGATGAAGTATACACACACAGATAAGCTCTTGTTTATCATAGCACTGTATACCATTTACTAGAAGTCACTAGTGGTGCTATACATTTTGTTGTAGCCCAGTGAAGGTGGACTATGATCATGATGAAGTATACACACACAGATAAGCTCTAGTTTATCATAGCACTGTATACCATTTACTAGAGGTCACTAGTGGTGCTATACATTTTGTAGTAGCCCAGTGAAGGTGGACTATGATCATGATGAAGTATACACACACAGATAAGCTCTTGTTTATCATAGCACTGTATACCATTTACTAGAGGTCACTAGTGGTGCTATACATTTTGTAGTAGCCCAGTGAAGGGGACCATGATCATGATGAAGGATAGACACACAGATAAGCTCTGGTCTATCATAACACTGTATACCATTTACTAGAGGTCACTAGTGGTGCTATACATTTTGTTACACCCCAGTGAAGGGGGACCATGATCATGATGAAGTATACACACACACAGATAAGCTCTGGTTTATCATAACACTGTATACCATTTACTAGAAGTCACTAATGGTGCTATACATTTTGTTACACCCCAGTGAAGGGGGACCATGATCATGATGGATAGACACACAGATAAGCTCTGGTTTATCATAACACTGTATACCATTTACTAGAAGTCACTAATGGTGCTATACATTTTGTTACAGCCCAATAAAGTTGGACCATGTTCATTATGAAGGATACACACACAGATAAGCTGTGGTTTATCATAACTAGGGCTAGGATTTTTATGACCTAAAAATCACCATAATATGCACAAAAGAATATGCTGTTATGACCAAACATTTACCAAAATATGCACAATAACATAATAAATATGACCTAACAATATTAAAATGAGGTAAAATTTCTATTGTAAAATATATTAGTAAGTCAATTTTGATAATGAATTATTTATTTGGGAGTAAAATGCACATGAGAAGCAAGCTAAACTATGTAATTTGACATTCCAGTATGATTTTTATTAACGTTATAGGAACATAGTTAACCTATGTGCTTTTTACATCCTCATTCTACTTCATATAAGCTCTGAGTTGCAATACACAATGAATACCTTGTGCAAATTTTTAAATGAAAAAGACACCCTATTGTCAGCCAACAAAGCCTTGTACTTCGAAAAGCTCCCTTCTACTTCAGCTGACACAAGAGGAGCATATTTAAAATGAACAATATCATTTGAATATAAATCTGAATGATTAAGACAGAACTTTTCACCCAACAAAATCGCAGAAATGGAACACAGTGTATGATACCCTTCGCTTTTTTTTTTAACACCTTTTCCACTTTCTTTGACACTTCTTTTCCCAGTTTACCACAAACACACTCTAATTTATTCACTACTTTTTTCACTTGTTCTATCTGCTTCACTAGTGGATCTTCTGATTCCTCCAAAGCAGTTATAACAGCAGGAATAAATCCAAAATTTGATTTTATGTATGAAAGTTTGCCTGAAATTTCACCATTAGACATTAATTCTTGAGCTAGTCCAACTGAAGTAGCATCACTGTTATCGAATGAATTAATGATGCTTTTCACAACGTTGAAGTTCTGGCAGTAATAGTTGCAGGCATCAATCCAGGACCTCCATCTTGTCAAAATGGGAGATGGTGGCAAGGGAATGTCTGGAGCTAACAACTTGAATGCTGCAACACGTGAAGGGGCTTTCAAAAATATCTTTTTGACACAACCAATAAATTTGTCAACGTCACTGAATTTACTATGAATCTCCTCTGCAACTCGGTGCCAGGCGTGAGCTAAACAAGTCGCATGCACCATTTTACTGTACAATGCTTTTAGAGAATTGGCAGCTTTCACCACATAAGGTGTAGCATCCGTTACGAAGAGAAGTACATTGACATGCTTAGCACCTTTGAGGCATATGGCACCCATAGATCTGTCGAACAACTTAGAAATGGTGGAAAAATTTACTTTTTCTAAATGTTCACAGTTTATTAGAAACTTTTCGCCTGGACCATCTTCTTCCAAAGTTCCCACAATGACATTTGCAATATATTTTCCCATAGAGTCTTGGGTATCAATTGATGAAACTACAATGTTTTTATTTACAAACTGTTGTCTGTTTTGTTGTATTGTTTTTTCATAGCTTCGGCTGACGAAGTTCTTTCTTAACGTGAAAGAATCAGGAAGAGATATGCCCGTGTATTTTTCTAAGAATTCACGAAATTTTGGATGGTTTAGTTTACTTAAGGGAATATCAGCACAAAGGAAAGCTGTACAAAGTTCTTCGCAGAATGGTGAATAAGACTGGCGGGATTCCCCTAGGAGCATTTGCTGTAGTGTTTTTTCATTTTCAATCCATTGTACTCCACGTTTGTGTTTATCTTTTGCCACATGCTGCTGAACGTTAAATGGCTTCTCCACAGTTACTATTACGTTGCACAGTTTACAATACACTATTTTACCATCGCTTGAAAATACTTTCTCACCATATTGAGACACAAACTTTTTTAGTTTTACTTGAACATTTTGCTTCACTTTAGGCAATTTTTTTAACTGTACTGCACACGCTTACGACTGCAATAAGACTGAATAACACAATGAGTTAATTAGACACTTGTCTGCAGTCCAGGGTCCAGAATGACTTAATCAGCTATCTGCTCATAGAGTAACAATAGCTTACAAAAACTAACTGATGCGTAAGGCTGAAGTACATATTGTGAATTCAAAGGAAACAGGGAAGGAAGGAAGGAAGGAAGGAAGGAAGGAAGGTAGATATTTGCCATTTTCCAGGAAACAAAATGAGGTGTATAATTCTGAGAAATGTAACACGGAAGAAATAAATTGCATGAGAAAGTTCTTTTCTTCTTGAAAGATTGAAAATATGACGAATATGACCATTTACTTACTAAAATATGTTCTATCAGAGAGAAATGGCCATATATGCAAAAATATGACTTAACAAACTAGGTTAATTCATTTTGCTGTTTCATAAGAAGCATTTATATGTATTTAAGGATCATGTCAGTCCTACCAAAAGATACATGCCCTATCATAAAAATCCTAGCCCTAATCATAACACTGTATACCATTTACTAGTGGTGCTATACATTTTGTTACAGCCCAGTGAAGGGGACCATGATCATGATGAAGGATAGACACACATATAAGCTCTGGTCAATCATAACACTGTATACCATTTACTAGAGGTCACTAGAATGCTATACATTTTGTTACAGCCCAGTGAAGAGGGACCATGATAATGATGAAGAACAGACACACAGATAAGCTCTGGTCAATCATAACACTGTATACCATTTACTAGAGGTCACTAGAATGCTATACATTTTGTTACAGCCCAGTGAAGAGGGACCATGATAATGATGAAGAACAGACACACAGATAAGCTCTGGTCAATCATAACACTGTATACCATTTACTAGAGGTCACTAGAATGCTATACATTTTGTTACAGCCCAGTGAAGAGGGACCATGATAATGATGAAGAACAGACACACAGATAAGCTCTGGTCTATCATAACACTGTATACCATTTACTAGAGGTCACTAGGATGCTATACATTTTGTTACAGCCCAGTGAAGAGGGACCATGATCATGATGAAGGGTAGACACACAGATAAGCTCAGGTCTATCATAACACTGTATACCATTTACTAGAGGTCACTAGTGCTGCTATACATTTTGTTACAGCCCAGTGAAGAGGGACCATGATCATGATGAAGGATAGACACACAGATAAGCTCTGGTCTGTCATAGTACTGTATACCACTTACTAGAGCTCACTAGTGGTGTTATACATTTTGTTGCAGCCCAGTGAAGGGGGACCATGATCATGATGGATAGACACACAGTTAAGCTTTGGCCTATAATAGCACTGTATACCATTTACTAGAGGTCACTAGTGGTGTTATACATTTTGTTGCAGCCCAGTGAAGGGGGACCATGATCATGATGGATAGGCACACAGTTAAGCTTTGGCCTATAATAGCACTGTATACCATTTACTAGAGGTCACTAGTGGTGTTATACATTTTGTTGCAGCCCAGTGAAGGGGGACCATGATCATGATGAAGGATACACACACAGATAAGCTCTGGTCTATCGTAGCACTGTATACCATTTACTAGAAGTCACTAGTGGTTCTATACATTTTGTTACAGCCCAGTGAAGGGGACCATGATCATGATGAAGGGTAGACACACAGATAAGCTCAGGTCTATCATACTACTGTATACCATTTACTAGAGGTCACTAGTGGTGGTATACATTTTGTTACAGCCCAGTGAAGAGGGACCATGATCATGATGGATACACACACAGATAAGATCTGGTCTATCATAACACTGTATACCATTTACTAGAGTTCACTAGGGTGCTATACATTTTGTTACAACCCACTGAAGAGGGACCATGATCATGATGAAGGATAGACACACAGATAAGCTCTGGTCTATCATAACACTCTATACCATTTACTAGAGGTCACTAGTGGTGCTATACATTTTGTAGCAGCCCAGTGAAGAGGGACCATGATCATGATGAAGGATAGACACTCAGATAAACTCTGGTCTATCATAACACTCTATACCATTTACTAGAGGTCACTAGTGGTGCTATACATTTTGTAGCAGCCCAGTGAAGAGGGACCATGATCATGATGAAGGATAGACACACAGATAAGCTCTGGTCTATCATAACACTCTATACCATTTACTAGAGGTCACTAGTGGTGCTATACATTTTGTAGCAGCCCAGTGAAGAGGGACCATGATCATGATGAAGGATAGACACTCAGATAAACTCTGGTTTATCATAGCACTGTATACCATTTACTAGAGTCACTAGTGCTGCTATACATTTTGTTGCAGCCCAGTGAAGAGGGACCATGATCATGAAGGATACACACACAGATAAGCTCTGGTCTATCATAACACTATATACCATTTACTAGAGGTCACTAGTGGTGCTATACATTTTGTAGCAGCCCAGTGAAGAGGGACCATGATCATGATGAAGGATAGACACACAGATAAGCTCTGGTCTATCATAACACTGTATACCATTTACTAGAGGTCACTAGTGGTGCTATACATTTTGTAGCAGCCCAGTGAAGAGGGACCATGATCATGATGAAGGATAGACACTCAGATAAACTCTGGTTTATCATAGCACTGTATATTAGTAGTGCGGTACATTCGGGCTGTTATCTTAAGTTACAATGTAACACAATAAAAATTAATATTTAGTCATGTGCATGGTAAAAATGAGTGACACTTTGAATCAGCAGAAAAAACCGTAAAAGCTGGCAAGTAGGTAAAGAGAAGGGATACATACACACCTTTATGAAACGTTTTGCTTTCGTTAGCAGGCCGAGTGTGGTGTGTCGGGAGGCCTCTGGGCCTAGGGGTACCATCTCCTTCAGCTTCTCTAGGCAGTTACGGAGGTGTGCCCGCCTGGAAGCAATACACAATAACAGAGTTATGATAAACGTTTTCAACAGAAGTAATGTAAACAGTGAAGCTTTCATATTAAATAAAGAAATAATGGAGTTAATGATATTTTCAGTTTCATTGGACACATTTCAAAGAGGAAGTCTCTGCTGTAGTCATTCTTGTGCTACCATCTGATGGAGAAATTTATTATGTTACCTAGTAGGTAGTCTTTCCAAATTCATGACTGTGCATGCATTTTCAGCTGCAGTAATTGTGTGATTAGAACATATCAAACAACTGTTAGTGTACAAGCATGTTCTAAGTGAAGAATCATCAGTTTGTGAGATGCTGCAAACTCAACACAGTATAAAGATAATCCAAAAACAAAACATGAACTCAAACTGGCAATAGCAAGTTACATTAATTCGGTGACAAAAGAAACACTAATCAAAATGTTTAATAATAAAATGAAACTCATGAAAATTGCACACCCAAACTATTCTTTACATGCAAAATTAATATTTTCTAAAAGATGGCTTTAACGGTTTTGTTTAAAATATAATATGTTTAAGATATTTTCATGATAAAGGAAAAGTATATCTTGAACTTTCTGGGAATAGTCTCTTCATTCTAAAAGACTTTTACATAGCTGGTAACCGTAAGAGATTGACAAGGCTATATCACTATATAAAAAGATGTAGAGCTCATTAAAGTGCACAATTTATGTAAACTCAAAGAATATGTCGGAAATGCTTCATGCCAGAAAAAAACTTGTTACTGCTTTGAA
This sequence comes from Deroplatys truncata, assembly GCA_030765065.1. NCBI lineage: Eukaryota > Metazoa > Arthropoda > Insecta > Mantodea > Mantidae > Deroplatys > Deroplatys truncata. The sequence continues at coordinate 3,293,669 of CM060984.1, forward strand.
TTTTTCAAATACTTGTGTTTTTCTCCTGGCCACGCAAAGAGAAGGGAATTACAAAGCCATCACATAGTGACGAGCTCTTGTCTTAAGTACAGGTGGTGACAGAGGAGTGTGGGGACATCACCCACAAGATAATGGAATTGTCCAGCTACTGCACATACAGATAACCTGTAATAAGTTTGCTGAACAATTACAATAACACATCACATTTGTTCTATTTTTCTACTGCTTCCTCCATTTGAAACAGTCCACCCTGTAGCATTACAAATGCATGGAGTCAGGGTTGTCATCACTGTGAAGTATTTCAGATATAAAACTGTGCACACAAGAGTGGGATGCTCTTCTTTAGAAAAACCAGTGATGGGACGATACCGATACCGAGCTTGTTCATTTCTCTGTGTATATCTGAAGTATTTCAGATATAAAACTGTGCACACAAGAGTGGGATGCTCTTCTTCAGAAAAACCAGTGATGGGACGATACCGAGCTTGTTCATTTCTCTGTGTATATCTGAAGTATTTCAGATATAAAACTGTGCACACAAGAGTGGGATGCTCTTCTTCAGAAAAACCAGTGATGGGACGATACCGAGCTTGTTCATTTCTCTGTGTATATCTGAAGTATTTCAGATATAAAACTGTGCACACAAGAGTGGGATGCTCTTCTTCAGAAAAACCAGTGATGGGACGATACCGAGCTTGTTCATTTCTCTGTGTATATCTGAAGTATTTCAGATATAAAACTGTGCACACAAGAGTGGGATGCTCTTCTTCAGAAAAACCAGTGATGGGACGATACCGAGCTTGTTCATTTCTCTGTGTATATCTGAAGTATTTCAGATATAAAACTGTGCACACAAGAGTGGGATGCTCTTCTTCAGAAAAACCAGTGATGGGACGATACCGATACCGAGCTTGTTCATTTCTCTGTGTATATCTGAAGTATTTCAGATATAAAACTGTGCACACAAGAGTGGGATGCTCTTCTTCAGAAAAACCAGTGATGGGACGATACCGATACCGAGCTTGTTCATTTCTCTGTGTATATCTGAAGTATTTCAGATATAAAACTGTGCACACAAGAGTGGGATGCTCTTCTTTAGAAAAACCAGTGATGGGACGATACCGATACAGAGCTTGTTCATTTCTCTGTGTATATCTGAAGTATTTCAGATATAAAACTGTGCACACAAGAGTGGGATGCTCTTCTTTAGAAAAACCAGTGATGGGACGATACCGATACTGAGCTTGTTCACTTCTCTGTGTATATCTGAAGTATTTCAGATATAAAACTGTGCACACAAGAGTGGGATGCTCTTCTTTAGAAAAACCAGTGATGGGACGATACCGATACTGAGCTTGTTCACTTCTCTGTGTATATCTGAAGTATTTCAGATATAAAACTGTGCACACAAGAGTGGGATGCTCTTCTTTAGAAAAACCAGTGATGGGACGATACCGATACTGAGCTTGTTCACTTCTCTGTGTATATCTGAAGTATTTCAGATATAAAACTGTGCACACAAGAGTGGGATGCTCTTCTTTAGAAAAACCAGTGATGGGACGATACCGATACTGAGCTTGTTCACTTCTCTGTGTATATCTGAAGTATTTCAGATATAAAACTGTGCACACAAGAGTGGGATGCTCTTCTTTAGAAAAACCAGTGATGGGACGATACCGATACTGAGCTTGTTCATTTCTCTGTGTATATCTGAAGTATTTCAGATATAAAACTGTGCACACAAGAGTGGGATGCTCTTCTTTAGAAAAACCAGTGATGGGACGATACCGATACTGAGCTTGTTCATTTCTCTGTGTATAAACACTTGTAACCAATTTTGTATCGCATGCTGATTCCTAAACTGTTCTGTTTCAATTGGCAGCAATTTTTTTTATCTTGATAATGCCGCAGGTTGCATATTCCCTATTGTAAGTCAAGGCTGCTAATAACAACAACAATAATAATATGTCTTTCGTTCTCTTTTTTATGCTGAAAACTTTCTTTTAAAGGATTTTCTACCCATATTATGGAAATCAGTCGTATGGTATACTCATGATCCGAGTTTGATTTGTGTAAACACAAACTTGTCACCAAAGTGAAGCATTGTCGCAATGTCATTTCTGTTTCTTTAAGACATTTTAGCAGCTGTCAGTAGCCATGTGCTTTTTTCTGCCTAATAGTTAAACTTATACCTGTATATTCATATAAGTTACTTAGTGTAGATGTGGAGGCTTTGAAAATGAATCAATCTTAGCAATACAGAACATGGAAATTGCTTTAAGTAAACATCTTAAACAACAATATGCAATTGCTTCTTATATTCGTTTTATATTCTAAAAACATTTTTGTGAAACAAGTTCATTATCTTTTCAAATCTACGAATAAAGCAGTCATCTCCCAAGACTGACACAAAAAATTACATGTCTTACTTTTTTTTACATCTTCTGGAAATTGATTTTGCTATTTTCTCCGATTGCCAGATACAGAACATTTTCATGATAGCTCCTCCGTGTACAATTAAAAACATACAACAATTAAGTATCAGGATAAGCAACTAAAGGTCATAATTTCATTTTAAGTAATTGTTCCTTGCAAAATAAATTCATATTAAAGTATTTTAATGATAGTTGCTGAGCAATGGACCACACTGGGAGGTGCTGGAGCCACGTCCGTCCTCTCGCCCAGTTGTGTGTCAGCAGGGGCTTGCTGTTTGGAACTCCGCTCTCCAGTGAGCAAACCATACATCTCCTGCAGTTTCTTCAGGGTTGTGTGTCAGCAGGGGCTTGCTGTTTGGAACTCCGCTCTCCAGTGAGCAAACCATACTTCTCCTGCAGTTTCTTCAGGGTTGTATGTCAGCAGGGGCTTGCTGTTTGGAACTCCGCTCTCCAGTGAGCAAACCATACATCTCCTGCAGTTTCTTCAGGGTTGTATGTCAGCAGGGGCTTGCTGTTTGGAACTCCGCTCTCCAGTGAGCAAACCATACATCTCCTGCAGTTTCTTCAGGGTTGTATGTCAGCAGGGGCTTGCTGTTTGGAACTACTTCTCAGTGAGCAAACCATACTTCTCCTGCAGTTTCTTCAGGGTTGTATGTCAGCAGGGGCTTGCTGTTTGGAACTCCGCTCTCCAGTGAGCAAACCATAGTTCTCCTGCAGTTTCTTCAGGGGGTGTATGCACAACGAGATGCTGGGTGTCTCGCTCAACACATTGTTGTACTTGTTTTCTTCAACTGTGGCGACAACCAGCATCTAGAGAGTGCACATGTGCTGGGCTTGGAGACAGTGTTAGTGCACCAAATACACACACTGTGATGACCACAAGCAAGTACTTCTGCAAATTACATTAGAGGAGCATTTCAGAAACTTAAAGACAGAAATAACTGAAAAAATCCACAATGGCTTACCACTTTTGGTTAACCCAACTAAACTCATAGTTTAGGATAAAATCAGCATCAGAAATAATGCACACTCTCTCGTGAATTTGCTCCTAGTAAAATTCCCGACCAAGAACATCTACGGCAGGACTTCTTCCTCTTTGAAATGCAGTCTGATGTGCGATGAAAGTGAAACATGAGTGTCGTCAGTTTGGAGAACAGAGACAATAAGTGCAGCTCCTAGCTGAATTTGGAAGAGTTGGTAGGAAAGGTGTATTCAAATACTGGCATACAGACAAGTCAAGGGAAGAAGGAAATATTGTCAAGATTCTTTACATATACAAGAAAAAGTAAAATGGGGAAGAAGTTGGTTATCTCAAAACAGTTCAGGAAATTAATAGATGAGAATAAGATGCAATTAATGATTGACAATGTGGAAAGGCAGGAAATATGAGATAAGGGTACTCTAAAACAATACAGGAGCAGAGCAGCCCAGAGAGAGAAGTACGGAACAACAAGTGCGATATTTGCAGACAACAATTTTAGTATTAAAAATATTTTGAGTGGAAATATAAAGGCATTTTTGTAACAATTTGGCAACTAAGTAGCGAAAGTTTTGGATTAAAGTGATTAAGGCAAAGAAAGAATTTAATGACATGAGGGTCACTCTGCAACTTTTAAGAATGAACACAATAAAATTTTAAGAATTTATCTGAACACTGCATCTTTTCATAGTAGTCTATACAATGTCTCATCCTTTCAAACCACTTTTCAAATTTTGAACGCCAACCAAATACACTCTTTATAAGCAGCCAGTGCAGTTTTTCCTTTCATTTTGAGGAACAGAATAAAGTTGCAGGGGGCAGTTCTGGTGTCCATGTAGACCCATTGTTCTCAGTGGGGCAGCGACAGTCTCTCATGGCCACGAACAGATCATCTTGGGAAATCCAGACCAACGACTGGATTATACTGGTATACCTGTTTGGTCAGGGATCCAACAACTGCAGAGCTTCCAAACGTTGAAACTGACAGTATATGCAACATGCGTCCATCTTCTTCTTGCTTGAGGTCTATGGCATTGCAACATAAGTAGCACAACTCATTCCAAAAACTTTCAGTGTGATCCTATGTAAGAAATAATGATGTGATAGGTTCACATAACTTTCTCTACACACTATCATTTATTATTGGGTAAACAAACTAGTCTTACTGAAGCTTATTTGTATACCTATTTCACTTTAACCCACATAAGATTAGCAGAAACAGTTACATTACACATTTCGTTATAGATACAAAGAGAACAACGATAGTCAAATGTTTAACAACTGGACGCTATATGCTGGCCTTAAAATTACATACTGTTTCCATGACATCGCGAGAAACAACTGAATTCGGAAGTACTTCAAGAGAATCACCAAGTATTGAACAATTCGAACCATTACTAACAGATATCTCGGGAAATAGCTGATAGCACAAAAAACTTAACTAATCTTTAATCGTTACCAACATGTTCAGCATCACATGTTACAGAAACATTGATACCGACATGTTCATTATCACGTATTACTAGAAACATTGATACCGACATGTTCAGTATCACATATTACTAGAAACATTGATACCGACATGTTCATTATCACATATTACTAGAAACATTGATACCGACATGTTCATTATCACATATTACCAGAAACATTGATACCGACATGTTCATTATCACATATTACTAGAAACATTGATACCGACATGTTCATTATCACATATTACTAGAAACATTGATACCGACATGTTCAGTATCACATATTACTAGAAACATTGATACCGACATGTTCATTATCACATATTACCAGAAACATTGATACCGACATGTTCATTATCACATATTACTAGAAACATTGATACCGACATGTTCAGTATCACATATTACTAGAAACATTGATACCGACATGTTCATTATCACATATTACCAGAAACATTGATACCGACATGTTCAGTATCACATATTACTAGAAACATTGATACCGACATGTTCAGGATCACATATTACCAGAAACATTGATACCGACATGTTCAGTATCACATATTACCAGAAACATTGATACCGACATGTTCATTATCACATATTACCAGAAACATTGATACCGACATGTTCAGTATCACATATTACTAGAAACATTGATACCGACATGTTCAGTATCACATATTACTAGAAACATTGATACCGACATGTTCATTATCACATATTACTAGAAACATTGATACCGACATGTTCATTATCACATATTACTAGAAACATTGATACCGACATGTTCATTATCACATATTACTAGAAACATTGATACCGACATGTTCATTATCACATATTACCAGAAACATTGATACCGACATGTTCATTATCACGTATTACTAGAAACATTGATACCGACATGTTCAGTATCACATATTACTAGAAACATTGATACCGACATGTTCATTATCACATATTACTAGAAACATTGATACCGACATGTTCATTATCACATATTACTAGAAACATTGATACCGACATGTTCATTATCACATATTACTAGAAACATTGATACCGACATGTTCATTATCACATATTACTAGAAACATTGATACCGACATGTTGATTATCACATATCACTAGAAACATTGATACCGACATGTTGATTATCACATATCACTAGAAACATTGATACCGAGATGTTGATTATCACATATCACTAGAAACATTGATACCGAGATGTTGATTATCACATATCACTAGAAACATTGATACCGAGATGTTGATTATCACATATCACTAGAAACATTGATACCGAAATGTTGATTATCACATATCACTAGAAACATTGATACCGAGATGTTGATTATCACATATCACTAGAAACATTGATACCGAGATGTTGATTATCACATATCACTAGAAACATTGATACCGAGATGTTCATTATCTCGTATTACTAGAAACATTGATACCGACATGTTCAGTATCACATATTACTAGAAACATTGATACCGACATGTTCATTATCACATATCACTAGAAACATTGATACCGACATGTTCAGTATCACATATTACTAGAAACATTGATACCGACATGTTCAGTATCACATATTACTAGAAACATTGATACCGACATGTTAATTATCACATATTACTAGAAACATTGATACCGACATGTTAATTATCACATATTACTAGAAACATTGATACCGACATGTTAATTATCACATATTACTAGAAACATTGATACCGACATGTTCAGTATCACATATTACTAGAAACATTGATACCGACATGTTCAGTATCACATATTACTAGAAACATTGATACCGACATGTTCATTATCACATATTACTAGAAACATTGATACCGACATGTTCAGTATCACATATTACTAGAAACATTGATACCGACATGTTCATTATCACGTATTACTAGAAACATTGATACCGACATGTTGATTATCACATATCACTAGAAACATTGATACCGACATGTTCATTATCACGTATTACTAGAAACATTGATACCGACATGTTCATTATCACGTATTACTAGAAACATTGATACCGACATGTTCATTATCACGTATTACTAGAAACATTGATACCGACATGTTCAGTATCACATATTACTAGAAACATTGATACCGACATGTTCATTATCACGTATTACTAGAAACATTGATACCGACATGTTCATTATCACATATTACTAGAAACATTGGTACCGACATGTTCATTATCACGTATTACTAGAAACATTGATACCGACATGTTGATTATCACCTATTACTAGAAACATTGATACCGACATGTTCAGTATCACGTATTACTAGAAACATTGATACCGACATGTTCATTATCACATATTACTAGAAACATTGATACCAACATGTTCAGTATCACATGTTACAGAAACATTGATACCGACATGTTCATTATCACATGTTACAGAAACATTGATACCAACATGTTCAGTATCACATGTTACCAGAAACATTGATACCGACATGTTCATTATCACATGTTACAGAAACATTGATACCAACATGTTCAGTATCACATATTACCAGAAACATTGATACCGACATGTTCAGTATCACATATCACTAGAAACATTGATACCGACATGTTAATTATCACATATTACTAGAAACATTGATACCGACATGTTCAGTATCACATATCACTAGAAACATTGATACTGACATGTTCATTATCACATGTTACTAGAAACACTGATACCGACATGTTCATTATCACATATTACTAGAAACATTGATACCGACATGTTCATTATCACATATCACTAGAAACATTGATACCGACATGTTAATTATCACATGTTACTAGAAACATTGATACCGACATGTTCATTATCACGTATTACCAGAAACATTGATACCGACATGTTCATTATCACATATCACTAGAAACATTGATACCAACGTGTTCATTATCACATATTACTAGAAACATTGATACCGACATGTTAATTATCACATGTTACTAGAAACATTGATTCCGACATGTTCATTATCACATAGTACTAGAAACATTGATACCGACATGTTAATTATCACATGTTACTAGAAACATTGATACCGACATGTTCATTATCACATGTTACTAGAAACATTGATACCGACATGATCATTATCACATGTTACTAGAAACATTGATACCGACATGTTCAGTATCACATATCACTAGAAACATTGATACCGACATGTTCAGTATCACATATCACTAGAAACATTGATACCGACATGTTCAGTATCACATATTACTAGAAACATTGATACCGACATGTTCAGTATCACATATCACTAGAAACATTGATACCGACATGTTAATTATCACATATTACTAGAAACATTGATACCGACATGTTAATTATCACATATCACTAGAAACATTGATACCGACATGTTCAGTATCACATATCACTAGAAACATTGATACCGACATGTTAATTATCACATATCACTAGAAACATTGATACCGACATGTTCAGTATCACATATCACTAGAAACATTGATACCGACATGTTAATTATCACATATTACTAGAAACATTGATACCGACATGTTAATTATCACATATCACTAGAAACATTGATACCGACATGTTCATTATCACATATTACTAGAAACATAGATACCGACATGTTAATTATCACATATTACTAGAAACATTGATACCGACATGTTAATTATCACATATTACTAGAAACATTGATACCGATATGTTAATTATCACATATCACTAGAAACATTTATACCGACATGTTCATTATCACATATCACTAGAAACATTGATACCGACATGTTCATTATCACATATCACTAGAAACATTGATACCGACATGTTCATTATCACATATCACTAGAAACATTGATACCGACATGTTCATTATCACATATCACTAGAAACATTGATACCGACATGTTCATTATCACATATCACTAGAAACATTGATACCGACATGTTCATTATCACATATCACTAGAAACATTGATACCGACATGTTAATTATCACATATCACTAGAAACATTGATACCGACATGTTCATTATCACATATCACTAGAAACATTGATACCGACATGTTCATTATCACATATCACTAGAAACATTGATACCGACATGTTCATTATCACATATTACCAGAAACATTGATACCGAAATGTTCATTATCACATATTACTAGAAACATTGATACCGACATGTTCATTATCACATATTACTAGAAACATTGATACCGACATGTTCATTATCACATATTACTAGAAACATTGATACCGACATGTTAATTATCACATATTACTAGAAACATTGATACCGACATGTTAATTATCACATATTACTAGAAACATTGATACCGACATGTTCATTATCACATATCACTAGAAACATTGATACCGACATGTTCATTATCACATATTACTAGAAACATTGATACCGACATGTTCAGTATCACATGTTACAGAAACATTGATACCGACATGTTCATTATCACATGTTACAGAAACATTGATACCAACATGTTCAGTATCACATGTTACAGAAACATTGATACCGACATGTTCATTATCACATGTTACAGAAACATTGATACCAACATGTTCAGTATCACATATTACCAGAAACATTGATACCGACATGTTCAGTATCACATATCACTAGAAACATTGATACCGACATGTTCATTATCACGTATTACTAGAAACATTGATACCGACATGTTTAGTATCACATATCACTAGAAACATTGATACCGACATGTTCATTATCACATGTTACTAGAAACATTGATACCGACATGTTCAGTATCACATATCACTAGAAACATTGATACCGACATGTTCATTATCACATGTTACTAGAAACACTGATACCGACATGTTAATTATCACATGTTACTAGAAACATTGATACCGACATGTTAATTATCACATGTTACTAGAAACATTGATACCGACATGTTCAGTATCACATATCACTAGAAACATTGATACCGACATGTTCATTATCACATGTTATTAGAAACACTGATACCGACATGTTCATTATCACATATTACTAGAAACATTGATACCGACATGTTCATTATCACATATCGCTAGAAACATTGATACCGACATGTTAATTATCACATGTTACTAGAAACATTGATACCGACATGTTCATTATCACGTATTACCAGAAACATTGATACCGACATGTTCATTATCACATATCACTAGAAACATTGATACCAACATGTTCATTATCACATATTACTAGAAACATTGATACCGACATGTTAATTATCACATGTTACTAGAAACATTGATACCGACATGTTCATTATCACATAGTACTAGAAACATTGATACCGACATGTTAATTATCACATGTTACTAGAAACATTGATACCGACATGTTCATTATCACATGTTACTAGAAACATTGATACCGACATGATCATTATCACATGTTACTAGAAACATTGATACCGACATGTTCATTATCACATGTTACTAGAAACATTGATACCGACATGTTCATTATTACATGTTACTACAAACATTGATACCGACATGTTCATTATCACATGTTACTAGAAACATTGATACCAACATGTTAATTACCACATGTTACTAGAAACATTGATACCGACATGTTCATTATCACATATTACTAGAAACATTGATACCGACATGTTAATTATCACGTATTACTAGAAACATTGGTACCGACATGTTCATTATCACGTATTACTAGAAACATTGATACCGACATGTTCATTATCACATGTTACAGAAAAATTGATACCGACATGTTCATTATCACATATTACTAGAAACATTGATACCGACATGTTCATTATCACGTATTACTAGAAACATTGATACCGACATGTTCATTATCACATGTTACAGAAAAATTGATACCGACATGTTCATTATCACATATTACTAGAAACATTGATACCGACATGTTCATTATCACATATTACTAGAAACATTGATACCGACATGTACATTATCACATATTACTAGAAACATTGATACCGACATGTTCATTATCACATATCACTAGAAACATTGATACCGACATGTTCATTATCACATATTACTAGAAACATTGATACCGACATGTTCATTATCACATATTACTAGAAACATTGATACCGACATGTTCATTATCACGTATTACTAGAAACATTGATACCGACATGTTCATTATCACGTATTACTAGAAATATTGATACCGACATGTTCATTATCACATATTACTAGAAACATTGATACCGACATGTTCATTATCACGTATTACTAGAAACATTGATACCGACATGTTCATTATCACGTATTACTAGAAACATTGATACCGACATGTTCATTATCACATATTACTAGAAACATTGATACCGACATGTTCATTATCACATATTACTAGAAACATTGATACCGACATGTTCATTATCACGTATTACCAGAAACATTGGTACCGACATGTTCATTATCACGTATTACCAGAAACACTGATACCGACATGTTCATTATCACGTATTACTAGAAACACTGATACCGACATGTTCATTATCACATATTACTAGAAACATTGATACCGACATGTTCATTATCACATATTACTAGAAACATTGATACCGACATGTTCATTATCACGTATTACTAGAAACATTGGTAGCGACATGTTCATTATCACGTATTACTAGAAACATTGATACCGACATGTTCATTATCACGTATTACTAGAAACATTGATACCGACATGTTCATTATCACGTATTACTAGAAACATTGATACCGACATGTTCATTATCACGTATTACTAGAAACATTGATACCGACATGTTCAGTATCACGTATTACTAGAAACATTGATACCGACATGTTCAATATCACATATCACTAGAAACATTGATACCGACATGTTCATTATCACGTATTACTAGAAACATTGATACCGACATGTTCAGTATCACGTATTACTAGAAACATTGATACCGACATGTTCAGTATCACATATTACTAGAAACATTGATACCGACATGTTCATATTCACGTATTACTAGAAACATTGATACCAACATGTTCATTATCACGTATTACTAGAAACATTGATACCTACATGATCAGTATCACGTATTACTAGAAACATTGGTACCGACATGTTCGGTATCACATATTACTAGAAACATTGGTACCGACATGTTCAGTTTCACATATTACTAGAAACATTGATACCGACATGTTCAGTATCATGTATTACTAGAAACATTGATACCGACATGTTCAATATCACATATCACTAGAAACATTGATACCGACATGTTCATTATCACGTATTACTAGAAACATTGATACCGACATGTTCAGTATCACGTATTACTAGAAACATTGATACCGACATGTTCAGTATCACATATTACTAGAAACATTGATACCGACATATTCATATTCACGTATTACTAGAAACATTGATACAACATGTTCATTCTCACGTATTACTAGAAACATTGATACCGACATGTTCATTATCACATATTACTAGAAACATTGGTACCGACATGTTCATTATCACGTATTACTAGAAACATTGGTACCAACATGTTCATTATCACGTATTACTAGAAACATTGGTACCGACATGTTCATTATCACGTATTACTAGAAACGTTGATACCGACATGTTCAGTATTATTACATGTTACAGAAACATTGATACCGACATGTTCAGTATCACATGTTACAGAATTATTGATACCGACATGTTCAGTATCACATTACTAGAAACATTGATACCCACATGTTCAGCATCACCTAGAAACATTGGTACAGACATGTTCAGTATCACATTACTAGAAACATTGGTACCGACATGTTCAGTATCACATATTACTAGCATCAGCGGCACCGACATGTTCAGTATCACTTATTACTAGAATCATCGGTACCGACAGGCCAACATGTTCAGTATCACATTACTAGAAACATTGGTACAGTGTTCAGTATCACATATTACTAGCATCATAGGTACCGACATGTTCAGTATCACATTATTCGAAACATTGGTACCAACATGTTCAATATCTCATATTACTAGAAACATTGATACCGACATGTTCAGCATCACATGTTACAGTAACTATGATACCGACATGTTCAGTATCACATGTTACTAGAAACATTGATACCGACATGTTCAGCATCACATATTACTAGAAACAATTGTACCGACATGTTCAGTATCACATATTACTAGCATCATCGGTACCGACATGTTAAGTATCACATTACTAGAAACATTGGTACCGACATGTTCAGTATCACATTACTAGAAACATTGGTACCGACATGTTCAGTATCTCATATTACTAGCATCATCGGTATCGACATGTTCAGCATCACTAGTTACAGAAACATTGGCACCGACATGTTCAGTATCACATATTACCAGAAACAGTATTAAAATGTTCAGGAACACATGCTACCAGAATCCACGGTATCCACATTTTCAGTATCACATATTACTAGAAACATTGATACCGACATGTTCAGCATCACATATTACTAGAAACATTGGTACCGACATGTTCATTATCACATATTACTAGAAACATTGGTACCGACATGTTCATTATCACATATTACTAGAAACATTGGTACCGACATGTTCAGTATCACATTACTGGAAACATTGGTACCGACATGTTCAGTATCTCATATTACTAGCATCATCGGTATCGACATGTTCAGCATCACTAGTTACAGAAACATTGGCACCGACATGTTCAGTATCACATATTACCAGAAACAGTATTAAAATGTTCAGGAACACATGCTACCAGAATCCACGGTATCCACATTTTCAGTATCACATATTACTAGAAACATTGATACCGACATGTTCAGCATCACATATTACTAGAAACATTGGTACCGACATGTTCATTATCACATATTACTAGAAACATTGGTACCGACATGTTCAGTATCACGTATTACTAGAAACATTGGTACCGACATGTTCAGTATCACGTATTACTAGAAACGTTGGTAACGACATGTTCATTATCACGTATTACTAGAAACATTGGTACCAACATGTTCATTATTACGTATTACTAGAAACATTGGTACCGACATGTTCATTATCACGTATTACTAGAAACATTGGTACCAACATGTTCATTATCACGTATTACTAGAAACATTGGTACCAACATGTTCAGTATCACGTATTACTAGAAACATTGGTACCAACATGTTCATTATCACGTATTACTAGAAACATTGGCACCGACATGTTCATTATCACATATTACTAGAAACATTGGTACCGACATGTTCATTATCACATATTACTAGAAACATTGGCACCAACATGTTCATTATCACATATTACTAGAAACATTGGTACCGACATGTTCATTATCACATACTACTAGAAACATTGGTACCAACATGTCCATTATCTCGTATTACTAGAAACATTGGTACCGACATGTTCATTATCACGTATTACTAGAAACATTGGTACCGACATGTTCATTATCACGTATTACTAGAAACATTGGTACCGACATGTTCATTATCACGTATTACTAGAAACATTGGTACCAACATGTTCATTATCACGTATTACTAGAAACATTGGTACCGACATGTTCATTATCACGTATTACTAGAAACATTGGTACCAACATGTTCATTATCACGTATTACTAGAAACATTGGTACCAACATGTTCAGTATCACGTATTACTAGAAATATTGGTACCAACATGTTCATTATCACATATTACTAGAAACATTGGTACCGACATGTTCATTATCACATATTACTAGAAACATTGGTACCGACATGTTCATTATCACATATTCCTAGAAACATTGGTACCGACATGTTCATTATCACATATTACTAGAAACATTGGTACCAACATGTTCAGTATCACATATTACTAGAAACATTGGTACCAACATGTTCAGTATCACATATTACTAGAAACATTGGTACCAACATGTTCAGTATCACATATTCCTAGAAACATTGGTACCGACATGTTCATTATCACATATTACTAGAAACATTGGTACCAACATGTTCAGTATCACATATTACTAGAAACATTGGTACCAACATGTTCAGTATCACATATTACTAGAAACATTGGTACCAACATGTTCTGTATCACATATTCCTAGAAACATTGGTACCGACATGTTCATTATCACATATTACTAGAAACATTGGTACCAACATGTTCAGTATCACATATTCCTAGAAACATTGGTACCGACATGTTCATTATCACATATTACTAGAAACATTGGTACCAACATGTTCAGTATCACATATTACTAGAAACATTGGTACCAACATGTTCAGTATCACATATTCCTAGAAACATTGGTACCGACATGTTCATTATCACATATTACTAGAAACATTGGTACCAACATGTTCAGTATCACATATTCCTAGAAACATTGGTACCGACATGTTCATTATCACATATTACTAGAAACATTGGTACCAACATGTTCAGTATCACATATTACTAGAAACATTGGTACCAACATGTTCAGTATCACATATTACTAGAAACATTGGTACCAACATGTTCAGTATCACATATTCCTAGAAACATTGGTACCGACATGTTCATTATCACATATTCCTAGAAACATTGGTACCGACATGTTCATTATCACATATTACTAGAAACATTGGTACCGACATGTTCATTATCACATATTACTAGAAACATTGGTACCAACATGTTCAGTATCACATATTACTAGAAACATTGGTACCAACATGTTCAGTATCACATATTACTAGAAACATTGGTACCAAAATGTTCAGTATCACGTATTACTAGAAACATTGGTACCGACATGCTCATTATCACATATTACTAGAAACATTGATACCGACATGTTCAGTATCACGTATTACTAGAAACATTGATACCGACATGTTCAGTATCACGTATTACTAGAAACATTGAAACCGACATGTTCATTATCACGTATTACTAGAAACATTGGTACCGACATGTTCATTATCACGTATTACTAGAAACATTGATACCGACATGTTCATTATCAAGTATTACTAGAAACATTGGTACCGACATGTTCATTATCACATATTACTAGAAACATTGATACCGACATGTTCATTATCACGTTTTACTAGAAACATTGGTACCGACATGTTCATTATCACATATTACTAGAAACATTGGTACCGACATGTTCATTATCACGTATTACTAGAAACATTGGTACCGACATGTTCATTATCACGTATTACTAGAAACATTGGTACCGACATGTTCATTATCACGAATTACTAGAAACATTGCTACCGACATGTTCATTATCACGTATTACTAGAAACATTGGTACCGACATGTTCATTATCACGTATTACTAGAAACATTGGTACCGAAATGTTCATTATCACATATTACTAGAAACATTGGTACCGACATGTTCAGTATCACATATTACTAGAAACATTGGTACCGACATGTTCAGTATCACATATTACTAGAAACATTGGTAACGAAATGTTCATTAACACATATTACTAGAAACATTGGTACTGACATGTTCATTATCACGTATTACTAGAAACATTGGTAACGACATGTTCATTATCACATATTGCTAGAAACATTGGTACCGACATGTTCAGTATCACGTATTACTAGAAACATTGGTACCGAAATGTTCAGTATCACGTATTACTAGAAACATTGATACCGACATGTTCATTATCACATATTACTAGAAACATTGGTACCGACATGTTCATTATCATGTATTACTAGAAACATTGGTACCGACATGTTCATTATCACGTATTACTAGAAACATTGATACCGACAAGTTCATTATCACATACTACTGGAAACATTGATACCGACATGTTCATTTTCACATATTACTAGAAACATTGGTACCGACAAGTTCATTATCACATATTACAAGAAACATTGATACCGACATGTTCAGTATCACGTATTACTAGAAACATTGATACCGACATGTTCATTATCACGTATTACTAGAAACATTGGTACCGACATGTTCATTATCACATATTACTAGAAACATTGATACCGACATGTTCATTATCACATGTTACAGAAACATTGATACCGACATGTTCATTATCACATACTACTAGAAACATTGATATCGACATGTTCATTATCACATATTACTAGAAAGATTGATACCGGCATGTTCATTATCACGTATTACTAGAAACATTGGTACCGACATGTTCATTATCACGTATTACTAGAAACATTGGTACCGACATGTTCATTATCACGTATTACTAGAAACATTGGTACCGACATGTTCATTATCACGTATTACTAGAAACATTGATACCGACATGTTCATTATCACATATTACTAGAAACATTGGTACCGACATGTTCATTATCACGTATTACTAGAAACATTGGTACCGACATGTTCAGTATCACGTATTACTAGAAACATTGGTACCGACATGTTCATTATCACGTATTACTAGAAACATTGGTACCGACATGTTCATTATGACATATTAGTAGAAACATTGGTACCGACATGTTCATTATCACGTATTACTAGAAACATTGATACCGACATGTTCATTATCACCTATTACTAGAAACATTGATACCGACATGTTCATTAGCACCTATTACTAGAAACATTGGTACCGACATGTTCATTATCACCTATTACTAGAAACATTGATACCGACGGGTTCATTATCACCTATTACTAGAAACATTGATACCGACATGTTCATTATCACCTATTACTAGAAACATTGATACCGACATGTTCATTATCACCTATTACTAGAAACATTGATACCGACATGTTCATTATCACCTATTACTAGAAACATTGATACCGACATGTTCATTAGCACCTATTACTAGAAACATTGGTACCGACATGTTCATTATCACCTATTACTAGAAACATTGGTACCGACATGTTCATTAGCACCTATTACTAGAAACATTGATATCGACATGTTCATTATCACGTATTACTAGAAACATTGATCCCGACATGTTCATTAGCACCTATTACTAGAAACATTGGTACCGACATGTTCTTTATCACGTATTACTAGAAATATAGATACCGACATGTTCATTATCACGTATTACTAGAAACATTGGTACCGACATGTTCATTATCACGTATTAGAAGAAACATTGATACCGACATTTTCATTATCACATATTACTAGAAACATTGGTACCGAGATGTTCAGTATCACTTATTACTAGAAACATTGATACCGACATGTTCAGTATCACGTATTACTAGAAACATTGGTACCGACATGTTCAGTATCACGTATTACTAGAAACATTGATACCGACATGTTCAGTATCACGTATTACTAGAAACATTGATACCGACATGTTCAGTATCACGTATTACTAGAAACATTGATACCGACATGTTCAGTATCACGTATTACTAGAAACATTGATACCGACATGTTCAGTATCACGTATTACTAGAAACATTGGTACCGAGATGTTCAGTATCACTTATTACTAGAAACATTGATACCAACATGTTCATTATCACCTATTACTAGAAACATTGATACCGACATGTTCATTATCACATATCACTAGAAACATTGGTACCGACATGTTCATTATCACATATCACTAGAAACATTGGTACCGACATGTTCATTATCACATATTACTAGAAACATTGATACCGACATGTTCATTATCAGATATCACTAGAAACATTGGTACCGACATGTTCATTATCACATATCACTAGAAACATTGCTACCGACATGTTCATTATCACATATCACTAGAAACATTGGTACCGACAGTTCATTATCACATATTACTAGAAACATTGGTACCGACATGTTCATTATCACATATCACTAGAAACATTGGTACCGACATGTTCATTATCACGTATTACTAGAAACATTGATACCGACATGTTCATTATCACATATTACAAGAAACATTGATACCGACAAGTTCAGTATCACAATTTACCAGATACATTTATACCAACATGTTCAAAATCACATGTTACCAGAAACATTGATACCGACATGTTCAGCATCACATATTACTAGAAACATTGGTACCGACATGTTCAGCATCACATGTTACAGAAACATTGATACCAACATGTTCAGTATCACATATTAGCAGAAATATTGATACCGACATGTTCAGTATCACATATTACTAGAAACATTGATACCCACAAGTTCAGTATCACATATCACTAGAAACATTGGTACCGACAGTTCATTATCACATATTACTTGAAACATTGGTACCGACATGTTCATTATCACATATCACTAGAAACATTGGTACCGACATGTTCATTATCACGTATTACTAGAAACATTGATACCGACATGTTCATTATCACATATTACAAGAAACATTGATACCGACAAGTTCAGTATCACAATTTACCAGATACATTTATACCAACATGTTCAAAATCACATGTTACCAGAAACATTGATACCGACATGTTCAGCATCACATATTACTAGAAACATTAGTACCGACATGTTCAGCATCACATGTTACAGAAACATTGATACCAACATGTTCAGTATCACATATTACCAGAAATATTGATACCGACATGTTCAGTATCACATATTACTAGAAACATTGATACCCACAAGTTCAGTATCACATATTACTAGAAACATTGGTACCGACATGTTCATTATCACATATCACTAGAAATATTGATACCCACAAGTTCAGTATCACATATTACTAGAAACATTGATACCGACATGTTCATTATCACGTATTACTAGAAACATTGGTACCGACATGTTCATTATCACATATCACTAGAAACATTGGTACCGACATGTTCATTATCACATATCACTAGAAACATTGGTACCGACATGTTCATTATCACATATCACTAGAAACATTGGTACCGACATGTTCATTATCACATATCACTAGAAACATTGGTACCGACATGTTCATTATCACATATCACTAGAAACATTGGTACCGACATGTTCATTATCACATATCACTAGAAACATTGATACCCACAAGTTCAGTATCACATATTACTAGAAACATTGGTACCGACATGTTCATTATCACATATCACTAGAAACATTGATACCGACATGTTCATTATCACATATTACTAGAAACATTGATACCGACATGTTCATTATCACATATCACTAGAAACATTGATACCGACATGTTCATTATCACATATCACTAGAAACATTGATACCGACATGTTCATTATCACATATCACTAGAAACATTGATACCGACATGTTCATTATCACATATTACTAGAAACATTGGTACCGACATGTTCATTATCACACATTACTAGAAACATTGATACCGACATGTTCATTATCACATATTACTAGAAACATTGATACCGACATGTTCATTATCACATATTACTAGAAACATTGGTACCGACATGTTCATTATCACGTATTACTAGAAACATTGGTACCAACATGTTCATTATCACGTATTACTAGAAACATTGGTACCGACATGTTCATTATCACGTATTACTAGAAACGTTGATACCGACATGTTCAGTATTATTACATGTTACAGAAACATTGATACCGACATATTCAGTATCACATGTTACAGAATTATTGATACCGACATGTTCAGTATCACATTACTAGAAACATTGATACCCACATGTTAAGCATCACCTAGAAACATTGGTACAGACATGTTCAGTATCACATTACTAGAAACATTGGTACCGACATGTTCAGTATCACATATTACTAGCATCAGCGGCACCGACATGTTCAGTATCACTTATTACTAGAATCATCGGTACCGACAGGCCAACATGTTCAGTATCACATTACTAGAAACATTGGTACAGTGTTCAGTATCACATATTACTAGCATCATAGGTACCGACATGTTCAGTATCACATTATTCGAAACATTGGTACCAACATGTTCAATATCTCATATTACTAGAAACATTGATACCGACATGTTCAGCATCACATGTTACAGTAACTATGATACCGACATGTTCAGTATCACATGTTACTAGAAACATTGATACCGACATGTTCAGCATCACATATTACTAGAAACAATTGTACCGACATGTTCAGTATCACATATTACTAGCATCATCGGTACCGACATGTTAAGTATCACATTACTAGAAACATTGGTACCGACATGTTCAGTATCACATTACTAGAAACATTGGTACCGACATGTTCAGTATCTCATATTACTAGCATCATCGGTATCGACATGTTCAGCATCACTAGTTACAGAAACATTGGCACCGACATGTTCAGTATCACATATTACCAGAAACAGTATTAAAATGTTCAGGAACACATGCTACCAGAATCCACGGTATCCACATTTTCAGTATCACATATTACTAGAAACATTGATACCGACATGTTCAGCATCACATATTACTAGAAACATTGGTACCGACATGTTCATTATCACATATTACTAGAAACATTGGTACCGACATGTTCATTATCACATATTACTAGAAACATTGGTACCGACATGTTCAGTATCACATTACTGGAAACATTGGTACCGACATGTTCAGTATCTCATATTACTAGCATCATCGGTATCGACATGTTCAGCATCACTAGTTACAGAAACATTGGCACCGACATGTTCAGTATCACATATTACCAGAAACAGTATTAAAATGTTCAGGAACACAGGCTACCAGAATCCACGGTATCCACATTTTCAGTATCACATATTACTAGAAACATTGATACCGACATGTTCAGCATCACATATTACTAGAAACATTGGTACCGACATGTTCATTATCACATATTACTAGAAACATTGGTACCGACATGTTCAGTATCACGTATTACTAGAAACATTGGTACCGACATGTTCAGTATCACGTGTTACTAGAAACGTTGGTAACGACATGTTCATTATCACGTATTACTAGAAACATTGGTACCAACATGTTCATTATTACGTATTACTAGAAACATTGGTACCGACATGTTCATTATCACGTATTACTAGAAACATTGGTACCAACATGTTCATTATCACGTATTACTAGAAACATTGGTACCAACATGTTCAGTATCACGTATTACTAGAAACATTGGTACCAACATGTTCATTATCACGTATTACTAGAAACATTGGCACCGACATGTTCATTATCACATATTACTAGAAACATTGGTACCGACATGTTCATTATCACATATTACTAGAAACATTGGCACCAACATGTTCATTATCACATATTACTAGAAACATTGGTACCGACATGTTCATTATCACATATTACTAGAAACATTGGTACCAACATGTCCATTATCTCGTATTACTAGAAACATTGGTACCGACATGTTCATTATCACGTATTACTAGAAACATTGGTACCGACATGTTCATTATCACGTATTACTAGAAACATTGGTACCGACATGTTCATTATCACGTATTACTAGAAACATTGGTACCAACATGTTCATTATCACGTATTACTAGAAACATTGGTACCGACATGTTCATTATCACGTATTACTAGAAACATTGGTACCAACATGTTCATTATCACGTATTACTAGAAACATTGGTACCAACATGTTCAGTATCACGTATTACTAGAAATATTGGTACCAACATGTTCATTATCACATATTACTAGAAACATTGGTACCGACATGTTCATTATCACATATTACTAGAAACATTGGTACCGACATGTTCATTATCACATATTCCTAGAAACATTGGTACCGACATGTTCATTATCACATATTACTAGAAACATTGGTACCAACATGTTCAGTATCACATATTACTAGAAACATTGGTACCAACATGTTCAGTATCACATATTACTAGAAACATTGGTACCAACATGTTCAGTATCACATATTCCTAGAAACATTGGTACCGACATGTTCATTATCACATATTACTAGAAACATTGGTACCAACATGTTCAGTATCACATATTACTAGAAACATTGGTACCAACATGTTCAGTATCACATATTCCTAGAAACATTGGTACCAACATGTTCTGTATCACATATTCCTAGAAACATTGGTACCGACATGTTCATTATCACATATTACTAGAAACATTGGTACCAACATGTTCAGTATCACATATTCCTAGAAACATTGGTACCGACATGTTCATTATCACATATTACTAGAAACATTGGTACCAACATGTTCAGTATCACATATTACTAGAAACATTGGTACCAACATGTTCAGTATCACATATTCCTAGAAACATTGGTACCGACATGTTCATTATCACATATTACTAGAAACATTGGTACCAACATGTTCAGTATCACATATTCCTAGAAACATTGGTACCGACATGTTCATTATCACATATTCCTAGAAACATTGGTACCGACATGTTCATTATCACATATTACTAGAAACATTGGTACCGACATGTTCATTATCACATATTACTAGAAACATTGGTACCAACATGTTCAGTATCACATATTACTAGAAACATTGGTACCAACATGTTCAGTATCACATATTACTAGAAACATTGGTACCAAAATGTTCAGTATCACGTATTACTAGAAACATTGGTACCAACATGTTCATTATCACATATTACTAGAAACATTGATACCGACATGTTCATTATCACATATTACTAGAAACATTGATACCGACATGTTCATTATCACATATTACTAGAAACATTGATACCGACATGTTCAGTATCACATATTACTAGAAACATTGATACCGACATGTTCATATTCACGTATTACTAGAAACATTGATACCAACATGTTCATTATCACGTATTACTAGAAACATTGATACCTACATGATCAGTATCACGTATTACTAGAAACATTGGTACCGACATGTTCGGTATCACATATTACTAGAAACATTGGTACCGACATGTTCAGTTTCACATATTACTAGAAACATTGATACCGACATGTTCAGTATCATGTATTACTAGAAACATTGATACCGACATGTTCAATATCACATATCACTAGAAACATTGATACCGACATGTTCATTATCACGTATTACTAGAAACATTGATACCGACATGTTCAGTATCACGTATTACTAGAAACATTGATACCGACATGTTCAGTATCACATATTACTAGAAACATTGATACCGACATATTCATATTCACGTATTACTAGAAACATTGATACCAACATGTTCATTATCACGTATTACTAGAAACATTGATACCGACATGTTCATTATCACATATTACTAGAAACATTGGTACCGACATGTTCATTATCACGTATTACTAGTAACATTGGTACCAACATGTTCATTATCACGTATTACTAGAAACATTGGTACCGACATGTTCATTATCACGTATTACTAGAAACGTTGATACCGACATGTTCAGTATTATTACATGTTACAGAAACATTGATACCGACATGTTCAGTATCACATGTTACAGAATTATTGATACCGACATGTTCAGTATCACATTACTAGAAACATTGATACCCACATGTTCAGCATCACCTAGAAACATTGGTACAGACATGTTCAGTATCACATTACTAGAAACATTGGTACCGACATGTTCAGTATCACATATTACTAGCATCAGCGGCACCGACATGTTCAGTATCACTTATTACTAGAATCATCGGTACCGACAGGCCAACATGTTCAGTATCACATTACTAGAAACATTGGTAGTGTTCAGTATCACATATTACTAGCATCATAGGTACCGACATGTTCAGTATCACATTATTCGAAACATTGGTACCAACATGTTCAATATCTCATATTACTAGAAACATTGATACCGACATGTTCAGCATCACATGTTACAGTAACTATGATACCGACATGTTCAGTATCACATGTTACTAGAAACATTGATACCGACATGTTCAGCATCACATATTACTAGAAACAATTGTACCGACGTGTTCAGTATCACATATTACTAGCATCATCGGTACCGACATGTTAAGTATCACATTACTAGAAACATTGGTACCGACATGTTCAGTATCACATTACTAGAAACATTGGTACCGACATGTTCAGTATCTCATATTACTAGCATCATCGGTATCGACATGTTCAGCATCACTAGTTACAGAAACATTGGCACCGACATGTTCAGTATCACATATTACCAGAAACAGTATTAAAATGTTCAGGAACACATGCTACCAGAATCCACGGTATCCACATTTTCAGTATCACATATTACTAGAAACATTGATACCGACATGTTCAGCATCACATATTACTAGAAACATTGGTACCGACATGTTCATTATCACATATTACTAGAAACATTGGTACCGACATGTTCATTATCACATATTACTAGAAACATTGGTACCGACATGTTCAGTATCACATTACTGGAAACATTGGTACCGACATGTTCAGTATCTCATATTACTAGCATCATCGGTATCGACATGTTCAGCATCACTAGTTACAGAAACATTGGCACCGACATGTTCAGTATCACATATTACCAGAAACAGTATTAAAATGTTCAGGAACACATGCTACCAGAATCCACGGTATCCACATTTTCAGTATCACATATTACTAGAAACATTGATACCGACATGTTCAGCATCACATATTACTAGAAACATTGGTACCGACATGTTCATTATCACATATTACTAGAAACATTGGTACCGACATGTTCAGTATCACGTATTACTAGAAACATTGGTACCGACATGTTCAGTATCACGTATTACTAGAAACGTTGGTAACGACATGTTCATTATCACGTATTACTAGAAACATTGGTACCAACATGTTCATTATTACGTATTACTAGAAACATTGGTACCGACATGTTCATTATCACGTATTACTAGAAACATTGGTACCAACATGTTCATTATCACGTATTACTAGAAACATTGGTACCAACATGTTCAGTATCACGTATTACTAGAAACATTGGTACCAACATGTTCATTATCACGTATTACTAGAAACATTGGCACCGACATGTTCATTATCACATATTACTAGAAACATTGGTACCGACATGTTCATTATCACATATTACTAGAAACATTGGCACCAACATGTTCATTATCACATATTACTAGAAACATTGGTACCGACATGTTCATTATCACATATTACTAGAAACATTGGTACCAACATGTCCATTATCTCGTATTACTAGAAACATTGGTACCGACATGTTCATTATCACGTATTACTAGAAACATTGGTACCGACATGTTCATTATCACGTATTACTAGAAACATTGGTACCGACATGTTCATTATCACGTATTACTAGAAACATTGGTACCAACATGTTCATTATCACGTATTACTAGAAACATTGGTACCGACATGTTCATTATCACGTATTACTAGAAACATTGGTACCAACATGTTCATTATCACGTATTACTAGAAACATTGGTACCAACATGTTCAGTATCACGTATTACTAGAAATATTGGTACCAACATGTTCATTATCACATATTACTAGAAACATTGGTACCGACATGTTCATTATCACATATTACTAGAAACATTGGTACCGACATGTTCATTATCACATATTCCTAGAAACATTGGTACCGACATGTTCATTATCACATATTACTAGAAACATTGGTACCAACATGTTCAGTATCACATATTACTAGAAACATTGGTACCAACATGTTCAGTATCACATATTACTAGAAACATTGGTACCAACATGTTCAGTATCACATATTCCTAGAAACATTGGTACCGACATGTTCATTATCACATATTACTAGAAACATTGGTACCAACATGTTCAGTATCACATATTACTAGAAACATTGGTACCAACATGTTCAGTATCACATATTACTACAAACATTGGTACCAACATGTTCTGTATCACATATTCCTAGAAACATTGGTACCGACATGTTCATTATCACATATTACTAGAAACATTGGTACCAACATGTTCATTATCACGTATTACTAGAAACATTGGTACCAACATGTTCAGTATCACGTATTACTAGAAACATTGGTACCAACATGTTCAGTATCACGTATTACTAGAAATATTGGTACCAACATGTTCATTATCACATATTACTAGAAACATTGGTACCGACATGTTCAATTTCACATATTACTAGAAACATTGGTACCGACATGTTCATTATCACATATTCCTAGAAACATTGGTACCGACATGTTCATTATCACATATTACTAGAAACATTGGTACCAACATGTTCAGTATCACATATTACTAGAAACATTGGTACCAACATGTTCAGTATCACATATTACTAGAAACATTGGTACCAACATGTTCAGTATCACATATTCCTAGAAACATTGGTACCGACATGTTCATTATCACATATTCCTAGAAACATTGGTACCAACATGTTCAGTATCACATATTACTAGAAACATTGGTACCAACATGTTCAGTATCACATATTACTAGAAACATTGGTACCAACATGTTCTGTATCACATATTCCTAGAAACATTGGTACCGACATGTTCATTATCACATATTACTAGAAACATTGGTACCAACATGTTCATTATCACGTATTACTAGAAACATTGGTACCAACATGTTCAGTATCACGTATTACTAGAAACATTGGTACCAACATGTTCATTATCACGTATTACTAGAAACATTGGCACCGACATGTTCATTATCACATATTACTAGAAACATTGGTACCGACATGTTCATTATCACATATTACTAGAAACATTGGCACCAACATGTTCATTATCACATATTACTAGAAACATTGGTACCGACATGTTCATTATCACATATTACTAGAAACATTGGTACCAACATGTCCATTATCTCGTATTACTAGAAACATTGGTACCGACATGTTCATTATCACGTATTACTAGAAACATTGGTACCGACATGTTCATTATCACGTATTACTAGAAACATTGGTACCGACATGTTCATTATCACGTATTACTAGAAACATTGGTACCAACATGTTCATTATCACGTATTACTAGAAACATTGGTACCGACATGTTCATTATCACGTATTACTAGAAACATTGGTACCAACATGTTCATTATCACGTATTACTAGAAACATTGGTACCAACATGTTCAGTATCACGTATTACTAGAAATATTGGTACCAACATGTTCATTATCACATATTACTAGAAACATTGGTACCGACATGTTCATTATCACATATTACTAGAAACATTGGTACCGACATGTTCATTATCACATATTCCTAGAAACATTGGTACCGACATGTTCATTATCACATATTACTAGAAACATTGGTACCAACATGTTCAGTATCACATATTACTAGAAACATTGGTACCAACATGTTCAGTATCACATATTACTAGAAACATTGGTACCAAAATGTTCAGTATCACGTATTACTAGAAACATTGGTACCAACATGTTCATTATCACATATTACTAGAAACATTGATACCGACATGTTCATTATCACATATTACTAGAAACATTGATACCGACATGTTCATTATCACATATTACTAGAAACATTGATACCGACATGTTCAGTATCACATATTACTAGAAACATTGATACCGACATGTTCATATTCACGTATTACTAGAAACATTGATACCAACATGTTCATTATCACGTATTACTAGAAACATTGATACCTACATGATCAGTATCACGTATTACTAGAAACATTGGTACCGACATGTTCGGTATCACATATTACTAGAAACATTGGTACCGACATGTTCAGTTTCACATATTACTAGAAACATTGATACCGACATGTTCAGTATCATGTATTACTAGAAACATTGATACCGACATGTTCAATATCACATATCACTAGAAACATTGATACCGACATGTTCATTATCACGTATTACTAGAAACATTGATACCGACATGTTCAGTATCACGTATTACTAGAAACATTGATACCGACATGTTCAGTATCACATATTACTAGAAACATTGATACCGACATATTCATATTCACGTATTACTAGAAACATTGATACCAACATGTTCATTATCACGTATTACTAGAAACATTGATACCGACATGTTCATTATCACATATTACTAGAAACATTGGTACCGACATGTTCATTATCACGTATTACTAGTAACATTGGTACCAACATGTTCATTATCACGTATTACTAGAAACATTGGTACCGACATGTTCATTATCACGTATTACTAGAAACGTTGATACCGACATGTTCAGTATTATTACATGTTACAGAAACATTGATACCGACATGTTCAGTATCACATGTTACAGAATTATTGATACCGACATGTTCAGTATCACATTACTAGAAACATTGATACCCACATGTTCAGCATCACCTAGAAACATTGGTACAGACATGTTCAGTATCACATTACTAGAAACATTGGTACCGACATGTTCAGTATCACATATTACTAGCATCAGCGGCACCGACATGTTCAGTATCACTTATTACTAGAATCATCGGTACCGACAGGCCAACATGTTCAGTATCACATTACTAGAAACATTGGTAGTGTTCAGTATCACATATTACTAGCATCATAGGTACCGACATGTTCAGTATCACATTATTCGAAACATTGGTACCAACATGTTCAATATCTCATATTACTAGAAACATTGATACCGACATGTTCAGCATCACATGTTACAGTAACTATGATACCGACATGTTCAGTATCACATGTTACTAGAAACATTGATACCGACATGTTCAGCATCACATATTACTAGAAACAATTGTACCGACGTGTTCAGTATCACATATTACTAGCATCATCGGTACCGACATGTTAAGTATCACATTACTAGAAACATTGGTACCGACATGTTCAGTATCACATTACTAGAAACATTGGTACCGACATGTTCAGTATCTCATATTACTAGCATCATCGGTATCGACATGTTCAGCATCACTAGTTACAGAAACATTGGCACCGACATGTTCAGTATCACATATTACCAGAAACAGTATTAAAATGTTCAGGAACACATGCTACCAGAATCCACGGTATCCACATTTTCAGTATCACATATTACTAGAAACATTGATACCGACATGTTCAGCATCACATATTACTAGAAACATTGGTACCGACATGTTCATTATCACATATTACTAGAAACATTGGTACCGACATGTTCATTATCACATATTACTAGAAACATTGGTACCGACATGTTCAGTATCACATTACTGGAAACATTGGTACCGACATGTTCAGTATCTCATATTACTAGCATCATCGGTATCGACATGTTCAGCATCACTAGTTACAGAAACATTGGCACCGACATGTTCAGTATCACATATTACCAGAAACAGTATTAAAATGTTCAGGAACACATGCTACCAGAATCCACGGTATCCACATTTTCAGTATCACATATTACTAGAAACATTGATACCGACATGTTCAGCATCACATATTACTAGAAACATTGGTACCGACATGTTCATTATCACATATTACTAGAAACATTGGTACCGACATGTTCAGTATCACGTATTACTAGAAACATTGGTACCGACATGTTCAGTATCACGTATTACTAGAAACGTTGGTAACGACATGTTCATTATCACGTATTACTAGAAACATTGGTACCAACATGTTCATTATTACGTATTACTAGAAACATTGGTACCGACATGTTCATTATCACGTATTACTAGAAACATTGGTACCAACATGTTCATTATCACGTATTACTAGAAACATTGGTACCAACATGTTCAGTATCACGTATTACTAGAAACATTGGTACCAACATGTTCATTATCACGTATTACTAGAAACATTGGCACCGACATGTTCATTATCACATATTACTAGAAACATTGGTACCGACATGTTCATTATCACATATTACTAGAAACATTGGCACCAACATGTTCATTATCACATATTACTAGAAACATTGGTACCGACATGTTCATTATCACATATTACTAGAAACATTGGTACCAACATGTCCATTATCTCGTATTACTAGAAACATTGGTACCGACATGTTCATTATCACGTATTACTAGAAACATTGGTACCGACATGTTCATTATCACGTATTACTAGAAACATTGGTACCGACATGTTCATTATCACGTATTACTAGAAACATTGGTACCAACATGTTCATTATCACGTATTACTAGAAACATTGGTACCGACATGTTCATTATCACGTATTACTAGAAACATTGGTACCAACATGTTCATTATCACGTATTACTAGAAACATTGGTACCAACATGTTCAGTATCACGTATTACTAGAAATATTGGTACCAACATGTTCATTATCACATATTACTAGAAACATTGGTACCGACATGTTCATTATCACATATTACTAGAAACATTGGTACCGACATGTTCATTATCACATATTCCTAGAAACATTGGTACCGACATGTTCATTATCACATATTACTAGAAACATTGGTACCAACATGTTCAGTATCACATATTACTAGAAACATTGGTACCAACATGTTCAGTATCACATATTACTAGAAACATTGGTACCAACATGTTCAGTATCACATATTCCTAGAAACATTGGTACCGACATGTTCATTATCACATATTACTAGAAACATTGGTACCAACATGTTCAGTATCACATATTACTAGAAACATTGGTACCAACATGTTCAGTATCACATATTACTAGAAACATTGGTACCAACATGTTCTGTATCACATATTCCTAGAAACATTGGTACCGACATGTTCATTATCACATATTACTAGAAACATTGGTACCAACATGTTCATTATCACGTATTACTAGAAACATTGGTACCAACATGTTCAGTATCACGTATTACTAGAAACATTGGTACCAACATGTTCAGTATCACGTATTACTAGAAATATTGGTACCAACATGTTCATTATCACATATTACTAGAAACATTGGTACCGACATGTTCAATTTCACATATTACTAGAAACATTGGTACCGACATGTTCATTATCACATATTCCTAGAAACATTGGTACCGACATGTTCATTATCACATATTACTAGAAACATTGGTACCAACATGTTCAGTATCACATATTACTAGAAACATTGGTACCAACATGTTCAGTATCACATATTACTAGAAACATTGGTACCAACATGTTCAGTATCACATATTCCTAGAAACATTGGTACCGACATGTTCATTATCACATATTCCTAGAAACATTGGTACCAACATGTTCAGTATCACATATTACTAGAAACATTGGTACCAACATGTTCAGTATCACATATTACTAGAAACATTGGTACCAACATGTTCTGTATCACATATTCCTAGAAACATTGGTACCGACATGTTCATTATCACATATTACTAGAAACATTGGTACCAACATGTTCATTATCACGTATTACTAGAAACATTGGTACCAACATGTTCAGTATCACGTATTACTAGAAACATTGGTACCAACATGTTCATTATCACGTATTACTAGAAACATTGGCACCGACATGTTCATTATCACATATTACTAGAAACATTGGTACCGACATGTTCATTATCACATATTACTAGAAACATTGGCACCAACATGTTCATTATCACATATTACTAGAAACATTGGTACCGACATGTTCATTATCACATATTACTAGAAACATTGGTACCAACATGTCCATTATCTCGTATTACTAGAAACATTGGTACCGACATGTTCATTATCACGTATTACTAGAAACATTGGTACCGACATGTTCATTATCACGTATTACTAGAAACATTGGTACCGACATGTTCATTATCACGTATTACTAGAAACATTGGTACCAACATGTTCATTATCACGTATTACTAGAAACATTGGTACCGACATGTTCATTATCACGTATTACTAGAAACATTGGTACCAACATGTTCATTATCACGTATTACTAGAAACATTGGTACCAACATGTTCAGTATCACGTATTACTAGAAATATTGGTACCAACATGTTCATTATCACATATTACTAGAAACATTGGTACCGACATGTTCATTATCACATATTACTAGAAACATTGGTACCGACATGTTCATTATCACATATTCCTAGAAACATTGGTACCGACATGTTCATTATCACATATTACTAGAAACATTGGTACCAACATGTTCAGTATCACATATTACTAGAAACATTGGTACCAACATGTTCAGTATCACATATTACTAGAAACATTGGTACCAACATGTTCAGTATCACATATTCCTAGAAACATTGGTACCGACATGTTCATTATCACATATTACTAGAAACATTGGTACCAACATGTTCAGTATCACATATTACTAGAAACATTGGTACCAACATGTTCAGTATCACATATTACTAGAAACATTGGTACCAACATGTTCTGTATCACATATTCCTAGAAACATTGGTACCGACATGTTCATTATCACATATTACTAGAAACATTGGTACCAACATGTTCAGTATCACATATTCCTAGAAACATTGGTACCGACATGTTCATTATCACATATTGCTAGAAACATTGGTACCAACATGTTCAGTATCACATATTACTAGAAACATTGGTACCAACATGTTCAGTATCACATATTCCTAGAAACATTGGTACCGACATGTTCATTATCACATATTACTAGAAACATTGGTACCAACATGTTCAGTATCACATATTCCTAGAAACATTGGTACCGACATGTTCATTATCACATATTACTAGAAACATTGGTACCGACATGTTCAGTATCACATATTACTAGAAACATTGGTACCAACATGTTCGGTATCACATATTACTAGAAACATTGGTACCAACATGTTCAGTATCACATATTCCTAGAAACATTGGTACCGACATGTTCATTATCACATATTCCTAGAAACATTGGTACCGACATGTTCATTATCACATATTACTAGAAACATTGGTACCGACATGTTCATTATCACATATTACTAGAAACATTGGTACCAACATGTTCAGTATCACATATTACTAGAAACATTGGTACCAACATGTTCAGTATCACATATTACTAGAAACATTGGTACCAAAATGTTCAGTATCACGTATTACTAGAAACATTGGTACCGACATGCTCATTATCACATATTACTAGAAACATTGATACCGACATGTTCAGTATCACGTATTACTAGAAACATTGATACCGACATGTTCAGTATCACGTATTACTAGAAACATTGAAACCGACATGTTCATTATCACGTATTACTAGAAACATTGGTACCGACATGTTCATTATCACATATTACTAGAAACATTGATACCGACATGTTCATTATCACATATTACTAGAAAGATTGATACCTACATGTTCCTTATCACATATTACTAGAAACATTGATACCGACATGTTCATTATCACATATTACTAGAAACATTGATACCGACATGTTCATTATCACGTATTACTAGAAACATTGATACCGACATGTTCATTATCACGTATTACTAGAAATATTGATACCGACATGTTCATTATCACATATTACTAGAAACATTGATACCGACATGTTCATTATCACGTATTACTAGAAACATTGATACCGACATGTTCATTATCACGTATTACTAGAAACATTGATACCGACATGTTCATTATCACATATTACTAGAAACATTGATACCGACATGTTCATTATCACATATTACTAGAAACATTGATACCGACATGTTCATTATCACGTATTACCAGAAACATTGGTACCGACATGTTCATTATCACGTATTACCAGAAACACTGATACCGACATGTTCATTATCACGTATTACTAGAAACACTGATACCGACATGTTCATTATCACATATTACTAGAAACATTGATACCGACATGTTCATTATCACATATTACTAGAAACATTGATACCGACATGTTCATTATCACGTATTACTAGAAACATTGGTAGCGACATGTTCATTATCACGTATTACTAGAAACATTGATACCGACATGTTCATTATCACGTATTACTAGAAACATTGATACCGACATGTTCATTATCACGTATTACTAGAAACATTGATACCGACATGTTCATTATCACGTATTACTAGAAACATTGATACCGACATGTTCAGTATCACGTATTACTAGAAACATTGATACCGACATGTTCAATATCACATATCACTAGAAACATTGATACCGACATGTTCATTATCACGTATTACTAGAAACATTGATACCGACATGTTCAGTATCACGTATTACTAGAAACATTGATACCGACATGTTCAGTATCACATATTACTAGAAACATTGATACCGACATGTTCATATTCACGTATTACTAGAAACATTGATACCAACATGTTCATTATCACGTATTACTAGAAACATTGATACCTACATGATCAGTATCACGTATTACTAGAAACATTGGTACCGACATGTTCGGTATCACATATTACTAGAAACATTGGTACCGACATGTTCAGTTTCACATATTACTAGAAACATTGATACCGACATGTTCAGTATCATGTATTACTAGAAACATTGATACCGACATGTTCAATATCACATATCACTAGAAACATTGATACCGACATGTTCATTATCACGTATTACTAGAAACATTGATACCGACATGTTCAGTATCACGTATTACTAGAAACATTGATACCGACATGTTCAGTATCACATATTACTAGAAACATTGATACCGACATATTCATATTCACGTATTACTAGAAACATTGATACAACATGTTCATTCTCACGTATTACTAGAAACATTGATACCGACATGTTCATTATCACATATTACTAGAAACATTGGTACCGACATGTTCATTATCACGTATTACTAGAAACATTGGTACCAACATGTTCATTATCACGTATTACTAGAAACATTGGTACCGACATGTTCATTATCACGTATTACTAGAAACGTTGATACCGACATGTTCAGTATTATTACATGTTACAGAAACATTGATACCGACATGTTCAGTATCACATGTTACAGAATTATTGATACCGACATGTTCAGTATCACATTACTAGAAACATTGATACCCACATGTTCAGCATCACCTAGAAACATTGGTACAGACATGTTCAGTATCACATTACTAGAAACATTGGTACCGACATGTTCAGTATCACATATTACTAGCATCAGCGGCACCGACATGTTCAGTATCACTTATTACTAGAATCATCGGTACCGACAGGCCAACATGTTCAGTATCACATTACTAGAAACATTGGTACAGTGTTCAGTATCACATATTACTAGCATCATAGGTACCGACATGTTCAGTATCACATTATTCGAAACATTGGTACCAACATGTTCAATATCTCATATTACTAGAAACATTGATACCGACATGTTCAGCATCACATGTTACAGTAACTATGATACCGACATGTTCAGTATCACATGTTACTAGAAACATTGATACCGACATGTTCAGCATCACATATTACTAGAAACAATTGTACCGACATGTTCAGTATCACATATTACTAGCATCATCGGTACCGACATGTTAAGTATCACATTACTAGAAACATTGGTACCGACATGTTCAGTATCACATTACTAGAAACATTGGTACCGACATGTTCAGTATCTCATATTACTAGCATCATCGGTATCGACATGTTCAGCATCACTAGTTACAGAAACATTGGCACCGACATGTTCAGTATCACATATTACCAGAAACAGTATTAAAATGTTCAGGAACACATGCTACCAGAATCCACGGTATCCACATTTTCAGTATCACATATTACTAGAAACATTGATACCGACATGTTCAGCATCACATATTACTAGAAACATTGGTACCGACATGTTCATTATCACATATTACTAGAAACATTGGTACCGACATGTTCATTATCACATATTACTAGAAACATTGGTACCGACATGTTCAGTATCACATTACTGGAAACATTGGTACCGACATGTTCAGTATCTCATATTACTAGCATCATCGGTATCGACATGTTCAGCATCACTAGTTACAGAAACATTGGCACCGACATGTTCAGTATCACATATTACCAGAAACAGTATTAAAATGTTCAGGAACACATGCTACCAGAATCCACGGTATCCACATTTTCAGTATCACATATTACTAGAAACATTGATACCGACATGTTCAGCATCACATATTACTAGAAACATTGGTACCGACATGTTCATTATCACATATTACTAGAAACATTGGTACCGACATGTTCAGTATCACGTATTACTAGAAACATTGGTACCGACATGTTCAGTATCACGTATTACTAGAAACGTTGGTAACGACATGTTCATTATCACGTATTACTAGAAACATTGGTACCAACATGTTCATTATTACGTATTACTAGAAACATTGGTACCGACATGTTCATTATCACGTATTACTAGAAACATTGGTACCAACATGTTCATTTACACGTATTACTAGAAACATTGGTACCAACATGTTCAGTATCACGTATTACTAGAAACATTGGTACCAACATGTTCATTATCACGTATTACTAGAAACATTGGCACCGACATGTTCATTATCACATATTACTAGAAACATTGGTACCGACATGTTCATTATCACATATTACTAGAAACATTGGCACCAACATGTTCATTATCACATATTACTAGAAACATTGGTACCGACATGTTCATTATCACATACTACTAGAAACATTGGTACCAACATGTCCATTATCTCGTATTACTAGAAACATTGGTACCGACATGTTCATTATCACGTATTACTAGAAACATTGGTACCGACATGTTCATTATCACGTATTACTAGAAACATTGGTACCGACATGTTCATTATCACGTATTACTAGAAACATTGGTACCAACATGTTCATTATCACGTATTACTAGAAACATTGGTACCGACATGTTCATTATCACGTATTACTAGAAACATTGGTACCAACATGTTCATTATCACGTATTACTAGAAACATTGGTACCAACATGTTCAGTATCACGTATTACTAGAAATATTGGTACCAACATGTTCATTATCACATATTACTAGAAACATTGGTACCGACATGTTCATTATCACATATTACTAGAAACATTGGTACCGACATGTTCATTATCACATATTCCTAGAAACATTGGTACCGACATGTTCATTATCACATATTACTAGAAACATTGGTACCAACATGTTCAGTATCACATATTACTAGAAACATTGGTACCAACATGTTCAGTATCACATATTACTAGAAACATTGGTACCAACATGTTCAGTATCACATATTCCTAGAAACATTGGTACCGACATGTTCATTATCACATATTACTAGAAACATTGGTACCAACATGTTCAGTATCACATATTACTAGAAACATTGGTACCAACATGTTCAGTATCACATATTACTAGAAACATTGGTACCAACATGTTCTGTATCACATATTCCTAGAAACATTGGTACCGACATGTTCATTATCACATATTACTAGAAACATTGGTACCAACATGTTCAGTATCACATATTCCTAGAAACATTGGTACCGACATGTTCATTATCACATATTACTAGAAACATTGGTACCAACATGTTCAGTATCACATATTACTAGAAACATTGGTACCAACATGTTCAGTATCACATATTCCTAGAAACATTGGTACCGACATGTTCATTATCACATATTACTAGAAACATTGGTACCAACATGTTCAGTATCACATATTCCTAGAAACATTGGTACCGACATGTTCATTATCACATATTACTAGAAACATTGGTACCAACATGTTCAGTATCACATATTACTAGAAACATTGGTACCAACATGTTCAGTATCACATATTACTAGAAACATTGGTACCAACATGTTCAGTATCACATATTCCTAGAAACATTGGTACCGACATGTTCATTATCACATATTCCTAGAAACATTGGTACCGACATGTTCATTATCACATATTACTAGAAACATTGGTACCGACATGTTCATTATCACATATTACTAGAAACATTGGTACCAACATGTTCAGTATCACATATTACTAGAAACATTGGTACCAACATGTTCAGTATCACATATTACTAGAAACATTGGTACCAAAATGTTCAGTATCACGTATTACTAGAAACATTGGTACCGACATGCTCATTATCACATATTACTAGAAACATTGATACCGACATGTTCAGTATCACGTATTACTAGAAACATTGATACCGACATGTTCAGTATCACGTATTACTAGAAACATTGAAACCGACATGTTCATTATCACGTATTACTAGAAACATTGGTACCGACATGTTCATTATCACGTATTACTAGAAACATTGATACCGACATGTTCATTATCAAGTATTACTAGAAACATTGGTACCGACATGTTCATTATCACATATTACTAGAAACATTGATACCGACATGTTCATTATCACGTTTTACTAGAAACATTGGTACCGACATGTTCATTATCACATATTACTAGAAACATTGATACCGACATGTTCATTAACGCGTATTACTAGAAACATTGGTACCGACATGTTCATTATCACGTATTACTAGAAACATTGGTACCGACATGTTCATTATCACGTATTACTAGAAACATTGGTACCGACATGTTCATTATCACGAATTACTAGAAACATTGCTACCGACATGTTCATTATCACGTATTACTAGAAACATTGGTACCGACATGTTCATTATCACGTATTACTAGAAACATTGGTACCGAAATGTTCATTATCACATATTACTAGAAACATTGGTACCGACATGTTCAGTATCACATATTACTAGAAACATTGGTACTGACATGTTCATTATCAAGTATTACTAGAAACATTGGTAACGAAATGTTCATTAACACATATTACTAGAAACATTGGTACTGACATGTTCATTATCACGTATTACTAGAAACATTGGTAACGACATGTTCATTATCACATATTGCTAGAAACATTGGTACCGACATGTTCAGTATCACGTATTACTAGAAACATTGGTACCGAAATGTTCAGTATCACGTATTACTAGAAACATTGATACCGACATGTTCATTATCACATATTACTAGAAACATTGGTACCGACATGTTCATTATCATGTATTACTAGAAACATTGGTACCGACATGTTCATTATCACGTATTACTAGAAACATTGATACCGACAAGTTCATTATCACATACTACTAGAAACATTGATACCGACATGTTCATTATCACATATTACTAGAAACATTGGTACCGACAAGTTCATTATCACATATTACAAGAAACATTGATACCGACATGTTCAGTATCACGTATTACTAGAAACATTGATACCGACATGTTCATTATCACGTATTACTAGAAACATTGGTACCGACATGTTCATTATCACATATTACTAGAAACATTGATACCGACATGTTCATTATCACATGTTACAGAAACATTGATACCGACATGTTCATTATCACATACTACTAGAAACATTGATATCGACATGTTCATTATCACATATTACTAGAAAGATTGATACCGGCATGTTCATTATCACGTATTACTAGAAACATTGGTACCGACATGTTCATTATCACGTATTACTAGAAACATTGGTACCGACATGTTCATTATCACGTATTACTAGAAACATTGGTACCGACATGTTCATTATCACGTATTACTAGAAACATTGATACCGACATGTTCATTATCACATATTACTAGAAACATTGGTACCGACATGTTCATTATCACGTATTACTAGAAACATTGGTACCGACATGTTCAGTATCACGTATTACTAGAAACATTGGTACCGACATGTTCATTATCACGTATTACTAGAAACATTGGTACCGACATGTTCATTATGACATATTAGTAGAAACATTGGTACCGACATGTTCATTATCACGTATTACTAGAAACATTGATACCGACATGTTCATTATCACCTATTACTAGAAACATTGATACCGACATGTTCATTAGCACCTATTACTAGAAACATTGGTACCGACATGTTCATTATCACCTATTACTAGAAACATTGATACCGACGGGTTCATTATCACCTATTACTAGAAACATTGATACCGACATGTTCATTATCACCTATTACTAGAAACATTGATACCGACATGTTCATTATCACCTATTACTAGAAACATTGATACCGACATGTTCATTATCACCTATTACTAGAAACATTGATACCGACATGTTCATTAGCACCTATTACTAGAAACATTGGTACCGACATGTTCATTATCACCTATTACTAGAAACATTGGTACCGACATGTTCATTAGCACCTATTACTAGAAACATTGATATCGACATGTTCATTATCACGTATTACTAGAAACATTGATCCCGACATGTTCATTAGCACCTATTACTAGAAACATTGGTACCGACATGTTCTTTATCACGTATTACTAGAAATATAGATACCGACATGTTCATTATCACGTATTACTAGAAACATTGGTACCGACATGTTCATTATCACGTATTAGAAGAAACATTGATACCGACATTTTCATTATCACATATTACTAGAAACATTGGTACCGAGATGTTCAGTATCACTTATTACTAGAAACATTGATACCGACATGTTCAGTATCACGTATTACTAGAAACATTGGTACCGACATGTTCAGTATCACGTATTACTAGAAACATTGATACCGACATGTTCAGTATCACGTATTACTAGAAACATTGATACCGACATGTTCAGTATCACGTATTACTAGAAACATTGATACCGACATGTTCAGTATCACGTATTACTAGAAACATTGATACCGACATGTTCAGTATCACGTATTACTAGAAACATTGGTACCGAGATGTTCAGTATCACTTATTACTAGAAACATTGATACCAACATGTTCATTATCACCTATTACTAGAAACATTGATACCGACATGTTCATTATCACATATCACTAGAAACATTGGTACCGACATGTTCATTATCACATATCACTAGAAACATTGGTACCGACATGTTCATTATCACATATTACTAGAAACATTGATACCGACATGTTCATTATCACATATCACTAGAAACATTGGTACCGACATGTTCATTATCACATATCACTAGAAACATTGCTACCGACATGTTCATTATCACATATCACTAGAAACATTGGTACCGACAGTTCATTATCACATATTACTAGAAACATTGGTACCGACATGTTCATTATCACATATCACTAGAAACAT
The DNA here is from genome assembly GCA_030765065.1 of Deroplatys truncata. NCBI lineage: Eukaryota > Metazoa > Arthropoda > Insecta > Mantodea > Mantidae > Deroplatys > Deroplatys truncata. Next base: position 3,335,998 of record CM060984.1, read on the forward strand.
TGGTACCGACATGTTCATTATCACGTATTACTAGAAACATTGATACCGACATGTTCATTATCACATATTACAAGAAACATTGATACCGACAAGTTCAGTATCACAATTTACCAGATACATTTATACCAACATGTTCAAAATCACATGTTACCAGAAACATTGATACCGACATGTTCAGCATCACATATTACTAGAAACATTGGTACCGACATGTTCAGCATCACATGTTACAGAAACATTGATACCAACATGTTCAGTATCACATATTAGCAGAAATATTGATACCGACATGTTCAGTATCACATATTACTAGAAACATTGATACCCACAAGTTCAGTATCACATATCACTAGAAACATTGGTACCGACAGTTCATTATCACATATTACTTGAAACATTGGTACCGACATGTTCATTATCACATATCACTAGAAACATTGGTACCGACATGTTCATTATCACGTATTACTAGAAACATTGATACCGACATGTTCATTATCACATATTACAAGAAACATTGATACCGACAAGTTCAGTATCACAATTTACCAGATACATTTATACCAACATGTTCAAAATCACATGTTACCAGAAACATTGATACCGACATGTTCAGCATCACATATTACTAGAAACATTAGTACCGACATGTTCAGCATCACATGTTACAGAAACATTGATACCAACATGTTCAGTATCACATATTACCAGAAATATTGATACCGACATGTTCAGTATCACATATTACTAGAAACATTGATACCCACAAGTTCAGTATCACATATTACTAGAAACATTGGTACCGACATGTTCATTATCACATATCACTAGAAATATTGATACCCACAAGTTCAGTATCACATATTACTAGAAACATTGATACCGACATGTTCATTATCACGTATTACTAGAAACATTGGTACCGACATGTTCATTATCACATATCACTAGAAACATTGGTACCGACATGTTCATTATCACATATCACTAGAAACATTGGTACCGACATGTTCATTATCACATATCACTAGAAACATTGGTACCGACATGTTCATTATCACATATCACTAGAAACATTGGTACCGACATGTTCATTATCACATATCACTAGAAACATTGGTACCGACATGTTCATTATCACATATCACTAGAAACATTGATACCCACAAGTTCAGTATCACATATTACTAGAAACATTGGTACCGACATGTTCATTATCACATATCACTAGAAACATTGATACCGACATGTTCATTATCACATATTACTAGAAACATTGATACCGACATGTTCATTATCACATATCACTAGAAACATTGATACCGACATGTTCATTATCACATATCACTAGAAACATTGATACCGACATGTTCATTATCACATATCACTAGAAACATTGATACCGACATGTTCATTATCACATATTACTAGAAACATTGGTACCGACATGTTCATTATCACACATTACTAGAAACATTGATACCGACATGTTCATTATCACATATTACTAGAAACATTGATACCGACATGTTCATTATCACATATTACTAGAAACATTGGTACCGACATGTTCATTATCACGTATTACTAGAAACATTGGTACCAACATGTTCATTATCACGTATTACTAGAAACATTGGTACCGACATGTTCATTATCACGTATTACTAGAAACGTTGATACCGACATGTTCAGTATTATTACATGTTACAGAAACATTGATACCGACATATTCAGTATCACATGTTACAGAATTATTGATACCGACATGTTCAGTATCACATTACTAGAAACATTGATACCCACATGTTAAGCATCACCTAGAAACATTGGTACAGACATGTTCAGTATCACATTACTAGAAACATTGGTACCGACATGTTCAGTATCACATATTACTAGCATCAGCGGCACCGACATGTTCAGTATCACTTATTACTAGAATCATCGGTACCGACAGGCCAACATGTTCAGTATCACATTACTAGAAACATTGGTACAGTGTTCAGTATCACATATTACTAGCATCATAGGTACCGACATGTTCAGTATCACATTATTCGAAACATTGGTACCAACATGTTCAATATCTCATATTACTAGAAACATTGATACCGACATGTTCAGCATCACATGTTACAGTAACTATGATACCGACATGTTCAGTATCACATGTTACTAGAAACATTGATACCGACATGTTCAGCATCACATATTACTAGAAACAATTGTACCGACATGTTCAGTATCACATATTACTAGCATCATCGGTACCGACATGTTAAGTATCACATTACTAGAAACATTGGTACCGACATGTTCAGTATCACATTACTAGAAACATTGGTACCGACATGTTCAGTATCTCATATTACTAGCATCATCGGTATCGACATGTTCAGCATCACTAGTTACAGAAACATTGGCACCGACATGTTCAGTATCACATATTACCAGAAACAGTATTAAAATGTTCAGGAACACATGCTACCAGAATCCACGGTATCCACATTTTCAGTATCACATATTACTAGAAACATTGATACCGACATGTTCAGCATCACATATTACTAGAAACATTGGTACCGACATGTTCATTATCACATATTACTAGAAACATTGGTACCGACATGTTCATTATCACATATTACTAGAAACATTGGTACCGACATGTTCAGTATCACATTACTGGAAACATTGGTACCGACATGTTCAGTATCTCATATTACTAGCATCATCGGTATCGACATGTTCAGCATCACTAGTTACAGAAACATTGGCACCGACATGTTCAGTATCACATATTACCAGAAACAGTATTAAAATGTTCAGGAACACAGGCTACCAGAATCCACGGTATCCACATTTTCAGTATCACATATTACTAGAAACATTGATACCGACATGTTCAGCATCACATATTACTAGAAACATTGGTACCGACATGTTCATTATCACATATTACTAGAAACATTGGTACCGACATGTTCAGTATCACGTATTACTAGAAACATTGGTACCGACATGTTCAGTATCACGTGTTACTAGAAACGTTGGTAACGACATGTTCATTATCACGTATTACTAGAAACATTGGTACCAACATGTTCATTATTACGTATTACTAGAAACATTGGTACCGACATGTTCATTATCACGTATTACTAGAAACATTGGTACCAACATGTTCATTATCACGTATTACTAGAAACATTGGTACCAACATGTTCAGTATCACGTATTACTAGAAACATTGGTACCAACATGTTCATTATCACGTATTACTAGAAACATTGGCACCGACATGTTCATTATCACATATTACTAGAAACATTGGTACCGACATGTTCATTATCACATATTACTAGAAACATTGGCACCAACATGTTCATTATCACATATTACTAGAAACATTGGTACCGACATGTTCATTATCACATATTACTAGAAACATTGGTACCAACATGTCCATTATCTCGTATTACTAGAAACATTGGTACCGACATGTTCATTATCACGTATTACTAGAAACATTGGTACCGACATGTTCATTATCACGTATTACTAGAAACATTGGTACCGACATGTTCATTATCACGTATTACTAGAAACATTGGTACCAACATGTTCATTATCACGTATTACTAGAAACATTGGTACCGACATGTTCATTATCACGTATTACTAGAAACATTGGTACCAACATGTTCATTATCACGTATTACTAGAAACATTGGTACCAACATGTTCAGTATCACGTATTACTAGAAATATTGGTACCAACATGTTCATTATCACATATTACTAGAAACATTGGTACCGACATGTTCATTATCACATATTACTAGAAACATTGGTACCGACATGTTCATTATCACATATTCCTAGAAACATTGGTACCGACATGTTCATTATCACATATTACTAGAAACATTGGTACCAACATGTTCAGTATCACATATTACTAGAAACATTGGTACCAACATGTTCAGTATCACATATTACTAGAAACATTGGTACCAACATGTTCAGTATCACATATTCCTAGAAACATTGGTACCGACATGTTCATTATCACATATTACTAGAAACATTGGTACCAACATGTTCAGTATCACATATTACTAGAAACATTGGTACCAACATGTTCAGTATCACATATTCCTAGAAACATTGGTACCAACATGTTCTGTATCACATATTCCTAGAAACATTGGTACCGACATGTTCATTATCACATATTACTAGAAACATTGGTACCAACATGTTCAGTATCACATATTCCTAGAAACATTGGTACCGACATGTTCATTATCACATATTACTAGAAACATTGGTACCAACATGTTCAGTATCACATATTACTAGAAACATTGGTACCAACATGTTCAGTATCACATATTCCTAGAAACATTGGTACCGACATGTTCATTATCACATATTACTAGAAACATTGGTACCAACATGTTCAGTATCACATATTCCTAGAAACATTGGTACCGACATGTTCATTATCACATATTCCTAGAAACATTGGTACCGACATGTTCATTATCACATATTACTAGAAACATTGGTACCGACATGTTCATTATCACATATTACTAGAAACATTGGTACCAACATGTTCAGTATCACATATTACTAGAAACATTGGTACCAACATGTTCAGTATCACATATTACTAGAAACATTGGTACCAAAATGTTCAGTATCACGTATTACTAGAAACATTGGTACCAACATGTTCATTATCACATATTACTAGAAACATTGATACCGACATGTTCATTATCACATATTACTAGAAACATTGATACCGACATGTTCATTATCACATATTACTAGAAACATTGATACCGACATGTTCAGTATCACATATTACTAGAAACATTGATACCGACATGTTCATATTCACGTATTACTAAAAACATTGATACCAACATGTTCATTATCACGTATTACTAGAAACATTGATACCTACATGATCAGTATCACGTATTACTAGAAACATTGGTACCGACATGTTCGGTATCACATATTACTAGAAACATTGGTACCGACATGTTCAGTTTCACATATTACTAGAAACATTGATACCGACATGTTCAGTATCATGTATTACTAGAAACATTGATACCGACATGTTCAATATCACATATCACTAGAAACATTGATACCGACATGTTCATTATCACGTATTACTAGAAACATTGATACCGACATGTTCAGTATCACGTATTACTAGAAACATTGATACCGACATGTTCAGTATCACATATTACTAGAAACATTGATACCGACATATTCATATTCACGTATTACTAGAAACATTGATACCAACATGTTCATTATCACGTATTACTAGAAACATTGATACCGACATGTTCATTATCACATATTACTAGAAACATTGGTACCGACATGTTCATTATCACGTATTACTAGTAACATTGGTACCAACATGTTCATTATCACGTATTACTAGAAACATTGGTACCGACATGTTCATTATCACGTATTACTAGAAACGTTGATACCGACATGTTCAGTATTATTACATGTTACAGAAACATTGATACCGACATGTTCAGTATCACATGTTACAGAATTATTGATACCGACATGTTCAGTATCACATTACTAGAAACATTGATACCCACATGTTCAGCATCACCTAGAAACATTGGTACAGACATGTTCAGTATCACATTACTAGAAACATTGGTACCGACATGTTCAGTATCACATATTACTAGCATCAGCGGCACCGACATGTTCAGTATCACTTATTACTAGAATCATCGGTACCGACAGGCCAACATGTTCAGTATCACATTACTAGAAACATTGGTAGTGTTCAGTATCACATATTACTAGCATCATAGGTACCGACATGTTCAGTATCACATTATTCGAAACATTGGTACCAACATGTTCAATATCTCATATTACTAGAAACATTGATACCGACATGTTCAGCATCACATGTTACAGTAACTATGATACCGACATGTTCAGTATCACATGTTACTAGAAACATTGATACCGACATGTTCAGCATCACATATTACTAGAAACAATTGTACCGACGTGTTCAGTATCACATATTACTAGCATCATCGGTACCGACATGTTAAGTATCACATTACTAGAAACATTGGTACCGACATGTTCAGTATCACATTACTAGAAACATTGGTACCGACATGTTCAGTATCTCATATTACTAGCATCATCGGTATCGACATGTTCAGCATCACTAGTTACAGAAACATTGGCACCGACATGTTCAGTATCACATATTACCAGAAACAGTATTAAAATGTTCAGGAACACATGCTACCAGAATCCACGGTATCCACATTTTCAGTATCACATATTACTAGAAACATTGATACCGACATGTTCAGCATCACATATTACTAGAAACATTGGTACCGACATGTTCATTATCACATATTACTAGAAACATTGGTACCGACATGTTCATTATCACATATTACTAGAAACATTGGTACCGACATGTTCAGTATCACATTACTGGAAACATTGGTACCGACATGTTCAGTATCTCATATTACTAGCATCATCGGTATCGACATGTTCAGCATCACTAGTTACAGAAACATTGGCACCGACATGTTCAGTATCACATATTACCAGAAACAGTATTAAAATGTTCAGGAACACATGCTACCAGAATCCACGGTATCCACATTTTCAGTATCACATATTACTAGAAACATTGATACCGACATGTTCAGCATCACATATTACTAGAAACATTGGTACCGACATGTTCATTATCACATATTACTAGAAACATTGGTACCGACATGTTCAGTATCACGTATTACTAGAAACATTGGTACCGACATGTTCAGTATCACGTATTACTAGAAACGTTGGTAACGACATGTTCATTATCACGTATTACTAGAAACATTGGTACCAACATGTTCATTATTACGTATTACTAGAAACATTGGTACCGACATGTTCATTATCACGTATTACTAGAAACATTGGTACCAACATGTTCATTATCACGTATTACTAGAAACATTGGTACCAACATGTTCAGTATCACGTATTACTAGAAACATTGGTACCAACATGTTCATTATCACGTATTACTAGAAACATTGGCACCGACATGTTCATTATCACATATTACTAGAAACATTGGTACCGACATGTTCATTATCACATATTACTAGAAACATTGGCACCAACATGTTCATTATCACATATTACTAGAAACATTGGTACCGACATGTTCATTATCACATATTACTAGAAACATTGGTACCAACATGTCCATTATCTCGTATTACTAGAAACATTGGTACCGACATGTTCATTATCACGTATTACTAGAAACATTGGTACCGACATGTTCATTATCACGTATTACTAGAAACATTGGTACCGACATGTTCATTATCACGTATTACTAGAAACATTGGTACCAACATGTTCATTATCACGTATTACTAGAAACATTGGTACCGACATGTTCATTATCACGTATTACTAGAAACATTGGTACCAACATGTTCATTATCACGTATTACTAGAAACATTGGTACCAACATGTTCAGTATCACGTATTACTAGAAATATTGGTACCAACATGTTCATTATCACATATTACTAGAAACATTGGTACCGACATGTTCATTATCACATATTACTAGAAACATTGGTACCGACATGTTCATTATCACATATTCCTAGAAACATTGGTACCGACATGTTCATTATCACATATTACTAGAAACATTGGTACCAACATGTTCAGTATCACATATTACTAGAAACATTGGTACCAACATGTTCAGTATCACATATTACTAGAAACATTGGTACCAACATGTTCAGTATCACATATTCCTAGAAACATTGGTACCGACATGTTCATTATCACATATTACTAGAAACATTGGTACCAACATGTTCAGTATCACATATTACTAGAAACATTGGTACCAACATGTTCAGTATCACATATTACTAGAAACATTGGTACCAACATGTTCTGTATCACATATTCCTAGAAACATTGGTACCGACATGTTCATTATCACATATTACTAGAAACATTGGTACCAACATGTTCATTATCACGTATTACTAGAAACATTGGTACCAACATGTTCAGTATCACGTATTACTAGAAACATTGGTACCAACATGTTCAGTATCACGTATTACTAGAAATATTGGTACCAACATGTTCATTATCACATATTACTAGAAACATTGGTACCGACATGTTGAATTTCACATATTACTAGAAACATTGGTACCGACATGTTCATTATCACATATTCCTAGAAACATTGGTACCGACATGTTCATTATCACATATTACTAGAAACATTGGTACCAACATGTTCAGTATCACATATTACTAGAAACATTGGTACCAACATGTTCAGTATCACATATTACTAGAAACATTGGTACCAACATGTTCAGTATCACATATTCCTAGAAACATTGGTACCGACATGTTCATTATCACATATTCCTAGAAACATTGGTACCAACATGTTCAGTATCACATATTACTAGAAACATTGGTACCAACATGTTCAGTATCACATATTACTAGAAACATTGGTACCAACATGTTCTGTATCACATATTCCTAGAAACATTGGTACCGACATGTTCATTATCACATATTACTAGAAACATTGGTACCAACATGTTCATTATCACGTATTACTAGAAACATTGGTACCAACATGTTCAGTATCACGTATTACTAGAAACATTGGTACCAACATGTTCATTATCACGTATTACTAGAAACATTGGCACCGACATGTTCATTATCACATATTACTAGAAACATTGGTACCGACATGTTCATTATCACATATTACTAGAAACATTGGCACCAACATGTTCATTATCACATATTACTAGAAACATTGGTACCGACATGTTCATTATCACATATTACTAGAAACATTGGTACCAACATGTCCATTATCTCGTATTACTAGAAACATTGGTACCGACATGTTCATTATCACGTATTACTAGAAACATTGGTACCGACATGTTCATTATCACGTATTACTAGAAACATTGGTACCGACATGTTCATTATCACGTATTACTAGAAACATTGGTACCAACATGTTCATTATCACGTATTACTAGAAACATTGGTACCGACATGTTCATTATCACGTATTACTAGAAACATTGGTACCAACATGTTCATTATCACGTATTACTAGAAACATTGGTACCAACATGTTCAGTATCACGTATTACTAGAAATATTGGTACCAACATGTTCATTATCACATATTACTAGAAACATTGGTACCGACATGTTCATTATCACATATTACTAGAAACATTGGTACCGACATGTTCATTATCACATATTCCTAGAAACATTGGTACCGACATGTTCATTATCACATATTACTAGAAACATTGGTACCAACATGTTCAGTATCACATATTACTAGAAACATTGGTACCAACATGTTCAGTATCACATATTACTAGAAACATTGGTACCAACATGTTCAGTATCACATATTCCTAGAAACATTGGTACCGACATGTTCATTATCACATATTACTAGAAACATTGGTACCAACATGTTCAGTATCACATATTACTAGAAACATTGGTACCAACATGTTCAGTATCACATATTACTAGAAACATTGGTACCAACATGTTCTGTATCACATATTCCTAGAAACATTGGTACCGACATGTTCATTATCACATATTACTAGAAACATTGGTACCAACATGTTCAGTATCACATATTCCTAGAAACATTGGTACCGACATGTTCATTATCACATATTACTAGAAACATTGGTACCAACATGTTCAGTATCACATATTACTAGAAACATTGGTACCAACATGTTCAGTATCACATATTCCTAGAAACATTGGTACCGACATGTTCATTATCACATATTACTAGAAACATTGGTACCAACATGTTCAGTATCACATATTCCTAGAAACATTGGTACCGACATGTTCATTATCACATATTACTAGAAACATTGGTACCGACATGTTCAGTATCACATATTACTAGAAACATTGGTACCAACATGTTCGGTATCACATATTACTAGAAACATTGGTACCAACATGTTCAGTATCACATATTCCTAGAAACATTGGTACCGACATGTTCATTATCACATATTCCTAGAAACATTGGTACCGACATGTTCATTATCACATATTACTAGAAACATTGGTACCGACATGTTCATTATCACATATTACTAGAAACATTGGTACCAACATGTTCAGTATCACATATTACTAGAAACATTGGTACCAACATGTTCAGTATCACATATTACTAGAAACATTGGTACCAAAATGTTCAGTATCACGTATTACTAGAAACATTGGTACCGACATGCTCATTATCACATATTACTAGAAACATTGATACCGACATGTTCAGTATCACGTATTACTAGAAACATTGATACCGACATGTTCAGTATCACGTATTACTAGAAACATTGAAACCGACATGTTCATTATCACGTATTACTAGAAACATTGGTACCGACATGTTCATTATCACATATTACTAGAAACATTGATACCGACATGTTCATTATCACATATTACTAGAAAGATTGATACCTACATGTTCCTTATCACGTATTACTAGAAACATTCGTACCGACATGTTCATTATCACATATTACTAGAAACATTGATACCGACATGTTCATTATCACATATTACTAGAAACATTGATACCGACATGTTCCTTACAACGTATTACTAGAAACATTGATACCGACATGTTCATTATCACATATTACTAGAAACATTGATACCGACATGTTCATTATCACATATTACTAGAAACATTGATACCGACATGTTCATTATCACATATTACTAGAAACATTGATACCGACATGTTCATTATCACATATTACTAGAAACATTGATACCGACATGTTCATTATCACATATTACTAGAAACATTGATACCGACATGTTCCTTATCACGTATTACTAGAAACATTGGTACCGACAAGTTCATTATCACATATTACTAGAAACATTGATACCGACATGTTCGTTATCACATATTACTAGAAACATTGATACCGACATGTTCGTTATCACAAATTACTAGAAACATTGATACCGACAGGTTCATTATCACATATTACTAGAAACATTGATACCTACATGTTCAATATCACATATTACTAGAAACATTGATACTGACATGTTCATTATCACGTATTACTAGAAACATTGATACCGACATGTTCAGTATCACATATCACTAGAAACATTGATACCGACATGTTCATTATCACGTATCACTAGAAACATTGCTACCGACATGTTCATTATCACATATCACTAGAAACATTGGTACCGACATGTTCATTATCACGTATTACTAGAAACATTGGTACCGACATGTTCATTATCACGTATTACTAGGAACATTGGTACCTACATGTTCATTATCACGTATTACTAGAAACATTGGTACCGACATGTTCATTATCACATATCACTAGAAACATTGGTACCGACATGTTCATTATCACATATCACTAGAAACATTGGTACCGACATGTTCATTATCACATATCACTAGAAACATTGGTACCGACATGTTCATTATCACATATCACTAGAAACATTGGTACCGACATGTTCATTATCACGTATTACTAGAAACATTGGTACCGACATGTTCATTATCACGTATTACTAGAAACATTGGTACCGACATGTTCATTATCACATATCACTAGAAACATTGATACCGACATGTTCATTATCACATATTGCTAGAAACATTGATACCGACATGTTCATTATCACATATTGCTAGAAACATTGATACCGACATGTTCATTATCACATATTGCTAGAAACATTGATTCCGACATGTTCATTATCACATATTACTAGAAACATTGGTACCGACATGTTCATTATCACATATTACTAGAAACATTGGTACCGACATGTTCATTATCACATATTGCTAGAAACATTGATACCGACATGTTCATTATCAAATATTACTAGAAACATTGGTACCGACATGTTCATTATCACATATTACTAGAAACATTGATACCGACATGTTCATTATCACGTATTACTAGAAACATTGGTACCGACATGTTCATTATCACATATTGCTAGAAACATTGATTCCGACATGTTCAGTATCACATATTCCTAGAAACATTGGTACCGACATGTTCATTATCACATATTACTAGAAACATTGGTACCGACATGTTCATTATCACATATTGCTAGAAACATTGATACCGACATGTTCATTATCAAATATTACTAGAAACATTGGTACCGACATGTTCATTATCACATATTACTAGAAACATTGATACCGACATGTTCATTATCACGTATTACTAGAAACATTGGTACCGACATGTTCATTATCACGTATTACTAGAAACATTGGTACCGACATGTTCATTATCACGTATTACTAGAAACATTGGTACCGACATGTTCATTATCACGAATTACTAGAAACATTGGTACCGAAATGTTCATTATCACATATTACTAGAAACATTGGTACCGACATGTTCAGTATCACATATTACTAGAAACATTGGTACTGACATGTTCATTATCAAGTATTACTAGAAACATTGGTAACGAAATGTTCATTATCACATATTACTAGAAACATTGGTACTGACATGTTCATTATCACGTATTACTAGAAACATTGGTAACGACATGTTCATTATCACATATTGCTAGAAACATTGGTACCGACATGTTCAGTATCACGTATTACTAGAAACATTGGTACCGAAATGTTCAGTATCACGTATTACTAGAAACATTGATACCGACATGTTCATTATCACATATTACTAGAAACATTGGTACCGACATGTTCATTATCATGTATTACTAGAAACATTGGTACCGACATGTTCATTATCACGTATTACTAGAAACATTGATACCGACAAGTTCATTATCACATACTACTAGAAACATTGATACCGACATGTTCATTATCACATATTACTAGAAACATTGGTACCGACAAGTTCATTATCACATATTACAAGAAACATTGATACCGACATGTTCAGTATCACGTATTACTAGAAACATTGATACCGACATGTTCATTATCACGTATTACTAGAAACATTGGTACCGACATGTTCATTATCACATATTACTAGAAACATTGATACCGACATGTTCATTATCACATGTTACAGAAACATTGATACCGACATGTTCATTATCACATACTACTAGAAACATTGATATCGACATGTTCATTATCACATATTACTAGAAAGATTGATACCGGCATGTTCATTATCACGTATTACTAGAAACATTGGTACCGACATGTTCATTATCACGTATTACTAGAAACATTGGTACCGACATGTTCATTATCACGTATTACTAGAAACATTGGTACCGACATGTTCATTATCACGTATTACTAGAAACATTGATACCGACATGTTCATTATCACATATTACTAGAAACATTGGTACCGACATGTTCATTATCACGTATTACTAGAAACATTGGTACCGACATGTTCATTATCACGTATTACTAGAAACATTGGTACCGACATGTTCATTATGACATATTAGTAGAAACATTGGTACCGACATGTTCATTATCACGTATTACTAGAAACATTGATACCGACATGTTCATTATCACCTATTACTAGAAACATTGGTACCGACATGTTCATTATCACCTATTACTAGAAACATTGATACCGACATGTTCATTATCACCTATTACTAGAAACATTGATACCGACATGTTCATTATCACCTATTACTAGAAACATTGATACCGACATGTTCATTATCACCTATTACTAGAAACATTGATACCGACATGTTCATTATCACCTATTACTAGAAACATTGATACCGACATGTTCATTAGCACCTATTACTAGAAACATTGGTACCGACATGTTCATTATCACCTATTACTAGAAACATTGGTACCGACATGTTCATTAGCACCTATTACTAGAAACATTGATACCGACATGTTCATTATCACGTATTACTAGAAACATTGATCCCGACATGTTCATTAGCACCTATTACTAGAAACATTGGTACCGACATGTTCTTTATCACGTATTACTAGAAATATAGATACCGACATGTTCATTATCACGTATTACTAGAAACATTGGTACCGACATGTTCATTATCACGTATTAGAAGAAACATTGATACCGACATGTTCATTATCACATATTACTAGAAACATTGGTACCGAGATGTTCAGTATCACTTATTACTAGAAACATTGATACCGACATGTTCAGTATCACGTATTACTAGAAACATTGGTACCGACATGTTCAGTATCACGTATTACTAGAAACATTGATACCGACATGTTCAGTATCACGTATTACTAGAAACATTGATACCGACATGTTCAGTATCACGTATTACTAGAAACATTGATACCGACATGTTCAGTATCACGTATTACTAGAAACATTGATACCGACATGTTCAGTATCACGTATTACTAGAAACATTGGTACCGAGATGTTCAGTATCACTTATTACTAGAAACATTGATACCAACATGTTCATTATCACCTATTACTAGAAACATTGATACCGACATGTTCATTATCACTAGAAACATTGGTACCGACATGTTCATTATCACATATCACTAGAAACATTGGTACCGACATGTTCATTATCACATATTACTAGAAACATTGATACCGACATGTTCATTATCACATATCACTAGAAACATTGGTACCGACATGTTCATTATCACATATCACTAGAAACATTGCTACCGACATGTTCATTATCACATATCACTAGAAACATTGGTACCGACAGTTCATTATCACATATTACTAGAAACATTGGTACCGACATGTTCATTATCACATATCACTAGAAACATTGGTACCGACATGTTCATTATCACGTATTACTAGAAACATTGATACCGACATGTTCATTATCACATATTACAAGAAACATTGATACCGACAAGTTCAGTATCACAATTTACCAGATACATTTATACCAACATGTTCAAAATCACATGTTACCAGAAACATTGATACCGACATGTTCAGCATCACATATTACTAGAAACATTGGTACCGACATGTTCAGCATCACATGTTACAGAAACATTGATACCAACATGTTCAGTATCACATATTACCAGAAATATGGATACCGACATGTTCAGTATCACATATTACTAGAAACATTGATACCCACATGTTCAGTATCACATATCACTAGAAACATTGGTACCGACAGTTCATTATCACATAATACTTGAAACATTGGTACCGACATGTTCATTATCACATATCACTAGAAACATTGGTACCGACATGTTCATTATCACGTATTACTAGAAACATTGATACCGACATGTTCATTATCACATATTACAAGAAACATTGATACCGACAAGTTCAGTATCACAATTTACCAGATACATTTATACCAACATGTTCAAAATCACATGTTACCAGAAACATTGATACCGACATGTTCAGCATCACATATTACTAGAAACATTGGTACCGACATGTTCAGCATCACATGTTACAGAAACATTGATACCAACATGTTCAGTATCACATATTACCAGAAATATTGATACCGACATGTTCAGTATCACATATTACTAGAAACATTGATACCCACAAGTTCAGTATCACATATTACTAGAAACATTGGTACCGACATGTTCATTATCACATATCACTAGAAACATTGATACCCACAAGTTCAGTATCACATATTACTAGAAACATTGATACCGACATGTTCATTATCACGTATTACTAGAAACATTGGTACCGACATGTTCATTATCACATATCACTAGAAACATTGGTACCGACATGTTCATTATCACATATCACTAGAAACATTGGTACCGACATGTTCATTATCACATATCACTAGAAACATTGGTACCGACATGTTCATTATCACATATCACTAGAAACATTGGTACCGACATGTTCATTATCACATATCACTAGAAACATTGGTACCGACATGTTCATTATCACATATCACTAGAAACATTGGTACCGACATGTTCATTATCACATATCACTAGAAACATTGATACCCACAAGTTCAGTATCATATATTACTAGAAACATTGGTACCGACATGTTCATTATCACATATCACTAGAAACATTGATACCGACATGTTCATTATCACATATCACTAGAAACATTGATACCGACATGTTCATTATCACATATCACTAGAAACATTGATACCGACATGTTCATTATCACATATCACTAGAAACATTGATACCGACATGTTCATTATCACATATCACTAGAAACATTGATACCGACATGTTCATTATCACATATTACTAGAAACATTGGTACCGACATGTTCATTATCACATATCACTAGAAACATTGGTACCGACATGTTCATTATCACATATCACTAGAAACATTGGTACCGACATGTTCATTATCACATATCACTAGAAACATTGATACCCACAAGTTCAGTATCATATATTACTAGAAACATTGGTACCGACATGTTCATTATCACATATCACTAGAAACATTGATACCGACATGTTCATTATCACATATCACTAGAAACATTGATACCGACATGTTCATTATCACATATCACTAGAAACATTGATACCGACATGTTCATTATCACATATCACTAGAAACATTGATACCGACATGTTCATTATCACATATCACTAGAAACATTGATACCGACATGTTCATTATCACATATTACTAGAAACATTGGTACCGACATGTTCATTATCACATATTACTAGAAACATTGATACCGACATGTTCATTATCACATATTACTAGAAACATTGATACCGACATGTTCATTATCACATATTACTAGAAACATTGATACCGACATGTACATTATCACATATTACTAGAAACATTGATACCGACATGTTCATTATCACATATCACTAGAAACATTGGTACCGACATGTTCATTATCACATATTACTAGAAACATTGATACCGACATGTTCATTATCACATATCACTAGAAACATTGATACCGACATGTTCATTATCACATATCACTAGAAACATTGATACCGACATGTTCATTATCACATATCACTAGAAACATTGATACCGACATGTTCATTATCACATATTACTAGAAACATTGATACCGACATGTTCATTATCACATATTACTAGAAACATTGGTACCGACATGTTCATTATCACATATCACTAGAAACATTGATACCGACATGTTCATTATCACATATCACTAGAAACATTGGTACCGACATGTTCATTATCACATATCACTAGAAACATTGGTACCGACATGTTCATTATCACATATCACTAGAAACATTGATACCCACAAGTTCAGTATCACATATTACTAGAAACATTGGTACCGACATGTTCATTATCACATATCACTAGAAACATTGATACCGACATGTTCATTATCACATGTTACTAGAAACATTGATACCGACATGTTCATTATCACGTATTACTAGAAACATTGATACCGACATGTTCATTATCACATATTACTAGAAACATTGATACCGACATGTTCATTATCACATATCACTAGAAACATTGATACCGACATGTTCATTATCACATATCACTAGAAACATTGATACCGACATGTTCATTATCACATATCACTAGAAACATTGATACCGACATGTTCATTATCACATATTACTAGAAACATTGATACCGACATGTTCATTATCACATATTACTAGAAACATTGATACCGACATGTTCATTATCACATATGACTAGAAACATTGATACCGACATGTTCATTATCACATATCACTAGAAACATTGATACCGACATGTTCATTATCACATATTACTAGAAACATTGATACCGACATGTTCAGTATCACATATTACTAGAAACATTGATACCGACATGTTCATTATCACGTATTACTAGAAACATTGATACCGACAAGTTCATTATCACGTATTACTAGAAACATTGATACCGACATGTTCATTATCACATATCACTAGAAACATTGATACCGACATGTTCATTATCACATATTACTAGAAACATTGATACCCACAAGTTCAGTATCACATATTACTAGAAACATTGGTACCGACATGTTCAGTATCACATATCACTAGAAACATTGATACCCACAAGTTCAGTATCACATATTACTAGAAACATTGGTACCGACATGTTCAGTATCACATATCACTAGAAACATTGATACCCACAAGTTCAGTATCACATATTACTAGAAACATTGGTACCGACATGTTCAGTATCACATATCACTAGAAACATTGATACCCACAAGTTCAGTATCACATGTCACTAGAAACATTGGTACCGACATGTTCATTATCACATATTACTAGAAACATTGATACCGACATGTTCATTATCACATATCACTAGAAACATTGGTACCGACATGTTCATTATCACATATCACTAGAAACATTGGTACCGACAGTTCATTATCACATATTACTAGAAACATTGGTACCGACATGTTCATTATCACATATCACTAGAAACATTGGTACCGACATGTTCATTATCACATATCACTAGAAACATTGATACCGACATGTTCATTATCACATATTACTAGAAACATTGATACCGACATGTTCATTATCACGTATTACTAGAAACATTGATACCGACAAGTTCATTATCACGTATTACTGGAAACATTGATACCGACAAGTTCATTATCACATATCACTAGAAACATTGATACCGACATGTTCATTATCACGTATTACTAGAAACATTGATACCGACATGTTCATTATCACCTATCACTAGAAACATTGGTACCGACAGTTCATTTTCACATATCACTAGAAACATTGATACCGACATGTTCATTATCACATATCACTAGAAACATTGGTACCGACATGTTCATTATCACATATCACTAGAAACATTGGTACCGACAGTTCATTATCACATATTACTAGAAACATTGGTACCGACATGTTCATTATCACATATCACTAGAAACATTGGTACCGAACTGTTCATTATCACATATCACTAGAAACATTGATACCGACATGTTCATTATCACATATTACTAGAAACATTGATACCGACATGTTCATTATCACGTATTACTAGAAACATTGATACCGACAAGTTCATTATCACGTATTACTAGAAACATTGATACCGACAAGTTCATTATCACATGTTACTAGAAACATTGATACCGACATGTTCATTATCACGTATTACTAGAAACATTGATACCGACATGTTCATTATCACATATTACTAGAAACATTGATACCGACAAGTTCATTATCACGTATTACTAGAAACATTGATACCGACATGTTCATTATCACATATTACTAGAAACATTGATACCGACAAGTTCATTATCACGTATTACTAGAAACATTGATACCGACATGTTCATTATCACATATTACTAGAAACATTGATACCGACATGTTCATTATCACGTATTACTAGAAACATTGATACCGACAAGTTCAGTATCACAATTTACCAGATACATTGATACCAACATGTTCAAAATCACATGTTACCAGAAACATTGATACCGACATGTTCAGCATCACATATTACTAGAAACATTGGTACCGGCATGTTCAGCATGACATATTACTAGAAACATTGGTACCGACATGTTCAGCATGACATATTACTAGAAACATTGGTACCGGCATGTTCAGCATGACATATTACTAGAAACATTGGTACCGGCATGTTCAGCATGACATATTACTAGAAACATTGATACCGACAAGTTCATTATCACGTATTACTAGAAACATTGATACCGACATGTTCATTATCACATATTACTAGAAACATTGATACCGACATGTTCATTATCACGTATTACTAGAAACATTGATACCGACATGTTCATTATCACAATTTACCAGATACATTGATACCAACATGTTCAAAATCACATGTTACCAGAAACATTGATACCGACATGTTCAGCATCACATATTACTAGAAACATTGGTACCGGCATGTTCAGCATGACATATTACTAGAAACATTGGTACCGACATGTTCAGCATGACATATTACTAGAAACATTGGTACCGGCATGTTCAGCATGACATATTACTAGAAACATTGGTACCGGCATGTTCAGCATGACATATTACTAGAAACATTGATACCGACATGTTCAGCATGACATATTACTAGAAACATTGGTACCGGCATGTTCAGCATGACATATTACTAGAAACATTGGTACCGGCATGTTCAGCATCACATATTACTAGAAACATTGATACCGACATGTTCAGCATGACATATTACTAGAAACATTGGTACCGGCATGTTCAGCATGACATATTACTAGAAACATTGGTACCGGCATGTTCAGCATGACATATTACTAGAAACATTGGTACCGGCATGTTCAGCATGACATATTACTAGAAACATTGGTACCGGCATGTTCAGCATGACATATTACTAGAAACATTGATACCGACATGTTCATTATCACGTATTACTAGAAACATTGATACCGACATGTTCATTATCACGTATTACTAGAAACATTGATACCGACAAGTTCAGTATCACAATTTACCAGATACATTGATACCAACAGGTTCAAAATCACATGTTACCAGAAACATTGATACCGACATGTTCAGCATCACATATTACTAGAAACATTGGTACCGGCATGTTCAGCATGACATATTACTAGAAACATTGGTACCGACATGTTCAGCATGACATATTACTAGAAACATTGGTACCGGCATGTTCAGCATGACATATTACTAGAAACATTGGTACCGGCATGTTCAGCATGACATATTACTAGAAACATTGATACCGGCATGTTCAGCATGACATATTACTAGAAACATTGGTACCGACATGTTCAGCATCACATGTTACAGAAACATTGATACCGACATGTTCAGTATCACATATTACTAGAAACAGTGATACCGACATGTTCATTATCACATATTACTAGAAACATTGATACCAACATGTTCAGTATCACATATTACCAGAAATATTGATACCAACATGTTCAGTATCACATATTACCAGAAATATTGATACCCACAAGTTCAGTATCACATATTAGCAGAAACGGTATCGAAATGTTCAGGAACACGTGTAATCAGAATCAACGCTATGCACATGTTCAGAATTACATATTACGAGAAACATCGACATGTTTAGAATTACATATTACGAGAAACATCGACATGTTTAGAATTACATATTACGAGAAACATCGACATGTTTAGAATTACATATTACGAGAAACATCGACATGTTTAGAATTACATATTACGAGAAACATCGACATGTTTAGAATTACATATTACGAGAAACATCGACATGTTTAGAATTACATATTACGAGAAACATCGACATGTTTAGAATTACATATTACGAGAAACATCGACATGTTTATAATTACATATTACGAGAAACATCGACATGTTTAGAATTACATATTATGAGAAACATCGACATGTTTAGAATTACATATTACGAGAAACATCGACATGTTTAGAATTACATATTACGATAAACATCGATTTCGACATGTTCAGAATTACATATTACGAGAAACATCTATATTCACGTTCAGAATTACATATTACGAGAAACATCAATATCGACATGTTCAGAATTACATATTACGAGAAACATCTATATTCACGTTCAGAATTACATATTACGAGAAACATCAATATCGACATGTTCAGAATTACATATTACGAGAAACATCGATATCGACATGTTCAGAATTACATATTACGAGAAACATCGATTTCGACATGTTCAGAATTACATATTACGAGAAACATCGATTTCGACATGTTCAGAATTACATATTACGAGAAACATCTATATCGACATGTTCAGAATTACATATTACGAGAAACATCAATATCGACATGTTCAGAATTACATATTACGAGAAACATCAATATCGACATGTTCAGAATTACATATTACGAGAAACATCGATTTCGACATGTTCAGAATTACATATTACGAGAAACATCTATATTCACGTTCAGAATTACATATTACGAGAAACATCAATATCGACATGTTCAGAATTACATATTACGAGAAACATCTATATTCACGTTCAGAATTACATATTACGAGAAACATCAATATCGACATGTTCAGAATTACATATTACGAGAAACATCGATATCGACATGTTCAGAATTACATATTACGAGAAACATCAATATCGACATGTTCAGAATTACATATTACGAGAAACATCTATATTCACGTTCAGAATTACATATTACGAGAAACATCAATATCGACATGTTCAGAATTACATATTACGAGAAACATCGATATCGACATGTTCAGAATTACATATTACGAGAAACATCTATATTCACGTTCAGAATTACATATTACGAGAAACATCTATATTCACGTTCAGAATTACATATTACGAGAAACATCAATATCGACATGTTCAGAATTACATATTACGAGAAACATCGATATCGACATGTTCAGAATTACATATTACGAGAAACATCTATATTCACGTTCAGAATTACATATTACGAGAAACATCAATATCGACATGTTCAGAATTACATATTACGAGAAACATCTATATTCACGTTCAGAATTACATATTACGAGAAACATCTATATTCACGTTCAGAATTACATATTACGAGAAACATCAATATCGACATGTTCAGAATTACATATTACGAGAAACATCGATATCGACATGTTCAGAATTACATATTACGAGAAACATGAATATCGACATGTTCAGAATTACATATTACGAGAAAGAACGATATCGACATGTTCAGAATTACATATTACGAGAAACAACGATATCGACATGTTCAGAATTACAAATTACGATACACATCAATATCGACATGTTCAGATTTACATATTACGAGAAAGAACGATATCGACATGTTCAGAATTACATATTACGAGAAACATCGATATCGACATGTTCAGATTTACATATTACGAGAAAGAACGATATCGACATGTTCAGAATTACATATTACGAGAAACAACGATATCGACATGTTCAGAATTACAAATTACGATACACATCAATATCGACATGTACAGAATTACATATTACGAGAAACATCGACATTGAATTGTTCAGAATTACATAATACGAGAAACATCGATATCGACATGTTCAGAATTACAAATTACGAGAAACATCGATATCGACATGTTCAGAATTACATATTACGAGAAACATCGATATCGACATGTTCAGAATTACATATTACGAGAAACAACGATATCGACATGTTCAGAATTACAAATTACGATACACATCAATATCGACATGTACAGAATTACATATTACGAGAAACATCGACATTGAATTGTTCAGAATTACATAATACGAGAAACATCGATATCGACATGTTCAGAATTACATATTACGAGAAACATCGATATCGACATGTTCAGAATTACATATTACGAGAAACATCGATATCGACATGTTCATAATTACATATTACGAGAAACATCGATATTGACATGTTCAGAATTACATATTACGAGAAAATCGATATCTACATGTTCAACATAACATGTTACCAGAAGATCGATGTCGACATGTTGCGTAGCTGTGCAAGCATTGAACATCTCACTAACTGCTGCTCCACGCAATACGACGGTGGTTTGGGAACTTTTACTTATTTTATGTGATGCGTACATCAGCGAATTTAACCGAAGAACCCCGATGTTACTCGATACCTTGATGTTTACCAATGAAACGTCACCTGAATGAGGAAGAAAACATATCGCTGCCAGTTATCTATTACAGATAGAGAAACTATTGTATGCCACCCAAATAAATGTTTTGAGGTTCACTGATCCGAAAAAGTGTCATAAACAGCGTAACACAAAACCTCAAAAATGTAAAGCAAAATGAATACCACTCGTATTAAGTGGTGCATTTACCAAGGATACGACACTTATTTTCAGGGGACTAACCTATCCCAACTACCATTTACATGGATACATTTTTTAAATTATTTATTCATAAAAAACTGGATCAAATTATTTTGATTAAAATATAACGTATTTCCATGACAAATAAAACGTTTATCTTAAATTTGGGGGGAAAAGCCTGTGAAGTTATTTTAATTCGGAAGAAAGTTTATGTATTCTAATATCAGTTATGCGATAGAAGAAAATGTATTACACAAAAACTATCTCAATTTAGTTCAAATAACTTTTTGTGGCATAAGTCTTTCCCGATATATCCGTTATTAATGTTTCGAATTGTTCAATACAGTCATTCCTTTAAGGTCCTGTCCACATTCAGTTGTTTCTCGCGAACGAATTTTAAGGCAGCATATAGCGTTCAGTTGTTAAACATTTGACTCTCGTGTAATGTAGCTGTTTCTGTAAAGGTTTATCTAGATTAAGATGAAATAGATAGGAAAACAAGCTTTGGTAGCAATAGTTTGTGTAACCAGAAATAAACGACAGATGGTAGAGAAAGTCAAGTAAGCGTATAAAGAATAACAAAATGTTTCCACTTGAAGGGTAGTTCGGGATATCAGGATCTTCTTGAAATTCTTCGTGCAGATTCTCAACTAAAATGCCAGTTTGATATTTATCCGCAATTTCTTTCGTTTTCAGCTATGTTAAATTGTTAGCATAATATTAGATAATGTAATCTTACTAAGTCGCAGCATGTACAAACTCGGAGAACTGCCAACCTTCACGATGGCGGGTTCCGCAATTTTGTGGGTTCGATTCCCGATATGCCAGGGCTCCCTGCCAAAAGTTTCCACCCAAATTAAATACCAGCAAAATATTTAAGGAGAGACAAGGTTTTGAACACATGACAGTAATGAAGCCGAAGACCGTCAGCGATGTGACTGTGAAATAAAATTACACATTTAAAAAAGATTCCTATTAAATTAACTTGTAGTGAGCATTAACAGTGAAGAACTGAGAGTGGGAGGAGACTTCGTAAATCTGGAACTAACAATGAGGACCATATGACAAAGAAGTACAACAGAAAATGGGAGAACAAATGATATATTCTCAAAGTATCATATTATTATGAGATCCGAGACTGATAGAGGTACAACTGACATACTCTCACAATATCATATTATTATGAGATCCGAGACTGATAGAGGTACAACTGAAATACTCTCACAATATCATATTATTATGAGATCCGAGACTGATAGAGATACAACTGACATACTCTCACAATATCATATTATTATGAGATCCGAGACTGATAGAGATACAACTGACATACTCTCAAATATCATATTATTATGAGATCCGAGACTGATAGAGATACAACTGAAATACTCTCACAATATCACATTATTATGAGATCCGAGACTGATAGAGGTACAACTGAAATACTCTCACAATATCACATTATTATGAGATCCGAGACTGATAGAGATACAACTGACATACTCTCACAATATCACATTATTATGAGATCCGAGACTGATAGAGGTACAACTGAAATACTCTCACAATATCATATTATTATGAGATCCGAGACTGATAGAGATACAACTGACATACTCTCACAATATCATATTATTATGAGATCCGAGACTGATAGAGATACAACTGACATACTCTCAAATATCATATTATTATGAGATCCGAGACTGATAGAGATACAACTGAAATACTCTCACAATATCACATTATTATGAGATCCGAGACTGATAGAGGTACAACTGAAATACTCTCACAATATCATATTATTATGAGATCCGAGACTGATAGAGGTACAACTGAAATACTCTCACAATATCATATTATTATGAGATCCGAGACTGATAGAGATACAACTGACATACTCTCACAATATCATATTATTATGAGATCCGAGACTGATAGAGATACAACTGACATACTCTCAAATATCATATTATTATGAGATCCGAGACTGATAGAGATACAACTGAAATACTCTCACAATATCACATTATTATGAGATCCGAGACTGATAGAGGTACAACTGAAATACTCTCACAATATCATATTATTATGAGATCCGAGACTGATAGAGATACAACTGAAATACTCTCACAATATCACATTATTATGAGATCCGAGACTGATAGAGGTACAACTGAAATACTCTCACAATATCATATTATTATGAGATCCGAGACTGATAGAGATACAACTGACATACTCTCAAATATCATATTATTATGAGATCCGAGACTGATAGAGATACAACTGAAATACTCTCACAATATCACATTATTATGAGATCCGAGACTGATAGAGGTACAACTGAAATACTCTCACAATATCATATTATTATGAGATCCGAGACTGATAGAGGTACAACTGAAATACTCTCACAATATCATATTATTATGAGATCCGAGACTGATAGAGATACAACTGACATACTCTCACAATATCATATTATTATGAGATCCGAGACTGATAGAGATACAACTGACATACTCTCAAATATCATATTATTATGAGATCCGAGACTGATAGAGATACAACTGAAATACTCTCACAATATCACATTATTATGAGATACGAGACTGATAGAGATACAACTGACATACTCTCAAATATCATATTATTATGAGATCCGAGACTGATAGAGATACAACTGACATACTCTCAAAATATCATATTATTATGAGATCCGAGACTGATAGAGATACAACTGACATACTCTCTCAATATCATATTATTATGAGATCCGAGACTGATAGAGATACAACTGACATACTCTCACAATATCATATTATTATGAGATCCGAGACTGATAGAGATACAACTGACATACTCTCTCAATATCATATTATTATGAGATCCGAGACTGATAGAGATACAACTGACATACTCTCACAATACCATATTATTATGAGATCCGAGACTGATAGAGATACAACTGACATACTCTCACAATATCATATTATTATGAGATCCGAGACTGATAGAGATACAACTGACATACTCTCACAATATCATATTATTATGAGATCCGAGACTGATAGAGATACAACTGACATACTCTCACAATATCATATTATTATGAGATCCGAGACTGATAGAGGTACAACTGACATACTCTCAAATATCATTATTATGAGATCCGAGACTGATAGAGGTACAACAGACATACTCTCACAATATCACATTATTATGAGATCCGAGACTGATAGAGGTACAACTGACATACTCTCAAATATCATTATTATGAGATCCGAGACTGATAGAGATACAACTGACATACTCTCACAATATCACATTATTACGAGATCCGAGACTGATAGAGGTACAACTGACATACTCTCACAATATCACATTATTATGAGATCCGAGACTGATAGAGGTACAACTGACATACTCTCACAATATCACATTATTATGAGATCCGAGACTGATAGAGGTACAACTGACATACTCTCACAATATCACATTATTATGAGATCCGAGACTGATAGAGGTACAACAGACATACTCTCACAATATCCTATTATTACGAGATCCGAGACTGATAGAGGTACAACAGACATACTCTCACAATATCACATTATTATGAGATCCGAGACTGATAGAGGTACAACAGACATACTCTCACAATATCACATTATTATGAGATCCGAGACTGATAGAGGTACAACTGACATACTCTCACAATATCACATTATTATGAGATCCGAGACTGATAGAGGTACAACAGACATACTCTCAAATATCATTATTATGAGATCCGAGACTGATAGAGATACAACTGACATACTCTCACAATATCATATTATTATGAGATCCGAGACTGATAGAGGTGCAACTGACATACTCTCACAATATCATATTATTACGAGATCCGAGACTGATAGTGATACAACTGACATACTCTCACAATATCATATTATTATGAGATCCGAGACTGATAGTGATACAACTGACATACTCTCACAATATCACATTATTATGAGATCCGAGACTGATAGAGGTACAACTGACATACTCTCAAATATCATTATTATGAGATCCGAGACTGATAGAGATACAACTGACATACTCTCACAATATCACATTATTATGAGATCCGACATGATAGAGGTACAACTGACATACTCTCAAATATCATTATTATGAGATCCGACATGATAGAGATACAACTGACATACCCTCAAATATCATTATTATGAGATCCGAGACTGATAGAGGTACAACTGACATACTCTCACAACATCACATTATTATGAGATCCGACATGATAGAGGTACAACTGACATACTCTCACAACATCACATTATTATGAGATCCGACATGATAGAGGTACAACTGACATACTCTCACAACATCACATTATTATGAGATCCGAGACTGATAGAGGTACAACAGACATACTCTCACAACATCACATTATTATGAGATCCGACATGATAGAGGTACAACAGACATACTCTCACAACATCACATTATTATGAGATCCGACATGATAGAGGTACAACTGACATACTCTCACAATATCACATTATTATGAGATCCGACATGATAGAGGTACAACAGACATACTCTCACAATATCACATTATTATGAGATCCGACATGATAGAGGTACAACTGACATACTCTCACAATATCACATTATTATGAGATCCGACATGATAGAGGTACAACAGACATACTCTCACAATATCACATTATTATGAGATCCGACATGATAGAGGTACAACTGACATACTCTCACAACATCACATTATTATGAGATCCGAGACTGATAGAGGTACAACAGACATACTCTCACAATATCACATTATTATGAGATCCGACATGATAGAGGTACAACAGACATACTCTCACAATATCACATTATTATGAGATCCGAAATGATAGAGGTACAACAGACATACTCTCACAACATCACATTATTATGAGATCCGAGACTGATAGAGGTACAACAGACATACTCTCACAATATCACATTATTATGAGATCCGACATGATAGAGGTACAACTGACATACTCTCACAACATCACATTATTATGAGATCCGAGACTGATAGAGGTACAACAGACATACTCTCACAATATCACATTATTATGAGATCCGACATGATAGAGGTACAACTGACATACTCTCACAATATCACATTATTATGAGATCCGACATGATAGAGGTACAACTGACATACTCTCACAACATCACATTATTATGAGATCCGACATGATAGAGGTACAACTGACATACTCTCACAATATCACATTATTATGAGATCCGACATGATAGAGGTACAACTGACATACTCTCACAATATCACATTATTATGAGATCCGACATGATAGAGGTACAACTGACATACTCTCACAATATCACATTATTATGAGATCCGACATGATAGAGGTACAACTGACATACTCTCACAATATCACATTATTATGAGATCCGACATGATAGAGGTACAACTGACATACTCTCACAATATCACATTATTATGAGATCCGACATGATAGAGGTACAACTGACATACTCTCACAACATCACATTATTATGAGATCCGAGACTGATAGAGGTACAACAGACATACTCTCACAATATCACATTATTATGAGATCCGACATGATAGAGGTACAACTGACATACTCTCACAACATCACATTATTATGAGATCCGACATGATAGAGGTACAACAGACATACTCTCACAATATCACATTATTATGAGATCCGACATGATAGAGGTACAACTGACATACTCTCACAATATCACATTATTATGAGATCCGACATGATAGAGGTACAACTGACATACTCTCACAATATCACATTATTATGAGATCCGAGACTGATAGAGGTACAACAGACATACTCTCACAACATCACATTATTATGAGATCCGACATGATAGAGGTACAACTGACATACTCTTACAACATCACATTATTATGAGATCCGACATGATAGAGGTACAACTGACATACTCTCACAACATCACATTATTATAAGATCCGACATGATAGAGGTACAACAGACATACTCTCACAACATCACATTATTATGAGATCCGAGACTGATAGAGGTACAACTGACATACTCTCACAACATCACATTATTATGAGATCCGAGACTGATAGAGGTACAACAGACATACTCTCACAACATCACATTATTATGAGATCCGACATGATAGAGGTACAACTGACATACTCTCACAACATCACATTATTATGAGATCCGAGACTGATAGAGGTACAACTGACATACTCTCACAATATCACATTATAATGAGATCCGACATGATAGAGGTACAACTGACATACTCTCACAACATCACATTATTATGAGATCCGACATGATAGAGGTACAACAGACATACTCTCACAACATCACATTATTATGAGATCCGACATGATAGAGGTACAACTGACATACTCTCACAATATCACATTATTATGAGATCCGACATGATAGAGGTACAACTGACATACTCTCACAACATCACATTATTATGAGATCCGACATGATAGAGGTACAACTGAAATACTCTCACAATATCACATTATTATGAGATCCGACATGATAGAGATACAACTGACATACTCTCACAATATCACATTATTATGAGATCCGACATGATAGAGGTACAACTGACATACTCTCACAACATCACATTATTATGAGATCCGACATGATAGAGGTACAACTGAAATACTCTCACAATATCATATTATTATGAGATCCGAGACTGATAGAGATACAACTGAAATACTCTCACAATATCATATTATTATGAGATCCGAGACTGATAGAGGTACAACTGAAATACTCTCACAATATCACATTATTATGAGATCCGAGACTGATAGAGGTACAACTGACATACTCTCACAATATCACATTATTATGAGATCCGAGACTGATAGAGATACAACTGACATACTCTCACAATATCACATTATTATGAGATCCGAGACTGATAGAGATACAACTGACATACTCTCACAATATCACATTATTATGAGATCCGACATGATAGAGGTACAACTGACATACTCTCAAATATCATTATTATGAGATCCGACATGATAGAGATACAACTGACATACTCTCACAATATCACATTATTATGAGATCCGAGACTGATAGAGGTACAACTGACATACTCTCAAATATCATTATTATGAGATCCGACATGATAGAGGTACAACAGACATACTCTCAAATATCATTATTATGAGATCCGACATGATAGAGGTACAACTGACATACTCTCAAATATCATTATTATGAGATCCGACATGATAGAGGTACAACTGACATACTCTCAAATATCATTATTATGAGATCCGACATGATAGAGGTACAACTGACATACTCTCACAATATCACATTATTATGAGATCCGAGACTGATAGAGGTACAACAGACATACTCTCAAATATCATTATTATGAGATCCGACATGATAGAGGTACAACTGACATACTCTCAAATATCATTATTATGAGATCCGACATGATAGAGGTACAACTGACATACTCTCACAATATCATATTATTATGAGATCCGAGACTGATAGAGGTACAACAGACATACTCTCAAATATCATATTATTATGAGATCCGAGACTGATAGAGGTACAACTGACATACTCTCAAATATCATTATTATGAGATCCGACATGATAGAGGTACAACTGACATACTCTCACAATATCATATTATTATGAGATCCGACATGATAGAGGTACAACAGACATACTCTCACAACATCACATTATTATGAGATCCGACATGATAGAGGTACAACTGACATACTCTCACAAGATCACATTATTATGAGATCCGAGACTGATAGAGATACAACTGACATACTCTCACAACATCATATTATTATGAGATCCGAGACTGATAGAGGTACAACTGAAATACTCTCACAATATCATATTATTATGAGATCCGAGACTGATAGAGGTACAACTGAAATACTCTCACAATATCACATTATTATGAGATCCGAGACTGATAGAGGTACAACTGACATACTCTCACAACATCACATTATTATGAGATCCGAGACTGATAGAGATACAACTGACATACTCTCACAACATCATATTATTATGAGATCCGAGACTGATAGAGGTACAACTGAAATACTCTCACAATATCATATTATTATGAGATCCGAGACTGATAGAGATACAACTGACATACTCTCAAATATCATTATTATGAGATCCGAGACTGATAGAGATACAACTGACATACTCTCAAATATCATATTATTATGAGATCCGAGACTGATAGAGGTACAACTGACATACTCTCAAATATCATTATTATTATGAGATCCGAGACTGATAGAGGTACAACTGACATACTCTCACAATATCATATTATTATGAGATCCGAGACTGATAGAGGTACAACTGACATACTCTCACAATATCATATTATTATGAGATCCGAGACTGATAGAGGTACAACTGACATACTCTCACAATATCATATTATTATGAGATCCGAGACTGATAGAGGTACAACAGACATACTCTCAAATATCATATTATTATGAGATCCGAGACTGATAGAGGTACAACTGACATACTCTCAAATATCATTATTATGAGATCCGACATGATAGAGGTACAACTGACATACTCTCACAATATCATATTATTATGAGATCCGACATGATAGAGGTACAACAGACATACTCTCACAACATCACATTATTATGAGATCCGACATGATAGAGGTACAACTGACATACTCTCACAATATCACATTATTATGAGATCCGAGACTGATAGAGATACAACTGACATACTCTCACAACATCATATTATTATGAGATCCGAGACTGATAGAGGTACAACTGAAATACTCTCACAATATCATATTATTATGAGATCCGAGACTGATAGAGGTACAACTGAAATACTCTCACAACATCACATTATTATGAGATCCGAGACTGATAGAGATACAACTGACATACTCTCACAACATCATATTATTATGAGATCCGAGACTGATAGAGGTACAACTGAAATACTCTCACAATATCATATTATTATGAGATCCGAGACTGATAGAGATACAACTGACATACTCTCAAATATCATTATTATGAGATCCGAGACTGATAGAGATACAACTGACATACTCTCAAATATCATATTATTATGAGATCCGAGACTGATAGAGGTACAACTGACATACTCCCAAATATCATTATTATTATGAGATCCGAGACTGATAGAGGTACAACTGACATACTCTCACAATATCATAT
The DNA here is from genome assembly GCA_030765065.1 of Deroplatys truncata. Classification (NCBI taxonomy): domain Eukaryota; kingdom Metazoa; phylum Arthropoda; class Insecta; order Mantodea; family Mantidae; genus Deroplatys; species Deroplatys truncata. Next base: position 3,369,480 of record CM060984.1, read on the forward strand.
TATTACGAGATCCGAGACTGATAGAGGTACAACTGACATACTCTCACAATATCATATTATTACGAGATCCGAGACTGATAGAGGTACAACTGACATACTCTCACAATATCATATTATTATGAGATCCGAGACTGATAGAGATACAACTGACATACTCTCAAATATCATATTATTATGAGATCCGAGACTGATAGAGATACAACTGAAATACTCTCACAATATCACATTATTATGAGATCCGAGACTGATAGAGGTACAACTGAAATACTCTCACAATATCATATTATTATGAGATCCGAGACTGATAGAGGTACAACTGAAATACTCTCACAATATCATATTATTATGAGATCCGAGACTGATAGAGATACAACTGACATACTCTCACAATATCATATTATTATGAGATCCGAGACTGATAGAGATACAACTGACATACTCTCAAATATCATATTATTATGAGATCCGAGACTGATAGAGATACAACTGAAATACTCTCACAATATCACATTATTATGAGATACGAGACTGATAGAGATACAACTGACATACTCTCAAATATCATATTATTATGAGATCCGAGACTGATAGAGATACAACTGACATACTCTCAAAATATCATATTATTATGAGATCCGAGACTGATAGAGATACAACTGACATACTCTCTCAATATCATATTATTATGAGATCCGAGACTGATAGAGATACAACTGACATACTCTCACAATATCATATTATTATGAGATCCGAGACTGATAGAGATACAACTGACATACTCTCTCAATATCATATTATTATGAGATCCGAGACTGATAGAGATACAACTGACATACTCTCACAATATCATATTATTATGAGATCCGAGACTGATAGAGATACAACTGACATACTCTCACAATATCATATTATTATGAGATCCGAGACTGATAGAGATACAACTGACATACTCTCACAATATCATATTATTATGAGATCCGAGACTGATAGAGATACAACTGACATACTCTCACAATATCATATTATTATGAGATCCGAGACTGATAGAGGTACAACTGACATACTCTCAAATATCATTATTATGAGATCCGAGACTGATAGAGGTACAACAGACATACTCTCACAATATCACATTATTATGAGATCCGAGACTGATAGAGGTACAACTGACATACTCTCAAATATCATTATTATGAGATCCGAGACTGATAGAGATACAACTGACATACTCTCACAATATCACATTATTACGAGATCCGAGACTGATAGAGGTACAACTGACATACTCTCACAATATCACATTATTATGAGATCCGAGACTGATAGAGGTACAACTGACATACTCTCACAATATCACATTATTATGAGATCCGAGACTGATAGAGGTACAACTGACATACTCTCACAATATCACATTATTATGAGATCCGAGACTGATAGAGGTACAACAGACATACTCTCACAATATCATATTATTACGAGATCCGAGACTGATAGAGGTACAACAGACATACTCTCACAATATCACATTATTATGAGATCCGAGACTGATAGAGGTACAACAGACATACTCTCACAATATCACATTATTATGAGATCCGAGACTGATAGAGGTACAACTGACATACTCTCACAATATCACATTATTATGAGATCCGAGACTGATAGAGGTACAACAGACATACTCTCAAATATCATTATTATGAGATCCGAGACTGATAGAGATACAACTGACATACTCTCACAATATCATATTATTATGAGATCCGAGACTGATAGAGGTACAACTGACATACTCTCACAATATCATATTATTACGAGATCCGAGACTGATAGTGATACAACTGACATACTCTCACAATATCATATTATTATGAGATCCGAGACTGATAGTGATACAACTGACATACTCTCACAATATCACATTATTATGAGATCCGAGACTGATAGAGGTACAACTAACATACTCTCAAATATCATTATTATGAGATCCGAGACTGATAGAGATACAACTGACATACTCTCACAATATCACATTATTATGAGATCCGACATGATAGAGGTACAACTGACATACTCTCAAATATCATTATTATGAGATCCGACATGATAGAGATACAACTGACATACCCTCAAATATCATTATTATGAGATCCGAGACTGATAGAGGTACAACTGACATACTCTCACAACATCACATTATTATGAGATCCGACATGATAGAGGTACAACTGACATACTCTCACAACATCACATTATTATGAGATCCGACATGATAGAGGTACAACTGACATACTCTCACAACATCACATTATTATGAGATCCGAGACTGATAGAGGTACAACAGACATACTCTCACAACATCACATTATTATGAGATCCGACATGATAGAGGTACAACAGACATACTCTCACAACATCACATTATTATGAGATCCGACATGATAGAGGTACAACAGACATACTCTCACAACATCACATTATTATGAGATCCGACATGATAGAGGTACAACTGACATACTCTCACAACATCACATTATTATGAGATCCGAGACTGATAGAGGTACAACAGACATACTCTCACAACATCACATTATTATGAGATCCGACATGATAGAGGTACAACAGACATACTCTCACAATATCACATTATTATGAGATCCGACATGATAGAGGTACAACTGACATACTCTCACAACATCACATTATTATGAGATCCGAGACTGATAGAGGTACAACAGACATACTCTCACAATATCATATTATTATGAGATCCGAGACTGATAGAGGTACAACTGAAATACTCTCACAATATCATATTATTATGAGATCCGAGACTGATAGAGATACAACTGACATACTCTCACAATATCATATTATTATGAGATCCGAGACTGATAGAGATACAACTGACATACTCTCAAATATCATATTATTATGAGATCCGAGACTGATAGAGATACAACTGAAATACTCTCACAATATCACATTATTATGAGATCCGAGACTGATAGAGGTACAACTGAAATACTCTCACAATATCATATTATTATGAGATCCGAGACTGATAGAGATACAACTGAAATACTCTCACAATATCACATTATTATGAGATCCGAGACTGATAGAGGTACAACTGAAATACTCTCACAATATCATATTATTATGAGATCCGAGACTGATAGAGATACAACTGACATACTCTCAAATATCATATTATTATGAGATCCGAGACTGATAGAGATACAACTGAAATACTCTCACAATATCACATTATTATGAGATCCGAGACTGATAGAGGTACAACTGAAATACTCTCACAATATCATATTATTATGAGATCCGAGACTGATAGAGGTACAACTGAAATACTCTCACAATATCATATTATTATGAGATCCGAGACTGATAGAGATACAACTGACATACTCTCAAATATCATATTATTATGAGATCCGAGACTGATAGAGATACAACTGAAATACTCTCACAATATCACATTATTATGAGATACGAGACTGATAGAGATACAACTGACATACTCTCAAATATCATATTATTATGAGATCCGAGACTGATAGAGATACAACTGACATACTCTCAAAATATCATATTATTATGAGATCCGAGACTGATAGAGATACAACTGACATACTCTCTCAATATCATATTATTATGAGATCCGAGACTGATAGAGATACAACTGACATACTCTCACAATATCATATTATTATGAGATCCGAGACTGATAGAGATACAACTGACATACTCTCTCAATATCATATTATTATGAGATCCGAGACTGATAGAGATACAACTGACATACTCTCACAATATCATATTATTATGAGATCCGAGACTGATAGAGATACAACTGACATACTCTCACAATATCATATTATTATGAGATCCGAGACTGATAGAGATACAACTGACATACTCTCACAATATCATATTATTATGAGATCCGAGACTGATAGAGATACAACTGACATACTCTCACAACATCACATTATTATGAGATCCGAGACTGATAGAGGTACAACAGACATACTCTCACAATATCACATTATTATGAGATCCGACATGATAGAGGTACAACTGACATACTCTCACAACATCACATTATTATGAGATCCGACATGATAGAGGTACAACAGACATACTCTCACAATATCACATTATTATGAGATCCGGCATGATAGAGGTACAACTGACATACTCTCACAATATCACATTATTATGAGATCCGACATGATAGAGGTACAACTGACATACTCTCACAATATCACATTATTATGAGATCCGAGACTGATAGAGGTACAACAGACATACTCTCACAACATCACATTATTATGAGATCCGACATGATAGAGGTACAACTGACATACTCTTACAACATCACATTATTATGAGATCCGACATGATAGAGGTACAACTGACATACTCTCACAACATCACATTATTATGAGATCCGACATGATAGAGGTACAACAGACATACTCTCACAACATCACATTATTATGAGATCCGAGACTGATAGAGGTACAACTGACATACTCTCACAACATCACATTATTATGAGATCCGAGACTGATAGAGGTACAACAGACATACTCTCACAACATCACATTATTATGAGATCCGACATGATAGAGGTACAACTGACATACTCTCACAACATCACATTATTATGAGATCCGAGACTGATAGAGGTACAACTGACATACTCTCACAATATCACATTATAATGAGATCCGACATGATAGAGGTACAACTGACATACTCTCACAACATCACATTATTATGAGATCCGACATGATAGAGGTACAACAGACATACTCTCACAACATCACATTATTATGAGATCCGACATGATAGAGGTACAACTGACATACTCTCACAATATCACATTATTATGAGATCCGACATGATAGAGGTACAACTGACATACTCTCACAACATCACATTATTATGAGATCCGACATGATAGAGGTACAACTGAAATACTCTCACAATATCACATTATTATGAGATCCGACATGATAGAGATACAACTGACATACTCTCACAATATCACATTATTATGAGATCCGACATGATAGAGGTACAACTGACATACTCTCACAACATCACATTATTATGAGATCCGACATGATAGAGGTACAACTGAAATACTCTCACAATATCATATTATTATGAGATCCGAGACTGATAGAGATACAACTGAAATACTCTCACAATATCATATTATTATGAGATCCGAGACTGATAGAGGTACAACTGAAATACTCTCACAATATCACATTATTATGAGATCCGAGACTGATAGAGGTACAACTGACATACTCTCACAATATCACATTATTATGAGATCCGAGACTGATAGAGATACAACTGACATACTCTCACAATATCACATTATTATGAGATCCGAGACTGATAGAGATACAACTGACATACTCTCACAATATCACATTATTATGAGATCCGACATGATAGAGGTACAACTGACATACTCTCAAATATCATTATTATGAGATCCGACATGATAGAGATACAACTGACATACTCTCACAATATCACATTATTATGAGATCCGAGACTGATAGAGGTACAACTGACATACTCTCAAATATCATTATTATGAGATCCGACATGATAGAGGTACAACAGACATACTCTCAAATATCATTATTATGAGATCCGACATGATAGAGGTACAACTGACATACTCTCAAATATCATTATTATGAGATCCGACATGATAGAGGTACAACTGACATACTCTCAAATATCATTATTATGAGATCCGACATGATAGAGGTACAACTGACATACTCTCACAATATCACATTATTATGAGATCCGAGACTGATAGAGGTACAACAGACATACTCTCAAATATCATTATTATGAGATCCGACATGATAGAGGTACAACTGACATACTCTCAAATATCATTATTATGAGATCCGACATGATAGAGGTACAACTGACATACTCTCACAATATCATATTATTATGAGATCCGAGACTGATAGAGGTACAACAGACATACTCTCAAATATCATATTATTATGAGATCCGAGACTGATAGAGGTACAACTGACATACTCTCAAATATCATTATTATGAGATCCGACATGATAGAGGTACAACTGACATACTCTCACAATATCATATTATTATGAGATCCGACATGATAGAGGTACAACAGACATACTCTCACAACATCACATTATTATGAGATCCGACATGATAGAGGTACAACTGACATACTCTCACAATATCACATTATTATGAGATCCGAGACTGATAGAGATACAACTGACATACTCTCACAACATCATATTATTATGAGATCCGAGACTGATAGAGGTACAACTGAAATACTCTCACAATATCATATTATTATGAGATCCGAGACTGATAGAGGTACAACTGAAATACTCTCACAATATCACATTATTATGAGATCCGAGACTGATAGAGGTACAACTGACATACTCTCACATCACATTATTATGAGATCCGAGACTGATAGAGATACAACTGACATACTCTCACAACATCATATTATTATGAGATCCGAGACTGATAGAGGTACAACTGAAATACTCTCACAATATCATATTATTATGAGATCCGAGACTGATAGAGATACAACTGACATACTCTCAAATATCATTATTATGAGATCCGAGACTGATAGAGATACAACTGACATACTCTCAAATATCATATTATTATGAGATCCGAGACTGATAGAGGTACAACTGACATACTCTCAAATATCATTATTATTATGAGATCCGAGACTGATAGAGGTACAACTGACATACTCTCACAATATCATATTATTATGAGATCCGAGACTGATAGAGGTACAACTGACATACTCTCACAATATCATATTATTATGAGATCCGAGACTGATAGAGGTACAACTGACATACTCTCACAATATCATATTATTATGAGATCCGAGACTGATAGAGGTACAACAGACATACTCTCAAATATCATATTATTATGAGATCCGAGACTGATAGAGGTACAACTGACATACTCTCAAATATCATTATTATGAGATCCGACATGATAGAGGTACAACTGACATACTCTCACAATATCATATTATTATGAGATCCGACATGATAGAGGTACAACAGACATACTCTCACAACATCACATTATTATGAGATCCGACATGATAGAGGTACAACTGACATACTCTCACAATATCACATTATTATGAGATCCGAGACTGATAGAGATACAACTGACATACTCTCACAACATCATATTATTATGAGATCCGAGACTGATAGAGGTACAACTGAAATACTCTCACAATATCATATTATTATGAGATCCGAGACTGATAGAGGTACAACTGAAATACTCTCACAACATCACATTATTATGAGATCCGAGACTGATAGAGATACAACTGACATACTCTCACAACATCATATTATTATGAGATCCGAGACTGATAGAGGTACAACTGAAATACTCTCACAATATCATATTATTATGAGATCCGAGACTGATAGAGGTACAACTGACATACTCTCAAATATCATTATTATGAGATCCGAGACTGATAGAGATACAACTGACATACTCTCAAATATCATATTATTATGAGATCCGAGACTGATAGAGGTACAACTGACATACTCTCAAATATCATTATTATTATGAGATCCGAGACTGATAGAGGTACAACTGACATACTCTCACAATATCATATTATTACGAGATCCGAGACTGATAGAGGTACAACTGACATACTCTCACAATATCATATTATTACGAGATCCGAGACTGATAGAGGTACAACTGACATACTCTCACAATATCATATTATTATGAGATCCGAGACTGATAGAGATACAACTGACATACTCTCAAATATCATATTATTATGAGATCCGAGACTGATAGAGATACAACTGAAATACTCTCACAATATCACATTATTATGAGATCCGAGACTGATAGAGGTACAACTGAAATACTCTCACAATATCATATTATTATGAGATCCGAGACTGATAGAGGTACAACTGAAATACTCTCACAATATCATATTATTATGAGATCCGAGACTGATAGAGATACAACTGACATACTCTCACAATATCATATTATTATGAGATCCGAGACTGATAGAGATACAACTGACATACTCTCAAATATCATATTATTATGAGATCCGAGACTGATAGAGATACAACTGAAATACTCTCACAATATCACATTATTATGAGATACGAGACTGATAGATATACAACTGACATACTCTCAAATATCATATTATTATGAGATCCGAGACTGATAGAGATACAACTGACATACTCTCAAAATATCATATTATTATGAGATCCGAGACTGATAGAGATACAACTGACATACTCTCTCAATATCATATTATTATGAGATCCGAGACTGATAGAGATACAACTGACATACTCTCACAATATCATATTATTATGAGATCCGAGACTGATAGAGATACAACTGACATACTCTCTCAATATCATATTATTATGAGATCCGAGACTGATAGAGATACAACTGACATACTCTCACAATATCATATTATTATGAGATCCGAGACTGATAGAGATACAACTGACATACTCTCACAATATCATATTATTATGAGATCCGAGACTGATAGAGATACAACTGACATACTCTCACAATATCATATTATTATGAGATCCGAGACTGATAGAGATACAACTGACATACTCTCACAATATCATATTATTATGAGATCCGAGACTGATAGAGGTACAACTGACATACTCTCAAATATCATTATTATGAGATCCGAGACTGATAGAGGTACAACAGACATACTCTCACAATATCACATTATTATGAGATCCGAGACTGATAGAGGTACAACTGACATACTCTCAAATATCATTATTATGAGATCCGAGACTGATAGAGATACAACTGACATACTCTCACAATATCACATTATTACGAGATCCGAGACTGATAGAGGTACAACTGACATACTCTCACAATATCACATTATTATGAGATCCGAGACTGATAGAGGTACAACTGACATACTCTCACAATATCACATTATTATGAGATCCGAGACTGATAGAGGTACAACTGACATACTCTCACAATATCACATTATTATGAGATCCGAGACTGATAGAGGTACAACAGACATACTCTCACAATATCATATTATTACGAGATCCGAGACTGATAGAGGTACAACAGACATACTCTCACAATATCACATTATTATGAGATCCGAGACTGATAGAGGTACAACAGACATACTCTCACAATATCACATTATTATGAGATCCGAGACTGATAGAGGTACAACTGACATACTCTCACAATATCACATTATTATGAGATCCGAGACTGATAGAGGTACAACAGACATACTCTCAAATATCATTATTATGAGATCCGAGACTGATAGAGATACAACTGACATACTCTCACAATATCATATTATTATGAGATCCGAGACTGATAGAGGTACAACTGACATACTCTCACAATATCAAATTATTACGAGATCCGAGACTGATAGTGATACAACTGACATACTCTCACAATATCATATTATTATGAGATCCGAGACTGATAGTGATACAACTGACATACTCTCACAATATCACATTATTATGAGATCCGAGACTGATAGAGGTACAACTGACATACTCTCAAATATCATTATTATGAGATCCGAGACTGATAGAGATACAACTGACATACTCTCACAATATCACATTATTATGAGATCCGACATGATAGAGGTACAACTGACATACTCTCAAATATCATTATTATGAGATCCGACATGATAGAGATACAACTGACATACCCTCAAATATCATTATTATGAGATCCGAGACTGATAGAGGTACAACTGACATACTCTCACAACATCACATTATTATGAGATCCGACATGATAGAGGTACAACTGACATACTCTCACAACATCACATTATTATGAGATCCGACATGATAGAGGTACAACTGACATACTCTCACAACATCACATTATTATGAGATCCGAGACTGATAGAGGTACAACAGACATACTCTCACAACATCACATTATTATGAGATCCGACATGATAGAGGTACAACAGACATACTCTCACAACATCACATTATTATGAGATCCGACATGATAGAGGTACAACAGACATACTCTCACAACATCACATTATTATGAGATCCGACATGATAGAGGTACAACTGACATACTCTCACAACATCACATTATTATGAGATCCGAGACTGATAGAGGTACAACAGACATACTCTCACAACATCACATTATTATGAGATCCGACATGATAGAGGTACAACAGACATACTCTCACAATATCACATTATTATGAGATCCGACATGATAGAGGTACAACTGACATACTCTCACAACATCACATTATTATGAGATCCGAGACTGATAGAGGTACAACAGACATACTCTCACAATATCATATTATTATGAGATCCGAGACTGATAGAGGTACAACTGAAATACTCTCACAATATCATATTATTATGAGATCCGAGACTGATAGAGATACAACTGACATACTCTCACAATATCATATTATTATGAGATCCGAGACTGATAGAGATACAACTGACATACTCTCAAATATCATATTATTATGAGATCCGAGACTGATAGAGATACAACTGAAATACTCTCACAATATCACATTATTATGAGATCCGAGACTGATAGAGGTACAACTGAAATACTCTCACAATATCATATTATTATGAGATCCGAGACTGATAGAGATACAACTGAAATACTCTCACAATATCACATTATTATGAGATCCGAGACTGATAGAGGTACAACTGAAATACTCTCACAATATCATATTATTATGAGATCCGAGACTGATAGAGATACAACTGACATACTCTCAAATATCATATTATTATGAGATCCGAGACTGATAGAGATACAACTGAAATACTCTCACAATATCACATTATTATGAGATCCGAGACTGATAGAGGTACAACTGAAATACTCTCACAATATCATATTATTATGAGATCCGAGACTGATAGAGGTACAACTGAAATACTCTCACAATATCATATTATTATGAGATCCGAGACTGATAGAGATACAACTGACATACTCTCAAATATCATATTATTATGAGATCCGAGACTGATAGAGATACAACTGAAATACTCTCACAATATCACATTATTATGAGATACGAGACTGATAGAGATACAACTGACATACTCTCAAATATCATATTATTATGAGATCCGAGACTGATAGAGATACAACTGACATACTCTCAAAATATCATATTATTATGAGATCCGAGACTGATAGAGATACAACTGACATACTCTCTCAATATCATATTATTATGAGATCCGAGACTGATAGAGATACAACTGACATACTCTCACAATATCATATTATTATGAGATCCGAGACTGATAGAGATACAACTGACATACTCTCTCAATATCATATTATTATGAGATCCGAGACTGATAGAGATACAACTGACATACTCTCACAATATCATATTATTATGAGATCCGAGACTGATAGAGATACAACTGACATACTCTCACAATATCATATTATTATGAGATCCGAGACTGATAGAGATACAACTGACATACTCTCACAATATCATATTATTATGAGATCCGAGACTGATAGAGATACAACTGACATACTCTCACAATATCATATTATTATGAGATCCGAGACTGATAGAGGTACAACTGACATACTCTCAAATATCATTATTATGAGATCCGAGACTGATAGAGGTACAACAGACATACTCTCACAATATCACATTATTATGAGATCCGAGACTGATAGAGGTACAACTGACATACTCTCAAATATCATTATTATGAGATCCGAGACTGATAGAGATACAACTGACATACTCTCACAATATCACATTATTACGAGATCCGAGACTGATAGAGGTACAACTGACATACTCTCACAATATCACATTATTATGAGATCCGAGACTGATAGAGGTACAACTGACATACTCTCACAATATCACATTATTATGAGATCCGAGACTGATAGAGGTACAACTGACATACTCTCACAATATCACATTATTATGAGATCCGAGACTGATAGAGGTACAACAGACATACTCTCACAATATCATATTATTACGAGATCCGAGACTGATAGAGGTACAACAGACATACTCTCACAATATCACATTATTATGAGATCCGAGACTGATAGAGGTACAACAGACATACTCTCACAATATCACATTATTATGAGATCCGAGACTGATAGAGGTACAACTGACATACTCTCACAATATCACATTATTATGAGATCCGAGACTGATAGAGGTACAACAGACATACTCTCAAATATCATTATTATGAGATCCGAGACTGATAGAGATACAACTGACATACTCTCACAATATCATATTATTATGAGATCCGAGACTGATAGAGGTACAACTGACATACTCTCACAATATCATATTATTACGAGATCCGAGACTGATAGTGATACAACTGACATACTCTCACAATATCATATTATTATGAGATCCGAGACTGATAGTGATACAACTGACATACTCTCACAATATCACATTATTATGAGATCCGAGACTGATAGAGGTACAACTGACATACTCTCAAATATCATTATTATGAGATCCGAGACTGATAGAGATACAACTGACATACTCTCACAATATCACATTATTATGAGATCCGACATGATAGAGGTACAACTGACATACTCTCAAATATCATTATTATGAGATCCGACATGATAGAGATACAACTGACATACCCTCAAATATCATTATTATGAGATCCGAGACTGATAGAGGTACAACTGACATACTCTCACAACATCACATTATTATGAGATCCGACATGATAGAGGTACAACTGACATACTCTCACAACATCACATTATTATGAGATCCGACATGATAGAGGTACAACTGACATACTCTCACAACATCACATTATTATGAGATCCGAGACTGATAGAGGTACAACAGACATACTCTCACAACATCACATTATTATGAGATCCGACATGATAGAGGTACAACAGACATACTCTCACAACATCACATTATTATGAGATCCGACATGATAGAGGTACAACAGACATACTCTCACAACATCACATTATTATGAGATCCGACATGATAGAGGTACAACTGACATACTCTCACAACATCACATTATTATGAGATCCGAGACTGATAGAGGTACAACAGACATACTCTCACAACATCACATTATTATGAGATCCGACATGATAGAGGTACAACAGACATACTCTCACAATATCACATTATTATGAGATCCGACATGATAGAGGTACAACTGACATACTCTCACAACATCACATTATTATGAGATCCGAGACTGATAGAGGTACAACAGACATACTCTCACAATATCACATTATTATGAGATCCGACATGATAGAGGTACAACTGACATACTCTCACAACATCACATTATTATGAGATCCGAGACTGATAGAGGTACAACAGACATACTCTCACAATATCACATTATTATGAGATCCGACATGATAGAGGTACAACTGACATACTCTCACAATATCACATTATTATGAGATCCGACATGATAGAGGTACAACAGACATACTCTCACAATATCACATTATTATGAGATCCGACATGATAGAGGTACAACTGACATACTCTCACAACATCACATTATTATGAGATCCGAGACTGATAGAGGTACAAAAGACATACTCTCACAATATCACATTATTATGAGATCCGACATGATAGAGGTACAACAGACATACTCTCACAATATCACATTATTATGAGATCCGACATGATAGAGGTACAACTGACATACTCTCACAATATCACATTATTATGAGATCCGACATGATAGAGGTACAACAGACATACTCTCACAATATCACATTATTATGAGATCCGACATGATAGAGGTACAACTGACATACTCTCACAATATCACATTATTATGAGATCCGACATGATAGAGGTACAACAGACATACTCTCACAATATCACATTATTATGAGATCCGACATGATAGAGGTACAACTGACATACTCTCACAACATCACATTATTATGAGATCCGAGACTGATAGAGGTACAACAGACATACTCTCACAATATCACATTATTATGAGATCCGACATGATAGAGGTACAACAGACATACTCTCACAATATCACATTATTATGAGATCCGACATGATAGAGGTACAACAGACATACTCTCACAACATCACATTATTATGAGATCCGAGACTGATAGAGGTACAACAGACATACTCTCACAATATCACATTATTATGAGATCCGACATGATAGAGGTACAACTGACATACTCTCACAACATCACATTATTATGAGATCCGAGACTGATAGAGGTACAACAGACATACTCTCACAATATCACATTATTATGAGATCCGACATGATAGAGGTACAACTGACATACTCTCACAATATCACATTATTATGAGATCCGACATGATAGAGGTACAACTGACATACTCTCACAACATCACATTATTATGAGATCCGACATGATAGAGGTACAACTGACATACTCTCACAATATCACATTATTATGAGATCCGACATGATAGAGGTACAACTGACATACTCCCACAATATCACATTATTATGAGATCCGACATGATAGAGGTACAACTGACATACTCTCACAATATCACATTATTATGAGATCCGACATGATAGAGGTACAACTGACATACTCTCACAATATCACATTATTATGAGATCCGACATGATAGAGGTACAACTGACATACTCTCACAATATCACATTATTATGAGATCCGACATGATAGAGGTACAACTGACATACTCTCACAACATCACATTATTATGAGATCCGAGACTGATAGAGGTACAACAGACATACTCTCACAATATCACATTATTATGAGATCCGACATGATAGAGGTACAACTGACATACTCTCACAACATCACATTATTATGAGATCCGACATGATAGAGGTACAACAGACATACTCTCACAATATCACATTATTATGAGATCCGACATGATAGAGGTACAACTGACATACTCTCACAATATCACATTATTATGAGATCCGACATGATAAGAGGTACAACTGACATACTCTCACAATATCACATTATTATGAGATCCGAGACTGATAGAGGTGCAACAGACATACGCTCACAACATCACATTATTATGAGATCCGACATGATAGAGGTACAACTGACATACTCTCACAACATCACATTATTATGAGATCCGACATGATAGAGGTACAACTGACATACTCTCACAACATCACATTATTATGAGATCCGACATGATAGAGGTACAACAGACATACTCTCACAACATCACATTATTATGAGATCCGAGACTGATAGAGGTACAACTGACATACTCTCACAACATCACATTATTATGAGATCCGAGACTGATAGAGGTACAACAGACATACTCTCACAACATCACATTATTATGAGATCCGACATGATAGAGGTACAACTGACATATTCTCACAACATCACATTATTATGAGATCCGAGACTGATAGAGGTACAAGTGACATACTCTCACAATATCACATTATAATGAGATCCGACATGATAGAGGTACAACTGACATACTCTCACAACATCACATTATTATGAGATCCGACATGATAGAGGTACAACAGACATACTCTCACAACATCACATTATTATGAGATCCGACATGATAGAGGTACAACTGACATACTCTCACAATATCACATTATTATGAGATCCGACATGATAGAGGTACAACTGACATACTCTCACAACATCACATTATTATGAGATCCGACATGATAGAGGTACAACTGAAATACTCTCACAATATCACATTATTATGAGATCCGACATGATAGAGATACAACTGACATACTCTCACAATATCACATTATTATGAGATCCGACATGATAGAGGTACAACTGACATACTCTCACAACATCACATTATTATGAGATCCGACATGATAGAGGTACAACTGAAATACTCTCACAATATCATATTATTATGAGATCCGAGACTGATAGAGATACAACTGAAATACTCTCACAATATCATCTTATTATGAGATCCGAGACTGATAGAGGTACAACTGACATACTCTCACAATATCACATTATTATGAGATCCGAGACTGATAGAGATACAACTGACATACTCTCACAATATCACATTATTATGAGATCCGAGACTGATAGAGATACAACTGACATACTCTCACAATATCACATTATTATGAGATCCGACATGATAGAGGTACAACTGACATACTCTCAAATATCATTATTATGAGATCCGACATGATAGAGATACAACTGACATACTCTCACAATATCACATTTTTATGAGATCCGAGACTGATAGAGGTACAACTGACATACTCTCAAATATCATTATTATGAGATCCGACATGATAGAGGTACAACAGACATACTCTCAAATATCATTATTATGAGATCCGACATGATAGAGGTACAACTGACATACTCTCAAATATCATTATTATGAGATCCGACATGATAGAGGTACAACTGACATACTCTCAAATATCATTATTATGAGATCCGACATGATAGAGGTACAACTGACATACTCTCACAATATCACATTATTATGAGATCCGAGACTGATAGAGGTACAACAGACATACTCTCAAATATCATTATTATGAGATCCGACATGATAGAGGTACAACTGACATACTCTCAAATATCATTATTATGAGATCCGACATGATAGAGGTACAACTGACATACTCTCACAATATCATATTATTATGAGATCCGAGACTGATAGAGGTACAACAGACATACTCTCAAATATCATATTATTATGAGATCCGAGACTGATAGAGGTACAACTGACATACTCTCAAATATCATTATTATGAGATCCGACATGATAGAGGTACAACTGACATACTCTCACAATATCATATTATTATGAGATCCGACATGATAGAGGTACAACAGACATACTCTCACAACATCACATTATTATGAGATCCGACATGATAGAGGTACAACTGACATACTCTCACAATATCACATTATTATGAGATCCGAGACTGATAGAGATACAACTGACATACTCTCACATCATCATATTATTATGAGATCCGAGACTGATAGAGGTACAACTGAAATACTCTCACAATATCATATTATTAAGAGATCCGAGACTGATAGAGGTACAACTGAAATACTCTCACAATATCACATTATTATGAGATCCGAGACTGATAGAGGTACAACTGACATACTCTCACAACATCACATTATTATGAGATCCGAGACTGATAGAGATACAACTGACATACCCTCAAATATCATTATTATGAGATCCGAGACTGATAGAGGTACAACTGACATACTCTCACAACATCACATTATTATGAGATCCGACATGATAGAGGTACAACTGACATACTCTCACAACATCACATTATTATGAGATCCGACATGATAGAGGTACAACTGACATACTCTCACAACATCACATTATTATGAGATCCGAGACTGATAGAGGTACAACAGACATACTCTCACAACATCACATTATTATGAGATCCGACATGATAGAGGTACAACAGACATACTCTCACAACATCACATTATTATGAGATCCGACATGATAGAGGTACAACAGACATACTCTCACAACATCACATTATTATGAGATCCGACATGATAGAGGTACAACTGACATACTCTCACAACATCACATTATTATGAGATCCGAGACTGATAGAGGTACAACAGACATACTCTCACAACATCACATTATTATGAGATCCGACATGATAGAGGTACAACAGACATACTCTCACAATATCACATTATTATGAGATCCGACATGATAGAGGTACAACTGACATACTCTCACAACATCACATTATTATGAGATCCGAGACTGATAGAGGTACAACAGACATACTCTCACAATATCATATTATTATGAGATCCGAGACTGATAGAGGTACAACTGAAATACTCTCACAATATCATATTATTATGAGATCCGAGACTGATAGAGATACAACTGACATACTCTCACAATATCATATTATTATGAGATCCGAGACTGATAGAGATACAACTGACATACTCTCAAATATCATATTATTATGAGATCCGAGACTGATAGAGATACAACTGAAATACTCTCACAATATCACATTATTATGAGATCCGAGACTGATAGAGGTACAACTGAAATACTCTCACAATATCATATTATTATGAGATCCGAGACTGATAGAGATACAACTGAAATACTCTCACAATATCACATTATTATGAGATCCGAGACTGATAGAGGTACAACTGAAATACTCTCACAATATCATATTATTATGAGATCCGAGACTGATAGAGATACAACTGACATACTCTCAAATATCATATTATTATGAGATCCGAGACTGATAGAGATACAACTGAAATACTCTCACAATATCACATTATTATGAGATCCGAGACTGATAGAGGTACAACTGAAATACTCTCACAATATCATATTATTATGAGATCCGAGACTGATAGAGGTACAACTGAAATACTCTCACAATATCATATTATTATGAGATCCGAGACTGATAGAGATACAACTGACATACTCTCAAATATCATATTATTATGAGATCCGAGACTGATAGAGATACAACTGAAATACTCTCACAATATCACATTATTATGAGATACGAGACTGATAGAGATACAACTGACATACTCTCAAATATCATATTATTATGAGATCCGAGACTGATAGAGATACAACTGACATACTCTCAAAATATCATATTATTATGAGATCCGAGACTGATAGAGATACAACTGACATACTCTCTCAATATCATATTATTATGAGATCCGAGACTGATAGAGATACAACTGACATACTCTCACAATATCATATTATTATGAGATCCGAGACTGATAGAGATACAACTGACATACTCTCTCAATATCATATTATTATGAGATCCGAGACTGATAGAGATACAACTGACATACTCTCACAATATCATATTATTATGAGATCCGAGACTGATAGAGATACAACTGACATACTCTCACAATATCATATTATTATGAGATCCGAGACTGATAGAGATACAACTGACATACTCTCACAATATCATATTATTATGAGATCCGAGACTGATAGAGATACAACTGACATACTCTCACAATATCATATTATTATGAGATCCGAGACTGATAGAGGTACAACTGACATACTCTCAAATATCATTATTATGAGATCCGAGACTGATAGAGGTACAACAGACATACTCTCACAATATCACATTATTATGAGATCCGAGACTGATAGAGGTACAACTGACATACTCTCAAATATCATTATTATGAGATCCGAGACTGATAGAGATACAACTGACATACTCTCACAATATCACATTATTACGAGATCCGAGACTGATAGAGGTACAACTGACATACTCTCACAATATCACATTATTATGAGATCCGAGACTGATAGAGGTACAACTGACATACTCTCACAATATCACATTATTATGAGATCCGAGACTGATAGAGGTACAACTGACATACTCTCACAATATCACATTATTATGAGATCCGAGACTGATAGAGGTACAACAGACATACTCTCACAATATCATATTATTACGAGATCCGAGACTGATAGAGGTACAACAGACATACTCTCACAATATCACATTATTATGAGATCCGAGACTGATAGAGGTACAACAGACATACTCTCACAATATCACATTATTATGAGATCCGAGACTGATAGAGGTACAACTGACATACTCTCACAATATCACATTATTATGAGATCCGAGACTGATAGAGGTACAACAGACATACTCTCAAATATCATTATTATGAGATCCGAGACTGATAGAGATACAACTGACATACTCTCACAATATCATATTATTATGAGATCCGAGACTGATAGAGGTACAACTGACATACTCTCACAATATCATATTATTACGAGATCCGAGACTGATAGTGATACAACTGACATACTCTCACAATATCATATTATTATGAGATCCGAGACTGATAGTGATACAACTGACATACTCTCACAATATCACATTATTATGAGATCCGAGACTGATAGAGGTACAACTGACATACTCTCAAATATCATTATTATGAGATCCGAGACTGATAGAGATACAACTGACATACTCTCACAATATCACATTATTATGAGATCCGACATGATAGAGGTACAACTGACATACTCTCAAATATCATTATTATGAGATCCGACATGATAGAGATACAACTGACATACCCTCAAATATCATTATTATGAGATCCGAGACTGATAGAGGTACAACTGACATACTCTCACAACATCACATTATTATGAGATCCGACATGATAGAGGTACAACTGACATACTCTCACAACATCACATTATTATGAGATCCGACATGATAGAGGTACAACTGACATACTCTCACAACATCACATTATTATGAGATCCGAGACTGATAGAGGTACAACAGACATACTCTCACAACATCACATTATTATGAGATCCGACATGATAGAGGTACAACAGACATACTCTCACAACATCACATTATTATGAGATCCGACATGATAGAGGTACAACAGACATACTCTCACAACATCACATTATTATGAGATCCGACATGATAGAGGTACAACTGACATACTCTCACAACATCACATTATTATGAGATCCGAGACTGATAGAGGTACAACAGACATACTCTCACAACATCACATTATTATGAGATCCGACATGATAGAGGTACAACAGACATACTCTCACAATATCACATTATTATGAGATCCGACATGATAGAGGTACAACTGACATACTCTCACAACATCACATTATTATGAGATCCGAGACTGATAGAGGTACAACAGACATACTCTCACAATATCACATTATTATGAGATCCGACATGATAGAGGTACAACTGACATACTCTCACAACATCACATTATTATGAGATCCGAGACTGATAGAGGTACAACAGACATACTCTCACAATATCACATTATTATGAGATCCGACATGATAGAGGTACAACTGACATACTCTCACAATATCACATTATTATGAGATCCGACATGATAGAGGTACAACAGACATACTCTCACAATATCACATTATTATGAGATCCGACATGATAGAGGTACAACTGACATACTCTCACAACATCACATTATTATGAGATCCGAGACTGATAGAGGTACAAAAGACATACTCTCACAATATCACATTATTATGAGATCCGACATGATAGAGGTACAACAGACATACTCTCACAATATCACATTATTATGAGATCCGACATGATAGAGGTACAACTGACATACTCTCACAATATCACATTATTATGAGATCCGACATGATAGAGGTACAACAGACATACTCTCACAATATCACATTATTATGAGATCCGACATGATAGAGGTACAACTGACATACTCTCACAATATCACATTATTATGAGATCCGACATGATAGAGGTACAACAGACATACTCTCACAATATCACATTATTATGAGATCCGACATGATAGAGGTACAACTGACATACTCTCACAACATCACATTATTATGAGATCCGAGACTGATAGAGGTACAACAGACATACTCTCACAATATCACATTATTATGAGATCCGACATGATAGAGGTACAACAGACATACTCTCACAATATCACATTATTATGAGATCCGACATGATAGAGGTACAACAGACATACTCTCACAACATCACATTATTATGAGATCCGAGACTGATAGAGGTACAACAGACATACTCTCACAATATCACATTATTATGAGATCCGACATGATAGAGGTACAACTGACATACTCTCACAACATCACATTATTATGAGATCCGAGACTGATAGAGGTACAACAGACATACTCTCACAATATCACATTATTATGAGATCCGACATGATAGAGGTACAACTGACATACTCTCACAATATCACATTATTATGAGATCCGACATGATAGAGGTACAACTGACATACTCTCACAACATCACATTATTATGAGATCCGACATGATAGAGGTACAACTGACATACTCTCACAATATCACATTATTATGAGATCCGACATGATAGAGGTACAACTGACATACTCCCACAATATCACATTATTATGAGATCCGACATGATAGAGGTACAACTGACATACTCTCACAATATCACATTATTATGAGATCCGACATGATAGAGGTACAACTGACATACTCTCACAATATCACATTATTATGAGATCCGACATGATAGAGGTACAACTGACATACTCTCACAATATCACATTATTATGAGATCCGACATGATAGAGGTACAACTGACATACTCTCACAACATCACATTATTATGAGATCCGAGACTGATAGAGGTACAACAGACATACTCTCACAATATCACATTATTATGAGATCCGACATGATAGAGGTACAACTGACATACTCTCACAACATCACATTATTATGAGATCCGACATGATAGAGGTACAACAGACATACTCTCACAATATCACATTATTATGAGATCCGACATGATAGAGGTACAACTGACATACTCTCACAATATCACATTATTATGAGATCCGACATGATAAGAGGTACAACTGACATACTCTCACAATATCACATTATTATGAGATCCGAGACTGATAGAGGTGCAACAGACATACGCTCACAACATCACATTATTATGAGATCCGACATGATAGAGGTACAACTGACATACTCTCACAACATCACATTATTATGAGATCCGACATGATAGAGGTACAACTGACATACTCTCACAACATCACATTATTATGAGATCCGACATGATAGAGGTACAACAGACATACTCTCACAACATCACATTATTATGAGATCCGAGACTGATAGAGGTACAACTGACATACTCTCACAACATCACATTATTATGAGATCCGAGACTGATAGAGGTACAACAGACATACTCTCACAACATCACATTATTATGAGATCCGACATGATAGAGGTACAACTGACATACTCTCACAACATCACATTATTATGAGATCCGAGACTGATAGAGGTACAACTGACATACTCTCACAATATCACATTATAATGAGATCCGACATGATAGAGGTACAACTGACATACTCTCACAACATCACATTATTATGAGATCCGACATGATAGAGGTACAACAGACATACTCTCACAACATCACATTATTATGAGATCCGACATGATAGAGGTACTACTGACATACTCTCACAATATCACATTATTATGAGATCCGACATGATAGAGGTACAACTGACATACTCTCACAACATCACATTATTATGAGATCCGACATGATAGAGGTACAACTGAAATACTCTCACAATATCACATTATTATGAGATCCGACATGATAGAGATACAACTGACATACTCTCACAATATCACATTATTATGAGATCCGACATGATAGAGGTACAACTGACATACTCTCACAACATCACATTATTATGAGATCCGACATGATAGAGGTACAACTGAAATACTCTCACAATATCATATTATTATGAGATCCGAGACTGATAGAGATACAACTGAAATACTCTCACAATATCATCTTATTATGAGATCCGAGACTGATAGAGGTACAACTGACATACTCTCACAATATCACATTATTATGAGATCCGAGACTGATAGAGATACAACTGACATACTCTCACAATATCACATTATTATGAGATCCGAGACTGATAGAGATACAACTGACATACTCTCACAATATCACATTATTATGAGATCCGACATGATAGAGGTACAACTGACATACTCTCAAATATCATTATTATGAGATCCGACATGATAGAGATACAACTGACATACTCTCACAATATCACATTTTTATGAGATCCGAGACTGATAGAGGTACAACTGACATACTCTCAAATATCATTATTATGAGATCCGACATGATAGAGGTACAACAGACATACTCTCAAATATCATTATTATGAGATCCGACATGATAGAGGTACAACTGACATACTCTCAAATATCATTATTATGAGATCCGACATGATAGAGGTACAACTGACATACTCTCAAATATCATTATTATGAGATCCGACATGATAGAGGTACAACTGACATACTCTCACAATATCACATTATTATGAGATCCGAGACTGATAGAGGTACAACAGACATACTCTCAAATATCATTATTATGAGATCCGACATGATAGAGGTACAACTGACATACTCTCAAATATCATTATTATGAGATCCGACATGATAGAGGTACAACTGACATACTCTCACAATATCATATTATTATGAGATCCGAGACTGATAGAGGTACAACAGACATACTCTCAAATATCATATTATTATGAGATCCGAGACTGATAGAGGTACAACTGACATACTCTCAAATATCATTATTATGAGATCCGACATGATAGAGGTACAACTGACATACTCTCACAATATCATATTATTATGAGATCCGACATGATAGAGGTACAACAGACATACTCTCACAACATCACATTATTATGAGATCCGACATGATAGAGGTACAACTGACATACTCTCACAATATCACATTATTATGAGATCCGAGACTGATAGAGATACAACTGACATACTCTCACATCATCATATTATTATGAGATCCGAGACTGATAGAGGTACAACTGAAATACTCTCACAATATCATATTATTAAGAGATCCGAGACTGATAGAGGTACAACTGAAATACTCTCACAATATCACATTATTATGAGATCCGAGACTGATAGAGGTACAACTGACATACTCTCACAGCATCACATTATTATGAGATCCGAGACTGATAGAGATACAACTGACATACTCTCACAACATCATATTATTATGAGATCCGAGACTGATAGAGGTACAACTGAAATACTCTCACAATATCATATTATTATGAGATCCGAGACTGATAGAGATACAACTGACATACTCTCAAATATCATTATTATGAGATCCGAGACTGATAGAGATACAACTGACATACTCTCAAATATCATATTATTATGAGATCCGAGACTGATAGAGGTACAACTGACATACTCTCAAATATCATTATTATTATGAGATCCGAGACTGATAGAGGTACAACTGACATACTCTCACAATATCATATTATTATGAGATCCGAGACTGATAGAGGTACAACTGACATACTCTCACAATATCATATTATTATGAGATCCGAGACTGATAGAGGTACAACTGACATACTCTCACAATATCATATTATTATGAGATCCGAGACTGATAGAGGTACAACAGACATACTCTCAAATATCATATTATTATGAGATCCGAGACTGATAGAGGTACAACTGACATACTCTCAAATATCATTATTATGAGATCCGACATGATAGAGGTACAACTGACATACTCTCACAATATCATATTATTATGAGATCCGACATGATAGAGGTACAACAGACATACTCTCACAACATCACATTATTATGAGATCCGACATGATAGAGGTACAACTGACATACTCTCACAACATCACATTATTATGAGATCCGAGACTGATAGAGATACAACTGACATACTCTCACAACATCATATTATTATGAGATCCGAGACTGATAGAGGTACAACTGAAATACTCTCACAATATCATATTATTATGAGATCCGAGACTGATAGAGGTACAACTGAAATACTCTCACAACATCACATTATTATGAGATCCGAGACTGATAGAGATACAACTGACATACTCTCACAACATCATATTATTATGAGATCCGAGACTGATAGAGGTACAACTGAAATACTCTCACAATATCATATTATTATGAGATCCGAGACTGATAGAGATACAACTGACATACTCTCAAATATCATTATTATGAGATCCGAGACTGATAGAGATACAACTGACATACTCTCAAATGTCATATTATTATGAGATCCGAGACTGATAGAGGTACAACTGACATACTCTCAAATATCATTATTATTATGAGATCCGAGACTGATAGAGGTACAACTGACATACTCTCACAATATCATATTATTACGAGATCCGAGACTGATAGAGGTACAACTGACATACTCTCACAATATCATATTATTACGAGATCCGAGACTGATAGAGGTACAACTGACATACTCTCACAATATCATATTATTATGAGATCCGAGACTGATAGAGGTACAACTGACATACTCTCACAATATCATATTATTATGAGATCCGAGACTGATAGAGGTACAACTGACATACTCTCACAATATCATATTATTATGAGATCCGAGACTGATAGAGGTACAACTGACATACTCTCACAATATCATATTATTATGAGATCCGAGACTGATAGAGGTACAACTGACATACTCTCAAATATCATATTATTATGAGATCCGAGACTGATAGAGATACAACTGACATACTCTCAAATATCATTATTATGAGATCCGAGACTGATAGAGATACAACTGACATACTCTCAAATATCATATTATTATGAGATCCGAGACTGATAGAGATACAACTGACATACTCTCAAATATCATTATTATGAGATCCGAGACTGATAGAGATACAACTGACATACTCTCAAATATCATATTATTATGAGATCCGAGACTGATAGAGATACAACTGACATACTCTCACAATATCATATTATTATGAGATCCGAGACTGATAGAGGTACAACTGACATACTCTCAAATATCATTACTATGAGATCCGAGACTGATAGAGATACAACTGACATACTCTCAAATATCATTATTATGAGATCCGAGACTGATAGAGGTACAACTGACATACTCTCAAATATCATTATTATGAGATCCGAGACTGATAGAGGTACAACAGACATACTCTCACAATATCATATTACTAGGAGATCGAGAGTGATGCAGAGGTATAACAAACATATTGTCAAAGTATTATATTACTATGAGATCTGAGACTGTGAGTATGCTATTACTGACAGGTGCTCCCAGTATCATATTACTATGAGGTCTGAGACTGTGAGTGTTATTACTGACAGGTGCTCCCATATATTACTATAACGATTGAAACTGGTAGTATGCTATTACTGACAGGTGCTCCCAGTATCATATTACTATGAGGTCTGAGACTGTGAGTGTGTTATTACTGACAGGTGCTCCCATATATTACTATAACATCTGAAACTGGTAGTGTGTTATTACTGATAGGTGCTCCCAGTATCATATTACTATGAGGTCTGAGACTGAGTATGCTATTACTGACAGGTGCTCCTAGTATTACTATAACATCTGAAACTGGTAGTGTGTTATTACTGATAGGTGCTCCCAGTATCATATTACTATGAGGTCTGAGACTGAGTATGTTATTACTGACAGGTGCTCCCATATATTACTATAACATCTGAAACTGGTAGTGTGTTATTACTGGCAGGTGCTCCCAGTATTATATTACTATAAGGTCTGAGACTGGCAGTATGTTATTACTGACAGGTGCTCCCAGTATCATATTACTATAAGGTCTGAGACTGTGAGTATGCTATTACTGACAGGTGCTCCTAGTATTATATTACTATGAGGTCTAAGACTGGTAGTGTGTTATTACTGACAGGTGCTCCCAGTATCATATTACTATAAGGTCTTTACTGACAGGTGCTATGAGCTCTAAGGCTGGTAGTGTATTATTACTGACAGGTGCTCCCAGTATCATATTACTATATGGTCTGAGACTGTGAGTATGTTATTACTGACAGGTGCTCCCAGTATCATATTACTATGAGGTCTGAGACTGTGAGTATGCTATTACTGACAGGTGCTCCCAGTATCATATTACTATGAGGTCTGAGACTGTGAGTATGCTATTACTGACAGGTGCTCCCAGTATTATATTACCATAAGGTCTGAGACTGGTAGTGTGTTATTACTGACAGCTGCTCCCAGTATCATATTACAATAATACTATAAGGTCTGAGACTGGTAGTGTGTTATTGTTTGACAGGTGCTCCCAGTATTATATTACTATGAGGTCTGAGACTGTGAGTATGCTATTACTGACAGGTGCTCCCAATATCATACTACTATAAGGTCTGAGACTGTGAGTATGCTATTACTGACAGGTGCTACCAGTACTATATTACTATGAGGTCTCAGACTGTGAGTATGTTATTACTGACAGGTGCTCCCAGTATTATATTACTATAAGGTCTGAGACTGGTAGTGTGTTATTACTGACAGGTGCTACCAGTATCATATTACTATAAGGTCTGAGACTGTGAGTATGCTATTACTGACAGGTGCTCCCAGATTATATTACTATAAGGTCTGAGACTGGTAGTGTGTTATTACTGACAGGTGCTCCCAGTATCATATTACTGAGGTCTGAGACTGTGAGTATGTAATGACAGCTGCTCCCAGTATTATATTACTATAAGGTCTGAGACTGGTAGTGTGTTATTACTGACAGGTGCTCCCAGTATCATATTACTATAAGGTCTGAGACTGTGAGTATGCTATTACTGACAGGTGCTCCCAGTATTATATTACTATAAGGTCTGAGACAGGTAATGTGATATTACTGACATGTGCTCCCAGTATTATATTACTATAAGGTCTGAGACTGGTAGTGTGTTATTACTGACAGGTGCTCCCAGTATCATATTACTATGATGTCTGAGACTGATAGTGTGTTATTACTGACAGGTGCTCCCAGTATTATATTACTATAAGGTCTGAGACTGTCGGTATGCTATTACTGACAGGTGCTCCCAGTATTATATTACTATAAGGTCTGAGACTGGTAGTGTGTTATTACTGACAGGTGCTACCAGTATCATATTACTATAAGGTCTGAGACTGTGAGTATGCTATTACTGACAGGTGCTCCCTGATTATATTACTATAAGGTCTGAGACTGGTAGTGTGTTATTACTGACAGGTGCTCCCAGTATCATATTACTGAGGTCTGAGACTGTGAGTATGTAATGACAGCTGCTCCCAGTATTATATTACTATAAGGTCTGAGACTGGTAGTGTGTTATTACTGACAGGTGCTCCCAGTATGATATTACTACAAGGTCTGAGACTGAGTATGCTATGACTGACAGGTGCTCCTAGTATTATATTACTATGAGGTCTAAGGCTGGTAGTGTGTTATTACTGACAGGTGCTCCCAGTATATTACTACAAGGTCTGAGACTGTGAGTATGCTATTACTGACAGGTGCTCCTAGTATTATATTACTATGAGGTCTAAGGCTGGTAGTGTGTTATTACTGACAGGTGCTCCCAGTATATTACTATAAGGTCTGAGACTGTGAGTATGCTATTACTGACAGGTGCTCCTAGTATTATATTACTATGAGGTCTAAGACTGGTAGTGTGTTATTACTGACAGGTGCTCCCAGTATCATATTATTATAAGGTCTGAGACTGGTAGGGTGTTATTACTGACAGGTGCTCCCAGTATCATATTACTATAAGGTCTGAGACTGCGAGTATGTTATTACAGACAGGTGCTCCCAGTATCATATTACTATGAGGTCTGAGACTGTGAGTATGCTATTACTGACAGGTGCTCCCAGTATTATATTACTATGAGGTCTGAGACTGGTAGTGTGGTATTACTGGCAGGTGCTCCCAGTATCATATTACTATAAGGTGTGAGACTGGTAGTGTGTTATTACTGACAGGTGCTCCCAGTATCATATTACTATGAGGTCTGAGACTGTTAGTATGCTATTACAGACAGGTACTCCCAGTATTATATTACTATGAGGTCTGAGACTGTGAGTATGCTATTGCTGACAGGTGCTCCCAGTATCATATTAATATATGGTCTGAGACTGTGAGTATGCTATTACTGACAGGTGCTCCCAGTATCATATTAATATAAGGTCTGAGACTGGTAGTGTGTTATTACTGACAGGTGCTCGCAGAATTATATTACTATGAGGTCTGAGACTGTGAGTATGCTATTACTGACAGGTGCTCCCAGTATCATATTAATATAAGGTCTGAGACTGGTAGTGTGTTATTACTGACAGGTGCTCCCAGTATGATATTACTATAAGGCCCGAGACTGTGAGTATGCTATGGCTGACAGGTGCTATGAGCTCTAAGACTGGTAGTGTGTTATTACTGACAGGTGCTCCCAGTATCATATTACTATAAGGTCTGAAACTGTGAGTATGCTATTACTGACAGGTGCTCCCAGTATCATATTACTATGAGGTCTGAGACCTTGAGTATGCTATTACTGACAGGTGCTCCCAGTATTATATTACTATAAGGTCTGAGACTGGTAGTGTGTTATTACTGACAGGTGCTACCAGTATCACATTACTATAAGGTCTGAGACTGTGAGTATGCTATTACTGACAGGTGCTCCTAGTATTATATTACTATGAGGTCTAAGGCTGAAAGTGTGTTATTACTGACAGGTGCTCCCAGTATCATATTACTATAAGGTCTGAGACTGTAAGTATGCTATTATTGACAGGTGCTCCTAGTATTATATTACTATGAGGTCTAAGACTGGTAGTGTGTTATTACTGACAGGTGCTCCCAGTATCATAATAATATAAGGTCTGAGACTGGTAGTGTGTTATTACTGACAGGTGCTCCCAGTATCATATTACTATAAGGTCTGAGACTGTGAGTATGCTATTACTGACAGGTGCTCCTAGTATTATATTACTATGAGGTCTAAGGCTGGTAGTGTGTTATTACTGACAGGTGCTCCCAGTATCATATTACTATAAGGTCTGAGACTGTGAGTATGCTATTACTGACAGGTGCTCCTAGTATTATATTACTATGAGGTCTGAGACAGTGAGTATTCTATCACTGACAGGTGCTCCCAGTATTATATTACTATAAGGTCTGAGACTGGTAGTGTGTTATTACTGACAGATGCTCCCAGTATTATATTACTATGAGGTCTGAGACTGTGAGTATGCTATTACTGACAGGTGCTCCCAATATCACACTACTCTAAGGTCTGAGACTGTGAGTATGCTATTACTGACAGGTGCTGCCAGTATCATATTAATAAGGTCTGAGACTGTAAGTATGCTATTACTGACAAGTGCTCCCAGTATTATATTACTATGAGGTCTGATACTGTGAGTATGCTATTACTGGCAGGTGCTCCCAGTGTTATATTACTATAAGGTCTGAGACTGTGAGTATACTATTACTGACAGGTGCTCCCAGTATTATATTACTATAAGGTCTGAGACTGGTAGTGTGTTATTACTGACAGGTGCTCCCAGTATCATATTACTATAAGGTCTGAAACTGTGAGTATGCTATTACTGACAGGTGCTCCCAGTATCATATTACTATGAGGTCTGAGACCTTGAGTATGCTATTACTGACAGGTGCTCCCAGTATTATATTACTATAAGGTCTGAGACTGGTAGTGTGTTATTACTGACAGGTGCTACCAGTATCACATTACTATAAGGTCTGAGACTGTGAGTATGCTATTACTGACAGGTGCTCCTAGTATTATATTACTATGAGGTCTAAGGCTGAAAGTGTGTTATTACTGACAGGTGCTCCCAGTATCATATTACTATAAGGTCTGAGACTGTAAGTATGCTATTATTGACAGGTGCTCCTAGTATTATATTACTATGAGGTCTAAGACTGGTAGTGTGTTATTACTGACAGGTGCTCCCAGTATCATAATAATATAAGGTCTGAGACTGGTAGTGTGTTATTACTGACAGGTGCTCCCAGTATCATATTACTATAAGGTCTGAGACTGTGAGTATGCTATTACTGACAGGTGCTCCTAGTATTATATTACTATGAGGTCTAAGGCTGGTAGTGTGTTATTACTGACAGGTGCTCCCAGTATCATATTACTATAAGGTCTGAGACTGTGAGTATGCTATTACTGACAGGTGCTCCTAGTATTATATTACTATGAGGTCTGAGACAGTGAGTATTCTATCACTGACAGGTGCTCCCAGTATTATATTACTATAAGGTCTGAGACTGGTAGTGTGTTATTACTGACAGATGCTCCCAGTATTATATTACTATGAGGTCTGAGACTGTGAGTATGCTATTACTGACAGGTGCTCCCAATATCACACTACTCTAAGGTCTGAGACTGTGAGTATGCTATTACTGACAGGTGCTGCCAGTATCATATTAATAAGGTCTGAGACTGTAAGTATGCTATTACTGACAAGTGCTCCCAGTATTATATTACTATGAGGTCTGATACTGTGAGTATGCTATTACTGGCAGGTGCTCCCAGTGTTATATTACTATAAGGTCTGAGACTGTGAGTATACTATTACTGACAGGTGCTCCCAGTATTATATTACTATAAGGTCTGAGACTGGTAGTGTGTTATTACTGACAGGTGCTCCCAGTATTATATTACTATAAGTTCTGAGACTGGTAGTGTGTTATATCTGACAGGTGCTCCCAGTATCATATTACTATAAGGTCTGAGACCGGTAGTGTGTTATTACTGACAGGTGCTCCCAGGTTTTTATTCCTATGAGGTCTGAGACTGGTAGTGTGTTATTACTGACAGGTACTCCCAGTATTATATTACTATGAGGTCTGAGACTGTGAGTATGCTATTACTGACAGGTGCTCCCAGTATCATATAAATATAAGGTCTGAGACTGGTAGTGTGTTATTACTGACGGTTGCTCCCAGTATCATATCTATGAGGTCTGAGACTGGCTGAATGTTATACTGACAGTTGCTCCCAGTATCATATCTATGAGGTATGAGACTGCCTAACTGTTATTACTGACAGTTGCTCCCGGTATCATATCTATGAGGTCCTGAGACTGCCTGAATGTTATTACTGACATTTGCTCCCAGTATCATATCTATGAGGGCTGAGACGGCTGAATGTTATTACTGACAGTTACTCCCAGTATCATATCTATGAGGTCTGCGACTGGCTGAATGTTATTACTGACAGTTACTCCCAGTATCATATCTATGCGGTATGAGACTGGCTGAATGTTATTACTGACAGTTACTCCCAGTATCATGTCTATGAGGTATGAGATTGACAATGTGTTATTACTGACAGTTACTCCCAGTATCATATCTAAGAGGTCTGAGACTGGCTGAATGTTATTACTGACAGTTACTCCCAGTTTCATATCTATGAGGGCTGAGACTGGCTGAATGTTATTACTGACAGTTACTCCCAGTATCATATCTATGAGGTATAAGATTGGCAGTGTGTTATTACTGACAGTTACTCCCAGTTACATATCTAAGAGGTCTGAGACTGGCTAAACGTTATTGCTGACAGTTGCTCCCAGTATCATATCTATCAGGTCTGAGACTGGCTGAATGTTATACTGACAGTTGCTCCCAGTATCATATTATGAGGTATGAGATTGGCAGTGTGTTATTACTGACAGTTACTCCCAGTATCATATCTATGAGGTATGAGATTGGCAGTGTGTTATTACTGACAGTTGCTCCCAGTATCATATTATGAGGTACGAGATTGGCAGTGAGTTATTACTGACAGTTACTCCCAGTATCATATCTATGAGGTATGAGATTGGCAGTGTGTTATTACTGACAGTTACTCCCAGTATCAGGTCTATGAGGTATGAGATTGGCAGTGTGTTATTACTGACAGTCGCTCCCAGTATCATATCTATGAGGTATGAGATTAGCAGTGTGTTATTACTGACAGTTACTCCCAGTATCATATCTATGAGGTAGGAGATTGGCAGTGTGTTATTACTGACAGTTACTCCCAGTATCATATTCTAAGGTATGAGATTGGCAGTGTGTTATTACTGACAGTGAATCCCAGTATCATATCTATGAGGTATGAGATTGGCAGTGTGTTATTACTGACAGTTACTCCCAGTATCATGTCTATGAGGTATGAGATTGGCAGTGTGTTATTACTGACAGTTGCTCCCAGTATCATATCTATGAGGTATGAGATTGGCAGTTTGTTATTACTGACAGTTACTCCCAGTATCATATCTATGAGGTAGGAGATTGGCAGTGTGTTATAACTGACAGTTACTCCCAGTATCACATTATGAGGTATGAGATTGGCAGTGGTTTATTACTGACAGTTGCTCCCAGTATCATATCTATGAGGTCGGAGACTGGCTGAATGTTATTACTGACAGTTGCTCCCAGTATGATATCTATGAGGTATGAGATTGGCTGAATGTTATTACTGACAGTTACTCCCAGTATCATATCTATGAGGTATGAGATTGGCAGTGTGTTACTACTGACAGTTACTCCCAGTATCATATCTAAGAGGTCTGAGACTGGCTGAATGTTATTACTGACAGTTGCTCCCAATATCATATCTATCAGGTCTGACACTGGCTGAATGTTATTACTGACAGTTGCTCCCAGTATCATATTATGAGGTATGAGATTGGCAGTGCGTTATTACTGACAGTTGCTCCCAGTATCATATCTATGAGGTCTGAGACTAGTAGTGTGTTATTACTGACAGGTGCTCCCAGTATCATATCTATGAGGTCTGAGACTGGCTGAATGTTATTACTGACAGTTGCTCCCAGTATCATATCTATGAGGTCTGAGACTGGCTGAATGTTATTACTGACAGTTGCTCCCAGTATCGTATCTATGAGGTACGAGATTGGCAGTGTGTTATTACTGACAGTTACTCCCAGTATCATATCTATGAGGTATGAGATTGTCTGAATGTTATTACTGACAGTTACTACCAGTATCATATCTATGAGGTCCGAGACTGGCTGAATGTTATTACTGACAGTTGCTCCCAGTATCATATCTATGAGTTCTGAGACTGGCTGAATGTTATTACTGACAGTTACTCCAGTATCATATTATGAGGTCTGAGACTGCCTGAATGTTATTACTGACAGTTGCTCCCAGTGTCATATCTATGAGGTCTGAGACTGGCTGAATGTTATTACTGACAGTTGCTCCCAGTATCATATCTATGAAGTATGAGATTGGCAGTGTGTTATTACTGACAGTTACTCCCAGTATCATATCTATGAGGTATGAGATTGGCAGTGTGTTATTACTGACAGTTGCTCCCAGTATCATATCTATGAGGTATGAGATTGGCAGTGTGTTATTACTGACAGTTACTCCCAGGATCATATCTATGAGGTATGAGATTGGATGAATGTTATTACTGACAGTTACTCCCAGTATCATATCTGAGGTATGAGATTGGCAGTGTGTTATTACTGACAGTTGCTCCCAGTATCATATCTATGAGGTATGAGATTGGCAGTGTGTTATTACTGACAGTACTCCACGTATCATATCTATGAGGTATGAGATTGGCAGTGTCTTATTACTGACAGTTACTCCCAGTATCATATCTATGAGGTATGAGATTGGCTGAATGTTATTACTGACAGTTACTACCAGTATGATATCTATGAGGTCCGAGACTGGCTGAATGTTATTACTGACAGTTGCTCCCAGTATCATATCTATGAGCTCTGAGACTGGCTGAATGTTATTACTGACAGTTACTCCAGTATCATATTATGAGGTCTGAGACTGCCTGAATGTTATTACTGACAGTTGCTCCCAGTGTCATATCTATGAGGTCTGAGACTGGCTGAAGGTTATTACTGACAGTTGCTCCCAGTATCATATCTATGAAGTATGAGATTGGCAGTGTGTTATTACTGACAGTTACTCCCAGTATCATATCTATGAGGTATGAGATTGGCAGTGTGTTATTACTGACAGTTACTCCCAGGATCATATCTATGAGGTATGAGATTGGCTGAATGTTATTACTGACAGTTACTCCCAGTATCATATCTGAGGTATGAGATTGGCAGTGTGTTATTACTGACAGTTGCTCCCAGTATCATATCTATGAGGTATGAGATTGGCAGTGTGTTATTACTGACAGTTACTCCCAGTATCATATCTATGAGGTATGAGATTGGCAGTGTGTTATTACTGACAGTTACTCCCAGTATCATATCTATGAGGTCTGAGACTGGCTGAATGTTATTACTGACAGTTACTCCCAGTATCATATTATGAGGTCTGAGACTTGCTGAATGTTATTACTGACAGTTACTCCCAGTATCATATCTATGAGGTAGGAGATTGGCAGTGTGTTATAACTGACAGTTACTCCCAGTATCACATTATGAGGTATGAGATTGGCAGTGGTTTATTACTGACAGTTGCTCCCAGTATCATATCTATGAGGTCGGAGACTGGCTGAATGTTATTACTGACAGTTGCTCCCAGTATGATATCTATGAGGTATGAGATTGGCTGAATGTTATTACTGACAGTTACTCCCAGTATCATATCTATGAGGTATGAGATTGGCAGTGTGTTACTACTGACAGTTACTCCCAGTATCATATCTAAGAGGTCTGAGACTGGCTGAATGTTATTACTGACAGTTGCTCCCAATATCATATCTATCAGGTCTGACACTGGCTGAATGTTATTACTGACAGTTGCTCCCAGTATCATATTATGAGGTATGAGATTGGCAGTGCGTTATTACTGACAGTTGCTCCCAGTATCATATCTATGAGGTCTGAGACTAGTAGTGTGTTATTACTGACAGGTGCTCCCAGTATCATATCTATGAGGTCTGAGACTGGCTGAATGTTATTACTGACAGTTGCTCCCAGTATCATATCTATGAGGTCTGAGACTGGCTGAATGTTATTACTGACAGTTGCTCCCAGTATCGTATCTATGAGGTACGAGATTGGCAGTGTGTTATTACTGACAGTTACTCCCAGTATCATATCTATGAGGTATGAGATTGTCTGAATGTTATTACTGACAGTTACTACCAGTATCATATCTATGAGGTCCGAGACTGGCTGAATGTTATTACTGACAGTTGCTCCCAGTATCATATCTATGAGTTCTGAGACTGGCTGAATGTTATTACTGACAGTTACTCCAGTATCATATTATGAGGTCTGAGACTGCCTGAATGTTATTACTGACAGTTGCTCCCAGTGTCATATCTATGAGGTCTGAGACTGGCTGAATGTTATTACTGACAGTTGCTCCCAGTATCATATCTATGAAGTATGAGATTGGCAGTGTGTTATTACTGACAGTTACTCCCAGTATCATATCTATGAGGTATGAGATTGGCAGTGTGTTATTACTGACAGTTGCTCCCAGTATCATATCTATGAGGTATGAGATTGGCAGTGTGTTATTACTGACAGTTACTCCCAGGATCATATCTATGAGGTATGAGATTGGATGAATGTTATTACTGACAGTTACTCCCAGTATCATATCTGAGGTATGAGATTGGCAGTGTGTTATTACTGACAGTTGCTCCCAGTATCATATCTATGAGGTATGAGATTGGCAGTGTGTTATTACTGACAGTACTCCACGTATCATATCTATGAGGTATGAGATTGGCAGTGTCTTATTACTGACAGTTACTCCCAGTATCATATCTATGAGGTATGAGATTGGCTGAATGTTATTACTGACAGTTACTACCAGTATGATATCTATGAGGTCCGAGACTGGCTGAATGTTATTACTGACAGTTGCTCCCAGTATCATATCTATGAGCTCTGAGACTGGCTGAATGTTATTACTGACAGTTACTCCAGTATCATATTATGAGGTCTGAGACTGCCTGAATGTTATTACTGACAGTTGCTCCCAGTGTCATATCTATGAGGTCTGAGACTGGCTGAAGGTTATTACTGACAGTTGCTCCCAGTATCATATCTATGAAGTATGAGATTGGCAGTGTGTTATTACTGACAGTTACTCCCAGTATCATATCTATGAGGTATGAGATTGGCAGTGTGTTATTACTGACAGTTACTCCCAGGATCATATCTATGAGGTATGAGATTGGCTGAATGTTATTACTGACAGTTACTCCCAGTATCATATCTGAGGTATGAGATTGGCAGTGTGTTATTACTGACAGTTGCTCCCAGTATCATATCTATGAGGTATGAGATTGGCAGTGTGTTATTACTGACAGTTACTCCCAGTATCATATCTATGAGGTATGAGATTGGCAGTGTGTTATTACTGACAGTTACTCCCAGTATCATATCTATGAGGTCTGAGACTGGCTGAATGTTATTACTGACAGTTACTCCCAGTATCATATTATGAGGTCTGAGACTTGCTGAATGTTATTACTGACAGTTACTCCCAGTATCATATCTATGAAGTCTGAGACTGGCTGAATGTTATTACTGACAGTTGCTCCCAGTATCATATCTATGAGGTATGAGATTGGCAGTGTGTTATTACTGACAGTTACTCCCAGTATCATATCTATGAGGTATGAGATTGGCAGTGTGTTATTACTGACAGTTACTCCCAGTATCATATCTATGAGGTCTGAGACTGGCTGAAAGTTATTACTGACAGTTACTCCCAGTATCATATTATGAGGTCTGAGACTTGCTGAATGTTATTACTGACAGTTACTCCCAGTATCATATCTATGAGGTCTGAGACTGGCTGAATGTTATTACTGACAGTTGCTCCCAGTATCATATCTATGAGGTATGATATTGGCAGTGTGTTATTACTGACAGTTACTCCCAGTATCATATCTATGAGGTATGAGATTGGCTGAATGTTATTACTGACAGTTACTCCCAGTATCATATCTATGAGGTATGAGACTGGCTGAATGTTATAACTGAGTTACTCCCAGTATCATATCTATGAGGTATGAGATTGGCTGAATGTTATTACTGACAGTTACTCCCAGTATCATATCTATGAGGTAAGAGATTGGCTGAATGTTATTGCTGACAGTTACTCCCAGTATCATATCTATGAGGTATGAGATTGGCTGAATGTTATTACTGACAGTTACTCCCAGTATCATATTATAAAGTCTGAGACTGGCTGAATGTTATTACTGACAGTTACCCCCAGTATCATATCTATGAGGTATGAGATTGGCAGTTTGTTATTACTAACAGTTACTCCCAGTATCATGTCTATGAGGTATGAGATTGGCAGTGTGTTATTAATGACAGTTGCTCCCAGTATCATATCTATGAGATATGAGATTGGCAGTGTGTTATTACTGACAGTTACTCCCAGTATCATATCTATGAGGTAGGAGATTGGCAGTGTGTTATTACTGACAGTTACTCCCAGTATCATATTATGAGGTATGAGATTGGCAGTGGTTTATTACTGACAGTTGCTCCCAGTATCATATCTATGAGGTGGGAGACTGGCTGAATGTTATTACTGACAGTTGCTCCCAGTATCATATCTATGAGGTATGAGATTGGCTGAATGTTATTACTGACAGTTACTCCCAGTATCATATCTATGAGGTATGAGATTGGCAGTGTGTTATTACTGACAGTTACTCCCAGTATCATATCTAAGAGGTCTGAGACTGGCTGAATGTTATTACTGACAGTTGCTCCCAATATCATATCTATCAGGTCTGACACTGGCTGAATATTATTACTGACAGTTGCTCCCAGTATCATATTATGAGGTATGAGATTGGCAGTGTGTCATTACTGACAGTTGCTCCCAGTATCATATCTATGAGGTCTGAGACTAGTAGTGTGTTATTACTGACAGGTGCTCCCAGTATCATATCTATGAGGTCTGAGACTGGCTGAATGTTATTACTGACAGTTGCTCCCAGTATCATATCTATGAGGTCTGAGACTGGCTGAATGTTATTACTGACAGTTGCTCCCAGTATCGTATCTATGAGGTACGAGATTGGCAGTGTGTTATTACTGACAGTTACTCCCAGTATCATATCTATGAGGTATGAGATTGGCTGAATGTTATTACTGACAGTTACTACCAGTATCATATCTATGAGGTCCGAGACTGGCTGAATGTTATTACTGACAGTTGCTCCCAGTATCATATCTATGAGCTCTGAGACTGGCTGAATGTTATTACTGACAGTTACTCCAGTATCATATTATGAGGTCTGAAACTGCCTGAATGTTATTACTGACAGTTGCTCCCAGTGTCATATCTATGAGGTCTGAGACTGGCTGAATGTTATTACTGACAGTTGCTCCCAGTATCATATCTATGAAGTATGAGATTGGAAGTGTGTTATTACTGACAGTTACTCCCAGTATCATATCTATGAGGTATGAGATTGGCAGTGTGTTATTACTGACAGTTGCTCCCAGTATCATATCTATGAGGTATGAGATTGTCAGTGTGTTATTTCTGACAGTACTCCCAGTATCATTTCTATGAGGTATGAGATTGGCTGAATGTTATTACTGACAGTTACTCCCAGTATCATATCTATGAGGTATGAGATTGGCAGTGTGTTATTACTGACAGTTCCTCCCAGTATCATATCTATGAGGTATGAGATTGGCAGTGTGTTATTACTGACAGTTACTCCCAGTATCATATCTATGAGGTCTGAGACTGGCTGAATGTTATACTGACAGTTACTCCCAGTATCATATCTATGAGGTATGAGATTGGCAGTGTGTTATTACTGACAGTTGCTGCCATTATCATATGAGGTAGGAGATTGGCAGTGTGTTATTACTGACAGTTGCTCCCAGTATCATATGAGGTAGGAGATATGCAGTGTGTTATTACTGACAGTTGCTGCCATTATCATGTCTATGAGATATGAGATTGGCAGTGTGTTATTACTGACAGTTGCTCCCAGTATCATATCTATGAGGTCTGAGACTGGCTGAATGTTATTACTGACAGTTTCTCCCAGTATCATATCTATGAGGTCTGAGACTGGCTGAATGTTATTACTGACAGCTACTCCCAGTATCATATTATGAGTTCTGAGACTGGCTGAATGTTATTACTGACAGTTACTCCCAGTATCATATCTATGAGGTCTGAGACTGGCTGAACGTTATACTGACAGTTACTCCCAGTATCATATCTATGAGGTATGAGATTGGCAGTGTGTTATTACTGACAGTTGCTGCCATTATCATATGAGGTAGGAGATTGGCAGTGTGTTATTACTGACAGTTGCTCCCAGTATCATATGAGGTAGGAGATTTGCAGTGTGTTATTACTGACAGTTGCTCCCAGTATCATATGAGGTAGGAGATTTGCAGTGTGGTATTACTGACAGTTGCTGCCATTATCATGTCTATGAGGTATGAGATTGGCAGTGTGTTATTACTGACAGTTGCTCCCAGTATCATATGAGGTAGGAGATTTGCAGTGTGTTATTACTGACAGTTGCTCCCAGTATCATATGAGGTATGAGATTAGCAGTGTGTTATTACTTACAGTTGCTCCCAGTATCATATGAGGTATGAGATTGGCAGTGTGTTATTACTGACAGTTGCTCCCAGTATCATATGAGGTAGGATATTTGCAGTGTGTTATTACTGACAGTTGCTGCCATTATCATGTCTATGAGGTATGAGATTGGCAGTGTGTTATTACTGACAGTTGCTCCCAGTATCATATGAGGTATGAGATTGGCAGTGTGTTATTACTGACAGTTGCTCCCAGTATCATATGAGGTAGGGGATTGGCAGTGTGTTATTACTAACAGTTGCTCCCAGTATCATATGAGGTATGAGATTGGCAGTGTGTTATTACTGACAGTTGCTCCCAGTATCATATGAGGTATGAGATTGGCAGTGTGTTATTACTGACAGTTGCTCCCAGTATCATATGAGGTAGGAGATTTGCAGTGTGTTATTACTGACAGTTGCTCCCAGTATCATATGAGGTATGAGATTGGCAGTGTGTTATTACTTACAGTTGCTCCCAGTATCATATGAGGTATGAGATTGGCAGTGTGTTATTACTGACAGTTGCTCCCAGTATCATATGAGGTAGGATATTTGCAGTGTGTTATTACTGACAGTTGCTGCCATTATCATGTCTATGAGGTATGAGATTGGCAGTGTGTTATTACTGACAGTTGCTCCCAGTATCATATGAGGTATGAGATTGGCAGTGTGTTATTACTGACAGTTGCTCCCAGTATCATATGAGGTAGGGGATTGGCAGTGTGTTATTACTAACAGTTGCTCCCAGTATCATATGAGGTATGAGATTGGCAGTGTGTTATTACTGACAGTTGCTCCCAGTATCATATGAGGTATGAGATTGGCAGTGTGTTATTACTGACAGTTGCTCCCAGTATGATATGAGGTAGGAGATTGGCAGTGTGTTATTACTGACAGTTGCTGCCATTATCATGTCTATGAGGTATGAGATTGGCAGTGTGTTATTACTGACAGTTGCTCCCAGTATCATATGAGGTATGAGATTGGCAGTGTGTTATTACTGACAGTTGCTCGCAGTATCATATGAGGTATGAGACTGGCAGTGTGTTATTACTGACAGTTGCTCCCAGTATCATATCTATGAGGTCTGAGACTGGCTGAATGTTATTACTGACAGTTGCTCCCAGTATGATATGAGGTAGGAGATTGGCAGTGTATTATTACTGACAGTTGCTACCAGTATCATAACTATGAGTTCTGAGAATGGCATGTGCCCACAGTATCATATTAATATAAGAACGAAAATGACAGCATCGCGTGACTGGCAGGTGCCCGTGGTAACATCTTACTGACAAGTGAAGCAACAAATGTTTATGGATAGCGTCGCAGTTGCCATGCAGGCTCACAGATCAATACACGAGGTCCCTTTGTCTAAACGTTGCTGGTGCGCATGTGCGACACTAGACATGACCTACGTCAAGCCATACTGGCACACTTCCTCTCTAAATACGCAACAGAAAGCGAGACTCGAACCTCGGCCTGGCTATATCGATTCCCGTTCTTTGTTTTCTCTTGAGCGAATGTTTAAGTAATTCACTGCGGGTTGCAGAACAGACAACAAAGTTGCGCGTTGCTTCTCTCCACTTTAAGTGCTGCAGCTATCCCGTCATTTGTTTCAATAAATGCGGTTATCGTGGCCACCTATAGGCCTGAGGTTTTTGTTTTTATACATTCTCTGTGGAATAACGGAAGTCAAGGCCATCTTAATGTGTATATTCTATGCAGACATTAGGCTCATATCCTTGTGTCCGCTTCCCGTAGCCTTTTGTAATAATTTATTTATTTTGGACCATTTAAACCACTTGCTAGGCGTTGCAGTAACTAACGATTACACACAAAACTATACACATAGAAAGAAACAGTGTTCCTCTCGACGGACACTGAGGACTTGTGAAGAAGGCTTTCATCACACTCTTCGTTTAAAATACCATGGGGCCTAGAACAGTTGCTATTACTGCAAATAAAATGAAACAATATATTACTTCCAGATTTTATTCCCATATATATATATATATATATATATATATATATATATAGGATGAGACAAAAGACTACGAATCGCCTGCGCGGTGTTTTTTCTGTCCGCGTCCTCGGCGCTCGTTGCCGTCTGCCGCTATCACAGAAAGGCATGGATGAAACCATACAACATTTTTAAAACTACTTTTAAAGGCTTGACTTACCAACTTTACGAAAGTGTGTTTGATGACAGAATTATTAGTAGAGATTTGTGGCTCTCTCGCTCCCCCGACCTAACCCCCCTGCGATTTCTATCTCTGGGGTAACTTAAAACAAAGCGCACAAGACAAACCCACACACCCTGGAAGAATTAGAATAAAATATCCGCTAGGACATTTCTCAACGTGAACTACGGCAGGTGATGGATAGTTTCCTAAAGGGGTCCAAAAATGTATGGACAACGACGGTGGCCAGTTTCAGCATCTCCATATACATACATGTGTATGTGTGTGTCGCGATTTAGCAATCACATCGGCTTATAACTAAGGGTACGATACGTATGTACAAGCCTTGAGAAATATTGTACAGTTGTTCAGGCATCCTGAGATGTGTTCTCATCCTCACAGCTGGGAGTACTGACATACCCTACTATGTTGGCCGAGTGGCAAACCTATCCTGGACACCGGTCTTAGGTCCATGCAACACTCATCTATCCTGAGATTGGTTAACCAAGTAGAACTCTGTAAGAATGAATCCCTCTACAGAATGTGCCCAGGGAAGATCTAGGAAAGGATTCTGACATTGGAACCAAGATACTGCAACTTGTTCACAGAACAGATTTTGGGAAACAACGAAACCACCTTTCCATTAGGTTGTAAAATAAGCCTTTTGGGCTGACAGAACAACCCCACCCCCGTCATCTAATTTATGTCAACAAT
Organism: Deroplatys truncata; assembly: GCA_030765065.1. Classification (NCBI taxonomy): domain Eukaryota; kingdom Metazoa; phylum Arthropoda; class Insecta; order Mantodea; family Mantidae; genus Deroplatys; species Deroplatys truncata. The sequence goes on from CM060984.1 coordinate 3,413,861, forward strand.
AGCTCATAACATTTTCTTCTATTTCCTCTGTAGGTTGTAATCAGTCTTAATAACAATCATACAACGAGAGAAACATCAGAAATAACTCAACGTACAATCAGACGAGATTTGAACCACTGAGCTAGCATTTTCCCCGGTAAACCACATTGTATTGAGATGACCAAGTACTTATGGAATAAATTGGCGATGTTTCCAACACACGGCTTCAACTGGAGAAGATCATTTTTCTCGGTGGTTACACATTTCCAAAATGTTTAACTTGATGTGTGGAATGTTCATGTTCACCAGCCTGCCGAACCAAAGAGAACGTACACAAGTTTAACATTGTGATTAATTATTTCCAAAATGTTTAACTTGATGTGTGGAATGTTCATGTTCACCAGCCAGCCGAACCAAAGAGAACGTACACAAGTTTAACATTCTGATTAATTATTTCCAAAATGTTTAACTTGATGTGGGGAATGTTCATGTTGACCAGCCAGCCTGCCGAACCAAAGAGAACGTACACAAGTTTAACATTGTGATTAATTATTTCCAAAATGTTTAACTTGATGTGTGGAATGTTCATGTTCACCAGCCTGCCGAACCAAAGAGAACGTACACAAGTTTAACATTGTGATTAATTATTTCCAAAATGTTTAACTTGATGTGTGGAATGTTCATGTTGACCAGCCTGCCGAACCAAAGAGAACGTACACAAGTTTAACATTGTGATTAATTATTTCCAAAATGTTTAACTTGATGTGTGGAATGTTCATGTTCACCAGCCTGCCGAACCAAAGAGAACGTACACAAGTTTAACATTGTGATTAATTATTTCCAAAATGTTTAACTTGATGTGTGGAATGTTCATGTTCACCAACCAGCCTGCCGAACCAAAGAGAACGTACACAAGTTTAACATTCTGATTAATTATTTCCAAAATGTTTAACTTGATGTGGGGAATGTTCATGTTCACCAGCCTGCCGAACCAAAGAGAACGTACACAAGTTTAACATTGTGATTAATTATTTCCAAAATGTTTAACTTGATGTGTGGAATGTTCATGTTCACCAACCAGCCTGCCGAACCAAAGAGAACGTACACAAGTTTAACATTCTGATTAATTATTTCCAAAATGTTTAACTTGATGTGGGGAATGTTCATGTTGACCAGCCAGCCTGCCGAACCAAAGAGAACGTACACAAGTTTAACATTCTGATTAATTATTTCAGGGGGGAGTATACTAGGAATACAAAATCTGCTTACATTCTTTCTTCCAACGCAAGTTTACAAAATTATAACTTTAAACCGTAAAGGGGAAAGTTCAGCATAAAAAATCAAATGTGTTGCATTCACATTACTTTCTCTTCTACAAACCGTTCTTATAGTTCATCATGCATGTTATAGAGTTGTAGCTCAGTGTGCTGAGTCCCAGGGTCTAATGAGATCTCTATACGAGTCATTCCGAATCAAGAGAACTTGACAAGCTATTCCCACATACGTTTCATTTTAATCAAAATGGAGATAAAGGAAAATCTTGCATGTAAACACTAGTTTTGGGTGGCGTCCTTGGAACATGGCAGCTTTAGTATTTATCGCACTATTCGTTTTCGACTTATGCTGTTCACAGACCCTTTTCTAAAAACCTCATGTACACATTCACATGGCTGTCTACACTCCACACTTTACTAGTATGTATACAAACTACTCTTACTGAGCTTATTTTTATATAGGTACTACATTTTAATGGAGATAAACCTTTAGAAACAGCTACATTACGTTAATAGAGAACAGCGATAGTCAAATGTTTAACAAATGCTGGCCTTCCATGACATCGCGAGAAACAACTGAATGCTGACACGACTTGAAAAGAATGACTAAGTATCGGACAATTCGTACCTTTAATTACGGATATCTCAGAAACGGCTTATGCTACAAAAAGATTACCTTAAATAAACTGTGTGTTTTAAAGAGATCTACATTTCCGTCTATCGCTTACTTTTTACCAGTTATACAAGATTACACAACATTCCTTCCGAATGAAGAGGAATTCACAGGCTATTCCCACAAAATTCAAGATACACATTTTAGTAAATATCTTTCATATATAGTACTTTAATCAAAATGGTTAGTGCCATTTTTTTAGAAAGTCAAAATTTTGTAAAAATGTCCCATAAAGGGTAGTTTGGGATGGGAGAATTTTCTTGGAAAGCTCGTATCGCCTCCTTGGAAGATATTGAAACTCAAATAGCAACTTTGCTATTTATCAGACTCTTCGTTTTTGAATTATGCTGTTCAGACACACACACACATGTTTTCAAAAATTCTTTATTTGGATTCAGGGAGCCTCAAAACATGTATTTCTTGTGATTTCGATATCGAATTTTTGAGTGGAATGCAAGTACTTCCTCTACCTAGCCGTGGCACCGACCAAAGCGTTAACACATGAACAAGTATGTGAAAATATGACGAAACTACAAATTATGCTTAAAATGTAGCGATTTGTTTGCAATGAGACAAATGAAGCGTGCGCGTTAGGGCTCCACTCAAGCAATTGGAACATTCGAGGCTTACCATTTCTACAGACGGAATAACACCGACTTATTAGCTTCTGTTTCCCAAGCCCAGTGCAGTCGACAGTCCAGTGTGCTTTCAGTCTTTTAATATCCTGATGAAGGGCGAAATCCGATATATTGTGTGACTTTGCGGGTTTTATCTTTCATTCACAAAAATCTCACAGCTTTGCCACATTTCTCTCTTCTTGACTTTTATTACCTGAAAGTTAGAGGGGGGGGTAGAGAAACCAAGATGTCGCACAACAATTTAATAAGTACGATGTAATTAGGAGATCTGTAGCGCCCACTAAACCTAACGGACGTACATATATGTTACTTAATCGCTTTCTCAAAGCTTTCATCTTCTACATTCCTTTGAGCGTGTCCAACCAAAGGGATAGGAAACAATGTGAGCACACTAAGATTAAACAAACGCCTTGCTCCAATAGGGATTCGAAATCTACTTGGGAGACAACAATCTTTTTGTTTTATTATTTTGTAAACTGTCTCGAGGCACGGGAAGCACGCTTTTAGAGTTCATAGCCCCTTACATGCAAGTTCCACACCTTCTAACATGGCCAGGGTCAATGGAGCGATGCATCCAGTTGCCTCGGCTCACATTAATACAACCCTCAGCTACGGTTATCTTACATGTTAAACTTTAGTGGCATTCCCATGCAACCTTTATCAGAGATTGCTTTGGAGTTCTCCCTGTGTAAACACGAGTTTCTTATCAAGAATAGATACCGTTTCTTTAAATCTATTCACAAGATTACGCGCACGAACAGCAGGGAATCTGTCTCACTTCTCTACAAGAGTTTGTTGTCACATAGGAATCATACATGAAGATTCTGTGTGCTGACATTATAACAGCAGGGAATCTGTCTCACTTCTCTACAAGAGTTTGTTGTCACATAGGAATCATACATGAAGGTTCTGTGTGCTGGCATTATAACAGCAGGGAATCTGTCTCACTTCTCTACAAGAGTTTGTTGTCACACAGGAATCATACATGAAGATTCTGTGTGCTGACATTATAACAACAGGGAATCTGTCTCACTTCTCTACAATAGTTTGTTGTCACATAGGAATCATACATGAAGATTCTGTGTGCTGACATTATAACAACAGGGAATCTGTCTCACTTCTCTACAAGAGTTTGTTGTCACATAGGAATCATACATGAAGATTCTGTGTCCTGGTATTATAACAACAGGGAATCTGTCTCACTTCTCTACAAGAGTTTGTTGTCACATAGGATTCATACATGAAGATTCTGTGTGCTGGCTTTATAACAACAGGGAATCTGTCTCACTTCTCTACAAGAGTTTGTTGTCACATAGGAATCATACATGAAGATTCTGTGTGCTGGCTTTATAACAACAGGGAATCTGTCTCACTTCTCTACAAGAGTTTGTTGTCACATAGGAATCATACATGAAGATTCTGTGTCCTGGTATTATAACAGCAGGGAATCTGTCTCACTTCTCTACAAGAGTTTGTTGTCACATAGGAATCATACATGAAGATTCTGTGTCCTGGTATTATAACAGCAGGGAATCTGTCTCACTTCTCTACAAGAGTTTGTTGTCACATAGGAATCATACATGAAGATTCTGTGTCCTGGTATTATAACAGCAGGGAATCTGTCTCACTTCTCTACAAGAGTTTGTTGTCACATAGGAATCATACATGAAGATTCTGTGTCCTGGTATTATAACAGCAGGGAATCTGTCTCACTTCTCTACAAGAGTTTGTTGTCACATAGGAATCATACATGAAGATTCTGTGTCCTGGTATTATAACAGCAGGGAATCTGTCTCACTTCTCTACAAGAGTTTGTTGTCACATAGGAATCATACATGAAGATTCTGTGTCCTGGTATTATAACAGCAGGGAATCTGTCTCACTTCTCTACAAGAGTTTGTTGTCACATAGGAATCATACATGAAGATTCTGTGTCCTGGTATTATAACAGCAGGGAATCTGTCTCACTTCTCTACAAGAGTTTGTTGTCACATAGGAATCATACATGAAGATTCTGTGTCCTGGTATTATAACAGCAGGGAATCTGTCTCACTTCTCTACAAGAGTTTGTTGTCACATAGGAATCATACATGAAGATTCTGTGTGCTGGCTTTATAACAACAGGGAATCTGTCTCACTTCTCTACAAGAGTTTATCACATAGGAATCATACATGAAGATTCTGTGTCCTGGTATTATAACAACAGGGAATCTGTCTCACTTCTCTACAAGAGTTTATCACATAGGAATCATACATGAAGATTCTGTGTGCTGACATTATAACAACAGGGAATCTGTCTCACTTCTCTACAAGAGTTTGTTGTCACATAGGAATCATACATGAAGATTCTGTGTGCTGGCTTTATAACAACAGGGAATCTGTCTCACTTCTCTACAAGAGTTTATCACATAGGAATCATACATGAAGATTCTGTGTCCTGGTATTATAACAGCAGGGAATCTGTCTCACTTCTCTACAAGAGTTAGTTGTCACATAGGAATCATACATGAAGATTCTGTGTGCTGGCTTTATAACAACAGGGAATCTGTCTCATTTCTCTACAAGAGTTTGTTGTCACATAGGAATCATACATGAAGATTCTGTGTGCTGGCTTTATAACAACAGGGAATCTGTCTCATTTCTCTACAAGAGTTAGTTGTCACATAGGAATCATACATGAAGATTCTGTGTGCTGGCTTTATAACAACAGGGAATCTGTCTCACTTCTCTACAAGAGTTTATCACATAGGAATCATACATGAAGATTCTGTGTGCTGGCATTATAACAACAGGGAATCTGTCTCACTTCTCTACAAGAGTTTATCACATAGGAATCATACATGAAGATTCTGTGTGCTGGCATTATAACAACAGGGAATCTGTCTCACTTCTCTACAAGAGTTTATCACATAGGAATCATACATGAAGATTCTGTGTGCTGGCATTATAACAACAGGGAATCTGTCTCATTTCTCTACAAGAGTTTGTTGTCACATAGGAATCATACATGAAGATTCTGTGTCCTGGTATTATAACAGCAGGGAATCTGTCTCACTTCTCTACAAGAGTTTGTTGTCACATAGGAATCATACATGAAGATTCTGTGTCCTGGTATTATAACAGCAGGGAACCTGTCTCACTTCTCTACAAGAGTTTGTTGTCACATAGGAATCATACATGAAGATTCTGTGTCCTGGTATTATAACAGCAGGGAATCTGTCTCACTTCTCTACAAGAGTTAGTTGTCACATAGGAATCATACATGAAGATTCTCTGTCCTGGCACTATAACATTGAAACATGGAGGTCCATAACGAATCAACTGACTTTGTGTCAACTGATTGAAGGGGAGGACACGTGGTTAGAAACAGTGCAGTGCAGAGCAAGCAATTCCCTACAATACAGCCATGCATCCAAATGGAAGTTTATATGTATATGATGTGACACTTTGAAACCAGTGGCGTAGCCAGAAAAATATTAAGGGGGTGGAGTTATGTATAGAGATCCATTTTTTAAACAATTTTTATGAACTCAAATGATAAATATTAATTAATCCTGAGTTGAAATATTTAAGTAAATTGATTTAACATTCACAGATTAAAGGTGGAGCAATTGGAATTAAAGTTGGGATAGGATGTTTTGCATATGCTATGCAGAAAACGTTTTGACATTAGAATTATTATTACCCTATGAAGTATTTTATATCACTACGAAATGTCTGTTATGTTCTAAACTGGGAGATATTGCTATCATTCGAAAAGCACTCAAATTATCTCGGAACGAAAACATGCTCCTAATATCTTAACCTGATTATACCAACACCATCTGAAGTACAGTTTCTGTTGCAGTCACCTTTGGCAATATTGTCATGGGACGTAAATATAGCACTACCAGTGATATGATTACCTCGTTTCTGTCAAACTAGAAGGATGCTATTATTTTAAGAAAGATATTTTCACATCGTTTTCAGCAAAGGGGAGGGGGGTTTAGAAACCCTAATCCCCTCCTAGCTACGCCCCTGCTTCGAAGTTCCAATTGAGGGCAACGTTCACTAGAGCTCTTACAAACATTGTGAACTGCTCATTTTTAAGTAAGTGGGTATTAGTGAAGAGGAAAAAGGTTTGTCGATTATAACATGTTTTAGTGAAGAAACGAAAATATGAAGTTAAACAAGTTAAGCAGCCCTCAAAATCTGTTGAAATTGAAATACTGAAATCTCTAGTTTCTTTAGCAAGATGGTGTTACTGTTAATGAATTGGCACGAGTCTGGTGAAGTATCGTCTTTCGATTCCGATGAATCGCAGTTTTATATGAAAGAACCCGAGTGAAGTTATGGCGTCATTAACAATTAACATAATACCTGCATAAACTTAACGCGACAGGTTTTCATTCCCAACGAACAGCAGCCAATCACAAGAGAGCTGATATGGCGGAGGTTATGTACATGTATAAAAATAAAGGAAAGCTAGTACCCAGTTAAGGACAATTCACAATTGGCCGAGAACGGTAATGCATATCGATCACAAATTGGAAAGTCGAATTTGCGCATTGGGATTTCATTTGTTTTTAAGTGACCCATGGTATTTTTTTTCACGTGCTTTCAATTCAGCCAATATAAAAGTTCACTAGAGTGCACATTTTCTAAATGCAGATCCATTGCAGTCGTACCAAGCTTTCATTAAGGTTGTTTATTGTACTTTGTTAATTTCTACCGGTTTTTGAGTTAGGCCACACGTATACTAGGATTTCTTCCAAATTGCAGGGAAGAGTCTAAATGTGCAATATAGATACAGGATGCCGTGGAAAGCTCCCCTATTTCAACTTTGTTGTTGTGGACCAGTCCTTAAAGACTAGTTTTGCTGCGATGTTAGGCAGAAAGCAAGTCAACAACTGACACAAACATGAAAGTCCGAAGCTTGCAAAACTTCTATGTTCATGTTTATATCAACGTCAGTGCATTCAAGGTAACATAAAGCAAGCTTTAAATTAATTAAGTTTATATTTATGGGCGCTCTTTAACTGCTGTGGTCCTTAGCGTCCCATTCTATATTGAACGTGAAAGACTCAAGAGGCCTCTTTATCAGGCTTGAGGTTCTTTTACGTCCGTAAATCTACGACAAGGGACCACCGGCTTTACTTCCTTTCCGAAGGAAGCCATGCTAAGGAGTTTTACGCCCGAAAAAAAACCATCGCCCTCCGCCGGGTTTGAACCTACGACCTCGGGAAATAGACGCTACCATGGTAACCACTACACCACGGAGGACGACATAAAACAATCTTCCATGCGTACGTCAGTGGCGACTCCTAGCTCACTTTCTCTACACTTAACGGTTATTAGGGGTATACAAATTATTATTCCAAGTTTATTTTCCTATCTACTTTATTTTAATTGAGGTAAAACTTTCCGGAAATACTACATTACACATTTCGTTATAGATATAAATGCAACACCGATAGTCAAATGTTTTAGAACTGGACGCTCATCGCGAGAAACAACTGAATATCGACAGGATTTTAAAGAATGATGATATTACAAAAAAGTTATTCGAAATAAATTGTGTGTTTTAAAGACATCTACATTTTTTGTGTAGTCGTTTTCGTCTATCGCTTAACGTTTACCAGTTGTACAAAAGGATATAGATTTCCTCCCGAATGAAGAGGACTTAACAAGCTATTCCCAGAAAATTGAAGATATGCATTTTATTTATGTAAATATCTTTAATATATCCAAATCGTTAGAGCTATTTTTGAGAAAATCAAAAATTTCGAAAAATTTTCAATGTAAAGGGTAGTTTGAGGTGAAAAATTTTGTTTGAAATCTTCGTGTGGTATCTTTGGAAGGTACTGAACTTAAATACCTAGTTTGGTATTTATCCGACATTTCGCTTTTTAGTTATGCTGTTCAGACCACACACGCACGCTGTCCTTTTTCCATTTTTTTATTCAGGGGGCCTCAAAACATAACTTTTGATTAAATCTCGGTATAGAACCTTTTATTGGAATTAACTACCTTCTCTACCTACTATGTATGTGGTAGAAAAAGTAAAAGTCATATCCATCAGCAATAATTTTACTTTTTTGGAGAAAGAAAGCTTACAAACCTCCCTACTTTTGACAATCACACTGAACACAGTCATATCCCATCTTCTTAAATACTCATTTATAAGCACGTGCTTCGATACAACGGTCAGGCCGCTCCGCATTATATTCCACGAGGAATAAGGGATGCGTCACAGTTTCAATCTGAATGTTAGAACGGTTATTGGAACCATCGCAGCCGCTTTTCTCACGGGATGGGCACAAAATAACGTAACTAGTTACTCAATAACGGTTACCGAGCCTGCAGTAGTAACGGGAACATCTTGAGTTGCAAGTACAGAACGTTGTTAAGGTGCGCCAGTTTTTGCACATCGCGGGTAGGAATAAACAATTATAATGTGTAGTAGCAAATTACGCGCGGCCAATCAAGATCCAGAGTTGCACAATTTCAACATGTCTCCCAAATTTCTCCAACTTTCGAATTCGGAAAGCAGGTGTGTGCCTACAGTTTCTGCTCGCCTTTAACCTTCTATGGTAAACAGTGGCCACTGAAAGACCGACAGGGTTAAATCAGTGTTTACCGAATCAAAGCTCGAAGTTAAAAGGGCTGCCTCATTGCCATAATGGTAAGTTGAATAATGTACAACTGCAAGCTTATGGCTTCCGTTTGCATGAATGCAATTATTTTTTCATTTACTCCCATCTGCAAGAGAAGCGTGGATAGCTTAGCCAATAGGGAGAGGGCAACAACACATCCCTACCTCCAAGTGTGCACAAGTCCAGCATCTTACAAGAAAGTAAACCCGCTCAGTGATTTTGATTAAAATATTACCTTTGTGTTTCACATGAAGAACAAATCGCACATCTAAAATTTTCTGTAAATACCAATGAAGTCCTTGTTCAGTAACTGGGAAATTGTAGCAGATAAACACAACTGTTACATTCACATGACTTTCTCTACCACGCACATAGTAGCGGTATTGCATTCCACCCAAAAATTCGTATCGAGATTTCGCGGAAATAAATACTTTGATGCTCCCTGAATAAACAAATGTCCGCGCACGCGTCTTTGAACATAACTCAAAAACGAAAAGCCGGATAAGCACCAGTAGCTTCCAAAGATGGGACAGGAAGATTTTGAAACTACCCTTCATATCAAACATTTTCCTAAAAAGACTCTAAAGATTTAGATTAAAATACCGTATATATTCAATTTTCTAGGAAGAACCCGGAAGGAATTCTCTACGAGCAGAAACAACCGGTAAACGTTAGGCGATAGACGTAAAAACGCACTGCACACCTCAATTCCTTTCCAACAACTTTTACAAGTCATTTCTCAGATATCCGTTATCAATACTTAGCCATTCATTTAGTCCTGTCGATATTCTGTTATTTCTCGCGATGTCATGGAAACAGTATGGAATTTTAAGGCCAGCATATAGCGTCCAGTTGTTAAACATTTGACTATCGCTCTTCTCTATAACGAAATGCGTAATTTAGCTGTTTCTGGAAAAGTTGCTCTGTAGTAAAATTAAGTAGGTTGAACAATAAACTTTCGTAAGAATAGTTTGTATATCCACTAATAAACGATAAATGGTAAAGAAAGTCATGTGAATGTATCAATGCTTATTTTCCTATCCACTTGACTGTAAGAAGAAACAACACATTACACGTTTCCTTATAGCTACGGGTAGAGGTTGTCTATCACGCTCGTGAGTAAAGAAACGATTTTCACGAAATGTATGTATTTGGGGACACGAAATGAAGTACAACCTGTACATTTGACACCTTTCCCCATTTTTATCTACGGTTTTAATAAATCAGACAGCATTTTTTTCTCTTCATGAACATAATTTTAAAATTTTGTTAAATCAGAAGTCAACACTAGTCAATAAATATTAAAATAAAATTTATGGAAACCACTAGTAACAATGACTTACATGCTGCTGCAATAGTTGAGCACCAATTTAAAGGTTCCTGTGTTCTCTTTTATCAGAAGATTTCAAGATGCGGTTTATCGAAACCGATGCCATCGTCTGCGAAGTAAACAAACTACTCTGAGAAAAAGTTGCTGACACCGGCAAACATGAAATGGGATTCATTTTAGATGAACTTATGTGTTGACATTTCCATTATCCGGTGAATGGGTAAAAGCAATGACTCGTGTACATGGTCTACACCGTGTTTGCTTCATCACAAGGTGCAACAGCCGCAGGTAAACTCTACTGAACGCACCCGGATGTACGTTTTGTCATCCTCTTTGCTGAAGCGTATGCGTGCGATGGCGGAAAGCAAAAGCAGACCATATATTATCTGTTTATTAAATTTAACGCGAAATTCTTAAGAAAAGATAGAAGCAAGATGGACAAGTTGGCCCTACAACTGATTAGAAAAATATGCTGACTTTTTTTTTTCTTTCTTTCTGCACTGACTACATTTCAACTACCTTAGTCGATATTCACTTACTGAAAAAAGTCAGAAAAAAGAAAGAAAAAATATACTCCCAAACAAGATTTGAACCCGAAACCCCTTGAATAGGAAGCTCACACGCTACCACGATGACTACCTTCGGGAATGATCTCTTCAGGTTACCGGATTCCTATATCTGTGCAATTAAAGTACATAATATTCTTGAAAATGTATTAATTACTCCTCTTATTTCTGCCTTGTTCTTGCAACTGATATAATTACGTTATGTTACGCCTAGGGTCAGGATATTTAAGGCACTTGTCGCAGGTCTCAGGATGTAATGCCGTGTATCTAGTTGTTAGGAATTCTAACCTATATCGTTGCGCCATTTTAACATTTCATGGCCGCGGTTGCAACTCTCTGCAGTGCACGGCTACAAGTATGACGAGTGTTTGGGACAGGCTTGATGGATTTGAACAACAGTTTCCACATGTGGAAACCTTTGCAACTGTTGACAATACATGCTCCATTGTCGGAGTTTCTCTGTGTATAAGGATCTAGTGAGCTCAAAGCGCCAGCGACTTACTGTCAAAAGCATCGAAATGTTGTGTATAATCCAATATGACAAGTTTAAGAATTATTAGAACCCAGTAAATGGGATAAAGAAAATCCATGTAGCTGGTTCAAACCTAAATAAAGTCATTTCATCAACATCTTTGTATGTACTTTCAGAATCTTTTCTAACCACAATTTCCACCTTAAAATTCTTTCACTACTCACGAGTGGTAAATGTCGGAGGACCCCCCCCCCCCACCAAAGTGACTCTATAGGTTTTCAATTTAAAAAGTTCAGCAGCTGTATGAAAAGAGGTTTTTGCTATGCAACATGTCTTAAAGAGCGTTCGAATGATGCAGCAATTTCGTCAATTTTTCCCTCCCTATTCGCTTCTTAGTTTTAGCGATCGGTTGTCCTAAAATTAATAACCAGACATTTGACAGTATCTCTATTTGAAACCAGGAAATGTCACCTCAAATTGTCTACATGATTCCGTTTTTTTTATTTTCTCTATCACGTACCTAAGCAGGTAGAGAATGTACGCCACTCCACCCAAAAATTCGATTTCGAGATTTCACCGGAAATAGATGTCTAGAGGTCCCCTGAATTAAAAAAAAAGAGGCCTTTCTAGAAAAATGTCCACGTGTGTGTCTGTGAACAGCATAATTCAAAAACAAAAGTGTTTAGGTTTAGTACCTACCAAAGATGCGACACAAAGATGTTCAAGAAAATTCCTCCACCCCAAACTATTATTTTCATGGAACATTTTTCGAAATTTTTTATTTTCTAAAAAATAACTAACGATTTTTATTAAAACGTCATATATTAACGATATTTACATGACAAAATGTATATCTTGAATTTTCTGGAAATGGCCTAAGAAGTCCTTTTCATTTGGAAGGAAAGTTGTATAACTAGTAAACGTTAAGGGATGGCAAAAAATATAGATATCTTTAAAACTCACAATTTATTTCAAATAAGTTTTTTGTGGCATAAGCCATTTCTGAGATATCCCTTATTAAAGGTTCCAAGTGTTCATTACTTGGTCATTGTTTTAAAGTCGTGTCAACATTCAGTTGTTTCTCGCGATGTCATGGAAACAGTATGGAAGGCAGCATATAGCGTCCAGTTGTTAAACATTTGACTATCGCTGTTCTCTATAACGAAATGTGTAATGTAGCTGTTTCTGTAAACGTTTATCTCGATTAAAATATAGTAGAAGGAAAAATAAGCTTTGATAAGAATAGATCGTAATAAAGATACAGGGTAGAGAAAGTCATGAGAATTTATTAGATTTTTACGTATGTATCTTACAAAAAAAGTGTGAATTTGTCGGTAGGCATTTCAGTGGATTAAGAACAAGACAGCAACAATAATAGGAATACTCTAATTCACACACACACAACAAAGATGTTTGAAAAGCTGAGGACAAACTCGCATTAGTTTCCAACACTAGTTTCCTAAAGAGGTGCCAAAAATGTATGGACGACGGTGCACAGTTTCAGCATTTCCTTTCATAAAGTTGGTAAGTAGTTTTAAAAATGTTGTATGGTTTCATCCGCGCCTTTCTATGATAGCGGCAGACGGCAACGAGCGCCGAGGACGCGGACAGGAAAAACACCGCGCAGTCAGTTTGTAGTTTTTTGGCTCATCCTGTATATATATAATTGTCTATAAATAGACCGTTAAGTTCTCTTTGTTCTGAACGAATTTAATATAATTGGCGCATGGTAAGAGACAAGAGAAAATCTTATACACAAAAATGTTGATCTCCTTAGGCATATCAAATAAAATTCTTTGTACCTTTATTTCAGACATGTTCTTTATTACTGGTTTCTTTTTTCAAAAACGTGTACTTTTTACTTCTTCTACCATGTACATAATATGTACGTATAAGGCATTGTATTCCACTAAAAAAATAGATACCAAGATTTCACCGGAAATACACGCTTTTAGGCACCTTAATAAAAAAAAACTCTTAGAAAAATGTCGGCGCGCGTGTGTGTGTGTGTGAAGAGCATAACTCAAAAACGAACTTGGTATCTACGTTCACTACATTTTCAAGAGTATTCCCCCACGCCAAAATAGCCTTTACATGGAAGATTTTTCGTAATTTTTACTTTCTCTACTACGTATAGTAAGTAGGGGAAGTATTGTATTCCATCCAAAAATTCGATACCGAGATTTCACCGGAAATACATGTTTTGAGACCCCCTGAATCCAAAAAAAGCATTTTTGGAAACATGTCCGTGTGTGTCTGTGAACTGTTACTCAGAAACGAACATCGGATAAACACCAAACTTGGTATTTAGGTTCAGTATCTTCCAGAAATGCAACACGAAGGTTTTCAAGAAAATCCCCCACCCCAGATTACCCTTTACATGGAACATTTTTCGAAAATTTTAATTTTCTCAAAAATGGCTCTAACGATTTTGATTAAAACATCATATGTTTAAGATATTTTTATGACAAATAAAATGTATATCTTGAATTTCCTGGGAATGTCTCCAAAAGTATTCTTCTATGTGAACGACTTTTGCATAACTAGTAAACCATAAGAGATAGACAAAATTTTACTACACAAAAGATGTAGATCGCATTAAAATACACAATTTATGTCATATACATTTTTGTTGTTGAGTGAATCATTTTCGAGATATTGCTTGTTATTCCCTTAAATTTTCCAATACTTATTTTCTAAAATGAGAATTCGTTATTCATTTTTATGTCTTGGATATGCAAAGAGTATTAATCTGTGGCAAAGAGAATGGTGCTGCACCTAGCAACCAGCTATTAAGAGAGATGTCTATGCTTAAAGGCTACTGTATTTCTATATTGCCCTTGCAATTACAAAACAAGGGGAACATAGTACGCCTTAAGCGATAGTCAAATATTTTTAGAACTGGTCGCTATGTGTAAAATGTAATTCTCTTTGCATGTCAAAAGATCGTTTCTGCAAATATTTATCTCGATTAATATGAAATAGATGGAGAATAAGAGTTTGTAAAAACAGTAGAGAAAGTCATGTGAGAGTAACACGATTTTGATTAAAATACCACATATTAGAGATATTTGCATGACAAATAAAATGTATATTTTTAATTTTCTGAGAATAGCCTTTGAAGTCCTCATCTGATAAGACTTTTGTATAATCTTGTATAACTGGTAAGCGTTGAGAGATAGACGTAAATGTAGATCTCGTTAAAACACGCGATTTATTTCCAATATCTTTTTTGTGGCATGAGCCATTACCGAGATACCCGTTACTAATAGTGCGAATTGTTCAATACTTAGACATCCCTTTGAAGTCGTGTCAACATTCAGTTGTTTCTCGCGATGTCATGGAAACAGTATGGAAGGCCAGCATATAGCGTCCAGTTGTTAAACATTTGACTATCGCTCTTCTCTTTGTATCTATAACGAAATGTGTAATGTAGCTGTTTCTGTAAAGATTTATCTCGATTAAAATGAAGTAGATAGGAAAAGAAACTTTCGTAAAAATAATTTGTATACCCGCTAATTAGGGACATAGGGTAGAGAAAGTCATGAGAATGTAACGGATCACAATTTATTAAGTAGTTGCTATTCGTTTCTTCTCGTGGTCATGGAAAGACAAGGCTAATAAATACTTTTATTAAATTATGAATTCAAATTAGGCGTTTTATAGCCCATGTACGTCAGAAAGTATGTGGCTTTTCAGTGGTGAATGAATTATTAAACTCGGTTGAGCGGGTTTTGAGATCAACACAAACACAAACACAAACAAACACAAACACACACACACACACACACACGTTCTCTCGTAATAATAATATAATGCGTATTCGCAAATGACTTATCAGTTTCGAACCCAGTTTGGGTTCTGTGTCGTCACGTAGTGATAAAATTAGCGCGACTGGCCGTGCGGATTCTGTTATGTTATGCAACTGGCGTGTCCTTGCGCTCAGAGAAAGTAGCACATATCCCCCTCCAGCTTTTCCAATCTATTTACAATTTCCGTTCTTATCGGAACATGGCAGTGTCAACGTCCTCATTATCTTGGATTAAAAACATAAATTATTAATTAAGATCAATCGCACGCCTGCAACTTCGCTTTACGATAAATATTTGCTTTCGAATGTCCCACTATATGCAAAATACGAAAACAAAACACGGCTGTCGACATCGAGCGCTTAGCAACGAGGCAAGCGTCTTTCATTAGATTGGTTGTTAAAACTCATATTTCTGGTGCCACTTTTATAACCTAACCTGAACAATATTGACAAATGTGAACTACAGTAAATGTACCACTTATTACACTAAGCAGATGAGGTATCGTATTCTAAAAAAATTTGATGTGTTACACTCACATGACTTTCTCTACTGTTGTACAAACGCTTATTCTCCATCTACTTCATGTTAATCGAGATAAACATTTGCAGACTCTATCTCATTGCTAAGTTTCTTGTAGATGTAAGGGGAATGTATATTTACAAGGGCAATATCGAAATACAGTAGCCTTAAGCACATACATATATCTTAATAGCTGGTTGCTAGGTGCAGCACCATTCTCTTTCCCACAGATTAATACTCTTTGCATATCCAAAACAAAAAAATCTGATGTGTTACACTCACATGACTTTCTCTACTCTTGTACAATCTAATTTTACAAACGCCTATTTTCCATATGCTTCATGTTAATCGAGATATCGAGATGTTAATCTTATTGGTAATTTTCTTGTAGATGCAAGGGGAATATGGTAGCTTTTAAGCGATAGTCAAATATTTTAATGCTGGTTGCTATGTGGCGCATTCCATTCTCTTTGCATGTCCAGGACAAAAAAAATCTGATGTGTTACACTCACATGACTTTCTCTACTCTTGTACATCTAATTTTACAAACGCCTATTCTCCATATGTTTCATGTTAATCGAGATATCGAGATGTCAATCTTATTGGTAATTTTCTTGTAGATGCAAGGGAAATATGGTAGCTTTTAAGCGATAGTCAAATATTTTAACGCTGGTTGCTATGTGGCGCATTCCATTCTCTTTGCATGTCCAGGACATAAAAAAAATCTGATGTGTTACACTCACATGACTTTCTCTGCTCTTGTACAAACTATTTTTACAAACGCTTATTCTACATATGCTTCATGTTAATCGAGATGTCAATCTTATTGGTAATTTTCATGTAGATGCAAGGGGAATATGGTAGGTTTTAAGCGATAGTCAAATATTTTAACGCTGGTTGCTATGTGGCGCATTCCATTCTCTTTGCATGTCCAGGACATAAAAAAATCTGATGTGTTACACTCACATGACTTTCTCTACTCTTGTACAATCTAATTTTACAAACGCCTATTCTCCATATGCTTCATGTTAATCGAGATATCGAGATGTCAATCTTATTGGTAATTTTCTTGTAGATGCAAGGGGAATATGGTAGCTTTTAAGCGATAGTCAAATATTTTAACGCTGGTTGCTATGTGGCGCATTTCATCCTCTTTGCATGTCCAGGACATAAAAAAAATCTGATGTGTTACACTCACATGACTTTCTCTGCTCTTGTACAAACTATTTTTACAAACGCTTATTCTACATATGCTTCATGTTAATCGAGATGTCAATCTTATTGGTAATTTTCATGTAGATGCAAGGGGAATATGGTAGGTTTTAAGCGATAGTCAAATATTTTAACGCTGGTTGCTATGTGGCGCATTCCATTCTCTTTGCATGTCCAGGACATAAAAAAATCTGATGTGTTACACTCACATGACTTTCTCTACTCTTGTACAATCTAATTTTACAAACGCCTATTCTCCATATGCTTCATGTTAATCGAGATATCGAGATGTCAATCTTATTGGTAATTTTCTTGTAGATGCAAGGGGAATATGGTAGCTTTTAAGCGATAGTCAAATATTTTAACGCTGGTTGCTATGTGGCGCATTTCATCCTCTTTGCATGTCCAGGACATAAAAAAAATGAATAACGAATTTGAGAAAAAGTATAAGTATTGAAAAATTTAAGAAAATCACAAGCAATATCTCCAAAACGGTTCACTCAACAAAAAAAATGTATATGACATAAGTTGTGTATTTTAACGTGATCTACATTTTTTGTGAAGTAAAATTCTGTCTATCTCTTACGGTTTACCAGTTATGCAAAAGTCGTTCACAATAAAGAATACTTTTGGAGACATTCCCAGAAAATTCGAGATATACATTTCATTTCTCATGACAGTATCTTAAACATATGATATTTTCATCAAAATCGTTAGAGCCATTTTTGAGAAAATTAAAATTTTCGAAAAATGTTCCATGTAAAGGGTAGTCTGGGGTGGGGGGATTTTCTTGAAAACCTTCGTGTCGCATCTCTGGAAGATACTGAACCTAAATACCAAGTTTGGTGTTTATCCGACTGTTCGTTTTTGAGTTATGCTGTTCACAGACACACACACGGACATGTTTCCAAAAATGCTTTTTTTGGATTCAGTGGGTCTCAAAACATGTATTTCCAGTGAAATCTCGGTATCGAATTTTTGGGTGGAATGCAATACTTCCCCTACTTACTATACGTAGTAGAGAAAGTAAAAATGAATAACGAATTTGAGAAAAAGTATAAGTATTGGAAAATTTAAGGAAATAACAAGCAATATCTCGAAAACGTTCACTCAACAAAAGAAATGCATATGACATAAATTGTGTATTTTAACGCGATCTACATTTTTTGTGTAGTAACATTTTGTCTATCTCTTATGGTTTACCAGTTATGCAAAAGTCGTTCACAATGAAGAATACTTTTGGAGACATTCCCAGAAAATTCGAGATATACATTTCATTTCTCATGACAATATCTTAAACATATGATATTTTAATCAAAATCGTTAGAGCCATTTTTGAGAAAATCAAAATTTTCGAAAAATGTTCCATGTAAAGGGTAGTTTGGGGTGGGGGGATTTTCTTGAAAACCTTCGTGTCGCATCTCTGGAAGATACTGAACCTAAATACCAAGTTTGGTGTTTATCCGACTGTTCGTTTCTGAGTTATGCTGTTCACAGACACACACACACACACAGACATACACACACACACACGGACATGTTTCCAAAAATGCTTTTTTTGGATTCAGGGAGTCTCAAAACATGTATTTCCGGTGAAATCTCGGTATCGAATTTTTGGGTAGAATGCAATACTTCCCCTACTTACTATACGTAGTAGAGAAAGTAAAAATGAATAACGAATTTGAGAAAAAGTATAAGTATTGGAAAAATTAAGGAAATAACAAGCAATATCTCGAAAACGGTTCACTCAACAACAAAAATGTATGACATAAATTGTGTATTTTAATGCGATCTACATCTTTTGTGCAGTAAAATTTTGTCTATCTCTTATGGTTTACTAGTTATGCAAAAGTCGTTCACAATGAAGAATACTTTTGGAGACATTCCCAGGAAATTCAAGATATACATTTTATTTGTCATAAAAATATCTTAAACATATGATGTTTTAATCAAAATCGTTAGTCATTTTTGAGAAAATTAAAATTTTCGAAAAATGTTCCATGTAAAGGGTAATCTGGGGTGGGGGATTTTCTTGAAAACCTTCGTGTTGCATTTCTGGAAGATACTGAACCTAAATACCAAGTTTGGTGTTTATCCGACTGTTCGTTTATGAGTTATGCTGTTCACAGAAACACACACGGACATGTTTCCAAAAATGCTTTTTTTGGATTCAGTAGGCCTCAAAACATGTATTTCCGGTGAAATCTCGGTATCGAATTTTTGGGTGGAATGCAATACTTCCCCTAACGTAGTAGAGAAAGTAAACAAATCGCCGGAAATACGTTTTGAGCTTCTGTGAACTGCATAACGAAACATTGGATAAATTCCAAGCCCAGTAAAGATTCTGCGAATATCCATCAAGTTCTCAATTAATGTTGTATAATCTTTTTGTAGCATTAACCATTTCGAAAACAAGCTTGTTGCTGGTTTCAATTTTCCCATTTTTAGATGTTCATCATGAGTATGGAATTTCAAAGTCAGCATACACAATCCACTTTGTTTCACTCCAGCCTCCCGTATCCATCTTTAGGTACAAGCAAATGTATTGCTCTAAGTGTTTATCTCGATTAACGCGAGAGAAAAAAAATTGTGTGTTACATTCACATTACTATCTCTGCCCACTCGTTTATTAGTGGGTATACAAACTATTCTTACGGAAGTTTATTTTCCTATCCACTTCATTTTAATAGATATAAGCATTTATAGAAACAGCTACCTTACACATTTCGTTATAGATACAAAGGGAACAGCGATAAAAATTTAGTTTTATTTATGGACACTCTTTAACTGCTGTAGTCCTTAGTGTCCCATTCTATATTGGGCGTGAAAGACCGTAATTTTGTTCAGAGGCATCTTTATCAGGCTTGAGGTTCTTTTACGTGCCGTAAATCTACGACACGGGACCACCGGCTTTGCTTTACTTCCCTTCCGAAGGAAATCGTGCTAAGGATGTTTACGCCCTAAAAAAATCCATCGCCCTCCACCGGGTTTGAACCAGCGACCTCGGGAACTAGAGGCACTACACCACGAAGGGCGACAGAACAGCGATAGTCAAATGTTTAAGAACTGGGCACTACATATACGCTGGCCTTAAAATTCCATAGTTTCCATGACATCGCGAGAAACGGGACTGGAGAGAAGGATAAAATATGAACAATTCAAACCATTAATAACGGAGGTCTCGGAAATGGGTGATGCTACGAAAAGAAAATAACTTGTGTGTTTTAAAGGGAACTCCATTTTCTTATGTAGTACGTTTTCGTCTATCACTTAAAGTTTACCAGTTATACAAGATTTCTTCCGAATAATGAGGCCTTTACAGTCTATTCCCACAAAGTTGACATACACTTTGTCATGTAACTATCTAACATATGGTATTTTTTATCAAAATCGTTGAAAATATTTCTATCTAAACTTTGGTATTTATCAGATTTTGCGTTTATAAGTTATGCTGTACACACGCGCGCGCGGACCTTTTTTAAAAATGCTTGTTTTATTCAAGGTGCCCCAAAACATGTATTTCCGGTGAAATCTCCGATATGCATTTTTGGTTGGAATGCAATACCTTCTCTACCTGCTTTCATAAGAATACTTTGTAGAGGAGTGGGTAGAAAGTCACGTGAATGTAACACGTTTAGATCTTTTAGAAAAATGCCTCCGTGTGCGAGAAAGAGAGCGGACTTTCAGCACTTTCCAAAGATGTTACATTTGCCTTACTCCAAAGGCTTTGATTGAGATATCTTGAATGACTTTTGTATAATTGGCAAACTCTCATTACACCTCACTGAAATATACGGAGTTGCGTTCAACACAAAAATTCAATACTCAGATTTCACCGGAAATACACGTTTTGAAGCCCCTGAATAACAAGAGGCATTTTTAGAAAAAGGTCCGCGTCTGTGAACGCAACTAAAAACAAAAAGTCGTATAAATACCAAAATTGGTATTAAAATTGAGACACGAAGATTTTAAAACAAAATCTCCCCACTCACAACAGCCCTTTACATGGAATATTTGTAAAAAAAAAAAAATTGAATTTCTATAAAAAAATGGCTGCAACAATTTTGATTAAAATGGCGGATATTGAAGGTATTTACATGACAAATAAGACGAGTATCTTGAATTTTGTGGGTATAGCCTTCATTCGGACGTCCCGCCTCTCCTCTCATTGCTGTCGGGCAGAAGGATATGCCCTCCCGTGGTCAAGTCTGCAACTGTGCGCCGTCTCCTGTAGTACAATAGATCCCTCTTCATTCGGAAGGAACTAATAAACCTCGAGATACACATACATCATTTATTTCAAATAACTTTCTTTGTGGCATTAGCCATTTCCGAGAAATTCCTTGTTTTGTTTGATTTTACTTGAGGTTTGTCCTCGAACACGTTAGGTGATATCGGACAATGAATGAAATGATGCTCAAATGAGCCGGTGTCCTTAGAGCTTCAAGTTACCAGATATTCGTCTTCTCAGGATAATGTAAAACCAAGGATAAAGTCTTATTCGGACAATCACCCTAAGCATGATTCGAACTCGGGACCTCTTGAATATGAGGCAGACACGCTATTCTCACACCAAAGGAACGGGCAAACCCCTTGTTATTAGTTTGGTTTCTTTTTCAACACTTAAGTTAATTTTTTTAAAGTGTCGCTTTTCACTTGTTTCTCGTGATGAATTTCAAAGCCAGCATAATTATAACAATGGCTTTTGTTTCCTTGTTTTTCTTTTATGGAGATAACTTGTTAACACGAATAAACATTTCAATACGGTTTGCGTATGTTTGTAAATAAACACATTCTTGGTTAAAAGAATTACTTTTAATGTAAATGGTGTGAAGTGTGCCGGATCTAATTTTGTACTCATTTCGAAGAAGGGAGTAAGGCATTCAGGCAGCGTTAGTCTGGCCGTCACCAGTATAGCAAGCGGATAGTTTTTCTGAGCTGGATGCTACAGTAAACAATACATTCCTCACAAAACTCGGAAATTCTGCCATGGAAAGCTACACATTGTTGACAAAAGTGTGTGGTGATCACTGTATATCTCGTATGCAAGTCTTCGAGTGGTTTAAGAAGGGTAGAGAAGACGTCGGGGGCCATCCACTACGAAAACTGAAGACAGCGTGCAGAAAGTCATTAAAATTGTTCGAGGAGACCGCCGAATCAACAGCTGAACTTCCCAAGTGCTGAGAACCAAAATCCTCACACCCGCGCAATCGAGTCAACTGCTGTGCTGAAATTCCTGAAAACATTCAAAATAATTCTGATTCCTTCAAAAAGGCAATTACGTGCGACTCAACATGAACCACAGTCAAGCGACAATCAACGCATTGGAAGAGCCCCGTTATCTGCCTGAGGTCACACCGTCAGTGAGGTTTATCACCAAAATGTTCTAGACGTTCTTCGGGTTCATAGGAATCAGGTTCGACTCCGTTGACGCAACACAAGATCTGCTGCAAACAGTGGAAGTATTAGAGCATGCATACGGCTTCTTTATTGGCACACATTCCATAATTATAAGAGAGATGTGTGGTAGAGAAAAGCCATGTGAATGTATCACTTCAGATTTTTATCTAGTTCGAATAAATTCAGAAACTTAACAGGTTTGATCGCCCCCGCTGCTGTATGAATTGGGCACACCTGTCATTTCCCTTATCTACAGCGACTGGCAGAATTTTCGGACAGGTAACAGCTACCTTATATTTAACAAAAGAAGAGTAACAATAACAAACATATATTGTTTCATTTTACTTACTCAGAAGTAACAGTTACTCATTCAGATACCAAAAATAAAAAATGCACTTCATTTCATGACGAACTAAACATAAACGTTTTACAAAAATATTCGGACAGAACATAAGTCCAACAAAAATAGAAAGAATGGAGCCTATGCAGGAATATTAGTATTTCGTGATTCTTCCCTTCCTCCAGTCACCGTCTCGGCATGCTCTCCACGAGTTTGCTTGTGGTAGAACGGGACAATTTGTTCCATTCCTCTTGCAGTCGTCTCCTGACATCAGCTTTGGAATTTAATACCTGGACTCTATGGGGGCGGATTCACAACTTTACGACAGTTGTACAGCAACCATAGCCGTCGTTGTCCTGATAAAGTTTGAAACCATCTCCTATACTCATATTTTGATACGGTAATTTGTATCACAAATTACTTAAATGTAAATAATGATTGTAATATAAATATGTATTTTTATGTGACATTGATTTCAGATGTTTATTGATTGTAATTATTATTGGTAAATAATAATATACGGCTTTACTGAAACTGTCAATAATAGCGCAATAATGCAGCCATGGGGTGAGCTGTTTATCATTACCGGGAACAAGGAAGTTACGTAATGTTTCGCGCCTTTTCGGTAGAAGCTTCTAGAATGTTTCCCTAAAAGCAATATGTATTCGTGGTTTTCATTGAATATTAAAATAGACGCTAATGTTGGCGCGTTTTATTAGCCAATAGCAGTTCATTTATAATCTTTAGGCATGTCGAGGAGTGGGAGTATATAAGCCAGGTCCGAGGTAGATCGCCACGCAGTTCAACAAAATTCTCAATACCTTGCACGTCGGTCGCCCAGTTCATCAAAATTTCTAGCACGCTGTATTCAGTTCGTCATAAGTTACGCGCAGCAGAATTACGAGAATCTAAAGTATTATACAGTTAAATATACACAAAGTTGAAGTACGTGAGTTAAAAGTGAGAAGTTATTACAAACAGTTTCAGTTTGGCGAGTATCCAGATCAATATGTAAAAGTGTTTGTGAACGTGTTCGGCAATAAAAGTTATAAAACCAATTTCGTCATTAAGTGTAATTTCTGGATAAAAGATTCCTTTCCGCTTCACAACCTGCACAGAGATATATGTTCTACCAAGATAAGATGATAGCTAGCCGGAGGACATTTAAAATAAATTATTTCAAAACTGATACAAATTGCTACGCCAGATGGAGCTACAAACCAAACCAACGAATGACGTCACAAGATGGCTTCAACACACGTGATGTAAACAACATTACGTAAAGCAAGTTACCGTTACAAATTGGCTCCCAAACGTGGGGCTACAATTAATGTTAAATAAATACAACATTAATACCGTTGCAATTTTCTGCACTTTTCTTCTTTAAAATCAGAAGATACTGGCTCACCTACTCCTTGAGCTGACATACAGCCCCAAACCTAACCGTGTTTTACTGTTGCCTGCATATTTCTTTCTATCTGAGCCAGAAACTCAATTTTGATTCATCGCAGAAAATTACCATCTTCCACCAGTCCATGTCTTTGCTAAGACACTCCTTAGCAAATCGTTGCCTTTTGATCCTATTTATTTTATTGATATAGGGCTTTCTCCTTGCAGTTCGGCCGTGAAATTCATCCCTATGTAATACCCTCCGGGTTGTACTTGCACTTCTTTCCAAACTCGCTGTCAGCCTCAGCAGAATTAGCGGTTGCAGTAAGACGTGCATTTTTGTTTACCTGTCTTATTACTGCCCTCTCTTCTCTCGTAGCAAGAGTTCTCAATTCTATCTTGATATTTGTGTTGGCACATGTCATTAACAGTACTTTTCTTCATGTTCAGCAAATCTGCGATTTCTCAACATGCTTTTCCTTTTTCATGGTGAAATATCACTAATTGCCTTTGCTCAAATGTACTGTTCTTTCCTCTGCGTTCCATTTTACTCACGAATGCTTGCGTCTGCTTTGTGCATTTGAAAGGCACTAACTGAGACCTCCCCAGCATGCCTTGCGTTACTAAACATCTCCTGTGCGAAAAATATCGATAGGCACATTTTCGTATCTCAAGCAAAAAACAGGTGTTACTTCTCTGAAAAATGATCTACAAATCGCAATTGCCTTTTTACAGTACTTATGAAGAGCAAAGAATTCAGAGCTTAGTAATTTCAAATTTATTGTCCGCATTTTCTTTAATAATAGGGATATTACACATGCAGACCATTCTGTCCGATAACAGTATACAGACGGTCACTGTATACTAACAAATAGAGAAAATCTTGGACGTATTTGTGTGTATTTCAAGACCCATTCAACCCATTTTAATAATTCCTTCACTATCGAAAAGCCGTGTCTTCCAGACGGCCACGGCCTGTATGACATTTCCGAAATTGTAAAACTCGGGGGGGGGGGGTATTCATGTTACCGATTTTCAATCTTGCTTCCTTGCATATCAGAGGATGTTTTTGGCCCAAAAGGGTAAATGGGGTTACTGTAGAGTAGGGGAAGTTGTACACCTATCGTGCATATTCTGGAAATGAAGTCCCCTAAGAGATAAGAGCCCACCTCCCACACCTGTGCTGCTACACATTCAAGAGCTCCTGCAAAGATGAGTGTCAGGTAACTCTAGGCTC
Organism: Deroplatys truncata; assembly: GCA_030765065.1. Classification (NCBI taxonomy): domain Eukaryota; kingdom Metazoa; phylum Arthropoda; class Insecta; order Mantodea; family Mantidae; genus Deroplatys; species Deroplatys truncata. The sequence goes on from CM060984.1 coordinate 3,439,337, forward strand.
TTGTACCCCAATTATTTATTTATGAACGCCCATTCTATATTGGGGGTGAAAGACTGGACATTTTGCTCAGAGGCCTCTTTATCATGCCATGTGACCTACTCGGTATTCCTATACAAAGATATATATATATCGTTAAAGCACACAATTTATGCTAATCCCCCCCCCCTCGTGGTCATGTCATAGCGACACGTTCTTTAAAAATCTATCGCCATATCCATGTCGTCTTCCGTGATCATGCTAGCCTCTAGTTCCCAAGGTCGCGGGTTCAAACCCGGCGGAGGTCGATGGATGTTTTCGGGCGTAAAAATCCTTAGCATGGTTTGCTTCGGAAGGAAAGTAAAGCCGGTGGGCCCGTGTCGTAGATTTACGGCACGTAAAAGAACCTCAAGCCTGTTCAAGAGGCCTCTCAGCAAAATTATAGGTCTTTCTTTCACGCCCAACATAGAGTGGGACGTTAAGCAGCACAGTAGTTAAAGAGCGTCCATAAATAAAACTCAATTCAATCGGTTTATCCATCAAGTTTTCAACTCCTTTATTAGACATCTGCAGTGTTTAAATAAAATGTACACTTATACAATAGGAGGTAGAAAAAAATCGTACGTTTTGTTAAAACTTACAGAAATTTACGAAACCTAGTATTCTAAAAGCTTTGTACTTGATTTTCAAAATTTTACACCGAAAACTAAACCATTTGGTAAATCACAAATAAAACTTGGCGAGAATTATAGGATGCCTTGCAAGTTAAAAAAAATTCCCTTATATAATGCGTTCACATGATTTTCCCCACTCCCTCTTCTACAAAAGCTCATTCTTCTATGTACTTCTAGTTGACATAAACATTCCGTTGCAACCGGCGATGGTCGCTATTTGAAATTCCATGCTCTTTGTATGACGAATAGCGACCTCGGAGTTGCAAAAGTATGAACCAAAATTACAGCATATCTACAAATTTTCTCTGTCTTGCGGTTTACCAATAACGCAAAATTAAGATATACTCGTCCATTTTATTTGTCACTTAAATATCTTAATTATTGGAATTTTATAATCAAAATCGTCAAGACCCATTTTTGAGAAACTTAAAACTAATGTGGGGGAATCTTCTTGTCGCATCTCTGGAAGATGCTGACTTAAATATCTCTTTTTATATGCCGCCTTTAACATCTAAGGTGACATCGGCGACTTTGTATCTGGAACAACTGCTCATCGGCTTGGGTGTTCATACGTATCTTTGGGTTTGTTTACGTTGCGTTGTCTTCACAAACACTCGCTCATACTTCCAGACTCTACGGAGGATGGGCAACAATCCTCCAGCCGGGAATGGAACTCGGGTCCTCTGGATTTGGAAGTAGGCTGACCATCAGACCAGAGAGGCAGTCGAAATCGTTTTAGAGTTATGCTGTTCAGACAAAGACCTTTTTCTAAATAGGTTTACTCGATACCGAATTGTTGGGTGGAACGCGCGACGCAGCTAGCCAAATGTTCTGCTTTCTATCACCGACTCGAGGGAGGGAGGAATGTTTTATTAGCAAAACAGTATGTGTTTTTCCCTGTGAATCTCTGTTAGTAAACATTACAGGAGGCATATAAACGTACCCATTATTTTCAAACATGCAACAAACTCACATAAAATGCAAATGACATTGCTTGCAGTCAATGCGCGAACAGCTGCTGGGTCAGGTGTGGCGCCAGGTATCGATCAGTTTATCAACACAGTTCCCTGCGTGTCCAACAACAGAAATAGGATTGATGATCACTTTGTGATCAAAACAGTTCCCAGGGCGCTCCACACATGAAGTAGAAACTGTTTCATCAACACAATACCCAAGCGCCCCACAACTGAAGTAGTGTGCGTTATGATCAACATAGTTCCCAGGGTTCCCCACATCTGAAGTACAGCATGTTGGATCAACACAAACTCCCAGGACGCCCCACACCAGAAGTAGTGTGTGTTACAATCAACACAAGTTCCCAGGGCGACCCAACACCAGAAGTAGTGTGTGTTACGATCAACCCAAGCTCCCTGGCGACCCAAACTAGAAGTAGTGTGTGTTACGATCAACCCAAGCTCCCAGGACGCCCCACACTAGAAGTAGTGTGTGTTACGATCAATCCAAGCTCCCTGGCAACCCACACCAGAAGTAGTGTGTGTTACGATCAACCCAAGCTCCCTGGCGACCCACACTAGAAGTAGTGTGTGCCACGATCAACACAAGTTCCCAGGGCGACCCGCACCAGAAGTAGCCTGTGTTACGATCAACACAAACTCCCAGGACGCCCCACACCAGAAGTAGGGTGTGTTACGATCAACACAAGTTCCCAGGGCGACCCACACCAGAAGTAGTGTGTGTTACCTACAACACAAACTCTCAGGACGCCCCACACCAGAAGTAGGGTGTGTTACGATCAACACAAGTTCCCAGGGCGACCCACACAAACTCCCAGGACGCCCCACACCAGAAGTAGGGTGTGTTACGATCAACACAAGTTCCCAGGGCGACCCACACCAGAAGTAGTCTGTGTTACGATCAACACAAACTCCCAGGACGCCCCACACCAGAAGTAGCGTGTGCTACGATCAACACAAGTTCCCAGGGCGACCCACACCAGAAGTAGTCTGTGTTACGATCAACACAAACTCCCAGGACGCCCCACACCAGAAGTAGTGTGTGTTACAATCAACACAAGTTCCCAGGGCGACCCAACACAAGTAGTGTGTGTTTCGATCAACCCAAGCTCCCTGGCGACTCACACCAGAAGTAGTCTGTGTTACGATCAACACAAACTCCCAGGACGCTCCACACCAGAAGTAGTGTGTGTTACAATCAACACATGTTCCCAGGGCGACCCAACACCACAAGTAGTGTGTGTTTCGATCAACCCAAGCTCCCTGGCGACCCACACTAGAAGTAGTGTGTGCTACGATCAACACAAGTTCCCAGGGCGACCCACACCAGAAGTAGTGTGTGTTACGATCAACACAAACTCCCAGGACGCCCCACACCAGAAGTAGTGTGTTACGATCAACACAAACTCCCAGGACGCCCCACACCAGAAGTAGGGTGTGTTACGATCAACACAAGTTCCCAGGGCGACCCACACCAGAAGTAGTCTGCGTTACGATCAACACAAACTCCCAGGACGCCCCACACCAGAAATAGTGTGTGCTACGATCAACACAAGTTCCCAGGGCGACCCACACCAGAAGTAGTCTGTGTTACGATCAACACAAACTCCCAGGACGCCCCACACCAGAAGTAGTGTGTTACAATCAACACATGTTCCCAGGGAGACCCAACACCACAAGTAGTGTGTGTTTCGATCAACCCAAGCTCCCTGGCGACCCACCCTAGAAGTAATGTGTGCTACGATCAACACAAGTTCCCAGGGCGACCCACACCAGAAGTAGTGTGTGTTACGATCAACACAAACTCCCAGGACGCCCCACACCAGAAGTAGGGTGCGTTACGATCAACACAAGCTCCCTGGCGACCCACACCAGAAGTAGGGTGTGTTACGATCAACACAAACTCCCAGGACGCCCCACACCAGAAGTAGGGTGTGTTACGATCAACACAAGCTCCCTGGCGACCCACACCAGAAGTAGGGTGTGTTACGATCAACACAAACTCCCAGGACGCCCCACACCAGAAGTAGGATGTGTTACGATCAACACAAGTTCCCAGGACGCCCCACACCAGAAGTAGGGTGTGTTACGATCAACACAAGTTCCCAGGGCGACCCACACCAGAAGTAGTGTGTGTTACGATCAACACAAGTTCCCAGGGCGACCCACACCAGAAGTAGTGTGTGTTACGATCAACACAAGTTGCCAGGGCGACCCAACACCAGAAGTAGTGTGTGTTACGATCAACACAAGTTCCCAGGGCGACCCACACCAGAAGTAGTGTGTGTTACGATCAACACAAGTTGCCAGGGCGACCCAACACCAGAAGTAGTGTGTGTTACGATCAACACAAGTTCCCAGGGGACTCACACCAGAAGTAGTCTGTGTTACGATCAACACAAACTCCCAGGACGCCCCACACCAGAAGTAGTGTGTGCTACGATCATCACAAGTTCCCAGGGGACTCACACCAGAAGTAGTCTGTGTTCGATCAACCCAAGTTCCCAAAATACTACAAACCTGAAGTAGAGCCGACAGCTGATAAGTTTATGATCAACACAGATTCCATGGTACCCCACACCTGAAGTAGTGTGTTGTGATCAACACAGTTCCCAGAGCGCCCCACACCAGAATTAGAGCCAACAGCTGATATTGATGTTTATCAACACAGTTCCCAGAGCGCCTCACACCTGAAGTAGTGTGTTGTGATCAACACAGTTCCCAGGGTACCCCACACCTGAAGCAGTGTGTTGTGATCAACACAGTTCCCAGGATGACCACACCAGAAATCGTGTGTTACGATCAACACAACTTCCAGGGTACCTCACACCTGAAATATAGCCTGTTATGATCAGCACAACTTCCAGGGTACCCCACACCTGAAGTAGAGCCTGTTATGATCAGCACAACTTCCAGGGTACCCCACACCTGAAGTAGAGCCTGTTATGATCAACACAACTTCCAGGGTACCCCACACCAGAAGTATAGCCTGTTATGATCAGCACAACTTCCAGGGTAGACCACACCTGAAGTAGAGCGTGTTATGTTCAACGCAATACCCAGGGAACCCCACACCAGAAGTAGAGCCAACAGCTGATATTGATCAGGTTGTTATGAATGGCCAACAGGCCACCTTGACCCTGAGGGCAAGCGCACTAGCTCACATTCACCAAATCAATAGCCCACTTTCCAAATAAATACATGGCCCTTCGCTGGTTAAGAAGTATAAGAGTTCATGTAACCACGTCACCCGGCACCGAGGTCTCTAAGGCTTGTCAATATTTCCACAAATACCTTTCTAAATATAATGCCCACGCAAATGAGCTGAGCTACAGAGGTGAATTTGACCCCTTAGTAAATGCCTCAACTCTTGTTTGCCATTTACAAATGAGGTGATTTGACGCTCCACTGTTGACTTTGTAAACATTTAATTGCAATAAAAATTAAATGCATCTAACATTAACATTCTTTTACAGCGCTAGTGAAAGTTTCGTCACAAGCAGGGGTTTTTCAGCCCGACGCCAAAACCGAGTGTTACGTCACAAAGTCACCTCTCTAACCTTGCAACTGTTATAACACCGCTTGGCACAATCGACAACAATATCGGCGCTCTGTTTACATGACCTTCACACCTTATCCATATGGCCGCCATCTTGCTACCCTGGCCACGACAGACGTTAATCAAACAAAACCATTTAAATACTTAAAGTTGCAATCAGCTGGCTTTCAACTGTCAACAAACACACACTGGACACAACGGCTGCGCCAGTGGAGCGTGTTTTGTTAACCGCTAGTTCCATGTCCTCGTCTTATTTTCAACAACATTTTTGAAACATATAGCCCTGCGTGTGTATACAATCGATCTGCAAGGACAGTCTGACCTTTACGTATTTTTACTTCTGGAACTTTCCTGCAGGGGCGTTCGCGGCACGGAACTTCAAAACCCGTATTGTGTTTTGCTTCCACCCCCTCCAACGTCTTAGTTCCCGACGCGAGTCTTTGTTTTTATCTCCAACAAGCTCGAACACAGTACGTGCTTACTGGCTTGCCTAGGGAATACGAGAGCTTGGGCACGATGTAATGCAATGCTGGTAACTGCTCTTCCATAAAACGGACAGTTTTCTCGTAACAAGGCAACATTCTGGCATATAATATTCCGATGACTTGTTTACCTTCACATACATAACCTTATCCTTCCAAGGTTTGTCCGCTGCCAGTTTTGGCATTTATATAAAACAGCACTCTCTACAATAAATGTATCAACAAAATAATTCCACTTCAGAAAGCATATACACCCATTCACAAAATTGTGCGATTCGCACACAAATGTTTCCCATAATCTAACCCATGCACTGTGTAGGGTCACTTGAATTTCTTTGTTTTGCTGACAGTTCAAGAATTGGTTTACATGTAACGCTGCACAACACAAAATTACAAACACTTCAATAATATAATATGTGAAGCAAACCAGCATGTACACAAGAGAGCCATGTCATAAGGCCTATTAAGGATCTCAAATGACAATACTTAGAGCTTGTGGCCGCAGAGCTGATGTTCATTTCATATTTAAATCAAGAACCATGACAATCGTATTAGCAATTGCAAGAATAACAAATTAAGCTCTAATTTTAATATACTAAACAGATATGTCTGAATACCTGACAATCATTATTCAGTTCTATCAAAACATAACCTTAAATTTGCTTATGAACACACAATTACTATGATATCAACATTAATTCCAGTACACCAAATCCTAACCTTCATAAACGCAAGAACGCAGAGTAATGACATGAAATGTATTATCTTAAGTCTTACGAGCAATAATTTGGATCAAAATAAAAATTCCATGAAGAGCCTAATAATTATTGTACTCTATATTTAGCAACCTAAGACTTTTGTTTTTCATAACCTTCCGCACTTTTTACCTCCTCTTACTTTGTCAAGTTTTCGTAATCTTTAGCAAAACTGACAAGTGCAGAACCAGAATAGCTACAATTCTTACGGAACTAAAATTGTTTAAGATGTTAGCACTTCTGACCATAAAACATGCAATAAAATATAAGAAATAGTACTCACCTATTTTTTTCCAGTTCATTGTGAGTTGTCCTGAAAGCAGAAACAAGGGACATTAATCTTGTGCACAACGAAAACAATGGCTTGAGTCTAATATTCCTGCAGGAATCATACTCACCTGCTTCCCTGAGATTTCTTTGTCTTTGGCCTTTTCATGATCCTGAGATCATCTGGCATTGGCAGTGTCGATGCGTAACCATGTTCTGCTTCTGTAATAAAAACAGCGTCAAAATCAGCTGATTTCCAGGCCAGCAATTGACATGGGAGCCATGTTGACGTGGATTCCTATTCCACGACCCTAACTAAAACACATCTCTACTCACCCCGTTCTCGCCTTTCCAAGTATTCCGCAGCTTGCAAAAGCGCAGCAATGCTCATAATTGTTCTTTCAAAAGTAAAATAGTAAAAGAACGCAAATATAACACAGTATTTCGGTCTAAATAACAGCACTCGTCCGCGCCCTTACAAAATACTCCTGCATTTATTGATGTCAAACGCGTACAGAGCTTTTCAAGGAGACACGAAGAGAGCGGCGCTGTGGTTGGTCGACATTATCCAAGCTAAACCGATAGAACCAATGGCGTGCAGTGTTTCAAAAGCATGCACTACCTGAGTAGTCACGTGAATCTCATGCCTCGAAACAAAACAAACAGCTGGGTGAGAAAGGAAGGACGAGGAGCATGGCTGCGGGAACAGTCGCAAATAAAAACAAAACGAGCATTCATAGGTTAACCTCCAGAAAGTGTCCAAACCGAACACAGGAAAGTCGCTTAAACGTATACAAAACGAATGAATCCTTAGTTATAAATTCGCTCAACATCGCTATGTTAATGATTCTTTTATGTTAAATGTGACGTCCACAGGATACGGCATACGTACCATTTGCAAGAACAAAAGGCGTACATTAAGATCAATTTTAAATGCTGCCATTTTCGACGATAACATTATTTTGGATCTGTTAATAGTAACGGTAATGGAACTTTGTTATTTGGGAGACAATATTCATTTTCTAGGTAGAATATGTAATTTTTCTCCTGTTTTCACGAACATCTTTAGGAATCGAATAATACAGTTTTAAGAAACTCATAATAAAAAAAAAAAAAAAAAAAGTATTAGGCATTTGTACTTCCAGATTGCTACAGTGGGATAAAAGCACCATCGAGCTTTAGAAAAGTCCCAGAAATTCTCTGTTTCTTCTTGGCCCTTATAAAACTTAAAACTAGAAAATAAAAAGGTTAAAAAAAAAAAACCAGGCATTGTCGTTTACTAGCTGAATAAAAAACGATGCTATAAGTGGATATTAAACTTCTTTTCACTCAGATCCCAGAATAGAGAATCTGGCATTTAATACATACAATAAATCTAACTGGTTATGGTGATAAACATAAATTAAATTTTTAAAAATCTTGTGCAACATTGCTACCTATTCTATATTCCAGAATTCAAGAACTTTTATGGAAACGTTATGTCATTAAAATCTTGTGTATAACAGTCACATAACGTTCTCTAAGCATTATCTATTTTAATAGCTGCTCCACTAATTTTTCAGATGCTGTGCTTAAAGCAAGCCTTTGGCCCTTTAGAAAGAATCTCTTATGTAGGTATAAAAGCTTTCTCCATTTTCTTCATATTAATCATTATTAATATGAAGAAAGTATTTGTTTCAAATTTAAAAAAGGAGTCTAATGTGTTGCAATCGCAGTAAAGTAAAGCAACAGCAAGATCTTTTGAAAGTGGGTCACTGTGTGACGAGTGAAATTCCATTCTCTTTGCATGATCACAAGAAAAAAAGGGGGGGGGAAGAAAGAGAGAAAAAAGTTTACAATTGAAAAAAGCATTAAATATTTGAAAATTGAAACCAGCAACAAAGAATATCTCAGAAATGTTTAACATCACTAAACATGACATAAATTGTGTGCTTCATTTTTTGTGTAGTAAGATTTTGTCTATCTGTTACAAGTCACTCAGAATGAAGAGGACTTCATAGACTATTCCCAGAAAGATGAAGATATAATTTTATTTGTCATGCAAATATCTTAAACATATGGTATAAATAAAAATTAACAAAATTTTTCAATGTAAAGGGTAGTTTAGGGTAGGGGAGTTTTGTTGTAAATTGCGTTGCATGCTTGGTAGATACTGAACTTAAATGTCAAGTTTGATAGATTTCAAAGACGTTAGTAAGCTTACCTGAATCAATTTACAAAAAAACTAAGTTTGGTGTTCAACTGACTTTTCGTCACAAACACACATATACATGGACATTTTTCTAAAAACGCTTTTTATTTTTGAACTTAAGGAGCCTCAAAACATGTATTTCTAATGAAATCTTAGTATCAAATGTTTGGATGGAATGCAATACTTCCTCTATTTAGTATAAGTAAGTACTAGAGAAAATAAAAATTCTAGCAGCATAATTAGCTGAGAGACAATAAAACAAGTGTCAAAACCTTTACTCTAATTCTATAGAGTTTCTGGAGGCCAAAACCTTGTAACAACCCTTTGTAATCAAGTTCGTTAGTGGGGCATGCTAAGCATTGCTAACATTAGAAATCAGCGAATCAATAACTGGGAAGATTATTTTTCTGGATGGTTGCAGACTGTGTTTTTTTCAATGAGGTTAACTTGGGGCCCTGGGAGCTTCACCTTTATTTCCTAGTACATGTTAAGAATTGCTGCTAGTGATGGGATGATATACCATAGTGATACTTAATACTCACTTTATAAAAAACTGTAAAGGCGATTGCTTCTTCTCTTAATTATTTTCCTATTCGTAGTTTTCTGTGTGTGTGTGTGTGTGTATTGTACTTACACTAACCCCAAAATTGTTCCTCTTTGGCATTCTCCAATTGGCAGCAACTTTTCTAACTTGTTAATGCCACAGTTTATATATTCCCTAATGTTACTCAAGGTAAATAATAATAAATTTCTTGTTTCCCTTTTTATGTAACTATATTTTGTGCTGAAAAGCTTCGTTTAAAAGATTTTCTAACCACAGAAATAGAAATACTAGCTATTCTTCTTTATTCTACCTTCTTTGAAAATATAAACTAATATATATTTTACATGAAATTCAAACAACTAAAAATGTGTGTGTTACATCATTCTAACAATACATAACATGCGTATTTGTTCATGTGGTAATAAGTAGCTATTACCTGGAAACATAGCATTAGCATGAACACAAACAGGAAACAACAAATATGTTCATACGCTGCTGGATTCACAGAGTAAATGTAATGGCTGAGAGAGATTGTCAGCTTCATTCACAACTCTGTTAACGCTGCATGTTTTCATTTAGAGACAAGGGTCTATGGAATCCAGCATTAATTCACCCACAAGAAAAGCAGTCAAGGTCTATCAAGAACTATATTCCAGCAACACTTTGAGGACATATGCAAGGCAATAATGTAAGGAAAGGTAGAATCAGATGACTGAAAAATTCAATGCCATAGCTGGGATTTGAACCACGCATCTCTCGGTTCAAATCCTGGCTATGGCATTGAATTTTTCAGTCATCTGATTCCACCTTTCCAACCCTGTCCAACACACGGCTTGTGTGAAAGAACAATTAATTGCAATAATGTAAATCATGGCTCCTTATCTAGCGTAAAGTTAAATTCAACAACTTTCAATAATGCAAAACTTAAAAATTTAAAAGTATCAAAGGTTTACCTCAAAGAATTAGGCATGCTCCCATCCCTAGCTTGTGCATTATCTGAAAACTACGTAAGTTATTAAACAGCTATGGGACTAAAGATAAGTTACAAAGGCTCAAAGTTACATCTACTGTAATTATCTAAAAAAAAAACTGTGTGTGTTACTTCCCATGACTTTCTCTACCCATTTTCATTTATTTGTATATAGCTTCTCAAAATACTGTTATGCAAACTTATTTCTGTGTTCATTTCACGTTAATCAACATAATCGTTTGTGCAAATAGGCTCATGACATTTCATTTTAGAATCTCCCTCCCTCTCTTTGACACATTTTTCTGAAATGCTTTTTTCTTTCTTTTTTGAAATCGGGGGGGGGGGGGGTCTCAAGGCATGTATTTCTGGTAATAATCTTGACATCAATTTCTTGGGTGGAATACAATATTTCCTCTTATCTAGTATAGCTACATGGCAGAGAAAGTAAAATGATTTCTTTGATTTTTTGGGATCTGAAAGCAAATATTTACATTGAACGTAATACTTCCTCTAATCTCTTGTAATGTTAGCAACCTTCTTGACAAGATACTCTCCGAAAATGTATTCATGTCCTGCAAACAATTTTTCATTTTCATAAATATTTGTTTTATTTCCTCTAGGTAGAGGAAGTTTGCTTTCCAGTCAAACTTTTGATCCTGAAATTTCACCAAAAATACATCCTTTGAAGCCCACTAAATCCAAAAATGATCTGAGAGTGTAAAGTAGGACTCAAAAGTAAAATGTCGAATAAGTAGCAAACTTAACATTCATTTATTTATTTATTCTCCAACACTATATGAATCCTCATGCACCAAATGGAATGTTAAGAGTCATAAATACATATTACAAACTGTAATTAAATGGATAAATAAATGCCAGAAATAAAGGATATAAAAGCAGAGGCACAACATGATTTAGTGAATAATTTTTTCAATGGCTGTGAATAATTATTGATTTTACAATGATAGGGATGTCCTAGTACAATATATGTTCTCACTGCAACAGCAGCTGAAATACTGTTTCTTCTGACATTTGCACATAAGACCATCTGGTGGCTCTAAATGAAAACATTGCATGTAACTTTTAAATGTCCCGTGTCCAGTAAAAACTGTCTAACAATATAATTTGGTGTGAAATGTTTGTAAGGGATGTGTTCAAAACTTGAAGGAAAAAGTTTATTTCTTGTCAGTTGTCCATTTAAGCTGCTTAAGCTAACGTTATTCCACTTTTCTCTATTCCTTAAATATGAATTTGGACATAACAAATAGCTAAATTGGCAGAAACTGTCTCGCTTCCAACAATTCCAGCCCTTAACCCAAACATGTTTGGTATTTTGAATTTGCTACTTGTCTTGAGGGAGGTGTTTCAACCAAACATTTCTGTGTCACGATCGCTGCTGTATACTCTACATCTTGGCTTTGTGCATTCCTCACAGCATCGATGGAAATTGTCCTGTTTGAATCCTCGCTGAATTTAGAAAAGTTTCTTTGAGCCCACTCTTTGTTAAGTGTGTCCTGGATGACGGTTCAACTGCTCCATGATATACAATTTTTAGAGCAGAGCTTACTCCTTTTAGTTTGAAATGTGAGAATACGTCAAAGATACCATAGTTTGTTGCTGACCTCTACAGGTCGATTATTAACATAGGAAGCTCTTCTCCTGGGAGTGGTCTTCACTGCATTAATGGTTAACTTACTATCTAGACCACAGTTAAGTATTTGATTCACAACTTGGCTTATTAAAGTCCTATTACAAACTATTTAAGATATCCGACTGCACATCTTCTAAGTTCACTCATCTACTTTTATGCAGCAAGTTTGTGTATTAAAGAAGGTTGCATTATTTTCTCAATTATATCATCTTCTCATTAAAATTTATCAGCAGTATGTATATCTTTAAATTTCTGAGAATAACCTGTAAAGTCCTCTTCATTCGGAACAAATTTTGAATAACTAGTAAACCATAACAGACCGACAAAAATTGTAGATCTCTTTAAAATACACAATTTATGTTAAAATAACTTTTTCTGTGATGTGAGCCATACCCAAAATATCCATTATTATTTGACTGTTTCAGTACTTAGTTACTCTTTTCTAAGTGTAGTGAAATCTGACTTGATTCTGTATCCCACATGTTGTACCTTCAACAAAAGTTTATTTTCATTAACTGAAGCAGATACAAAAATAAGCTTTCATATGAATAGCTTATAAAAAAATACAAGATAGTGGGCGGAGAAAGCCATGTGATGCTTTTATTTAATGTTTAACACTGAAAATAAGGAAAGGTTCTACTCATACCGTACTACATGCACCAGAAATCTGAAAAGATGCATATACAGGTTTCTAACACATATAACGTGTGTTTAATGAAACTAGTACCAATGGATAGAAAAACTCAAAAAGTTTTCTTACAGACGTTCAATATGAGCTCCTTAGATAACATGTCCAGCATATGATGTGTGGTCAATGAACAACTTCTGTTGAACTTCATTATGAAAGGTGCCCTACTGGTTGCAGTACATGTGAAAGATTCACTTCCCTAGCATCCATCAGATTCACTCTCTTGTAGTAAAATCACAGGCGCACTGGGTTCATCTACACAGATCTTGTTCAACAACAATTACAGATTGACTGATTAACGTCACAACACAGAACGCTCGCCAGCCATTTTGTAACTTCCAACAATGCACAATGTTGTACGTGAATATGCATCACTGTTGCCAACTATAACCAAAACTTTATTTCCATTGGCACTAATTTTGTTAAACGCAAGTTACACATGTTCAAAATCTGAAAGGTCATATTGCCCAAATATGCAAGCCTGCTCTTCAAATACTGTAGGTTGGTGACAACATTCACTTCTTGGTTGATGAAGCTGATCCACCGACAGACTGCTCAGGTTCTAGCAACTTGTACAACACGTTGACAAATTCTTGCTTTCCTCTCGTGTCTGTTCTGCATTTATGTCCAAAAATGGGCGGGAAATGCTTGTATTTTATACTCGATCCTGTCTCACTTTTTATTTGAATGGATGCTGGTACATTTTCACTTTCTCTACCACATACCTAGTCGGTATTGCATTCCACTCAAAAATTCAATATCAACACTTCACCAGAAATACGTGTTTTGAGGGCCCCCCCCTGAATCAAAATAAAGCATTTAAGGAAATGTGCACGTGTGTGTGTATAAAAAATTAAATTAAATTTTATTGATGGACACTCTTTAACTGCTGTGGTCTTTAGCGCCCCATTCTATATTGGGCATGAATGACCGGTAATTTTGCTCAGAAGCTTCTTTATCAAACTTGAGGTGCCGTAAATCTACAACATGGGAGCAGCTTTACTTCCCCTCCAAAAGAACGATATTTGTGCCTGAAAAATCTATCACTCTACACCGCAACCTCAGGAACTAGAGGCAACCACTACACAATGGTGAGTGTGTGTGTGCGCGCGCGTGTGTGCGTGTGTGTGTGCATGTGTGTGCGCAACTCAAAAACAAAAAAAATGGATAAACATTAAAGTTCAGTATGTTCCAAGGATACGACACAAAGGTTTCCCTCACTCCAACAACCCTTTATGTGGAGCATTTTTCGAAAATTTTGATATTCTAAGAAATGGTTATAACAATTTTGATTAAAATAGCATATATTACAGATATTTGAATGACAAATAAAATATATATCTTGAATTTTCTGGGAATAGCCTGTGAAGTCCTCTTCATTTGGAAGCAATTTTGTATAAGTGGTAAACATTAAGTGATAGATGAAAACATACAATTTATTTCAAATAAGTTTACTTGTGGTATAAGCCATTTCTGGGATATCCGTTATTAATTGTTTGAATTGTTCATTACTTGGTTATTCTCTTAAAGTCGTGTCAACATTCAGTTGTTTCTCGCAGTGTCATGGAAACAGTATGGAATTTTAAGGCCAGCATATAGCGTTCAGTTGTTAAACATTTGACTATCGCTGTTCTCTTTGTAACGAAATGTGTAATGTAGCTGTTTCTGTAAAGGTTTATCTCCATTAAAATGAAGTAGATAGAAAAATAGTTTGCACACTCACCAAAAAAGAATGGAGTGCAGAGAAAGTTATTTCAGATATTTTATGATGCATTTGTTAACTCAAGCAAAATTAATGTTGTGTTCTTCTCTGAAGATTTTTTTCAGTTTGTTGAACGTCTGTGGGTGAAGTTATTTTTGTAAAGACATGTTTTCTTCTGTTGTAATGAGTGACCCACTTCGTCTACTAAACCACTTTTTACTTTAATTAGCAGGTAGAGAAGATATTGCATTGCACCCAAAAATTCAATACCAGCATTTCACCGTAAAATGCATGTTTTCAGACCTCATGAATAAATCAATTAAAAGAAAAGAAAAAAAAAAAGCATTTTTAGAAAAAGTGGTGTGTGTGAACAGCATAATTCAAAAACTAAATGCCAGATAAATATCAAATTTGGTATTTAGGTTCAGTAACTTTAAAAGATGAAAAACGCATATTTTCAAGAAAATCCCCCCCCCGAACTGCCCTTTACATTAATTTAAATTGTTCATTTTCTAAAAAAAAATGGCTTTAATGATTTTTATTAAAATACCATATGTTTAAAATGTTTTCATGACAAAGAAAATATATATCTTGAATTTTCTGGGAATAGCCTGTTAAGTGCATTTCATTCCAAAGGACTTTACTGGTAAACCGTGAGAGACATATTTTACTACACAAAAAATTTAAATGTGATTAAAGCTCACTATTTATAAAGATAATTTTTGTTATTGTTTTCAACTTTGTAACACTTACAGTGTTTCCCCGTTGTTTCTTGGTCATACAAAGAGCACGGAATTTCAAATGCTCTGATTGTATAGAAGTAGAGAGAATAACAATACATTGAAGAAGTGTGGGTGGAAATTTTTATTAATTTTGTTTTCCAGAAATGACATGCTAGTACCAATTCTAGATCCTCAGACAAATGGAATGTGTGAAGACAAGAAGCAGAATGATCTCATCTCCAAGTACATCCTCATGTTTACACTGGGGTGTTATGTTGTCGCTGCAACCATAAGATCTCAAGTGTGGTCACGAGCAGGTGGATCGGTTGCAATATTTAAACATCATCACTCCGAACATCTACTTTTAGTTTGGTTATTATGCTTGCTCTTAATACCACCACAATTACTAGATCAAGCTAAAACAAGCCATTCACCTTCTCTTCTCTATATCCAATGTTTATTCACCATTGCAACACATTTTACTGATCCTGAATATTACACTAAACAATTAAACATTTCAGCACCACTCTTCATTTCCTTTTAATGATGATGATATGCGGTTTAAGGGCGCTAAACTGCTACGGTCATCAGCGCCCTTACAATGTATAAAAGATAAAGTCAAAATATAAAACAGGTAAAAGAACTGCATAGTTAAAAACGGGACACAAACCCGCGATGTTCAAAAAGCTAAAACTAACAATAATAGAACAATAACAATAACAACAATAACAATAATAACAACAATAATAACAATAACAACAATAATAACAATAACAACAATACAAAGTTCTGAAAAACCAACACACTAAAAGCATAGGCAATAAAAGATTAAAACGTGTCAGGAACTGTAGAATGCGACGGACATGAGCGCCATATGTCCACTGGGGATAAGAGTCCCCATAAAAACAGACAGAATAAAAGTACTACGCTAACAGACGCCCAACGCATTAAATGCGCAGATTAAAATCACTGTCATGAATAAAACGTAAAACACATTCTACAGCACGCGTGTCGTCTGCCAAAACGTTGGCTAGGCCAACAGGCAGACCCACACGAGCACGCAATGCAGCTAAAACCTGACACTCTGTTAAAATGTGACGCACCGTTAAGGGCACGTCACACTGCCCACAGAGTGGTGCGGGGTCACCACTGAGCAAATACCTATGACTAAAAACACAATGTCCATTCCGTAAACGAGCTAAAATTACCTCTTCCCGACGACAAGAACGAGAAGAGGTACCCCAGAGCAACGGGAAAGGCTTAACCTCCCGCAACTTGTTCCCCCGGAGGGCCGTCCACTCATCGCGCCAGCGCGAGAGGATGCGGCGACGTAAAATAACACACGAATCTGACGAGGGAACAACACAAGTAAAAAATCTGGGTAATAAAATCGCCGATTTCGCAGCGGCGTCGGCAGACTCATTACCTGAGATGCCCACATGACCTGGAATCCACATGAAGGACACGCTGATGCCAGAGACACCAAGCGAGTGGAGCAGGTCATGTATGCGCTGTACGAGTGGGTGGTAATTGTACAGCGCAGTAATACTCTGAAGGGCACTCAGAGAGTCCGTACAAATAAAACAGTGCCGTAAGTCGTGCCGCTGAATGTATAAAACGGATTGATAAATGCGGTAAAAATTGAACATTGTCGAGGTAAACGAAAAGTAAAACTCTGTACACCAAAAACAAAGGCACATCCTACTCCAACATCAGTCTTAGACCCATCAGTATATATAAAATGACAGTCCCCGAACTGCGCCTGTAGTTCTAAACAGGCGGATCTAAGAACAGATGCAGGGGTCGCATTTTTCGGCATCGACGTTAGCCCAAGGTGGATGTGGGCCTCAGCGCGCGACCATGGAGGAAAGCGCGTTTCCCCTCGGGTAAGGGCCGGCGCTGGCGTAACGTCCAAATGCCGAAGTAGCAGTCGAAATCGAACCCCTGGAGGGAGCAATGCAGAGGAGCTAACGAAATATTGGCGATCAAGCGAATCCTCGTAAAATACATCGAAGGACGGTTGGTTAGGCAAACTTGAGAGCCGACAAGCATAGCTGCACAAAAGCATCTCACGCCGGAAGGACAGCGGAGGCTCTGCAGCTTCTGCGTACAGACTGGGTACAGGGCTAGTTGGAAAGGCCCCTGTAGCGACTCTTATGCCACGATGGTGAATCGCATTCAATTGACGTAACACAGATGGACGTGCCGACGAATAAACAATACACCCGTAATCAAGCTTGGATCGGACCAAAGAGCGATAAAGGCGAAGAAGGACGGTCCGATCAGCTCCCCAGGATGTGCCTTTTAAAACACGTAAAAGATTAAGAGAACGGTCACATTTTGCTTTTAAAAAGGAAACGTGCGAGGTCCAACACAACTTCCTATCAAAAATCAACCCCAAAAATTTCGCCTCGTCTGCAAACGGAAGTATCCCTGGCCCAAGATGGAGAGAGGGCGGAGGGAAATACTTCCGGCGCCAGAAGTTGATGCAGATGGATTTCTCGGCGGAGAAATTAAAGCCGTTGGCGTTACTTCAGGCGTAGAGACGGTCGATACAGCTCTGGAGACGGCGTTCGAGTAGACAGGTCCGCCGTGAACTGCAATAAATAGCGAAATCGTCAACAAAAAGGGACGATGAAATGCCAGGTGAATACAATCAACAACGGGGTTGATAGCAATCGCAAAAAGTGTGACACTGATACAGAGCCCTGCGGTACTCCGTTCTCTTGAATAAAACGACGAGATAAAACCGAGCCCACACGTACACGAAAGACGCGGTCCGTCATAAACTCCCGAAGAAATATGGGAAGACGACCGCGGATATTCCAATCGTGAAGTGTACGTAAAATGCCGCCCCTCCAACAAGTGTCATAAGCTTTCTCCAGGTCAAAAAATACAGCCACAGTTTGACACTTTCTCAGAAATCCATTAATATGCGTCGACAAGCACACCAGACGGTAGAGCGATAGCGACGAAAACCGCACTGAGCGTTCGCTAGAAGTTTCTGAGACTCAAGCCACCATGTCAACCGCCCGTTGATCATGCGCTCCATCACCTTGCAAATGCAACTGGTGAGGGAGATAGGGCGGTAGCTGGAAGGTAGTTGGCGATCCTTCCCAGGCTTAAGTATAGGGACAATGGTGGCTTCGCGCCAAACGGAAGGAAAAATGCCGACTTGCCAAATACGGTTATAGACCTGTAAGAGAAATAGTTTACTGTCGGCTGAAAGGTTCTTTAACATCAGGACATGAATGCCGTCCGACCCAGGAGCGGAGTGCCGAGAGCAATGAAGAGCGTGCTCCAGCTCCCTCATTGTGAATAGTTCGTTATAGCATTCATCATTAGCAGACCGAAAAGTATATGATTCGGAATCCAGCCGGGCTTTAATAGAGCGAAAGCCGGCGGAATAATGGTCTGAACTGGAAACCGCCTCAAAGGCAGAACCCAGAGTGTTAGCGATGGCAGCCGGATCCACTATGGTGGCATCAGAAACCTGAAGGCCAGAAACAGTACAATGTGACACTTTACCTGAGAAGCGACGAAGTTTATCCCAAACAACGGATGAAGGCGTAAAACGATTAAAAGACTCGACAAAACGAGCCCAAGATGCCTTCTTGCTATCCTGAATAATGCGACGAGCCCTGGCGCGCGATTGTTTAAAAGTCACCAAATTATCAAGTGTAGGGTGTCGCCGAAACACCCTAAGTGCAGTCCTACGGGCACGAACGGCGTCCCGACAATCCTCGTTCCACCACGGAACAGGTGGCCGCCGAGGTTGCGAGGATGAACGGGGTATTGCGCGTTCGGCGGCAGAGAAAATAATAGACTAAGGTGCTGCACTAGTTGGTTAATGTCGGAGAAGGGCTGGTCGTCAAAATGCACGAGGCTGGAATACAAGCTCCAGTCGGCTTTTGCGAATACCCAGGTAGGTACTCTGGAATGCTGTACGTGGTGCGACAGAAGAGAAACGATGCAGGGGTAATGGTCGCTGGAGTAGGTGTCAGCGACGACGTTCCACTGAAGACGACGTGCAAGCTGGAGTGAGCAAATGGCAAGGTCCAGGTGAGAGAATGTACCAGAAGAATCTGAAATAAAAGTAGGTGCACCTGTATTGAGGATGGAAAGATTGAACTGATAAAAAATGTCGGAAAGAAGAGTTCCTCTCGAACAAGCCCTTGGCGAACCCCACAGTGGGTGATGGGCATTAAAATCTCCCAACAGAAGAAATGGTGTTGGGAGAGCGGACAGGAGAGCTCGAATGTCCGCGGGAGCGAGAGGAGACGATGGAGGTGAATACACAGAGCAAACAGAAAACAAAAAGCCGGGTAAGTGAAGGCGAACGGCAACAGCTTGCAAGTCGGATGTAAGTGTGACGGGTTTAAAATGAACGTCGTTACGCACTAACAACATGACACCTCCATGAGCAGGAGTACCCTCCTCCGGTTCAAGGTCGTAGCGAACCGGAGTATATCCTCGGAGATCAAAAGGATCGTGAGGGCGAAGCTTAGTCTCCTGCAAACACACGACCATAGGCGAATGGGAACGCAATAAAAGTTGCAGTTCCGCCCTATGCGATCGTACACCACGTACATTCCAGGTCAGGATAGCCACTAAGAAAAAAGGGATAAACTGTCTATTTAGAAGGGCGGCTTAAAATTACCTTTTGTTTAACCTTGGGGCTCGGGCTTTTGGTATGGAGTTGGTCAGACTCCATAGCTTCCTCGGAGGGAGGGCCCACGCGCTCAGTGCCAGAAACCGATTCAAGCGCCGTGAATCGGTTCTGGGTGGCGATGGGTGAGGGGTGCCGCTGAGCGCGGCCTGTACCAGGACCTTCCTGGGACAGCGACCTCCGAGGAGGAGAAGGTGAACTATTGTTACCGCGCGCACGCGGAGGGTCTTTCAAAAAATCTTCCCTACGAAGTTTCTGCTTGGGCTTCTTTTCAGCGGGTTGCGACTTCATTGATTTTGGACCAGGTTTATAGGGCTTGGTAACAGTAGCTTTAATGGACGGCCGGATGGTAGTGGCGGTTAATCCTGTCATGGTCCAAGTCTGAGTTTCGGCATCTACTCGTGATACTGGCGAGGCAACAACAGAACTAAATGTGCCAGATCGCAGGAGTGAAGGTTGGCGCGCATGGTAACGCCTCCGGGCTTCAGCGAAGGAGAGTTTTTCCTTTACCCGGATCTTCTGGATCGCCTTCTCGTCCAAGTACCGCGGACAGTCGGCAAACGAAGCAGAATGAGACCCTTTACAATTAACGCAGACGGGGGCTGTTGAACAGGTACCTTCGTGTGAGGGCTGGCTACATGTTGCACAGATGTTAACGGTACTCTTACAGGAGACTTGCGTATGCCCAAAACGTTGGCATTTAAAACAACGCAGAGGTCTAGGAATATAAGGCCTCACAGAAATGCGTTCGTACCCTGCGGAAATGCTCGTGGGCAGTTCGACGCCATCAAATGTAATAAACAGGGTACGAGTGGGTACCAATACGCCGTCGCGTTTGGCCTGCACTCGATGGACCGCTGTCACCTTCTGGTCTGCAAGATATTCTACCAGGTCCTCGTCCGATATACCATCGAGGCTATGGGTGGTAATGACGCCTCGACAGGAATTCAATGTGCGGTGCTTCTCCACACGGATGGGATAGCCGTGGAGAAGCGTAGCGCGCAACAAGGTCTTACTTTGCTGATCGGATTTCGTTTGGGCTAATAAGGAACCATTCCGTAGACGAGTGCCGGACTGAACCGCACCAGCAATAGCATCAATGCCCTTTTGAATGATGAAAGGGTTCACCTTCTCAAAACTTTGTCCTTCTTCGGTTCGTGAAATGACCACGTAACAACCAGTTGTTGGTGGTGTCACTTCTGTTACATAAACTTTTCGGCGCTTGTTAGTATTAATGGAGGAAGGGTGCTCCATAGTGAAATAAATCCTCCACCATTGCAACCGTCTCCGACCTCGGGCTCTGACTTCTCGGGCGTTACCCCGGCTTGGGTGAGTGGCCTATCTATACCAGACTCACCCCAGGGTCACACCTCCCAGAACATAGACAGAGGGACCCAATCGCCGTCAGAAGTCAGCAGCTCATGCAATGGCCCCCCCGCGGGACTGCAGTTGAACAGCGGATACGAACACAAACCCTACATGACGACCCCGGGTGGTGGGGATGACGGCATTACCCACTCACCCAGCTGCGCACCTGGTGCGCGGGTATCCGTCAGGCTGTGTCCACGGAGGATTAAAAGAAAGATAAAAGAAACTAAAACTGTGTGGGCGTTTCGGATGCAAGGTAGGCCGGCGAGGAAGAAAAAGAGATGCGTAAATGAATGGACGTGGTGCGAAATGTGCAGAAGTAAAAGCGAAGAAAGAAACGATGGCGAGGGGCGACATGATATGAAATGCACAGAACGCACGAGAGCCTACCTTGTGTCCCCCGGTCACGAGAACGAACCCACCTCGACCGGACTGGGGTGGAAGGATGATGATGGCGATGATTGGCTCGGGTACCCCGGGTGCGCCTAACCTTTTCCTTTTAACAAATCTTTTATATTTCCTTTCATATAATTTCTTAAATTATCTGTCTCACAATAAAATTTATGAGAGTGGAGGATTTTTATGATATTACGCCAATGGATGCATTTTTACGATTCTGTATAATGGTTCAAAGTGTTGCAGATTTTCACCATGGATATGATAAAACAAGTAAATCTTATACAGTGTTATCATAGATCGGAGCTTATCTGTGTGTCTATCCTTCATCATGATCATGGTCCCTCTTCATTGGACTACAACAAAATATATAGCAGCACCACGAGTGACCTCTAGTAAATGGTATACAGTGTTATGATAGACCAGAGCTTATCTGTGTGTCTATCCTTCATCATGATCATGGTCCCTCTTCATTGGACTACAACAAAATATATAGCAGCACCACGAGTGACCTCTAGTAAATGGTATACAGTGTTATGATAGACCAGAGCTTATCTGTGTGTCTATCCTTCATCATGATCATGGTCCCCCTTCACTGGACTACAACAAAATGTATAGCACCACTAGTGACCTGTAGTAAATGGTATACAGTATGGTCATCGCAGCCTTCGGATCCCCAAGCGGCGACCTTTGTGCAGTAGCCAAACACTTGTTCCCTACCCTCCCTAACCGCAAGCACCATAAAATCTTAGTGACATCCATGTGCATATGCGCGTTGTTGCCAAAATTAAAAATAGTATTTAAAAGCAAAACTTTGCAGGTGATTTCCACATGTACAGAATACAATCATGCAGTTTGTCTGCTTGCTTTACACACAAAATAACTATGTAAATAACTATGAATCGCATAGTAATTACATTTAAGTTGCAAACGCTTTAAAATATAACTGAACTAATGAATGATCTGAACTAATATACTGCGCTACAAGAATAGAAATGCATGTTAACATATCCGAGAGAAACTTAGAAACATGTTCCGAATAAACTATACATTGTTGGACTATCATTAAATAATTAAAATACATAAATATTAATTTATTTTGAAAGGAACTCTTACTCCCAAATCAAAGCATCATTTTTGATTATGCTGTGCGCGGAGCTATGGTAAAAAGTTTTTTATCACTTGTATCACAACAATGTTTTATTAATATAAAGCTAATACAAGAAGTTGTGTATTGTTTAAGGTGTAAGATTTATAAGCATGACATCTTCTGTTTACTTAAATGAATAGCTTTATTATAAAATGCAGGATAAGTAAAAATACGAAGGCAAAAGAAAGAAAATAAAAAAAAAATCTTATGCATTATATTCACAAGATTATCTCTACTCACTCTTCTACAAACTACTTTCACAAAAGCTTATTCTATCTACTTCTTAAATAATAAGATAAAATTTCATTGCACATATCGTTGTAAATATAAGGATACATAGGCTAAAGCGATAGTCAGATTTTTAAAATACAGATGACTATATGATGACTTTGAAATTCCATGCTCTTAGCATGACCACGAGGAAAATACAAACAGAGACTTCCAACTTGTATTTCAAAATTCAAACCAACAACAAAAAATTTCTCGGAAATGGTTAACACAATTTGACCTAAAATTTGTCCTTTACCGAGATTGCATTTTACGCAGAGTAAGATTTTGTCTCTCTCTTACAATTTACCAGTAATACAACAAGTTGAGAACGAGGAAAATTTTACAAGTTATTCCCAGAATATAAAATTCATGATACAAATTTTATTTTTCCTGCAAATATCTTAAACTTGCGGTATTTTA
This sequence comes from Deroplatys truncata, assembly GCA_030765065.1. Taxonomy (NCBI): domain Eukaryota; kingdom Metazoa; phylum Arthropoda; class Insecta; order Mantodea; family Mantidae; genus Deroplatys; species Deroplatys truncata. The sequence goes on from CM060984.1 coordinate 3,462,765, forward strand.
CTAAAAATCGTTAAGCTGTTTTTGAGAAATTCAAAACAATAACAAACATTTTTCCACATAAAAGGTTCTTTTCTACATGTTCTTGAACATTACACATAAAAATCTGGCTTTGCTTATTCAGTTTTTGTAGCCCTTTTCTTCGTGGTCTTGGCATTACTGATATTCGGCAGAGGGTCACTTGCTGGTGCGACCGGAGGGGCATCAACTTGGTTCGTTTCCCAAGGTCTCCACATCTTAATTAAACTATTAAACGCTAATAACTATTAAACACTGCTAAACTTACAAAACTGCACTAAGTAAAACATTATATAACTTCTCTGAAGAAGTAATATAGAAGCTTAGCTGAACATGGAAGAAAAGCACGAGCGAACAGTCACAGCTGCTAAAATAAAACCGAAGAAACAGCAGAAATGACATTGCAACAACGCTTTGCTTTGGTGGAGCTGGAGAAAGGACCACGTGTTGTGTTTAAGGGATGGGAAGACCCTACTAATCGTTTACTGATGGGTTTATGGTCAGGCTTCAAAGCTTTCCGTTCGCTTTGAAGCCGGTTGGGGAAAGGATGCCCGGGACTAGTATACTATGATAGACCAGAGCTTATCTGTGTGTCTATCCTTCATTATGATCATGGTCCCCCTTCACTGGACTACAACAAAATATATAGCACCACTAGTGACCTCTAGTATATGGTATACAGTACTATGATAGACCAGAGCTTATCTGTGTGTCTATCCTTCATTATGATCATGGTCCCCTTCACTGGACTACAATAAAATATATAGCACCACTAGTGACCTCTAGTAAATGGTATACAGTACTATGATAGACCAGAGCTTATCTGTGTGTCTATCCTTCATCATGATCATGGTCCCTCTTCACTGGGCTGTAACAAAATGTATAGCACCACTAGTGACCTCTAGTAAATGGTATACAGTGTTATGATAGACCAGAGCTTATCTGTGTGTCTATCCTTCATCATGATCATGGTCCCTCTTCACTGGGCTGTAACAAAATATATAGCACCACTAGTGACCTCTAGTAAATGGTATACAGTGTTATGATAGACCAGAGCTTATCTGTGTTGTCTATCCTTCATCATGATCATGGTCCCCCTTCACTGGGCTGTAACAAAATGTATAGCACCACTAGTGACCTCTAGTAAATGGTATACAGTGTTATGATAGACCAGAGCTTAACTGTGTTGTCTATCCTTCATCATGATCATGGTCCCCCTTCACTGGGCTGTAACAAAATGTATAGCACCACTAGTGACCTCTAGTAAATGGTATACAGTGTTATGATAGACCAGAGCTTATCTGTGTTGTCTATCCTTCATCATGATCATGGTCCCCCTTCACTGGGCTGTAACAAAATGTATAGCACCACTAGTGACCTCTAGTAAATGGTATACAGTGTTATGATAGACCAGAGCTTATCTGTGTGTCTATCCTTCATCATGATCATGGTCCCCCTTCACTGGGCTGTAACAAAATGTATAGCACCACTAGTGACCTCTAGTAAATGGTATACAGTGTTATGATAGACCAGAGCTTATCTGTGTGTCTATCCTTCATCATGATCTTGATCCTCCTTTACTGGACTGTAACAAAATGTATAGCACCACTAGTGACCTCTAGTAAATGGTATACAGTGTTATAATAGACCAGAGCTTATCTGTGTGTCTATCCTTCATCATGATCATGGTCCCCCTTCACTGGGCTACAACAAAATGTATAGCACCACTAGTGACCTCTAGTAAATGGTATACAGTGCTATGATAGACCAGAGCTTATCTGTGTGTCTATCCTTCATGATCATGGTCCCCCTTCACTGGGCTACAACAAAATGTATAGCACCACTAGTGACCTCTAGTAAATGGTATACAGTGCTATGATAGACCAAGAGCTTATCTGTGTGTCTATCCTTCATCATTGTCATTGACCCTTTTCACTGGGCTACAACAAAATGTATAGCACCACTAGTGACCTCTAGTAAATGGTATACAGTGCTATGATAGATCAGAGCTTATCTGTGTGTCTATCCTTCACATTGTCATTGACCCTTTTCACTGGGCTACAACAAAATGTATAGCACCACTAGTGACCTCTAGTAAATGGTATACAGTGCTATGATAGACCAGAGCTTATCTGTATGTCTATCCTTCATCATGATCATGGTCCCTCTTCACTGGGCTACAACAAAATGTATAGCACCACTAGCGACCTCTAGTAAATGGTATACAGTACTATGATAGACCAGAGCTTATCTGTGAGTCTATCCTTCATCATGATCATGGTGCCTCTTCACTGGGCTGCAACAAAATGTATAGCACCACTAGTGACCTCTAGTAAATGGTGTACAGTGTTATGATAGACCAGAGCTTATCTGTATGTCTTTCCTTCATCATGATCATGGTCCCCCTTCACTGGGCTGCAACAAAATATATAGCAGCACTAGTGACTCTAGTAAATGGTATACAGTGTTATGATAGACCAGAGCTTATCTGTGTGTCTATCCTTCATCATGATCATGGTCCCCCTTCACTGGGTTACAACAAAATGTATAGCACCACTAGTGACTTCTAGTAAATGGTGTACAGTGTTATGATAGACCAGAGCTTATCCATGTGTCTATCCTTCATCATGATCATGGTCCCCCTTCACTGGGCTGCTACAAGGTGCAACACAGGATCTTGTGGGATTAAAAATTTGATTGTACCACTAGTGACCTCTGGGAATAACCAAGAGTAAGCAATGGGTAGTGAATGGGCATAAACATTCAATAATGGATGACATTTGGCATCAAATCCCTCATGTAAATTGTTTATCTTATTATTCGTGTTCTACAGCTGTGACATATAAGTTTCCGATTTTTTGTGACAGTTTTTGTTTATAGTTGATATGTTCTGAAGCATAAAGTATGGACTATAAATGTGTGTATAGTCTAAAAACTGCTGTTCTTTGCTTTAATACATGTTTACTGTGATACCAGGAAGAGTTATAGCCTTGTGACAGAAACAACAGGTGTTTAGGGATTCTTGTAAAACAAAATTCCCATTTATTTTACATGCAATTTTTGTATATTTGGTGCACTGAACATTTTTCGCATTCTAAATTTCATTCATTGCAAAATTATTATGATTTGCTGGATGATGAAAAGTTTTACAGGTTTCATTTTCAGAAAGTTAGCAATTATGCATCTGCCCATTAACTCGCCATTGCATCACAGCTGATGATGGAGGCAAGGGGGCTCGGAAGCATGTTTGAAGGTAATTTGTAACAATAGTGAAGTGAAGGTAATTTGTAACAATAGTGAAGTGAATGTAAAGTGTTATGAACAAGGCTTTGGTAGCACAGTTGTTTACTAAGATCGCCACACAGAGGCGCTAATGTAAATAGTTAAGCCACAAGCTCTGGTATAAAAGGGAGAGGGAATCAGCTAAGAGCACTAGAGTGCTCATCCTGACAGCATGTTGCATCCTGTTCTCCTTTGTGAACCTTCAAGTCTAATCCACTAACACTTCCGAACAAGTGATAATTACTGAGTGTTAAGTTTCATTAAAACCTCCAGGACATCAGCTGTCTGGTCTTCTTCTGTTGGCAAGTCGCATCCACATATTTGAATCTTTATGATATAGACATTCTCCTATATGGTCACTTTTTACCTCCTCTAATACGTATAATGAGTACGGGAAGTATTGTATTCCACCAAAAAATTCAATACTGACATTTCAATGGAAATATATGTTTTGTGACCTCTTGAACTACCACCCTCACCTCCGAAAAAAAAAAGCATCAACATTTTTAGAAAAAGATCCATGTATGTGTCTGTGATCAGCATAGGTCAGTTAAATGCCAAACTTGTTATTTAGGTTTCAAGTAACAGAAATATCTTGTCGTTACAGTTATATATAAATACTTGTGGATCTACTCGAGTGTAATTTTGGAATGGGTGTTTGGAACTTGTCTTATTTTTGCAACTGTTATTGAACAGTAATAATTTTTCCCACCTCTAGTATGGATTGTTAAACGACACTGCAGCATGAAACTAAGATGCTAGAAGCATAAAATATAACAAACAAAAAATCTAAATGTTTGTCATATCTTGTTTATTGTTACTGATGCTCTGTCTTTCAATAAAACATGTTCTCTCAGTTTTTACTTAGTTTATCTGAATGAGTTGCTTTTCTATAAGTTTTTAAAAGTGAGGGAAGGTTTATCACTGTTATTTTAGTACTTTTTTCACTTTAAATTTAATATAATTGCGCACAGTGAAGGGAATGATTAAATTGGGAAAGTTACTGCTCCACTTATCGAATTACTGGCAGGGCTTAGGGTCCGCACATTTGGCTGCCAGTATCTGTAGCACAGGGTTGGTGAATTTAGAGATTGTCTGCTGGAAGTTTAGTTACATCAATATAGTGCTGATTTCCAGCAACATCATTAACTTTACCACCAGATGGACAACAATGGGAAAGCATATTGATGACCGTATCAACGGCAAAGTGGAAAATCAGTTTGTGCATTAGGATGTTGTTTTTTCACCAACACTGTAATTTGATAATTATCTTTTTGTAAAGTTTATTCAATTTGATGGCACTATACAGTTTTGGTAAATATAATCAATTGGGAGGGTTCACATTGTCTAAATGGAGATCCATTACTACCGTAAGGTCACAGACAGACCTGCTATGTGCGTACTGTAGTGATGACCTTTATCTTTATCAGCTGTGCTTTAAACAGATGGTTCATTCAAGACATCTGTGCGAGAGTGTTAATGTCTTGTTTGCCTGCCGACAAATTGACGTTTCAGCAACAAGTGTTATGTATGATACATATGAATCACACAGACAGGTGTGGGGACAATTTACTGGTAGTCTGCTACTGTTACACGCCTGGTTAATAAGTTTAGGACAACAGGATCACTAAACGCTTAAACCTAAGAAGACATGTTCTGTCGGAGGGAAAAATTGACAAAACTGGTACATTCATTTGTGGGGAGCGCTAAAAAAGATATCGCCATCGCCTCAGAGAAGGGCACACTCAATCGGGATGCTGGTTTACAGCTCAGTTCCTCCTGGAAACCGGCTACCAATATCGAAATTGACAGGCTCAAACGACACACAAAACACTGACACATTAGCTACCCTCCGAAGAAACGTGCTTTCTTCGAGGTCCACCACTTTAAACACAGCGAAGGCCGGCTTGTGTTTACTACGCAGTCCATGCCCGCCGCCATGACGAGTATATAAACGGGCCCAAAATACCGATCCAATCATTCTCCATCCTGAAGATGGGAGAGGTGTACGCTCCCGAAACGTCGATGTCTCAATATAAAAACAGAAATTATGAACACCACTAGTGGATGTTACTATCACCCATGAGGAATTATGGAACTAAAAACCCCCAGCGTAACAGCAGTGTGTGTAGCATGCATACAGCAGCTTTAGTTGTACCAAGCTTCATTCTCTTACTAACAGGAGTTCTTCTTCTTCTTTGTTAACTGTTTGTAGTTTTTGAGTTGCTACAGATGAACACATATTTCATCTCACAGCCACCTTCAAGAGTCGGATATGCACAACAACAAACTAAGTCTTCTTTCCCTTTCCCGGGACTCAATAAAGCTTCTGAATGCTGACATTTATCACTGCTCATCATCTGTATACGTTGCTCCATTTTCTAGTAGCTGCAACGAAGCCAGGCAATACCACTGCTTCCCCTTCATGTCGACAATAAGAAGAGCAGTTGCAATAGCTAGTGGCTGCTATAAAAAGATGCAACCTGAAGCATGTGGAAATGAACATTTTACTTACATTAACCACAATCGTAGGCAAAAGTGCAACATCCAAAGATGACTCAGCTGCCAAATTGATATCAGAACTATTCTCCAAGTTAATGACAAAGCAAGTTCCTACATTTGATTCATTACATCTGTTTACACTTCTCACTGGAACGCCACTAATGCAAGTGTCAAGTATACATTAAATATTGTTTGCTTTTCGCCACTTTTTAACGGTTTATTTGCACCTTCCTCTGCCATGAGAACTCAAATACCAACTGACTAAATCACAAGAGCTGAGCATACATGTGCTAGCGTATTATGAATGCCTGTTCGCTTATCATATTACACAAAGTGTTTATTTGGTACTCAGATAGCACCTTTGGGAATTCATTGCTGCATTTCTTGTATATGTAAGAGAATGGCAGTCATGTATACAGTTGGTATTACAAGCAATATGCTTTCAGTGGCGCAACAACAGACAAAACTCATATTTTGTGAGGCAGTATTTTAATACTTGAATAATTTCAATTGTATTTTTTATAATAAGTAAATTCAATAACAGCCCGCCTTGAAACAATATGTATGTAATAATTATTTAAATTGTATGTAACAGTCATTGCAAATGCTTATTTTTATAGTAAACATGTTCTAACAATTTTATGTGAATACATTACATACTCTAATAATGCAAGAGCTGTGAGAATAATAAGTTTTAAGTTGCTAACAATGAGGCAATAATGAGTTTGAGAGTTTGAATGTTACTATTCATGATTACAGCAACGATAATGTAAATTCAGTAACAGTTTAAAATTAGCCAATCAATAACAAAGAAACGTTTTAAGTAAAATGCAGATATTCTATTGGACTAGAATTAGCCAATCAGAGACTTGAAATACAGAAGCTTACGGGTTTAACGGTTGAAACATGTTCCGTTGCTGGCAAACCTTGGTAGTGACCAGATGGAAGATGTGTTCTCTACAGAAATATTACGTTGAATCGTAAAATATGTCTACGCGTTAGCTAAGTGAAAGTATTAAAGAATCTCACAGCTCTTAAAAAGTGTAGTGCTTTATTAAAATGTGCAACGATTAATAAAAGAAGTGAATTAAAAACCTTAAATTCTGTGTATGTCTACAATTATTGTCGTACCGCACCCTGCCTAAGAGATACATGACTCTACAAACATTACTGATGCAGCCGAGGCAAATTCAAACATAAATAATATATAGAAGCAGTTTTAATAACAAAGTTAAATATTATACTGTAAAACTTGGAGAAATAAAATAGTTGCCATAAGTAAAAAGAAGGTAATACTGAAAATGTTTAGAATGCCATTATTTGACAGATACTTTCTAATTTTTGTTTGATCTGCTCTAATATCATCATTTAAAGATTTGTGTTCACCCAAACTGAATTTGACTAGAGAACATTTCCAGGCTATGATTGTTAACACCTGTCTTAGAAATGCATTTGGCAAAGAAGGCAACAATTTATAATTGGTAAAGCTAATTCAAGAGACATCAGTTTTTTCTTAGTGATGAATTTCGTGAAGGACGCTCAAAAACTGCTGTTACTGATGAGAATATTGCTGCTGTTGGAGCAATGCTTGAAGAAGATCGATGGACATCTTATGAATTTGTTTAAGCAACTTTGGGCATTGATATGATTCAAATCCAAAATATTTTACATGAGAAAACTGTTCTTAATGGATTCCACATAAACTGACTCGCAACCAAAAACAACAATGCATTGATTGCTGCAGAAAACTCTGGAAAAATTCCAAAGTGCCCTTGAAATATGGTCTGGAATATCATTACTAGTAATGAATCTTGAATTTATTGTTATAGTTAAGGCTTGGATTTTGATGAAAAGTCATCTTTTTTCTTAGTTAGGGACAAGCTTATTGGAAATTAAGTGCATTCTGGGGCAAACAAATTAGATATATGTAAAAAATTAAATTGAGTTTTATTTATGGACGCTCTTTAACTGCTGTGGTCCTTAGCGTCCCATTCTATACTGGGCGTGAAAGACTGGTAATTTTGCTCAGAGGCCTCTTTATCAGGCTTGAGGTTCTTTTAGGTGCCGTAAATATACGACATGGTGCCACCAGCTTAATTCCCTTCTGAGGAAGCCAGGCTAAGGATGTTTATGCCCCCCAAAAAATCCATCACCCTCCACCAGGTTTGTATGCACAACCTCAGGAGCTAGAGGCTAGCAGCTAGTGGTAACCACTACACCACGAAGGACGATGTTAGACATATGTGGTTGTTTAGGTCATTAAAATGCATTTCTTCACATTTTCATAATAAAGTCATTTATTTATATTTATATGCATTTTTAGGTCATTTTCTTTGTTTTTCATAAATTTATTCATCATTTTTAAATACTCTGTGGTTAAAAGTTCATTTTCATATAATTTTTTTTTATAAAATAGTAACTTTGTAAGTGAGGTAGTCATCTGAATTAACAAGGTCCTCTCTTGACCTTGAAGACACACCAAACCGGGGAATCTCCGATTACATCACATATACATTGCATCAGTCAAGTGTCGCAGTGCTGGGCAATTGGGATACCAAAACAAAACAATCAACTACATCCCATTTGATACAGCATGTTTCAGAATACGGCGAAAACATACTCTCAACTGATGGAACTGCACTGTTTTGTAAAGTGTACAAAATTAGCAAACGATTCACCATACGATAATGTGTCAGGCAGGAAAAACATTTGCGACTTCTTCAAAAGACCCAATTACTGTTGCACTAACAAGTCACCTTCCTCAAGTGTTTGTTATTGCGTCATTTTCTGGTCATATAATTCCAGATAAATCAACTTTGCATAAAAACCACCTACAAGTAGGTTATGAAGACACATTTAAGTGAATGGGAAAAAACTGTACGTATCAATTGATGGCACAGAGAGGCATTATATAGGTATCGTAGAAATTACCAGACAAATTTTTCTTCTGACCTCAAATTGTTGCATAAATCCATGTGTTTATTGTGGCAACATGCTCCTCTTCCTAACAGACCTTCTTACATGGTGACTAAGATGGAGCTTGTTACATGTGGGCCATGCTTGTCAGATCAACTTTGGAGAAGCAGATACACTAATTTGCACAGTAAAGAACATATTTTTGAAAGCACCAGCCCAAAGTATGTATTTCAAAGACAAAGCCCCTGGCAACACATGGTATGTACCATTGTGAGAGAGGTGGTGAATAGCTTTGGATTCTAAGGCAGGACATGCTTCCTCATACTCAAATCCAAGGTCAATTGGCTTTCATTAAATCAAGTTTTGCATTTTTGACGGAAACCATAACCCGCGTAGAAGAAAGTGGCATGACATTGCCAAAGATAGAATACACAATGTAAAATGTGAGTTTGGGCACAAAATTAGGCAGAAACTAAAATTTGTGTTGCACAAAAATAACTGCCAGGCAGTGACACAGCAGCATCTGTGGAAGTTTCTCAAACTTTAAGTTCCTTCACTTCTGCAAGATGATAATGTGAATTTAGTAGTAATAATTACATTTTCTTCTTTAATTTTAAAATATAGTTATTCATTATTCGTCTATGACAGTTATTAGAACAATCAATATATCTGTATCTCCATAACCAATCAAAAAACAATACTTTAGACTTATATATAAATCAAATTCCCATAGTTAAAAACTGCGTAACATAATTCCTGGGAATCTGGATTGATAATGAATTCTCATGGGAAACTCATATACTACAACTAAGTGTCAAACTGAACAAATTAGTTATGCTGCTCGTAAATTGGCTAATGTGTGCTCCAAAGTAATACTAAAGAGAGCATATCACAGCTGCGTTGAGTATCAAATTAGCTATGGCATCCCCTTTTGGGCTTTCTCTCCACAATTCTCACAATCCAAAAAAGAATTTTAAAGGCAATTCTGAAGTTACCCATAAGAACACCAAGTAGATACATATTCAATGAACTTAAAGTTTTGCCTATCCCATGCCTATATATTCTTGAAACCTTAAACTTAATTCATAATAATAAACTATATTTCAAAAGAACTCAGAATATCACAACTAAAACACAAGAGATCTCAATAACTTACACTTAGGCTTACAAAAAGCCATTTCCCGTCTGGGTATCTTAATGTTTAACAAACTAGATACTTCAATAAAGAACCTTTAAAGGTAAACTAAGAAACCTACTTCTAAAAAGGTAATATTTACATATAAGTGATCCATGTTTTCCATAATACACATAATTAAAGTACATAGATTATTTAATTTTGTTATTCTGTGACAGTATTTTTGTAAAGAAACTAACATGTAATTGTTTTAGTATTACTTGCTGTGATGTAAAATTTCTATATATCCAATCCCGATGTGTCCGAAAAAAACAATGTAAAGTTGTTTCCCAAAGGATGAAAAAAGCTATTAATTGATTATTATGAAATAAATTCTTAATTTTTATTAGATCATTTTTTAACGCATTTAGGGCACTTTTATTACATTTTAATGGCATTTTATAGCTCATTTTCAGACAATTTTTAGTTCAACAACATCCGGGCCTTAGTTATGATCCTGAATCCTCAATGGGTATTTTGAACAGAACCTACATCTACAAAAGTCCGACGAATTTGCAGTGCTGCTAAGGAGATGGTTGCCTGTTTATTTTATAAAATGGCCCATACTGCTATTATAGCATTACAAGATTGGTACAGAAATGTCTGTTTACCGCAGATTTTTTAAAACGTTTGTGAAAAACTACTGTTACATTATGATAATGCGAATTAACAACTGAGTATCAGGATGCTGTAAAAGGTGAGCACCATACAGCCCTGTGATATCTTTTTGTTGTCAAAAATTAAAGATAAAATGTGTGGAATCAGATGAAGCAGAGGAACATTATACAACTGCCTCAAGGAAGAATGGCAATCATTGCTTTAAGGACTGGTTTCATTGATGTTAAAGGGGAATATTTTGGAAAATAATCAAATCATTAACATTTTTTAAAATTGCTCAGTGTTGCCCTTGTGTAAGACTTAGTACTAAAATTAAAATAAGTTCACAGTTAGTACTTCTTTGCTTTTTTAATATATATAACTCGGTGTTTGAAAGTTGTTTCCTGTAAGCTCACTTCAGCTTGACTTTTGTATCAGCATCATCAGAACAGGAAGAGGAGGAGGAGGAGGAGGAGGATTAACAAAGCAATTCTTGTTTATTTAATTTTTATTTAGAAATGAATACATCATCACATGTAGTCGACTGGGGCAATGTCCAGAAGGGAAAGAGCGTTGTGCAAGACGTGTTGTATCGCTTGTAACAGGTAGAGACGAGCGAACATGACAGGCAGCAGCTGTGAGCGACATTCCTGCAAGGACCATACAGCAAGTTACTTCTCTCTTTAACCCTCTTCTTCCTGATGGACGTAGGCTATACAACATACTACAAGGCTTTCACTTTTTGCTGGAAATGTCATACAGTAGAAAAAAGTGATGTGTTGCATTCACATGACCTTTTCCACTCACTATTCATACAAAAGCTTTTTCTGGTTAACAGAGAAATTTTCTTTACATATAAGTGAGTGAACCGAGAGTTAGATCACCTCCTCCATTCTGATGTGTTACATTCACATCACTTTCTCTACCCTCTAGCATTTCTTACTGGAACTATTCTTATCAAAATTTATTTTCCTATCTATTTCATTTTAATCGAGATAAACCTTTACAGAAACAGCTACATTACGTTATAGAGAACAGCGATAGTCAAATGTTTAACAGCTGAACACTATATTAAATTTGAAATTCTACTCTTTCCATGACATTGCCAGAAACAGTTGAAAAGCGACAGACTTAACAATGATAAAGTACTGAACAATATGAACCATTAATAATGGATATCTCGGAAATGGCTAATGCCACAAATAAACTGAATGCTTTAAAAAAATCTAATTTTTTTGTGCAGTATGTTATCATCTATCACTTAACGTTTACCACTTACACAACATTATACAAAATTCCTTCCGAATGAAGAGCACAGAAAACTCAAGATATACATTTTATTTGTCACAAATATCTTTCATATATGGTATTTTAATGAAAATCATCAAGAGCCATTTTGTAGAAAATAAAAAATTTCGAAAAATGTTTCATGTATAGTTTAGGGTGGGGAATTTTATTGAAAATGTTTGTGTCACATCTTTGCAAAATACTGAAACTAAACACCAAGTTTGGTATTATCCAAATTTTTGTTTTTGAGTGGTGCTGTTGAGAGACATTTTCTTAAACTCTGTATTTGGATTCACAGGGCCTCAAAACATGTATTTCCGGTGAAATCTAGATACAGCAGTAGCTTCAGAACCTACTAGGTACATGGTAGAGAAAGTGTTACATTCACATCACTGTGTGAGACATGAATGTAATTTCCATGTCTCAGTGACGTAATACAAACTTTATTGATGTCATGACTATGCAAATCAATCTACTAGCGCACTTGGCTGAGAAAATGTGGTACAAGAAAGCTAAGCTAGTGAATTTTTGTACCAAATACACTGGTTCTCATGTTCACAACCATTGCTGCCGCAGTCTGAAACTCCAGCTCTGTTTTCTTGAAGACGCATGGCGGAGTGGCAAAGATCTAATTTTCTCTTCCTGGAGTTTTAGTGCGCCATGGTATTTTGGTTCCGCAGGAGACTGTATTGGAATTTTCTGGAAACCGGCAAACCTTTGAATTGTTGCTCAAGAACATGTTTCATTAATATCACTTTTGTGATATTGAAACTGGGCACCTTATGCTATTGTACTTGATTTCCTCTGTCCATTTCCATGTTTTTCCTTCTGCATGGCACCAAAATCCAGGAAGTCCTTCTGCTCCATTTCAACGATTTCACACAGCCTCTATTTTCAGGCAGTATTTTTAACACTTAAATGACGTCAGTCTAATTATATAATATAAAAAAAATAACAACCACCTTAAAGCAATATGTGTGTAATATAATATATAAAGTGTATATTACAGTCATTGTATTATGTTTATTTTTATTACGTAGATGTATAATAACTAATTAATCTTCAAGATTTAGAAGCTAGTAACAGTGATGTGTCATAATTTAAAATAAAGAGAGTTGAAGGTTGTTACACTACATCACTAAAATGTTCTTACTTGAACACGTTTCGGGAGACGGTTTGCTCCCATCATCCGCATTTATTACGTAGTTTAACAATGTAGGAGCTGTGAGAATAAAAGCAAGCTGCTTTCCGTAGCAAACAGAATTACAAAGTAGAAGCCGAAAGTTGCTAACAATGAGGTAACCTTGAGACAACAATAAATTAGAAAGTTTAAAAAAGCTACTAATAATTATTGGAACAATAATAATGTAATATTCAAAAAAAATTTAAAAATTGCCCATCAAAAACTAGAAAAGCTAAAAGTTAAATAAAGGTATTCCATTGGAGTAAGCTTAGCCAATCAGATACTAGAAATAGAGAAAATGTACAAATTCAGGGGGTAGATGTTACAAGATAGTGTGCCCAAGCAGTTTGGTTTGGTACGGGTTCAGTGTGAGACAAGAAAATTCATTGCGGTGAGAATAATATAAAGTTTAAAAGTGCAATTAACAATAATCTCACAGCTTTAGAGTAGGATATACCAGTGAAGTGTTATTTAATCGTGTGAAGGATTAATAAAACAAACAAGTACAATTATAATTTGTGTAAGCCTTGTTCTTTAGCCCACTAGCCCTGCTAAGAGATACGTGTTCTGACACAGCCGAGGCGTACTTATATAATATTTAAATAGTTATTACACATAAAGTAAACGTGGGGCAAAGGCCACCTGAAACTTTGTACTGTACATTGGGCGAACACTCCTAGAAAGTATCTCCCGCAAACTGGTGCCTAAACGTGGTGGAACCGCAACAATCAATTAAAACCCCTTCAGTTTTGAAGCAGTCTGAACAACAGTATACCATCCTGAAGGATCATAGATGTTTGTAGCCCTCTCTATACTGGTATGAACTGTATCACAAAGAAGCATTGCTATGTCGTTGTACAGCATGAAGAAACATGGTGCTCATATTGACGTTTCGATTTTGTCCTCTGCAAGTGTAGGAAAACCCAACACCTGAATGCCCATCTTCTGGAGTTCTTGAAATATATATTATACTATAAATTAATTGAATCTTTGGATAAACTAAAACTTCACATACTTTAAATTAATGGAACATGTTTCGAAAGCTAATCTTGCTTTCATCTTAAGCTTTTTTGTGACTGAGCATGATGGGAATTCATGGAGGTAGTGTCATCTGGTGTGTCCATGATGAAGCTGCTTAGATTTTTGAGTGGTGGGATTTCAAAGTTCATTACCATTTTCATGCATTTGATTATGTGTATGTTTTCCCAAGCTTTAAGTTCTGTTGGATTGGTGGTGCATTTCAGGAGCCTGACTTTGGGGTTGGTGTCGCGGTTTGAGGTCCAAAAATGGTTTGCTATGGCCATCTGTTTGTTGGAAACATGTCTGAAGTATTCTTTCCTTCACGGTTCAATATTTGTTTTTGTTTTACCAACATACATCAAGTCACCACTTTCACAGTTTATTACGTAGATGCCAGATTTTTGTTCTTGTGGAAGTTTATCTTTGACAGGGAAGCTGGTAGTAGTAGGTTCTGAATTGTGTGTTTATTCTGTGGTGCCAATGATATGCTGTATTTTATTAAATTTGTGATTAAGCTGAGGATGGCATGTTTTGGTTCCTGCATACACACGATAATATCTTCTGTAATGTTCTTTTGTTTCCAGAACTTTTTTACTTTGCTGTGGACTATATTGGAGGATGTAGTTGTATTCCTCTTTACACAAGGCTGTTACTCTGTATGTGTGGGTTTTCTAAAAATGCCAAACGGGAGGTGGGCTTGTTTCCTGAAGATCTTTAAGTCCAAATATGTGAGGAACCTGTCTTTCCAGTGTGAACTGTCTTGTAGGTACTAATATCATCTGACCCAGGTCTTGAACAGCAATGGTAATTCTTGTTTCCAAGTGGCTCATGAAAAGTTCAGCAAGAAATGGTGAGAGTGGGTTTCCCATAGCTAATCCAGAAGTTTGTTTATAATATTTATTGTTGAACTGAAAGAAGTTTTGTTGGATGCAAATATTAGCGAGGGTAGACTAGTCCTCTATTTCTTCCTGTGGGATTCCAATGTCAGTTTTAGGACATGATAATTTGGAAGTAGGAGTGCTAGGGAAAAGGGATTTCACATCAAAAGACATCATAGAATCTTCTTTGTTGATGAATGTGTTTTGGAGATAGTCGACTAATTCAAAAGAGTTTTTGATGCTCCTGCTATCAAATTTTTTTAAGAGACCAGCCATTTGGAAACTTTCTATGTAGTGGAGTCTATATGTTATCATATTATAACCTGGTTTATGTATTTTTGGAAGGGCATATAGCCTTGGAAGAGTTGGGTTATCTGGCTTGATTTTGAATTTTTGATAGAATTTTGACATCTTTAATTGTTTCTGTAAAAGACTTGATGCAGGATTTTAGGGGGTCAGTTTTGATCTCTACATAGTTATCGTCCAGAAGAAGATTTTCTGTCCTAGAGAAGTAATCTTTTTTGTTCAAAATAATGATTTTGTTCCCCTTGTCGGCTTTTGTATATATGACAGGTTTTTTTTTTTCAACAATTTTATGGTTTTCTTGTGGTTATTACGGTCTTGGTCCTGACTGAGCTTTTTCAAAACTTTTTCACATTCTTGTTTAATTGTGGACTGTTCATTGGGTTGCAGCTTCTGGGTGGCTATTTTAATGTCTGGTATGTAGTCTTCAATTTTTACGGAGAAATCTACGCAAGTTTTTAACCCTTTGTTAAGCAAATTTTCTTCATCCGTGGTGAAAGTATGATTTGAAAGGTTAACCACATTGGTTTCTTTTGTTTGAACAAGGAATTTACTATTTACTGTTTTCTTTTTCTAGTTTTAGGTTCTGTAGTTTCTTTTTCATTCTGTTGGTTTTGGTGCACTCAAAATTATGAGGTGATTGGACTGTAAGTTGATAAATGTAAAGAGTGCATTTGAAGTTCAGTGCTACTCAGTTTTGCGTAGTGTTTCCTTCTTTCTGCAGATTTTTGTTGTCTGCTGTTGCGATTAAATTTAACGATACATTTAATGAATTTTGGGGTGACCTGATGCAAAGGTTGAGCAACTGTATATCTGCTAAGATGAATTTGCTTTTTTTTTTTTTTTTTTTTTTTTTTTGTAGTTTGAGGAATTTTTGATGTGTTTTTTCTTTCCAGAAACTTCTGTGTTGAAAAGAGAAATACGATTGGAAGTTTCTACTTTGAGAGACACCATCTTGAATGTTGTGAATATGCGTGTTGATATATTCAGAGAAAATTAACACTTCTGACAGCTTGTGTGAAAATTGTAACTTGGTGTATGTTGGTAAAACAAAAAGAAATATTGAAACGTGAAGGAAAGAATACTTCAGACGTGTATCCAACAATCAGATGGACAAATCTGCCATTGCAAATCATTTTTGGACCACAAACCACGACACCAACCCCAAAGTCAGGCTCCTGAAATGCACCACCAATCCAACAGAACTTGAAGCTTGGAAAAACATACACATAATCAAACGCATGTAAATGGTAATGAACTTTGAAATCCCGCCACTCAAAAATCTAAGCAGCTTCATCATGGACACACCAGATGACACTACCTCCATGAATTCCCGTCATGTTCAGTCAGAAAAAAGCTTAAGATGAAAGCAAGATTAGCTTTCGAAACATGTTCCATTAATTTAAAGTACATGAAGTTTTAGTGTATGCACCGACTCAAGAGTCAATTAATTTATTGTCTCTTAACTTCTGAATAACACTTTCTATTAGGCATTATGCTACTTTAGCCACATGTAAAGTCTAACTTTCCTGGTAGCAGTATTGTACCAGTCTTCTTTTATAGAAAATGGCCTTACAGCTTCTAAGTCAATTCCAGTAAATGGCATTCTCCTGCTCGGGCCCGCTCTTTATTTCATTTTTTAGATTTCTTGCTGCCTCTTTTCTCTTTAGGTGTCCAGAGTTCTGGTCTTTCTCAGCCTGTTCATTTCGAAAATGATAGCAGTGTACCTTTTCTAGGTACATAAAAGCCTAGGTTAAACTCTGTATTGAATATTTATTTCTCTTAAGAGCCAATATTTTTCAGCGGTAACCTGTATCTCTTCACAATTTTCTTATATCATTATTTTTATATTTAGAGCTCCCAGTAATAACTACCATGCAGTGATGGAACAGCAGGAAATTATTTGATATGACTCCTTATTTCTCTTCCTAGTCTCGTCAGGTCTCCTTATTTCTGGACGATGACAAGGATGAGGCAGCACGGTGATAATTGTTTTTGTGCAATAGTCACGCACCAACAGGGGTGCAAGAGCCATGAACTGTCTCGCCACACTTCAGGCCGTTTCCTTCTCACATTTTCTCCCAGGTTCGCAACATGTCCCAATAGTCAGTCTTTGATTGGCACGCACAATTTCGTTGGCGTTCCTGACATGAGACCTTGAAGGGCGTCCTGAACAAGGGTCATCTTTAACTTCCATCTGGCCATTTTTAAACTGTGTGAACCATTCGTAACACCAGCTATGGCTTGAGCACTCCTGCATCATTTGGTGTCTCTGTAAAGGTTTTCTTGAGTTTCACACAACATTTAATGCAGATGCGTTGCTCCTCTAACTCAAACTGTACGACACATCGTTCTACTCAATACAGCACTGAACAATAACTAACAGACATACAATAATGAAACTTCCGGCAGTTACACATTAAACACAGGCATGTGCAGGGATACCAACCACATACTTTGCTCCAACACTCCATTGGTGCAAAATTACAAATGTTCCGGAATTTTTTGAAAGACCTCGCATTTCATAGTATTGCAAAGGTACAATCAAAATGAACAAATAAAGCAAGTGTTATTAGAGGGTATATTCACTTATGGAAAAGTAAACAATTAACACATTTGACTTGTATACCGTCCAAGTGATACTTTCAGTGCTACAGCAGGTATAGTGCGAGTGAGGTTAAGGAGCTATCAGTAAGCATGGCCAAACACACGTTCATTTAAGAGTGACAAATACACAACAACCTTATTTATTCCATCCTCATTAATGCAGACCTCTGCTTTAGGATTGATGTTTTTGCTTACTTTAACTTTTCTGCTTCTCAAAGGCAGCACAAATTTGAAAACAAAAGAAATCTACATAGTATTTCAGAAAACAAAAGTGTCATGTCTTGTGTTATATGATGCAGATTTCAGTCATTGCTTCAGCCTTGGGCTTATTGTGTTACCAGTATCAGCCTGTGCCCTTTACCAAGGAATACAGCAGATATGGTTTCAAATTATTCTAAAAACATTTTCTAAAACCATATTATGTGATGGGCTCTTTCGGTTTCTTTCTTCCACAATCTGCAATCTAAGTTACCCTGAAAAATGCTGACATGTGTTACATTTAAGTAAGCTTTTCCTACATGATTTTCTAATAAATAGTTTACCATGTTTGTTTCCTAGCCAGGTTTTATGACGTTAATAGCCTTTCTTACTAGACATTGAGATGTTTGTTTCTAGAGCTGGCTCTGTGAAGCTGCTCCTTGTCTTGCAAATTCATCAGCTTTTTCATTTCCCTCTATGCCGCTATGACCTGGCACCCAGATAAGCTGAACTTCATTTTGTTCTGGATTACCCCACATAGTCCAGGCTGGCTCACAAGAAGCATACAACATTGTGGTTCGCAAAAGCCTGGTAATGCATATCAATCACAAAGTGGAAAGACAATTTTGTGCATTGGGATTTGTTTTGTTTTTGATGACCTATGATATTTTTTCAACCGATTCTGATTCAGCCAGCATAATGCAGGTTAGCCAATGTCAAAATTTGATAGAATAAACAACTAAAAGCAGATCCATTTTCATTTCCATTTTCTGTAGTCGTACCAAACTTTCATTACTTTATTTAATGCATACAATAAAGTTATTTGTGGTTCTTTGTTAATTTCTACTGGTTTTTGGTGTTCTTTTAGTTTTTGATAGTATTTTTGTGGTAATGGCCAGTTGTGAGCTGCAAACTACAGGTGACAACCAGCACTCAATGGGTCATATAAATAGAAGTAAGCAAATTCTCCAGAGTAGTTATTCAGAAGCAGCGCTTCAAATAAATGAGAAGTTACTCCAATGATAGCCTAATCTCTGTACAGGTACACTTCTTCTTTTGCGTTAACATTAATACCTGCCATGTGTAGCAACTGTTGTCTTTCACAGCTTCAACACTAATGGGAAATTTCATCCATATATTTGCCAATGTTAAGATGGCATTTATTACCTCCGTAAATACTAGAGATACAGTGGTCTTCTCCAACTCTGCGTTCAAAACCCTGGTCACCCACATAGTGCCCCCCCCCCTTCCAAAAAATGCTGCACTGAACATCCTGATAAAGCCCTTTACAGATTCTCAACTTTTCTATACAAATCTGCCATTTCAACATTTCCTCCTCAACTCAAGTCACCTACCAACGTAACTCCAAAATTCACTAGCAATCACTGTGCCAGGTGACAATAATGCATTACAATGGAGTAGCAACAAATGCCACATTTTATTCATATGACCCAGTGGATGTGAGGACGCTAGAACTTGTTCCTACTTGCAACTTCATGTCACGCCTGAGACTTGACCAAGTCTTCTTTCCCAGGAAAGTGATCTCCCCGGTTATTGTGGACCCACAGCGCCAGTGAATCACCAAATTTACAGTTGTTTCTCAACGGTTTGTGATAGACATTTACTAAAATAATTCCAGAAGTCCGTGTTAATGAAGAATGTGCTTTGTTTTCTGATAACAATGACACAAAGTATTAATGGCCAAGATTTGTCAGACTTTCAGAGATTGATATTTCACAAACTGGATTGATGAAAAGAAAAGAAAGTTAACGTGTGTCTAGCAATAAAGATATATCAAATACTAAACAAGAGGTACGACTTACTGTGAGAATGCGAACTCTTCGGTAGTAGACACTGAATCTGCTGCACAGTGACACCAGGAAGATACACATGTGGTTCGGACTGGATGCTGCTGCTTGTTTCACGACGTTGGGGTATCCCATCAGGTACACAAACAGTATCTCCCACTCCTCCTGCGTTAACAAAACATGTTTACACTGTAACTCCTGACATTCTGGATTATTCAGTAAATACTGCAAGTTCACCTAGTGGTTTTATACATCGCTGATTCAAATTGCAATTATGTATTTCAAGATTTCTACACTTGTTTGTGTAGCAAGTTTTTGTATATTTCCTATTCTTTACCAGTTATAGAGCCAGCTTCACCAACTGATGTTACAAATCTCTTAAGATCTTGTTTGTTAACATTTAGTTCCAAGTTTAACATAATGTTAAAACTCTTGCATTTCATTAAGCTCTTACAGAAAATTGTCAGTTAACTACACGTTAACGTCAAAGACAACTGCAACAAAATAGCTTTCAAGACGGTGGTGACCAAACTACACAGTTTCTGAACGCACTCCAATCCACTTTTGTTTATGTATCTCAGTGCGCTCTGTGTCAATAGCAGACAGCAGCCATTGACAATTGCCATGATGCCATGTGATGTTTCTGAGTGAGGTTAAAATCACAAAGTCAAATGAAATTATTAATTACAGAACTGGTTACTAAGTACAGACGTATTATCGGGTATGAAAAACCTGACGGTCTTACAGTAAAGGATAAGGATGTAGCCTGGGAGAAAGTTCCCCAGTAATTTAATTGGAATGGGCGCAGGTCCAGTAAGCAACTGTTGTGGCTAACAAAAATCTCAGGTGTGAGGAGCAGTGGACGAAAGTGTCTTATCATTGATTAAGGACCAAGGAGACTTAAAACTTCTTGAAGCAATTGCTTTCAAAACTCTCCGAATAAACTCGCAAGCAGTAGCTTTGGAAATAGCAACATTATGACCTACCATTAAATGAAAAGTGCCAGTAACATAAAGTGTCAAAGTAATTAACACTTGCAGTATAGCAGAAAGAGCCATAAAACCATACCTATGACCCTTTGGAGTCCCTAGTGATTTAAAAATTGCACCTTTTGGAAGTTTTCAAATGTATTATGATGCACAACTGCTCTTCCATTAGGAATAACATTCAAATGCAGCAAACTCATTCAACAGTTTGGTTTGCAGCAGCCACTTTAAAACTTCTAACACTTGCTAAATGCCTTAACATAGAGGCACAGCAGCATTAATTTAACACCAAGTTTAACACATTGTTAAAGTTAACATTGCTCGATAAAACAGAATTTGCATTAACTTCATTGTTAAATCAGTTTAACGTTGTTAACATTTGGCATTGGTTGGTGAAACCAGCCCTTAGAATATTTATTCAGAACTAGTGAACATTGTCCACGGCTCTGGCAGTTTATGTAAAACATCAATTTTTTAAATACTTGTTTACTTAAAGCAATTACAACATTACTGGTATGCTCCAAACTGCCTCCCATTAGCACTGGTTTTTTATGTTACTACCTGCCCTAAAAGAATGAAGACACCAGGCACATTCATGCCAAGTGCAAGAACTGACTCAGTTGCATTTTTATTTTTTCAATCATAATTGAGGTCTGGAGAACACAAATATGAGGTTTAAAGTCAATTTCAAGGATAAGTAGGCTATGTGCTCTAAAACCCAAACCACCAAGATAACATTTCTCATCCTACTTATATAGGCATTTTTCATGTTCATACAACCAAGTACTTTCTATACACCAGGGAAAGAAGCTATGTTTATTATTGTTCCATATTTTTGAAAAATGGTCCACTGGAAATGACCATAGTCAGTCACAGGAACAGACAATGTGATACCAAGTGTTATGCTTCAAGTGCTAAGTTATTTACACATTCGAGGTCCGTCAAGATTAGCCCTGGTCACTTCAATGTTACTATCTTCCTCACACACTGTTTCTTACCTCTCTCAACTTCCATTTTCCTTCTCACATTTCACAAAATATCTCCTAAACCTCAAACATGACATCAATCTAAAAACCTTTGATTTATTTTTACAATGATATTATTTTTTAGGCATTTCTCTCTAATAAATCTTTTCCTCCATTCCTTTACATACCATCATCGGACATATTCCTTGTATAACTAAGTTCCCTAATTTTGTACTCCCCTAACCTATTGCTTCCCTTTGTTTCAGTCCTCGACCTGACGTATAGATAGCAGTTGTTGTTTCTAACAAATGACTATGGTAGAAAGTACCACCCTTATAAAGCTTAAGTTTAATGTTTGATGATGCTAAGTTGTTTAGTAATTGCTTAGCAGCCAGCACAGCGAATTTGTAAACATGGATAAAACTGCCCATCGTTATGTGATACAATACTTTCATTTGAAAGGTCTTAGTCCAACTAATATTAAAGCTGAGCTAGATTCTACTCTGGGGGAGTCTGCTCCTTCGTTTACAACAGTAAAATATTGGGTGGCACACTTTAAGCGAGGCCATACAACCTGCCAAGACAAACATCGCAATGGTAGACCAAATGAGGTGACCACACCAGAAATTGTAAAGAAAATCCACAAAATGGTATTGGATGATCGACTGAGTGCGTGAGCTAGCAGACATAGTAGGCATTTCAAACAGTGCTGTACACTGCACACTAACTAAAAATTTAGACATGAGAAAGCAAGATGGGTGCCGCATTTTCTCACAATGGAGCAAAAACAGCGTCGTGAGGATGTTTCAGTACAGCGTTTTGCGATGTTTCGCTGCAATAAATCCGAGCTTTTGCATCGATTCAAAACCATGGATGAAACACGGGTCCATCACTTCACACCTGAGATAAAGGAACAGTCAAAACAGTGGATTGAAAGGGGAGAATCGGCTCCAAAGAAGGCAAAGACAGTTCCATTTGCAGGCAAGATCATTGAGTCAGTCTTTTGGAATGTGTGTGAAATAATTTTCATTGATTATGTTCAAAAAGGGAAAAGAAAACAATTGTGAGTATTAAGCAAACTTATTGCAGCATTTGAATGCTGAAATCAAGCAAAAACGGCTACATTTAGCGAAAAAGAACGTTCTGTTTCATCAAGACAGTGCACCAGTTCACACATGCAGTATCGCCATGGTTAAAGTACAAATTGCTTCCTTGTGCACCCTATTCACCAGAATTAGTCCCCTCTGATTATTGTTTTCTGTTTCCAAAGTTAAAGAAATGGCTTGGTAGTAAAAGATTTGCCGACAGTAAAGACCGGAGTCTGCAGTTGCTGACTACTTTGCAGAAATCAATGGCTCTCACTATAAACAGGGTATCGAAGCTATTGAACACTGCCGCGAAAAGTGTATCGAGCTGAATGGAGATTATGTAGAGAAATAAAGATTCTTTTGTGTTTTCTTTGTTAGGTCAGGTACTTCTGCGACAGCCCTCGTACTTTTCTTTTACAAACTCCATATTTATCATTTTGTGATATATGAATGATCTCATTTCATTACTCCTTGCACTCAGCTCTTGTTTATCAATGTCCCCATATCTTCCTGTGACAATTTTCCTGAATCCCTGTATCACTTCATGTCTTTGTTCCCATGTCACGTAGCCCTACTGTTGCTAAGAACTCTTGTTTATCAATGTCTTCATATCTTCCTGTGACAATTTTCCTGAATCCCTGTATCACTTCATGTCTATGTTCCCATATATCACGTAGCCCTACTGTTGCTAAGAACTCTTGTTTATCAATGTCCTCATATCTTCCTGTGACAATTTTCCTGAATCCCTGTATCACTTCATGTCTTTGTTCCCATGTCACGTAGCCCTACTGTTGCTAAGAACTCTTGTTTATCAATGTCTTCATATCTTCCTGTGACAATTTTCCTGAATCCCTGTATCACTTCATGTCTATGTTCCCATGTCACGTAGCCCTACTGTTGCTAAGAACTCTTGTTTATCAATGTCCTCATATCTTCCTGTGACAATTCTCCTGAATCCCTGTATCATCTCATGTTATTGTTCCCATGTCACGTAGCCCTACTGTTGCTAAGAACTCTTGTTTATCAATGTCCTCATATCTTCCTGTGACAATTTTCCTGAATCCCTGTATCATTTCATGTCTTTGTTCCCATGTCACGTAGCCCTACTGTTGCTAAGAACTCTTGTTTATCAATGTCCTCATATCTTCCTGTGACAATTTTCCTGAATCCCTGTATCACTTCATGTCTTTGTTCCCATGTCACGTAGCCCTACTGTTGCTAAGAACTCTTGTTTATCAATGTCCTCATATCTTCCTGTGACAATTTTCCTGAATCCCTGTATCACTTCATGTCTTTGTTCCCATGTCACGTAGCCCTACTGTTGCTAAGAACTCTTGTTTATCAATGTCCTTACATCTTCCTGTGACAATTTTCCTGAATCCCTGTATCACTTCATGTCTTTGTTCCCATGTCACGTAGCCCTACTGTTGCTAAGAACTCTTGTTTATCAATGTCCTCATATCTTCCTGTGACAATTTTCCTGAATCCCTGTATCATTTCATGTTATTGTTCCCATATATCACGTAGCCCTACTGTTGCCCTCAGCTCTTGTTTATCTATGTCCTCATATCTTCCTGTAACAATTTTCCTGAATCCCTGTATCACTTCATGTCTTTGTTCCCATGTCACGTAGCCCTACTGTTGCTAAGAACTCTTGTTTATCAATGTCCCCATATCTTCCTGTGACAATTTTCCTGAATCCCTGTATCACTTCATGTCTTTGTTCCCATATATCACGTAGCCCTACTGTTGCCCTCAGCTCTTGTTTATCAATGTCCCCATATCTTCCTGTGACAATTTTGGTGAATCCCTGTATCATTTCATGTCTTTGTTCCCATATATCACGTAGCCCTACTGTTGCCCTCAGCTCTTGTTTATCAATGTACTCATATCTTCCTGTGACAATTTTCCTGAATCCATGTATCATTTCATGTCTTTGTTCCCATATATCACATAGCCCTACTGTTGCCCTGAGCTCTTGTTTATCTATGTCCTCATATCTTCCTGTGACAATTTCCCTGTATCATCTCATGTTATTGTTCCCATATATCACATAGCCCTACTGTTGGTAAGAGCACTTGTTTATCAATGTCCTCATTACTTCCTGTAACAATTTTCCTGAATCCCTGTATCATTTCATGTCTTTGTTCCCATATATCACGTAGCCCTACTGTTGCCCTCAGCTCTTGTAATCGTAGTCAAGTAACATTCATGGTTCAGATGTTTTCTTGGTAATCTAAAACTCTTTTCCAAATATAATTTTCTGACAACTGACTTATCCTCTACGAATAATTCAAAATTCTTTAGCACCATTCCTCCCATGTTAAGTTTTCCCATTTCTAGTAAATACCGTACATTAGCTATGTTCTACAGTATACAGCACAGCATTAACTTACAAAATGCTGTTAATATCATACCTGTTTTGTCCTACCCTTCTTCCACTCTCCGTATTTCTATTCTATACATCCATCTTGATTCTACAAGTGCTGTGTATAATAACCTCTCAAACCAATCTACCTTCATCATTTTGGCAATAACATTTTCTTACATATCCCACTGCCGACTTCTCTTTTGCTAATGCCCAATTTTTTTTATCCTAGTCCCCCTTCCAACTTCATTTTACCCCCGGATATAAAAAAATCTTTCACTATTTGGATTTCTTTCCCTCCCATGATCCGCTAATGATAATATAAATAATAAAATGAAATCAGATGTAGAACTCCTCTCAGAAGCTGTATAAAGCCATATTCAAATATAAAGTAATCATTTCTAAGCGCGTGGTGTAAGGGGGCGGGGGTTGAAAGTCATGTGTTATGGAGGAGGAACCAGCTTGGTTAGCTGCTTCGCTCTGTTCTGGCGTCAGTACAGCCATCAGTGAACAAGACATTCCTTCGTCTCTTGCACAACTCATTATTATAAAGTTTTTAACCAATGAAGGGGTTAAACCCTCAGAGATTTGAAGGCACAGTTTGATGACAATAGACCTATCCAAAACTGAGCATTTACTTGAGCCAGAGAAGTGAAGGGTGGCCGAGAAATTGTAAAAAAATTAAGCTCATGTTTGACGCCCAGGCCAAGTCTCATAGATGACAACATCGGTGCCTATCGGAGGTGTTTGCCGGTGCACAATGAAGAAGTTGGTATCAGTGCTTGATGTGTTCTGAAGTTGTTAACTGAACAGCAAAAAACGGAGGATCATTGCATGTGATAAGACATGGGTCCATCATTACACTCTGCAATCCAAAACAATGAAGCCTGCCCCGTGAAGGCCAAAACCTGACTTCAGCCGGGAAAGATCTTGCGACAGTCTTTTTTGACTATAGAGAAATTTTACTCATGGATTTTCTTCACGATCAATGCAGGTTACTATTACCACTTGTTAAAGTCAGGTACGGAAACAGTCCATCAGAGATGTCATCCTTCTGCATGACAGCTCTAAGCCTCACACAAGAATTGGACACATTGGAGAACCCTCGACCACCTGCCCTACAGTCCAGATTTTCCCCCCTCACTGACCATTGCTTGCACAGCAGCAATTTGAAACAATGAAGATGTTGAGGAGCATGTGCACAAGTGGTTGATGACACACTGTCAAAGCTTTTTCAGCAAGGAATGTCCAAGATTCCAATTGTAGGCAAAACTGTGTAAAGCATGAGGGAGGCAATGTAATCAAAACCTGAAGCTGTCACTTGTGTATGTGATTAATCAAATAATACCATTTACATTTGAATCAGCCTCGTATATTGGAGAATGTGAATATACGTAAAGGACTGAATACATTATGACATTAGTGTGTTCAGTGGGCAAGTCCAACTGTATACCAAGTGGTCTCCTGTGTCCTGAACACGACAATGTTGAGAGTATGGAAAGTAACAAAGCTGAGAGGTACAACTGTCTTTATAGCATGAGCACCTACAACCAAATGTACAATGAAAGTTTATCTGGTGAACACACACTTAGCTACACCTCGTGGTTAGTGATCTTATCAAATCCACATTGTTAATGTGTTGTCTACTACTTAAATAGAGCAAACTGGCACGGATTCTGATCAACTTGTTTGTTGATAAACTATGTTATCTCAAGTTTTAATAATTAAAATGTAATAAAGGAAGTGTAACATATACTGAGAATTTGATACATGATAAATTATATACATATTATGTCATTATTTGGTCAATTTCTTGCATTTACATTGAGATTTTTATATTACTCACGTTTTACACAAGGATAAATATCACTATTCAAGTGAGAAATAACAGTAGCTTATTTTTGAAAAAAACATCATTTCTATTTAACAGTTAGTCCAGAAAGTGTTGCTTATGGTTGAGGGGTGGCTATTGTGAAGTCATGTTCATTTGTGTTTTCTTTATCTCCGAACCCAAAAGAGTTAATGCCACAGTATTTTAACATCTGCCTCGTAAACAATTTTCTTAATTTTATTTTTAGGTTCTTCAAACAATAACATGCAACAGATGTATTTTTAATTAATCTTATACATTATCCATTATCATCATATCTTTTTTCTACCTATGTAGCAGTTATATCCGTATATAAATTAATTTATAATCTTCTGTATAATAATTTTAATATACCAATAAACCTCATGTTTAGGTTATTTTTTGTAATTACAGGGTCATTTATTAAAAATGTTACAGTCACATTATAGGTCATTAAAATCCCAGCCCGAATTACAATAAAGATTTTCAATGTCACCTACTTGGACATTTCTGTCTCCACAACGACTCAACGGCCTTTAGCACGGTGGCCGCTGATGTGTGCCACCATCTTCCCCAAGAGATGGATAGCATGTTGTATGTCCACCAGGCTTAAACCCCTTGTATATCTGAACCACTTCCTTGTCATACTATTCATGAACATTTGAAACAGTGTGGACACTTGCACTGCATCCCAAGGAAGCTACTCAACTTCTTTTGTCCATGTTAATGTTTAGTGGTACTAATTGTTTAATTACAGATTCACGATCTGCTTCTCAAGGTTTTTATTCATTTTTCTGTCAGAAATCATCACCACAACTTTATCCCTACAGCTTCTGTTCACTTGCAATAGATCAAATAAATAGTCTAAGAGGAACTGTTGCAAACTGAATACTCTATTACAAATAATAAAGAACACTCATATGAAAAGTACAGAAATGAGACTAAACAGTAAGAAAACAGATAATAAAAATGCTGAAACTGTTCAGAAATTCAGATATCTAGGTAGTACAGTTGTTAATGACGGTGTAGTCCATGAATATCTTAAGAACAGAACAAACAAAGCACATGGAGCTTTTGTCCTAATACATCCAATCTGGAAATCTGACGTTATATCATACATGAAGATTCTGTGTCCTGGCATTATAACAGCAGGGAATCCCTCTCACTTCTCTACAAGAGTTTGTTGTCACATAGGAATCATACATGAAGATTCTGTGTCCTGGCATTATAACAGCAGGGAATCCCTCTCACTTCTCTACAAGAGTTTGTTGTCACATAGGAATCATACATGAAGATTCTGTATCCTGGCATTATAAAAGCAGGGAATCTGTCCCACTTCTCTACTATAGCTTTTTAGTCACATAGGAATCATACATGAAGATTCTGTGTGCTGGCCTTATAACACCAGGGAATCTGACCCACTTCTCTACTAGAGTTTGTAGTCACATAGGAATCATACATGAAGATTCTGTGTGCTCGCATTATAAAACAGGGAATCTGTCTCACATCTCTACAAGAGTTTGCTGTCACATAGGAATCATACATGAAGATTCTATGTGCTGGCATTATAACAACAGGGAAATCTGTCTCACTTCTCTACAAGACTTTGTTGTCACATAGGAATCATACATGAAGATTCTGTGTGCTGACATTATAACAGCACGGAATCCGTCTCACTTCTCAAAAGAGTTTTTGTCACATAGGAATCATACATGAAGTTTCTGTGTGCTGACATTACAACAGAATCTGTTTCACTTCTCCACAAAAGTTTGTTGTCACATAGAAATAATACATGAAGATTCTGTGTGCTCACATTATAACAACAAGGAATCTGTCTCACTTCTCTACAAGAGTTTGTCACATAAGAAACATACATGAAGATTCTGTGTGCTGACATTATAACAGCAGGGAATCTGTTTCACATCTCTACAAGAGTTTGTTGTCACATAGGAATCATACATAAGGATTCTGTCTCACTACTCTACAAGAGTTTGTCACATAAGAACCATAGAATAAAGATTCTGTGTGTTGGTATTATAACAACAGGGAATCTGTCTCCCTTCTCTACAAGAGATTTGTTTTCACATAGGAATCATACATGAAGATTCTGTGCGCTGGTATTATAACAACAGGGAATCTGTCCCACTTCTCTACAAGAGTCTGTTGTCACATAGGAATCATACATGAAGATTCTGTGTGCTGGTATTATAATAACAGGGAATCTGTCGCACTTCTCTGCAAGAGTTTGTTGTCAAATAGGAATCATTAATGAAGCTTCCGTGTCCTGACATTATAACAACAGGGAATCTGTCTCACTTCTCGACAAGAGTTTGTCACATAAGAAACGTACATAAAGATTCTGTGTGCTGGTATTATAACAACAGGGAATCTGTCTCACTTATCTACAAGAGTATGTTGTCACATAGGAATCATACATGAAGATTCTGTGTGCTGACATTATAACAACAGGGAATCTGTCTCACTTCTCTACAACAGTTTGTTGTCACATAGGAATTATACATAAGATTCCGTGTGCTGGTATTATAACAACAGGGAATCTGTCGCACTTCTCTACAAGAGTTTGTTGTCAAATAGGAATCATTAATGAAGATTCGGTGTCCTGACATTATAACAACAGGGAATCTGTATCACTTCTCTACAAGAGTTTGTTGTCAATATGAATCATACATGAAGATTCTGTGTGCTGACATTATAACAACAGGGAATCCCTCTCACTTATCTACAAGAGTTTGTTGTCACATAAGAACGTACATAAAGATTCTGTGTGCTGGTATTATAACAACAGGGAATCTGTATCACTTCTCTACAAGAGTTTGTTGTCAATATGAATCATACATGAAGATTCTGTGTCCTGACATTATAACAACACGGAATCTGTATCACTTCTCTACAAGAGTTTGTTGTCAATATGAATCATACATGAAGATTCTGTGTGCTGACATTATAACAACAGGGAATCTCTCTCACTTATCTACAAGAGTTTGTTGTCAATATGAATCATACATAAAGATTCTGTGTGCTGACATTATAACAACAGGGAATCTCTCTCACTTATCTACAAGAGTTTGTTGTCAATATGAATCATACATGAAGATTCTGTGTGCTGACATTATAACAACAGGGAATCTCTCTCACTTATCTACAAGAGTTTGTTGTCAATATGAATCATACATGAAGATTCTGTGTGCTGACATTATAACAACAGGGAATCTCTCTCACTTCTCTACAAGAGTTTGTTGTCAATATGAATCATACATAAAGATTCTGTGTCCTGACATTATAACAACAGGGAATCTGTATCACTTCTCTACAAGAGTTTGTTGTCAATATGAATCATACATGAAGATTCTGTGTGCTGACATTATAACAACAGGGAATCTCTCTCACTTATCTACAAGAGTTTGTTGTCACATAGGAATCATACATGAAGATTCTGTGTGCTGACATAACAACAGGGAATCTGTCTCACTTCTCTACAAGAGTTTGTTGACACATAGGAATCATACATGAAGATTCTGTGTGCTGGTATAATAACAACAGGGAATCTGTCTCACTTCTCTACAAGAGTTTGTTGTCACATAGAAATCATACATGAAGATTTTGTGTGCTGGCATTATAACAACAGGGCATCTGTCTCACTTCTATACAAGAGTTTGTTGTTACATAGGAGTCATACATGAAGATTCTGTGTGCTGGTATTATAACAGCAGGGAATCTGTCTCACTTCTCTACAAGAGTTTGTTGTCACATAGGAATCATACATGAAGATTCTGTGTGCTGGTATTATAACAACAGGGAATCTATCTCTATTCTCCTAAAGAGTTTGTTATCACATTGGAATCATACATGAAGATTCTGTGTGCTGCTATTATAACAACAGGGAATCTGTCTCACTTCTCTACAAAAGGTTGTTGTCACATATGAATCATACATGAAAATTCTGTGTGCTGGTATTATAACAACAGGGAATCTGTCTCACTTCTCTACAAGAGTTTGTTGTCACATAGAAATCATACATGAAGATTTTGTGTGCTGGCATTATAACAACAGGGCATCTGTCTCACTTCTATACAAGAGTTTGTTGTTACATAGGAGTCATACATGAAGATTCTGTATGCTGGTATTATAACAGCAGGGAATCTGTCTCACTTCTCTACAAGAGTTTGTTGTCACATAGGAATCATACATGAAGATTCTGTGTGCTGGTATTATAACAACAGGGAATCTATCTCTATTCTCCTAAAGAGTTTGTTATCACATTGGAATCATACATGAAGATTCTGTGTGCTGCTATTATAACAACAGGGAATCTGTCTCACTTCTCTACAAAAGGTTGTTGTCACATATGAATCATAGATGAAGATTCTGTGTGCTGACATTATAACAACAGGGAATCTGTCTCACTTCTCTACAAGAGTTTGTTGTCACATAGGAATTATACATGAAGATTCCGTGTGCTGGTATTATAACAAAAGGGAATCTGACTCTCTTCTCTACAAGAGTTTGTTGTCACATAGGAATCATACATGAAGATTCTGTGTGCTGGTATTATAAAAACAGGGAATCTGTTTGACTTCTCTACAAGAGTTTGTTGTCACATATGAATCATACATGAAGATTCTGTGTGCTGACATTATAACAACAGGGAATCTGTCTCACTTCTCTACAAGAAATTGTCGCATAAGAAACATACATAAAGATTCTGTCTCCTGGAATTATAACAAGGGCATCTGTCTCACTTCTATACAAGAGTTTGTTGTTACATAGGAAACATACATGAAAATTATGTGTGCTGGAATTATAACAATAGGGAATCTGGCTCACTTCTCTACAAGAGTTTGTTGTCACAAAGGAATCATACATAAAGATTCTGTGTGCTGGCATTATAAAACAGGGAATCTGTCTCACTTCTCTACAAGAGTTTGTTGTCACATAGGAATCATACATGAAGATTCTGTGTGCTGACATTATAACAACAGGGAATCTGTCTCACTTCTATACAAGAGTTTGTTGTTACATAGGAATCATACATGAAAATTCTGTGTGCTGGAATTATAACAACAGGGAATCTGGCTCACTTCTCTACAAGAGTTTGTTGTCACATAGGAATCATACATGATTCTGTGTGCTGGTATTATAATAACAGGGAATCTGTCGCACTTCTCTACAAGAGTTTGTTCTCACATATGAATCATACATGAAGATTCTGTGTGCTGACATTATAACAACAGGGAATCTGTCCCACTTCTCTACAAGAGTTTGTTGTCACATATAAATCATACATGAAGATTCTGTGTGCTGACATAACAACAGGGAATCTGTCTCACTTCTCTACAAGAGTTTGTTGTCACACATGAATCATACATGAAGATTCTGTGTGCTCGTATTATAACAACAGGGAATCTGTCTCACTTCTCTACAAGAGTTTGTTGTCACATAGGAGTCATACAAGAAGATTCTGTGTGCTGGAATTATAACAACAGGGAATCTGTCTCATTTCTCTAAAAGAGTTTGTTGTCACATAGGAGTCATACATGAAGCTTCTGTGTGCTGGAATTATAACAACAGGGAATCTGTCTGACTTCTATATAAGTGTTTGTTGTTACATACGACTCATACATGAAGATTCTGTGTGCTGGCATTATAACAACAGGGAATCTGTCTCACTTCTATACAAGAGTTTGATGTCACATAGGAGTCATACATGAAGATTCTCTGTGCTGGAATTATAACAACAGGGAATCTGTCTCACTTCTATACAAGAGTTTGATGTCACATAGAAGTCATACATGAAGATTCTGTGTGTTGGTATTATAACAACAGGGAATCTGTCTCACTTCTATACAAGAGTTTGATGTCACATAGGAGTCATACATGAAGATTCTGCGTGTTGGTATTATAACAACAGGGAATCTGTCTCACTTCTATACAAGAGTTTGATGTCACATAGGAATCATACAAGAAGATTCTGTGTGTTGGTATTATAACAACAGGGAATCTGTCTCACTTCTATACAAGAGTTTGTTGTCACATAGGAATCATACATGAAGGTTCTGTGTGCTGACATTATAACAACAGGGAATCTGTCTCACTTCTCTACAAGAGTTTGTTGTCACATAGGAATCATACATGAAGATTCTGTGTGCTGACATTATAACAGCAGGAAATCTGTCTCACTTCTATACAACACTTTGTTGTCACATAGGAAGCATACATTAAGATTCTGTGTGCTGACATTATAACAACAGGGAATCTGTCTCACTTCTATACAAGAGTTTGATGTCACATAGGAGTCATACATGAAGATTCTGTGTGTTGGTATTATAACAACAGGGAATCTGTCTCACTTCTATACAAGAGTTTGATGTCACATAGGAATCATACAAGAAGATTCTGTGTGTTGGTATTATAACAACAGGGAATCTGTCTCACTTGTATACAAGAGTTTGATGTCACATAGGAATCATACAAGAAGATTCTGTGTGTTGGTATTATAACAACAGGGAATCTGTCTCACTTCTATACAAGAGTTTGATGTCACATAGGAATCATACAAGAAGATTCTGTGTGTTGGTATTATAACAACAGGGAATCTGTCTCACTTCTATACAAGAGTTTGATGTCACATAGGAGTCATACATGAAGATTCTCTGTGCTGGAATTATAACAACAGGGAATCTGTCTCACTTCTCTACAAGAGTTTGTTGTTACATACGAGTCATACATGAAGATTCTGTGTGCTGGCATTATAACAACAGGGAATCTGTCTCACTTCTCCACAAGAGTTTGTTGTCACATAGAAATCATACATGAAGATTTTGTGTGCTGGCATTATAACAACAGGGCATCTGTCTCACTTCTATACAAGAGTTTGTTGTTACATAGGAGTCATACATGAAGATTCTGTGTGCTGGCATTATAACAACAGGGAATCTGTCTCACTTCTCTACAAGAGTTTGTTGTCACATAGGAGTCATACATGAAGATTCTGTGTGCTGACATTATAACAACAAGGAATCTGTCTCACTTCTATACAAGAGTTTGTTGTCACATAGGAGTCATACATTAAGATTCTGTGTGCTGACATTATAACAACAGGGAATCTGTCTCACTTCTATACAAGAGTTTGTTGTTACATAGGAGTCATACATGAAGATTCTGTGTGCTGGAATTATAACAACAAGGAATCTGTCTCACTTCTATACAAGAGTTTGTTGTCACATAGGAGTCATACATGAAGATTCTGTGTGCTGACATTATAACAACAGGGAATCTGTCTCACTTCTCTACAAGAGTTTGTTGTTACATAGGAGTCATACATGAAGATTCTGTGTGCTGACATTATAACAACAGGGAATCTGTCTCACTTCTCTACAAGAGTTTGTTGTTACATAGGAGTCATACATGAAGATTCTGTGTGCTGACATTAAAACATCAGGGAATCTGTCTCACTTCTCTACAAGAGTTTGTTGTTACATAGGAGTCATACATGAAGATTCTGTGTGCTGACATTATAACAACAGGGAATCTGTCTCACTTCTATACAAGAGTTTGTTGTTACATAGGAGTCATACATGAAGATTCTGTGTGCTGGAATTATAACAACAAGGAATCTGTCTCACTTCTATACAAGAGTTTGTTGTCACATAGGAGTCATACATGAAGATTCTGTGTGCTGACATTATAACAACAGGGAATCTGTCTCACTTCTATACAAGAGTTTGTTGTTACATAGGAGTCATACATGAAGATTCCTTGTGCTGGCATTATAACAACAGGGAATCTGTGTCACTTCTCTACAAGAGTTTGTTGTCACATAGGAGTCATACATGAAGATTCTGTGTGCTGGAATTATAACAACAGGGAATCTGTCTCATTTGTCTAAAAGAGTTTGTTGTTACATAGGAGTCATACATGAAGATTCTGTGTGCTGGAATTATAACAACAGGGAATCTGTCTCATTTGTCTAAAAGAGTTTGTTGTTACATAGGAGTCATACATGAAGATTCTGTGTGCTGGCATTATAACAACAGGGAATCTGTCTCACTTCTCTACAAGAGTTTGTTGTCACATAGGAGTCATACATGAAGATTCTGTGTGCTGGAATTATAACAGCAGGGAGTCTGTCTCACTTCTCTACAAGAGTTTGTTGTCACATAGGAGTCATACAAGAAGATTCTCTGTGCTGGAATTATAACAACAGGGAATCTGTCTCATTTCTCTAGAATAGTTTGTTGTCACATAGGAGTCATACATGAAGATTCTGTGTGCTGGAATTATAACAACAGGGAATCTGTCTCACTTCTATATAAGAGTTTGTTGTTACATACGACTCATACATGAAGATTCTGTGTACTGGCATTATAACAACAGGGAATCTGTCTCACTTCTATACAAGAGTTTGTTGTCACATAGGAGTCATACATGAAGATTCTCTGTGCTGGAATTATAACAACAGGGAATCTGTCTCACGTCTCTACAAGAGTTTGTTGTTACATACGAGTCATACATGAAGATTCTGTGTGCTGGCATTATAACAACAGGGAATCTGTCTCACTTCTCCACAAGAGTTTGTTGTTACATAGAAATCATACATGAAGATTTTGTATGCTGGCATTATAACAACAGGGAATCTGTCTCACTTCTCTACAAGAGTTTGTTGTCACATAGGAGTCATACATGAAGATTCTGTGTGCTGGCATTATAACAACAGGGAATCTGTGTCACTTCTCTACAAGAGTTTGTTGTCACATAGGAGTCATACATGAAGATTCTGTGTGCTGGAATTATAACAACAGGGAATCTGTCTGACTTCTATACAGGAGTTTGTGGTTACATACGATTCATACATGAAGATTCTGTGTGCTGGAATTATAACAGCAGAGAGTCTGTCTCACTTCTCCAGAAGAGTTTGTTGTCACATAGGAGTCATACATGAAGATTCTGTGTGCTGGAATTATAACAGCAAGGAATCTGTCTCACTTCTCTACAAGAGCTTGTTGTCAAATTGGAGTCAGACATGAAGATTCTGTGTGCTGGAATTATAACAACTGGGAATCTGTCTCATTTCTCTACAAGAATTTGTTGTCACATAGGAGTCATACATGAAGATATTGTGTGCTGGAATTATAACAACAGGGAATCTGTGTCACTTCTCTACAAGAGCTTGTTGTCACATACGAGTCATACATGAAGATTCTGTGTGCTGGCATTATAACAACAGGGAATCTGTGTCACTTCTCTACAAGAGCTTGTTGTCACATAGGAGTCATACATGAAGATTCTGTGTGCTGGAATTATAACAACAGGGAATTTGTGTCACTTCTCTACAAGAGCTTGTTGTCACATAGGAGTCATACATGAAGATTCTGTGTGCTGACATTATAACAGGGAATCTGTCACACTTCTCTACAAGAGTTTGTTGTCACATAGGAATCATACATGAGCATTGTGCGTGCTGATATTATAACAGCAGGGAGTCTGTCTCACTTCTCTACAAGAGTTTGTTGTCAGATAGGAGTCATACACGAAGATTCTGTGTTCTGACATTATAACAACAGGGAATCTGTCTCACATAGAGTTTGTTGTCACATAGGAGTCATACATGAAGATTCTGTGTGCTGGAATTATAACAACAGGGAATCTGTCTGACTTCTATACAGTAGTTTGTTGTTACATACGAGTCATACATGAAGATTCTTTGTGCTGGAATTATAACAGCAGAGAGTCTGTCTCACTTCTCTAGAATAGTTTGTTGTCACATAGGAGTCATACATGAAGATTCTGTGTGCTGGAATTATAACAACAGGGAATCTGTCTCACTTCTATACAAGAGTTTGTTGTTACATACGAGTCATACATGAAGATTCTGTGTGCTGAAATTATAACAACAGGGAATCTGTCTCACTTCTCTACAAGAGTTTGTTGTCACATAAGAGTCATACATGAAGATTCTGTGTGCTGGCATTATAACAGCAAGGAATCTGTCTCACTTCTCTACAAGAGCTTGTTGTCACATAGGAGTCATACATGAAGATTCTGTGTGCTGGAATTATAACAACAGGGAACCTGTCTCACTTCTCTACAAGAGCTTGTTGTCACATAGGAGTTATACATGAAGATTCTGTGTGCTGGCATTATAACAACAGGGAATCTGTGTCACTTCTCTACAAGAGCTTGTTGTCACATAGGAGTCATACATGAAGATTCTGTGTGCTGGAATTATAACAACAGGGAATCTGTGTCACTTCTCTACAAGAGCTTGTTGTCACATAGGAGTCATACATGAAGATTCTGTGTGCTGACATTATAACAACAGGGAATCTGTCTCACTTCTCTACAAGAGTTTGTTGTCACATAGGAGTCATACATGAAGATTTTGTGCGCTGACATTATAACAACAGGGAATCTGTCTCATTTCTCTACAAGAGCTTGTTGTCACATAGGAGTCATACATGAAGATTCTGTGTGCTGACATTATAACAACAGGGAATCTGTCTCACTTCTCTTCAAGAGCTTGTTGTCACAAAGGAGTCATACATGAAGATTCTGTGTGCTGACATTATAACAACAGGGAATCTGTCTCACTTCTCTACAAGAGCTTGTTGTCACATAGGAGTCATACATGAAGATTCTGTGTGCTGACATTATAACAACAGGGATTCTGTTTCACTACTCTACAAGAGTTTGTTGTCACATAGGAATCATACATGAAGATTCTGTGTGCTGACATTATAACAGCAGGGAATCTGTCTCACTTCTCTACAAGAGTTTGTTGTCACATAGGAATCATACATGAAGGTTCTGTGTGCTGACATTATAACAACAGGGAATCTGTCTCACTTCTCTACAAGAGTTTGTTGTCACATAGGAATCATACATGAAGATTCTGTGTGCTGACATTATAACAGCAGGGAATCTGTCTCACTTCTCTACAAGAGTTTGTTGTCACATAGGAATCATACATGAAGGTTCTGTGTGCTGACATTATAACAACAGGGAATCTGTCTCACTTCTCTACAAGAGTTTGTTGTCACATAGGAATCATACATGAAGATTCTGTGTGCTGACATTATAACAGCAGGGAATCTGTCTCACTTCTCTACAAGAGTTTGTTGTCACATAGGAATCATACATGAAGGTTCTGTGTGCTGACATTATAACAACAGGGAATCTGTCTCACTTCTCTACAAGAGTTTGTTGTCACATAGGAATCATACATGAAGATTCTGTGTGCTGACATTATAACAGCAGGGAATCTGTCTCACTTCTATACAACACTTTGTTGTCACATAGGAAGCATACATTAAGTTTCTGTGTGCTGACATTATAACAACAGGGAATCTGTCTCACTTCTCTACAAGAGTTTGTTGTCACATAGGAATCATACATGAAGGTTCTGTGTGCTGACATTATAACAACAGGGAATCTGTCTCACTTCTCTACAAGAGTTTGTTGTCACATAGGAATCATACATGAAGATTCTGTGTGCTGACATTATAACAGCAGGGAATCTGTCTCACTTCTATACAACACTTTGTTGTCACATAGGAAGCATACATTAAGATTCTGTGTGCTGACATTATAACAACAGGGAATCTGTCTCACTTCTATACAAGAGTTTGATGTCACATAGGAGTCATACATGAAGATTCTGTGTGTTGGTATTATAACAACAGGGAATCTGTCTCACTTCTATACAAGAGTTTGATGTCACATAGGAATCATACAAGAAGATTCTGTGTGTTGGTATTATAACAACAGGGAATCTGTCTCACTTGTATACAAGAGTTTGATGTCACATAGGAATCATACAAGAAGATTCTGTGTGTTGGTATTATAACAACAGGGAATCTGTCTCACTTCTATACAAGAGTTTGATGTCACATAGGAATCATACAAGAAGATTCTGTGTGTTGGTATTATAACAACAGGGAATCTGTCTCACTTCTATACAAGAGTTTGATGTCACATAGGAATCATACAAGAAGATTCTGTGTGTTGGTATTATAACAACAGGGAATCTGTCTCACTTCTATACAAGAGTTTGATGTCACATAGGAATCATACAAGAAGATTCTGTGTGTTGGTATTATAACAACAGGGAATCTGTCTCACTTCTATACAAGAGTTTGATGTCACATAGGAGTCATACATGAAGATTCTGTGTGCTGGCATTATAACAACAGGGAATCTGTCTCACTTCTATACAAGAGTTTGATGTCACATAGGAGTCATACATGAAGATTCTGTGTGTTGGTATTATAACAACAGGGAATCTGTCTCACTTCTATACAAGAGTTTGATGTCACATAGGAGTCATACATGAAGATTCTGTGTGTTGGTATTATAACAACAGGGAATCTGTCTCACTTCTATACAAGAGTTTGATGTCACATAGGAATCATACAAGAAGATTCTGTGTGTTGGTATTATAACAACAGGGAATCTGTCTCACTTCTATACAAGAGTTTGATGTTACATAGGAGTCATACATGAAGATTCTCTGTGCTGGAATTATAACAACAGGGAATCTGTCTCACTTCTATACAAGAGTTTGTTGTCACATAGGAGTCATACATGAAGATTCTCTGTGCTGGAATTATAACAACAGGGAATCTGTCTCACTTCTCTAGAATAGTTTGTTGTCACATAGGAGTCATACATGAAGATTCTCTGTGCTGGAATTATAACAACAGGGAATCTGTCTCACTTCTCTACAAGCGTTTGTTGTCACATAGGAGTCATACATGAAGATTCTCTGTGCTGGAATTATAACAGCAGAGAGTCTGTCTCACTTCTCTAGAATAGTTTGTTGTCACATAGGAGTCATACATGAAGATTCTCTGTGCTGGAATTATAACAACAGGGAATCTGTCTCACTTCTCTACAAGCGTTTGTTGTCACATAGGAGTCATACATGAAGATTCTCTGTGCTGGAATTATAACAACAGGGAATCTGTCTCACTTCTATACAAGAGTTTGATGTTACATAGGAGTCATACATGAAGATTCTCTGTGCTGGAATTATAACAACAGGGAATCTGTCTCACTTCTCTACAAGCGTTTGTTGTCACATAGGAGTCATACATGAAGGTTCTGTGTGCTGGAATTATAACAACAGGGAATCTGTCTCACTTCTCCACAAGAGTTTGTTGTCACATAGAAATCATACATGAAGATTTTGTGTGCTGGCATTATAACAACAGGGCATCTGTCTCACTTCTATACAAGAGTTTGTTGTTACATAGGAGTCATACATGAAGATTCTGTGTGCTGGCATTATAACAACAGGGAATCTGTCTCACTTCTCTACAAGAGTTTGTTGTCACATAGGAGTCATACATGAAGATTCTGTGTGCTGACATTATAACAACAAGGAATCTGTCTCACTTCTATACAAGAGTTTGTTGTCACATAGGAGTCATACATTAAGATTCTGTGTGCTGACATTATAACAACAGGGAATCTGTCTCACTTCTATACAAGAGTTTGTTGTTACATAGGAGTCATACATGAAGATTCTGTGTGCTGGAATTATAACAACAAGGAATCTGTCTCACTTCTATACAAGAGTTTGTTGTCACATAGGAGTCATACATGAAGATTCTGTGTGCTGACATTATAACAACAGGGAATCTGTCTCACTTCTCTACAAGAGTTTGTTGTTACATAGGAGTCATACATGAAGATTCTGTGTGCTGACATTATAACAACAGGGAATCTGTCTCACTTCTCTACAAGAGTTTGTTGTTACATAGGAGTCATACATGAAGATTCTGTGTGCTGACATTAAAACATCAGGGAATCTGTCTCACTTCTCTACAAGAGTTTGTTGTTACATAGGAGTCATACATGAAGATTCTGTGTGCTGACATTATAACAACAGGGAATCTGTCTCACTTCTATACAAGAGTTTGTTGTTACATAGGAGTCATACATGAAGATTCTGTGTGCTGGAATTATAACAACAAGGAATCTGTCTCACTTCTATACAAGAGTTTGTTGTCACATAGGAGTCATACATGAAGATTCTGTGTGCTGACATTATAACAACAGGGAATCTGTCTCACTTCTATACAAGAGTTTGTTGTTACATAGGAGTCATACATGAAGATTCCTTGTGCTGGCATTATAACAACAGGGAATCTGTGTCACTTCTCTACAAGAGTTTGTTGTCACATAGGAGTCATACATGAAGATTCTGTGTGCTGGAATTATAACAACAGGGAATCTGTCTCATTTGTCTAAAAGAGTTTGTTGTTACATAGGAGTCATACATGAAGATTCTGTGTGCTGGAATTATAACAACAGGGAATCTGTCTCATTTGTCTAAAAGAGTTTGTTGTTACATAGGAGTCATACATGAAGATTCTGTGTGCTGGCATTATAACAACAGGGAATCTGTCTCACTTCTCTACAAGAGTTTGTTGTCACATAGGAGTCATACATGAAGATTCTGTGTGCTGGAATTATAACAGCAGGGAGTCTGTCTCACTTCTCTACAAGAGTTTGTTGTCACATAGGAGTCATACAAGAAGATTCTCTGTGCTGGAATTATAACAACAGGGAATCTGTCTCATTTCTCTAGAATAGTTTGTTGTCACATAGGAGTCATACATGAACATTCTGTGTGCTGGAATTATAACAACAGGGAATCTGTCTCACTTCTATATAAGAGTTTGTTGTTACATACGACTCATACATGAAGATTCTGTGTACTGGCATTATAACAACAGGGAATCTGTCTCACTTCTATACAAGAGTTTGTTGTCACATAGGAGTCATACATGAAGATTCTCTGTGCTGGAATTATAACAACAGGGAATCTGTCTCACGTCTCTACAAGAGTTTGTTGTTACATACGAGTCATACATGAAGATTCTGTGTGCTGGAATTATAACAACAGGGAATCTGTCTCACTTCTCCACAAGAGTTTGTTGTTACATAGAAATCATACATGAAGATTTTGTGTGCTGGCATTATAACAACAGGGAATCTGTCTCACTTCTCTACAAGAGTTTGTTGTCACATAGGAGTCATACATGAAGATTCTGTGTGCTGGCATTATAACAACAGGGAATCTGTGTCACTTCTCTACAAGAGTTTGTTGTCACATAGGAGTCATACATGAAGATTCTGTGTGCTGGAATTATAACAACAGGGAATCTGTCTGACTTCTATACAGGAGTTTGTGGTTACATACGATTCATACATGAAGATTCTGTGTGCTGGAATTATAACAGCAGAGAGTCTGTCTCACTTCTCCAGAAGAGTTTGTTGTCACATAGGAGTCATACATGAAGATTCTGTGTGCTGGAATTATAACAGCAAGGAATCTGTCTCACTTCTCTACAAGAGCTTGTTGTCAAATTGGAGTCATACATGAAGATTCTGTGTGCTGGAATTATAACAACTGGGAATCTGTCTCATTTCTCTACAAGAATTTGTTGTCACATAGGAGTCATACATGAAGATATTGTGTGCTGGAATTATAACAACAGGGAATCTGTGTCACTTCTCTACAAGAGCTTGTTGTCACATACGAGTCATACATGAAGATTCTGTGTGCTGGCATTATAACAACAGGGAATCTGTCTCACTTCTCTACAAGAGCTTGTTGTCACATAGGAGTCATACATGAAGATTCTGTGTGCTGGAATTATAACAACAGGGAATTTGTGTCACTTCTCTACAAGAGCTTGTTGTCACATAGGAGTCATACATGAAGATTCTGTGTGCTGACATTATAACAGGGAATCTGTCACACTTCTCTACAAGAGTTTGTTGTCACATAGGAATCATACATGAGCATTGTGCGTGCTGATATTATAACAGCAGGGAGTCTGTCTCACTTCTCTACAAGAGTTTGTTGTCAGATAGGAGTCATACACGAAGATTCTGTGTTCTGACATTATAACAACAGGGAATCTGTCTCACATAGAGTTTGTTGTCACATAGGAGTCATACATGAAGATTCTGTGTGCTGGAATTATAACAACAGGGAATCTGTCTGACTTCTATACAGTAGTTTGTTGTTACATACGAGTCATACATGAAGATTCTTTGTGCTGGAATTATAACAGCAGAGAGTCTGTCTCACTTCTCTAGAATAGTTTGTTGTCACATAGGAGTCATACATGAAGATTCTGTGTGCTGGAATTATAACAACAGGGAATCTGTCTCACTTCTCTACAAGAGTTTGTTGTCACATAAGAGTCATACATGAAGATTCTGTGTGCTGGCATTATAACAGCAAGGAATCTGTCTCACTTCTCTACAAGAGCTTGTTGTCACATAGGAGTCATACATGAAGATTCTGTGTGCTGGAATTATAACAACAGGGAACCTGTCTCACTTCTCTACAAGAGCTTGTTGTCACATAGGAGTTATACATGAAGATTCTGTGTGCTGGCATTATAACAACAGGGAATCTGTGTCACTTCTCTACAAGAGCTTGTTGTCACATAGGAGTCATACATGAAGATTCTGTGTGCTGGAATTATAACAACAGGGAATCTGTGTCACTTCTCTACAAGAGCTTGTTGTCACATAGGAGTCATACATGAAGATTCTGTGTGCTGACATTATAACAACAGGGAATCTGTCTCACTTCTCTACAAGAGTTTGTTGTCACATAGGAGTCATACATGAAGATTTTGTGCGCTGACATTATAACAACAGGGAATCTGTCTCATTTCTCTACAAGAGCTTGTTGTCACATAGGAGTCATACATGAAGATTCTGTGTGCTGACATTATAACAACAGGGAATCTGTCTCACTTCTCTTCAAGAGCTTGTTGTCACAAAGGAGTCATACATGAAGATTCTGTGTGCTGACATTATAACAACAGGGAATCTGTCTCACTTCTCTACAAGAGCTT
This sequence comes from Deroplatys truncata, assembly GCA_030765065.1. Classification (NCBI taxonomy): domain Eukaryota; kingdom Metazoa; phylum Arthropoda; class Insecta; order Mantodea; family Mantidae; genus Deroplatys; species Deroplatys truncata. The sequence continues at coordinate 3,506,695 of CM060984.1, forward strand.
GTTGTCACATAGGAGTCATACATGAAGATTCTGTGTGCTGACATTATAACAACAGGGATTCTGTTTCACTACTCTACAAGAGTTTGTTGTCACATAGGAATCATACATGAAGATTCTGTGTGCTGACATTATAACAGCAGGGAATCTGTCTCACTTCTCTACAAGAGTTTGTTGTCACATAGGAATCATACATGAAGATTCTGTGTGCTGACATTATAACAACAGGGAATCTGTCTCACTTCTCTACAAGAGTTTGTTGTCACATAGGAATCATACATGAAGATTCTGTGTGCTGACATTATAACAGCAGGGAATCTGTCTCACTTCTCTACAAGAGTTTGTTGTCACATAGGAATCATACATGAAGGTTCTGTGTGCTGACATTATAACAACAGGGAATCTGTCTCACTTCTCTACAAGAGTTTGTTGTCACATAGGAATCATACATGAAGATTCTGTGTGCTGACATTATAACAGCAGGGAATCTGTCTCACTTCTCTACAAGAGTTTGTTGTCACATAGGAATCATACATGAAGGTTCTGTGTGCTGACATTATAACAACAGGGAATCTGTCTCACTTCTCTACAAGAGTTTGTTGTCACATAGGAATCATACATGAAGATTCTGTGTGCTGACATTATAACAGCAGGGAATCTGTCTCACTTCTATACAACACTTTGTTGTCACATAGGAAGCATACATTAAGATTCTGTGTGCTGACATTATAACAACAGGGAATCTGTCTCACTTCTCTACAAGAGTTTGTTGTCACATAGGAATCATACATGAAGGTTCTGTGTGCTGACATTATAACAACAGGGAATCTGTCTCACTTCTCTACAAGAGTTTGTTGTCACATAGGAATCATACATGAAGATTCTGTGTGCTGACATTATAACAGCAGGGAATCTGTCTCACTTCTATACAACACTTTGTTGTCACATAGGAAGCATACATTAAGATTCTGTGTGCTGACATTATAACAACAGGGAATCTGTCTCACTTCTCTACAAGAGTTTGTTGTCACATAGGAATCATACATGAAGGTTCTGTGTGCTGACATTATAACAACAGGGAATCTGTCTCACTTCTCTACAAGAGTTTGTTGTCACATAGGAATCATACATGAAGATTCTGTGTGCTGACATTATAACAACAGGGAATCTGTCTCACTTCTCTACAAGAGTTTGTTGTCACATAGGAATCATACATGAAGATTCTGTGTGCTGACATTATAACAGCAGGGAATCTGTCTCACTTCTATACAACACTTTGTTGTCACATAGGAAGCATACATTAAGATTCTGTGTGCTGACATTATAACAACAGGGAATCTGTCTCACTTCTCTACAAGAGTTTGTAGTCACATAGGAATCATACATGAAGATTCTGTGTGCTGACATTATAACAACAGGGAATTTGTCTCACTTCTCTACAAAACTTTGTTGTCACATAGGAATCATATATGAGCATTGTGCATGCTGATATTATAACACTAACAAGCTATAACACTGAAACATGAGATCTTGCAACATATCAACGTCTCTACAGCACAGACTTTGTATCAGTTGATTATCCAGCAAGGGACAGATCCTGTTAGAAACAGTGCAGTGCAAGCAATTCCATATTATACAGCCACATGTTGAACAAAGGCTCTGTATAAGGAATACAGAAAGTTAAGTGTTTGTTAGCTGAATGCATAAAACATACCTCCTTGTTCAGTTTGGAGAAATTCACCTCTGATAAAGAAGGCAGTGGTGGGTAATAACCTGTGGACACTTTGTCTTGAAACTGTTTCATGATGGCAGACAGTCGAGCACAGTTATACAACACGAAACATGCCCCTGCAACAAACAATACTTGCTATAGCTTACATATGTCTAAGACCATCTATTACTTCAATACTATAAAATGAGGAACTTTCTATGCATGTGGGATAGTTTCACTATGGGCACCCTATTCAAGTATATTACTTCGGAAGTAACATTTACTTAAACAGTCCATGCTACAAAAGTAGGTTACTCTGGAAACAATGGAGAACTCCACTGCAATTTACGAGAGTAATTCCAAGTAAGGTCTCCAATTTTTTTTAAAATACAAAGAAACTTTTATTGCCAACAAATGGTACATAGTTTTGAAGCTTTAACATTTGTCTATTTTTCTACATAATCGCCATTTTGGTCGATGCATTTTTGTAGACGCTGTGGCAGTTTTTGTATGCCTATGTCATACCAGCTTGCTGCCATGCTCTTGAAAAAGTGATGGACCTCATTTTTCACTTCATCGTCGTCACCAAAGCACCTTACAGCCAAGTGGTAGTCAATGGGTGCTAAGTCTGGACTATAGGGTGGATGGGTGATGGTTTCCCATCCAAACTGTTACAGAAGATTCATGGTTTGATGGGCGGTGTGGGGGTGAGCATTGTCATGGAGAAGGGTTATGCCCTTGCTCAACATTCCTCTTCTACGGTTCTGAATTGCCCGTCTGAGTTTTTTTAAAGTCTGACAATACCTGTCAGCATTTATTGTTGTCCCAGGATCCATAAAGTTGACCAACAATATCCCCTTTCGATCTCAAAACACAGTTGTCATGTCTTTACTGGCAGACTGTGTTCTCTTGAATTTTCGCGGCTTGGGTGAACTGGAATGCCGCCACTCACATGATTGTTGTTTGGTCTCAGGTGTGAAGTGGAAAGCCCAGGTTTCATCTCCCGTGACTATTGAATCCAAAAGATTGTCCTTTTCATCTGCATAGCGTTGAAGGAATTGGCGGGAGGTTTCAGCGCGTTGCCTTTTGTGATCTTCTGTCAGCATTCTTGGGACCCATCTTGCGCACACCTTCCGAAATTTTAATTCTTCAATCAAACTCTGATGAATAGTGCTTCGAGAAATCTCAGGAACAACAATGCAGAGCTCGTCGAGAGTGATCCGCCGATCTTGAAGCACGATTAGTTCAACCTTTGCGATTGTTTCGTCAGAAATGGACGGTCTCCCGCATCTTTCCTTGTCATGAATTTCCGTGCGACTATTTGCAAATTCTCTACACCACTTGCGGACATTTTTGACATCCATACAAGACTCTCCATACACTTCCATCAACTGTTCGATGAATTTCGACAGTTTTAACCCCTTTTGCTTTCAAAAAGCAAATAACTGCACGAACTTCGCACCTGGCGGTAGTGGCTAACGGGAGCTCCATTATAACTGGCTACCAACCCAAGACTGAGGGCGCTAAGAGATGTGCGGTGGTTCGGAAGAGAGTGGGGGGAGGAAGGAAAAAAGCAGTATGGTGGGATTACCCTCGTACTTGAAGTGATCGGGGATAAGCTTATATGCGACAGGAAAAGGTGTGGGAGAATGCTAGTTGATCAGTCAGTCAAAGGGATAAATATTTTATTAATTGTTCCTTCACACAAGCCATGTGTAGGAGAATGTTGGAAAGGTAGAATCAGATGACTGATTCTACCTTTCCTGGTCAGTCCTGGGCTGGACTGCCATAGCTGGAATTTGAACCACGGATTGCTCTAACCAACTGAGCTATCATGGCAACATGCTGGACAACATTAAATTGTATCTTTCCAGCCTTCATTTCAGCTTTCATGAAAGAACAATTAATTACCATTGATTGAGGTAACAGTGAAATTGAGTTTTATTTAAGGACACTCTTTAACTACTATGGCTCTTAGCATCCCATTGGTAATTTAGCTCAGAAGCCTTTTTATCAGTCATGCCCAACCAATTGTGTATTTTTGTTAAACATCTCCTTCAATGTGAAGAGTCTAGGATCGTACCAGCCTACAAGAGTCACTGTCAACAATTACTTTAAACAGGGTAACAATGTCTCATGCCATTTTTTGAAATGTTTGGTTATCCATCCTTAAAAACAAACACTCTACAGCTGTCAGAGGAAACAATATTCCAAGTAAACAGATGCAATGTAATGAGCGTTCCTTACATTAAAACATGTCTCAACAATTTGTAGGTAGCATTTGGATTCATCCTGTACAACTGGCCATGATTTACCAACTACTATGAAAACAGAAGACGCAGAAAAAAAAAAATGAATTGAATAAGTTTACAGTGCTCGAATATGCATGTGATACCAATGACAAAATATTTTAATAGAAAGTTTTGCTCTATTTCCTTTGTACTTAAGGTGTAATCACGTTTCCTAGCACGGCATGTTAAATACTTGAATAAAGACAGAAAATTGCTAACATCAGATATCAGTGAAGCAATATTTTATACTTAACTGAGATTATTTTTTGAAATTGTGGCAGACTATGTGTCGCTTTCAAAGAGGTTAAGTTGGAAGTTTAAGCCTGGTGGCCATGCAACAAGGCCTCCTTGTGCTATCCATCTCTTGGGGAAGATGGTGACACACAACAGCCACTATACATATCACAATAGCCACCCCGCAACCCTTGTCTGGACTAACTGTTAAATAGGAATTATGTTTTTTCGAAAACTAAGTTACTGTTATTTCTCACTTGAATACTGATGTTTATCCTTATGTGAAACATCAGAAATACAAAAATCTCATGTGTTACACTCACATGACTTTCTCTACTCTTGTACAAACTATTTTTACAAACGCTTATTCTCCATATGCTTCATGTTAATCTTATTGCTAATTTTCTTGTAGATGCAAGGGGAATTGGTAGGCTTTAAGCGACAGTCAAATAATTTAAGAGCTGGTTGCTATGTGGAGTATTCCATTCTCTTTGCATTACCAGGACAAAAAAAATTAAATAACGAATTTCAGAAATAGTATAAGTATTGGAAAATTTAAGGGAATAACAAGCAATATCTCGAAAATGGTTCACTCAACAAAAAAGTATATGACATAAATTGTGTATTTTAATGTGATCTACATTTTTTGTGTAGTAAAATTTTGTCTATCTCTTATGGTTTACCAGTTATGCAAAAGTCGTTCACAATGAAGAATACTTTTGTAGACATTCCCAGAAAATTCGAGATATACATTTTATTTGTCATGAAAATATCTTAAACATATGATATTTTAATCAAAATCGTTAGAGCCATTTTTGAGAAAATTAAAATTTTCGAAAAATGTTCCATGTAAAGGGTAATCTGGGCTGGGGGAATTTTCTTGAAAACCTTTGTATCACATCTCTGGAAGATACTGAACCTAAATACCAAGGTGCCAGTTTGCTCTATCTAAGTAGTAGACAACACACTAACAATGTGGATTTGATAAGATCAGTGAACTTGCCCATACACTAACCACAAGGTGTAGCTAAGTGTTGTACTCACATGTAAGTACCTCTTCTTCACTAACATAAACTTTCATTGCAACCACAAAAAGAAAGCAATAGTCAGATTTCTAAAAAGCAGGTCACTATATGATGGCTTTCAATTTTCACATTCTTTGCATGACCAGGAGAAAGCACAAATTACCACTAGAAAAAAGTATAACTATTTGAAAATTCAAACAATAAGAAAGAATATCTTGGAAATGATTAATGCCACAGAAAATTTTGAGAAAAATTGGGTGCTGTAACGAAATATACATTTTCTGTGTAATAAGATTTTGTCTATCTGTTACGGATTACGAATTATACAAAAGTGTCATTATTTTTATATAAAATTGCTTAAAATATTGAACTTATACAAAATTAATTATGTAAAATAGTTTCAAAACATTGGACAAAGATGAAATTCATGAAACACAGTTGCTGGCTTATCCAACGCTGCAGCTTTTTAAACTCAAATGACAAATTAATTCATTTCTTTTACACTTTCTTTATGAGGTTATTCTATAATGTTCCCTGCCATTGTAAGTGTAAAGTGGTACATTTCCTATAACCAGAGACTGCAGCTTCAGCAGAATGCCTTACATCTTTGTAATTCAAACGCCACACTTGCCTGTTTTTATATAAATGCCTCTTGGATTATTATTCATTCCTTTATTATTAAAAATTGCCTACATGTGTAATTAATTCATTAGTGTAACTGCTACAATGAATGTTATTTATTGCCTTCCAGTCAGTTGATATTCTCTTTACAAGCAACAATGAGTGTCATCGTGTAAAGAGGTAACAGTAGGAAGGGTTTTAATTATCGCTTGCTGTCAGATCATACCTCCTTCGACAGCAACAATGTGTGCCCGAGCTAAAATGTCATATCATTGTTGTTCTAAATTTCTCTTTCTTTCAGTTTTCATTGTGATGTTGTTGTGCTAGTAACGTGCCAGTGTTCCTTTACGCAGTAAATTGCGAAGTTACATTAATACTTTTGGATCCGACATATTAACAGTAAAATACTTCTGTGAACAGTCAGTGAACTATGAAAAGAAATATTTCATTTCCCAACATATCAGTACGCACAAAAACACTTTCCAACGCTACTACGAACAACATTTATTTGGCAACTGTAACATCGTAATTTGCATTTGACTTATGTAAAGCTAGAATCCCTTTGGAATCCTACCTTAAGACAGTTTTTGGAGAAGTATATGCATGAATCTGTGCCCACTGAGTCAAGTTTGCGAAAATGTTACAATGATGTAATGTAAGTTGTTAAAGGTGAACTAAAAAATAAAAAGATCTAGATTTCAATCGACAAGTCGTTGTTGCCATGTTGGACAATTACATCCTTCAGAAGAAGAATCAATAAAAGCATTTCTGTTTACAACAGTGTGTCTGGAAAAAGTTAATACTTCAACTGTCGCACAGTTACTGTGGCCTCAAGAAATTCAATACTACAATGTATTACTCTTCATCTCAGATGCTCCATCATACATCAAAACCGCTGGGACAACTTTTAATTGCAATTTAGTTTTATTTATGGACACTCTTTAACTGCTATGGTCCTTAGTGTCCCATTCTATACTGGGCGTGAAACACCGGTAATTTTGCTCAGAAGCCTCTTTATCAGGCTTGAGGTTCTTTTACGTGCCATAAATCTACGACACAGGACCACCGGCTTTACTTCCCTTCCGAAGGAAGCCATGCTAAGGATTTTTATGCCCCGGGTTTGAAGCCACGACCTCAGGAACTAGAGGCTAGCATGGTAACCACTACACCATGGAGGACAACTTTTAAGGTGCCATTTCCAAACATACTTCATGTGACCTGCATAGCACATGGTTTTCACAGGGTATCAGAAGAGATACAAAGCTCATTTCCGGATGTCGATAAATTGATTTCAATTATGATTTGTGAAAGATCCATCAAGGATTCAGACATTTAAAGACCTCTGTCCCCTGAATTATCATAACGAGATGGGGAATATGGATTTCAGCAGCAGATTACTGTGCTTCAAATTTCGTGAGTATAACTAAGGTGGTTGCCGCTCTGGAGCACGAGCCATCTTCAATTGTAGGAGCAAAGAAATTTCGCAAGTTTCATTGCGGCTGAGTTCTGTTTCCTGCCAGCTTTAAGAAAGTGATGATGATGATGAGATGCGGTTTAAGGGCGCTAAACTACTAAGGTCATCAGCGCCCTTACAATGTATAAAATATAAAGTCAAAAGGATAAAAGAACCGCATAATTAAAAAACGGGACAGAAACCCGTGATGTCCAAAAAGGCTAAAATTAACAATAATATAACAATAACAATAACAACAAGAATAACAATAACAACAATAACAATAACAACAATAATAATACAAATATCTGAAAAAAAAACCAACAGACTAAAATCATGGTCACTAAAAGAATAAAACGTGTCAAGAACTGTAGAATGCAAGGAACATGAGCGCCTTATGACCGGGGAGAAGGGCCCCATTAAAACTAACAATATAAAATCAAACAGCTAAAAGGCGCTCAGCGCATCAAATGCGATGGCTAAAACCAATGTCAGTGATAAAACGTAAAAGACATTCTACAGCATGCGCGTCGTCTGCCAACACGTTGGCTAGGCCAACAGGCAGACCCACGCGAACGCGCAGTGGAGCTAAAACTTGACACTCGGTTAAAATGTGACGGACCGTTAAGGGCACGTCACACTGACCACACAGAGGTGCGGGATCACCACTTAACAGGTATCTATGACTAAAAAGGCAATGTCCGATACGAAGGCGTGTTAAAAGTACCTCTTCCCGACGAGAAGCACGGGAAGAGGTAGCCCAGACTAGCGGAAGAGGTTTAACCTCCCGCAACTTGTTCCCCCGGAGGGCCGTCCACTCATCGCGCCAGCGCGAGAGGATGCGGCGACGTAAAATAACACACGAATCTGACGAGGGAACAACAGAAGTAAAAAATCTGGGTAATAAAATCGCCGATTTCGCAGCGGCGTCGACCGACTCATTCCCTGAGATACCCACATGACCTGGAATCCACATAAAAGAGACGCTGATGCCAGAGGCACCAAGCGAATGGAGCAGGTCATGAATGCGCTGTACAAGGGGGTGGTAAGTGTACAGTGCGCGAATACTTTCAAGAGCACTCAGGGAGTCGGAACAAATAAAACAGTGCCGTAAGTCGTGCCGCTGAATATATAAAAGAGACTGATAAATGCTAAAAAGTTCGGCGGTAAAAATCGAACATTGCTCTGGTAAACGAAAAGTAAAACTATTTCCACCACAAAAAAAGGCACATCCTACTCCAGCATCAGTCTTAGATCCATCAGTAAAGATAAAAGGCAAGTCCCCAAATTGCGACTGAAATTCTAAAAACGCTGATCTAAAGACTGAAGAAGGGGTCTCATTCTTCGGCATTGACGATAGCCCAAGGTGACAGAGGGCCTCAGCGCGCGACCATGGAGGAAAACTCGTTTCCCCTCGGGTAAGGGCCGGCGCTGACGTAACGTCCAAATGCCGAAGTAGCAGTCGAAATCGAACCCCTGGAGGGAGCAATGCAGAGGAGCTAACTAAATATTGCCGGTCAAGTGAATCCTCGAAAAATGCCGCGAAAGACGGGTGGTCAGGCAAGCTGGAGAGTCGACAGGCATAGCTGCACAACAGCATCTCACGCCTGGAGGACAGCGGAGGCTCTGCAGCTTCAGCGTAAAGACTGGGCACGGGGCTAGTTGGAAACGCCCCTGTAGCGACTCTAATACCACGATGATGAATGGGATCCAAGCGACGTAACACAGATGGACGTGCCGATGAAAAGACAATACACCCGTAATCAAGTTTGGATCGGACCAAAGAGCGATATAGACGCAGAAGGATGGTCCGATCAGCTCCCCAGGGTGTGCCACTTAAAACACGTAAAATATTAAGAGAACGGTCACACTTTACTTTTAAAAAGGAAACGTGCGAGGTCCAACACAACTTCCTGTCAAAAATCAACCCCAAAAATTTCGCCTCGTCTGCAAACGGAAGTATCCCTGGCCCAAGATGGAGAGAGGGCGGAGGGAAATACTTCCGGCGCCAAAAGTTGATGCAGACGGATTTCTCGGCGGAGAAATTAAAGCCGTTGGCGTTACTCCAGGCGTAGAGACGGTCGATACAGATCTGGAGACGGCGTTCGAGTAGACAGGTCCGCCGTGAACTACAATAAATAGCGAAATCGTCAACAAAAAGGGACGAAGAAATGCCAGGTGGAATACAATCAACAATGGGGTTGATAGCAATCGCAAAAAGTGTGACACTGAGTACAGAGCCCTGCGGTACTCCGTTCTCTTGAATAAAACGACGAGATAAAACTGAGCCCACACGTACACGAAAGACGCGGTCCGTCATAAACTCCCGAAGAAATATGGGAAGACGACCGCGGATATTCCAATCGTGAAGTGTACGTAAAATGCCGCCCCTCCAACAAGTGTCATAAGCTTTCTCCAGGTCAAAAAATACAGCCACAGTTTGACACTTTCTCAGAAATCCATTAATATGCGTCGACAAGCACACCAGACGGTAGAGCGATAGCGACGAAACCCGCACTGAGCGTTCGCTAGAAGTTTCTGAGACTCAAGCCACCATGTCAACCGCCCGTTGATCATGCGCTCCATCACCTTGCAAATGCAACTGGTGAGGGAGATAGGGCGGTAGCTGGAAGGTAGTTGGCGATCCTTCCCAGGCTTAAGTATAGGGACAATGGTGGCTTCGCGCCAAACGGAAGGAAAAATGCCGTCTTGCCAAATACGGTTATAGACCTGTAAGAGAAAGAGTTTACTGTCGGCTGAAAGGTTCTTTAACATCAGGACATGAATGCCGTCCGGCCCAGGAGCGGAGTGCCGAGAGCAATGAAGAGCGTGCTCCAGCTCCCTCATTGTGAATAGTTCGTTATAGCATTCATCATTAGCAGACCGAAAAGTATATGATGCGGAATCCAGCCGGTCTTTAATAGAGCGAAAGCCGGCGGAATAATGGTCTGAACTGGAAACCGCCTCAAAGGCAGCACCCAGAGTGTTAGCGATGGCAGCCGGATCCACTATGGTGGCATTAGAAACCTGAAGGCCAGAAACAGTACAATGTGACACTTTACCTGAGAAGCGACGAAGTTTATCCCAAACAACGGATGAAGGCGTAAAACGATTAAAACACTCGACAAAACGAGCCCAAGATGCCTTCTTGCTATCCTGAATAATGCGACGAGCCCTGGCGCGCGATTGTTTAAAAGTCACCAAATTATCAAGTGTAGGGTGTCGCCGAAACACCCTAAGTGCAGTCCTACGGGCACGAACGGCGTCCCGACAATCCTCGTTCCACCACGGAACAGGTGGCCGCCGAGGTTGGGAGGATGAACGGGGTATTACACGTTCGGCGGCAGAGAAAAGAATAGACGTAAGGTGCTGCACTAGTTGATTAATGTCGGAGAAGGGCTGGTCGTCAAAATGCACGAGGCTGGAATACAAGCTCCAGTCAGCTTTTTCGAATATCCAGGCAGGTACTCTGGAATGCTGTACGTGGTGCGACAGAAGAGAAACGATGCAGGGGTAATGGTCGCTGGAGTAGGTGTCAGCGACGACGTTCCACTGAAGACGACTAGCAAGCTGGAGGGAGCAAATGGCAAGGTCCAGGTGAGAGAATGTACCAGAAGAATCAGAAATAAAAGTAGGCTCACCTGTATTGAGGATTGAAAGATTGAACTGGTAAAAAATGTCGGAAAGAAGAGTTCCCCTCGCACAAGCCCTTGGCGAACCCCATAGTGGGTGATGGGCATTAAAATCTCCCAACAGAAGAAATGGTGTTGGGAGAGCGGACAGGAGAGATCGAATGTCCGCGGGAGCGAGAGGAGACGATGGAGGTGTATACACAGAACAAACAGAAAAGAAAAAACCGGGTAACTGCAGTCTAATGGCAACAGCTTGCAAGTCGGACGTAAGTGTGATAGTTTGAAAGTGAACGTCATTACGCACCAAAATCATGACACCACCATGAGCAGGAGTACCCTCCTCCGGTTCAAGGTCGTATCGAACCGGAGTATATCCTCGGAGATCAAAAGGATCGTGAGGGCGAAGCTTAGTCTCCTGCAAACATACGACCATAGGCGAATGGGAACGCAATAAAAGTTGCAGTTCCGCCCTATGCGATCGTACACCACGTACATTCCAGGTCAGGATAGCCATTAAGAAAAAAGGGGATAAACTGTCTATTTAGAAGGGCGGCTTAAAATTACCTTTTGTTTAACCTTGGGGCTCGGGCTTTTTGTATGGAGTTGGTCAGACTCCATAGCTTCCTCGGAGGAAGGGCCCACACGCTCAGTGCCAGAAACCGATTCAAGTGCCGTGAATCGGTTCTGGGTGGCGATGGGTGAGGAGTGCCGCTGAGCGCGGCTTGTCCCAGGACCTTCCTGGGACAGCGACCTCCGAGGAGGAGAAGGTGAACTTTTGTTACCGCACGCACGCGGAGGGTCTTTCAAAAAATCTTCCCTACGTAGTTTCTGCTTGGGCTTCTTTTCAGCGGCTTGCGATTTCATTGACTTTGGACCAGGTTTATAGGGCTTGGTAACAGTAGCTTTAATAGACGGCCGGATGGTAGTGGCGGTTAATCCAGTCAAGGTCCAGGTCTGAGTTTCGGCATCTACTCGTGGTACTGGCGAGGCAACAACAGAACTAAATGTGCCAGATCGCAGGAGTGAAGGTTGGCGCGCATGGAAACGCCTCCGGGCTTCGGCGAAGGAGAGTTTTTCCTTTACCCGGATCTCCTGGATCGCCTTCTCGTCCAAATACCGCGGACAGTCGGCAAACGAAGCAGAATGTGACCCTTTACAATTAACGCAGACGGGGGCTGTTGAACAGGCACCTTCGTGTGAGGGCTGGCTACATGTTGCACAGATGTTAACGGCACTCTTACATGAGACTTGCGTATGCCCAAAACGTTGGCACTTAAAACAACGCAGAGGTCTAGGAATATAAGGCCTCACAGAAATACGTTCGTACCCTGCGGAGATGCTCGTGGGCAGATCGACGCCATCAAATGTTAGAAACAGGGTACGAGTGGGTACCAATACGCCGTCGCGTTTGGCCTGCACTCGATGAACCGCTGTCACCTTCTGGTCTGCAAGATATTCGACCAGGTCCTCGTCCGATATGCCATCGAGGCTATGCGTGGTGACAACGCCTCGACAAGAATTCAAGGTGCGGTGCTTCTCAACACGGATAGGATAACCGTGGAGAAGCGTGGCGCTCAACAAGGAGTTACTTTGTGCCTCGGATTTGCTTTGCACTAACAACGAACCATTACGAAGCCGAGTGCAGGAAAGAACCGGACCAGCAATTGAGTCAATGCCCTTCTGGATGATAAAAGGGTTCACCTTCTCGAATGATTGTCCTTCCTCTGTCCGGGTAATCACTAAGTAACAACCAGCTGTTGGCGGTGCTACTTCTGTTACTAAAACTTTTCGGCGCTTGTTGTTTATAATGGAGAAAGGGTGCTCCATAGCGAAAAAAATCCTCCACCATTGCAACCGTCTCCGACCTCGGGCTCTGACTTCCCGGGCGTTACCCCGGCTTGGGTGAGTGGCCTATCTATACCTAGCTCACCCCAGGGTCACACCTCCCAGAACATAGACAGAGGGACCCAATCGCCGTCGGAAGCCAGCAGCTCATGCAATGGCCCCCCCGCGGGACTGCAGTTGAACAGCGGATACGAACAACAACCCTACATGACGACCCCGGGTGGTGGGGATGACGCCATTACCCACTCACCCAGCTGCGCACCAGTGCGCGGGTATCCGTCAGGCTGTGTCCACGGAGGATTTAAATAAAAAGATAAAAGGAACTAAAACTGTGTGGGCGTTTCGTACGCAAGGTAGGCCGGCCAGGAAGAAAAAGAGTTGTGTGAATGTCGTGGTGCGAAATGGTCGGAAAGGACAAGAGAAGAAAGAAACGACGGTGAGGTGCGGTATGAATGGAATGTAAAGAACGCACGAGAGCCTACCTTGGGTCCACCGGTCACGAGAAGAACCCACCTCGACCGGATGGGGGTGAGGGAATGAATGTGGCGATGATTGGCTCGGGAACCCCCGGGTGCGCCAAAAACCCGTACTCACATAAGGTGAGCCCCTGAGGGGTTTAAGAAAGTGAACAGCCTTTACGAAGTCAGTGAAATTGTGGATGATTGGAGAGGGGAATGGGGTTCATTAGTTAGCAAAAAGTGTAAATGGTGTTTCCGAAAAATCCTAACTTAGAAACATTTAAAAATCTCTACAAAATGACAATTCTATGGCAATAGAAATGGACCTTTCAATGTTTTAGATTTGCTCCAATTACCTCTGCAGATGTTGAGAGGTCATTTTCTCAGATGCAACATGACTCCAGAAGATTTAAAAAAGCATTTGGTTGTTCATGTGCAACCAGTAAGCCGATAATGCATAGGCCTTTAACAAACATTTTTATTTTTCTATCAAGTACAATTAGCATTTTGTTTAAAATTTTAAAGTTACTTTAAAAATATAATATAACGATGCTAACATAAATGCTGATTGTACAAATTGTCTGAATGGTTTAGTCTAGTAAATAATTAGGCATAATGCAAGCTTTTTCTATTACCTACTTTAGCTATTTATAATGGCTAAATTTGTTGTCTCTGTTTATGTATTGCCACTATTGTGGCAAGTTTGAACATGTTAGGTGTTTTAAGAAAGGTTAGTAGTGACAATTTTACAACATTATATTATTAATTAATACAATTGCACTGGGGATGCGGGAGGCAGATCATTCATCACTTCCAATGTATTTTTTTCCCTTTGTACTCAATTTCCATTATCTCCATAGAATCAGCTAACTCTACTGAATAAAAAGTAATGTCAAAAAATACAACAGTCTCCCATTTGATATCAAAGCACCAGTTAACAAATCTCAGTTGGAAAACAAACTCTTCAAATACCTACTTTAATAATCTTTGTAGGGCTTGTTGAAATATTTAGTCAATCGTAACCACGCACTAGGTGTGTGGGTGGGTGGGTGGGTGTGGGTGGGCGGGTGTGCGTGCGTGCGTGCGTGCGTGCGTGCGTGCGTGCGTGCGTGTATCATTTTGTTTGTGTACTCTTTCTGTGTTTACTCTTTTGTACACTGGTGTGCAAAACCTAAGGACGAAAGTAATCTTCGCATGATGTTACACTGCCAAATAATGTAGCTTGATAAAACTTGAATCATACATAGAGGGAACAGGCAACTAAACGAAATATGCAACGAGACGAACAGAAATGCCATAGACCATAAGCTACACTAAAGTCAATACGACATATGATGGCTCTCTAGATTTACAGAAACAGATACATGGTGCTTAAAAGGTGTATGATCATCACGGACAGCAGTGCATGCTCTGTATCGTGCTCCCATGCTGGCCACAAGCAGTTCTTGTGGTAGGGTGTTCCATTCCTCCACCAGCGCTGTTGGATGGCCGTTGATGCATGTGCTGCAATGTGTCTCCCCAAAGCATCCTACACGTGTTTGATGCGATTTAAATCGGGAGAACGGGCAGGCCACTCCATTTGCCGAATATCCTCTCATTCCAAGAGATCCTCTGCCTGCGTTGTTCGATGCGGTCGCACATTGTCATCCATAAAAATGAAGTCAGGGCCGACTGCAGCCCTGTAAAGATGCACATGGGGAAGGAGTACAGTATCACAATAACATTGACCAATGAGCGTACCATGTTCAAAGATTTGGAGGTCCGTGAGCCCATGCAACATTATGCCTCCCCAAACCATAACACCCGAACCACTAAAACGATCATCTTCAAAGATGTTCCTGGGTTCATTACATGTTCCGACCTCTCGCCAGATGAGGGTACGTCGAGAATCACTACTTAGACTGAATCTGCTCTCATCCAAGAAGAGCACGCAACCCCATCCTTGTTGGTCCAATTTTGACGCTCTTGGGACCATCGCCGATGTGCAGAGGTCAATGGAAAACAACGTACTGGCCTTCGAGCAAAGAGACCACCTCTGTATAGTCGCTGTGCCACTGTGTATCGTGAGATTACACCCGCTGTTTGGTGTGGATCCCTTCTTGCCTGTTGCACAATGTAGCGGTCGTCTGCTGCTGTAGTTGAGCGTGGTCGACCACCACCTCTCCTTGCTTGGGACAGCAGTACCTGTGGTCTGGAAGGTTCCCCATGCTGTTAGCAATTCCAAACCCCTGAGCAACACTCGTCACACTTTGCCCTTCTTTCAGTTTCCCAATGATTCTTCCCCGTGTGAAGTCATCCAAATGGTGTCTACGGGCCATGTTGCAATGAAGAACAGTGCACCGTAACAGCTCGCTAATTGCCACACACCGTCTTGTCCTGTTTTGTCAACTGCCCCGTGTTGCAGGACCAGACCCATTTGGCACTATAGGCTCGCTACACTCACGTCATGTGACGTCCAGCTTTCTGTGTACGTGTGAGAGACCTCCCGCACCTTCATCTACTTCCACCAAGTAGTTCATTTGTTATGTTACTTTACCCATCTCGTCCTTAGGTTTTGCACACCAGTGTATTTTGCTTCTGCCTTGACTGTAAAGGGCAGTCCCTACCTAGAGCAGAATGCTCATTGGGAGCTTATTTGTAAATAAATACAAAATAAATTATATTGGTGGTATTTGTATTATTTTACATGGAATAACAACTATCTTTTACCCCATGGCATTCTCAATGAAAAGTCAAAAGCTTTGCAAATATGTTGTTTTTTAACCCCAATGTGTTCGTATACATGGGCTTTGTAAATCCTTTTTAATTTGTTGATAATTAATGAATTGAAATTAGGTGCTTTGTAGCCCATGTCTATCAGAAGAAATACTCCTTTTTAATAGTGAAAGAATTATGAAAACATTTCTAAGATCACATGTTCTCTGTTTATAATGTTGCTACACCAGCAATGTTAGTGAACTCTGACACGACTGTCTCCAATGTGCTTTTTTTCTCTCCAGGTCTTTTATTCTCAACTATTGCCTGATATTTTTACTTTCTCTACTACGTATAGTAAGTAGGGGAAGTATTGCATTCCACCCAAAAATTCGATACCGAGATTTCGCCGGAAATACATGTTTTGAGACCTCCTGAATCCAAAAAAAGCATTTTTGGAAACATGTCCGTGTGTGTGTCTGTGTGTGTGTCTGTGTATGTGTGTGTGTGTGTCTGTGAACAGCATAACTCAAAAACGAACAGTCGGATAAGCACCAAACTTGGTATTTAAGTTCAGTATCTTCCAGAGATGTGACACGAAGGTTTTCAAGAAAATCCCCCCACCCCAGACTACCCTTTACATGGAAGATTTTTCGAAAATTTTAATTTTCTCAAAAATGGCTCTAACGATTTTGATGAAAATATCATATGTTTAAGATAATGTCATGAGAAATGAAATGTATATCTTGAATTTTCTGGGAATGTCTCCAAAAGTATTCTTCATTGTGAACGACTTTTGCATAACTGGTAAACCATAAGAGATAGACAAAATTTTACTACACAAAAAATGTAGATCGCGTTAAAATACACAACTTATGTCATATACATTTCTTTTGTTGAGTGAACCGTTTTCGAGATATTGCTTGTTATTTCCTTAAATTTTCCAATACTTATACTTTTTCTCAAATTCGTTATTCATTTTTTTTGTCTTGGATATGTAAAGAGTTATAATCTGTGGCAAAGGGAATGGTGCTGCACCTAGCAACCAGCTATTAACAGATATGTATGTGCTTAAAGGCTACTGTTTTTCTATATTGCCCTTGTAAATATATATTCCCCTTACATCTACAAGAAAATTAGCAATAAGATAGGGTCTGCAGATGTTTATCTCGATTAACATGAACTAGATGGAGAATAAGCGTTTGTATAAATAGTTTGTACAAGAGTAGAGAAAGTCATGTGAGTGTAACACATCAGATTTTTCTAAGAGGTTTTCCAGTCTTCATGAATGAAGTTTTCAGAACTGCTTCGTTTTCTGTCTTCCAATTTACAGTGAAATCTCATTAGCACGTTCATCATTAACACTTTTTTCTGCGTATGATGAATCATAAAATTTCGGCACTCAATGTAATAAATAACATTCGTTTAGTACGTTTTCTCGCTCCCGCTTACTACGTTCTAAGTTTGACATCCTCAATTGCTATTTTGGCCAATCCTTGGTCAATCCAGTGAGGGTGTTGAGTGTTGCCCAAACATACGTAGATTGTATTTTAACTTTTCGTTTGCAATGGAGAAAAAGAAACTGCGGCAAATAAACAGTGAAAAACTGAAAATCCTTGAAGAAGTAAATCACAACCTAAACATGAAACTTGTGGATATAGAGCAGAAGTTAAACATTCCTCTATCAACGTTAAACACAATTGTTAGCAAACGTAAACTTATTGAAACTGCTTTTGAAGAAGGGAAAAGTGCTAAAAGAAAACGTAATCACCCTGGTCAGTTTCCAGAATTACAAGGTGTTCTACTAAAGTGGTTTACACAAGCAAGAGCTTCAAATACACGGTACTGCGGTTCGAGCTCAGGCAACACATTTAGCACAGATGTCACTGGATGATTTCAAAGCGTCCAATGGCTGGATTGAAAGATTCAAGAATCTTCATGGCTTAGTGTACAGATGTGTGCGAGGTGAGGCTGCTGCCCTAGATAATGACGCTACACTGAAAACATACAAATGTGGAAAAACATAACGCTCCTGTCAATTTTGAAAGACTATAGCCCTGACGATGTTTATAATCAGATGAAACGGGACTATCTTTCCATCTTTTGCCAGACAAAACCCTGCATTTTACGTGCACAAAGTGTCCGGTGGGAAACTTAACGGGGAGAGGATTACAGTTTTGTTATGCTGTAACACTGATTATTGGAAAAGCACGCAGTCCGTGATGCTTTAAGAATGTGCGATCTTTTCCGTGGAAGTACACTTGCAACACAATAGCCTGGATAACTTCTATGGTATTTGAAAATTTGGGACACAAGATGGGAAATTGCACTCTTCCTTGATCAGTGTGCTGTTCATCCACCAAATGTTTCAAATTTAAGAAACAAAGATCATTTTCCTCCCAGCAAACTGCACGAGTAAGCTACAACCTTTAGATCAAGGCAAACAAACGTATCGGAAGAGGCTGGTACAGAAAAGGTTAGCTGCACTTACATACTGTGCATTTCATTAGCACTCCCTGGGATTCTGCAACACATGATATTATTTAATAAAGCTGGATTCTTGCCGATCACATCATGCTGCAAGATGATTTTTCCGAGAGTGAAGAATGGCATCAGCAGGTCTTTTGTAACATACGTAAACATTGACAATGAAATTCCAGTATGTGAAACAGCGACAATAGATGAAATACTTGAAGAAAGAAGAAGCATCAGTGATGATGAGCCAGTACCTACAGTGGACATAGTGAAGCGATATGTGGGCAGTTTTAAAGTTGATGACGATGTACTTAACAAGATGAACATTAAAACCAACAAAGCAATCAACCATAGATATGTATTTCAAACCAATGTAAATAGTGTCCACATTTCACATCCGTTTGGGAGGTAAGATGTATTATTAGATAATCATGTTCTTAAACTGCAGATTTTGTTTTCCCATCTATGATGCCCAAATCTTTGGGTCCCTGCAAAAATGTAGTAATGAGATTCTACTGTATTCTAAGCACTAACTTCGTGCTTCGAACATTTGTTTTAAGGTTTACAAATTTGCCAATGGTAGCATTTCATTGAATGCCAAAGTTAACACAGGTTATCCTAGAGAGTTGCTATATAGATGAAACCGTGATTGTGGAACAAGAGTTGTCAGATAATGCTACAGTACCAAACTGATCATAGTTATCTGTATATTTCTTCTATTCTTTTAACTATTTTATAAGAGATTTAAACAAAATTTGTTCTCAAAGCTGAGTAAATCTCCTCATACTAACTCTCTCACATTCTTTTATTGTACTGTAAATTTAAACATCTGAACCATGTTTGAATAAGCTAATAACAGTCATGACAAAGTTGAAACACATCACCAACCCAGAGTAAGCTCAAGTGAACAATATGTCACTTCCATTAAGAGTAAAGTACTTCTCAAGTATTTAATTCCTTTCAGATACCGTCATATAGTATGTTACTACAGGATTAAACAGAACACAAATATAGGTTAGAATTTACTCTTGCAACCTGTTTGGAGTAACTCAGCTGTCGACTGCACTACAAGGAGGAAGGTCATGTTTGATGATGTTGACAAAGAATGCGAGATCCATATAACAGTTATACAGACAGAAAGAATCTTTTACATTCCTTTTGAAGTCATCCTCCATGGTGTAGTGGTTATCTAGTTCCTGAGGTCGCAAGTTCAAACCCAGCAGAGGGCGATGGATATTTTTTGAGCATAAAAATCCTTTGAAAGGGAAGTAAACCTGGTCGTCCCATGTCGTGTAAAAGAACCTCAAGCGTGATAAGAGGGGCCTCTGAGCCCAATACAGAATAGGACACTAAGGACCACAGCAGTTAAAGAGCATCCATAAATTAAACTCAATTTAATTAAATACTTTTGAACCTGCTTGTAAGCAATTACAGGAGTCCTGTGAGTGTTTCAAACACCTGCTGGTCGTACCTTTCATCGCATTGTTACAACGTTTTTGAGGTTAAGACCAAGATACACAAATAAATATGTTCAGAAAATAAAAGCCAATTCTTCTGCAGCTTTCCCACACAGTGAACTTTTCTCAAATCAGAGTTCTCCATCAACATGCAAATGAAAATATCAACATTTTAAGCTGCTCATCAGTATCACACTTTCCAGGCATTTCTCTTCCACCAACTTTACATCACATTTTTTGCACTCTATTGTCTAAATGTATTTTCTTTGTCTCTACCAACAACCATTTCTCTTTCACTGACGTTTTCCCCCTTTTTCCTACTGCACATAACCTTATCAATGATCGCTTCAAGTAAATTGCACAAACAAAACAATTATCCAGGAGTAATTAGTAGAGTAAATTGTAATTGAGTTCTCTAACATTACTTCCAGAGTAAATCACTGCTGTAGTATGGACTTTTTTAGTAAATGTTACTTCTGAAGTAATATACTCCAACATGGTGCACACTGCCCTTACATTTGTTGTGCCTTTTAAATGCAAGTAACTCTCAAAACCACAATTTTTTCATAAACGCGAACCATGGTTGTTCGGCCAGAAATTAAAATTAGTGAGCATATATGTGAAGAAACCTTTACTGCAGGTGACTCCGTTGATGGAAACAGTGTGGCTGGGTTTCACATAAAGCAAGTCCATCTTCACCGACACTTCTGCCAGATGTTCCATGAGCTTGTCATCACATTTATGTTCTGCTATCTGTTGCAAATCCACGTATCTCCTCCTGCAAGTAACAACACACTTTACTACTCCCTGTGTCCCCTAGTGTACCTCATTTATAGTAACATTCTGTACACTTGGAAAAACAAACAAGAATGTAAACTGTGTTACATTTTGTGAAACAATCATTAAAACCTCAGTGCTACATTCACATACGTTAGTAATGGCATTTAAATCGCACAACTGTGTACTGACCAATAAAACTAATGTATTCTCCTGGTACAGTGAGAACAAATAAGGAAGTGCACGTACAGATGGATCAAATGGAAAGGTAACAAAGATGTTTATTTCCTATCAATTGCTGACAAGCTCAGAAGGAAACGCCAAGAGAAGTGTGGTGTAGGCAGCAAGACACGGTTCAGTGCTAGAAATGGGGATAACTTACAAATGTACAGAACGAGAATTGGGAGTTTTAGAAGGATGAAGATCAAGAAAAAAGGAATGATAAGGTTAGCAACAGAAATAGGGCAGTGATATTGTTGATGATATCAGGAGAGGACTGGTCGAGATGGCACAGATAAGAGAAATGATGGAGATAGGAAGGAAATGGAGAACAAAAGACACAGAGGACAGAAAAAAGAGACGGACTTCCAGATAGGTGAATGCAAAAGAAGATTGGACAACATAGAGAGGAGACATGGGAGACAGTACAGGAAGAGAATTGCATTTTCTATGGAGTAAGGGAAGATTACATTAAACAACCCATGGAAATTGTAAGAGAAATTACAGAAGGAAGACTAGAACAACGGGAAATAGAAGTTGCATTCCCACTAGACAGAAGAAGCAGAGAATAATGCCCAATTTTGGTAGAATTCATGACAATGGATAGCAAATGGACGACATTAAGAAATGCAAGGGAATTAAAAGGCACCAGGATTTTCAGTGAGTAGGACTATAGTAACGAGGAAAGAGATATGTAAAAGGAATTAATACAAAAAATGATGGAAGCCAGGGCTGAAAGCATCTGCAAAAGGTTGTTTACAACTGGAGGAGAGAGTTGGGCCTAAACTTGAGGATCAATGAAACTACGAGGCTTACAGTTGTACGTTGAAGGAGAGAGATGGAGCCTAAATCTGCCGGTTAATGAAGAAGATGGAGCACTCAACAGATGAGTTTTACTGAGATGACGTACACAACAGGGAGAAATGGAGAGAGGTAAAGGTTGGCATACGACAGCAAAGGGTAGTAGTGACATGTGTGTTGAAAGTAGTGCAGCAGCAAACTTGGCTTGCGACAAGTGAAAACTTACAAGTAACATCAAGGGATCAATGTAGTAGAGGCAACCGCAGGGGAAGTACCGTCACCGAGGATAACAAGGCAAAGGGAGAAACTAAGTACAAAAGAGAAACATAAAGGCAAATAGGTTTTAGCTGTGAAAATTATGTTTTGGAATATGGAGGGTTTAAAGGTGAAAGTGATAAGTGGGGAAATGCAAAAGGTGGATATAACAGGAGTAGCATAGACATGAACCGAAAGGTTGTACGGATAACAAGAAAAACCAATAGCAGTAGAGGATGAGGAGGGCTAGGAATATTCCCAAAGGCATAACGAAAGCAAAGTTGTTTGCTGGTGATGTGGTTGTTATTGAGGCAAAGAATGCGAAGCCACTGGTGTGGTTTATAATCCACCAGTATCCTCACAACAGTGTCATAAACAAGCTGTTGCAATTTTGTGGTCAATGGCAGGACAATTTATATTCACATGGGCAAAGTATTCGTGAGTGAAAAAAGGGTGGAAATGTTCAGGAATTACACATAACAGTAGTGACGCAAGAAACAAAACAACAACAACAACAAGGGGTGGGGAAATTAAAGAATTCTTTTAAATGGAAAGAAGGAGGGCAGTGAAATACTTCAGATGATTAATAAACTATGAAATTGGTAAGATACTAGAAAGAGAAATAGAGCCAGTATTTACAAAAAAATACCAAAACAGCATTAGAATAATTAGAAAACTTGGTAGTGAGAGCAGGGGAACACGTGGTAGAAGGTCGGTTTCATGAGATGGAGAGGAAGAGAAAGGGAGCAGGACAGGAAAAATTGGTTCGTAGTAAGTGGGGGGGTACAAATGCCTATTAGAGAATAAAAGAAAGGAATGGCAGGAAATATTAATACTTAAAATAAAGGAGGAAGAGAAAAATGAGATGATGAAAACATTGATCATGCCAGGCAAGTGGCTAGAATATTTCAGGAGTTTGATAAGAAAATTGCTAAAACAATGCTAGACAAGGACAAGATGGGATGGCAGATTCACAGAAACAGAGGTACACCAGCAGCTAATAAAAGTTAAAAGAGGGAAGCAATACACGGACAAAGATGCTAAATAAAGTAAAAGAAAGAGAGGTACACCAGCAGCAGCTAATAAAAGTTAAAAGAGGGAAGCAATACACACACAAAGATGCTAAATAAACTAAAAGAAAGAGATGTACACCACCAGCAGCTAATAAAAGTTAAAAGAGGGAAGCAATACACGGACAAAGATGCTAAATAAAGTAAAAGAAAGAGAAGTACACCAGCAGCTAATAAAAGTTAAAAGAGGGAAGCAATACACGGACAAAGATGCTAAATAAGGTAAAAGAAAGAGAAGTACACCAGCAGCTAAAAAAAGTTAAAAGAGGGAAGCAATACACGGACAAAGATGCTAAATAAAGTAAAAGAAAGAGAAGTACACCAGCAGCTAATAAAAGTTAAAAGAGGGAAGCAATACACGGACAAAGATACTAAATAAAGTAAAAGAAAGAGAGGTACACCAGCAGCAGCTAATAAAAGTTAAAAGAGGGAAGCAATACACGGACAAAGATGCTAAATAAAGTAAAAGAAAGAGAGGTACACCAGCAGCAGCTAATAAAAGTTAAAAGAGGGAAGCAATACACGGACAAAGATGCTAAATAAAGTAAAAGAAAGAGAGGTACACCAGCAGCTAATAAAAGTTAAAAGAGGGAAGCAATACACGGACAAAGATACTAAATAAACTAAAAGAAAGAGAGGTACACCAGCAGCAGCTAATAAAAGTTAAAAGAGGGAAGCAATACACACACAAAGATGCTAAATAAACTAAAGGAAAGAGAGGTACACCAGCAGCAGCTAATAAAAGTTAAAAGAGGGAAGCAATACACACACAAAGATGCTAAATAAAGTAAAAGAAAGAGAGGTACACCAGCACCAGGTAATAAAAGTTAAAAGAGGGAAGCAATACACGGACAAAGATGCTAAATAAAGTAAAAGAAAGAGAGGTACACCAGCAGCAGCTAATAAAAGTTAAAAGAGGGAAGCAATACACGGACAAAGATGCTAAATAAACTAAAAGAAAGAGAGGTACACCAGCAGCAGCTAATAAAAGTTAAAAGAGGGAAGCAATACACACACAAAGATGCTAAATAAAGTAAAACAAAGAGAGGTACACCAGCAGCAGCTAATAAAAGTTAAAAGAGGGAAGCAATACACGGACAAAGATGCTAAATAAACTAAAAGAAAGAGAGGTACACCAGCAGCAGCTAATAAAAGTTAAAAGAGGGAAGCAATACACGGACAAAGATGCTAAATAAACTAAAAGAAAGAGAGGTACACCAGCAGCAGCTAATAAAAGTTAAAAGAGGGAAGCAATACACACACAAAGATGCTAAATAAAGTAAAAGAAAGAGAGGTACACCAGCAGCAGCTAATAAAAGTTAAAAGAGGGAAGCAATACACGGACAAAGATGCTAAATAAACTAAAAGAAAGAGAGGTACACCAGCAGCAGCTAATAAAAGTTAAAAGAGGGAAGCAATACACACACAAAGATGCTAAATAAAGTAAAAGAAAGAGAGGTACACCAGCAGCAGCTAATAAAAGTTAAAAGAGGGAAGCAATACACGGACAAAGATGCTAAATAAACTAAAAGAAAGAGAGGTACACCAGCAGCAGCTAATAAAAGTTAAAAGAGGGAAGCAATACACACACAAAGATGCTAAATAAAGTAAAAGAAAGAGAGGTACACCAGCAGCAGCTAATAAAAGTTATAAGAGGGAAGCAATACACACACAAAGATGCTAAATAAACTAAAAGAATGAGAGGTACACCAGCAGCAGCTAATAAAAGTTAAAAGAGGGAAGCAATACACACACAAAGATGCTAAATAAAGTAAAAGAAAGAGAGGTACACCAGCAGCTAATAAAAGTTAAAAGAGGGAAGCAATACACACACAAAGATGCTAAATAAAGTAAAAGAAAGAGAGGTACACCAGCAGCTAATAAAAGTTAAAAGAGGGAAGCAATACACACACAAAGATGCTAAATAAAGTAAAAGAAAGAGAGGTACACCAGCAGCTAATAAAAGTTAAAAGAGGGAAGCAATACACACACAAAGATGCTAAATAAAGTAAAAGAAAGAGAGGTACACCAGCAGCTAATAAAAGTTAAAAGAGGGAAGCAATACACGGACAAAGATACTAAATAAAGTAAAAGAAAGAGAGGTACACCAGCAGCAGCTAATAAAAGTTAAAAGAGGGAAGCAATACACGGACAAAGATGCTAAATAAAGTAAAAGAAAGAGAGGTACACCAGCAGCTAATAAAAGTTAAAAGAGGGAAGCAATACACGGACAAAGATGCTAAATAAACTAAAAGAAAGAGAGGTACACCAGCAGCAGCTAATTAAAGTTAAAAGAGGGAAGCAATACACGGACAAAGATGCTAAATAAACTAAAAGAAAGAGAGGTACACCAGCAGCAGCTAATAAAAGTTAAAAGAGGGAAGCAATACACGGACAAAGATGCTAAATAAAGTAAAAGAAAGAGAGGTACACCAGCAGCTAATAAAAGTTAAAAGAGGGAAGCAATACACGGACAAAGATGCTAAATAAAGTAAAAGAAAGAGAGCTACACCAGCAGCTAATAAAAGTTAAAAGAGGGAAGCAATACACGGACAAAGATGCTAAATAAAGTAAAAGAAAGAGAGGTACACCAGCAGCTAATAAAAGTTAAAAGAGGGAAGCAATACACGGACAAAGATGCTAAATAAAGTAAAAGAAAGAGAGGTACACCAGCAGCTAATAAAAGTTAAAAGAGGGAAGCAATACACGGACAAAGATGCTAAATAAAGTAAAAGAAAGAGAGGTACACCAGCAGCTAATAAAAGTTAAAAGAGGGAAGCAATACACGGACAAAGATGCTAAATAAAGTAAAAGAAAGAGAGCTACACCAGCAGCAGCTAATAAAAGTTAAAAGAGGGAAGCAATACACACACAAAGATGCTAAATAAACTAAAAGAAAGAGAACTACACCAGCAGCAGCTAATAAAAGTTAAAAGAGGGAAGCAATACACACACAAAGATGCTAAATAAAGTAAAAGAAAGAGAGGTACACCACCAGCAGCTGATAAAAGTTAAAAGAGGGAAGCAATAAATGGACAAAGATGCTAAATAAACTAAAAGAAAGAGAGCTACACCAGCAGCAGCTAATAAAAGTTAAAAGAGGGAAGCAATACACGGACAAAGATGCTAAATAAACTAAAAGAAAGAGAGGTACACCAGCAGCAGCTAATAAAAGTTAAAAGAGGGAACCAATACACACACAAAGATGCTAAATAAAGTAAAAGAAAGAGAGCTACACCAGCAGCAGCTAATAAAAGTTAAAAGAGGGAAGCAATACACGGACAAAGATGCTAAATAAACTAAAAGAAAGAGAGGTACACCAGCAGCAGCTAATAAAAGTTAAAAGAGGGAAGCAATACACGGACAAAGATGCTAAATAAACTAAAAGAAAGAGAGGTACACCAGCAGCAGCTAATAAAAGTTAAAAGAGGGAAGCAATACACACACAAAGATGCTAAATAAACTAAAAGAAAGAGAGGTACACCAGCAGCAGCTAATAAAAGTTAAAACAGGGAAGCAATACACGGACAAAGATGCTAAATAAACTAAAAGAAAGAGAGGTACACCAGCAGCAGCTAATAAAAGTTAAAAGAGGGAAGCAATACACGGACAAAGATGCTAAATAAAGTAAAAGAAAGAGAGGTACACCAGCAGCAGCTAATAAAAGTTAAAAGAGGGAAGCAATACACGGACAAAGATGCTAAATAAACTAAAAGAAAGAGAGGTACACCAGCAGCAGCTAATAAAAGTTAAAAGAGGGAAGCAATACACGGACAAAGATGCTAAATAAACTAAAAGAAAGAGAGGTACACCAGCAGCAGCTAATAAAAGTTAAAAGAGGGATGCAATACATGGACAAAGATGCTAAAAGAAAGAGAGGTACACCAGCAGCAGCTAATAAAAGTTAAAAGAGGGAAGCAATACACGGACAAAGATGCTAAATAAAGTACAGAAAGAGAGGTACACCAGCAGCTAAAAAAAGTTAAAAGAGGGAAGCAATACACGGACAAAGATGCTAAATAAAGTAAAAGAAAGAGAAGTACACCAGCAGCTAATAAAAGTTAAAAGAGGGAAGCAATACACGGACAAAGATGCTAAATAAAGTAAAAGAAAGAGAGGTACACCAGCAGCAGCTAATAAAAGTTAAAAGAGGGAAGCAATACACACACAAAGATGCTAAATAAAGTAAAAGAAAGAGAGGTACACCAGCAGCAGCTAATAAAAGTTAAAAGAGGGAAGCAATACACACACAAAGATGCTAAATAAAGTAAAAGAAAGAGAGGTACACCAGCAGCAGCTAATAAAAGTTAAAAGAGGGAAGCAATACACGGACAAAGATGCTAAATAAACTAAAAGAAAGAGAGGTACACCAGCAGCAGCTAATAAAAGTTAAAAGAGGGAAGCAATACACACACAAAGATGCTAAATAAAGTAAAAGAAAGAGAGGTACACCAGCAGCAGCTAATAAAAGTTAAAAGAGGGAAGCAATACACACACAAAGATGCTAAATAAACTAAAAGAAAGAGAGGTACACCAGCAGCAGCTAATAAAAGTTAAAAGAGGGAAGCAATACACACACAAAGATGCTAAATAAAGTAACAGAAAGAGAGGTACACCAGCAGCAGCTAATAAAAGTTAAAGGAGGGAAGCAATACACACACAAAGATGCTAAATAAACTAAAAGAAAGAGAGGTACACCAGCAGCAGACAATAAAAGTTAAAAGAGGGAAGCAATACACACACAAAGATGCTAAATAAACTAAAAGAAAGAGAACTACACCAGCAGCAGATAATAAAAGTTAAAAGAGGGAAGCAATACACACACAAAGATGCTAAATAAACTAAAAGAAAGAGAGGTACACCAGCAGCTAATAAAAGTTAAAAGAGGGAAGCAATACACACACAAAGATGATAAATAAACTAAAAGAAAGAGAACTACACCAGCAGCAGCTAATAAAAGTTAAAAGAGGGAAGCAATACACACACAAAGATGCTAAATAAACTAAAAGAAAGAAAGGTACACCAGCAGCAGCTAATAAAAGTTAAAAGAGGGAAGCAATACACACACAAAGATGCTAAATAAAGTAAAAGAAAGAGAGGTACACCAGCAGCAGCTAATAAAAGTTAAAAGAGGGAAGCAATACACACACAAAGATGCTATATAAACTAAAAGAAAGAGAGGTACACCAGCAGCAGCTAATAAAAGTTAAAAGAGGGAAGCAATACACGGACAAAGATCCTAAATAAAGTAAAAGAAAGAGAAGTACACCAGCAGCAGCTAATAAAAGTTAAAAGAGGGAAGCAATACACACACAAAGATGCTAAATAAACTAAAAGAAAGAGAGCTACACCAGCAGCAGCTAATAAAAGTTAAAAGAGGGAACCAATACACACACAAAGATGCTAAATAAACTAAAAGAAAGAGAGGTACACCAGCAGCAGCTAATAAAAGTTAAAAGAGGGAAGCAATACACACACAAAGATGCTAAATAAACTAAAAGAACGAGATGTACACCAGCAGCTAATAAAAGTTAAAAGAGGGAAGCAATACACACACAAAGATGCTAAATAAAATAAAAGAAAGAGAAGTACACCAGCAGCAGCTAATAAAAGTTAAAAGAGGGAAGCAATACACACACAAAGATGCTAAATAAACTAAAAGAAAGAGAGCTACACCAGCAGCAGCTAATAAAAGTTAAAAGAGGGAAGCAATACACACACAAAGATGCTAAATAAAGTAAAAGAAAGAGAGGTACACCAGCAGCAGCTAATAAAAGTTAAAAGAGGGAAGCAATACACACACAAAGATGCTAAATAAAGTAACAGAAAGAGAGGTACACCAGCAGCAGCTAATAAAAGTTAAAAGAGGGAAGCAATACACACACAAAGATGCTAAATAAACTAAAAGAAAGAGAGGTACACCAGCAGCAGACAATAAAAGTTAAAAGAGGGAAGCAATACACACACAAAGATGCTAAATAAACTAAAAGAAAGAGAACTACACCAGCAGCAGATAATAAAAGTTAAAAGAGGGAAGCAATACACACACAAAGATGCTAAATAAACTAAAAGAAAGAGAGGTACACCAGCAGCTAATAAAAGTTAAAAGAGGGAAGCAATACACACACAAAGATGATAAATAAACTAAAAGAAAGAGAACTACACCAGCAGCAGCTAATAAAAGTTAAAAGAGGGAAGCAATACACACACAAAGATGCTAAATAAACTAAAAGAAAGAAAGGTACACCAGCAGCAGCTAATAAAAGTTAAAAGAGGGAAGCAATACACACACAAAGATGCTAAATAAAGTAAAAGAAAGAGAGGTACACCAGCAGCAGCTAATAAAAGTTAAAAGAGGGAAGCAATACACACACAAAGATGCTATATAAACTAAAAGAAAGAGAGGTACACCAGCAGCAGCTAATAAAAGTTAAAAGAGGGAAGCAATACACGGACAAAGATCCTAAATAAAGTAAAAGAAAGAGAAGTACACCAGCAGCAGCTAATAAAAGTTAAAAGAGGGAAGCAATACACACACAAAGATGCTAAATAAACTAAAAGAAAGAGAGCTACACCAGCAGCAGCTAATAAAAGTTAAAAGAGGGATCCAATACACACACAAAGATGCTAAATAAACTAAAAGAAAGAGAGGTACACCAGCAGCAGCTAATAAAAGTTAAAAGAGGGAAGCAATACACACACAAAGATGCTAAATAAACTAAAAGAAAGAGATGTACACCAGCAGCTAATAAAAGTTAAAAGAGGGAAGCAATACACACACAAAGATGCTAAATAAAGTAAAAGAAAGAGAAGTACACCAGCAGCAGCTAATAAAAGTTAAAAGAGGGAAGCAATACACACACAAAGATGCTAAATAAAGTAAAAGAAAGAGAGCTACACCAGCAGCAGCTAATAAAAGTTAAAAGAGGGAAGCAATACACACACAAAGATGCTAAATAAACTAAAAGAAAGAGAACTACACCAGCACCAGCTAATAAAAGTTAAAAGAGGGAAGGAATACACACACAAAGATGCTAAATAAAGTAAAAGAAAGAGAGGTACACCAGCAGCTAATAAAAGTTAAAAGAGGGAAGCAATACACGGACAAAGATGCTAAATAAACTAAAAGAAAGAGAGGTACACCAGCAGCAGCTAATAAAAGTTAAAAGAGGGAAGCAATACACGGACAAAGATGCTAAATAAACTAAAAGAAAGAGAGGTACACCAGCAGCAGCTAATAAAAGTTAAAAGAGGGAACCAATACACACACAAGGATGCTAAATAAAGTAAAAGAAAGAGAGGTACACCACCAGCAGCTAATAAAAGTTAAAAGAGGGAACCAATACACACACAAAGATGCTAAATAAAGTAAAAGAAAGAGAGGTACACCACCAGCAGCTAATAAAAGTTAAAAGAGGGAAGGAATACACACACAAAGATGCTAAATAAACTAAAAGAAAGAGAACTACACCAGCACCAGCTAATAAAAGTTAAAAGAGGGAAGGAATACACACACAAAGATGCTAAATAAAGTAAAAGAAAGAGAGCTACACCAGCAGCAGCTAATAAAAGTTAAAAGAGGGAAGCAATACACACACAAAGATGCTAAATAAACTAAAAGAAAGAGAACTACACCAGCACCAGCTAATAAAAGTTAAAAGAGGGAAGGAATACACACACAAAGATGCTAAATAAAGTAAAAGAAAGAGAGGTACACCAGCAGCTAATAAAAGTTAAAAGAGGGAAGCAATACACGGAC
The DNA here is from genome assembly GCA_030765065.1 of Deroplatys truncata. Lineage (NCBI taxonomy): Eukaryota > Metazoa > Arthropoda > Insecta > Mantodea > Mantidae > Deroplatys > Deroplatys truncata. The sequence goes on from CM060984.1 coordinate 3,537,469, forward strand.
AAAGATGCTAAATAAAGTAAAAGAAAGAGAGGTACACCAGCAGCAGCTAATAAAAGTTAAAAGAGGGAAGCAATACATGGACAAAGATGCTAAATAAAGTAAAAGAAAGAGAGGTACACCAGCAGCAGCTAATAAAAGTTAAAACAGGGAACCAATACACGGACAAAGATGCTAAATAAAGTAAAAGAAAGAGAGGTACACCAGCAGCAGCTAATAAAAGTTAAAAGAGGGAAGCAATACATGGACAAAGATGCTAAATAAACTAAAAGAAAGAGCGGTACACCACCAACAGCTAATAAAAGTTAAAAGAGGGAAGCAATACACACACAAAGATACTAAATAAACTAAAAGAAAGAGAGGTACACCAGCAGCAGCTAATAAAAGTTAAAAGAGGGAAGCAATACACACACAAAGATGCTAAATAAAGTAAAAGAAAGAGAGGTACACAAGCAGCAGCTAATAAAAGTTAAAAGAGGGAAGCAATACACACACAACGATGCTAAATAAACTAAAAGAAAGAGAGGTACACCAGCAGCAGCTAATAAAAGTTAAAAGAGGGAAGCAATACACACACAAAGATGCTAAATAAAGTAAAAGAAAGAGAGGTACACCAGCAGCAGCTAATAAAAGTTAAAAGAGGGAAGCAATACACGGACAAAGATGCTAAATAAACTAAAAGAAAGAGAGGTACACAAGCAGCAACTAATAAAAGTTAAAAGAGGGAAGCAATACACGGACAAAGATGTTAAATAAAGTAAAAGAAAGAGAAGTACACCAGCAGCAACTAATAAAAGTTAAAAGAGGGAAGCAATACACGGACAAAGATGCTAAATAAACTAAAAGAAAGAGAGGTACACAAGCAGCAGCTAATAAAAGTTAAAAGAGGGAAGCAATACACGGACAAAGATGCTAAATAAACTAAAAGAAAGAGAGGTACACAAGCAGCAGCTAATAAAAGTTAAAAGAGGGAAGCAATACACGGACAAAGATGCTAAATAAAGTAAAAGAAAGAGAGGTACACCAGCAGCAGCTAATAAAAGTTAAAAGAGGGAAGCAATACATGGACAAAGATGCTAAATAAACTAAAAGAAAGAGAACTACACCAGCAGCAGCTAACAAAAGTTAAAAGAGGGAAGCAATACATGGACAAAGATGCTAAATAAACTAAAAGAAAGAGAGGTACACCACCAGCAGCTAATAAAAGTTAAAAGAGGGAAGCAATACACACACAAAGATACTAAATAAACTAAAAGAAAGAGAGGTACACCAGCAGCAGCTAATAAAAGTTAAAAGAGGGAAGCAATACACACACAAAGATGCTAAATAAAGTAAAAGAAAGAGAGGTACACAAGCAGCAGCTAATAAAAGTTAAAAGAGGGAAGCAATACACACACAAAGATGCTAAATAAACTAAAAGAAAGAGAGGTACACCAGCAGCAGCTAATAAAAGTTAAAAGAGGGAAGCAATACATGGACAAAGATGCTAAATAAACTAAAAGAAAGAGAACTACACCAGCAGCAGCTAATAAAAGTTAAAAGAGGGAAGCAATACATGGACAAAGATGCTAAATAAACTAAAAGAAAGAGAGGTACACCACCAGCAGCTAATAAAAGTTAAAAGAGGGAAGCAATACACACACAAAGATACTAAATAAACTAAAAGAAAGAGAGGTACACCAGCAGCTAATAAAAGTTAAAAGAGGGAAGCAATACACACACAAAGATGCTAAATAAAGTAAAAGAAAGAGAGGTACACAAGCAGCAGCTAATAAAAGTTAAAAGAGGGAAGCAATACACACACAAAGATGCTAAATAAACTTAAAGAAAGAGAGGTACACCAGCAGCAGCTAATAAAAGTTAAAAGAGGGAAGCAATACACGGACAAAGATGCTAAATAAACTAAAAGAAAGAGAGGTACACAAGCAGCAGCTAATAAAAGTTAAAAGAGGGAAGCAGTACACACACAAAGATGCTAAATAAACTAAAAGAAAGAGAGGTACACCAGCAGCAGCTAATAAAAGTTAAAAGAGGGAACCAATACACACACAAGGATGCTAAATAAAGTAAAAGAAAGAGAGGTACACCACCAGCAGCTAATAAAAGTTAAAAGAGGGAACCAATACACACACAAAGATGCTAAATAAAGTAAAAGAAAGAGAGGTACACCAGCAGCAGCTAATAAAAGTTAAAAGAGGGAAGCAATACACGGACAAAGATGCTAAATAAACTAAAAGAAAGAGAGGTACACCAGCAGCAGCTAATAAAAGTTAAAAGAGGGAACCAATACACACACAAGGATGCTAAATAAAGTAAAAGAAAGAGAGGTACACCACCAGCAGCTAATAAAAGTTAAAAGAGGGAACCAATACACACACAAAGATGCTAAATAAAGTAAAAGAAAGAGAGGTACACCACCAGCAGCTAATAAAAGTTAAAAGAGGGAAGCAATACACACACAAAGATGCTAAATAAACTAAAAGAAAGAGAACTACACCAGCACCAGCTAATAAAAGTTAAAAGAGGGAAGGAATACACACACAAAGATGCTAAATAAAGTAAAAGAAAGAGAGCTACACCAGCAGCAGCTAATAAAAGTTAAAAGAGGGAAGCAATACACACACAAAGATGCTAAATAAACTAAAAGAAAGAGAACTACACCAGCACCAGCTAATAAAAGTTAAAAGAGGGAAGGAATACACACACAAAGATGCTAAATAAAGTAAAAGAAAGAGAGGTACACCAGCAGCTAATAAAAGTTAAAAGAGGGAAGCAATACACGGACAAAGATGCTAAATAAAGTAAAAGAAAGAGAGGTACACCAGCAGCAGCTAATAAAAGTTAAAAGAGGGAAGCAATACATGGACAAAGATGCTAAATAAAGTAAAAGAAAGAGAGGTACACCAGCAGCAGCTAATAAAAGTTAAAACAGGGAACCAATACACGGACAAAGATGCTAAATAAAGTAAAAGAAAGAGAGGTACACCAGCAGCAGCTAATAAAAGTTAAAAGAGGGAAGCAATACATGGACAAAGATGCTAAATAAACTAAAAGAAAGAGCGGTACACCACCAACAGCTAATAAAAGTTAAAAGAGGGAAGCAATACACACACAAAGATACTAAATAAACTAAAAGAAAGAGAGGTACACCAGCAGCAGCTAATAAAAGTTAAAAGAGGGAAGCAATACACACACAAAGATGCTAAATAAAGTAAAAGAAAGAGAGGTACACAAGCAGCAGCTAATAAAAGTTAAAAGAGGGAAGCAATACACACACAACGATGCTAAATAAACTAAAAGAAAGAGAGGTACACCAGCAGCAGCTAATAAAAGTTAAAAGAGGGAAGCAATACACACACAAAGATGCTAAATAAAGCAAAAGAAAGAGAGGTACACCAGCAGCAGCTAATAAAAGTTAAAAGAGGGAAGCAATACACGGACAAAGATGCTAAATAAACTAAAAGAAAGAGAGGTACACAAGCAGCAACTAATAAAAGTTAAAAGAGGGAAGCAATACACGGACAAAGATGTTAAATAAAGTAAAAGAAAGAGAAGTACACCAGCAGCAACTAATAAAAGTTAAAAGAGGGAAGCAATACACGGACAAAGATGCTAAATAAACTAAAAGAAAGAGAGGTACACAAGCAGCAGCTAATAAAAGTTAAAAGAGGGAAGCAATACACGGACAAAGATGCTAAATAAACTAAAAGAAAGAGAGGTACACAAGCAGCAGCTAATAAAAGTTAAAAGAGGGAAGCAATACACGGACAAAGATGCTAAATAAAGTAAAAGAAAGAGAGGTACACCAGCAGCAGCTAATAAAAGTTAAAAGAGGGAAGCAATACATGGACAAAGATGCTAAATAAACTAAAAGAAAGAGAACTACACCAGCAGCAGCTAACAAAAGTTAAAAGAGGGAAGCAATACATGGACAAAGATGCTAAATAAACTAAAAGAAAGAGAGGTACACCACCAGCAGCTAATAAAAGTTAAAAGAGGGAAGCAATACACACACAAAGATACTAAATAAACTAAAAGAAAGAGAGGTACACCAGCAGCAGCTAATAAAAGTTAAAAGAGGGAAGCAATACACACACAAAGATGCTAAATAAAGTAAAAGAAAGAGAGGTACACAAGCAGCAGCTAATAAAAGTTAAAAGAGGGAAGCAATACACACACAAAGATGCTAAATAAACTAAAAGAAAGAGAGGTACACCAGCAGCAGCTAATAAAAGTTAAAAGAGGGAAGCAATACATGGACAAAGATGCTAAATAAACTAAAAGAAAGAGAACTACACCAGCAGCAGCTAATAAAAGTTAAAAGAGGGAAGCAATACATGGACAAAGATGCTAAATAAACTAAAAGAAAGAGAGGTACACCACCAGCAGCTAATAAAAGTTAAAAGAGGGAAGCAATACACACACAAAGATACTAAATAAACTAAAAGAAAGAGAGGTACACCAGCAGCAGCTAATAAAAGTTAAAAGAGGGAAGCAATACACACACAAAGATGCTAAATAAAGTAAAAGAAAGAGAGGTACACAAGCAGCAGCTAATAAAAGTTAAAAGAGGGAAGCAATACACACACAAAGATGCTAAATAAACTTAAAGAAAGAGAGGTACACCAGCAGCAGCTAATAAAAGTTAAAAGAGGGAAGCAATACACGGACAAAGATGCTAAATAAACTAAAAGAAAGAGAGGTACACAAGCAGCAGCTAATAAAAGTTAAAAGAGGGAAGCAATACACACACAAAGATGCTAAATAAACTAAAAGAAAGAGAGGTACACCAGCAGCAGCTAATAAAAGTTAAAAGAGGGAACCAATACACACACAAGGATGCTAAATAAAGTAAAAGAAAGAGAGGTACACCACCAGCAGCTAATAAAAGTTAAAAGAGGGAACCAATACACACACAAAGATGCTAAATAAAGTAAAAGAAAGAGAGGTACACCAGCAGCAGCTAATAAAAGTTAAAAGAGGGAAGCAATACACGGACAAAGATGCTAAATAAACTAAAAGAAAGAGAGGTACACCAGCAGCAGCTAATAAAAGTTAAAAGAGGGAAGCAATACACGGACAAAGATCCTAAATAAAGTAAAAGAAAGAGAGGTACACCAGCAGCAGCTAATAAAAGTTGAGGGAAGCAATACATGGACAAAGATGCTAAATAAAGTAAAAGAAAGAGAGGTACACCAGCAGCAGGTAATAAAAGTTAAAAGAGGGAAGCAATACACGGACAAAGATGCTAAATAAACTAAAAGAAAGAGAACTACACCAACAGCAGCTAATAAAAGTTAAAAGAGGGAAGCAATACACACACAAAGATGCTAAATAAACTAAAAGAAAGAGAACCACACCAGCAGCAGCTAATAAAAGTTAAAAGAGGGAAGCAATACACACACATAGATGCTAAATAAACTAAAAGAAAGAGAGGTACACCAGCAGCAACTAATAAAAGTTAAAAGAGGGAAGCAATACACACACAAAGATGATAAATAAACTAAAAGAAAGAGAACTACACCAGCAGCAGCTAATAAAAGTTAAAAGAGGGAAGCAATACACACACAAAGATGCTAAATAAACTAAAAGAAAGAGAACTACACCAGCAGCAGCTAATAAAAGTTAAAAGAGGGAAGCAATACACACACATAGATGCTAAATAAACTAAAAGAAAGAGAGGTACACCAGCAGCAGCTAATAAAAGTTAAAAGAGGGAAGCAATACACACACAAAGATGCTAAATAAACTAAAAGAAAGAGAGGTACACCAGCAGCAGCTAATAAAAGTTAAAAGAGGGAAGCAATACACACACAAAGATGCTAAATAAAGTAAAAGAAAGAGAGGTACACCAGCAGCAGCTAATAAAAGTTAAAAGAGGGAAGCAATACACACACAAAGATGCTATATAAACTAAAAGAAAGAGAGGTACACCAGCAGCAGCTAATAAAAGTTAAAAGAGGGAAGCAATACACGGACAAAGATCCTAAATAAAGTAAAACAAAGAGAAGTACACCAGCAGCAGCTAATAAAAGTTAAAAGAGGGAAGCAATACACACACAAAGATGCTAAATAAACTAAAAGAAAGAGAGCTACACCAGCAGCAGCTAATAAAAGTTAAAAGAGGGAAGCAATACACACACAAAGATGCTAAATAAACTAAAAGAAAGAGAGGTACACCAGCAGCAGCTAATAAAAGTTAAAAGAGGGAAGCAATACACACACAAAGATGCTAAATAAAGGAAAAGAAAGAGAGGTACACCAGCAGCAGCTAATAAAAGTTAAAAGAGGGAAGCAATACACACACAAAGATGCTAAATAAAGGAAAAGAAAGAGAGGTACACCAGCAGCAGCTAATAAAAGTTAAAAGAGGGAAGCAATACACACACAAAGATGCTAAATAAAGGAAAAGAAAGAGAGGTACACCAGCAGCAGCTAATAAAAGTTAAAAGAGGGAAGCAATACACACACAAAGATGCTAAATAAAGGAAAAGAAAGAGAGGTACACCAGCAGCAGCTAATAAAAGTTAAAAGAGGGAAGCAATACATGTTATAGATGCTAAATAAACTAAAAGAAAGAGAGGTACACCACCAGCAGCTAATAAAAGTTAAAAGAGGGAAGCAATACACACACAAAGATGCTATATAAAGTAAAAGAAAAAGAGGTACACCAGGAGCAGCTAATAAAAGTTAAAAGAGGGAAGCAATACATGTTATAGATGCTAAATAAACTAAAAGAAAGAGAGGTACACCACCAGCAGCTAATAAAAGTTAAAAGAGGGAAGCAATACACACACAAAGATGCTAAATAAAGTAAAAGAAAGAGAAGTACACCAGCAGCAGCTGATAAAAGTTAACAGAGGGAAGCAATACACACACAAAGATGCTAAATAAAGTAAAAGAAAGAGAGGTACACCAGCAGCAGCTAATAAAAGTTAAAAGAGGGAAGCAATACATGGACAAAGATGCTAAAAGAAAGAGAGGTACACCAGCAGCAGCTAATAAAAGTTAAAAGAGGGAAGCAATACATGGACAAAGATGCTAAATAAAGTAAAAGAAAGAGAAGTACACCACCAGCAGCTAATAAAAGTTAAAAGAGGGAAGCAATACACACACAAAGATGCTAAATAAAGTAAAAGAAAGAGAAGTACACCAGCAGCAGCTGATAAAAGTTAAAAGAGGGAAGCAATACACACACAAAGATGCTAAATAAAGTAAAAGAAAGAGAGGTACACCAGCAGCAGCTAATAAAAGTTAAAAGAGGGAAGCAATACATGGACAAAGATGCTAAAAGAAAGAGAGGTACACCAGCAGCAGCTAATAAAAGTTAAAAGAGGGAAGCAATACACGGACAAAGATGCTAAATAAACTAAAAGAAAGAGAGGTACACCACCAGCAGTTAATAAAAGTTAAAAGAGGGAAGCAATACATGGACAAAGATGCTAAATAAAGTAAAAGAAAGAGAGGTACACCAGCAGCAGCTAATAAAAGTTAAAAGAGGGAAGCAATACATGGACAAAGATGCTAAATAAAGTAAAAGAAAGAGAGGTACACCACCAGCAGTTAATAAAAGTTAAAAGAGGGAAGCAATACACGGACAAAGATGCTAAATAAAGTAAAAGAAAGAGAGGTACACCAGCAGCAGCTAATAAAAGTTAAAAGAGGGAAGCAATACACGGACAAAGATGCTAAATAAAGTAAAAGAAAGAGAGGTACACCAGCAGCAGCTAATAAAAGTTAAAAGAGGGAAGCAATACATGGACAAAGATGCTAAATAAAGTAAAAGAAAGAGAGGTACACCAGCAGCAGCTAATAAAAGTTAAAAGAGGGAAGCAATACACGGACAAAGATGCTAAATAAAGTAAAAGAAAGAGAGGTACACAAGCAGCAGCTAATAAAAGTTAAAAGAGGGAAGCAATACACACACAAAGATGCTAAATAAAGTAAAAGAAAGAGAGGTACACCACCAGCAGCTAATAAAAGTTAAAAGAGGGAACCAATACACACACAAAGATGCTAAATAAAGTAAAAGAAAGAGAGGTACACCAGCAGCAGCTAATAAAAGTTAAAAGAGGGAAGCAATACACGGACAAAGATGCTAAATAAACTAAAAGAAAGAGAGGTACACCAGCAGCAGCTAATAAAAGTTAAAAGAGGGAAGCAATACACACACAAAGATGCTAAATAAACTAAAAGAAAGAGAGGTACACCACCAGCAGCTAATAAAAGTTAAAAGAGGGAAGCAATACACGGACAAAGATCCTAAATAAAGTAAAAGAAAGAGAGGTACACAAGCAGCAGCTAATAAAAGTTAAAAGAGGGAAGCAATACATGGACAAAGATCCTAAATAAAGTAAAAGAAAGAGAGGTACACCAGCAGCAGCTAATAAAAGTTAAAAGAGGGAAGCAATACACGGACAAAGATGCTAAATAAACTAAAAGAAAGAGAGGTACACCAGCAGCAGCTAATAAAAGTTAAAAGAGGGAAGCAATACACACACAAAGATCCTAAATAAACTAAAAGAAAGAGAGGTACACCACCAGCAGCTAATAAAAGTTAAAAGAGGGAAGCAATACACGGACAAAGATCCTAAATAAAGTAAAAGAAAGAGAGGTACACCAGCAGCAGCTAATAAAAGTTAAAAGAGGGAAGCAATACATGGACAAAGATCCTAAATAAAGTAAAAGAAAGAGAGGTACACCAGCAGCAGCTAATAAAAGTTAAAAGAGGGAAGCAATACACGGACAAAGATGCTAAATAAAGTAAAAGAAAGAGAGGTACACCAGCAGCAGCTAATAAAAGTTAAAAGAGGGAAGCAATACACGGACAAAGATGCTAAATAAAGTAAAAGAAAGAGAGGTACACCAGCAGCAGCTAATAAAAGTTAAAAGAGGGAAGCAATACATGGACAAAGATCCTAAATAAAGTAAAAGAAAGAGAGGTACACCAGCAGCAGCTAATAAAAGTTAAAAGAGGGAAGCAATACACGGACAAAGATGCTAAATAAAGTAAAAGAAAGAGAGGTACACCAGCAGCAGCTAATAAAAGTTAAAAGAGGGAAGCAATACACACACAAAGATGCTAAATAAAGTAAAAGAAAGAGAGGTACACCAGCAGCAGCTAATAAAAGTTAAAAGAGGGAAGCAATACACGGACAAAGATGCTAAATAAAGTAAAAGAAAGAGAGGTACACCAGCAGCAGCTAATAAAAGTTAAAAGAGGGAAGCAATACACACACAAAGATGCTAAATAAAGTAAAAGAAAGAGAGGTACACCAGCAGCAGCTAATAAAAGTTAAAAGAGGGAAGCAATACACGGACAAAGATGCTAAATAAAGTAAAAGAAAGAGAGGTACACCAGCAGCAGCTAATAAAAGTTAAAAGAGGGAAGCAATACACACACAAAGATGCTAAATAAACTAAAAGAAAGAGAACTACACCAGCAGCAGCTAATAAAAGTTAAAAGAGGGAAGCAATACACACACATAGATGCTAAATAAACTAAAAGAAAGAGAGGTACACCAGCAGCAATTAATAAAAGTTAAAAGAGAGAAGCAATACACACACAAAGATGCTAAATAAACTAAAAGAAAGAGAACTACACCAGCAGCAGCTAATAAAAGTTAAAAGAGGGAAGCAATACACGGACAAAGATGCTAAATAAACTAAAAGAAAGAGAACTACACCAGCAGCAGCTAATTAAAGTTAAAAGAGGGAAGCAATACACACACATAGATGCTAAATAAACTAAAAGAAAGAGAGGTACACCAGCAGCAACTAATAAAAGTTAAAAGAGGGAAGCAATACACACACAAAGATGCTAAATAAACTAAAAGAAAGAGAACTACACCAGCAGCAGCTAATAAAAGTAAAAAGCGGGAAGCAATACACACACAAAGATGCTAAATAAACTAAAAGAAAGAGAACTACACCAGCAGCTAATAAAAGTTAAAAGAGGGAAGCAATACACGGACAAAGATGCTAAAAGAAACAGAGGTACAACAGCAGCAGCTAATAAAAGTTAAAAGAGGGAAGCAATACACACACAAAGATGCTAAATAAACTAAAAGAAAGATAACTACACCAGCAGCAGCTAATGAAAGTTAAAAGAGGGAAGCAATACACGGACAAAGATGCTAAATAAAGTAAAAGAAAGAGAGGTACACCAGCAGCAGCTAATAAAAGTTAAAAGAGGGAAGCAATACACGGACAAAGATGCTAAATAAAGTAAAAGAAAGAGAGGTACACCAGCAGCTAATAAAAGTTAAAAGAGGGAAGCAATACACGGACAAAGATGCTAAATAAAGTAAAAGAAAGAGAGGTACACCAGCAGCAGCTAATAAAAGTTAAAAGAGGGAAGCAATACACGGACAAAGATGCTAAATAAACTAAAAGAAAGAGAGGTACACCAGCAGCAGCTAATAAAAGTTAAAAGAGGGAAGCAATACACACACAAAGATGCTAAATAAACTAAAAGAAAGAGAGGTACACCAGCAGCAGCTAATAAAAGTTAAAAGAGGGAAGCAATACACACACAAAGATGCTAAATAAACTAAAAGAAAGAGAGGTACACCACCAGCAGCTAATAAAAGTTAAAAGAGGGAAGCAATACACGGACAAAGATGCTAAATAAACTAAAAGAAAGGGAGGGACACCAGCAGCAGCTAATAAAAGTTAAAAGAGGGAAGCAATACACGGACAAAGATGCTAAATAAACTAAAAGAAAGAGAGGTACACCAGCAGCTAATAAAAGTTACAAGAGGGAAGCAATACACACACAAAGATGCTAAATAAAGTAAAAGAAAGAGAAGTACACCAGCAGCAGCTAATAAAAGTTAAAAGAGGGAAGCAATACACGGACAAAGATGCTAAATAAACTAAAAGAAAGAGAATTACACCAGCACCAGCTAATAAAAGTTAAAAGAGGGAAGCAATACACGGACAAAGATGCTAAATAAACTAAAAGAAAGAGAAGTACACCAGCAGCAGCTAATAAAAGTTAAAAGAGGGAAGCAATACACGGACAAAGATGCTAAATAAACTAAAAGAAGGAGAAGTACACCAGCAGCAGCTAATAAAAGTTAAAAGAGGGAAGCAATACACGGACAAAGATGCTAAATAAACTAAAAGAAAGAGAAGTACACCAGCACCAGGTAATAAAAGTTAAAAGAGGGAAGCAATACACGGACAAAGATGCTAAATAAACTAAAAGAAAGAGAACTACACCAGCAGCAGCTAATAAAAGTTAAAAGAGGGAAGCAATACACACACAAAGATACTAAATAAACTAAAAGAAAGAGAAGTACACCAGCACCAGCTAATAAAAGTTAAAAGAGGGAAGCAATACACACACAAAGATGCTAAATAAAGTAAAAGAAAGAGAGGTACACCAGCAGCAGCTAATAAAAGTTAAAAGAGGGAAGCAATACACACACAAAGATGCTAAATAAAGTAAAAGAAAGAGAGGTACACCAGCAGCAGCTAATAAAAGTTAAAAGAGGGAAGCAATACATGGACAAAGATGCTAAATAAAGTAAAAGAAAGAGAGGTACACCAGCAGCAGCTAATAAAAGTTAAAAGAGGGAAGCAATACACGGACAAAGATGCTAAATAAAGTAAAAGAAAGAGAGGTACACCAGCAGCAGCTAATAAAAGTTAAAAGAGGTAAGCAATACACGGACAAAGATGCTAAATGAAGTAAAAGAAAGAGAAGTACACCAGCAGCTAATAAAAGTTAAAAGAGGGAAGCAATACACACACAAAGATGCTATATAAACTAAAAGAAAGAGAGGTACACCAGCAGCAGCTAATAAAAGTTAAAAGAGGGAAGCAATACACGGACAAAGATCCTAAATAAAGTAAAACAAAGAGAAGTACACCAGCAGCAGCTAATAAAAGTTAAAAGAGGGAAGCAATACACACACAAAGATGCTAAATAAACTAAAAGAAAGAGAGCTACACCAGCAGCAGCTAATAAAAGTTAAAAGAGGGAAGCAATACACACACAAAGATGCTAAATAAACTAAAAGAAAGAGAGGTACACCAGCAGCAGCTAATAAAAGTTAAAAGAGGGAAGCAATACACACACAAAGATGCTAAATAAAGGAAAAGAAAGAGAGGTACACCAGCAGCAGCTAATAAAAGTTAAAAGAGGGAAGCAATACACACACAAAGATGCTAAATAAAGGAAAAGAAAGAGAGGTACACCAGCAGCAGCTAATAAAAGTTAAAAGAGGGAAGCAATACACACACAAAGATGCTAAATAAAGGAAAAGAAAGAGAGGTACACCAGCAGCAGCTAATAAAAGTTAAAAGAGGGAAGCAATACACACACAAAGATGCTAAATAAAGGAAAAGAAAGAGAGGTACACCAGCAGCAGCTAATAAAAGTTAAAAGAGGGAAGCAATACATGTTATAGATGCTAAATAAACTAAAAGAAAGAGAGGTACACCACCAGCAGCTAATAAAAGTTAAAAGAGGGAAGCAATACACACACAAAGATGCTATATAAAGTAAAAGAAAAAGAGGTACACCAGGAGCAGCTAATAAAAGTTAAAAGAGGGAAGCAATACATGTTATAGATGCTAAATAAACTAAAAGAAAGAGAGGTACACCACCAGCAGCTAATAAAAGTTAAAAGAGGGAAGCAATACACACACAAAGATGCTAAATAAAGTAAAAGAAAGAGAAGTACACCAGCAGCAGCTGATAAAAGTTAACAGAGGGAAGCAATACACACACAAAGATGCTAAATAAAGTAAAAGAAAGAGAGGTACACCAGCAGCAGCTAATAAAAGTTAAAAGAGGGAAGCAATACATGGACAAAGATGCTAAAAGAAAGAGAGGTACACCAGCAGCAGCTAATAAAAGTTAAAAGAGGGAAGCAATACATGGACAAAGATGCTAAATAAAGTAAAAGAAAGAGAAGTACACCACCAGCAGCTAATAAAAGTTAAAAGAGGGAAGCAATACACACACAAAGATGCTAAATAAAGTAAAAGAAAGAGAAGTACACCAGCAGCAGCTGATAAAAGTTAAAAGAGGGAAGCAATACACACACAAAGATGCTAAATAAAGTAAAAGAAAGAGAGGTACACCAGCAGCAGCTAATAAAAGTTAAAAGAGGGAAGCAATACATGGACAAAGATGCTAAAAGAAAGAGAGGTACACCAGCAGCAGCTAATAAAAGTTAAAAGAGGGAAGCAATACACGGACAAAGATGCTAAATAAACTAAAAGAAAGAGAGGTACACCACCAGCAGTTAATAAAAGTTAAAAGAGGGAAGCAATACATGGACAAAGATGCTAAATAAAGTAAAAGAAAGAGAGGTACACCAGCAGCAGCTAATAAAAGTTAAAAGAGGGAAGCAATACATGGACAAAGATGCTAAATAAAGTAAAAGAAAGAGAGGTACACCACCAGCAGTTAATAAAAGTTAAAAGAGGGAAGCAATACACGGACAAAGATGCTAAATAAAGTAAAAGAAAGAGAGGTACACCAGCAGCAGCTAATAAAAGTTAAAAGAGGGAAGCAATACACGGACAAAGATGCTAAATAAAGTAAAAGAAAGAGAGGTACACCAGCAGCAGCTAATAAAAGTTAAAAGAGGGAAGCAATACATGGACAAAGATGCTAAATAAAGTAAAAGAAAGAGAGGTACACCAGCAGCAGCTAATAAAAGTTAAAAGAGGGAAGCAATACACGGACAAAGATGCTAAATAAAGTAAAAGAAAGAGAGGTACACAAGCAGCAGCTAATAAAAGTTAAAAGAGGGAAGCAATACACACACAAAGATGCTAAATAAAGTAAAAGAAAGAGAGGTACACCACCAGCAGCTAATAAAAGTTAAAAGAGGGAACCAATACACACACAAAGATGCTAAATAAAGTAAAAGAAAGAGAGGTACACCAGCAGCAGCTAATAAAAGTTAAAAGAGGGAAGCAATACACGGACAAAGATGCTAAATAAACTAAAAGAAAGAGAGGTACACCAGCAGCAGCTAATAAAAGTTAAAAGAGGGAAGCAATACACACACAAAGATGCTAAATAAACTAAAAGAAAGAGAGGTACACCACCAGCAGCTAATAAAAGTTAAAAGAGGGAAGCAATACACGGACAAAGATCCTAAATAAAGTAAAAGAAAGAGAGGTACACAAGCAGCAGCTAATAAAAGTTAAAAGAGGGAAGCAATACATGGACAAAGATCCTAAATAAAGTAAAAGAAAGAGAGGTACACCAGCAGCAGCTAATAAAAGTTAAAAGAGGGAAGCAATACACGGACAAAGATGCTAAATAAACTAAAAGAAAGAGAGGTACACCAGCAGCAGCTAATAAAAGTTAAAAGAGGGAAGCAATACACACACAAAGATCCTAAATAAACTAAAAGAAAGAGAGGTACACCACCAGCAGCTAATAAAAGTTAAAAGAGGGAAGCAATACACGGACAAAGATCCTAAATAAAGTAAAAGAAAGAGAGGTACACCAGCAGCAGCTAATAAAAGTTAAAAGAGGGAAGCAATACATGGACAAAGATCCTAAATAAAGTAAAAGAAAGAGAGGTACACCAGCAGCAGCTAATAAAAGTTAAAAGAGGGAAGCAATACACGGACAAAGATGCTAAATAAAGTAAAAGAAAGAGAGGTACACCAGCAGCAGCTAATAAAAGTTAAAAGAGGGAAGCAATACACGGACAAAGATGCTAAATAAAGTAAAAGAAAGAGAGGTACACCAGCAGCAGCTAATAAAAGTTAAAAGAGGGAAGCAATACATGGACAAAGATCCTAAATAAAGTAAAAGAAAGAGAGGTACACCAGCAGCAGCTAATAAAAGTTAAAAGAGGGAAGCAATACACGGACAAAGATGCTAAATAAAGTAAAAGAAAGAGAGGTACACCAGCAGCAGCTAATAAAAGTTAAAAGAGGGAAGCAATACACACACAAAGATGCTAAATAAAGTAAAAGAAAGAGAGGTACACCAGCAGCAGCTAATAAAAGTTAAAAGAGGGAAGCAATACACGGACAAAGATGCTAAATAAAGTAAAAGAAAGAGAGGTACACCAGCAGCAGCTAATAAAAGTTAAAAGAGGGAAGCAATACACACACAAAGATGCTAAATAAAGTAAAAGAAAGAGAGGTACACCAGCAGCAGCTAATAAAAGTTAAAAGAGGGAAGCAATACACGGACAAAGATGCTAAATAAAGTAAAAGAAAGAGAGGTACACCAGCAGCAGCTAATAAAAGTTAAAAGAGGGAAGCAATACACACACAAAGATGCTAAATAAACTAAAAGAAAGAGAACTACACCAGCAGCAGCTAATAAAAGTTAAAAGAGGGAAGCAATACACACACATAGATGCTAAATAAACTAAAAGAAAGAGAGGTACACCAGCAGCAATTAATAAAAGTTAAAAGAGAGAAGCAATACACACACAAAGATGCTAAATAAACTAAAAGAAAGAGAACTACACCAGCAGCAGCTAATAAAAGTTAAAAGAGGGAAGCAATACACGGACAAAGATGCTAAATAAACTAAAAGAAAGAGAACTACACCAGCAGCAGCTAATTAAAGTTAAAAGAGGGAAGCAATACACACACATAGATGCTAAATAAACTAAAAGAAAGAGAGGTACACCAGCAGCAACTAATAAAAGTTAAAAGAGGGAAGCAATACACACACAAAGATGCTAAATAAACTAAAAGAAAGAGAACTACACCAGCAGCAGCTAATAAAAGTAAAAAGCGGGAAGCAATACACACACAAAGATGCTAAATAAACTAAAAGAAAGAGAACTACACCAGCAGCTAATAAAAGTTAAAAGAGGGAAGCAATACACGGACAAAGATGCTAAAAGAAACAGAGGTACAACAGCAGCAGCTAATAAAAGTTAAAAGAGGGAAGCAATACACACACAAAGATGCTAAATAAACTAAAAGAAAGATAACTACACCAGCAGCAGCTAATGAAAGTTAAAAGAGGGAAGCAATACACGGACAAAGATGCTAAATAAAGTAAAAGAAAGAGAGGTACACCAGCAGCAGCTAATAAAAGTTAAAAGAGGGAAGCAATACACGGACAAAGATGCTAAATAAAGTAAAAGAAAGAGAGGTACACCAGCAGCTAATAAAAGTTAAAAGAGGGAAGCAATACACGGACAAAGATGCTAAATAAAGTAAAAGAAAGAGAGGTACACCAGCAGCAGCTAATAAAAGTTAAAAGAGGGAAGCAATACACGGACAAAGATGCTAAATAAACTAAAAGAAAGAGAGGTACACCAGCAGCAGCTAATAAAAGTTAAAAGAGGGAAGCAATACACACACAAAGATGCTAAATAAACTAAAAGAAAGAGAGGTACACCAGCAGCAGCTAATAAAAGTTAAAAGAGGGAAGCAATACACACACAAAGATGCTAAATAAACTAAAAGAAAGAGAGGTACACCACCAGCAGCTAATAAAAGTTAAAAGAGGGAAGCAATACACGGACAAAGATGCTAAATAAACTAAAAGAAAGGGAGGGACACCAGCAGCAGCTAATAAAAGTTAAAAGAGGGAAGCAATACACGGACAAAGATGCTAAATAAACTAAAAGAAAGAGAGGTACACCAGCAGCTAATAAAAGTTACAAGAGGGAAGCAATACACACACAAAGATGCTAAATAAAGTAAAAGAAAGAGAAGTACACCAGCAGCAGCTAATAAAAGTTAAAAGAGGGAAGCAATACACGGACAAAGATGCTAAATAAACTAAAAGAAAGAGAATTACACCAGCACCAGCTAATAAAAGTTAAAAGAGGGAAGCAATACACGGACAAAGATGCTAAATAAACTAAAAGAAAGAGAAGTACACCAGCAGCAGCTAATAAAAGTTAAAAGAGGGAAGCAATACACGGACAAAGATGCTAAATAAACTAAAAGAAGGAGAAGTACACCAGCAGCAGCTAATAAAAGTTAAAAGAGGGAAGCAATACACGGACAAAGATGCTAAATAAACTAAAAGAAAGAGAAGTACACCAGCACCAGGTAATAAAAGTTAAAAGAGGGAAGCAATACACGGACAAAGATGCTAAATAAACTAAAAGAAAGAGAACTACACCAGCAGCAGCTAATAAAAGTTAAAAGAGGGAAGCAATACACACACAAAGATACTAAATAAACTAAAAGAAAGAGAAGTACACCAGCACCAGCTAATAAAAGTTAAAAGAGGGAAGCAATACACACACAAAGATGCTAAATAAAGTAAAAGAAAGAGAGGTACACCAGCAGCAGCTAATAAAAGTTAAAAGAGGGAAGCAATACACACACAAAGATGCTAAATAAAGTAAAAGAAAGAGAGGTACACCAGCAGCAGCTAATAAAAGTTAAAAGAGGGAAGCAATACATGGACAAAGATGCTAAATAAAGTAAAAGAAAGAGAGGTACACCAGCAGCAGCTAATAAAAGTTAAAAGAGGGAAGCAATACACGGACAAAGATGCTAAATAAAGTAAAAGAAAGAGAGGTACACCAGCAGCAGCTAATAAAAGTTAAAAGAGGTAAGCAATACACGGACAAAGATGCTAAATGAAGTAAAAGAAAGAGAAGTACACCAGCAGCTAATAAAAGTTAAAAGAGGGAAGCAATACACACACAAAGATGCTAAATAAACTAAAAGAAAGAGAGGTACACCAGCAGCAGCTAATAAAAGTTAAAAGAGGGAAGCAATACACACACAAAGATGCTAAATAAAGGAAAAGAAAGAGAGGTACACCAGCAGCAGCTAATAAAAGTTAAAAGAGGGAAGCAATACACACACAAAGATGCTAAATAAAGGAAAAGAAAGAGAGGTACACCAGCAGCAGCTAATAAAAGTTAAAAGAGGGAAGCAATACACACACAAAGATGCTAAATAAAGGAAAAGAAAGAGAGGTACACCAGCAGCAGCTAATAAAAGTTAAAAGAGGGAAGCAATACACACACAAAGATGCTAAATAAAGGAAAAGAAAGAGAGGTACACCAGCAGCAGCTAATAAAAGTTAAAAGAGGGAAGCAATACATGTTATAGATGCTAAATAAACTAAAAGAAAGAGAGGTACACCACCAGCAGCTAATAAAAGTTAAAAGAGGGAAGCAATACACACACAAAGATGCTATATAAAGTAAAAGAAAAAGAGGTACACCAGGAGCAGCTAATAAAAGTTAAAAGAGGGAAGCAATACATGTTATAGATGCTAAATAAACTAAAAGAAAGAGAGGTACACCACCAGCAGCTAATAAAAGTTAAAAGAGGGAAGCAATACACACACAAAGATGCTAAATAAAGTAAAAGAAAGAGAAGTACACCAGCAGCAGCTGATAAAAGTTAACAGAGGGAAGCAATACACACACAAAGATGCTAAATAAAGTAAAAGAAAGAGAGGTACACCAGCAGCAGCTAATAAAAGTTAAAAGAGGGAAGCAATACATGGACAAAGATGCTAAAAGAAAGAGAGGTACACCAGCAGCAGCTAATAAAAGTTAAAAGAGGGAAGCAATACATGGACAAAGATGCTAAATAAAGTAAAAGAAAGAGAAGTACACCACCAGCAGCTAATAAAAGTTAAAAGAGGGAAGCAATACACGGACAAAGATGCTAAATAAAGTAAAAGAAAGAGAGGTACAGCAGCAGCAGCTAATAAAAGTTAAAAGAGGGAAGCAATACATGGACAAAGATGCTAAATAAAGTAAAAGAAAGAGAGGTACACCAGCAGCAGCTAATAAAAGTTAAAAGAGGGAAGCAATACACACACAAAGATACTAAATAAACTAAAAGAAAGAGAGGTACACCAGCAGCAGCTAATAAAAGTTAAAAGAGGGAAGCAATACACGGACAAAGATGCTAAATAAACTAAAAGAAAGAGAGGTACACCAGCACCAGCTAATAAAAGTTAAAAGAGGGAAGCAATACACACACAAAGATGCTAAATAAACTAAAAGAAAGAGAGGTACACCAGCAGCAGCTAATAAAAGTTAAAAGAGGGAAGCAATACACACACAAAGATACTAAATAAACTAAAAGAAAGTGAAGTACACCAGCAGCAGCTAATAAAAGTTAAAAGAGGGAAGCAATACACACACAAAGATTCTAAATAAACTAAAAGAAAGAGAGGTACACCACCAGCTAATAAAAGTTAAAAGAGGGAAGCAATACACACACAAAGATGCTAAATAAACTAAAGGAAAGAGAAGTACACCAGCAGCTAATAAAAGTTAAAAGAGGGAAGCGATAAATGGACAAAAATGCTAAATAAAGTAAAAGAAAGAGAAGTACACCAGCAGCTAATAAAAGTTAAAAGAGGGAAGCAATACACACACAAAAATGCTAAATAAAGTAAAAGAAAGAGAGGTACACCACCAGCAGCTAATAAAAGTTAAAAGAGGGAAGCAATACATGGACAAAGATGCTAAATAAAGTAAACGAAAGAGAGGTACACCAGCAGCAGCTAATAAAAGTTAAAAGAGGGAAGCAATACACGGACAAAGATGCTAAATAAAGTAAAAGAAAGAGAGGTACAGCAGCAGCAGCTAATAAAAGTTAAAAGAGGGAAGCAATACACGGACAAAGATGCTAAATAAACTAAAAGAAAGAGAGGTACACCAGCAGCAGCTAATAAAAGTTAAAAGAGGGAAGCAATACACGGACAAAGATGCTAAATAAAGTAAAAGAAAGAGAGGTACAGCAGCAGCAGCTAATAAAAGTTAAAAGAGGGAAGCAATACATGGACAAAGATGCTAAATAAAGTAAAAGAAAGAGAGGTACACCAGCAGCAGCTAATAAAAGTTAAAAGAGGGAAGCAATACACACACAAAGATGCTAAATAAAGTAAAAGAAAGAGAGGTACACCAGCAGCAGCTAATAAAAGTTAAAAGAGGGAAGCAATACACACACAAAGATGCTAAATAAACTAAAAGAAAGAGAGGTACACCAGCAGCAGCTAATAAAAGTTAAAAGAGGGAAGCAATACACACACAAAGATGCTAAATAAAGTAAAAGAAAGAGAGGTACACCAGCAGCAGCTAATAAAAGTTAAAAGAGGGAAGCAATACACACACAAAGATGCTAAATAAAGTAAAAGAAAGAGAGGTACACCAGCAGCAGCTAATAAAAGTTAAAAGAGGGAAGCAATAAACACACAAAGATGCTAAATAAAGTAAAAGAAAGAGAGGTACACCAGCAGCAGCTAATAAAAGTTAAAAGAGGGAAGCAATACACACACAAAGATGCTAAATAAACTAAAAGAAAGAGAGGTACACCAGCAGCAACTAATAAAAGTTAAAAGAGGGAAGCAATACACACACAAAGATGCTAAATAAAGTAAAAGAAAGAGAGGTACACCAGCAGCAGCTAATTAAAGTTAAAAGAGGGAAGGAATACACACACAAAGATGCTAAATAAAGTAAAAGAAAGAGAGGTACACCAGCAGCAGCTAATTAAAGTTAAAAGAGGGAAGCAATACACGGACAAAGATGCTAAAAGAAACAGAGGTACACCAGCAGCAGCTAATAAAAGTTAAAAGAGGGAAGCAATACACACACAAAGATGCTAAATAAAGTAAAAGAAAGAGAGGTACACCAGCAGCAGCTAATTAAAGTTAAAAGAGGGAAGCAATACACACACAAAGATGCTAAATAAACTAAAAGAAAGAGAGGTACACCAGCAGCAACTAATAAAAGTTAAAAGAGGGAAGCAATACACACACAAAGATGCTAAATAAAGTAAAAGAAAGAGAGGTACACCAGCAGCAGCTAATAAAAGTTAAAAGAGGGAAGCAATACATGGACAAAGATGCTAAAAGAAACAGAGGTACACCAGCAGCAGCTAATAAAAGTTAAAAGAGGGAAGCAATACATGGACAAAGATGCTAAAAGAAACAGAGGTACACCAGCAGCAGCTAATTAAAGTTAAAAGAGGGAAGCAATACACGGACAAAGATGCTAAAAGAAACAGAGGTACACCAGCAGCAGCTAATAAAAGTTAAAAGAGGGAAGTAATACACACACAAAGATGCTAAATAAAGTAAAAGAAACAGAGGTACACCAGCAGCAGCTAATTAAAGTTAAAAGAGGGAAGCAATACACACACAAAGATGCTAAATAAACTAAAAGAAAGAGAGGTACACCAGCAGCAACTAATAAAAGTTAAAAGAGGGAAGCAATACACACACAAAGATGCTAAATAAAGTAAAAGAAAGAGATCTACACCAGCAGCAGCTAATAAAAGTTAAAAGAGGGAAGCAATACACGGACAAAGATGCTAAATAAACTAAAAGAAAGAGAGGTACACCAGCAGCAGCTAATAAAAGTTAAAAGAGGGAAGCAATACACACACAAAGATGCTAAATAAAGTAAAAGAAAGAGAACTACACCAGCAGCAGCTAATAAAAGTTAAAAGAGGGAAGCAATACACGGACAAAGATGCTAAATAAACTAAAAGAAAGAGAGGTACACCAGCAGCAGCTAATAAAAGTTAAAAGAGGGAAGCAATACACGGACAAAGATGCTAAATAAAGTAAAAGAAAGAGAGGTACACCAGCAGCAGCTAATAAAAGTTAAAAGAGGGAAGCAATACACACACAAACATGCTAAATAAAGTAAAAGAAAGAGAGGTACACCAGCAGCAGCTAATAAAAGTTAAAAGAGGGAAGCAATACACACACACAAAGATGCTAAATAAAGTAAAAGAAAGAGAGGTACACCAGCAGCAGCTAATAAAAGTTAAAAGAGGGAAGCAATACACACACAAAGATGCTAAACAAACTAAAAGAAAGAGAGGTACACCAGCAGCAGCTAATAAAAGTTAAAAGAGGGAAGCAATACACACACAAAGAAGCTAAATAAACTAAAAGAAAGAGAGGTACACCACCAGCAGCTAATAAAAGTTAAAAGAGGGAAGCAATACACACACAAAGATGCTAAACAAACTAAAAGAAAGAGAGGTACACCAGCAGCAGCTAATAAAAGTTAAAAGAGGGAAGCAATACACACACAAAGATGCTAAATAAACTAAAAGAAAGAGAGGTACACCAGCAGCAGCTAATAAAAGTTAAAAGAGGGAAGCAATACACACACAAAGATGCTAAATAAACTAAAAGAAAGAGAGGTACACCACCAGCAGCTAATAAAAGTTAAAAGAGGGAAGCAATACACGGACAAAGATGCTAAATAAACTAAAAGAAAGAGAGGTACACCAGCAGCTAATAAAAGTTAAAAGAGGGAAGCAATACATGGACAAAGATGCTAAATAAACTAAAAGAAAGAGAGGTACACCAGCAGCAGCTAATAAAAGTTAAAAGAGGGAAGCAATACATGGACAAAGATGCTAAATAAAGTAAAAGAAAGAGAGGTACACCAGCAGCAGCTAATAAAAGTTAAAAGAGGGAAGCAATACACACACAAAGATGCTAAATAAAGTAAAAGAAAGAGAGGTACACCAGCAGCAGCTAATAAAAGTTAAAAGAGGGAAGCAATACACACACAAAGATGCTAAATAAAGTAAAAGAAAGAGAAGTACACCAGCAGCAGCTGATAAAAGTTAAAAGAGGGAAGCAATACACACACAAAGATGCTAAATAAAGTAAAAGAAAGAGAGGTACACCAGCAGCAGCTAATAAAAGTTAAAAGAGGGAAGCAATACACACACAAAGATGCTAAATAAAGTAAAAGAAAGAGAAGTACACCAGCAGCAGCTGATAAAAGTTAAAAGAGGGAAGCAATACACACACAAAGATGCTAAATAAAGTAAAAGAAAGAGAGGTACACCAGCAGCAGCTAATAAAAGTTAAAAGAGGGAAGCAATACACACACAAAGATCCTAAATAAAGTAAAAGAAAGAGAGGTACACCAGCAGCAGCTAATAAAGGTAAAAGAGGGAAGCAATACACACACAAAGATGCTAAATAAACTAAAAGAAAGAGAACTACACCAGCACCAGCTAATAAAAGTTAAAAGAGGGAACCAATACATGGACAAAGATGCTAAATAAACTAAAAGAAAGAGAGGTACACCAGCAGCAGCTAATAAAAGTTAAAAGACGGAAGCAATACACACACAAAGATGCTAAATAAAGTAAAAGAAAGAGAGGTACACCAGCAGCAGCTAATAAAAGTTAACAGAGGGAAGCAATACACACACAAAGATGCTAAATAAACTAAAAGAAAGAGAGGTACACCAGCAGCAGCTAATAAAAGTTAAAAGAGGGAAGCAATACACACACAAAGATGCTAAATAAAGTAAAAGAAAGAGAGGTACACCAGCAGCAGCTAATAAAAGTTAAAAGAGGGAAGCAATACACACACAAAGATGCTAAATAAAGTAAAAGAAAGAGAGGTACACCAGCAGCAGCTAATAAAAGTTAAAAGAGGGAAGCAATACACACACAAAGATGCTAAATAAACTAAAAGAAAGAGAGGTACACCAGCAGCAGCTAATAAAAGTTAAAAGAGGGAAGCAATACACACACAAAGATGCTAAATAAAGTAAAAGAAAGAGAGGTACACCAGCAGCAGCTAATAAAAGTTAAAAGAGGGAAGCAATACACGGACAAAGATGCTAAATAAACTAAAAGAAAGAGAGGTACACCAGCAGCAGCTAATAAAAGTTAAAAGAGGGAAGCAATACACACACAAAGATGCTAAATAAAGTAAAAGAAAGAGAGGTGCACCACCAGCAGCTAATAAAAGTTAAAAGAGGGAAGCAATACACGGACAAAGATGCTAAATAAAGTAACAGAAAGAGATGTACACCACCAGCAGCTAATAAAAGTTAAAAGAGGGAAGCAATACACACACAAAGATCCTAAATAAAGTAAAAGAAAGAGAGGTACACCACCAGCAGCTAATAAAAGTTAAAAGAGGGAAGCAATACACACACAAAGATGCTAAATAAAGTAAAAGAAAGAGAGGTACACCAGCAGCAGCTAATAAAAGTTAAAAGAGGGAAGCAATACACACACAAAGATGCTAAATAAAGTAAAAGAAAGAGAGGTACACCAGCAGCAGCTAATAAAAGTTAAAAGAGGGAAGCAATACACACACAAAGATGCTAAATAAACTAAAAGAAAGAGAGGTACACCAGCAGCAACTAATAAAAGTTAAAAGAGGGAAGCAATACACACACAAAGATGCTAAATAAAGTAAAAGAAAGAGAGGTACACCAGCAGCAGCTAATTAAAGATAAAGGAGGGAAGCAATACACACATAAAGATGCTAAATATACTAAAAGAAAGAGAGGTACACCAGCAGCAGCTAATAAAAGTTAAAAGCGGGAAGCAATACACACACAAAGATGCTAAATAAAGTAAAAGAAAGAGAGGTACACCAGCAGCAGCTAATAAAAGTTAAAAGAGGGAAGCAATACACACACAAAGATGCTAAATAAACTAAAAGAAAGAGAGGTACACCAGCAGCAGCTAATAAAAGTTAAAAGAGGGAAGCAATACACACACAAAGATGCTAAATAAACTAAAAGAAACAGAGGTACACCAGCAGCAGCTAATAAAAGTTAAAAAAAGGGAAGCAATACACGGACAAAGATGCTAAATAAAGTAAAAGAAAGAGAGGTACACCAGCAGCAGCTAATAAAAGTTAAAAGAGGGAAGCAATACACGGACAAAGATGCTAAATAAAGTAAAAGAAAGAGAGGTACACCAGCAGCAGCTAATTAAAGTTAAAAGAGGGAAGCAATACACACACACAGATGCTAAATAAAGTAAAAGAAAGAGAGGTACACCAGCAGCAGCTAATAAAAGTTAAAAGAGGGAAGCAATACACACACAAAGATGCTAAATAAAGTAAAAGAAAGAGAGGTACACCAGCAGCAGCTAATAAAAGTTAAAAGAGGGAAGCAATACACACACAAAGATGCTAAATAAACTAAAAGAAAGAGAGGTACACCAGCAGCAACTAATAAAAGTTAAAAGAGGGAAGCAATACACACACAAAGATGCTAAATAAAGTAAAAGAAAGAGAGGTACACCAGCAGCAGCTAATTAAAGTTAAAAGAGGGAAGGAATACACACACAAAGATGCTAAATAAAGTAAAAGAAAGAGAGGTACACCAGCAGCAGCTAATTAAAGTTAAAAGAGGGAAGCAATACACGGACAAAGATGCTAAAAGAAACAGAGGTACACCAGCAGCAACTAATAAAAGTTAAAAGAGGGAAGCAATACACACACAAAGATGCTAAATAAAGTAAAAGAAAGAGAACTACACCAGCAGCAGCTAATAAAAGTTAAAAGAGGGAAGCAATACACGGACAAAGATGCTAAATAAACTAAAAGAAAGAGAGGTACACCAGCAGCAGCTAATAAAAGTTAAAAGAGGGAAGCAATACACACACATAGATGCTAAATAAACTAAAAGAAAGAGAGGTACACCAGCAGCTAATAAAAGTTAAAAGAGGGAAGCAATACACACACATAGATGCTAAATAAACTAAAAGAAAGAGAGGTACACCAGCAGCTAATAAAAGTTAAAAGAGGGAAGCAATACACACACATAGATGCTAAATAAACTAAAAGAAAGAGAGGTACACCAGCAGCTAATAAAAGTTAAAAGAGGGAAGCAATACACACACATAGATGCTAAATAAACTAAAAGAAAGAGAGGTACACCAGCAGCTAATAAAAGTTAAAAGAGGGAAGCAATACACACACATAGATGCTAAATAAACTAAAAGAAAGAGAGGTACACCAGCAGCTAATAAAAGTTAAAAGAGGGAAGCAATACACACACATAGATGCTAAATAAACTAAAAGAAAGAGAGGTACACCAGCAGCTAATAAAAGTTAAAAGAGGGAAGCAATACACGGACAAAGATGCTAAATAAAGTAAAAGAAAGAGAGGTACACCAGCAGCAGCTAATAAAAGTTAAAAGAGGGAAGCAATACATGGACAAAGATGCTAAAAGAAACAGAGGTACACCAGCAGCAGCTAATTAAAGTTAAAAGAGGGAAGCAATACACGGACAAAGATGCTAAAAGAAACAGAGGTACACCAGCAGCAACTAATAAAAGTTAAAAGAGGGAAGCAATACACACACAAAGATGCTAAACAAAGTAAAAGAAAGAGAGGTACACCAGCAGCTGCTAATAAAAGTTAAAAGAGGGAAGCAATACACGGACAAAGATGCTAAATAAAGTAAAAGAAAGAGAGGTACACCAGCAGCAGCTAATAAAAGTTAAAAGAGGGAAGCAATACACACAAAAAGATGCTAAATAAAGTAAAAGAAAGAGAGGTACAACAGCAGCAGCTAATAAAAGTTAAAAGAGGGAAGCAATACACAGACAAAGATACTAAATAAACTAAAAGAAAGAGATGTACACCAGCAGCAGCTAATAAAAGTTAAAAGAGGGAAGCAATACACACACAAAGATGCTAAATAAAGTAAAAGAAAGAGAGGTACACCAGCAGCAGCTAATAAAAGTTAAAAGAGGGAAGCAATACACGGACAAAGATGCTAAATAAACTAAAAGAAAGAGAGGTACACCAGCAGCAGCTAATAAAAGTTAAAAGAGGGAAGCAATACACGGACAAAGATGCTAAATAAAGTAAAAGAAAGAGAGGTACACCAGCAGCAGCTAATAAAAGTTAAAAGAGGGAAGCAATACACACACAAAGATGCTAAATAAAGTAAAAGAAAGAGAGGTACAACAGCAGCAGCTAATAAAAGTTAAAAGAGGGAAGCAATACACAGACAAAGATACTAAATAAACTAAAAGAAAGAGATGTACACCAGCAGCAGCTAATAAAAGTTAAAAGAGGGAAGCAATACACACACAAAGATGTTAAATAAAGTAAAAGAAAGAGAGGTACACCAGCAGCAGCTAATAAAAGTTAAAAGAGGGAAGCAATACACGGACAAAGATGCTAAATAAAGTAAAAGAAAGAGAGGTACACCAGCAGCAGCTAATAAAAGCTAAAAGAGGGAAGCAATACACACACAAAGATGCTAAATAAAGTAAAAGAAAGAGAGGTACACCAGCAGCAGCTAATAAAAGTTAAAAGAGGGAAGCAATATACACACAAAGATGCTAAATAAAGTAAAAGAAAGAGAGGTACACCAACAGCAGCTAATTAAAGTTAAAAGAGGGAAGCAATACACACACAAAGATGCTAAATAAAGTAAAAGAAAGAGAGGTACACCAGCAGCAGCTAATAAAAGTTAAAAGAGGGAAGCAATACATGGACAAAGATGCTAAATAAAGTAAAAGAAAGAGAGGTACACCAGCAGCAGCTAATTAAAGTTAAAAGAGGGAAGCAATACACGGACAAAGATGCTAAATAAAGTAAAAGAAAGAGAGGTACACCAGCAGCAGCTAATAAAAGTTAAAAGAGGTAAGCAATACACGGACAAAGATGCTAAATGAAGTAAAAGAAAGAGAAGTACACCAGCAGCTAATAAAAGTTAAAAGAGGTAAGCAATACACACACAAAGATGCTAAATAAAGTAAAAGAAAGAGAGGTACACCAGCAGCAGCTAATAAAAGTAAAAAGAGGGAAGCAATACACACACAAAGATGCTAAATAAAGTAAAAGAAAGAGAGGTACACCAGCAGCAGCTAATAAAAGTTAAAAGAGGGAAGCAATACACATACAAAGATGCTAAATAAACTAAAAGAAAGAGAGGTACACCAGCAGCAGCTAATAAAAGTTAAAAGAGGGAAGCAATACACACACAAAGATGCTAAATAAAGTAAAAGAAAGAGAGGTACACCAGCAGCAGCTAATAAAAGTTAAAAGAGGGAAGCAATACACACACAAAGATGCTAAATAAAGTAAAAGAAAGAGAGGTACACCAGCAGCAACTAATAAAAGTTAAAAGAGGGAAGCAATACACACACAAAGATGCTAAATAAAGTAAAAGAAAGAGAGGTACACCAGCAGCAGCTAATAAAAGTTAAAAGAGGGAAGCAATACACGGAAAAAGATGCTAAATAAAGTAAAAGAAAGAGAGGTACACCAGCAGCAGCTAATAAAAGTTAAAAGAGGGAAGCAATACACGGACAAAGATGCTAAATAAACTAAAAGAAAGAGAGGTACACCAGCAGCAGCTAATAAAAGTTAAAAGAGGGAAGCAATACACGGACAAAGATGCTATATAAACTAAAAGAAAGAGAGGTACACCAGCAGCAGCTAATAAAAGTTAAAAGAGGGAAGCAATACACGGACAAAGATGCTAAATAAAGTAAAAGAAAGAGAGGTACACCAGCAGCAGCTAATAAAAGTTAAAAGAGGGAAGCAATACACACACAAAGATGCTAAATAAAGTAAAAGAAAGAGAGGTACACCAGCAGCAGCTAATAAAAGTTAAAAGAGGGAAGCAATACATGGACAAAGATGCTAAATAAAGTAAAAGAAAGAGAGGTACACCAGCAGCAGCTAATAAAAGTTAAAAGAGGGAAGCAATACACACACAAAGATGCTAAATAAAGTAACAGAAAGAGAGGTACACCAGCAGCAACTAATAAAAGTTAAAAGAGGGAAGCAATACACACACAAAGATGCTAAATAAAGTAAAAGAAAGAGAGGTACACCAGCAGCAGCTAATAAAAGTTAAAAGAGGGAAGCAATACACGGACAAAGATGCTAAATAAAGTAAAAGAAAGAGAGGTACACCAGCAGCAGCTAATAAAAGTTAAAAGAGGGAAGCAATACATGGACAAAGATGCTAAATAAAGTAAAAGAAAGAGAGGTACACCAGCAGCAGCTAATAAAAGTTAAAAGAGGGAAGCAATACACGGACAAAGATGCTAAATAAAGTAAAAGAAAGAGAGGTACACCAGCAGCAACTAATAAAAGTTAAAAGAGGGAAGCAATACACACACAAAGATGCTAAATAAACTAAAAGAAAGAGAGGTACACCAGCAGCAGCTAATAAAAGTTAAAAGAGGGAAGCAATACATGGACAAAGATGCTAAATAAAGTAAAAGAAAGAGAGGTACACCAGCAGCAGCTAATAAAAGTTAAAAGAGGGAAGCAATACACACACAAAGATGCTAAATAAAGTAAAAGAAAGAGAGGTACACCAGCAGCAGCTAATAAAAGTTAAAAGAGGGAAGCAATACACACACAAAGATGCTAAATAAACTAAAAGAAAGAGAGGTACACCAGCAGCAGCTAATAAAAGTTAAAAGAGGGAAGCAATACACACACAAAGATGCTAAATAAAGTAAAAGAAAGAGAGGTGCACCACCAGCAGCTAATAAAAGTTAAAAGAGGGAAGCAATACACGGACAAAGATGCTAAATAAAGTAAAAGAAAGAGATGTACACCACCAGCAGCTAATAAAAGTTAAAAGAGGGAAGCAATACACACACAAAGATCCTAAATAAAGTAAAAGAAAGAGAGGTAGACCACCAGCAGCTAATAAAAGTTAAAAGAGGGAAGCAATACACACACAAAGATGCTAAATAAAGTAAAAGAAAGAGAAGTACACCAGCAGCAGCTAATAAAAGTTAAAAGAGGGAAGCCATACATGGACAAAGATGCTAAAAGAAAGAGAGGTACACCAGCAGCAGCTAATAAAAGTTAAAAGAGGGAAGCAATACACACACAAAGATGCTAAATAAACTAAAAGAAACAGAGGTACACCAGCAGCAGCTAATAAAAGTTAAAAGAGGGAAGCAATACACACACAAAGATGCTAAATAAACTAAAAGAAAGAGAGGTACACCACCAGCAGCTAATAAAAGTTAAAAGAGGGAAGCAATACATGTTATAGATGCTAAATAAACTAAAAGAAAGAGAGGTACACCACCAGCAGCTAATAAAAGTTAAAAGAGGGAAGCAATACACGGAGAAAGATGCTAAATAAACTAAAAGAAAGAGAGGTACACCACCAGCAGCTAATAAAAGTTAAAAGAGGGAAGCAATACATGGACAAAGATGCTAAATAAAGTAAAAGAAAGAGAGGTACACCACCAGCAGCTAATAAAAGTTAAAAGAGGGAAGGAATACACGGACAAAGATGCTAAATAAACTAAAAGAAAGAGAGGTACACCAGCAGCAGCTAATAAAAGTTAAAAGAGGGAAGCAATACATGGACAAAGATGCTAAATAAAGTAAAAGAAAGAGAGGTACACCAGCAGCAGCTAATAAAAGTTAAAAGAGGGAAGCAATACACACACAAAGATGCTAAATAAAGTAAAAGAAAGAGAGGTACACCAGCAGCAGCTAATAAAAGTTAAAAGAGGGAAGCAATACACACACACAAAGATGCTAAATAAAGTAAAAGAAAGAGAGGTACACTACCAGCAGCTAATAAAAGTTAAAAGAGGGAAGCAATACACACACAAAGATGCTAAACAAACTAAAAGAAAGAGAGGTACACCAGCAGCAGCTAATAAAAGTTAAAAGAGGGAAGCAATACACACACAAAGAAGCTAAATAAACTAAAAGAAAGAGAGGTACACCACCAGCAGCTAATAAAAGTTAAAAGAGGGATGCAATACACACACAAAGATGCTAAACAAACTAAAAGAAAGAGAGGTACACCAGCAGCAGCTAATAAAAGTTAAAAGAGGGAAGCAATACACACACAAAGATGCTAAATAAACTAAAAGAAAGAGAGGTACACCAGCAGCAGCTAATAAAAGTTAAAAGAGGGAAGCAATACACACACAAAGATGCTAAATAAACTAAAAGAAAGAGAGGTACACCACCAGCAGCTAATAAAAGTTAAAAGAGGGAAGCAATACACGGACAAAGATGCTAAATAAACTAAAAGAAAGAGAGGTACACCAGCAGCTAATAAAAGTTAAAAGAGGGAAGCAATACATGGACAAAGATGCTAAATAAACTAAAAGAAAGAGAGGTACACCAGCAGCAGCTAATAAAAGTTAAAAGAGGGAAGCAATACATGGACAAAGATGCTAAATAAAGTAAAAGAAAGAGAGGTACACCAGCAGCAGCTAATAAAAGTTAAAAGAGGGAAGCAATACACACACAAAGATGCTAAATAAAGTAAAAGAAAGAGAGGTACACCAGCAGCAGCTAATAAAAGTTAAAAGAGGGAAGCAATACACACACAAAGATGCTAAATAAAGTAAAAGAAAGAGAAGTACACCAGCAGCAGCTGATAAAAGTTAAAAGAGGGAAGCAATACACACACAAAGATGCTAAATAAAGTAAAAGAAAGAGAGGTACACCAGCAGCAGCTAATAAAAGTTAAAAGAGGGAAGCAATACACGGACAAAGATGCTAAATAAACTAAAAGAAAGAGAGGTACACCAGCAGCAGCTAATAAAAGTTAAAAGAGGGAAGCAATACACGGACAAAGATGCTATATAAACTAAAAGAAAGAGAGGTACACCAGCAGCAGCTAATAAAAGTTAAAAGAGGGAAGCAATACACGGACAAAGATGCTAAATAAAGTAAAAGAAAGAGAGGTACACCAGCAGCAGCTAATAAAAGTTAAAAGAGGGAAGCAATACACACACAAAGATGCTAAATAAAGTAAAAGAAAGAGAGGTACACCAGCAGCAGCTAATAAAAGTTAAAAGAGGGAAGCAATACATGGACAAAGATGCTAAATAAAGTAAAAGAAAGAGAGGTACACCAGCAGCAGCTAATAAAAGTTAAAAGAGGGAAGCAATACACACACAAAGATGCTAAATAAAGTAACAGAAAGAGAGGTACACCAGCAGCAACTAATAAAAGTTAAAAGAGGGAAGCAATACACACACAAAGATGCTAAATAAAGTAAAAGAAAGAGAGGTACACCAGCAGCAGCTAATAAAAGTTAAAAGAGGGAAGCAATACACGGACAAAGATGCTAAATAAAGTAAAAGAAAGAGAGGTACACCAGCAGCAGCTAATAAAAGTTAAAAGAGGGAAGCAATACATGGACAAAGATGCTAAATAAAGTAAAAGAAAGAGAGGTACACCAGCAGCAGCTAATAAAAGTTAAAAGAGGGAAGCAATACACGGACAAAGATGCTAAATAAAGTAAAAGAAAGAGAGGTACACCAGCAGCAACTAATAAAAGTTAAAAGAGGGAAGCAATACACACACAAAGATGCTAAATAAACTAAAAGAAAGAGAGGTACACCAGCAGCAGCTAATAAAAGTTAAAAGAGGGAAGCAATACATGGACAAAGATGCTAAATAAAGTAAAAGAAAGAGAGGTACACCAGCAGCAGCTAATAAAAGTTAAAAGAGGGAAGCAATACACACACAAAGATGCTAAATAAAGTAAAAGAAAGAGAGGTACACCAGCAGCAGCTAATAAAAGTTAAAAGAGGGAAGCAATACACACACAAAGATGCTAAATAAACTAAAAGAAAGAGAGGTACACCAGCAGCAGCTAATAAAAGTTAAAAGAGGGAAGCAATACACACACAAAGATGCTAAATAAAGTAAAAGAAAGAGAGGTGCACCACCAGCAGCTAATAAAAGTTAAAAGAGGGAAGCAATACACGGACAAAGATGCTAAATAAAGTAAAAGAAAGAGATGTACACCACCAGCAGCTAATAAAAGTTAAAAGAGGGAAGCAATACACACACAAAGATCCTAAATAAAGTAAAAGAAAGAGAGGTAGACCACCAGCAGCTAATAAAAGTTAAAAGAGGGAAGCAATACACACACAAAGATGCTAAATAAAGTAAAAGAAAGAGAGGTACACCAGCAGCAGCTAATAAAAGTTAAAAGAGGGAAGCCATACATGGACAAAGATGCTAAAAGAAAGAGAGGTACACCAGCAGCAGCTAATAAAAGTTAAAAGAGGGAAGCAATACACACACAAAGATGCTAAATA
This sequence comes from Deroplatys truncata, assembly GCA_030765065.1. Classification (NCBI taxonomy): domain Eukaryota; kingdom Metazoa; phylum Arthropoda; class Insecta; order Mantodea; family Mantidae; genus Deroplatys; species Deroplatys truncata. The sequence continues at coordinate 3,570,230 of CM060984.1, forward strand.
AACTAAAAGAAACAGAGGTACACCAGCAGCAGCTAATAAAAGTTAAAAGAGGGAAGCAATACACACACAAAGATGCTAAATAAACTAAAAGAAAGAGAGGTACACCACCAGCAGCTAATAAAAGTTAAAAGAGGGAAGCAATACATGTTATAGATGCTAAATAAACTAAAAGAAAGAGAGGTACACCACCAGCAGCTAATAAAAGTTAAAAGAGGGAAGCAATACACGGACAAAGATGCTAAATAAACTAAAAGAAAGAGAGGTACACCACCAGCAGCTAATAAAAGTTAAAAGAGGGAAGCAATACATGGACAAAGATGCTAAATAAAGTAAAAGAAAGAGAGGTACACCACCAGCAGCTAATAAAAGTTAAAAGAGGGAAGGAATACACGGACAAAGATGCTAAATAAACTAAAAGAAAGAGAGGTACACCAGCAGCAGCTAATAAAAGTTAAAAGAGGGAAGCAATACATGGACAAAGATGCTAAATAAAGTAAAAGAAAGAGAGGTACACCAGCAGCAGCTAATAAAAGTTAAAAGAGGGAAGCAATACACACACAAAGATGCTAAATAAAGTAAAAGAAAGAGAGGTACACCAGCAGCAGCTAATAAAAGTTAAAAGAGGGAAGCAATACACACACACAAAGATGCTAAATAAAGTAAAAGAAAGAGAGGTACACTACCAGCAGCTAATAAAAGTTAAAAGAGGGAAGCAATACACACACAAAGATGCTAAACAAACTAAAAGAAAGAGAGGTACACCAGCAGCAGCTAATAAAAGTTAAAAGAGGGAAGCAATACACACACAAAGAAGCTAAATAAACTAAAAGAAAGAGAGGTACACCACCAGCAGCTAATAAAAGTTAAAAGAGGGAAGCAATACACACACAAAGATGCTAAACAAACTAAAAGAAAGAGAGGTACACCAGCAGCAGCTAATAAAAGTTAAAAGAGGGAAGCAATACACACACAAAGATGCTAAATAAACTAAAAGAAAGAGAGGTACACCAGCAGCAGCTAATAAAAGTTAAAAGAGGGAAGCAATACACACACAAAGATGCTAAATAAACTAAAAGAAAGAGAGGTACACCACCAGCAGCTAATAAAAGTTAAAAGAGGGAAGCAATACACGGACAAAGATGCTAAATAAACTAAAAGAAAGAGAGGTACACCAGCAGCTAATAAAAGTTAAAAGAGGGAAGCAATACATGGACAAAGATGCTAAATAAACTAAAAGAAAGAGAGGTACACCAGCAGCAGCTAATAAAAGTTAAAAGAGGGAAGCAATACATGGACAAAGATGCTAAATAAAGTAAAAGAAAGAGAGGTACACCAGCAGCAGCTAATAAAAGTTAAAAGAGGGAAGCAATACACACACAAAGATGCTAAATAAAGTAAAAGAAAGAGAGGTACACCAGCAGCAGCTAATAAAAGTTAAAAGAGGGAAGCAATACACACACAAAGATGCTAAATAAAGTAAAAGAAAGAGAAGTACACCAGCAGCAGCTGATAAAAGTTAAAAGAGGGAAGCAATACACACACAAAGATGCTAAATAAAGTAAAAGAAAGAAAGGTACACCAGCAGCAGCTAATAAAAGTTAAAAGAGGGAAGCAATACACACACAAAGATGCTAAATAAAGTAAAAGAAAGAGAAGTACACCAGCAGCAGCTGATAAAAGTTAAAAGAGGGAAGCAATACACACACAAAGATGCTAAATAAAGTAAAAGAAAGAGAGGTACACCAGCAGCAGCTAATAAAAGTTAAAAGAGGGAAGCAATACACACACAAAGATCCTAAATAAAGTAAAAGAAAGAGAGGTACACCAGCAGCAGCTAATAAAAGTTAAAAGAGGGAAGCAATACACACACAAAGATGCTAAATAAACTAAAAGAAAGAGAACTACACCAGCACCAGCTAATAAAAGTTAAAAGAGGGAACCAATACATGGACAAAGATGCTAAATAAACTAAAAGAAAGAGAGGTACACCAGCAGCAGCTAATAAAAGTTAAAAGACGGAAGCAATACACACACAAAGATGCTAAATAAAGTAAAAGAAAGAGAGGTACACCAGCAGCAGCTAATAAAAGTTAAAAGAGGGAAGCAATACACACACAAAGATGCTAAATAAACTAAAAGAAAGAGAGGTACACCAGCAGCAGCTAATAAAAGTTAAAAGAGGGAAGCAATACACGGACAAAGATGCTAAATAAAGTAAAAGAAAGAGAGGTACACCAGCAGCAGCTAATAAAAGTTAAAAGAGGGAAGCAATACACACACAAAGATGCTAAATAAAGTAAAAGAAAGAGAGGTACACCAGCAGCAGCTAATAAAAGTTAAAAGAGGGAAGCAATACACACACAAAGATGCTAAATAAACTAAAAGAAAGAGAGGTACACCAGCAGCAGCTAATAAAAGTTAAAAGAGGGAAGCAATACACGGACAAAGATGCTAAATAAACTAAAAGAAAGAGAGGTACACCAGCAGCAGCTAATAAAAGTTAAAAGAGGGAAGCAATACACGGACAAAGATGCTAAATAAAGTAAAAGAAAGAGAGGTACACCAGCAGCAGCTAATAAAAGTTAAAAGAGGGAAGCAATACACACAAAAAGATGCTAAATAAACTAAAAGAAAGAGAACTACACCAGCACCAGCTAATAAAAGTTAAAAGAGGGAAGCAATACACACACAAAGATGCTAAATAAACTAAAAGAAAGAGAGGTACACCAGCAGCAACTAATAAAAGTTAAAAGAGGGAAGCAATACACACACAAAGATGCTAAATAAAGTAAAAGAAAGAGAGGTACACCAGCAGCAGCTAATTAAAGTTAAAAGAGGGAAGGAATACACATACAAAGATGCTAAATAAAGTAAAAGAAAGAGAGGTACACCAGCAGCAGCTAATTAAAGTTAAAAGAGGGAAGCAATACACGGACAAAGATGCTAAAAGAAACAGAGGTACACCAGCAGCAGCTAATAAAAGTTAAAAGAGGGAAGCAATACACACACAAAGATGCTAAATAAACTAAAAGAAAGAGAGGTACACCAGCAGCTAATAAAAGTTAAAAGAGGGAAGCAATACACACACATAGATGCTAAATAAACTAAAAGAAAGAGAGGTACACCAGCAGCTAATAAAAGTTAAAAGAGGGAAGCAATACACACACATAGATGCTAAATAAACTAAAAGAAAGAGAGGTACACCAGCAGCTAATAAAAGTTAAAAGAGGGAAGCAATACACACACATAGATGCTAAATAAACTAAAAGAAAGAGAGGTACACCAGCAGCTAATAAAAGTTAAAAGAGGGAAGCAATACACACACATAGATGCTAAATAAACTAAAAGAAAGAGAGGTACACCAGCAGCTAATAAAAGTTAAAAGAGGGAAGCAATACACACACATAGATGCTAAATAAACTAAAAGAGAGGTACACCAGCAGCTAATAAAAGTTAAAAGAGGGAAGCAATACACACACATAGATGCTAAATAAACTAAAAGAAAGAGAGGTACACCAGCAGCTAATAAAAGTTAAAAGAGGGAAGCAATACACACACATAGATGCTAAATAAACTAAAAGAAAGAGAGGTACACCAGCAGCTAATAAAAGTTAAAAGAGGGAAGCAATACACACACATAGATGCTAAATAAACTAAAAGAAAGAGAGGTACACCAGCAGCTAATAAAAGTTAAAAGAGGGAAGCAATACACACACATAGATGCTAAATAAACTAAAAGAAAGAGAGGTACACCAGCAGCAACTAATAAAAGTTAAAAGAGGGAAGCAATACACACACAAAGATGCTAAATAAAGTAAAAGAAAGAGAGGTACACCAGCAGCAGCTAATAAAAGTTAAAAGAGGGAAGCAATACATGGACAAAGATGCTAAAAGAAACAGAGGTACACCAGCAGCCGCTAATAAAAGTTAAAAGAGGGAAGCAATACATGGACAAAGATGCTAAAAGAAACAGAGGTACACCAGCAGCAGCTAATTAAAGTTAAAAGAGGGAAGCAATACACGGACAAAGATGCTAAAAGAAACAGAGGTACACCAGCAGCAACTAATAAAAGTTAAAAGAGGGAAGCAATACACACACAAAGATGCTAAACAAAGTAAAAGAAAGAGAGGTACACCAGCAGCAGCTAATAAAAGTTAAAAGAGGGAAGCAATACACGGACAAAGATGCTAAATAAACTAAAAGAAAGAGAGGTACACCAGCAGCAGCTAATAAAAGTTAAAAGAGGGAAGCAATACACGGACAAAGATGCTAAATAAAGTAAAAGAAAGAGAGGTACACCAGCAGCAGCTAATAAAAGTTAAAAGAGGGAAGCAATACACACAAAAAGATGCTAAATAAAGTAAAAGAAAGAGAGGTACAACAGCAGCAGCTAATAAAAGTTAAAAGAGGGAAGCAATACACAGACAAAGATACTAAATAAACTAAAAGAAAGAGATGTACACCAGCAGCAGCTAATAAAAGTTAAAAGAGGGAAGCAATACACACACAAAGATGCTAAATAAAGTAAAAGAAAGAGAGGTACACCAGCAGCAGCTAATAAAAGTTAAAAGAGGGAAGCAATACACGGACAAAGATGCTAAATAAACTAAAAGAAAGAGAGGTACACCAGCAGCAGCTAATAAAAGTTAAAAGAGGGAAGCAATACACGGACAAAGATGCTAAATAAAGTAAAAGAAAGAGAGGTACACCAGCAGCAGCTAATAAAAGTTAAAAGAGGGAAGCAATACACACACAAAGATGCTAAATAAAGTAAAAGAAAGAGAGGTACAACAGCAGCAGCTAATAAAAGTTAAAAGAGGGAAGCAATACACAGACAAAGATACTAAATAAACTAAAAGAAAGAGATGTACACCAGCAGCAGCTAATAAAAGTTAAAAGAGGGAAGCAATACACACACAAAGATGTTAAATAAAGTAAAAGAAAGAGAGGTACACCAGCAGCAGCTAATAAAAGTTAAAAGAGGGAAGCAATACACGGACAAAGATGCTAAATAAAGTAAAAGAAAGAGAGGTACACCAGCAGCAGCTAATAAAAGCTAAAAGAGGGAAGCAATACACACACAAAGATGCTAAATAAAGTAAAAGAAAGAGAGGTACACCAGCAGCAGCTAATAAAAGTTAAAAGAGGGAAGCAATATACACACAAAGATGCTAAATAAAGTAAAAGAAAGAGAGGTACACCAACAGCAGCTAATTAAAGTTAAAAGAGGGAAGCAATACACACACAAAGATGCTAAATAAAGTAAAAGAAAGAGAGGTACACCAGCAGCAGCTAATAAAAGTTAAAAGAGGGAAGCAATACATGGACAAAGATGCTAAATAAAGTAAAAGAAAGAGAGGTACACCAGCAGCAGCTAATTAAAGTTAAAAGAGGGAAGCAATACACGGACAAAGATGCTAAATAAAGTAAAAGAAAGAGAGGTACACCAGCAGCAGCTAATAAAAGTTAAAAGAGGTAAGCAATACACGGACAAAGATGCTAAATGAAGTAAAAGAAAGAGAATATATATCAATATATTTTTTTTTCAATATCAATTTATTGTCATTAAACAGTTATACAGCTGCAATAGACATTGTCAGTATATACAAAAATACAAATTAATAATACAACATAAACCACACCTTGTGCAACTTTTACAGCAAAAAAGTAACAATTAAATATTAATATCAGATGCATTAAAAACAATAAATTCATTAATAGAATAAAATGGATTATCCACAAGCCAACAATGCAATCGCTTACAAAATATTTTATAAGGCAAATCTTTTACAGCTTGAGGTAGCTTGTTAAAAAGTTTAATGCCAATATAGTAGTAACTTTGAGAAGTTCTCTTAAGTCTATGCTGAGGAATATCGATCATTTGACCATTACGGATATTATAATTATGAATATTGGATCTCGTGTCATACAAATGTTGATTCTGTTTCATAAAACCCAATACAGTATAAATATACAAATTTATAACAGTCAAAATATTATATCTTTTAAAATAGGGTTTACAGTGTGTTCTAGTAGTTATCTTAGCCATAATTCTTATAGCTTTCTTTTGCACAAGTAATACATCTTGGATATATGAGCTATTACACCAAAGTAAAATACCATAATTAATAATACTGTGAAAGTATGCAAAATATGAGACACGTATATACTCAAAGGGTACACAATTGACTAAGTTTCTCATCAGGAATAAAACCCTTGACAACTTTCTGCATAAAAATGTAATGTGTGACTCCCAGGTTAAAAATCTATCAATAAAAATGCCTAAAAACTTTACATTAGTACAAAGATTTGGGACAACAACATTATTTAAAGTAAAAATTATATTTTTAGTTTTAGAATCATTAAGTAAAAACTTATTTGCTTGAAACCATTGTGATATATACATTATATTATTTTGAACCTCAGTTTCAAGATACTGTATATTTGCATTGTTGTGAATAAAAGTTGTGTCATCAGCAAATAATATGGTTTTAGATTCAGTATTGAATGGTAAATCATTAATCATGATTAGGAATAGCAGAGGACCTAGGATAGAGCCCTGAGGAACACCGCACATTACTGAAGCCACATCCGAGACCTTATCATTAATCTGAACAACTTGTTTGCGGTTAGAGAGATAAGAAGAGAGCAATTTATTAGGCGTACCACAAATACCATAATGTGCTAATTTATCTAACAGTATACAGTGATCCACACAATCAAAGGCCTTGCTTAAGTCACAGCATGTGACCCAAGCAAAGCTCTTTGATTCAAAAGTATTCGTTATATTATCAATAAGTAATCGAACTGCATCAATAGTAGATTTACCAGCCCTAAATCCAAATTGATCGATAGAAAAGACCTTGTTTTGTTCAAAATAGGAATACATCTGGTTGTGGATTAATACCTCAAATATTTTAGAAAACACTGGCACCAGAGATATCGGTCGATAATTTTCCAATAATGATTTATTACCTTTCTTATGAACTGGTATTATTTTGCTAATTTGAGTTTACTTGGAAATATGCCCTCAGTGAAGCATTTATTTATACAGATAGTTAATGGCAACACAATATAACCAATTATTTTCTTTAAAAAATTATTTGAAATATCATAGATATCTCTGGAATCAGAGTTATGCATTTTAGCAACGGCGTTCAACACATCATCACATGACACTTCCTTAAGTTGAAAAGAAACTACAGGCACCTCACAATTTGACAAGTAATCAAGCGCCAGTTTATTAGGCTTTGAAATATTTCTCTTTACCTCTTGTACAGATTCTATAAAAAACCCATTAACCTGATTAGGAGAAAAATGAATAGAAGCAGACCTTTCACCTTTGACCGTTCTATTTATAACATTCCATGCAGCTTTAACTTTGTTATTAGAGATTTCAATAAATTTAGCATTTGCAAGTTTCTTGGCTTGTGACATTAATATTCTATATTCGTTTCTAATCCGCTTAAAAGCATTTTTAGCATCTTCAGTGTGTGTACATTTATATATATTGTAACAGAATAGCAAATATTTCCTCATCTGTTTAAGGTCAGAAGTAAACCAAAATTTGTTTGTGGTTTTACCACGAGCTTCACCATTAAAATATCTAACATTCCTTTTAGGAAAACACAAATTGAATAGCATTAAAAACATAGTTAAAAATTCATCAAAAGTACGCTCAGCATTCAAATTATTACCGAGTCGAATCGTCCTCCATTCAGTTTGAGATAGACAATCGATAAAATAAATAAATTTATCTTCACTGTATGGTCTAATAAAACGAGTTATATATTTGAGTTTAGTCACAGGCTGTAAAAATGATAAAACTAGAGCAGAATGGTCAGATAGCATAGGGTCAATAACCTCAATATTATACCGCTGCGTATCTAAATTGGTTACAATGTTGTCTAAACATGAGTTGATTCTTGTAGGTTCAGAATTGGTACAGAAATGCCCAACAGATCTAAGCAAATTTTTAAACTGATAGTTTAATGAACATTCATCAATCATATTAATATTGAAATCCCCACATAGGACTACATTAAATTTTTCTCTATTGAAATGTATAAGCATTTCCTCAAGATTATTCATAAATATTTCGGGATCACCACTGGGTGAGCGATAAAGACTAATTATAACTATTTTGAGGTGAGTTACATAAATCGCCACTACTTCAATATGTTTTTCAATACAAAATTTAGTTACATCAATTTCAGAGAAGCTGATTTCTTTAGACACAAAAATACATACCCCACCATTTTTAATTGCCTTACGACAAAAAATAGCTGCCATTGTATAACCTTCAATGTGATACACATTACTTTCACCATCACTTAACCAATGTTCTGCAAAACATAAAACTTTATAGTCTTTTTCACTACATAATATTTCAAGTTCATTAATTTTGTTCCTAATACACTGTATATTAATGAAAAATACATCATGGGTCATGTGAGCTGCTACAGAATTAGTTGCATCTATGTTTTGTCTGGGTTTATTGGCCGAGGAGGATGAAAAAAACGCCTCACACGAGCGTTACTGGGCCACACATTAGGATTTAAAGCAGCTGCTAAGTGCTCTTCATGTATGTCAATTTTAAATGATGAGTATAAATCAGGATTCCGAGATGGTAATGGATGCACACAAACTTCCGGAAAACTTGGTTTTAAAAAATCACTTACATTCTCAGGTTTCGTATCAGGCGTAAGTCTATAAACATGTAGAGATACACATTTAGGTACCCCTTTAAGTTTATTATTTCCTGCATCCACAGTAACACTATTGCCAATTACAGTAGGTGTTTTGCGTTTATTACGCTTACGGACAACATCGCTCCACAATTCAGAAGGTGAATTTTGTGGTTGTATCATCACATTTGACCCATTTTCACTGATGGCCACATTAGACTCACATACTAATTTAGCGTTTGTATTGTCGTTACCTTCCATTGGCAAAGCACTGTTATCAATTTTATTTACCGCGTCATTATTGGAACACGGCATTTTATTTACTTGACTGTCCACTTCACTCACTTGCATATCAGTGTTTAATAACGGTCTTGCTGGTGATACCACTTGCTGCATAAGAATGTTTACTTTTTCACGCAATTCACTTATAATGCAGTCCTTCTGATGAACCACGTATCTAAAAATACGTATGTCAATTTTGTCCGATGCACAGACTTCACTTAAAGCATCAAAAAAAGCCACGTCCACGTCCATGTCCTTGTCCTTATCCTTATTATTTAGTTCATTCGCGACATCACAACATCTTATTGTATTGTCATCAATAAATTTTATACTGGTTATTAATTTAGCACAACTCAGATGATATTGATTGTCACACTCACTACACTTTAAACCGTTTACCAATTTAGATTTACATCGTTTACAGCAATTCAAAACTCCACTTGCACTGTTACTACTGTTAGAGGCAACCATATTGAGGTTAAATGCGGAGCAAACGCTCGCACGACCGTACACGACGAGAGGCCACAGACGAACTGTGTACACCAGCAGCTAATAAAAGTTAAAAGAGGTAAGCAATACACACACAAAGATGCTAAATAAAGTAAAAGAAAGAGAGGTACACCAGCAGCAGCTAATAAAAGTAAAAAGAGGGAAGCAATACACACACAAAGATGCTAAATAAAGTAAAAGAAAGAGAGGTACACCAGCAGCAGCTAATAAAAGTTAAAAGAGGGAAGCAATACACATACAAAGATGCTAAACAAACTAAAAGAAAGAGAGGTACACCAGCAGCAGCTAATAAAAGTTAAAAGAGGGAAGCAATACACACACAAAGATGCTAAATAAAGTAAAAGAAAGAGAGGTACACCAGCAGCAGCTAATAAAAGTTAAAAGAGGGAAGCAATACACAGACAAAGATACTAAATAAACTAAAAGAAAGAGATGTACACCAGCAGCAGCTAATAAAAGTTAAAAGAGGGAAGCAATACACACACAAAGATGCTAAATAAAGTAAAAGAAAGAGAGGTACACCAGCAGCAGCTAATTAAAGTTAAAAGAGGAAAGCAATACATACACAAAGATGCTAAATAAAGTAAAAGAAAGAGAGGTACACCAGCAGCAGCTAATAAAAGTTAAAAGAGGGAAGCAATACACGGACAAAGATGCTAAATAAAGTAAAAGAAAGAGAGGTACACCAGCAGCAGCTAATAAAAGTTAAAAGAGGGAAGCAATACACGGACAAAGATGCTAAATAAACTAAAAGAAAGAGAGGTACACCAGCAGCAGCTAATAAAAGTTAAAAGAGGGAAGCAATACACGGACAAAGATGCTATATAAACTAAAAGAAAGAGAGGTACACCAGCAGCAGCTAATAAAAGTTAAAAGAGGGAAGCAATACACGGACAAAGATGCTAAATAAAGTAAAAGAAAGAGAGGTACACCAGCAGCAACTAATAAAAGTTAAAAGAGGGAAGCAATACACACACAAAGATGCTAAATAAAGTAAAAGAAAGAGAGGTACACCAGCAGCAGCTAATAAAAGTTAAAAGAGGGAAGCAATACATGGACAAAGATGCTAAATAAAGTAAAAGAAAGAGAGGTACACCAGCAGCAGCTAATAAAAGTTAAAAGAGGGAAGCAATACACACACAAAGATGCAAAATAAAGTAAAAGAAAGAGAGGTACACCAGCAGCAACTAATAAAAGTTAAAAGAGGGAAGCAATACACACACAAAGATGCTAAATAAAGTAAAAGAAAGAGAGGTACACCAGCAGCAGCTAATAAAAGTTAAAAGAGGGAAGCAATACACGGACAAAGATGCTAAATAAAGTAAAAGAAAGAGAGGTACACCAGCAGCAGCTAATAAAAGTTAAAAGAGGGAAGCAATACATGGACAAAGATGCTAAATAAAGTAAAAGAAAGAGAGGTACACCAGCAGCAGCTAATAAAAGTTAAAAGAGGGAAGCAATACACGGACAAAGATGCTAAATAAAGTAAAAGAAAGAGAGGTACACCAGCAGCAACTAATAAAAGTTAAAAGAGGGAAGCAATACACACACAAAGATGCTAAATAAACTAAAAGAAAGAGAGGTACACCAGCAGCAGCTAATAAAAGTTAAAAGAGGGAAGCAATACATGGACAAAGATGCTAAATAAAGTAAAAGAAAGAGAGGTACACCAGCAGCAGCTAATAAAAGTTAAAAGAGGGAAGCAATACACACACAAAGATGCTAAATAAAGTAAAAGAAAGAGAGGTACACCAGCAGCAGCTAATAAAAGTTAAAAGAGGGAAGCAATACACACACAAAGATGCTAAATAAACTAAAAGAAAGAGAGGTACACCAGCAGCAGCTAATAAAAGTTAAAAGAGGGAAGCAATACACACACAAAGATGCTAAATAAAGTAAAAGAAAGAGAGGTGCACCACCAGCAGCTAATAAAAGTTAAAAGAGGGAAGCAATACACGGACAAAGATGCTAAATAAAGTAAAAGAAAGAGATGTACACCACCAGCAGCTAATAAAAGTTAAAAGAGGGAAGCAATACACACACAAAGATCCTAAATAAAGTAAAAGAAAGAGAGGTAGACCACCAGCAGCTAAAAAAAGTTAAAAGAGGGAAGCAATACACACACAAAGATGCTAAATAAAGTAAAAGAAAGAGAGGTACACCAGCAGCAGCTAATAAAAGTTAAAAGAGGGAAGCCATACATGGACAAAGATGCTAAAAGAAAGAGAGGTACACCAGCAGCAGCTAATAAAAGTTAAAAGAGGGAAGCAATACACACACAAAGATGCTAAATAAACTAAAAGAAAGAGAGGTACACCAGCAGCAGCTAATAAAAGTTAAAAGAGGGAAGCAATACACACACAAAGATGCTAAATAAACTAAAAGAAAGAGAGGTACACCACCAGCAGCTAATAAAAGTTAAAAGAGGGAAGCAATACATGTTATAGATGCTAAATAAACTAAAAGAAAGAGAGGTACACCACCAGCAGCTAATAAAAGTTAAAAGAGGGAAGCAATACACGGACAAAGATGCTAAATAAACTAAAAGAAAGAGAGGTACACCACCAGCAGCTAATAAAAGTTAAAAGAGGGAAGCAATACATGGACAAAGATGCTAAATAAAGTAAAAGAAAGAGAGGTACACCACCAGCAGCTAATAAAAGTTAAAAGAGGGAAGGAATACACGGACAAAGATGCTAAATAAACTAAAAGAAAGAGAGGTACACCAGCAGCAGCTAATAAAAGTTAAAAGAGGGAAGCAATACATGGACAAAGATGCTAAATAAAGTAAAAGAAAGAGAGGTACACCAGCAGCAGCTAATAAAAGTTAAAAGAGGGAAGCAATACACACACAAAGATGCTAAATAAAGTAAAAGAAAGAGAGGTACACCAGCAGCAGCTAATAAAAGTTAAAAGAGGGAAGCAATACACACACACAAAGATGCTAAATAAAGTAAAAGAAAGAGAGGTACACCACCAGCAGCTAATAAAAGTTAAAAGAGGGAAGCAATACACACACAAAGATGCTAAACAAACTAAAAGAAAGAGAGGTACACCAGCAGCAGCTAATAAAAGTTAAAAGAGGGAAGCAATACACAGACAAAGATACTAAATAAACTAAAAGAAAGAGATGTACACCAGCAGCAGCTAATAAAAGTTAAAAGAGGAAAGCAATACATACACAAAGATGCTAAATAAAGTAAAAGAAAGAGAGGTACACCAGCAGCAGCTAATAAAAGTTAAAAGAGGGAAGCAATACACACACAAAGATGCTAAATAAAGTAAAAGAAAGAGAGGTACACCAGCAGCAGCTAATAAAAGTTAAAAGAGGGAAGCAATACACACACAAAGATGCTAAATAAACTAAAAGAAAGAGAGGTACACCAGCAGCAGCTAATAAAAGTTAAAAGAGGGAAGCAATACACACACAAAGATGCTAAATAAAGTAAAAGAAAGAGAGGTGCACCACCAGCAGCTAATAAAAGTTAAAAGAGGGAAGCAATACACGGACAAAGATGCTAAATAAAGTAAAAGAAAGAGATGTACACCACCAGCAGCTAATAAAAGTTAAAAGAGGGAAGCAATACACACACAAAGATCCTAAATAAAGTAAAAGAAAGAGAGGTAGACCACCAGCAGCTAATAAAAGTTAAAAGAGGGAAGCAATACACACACAAAGATGCTAAATAAAGTAAAAGAAAGAGAAGTACACCAGCAGCAGCTAATAAAAGTTAAAAGAGGGAAGCCATACATGGACAAAGATGCTAAAAGAAAGAGAGGTACACCAGCAGCAGCTAATAAAAGTTAAAAGAGGGAAGCAATACACACACAAAGATGCTAAATAAACTAAAAGAAACAGAGGTACACCAGCAGCAGCTAATAAAAGTTAAAAGAGGGAAGCAATACACACACAAAGATGCTAAATAAACTAAAAGAAAGAGAGGTACACCACCAGCAGCTAATAAAAGTTAAAAGAGGGAAGCAATACATGTTATAGATGCTAAATAAACTAAAAGAAAGAGAGGTACACCACCAGCAGCTAATAAAAGTTAAAAGAGGGAAGCAATACACGGAGAAAGATGCTAAATAAACTAAAAGAAAGAGAGGTACACCACCAGCAGCTAATAAAAGTTAAAAGAGGGAAGCAATACATGGACAAAGATGCTAAATAAAGTAAAAGAAAGAGAGGTACACCACCAGCAGCTAATAAAAGTTAAAAGAGGGAAGGAATACACGGACAAAGATGCTAAATAAACTAAAAGAAAGAGAGGTACACCAGCAGCAGCTAATAAAAGTTAAAAGAGGGAAGCAATACATGGACAAAGATGCTAAATAAAGTAAAAGAAAGAGAGGTACACCAGCAGCAGCTAATAAAAGTTAAAAGAGGGAAGCAATACACACACAAAGATGCTAAATAAAGTAAAAGAAAGAGAGGTACACCAGCAGCAGCTAATAAAAGTTAAAAGAGGGAAGCAATACACACACACAAAGATGCTAAATAAAGTAAAAGAAAGAGAGGTACACTACCAGCAGCTAATAAAAGTTAAAAGAGGGAAGCAATACACACACAAAGATGCTAAACAAACTAAAAGAAAGAGAGGTACACCAGCAGCAGCTAATAAAAGTTAAAAGAGGGAAGCAATACACACACAAAGAAGCTAAATAAACTAAAAGAAAGAGAGGTACACCACCAGCAGCTAATAAAAGTTAAAAGAGGGATGCAATACACACACAAAGATGCTAAACAAACTAAAAGAAAGAGAGGTACACCAGCAGCAGCTAATAAAAGTTAAAAGAGGGAAGCAATACACACACAAAGATGCTAAATAAACTAAAAGAAAGAGAGGTACACCAGCAGCAGCTAATAAAAGTTAAAAGAGGGAAGCAATACACACACAAAGATGCTAAATAAACTAAAAGAAAGAGAGGTACACCACCAGCAGCTAATAAAAGTTAAAAGAGGGAAGCAATACACGGACAAAGATGCTAAATAAACTAAAAGAAAGAGAGGTACACCAGCAGCTAATAAAAGTTAAAAGAGGGAAGCAATACATGGACAAAGATGCTAAATAAACTAAAAGAAAGAGAGGTACACCAGCAGCAGCTAATAAAAGTTAAAAGAGGGAAGCAATACATGGACAAAGATGCTAAATAAAGTAAAAGAAAGAGAGGTACACCAGCAGCAGCTAATAAAAGTTAAAAGAGGGAAGCAATACACACACAAAGATGCTAAATAAAGTAAAAGAAAGAGAGGTACACCAGCAGCAGCTAATAAAAGTTAAAAGAGGGAAGCAATACACACACAAAGATGCTAAATAAAGTAAAAGAAAGAGAAGTACACCAGCAGCAGCTGATAAAAGTTAAAAGAGGGAAGCAATACACACACAAAGATGCTAAATAAAGTAAAAGAAAGAGAGGTACACCAGCAGCAGCTAATAAAAGTTAAAAGAGGGAAGCAATACACGGACAAAGATGCTAAATAAACTAAAAGAAAGAGAGGTACACCAGCAGCAGCTAATAAAAGTTAAAAGAGGGAAGCAATACACGGACAAAGATGCTATATAAACTAAAAGAAAGAGAGGTACACCAGCAGCAGCTAATAAAAGTTAAAAGAGGGAAGCAATACACGGACAAAGATGCTAAATAAAGTAAAAGAAAGAGAGGTACACCAGCAGCAGCTAATAAAAGTTAAAAGAGGGAAGCAATACACACACAAAGATGCTAAATAAAGTAAAAGAAAGAGAGGTACACCAGCAGCAGCTAATAAAAGTTAAAAGAGGGAAGCAATACATGGACAAAGATGCTAAATAAAGTAAAAGAAAGAGAGGTACACCAGCAGCAGCTAATAAAAGTTAAAAGAGGGAAGCAATACACACACAAAGATGCTAAATAAAGTAACAGAAAGAGAGGTACACCAGCAGCAACTAATAAAAGTTAAAAGAGGGAAGCAATACACACACAAAGATGCTAAATAAAGTAAAAGAAAGAGAGGTACACCAGCAGCAGCTAATAAAAGTTAAAAGAGGGAAGCAATACACGGACAAAGATGCTAAATAAAGTAAAAGAAAGAGAGGTACACCAGCAGCAGCTAATAAAAGTTAAAAGAGGGAAGCAATACATGGACAAAGATGCTAAATAAAGTAAAAGAAAGAGAGGTACACCAGCAGCAGCTAATAAAAGTTAAAAGAGGGAAGCAATACACGGACAAAGATGCTAAATAAAGTAAAAGAAAGAGAGGTACACCAGCAGCAACTAATAAAAGTTAAAAGAGGGAAGCAATACACACACAAAGATGCTAAATAAACTAAAAGAAAGAGAGGTACACCAGCAGCAGCTAATAAAAGTTAAAAGAGGGAAGCAATACATGGACAAAGATGCTAAATAAAGTAAAAGAAAGAGAGGTACACCAGCAGCAGCTAATAAAAGTTAAAAGAGGGAAGCAATACACACACAAAGATGCTAAATAAAGTAAAAGAAAGAGAGGTACACCAGCAGCAGCTAATAAAAGTTAAAAGAGGGAAGCAATACACACACAAAGATGCTAAATAAACTAAAAGAAAGAGAGGTACACCAGCAGCAGCTAATAAAAGTTAAAAGAGGGAAGCAATACACACACAAAGATGCTAAATAAAGTAAAAGAAAGAGAGGTGCACCACCAGCAGCTAATAAAAGTTAAAAGAGGGAAGCAATACACGGACAAAGATGCTAAATAAAGTAAAAGAAAGAGATGTACACCACCAGCAGCTAATAAAAGTTAAAAGAGGGAAGCAATACACACACAAAGATCCTAAATAAAGTAAAAGAAAGAGAGGTAGACCACCAGCAGCTAATAAAAGTTAAAAGAGGGAAGCAATACACACACAAAGATGCTAAATAAAGTAAAAGAAAGAGAGGTACACCAGCAGCAGCTAATAAAAGTTAAAAGAGGGAAGCCATACATGGACAAAGATGCTAAAAGAAAGAGAGGTACACCAGCAGCAGCTAATAAAAGTTAAAAGAGGGAAGCAATACACACACAAAGATGCTAAATAAACTAAAAGAAACAGAGGTACACCAGCAGCAGCTAATAAAAGTTAAAAGAGGGAAGCAATACACACACAAAGATGCTAAATAAACTAAAAGAAAGAGAGGTACACCACCAGCAGCTAATAAAAGTTAAAAGAGGGAAGCAATACATGTTATAGATGCTAAATAAACTAAAAGAAAGAGAGGTACACCACCAGCAGCTAATAAAAGTTAAAAGAGGGAAGCAATACACGGACAAAGATGCTAAATAAACTAAAAGAAAGAGAGGTACACCACCAGCAGCTAATAAAAGTTAAAAGAGGGAAGCAATACATGGACAAAGATGCTAAATAAAGTAAAAGAAAGAGAGGTACACCACCAGCAGCTAATAAAAGTTAAAAGAGGGAAGGAATACACGGACAAAGATGCTAAATAAACTAAAAGAAAGAGAGGTACACCAGCAGCAGCTAATAAAAGTTAAAAGAGGGAAGCAATACATGGACAAAGATGCTAAATAAAGTAAAAGAAAGAGAGGTACACCAGCAGCAGCTAATAAAAGTTAAAAGAGGGAAGCAATACACACACAAAGATGCTAAATAAAGTAAAAGAAAGAGAGGTACACCAGCAGCAGCTAATAAAAGTTAAAAGAGGGAAGCAATACACACACACAAAGATGCTAAATAAAGTAAAAGAAAGAGAGGTACACTACCAGCAGCTAATAAAAGTTAAAAGAGGGAAGCAATACACACACAAAGATGCTAAACAAACTAAAAGAAAGAGAGGTACACCAGCAGCAGCTAATAAAAGTTAAAAGAGGGAAGCAATACACACACAAAGAAGCTAAATAAACTAAAAGAAAGAGAGGTACACCACCAGCAGCTAATAAAAGTTAAAAGAGGGAAGCAATACACACACAAAGATGCTAAACAAACTAAAAGAAAGAGAGGTACACCAGCAGCAGCTAATAAAAGTTAAAAGAGGGAAGCAATACACACACAAAGATGCTAAATAAACTAAAAGAAAGAGAGGTACACCAGCAGCAGCTAATAAAAGTTAAAAGAGGGAAGCAATACACACACAAAGATGCTAAATAAACTAAAAGAAAGAGAGGTACACCACCAGCAGCTAATAAAAGTTAAAAGAGGGAAGCAATACACGGACAAAGATGCTAAATAAACTAAAAGAAAGAGAGGTACACCAGCAGCTAATAAAAGTTAAAAGAGGGAAGCAATACATGGACAAAGATGCTAAATAAACTAAAAGAAAGAGAGGTACACCAGCAGCAGCTAATAAAAGTTAAAAGAGGGAAGCAATACATGGACAAAGATGCTAAATAAAGTAAAAGAAAGAGAGGTACACCAGCAGCAGCTAATAAAAGTTAAAAGAGGGAAGCAATACACACACAAAGATGCTAAATAAAGTAAAAGAAAGAGAGGTACACCAGCAGCAGCTAATAAAAGTTAAAAGAGGGAAGCAATACACACACAAAGATGCTAAATAAAGTAAAAGAAAGAGAAGTACACCAGCAGCAGCTGATAAAAGTTAAAAGAGGGAAGCAATACACACACAAAGATGCTAAATAAAGTAAAAGAAAGAGAGGTACACCAGCAGCAGCTAATAAAAGTTAAAAGAGGGAAGCAATACACACACAAAGATGCTAAATAAAGTAAAAGAAAGAGAAGTACACCAGCAGCAGCTGATAAAAGTTAAAAGAGGGAAGCAATACACACACAAAGATGCTAAATAAAGTAAAAGAAAGAGAGGTACACCAGCAGCAGCTAATAAAAGTTAAAAGAGGGAAGCAATACACACACAAAGATCCTAAATAAAGTAAAAGAAAGAGAGGTACACCAGCAGCAGCTAATAAAAGTTAAAAGAGGGAAGCAATACACACACAAAGATGCTAAATAAACTAAAAGAAAGAGAACTACACCAGCACCAGCTAATAAAAGTTAAAAGAGGGAACCAATACATGGACAAAGATGCTAAATAAACTAAAAGAAAGAGAGGTACACCAGCAGCAGCTAATAAAAGTTAAAAGACGGAAGCAATACACACACAAAGATGCTAAATAAAGTAAAAGAAAGAGAGGTACACCAGCAGCAGCTAATAAAAGTTAAAAGAGGGAAGCAATACACACACAAAGATGCTAAATAAACTAAAAGAAAGAGAGGTACACCAGCAGCAGCTAATAAAAGTTAAAAGAGGGAAGCAATACACGGACAAAGATGCTAAATAAAGTAAAAGAAAGAGAGGTACACCAGCAGCAGCTAATAAAAGTTAAAAGAGGGAAGCAATACACACACAAAGATGCTAAATAAAGTAAAAGAAAGAGAGGTACACCAGCAGCAGCTAATAAAAGTTAAAAGAGGGAAGCAATACACACACAAAGATGCTAAATAAACTAAAAGAAAGAGAGGTACACCAGCAGCAGCTAATAAAAGTTAAAAGAGGGAAGCAATACACGGACAAAGATGCTAAATAAACTAAAAGAAAGAGAGGTACACCAGCAGCAGCTAATAAAAGTTAAAAGAGGGAAGCAATACACGGACAAAGATGCTAAATAAAGTAAAAGAAAGAGAGGTACACCAGCAGCAGCTAATAAAAGTTAAAAGAGGGAAGCAATACACGGACAAAGATGCTAAATAAAGTAAAAGAAAGAGAGGTACACCAGCAGCAGCTAATAAAAGTTAAAAGAGGGAAGCAATACATGGACAAAGATGCTAAATAAAGTAAAAGAAAGAGAGGTACACCAGCAGCAGCTAATAAAAGTTAAAAGAGGGAAGCAATACACGGACAAAGATGCTAAATAAAGTAAAAGAAAGAGAGGTACACCAGCAGCAACTAATAAAAGTTAAAAGAGGGAAGCAATACACACACAAAGATGCTAAATAAACTAAAAGAAAGAGAGGTACACCAGCAGCAGCTAATAAAAGTTAAAAGAGGGAAGCAATACATGGACAAAGATGCTAAATAAAGTAAAAGAAAGAGAGGTACACCAGCAGCAGCTAATAAAAGTTAAAAGAGGGAAGCAATACACACACAAAGATGCTAAATAAAGTAAAAGAAAGAGAGGTACACCAGCAGCAGCTAATAAAAGTTAAAAGAGGGAAGCAATACACACACAAAGATGCTAAATAAACTAAAAGAAAGAGAGGTACACCAGCAGCAGCTAATAAAAGTTAAAAGAGGGAAGCAATACACACACAAAGATGCTAAATAAAGTAAAAGAAAGAGAGGTGCACCACCAGCAGCTAATAAAAGTTAAAAGAGGGAAGCAATACACGGACAAAGATGCTAAATAAAGTAAAAGAAAGAGATGTACACCACCAGCAGCTAATAAAAGTTAAAAGAGGGAAGCAATACACACACAAAGATCCTAAATAAAGTAAAAGAAAGAGAGGTAGACCACCAGCAGCTAAAAAAAGTTAAAAGAGGGAAGCAATACACACACAAAGATGCTAAATAAAGTAAAAGAAAGAGAGGTACACCAGCAGCAGCTAATAAAAGTTAAAAGAGGGAAGCCATACATGGACAAAGATGCTAAAAGAAAGAGAGGTACACCAGCAGCAGCTAATAAAAGTTAAAAGAGGGAAGCAATACACACACAAAGATGCTAAATAAACTAAAAGAAAGAGAGGTACACCAGCAGCAGCTAATAAAAGTTAAAAGAGGGAAGCAATACACACACAAAGATGCTAAATAAACTAAAAGAAAGAGAGGTACACCACCAGCAGCTAATAAAAGTTAAAAGAGGGAAGCAATACATGTTATAGATGCTAAATAAACTAAAAGAAAGAGAGGTACACCACCAGCAGCTAATAAAAGTTAAAAGAGGGAAGCAATACACGGACAAAGATGCTAAATAAACTAAAAGAAAGAGAGGTACACCACCAGCAGCTAATAAAAGTTAAAAGAGGGAAGCAATACATGGACAAAGATGCTAAATAAAGTAAAAGAAAGAGAGGTACACCACCAGCAGCTAATAAAAGTTAAAAGAGGGAAGGAATACACGGACAAAGATGCTAAATAAACTAAAAGAAAGAGAGGTACACCAGCAGCAGCTAATAAAAGTTAAAAGAGGGAAGCAATACATGGACAAAGATGCTAAATAAAGTAAAAGAAAGAGAGGTACACCAGCAGCAGCTAATAAAAGTTAAAAGAGGGAAGCAATACACACACAAAGATGCTAAATAAAGTAAAAGAAAGAGAGGTACACCAGCAGCAGCTAATAAAAGTTAAAAGAGGGAAGCAATACACACACACAAAGATGCTAAATAAAGTAAAAGAAAGAGAGGTACACCACCAGCAGCTAATAAAAGTTAAAAGAGGGAAGCAATACACACACAAAGATGCTAAACAAACTAAAAGAAAGAGAGGTACACCAGCAGCAGCTAATAAAAGTTAAAAGAGGGAAGCAATACACAGACAAAGATACTAAATAAACTAAAAGAAAGAGATGTACACCAGCAGCAGCTAATAAAAGTTAAAAGAGGAAAGCAATACATACACAAAGATGCTAAATAAAGTAAAAGAAAGAGAGGTACACCAGCAGCAGCTAATAAAAGTTAAAAGAGGGAAGCAATACACACACAAAGATGCTAAATAAAGTAAAAGAAAGAGAGGTACACCAGCAGCAGCTAATAAAAGTTAAAAGAGGGAAGCAATACACACACAAAGATGCTAAATAAACTAAAAGAAAGAGAGGTACACCAGCAGCAGCTAATAAAAGTTAAAAGAGGGAAGCAATACACACACAAAGATGCTAAATAAAGTAAAAGAAAGAGAGGTGCACCACCAGCAGCTAATAAAAGTTAAAAGAGGGAAGCAATACACGGACAAAGATGCTAAATAAAGTAAAAGAAAGAGATGTACACCACCAGCAGCTAATAAAAGTTAAAAGAGGGAAGCAATACACACACAAAGATCCTAAATAAAGTAAAAGAAAGAGAGGTAGACCACCAGCAGCTAATAAAAGTTAAAAGAGGGAAGCAATACACACACAAAGATGCTAAATAAAGTAAAAGAAAGAGAAGTACACCAGCAGCAGCTAATAAAAGTTAAAAGAGGGAAGCCATACATGGACAAAGATGCTAAAAGAAAGAGAGGTACACCAGCAGCAGCTAATAAAAGTTAATAGAGGGAAGCAATACACACACAAAGATGCTAAATAAACTAAAAGAAACAGAGGTACACCAGCAGCAGCTAATAAAAGTTAAAAGAGGGAAGCAATACACACACAAAGATGCTAAATAAACTAAAAGAAAGAGAGGTACACCACCAGCAGCTAATAAAAGTTAAAAGAGGGAAGCAATACATGTTATAGATGCTAAATAAACTAAAAGAAAGAGAGGTACACCACCAGCAGCTAATAAAAGTTAAAAGAGGGAAGCAATACACGGAGAAAGATGCTAAATAAACTAAAAGAAAGAGAGGTACACCACCAGCAGCTAATAAAAGTTAAAAGAGGGAAGCAATACATGGACAAAGATGCTAAATAAAGTAAAAGAAAGAGAGGTACACCACCAGCAGCTAATAAAAGTTAAAAGAGGGAAGGAATACACGGACAAAGATGCTAAATAAACTAAAAGAAAGAGAGGTACACCAGCAGCAGCTAATAAAAGTTAAAAGAGGGAAGCAATACATGGACAAAGATGCTAAATAAAGTAAAAGAAAGAGAGGTACACCAGCAGCAGCTAATAAAAGTTAAAAGAGGGAAGCAATACACACACAAAGATGCTAAATAAAGTAAAAGAAAGAGAGGTACACCAGCAGCAGCTAATAAAAGTTAAAAGAGGGAAGCAATACACACACACAAAGATGCTAAATAAAGTAAAAGAAAGAGAGGTACACTACCAGCAGCTAATAAAAGTTAAAAGAGGGAAGCAATACACACACAAAGATGCTAAACAAACTAAAAGAAAGAGAGGTACACCAGCAGCAGCTAATAAAAGTTAAAAGAGGGAAGCAATACACACACAAAGAAGCTAAATAAACTAAAAGAAAGAGAGGTACACCACCAGCAGCTAATAAAAGTTAAAAGAGGGATGCAATACACACACAAAGATGCTAAACAAACTAAAAGAAAGAGAGGTACACCAGCAGCAGCTAATAAAAGTTAAAAGAGGGAAGCAATACACACACAAAGATGCTAAATAAACTAAAAGAAAGAGAGGTACACCAGCAGCAGCTAATAAAAGTTAAAAGAGGGAAGCAATACACACACAAAGATGCTAAATAAACTAAAAGAAAGAGAGGTACACCACCAGCAGCTAATAAAAGTTAAAAGAGGGAAGCAATACACGGACAAAGATGCTAAATAAACTAAAAGAAAGAGAGGTACACCAGCAGCTAATAAAAGTTAAAAGAGGGAAGCAATACATGGACAAAGATGCTAAATAAACTAAAAGAAAGAGAGGTACACCAGCAGCAGCTAATAAAAGTTAAAAGAGGGAAGCAATACATGGACAAAGATGCTAAATAAAGTAAAAGAAAGAGAGGTACACCAGCAGCAGCTAATAAAAGTTAAAAGAGGGAAGCAATACACACACAAAGATGCTAAATAAAGTAAAAGAAAGAGAGGTACACCAGCAGCAGCTAATAAAAGTTAAAAGAGGGAAGCAATACACACACAAAGATGCTAAATAAAGTAAAAGAAAGAGAAGTACACCAGCAGCAGCTGATAAAAGTTAAAAGAGGGAAGCAATACACACACAAAGATGCTAAATAAAGTAAAAGAAAGAGAGGTACACCAGCAGCAGCTAATAAAAGTTAAAAGAGGGAAGCAATACACGGACAAAGATGCTAAATAAACTAAAAGAAAGAGAGGTACACCAGCAGCAGCTAATAAAAGTTAAAAGAGGGAAGCAATACACGGACAAAGATGCTATATAAACTAAAAGAAAGAGAGGTACACCAGCAGCAGCTAATAAAAGTTAAAAGAGGGAAGCAATACACGGACAAAGATGCTAAATAAAGTAAAAGAAAGAGAGGTACACCAGCAGCAGCTAATAAAAGTTAAAAGAGGGAAGCAATACACACACAAAGATGCTAAATAAAGTAAAAGAAAGAGAGGTACACCAGCAGCAGCTAATAAAAGTTAAAAGAGGGAAGCAATACATGGACAAAGATGCTAAATAAAGTAAAAGAAAGAGAGGTACACCAGCAGCAGCTAATAAAAGTTAAAAGAGGGAAGCAATACACACACAAAGATGCTAAATAAAGTAACAGAAAGAGAGGTACACCAGCAGCAACTAATAAAAGTTAAAAGAGGGAAGCAATACACACACAAAGATGCTAAATAAAGTAAAAGAAAGAGAGGTACACCAGCAGCAGCTAATAAAAGTTAAAAGAGGGAAGCAATACACGGACAAAGATGCTAAATAAAGTAAAAGAAAGAGAGGTACACCAGCAGCAGCTAATAAAAGTTAAAAGAGGGAAGCAATACATGGACAAAGATGCTAAATAAAGTAAAAGAAAGAGAGGTACACCAGCAGCAGCTAATAAAAGTTAAAAGAGGGAAGCAATACACGGACAAAGATGCTAAATAAAGTAAAAGAAAGAGAGGTACACCAGCAGCAACTAATAAAAGTTAAAAGAGGGAAGCAATACACACACAAAGATGCTAAATAAACTAAAAGAAAGAGAGGTACACCAGCAGCAGCTAATAAAAGTTAAAAGAGGGAAGCAATACATGGACAAAGATGCTAAATAAAGTAAAAGAAAGAGAGGTACACCAGCAGCAGCTAATAAAAGTTAAAAGAGGGAAGCAATACACACACAAAGATGCTAAATAAAGTAAAAGAAAGAGAGGTACACCAGCAGCAGCTAATAAAAGTTAAAAGAGGGAAGCAATACACACACAAAGATGCTAAATAAACTAAAAGAAAGAGAGGTACACCAGCAGCAGCTAATAAAAGTTAAAAGAGGGAAGCAATACACACACAAAGATGCTAAATAAAGTAAAAGAAAGAGAGGTGCACCACCAGCAGCTAATAAAAGTTAAAAGAGGGAAGCAATACACGGACAAAGATGCTAAATAAAGTAAAAGAAAGAGATGTACACCACCAGCAGCTAATAAAAGTTAAAAGAGGGAAGCAATACACACACAAAGATCCTAAATAAAGTAAAAGAAAGAGAGGTAGACCACCAGCAGCTAATAAAAGTTAAAAGAGGGAAGCAATACACACACAAAGATGCTAAATAAAGTAAAAGAAAGAGAGGTACACCAGCAGCAGCTAATAAAAGTTAAAAGAGGGAAGCCATACATGGACAAAGATGCTAAAAGAAAGAGAGGTACACCAGCAGCAGCTAATAAAAGTTAAAAGAGGGAAGCAATACACACACAAAGATGCTAAATAAACTAAAAGAAACAGAGGTACACCAGCAGCAGCTAATAAAAGTTAAAAGAGGGAAGCAATACACACACAAAGATGCTAAATAAACTAAAAGAAAGAGAGGTACACCACCAGCAGCTAATAAAAGTTAAAAGAGGGAAGCAATACATGTTATAGATGCTAAATAAACTAAAAGAAAGAGAGGTACACCACCAGCAGCTAATAAAAGTTAAAAGAGGGAAGCAATACACGGACAAAGATGCTAAATAAACTAAAAGAAAGAGAGGTACACCACCAGCAGCTAATAAAAGTTAAAAGAGGGAAGCAATACATGGACAAAGATGCTAAATAAAGTAAAAGAAAGAGAGGTACACCACCAGCAGCTAATAAAAGTTAAAAGAGGGAAGGAATACACGGACAAAGATGCTAAATAAACTAAAAGAAAGAGAGGTACACCAGCAGCAGCTAATAAAAGTTAAAAGAGGGAAGCAATACATGGACAAAGATGCTAAATAAAGTAAAAGAAAGAGAGGTACACCAGCAGCAGCTAATAAAAGTTAAAAGAGGGAAGCAATACACACACAAAGATGCTAAATAAAGTAAAAGAAAGAGAGGTACACCAGCAGCAGCTAATAAAAGTTAAAAGAGGGAAGCAATACACACACACAAAGATGCTAAATAAAGTAAAAGAAAGAGAGGTACACTACCAGCAGCTAATAAAAGTTAAAAGAGGGAAGCAATACACACACAAAGATGCTAAACAAACTAAAAGAAAGAGAGGTACACCAGCAGCAGCTAATAAAAGTTAAAAGAGGGAAGCAATACACACACAAAGAAGCTAAATAAACTAAAAGAAAGAGAGGTACACCACCAGCAGCTAATAAAAGTTAAAAGAGGGAAGCAATACACACACAAAGATGCTAAACAAACTAAAAGAAAGAGAGGTACACCAGCAGCAGCTAATAAAAGTTAAAAGAGGGAAGCAATACACACACAAAGATGCTAAATAAACTAAAAGAAAGAGAGGTACACCAGCAGCAGCTAATAAAAGTTAAAAGAGGGAAGCAATACACACACAAAGATGCTAAATAAACTAAAAGAAAGAGAGGTACACCACCAGCAGCTAATAAAAGTTAAAAGAGGGAAGCAATACACGGACAAAGATGCTAAATAAACTAAAAGAAAGAGAGGTACACCAGCAGCTAATAAAAGTTAAAAGAGGGAAGCAATACATGGACAAAGATGCTAAATAAACTAAAAGAAAGAGAGGTACACCAGCAGCAGCTAATAAAAGTTAAAAGAGGGAAGCAATACATGGACAAAGATGCTAAATAAAGTAAAAGAAAGAGAGGTACACCAGCAGCAGCTAATAAAAGTTAAAAGAGGGAAGCAATACACACACAAAGATGCTAAATAAAGTAAAAGAAAGAGAGGTACACCAGCAGCAGCTAATAAAAGTTAAAAGAGGGAAGCAATACACACACAAAGATGCTAAATAAAGTAAAAGAAAGAGAAGTACACCAGCAGCAGCTGATAAAAGTTAAAAGAGGGAAGCAATACACACACAAAGATGCTAAATAAAGTAAAAGAAAGAGAGGTACACCAGCAGCAGCTAATAAAAGTTAAAAGAGGGAAGCAATACACACACAAAGATGCTAAATAAAGTAAAAGAAAGAGAAGTACACCAGCAGCAGCTGATAAAAGTTAAAAGAGGGAAGCAATACACACACAAAGATGCTAAATAAAGTAAAAGAAAGAGAGGTACACCAGCAGCAGCTAATAAAAGTTAAAAGAGGGAAGCAATACACACACAAAGATCCTAAATAAAGTAAAAGAAAGAGAGGTACACCAGCAGCAGCTAATAAAAGTTAAAAGAGGGAAGCAATACACACACAAAGATGCTAAATAAACTAAAAGAAAGAGAACTACACCAGCACCAGCTAATAAAAGTTAAAAGAGGGAACCAATACATGGACAAAGATGCTAAATAAACTAAAAGAAAGAGAGGTACACCAGCAGCAGCTAATAAAAGTTAAAAGACGGAAGCAATACACACACAAAGATGCTAAATAAAGTAAAAGAAAGAGAGGTACACCAGCAGCAGCTAATAAAAGTTAAAAGAGGGAAGCAATACACACACAAAGATGCTAAATAAACTAAAAGAAAGAGAGGTACACCAGCAGCAGCTAATAAAAGTTAAAAGAGGGAAGCAATACACGGACAAAGATGCTAAATAAAGTAAAAGAAAGAGAGGTACACCAGCAGCAGCTAATAAAAGTTAAAAGAGGGAAGCAATACACACACAAAGATGCTAAATAAAGTAAAAGAAAGAGAGGTACACCAGCAGCAGCTAATAAAAGTTAAAAGAGGGAAGCAATACACACACAAAGATGCTAAATAAACTAAAAGAAAGAGAGGTACACCAGCAGCAGCTAATAAAAGTTAAAAGAGGGAAGCAATACACGGACAAAGATGCTAAATAAACTAAAAGAAAGAGAGGTACACCAGCAGCAGCTAATAAAAGTTAAAAGAGGGAAGCAATACACGGACAAAGATGCTAAATAAAGTAAAAGAAAGAGAGGTACACCAGCAGCAGCTAATAAAAGTTAAAAGAGGGAAGCAATACACACAAAAAGATGCTAAATAAACTAAAAGAAAGAGAACTACACCAGCACCAGCTAATAAAAGTTAAAAGAGGGAAGCAATACACACACAAAGATGCTAAATAAACTAAAAGAAAGAGAGGTACACCAGCAGCAACTAATAAAAGTTAAAAGAGGGAAGCAATACACACACAAAGATGCTAAATAAAGTAAAAGAAAGAGAGGTACACCAGCAGCAGCTAATTAAAGTTAAAAGAGGGAAGGAATACACATACAAAGATGCTAAATAAAGTAAAAGAAAGAGAGGTACACCAGCAGCAGCTAATTAAAGTTAAAAGAGGGAAGCAATACACGGACAAAGATGCTAAAAGAAACAGAGGTACACCAGCAGCAGCTAATAAAAGTTAAAAGAGGGAAGCAATACACACACAAAGATGCTAAATAAACTAAAAGAAAGAGAGGTACACCAGCAGCTAATAAAAGTTAAAAGAGGGAAGCAATACACACACATAGATGCTAAATAAACTAAAAGAAAGAGAGGTACACCAGCAGCTAATAAAAGTTAAAAGAGGGAAGCAATACACACACATAGATGCTAAATAAACTAAAAGAAAGAGAGGTACACCAGCAGCTAATAAAAGTTAAAAGAGGGAAGCAATACACACACATAGATGCTAAATAAACTAAAAGAAAGAGAGGTACACCAGCAGCTAATAAAAGTTAAAAGAGGGAAGCAATACACACACATAGATGCTAAATAAACTAAAAGAAAGAGAGGTACACCAGCAGCTAATAAAAGTTAAAAGAGGGAAGCAATACACACACATAGATGCTAAATAAACTAAAAGAGAGGTACACCAGCAGCTAATAAAAGTTAAAAGAGGGAAGCAATACACACACATAGATGCTAAATAAACTAAAAGAAAGAGAGGTACACCAGCAGCTAATAAAAGTTAAAAGAGGGAAGCAATACACACACATAGATGCTAAATAAACTAAAAGAAAGAGAGGTACACCAGCAGCTAATAAAAGTTAAAAGAGGGAAGCAATACACACACATAGATGCTAAATAAACTAAAAGAAAGAGAGGTACACCAGCAGCTAATAAAAGTTAAAAGAGGGAAGCAATACACACACATAGATGCTAAATAAACTAAAAGAAAGAGAGGTACACCAGCAGCAACTAATAAAAGTTAAAAGAGGGAAGCAATACACACACAAAGATGCTAAATAAAGTAAAAGAAAGAGAGGTACACCAGCAGCAGCTAATAAAAGTTAAAAGAGGGAAGCAATACATGGACAAAGATGCTAAAAGAAACAGAGGTACACCAGCAGCCGCTAATAAAAGTTAAAAGAGGGAAGCAATACATGGACAAAGATGCTAAAAGAAACAGAGGTACACCAGCAGCAGCTAATTAAAGTTAAAAGAGGGAAGCAATACACGGACAAAGATGCTAAAAGAAACAGAGGTACACCAGCAGCAACTAATAAAAGTTAAAAGAGGGAAGCAATACACACACAAAGATGCTAAACAAAGTAAAAGAAAGAGAGGTACAGCAGCAGCAGCTAATAAAAGTTAAAAGAGGGAAGCAATACACGGACAAAGATGCTAAATAAACTAAAAGAAAGAGAGGTACACCAGCAGCAGCTAATAAAAGTTAAAAGAGGGAAGCAATACACGGACAAAGATGCTAAATAAAGTAAAAGAAAGAGAGGTACACCAGCAGCAGCTAATAAAAGTTAAAAGAGGGAAGCAATACACACAAAAAGATGCTAAATAAAGTAAAAGAAAGAGAGGTACAACAGCAGCAGCTAATAAAAGTTAAAAGAGGGAAGCAATACACAGACAAAGATACTAAATAAACTAAAAGAAAGAGATGTACACCAGCAGCAGCTAATAAAAGTTAAAAGAGGGAAGCAATACACACACAAAGATGCTAAATAAAGTAAAAGAAAGAGAGGTACACCAGCAGCAGCTAATAAAAGTTAAAAGAGGGAAGCAATACACGGACAAAGATGCTAAATAAACTAAAAGAAAGAGAGGTACACCAGCAGCAGCTAATAAAAGTTAAAAGAGGGAAGCAATACACGGACAAAGATGCTAAATAAAGTAAAAGAAAGAGAGGTACACCAGCAGCAGCTAATAAAAGTTAAAAGAGGGAAGCAATACACACACAAAGATGCTAAATAAAGTAAAAGAAAGAGAGGTACAACAGCAGCAGCTAATAAAAGTTAAAAGAGGGAAGCAATACACAGACAAAGATACTAAATAAACTAAAAGAAAGAGATGTACACCAGCAGCAGCTAATAAAAGTTAAAAGAGGGAAGCAATACACACACAAAGATGTTAAATAAAGTAAAAGAAAGAGAGGTACACCAGCAGCAGCTAATAAAAGTTAAAAGAGGGAAGCAATACACGGACAAAGATGCTAAATAAAGTAAAAGAAAGAGAGGTACACCAGCAGCAGCTAATAAAAGCTAAAAGAGGGAAGCAATACACACACAAAGATGCTAAATAAAGTAAAAGAAAGAGAGGTACACCAGCAGCAGCTAATAAAAGTTAAAAGAGGGAAGCAATATACACACAAAGATGCTAAATAAAGTAAAAGAAAGAGAGGTACACCAACAGCAGCTAATTAAAGTTAAAAGAGGGAAGCAATACACACACAAAGATGCTAAATAAAGTAAAAGAAAGAGAGGTACACCAGCAGCAGCTAATAAAAGTTAAAAGAGGGAAGCAATACATGGACAAAGATGCTAAATAAAGTAAAAGAAAGAGAGGTACACCAGCAGCAGCTAATTAAAGTTAAAAGAGGGAAGCAATACACGGACAAAGATGCTAAATAAAGTAAAAGAAAGAGAGGTACACCAGCAGCAGCTAATAAAAGTTAAAAGAGGTAAGCAATACACGGACAAAGATGCTAAATGAAGTAAAAGAAAGAGAATATATATCAATATATTTTTTTTTCAATATCAATTTATTGTCATTAAACAGTTATACAGCTGCAATAGACATTGTCAGTATATACAAAAATACAAATTAATAATACAACATAAACCACACCTTGTGCAACTTTTACAGCAAAAAAGTAACAATTAAATATTAATATCAGATGCATTAAAAACAATAAATTCATTAATAGAATAAAATGGATTATCCACAAGCCAACAATGCAATCGCTTACAAAATATTTTATAAGGCAAATCTTTTACAGCTTGAGGTAGCTTGTTAAAAAGTTTAATGCCAATATAGTAGTAACTTTGAGAAGTTCTCTTAAGTCTATGCTGAGGAATATCGATCATTTGACCATTACGGATATTATAATTATGAATATTGGATCTCGTGTCATACAAATGTTGATTCTGTTTCATAAAACCCAATACAGTATAAATATACAAATTTATAACAGTCAAAATATTATATCTTTTAAAATAGGGTTTACAGTGTGTTCTAGTAGTTATCTTAGCCATAATTCTTATAGCTTTCTTTTGCACAAGTAATACATCTTGGATATATGAGCTATTACACCAAAGTAAAATACCATAATTAATAATACTGTGAAAGTATGCAAAATATGAGACACGTATATACTCAAAGGGTACACAATTGACTAAGTTTCTCATCAGGAATAAAACCCTTGACAACTTTCTGCATAAAAATGTAATGTGTGACTCCCAGGTTAAAAATCTATCAATAAAAATGCCTAAAAACTTTACATTAGTACAAAGATTTGGGACAACAACATTATTTAAAGTAAAAATTATATTTTTAGTTTTAGAATCATTAAGTAAAAACTTATTTGCTTGAAACCATTGTGATATATACATTATATTATTTTGAACCTCAGTTTCAAGATACTGTATATTTGCATTGTTGTGAATAAAAGTTGTGTCATCAGCAAATAATATGGTTTTAGATTCAGTATTGAATGGTAAATCATTAATCATGATTAGGAATAGCAGAGGACCTAGGATAGAGCCCTGAGGAACACCGCACATTACTGAAGCCACATCCGAGACCTTATCATTAATCTGAACAACTTGTTTGCGGTTAGAGAGATAAGAAGAGAGCAATTTATTAGGCGTACCACAAATACCATAATGTGCTAATTTATCTAACAGTATACAGTGATCCACACAATCAAAGGCCTTGCTTAAGTCACAGCATGTGACCCAAGCAAAGCTCTTTGATTCAAAAGTATTCGTTATATTATCAATAAGTAATCGAACTGCATCAATAGTAGATTTACCAGCCCTAAATCCAAATTGATCGATAGAAAAGACCTTGTTTTGTTCAAAATAGGAATACATCTGGTTGTGGATTAATACCTCAAATATTTTAGAAAACACTGGCACCAGAGATATCGGTCGATAATTTTCCAATAATGATTTATTACCTTTCTTATGAACTGGTATTATTTTGCTAATTTGAGTTTACTTGGAAATATGCCCTCAGTGAAGCATTTATTTATACAGATAGTTAATGGCAACACAATATAACCAATTATTTTCTTTAAAAAATTATTTGAAATATCATAGATATCTCTGGAATCAGAGTTATGCATTTTAGCAACGGCGTTCAACACATCATCACATGACACTTCCTTAAGTTGAAAAGAAACTACAGGCACCTCACAATTTGACAAGTAATCAAGCGCCAGTTTATTAGGCTTTGAAATATTTCTCTTTACCTCTTGTACAGATTCTATAAAAAACCCATTAACCTGATTAGGAGAAAAATGAATAGAAGCAGACCTTTCACCTTTGACCGTTCTATTTATAACATTCCATGCAGCTTTAACTTTGTTATTAGAGATTTCAATAAATTTAGCATTTGCAAGTTTCTTGGCTTGTGACATTAATATTCTATATTCGTTTCTAATCCGCTTAAAAGCATTTTTAGCATCTTCAGTGTGTGTACATTTATATATATTGTAACAGAATAGCAAATATTTCCTCATCTGTTTAAGGTCAGAAGTAAACCAAAATTTGTTTGTGGTTTTACCACGAGCTTCACCATTAAAATATCTAACATTCCTTTTAGGAAAACACAAATTGAATAGCATTAAAAACATAGTTAAAAATTCATCAAAAGTACGCTCAGCATTCAAATTATTACCGAGTCGAATCGTCCTCCATTCAGTTTGAGATAGACAATCGATAAAATAAATAAATTTATCTTCACTGTATGGTCTAATAAAACGAGTTATATATTTGAGTTTAGTCACAGGCTGTAAAAATGATAAAACTAGAGCAGAATGGTCAGATAGCATAGGGTCAATAACCTCAATATTATACCGCTGCGTATCTAAATTGGTTACAATGTTGTCTAAACATGAGTTGATTCTTGTAGGTTCAGAATTGGTACAGAAATGCCCAACAGATCTAAGCAAATTTTTAAACTGATAGTTTAATGAACATTCATCAATCATATTAATATTGAAATCCCCACATAGGACTACATTAAATTTTTCTCTATTGAAATGTATAAGCATTTCCTCAAGATTATTCATAAATATTTCGGGATCACCACTGGGTGAGCGATAAAGACTAATTATAACTATTTTGAGGTGAGTTACATAAATCGCCACTACTTCAATATGTTTTTCAATACAAAATTTAGTTACATCAATTTCAGAGAAGCTGATTTCTTTAGACACAAAAATACATACCCCACCATTTTTAATTGCCTTACGACAAAAAATAGCTGCCATTGTATAACCTTCAATGTGATACACATTACTTTCACCATCACTTAACCAATGTTCTGCAAAACATAAAACTTTATAGTCTTTTTCACTACATAATATTTCAAGTTCATTAATTTTGTTCCTAATACACTGTATATTAATGAAAAATACATCATGGGTCATGTGAGCTGCTACAGAATTAGTTGCATCTATGTTTTGTCTGGGTTTATTGGCCGAGGAGGATGAAAAAAACGCCTCACACGAGCGTTACTGGGCCACACATTAGGATTTAAAGCAGCTGCTAAGTGCTCTTCATGTATGTCAATTTTAAATGATGAGTATAAATCAGGATTCCGAGATGGTAATGGATGCACACAAACTTCCGGAAAACTTGGTTTTAAAAAATCACTTACATTCTCAGGTTTCGTATCAGGCGTAAGTCTATAAACATGTAGAGATACACATTTAGGTACCCCTTTAAGTTTATTATTTCCTGCATCCACAGTAACACTATTGCCAATTACAGTAGGTGTTTTGCGTTTATTACGCTTACGGACAACATCGCTCCACAATTCAGAAGGTGAATTTTGTGGTTGTATCATCACATTTGACCCATTTTCACTGATGGCCACATTAGACTCACATACTAATTTAGCGTTTGTATTGTCGTTACCTTCCATTGGCAAAGCACTGTTATCAATTTTATTTACCGCGTCATTATTGGAACACGGCATTTTATTTACTTGACTGTCCACTTCACTCACTTGCATATCAGTGTTTAATAACGGTCTTGCTGGTGATACCACTTGCTGCATAAGAATGTTTACTTTTTCACGCAATTCACTTATAATGCAGTCCTTCTGATGAACCACGTATCTAAAAATACGTATGTCAATTTTGTCCGATGCACAGACTTCACTTAAAGCATCAAAAAAAGCCACGTCCACGTCCATGTCCTTGTCCTTATCCTTATTATTTAGTTCATTCGCGACATCACAACATCTTATTGTATTGTCATCAATAAATTTTATACTGGTTATTAATTTAGCACAACTCAGATGATATTGATTGTCACACTCACTACACTTTAAACCGTTTACCAATTTAGATTTACATCGTTTACAGCAATTCAAAACTCCACTTGCACTGTTACTACTGTTAGAGGCAACCATATTGAGGTTAAATGCGGAGCAAACGCTCGCACGACCGTACACGACGAGAGGCCACAGACGAACTGTGTACACCAGCAGCTAATAAAAGTTAAAAGAGGTAAGCAATACACACACAAAGATGCTAAATAAAGTAAAAGAAAGAGAGGTACACCAGCAGCAGCTAATAAAAGTAAAAAGAGGGAAGCAATACACACACAAAGATGCTAAATAAAGTAAAAGAAAGAGAGGTACACCAGCAGCAGCTAATAAAAGTTAAAAGAGGGAAGCAATACACATACAAAGATGCTAAACAAACTAAAAGAAAGAGAGGTACACCAGCAGCAGCTAATAAAAGTTAAAAGAGGGAAGCAATACACACACAAAGATGCTAAATAAAGTAAAAGAAAGAGAGGTACACCAGCAGCAGCTAATAAAAGTTAAAAGAGGGAAGCAATACACAGACAAAGATACTAAATAAACTAAAAGAAAGAGATGTACACCAGCAGCAGCTAATAAAAGTTAAAAGAGGGAAGCAATACACACACAAAGATGCTAAATAAAGTAAAAGAAAGAGAGGTACACCAGCAGCAGCTAATTAAAGTTAAAAGAGGAAAGCAATACATACACAAAGATGCTAAATAAAGTAAAAGAAAGAGAGGTACACCAGCAGCAGCTAATAAAAGTTAAAAGAGGGAAGCAATACACGGACAAAGATGCTAAATAAAGTAAAAGAAAGAGAGGTACACCAGCAGCAGCTAATAAAAGTTAAAAGAGGGAAGCAATACACGGACAAAGATGCTAAATAAACTAAAAGAAAGAGAGGTACACCAGCAGCAGCTAATAAAAGTTAAAAGAGGGAAGCAATACACGGACAAAGATGCTATATAAACTAAAAGAAAGAGAGGTACACCAGCAGCAGCTAATAAAAGTTAAAAGAGGGAAGCAATACACGGACAAAGATGCTAAATAAAGTAAAAGAAAGAGAGGTACACCAGCAGCAACTAATAAAAGTTAAAAGAGGGAAGCAATACACACACAAAGATGCTAAATAAAGTAAAAGAAAGAGAGGTACACCAGCAGCAGCTAATAAAAGTTAAAAGAGGGAAGCAATACATGGACAAAGATGCTAAATAAAGTAAAAGAAAGAGAGGTACACCAGCAGCAGCTAATAAAAGTTAAAAGAGGGAAGCAATACACACACAAAGATGCAAAATAAAGTAAAAGAAAGAGAGGTACACCAGCAGCAACTAATAAAAGTTAAAAGAGGGAAGCAATACACACACAAAGATGCTAAATAAAGTAAAAGAAAGAGAGGTACACCAGCAGCAGCTAATAAAAGTTAAAAGAGGGAAGCAATACACGGACAAAGATGCTAAATAAAGTAAAAGAAAGAGAGGTACACCAGCAGCAGCTAATAAAAGTTAAAAGAGGGAAGCAATACATGGACAAAGATGCTAAATAAAGTAAAAGAAAGAGAGGTACACCAGCAGCAGCTAATAAAAGTTAAAAGAGGGAAGCAATACACGGACAAAGATGCTAAATAAAGTAAAAGAAAGAGAGGTACACCAGCAGCAACTAATAAAAGTTAAAAGAGGGAAGCAATACACACACAAAGATGCTAAATAAACTAAAAGAAAGAGAGGTACACCAGCAGCAGCTAATAAAAGTTAAAAGAGGGAAGCAATACATGGACAAAGATGCTAAATAAAGTAAAAGAAAGAGAGGTACACCAGCAGCAGCTAATAAAAGTTAAAAGAGGGAAGCAATACACACACAAAGATGCTAAATAAAGTAAAAGAAAGAGAGGTACACCAGCAGCAGCTAATAAAAGTTAAAAGAGGGAAGCAATACACACACAAAGATGCTAAATAAACTAAAAGAAAGAGAGGTACACCAGCAGCAGCTAATAAAAGTTAAAAGAGGGAAGCAATACACACACAAAGATGCTAAATAAAGTAAAAGAAAGAGAGGTGCACCACCAGCAGCTAATAAAAGTTAAAAGAGGGAAGCAATACACGGACAAAGATGCTAAATAAAGTAAAAGAAAGAGATGTACACCACCAGCAGCTAATAAAAGTTAAAAGAGGGAAGCAATACACACACAAAGATCCTAAATAAAGTAAAAGAAAGAGAGGTAGACCACCAGCAGCTAAAAAAAGTTAAAAGAGGGAAGCAATACACACACAAAGATGCTAAATAAAGTAAAAGAAAGAGAGGTACACCAGCAGCAGCTAATAAAAGTTAAAAGAGGGAAGCCATACATGGACAAAGATGCTAAAAGAAAGAGAGGTACACCAGCAGCAGCTAATAAAAGTTAAAAGAGGGAAGCAATACACACACAAAGATGCTAAATAAACTAAAAGAAAGAGAGGTACACCAGCAGCAGCTAATAAAAGTTAAAAGAGGGAAGCAATACACACACAAAGATGCTAAATAAACTAAAAGAAAGAGAGGTACACCACCAGCAGCTAATAAAAGTTAAAAGAGGGAAGCAATACATGTTATAGATGCTAAATAAACTAAAAGAAAGAGAGGTACACCACCAGCAGCTAATAAAAGTTAAAAGAGGGAAGCAATACACGGACAAAGATGCTAAATAAACTAAAAGAAAGAGAGGTACACCACCAGCAGCTAATAAAAGTTAAAAGAGGGAAGCAATACATGGACAAAGATGCTAAATAAAGTAAAAGAAAGAGAGGTACACCACCAGCAGCTAATAAAAGTTAAAAGAGGGAAGGAATACACGGACAAAGATGCTAAATAAACTAAAAGAAAGAGAGGTACACCAGCAGCAGCTAATAAAAGTTAAAAGAGGGAAGCAATACATGGACAAAGATGCTAAATAAAGTAAAAGAAAGAGAGGTACACCAGCAGCAGCTAATAAAAGTTAAAAGAGGGAAGCAATACACACACAAAGATGCTAAATAAAGTAAAAGAAAGAGAGGTACACCAGCAGCAGCTAATAAAAGTTAAAAGAGGGAAGCAATACACACACACAAAGATGCTAAATAAAGTAAAAGAAAGAGAGGTACACCACCAGCAGCTAATAAAAGTTAAAAGAGGGAAGCAATACACACACAAAGATGCTAAACAAACTAAAAGAAAGAGAGGTACACCAGCAGCAGCTAATAAAAGTTAAAAGAGGGAAGCAATACACACACAAAGAAGCTAAATAAACTAAAAGAAAGAGAGGTACACCACCAGCAGCTAATAAAAGTTAAAAGAGGGAAGCAATACACACACAAAGATGCTAAACAAACTAAAAGAAAGAGAGGTACACCAGCAGCAGCTAATAAAAGTTAAAAGAGGGAAGCAATACACACACAAAGATGCTAAATAAACTAAAAGAAAGAGAGGTACACCAGCAGCAGCTAATAAAAGTTAAAAGAGGGAAGCAATACACACACAAAGATGCTAAATAAACTAAAAGAAAGAGAGGTACACCACCAGCAGCTAATAAAAGTTAAAAGAGGGAAGCAATACACGGACAAAGATGCTAAATAAACTAAAAGAAAGAGAGGTACACCAGCAGCAGCTAATAAAAGTTAAAAGAGGGAAGCAATACATGGACAAAGATGCTAAATAAACTAAAAGAAAGAGAGGTACACCAGCAGCAGCTAATAAAAGTTAAAAGAGGGAAGCAATACATGGACAAAGATGCTAAATAAAGTAAAAGAAAGAGAGGTACACCAGCAGCAGCTAATAAAAGTTAAAAGAGGGAAGCAATACACACACAAAGATGCTAAATAAAGTAAAAGAAAGAGAGGTACACCAGCAGCAGCTAATAAAAGTTAAAAGAGGGAAGCAATACACACACAAAGATGCTAAATAAAGTAAAAGAAAGAGAAGTACACCAGCAGCAGCTGATAAAAGTTAAAAGAGGGAAGCAATACACACACAAAGATGCTAAATAAAGTAAAAGAAAGAGAGGTACACCAGCAGCAGCTAATAAAAGTTAAAAGAGGGAAGCAATACACACACAAAGATGCTAAATAAAGTAAAAGAAAGAGAAGTACACCAGCAGCAGCTGATAAAAGTTAAAAGAGGGAAGCAATACACACACAAAGATGCTAAATAAAGTAAAAGAAAGAGAGGTACACCAGCAGCAGCTAATAAAAGTTAAAAGAGGGAAGCAATACACACACAAAGATCCTAAATAAAGTAAAAGAAAGAGAGGTACACCAGCAGCAGCTAATAAAAGTTAAAAGAGGGAAGCAATACACACACAAAGATGCTAAATAAACTAAAAGAAAGAGAACTACACCAGCACCAGCTAATAAAAGTTAAAAGAGGGAACCAATACATGGACAAAGATGCTAAATAAACTAAAAGAAAGAGAGGTACACCAGCAGCAGCTAATAAAAGTTAAAAGACGGAAGCAATACACACACAAAGATGCTAAATAAAGTAAAAGAAAGAGAGGTACACCAGCAGCAGCTAATAAAAGTTAAAAGAGGGAAGCAATACACACACAAAGATGCTAAATAAACTAAAAGAAAGAGAGGTACACCAGCAGCAGCTAATAAAAGTTAAAAGAGGGAAGCAATACACACACAAAGATGCTAAATAAAGTAAAAGAAAGAGAGGTACACCAGCAGCAGCTAATAAAAGTTAAAAGAGGGAAGCAATACACACACAAAGATGCTAAATAAAGTAAAAGAAAGAGAGGTACACCAGCAGCAGCTAATAAAAGTTAAAAGAGGGAAGCAATACACACACAAAGATGCTAAATAAAGTAAAAGAAAGAGAGGTACACCAGCAGCAGCTAATTAAAGTTAAAAGAGGGAAGCAATACATACACAAAGATGCTAAATAAAGTAAAAGAAAGAGAGGTACACCAGCAGCAGCTAATAAAAGTTAAAAGAGGGAAGCAATACACGGACAAAGATGCTAAATAAAGTAAAAGAAAGAGAGGTACACCAGCAGCAGCTAATAAAAGTTAAAAGAGGGAAGCAATACACGGACAAAGATGCTAAATAAACTAAAAGAAAGAGAGGTACACCAGCAGCAGCTAATAAAAGTTAAAAGAGGGAAGCAATACACGGACAAAGATGCTATATAAACTAAAAGAAAGAGAGGTACACCAGCAGCAGCTAATAAAAGTTAAAAGAGGGAAGCAATACACGGACAAAGATGCTAAATAAAGTAAAAGAAAGAGAGGTACACCAGCAGCAACTAATAAAAGTTAAAAGAGGGAAGCAATACACACACAAAGATGCTAAATAAAGTAAAAGAAAGAGAGGTACACCAGCAGCAGCTAATAAAAGTTAAAAGAGGGAAGCAATACACACACAAAGATGCTAAATAAAGTAAAAGAAAGAGAGGTACACCAGCAGCAGCTAATAAAAGTTAAAAGAGGGAAGCAATACACACACAAAGATGCTAAATAAACTAAAAGAAAGAGAGGTACACCAGCAGCAACTAATAAAAGTTAAAAGAGGGAAGCAATACACACACAAAGATGCTAAATAAAGTAAAAGAAAGAGAGGTACACCAGCAGCAGCTAATTAAAGATAAAGGAGGGAAGCAATACACACATAAAGATGCTAAATATACTAAAAGAAAGAGAGGTACACCAGCAGCAGCTAATAAAAGTTAAAAGCGGGAAGCAATACACACACAAAGATGCTAAATAAAGTAAAAGAAAGAGAGGTACACCAGCAGCAGCTAATAAAAGTTAAAAGAGGGAAGCAATACACACACAAAGATGCTAAATAAACTAAAAGAAAGAGAGGTACACCAGCAGCAGCTAATAAAAGTTAAAAGAGGGAAGCAATACACACACAAAGATGCTAAATAAACTAAAAGAAAGAGAGGTACACCAGCAGCAGCTAATAAAAGTTAAAAAAGGGAAGCAATACACGGACAAAGATGCTAAATAAAGTAAAAGAAAGAGAGGTACACCAGCAGCAGCTAATAAAAGTTAAAAGAGGGAAGCAATACACGGACAAAGATGCTAAATAAAGTAAAAGAAAGAGAGGTACACCAGCAGCAGCTAATTAAAGTTAAAAGAGGGAAGCAATACACACACACAGATGCTAAATAAAGTAAAAGAAAGAGAGGTACACCAGCAGCAGCTAATAAAAGTTAAAAGAGGGAAGCAATACACACACAAAGATGCTAAATAAAGTAAAAGAAAGAGAGGTACACCAGCAGCAGCTAATAAAAGTTAAAAGAGGGAAGCAATACACACACAAAGATGCTAAATAAACTAAAAGAAAGAGAGGTACACCAGCAGCAACTAATAAAAGTTAAAAGAGGGAAGCAATACACACACAAAGATGCTAAATAAAGTAAAAGAAAGAGAGGTACACCAGCAGCAGCTAATTAAAGTTAAAAGAGGGAAGGAATACACACACAAAGATGCTAAATAAAGTAAAAGAAAGAGAGGTACACCAGCAGCAGCTAATTAAAGTTAAAAGAGGGAAGCAATACACGGACAAAGATGCTAAAAGAAACAGAGGTACACCAGCAGCAGCTAATAAAAGTTAAAAGAGGGAAGCAATACACACACAAAGATGCTAAATAAACTAAAAGAAAGAGAGGTACACCAGCAGCTAATAAAAGTTAAAAGAGGGAAGCAATACACACACATAAATGCTAAATAAACTAAAAGAAAGAGAGGTACACCAGCAGCTAATAAAAGTTAAAAGAGGGAAGCAATACACACACATAGATGCTAAATAAACTAAAAGAAAGAGAGGTACACCAGCAGCTAATAAAAGTTAAAAGAGGGAAGCAATACACACACATAGATGCTAAATAAACTAAAAGAAAGAGAGGTACACCAGCAGCTAATAAAAGTTAAAAGAGGGAAGCAATACACACACATAGATGCTAAATAAACTAAAAGAAAGAGAGGTACACCAGCAGCTAATAAAAGTTAAAAGAGGGAAGCAATACACACACATAGATGCTAAATAAACTAAAAGAAAGAGAGGTACACCAGCAGCTAATAAAAGTTAAAAGAGGGAAGCAATACACACACATAGATGCTAAATAAACTAAAAGAAAGAGAGGTACACCAGCAGCTAATAAAAGTTAAAAGAGGGAAGCAATACACACACATAGATGCTAAATAAACTAAAAGAAAGAGAGGTACACCAGCAGCTAATAAACGTTAAAAGAGGGAAGCAATACACACACATAGATGCTAAATAAACTAAAAGAAAGAGAGGTACACCAGCAGCTAATAAAAGTTAAAAGAGGGAAGCAATACACACACATAGATGCTAAATAAACTAAAAGAAAGAGAGGTACACCAGCAGCAACTAATAAAAGTTAAAAGAGGGAAGCAATACACACACAAAGATGCTAAATAAAGTAAAAGAAAGAGAGGTACACCAGCAGCAGCTAATAAAAGTTAAAAGAGGGAAGCAATACATGGACAAAGATGCTAAAAGAAACAGAGGTACACCAGCAGCCGCTAATAAAAGTTAAAAGAGGGAAGCAATACATGGACAAAGATGCTAAAAGAAACAGAGGTACACCAGCAGCAGCTAATTAAAGTTAAAAGAGGGAAGCAATACACGGACAAAGATGCTAAAAGAAACAGAGGTACACCAGCAGCAACTAATAAAAGTTAAAAGAGGGAAGCAATACACACACAAAGATGCTAAACAAAGTAAAAGAAAGAGAGGTACACCAGCAGCAGCTAATAAAAGTTAAAAGAGGGAAGCAATACACGGACAAAGATGCTAAATAAACTAAAAGAAAGAGAGGTACACCAGCAGCAGCTAATAAAAGTTAAAAGAGGGAAGCAATACACGGACAAAGATGCTAAATAAAGTAAAAGAAAGAGAGGTACAAAAGCAGCAGCTAATAAAAGTTAAAAGAGGGAAGGAATACACGGACAAAGATGCTAAATAAACTAAAAGAAAGAGAGGTACACCAGCAGCAGCAAATAAAAGTTAAAAGAGGGAA
The DNA here is from genome assembly GCA_030765065.1 of Deroplatys truncata. NCBI lineage: Eukaryota > Metazoa > Arthropoda > Insecta > Mantodea > Mantidae > Deroplatys > Deroplatys truncata. The sequence continues at coordinate 3,612,418 of CM060984.1, forward strand.
GCAATACATGGACAAAGATGCTAAATAAAGTAAAAGAAAGAGAGGTACACCAGCAGCAGCTAATAAAAGTTAAAAGAGGGAAGCAATACACACACAAAGATGCTAAATAAAGTAACAGAAAGAGAGGTACACCAGCAGCAGCTAATAAAAGTTAAAAGAGGGAAGCAATACACACACACAAAGATGCTAAATAAAGTAAAAGAAAGAGAGGTACACCACCAGCAGCTAATAAAAGTTAAAAGAGGGAAGCAATACACACACAAAGATGCTAAACAAACTAAAAGAAAGAGAGGTACACCAGCAGCAGCTAATAAAAGTTAAAAGAGGGAAGCAATACACACACAAAGAAGCTAAATAAACTAAAAGAAAGAGAGGTACACCACCAGCAGCTAATAAAAGTTAAAAGAGGGAAGCAATACACACACAAAGATGCTAAACAAACTAAAAGAAAGAGAGGTACACCAGCAGCAGCTAATAAAAGTTAAAAGAGGGAAGCAATACACACACAAAGATGCTAAATAAACTAAAAGAAAGAGAGGTACACCAGCAGCAGCTAATAAAAGTTAAAAGAGGGAAGCAATACACACACAAAGATGCTAAATAAACTAAAAGAAAGAGAGGTACACCACCAGCAGCTAATAAAAGTTAAAAGAGGGAAGCAATACACGGACAAAGATGCTAAATAAACTAAAAGAAAGAGAGGTACACCAGCAGCTAATAAAAGTTAAAAGAGGGAAGCAATACATGGACAAAGATGCTAAATAAACTAAAAGAAAGAGAGGTACACCAGCAGCAGCTAATAAAAGTTAAAAGAGGGAAGCAATACATGGACAAAGATGCTAAATAAAGTAAAAGAAAGAGAGGTACACCAGCAGCAGCTAATAAAAGTTAAAAGAGGGAAGCAATACACACACAAAGATGCTAAATAAAGTAAAAGAAAGAGAGGTACACCAGCAGCAGCTAATAAAAGTTAAAAGAGGGAAGCAATACACACACAAAGATGCTAAATAAAGTAAAAGAAAGAGAAGTACACCAGCAGCAGCTGATAAAAGTTAAAAGAGGGAAGCAATACACACACAAAGATGCTAAATAAAGTAAAAGAAAGAGAGGTACACCAGCAGCAGCTAATAAAAGTTAAAAGAGGGAAGCAATACACACACAAAGATGCTAAATAAAGTAAAAGAAAGAGAAGTACACCAGCAGCAGCTGATAAAAGTTAAAAGAGGGAAGCAATACACACACAAAGATGCTAAATAAAGTAAAAGAAAGAGAGGTACACCAGCAGCAGCTAATAAAAGTTAAAAGAGGGAAGCAATACACACACAAAGATCCTAAATAAAGTAAAAGAAAGAGAGGTACACCAGCAGCAGCTAATAAAAGTTAAAAGAGGGAAGCAATACACACACAAAGATGCTAAATAAACTAAAAGTACACCAGCACCAGCTAATAAAAGTTAAAAGAGGGAACCAAATACATGGACAAAGATGCTAATAAACTAAAAGAAAGAGAGGTACACCCAGCAGCAGCTAATAAAAGTTAAAAGACGGAAGCAATACACACACAAAGATGCTAAATAAAGTAAAAGAAAGAGAGGTACACCAGCAGCAGCTAATAAAAGTTAAAAGAGGGAAGCAATACACACACAAAGATGCTAAATAAACTAAAAGAAAAGAGAGGTACACCAGCAGCAGCTAATAAAAGTTAAAAGAGGGAAGCAATACACACACAAAGATGCTAAATAAAGTAAAAGAAAGAGAGGTACACCAGCAGCAGCTAATAAAAGTTAAAAGAGGGAAGCAATACACACACAAAGATGCTAAATAAAGTAAAAGAAAGAGAGGTACACCAGCAAGCAGCTAATAAAAGTTAAAAGAGGGAAGCAATACACACACAAAGATGCTAAATAAAGTAAAAGAAAGAGAGGTACACCAGCAGCAGCTAATTAAAGTTAAAAGAGGGAAGCAATACATACACAAAGATGCTAAATAAAGTAAAAGAAAGAGAGGGTACACCAGCAGCAGCTAATAAAAGTTAAAAGAGGGAAGCAATACACGGACAAAGATGCTAAATAAAGTAAAAGAAAGAGAGGTACACCAGCAGCAGCTAATAAAAGTTAAAAGAGGGAAGCAATACACGGACAAAGATGCTAAATAAACTAAAAGAAAGAGAGGTACACCAGCAGCAGCTAATAAAAGTTAAAAGAGGGAAGCAATACACGGACAAAGATGCTATATAAACTAAAAGAAAGAGAGGTACACCAGCAGCAGCTAATAAAAGTTAAAAGAGGGAAGCAATACACGGACAAAGATGCTAAATAAAGTAAAAGAAAGAGAGGTACACCAGCAGCAACTAATAAAAGTTAAAAGAGGGAAGCAATACACACACAAAGATGCTAAATAAAGTAAAAGAAAGAGAGGTACACCAGCAGCAGCTAATAAAAGTTAAAAGAGGGAAGCAATACACACACAAAGATGCTAAATAAAGTAAAAGAAAGAGAGGTACACCAGCAGCAGCTAATAAAAGTTAAAAGAGGGAAGCAATACACACACAAAGATGCTAAATAAACTAAAAGAAAGAGAGGTACACCAGCAGCAACTAATAAAAGTTAAAAGAGGGAAGCAATACACACACAAAGATGCTAAATAAAGTAAAAGAAAGAGAGGTACACCAGCAGCAGCTAATTAAAGATAAAGGAGGGAAGCAAATACACACATAAAGATGCTAAATATACTAAAAGAAAGAGAGGTACACCAGCAGCAGCTAATAAAAGTTAAAAGCGGGAAGCAATACACACACAAAGATGCTAAATAAAGTAAAAGAAAGAGAGGTACACCAGCAGCAGCTAATAAAGGTTAAAAGAGGGAAGCAATACACACACAAAGATGCTAAATAAACTAAAAGAAAGAGAGGTACACCCAGCAGCAGCTAATAAAAGTTAAAAGAGGGAAGCAATACACACACAAAGATGCTAAATAAACTAAAAGAAAGAGAGGTACACCAGCAGCAGCTAATAAAAGTTAAAAAAGGGAAGCAATACACGGACAAAGATGCTAAATAAAGTAAAAGAAAGAGAGGTACACCAGCAGCAGCTAATAAAAGTTAAAAGAGGGAAGCAATACACGGACAAAGATGCTAAATAAAGTAAAAGAAAGAGAGGTACACCAGCAGCAGCTAATTAAAGTTAAAAGAGGGAAGCAATACACACACACAGATGCTAAATAAAGTAAAAGAAAGAGAGGTACACCAGCAGCAGCTAATAAAAGTTAAAAGAGGGAAGCAATACACACACAAAGATGCTAAATAAAGTAAAAGAAAGAGAGGTACACCAGCAGCAGCTAATAAAAGTTAAAAGAGGGAAGCAATACACACACAAAGATGCTAAATAAACTAAAAGAAAGAGAGGTACACCAGCAGCAACTAATAAAAGTTAAAAGAGGGAAGCAATACACACACAAAGATGCTAAATAAAGTAAAAGAAAGAGAGGTACACCAGCAGCAGCTAATTAAAGTTAAAAGAGGGAAGGAATACACACACAAAGATGCTAAATAAAGTAAAAGAAAGAGAGGTACACCAGCAGCAGCTAATTAAAGTTAAAAGAGGGAAGCAATACACGGACAAAGATGCTAAAAGAAACAGAGGTACACCAGCAGCAGCTAATAAAAGTTAAAAGAGGGAAGCAATACACACACAAAGATGCTAAATAAACTAAAAGAAAGAGAGGTACACCCAGCAGCTAATAAAAGTTAAAAGAGGGAAGCAATACACACACATAGATGCTAAATAAACTAAAAGAAAGAGAGGTACACCAGCAGCTAATAAAAGTTAAAAGAGGGAAGCAATACACACACATAGATGCTAAATAAACTAAAAGAAAGAGAGGTACACCAGCAGCTAATAAAAGTTAAAAGAGGGAAGCAATACACACACATAGATGCTAAATAAACTAAAAGAAAGAGAGGTACACCAGCAGCTAATAAAAGTTAAAAGAGGGAAGCAATACACACACATAGATGCTAAATAAACTAAAAGAAAGAGAGGTACACCAGCAGCTAATAAAAGTTAAAAGAGGGGAAGCAATACACACACATAGATGCTAAATAAACTAAAAGAAAGAGAGGTACACCAGCAGCTAATAAAAGTTAAAAGAGGGGAAGCAATACACACACATAGATGCTAAATAAACTAAAAGAAAGAGAGGTACACCAGCAGCTAATAAAAGTTAAAAGAGGGAAGCAATACACACACATAGATGCTAAATAAACTAAAAGAAAGAGAGGTACACCAGCAGCTAATAAACGTTAAAAGAGGGAAGCAATACACACACATAGATGCTAAATAAACTAAAAGAAAGAGAGGTACACCAGCAGCTAATAAAAGTTAAAAGAGGGAAGCAATACACACACATAGATGCTAAATAAACTAAAAGAAAGAGAGGTACACCAGCAGCAACTAATAAAAGTTAAAAGAGGGAAGCAATACACACACAAAGATGCTAAATAAAGTAAAAGAAAGAGAGGTACACCAGCAGCAGCTAATAAAAGTTAAAAGAGGGAAGCAATACATGGACAAAGATGCTAAAAGAAACAGAGGTACACCAGCAGCCGCTAATAAAAGTTAAAAGAGGGAAGCAATACATGGACAAAGATGCTAAAAGAAACAGAGGTACACCAGCAGCAGCTAATTAAAGTTAAAAGAGGGAAGCAATACACACACAAAGATGCTAAAAGAAACAGAGGTACACCAGCAGCAACTAATAAAAGTTAAAAGAGGGAAGCAATACACACACAAAGATGCTAAACAAAGTAAAAGAAAGAGAGGTACACCAGCAGCAGCTAATAAAAGTTAAAAGAGGGAAGCAATACACGGACAAAGATGCTAAATAAACTAAAAGAAAGAGAGGTACACCAGCAGCAGCTAATAAAAGTTAAAAGAGGGAATCAATACACGGACAAAGATGCTAAATAAAGTAAAAGAAAGAGAGGTACACCAGCAGCAGCTAATAAAAGTTAAAAGAGGGAAGCAATACACACAAAAAGATGCTAAATAAAGTAAAAGAAAGAGAGGTACAACAGCAGCAGCTAATAAAAGTTAAAAGAGGGAAGCAATACACAGACAAAGATACTAAATAAACTAAAAGAAAGAGATGTACACCAGCAGCAGCTAATAAAAGTTAAAAGAGGGAAGCAATACACGGACAAAGATGCTAAATAAAGTAAAAGAAAGAGAGGTACAAAAGCAGCAGCTAATAAAAGTTAAAAGAGGGAAGGAATACACGGACAAAGATGCTAAATAAACTAAAAGAAAGAGAGGTACACCAGCAGCAGCAAATAAAAGTTAAAAGAGGGAAGCAATACATGGACAAAGATGCTAAATAAAGTAAAAGAAAGAGAGGTACACCAGCAGCAGCTAATAAAAGTTAAAAGAGGGAAGCAATACACACACAAAGATGCTAAATAAAGTAAAAGAAAGAGAGGTACACCAGCAGCAGCTAATAAAAGTTAAAAGAGGGAAGCAATACACACACACAAAGATGCTAAATAAAGTAAAAGAAAGAGAGGTACACCACCAGCAGCTAATAAAAGTTAAAAGAGGGAAGCAATACACACACAAAGATGCTAAACAAACTAAAAGAAAGAGAGGTACACCAGCAGCAGCTAATAAAAGTAAAAAGAGGGAAGCAATACACACACAAAGAAGCTAAATAAACTAAAAGAAAGAGAGGTACACCACCAGCAGCTAATAAAAGTTAAAAGAGGGAAGCAATACACACACAAAGATGCTAAACAAACTAAAAGAAAGAGAGGTACACCAGCAGCAGCTAATAAAAGTTAAAAGAGGGAAGCAATACACACACAAAGATGCTAAATAAACTAAAAGAAAGAGAGGTACACCAGCAGCAGCTAATAAAAGTTAAAAGAGGGAAGCAATACACACACAAAGATGCTAAATAAACTAAAAGAAAGAGAGGTACACCACCAGCAGCTAATAAAAGTTAAAAGAGGGAAGCAATACACGGACAAAGATGCTAAATAAACTAAAAGAAAGAGAGGTACACCAGCAGCTAATAAAAGTTAAAAGAGGGAAGCAATACATGGACAAAGATGCTAAATAAACTAAAAGAAAGAGAGGTACACCAGCAGCAGCTAATAAAAGTTAAAAGAGGGAAGCAATACATGGACAAAGATGCTAAATAAAGTAAAAGAAAGAGAGGTACACCAGCAGCAGCTAATAAAAGTTAAAAGAGGGAAGCAATACACACACAAAGATGCTAAATAAAGTAAAAGAAAGAGAGGTACACCAGCAGCAGCTAATAAAAGTTAAAAGAGGGAAGCAATACACACACAAAGATGCTAAATAAAGTAAAAGAAAGAGAAGTACACCAGCAGCAGCTGATAAAAGTTAAAAGAGGGAAGCAATACACACACAAAGATGCTAAATAAAGTAAAAGAAAGAGAGGTACACCAGCAGCAGCTAATAAAAGTTAAAAGAGGGAAGCAATACACACACAAAGATCCTAAATAAAGTAAAAGAAAGAGAAGTACACCAGCAGCAGCTGATAAAAGTTAAAAGAGGGAAGCAATACACACACAAAGATGCTAAATAAAGTAAAAGAAAGAGAGGTACACCAGCAGCAGCTAATAAAAGTTAAAAGAGGGAAGCAATACACACACAAAGATCCTAAATAAAGTAAAAGAAAGAGAGGTACACCAGCAGCAGCTAATAAAAGTTAAAAGAGGGAAGCAATACACACACAAAGATGCTAAATAAACTAAAAGAAAGAGAACTACACCAGCACCAGCTAATAAAAGTTAAAAGAGGGAACCAATACATGGACAAAGATGCTAAATAAACTAAAAGAAAGAGAGGTACACCAGCAGCAGCTAATAAAAGTTAAAAGACGGAAGCAATACACACACAAAGATGCTAAATAAAGTAAAAGAAAGAGAGGTACACCAGCAGCAGCTAATAAAAGTTAAAAGAGGGAAGCAATACACACACAAAGATGCTAAATAAACTAAAAGAAAGAGAGGTACACCAGCAGCAGCTAATAAAAGTTAAAAGAGGGAAGCAATACACACACAAAGATGCTAAATAAAGTAAAAGAAAGAGAGGTACACCAGCAGCAGCTAATAAAAGTTAAAAGAGGGAAGCAATACACACACAAAGATGCTAAATAAAGTAAAAGAAAGAGAGGTACACCAGCAGCAGCTAATAAAAGTTAAAAGAGGGAAGCAATACACACACAAAGATGCTAAATAAAGTAAAAGAAAGAGAGGTACACCAGCAGCAGCTAATTAAAGTTAAAAGAGGGAAGCAATACATACACAAAGATGCTAAATAAAGTAAAAGAAAGAGAGGTACACCAGCAGCAGCTAATAAAAGTTAAAAGAGGGAAGCAATACACGGACAAAGATGCTAAATAAAGTAAAAGAAAGAGAGGTACACCAGCAGCAGCTAATAAAAGTTAAAAGAGGGAAGCAATACACGGACAAAGATGCTAAATAAACTAAAAGAAAGAGAGGTACACCAGCAGCAGCTAATAAAAGTTAAAAGAGGGAAGCAATACACGGACAAAGATGCTATATAAACTAAAAGAAAGAGAGGTACACCAGCAGCAGCTAATAAAAGTTAAAAGAGGGAAGCAATACACGGACAAAGATGCTAAATAAAGTAAAAGAAAGAGAGGTACACCAGCAGCAACTAATAAAAGTTAAAAGAGGGAAGCAATACACACACAAAGATGCTAAATAAAGTAAAAGAAAGAGAGGTACACCAGCAGCAGCTAATAAAAGTTAAAAGAGGGAAGCAATACACACACAAAGATGCTAAATAAAGTAAAAGAAAGAGAGGTACACCAGCAGCAGCTAATAAAAGTTAAAAGAGGGAAGCAATACACACACAAAGATGCTAAATAAACTAAAAGAAAGAGAGGTACACCAGCAGCAACTAATAAAAGTTAAAAGAGGGAAGCAATACACACACAAAGATGCTAAATAAAGTAAAAGAAAGAGAGGTACACCAGCAGCAGCTAATTAAAGATAAAGGAGGGAAGCAATACACACATAAAGATGCTAAATATACTAAAAGAAAGAGAGGTACACCAGCAGCAGCTAATAAAAGTTAAAAGCGGGAAGCAATACACACACAAAGATGCTAAATAAAGTAAAAGAAAGAGAGGTACACCAGCAGCAGCTAATAAAGGTTAAAAGAGGGAAGCAATACACACACAAAGATGCTAAATAAACTAAAAGAAAGAGAGGTACACCAGCAGCAGCTAATAAAAGTTAAAAGAGGGAAGCAATACACACACAAAGATGCTAAATAAACTAAAAGAAAGAGAGGTACACCAGCAGCAGCTAATAAAAGTTAAAAAAGGGAAGCAATACACGGACAAAGATGCTAAATAAAGTAAAAGAAAGAGAGGTACACCAGCAGCAGCTAATAAAAGTTAAAAGAGGGAAGCAATACACGGACAAAGATGCTAAATAAAGTAAAAGAAAGAGAGGTACACCAGCAGCAGCTAATTAAAGTTAAAAGAGGGAAGCAATACACACACACAGATGCTAAATAAAGTAAAAGAAAGAGAGGTACACCAGCAGCAGCTAATAAAAGTTAAAAGAGGGAAGCAATACACACACAAAGATGCTAAATAAAGTAAAAGAAAGAGAGGTACACCAGCAGCAGCTAATAAAAGTTAAAAGAGGGAAGCAATACACACACAAAGATGCTAAATAAACTAAAAGAAAGAGAGGTACACCAGCAGCAACTAATAAAAGTTAAAAGAGGGAAGCAATACACACACAAAGATGCTAAATAAAGTAAAAGAAACAGAGGTACACCAGCAGCAGCTAATTAAAGTTAAAAGAGGGAAGGAATACACACACAAAGATGCTAAATAAAGTAAAAGAAAGAGAGGTACACCAGCAGCAGCTAATTAAAGTTAAAAGAGGGAAGCAATACATGGACAAAGATGCTAAAAGAAACAGAGGTACACCAGCAGCAGCTAATAAAAGTTAAAAGAGGGAAGCAATACACACACAAAGATGCTAAATAAACTAAAAGAAAGAGAGGTACACCAGCAGCTAATAAAAGTTAAAAGAGGGAAGCAATACACACACATAGATGCTAAATAAACTAAAAGAAAGAGAGGTACACCAGCAGCTAATAAAAGTTAAAAGAGGGAAGCAATACACACACATAGATGCTAAATAAACTAAAAGAAAGAGAGGTACACCAGCAGCTAATAAAAGTTAAAAGAGGGAAGCAATACACACACATAGATGCTAAATAAACTAAAAGAAAGAGAGGTACACCAGCAGCTAATAAAAGTTAAAAGAGGGAAGCAATACACACACATAGATGCTAAATAAACTAAAAGAAAGAGAGGTACACCAGCAGCTAATAAAAGTTAAAAGAGGGAAGCAATACACACACATAGATGCTAAATAAACTAAAAGAAAGAGAGGTACACCAGCAGCTAATAAAAGTTAAAAGAGGGAAGCAATACACACACATAGATGCTAAATAAACTAAAAGAAAGAGAGGTACACCAGCAGCTAATAAAAGTTAAAAGAGGGAAGCAATACACACACATAGATGCTAAATAAACTAAAAGAAAGAGAGGTACACCAGCAGCTAATAAACGTTAAAAGAAGGAAGCAATACACACACATAGATGCTAAATAAACTAAAAGAAAGAGAGGTACACCAGCAGCTAATAAAAGTTAAAAGAGGGAAGCAATACACACACATAGATGCTAAATAAACTAAAAGAAAGAGAGGTACACCAGCAGCAACTAATAAAAGTTAAAAGAGGGAAGCAATACACACACAAAGATGCTAAATAAAGTAAAAGAAAGAGAGGTACACCAGCAGCAGCTAATAAAAGTTAAAAGAGGGAAGCAATACATGGACAAAGATGCTAAAAGAAACAGAGGTACACCAGCAGCCGCTAATAAAAGTTAAAAGAGGGAAGCAATACATGGACAAAGATGCTAAAAGAAACAGAGGTACACCAGCAGCAGCTAATTAAAGTTAAAAGAGGGAAGCAATACACGGACAAAGATGCTAAAAGAAACAGAGGTACACCAGCAGCAACTAATAAAAGTTAAAAGAGGGAAGCAATACACACACAAAGATGCTAAACAAAGTAAAAGAAAGAGAGGTACACCAGCAGCAGCTAATAAAAGTTAAAAGAGGGAAGCAATACACGGACAAAGATGCTAAATAAACTAAAAGAAAGAGAGGTACACCAGCAGCAGCTAATAAAAGTTAAAAGAGGGAAGCAATACACGGACAAAGATGCTAAATAAAGTAAAAGAAAGAGAGGTACACCAGCAGCAGCTAATAAAAGTTAAAAGAGGGAAGCAATACACACAAAAAGATGCTAAATAAAGTAAAAGAAAGAGAGGTACAACAGCAGCAGCTAATAAAAGTTAAAAGAGGGAAGCAATACACAGACAAAGATACTAAATAAACTAAAAGAAAGAGATGTACACCAGCAGCAGCTAATAAAAGTTAAAAGAGGGAAGCAATACACACACAAAGATGCTAAATAAAGTAAAAGAAAGAGAGGTACACCAGCAGCAGCTAATAAAAGTTAAAAGAGGGAAGCAACACACGGACAAAGATGCTAAATAAACTAAAAGAAAGAGAGGTACACCAGCAGCAGCTAATAAAAGTTAAAAGAGGGAAGCAATACACGGACAAAGATGCTAAATAAAGTAAAAGAAAGAGAGGTACACCAGCAGCAGCTAATAAAAGTTAAAAGAGGGAAGCAATACACACACAAAGATGCTAAATAAAGTAAAAGAAAGAGAGGTACAACAGCAGCAGCTAACAAAAGTTAAAAGAGGGAAGCAATACACAGACAAAGATACTAAATAAACTAAAAGAAAGAGATGTACACCAGCAGCAGCTAATAAAAGTTAAAAGAGGGAAGCAATACACACACAAAGATGTTAAATAAAGTAAAAGAAAGAGAGGTACACCAGCAGCAGCTAATAAAAGTTAAAAGAGGGAAGCAATACACGGACAAAGATGCTAAATAAAGTAAAAGAAAGAGAAGTACACCAGCAGCAGCTAATAAAAGTTAAAAAAGGGAAGCAATACATGGACAAAGATCCTAAATAAAGTAAAAGAAAGAGAGGTACACCAGCAGCAGCTAATAAAAGTTAAAAGAGGGAAGCAATACATGGACAAAGATCCTAAATAAAGTAAAAGAAAGAGAGGTACACCAGCAGCAGCTAATAAAAGTTAAAAGAGGGAAGCAATACACAGACAAAGATACTAAATAAACTAAAAGAAAGAGAGGTACACCAGCAGCAGCTAATAAAAGCTAAAAGAGGGAAGCAATACACACACAAAGATGCTAAATAAAGTAAAAGAAAGAGAGGTACACCAGCAGCAGCTAATAAAAGTTAAAAGAGGGAAGCAATATACACACAAAGATGCTAAATAAAGTAAAAGAAAGAGAGGTACACCAACAGCAGCTAATTAAAGTTAAAAGAGGGAAGCAATACACACACAAAGATGCTAAATAAAGTAAAAGAAAGAGAGGTACACCAGCAGCAGCTAATAAAAGTTAAAAGAGGGAAGCAATACATGGACAAAGATGCTAAATAAAGTAAAAGAAAGAGAGGTACACCAGCAGCAGCTAATAAAAGTTAAAAGAGGGAAGCAATACACGGACAAAGATGCTAAATAAAGTAAAAGAAAGAGAGGTACACCAGCAGCAGCTAATAAAAGTTAAAAGAGGTAAGCAATACACGGACAAAGATGCTAAATGAAGTAAAAGAAAGAGAAGTACACCAGCAGCTAATAAAAGTTAAAAGAGGTAAGCAATACACACACAAAGATGCTAAATAAAGTAAAAGAAAGAGAGGTACACCAGCAGCAGCTAATAAAAGTTAAAAGAGGGAAGCAATACACACACAAAGATGCTAAATAAAGTAAAAGAAAGAGAGGTACACCAGCAGCAGCTAATAAAAGTTAAAAGAGGGAAGCAATACACATACAAAGATGCTAAATAAACTAAAAGAAAGAGAGGTACACCAGCAGCAGCTAATAAAAGTTAAAAGAGGGAAGCAATACACACACAAAGATGCTAAATAAAGTAAAAGAAAGAGAGGTACACCAGCAGCAGCTAATAAAAGTTAAAAGAGGGAAGCAATACACACACAAAGATGCTAAATAAACTAAAAGAAAGAGAGGTACACCAGCAGCAGCTAATAAAAGTTAAAAGAGGGAAGCAATACACACACAAAGATGCTAAATAAAGTAAAAGAAAGAGAGGTACACCAGCAGCAGCTAATAAAAGTTAAAAGAGGGAAGCAATACACACACAAAGATGCTAAATAAAGTAAAAGAAAGAGAGGTACACCAGCAGCAGCTAATAAAAGTTAAAAGAGGGAAGCAATACACACACAAAGATGCTAAATAAAGTAAAAGAAAGAGAGGTACACCAGCAGCAGCTAATTAAAGTTAAAAGAGGGAAGCAATACATACACAAAGATGCTAAATAAAGTAAAAGAAAGAGAGGTACACCAGCAGCAGCTAATAAAAGTTAAAAGAGGGAAGCAATACACGGACAAAGATGCTAAATAAAGTAAAAGAAAGAGAGGTACACCAGCAGCAGCTAATAAAAGTTAAAAGAGGGAAGCAATACACGGACAAAGATGCTAAATAAACTAAAAGAAAGAGAGGTACACCAGCAGCAGCTAATAAAAGTTAAAAGAGGGAAGCAATACACGGACAAAGATGCTATATAAACTAAAAGAAAGAGAGGTACACCAGCAGCAGCTAATAAAAGTTAAAAGAGGGAAGCAATACACGGACAAAGATGCTAAATAAAGTAAAAGAAAGAGAGGTACACCAGCAGCAACTAATAAAAGTTAAAAGAGGGAAGCAATACACACACAAAGATGCTAAATAAAGTAAAAGAAAGAGAGGTACACCAGCAGCAGCTAATAAAAGTTAAAAGAGGGAAGCAATACACACACAAAGATGCTAAATAAAGTAAAAGAAAGAGAGGTACACCAGCAGCAGCTAATAAAAGTTAAAAGAGGGAAGCAATACACACACAAAGATGCTAAATAAACTAAAAGAAAGAGAGGTACACCAGCAGCAACTAATAAAAGTTAAAAGAGGGAAGCAATACACACACAAAGATGCTAAATAAAGTAAAAGAAAGAGAGGTACACCAGCAGCAGCTAATTAAAGATAAAGGAGGGAAGCAATACACACATAAAGATGCTAAATATACTAAAAGAAAGAGAGGTACACCAGCAGCAGCTAATAAAAGTTAAAAGCGGGAAGCAATACACACACAAAGATGCTAAATAAAGTAAAAGAAAGAGAGGTACACCAGCAGCAGCTAATAAAGGTTAAAAGAGGGAAGCAATACACACACAAAGATGCTAAATAAACTAAAAGAAAGAGAGGTACACCAGCAGCAGCTAATAAAAGTTAAAAGAGGGAAGCAATACACACACAAAGATGCTAAATAAACTAAAAGAAAGAGAGGTACACCAGCAGCAGCTAATAAAAGTTAAAAAAGGGAAGCAATACACGGACAAAGATGCTAAATAAAGTAAAAGAAAGAGAGGTACACCAGCAGCAGCTAATAAAAGTTAAAAGAGGGAAGCAATACACGGACAAAGATGCTAAATAAAGTAAAAGAAAGAGAGGTACACCAGCAGCAGCTAATTAAAGTTAAAAGAGGGAAGCAATACACACACACAGATGCTAAATAAAGTAAAAGAAAGAGAGGTACACCAGCAGCAGCTAATAAAAGTTAAAAGAGGGAAGCAATACACACACAAAGATGCTAAATAAAGTAAAAGAAAGAGAGGTACACCAGCAGCAGCTAATAAAAGTTAAAAGAGGGAAGCAATACACACACAAAGATGCTAAATAAACTAAAAGAAAGAGAGGTACACCAGCAGCAACTAATAAAAGTTAAAAGAGGGAAGCAATACACACACAAAGATGCTAAATAAAGTAAAAGAAAGAGAGGTACACCAGCAGCAGCTAATTAAAGTTAAAAGAGGGAAGGAATACACACACAAAGATGCTAAATAAAGTAAAAGAAAGAGAGGTACACCAGCAGCAGCTAATTAAAGTTAAAAGAGGGAAGCAATACACGGACAAAGATGCTAAAAGAAACAGAGGTACACCAGCAGCAGCTAATAAAAGTTAAAAGAGGGAAGCAATACACACACAAAGATGCTAAATAAACTAAAAGAAAGAGAGGTACACCAGCAGCTAATAAAAGTTAAAAGAGGGAAGCAATACACACACATAGATGCTAAATAAACTAAAAGAAAGAGAGGTACACCAGCAGCTAATAAAAGTTAAAAGAGGGAAGCAATACACACACATAGATGCTAAATAAACTAAAAGAAAGAGAGGTACACCAGCAGCTAATAAAAGTTAAAAGAGGGAAGCAATACACACACATAGATGCTAAATAAACTAAAAGAAAGAGAGGTACACCAGCAGCTAATAAAAGTTAAAAGAGGGAAGCAATACACACACATAGATGCTAAATAAACTAAAAGAAAGAGAGGTACACCAGCAGCTAATAAAAGTTAAAAGAGGGAAGCAATACACACACATAGATGCTAAATAAACTAAAAGAAAGAGAGGTACACCAGCAGCTAATAAAAGTTAAAAGAGGGAAGCAATACACACACATAGATGCTAAATAAACTAAAAGAAAGAGAGGTACACCAGCAGCTAATAAAAGTTAAAAGAGGGAAGCAATACACACACATAGATGCTAAATAAACTAAAAGAAAGAGAGGTACACCAGCAGCTAATAAACGTTAAAAGAGGGAAGCAATACACACACATAGATGCTAAATAAACTAAAAGAAAGAGAGGTACACCAGCAGCTAATAAAAGTTAAAAGAGGGAAGCAATACACACACATAGATGCTAAATAAACTAAAAGAAAGAGAGGTACACCAGCAGCAACTAATAAAAGTCAAAAGAGGGAAGCAATACACACACAAAGATGCTAAATAAAGTAAAAGAAAGAGAGGTACACCAGCAGCAGCTAATAAAAGTTAAAAGAGGGAAGCAATACATGGACAAAGATGCTAAAAGAAACAGAGGTACACCAGCAGCCGCTAATAAAAGTTAAAAGAGGGAAGCAATACATGGACAAAGATGCTAAAAGAAACAGAGGTACACCAGAAGCAGCTAATTAAAGTTAAAAGAGGGAAGCAATACACGGACAAAGATGCTAAAAGAAACAGAGGTACACCAGCAGCAACTAATAAAAGTTAAAAGAGGGAAGCAATACACACACAAAGATGCTAAACAAAGTAAAAGAAAGAGAGGTACACCAGCAGCAGCTAATAAAAGTTAAAAGAGGGAAGCAATACACGGACAAAGATGCTAAATAAACTAAAAGAAAGAGAGGTACACCAGCAGCAGCTAATAAAAGTTAAAAGAGGGAAGCAATACACGGACAAAGATGCTAAATAAAGTAAAAGAAAGAGAGGTACACCAGCAGCAGCTAATAAAAGTTAAAAGAGGGAAGCAATACACACAAAAAGATGCTAAATAAAGTAAAAGAAAGAGAGGTACAACAGCAGCAGCTAATAAAAGTTAAAAGAGGGAAGCAATACACGGACAAAGATGCTAAATAAAGTAAAAGAAAGAGAAGTACACCAGCAGCAGCTAATAAAAGTTAAAAAAGGGAAGCAATACATGGACAAAGATCCTAAATAAAGTAAAAGAAAGAGAGGTACACCAGCAGCAGCTAATAAAAGTTAAAAGAGGGAAGCAATACATGGACAAAGATCCTAAATAAAGTAAAAGAAAGAGAGGTACAGCAGCAGCAGCTAATAAAAGTTAAAAGAGGGAAGCAATACACAGACAAAGATACTAAATAAACTAAAAGAAAGAGAGGTACACCAGCAGCAGCTAATAAAAGCTAAAAGAGGGAAGCAATACACACACAAAGATGCTAAATAAAGTAAAAGAAAGAGAGGTACACCAGCAGCAGCTAATAAAAGTTAAAAGAGGGAAGCAATATACACACAAAGATGCTAAATAAAGTAAAAGAAAGAGAGGTACACCAACAGCAGCTAATTAAAGTTAAAAGAGGGAAGCAATACACACACAAAGATGCTAAATAAAGTAAAAGAAAGAGAGGTACACCAGCAGCAGCTAATAAAAGTTAAAAGAGGGAAGCAATACATGGACAAAGATGCTAAATAAAGTAAAAGAAAGAGAGGTACACCAGCAGCAGCTAATAAAAGTTAAAAGAGGGAAGCAATACACGGACAAAGATGCTAAATAAAGTAAAAGAAAGAGAGGTACACCAGCAGCAGCTAATAAAAGTTAAAAGAGGTAAGCAATACACGGACAAAGATGCTAAATGAAGTAAAAGAAAGAGAAGTACACCAGCAGCTAATAAAAGTTAAAAGAGGTAAGCAATACACACACAAAGATGCTAAATAAAGTAAAAGAAAGAGAGGTACACCAGCAGCAGCTAATAAAAGTTAAAAGAGGGAAGCAATACACACACAAAGATGCTAAATAAAGTAAAAGAAAGAGAGGTACACCAGCAGCAGCTAATAAAAGTTAAAAGAGGGAAGCAATACACATACAAAGATGCTAAATAAACTAAAAGAAAGAGAGGTACACCAGCAGCAGCTAATAAAAGTTAAAAGAGGGAAGCAATACACACACAAAGATGCTAAATAAAGTAAAAGAAAGAGAGGTACACCAGCAGCAGCTAATAAAAGTTAAAAGAGGGAAGCAATACACACACAAAGATGCTAAATAAACTAAAAGAAAGAGAGGTACACCAGCAGCAGCTAATAAAAGTTAAAAGAGGGAAGCAATACACACACAAAGATGCTAAATAAAGTAAAAGAAAGAGAGGTACACCAGCAGCAGCTAATAAAAGTTAAAAGAGGGAAGCAATACACACACAAAGATGCTAAATAAAGTAAAAGAAAGAGAGGTACACCAGCAGCAGCTAATAAAAGTTAAAAGAGGGAAGCAATACACACACAAAGATGCTAAATAAAGTAAAAGAAAGAGAGGTACACCAGCAGCAGCTAATTAAAGTTAAAAGAGGGAAGCAATACATACACAAAGATGCTAAATAAAGTAAAAGAAAGAGAGGTACACCAGCAGCAGCTAATAAAAGTTAAAAGAGGGAAGCAATACACGGACAAAGATGCTAAATAAAGTAAAAGAAAGAGAGGTACACCAGCAGCAGCTAATAAAAGTTAAAAGAGGGAAGCAATACACGGACAAAGATGCTAAATAAACTAAAAGAAAGAGAGGTACACCAGCAGCAGCTAATAAAAGTTAAAAGAGGGAAGCAATACACGGACAAAGATGCTATATAAACTAAAAGAAAGAGAGGTACACCAGCAGCAGCTAATAAAAGTTAAAAGAGGGAAGCAATACACGGACAAAGATGCTAAATAAAGTAAAAGAAAGAGAGGTACACCAGCAGCAACTAATAAAAGTTAAAAGAGGGAAGCAATACACACACAAAGATGCTAAATAAAGTAAAAGAAAGAGAGGTACACCAGCAGCAGCTAATAAAAGTTAAAAGAGGGAAGCAATACACACACAAAGATGCTAAATAAAGTAAAAGAAAGAGAGGTACACCAGCAGCAGCTAATAAAAGTTAAAAGAGGGAAGCAATACACACACAAAGATGCTAAATAAACTAAAAGAAAGAGAGGTACACCAGCAGCAACTAATAAAAGTTAAAAGAGGGAAGCAATACACACACAAAGATGCTAAATAAAGTAAAAGAAAGAGAGGTACACCAGCAGCAGCTAATTAAAGATAAAGGAGGGAAGCAATACACACATAAAGATGCTAAATATACTAAAAGAAAGAGAGGTACACCAGCAGCAGCTAATAAAAGTTAAAAGCGGGAAGCAATACACACACAAAGATGCTAAATAAAGTAAAAGAAAGAGAGGTACACCAGCAGCAGCTAATAAAGGTTAAAAGAGGGAAGCAATACACACACAAAGATGCTAAATAAACTAAAAGAAAGAGAGGTACACCAGCAGCAGCTAATAAAAGTTAAAAGAGGGAAGCAATACACACACAAAGATGCTAAATAAACTAAAAGAAAGAGAGGTACACCAGCAGCAGCTAATAAAAGTTAAAAAAGGGAAGCAATACACGGACAAAGATGCTAAATAAAGTAAAAGAAAGAGAGGTACACCAGCAGCAGCTAATAAAAGTTAAAAGAGGGAAGCAATACACGGACAAAGATGCTAAATAAAGTAAAAGAAAGAGAGGTACACCAGCAGCAGCTAATTAAAGTTAAAAGAGGGAAGCAATACACACACACAGATGCTAAATAAAGTAAAAGAAAGAGAGGTACACCAGCAGCAGCTAATAAAAGTTAAAAGAGGGAAGCAATACACACACAAAGATGCTAAATAAAGTAAAAGAAAGAGAGGTACACCAGCAGCAGCTAATAAAAGTTAAAAGAGGGAAGCAATACACACACAAAGATGCTAAATAAACTAAAAGAAAGAGAGGTACACCAGCAGCAACTAATAAAAGTTAAAAGAGGGAAGCAATACACACACAAAGATGCTAAATAAAGTAAAAGAAAGAGAGGTACACCAGCAGCAGCTAATTAAAGTTAAAAGAGGGAAGGAATACACACACAAAGATGCTAAATAAAGTAAAAGAAAGAGAGGTACACCAGCAGCAGCTAATTAAAGTTAAAAGAGGGAAGCAATACACGGACAAAGATGCTAAAAGAAACAGAGGTACACCAGCAGCAGCTAATAAAAGTTAAAAGAGGGAAGCAATACACACACAAAGATGCTAAATAAACTAAAAGAAAGAGAGGTACACCAGCAGCTAATAAAAGTTAAAAGAGGGAAGCAATACACACACATAGATGCTAAATAAACTAAAAGAAAGAGAGGTACACCAGCAGCTAATAAAAGTTAAAAGAGGGAAGCAATACACACACATAGATGCTAAATAAAACTAAAAGAAAGAGAGGTACACCAGCAGCTAATAAAAGTTAAAAGAGGGAAGCAATACACACACATAGATGCTAAATAAACTAAAAGAAAGAGAGGTACACCAGCAGCTAATAAAAGTTAAAAGAGGGAAGCAATACACACACATAGATGCTAAATAAACTAAAAGAAAGAGAGGTACACCAGCAGCTAATAAAAGTTAAAAGAGGGAAGCAATACACACACATAGATGCTAAATAAACTAAAAGAAAGAGAGGTACACCAGCAGCTAATAAAAGTTAAAAGAGGGAAGCAATACACACACATAGATGCTAAATAAACTAAAAGAAAGAGAGGTACACCAGCAGCTAATAAAAGTTAAAAGAGGGAAGCAATACACACACATAGATGCTAAATAAACTAAAAGAAAGAGAGGTACACCAGCAGCTAATAAACGTTAAAAGAGGGAAGCAATACACACACATAGATGCTAAATAAACTAAAAGAAAGAGAGGTACACCAGCAGCTAATAAAAGTTAAAAGAGGGAAGCAATACACACACATAGATGCTAAATAAACTAAAAGAAAGAGAGGTACACCAGCAGCAACTAATAAAAGTCAAAAGAGGGAAGCAATACACACACAAAGATGCTAAATAAAGTAAAAGAAAGAGAGGTACACCAGCAGCAGCTAATAAAAGTTAAAAGAGGGAAGCAATACATGGACAAAGATGCTAAAAGAAACAGAGGTACACCAGCAGCCGCTAATAAAAGTTAAAAGAGGGAAGCAATACATGGACAAAGATGCTAAAAGAAACAGAGGTACACCAGCAGCAGCTAATTAAAGTTAAAAGAGGGAAGCAATACACGGACAAAGATGCTAAAAGAAACAGAGGTACACCAGCAGCAACTAATAAAAGTTAAAAGAGGGAAGCAATACACACACAAAGATGCTAAACAAAGTAAAAGAAAGAGAGGTACACCAGCAGCAGCTAATAAAAGTTAAAAGAGGGAAGCAATACACGGACAAAGATGCTAAATAAACTAAAAGAAAGAGAGGTACACCAGCAGCAGCTAATAAAAGTTAAAAGAGGGAAGCAATACACGGACAAAGATGCTAAATAAAGTAAAAGAAAGAGAGGTACACCAGCAGCAGCTAATAAAAGTTAAAAGAGGGAAGCAATACACACAAAAAGATGCTAAATAAAGTAAAAGAAAGAGAGGTACAACAGCAGCAGCTAATAAAAGTTAAAAGAGGGAAGCAATACACAGACAAAGATACTAAATAAACTAAAAGAAAGAGATGTACACCAGCAGCAGCTAATAAAAGTTAAAAGAGGGAAGCAATACACACACAAAGATGCTAAATAAAGTAAAAGAAAGAGAGGTACACCAGCAGCAGCTAACAAAAGTTAAAAGAGGGAAGCAATACACAGACAAAGATACTAAATAAACTAAAAGAAAGAGATGTACACCAGCAGCAGCTAATAAAAGTTAAAAGAGGGAAGCAATACACACACAAAGATGTTAAATAAAGTAAAAGAAAGAGAGGTACACCAGCAGCAGCTAATAAAAGTTAAAAGAGGGAAGCAATACACGGACAAAGATGCTAAATAAAGTAAAAGAAAGAGAAGTACACCAGCAGCAGCTAATAAAAGTTAAAAAAGGGAAGCAATACATGGACAAAGATCCTAAATAAAGTAAAAGAAAGAGAGGTACACCAGCAGCAGCTAATAAAAGTTAAAAGAGGGAAGCAATACATGGACAAAGATCCTAAATAAAGTAAAAGAAAGAGAGGTACACCAGCAGCAGCTAATAAAAGTTAAAAGAGGGAAGCAATACACAGACAAAGATACTAAATAAACTAAAAGAAAGAGAGGTACACCAGCAGCAGCTAATAAAAGCTAAAAGAGGGAAGCAATACACACACAAAGATGCTAAATAAAGTAAAAGAAAGAGAGGTACACCAGCAGCAGCTAATAAAAGTTAAAAGAGGGAAGCAATATACACACAAAGATGCTAAATAAAGTAAAAGAAAGAGAGGTACACCAACAGCAGCTAATTAAAGTTAAAAGAGGGAAGCAATACACACACAAAGATGCTAAATAAAGTAAAAGAAAGAGAGGTACACCAGCAGCAGCTAATAAAAGTTAAAAGAGGGAAGCAATACATGGACAAAGATGCTAAATAAAGTAAAAGAAAGAGAGGTACACCAGCAGCAGCTAATAAAAGTTAAAAGAGGGAAGCAATACACGGACAAAGATGCTAAATAAAGTAAAAGAAAGAGAGGTACACCAGCAGCAGCTAATAAAAGTTAAAAGAGGTAAGCAATACACGGACAAAGATGCTAAATGAAGTAAAAGAAAGAGAAGTACACCAGCAGCTAATAAAAGTTAAAAGAGGTAAGCAATACACACACAAAGATGCTAAATAAAGTAAAAGAAAGAGAGGTACACCAGCAGCAGCTAATAAAAGTTAAAAGAGGGAAGCAATACACACACAAAGATGCTAAATAAAGTAAAAGAAAGAGAGGTACACCAGCAGCAGCTAATAAAAGTTAAAAGAGGGAAGCAATACACATACAAAGATGCTAAATAAACTAAAAGAAAGAGAGGTACACCAGCAGCAGCTAATAAAAGTTAAAAGAGGGAAGCAATACACACACAAAGATGCTAAATAAAGTAAAAGAAAGAGAGGTACACCAGCAGCAGCTAATAAAAGTTAAAAGAGGGAAGCAATACACGGACAAAGATGCTAAATAAAGTAAAAGAAAGAGAGGTACACCAGCAGCAACTAATAAAAGTTAAAAGAGGGAAGCAATACACGGACAAAGATGCTAAATAAACTAAAAGAAAGAGAGGTACACCAGCAGCAACTAATAAAAGTTAAAAGAGGGAAGCAATACACGGACAAAGATGCTAAATAAACTAAAAGAAAGAGAGGTACACCAGCAGCAACTAATAAAAGTTAAAAGAGGGAAGCAATACACGGACAAAGATGCTAAATAAACTAAAAGAAAGAGAGGTACACCAGCAGCAGCTAATTAAAGTTAAAAGAGGGAAGCAATACATACACAAAGATGCTAAATAAAGTAAAAGAAAGAGAGGTACACCAGCAGCAGCTAATAAAAGTTAAAAGAGGGAAGCAATACACGGACAAAGATGCTAAATAAAGTAAAAGAAAGAGAGGTACACCAGCAGCAGCTAATAAAAGTTAAAAGAGGGAAGCAATACACGGACAAAGATGCTAAATAAACTAAAAGAAAGAGAGGTACACCAGCAGCAGCTAATAAAAGTTAAAAGAGGGAAGCAATACACGGACAAAGATGCTATATAAACTAAAAGAAAGAGAGGTACACCAGCAGCAGCTAATAAAAGTTAAAAGTGGGAAGCAATACATGGACAAAGATGCTAAATAAAGTAAAAGAAAGAGAGGTACACCAGCAGCAACTAATAAAAGTTAAAAGAGGGAAGCAATACACACACAAAGATGCTAAATAAAGTAAAAGAAAGAGAGGTACACCAGCAGCAGCTAATAAAAGTTAAAAGAGGGAAGCAATACATGGACAAAGATGCTAAAAGAAACAGAGGTACACCAGCAGCCGCTAATAAAAGTTAAAAGAGGGAAGCAATACATGGACAAAGATGCTAAAAGAAACAGAGGTACACCAGCAGCAGCTAATTAAAGTTAAAAGAGGGAAGCAATACACGGACAAAGATGCTAAAAGAAACAGAGGTACACCAGCAGCAACTAATAAAAGTTAAAAGAGGGAAGCAATACACACACAAAGATGCTAAACAAAGTAAAAGAAAGAGAGGTACACCAGCAGCAGCTAATAAAAGTTAAAAGAGGGAAGCAATACACGGACAAAGATGCTAAATAAACTAAAAGAAAGAGAGGTACACCAGCAGCAGCTAATAAAAGTTAAAAGAGGGAAGCAATACACGGACAAAGATGCTAAATAAAGTAAAAGAAAGAGAGGTACACCAGCAGCAGCTAATAAAAGTTAAAAGAGGGAAGGAATACACGGACAAAGATGCTAAATAAACTAAAAGAAAGAGAGGTACACCAGCAGCAGCAAATAAAAGTTAAAAGAGGGAAGCAATACATGGACAAAGATGCTAAATAAAGTAAAAGAAAGAGAGGTACACCAGCAGCAGCTAATAAAAGTTAAAAGAGGGAAGCAATACAAACACAAAGATGCTAAATAAAGTAAAAGAAAGAGAGGTACACCAGCAGCAGCTAATAAAAGTTAAAAGAGGGAAGCAATACACACACACAAAGATGCTAAATAAAGTAAAAGAAAGAGAGGTACACCACCAGCAGCTAATAAAAGTTAAAAGAGGGAAGCAATACACACACAAAGATGCTAAACAAACTAAAAGAAAGAGAGGTACACCAGCAGCAGCTAATAAAAGTTAAAAGAGGGAAGCAATACACACACAAAGAAGCTAAATAAACTAAAAGAAAGAGAGGTACACCACCAGCAGCTAATAAAAGTTAAAAGAGGGAAGCAATACACACACAAAGATGCTAAACAAACTAAAAGAAAGAGAGGTACACCAGCAGCAGCTAATAAAAGTTAAAAGAGGGAAGCAATACACACACAAAGATGCTAAATAAACTAAAAGAAAGAGAGGTACACCAGCAGCAGCTAATAAAAGTTAAAAGAGGGAAGCAATACACACACAAAGATGCTAAATAAACTAAAAGAAAGAGAGGTACACCACCAGCAGCTAATAAAAGTTAAAAGAGGGAAGCAATACACGGACAAAGATGCTAAATAAACTAAAAGAAAGAGAGGTACACCAGCAGCTAATAAAAGTTAAAAGAGGGAAGCAATACATGGACAAAGATGCTAAATAAACTAAAAGAAAGAGAGGTACACCAGCAGCAGCTAATAAAAGTTAAAAGAGGGAAGCAATACACGGACAAAGATGCTAAATAAAGTAAAAGAAAGAGAGGTACACCAGCAGCAGCTAATAAAAGTTAAAAGAGGGAAGCAATACACGGACAAAGATGCTAAATAAACTAAAAGAAAGAGAGGTACACCAGCAGCAGCTAATAAAAGTTAAAAGAGGGAAGCAATACACACACAAAGATGCTAAATAAAGTAAAAGAAAGAGAAGTACACCAGCAGCAGCTGATAAAAGTTAAAAGAGGGAAGCAATACACACACAAAGATGCTAAATAAAGTAAAAGAAAGAGAGGTACACCAGCAGCAGCTAATAAAAGTTAAAAGAGGGAAGCAATACACACACAAAGATGCTAAATAAAGTAAAAGAAAGAGAAGTACACCAGCAGCAGCTGATAAAAGTTAAAAGAGGGAAGCAATACACACACAAAGATGCTAAATAAAGTAAAAGAAAGAGAGGTACACCAGCAGCAGCTAATAAAAGTTAAAAGAGGGAAGCAATACACACACAAAGATCCTAAATAAACTAAAAGAAAGAGAGGTACACCAGCAGCAACTAATAAAAGTTAAAAGAGGGAAGCAATACACACACAAAGATGCTAAATAAAGTAAAAGAAAGAGAGGTACACCAGCAGCAGCTAATTAAAGATAAAGGAGGGAAGCAATACACACATAAAGATGCTAAATATACTAAAAGAAAGAGAGGTACACCAGCAGCAGCTAATAAAAGTTAAAAGCGGGAAGCAATACACACACAAAGATGCTAAATAAAGTAAAAGAAAGAGAGGTACACCAGCAGCAGCTAATAAAGGTTAAAAGAGGGAAGCAATACACACACAAAGATGCTAAATAAACTAAAAGAAAGAGAGGTACACCAGCAGCAGCTAATAAAAGTTAAAAGAGGGAAGCAATACACACACAAAGATGCTAAATAAACTAAAAGAAAGAGAGGTACACCAGCAGCAGCTAATAAAAGTTAAAAAAGGGAAGCAATACACGGACAAAGATGCTAAATAAAGTAAAAGAAAGAGAGGTACACCAGCAGCAGCTAATAAAAGTTAAAAGAGGGAAGCAATACACGGACAAAGATGCTAAATAAAGTAAAAGAAAGAGAGGTACACCAGCAGCAGCTAATTAAAGTTAAAAGAGGGAAGCAATACACACACACAGATGCTAAATAAAGTAAAAGAAAGAGAGGTACACCAGCAGCAGCTAATAAAAGTTAAAAGAGGGAAGCAATACACGGACAAAGATGCTAAATAAAGTAAAAGAAAGAGAGGTACACCAGCAGCAGCTAATAAAAGTTAAAAGAGGGAAGCAATACACACACAAAGATGCTAAATAAACTAAAAGAAAGAGAGGTACACCAGCAGCAACTAATAAAAGTTAAAAGAGGGAAGCAATACACACACAAAGATGCTAAATAAAGTAAAAGAAAGAGAGGTACACCAGCAGCAGCTAATTAAAGTTAAAAGAGGGAAGCAATACACGGACAAAGATGCTAAATAAAGTAAAAGAAAGAGAGGTACACCAGCAGCAGCTAATTAAAGTTAAAAGAGGGAAGCAATACACGGACAAAGATGCTAAAAGAAACAGAGGTACACCAGCAGCAGCTAATAAAAGTTAAAAGAGGGAAGCAATACACACACAAAGATGCTAAATAAACTAAAAGAAAGAGAGGTACACCAGCAGCAGCTAATAAAAGTTAAAAGAGGGAAGCAATACACACACATAGATGCTAAATAAACTAAAAGAAAGAGAGGTACACCAGCAGCTAATAAAAGTTAAAAGAGGGAAGCAATACACACACAAAGATGCTAAATAAAGTAAAAGAAAGAGAGGTACACCAGCAGCAGCTAATTAAAGATAAAGGAGGGAAGCAATACACACATAAAGATGCTAAATATACTAAAAGAAAGAGAGGTACACCAGCAGCAGCTAATAAAAGTTAAAAGCGGGAAGCAATACACACACAAAGATGCTAAATAAAGTAAAAGAAAGAGAGGTACACCAGCAGCAGCTAATAAAGGTTAAAAGAGGGAAGCAATACACACACAAAGATGCTAAATAAACTAAAAGAAAGAGAGGTACACCAGCAGCAGCTAATAAAAGTTAAAAGAGGGAAGCAATACACACACAAAGATGCTAAATAAACTAAAAGAAAGAGAGGTACACCAGCAGCAGCTAATAAAAGTTAAAAAAGGGAAGCAATACACGGACAAAGATGCTAAATAAAGTAAAAGAAAGAGAGGTACACCAGCAGCAGCTAATAAAAGTTAAAAGAGGGAAGCAATACACGGACAAAGATGCTAAATAAAGTAAAAGAAAGAGAGGTACACCAGCAGCAGCTAATTAAAGTTAAAAGAGGGAAGCAATACACACACACAGATGCTAAATAAAGTAAAAGAAAGAGAGGTACACCAGCAGCAGCTAATAAAAGTTAAAAGAGGGAAGCAATACACACACAAAGATGCTAAATAAAGTAAAAGAAAGAGAGGTACACCAGCAGCAGCTAATAAAAGTTAAAAGAGGGAAGCAATACACACACAAAGATGCTAAATAAACTAAAAGAAAGAGAGGTACACCAGCAGCAACTAATAAAAGTTAAAAGAGGGAAGCAATACACACACAAAGATGCTAAATAAAGTAAAAGAAAGAGAGGTACACCAGCAGCAGCTAATTAAAGTTAAAAGAGGGAAGGAATACACACACAAAGATGCTAAATAAAGTAAAAGAAAGAGAGGTACACCAGCAGCAGCTAATTAAAGTTAAAAGAGGGAAGCAATACACGGACAAAGATGCTAAAAGAAACAGAGGTACACCAGCAGCAGCTAATAAAAGTTAAAAGAGGGAAGCAATACACACACAAAGATGCTAAATAAACTAAAAGAAAGAGAGGTACACCAGCAGCTAATAAAAGTTAAAAGAGGGAAGCAATACACACACATAGATGCTAAATAAACTAAAAGAAAGAGAGGTACACCAGCAGCTAATAAAAGTTAAAAGAGGGAAGCAATACACACACATAGATGCTAAATAAACTAAAAGAAAGAGAGGTACACCAGCAGCTAATAAAAGTTAAAAGAGGGAAGCAATACACACACATAGATGCTAAATAAACTAAAAGAAAGAGAGGTACACCAGCAGCTAATAAAAGTTAAAAGAGGGAAGCAATACACACACATAGATGCTAAATAAACTAAAAGAAAGAGAGGTACACCAGCAGCTAATAAAAGTTAAAAGAGGGAAGCAATACACACACATAGATGCTAAATAAACTAAAAGAAAGAGAGGTACACCAGCAGCTAATAAAAGTTAAAAGAGGGAAGCAATACACACACATAGATGCTAAATAAACTAAAAGAAAGAGAGGTACACCAGCAGCTAATAAAAGTTAAAAGAGGGAAGCAATACACACACATAGATGCTAAATAAACTAAAAGAAAGAGAGGTACACCAGCAGCTAATAAACGTTAAAAGAGGGAAGCAATACACACACATAGATGCTAAATAAACTAAAAGAAAGAGAGGTACACCAGCAGCTAATAAAAGTTAAAAGAGGGAAGCAATACACACACATAGATGCTAAATAAACTAAAAGAAAGAGAGGTACACCAGCAGCAACTAATAAAAGTTAAAAGAGGGAAGCAATACACACACAAAGATGCTAAATAAAGTAAAAGAAAGAGAGGTACACCAGCAGCAGCTAATAAAAGTTAAAAGAGGGAAGCAATACATGGACAAAGATGCTAAAAGAAACAGAGGTACACCAGCAGCCGCTAATAAAAGTTAAAAGAGGGAAGCAATACATGGACAAAGATGCTAAAAGAAACAGAGGTACACCAGCAGCAGCTAATTAAAGTTAAAAGAGGGAAGCAATACACGGACAAAGATGCTAAAAGAAACAGAGGTACACCAGCAGCAACTAATAAAAGTTAAAAGAGGGAAGCAATACACACACAAAGATGCTAAACAAAGTAAAAGAAAGAGAGGTACACCAGCAGCAGCTAATAAAAGTTAAAAGAGGGAAGCAATACATGGACAAAGATGCTAAATAAAGTAAAAGAAAGAGAGGTACACCAGCAGCAGCTAATAAAAGTTAAAAGAGGGAAGCAATACACACACAAAGATGCTAAATAAAGTAAAAGAAAGAGAGGTACACCAGCAGCAGCTAATAAAAGTTAAAAGAGGGAAGCAATACACACACAAAGATGCTAAATAAAGTAAAAGAAAGAGAAGTACACCAGCAGCAGCTGATAAAAGTTAAAAGAGGGAAGCAATACACACACAAAGATGCTAAATAAAGTAAAAGAAAGAGAGGTACACCAGCAGCAGCTAATAAAAGTTAAAAGAGGGAAGCAATACACACACAAAGATGCTAAATAAAGTAAAAGAAAGAGAAGTACACCAGCAGCAGCTGATAAAAGTTAAAAGAGGGAAGCAATACACACACAAAGATGCTCAATAAAGTAAAAGAAAGAGAGGTACACCAGCAGCAGCTAATAAAAGTTAAAAGAGGGAAGCAATACACACACAAAGATCCTAAATAAAGTAAAAGAAAGAGAGGTACACCAGCAGCAGCTAATAAAAGTTAAAAGAGGGAAGCAATACACACACAAAGATGCTAAATAAACTAAAAGAAACAGAACTACACCAGCACCAGCTAATAAAAGTTAAAAGAGGGAACCAATACATGGACAAAGATGCTAAATAAACTAAAAGAAAGAGAGGTACACCAGCAGCAGCTAATAAAAGTTAAAAGACGGAAGCAATACACACACAAAGATGCTAAATAAAGTAAAAGAAAGAGAGGTACACCAGCAGCAGCTAATAAAAGTTAAAAGAGGGAAGCAATACACACACAAAGATGCTAAATAAACTAAAAGAAAGAGAGGTACACCAGCAGCAGCTAATAAAAGTTAAAAGAGGGAAGCAATACACACACAAAGATGCTAAATAAAGTAAAAGAAAGAGAGGTACACCAGCAGCAGCTAATAAAAGTTAAAAGAGGGAAGCAATACACACACAAAGATGCTAAATAAAGTAAAAGAAAGAGAGGTACACCAGCAGCAGCTAATAAAAGTTAAAAGAGGGAAGCAATACACACACAAAGATGCTAAATAAAGTAAAAGAAAGAGAGGTACACCAGCAGCAGCTAATTAAAGTTAAAAGAGGGAAGCAATACATACACAAAGATGCTAAATAAAGTAAAAGAAAGAGAGGTACACCAGCAGCAGCTAATAAAAGTTAAAAGAGGGAAGCAATACACGGACAAAGATGCTAAATAAAGTAAAAGAAAGAGAGGTACACCAGCAGCAGCTAATAAAAGTTAAAAGAGGGAAGCAATACACGGACAAAGATGCTAAATAAACTAAAAGAAAGAGAGGTACACCAGCAGCAGCTAATAAAAGTTAAAAGAGGGAAGCAATACACGGACAAAGATGCTATATAAACTAAAAGAAAGAGAGGTACACCAGCAGCAGCTAATAAAAGTTAAAAGAGGGAAGCAATACACGGACAAAGATGCTAAATAAAGTAAAAGAAAGAGAGGTACACCAGCAGCAACTAATAAAAGTTAAAAGAGGGAAGCAATACACACACAAAGATGCTAAATAAAGTAAAAGAAAGAGAGGTACACCAGCAGCAGCTAATAAAAGTTAAAAGAGGGAAGCAATACACACACAAAGATGCTAAATAAAGTAAAAGAAAGAGAGGTACACCAGCAGCAGCTAATAAAAGTTAAAAGAGGGAAGCAATACACACACAAAGATGCTAAATAAACTAAAAGAAAGAGAGGTACACCAGCAGCAACTAATAAAAGTTAAAAGAGGGAAGCAATACACACACAAAGATGCTAAATAAAGTAAAAGAAAGAGAGGTACACCAGCAGCAGCTAATTAAAGATAAAGGAGGGAAGCAATACACACATAAAGATGCTAAATATACTAAAAGAAAGAGAGGTACACCAGCAGCAGCTAATAAAAGTTAAAAGCGGGAAGCAATACACACACAAAGATGCTAAATAAAGTAAAAGAGAGGTACACCAGCAGCAGCTAATAAAGGTTAAAAGAGGGAAGCAATACACACACAAAGATGCTAAATAAACTAAAAGAAAGAGAGGTACACCAGCAGCAGCTAATAAAAGTTAAAAGAGGGAAGCAATACACACACAAAGATGCTAAATAAACTAAAAGAAAGAGAGGTACACCAGCAGCAGCTAATAAAAGTTAAAAAAGGGAAGCAATACACGGACAAAGATGCTAAATAAAGTAAAAGAAAGAGAGGTACACCAGCAGCAGCTAATAAAAGTTAAAAGAGGGAAGCAATACACGGACAAAGATGCTAAATAAAGTAAAAGAAAGAGAGGTACACCAGCAGCAGCTAATTAAAGTTAAAAGAGGGAAGCAATACACACACACAGATGCTAAATAAAGTAAAAGAAAGAGAGGTACACCAGCAGCAGCTAATAAAAGTTAAAAGAGGGAAGCAATACACACACAAAGATGCTAAATAAAGTAAAAGAAAGAGAGGTACACCAGCAGCAGCTAATAAAAGTTAAAAGAGGGAAGCAATACACACACAAAGATGCTAAATAAACTAAAAGAAAGAGAGGTACACCAGCAGCAACTAATAAAAGTTAAAAGAGGGAAGCAATACACACACAAAGATGCTAAATAAAGTAAAAGAAAGAGAGGTACACCAGCAGCAGCTAATTAAAGTTAAAAGAGGGAAGGAATACACACACAAAGATGCTAAATAAAGTAAAAGAAAGAGAGGTACACCAGCAGCAGCTAATTAAAGTTAAAAGAGGGAAGCAATACACGGACAAAGATGCTAAAAGAAACAGAGGTACACCAGCAGCAGCTAATAAAAGTTAAAAGAGGGAAGCAATACACACACAAAGATGCTAAATAAACTAAAAGAAAGAGAGGTACACCAGCAGCTAATAAAAGTTAAAAGAGGGAAGCAATACACACACATAGATGCTAAATAAACTAAAAGAAAGAGAGGTACACCAGCAGCTAATAAAAGTTAAAAGAGGGAAGCAATACACACACATAGATGCTAAATAAACTAAAAGAAAGAGAGGTACACCAGCAGCTAATAAAAGTTAAAAGAGGGAAGCAATACACACACATAGATGCTAAATAAACTAAAAGAAAGAGAGGTACACCAGCAGCTAATAAAAGTTAAAAGAGGGAAGCAATACACACACATAGATGCTAAATAAACTAAAAGAAAGAGAGGTACACCAGCAGCTAATAAAAGTTAAAAGAGGGAAGCAATACACACACATAGATGCTAAATAAACTAAAAGAAAGAGAGGTACACCAGCAGCTAATAAAAGTTAAAAGAGGGAAGCAATACACACACATAGATGCTAAATAAACTAAAAGAAAGAGAGGTACACCAGCAGCTAATAAAAGTTAAAAGAGGGAAGCAATACACACACATAGATGCTAAATAAACTAAAAGAAAGAGAGGTACACCAGCAGCTAATAAACGTTAAAAGAGGGAAGCAATACACACACATAGATGCTAAATAAACTAAAAGAAAGAGAGGTACACCAGCAGCTAATAAAAGTTAAAAGAGGGAAGCAATACACACACATAGATGCTAAATAAACTAAAAGAAAGAGAGGTACACCAGCAGCAACTAATAAAAGTTAAAAGAGGGAAGCAATACACACACAAAGATGCTAAATAAAGTAAAAGAAAGAGAGGTACACCAGCAGCAGCTAATTAAAGTTAAAAGAGGGAAGCAATACATACACAAAGATGCTAAATAAAGTAAAAGAAAGAGAGGTACACCAGCAGCAGCTAATAAAAGTTAAAAGAGGGAAGCAATACACGGACAAAGATGCTAAATAAAGTAAAAGAAAGAGAGGTACACCAGCAGCAGCTAATAAAAGTTAAAAGAGGGAAGCAATACACGGACAAAGATGCTAAATAAACTAAAAGAAAGAGAGGTACACCAGCAGCAGCTAATAAAAGTTAAAAGAGGGAAGCAATACACGGACAAAGATGCTATATAAACTAAAAGAAAGAGAGGTACACCAGCAGCAGCTAATAAAAGTTAAAAGAGGGAAGCAATACACGGACAAAGATGCTAAATAAAGTAAAAGAAAGAGAGGTACACCAGCAGCAACTAATAAAAGTTAAAAGAGGGAAGCAATACACACACAAAGATGCTAAATAAAGTAAAAGAAAGAGAGGTACACCAGCAGCAGCTAATAAAAGTTAAAAGAGGGAAGCAATACACACACAAAGATGCTAAATAAAGTAAAAGAAAGAGAGGTACACCAGCAGCAGCTAATAAAAGTTAAAAGAGGGAAGCAATACACACACAAAGATGCTAAATAAACTAAAAGAAAGAGAGGTACACCAGCAGCAACTAATAAAAGTTAAAAGAGGGAAGCAATACACACACAAAGATGCTAAATAAAGTAAAAGAAAGAGAGGTACACCAGCAGCAGCTAATTAAAGATAAAGGAGGGAAGCAATACACACATAAAGATGCTAAATATACTAAAAGAAAGAGAGGTACACCAGCAGCAGCTAATAAAAGTTAAAAGCGGGAAGCAATACACACACAAAGATGCTAAATAAAGTAAAAGAAAGAGAGGTACACCAGCAGCAGCTAATAAAGGTTAAAAGAGGGAAGCAATACACACACAAAGATGCTAAATAAACTAAAAGAAAGAGAGGTACACCAGCAGCAGCTAATAAAAGTTAAAAGAGGGAAGCAATACACACACAAAGATGCTAAATAAACTAAAAGAAAGAGAGGTACACCAGCAGCAGCTAATAAAAGTTAAAAAAGGGAAGCAATACACGGACAAAGATGCTAAATAAAGTAAAAGAAAGAGAGGTACACCAGCAGCAGCTAATAAAAGTTAAAAGAGGGAAGCAATACACGGACAAAGATGCTAAATAAAGTAAAAGAAAGAGAGGTACACCAGCAGCAGCTAATTAAAGTTAAAAGAGGGAAGCAATACACACACACAGATGCTAAATAAAGTAAAAGAAAGAGAGGTACACCAGCAGCAGCTAATAAAAGTTAAAAGAGGGAAGCAATACACACACAAAGATGCTAAATAAAGTAAAAGAAAGAGAGGTACACCAGCAGCAGCTAATAAAAGTTAAAAGAGGGAAGCAATACACACACAAAGATGCTAAATAAACTAAAAGAAAGAGAGGTACACCAGCAGCAACTAATAAAAGTTAAAAGAGGGAAGCAATACACACACAAAGATGCTAAATAAAGTAAAAGAAAGAGAGGTACACCAGCAGCAGCTAATTAAAGTTAAAAGAGGGAAGGAATACACACACAAAGATGCTAAATAAAGTAAAAGAAAGAGAGGTACACCAGCAGCAGCTAATTAAAGTTAAAAGAGGGAAGCAATACACGGACAAAGATGCTAAAAGAAACAGAGGTACACCAGCAGCAGCTAATAAAAGTTAAAAGAGGGAAGCAATACACACACAAAGATGCTAAATAAACTAAAAGAAAGAGAGGTACACCAGCAGCTAATAAAAGTTAAAAGAGGGAAGCAATACACACACATAGATGCTAAATAAACTAAAAGAAAGAGAGGTACACCAGCAGCTAATAAAAGTTAAAAGAGGGAAGCAATACACACACATAGATGCTAAATAAACTAAAAGAAAGAGAGGTACACCAGCAGCTAATAAAAGTTAAAAGAGGGAAGCAATACACACACATAGATGCTAAATAAACTAAAAGAAAGAGAGGTACACCAGCAGCTAATAAAAGTTAAAAGAGGGAAGCAATACACACACATAGATGCTAAATAAACTAAAAGAAAGAGAGGTACACCAGCAGCTAATAAAAGTTAAAAGAGGGAAGCAATACACACACATAGATGCTAAATAAACTAAAAGAAAGAGAGGTACACCAGCAGCTAATAAAAGTTAAAAGAGGGAAGCAATACACACACATAGATGCTAAATAAACTAAAAGAAAGAGAGGTACACCAGCAGCTAATAAAAGTTAAAAGAGGGAAGCAATACACACACATAGATGCTAAATAAACTAAAAGAAAGAGAGGTACACCAGCAGCTAATAAACGTTAAAAGAGGGAAGCAATACACACACATAGATGCTAAATAAACTAAAAGAAAGAGAGGTACACCAGCAGCTAATAAAAGTTAAAAGAGGGAAGCAATACACACACATAGATGCTAAATAAACTAAAAGAAAGAGAGGTACACCAGCAGCAACTAATAAAAGTTAAAAGAGGGAAGCAATACACACACAAAGATGCTAAATAAAGTAAAAGAAAGAGAGGTACACCAGCAGCAGCTAATAAAAGTTAAAAGAGGGAAGCAATACATGGACAAAGATGCTAAAAGAAACAGAGGTACACCAGCAGCCGCTAATAAAAGTTAAAAGAGGGAAGCAATACATGGACAAAGATGCTAAAAGAAACAGAGGTACACCAGCAGCAGCTAATTAAAGTTAAAAGAGGGAAGCAATACACGGACAAAGATGCTAAAAGAAACAGAGGTACACCAGCAGCAACTAATAAAAGTTAAAAGAGGGAAGCAATACACACACAAAGATGCTAAACAAAGTAAAAGAAAGAGAGGTACACCAGCAGCAGCTAATAAAAGTTAAAAGAGGGAAGCAATACACGGACAAAGATGCTAAATAAACTAAAAGAAAGAGAGGTACACCAGCAGCAGCTAATAAAAGTTAAAAGAGGGAAGCAATACACGGACAAAGATGCTAAATAAAGTAAAAGAAAGAGAGGTACACCAGCAGCAGCTAATAAAAGTTAAAAGAGGGAAGCAATACACACAAAAAGATGCTAAATAAAGTAAAAGAAAGAGAGGTACAACAGCAGCAGCTAATAAAAGTTAAAAGAGGGAAGCAATACACAGACAAAGATACTAAATAAACTAAAAGAAAGAGATGTACACCAGCAGCAGCTAATAAAAGTTAAAAGAGGGAAGCAATACACACACAAAGATGCTAAATAAAGTAAAAGAAAGAGAGGTACACCAGCAGCAGCTAATAAAAGTTAAAAGAGGGAAGCAATACACGGACAAAGATGCTAAATAAACTAAAAGAAAGAGAGGTACACCAGCAG
This sequence comes from Deroplatys truncata, assembly GCA_030765065.1. Taxonomy (NCBI): domain Eukaryota; kingdom Metazoa; phylum Arthropoda; class Insecta; order Mantodea; family Mantidae; genus Deroplatys; species Deroplatys truncata. Next base: position 3,647,430 of record CM060984.1, read on the forward strand.
CAGCTAATAAAAGTTAAAAGAGGGAAGCAATACACGGACAAAGATGCTAAATAAAGTAAAAGAAAGAGAGGTACACCAGCAGCAGCTAATAAAAGTTAAAAGAGGGAAGCAATACACACACAAAGATGCTAAATAAAGTAAAAGAAAGAGAGGTACAACAGCAGCAGCTAACAAAAGTTAAAAGAGGGAAGCAATACACAGACAAAGATACTAAATAAACTAAAAGAAAGAGATGTACACCAGCAGCAGCTAATAAAAGTTAAAAGAGGGAAGCAATACACACACAAAGATGTTAAATAAAGTAAAAGAAAGAGAGGTACACCAGCAGCAGCTAATAAAAGTTAAAAGAGGGAAGCAATACACGGACAAAGATGCTAAATAAAGTAAAAGAAAGAGAAGTACACCAGCAGCAGCTAATAAAAGTTAAAAAAGGGAAGCAATACATGGACAAAGATCCTAAATAAAGTAAAAGAAAGAGAGGTACACCAGCAGCAGCTAATAAAAGTTAAAAGAGGGAAGCAATACATGGACAAAGATCCTAAATAACGTAAAAGAAAGAGAGGTACACCAGCAGCAGCTAATAAAAGTTAAAAGAGGGAAGCAATACACAGACAAAGATACTAAATAAACTAAAAGAAAGAGAGGTACACCAGCAGCAGCTAATAAAAGCTAAAAGAGGGAAGCAATACACACACAAAGATGCTAAATAAAGTAAAAGAAAGAGAGGTACACCAGCAGCAGCTAATAAAAGTTAAAAGAGGGAAGCAATATACACACAAAGATGCTAAATAAAGTAAAAGAAAGAGAGGTACACCAACAGCAGCTAATTAAAGTTAAAAGAGGGAAGCAATACACACACAAAGATGCTAAATAAAGTAAAAGAAAGAGAGGTACACCAGCAGCAGCTAATAAAAGTTAAAAGAGGGAAGCAATACATGGACAAAGATGCTAAATAAAGTAAAAGAAAGAGAGGTACACCAGCAGCAGCTAATAAAAGTTAAAAGAGGGAAGCAATACACGGACAAAGATGCTAAATAAAGTAAAAGAAAGAGAGGTACACCAGCAGCAGCTAATAAAAGTTAAAAGAGGTAAGCAATACACGGACAAAGATGCTAAATGAAGTAAAAGAAAGAGAAGTACACCAGCAGCTAATAAAAGTTAAAAGAGGTAAGCAATACACACACAAAGATGCTAAATAAAGTAAAAGAAAGAGAGGTACACCAGCAGCAGCTAATAAAAGTTAAAAGAGGGAAGCAATACACACACAAAGATGCTAAATAAAGTAAAAGAAAGAGAGGTACACCAGCAGCAGCTAATAAAAGTTAAAAGAGGGAAGCAATACACATACAAAGATGCTAAATAAACTAAAAGAAAGATAGGTACACCAGCAGCAGCTAATAAAAGTTAAAAGAGGGAAGCAATACACACACAAAGATGCTAAATAAAGTAAAAGAAAGAGAGGTACACCAGCAGCAGCTAATAAAAGTTAAAAGAGGGAAGCAATACACACACAAAGATGCTAAATAAAGTAAAAGAAAGAGAGGTACACCAGCAGCAGCTAATAAAAGTTAAAAGAGGGAAGCAATACACACACAAAGATGCTAAATAAAGTAAAAGAAAGAGAGGTACACCAGCAGCAGCTAATAAAAGTTAAAAGAGGGAAGCAATACATACACAAAGATGCTAAATAAAGTAAAAGAAAGAGAGGTACACCAGCAGCAGCTAATAAAAGTTAAAAGAGGGAAGCAATACATACACAAAGATGCTAAATAAAGTAAAAGAAAGAGAGGTACACCAGCAGCAGCTAATTAAAGTTAAAAGAGGGAAGCAATACATACACAAAGATGCTAAATAAAGTAAAAGAAAGAGAGGTACACCAGCAGCAGCTAATAAAAGTTAAAAGAGGGAAGCAATACACGGACAAAGATGCTAAATAAAGTAAAAGAAAGAGAGGTACACCAGCAGCAGCTAATAAAAGTTAAAAGAGGGAAGCAATACACGGACAAAGATGCTAAATAAACTAAAAGAAAGAGAGGTACACCAGCAGCAGCTAATAAAAGTTAAAAGAGGGAAGCAATACACGGACAAAGATGCTATATAAACTAAAAGAAAGAGAGGTACACCAGCAGCAGCTAATAAAAGTTAAAAGTGGGAAGCAATACATGGACAAAGATGCTAAATAAAGTAAAAGAAAGAGAGGTACACCAGCAGCAACTAATAAAAGTTAAAAGAGGGAAGCAATACACACACAAAGATGCTAAATAAAGTAAAAGAAAGAGAGGTACACCAGCAGCAGCTAATAAAAGTTAAAAGAGGGAAGCAATACATGGACAAAGATGCTAAATAAAGTAAAAGAAAGAGAGGTACACCAGCAGCAGCTAATAAAAGTTAAAAGAGGGAAGCAATACATGGACAAAGATGCTAAATAAAGTAAAAGAAAGAGAGGTACACCAGCAGCAGCTAATAAAAGTTAAAAGAGGGAAGCAATACATGGACAAAGATGCTAAATAAAGTAAAAGAAAGAGAGGTACACCAGCAGCAGCTAATAAAAGTTAAAAGAGGGAAGCAATACATGGACAAAGATGCTAAATAAACTAAAAGAAAGAGAGGTACACCAGCAGCAGCTAATAAAAGTTAAAAGAGGGAAGCAATACACGGACAAAGATGCTAAATAAACTAAAAGAAAGAGAGGTACACCAGCAGCTAATAAAAGTTAAAAGAGGGAAGCAATACACACACAAAGATGCTAAATAAACTAAAAGAAAGAGAGGTACACCAGCAGCTAATAAAAGTTAAAAGAGGGAAGCAATACACACACAAAGATGCTAAATAAAGTAAAAGAAAGAGAGGTACACCAGCAGCAGCTAATAAAAGTTAAAAGAGGGAAGCAATACATGGACAAAGATGCTAAATAAACTAAAAGAAAGAGAGGTACACCAGCAGCTAATAAAAGTTAAAAGAGGGAAGCAATACATGGACAAAGATGCTAAATAAAGTAAAAGAAAGAGAGGTACACCACCAGCAGCTAATAAAAGTTAAAAGAGGGAAGGAATACACGGACAAAGATGCTAAATAAACTAAAAGAAAGAGAGGTACACCAGCAGCAGCTAATAAAAGTTAAAAGAGGGAAGCAATACATGGACAAAGATGCTAAATAAAGTAAAAGAAAGAGAGGTACACCAGCAGCAGCTAATAAAAGTTAAAAGAGGGAAGCAATACACACACAAAGATGCTAAATAAAGTAAAAGAAAGAGAGGTACACCAGCAGCAGCTAATAAAAGTTAAAAGAGGGAAGCAATACACACACACAAAGATGCTAAATAAAGTAAAAGAAAGAGAGGTACACCACCAGCAGCTAATAAAAGTTAAAAGAGGGAAGCAATACACACACAAAGATGCTAAACAAACTAAAAGAAAGAGAGGTACACCAGCAGCAGCTAATAAAAGTTAAAAGAGGGAAGCAATACACACACAAAGAAGCTAAATAAACTAAAAGAAAGAGAGGTACACCACCAGCAGCTAATAAAAGTTAAAAGAGGGAAGCAATACACACACAAAGATGCTAAACAAACTAAAAGAAAGAGAGGTACACCAGCAGCAGCTAATAAAAGTTAAAAGAGGGAAGCAATACACACACAAAGATGCTAAATAAACTAAAAGAAAGAGAGGTACACCAGCAGCAGCTAATAAAAGTTAAAAGAGGGAAGCAATACACACACAAAGATGCTAAATAAACTAAAAGAAAGAGAGGTACACCACCAGCAGCTAATAAAAGTTAAAAGAGGGAAGCAATACACGGACAAAGATGCTAAATAAACTAAAAGAAAGAGAGGTACACCAGCAGCTAATAAAAGTTAAAAGAGGGAAGCAATACATGGACAAAGATGCTAAATAAACTAAAAGAAAGAGAGGTACACCAGCAGCAGCTAATAAAAGTTAAAAGAGGGAAGCAATACATGGACAAAGATGCTAAATAAAGTAAAAGAAAGAGAGGTACACCAGCAGCAGCTAATAAAAGTTAAAAGAGGGAAGCAATACACACACAAAGATGCTAAATAAAGTAAAAGAAAGAGAGGTACACCAGCAGCAGCTAATAAAAGTTAAAAGAGGGAAGCAATACACACACAAAGATGCTAAATAAAGTAAAAGAAAGAGAAGTACACCAGCAGCAGCTGATAAAAGTTAAAAGAGGGAAGCAATACACACACAAAGATGCTAAATAAAGTAAAAGAAAGAGAGGTACACCAGCAGCAGCTAATAAAAGTTAAAAGAGGGAAGCAATACACACACAAAGATGCTAAATAAAGTAAAAGAAAGAGAAGTACACCAGCAGCAGCTGATAAAAGTTAAAAGAGGGAAGCAATACACACACAAAGATGCTAAATAAAGTAAAAGAAAGAGAGGTACACCAGCAGCAGCTAATAAAAGTTAAAAGAGGGAAGCAATACACACACAAAGATCCTAAATAAAGTAAAAGAAAGAGAGGTACACCAGCAGCAGCTAATAAAAGTTAAAAGAGGGAAGCAATACACACACAAAGATGCTAAATAAACTAAAAGAAAGAGAACTACACCAGCACCAGCTAATAAAAGTTAAAAGAGGGAACCAATACATGGACAAAGATGCTAAATAAACTAAAAGAAAGAGAGGTACACCAGCAGCAGCTAATAAAAGTTAAAAGACGGAAGCAATACACACACAAAGATGCTAAATAAAGTAAAAGAAAGAGAGGTACACCAGCAGCAGCTAATAAAAGTTAAAAGAGGGAAGCAATACACACACAAAGATGCTAAATAAACTAAAAGAAAGAGAGGTACACCAGCAGCAGCTAATAAAAGTTAAAAGAGGGAAGCAATACACACACAAAGATGCTAAATAAAGTAAAAGAAAGAGAGGTACACCAGCAGCAGCTAATAAAAGTTAAAAGAGGGAAGCAATACACACACAAAGATCCTAAATAAAGTAAAAGAAAGAGAGGTACACCAGCAGCAGCTAATAAAAGTTAAAAGAGGGAAGCAATACATGGACAAAGATGCTAAAAGAAAAAGAGGTACACCAGCAGCAGCTAATAAAAGTTAAAAGAGGGAAGCAATACACACACAAAGATGCTAAATAAACTAAAAGAAAGAGATGTACACCACCAGCAGCTAATAAAAGTTAAAAGAGGGAAGCAATACACACACAAAGATGCTAAATAAAGTAAAAGAAAGAGAGGTACACCAGCAGCAGCTAATAAAAGTTAAAAGAGGGAAGCAATACACACACAAAGATGCTAAATAAACTAAAAGAAAGAGATGTACACCACCAGCAGCTAATAAAAGTTAAAAGAGGGAAGCAATACACACACAAAGATGCTAAATAAAGTAAAAGAAAGAGAGGTACACCAGCAGCAGCTAATAAAAGTTAAAAGAGGGAAGCAATACATGGACAAAGATGCTAAATAAACTAAAAGAAAGAGAGGTACACCACCAGCAGCTAATAAAAGTTAAAAGAGGGAAGCAATACATGGACAAAGATGCTAAATAAAGTAAAAGAAAGAGAGGTACACCACCAGCAGCTAATAAAAGTTAAAAGAGGGAAGCAATACACACACAAAGATGCTAAATAAACTAAAAGAAAGAGAGGTACACCACCAGCAGCTAATAAAAGTTAAAAGAGGGAAGCAATACATGGACAAAGATGCTAAATAAACTAAAAGAAAGAGAGGTACACCACCAGCAGCTAATAAAAGTTAAAAGAGGGAAGCAATACATGGACAAAGATGCTAAAAGAAAGAGAGGTACACCAGCAGCAGCTAATAAAAGTTAAAAGAGGGAAGCAATACACACACAAAGATGCTAAATAAAGTAAAAGAAAGAGAGGTACACCACCAGCAGCTAATAAAAGTTAAAAGAGGGAAGCAATACACACACAAAGATGCTAAATAAAGTAAAAGAAAGAGAGGTACACCAGCAGCAGCTAATAAAAGTTAAAAGAGGGAAGCAATACATGGACAAAGATGCTAAAAGAAAGAGAGGTACACCAGCAGCAGCTAATAAAAGTTAAAAGAGGGAAGCAATACATGGACAAAGATACTAAATAAAGTAAAAGAAAGAGAGGTACACCAGCAGCAGCTAATAAAAGTTAAAAGAGGGAAGCAATACACGGACAAAGATGCTAAAAGAAACAGAGGTACACCAGCAGCAGCTAATAAAAGTTAAAAGAGGGAAGCAATACACGGACAAAGATGCTAAAAGAAAGCAAGCTGGAAACTGAGTATATATAAAGAGGATGGGAGGAGCGAACATCTGTTACACATACTGAGCCGAGTAACAAGGGATACTTCGGAAGGGAAGACAAATGGTGAACAACGTATTTGTAATAACATCATTGGTGGTCAAAAAAAGAACAGGAAGGCACATGTTTTTCATGGACTTTGAAAAACTTTTTGATACCAGATTTAGAGAAGCACTTACAATGAAACTGAGAATGAATGGGGTAACTTTATACGAGAAGTAGAGAAAATACAAAGGTGTAAAGTTTTGCACGAGGAGGAGAAGGGAAGTTAGGGTTAAGACAAGGCTGCAAACTAAGTCTCATTCTATTTAACTTTTTTATAGAGGACATGACTGAAAGAATAGGCAGAAGCAATTGTCATTGCCCAGTTGTAGCAGTGGTAGCTTTACAGAAACCAATAAATGAAATAGAAAAATGCTGTGATAAACGGGGAATATATGTAAACATAAATAAAGCCAAATTATGGTTTTTTCTAAAAAAGGTATGAAATTAAGGAAAGAATTTGAGGGGTGCAACTAAATTTTAATGGAAATTGCGAGGCTCATAGTGGCAAAGAATGTGTAAGTCCACAAAATGGTTAGAGAGGATATACCTGCTATGTTGTACAGAGTGGAAATAAGGTGTTACTGCCACCCCAGGGGAAAGTCACTTTACTAGAATTAGAGAGAAGGACAAACTTTTGGTATAAATGCTTGACAAAGAAACAAGTTGTTTGGTGCAACAAGAGAGGGTTGAACAAATACAAATGAAAGATATATATGGTTACAAGGGGAAAGCAACAGTCCAGGTTTTTGGAAACAAGAGCAGGATATCAAAAGGTAGGAGAAATGGGGGAGTATAGAAAACCAAAAATCTTTCAAATTTTACAGGAAAATAAAAAGGGAATGGGGTAGAGAAAGGTATGTAGAGCAGTGTGACAAAAGGGCTAGCTTGGATGAGAACGGGAATGATAAAGAAATGTGTGATGGTGAGCAAAGTGTAGAACATTATCTAACTGAATAAACAATATCAGAGTTGTACTGAAAATGTTAACAAGCAAAAAATAGGAAACATGTCATTTCTTAATAAAAGTGAAAGAAAAATAGAGGAGGAGAGAAGAGGGAGGGGGAAATAACAATTGTATTGAGGTTTCAACAAAGGAAAGTAAATGTTACACAACAGTGCTGAAGGCCAGGGGGCTATACTGGTTGTGCAACACAAAAGTATGTACATATTAAAGTAACAATTTGATGAATAAATGTATCAAAACTGAACACACCACTTTCTCTGAATTTTAGTTTACGTCTTCTATAAAATGTATTATAAAATAAATGAATACATGTTTTATATTTTGTGGAAAATAAAATTATTTTAGGATTTACAGCATACTTAACATTCTTTTCTTATAAGCACATAACATAAGAGCAATTTATTCTTGGAATACAGAATGGTCAGGGATAACAATAATGTCATTTTGTAGATATAAACATTTATTTGGAATAAAAAAACAATCATTTTTGAGTATGAATATTTTAAACCACATCACACTTAACCCCATAATACTAAATCTGGAAAAAAATACAGAAGTAATCTGTGATATATTTTGTTTTGAACGTGTTAATATGAAGATGGAATCTATGCTTATAAGCAGTTTGTGGCTGCTTCACACTTCATGAAGTCTCTGTCCACTGTTTCATTTTAAATGTTACTTTAAGTTGTGGTGAGTGAACTGAAGAAACGACTATTGCTTCATGGCAGAAACCCTTAAGCTTAGACTTTGTCACCAGACCTATAACTATGTTGATACAGTAATGTGGTGCCTTTCATTTATTCCATCAACCAATAATGGTACTCATTTGAGCCTGAAGGTAAAAATTGTAGTTAAGATGCCCAAGATTGAGGCTTTGATGATGGCTGTGAACAAACTAGTGCTGCTCTCACACCACTTTCTAAGTCATTTTATTTAAAATGAACTATACAGCATCCCATCTTTTTTATGCAAATGTATACAAAAAACTACAACAAATTTATTTATAATTGTTTTAGAAATTTAAACCTAGAGTTAATAGGGATATATAGTTTTTAAATGTTTGGATTTTAAAAACTGATATACATTAATTACATCAATTATAATAAATAATAAGTAAAAGAGTACATATTAAACTTTGCATTGCGCTTTACTACATAATTTTATCACTTATTGCATGTGAGATTCGAAGAGGTGCGCCTCCTTTCACAAGTTGAATTTGCAATATTTTTTAAGATACTGGATTTTAAAAAAACAAGAATTTAAAACACATCACTTTGTTTTTGTAATCCAGGGACAACATTTGAAGTGAATAGGAGACATAATGGTGAAAATTTGTGCAACTTGACATGGAGTTACTCAATATTGTAATCTGTAAACTAAAGAAAGGAGAAGCTGCTGAGAAGAAGGAAATGTCAGATACCCAGAGAGGAGGTAAAGAAACCAAAATGTAACTTTCACCTCATTGACACTGTAAGCTGAAACAAATTTACCACACTCAACAATCACATTAGCACATCAAAATCTGGAGTGAATGGTTGCAGTATTATGAATGTTTAAACTTTACAATGTACCGAATTTAAATCGGAATTTTATTAAAACTTGGACATCACTGGTTAAACAAACTATTCTTATTTTTCTATCTACTTCATGTTAATCCAAATAATTGTCATGGCCTTGCATTCCATTCTCTTTGCTTGACTAAAACAATAAACAGCGACTTAACAATCTGATGCTTTACATTTACATGACTTTCTCTAGCCTCTATCATTTATTAGCAGATAAACTATTCTTACTAAAGCTTATTTTTCTCTGCTCTACATTTTAATCCAAATAAACCTTTACAGAAACAGCTACATTACACATTTCGTTATAGATACAAAGAGAACAGCGATAGTCAAATGTTTAACAACTGGACGCTACATGCTGGCCTTCCATACTGTTTCCATGACATTGCGAGAAACAACTGAATGTTGACAGGACTTTAAAAAGAATGGCCGCCAAATATTGAACAATTCAAACTATTAATAAGAGATATCTCAGAAATGACTATTCCACAAAAAAACTTACATGAAATATATTGTGTGTTTTACAAAGATCCACATTTTCCTCTATCGCTTACCATTTACCAGCTATATAACGTTCCTTCTGAATGAAGAGTACTTCACAGATGTGATTTTGTCCGTTCACTTCACTAAGGTGAACTAGTTCAATTCTCTGCAACTTCACTTCCTTTGTGACATATCCTCTTCACACGGACAGTTCGCTTCACCAAGGTGAACTAGTTCAATTCTCGGCAACTTCACTTTCTTTGTGACCGTTCACTTCACCAATGTGAACTAGTTCAATTCTCTGCAACTTCACTTTCTTCGTGATAGCCTCTTCACACTGGACAGTTCGCTTCACTAAGGTGAACTAGTTCAATTCTCTGCAATCTCACTTCCTTTGTGACATAGCCTCTTCACACTGGACAGTTCACTTCACCAAGGTGAACTAGTTCAATTCTCCGCAACTTCACTTTCTTTGTGACATAGCCTCTTCACACTGGACAATTCACTTCACTAAATTGAAATGGTTCAATTCTCTGCAACTTCACTTCCTTTGTGACATAGCCTCTTCACACTGGACAGTTCACTTCACTAAGGTGAACTAGTTCAAATCTCTGCAACCTCACTTCCTTTGTGACGGCCTCTTCACACCGGACAGTTCACCTCACCAAGGTGAACTAGTTCAATTCTCTGCAACTTCACTTCCTTTGTAACGGCCTCTTCACACTGGACAGTTCACTTCACCAAGGTGAACTAGTTCAATTCTCTGCAACTTCACTTCCTTTGTGACGGTCTCTTCACACCAGACAGTTCACTTCACCAAGGTGAACTAGTTCAATTCTCTGCAACTTCACTTTGTTTTTGACATATCCTCTTCACACCGGACAGTTCACTTCACCAAGGTGAACTAGTTCAATTCTCTGCAACTTCACTTCCTTTGTGACATATCCTCTTCATACCGGACAGTTCACTTCACCAAGGTGAACTAGTTCAATTCTCTGCAACTTCACTTTGTTTTTGACATATCCTCTTCACACTGGACAGTTCACTTCACCAAGGTGAACTAGTTCAATTTTCTGCAACTTCACTTTGTTTTTGACATATCCTCTTCACACCGGACAGTTCACTTCACCAAGGTGAACTAGTTCAATTCTCTGCAACTTCACTTTGTTTTTGACATATCCTCTTCACACTGGACAATTCACTTCACCAAGGTGAACTAGTTCAATTCTCTGCAACTTCACTTCCTTTGTGACATATCCTCTTCACACCGGACAGTTCACTTCACCAAGGTGAACTAGTTCAATTATCTGCTACTTCACTTTGTTTTTGACATATCCTCTTCACACCGGACAGTTCACTTCACCAAGGTGAACTACTTCAATTCACGGCAACTTCACTTCCTTTGTGACATATTCTCTTCACACCGGACAGTTCACTTCACCAAGGTGAACTACTTCAATTCACGGCAACTTCACTTCCTTTGTGACATATTCTCTTCACACCGGACAGTTCACTTCACCAAGGTGAACTAGTTCAATTCTCTGCAACTTCACTTCCTTTGTGACATATCCTCTTCACACCGGACAGTTCACTTCACCAAGGTGAACTAGTTCAATTCTCTGCAACTTCACTTTGTTTTTGACATATCCTCTTCACACCGTACAGTTCACTTCACTTGGGAGTTGAACGCAGATTGCTCTTGATGTCCCACGGTTGCTCACAACTGACTGGACTGCGTAAGAATGCTCTCCAATAAATCTCTCCACACATGGTTCTCAAACGTTCTAGAACTATTTTGACACATTTTCTGGAGGGGGAATCTTCCAGAAAGTACCAGTTACCTCGCGATTGTGCAACCAGTGTTTACACTGCCTGCCTGATAACTTTGGGTCTAAGCTACTGCGTTAGAATTTACATTTCTCATGTAAGTATCTTTAATATACTCTATTTTAATCAAAATTGTTAACAGATATATTTTAGAAAATCAAAAATTTACAATAATGTTCTAATCTTCGTGTGACATCTATGAATGGCACTAGACCTAAATACCAAGTTAGATAGTCAAATGTTTAAACAAGAGTCAAAATTTAAAAACACACTAAATTCTCCACTTACGTGTCAAAGTTTAAAAACAGACTAGTTTCTGGGACTATCATTAGTTTCTTGGTCAACTGATACTCTCGTGGGTTCTATCAGTAGAGGTGCTGCCATCTATCTTCTCTGTTAAACGCATGATGTCATCTACAGCGGGAATCTCGAAATACATAAGGTCTCCTTTATATATAAAAATATTCTTCCAAGTATCCATTTTGAAAGGTTTTTTTATGTATGTTATCAATTTAATTCCTGGTTCAATGTCAAAAAATGATAAGCTATGGCCAATTTATCAATGTAATTGAATTTTATATTTCTCACATATTCTTTCTTTCTGGAGTCCAAATTTCTCTCTGTTTTCCCAATTGTGTATATCTTTTTACAGTTCTGACAATTCATTTAATAAATCACAGATAATTTTATTCCGGTCTAGTATTTTTCAAAGGATGATTGAGTAAATTCCTGATGTTATATTTGTTTTGTAGTAATAAATTAATGTTCAATTCCTATAATTTTTTTTTTTTCATTTTTCAAAAATATTTTGGGTGAAATGTGAATTTACAGTATTTCAGTGTTGATTCCTCTAATTTTTCCAAAGTGGTGATTTCCTTTGGTATTTTATGTTTGTTAATCAAACGTTGCCAGCACTGTATGAACCAAAGTAGCACATTGATGTGGTGTTGGTTTTCTTACATCCCAATTGGCTTCTCATCATTTTTAAATGTAAAAACAATAAACATCCATGTTCTTCTATTTCACCGCATCTTCCACTAATTTTTTTGGAACAATGTCACCAACATGGGAAGCTTTAGTTATTTGGATTTCAAAGTTACTCATAAAAAGATTAGCCAGAACCAAACATGAAGCTACCCTGACAGCAGTTTTTTCCATGTTTATATTGTTTTTGCGTAGCCAACATTTGATTAAATGTGGTAATCTAACTATTGGAATGCTAGTCTATAGTGATTTGATACCACCACGTCTTCTGGTTTTTATTCTGTTTACAAGGTCCAAGGAACTTTTAATACCCAGAGATTCAAATTTTTCAAAACTCTTGAACTCATCAACTAGCCATTTTGATAACTGGTAAGTGGGTGAATCTATGTTATTGATTATTGGTCACATGCTATCATCCTTTTTATGAATTGTTGCTAAACAATACCATTTGGATAACATAGGATTATCTAACACTAGATGAAACGTCAAACCACTATGATGGGGAATTAACAGCTATAAAAGCAGCATTACAGAACATTTTATATAGACCATACATAAAATAAAAAATACTCATCTTATCAGACTCAAAATCAGCCATATATGGAATAGTAAATTACAATAATAAAACAACAAGAAATATTAAAGGAATAAGAAGCCTAATTAAAGCAGCTGAAACTAGAAATCATGTCACTCTACAATGGATCCCAGCTCATGTTGTACTTTTGGGCAATGAATATGGAGATCAATTAGCAAAGAAAGGTGCAATACAAGAAATAAAACCTGTAGGACAAATAGAAATAAATAACATTAAACAACATTTCAAAAGACAGCAGAGACTTGATGAAGAAGATAAAGATTATAAGAATATTAAAGATAGAGTTGATATACAAAAAATGCCAAGGAAGACTGCAGTGGCCTTATTTAGGATGGCAACTGGCCACGATTGCCTCACACAACATCTCTACAAGATACGACGCCTACCTACACCCAAGTGCACTCTCTGTGAAGAAGATGTCATCCTGAACAAACAACATCTTGCCAAATGCAAAGGCCTTAAAAGTGATAACTTACAGACTTTATATTGGGAAGTAGCCAGAGGGAAAATGATGCAGATCAATTAATCCCCAATGCCATTGGTGAACAACAACATAAGATTGTTTCTTTGTTTTTAACGTTATTTGATATGTTGTTTTCTTTAAAAACCTTTTGAGTAGCTACTACGTGCTTGTTCAATGGAGTTTTGGATAATAAAGTATGTTCAGGAGTAATTTCTCTAATCTAAGGCTGTATTTCTCTTTTTCCATAATAAGTGTTTAATTCCCTTCATGTGCTTTGAGACACCACACTGGAAAGTGAAAAAGTTCCCTCTGTTCTAAATGTACTAGAACAGTCACATTGGTTATATCAGTGACCCAAACATCATCAGTCAGTTCACTTATTGTTGCACCCTGAAAAAAAATTAGGCATTTTATTTTTATCAGCAATATTCTCTAAGGTTTAGACTTTAAATTCTTATACTGCTTCTGATTTTTATAAAAACTTTCCTCAAATTAAATAACATTTTTGCACGACTTGTGTCTAGTACACCAAGTCTTCATAACCACCATCATCTGTGTGTATGCTGGAGTAAATGTAATTTGTACTGCAACACTCGTAACAACTTGTTCTTAAGTTTAAAACCTCTGGAAATTATAAAAGCTGTCAATCTCCCACAAATCCTTTCCTCTCACCAGCCATGAATGGTGCTCCATCAGTTGTAACAGTTCAAACTTCTTTTCTCTATGGATGAAAATACCTTCACCCGTTGTAGTTAATTCCAGCACGTATTTATTAATAATGAAATTGTTTCCACCCCTTGGATGAATAAAAGCAACTGTGCCATCTTCTCTACGCCACAAAATGTCCCATTTTACATTTAACTTCTTCTTGAACATGATAAGAAAGCTTCTACTCGGTGGGAAAGTTTAATTTATTTTCCTCATCTCGACAAATGAGTCCAGGTACTTGAGTCAGACAAGTTTTTATAAATCCCCCTTCTCGCCTGGAGAATAAGTTTGGGAAATGTCTCTGCAGTTTGGTGTGGGCTTGTTAACGTAATTAATTCCATTCTAGTTGCATAGTTAACTGTTTTATACCATCAAAATCTTAAAAAAACAAAGAGAAAGGAAAAGTTCTACTAGATGCACTTTAAATTACTAATTTTATAATGTTTTAAAAATTAGGGAAAGTGTAAATGTCATAAATAGTAATTATTAGACCCTTAATTCCTGTGTTCATTATAACAACTGTCATAATGTTGCACAGCAAAACTATCCCCTTCTTGGCAGAAAAAAAATTCCTCCTCCCTTTCCTATGAAAGTTATATAGCTTTTTATTTTTTGCTACAGGAGCTTATGCAGAGAGTGGCATTGTGATCCACCAGAATTATCGCCGTGTCTCTTCAACTTGTGCTACAATGTATGGATAAGCTAGTAAAAGTGATGTGAAACACTTACATGTTTTTCTTCTTGACTGCTTGCTTGTGTTTACATTTTGTGACTGATATCTTTCCCAAGTATACAACTCTGTTGTGTGTCATATGCTCCTTGGTCACATTCTCGGCAACTGATTCCTCTTTTTTGTTCTCAGGCATAATTTCTCTAAATTGAATTTGGTTTTGTGGAGCTAGACAGATGTTGTGGAATTAATTTGTAGTCAGTGCTTGGGTGAAAAGTCAACTTTTTGAAAATCATTTTGTTTTTTTTGTTGGATGTGTTTCTGTTTCTTGAATGGTACTATCCTTTTGTTTGCTAAAGCCATTGTCTGCCACTTCTGATGATGAGAGCAAGTCAAGACAAAAAACATGTAAGTGTTTCAAGTCAGACTCTCTATAATACCAAGTTTGTTATTTAACCAACTTTTCATTTTTGAGTTACACCATTCACATGGACCTTTTCTAAAAATACTTCAAGTATCCTCAAAACTTGTTTCCAGTGAAATTTCACTGTGACATTTTTGAGTAGGATACAAAACTTGCTTAACTCATTGTGGATACACAAGTAGTAGAGAAAGTAAAACTTGTACATTTTTATCAGACTCTCCAAATAAACCACTGCTGAATTTCTATCAATTTGAAACAAATTACGTTACTTAGCATTTGTTATGCAATTTAAATAACACCAACATAACCAATATAATGTTGTTTTACAAGTATACCTGCATGATGCGATTTGTCAGGCGTAAAAATCCTTAAGATGGCTTCCTTCAGAAGGGAAGTAAAGCTGGTGGTCCCATGTCATAGATTTATGGCATGTAAAAGAACCTGAAGCCTTCTGAGCAAAATTTCACGCCCAATACAGAATGGGACACTAAGGACCACAGCAGTTAAAGAGCGTCCATAAATTAAACTCAATTTAATTTATGAGTGGGGTTTTATTGTATGTTATGTGAATCTCAGAGATTGTCCAAAATTTTATTTACTCTTTTGTATTGTTTAAATTTGTGAAGATATTACAACATGCTGACCAACAGCTACAGCGGGTCTCCATGTGCAAGCAGTTATAATGTACTGGTGGAATTTAGGGTTCAAACAAAAGAACATTGCCAGTTGTCGCAGTAATGTTGCCAGCTTGAATTTCAGCATATTGTATTCTTTATTACGTTCGTCCCCAACCCCTTCGTTAAGCAGGATTTTATTGTGTATGAGATTGAAGAACATTTGTCACAATTTTAAATCTCATTGATATCAGGGGAAGTTAAGACATGAGCTTCAGACACCATATTGCAATACATTATTTCAGAAGTAACATTGAAATGTGTGATGTCTACTGCCACCAGATGATAGGTAGAGCATTGCTTGTGGACATGGAAGCAGGCAAGTGTGGTTTCTCTGGAGGGACTGCTCCAGACATCCACTAGAGGCTAGTAGCCGTATGTGGGGTATCACAGACAGCAGCGACTGTGCTCAAAAACACAAAAGCATTGGGTGTCCAGCATGTCAATGACTTGATAATGGAGAACAGGCAAATCACATTTGATGAATGTAACAGGTCTATCACAGCGAACCCTCCACACCATCATCCATGAGGATTTCAAGATGAAGACGGTCTATGCATACCGTCACCATTACACAGAAACATAAGCATATGGAGACGGTTAGTGCAGATCCAGAGAGGTTCCTCGAGCGTCTGCTCACCATCGACGAGTCATGGTTCTCCCATTAGACTCGAGAAAAGAAATGTCAGTGAATGGTGTAGAAGCATTCTGGGAGCCCTTGACGCAAGGCGCCATGGCTGGGATTGTTCATGCAGAAGCAAATGGTGACGGGATAATTCTGGTGGATTGGCTACCTCCTGATACGACCATCAACAGTCTGCTGACACATTCACCGGATCTGACTCCTAGCGACTGAGAGAGTTATGCAGGTAAGAAGTTCACCACCAATGATGGCGGCGACATACACCCAAAAAATGGTTTCCTGCAAAAGGTGCCAGAACGATGGCAAAAGTGCATAGACATTGGTAGTGAATACCTTTAATATAATCTGTACTATTATGGTTCCTGTGATCACAAGTAGTAGAGTTCATTACTTTCGGAGAATTCTGTATTAGAGGTTTACTTGAGGTTATGTGTGACAGCAAAATAGATAATATTTGTTGACAATGAAAATCCATGAGATACTGAATAAGAAGAGAAATGTCTGGAAAGTCATGACACAAGAATTTAATGTTTCGTCCAATGGAAACCATACTGAAGAACAGCTTAAAGCAGAAAGCCATGGAAACACGAGAAAAATCTAAAGCCTTGGTGTGATGATGATGATGATGATGATGATATGCGGTTTAAGGGCGCTAAACTGCTACGCCCTTACAATGTGTAAAATATAAGGTCAAAATATAAAACACGTAAAAGAACCGCATAGTTAAAAACGGGACACAAACCCGCGATGTTCAAAAAGCTAAAACTAACAATAATAGCACAATAACAATAATAACAATAACAATAACAAGAACAACAATAATAACAATAACAACAATACAAAGTTCTGAAAAACCAACACACTAAAAGCATAGGCAATAAAAGATTAAAACGTGTCAGGAACTGTAGAATGCGAGGGACATGAGTGCCATATGTCCACTGGGGATAAGAGTTCCCATAAAAACAGACAGAATAAAAGTACGAAGCTAACAGACGCCCAACGCATTAAATGCGCAGATTAAAATCACTGTCATGAATAAAACGTAAAACACATTCTACAGCACGTGTATCGTCTGCCAAAACGTTGGCTAGGCCAACAGGCAGACCCACACGAGCACGCAATGCAGCTAAAACCTGACACTCTGTTAAAATGTGACACACCGTTAAAGGCACGTCACACTGTCCACAGAGTGGTGCGGGGTCACCACTGAGCAAATACCTATGACTAAAAACACAATGTCCAATCCGTAGACGAGCTAAAATTACCTCTTCCCGACGACAAGAACGAGAAGAGGTACCCCAGATCAACGGGAAAGGCTTAACCTTCCGCAACTTGTTCCCCCGGAGGGCCGTCCACTCATCGCGCCAGCGCGAGAGGATGCGGTGACGTAAAATAACACACGAATCTGACGAGGGAACAACAGAAGTAAAAAATCTGGGTAATAAAATCGCCGATTTCGCAGCGGCATCGGCAGACTCACTACCTGAGTTAAAGCCTTGGGATAGTTCTAGACAACATAGTGAATAATGTTTTGAAAATAATAATTGAAATAATGACCACACAAAAGTTATAAGCACACTTTTCAAAAAAATTAAATTTAGGATAAGTTAATAAAAGCAGCGAGGAGAGTGTGTTACCATTATCCTTTCCAAAGGTAATAAAACATACTATAATTTACTATTCATTATTATATGCATTTATTCACTACCATCAACAGCTCTGCCACCATTAGGCTTCTATCTTGACTTTGTTGGAAAGTTGTTTCATGCATACACACAAAGGTGCTCTGCAACTGTTGATATACGTACTTGAGGTACTCCTGAGCACACATATGACCTCTGCGGTGGTTATCAGCATCAAGCACAACGCCAACGCTGACTCTGGAACATGCCGAGCTACAAGGTCTCGACAGTTTGCTTGTTACGTGGATATGTTCCTGTTCTGCTACCCCATCCTTCAACACAACATAGCCCACAGCATCCAGCAATCGTGTTATCACATCCCTCATTAACAACACTCGCCACTCACTCAGGTCCAGGTCCTGGGGCAGCAAATCTGTCACAACCGCCATCTCCTAGAAACACAAGTCAACAAACAATGGCGCGCATTAGATCCAAGAAGACTAACACATTAGCAACAATACAAAGCCTTCATCTGGTCAAATGGACAACCTATCAGGAATTTTCTTGGTACCAAAAAACCATACTGTTTGCTGGAGGATTCCAATAATATTCAAGCACCCTTAAATTCAAATGTATGCAATTTAGAACTACAACATCCACGTAGAAGATGTCGGAAATGGTTTCCACACATCTCTTATGGCTTTAAACATGGCCACAGGTCAACAGAGCAATAACTATTATCTCTAACACATAATTGCAAAAATTGACTACCCTCATTATTGGAATTACTACTACAGTTACCTTATGGTGTTTTTAATTTTAAAAGTTTAGTGGCATTTCAACCTGAAGTTTGCAAAATTACTGATTCCTATGTAAGCTTCCTCAAAGATTTCCTTGGACTTTATCATAACTTTTCCCCAATGTCATCAAGTTTTTACTCTACAACAACATGCAACTTAATTTTGGTTTATCAGAATGGATCCCATTGTATTAAATTTATGGTAAGGCACACCTTGGCAGGGAATGTGTCTCACTTCTCTACAAGAGTTTGTTAGCACAAAGGAATCATAGATGAAGATTGTGTGTGCTGACATTATAACAGCAGGGAATCTGTCTCACTTCTCTACAAGAGCTTGTTAGCACACAGGAATCACACATGAAGATTGTGTGTGCTGACATTATAACAGCAGGGAATCTGTCTCACTTCTCTACAAGAGTTTGTTAGCACACAGGAATCATACATGAAGATGGTGTGTGCTGGCATTATAACAGCAGGGAATCTGTCTCACTTCTCTACAAGAGTTTGTTAGCACACAGGAATCACACATGAAGATTCTGTGTGCTGACATTATAACAGCAGGGAATCTGTCTCACTTCTCTACAAGAGTTTGTTAGCACACAGGAATCATACATGAAGATTGTGTGTGCTGGCATTATAACAGCAGGGAATCCGTCTCACTTCTCTACAAGAGTTTGTTAGCACACAGGAATCATACATGAAGATTCTGTGTGCTGGCATTATAACAGCAGGGAATCTGTCTCACTTCTCTACAAGAGTTTGTTAGCACACAGCAATCATACATGAAGATTCTGTGTGCTGACATTATAACAGCAGGCAATCTGTCTCACTTCTCTACAAGAGTTTGTTAGCACACAGGAATCATACATGAAGATTCTGTGTGCTGACATTATAACAGCAGGGAATCTGTCTCACTTCTCTACAAGAGTTTGTTAGCACACAGGAATCATACATGAAGATTCTGTGTGCTGACATTATAACAGCAGGGAATCTGTCTCACTTCTCTACAAGAGTTTGTTAGCAAACAAGAATCACACATGAAGATTGTGTGTGCTGGCATTATAACAGCAGGGAATCTGTCTCACTTCTCTACAAGAGTTTGTTGTCACATAGGAATCATACATGAAGATTCTGTGTACTGACATTATAACAACAGGGAATCTGTCTCACTTCTCTACAAGAGCTTGTTGTCACATAGGAATCGTACATGTTCTGTCCATTTACTCCTGCTATGTAGATGATGTAGTTGTATCCATGTTCGTATGCAACGCCAATATAGTCCACAGCTAAGTACAGAAAGTCCAGAAACAAAAAGCATTAGAGAGAAAAGAGAACCCTCTGTACGCAGGAACCAAAACAATAATTCTTAAAATTTACATACCATATTCAGCTTACTACAAATTTAGTAAAACCTTAAAAAAACACAACATAACATTGGCACCACAGAATAAACACACAATTCAGAACCTCTTAGCTTCCCCTGTCAAGGATAAAATTCCGCAACAAAAATCATGGTGTCTAGTTAATTAACTGTGACTTGGTAAAACAAGAACAATTATTGAAACCAGAAGGAAAAAACACTTCAGATGTATATCCAACAATCAGATGAACAAATCTGCCATAGCAAACCATTTTTGGACCACAAACTGACATCAACCGCAAAGTCAGACTCCTGAAATGCACCACTAATCCAACAGAACTAAAAGTTTGGATAAACATACACATGAAAATGGTAATGAGGTTTGAAATCAACAATCTAAGCAGCTTCATCATGGACCTAAATTCCTGGCAAAAAGCTGAAGATGAAAGCAAGCGGTGCTTTTGAAACATGCTCCATTAATTTGAAATAAGTGAAGTTTTAGTGTATGCACTTACTACTCAAGCTTCAATTAATTTATTGTTTTCTTTCACTGTTTCTAACTTCTGAAGAACACTTCAATTATTCGTCTGTACTTAAAAGAATTCTAGTAGTCAAATTAACAAAGAAAAATCTAATTTTTTTGGACACAAAGATCAAATGCAATCCGGTTTACGTGTTTTGGTAGTTTTTCAGATTGTTCATTTTATCAGTTTTATAAATTTTTGAAAAATAGACCAAAATTGCAACTCTTTTGCACATGGTGGTTTTGAAATTAGATTACATCAAGTAGAGAGTGTGTGTGTGATTTTTCTTTACTTGATTTTGTGGAGAAAATAGGATTTTATTTGATGGAGGAATAAAATGTCAAAGTTGGAAATTTTTAACATTTTGCTTTAATTACTCATTTTCGGTTCACTTTTTATGACTTCACGAATTTATTTCTTCAGGAGTTTAATTCATATGTAGATGAAAGAGTGTGGATGTATGCAAAAAAAACAACAAAAAAAAACCAATGCATGAAAAATAATTTTGAACACACCATGCACAAAAGTTGGAATTTTTAAATATTTTTCAAATATTTATATAACTGATAAAATGAACCAACTGAAAAACTGCCAAAACACAAACCGTATTACCATTTCATCTTTATGTCCAAAAGAATTATATTTTTCCACATTAATTTGGCAGCTAGAATTGTTTAAAGTGCACATGAACACTTTCTTGAGGGGGTGTACACTAAGAGAGAAAGTGCTGTCCAGCTCTACTGATATTTATAAGAATATCTTTCTTGATGGCTACACTTGGTGTCTAGGAATCTTCATATTCATTATAATACATTGTTGTTAGAGGTTTCTGTGCTATGTGAAAGCCGTGTAGCATTTAGGTTTACTAAATGACCACGGCACCAAAGAGAAGGACAAATGTTAAAATTTGTTGTCCTTAGATTATGTGAAAAATTGCTCGACCATTTTCATTTTCCTTCCAGTGGCAAAACATGCAAGCTAAATACCATTTCCAGGACTTGAAAGACTGCTAGGGAAAGGTTACGCAAATCAGAATTAAGACTGGTTCATAAAAAACAAGAACCATAGAGTTAATATACATATATTAGGTGAGCATTCAGCTCTTCTGGTTCCTGGGAACAGGAAAGACTTTTATTTCTCATTCTCGTTCTTCCCAGGCACCATTACATTCACTGTAAACATTACTGAAGGCAGCCATAGAGCTCTCTCTAGAAAATGAAACTGCAGCAAATGTGTATCCTGACTCCCTCGATGATGATGATGATGAGATGCAGTTTAAGGGCGCTAAACAGCTAAGGTCATCAGCGTCCTTACAAAGTATAAGATGTACTGTCCAAAAATAAAAGTCCGATAAAAAACCGCATAATTAAAAACGGGACACAAGCCCACGAGTCCAAAAGGTAAAAAACAAAACACCAAATACCAAAAACGAACACACTAAAACCATGGTCAATAAAAGAGTAAAACAATGTGTCAAGAACTGTAGAATGTCAGGGACACGCCCCATTAAAAAACAAGATAATATCACACAGTCAAAAGACGCTCAGGGCATCAAATGCGTCTGGAAAATCCAATGTCATTGATAAAACGTAAAAGACACTCTACAGCACGCGCGTCGTCTGCCAAAACGTTGGCTAGGCCAACAGGCAGACCAACACAAACGCGCAAAGGAGCTAAAACTTGACACTCTGCTAAAATATGACGCACCGTTAAGGGTGCATCACACTGCTCACAGAGTGGTGCGGGGTCACCACTGAGCAAGTATCTGTGGCTAAAAAGACAATGTCCGATTCGTAAGCGAGCTAAAATTGCCTGTTCCCGACGACACGAACGAGAAGAGGTACCCCAGATCAACGGGAGAGGCTTAACCTCCCGCAACTTGTTCCCTCGGAGGGCCGTCCACTCATCCCTCCAAAGCAGGAGGATGCAGCTACGTAAAATAACAAACAAATCTGTGGAGGGAACAACAGAAGTAAAAGAACTGGGTAATCAAATCGCCGATTTGGCAGCGGCGTCGGCAGACTCGTTACCTGAGATGCCCACATGACCTGGAATCCACATGAAGGAGACGCTGATGCCAGAGACACCAAGCGAGTGGAGCAGGTCATGTATGCGCTGTACGAGTAGGTGCTAATGGTACAGCGTGTTAATACTCTGAAGGGCACTCAGAGAGTCCGTACAAATAACACAGTGCCGCAAGCCGTGCCGCTGAATGTATAAAACAGATTGATAAATGCTAAAAATTTCGGCGGTAAAAATTGAACATTGTCCAGGTAAACGAAACGTAAAACTACATTGACCAAAAACAAAGGCACATCCAACTCCAGCATCAGTCTTAGATCCATCGGTAGAAATAAAATGAAAATCCCCGAATTGCGCCCGGACTTCTAAAAAAGCCGATCTAAAGACTGAAGAAGGGGTCTCAGTCTTCGACATCGACGTTAGCCCAAGCTGACAGTGGGCCTCAGCGCGCAACCATGGAGGAAAAAGCGTTTCCCCCCTGGGAAGGGCCGGCGCTGGCGGAACGTCTAAATGCCGAAGGAGTTGTCGAAATCGAACCCCTGGAGGTAGTAATGCAGAGGAGCTAACGAAATATTGTCGACCAAGCGAATCCTCGTAAAACAAATCGAAGGACGGGTGGTTAGGCAAGCTTGAGAGCGACAAGCATAGCTGCACAAAAGGATCTCACGCCGGAAGGACAGCGGAGGCTCTGCAGCTTCTGCGTACAAACTGGGCACAGGGCTAGTTGGAAAGGCCCCTGTAGCGACTCTTATCCCACGATGGTGAATGGCATTCAATCGAGGTAACACAGATGGACGTGCCGACGAATAAACAATACACCCGTAATCAAGCTTGGATCGGACCAAAGAGCGATAAATGCGAAGAAGGACGGTCCGATCAGCTCCCCAGGATGTGCCACTTAAAACACGTAAAAGATTAAGAGAACGGTCACACTTTGCTTTTAAAAACGAAATGTGCGAAATCCAGCTCAGCTTTCTATCAAATATCAACCCCAAAAATTTCGCCTCGTCTGCAAAGGGAAGTATCCCTGGCCCAAGATGGAGAGAGGGCGGAGGGAAATACTTCCGGCTCCACCAATTGATACAGACGGATTTCTCGGCGGAGAAATTAAAGCTGTTGGCGTTACTCCAGGCGTAGAGACGGTCGATACAGCTCTGGAGACGGCGTTCGAGTAGACAGGTCCGCCGTGAACTGCAATAAATGGCAAAATCGTCAACAAAAAGGGACGATGAAATGCCAGGTGGAATACAATCAACAATGGGGTTGATAGCAATTGCAAAATGTGTGACAATGAGCACAGAGCCCTGCGGTACTCCGTTCTCTTGAATAAAACGACTAGATAAAACCGAGCACACACGTACACGAAAGACACGGTCCGTCATAAATTCCCGAAGAAATATGGGAAGACGACCGCGGATATTCCATGCGTGAAGTGTACGTAAAATGGCGCCCCTCCAACAAGTGTCGTAAGCTTTCTCCAGGTCAAAAAACACAGCCACGGTTTGACACTTTCTCAGAAATCCATTTATAATATGCGTCGACAGGGACACCAGGTGGTCGACGGTAGAGCGATATCGACGAAATCCGCACTGAGCGTTCACTAGAAGTTTCTGAGACTCAAGCCACCATGTCAACCGCCCGTTGATCATGCGCTCCATCACCTTGCAAATGCAACTGGTGAGGGAGATAGGGCGGTAGCTGGAAGGTAGTTGGCGATCCTTCTCAGGCTTAAGTATAGGGACAATGGTGGCTTCGCGCCAAACGGAAGGAAAAACGCCGTCTTGCCAAATACGGTTATAGACCTGTAAGAGAAAGAGTTTACTGTCGGCTGAAAGGTTCTTTAACATAAGGACATGAATGCCGTCCGGGCCAGGAGCGGAGTGCCTAGAGCAATGAAGAGCGTGCTCCAGCTCCCTCATTGTGAAAAGTTCATTATAACACTCATTATTAGCAGACCGAAAATTAAAGGTGTCGGAATCCAGCGGGTCTTTGATAGAGCGAAAGCCGGCGGAATAATGGTCTGAACTGGAAACCGCCTCAAAGGCAGCACCCAGAGTGTTAGCGATGGCAGCCGGATCCACTATAGTGGCATTGGAAACCTGAAGGCCAGAAACAGTACAATGCGACACTTTACCTGAGAAGCGACGAAGTTTATCCCAAACAACAGATGAAGGCGTAAATCGATTAAAGGACTCGACAAAACGAGTCCACGACGCCTTCTTGCTATCCTGAATATAGCGACGAGCCCTGGCGCGCGATTGTTTAAAAGTCACCAAATTATCAAGTGTAGGGTGTCGCCGAAACACCCTAAGCGCAGTTCTACGGGCACGAACGGCGTCCCGACAATCCTCGTTCCACCACGGAACAGGCGGTCGCCGAGGTTGAGAGGATGAACGGGGAATTGCACGTTCGGCGGCAGAGAAAACCGTAGACGTAAGGTGCTGCACTAGTTGGTTAATGTTGGCGAAGGGCTGGTTGTCAGAATGTACGAGGCTGGAATACAAGCTCCAATCGGCTTTTGTGAATATCCAGGTAGGTACTCTGGAATGCTGTACGTGGTGTGACAGAAGAGAAACGATGCAGGGGTAATGGTCGCTGGAGTAGGTGTCAGCGACGACGTTGCACTGAAGACGAACAGCAAGCTGGAGTGAGCAAATGGCAAGGTCTAAGTGAAAAATAGGTTCACCGGTATTGAGGATGGAAAGATTGAACTGGTAAAAATGTCGGAAAGAAGAGTTCCCCTCGCACAAGCCCTTGGCCAACCCCACAGTGGGTGATGGGCATTAAAATCTCCCAACAGAAGAAATGGTGTTGGGAGAGCGGACAGGAGAGCTCGAATGTCCGCGGGAGCGAGGGGAGACGATGGAGGTGAATACACAGAGCAAACAGAAAACAAAAAGCCGGGTAAGTGAAGGCGAACGGCAACAGCTTGCAAGTCGGATGTAAGTGTGACAGGTTTAAAATGAACGTCGTTACGCACTAACAACATGACACCTCCATGAGGAGGAGTACCCTCCCCCGGTTCAAGGTCGTAGCGAACCGGAGTATATCCTCGGAGATCAAAAGGATCGTGAGGGCGAAGCTTGGTCTCCTGCAAACACACGACCATAGGTGAATGGGAATGCAATAAAAGTTGCAGTTCCGCCCTATGCGATCGTACACCACGTACATTCCAGGTCAGGATAGCCATTAAGAAAAAGGGATAAACTGTCTACTTAGAAGGGCGGCTTAAAATTACCTTTGGTTTAACCTTTGGGCTCGGGCTTTTGGTATGGAGTTGGTGAGACTCCATAGCCTCCTCGAAGGGAGGGCCCACGCGCTCAGAGCCAGAAACCGATTCTGACTCCCTCGGTTCTAGTGAAAGTGTCATCTGTAGTTTGTTTATATGTAACTCAGAAACAACAGCAGCTTTAATGTATGCTATTAATAAAGTGATGAAGCTTGGTACAACTAGACGAATCAGAAATAGTAATCAATTAGAAATTGTTTACTCTATCAAATTTTGACATTGGCTAACCTGCATTATGTTGGCGAAATTAGAAGCAGGTGAAAAAAGTTTACTGGTCAGTTACAAACAAATGAGGAAAATCAACTTTCTACTTTGTTATTGATATACACTCCTGTTCTCATTAAAGGGTAATTTGGATGCAGTGGTAGTAGGGAATTGTTCTTGAAAATCCCCCCACCCCAAAGTACCAACAAGATGGAGCAAGCCTGAAGTGGAATCATTTTTCCCCCAGTTCATTTCAAAAGGATTATAGCCCCAGCGCAGCACCTGTGGGTAACCTTAAAGTAACAAACCATGCACCCTTAATGAGTTGCCAGTGACATCATGTTTAAAAGCTGAGGAATCATTTGCAGCATCACCTTTCATTTCCCCTCCAATTACCATTTTCACACAACAATTTGTGGCACCCGTTGCATATTAACTGCACTGTAGACGTTGACATTTCAATGGAAATATGGCTTTGAGACTCCCTAAATTAAAAACAAAGTCATTTTTAGAAAAAGGTAGTCTATGAACAGTAACTAAAACAAAACAAAAAGTCGGTATATACTAAACTTGGTATTTAATTTCAGTATCTTTCAAGGATGTGGCTTGAAAATTTTAAACAAACCCCCCCCCCAATCCCAAACTACCTTCACATATAACATTTTTTTTGGAAATATTTTATTTTATCAAAAATTGATCTAACAGTTTTTATTGAAATATCATATGTTCAAGATAATTTCAAGACTAATGAAATGTATACCTTGAATTTTTTGGAAATAGTGTGTAAAATCTGAATGACGTTCATATAATCAGTAAATCATAAGAGAGAGACAAAATCTCACTACACAAAAAATGCACATCTCATTAACACTCACAATTCACTTTTTTCTTTCTTTTTTTTTCACCCTTTCTTTCTTGTGCATGCAGAGAACAACATTTTTTAAAGCTATTACACAACGAAAAGATTTGACTATCAATTTAGCCTACTGTATTCTTCTTATATTTACAACAAAATGTGTAAACATGTGATGCAAGTTCATCTGTATTAACAAGTAGAAGAATAAGCTTTTGTAACAATAGTTTGTAGAACGGTGAGTAGAGAAAGTGATGTGAATGCAACAAATCCAAGATTACATATGAAGCCAAAGACACAAACGAGGATTGCATCTTATACTGAAAACAATGTAACTGATAGGACATATTACCACATTTAACATGGCCAGGCCATGACTAGTGATGTCTTTGGTGAAACACAATGCTTCCTTTACCCAAGCACAAAATTAATATACAAGACTGCCAAACATACATTCTTAATTAGAAAAAAAAAAATACATAGATCACGATATAAGCACAAAATTATTAAAATATTACACATAGGAATTCAGCAACACAGGTAAGGATATGATACATCCAAATTTAGGATATCATGCATAATAGCGGCTGTCGTCTGCTAGCAGTGGCCTGGGCATGGCTTAAGGAGTTCGGGCATTGCCAACCGTGCGGAAGATAACAACTTAGTAACACGAAATTTGCAATGTGGCACGGTAATTTCAAACACGCAATTTTTCAATTTGTTACACTGCATTGAAGCACACTTATTGTACAAAGTTCACCAAACCTGCATGTGATTCATACCCCATGAAAATGCTGTTTTTTCAGGGCAAACACATTATCGTAAACATACGTTATTACACAGAAGTGGTGGTAGCTTTCTTGTCATTGTCCTTGAACCACAAACACTCATTGTTGTAAATTAGGTGAAATATCAGTAGCATACGTTATTACACAGAAGTGGTGGTAGCTTTCTTGTCATTGTCCTTGAACCATGTACACTCATTGTTGTAAATTAGGTGAAATATCAGCAGCATACGTTATTACACAGAAGTGGTGGTAGCTTTCTTGTCATTGTCCTTGAACCACAAACACTCATTGTTGTAAATTAGGTGAAATATCAGTAGCATACGTTATTACACAGAAGTGGTGGTAGCTTTCTTGTCATTGTCCTTGAACCACAAACACTCATTGTTGTAAATTAGGTGAAATATCAGCAGCATACATTATTACACAGAAGCAGTGGTAGCTTTCTTGTCATTGTCCTTGAACCACAAACACTCATTGTTGTAAATTAGGTGAAATATCAGTAGCATACGTTATTACACAGAAGTGGTGGTAGCTTTCTTGTCATTGTCCTTGAACCATGTACACTCATTGTTGTAAATTAGGTGAAATATCAGTAGCATACGTTATAACACAGAAGTGGTGGCAGCATTGTTGTCATTGTCCTTGAACCACAAACACTCATTGTTGTAAATTAGGTGAAATATCAGTAGCATACGTTATTACACAGAAGTGGTGGTAGCTTTCATGTCATTGTCCTTGAACCATGTACACTCATTGTTGTAAATTAGGTGAAATATCAGTAGCTTACGTTATTACACAGAAGTGGTGGTAGCTTTCTTGTCATTGTCCTTGAACCACAAACACTCATTGTTGTAAATTAGGTGAAATATCAGTAGCATACGTTATAACACAGAAGTGGTGGTAGCTTTCTTGTCATTGTCCTTGAACCACAGACACACATTGTTGTAAATTAGGTGAAATATCAGCAGCATACGTTATTACACAGAAGTGGTGGTAGCTTTCTTGTCATTGTCCTTGAACCATGTACACTCATTGTTGTAAATTAGGTGAAATATCAGTAGCATACGATATAAAACAGAAGTGGTGGCAGCATTGTTGTCATTGTCCTTGAACCATGTACACTCATTGTTGTAAATTAGGTGAAATATCAGTAGCTTACGTTATTACACAGAAGTGGTGGTAGCTTTCTTGTCATTGTCCTTGAAACACAAACACTCATTGTTGTAAATTAGGTGAAATATCAGTAGCATACGTTATTACACAGAAGTGGTGGTAGCTTTCTTGTCATTGTCCTTGAAACACAAACACTCATTGTTGTAAATTAGGTGAAATATCAGTAGCTTACGTTATTACACAGAAGTGGTGGCAGCATTGTTGTCATTGTCCTTGAAACACAAACACTCATTGTTGTAAATTAGGTGAAATATCAGTAGCATACGTTATTACACAGAAGTGGTGGTAGCTTTCTTGTCATTGTCCTTGAACCACAAACACTCATTGTTGTAAATTAGGTGAAATATCAGTAGCATACGATATAACACAGAAGTGGTGGCAGCATTGTTGTCATTGTCCTTGAACCATGTACACTCATTGTTGTAAATTAGGTGAAATATCAGTAGCTTACGTTATTACACAGAATGGTGGTAGCTTTCTTGTCATTGTCCTTGAACCATGTACACACATTGTTGTAAATTAGGTGAAATATCAGCAGCATACGTTATTACACAGAAGTGGTGGTAGCTTTCTTGTCATTGTCCTTGAACCACAAACACTCATTGTTGTAAATTAGGTGAAATATCAGTAGCATACGTTATTACACAGAAGTGGTGGTAGCTTTCTTGTCATTGTCCTTGAACCACAAACACTCATTGTTGTAAATTAGGTGAAATATCAGCAGCATACGTTATTACACAGAAGTGGTGGTAGCTTTCTTGTCATTGTCCTTGAACCACAAACACTCATTGTTGTAAATTAGGTGAAATATCAGTAGCATACGTTATTACACAGAAGTGGTGGTAGCTTTCTTGTCATTGTCCTTGAACCACAAACACACATTGTTGTAAATTAGGTGAAATATCAGTAGCATACGTTATTACACAGAAGTGGTGGTAGCTTTCTTGTCATTGTCCTTGAACCACAAACACTCATTGTTGTAAATTAGGTGAAATATCAGTAGCATACGTTATTACACAGAAGTGGTGGTAGCGTTCTTGTCATTGTCCTTGAACCATGTACAAACATTGTTGTAAATTAGGTGAAATATCAGTAGCATACATTATAACACAGAAGTGGTGGTAGCTTTCTTGTCATTGTCCTTGAACCATGTACACTCATTGTTGTAAATTAGGTTAATATCAGTAGCATACGTTATTACACAGAAGTGGTGGCAGCATTGTTGTAATTGTCCTTGAACCATAGACACTCATTGTTGTAAATTAGGTGAAATATCAGTAGCATACGTTATTACACAGAAGTGGTGGTAGCTTTCTTGTCATTGTCCTTGAACCACAAACACTCATTGTTGTAAATTAGGTGAAATATCAGTAGCATACATTATTACACAGAAGTGGTGGTAGCTTTCTTGTCATTGTCCTTGAACCATGTACACTCATTGTTGTAAATTAGGTTAATATCAGTAGCATACGTTATTACACAGAAGTGGTGGTAGCTTTCTTGTCATTGTCCTTGAACCATGTACACTCATTGTTGTAAATTAGGTTAATATCAGTAGCATACGTTATTACACAGAAGTGGTGGTAGCTTTCTTGTCATTGTCCTTGAACCATGTACACTCATTGTTGTAAATTAGGTGAAATATCAGTAGCATACGTTATTACACAGAAGTGGTGGTAGCTTTCTTGTCATTGTCCTTGAACCACAAACACTCATTGTTGTAAATTAGGTGAAATATCAGTAGCATACGTTATTACACAGAAGTGGTGGTAGCTTTCTTGTCATTGTCCTTGAAACATGTACAAACATTGTTGTAAATTAGGTGAAATATCAGTAGCATACATTATTACACAGAAGTGGTGGTAGCTTTCTTGTCATTGTCCTTGAACCACAAACACTCATTGTTGTAAATTAGGTGAAATATCAGCAGCATACGTTATTACACAGAAGTGGTGGTAGCTTTCTTGTCATTGTCCTTGAACCATGTACACTCATTGTAGTAAATTAGGTGAAATATCAGTAGCATACATTATAACACAGAAGTGGTGGTAGCTTTCTTGTCATTGTCCTTGAACCACAAACACTCATTGTTGTAAATTAGGTGAAATATCAGTAGCATACGTTATTACACAGAAGTGGTGGTAGCTTTCTTGTCATTGCCCTTGAACAACAAACACTCATTGTTGTAAATTAGGTGAAATATCAGTAGCATACGTTATTACACAGAAGTGGTGGTAGCTTTCTTGTCATTGTCCTTGAACCACAGACACTCATTGTTGTAAATTAGGTGAAATATCAGTAGCATACATTATAACACAGAAGTGGTGGCAGCATTGTTGTCATTGTCCTTGAACCACAGACACTCATTGTTGTAAATTAGGTGAAATATCAGTAGCTTACGTTATTACACAGAAGTGGTGGCAGCTTTCTTGTCATTGTCCTTGAACCACAAACACTCATTGTTGTAAATTAGGTGAAATATCAGTAGCATACGTTATAACACAGAAGTGGTGGCAGCATTGTTGTCATTGTCCTTGAACCATGTACACTCATTGTTGTAAATTAGGTGAAATATCAGTAGCTTACGTTATTACACAGAAGTGGTGGCTGCTTTCTTGTCATTGTCCTTGAACCACAAACACTCATTGTTGTAAATTAGGTGAAATATCAGTAGCATATGTTATAACACAGAAGTGGTGGCAGCATTGTTGTCATTGTCCTTGAACCATGTACACTCATTGTTGTAAATTAGGTGAAATATCAGTAGCTTACGTTATTACACAGAAGTGGTGGCAGCTTTCTTGTCATTGTCCTTGAACCACAAACACTCATTGTTGTAAATTAGGTGAAATATCAGTAGCATACGTTATAACACAGAAGTGGTGGCAGCTTTCTTGTCATTGTCCTTGAACCATGTACACTCATTGTTGTAAATTAGGTGAAATATCAGTAGCATACGTTATTTCACAGAAGTGGTGGTAGCTTTCTTGTCATTGTCCTTGAACCACAAACACCCATTGTTGTAAATTAGGTGAAATATCAGTAGCATACGTTATAACACAGAAGTGGTGGTAGCTTTCTTGTCATTGTCCTTGAACCACAGACACACATTGTTGTAAATTAGGTGAAATATCAGTAGCATACGTTATAACACAGAAGTGGTGGCAGCTTTCTTGTCATTGTCCTTGAACCACAAACACTCATTGTTGTAAATTAGGTGAAATATCAGTAGCATACGTTATAACACAGAAGTGGTGGCAGCTTTCTTGTCATTGTCCTTGAACCATGTACACTCATTGTTGTAAATTAGGTGAAATATCAGTAGCATACGTTATTACACAGAAGTGGTGGTAGCTTTCTTGTCATTGTCCTTGAACCACAAACACCCATTGTTGTAAATTAGGTGAAATATCAGTAGCATACGTTATAACACAGAAGTGGTGGTAGCTTTCTTGTCATTGTCCTTGAACCACAGACACACATTGTTGTAAATTAGGTGAAATATCAGTAGCATACGTTATAACACAGAAGTGGTGGTAGCTTTCTTGTCATTGTCCTTGAACCACAAACACTCATTGTTGTAAATTAGGTGAAATATCAGTAGCTTACGTTATTACACAGAAGTGGTGGCAGCTTTCTTGTCATAGTCCTTGAACCACAGACACTCATTGTTGTAAATTAGGTGAAATATCAGTAGCTTACGTTATTACACGGAAGTGGTGGTAGCTTTCTTGTCATTGTCCTTGAACCACAAACACTCATTGTTGTAAATTAGGTGAAATATCAGTAGCACACGTTATTACACGGAAGTGGTGGTAGCTTTCTTGTCATTGTCCTTGAACCACAGACACTCATTGTTGTAAATTAGGTGAAATATCAGTAGCATACGTTATTACACGGAAGTGGTGGTAGCTTTCTTGTCATTGTCCTTGAACCACAGACACTCATTGTTGTAAATTAGGTGAAATATCAGTAGCATACGTTATAACACAGAAGTGGTGGTAGCTTTCTTGTCATTGTCCTTGAACCATGTACACACATTGTTGTAAATTAGGTGAAATATCAGTAGCTTACGTTATTACACGGAAGTGGTGGTAGCTTTCTTGTCATTGTGCTTGAACCACAAACACTCATTGTTGTAAATTAGGTGAAATATCAGTAGCTTACGTTATTACACGGAAGTGGTGGTAGCTTTCTTGTCATTGTCGTTGAACCACAAACACTCAATGTTGTAAATTAGGTGAAATATCAGTAGCATACGTTATAACACAGAAGTGGTGGTAGCTTTCTTGTCATTGTCCTTGAACCATGTACACACATTGTTGTAAATTAGGTGAAATATCAGTAGCTTACGTTATTACACGGAAGTGGTGGTAGCTTTCTTGTCATTGTGCTTGAACCACAAACACTCATTGTTGTAAATTAGGTGAAATATCAGTAGCTTACGTTATTACACGGAAGTGGTGGTAGCTTTCTTGTCATTGTCGTTGAACCACAAACACTCAATGTTGTAAATTAGGTGAAATATCAGTAGCATACGTTATAACACAGAAGTGGTGGTAGCTTTCTTGTCATTGTCCTTGAACCACAGACACACATTGTTGTAAATTAGGTGAAATATCAGTAGCATACGTTATAACACGGAAGTGGTGGTAGCTTTCTTGTCATTGTCCTTAAACCACAGACACACATTGTTGTAAATTAAGTGAAATATCAGTAGCTTACGTTATAACACGGAAGTGGTGGTAGCTTTCTTGTCATTGTCCTTGAACCACAGACACACATTGTTGTAAATTAGGTGAAATATCAGTAGCATACGTTATAACACAGAAGTGGTGGTAGCTTTCTTGTCATTGTCCTTGAACCACAAACACTCATTGTTGTAAATTAGGTGAAATATCAGCAGCATACGTTATTACACAGAAGTGGTGGTAGCTTTCTTGTCATTGTCCTTGAACCACAAACACTCATTGTTGTAAATTAGGTGAAATATCAGTAGCATACGTTATTACACAGAAGTGGTGGTAGCTTTCTTGTCATTGTCCTTGAACCACAAACACTCATTGTTGTGAATTAGGTGAAATATCAGCAGCATACATTATTACACAGAAGCAGTGGTAGCTTTCTTGTCATTGTCCTTGAACCACAAACACTCATTGTTGTAAATTAGGTGAAATATCAGTAGCATACGTTATTACACAGAAGTGGTGGTAGCTTTCTTGTCATTGTCCTTGAACCATGTACACTCATTGTTGTAAATTAGGTGAAATATCAGTAGCATACGTTATAACACAGAAGTGGTGGTAGCTTTCATGTCATTGTCCTTGAACCATGTACACTCATTGTTGTAAATTAGGTGAAATATCAGTAGCTTACGTTATTACACAGAAGTGGTGGTAGCTTTCTTGTCATTGTCCTTGAACCACAAACACTCATTGTTGAAAATTAGGTGAAATATCAGTAGCATACGTTATAACACAGAAGTGGTGGTAGCTTTCTTGTCATTGTCCTTGAACCACAGACACACATTGTTGTAAATTAGGTGAAATATCAGCAGCATACGTTATTACACAGAAGTGGTGGTAGCTTTCTTGTCATTGTCCTTGAACCACAAACACTCATTGTTGTAAATTAGGTGAAATATCAGTAGCATACGTTATTACACAGAAGTGGTGGTAGCTTTCTTGTCATTGTCCTTGAACCACAAACACTCATTGTTGTAAATTAGGTGAAATATCAGTAGCATACGTTATTACACAGAAGTGGTGGTAGCTTTCTTGTCATTGTCCTTGAACCATGTACAAACATGGTTGTAAATTAGGTGAAATATCAGTAGCATACATTATTACACAGAAGTGGTGGTAGCTTTCTTGTCATTGTCCTTGAACCACAAACACTCATTGTTGTAAATTAGGTGAAATATCAGTAGCATACGTTATTACACAGAAGTGGTGGTAGCTTTCTTGTCATTGTCCTTGAACCATGTACACTCATTGTTGTAAATTAGGTGAAATATCAGTAGCATACGTTATAACACAGAAGTGGTGGCAGCATTGTTGTCATTGTCCTTGAACCATGTACACTCATTGTTGTAAATTAGGTGAAATATCAGTAGCTTACGTTATTACACAGAAGTGGTGGTAGCTTTCTTGTCATTGTCCTTGAACCATGTACACTCATTGTTGTAAATTAGGTGAAATATCAGTAGCTTACGTTATTACACAGAAGTGGTGGTAGCTTTCTTGTCATTGTCCTTGAACCATGTACACACAT
The DNA here is from genome assembly GCA_030765065.1 of Deroplatys truncata. Taxonomy (NCBI): domain Eukaryota; kingdom Metazoa; phylum Arthropoda; class Insecta; order Mantodea; family Mantidae; genus Deroplatys; species Deroplatys truncata. Next base: position 3,682,658 of record CM060984.1, read on the forward strand.
TGTTGTAAATTAGGTGAAATATCAGCAGCATACGTTATTACACAGAAGTGGTGGTAGCTTTCTTGTCATTGTCCTTGAACCACAAACACTCATTGTTGTAAATTAGGTGAAATATAAGTAGCATACGTTATTACACAGAAGTGGTGGTAGCTTTCTTGTCATTGTCCTTGAACCACAAACACACATTGTTGTAAATTAGGTGAAATATCAGTAGCATACGTTATTACACAGAAGTGGTGGTAGCTTTCTTGTCATTGTCCTTGAACCACAAACACTCATTGTTGTAAATTAGGTGAAATATCAGTAGCATACGTTATTACACAGAAGTGGTGGTAGCTTTCTTGTCATTGTCCTTGAACCATGTACACTCATTGTTGTAAATTAGGTTAATATCAGTAGCATACATTATAACACAGAAGTGATGGTAGCTTTCTTGTCATTGTCCTTGAACCACAAACACTCATTGTTGTAAATTAGGTGAAATATCAGTAGCATAGATTATTACACAGAAGTGGTGGTAGCTTTCTTGTCATTGTCCTTGAACCATGTACACTCATTGTTGTAAATTAGGTTAATATCAGTAGCATACGTTATTACACAGAAGTGGTGGTAGCTTTCTTGTCATTGTCCTTGAACCATGTACACTCATTGTTGTAAATTAGGTTAATATCAGTAGCATACGTTATTACACAGAAGTGGTGGTAGCTTTCTTGTCATTGTCCTTGAACCATGTACACACATTGTTGTAAATTAGGTGAAATATCAGTAGCATACGTTATTACACAGAAGTGGTGGTAGCTTTCTTGTCATTGTCCTTGAACCACAAACACTCATTGTTGTAAATTAGGTGAAATATCAGTAGCATACGTTATTACACAGAAGTGGTGGTAGCTTTCTTGTCATTGTCCTTGAACCACAAACACTCATTGTTGTAAATTAGGTGAAATATCAGTAGCATACGTTATTACACAGAAGTGGTGGTAGCTTTCTTGTCATTGTCCTTGAACCATGTACAAACATTGTTGTAAATTAGGTGAAATATCAGTAGCATACATTATTACACAGAAGTGGTGGTAGCTTTCTTGTCATTGTCCTTGAACCACAAACACTCATTGTTGTAAATTAGGTGAAATATCAGTAGCATACGTTATTACACAGAAGTGGTGGTACCTTTCTTGTCATTGTCCTTGAACCATGTACACTCATTGTTGTAAATTAGGTGAAATATCAGTAGCATACGTTATTACACAGAATCAGTGGTAGCTTTCTTGTCATTGTCCTTGAACCATGTACACTCATTGTTGTAAATTAGGTGAAATATCAGTAGCATACATTATTACACAGAAGTGGTGGTAGCTTTCATGTCATTGTCCTTGAACCATGTACACTCATTGTTGTAAATTAGGTGAAATATCAGTAGCATACATTATAACACAGAAGTGGTGGTAGCTTTCATGTCATTGTCCTTGAACCATGTACACTCATTGTTGTAAATTAGGTGAAATATCAGTAGCATACGTTATTACACAGAAGTGGTGGCAGCTTTCTTGTCATAGTCCTTGAACCACAGACACTCGTTGTTGTAAATTAGGTGAAATATCAGTAGCATACGTTATTACACAGAATCAGTGGTAGCTTTCTTGTCATTGTCCTTGAACCATGTACACTCATTGTTGTAAATTAGGTGAAATATCAGTAGCATACATTATTACACAGAAGTGGTGGTAGCTTTCATGTCATTGTCCTTGAACCATGTACACTCATTGTTGTAAATTAGGTGAAATATCAGTAGCATACATTATTACACAGAAGTGGTGGTAGCTTTCATGTCATTGTCCTTGAACCATGTACACTCATTGTTGTAAATTAGGTGAAATATCAGTAGCATACATTATTACACAGAAGTGGTGGTAGCTTTCATGTCATTGTCTTTGAACCATGTACACTCATTGTTGTAAATTAGGTGAAATATCAGTAGCATACGTTATAACACAGAAGTGGTGGCAGCATTGTTGTCATTGTCCTTGAACCATGTACACTCATTGTTGTAAATTAGGTGAAATATCAGTAGCATACGTTATTACACAGAAGTGGTGGTAGCTTTCATGTCATTGTCCTTGAACCACAAAAACTCATTGTTGTAAATTAGGTGAAATATCAGTAGCATACGTTATTACACAGAAGTGGTGGTAGCTTTCTTGTCATTGTCCTTGAAACACAAAAACTCATTGTTGTAAATTAGGTGAAATATCAGTAGCATACGTTATTACACAGAAGTGGTGGTAGCTTTCATGTCATTGTCCTTGAACCATGTACACTCATTGTTGTAAATTAGGTGAAATATCAGTAGCATACATTATTACACAGAAGTGGTGGTAGCTTTCTTGTCATTGTCCTTGAACCATGTACACTCATTGTTGTAAATTAGGTGAAATATCAGTAGCATACATTATAACACAGAAGTGGTGGTAGCTTTCTTGTCATTGTCCTCGAACCATGTACACTCATTGTTGTAAATTAGGTGAAATATCAGTAGCATACATTATTACACAGAAGTGGTGGTAGCTTTCATGTCATTGTCCTTGAACCATGTACACTCATTGTTGTAAATTAGGTGAAATATCAGTAGCATACATTATTACACAGAAGTGGTGGCAGCATTGTTGTCATTGTCCTTGAACCATGTACACTCATTGTTGTAAATTAGGTGAAATATCAGTAGCATACGTTATTACACAGAAGTGGTGGTAGCTTTCTTGTCATTGTCCTTGAACCACAGACACTCATTGTTGTAAATTAGGTGAAATATCAGTAGCATACGTTATTACACAGAAGTGGTGGTAGCTTTCTTGTCATTGTCCTTGAACCACAAACACACATTGTTGTAAATTAGGTGAAATATCAGTAGCTTACGTTATTACACAGAAGTGGTGGTAGCTTTCTTGTCATTGTCCTTGAACCATGTACACTCATTGTTGTAAATTAGGTGAAATATCAGTAGCATACGTTATTACACAGAATCAGTGGTAGCTTTCTTGTCATTGTCCTTGAACCACAAACACTCATTGTAGTAAATTAGGTGAAATATCAGTAGCATACGTTATAACACAGAAGTGGTGGCAGCATTGTTGTCATTGTCCTTGAACCACAGACACTCATTGTTGTAAATTAGGTGAAATATCAGTAGCATACATTATTACACAGAAGTGGTGGCAGCATTGTTGTCATTGTCCTTGAACCACAGACACTCATTGTTGTAAATTAGGTGAAATATCAGTAGCATACGTTATTACACAGAAGTGGTGGTAGCTTTCTTGTCATTGTCCTTGAACCACAAACACTCATTGTTGTAAATTAGGTGAAATATCAGTAGCATACATTATAACACAGAAGTGGTGGTAGCTTTCTTGTCATTGTCCTTGAACCATGTACACTCATTGTTGTAAATTAGGTGAAATATCAGTAGCATACGTTATTACACAGAAGTGGTGGTAGCTTCCTTGTCATTGTCCTTGAACCATGTACACTCATTGTTGTAAATTAGGTGAAATATTAGTAGCATACGTTATTATTCAGAAGTGGTGGCAGCATTGTTGTAATTGTCCTTGAACCATAGACACTCATTGTTGTAAATTAGGTGAAATATCAGTAGCATACGTTATTACACAGAAGCAGTGGTAGCTTTCTTGTCATTGTCCTTGAACCATGTACACTCATTGTTGTAAATTAGGTGAAATATCAGCAGCATACGTTATTACACAGAAGTGGTGGTAGCTTTCTTGTCATTGTCCTTGAACCATGTACACTCATTGTTGTAAATTAGGTGAAATATCAGTAGCATACGTTATTACACAGAAGTGGTGGTAGCTTTCTTGTCATTGTCCTTGAACCATGTACACTCATTGTTGTAAATTAGGTGAAATATCAGTAGCATACGTTATAACACAGAAGTGGTGGTAGCTTTCTTGTCATTGTCCTTGAACCATGTACACTCATTGTTGTAAATTAGGTGAAATATCAGTAGCATACGTTATTACACAGAAGTGGTGGTAGCTTTCTTGTCATTGTCCTTGAACCATGTACACTCATTGTTGTAAATTAGGTGAAATATCAGTAGCATACGTTATAACACAGAAGTGGTGGTAGCTTTCTTGTCATTGTCCTTGAACCATGTACACTCATTGTTGTAAATTAGGTGAAATATCAGTAGCTTACGTTATTACACAGAAGTGGTGGCAGCTTTCTTGTCATTGTCCTTGAACCACAAACACTCATTGTTGTAAATTAGGTGAAATATCAGTAGCATACGTTATAACACAGAAGTGGTGGCAGCATTGTTGTCATTGTCCTTGAACCATGTACACTCATTGTTTTAAATTAGGTGAAATATCAGTAGCTTACGTTATTACACAGAAGTGGTGGCAGCTTTCTTGTCATTGTCCTTGAACCACAAACACTCATTGTTGTAAATTAGGTGAAATATCAGTAGCATACGTTATAACACAGAAGTGGTGGCAGCATTGTTGTCATTGTCCTTGAACCATGTACACTCATTGTTGTAAATTAGGTGAAATACCAGTAGCTTACGTTATTACACAGAAGTGGTGGCAGCTTTCTTGTCATTGTCCTTGAACCACAAACACTCATTGTTGTAAATTAGGTGAAATATCAGTAGCATACCTTATAACACAGAAGTGGTGGCAGCTTTCTTGTCTATGTCCTTGAACCATGTACACTCATTGTTGTAAATTAGGTGAAATATCAGTAGCATACGTTATTACACAGAAGTGGTGGTAGCTTTCTTGTCATTGTCCTTGAACCACAAACACCCATTGTTGTAAATTAGGTGAAATATCAGTAGCATACGTTATAACACAGAAGTGGTGGTAGCTTTCTTGTCATTGTCCTTGAACCACAGACACACATTGTTGTAAATTAGGTGAAATATCAGTAGCATACGTTATAACACAGAAGTGGTGGCAGCTTTCTTGTCATTGTCCTTGAACCACAAACACTCATTGTTGTAAATTAGGTGAAATATCAGTAGCATACGTTATAACACAGAAGTGGTGGCAGCTTTCTTGTCATTGTCCTTGAACCATGTACACTCATTGTTGTAAATTAGGTGAAATATCAGTAGCATACGTTATTACACAGAAGTGGTGGTAGCTTTCTTGTCATTGTCCTTGAACCACAAACACCCATTGTTGTAAATTAGGTGAAATATCAGTAGCATACGTTATAACACAGAAGTGGTGGTAGCTTTCTTGTCATTGTCCTTGAACCACAGACACACATTGTTGTAAATTAGGTGAAATATCAGTAGCATACGTTATAACACAGAAGTGGTGGTAGCTTTCTGGTCATTGTCCTTGAACCACAAACACTCATTGTTGTAAATTAGGTGAAATATCAGTAGCTTACGTTATTACACAGAAGTGGTGGCAGCTTTCTTGTCATAGTCCTTGAACCACAGACACTCATTGTTGTAAATTAGGTGAAATATCAGTAGCTTACGTTATTACACGGAAGTGGTGGTAGCTTTCTTGTCATTGTCCTTGAACCACAAACACTCATTGTTGTAAATTAGGTGAAATATCAGTAGCTTACGTTATTACACGGAAGTGGTGGTAGCTTTCTTGTCATTGTCCTTGAACCACAAACACCCATTGTTGTAAATTAGGTGAAATATCAGTAGCATACATTATAACACAGAAGTGGTGGTAGCTTTCTTGTCATTGTCCTTGAACCACAGACACTCATTGTTGTAAATTAGGTGAAATATCAGTAGCATACGTTATTACACGGAAGTGGTGGTAGCTTTCTTGTCATTGTCCTTGAACCACAGACACTCATTGTTGTAAATTAGGTGAAATATCAGTAGCATACGTTATTACACAGAAGTGGTGGTAGCTTTCTTGTCATTGTCCTTGAACCACAGACACTCATTGTTGTAAATTAGGTGAAATATCAGTAGCATACGTTATTACACGGAAGTGGTGGTAGCTTTCTTGTCATTGTCCTTGAACCACAGACACTCATTGTTGTAAATTAGGTGAAATATCAGTAGCATACGTTATAACACAGAAGTGGTGGTAGCTTTCTTGTCATTGTCCTTGAACCATGTACACACATTGTTGTAAATTAGGTGAAATATCAGTAGCTTACGTTATTACACGGAAGTGGTGGTAGCTTTCTTGTCATTGTGCTTGAACCACAAACACTCATTGTTGTAAATTAGGTGAAATATCAGTAGCTTACGTTATTACACGGAAGTGGTGGTAGCTTTCTTGTCATTGTCCTTGAACCACAAACACTCATTGTTGTAAATTAGGTGAAATATCAGTAGCATACGTTATAACACAGAAGTGGTGGTAGCTTTCTTGTCATTGTCCTTGAACCACAGACACACATTGTTGTAAATTAGGTGAAATATCAGTAGCATACGTTATAACACGGAAGTGGTGGTAGCTTTCTTGTCATTGTCCTTGAACCACAGACACACATTGTTGTAAATTAGGTGAAATATCAGTAGCTTACGTTATAACACGGAAGTGGTGGTAGCTTTCTTGTCATTGTCCTTGAACCACAGACACACATTGTTGTAAATTAGGTGAAATATCAGTAGCATACGTTATAACACAGAAGTGGTGGTAGCTTTCTTGTCATTGTCCTTGAACCACAAAAACTCATTGTTGTAAATTAGGTGAAATATCAGTAGCATACGTTATAACACAGAAGTGGTGGCAGCATTGTTGTCATTGTCCTTGAACCATGTACACTCATTGTTGTAAATTAGGTGAAATATCAGTAGCATACGTTATTACACAGAAGTGGTGGTAGCTTTCTTGTCATTGTCCTTGAACCACAAACACTCATTGTTGTAAATTAGGTGAAATATCAGTAGCACACGTTATTACACGGAAGTGGTGGTAGCTTTCTTGTCATTGTCCTTGAACCACAAACACCCATTGTTGTAAATTAGGTGAAATATCAGTGGCATACGTTATTACACAGAAGTGGTGGTAGCTTTCTTGTCATTGTCCTTGAACCACAGACACTCATTGTTGTAAATTAGGTGAAATATCAGTAGCATACGTTATTACACGGAAGTGGTGGTAGCTTTCTTGTCATTGTCCTTGAACCACAAACACTCATTGTTGTAAATTAGGTGAAATATCAGTAGCTTACGTTATTACACGGAAGTGGTGGTAGCTTTCTTGTCATTGTCCTTGAACCACAGACACTCATTGTTGTAAATTAGGTGAAATATCAGTAGCATACATTATAACACTGAAGTGGTGGTAGCTTTCTTGTCATTGTCCTTGAACCATGTACACTCATTGTTGTAAATTAGGTGAAATATCAGTAGCATACGTTATTACACAGAAGTGGTGGTAGCTTTCTTGTCATTGTCCTTGAACCACAAACACACATTGTTGTAAATTAGGTGAAATATCAGTAGCATACGTTATTACACAGAAGTGGTGGTAGCTTTCTTGTCATTGTCCTTGAACCACAAACACACATTGTTGTAAATTAGGTGAAATATCAGTAGCATACATTATAACACAGAAGTGGTGGCAGCATTGTTGTCATTGTCCTTGAACCATGTACACACATTGTTGTAAATTAGTTGAAATATCAATAGCATACGTTATTACACAGAAGTGGTGGCAGCATTGTTGTCATTGTCCTTGAATCATGTACACACATTGTTGTAAATTAGTTGAAATATCAGTAGCATACGTTATTACACGGAAGTGGTGGTAGCTTTCTTGTCATTGTCCTTGAACAACAAACACTCATTGTTGTAAATTAGGTGAAATATCAGTAGCATACGTTATTACACGGAAGTGGTGGTAGCTTTCTTGTCATTGTCCTTGAACAACAAACACTCATTGTTGTAAATTAGGTGAAATATCAGTAGCATACGTTATTACACGGAAGTGGTGGTAGATTTCTTGTCATTGTCCTTGAACAACAAACACTCATTGTTGTAAATTAGGTAAATTATCAGTAGCATACGTTATTACACGGAAGTGGTGGTAGCTTTCTTGTCATTGTCCTTGAACCATGTACACTCATTGTTGTAAATTAGGTGAAATATCAGCAGCATACGTTATAACACAGAAGTGATGGTAGCTTTCTTGTCATTGTCCTTGAACCACAAACACTCATTGTTGTAAATTAGGTGAAATATCAGTAGCTTACGTTATTACACGGAAGTGGTGGTAGCTTTCTTGTCATTGTCCTTGAACCACAAACACTCATTGTTGTAAATTAGGTGAAATATCAGTAGCATACGTTATTACACAGAAGTGGTGGCAGCATTGTTGTCATTGTCCTTGAACCACAAACACACATTGTTGTAAATTAGGTGAAATATCAGTAGCATACGTTATTACACAGAAGTTGTGGTAGCTTTCTTGTCATTGTCCTTGAACCACAAACACACATTGTTGTAAATTAGGTGAAATATCAGTAGCACACGTTATTACACAGAAGTGGTGGCAGCATTGTTGTCATTGTCCTTGAACCACAAAAACTCATTGTTGTAAATTAGGTGAAATATCAGTAGCATACGTTATTACACAGAAGTGGTGGCAGCATTGTTGTCATTGTCCTTGAACCACAAACAAACATTGTTGTAAATTAGGTGAAATATCAGTAGCACACGTTATTACACAGAAGTGGTGGTAGCTTTCTTGTCATTGTCCTTGAACCACAAACACACATTGTTGTAAATTAGGTGAAATATCAGTAGCACACGTTATTACACAGAAGTGGTGGTAGCTTTCTTGTCATTGTCCTTGAACCACAAACACACATTGTTGTAAATTAGGTGAAATATCAGTAGCTTACGTTATTACACAGAAGTGGTGGTAGCTTTCTTGTCATTGTCCTTGAACAACAAACACTCATTGTTGTAAATTAGGTGAAATATCAGTAGCTTACGTTATTACACAGAAGTGGTGGTAGCTTTCTTGTCATTGTCCTTGAACCACAAACACTCATTGTTGTAAATTAGGTGAAATATCAGTAGCATACGTTATTACACAGAAGTGGTGGTAGCTTTCTTGTCATTGTCCTTGAACCATGTACAAACATTGTTGTAAATTAGGTGAAATATCAGTAGCATACGTTATAACACAGAAGTGGTGGTAGCTTTCTTGTCATTGTCCTTGAACCACAAACACACATTGTTGTAAATTAGGTGAAATATCAGTAGCTTACGTTATTACACAGAAGTGGTGGCAGCATTGTTGTCATTGTCCTTGAACCACAAACACTCATTGTTGTAAATTAGGTGAAATATCAGAAGCATACGTTATTACACAGAAGTGGTGGCAGCATTGTTGTCATTGTCCTTGAACCACAGACACTCATTGTTGTAAATTAGGTGAAATATCAGTAGCATACATTATAACACAGAAGTGGTGGCAGCATTTTTGTCATTGTCCTTGAACCACAGACACTCATTGTTGTAAATTAGGTGAAATATCAGTAGCATACGTTATTACTCAGAAGTGGTGGTAGCTTTCTTGTCATTGTCCTTGAACCACAAACACTCATTGTTGTAAATTAGGTGAAATATCAGTAGCATACGTTATTACACAGAAGTGGTGGTAGCTTTCTTGTCATTGTCCTTGAACCACAGACACTCATTGTTGTAAATTAGGTGAAATATCAGTAGCATACGTTATTACTCAGAAGTGGTGGTAGCTTTCTTGTCATTGTCCTTGAACCACAAACACTCATTGTTGTAAATTAGGTGAAATATCAGTAGCATACGTTATTACACAGAAGTGGTGGTAGCTTTCTTGTCATTGTCCTTGAACCACAGACACTCATTGTTGTAAATTAGGTGAAATATCAGTAGCATACGTTATTACACAGAAGTGGTGGTAGCTTTCTTGTCATTGTCCTTGAACCACAAACACTCATTGTTGTAAATTAGGTGAAATATCAGTAGCTTACGTTATTACACGGAAGTGGTGGTAGCTTTCTTGTCATTGTCCTTGAACCACAAACACTCATTGTTGTAAATTAGGTGAAATATCAGTAGCATACGTTATAACACAGAAGTGGTGGTAGCTTTCTTGTCATTGTCCTTGAACCACAGACACACATTGTTGTAAATTAGGTGAAATATCAGTAGCATACGTTATAACACGGAAGTGGTGGTAGCTTTCTTGTCATTGTCCTTGAACCACAGACACACATTGTTGTAAATTAGGTGAAATATCAGTAGCTTACGTTATAACACGGAAGTGGTGGTAGCTTTCTTGTCATTGTCCTTGAACCACAGACACACATTGTTGTAAATTAGGTGAAATATCAGTAGCATACGTTATAACACAGAAGTGGTGGTAGCTTTCTTGTCATTGTCCTTGAACCATGTACACTCATTGTTGTAAATTAGGTGAAATATCAGTAGCATACGTTATTACACAGAAGTGGTGGTAGCTTTCTTGTCATTGTCCTTGAACCACAAACACTCATTGTTGTAAATTAGGTGAAATATCAGTAGCACACGTTATTACACGGAAGTGGTGGTAGCTTTCTTGTCATTGTCCTTGAACCACAAACACCCATTGTTGTAAATTAGGTGAAATATCAGTAGCATACGTTATTACACAGAAGTGGTGGTAGCTTTCTTGTCATTGTCCTTGAACCACAGACACTCATTGTTGTAAATTAGGTGAAATATCAGTAGCATACGTTATTACACGGAAGTGGTGGTAGCTTTCTTGTCATTGTCCTTGAACCACAAACACTCATTGTTGTAAATTAGGTGAAATATCAGTAGCTTACGTTATTACACGGAAGTGGTGGTAGCTTTCTTGTCATTGTCCTTGAACCACAGACACTCATTGTTGTAAATTAGGTGAAATATCAGTAGCATACATTATAACACAGAAGTGGTGGTAGCTTTCTTGTCATTGTCCTTGAACCATGTACACTCATTGTTGTAAATTAGGTGAAATATCAGTAGCATACGTTATTACACAGAAGTGGTGGTAGCTTTCTTGTCATTGTCCTTGAACCACAAACACACATTGTTGTAAATTAGGTTAAATATCAGTAGCATACGTTATTACACAGAAGTGGTGGTAGCTTTCTTGTCATTGTCCTTGAACCACAAACACACATTGTTGTAAATTAGGTGAAATATCAGTGGCATACATTATAACACAGAAGTGGTGGCAGCATTGTTGTCATTGTCCTTGAACCATGTACACACATTGTTGTAAATTAGTTGAAATATCAATAGCATACGTTATTACACAGAAGTGGTGGCAGCATTGTTGTCATTGTCCTTGAATCATGTACACACATTGTTGTAAATTAGTTGAAATATCAGTAGCATACGTTATTACACGGAAGTGGTGGTAGCTTTCTTGTCATTGTCCTTGAACAACAAACACTCATTGTTGTAAATTAGGTGAAATATCAGTAGCATACGTTATTACACGGAAGTGGTGGTAGCTTTCTTGTCATTGTCCTTGAACAACAAACACTCATTGTTGTAAATTAGGTGAAATATCAGTAGCATACGTTATTACACGGAAGTGGTGGTAGCTTTCTTGTCATTGTCCTTGAACAACAAACACTCATTGTTGTAAATTAGGTAAATTATCAGTAGCATACGTTATTACACGGAAGTGGTGGTAGCTTTCTTGTCATTGTCCTTGAACCATGTACACTCATTGTTGTAAATTAGGTGAAATATCAGCAGCATACGTTATAACACAGAAGTGATGGTAGCTTTCTTGTCATTGTCCTTGAACCACAAACACTCATTGTTGTAAATTAGGTGAAATATCAGTAGCTTACGTTATTACACGGAAGTGGTGGTAGCTTTCTTGTCATTGTCCTTGAACCACAAACACACATTGTTGTAAATTAGGTGAAATATCAGTAGCATACGTTATTACACAGAAGTGGTGGTAGCTTTCTTGTCATTGTCCTTGAACCACAAACACTCATTGTTGTAAATTAGGTGAAATATCAGTAGCTTACGTTATTACACGGAAGTGGTGGTAGCTTTCTTGTCATTGTCCTTGAACCACAAACACACATTGTTGTAAATTAGGTGAAATATCAGTAGCATACGTTATTACACAGAAGTGGTGGCAGCATTGTTGTCATTGTCCTTGAACCACAAACACACATTGTTGTAAATTAGGTGAAATATCAGTAGCATACGTTATTACACAGAAGTGGTGGTAGCTTTCTTGTCATTGTCCTTGAACCACAAACACACATTGTTGTAAATTAGGTGAAATATCAGTAGCACACGTTATTACACAGAAGTGGTGGCAGCATTGTTGTCATTGTCCTTGAACCACAAACAAACATTGTTGTAAATTAGGTGAAATATCAGTAGCACACGTTATTACACAGAAGTGGTGGTAGCTTTCTTGTCATTGTCCTTGAACCACAAACACACATTGTTGTAAATTAGGTGAAATATCAGTAGCACACGTTATTACACAGAAGTGGTGGCAGCATTGTTGTCATTGTCCTTGAACCACAAACAAACATTGTTGTAAATTAGGTGAAATATGAGTAGCACATGTTATTACACAGAAGTGGTGGTAGCTTTCTTGTCATTGTCCTTGAACCACAAACACACATTGTTGTAAATTAGGTGAAATATCAGTAGCTTACGTTATTACACAGAAGTGGTGGTAGCTTTCTTGTCATTGTCCTTGAACAACAAACACTCATTGTTGTAAATTAGGTGAAATATCAGTAGCTTACGTTATTACACAGAAGTGGTGGTAGCTTTCTTGTCATTGTCCTTGAACCACAAACACACATTGTTGTAAATTAGGTGAAATATCAGTAGCTTACGTTATAACACAGAAGTGGTGGCAGCATTGTTGTCATTGTCCTTGAACCACAAACACTCATTGTTGTAAATTAGGTGAAATATCAGTAGCATACGTTATTACACAGAAGTGGTGGCAGCATTGTTGTCATTGTCCTTGAACCACAGACACTCATTGTTGTAAATTAGGTGAAATATCAGTAGCATACATTATAACACAGAACTGGTGGCAGCATTGTTGTCATTGTCCTTGAACCACAGACACTCATTGTTGTAAATTAGGTGAAATATCAGTAGCATACGTTATAACACAGAAGTGGTGGTAGCTTTCTTGTCATTGTCCTTGAACCACAGACACTCATTGTTGTAAATTAGGTGAAATATCAGTAGCATACGTTATTACTCAGAAGTGGTGGTAGCTTTCTTGTCATTGTCCTTGAACCACAAACACTCATTGTTGTAAATTAGGTGAAATATCAGTAGCATACGTTATTACACAGCAGTGGTGGTAGCTTTCTTGTCATTGTCCTTGAACCACAAACACTCATTGTTGTAATTTAGGTGAAATATCAGTAGCATACATTATTACACAGAAGTGGTGGTAGCTTTCTTGTCATTGTCCTTGAACCACAAACACTCATTGTTATAAATTAGGTGAAATATCAGTAGCATACGTTATTACACAGAAGTGGTGGTAGCTTTCTTGTCATTGTCCTTGAACCACAAACACTCATTGTTGTAAATTAGGTGAAATATCAGTAGCATACGTTATTACACAGAAGTGGTGGCAGCATTGTTGTCATTGTCCTTGAACCACAAACACTCATTGTTGTAAATTAGGTGAAATATCAGTAGCATACGTTATTACACAGAAGTGGTGGCAGCATTGTTGTCATTGTCACTGAACCACAAACACTCATTGTTGTAAATTAGGTGAAATATCAGTAGCATACGTTATTACACAGAAGTGGTGGCAGCATTGTTGTCATTGTCCTTTAAACACAAACACTCATTGTTGTAAATTAGGTGAAATATCAGTAGCATACGTTATTACACAGAAGTGGTGGCAGCACTGTTGTCATTGTCCTTGAACCACAAACACTCATTGTTGTAAATTAGGTGAAATATCAGTAGCATACGTTATTACACAGAAGTGGTGGCAGCATTGTTGTCATTGTCCTTGAACCACAAACACTCATTGTTGTAAATTAGGTGAAATATCAGTAGCATACGTTATTACACGGAAGTGGTGGCAGCATTGTTGTCATTGTCCTTGAACCACAAACACTCATTGTTGTAAATTAGGTGAAATATCAGTAGCTTACGTTATTACACAGAAGTGGTGGTAGCTTTCTTGTCATTGTCCTTGAACCACAAACACTCATTGTTGTAAATTAGGTGAAATATCAGTAGCACACGTTATTACACAGAAGTGGTGGCAGCATTGTTGTCATTGCCCTTGAACCACAAACACTCATTGTTGTAAATTAGGTGAAATATCAGTAGCATACGTTATTACACAGAAGTGGTGGCAGCATTGTGGTCATTGTCCTTGAACCACAAACACTCATTGTTGTAAATTAGGTGAAATATCAGTAGCACACGTTATTACACAGAAGTGGTGGCAGCATTGTTGTCATTGTCCTTGAACCACAAACACTCATTGTTGTAAATTAGGTGAAATATCAGTAGCACACGTTATTACACAGAAGTGGTGGCAGCATTGTTGTCATTGTCCTTGAACCACAAAAACTCATTGTTGTAAATTAGGTGAAATATCAGTAGCATACGTTATTACACAGAAGTGGTGGCAGCATTGTTGTCATTGTCCTTGAACCACAAACAAACATTGTTGTAAATTAGGTGAAATATCAGTAGCAAACGTTATTACACAGAAGTGGTGGTAGCTTTCTTGTCATTGTCCTTGAACCACAAACACACATTGTTGTAAATTAGGTGAAATATCAGTAGCACACGTTATTACACAGAAGTGGTGGTAGCTTTCTTGTCATTGTCCTTGAACCACAAACACACATTGTTGTAAATTAGGTGAAATATCAGTAGCTTACGTTATTACACAGAAGTGGTGGTAGCTTTCTTGTCATTGTCCTTGAACCATGTACAAACATTGTTGTAAATTAGGTGAAATATCAGTAGCATACGTTATAACACAGAAGTGGTGGTAGCTTTCTTGTCATTGTCCTTGAACCACAAACACACATTGTTGTAAATTAGGTGAAATATCAGTAGCTTACGTTATTACACAGAAGTGGTGGCAGCATTGTTGTCATTGTCCTTGAACCACAAACACTCATTGTTGTAAATTAGGTGAAATATCAGAAGCATACGTTATTACACAGAAGTGGTGGCAGCATTGTTGTCATTGTCCTTGAACCACAGACACTCATTGTTGTAAATTAGGTGAAATATCAGTAGCATACATTATAACACAGAAGTGGTGGCAGCATTGTTGTCATTGTCCTTGAACCACAGACACTCATTGTTGTAAATTAGGTGAAATATCAGTAGCATACGTTATTACTCAGAAGTGGTGGTAGCTTTCTTGTCATTGTCCTTGAACCACAAACACTCATTGTTGTAAATTAGGTGAAATATCAGTAGCATACGTTATTACACAGAAGTGGTGGTAGCTTTCTTGTCATTGTCCTTGAACCACAGACACTCATTGTTGTAAATTAGGTGAAATATCAGTAGCATACGTTATTACTCAGAAGTGGTGGTAGCTTTCTTGTCATTGTCCTTGAACCACAAACACTCATTGTTGTAAATTAGGTGAAATATCAGTAGCATACGTTATTACACAGAAGTGGTGGTAGCTTTCTTGTCATTGTCCTTGAACCACAGACACTCATTGTTGTAAATTAGGTGAAATATCAGTAGCATACGTTATTACACAGAAGTGGTGGTAGCTTTCTTGTCATTGTCCTTGAACCACAAACACTCATTGTTGTAAATTAGGTGAAATATCAGTAGCTTACGTTATTACACGGAAGTGGTGGTAGCTTTCTTGTCATTGTCCTTGAACCACAAACACTCATTGTTGTAAATTAGGTGAAATATCAGTAGCATACGTTATAACACAGAAGTGGTGGTAGCTTTCTTGTCATTGTCCTTGAACCACAGACACACATTGTTGTAAATTAGGTGAAATATCAGTAGCATACGTTATAACACGGAAGTGGTGGTAGCTTTCTTGTCATTGTCCTTGAACCACAGACACACATTGTTGTAAATTAGGTGAAATATCAGTAGCTTACGTTATAACACGGAAGTGGTGGTAGCTTTCTTGTCATTGTCCTTGAACCACAGACACACATTGTTGTAAATTAGGTGAAATATCAGTAGCATACGTTATAACACAGAAGTGGTGGTAGCTTTCTTGTCATTGTCCTTGAACCATGTACACTCATTGTTGTAAATTAGGTGAAATATCAGTAGCATACGTTATTACACAGAAGTGGTGGTAGCTTTCTTGTCATTGTCCTTGAACCACAAACACTCATTGTTGTAAATTAGGTGAAATATCAGTAGCACACGTTATTACACGGAAGTGGTGGTAGCTTTCTTGTCATTGTCCTTGAACCACAAACACCCATTGTTGTAAATTAGGTGAAATATCAGTAGCATACGTTATTACACAGAAGTGGTGGTAGCTTTCTTGTCATTGTCCTTGAACCACAGACACTCATTGTTGTAAATTAGGTGAAATATCAGTAGCATACGTTATTACACGGAAGTGGTGGTAGCTTTCTTGTCATTGTCCTTGAACCACAAACACTCATTGTTGTAAATTAGGTGAAATATCAGTAGCTTACGTTATTACACGGAAGTGGTGGTAGCTTTCTTGTCATTGTCCTTGAACCACAGACACTCATTGTTGTAAATTAGGTGAAATATCAGTAGCATACATTATAACACAGAAGTGGTGGTAGCTTTCTTGTCATTGTCCTTGAACCATGTACACTCATTGTTGTAAATTAGGTGAAATATCAGTAGCATACGTTATTACACAGAAGTGGTGGTAGCTTTCTTGTCATTGTCCTTGAACCACAAACACACATTGTTGTAAATTAGGTTAAATATCAGTAGCATACGTTATTACACAGAAGTGGTGGTAGCTTTCTTGTCATTGTCCTTGAACCACAAACACACATTGTTGTAAATTAGGTGAAATATCAGTGGCATACATTATAACACAGAAGTGGTGGCAGCACTGTTGTCATTGTCCTTGAACCATGTACACACATTGTTGTAAATTAGTTGAAATATCAATAGCATACGTTATTACACAGAAGTGGTGGCAGCATTGTTGTCATTGTCCTTGAATCATGTACACACATTGTTGTAAATTAGTTGAAATATCAGTAGCATACGTTATTACACGGAAGTGGTGGTAGCTTTCTTGTCATTGTCCTTGAACAACAAACACTCATTGTTGTAAATTAGGTGAAATATCAGTAGCATACGTTATTACACGGAAGTGGTGGTAGCTTTCTTGTCATTGTCCTTGAACAACAAACACTCATTGTTGTAAATTAGGTGAAATATCAGTAGCATACGTTATTACACGGAAGTGGTGGTAGCTTTCTTGTCATTGTCCTTGAACAACAAACACTCATTGTTGTAAATTAGGTAAATTATCAGTAGCATATGTTATTACACGGAAGTGGTGGTAGCTTTCTTGTCATTGTCCTTGAACCATGTACACTCATTGTTGTAAATTAGGTGAAATATCAGCAGCATACGTTATAACACAGAAGTGATGGTAGCTTTCTTGTCATTGTCCTTGAACCACAAACACTCATTGTTGTAAATTAGGTGAAATATCAGTAGCTTACGTTATTACACGGAAGTGGTGGTAGCTTTCTTGTCATTGTCCTTGAACCACAAACACTCATTGTTGTAAATTAGGTGAAATATCAGTAGCATACGTTATTACACAGAAGTGGTGGCAGCATTGTTGTCATTGTCCTTGAACCACAAACACACATTGTTGTAAATTAGGTGAAATATCAGTAGCATACGTTATTACACAGAAGTGGTGGTAGCTTTCTTGTCATTGTCCTTGAACCACAAACACACATTGTTGTAAATTAGGTGAAATATCAGTAGCACACGTTATTACACAGAAGTGGTGGCAGCATTGTTGTCATTGTCCTTGAACCACAAACAAACATTGTTGTAAATTAGGTGAAATATCAGTAGCACACGTTATTACACAGAAGTGGTGGTAGCTTTCTTGTCATTGTCCTTGAACCACAAACACACATTGTTGTAAATTAGGTGAAATATCAGTAGCACACGTTATTACACAGAAGTGGTGGCAGCATTGTTGTCATTGTCCTTGAACCACAAACAAACATTGTTGTAAATTAGGTGAAATATGAGTAGCACATGTTATTACACAGAAGTGGTGGTAGCTTTCTTGTCATTGTCCTTGAACCACAAACACACATTGTTGTAAATTAGGTGAAATATCAGTAGCTTACGTTATTACACAGAAGTGGTGGTAGCTTTCTTGTCATTGTCCTTGAACAACAAACACTCATTGTTGTAAATTAGGTGAAATATCAGTAGCTTACGTTATTACACAGAAGTGGTGGTAGCTTTCTTGTCATTGTCCTTGAACCACAAACACACATTGTTGTAAATTAGGTGAAATATCAGTAGCTTACGTTATAACACAGAAGTGGTGGCAGCATTGTTGTCATTGTCCTTGAACCACAAACACTCATTGTTGTAAATTAGGTGAAATATCAGTAGCATACGTTATTACACAGAAGTGGTGGCAGCATTGTTGTCATTGTCCTTGAACCACAGACACTCATTGTTGTAAATTAGGTGAAATATCAGTAGCATACATTATAACACAGAAGTGGTGGCAGCATTGTTGTCATTGTCCTTGAACCACAGACACTCATTGTTGTAAATTAGGTGAAATATCAGTAGCATACGTTATAACACAGAAGTGGTGGTAGCTTTCTTGTCATTGTCCTTGAACCACAGACACTCATTGTTGTAAATTAGGTGAAATATCAGTAGCATACGTTATTACTCAGAAGTGGTGGTAGCTTTCTTGTCATTGTCCTTGAACCACAAACAAACATTGTTGTAAATTAGGTGAAATATCAGTAGCATACGTTATTACACAGAAGTGGTGGTAGCTTTCTTGTCATTGTCCTTGAACCACAAACACTCATTGTTGTAAATTAGGTGAAATATCAGTAGCATACGTTATTACACAGAAGTGGTGGTAGCTTTCTTGTCATTGTCCTTGAACCACAAACACTCATTGTTGTAAATTAGGTGAAATATCAGTAGCATACGTTATTACACAGAAGTGGTGGTAGCTTTCTTGTCATTGTCCTTGAACCACAAACACTCATTGTTGTAAATTAGGTGAAATATCAGTAGCATACGTTATTACACAGAAGTGGTGGCAGCATTGTTGTCATTGTCCTTGAACCACAAACACTCATTGTTGTAAATTAGGTGAAATATCAGTAGCATACGTTATTACACAGAAGTGGTGGCAGCATTGTTGTCATTGTCACTGAACCACAAACACTCATTGTTGTAAATTAGGTGAAATATCAGTAGCATACGTTATTACACAGAAGTGGTGGCAGCATTGTTGTCATTGTCCTTGAAACACAAACACTCATTGTTGTAAATTAGGTGAAATATCAGTAGCATACGTTATTACACAGAAGTGGTGGCAGCACTGTTGTCATTGTCCTTGAACCACAAACACTCATTGTTGTAAATTAGGTGAAATATCAGTAGCATACGTTATTACACAGAAGTGGTGGCAGCATTGTTGTCATTGTCCTTGAACCACAAACACTCATTGTTGTAAATTAGGTGAAATATCAGTAGCATACGTTATTACACGGAAGTGGTGGCAGCATTGTTGTCATTGTCCTTGAACCACAAACACTCATTGTTGTAAATTAGGTGAAATATCAGTAGCTTACGTTATTACACAGAAGTGGTGGTAGCTTTCTTGTCATTGTCCTTGAACCACAAACACTCATTGTTGTAAATTAGGTGAAATATCAGTAGCACACGTTATTACACAGAAGTGGTGGCAGCATTGTTGTCATTGCCCTTGAACCACAAACACTCATTGTTGTAAATTAGGTGAAATATCAGTAGCATACGTTATTACACAGAAGTGGTGGCAGCATTGTTGTCATTGTCCTTGAACCACAAACACTCATTGTTGTAAATTAGGTGAAATATCAGTAGCACACGTTATTACACAGAAGTGGTGGCAGCATTGTTGTCATTGTCCTTGAACCACAAACACTCATTGTTGTAAATTAGGTGAAATATCAGTAGCACACGTTATTACACAGAAGTGGTGGCAGCATTGTTGTCATTGTCCTTGAACCACAAACACTCATTGTTGTAAATTAGGTGAAATATCAGTAGCACACGTTATTACACAGAAGTGGTGGCAGCATTGTTGTCATTGTCCTTGAACCACAAACACTCATTGTTGTAAATTAGGTGAAATATCAGTAGCACACGTTATTACACAGAAGTGGTGGCAGCATTGTTGTCATTGTCCTTGAACCACAAACACTCATTGTTGTAAATTAGGTGAAATATCAGTAGCACACGTTATTACACAGAAGTGGTGGCAGCATTGTTGTCATTGTCCTTGAACCACAAACACTCATTGTTGTAAATTAGGTGAAATATCAGTAGCACACGTTATTACACAGAAGTGGTGGCAGCATTGTTGTCATTGTCCTTGAACCACAAACACTCATTGTTGTAAATTAGGTGAAATATCAGTAGCACACGTTATTACACAGAAGTGGTGGCAGCATTGTTGTCATTGTCCTTGAACCACAAACACTCATTGTTGTAAATTAGGTGAAATATCAGTAGCACACGTTATTACACAGAAGTGGTGGCAGCATTGTTGTCATTGTCCTTGAACCACAAACACTCATTCTTTTAAATTAGGTGAAATATCAGTAGCACACGTTATTACACAGAAGTGGTGGCAGCATTGTTGTCATTGTCCTTGAACCACAAACACTCATTGTTGTAAATTAGGTGAAATATCAGTAGCATACGTTATTACACAGAAGTGGTGGCAGCATTGTTGTCATTGTCCTTGAACCACAAACACTCATTGTTGTAAATTAGGTGAAATATCAGTAGCTTACGTTATTACACAGAAGTGGTGGCAGCATTGTTGTCATTGTCCTTGAACCACAAACACTCATTGTTGTAAATTAGGTGAAATATCAGTAGCACACGTTATTACACAGAAGTGGTGGCAGCATTGTTGTCATTGTCCTTGAACCACAAACACTCATTGTTGTAAATTAGGTGAAATATCAGTAGCATACGTTATTACACAGAAGTGGTGGCAGCATTGTTGTCATTGTCCTTGAACCACAAACACTCATTGTTGTAAATTAGGTGAAATATCAGTAGCACACGTTATTACACAGAAGTGGTGGCAGCATTGTTGTCATTGTCCTTGAACCACAAACACTCATTGTTGTAAATTAGGTGAAATATCAGTAGCATACGTTATTACACAGAAGTGGTGGTAGCTTTCTTGTCATTGTCCTTGAACCACAGACACTCATTGTTGTAAATTAGGTGAAATATCAGTAGCATACGTTATTACACAGAAGTGGTGGCAGAATTGTTGTGTTTGTCCTTGAACCACAAACACTCATTGTTGTAAATTAGGTGAAATATCAGTAGCATACGTTATTACACAGAAGTGGTGGTAGCTTTCTTGTCATTGTCCTTGAACCACAAACACTCATTGTTGTAAATTAGGTGAAATATCAGTAGCATACGTTATTACACAGAAGTGGTGGCAGCATTGTTGTCATTGTCCTTGAACCACAAACACTCATTGTTGTAAATTAGGTGAAATATCAGTAGCACACGTTATTACACAGAAGTGGTGGCAGCATTGTTGTCATTGTCCTTGAACCACAAACACTCATTGTTGTAAATTAGGTGAAATATCAGTAGCATACGTTATTACACAGAAGTGGTGGCAGCATTGTTGTCATTGTCCTTGAACCACAAACACTCATTGTTGTAAATTAGGTGAAATATCAGTAGCACACGTTATTACACAGAAGTGGTGGTAGCATTGTTGTCATTGTCCTTGAACCACAAACACTCATTGTTGTAAATTAGGTGAAATATCAGTAGCATACGTTATTACACAGAAGTGGTGGCAGCATTGTTGTCATTGTCCTTGAACCACAAACACTCATTCTTGTAAATTAGGTGAAATATCAGTAGCACACGTTATTACACAGAAGTGGTGGCAGCATTGTTGTCATTGTCCTTGAACCACAAACACTCATTGTTGTAAATTAGGTGAAATATCAGTAGCACACGTTATTACACAGAAGTGGTGGCAGCATTGTTGTCATTGTCCTTGAACCACAAACACTCATTGTTGTAAATTAGGTGAAATATCAGTAGCTTACGTTATTACACAGAAGTGGTGGCAGCATTGTTGTCATTGTCCTTGAACCACAAACACTCATTGTTGTAAATTAGGTGAAATATCAGTAGCATACGTTATTACACAGAAGTGGTGGCAGCATTGTTGTCATTGTCCTTGAACCACAAACACTCATTCTTGTAAATTAGGTGAAATATCAGTAGCATACGTTATTACACAGAAGTGGTGGTAGCTTTCTTGTCATTGTCCTTGAACCACAAACACTCATTCTTGTAAATTAGGTGAAATATCAGTAGCATACATTAAAACACAGAAGTGGTGGTAGCTTTCTTGTCATTGTCCTTGAACCACAAACACTCATTGTTGTAAATTAGGTGAAATATCAGTAGCATACGTTATTACACAGAAGTGGTGGCAGCATTGTTGTCATTGTCCTTGAACCACAAACACTCATTGTTGTAAATTCGGTGAAATATCAGTAGCATACGTTATTACACAGAAGTGGTGGTAGCTTTCTTGTCACAGTCCTTGAACCACAAACACTCATTGTTGTAAATTAGGTGAAATATCAGTAGCATACGTTATTACACAGAAGTGGTGGTAGCTTTCTTGTCATTGTCCTTGAACCATGTACAAACATTGTTGTAAATTAGGTGAAATATCAGTAGCTTACGTTATTACACAGAAGTGGTGGTAGCTTTCTTGTCATTGTCCTTGAACCACAAACACTCATTGTTGTAAATTAGGTGAAATATCAGTAGCATACGTTATTACACAGAAGTGGTGGTAGCTTTCTTGTCATTGTCCTTGAACCATGTACAAACATTGTTGTAAATTAGGTGAAATATCAGTAGCTTACGTTATTACACAGAAGTGGTGGTAGCTTTCTTGTCATTGTCCTTGAACCATGTACAAACATTGTTGTAAATTAGGTGAAATATCAGTAGCATACGTTATTACACAGAAGTGGTGGTAGCTTTCTTGTCATTGTCCTTGAACCATGTACACTCATTGTTGTAAATTAGGTGAAATATCAGTAGCATACGTTATTACACAGAAGTGGTGGTAGCATTGTTGTCATTGTCCTTGAAACACAAACACTCATTGTTGTAAATTAGGTGAAATATCAGTAGCATACGTTATTACACAGAAGTGGTGGTAGCATTGTTGTCATTGTCCTTGAACCACAAACACTCATTGTTGTAAATTAGGTGAAATATCAGTAGCATACGTTATTACACAGAAGTGGTGGTAGCATTGTTGTCATTGTCCTTGAACCACAAACACTCATTGTTGTAAATTAGGTGAAATATCAGTAGCATACGTTATTACACAGAAGGGGTGGCAGCATTGTTGTCATTGTCCTTGAACCACAGACACTCATTGTTGTAAATTAGGTGAAATATCAGTAGCATACATTATAACACAGAAGTGGTGGCAGCATTGTTGTCATTGTCCTTGAACCACAGACACTCATTGTTGTAAATTAGGTGAAATATCAGTAGCATACGTTATAACACAGAAGTGGTGGTAGCTTTCTTGTCATTGTCCTTGAACCACAGACACTCATTGTTGTAAATTAGGTGAAATATCAGTAGCATACGTTATTACTCAGAAGTGGTGGTAGCTTTCTTGTCATTGTCCTTGAACCACAAACACTCATTGTTGTAAATTAGGTGAAATATCAGTAGCATACGTTATTACACAGAAGTGGTGGTAGCTTTCTTGTCATTGTCCTTGAACCACAGACACTCATTGTTGTAAATTAGGTGAAATATCAGTAGCATACGTTATTACACAGAAGTGGTGGTAGCTTTCTTGTCATTGTCCTTGAACCACAAACACTCATTGTTGTAAATTAGGTGAAATATCAGTAGCATACGTTATTACACAGAAGTGGTGGTAGCTTTCTTGTCATTGTCCTTGAACCACAAACACTCATTGTTGTAAATTAGGTGAAATATCAGTAGCATACGTTATTACACAGAAGTGGTGGTAGCTTTCTTATCATTGTCCTTGAACCACAAACACTCATTGTTGTAAATTAGGTGAAATATCAGTAGCATACGTTATTACACAGAAGTGGTGGCAGCATTGTTGTCATTGTCATTGAACCACAAACACTCATTCTTGTAAATTAGGTGAAATATCAGTAGCATACGTTATTACACAGAAGTGGTGGCAGCATTGTTGTCATTGTCCTTGAACCACAAACACTCATTGTTGTAAATTAGGTGAAATATCAGTAGCATACGTTATTACACAGAAGTGGTGGCAGCATTGTTGTCATTGTCCTTGAACCACAAACACTCATTGTTGTAAATTAGGTGAAATATCAGTAGCATACGTTATTACACAGAAGTGGTGGCAGCATTGTTGTCATTGTCCTTGAACCACAAACACTCATTGTTGTAAATTAGGTGAAATATCAGTAGCATACGTTATTACACAGAAGTGGTGGTAGCTTTCTTGTCATTGTCCTTGAACCACAAACACTCATTCTTGTAAATTAGGTGAAATATTAGTAGCATACGTTATTACACAGAAGTGGTGGTAGCTTTCTTGTCATTGTCCTTGAACCACAAACACTCATTCTTGTAAATTAGGTGAAATATCAGTAGCACACGTTATTACACAGAAGTGGTGGTAGCATTGTTGTCATTGTCCTTGAACCACAAACACTCATTGTTGTAAATTAGGTGAAATATCAGTAGCACACGTTATTACACAGAAGTGGTGGTAGCATTGTTGTCATTGTCCTTGAACCACAAACACTCATTCTTGTAAATTAGGTGAAATATCAGTAGCACACGTTATTACACAGAAGTGGTGGTAGCATTGTTGTCATTGTCCTTGAACCACAAACACTCATTCTTGTAAATTAGGTGAAATATCAGTAGCACACGTTATTACACAGAAGTGGTGGTAGCATTGTTGTCATTGTCCTTGAACCATGTACACTCATTGTTGTAAATTAGGTGAAATATCAGTAGCATACGTTATTACACAGAAGTGGTGGTAGCTTTCTTGTCATTGTCCTTGAACCATGTACACTCATTGTTGTAAATTAGGTGAAATATCAGTAGCATACGTTATAACACAGAAGTGGTGGTAGCTTTCTTGTCATTGTCCTTGAACCATGTACACTCATTGTTGTAAATTAGGTGAAATATCAGTAGCATACGTTATTACACAGAAGTGGTGGTAGCTTTCTTGTCATTGTCCTTGAACCATGTACACTCATTGTTGTAAATTAGGTGAAATATCAGTAGCATACGTTATAACACAGAAGTGGTGGTAGCTTTCTTGTCATTGTCCTTGAACCATGTACACTCATTGTTGTAAATTAGGTGAAATATCAGTAGCTTACGTTATTACACAGAAGTGGTGGCAGCTTTCTTGTCATTGTCCTTGAACCACAAACACTCATTGTTGTAAATTAGGTGAAATATCAGTAGCATACGTTATAACACAGAAGTGGTGGCAGCATTGTTGTCATTGTCCTTGAACCATGTACACTCATTGTTGTAAATTAGGTGAAATATCAGTAGCTTACGTTATTACACAGAAGTGGTGGCAGCTTTCTTGTCATTGTCCTTGAACCACAAACACTCATTGTTGTAAATTAGGTGAAATATCAGTAGCATACGTTATAACACAGAAGTGGTGGCAGCATTGTTGTCATTGTCCTTGAACCATGTACACTCATTGTTGTAAATTAGGTGAAATACCAGTAGCTTACGTTATTACACAGAAGTGGTGGCAGCTTTCTTGTCATTGTCCTTGAACCACAAACACTCATTGTTGTAAATTAGGTGAAATATCAGTAGCATACGTTATAACACAGAAGTGGTGGCAGCTTTCTTGTCATTGTCCTTGAACCATGTACACTCATTGTTGTAAATTAGGTGAAATATCAGTAGCATACGTTATTACACAGAAGTGGTGGTAGCTTTCTTGTCATTGTCCTTGAACCACAAACACCCATTGTTGTAAATTAGGTGAAATATCAGTAGCATACGTTATAACACAGAAGTGGTGGTAGCTTTCTTGTCATTGTCCTTGAACCACAGACACACATTGTTGTAAATTAGGTGAAATATCAGTAGCATACGTTATAACACAGAAGTGGTGGCAGCTTTCTTGTCATTGTCCTTGAACCACAAACACTCATTGTTGTAAATTAGGTGAAATATCAGTAGCATACGTTATAACACAGAAGTGGTGGCAGCTTTCTTGTCATTGTCCTTGAACCATGTACACTCATTGTTGTAAATTAGGTGAAATATCAGTAGCATACGTTATTACACAGAAGTGGTGGTAGCTTTCTTGTCATTGTCCTTGAACCACAAACACCCATTGTTGTAAATTAGGTGAAATATCAGTAGCATACGTTATAACACAGAAGTGGTGGTAGCTTTCTTGTCATTGTCCTTGAACCACAGACACACATTGTTGTAAATTAGGTGAAATATCAGTAGCATACGTTATAACACAGAAGTGGTGGTAGCTTTCTTGTCATTGTCCTTGAACCACAAACACTCATTGTTGTAAATTAGGTGAAATATCAGTAGCTTACGTTATTACACAGAAGTGGTGGCAGCTTTCTTGTCATAGTCCTTGAACCACAGACACTCATTGTTGTAAATTAGGTGAAATATCAGTAGCTTACGTTATTACACGGAAGTGGTGGTAGCTTTCTTGTCATTGTCCTTGAACCACAAACACTCATTGTTGTAAATTAGGTGAAATATCAGTAGCTTACGTTATTACACGGAAGTGGTGGTAGCTTTCTTGTCATTGTCCTTGAACCACAAACACCCATTGTTGTAAATTAGGTGAAATATCAGTAGCATACATTATAACACAGAAGTGGTGGTAGCTTTCTTGTCATTGTCCTTGAACCACAGACACTCATTGTTGTAAATTAGGTGAAATATCAGTAGCATACGTTATTACACGGAAGTGGTGGTAGCTTTCTTGTCATTGTCCTTGAACCACAGACACTCATTGTTGTAAATTAGGTGAAATATCAGTAGCATACGTTATTACACAGAAGTGGTGGTAGCTTTCTTGTCATTGTCCTTGAACCACAGACACTCATTGTTGTAAATTAGGTGAAATATCAGTAGCATACGTTATTACACGGAAGTGGTGGTAGCTTTCTTGTCATTGTCCTTGAACCACAGACACTCATTGTTGTAAATTAGGTGAAATATCAGTAGCATACGTTATAACACAGAAGTGGTGGTAGCTTTCTTGTCATTGTCCTTGAACCATGTACACACATTGTTGTAAATTAGGTGAAATATCAGTAGCTTACGTTATTACACGGAAGTGGTGGTAGCTTTCTTGTCATTGTGCTTGAACCACAAACACTCATTGTTGTAAATTAGGTGAAATATCAGTAGCTTACGTTATTACACGGAAGTGGTGGTAGCTTTCTTGTCATTGTCCTTGAACCACAAACACTCATTGTTGTAAATTAGGTGAAATATCAGTAGCATACGTTATAACACAGAAGTGGTGGTAGCTTTCTTGTCATTGTCCTTGAACCACAGACACACATTGTTGTAAATTAGGTGAAATATCAGTAGCATACGTTATAACACGGAAGTGGTGGTAGCTTTCTTGTCATTGTCCTTGAACCACAGACACACATTGTTGTAAATTAGGTGAAATATCAGTAGCTTACGTTATAACACGGAAGTGGTGGTAGCTTTCTTGTCATTGTCCTTGAACCACAGACACACATTGTTGTAAATTAGGTGAAATATCAGTAGCATACGTTATAACACAGAAGTGGTGGTAGCTTTCTTGTCATTGTCCTTGAACCACAAAAACTCATTGTTGTAAATTAGGTAAAATATCAGTAGCATACGTTATAACACAGAAGTGGTGGCAGCATTGTTGTCATTGTCCTTGAACCATGTACACTCATTGTTGTAAATTAGGTGAAATATCAGTAGCATACGTTATTACACAGAAGTGGTGGTAGCTTTCTTGTCATTGTCCTTGAACCACAAACACTCATTGTTGTAAATTAGGTGAAATATCAGTAGCACACGTTATTACACGGAAGTGGTGGTAGCTTTCTTGTCATTGTCCTTGAACAACAAACACCCATTGTTGTAAATTAGGTGAAATATCAGTGGCATACGTTATTACACAGAAGTGGTGGTAGCTTTCTTGTCATTGTCCTTGAACCACAGACACTCATTGTTGTAAATTAGGTGAAATATCAGTAGCATACGTTATTACACGGAAGTGGTGGTAGCTTTCTTGTCATTGTCCTTGAACCACAAACACTCATTGTTGTAAATTAGGTGAAATATCAGTAGCTTACGTTATTACACGGAAGTGGTGGTAGCTTTCTTGTCATTGTCCTTGAACCACAGACACTCATTGTTGTAAATTAGGTGAAATATCAGTAGCATACATTATAACACTGAAGTGGTGGTAGCTTTCTTGTCATTGTCCTTGAACCATGTACACTCATTGTTGTAAATTAGGTGAAATATCAGTAGCATACGTTATTACACAGAAGTGGTGGTAGCTTTCTTGTCATTGTCCTTGAACCACAAACACACATTGTTGTAAATTAGGTGAAATATCAGTAGCATACGTTATTACACAGAAGTGGTGGTAGCTTTCTTGTCATTGTCCTTGAACCACAAACACACATTGTTGTAAATTAGGTGAAATATCAGTAGCATACATTATAACACAGAAGTGGTGGCAGCATTGTTGTCATTGTCCTTGAACCATGTACACACATTGTTGTAAATTAGTTGAAATATCAATAGCATACGTTATTACACAGAAGTGGTGGCAGCATTGTTGTCATTGTCCTTGAATCATGTACACACATTGTTGTAAATTAGTTGAAATATCAGTAGCATACGTTATTACACGGAAGTGGTGGTAGCTTTCTTGTCATTGTCCTTGAACAACAAACACTCATTGTTGTAAATTAGGTGAAATATCAGTAGCATACATTATTACACGGAAGTGGTGGTAGCTTTCTTGTCATTGTCCTTGAACAACAAACACTCATTGTTGTAAATTAGGTGAAATATCAGTAGCATACGTTATTACACGGAAGTGGTGGTAGCTTTCTTGTCATTGTCCTTGAACAACAAACACTCATTGTTGTAAATTAGGTAAATTATCAGTAGCATACGTTATTACACGGAAGTGGTGGTAGCTTTCTTGTCATTGTCCTTGAACCATGTACACTCATTGTTGTAAATTAGGTGAAATATCAGCAGCATACGTTATAACACAGAAGTGATGGTAGCTTTCTTGTCATTGTCCTTGAACCACAAACACTCATTGTTGTAAATTAGGTGAAATATCAGTAGCTTACGTTATTACACGGAAGTGGTGGTAGCTTTCTTGTCATTGTCCTTGAACCACAAACACTCATTGTTGTAAATTAGGTGAAATATCAGTAGCATACGTTATTACACAGAAGTGGTGGCAGCATTGTTGTCATTGTCCTTGAACCACAAACACACATTGTTGTAAATTAGGTGAAATATCAGTAGCATACGTTATTACACAGAAGTGGTGGTAGCTTTCTTGTCATTGTCCTTGAACCACAAACACACATTGTTGTAAATTAGGTGAAATATCAGTAGCACACGTTATTACACAGAAGTGGTGGCAGCATTGTTGTCATTGTCCTTGAACCACAAAAACTCATTGTTGTAAATTAGGTGAAATATCAGTAGCATACGTTATTACACAGAAGTGGTGGCAGCATTGTTGTCATTGTCCTTGAACCACAAACAAACATTGTTGTAAATTAGGTGAAATATCAGTAGCACACGTTATTACACAGAAGTGGTGGTAGCTTTCTTGTCATTGTCCTTGAACCACAAACACACATTGTTGTAAATTAGGTGAAATATCAGTAGCACACGTTATTACACAGAAGTGGTGGTAGCTTTCTTGTCATTGTCCTTGAACCACAAACACACATTGTTGTAAATTAGGTGAAATATCAGTAGCTTACGTTATTACACAGAAGTGGTGGTAGCTTTCTTGTCATTGTCCTTGAACAACAAACACTCATTGTTGTAAATTAGGTGAAATATCAGTAGCTTACGTTATTACACAGAAGTGGTGGTAGCTTTCTTGTCATTGTCCTTGAACCACAAACACTCATTGTTGTAAATTAGGTGAAATATCAGTAGCATACGTTATTACACAGAAGTGGTGGTAGCTTTCTTGTCATTGTCCTTGAACCATGTACAAACATTGTTGTAAATTAGGTGAAATATCAGTAGCATACGTTATAACACAGAAGTGGTGGTAGCTTTCTTGTCATTGTCCTTGAACCACAAACACACATTGTTGTAAATTAGGTGAAATATCAGTAGCTTACGTTATTACACAGAAGTGGTGGCAGCATTGTTGTCATTGTCCTTGAACCACAAACACTCATTGTTGTAAATTAGGTGAAATATCAGAAGCATACGTTATTACACAGAAGTGGTGGCAGCATTGTTGTCATTGTCCTTGAACCACAGACACTCATTGTTGTAAATTAGGTGAAATATCAGTAGCATACATTATAACACAGAAGTGGTGGCAGCATTGTTGTCATTGTCCTTGAACCACAGACACTCATTGTTGTAAATTAGGTGAAATATCAGTAGCATACGTTATTACTCAGAAGTGGTGGTAGCTTTCTTGTCATTGTCCTTGAACCACAAACACTCATTGTTGTAAATTAGGTGAAATATCAGTAGCATACGTTATTACACAGAAGTGGTGGTAGCTTTCTTGTCATTGTCCTTGAACCACAGACACTCATTGTTGTAAATTAGGTGAAATATCAGTAGCATACGTTATTACTCAGAAGTGGTGGTAGCTTTCTTGTCATTGTCCTTGAACCACAAACACTCATTGTTGTAAATTAGGTGAAATATCAGTAGCATACGTTATTACACAGAAGTGGTGGTAGCTTTCTTGTCATTGTCCTTGAACCACAGACACTCATTGTTGTAAATTAGGTGAAATAAAAGTAGCATACGTTATTACACAGAAGTGGTGGTAGCTTTCTTGTCATTGTCCTTGAACCACAAACACTCATTGTTGTAAATTAGGTGAAATATCAGTAGCTTACGTTATTACACGGAAGTGGTGGTAGCTTTCTTGTCATTGTCCTTGAACCACAAACACTCATTGTTGTAAATTAGGTGAAATATCAGTAGCATACGTTATAACACAGAAGTGGTGGTAGCTTTCTTGTCATTGTCCTTGAACCACAGACACACATTGTTGTAAATTAGGTGAAATATCAGTAGCATACGTTATAACACGGAAGTGGTGGTAGCTTTCTTGTCATTGTCCTTGAACCACAGACACACATTGTTGTAAATTAGGTGAAATATCAGTAGCTTACGTTATAACACGGAAGTGGTGGTAGCTTTCTTGTCATTGTCCTTGAACCACAGACACACATTGTTGTAAATTAGGTGAAATATCAGTAGCATACGTTATAACACAGAAGTGGTGGTAGCTTTCTTGTCATTGTCCTTGAACCATGTACACTCATTGTTGTAAATTAGGTGAAATATCAGTAGCATACGTTATTACACAGAAGTGGTGGTAGCTTTCTTGTCATTGTCCTTGAACCACAAACACTCATTGTTGTAAATTAGGTGAAATATCAGTAGCACACGTTATTACACGGAAGTGGTGGTAGCTTTCTTGTCATTGTCCTTGAACCACAAACACCCATTGTTGTAAATTAGGTGAAATATCAGTAGCATACGTTATAACACAGAAGTGGTGGTAGCTTTCTTGTCATTGTCCTTGAACCACAGACACTCATTGTTGTAAATTAGGTGAAATATCAGTAGCATACGTTATTACACGGAAGTGGTGGTAGCTTTCTTGTCATTGTCCTTGAACCACAAACACTCATTGTTGTAAATTAGGTGAAATATCAGTAGCTTACGTTATTACACGGAAGTGGTGGTAGCTTTCTTGTCATTGTCCTTGAGCCACAGACACTCATTGTTGTAAATTAGGTGAAATATCAGTAGCATACATTATAACACAGAAGTGGTGGTAGCTTTCTTGTCATTGTCCTTGAACCATGTACACTCATTGTTGTAAATTAGGTGAAATATCAGTAGCATACGTTATTACACAGAAGTGGTGGTAGCTTTCTTGTCATTGTCCTTGAACCACAAACACACATTGTTGTAAATTAGGTTAAATATCAGTAGCATACGTTATTACACAGAAGTGGTGGTAGCTTTCTTGTCATTGTCCTTGAACCACAAACACACATTGTTGTAAATTAGGTGAAATATCAGTAGCATACATTATAACACAGAAGTGGTGGCAGCATTGTTGTCATTGTCCTTGAACCATGTACACACATTGTTGTAAATTAGTTGAAATATCAATAGCATACGTTATTACACAGAAGTGGTGGCAGCATTGTTGTCATTCTCCTTGAATCATGTACACACATTGTTGTAAATTAGTTGAAATATCAGTAGCATACGTTATTACACGGAAGTGGTGGTAGCTTTCTTGTCATTGTCCTTGAACAACAAACACTCATTGTTGTAAATTAGGTGAAATATCAGTAGCATACGTTATTACACGGAAGTGGTGGTAGCTTTCTTGTCATTGTCCTTGAACAACAAACACTCATTGTTGTAAATTAGGTGAAATATCAGTAGCATACGTTATTACACGGAAGTGGTGGTAGCTTTCTTGTCATTATCCTTGAACAACAAACACTCATTGTTGTAAATTAGGTAAATTATCAGTAGCATACGTTATTACACGGAAGTGGTGGTAGCTTTCTTGTCATTGTCCTTGAACCATGTACACTCATTGTTGTAAATTAGGTGAAATATCAGCAGCATACGTTATAACACAGAAGTGATGGTAGCTTTCTTGTCATTGTCCTTGAACCACAAACACTCATTGTTGTAAATTAGGTGAAATATCAGTAGCTTACGTTATTACACGGAAGTGGAGGTAGCTTTCTTGTCATTGTCCTTGAACCACAAACACTCATTGTTGTAAATTAGGTGAAATATCAGTAGCATACGTTATTACACAGAAGTGGTGGCAGCATTGTTGTCATTGTCCTTGAACCACAAACACACATTGTTGTAAATTAGGTGAAATATCAGTAACATACGTTATTACACAGAAGTGGTGGTAGCTTTCTTGTCATTGTCCTTGAACCACAAACACACATTGTTGTAAATTAGGTGAAATATCAGTAGCACACGTTATTACACAGAAGTGGTGGCAGCATTGTTGTCATTGTCCTTGAACCACAAACAAACATTGTTGTAAATTAGGTGAAATATCAGTAGCACACGTTATTACACAGAAGTGGTGGTAGCTTTCTTGTCATTGTCCTTGAACCACAAACACACATTGTTGTAAATTAGGTGAAATATCAGTAGCACACGTTATTACACAGAAGTGGTGGCAGCATTGTTGTCATTGTCCTTGAACCACAAACAAACATTGTTGTAAATTAGGTGAAATATGAGTAGCACACGTTATTACACAGAAGTGGTGGTAGCTTTCTTGTCATTGTCCTTGAACCACAAACACACATTGTTGTAAATTAGGTGAAATATCAGTAGCTTACGTTATTACACAGAAGTGGTGGTAGCTTTCTTGTCATTGTCCTTGAACAACAAACACTCATTGTTGTAAATTAGGTGAAATATCAGTAGCTTACGTTATTACACAGAAGTGGTGGTAGCTTTCTTGTCATTGTCCTTGAACCACAAACACACATTGTTGTAAATTAGGTGAAATATCAGTAGCTTACGTTATTACACAGAAGTGGTGGCAGCATTGTTGTCATTGTCCTTGAACCACAAACACTCATTGTTGTAAATTAGGTGAAATATCAGTAGCATACGTTATTACACAGAAGTGGTGGCAGCATTGTTGTCATTGTCCTTGAACCACAGACACTCATTGTTGTAAATTAGGTGAAATATCAGTAGCATACATTATAACACAGAAGTGGTGGCAGCATTGTTGTCATTGTCCTTGAACCACAGACACTCATTGTTGTAAATTAGGTGAAATATCAGTAGCATACGTTATAACACAGAAGTGGTGGTAGCTTTCTTGTCATTGTCCTTGAACCACAGACACTCATTGTTGTAAATTAGGTGAAATATCAGTAGCATACGTTATTACTCAGAAGTGGTGGTAGCTTTCTTGTCATTGTCCTTGAACCACAAACACTCATTGTTGTAAATTAGGTGAAATATCAGTAGCATACGTTATTACACAGAAGTGGTGGTAGCTTTCTTGTCATTGTCCTTGAACCACAAACACTCATTGTTGTAAATTAGGTGAAATATCAGTAGCATACGTTATTACACAGAAGTGGTGGTAGCTTTCTTGTCATTGTCCTTGAACCACAAACACTCATTGTTGTAAATTAGGTGAAATATCAGTAGCATACGTTATTACACAGAAGTGGTGGTAGCTTTCTTGTCATTGTCCTTGAACCACAAACACTCATTGTTGTAAATTAGGTGAAATATCAGTAGCATACGTTATTACACAGAAGTGGTGGCAGCATTGTTGTCATTGTCCTTGAACCACAAACACTCATTGTTGTAAATTAGGTGAAATATCAGTAGCATACGTTATTACACAGAAGTGGTGGCAGCATTGTTGTCATTGTCACTGAACCACAAACACTCATTGTTGTAAATTAGGTGAAATATCAGTAGCATACGTTATTACACAGAAGTGGTGGCAGCATTGTTGTCATTGTCCTTGAAACACAAACACTCATTGTTGTAAATTAGGTGAAATATCAGTAGCATACGTTATTACACAGAAGTGGTGGCAGCATTGTTGTCATTGTCCTTGAACCACAAACACTCATTGTTGTAAATTAGGTGAAATATCAGTAGCATACGTTATTACACAGAAGTGGTGGCAGCATTGTTGTCATTGTCCTTGAACCACAAACACTCATTGTTGTAAATTAGGTGAAATATCAGTAGCATACGTTATTACACGGAAGTGGTGGCAGCATTGTTGTCATTGTCCTTGAACCACAAACACTCATTGTTGTAAATTAGGTGAAATATCAGTAGCTTACGTTATTACACAGAAG
Organism: Deroplatys truncata; assembly: GCA_030765065.1. NCBI lineage: Eukaryota > Metazoa > Arthropoda > Insecta > Mantodea > Mantidae > Deroplatys > Deroplatys truncata. The sequence goes on from CM060984.1 coordinate 3,718,136, forward strand.
TGGTGGTAGCTTTCTTGTCATTGTCCTTGAACCACAAACACTCATTTTTGCAAATTAGGTGAAATATCAGTAGCACACGTTATTACACAGAAGTGGTGGCAGCATTGTTGTCATTGCCCTTGAACCACAAACACTCATTGTTGTAAATTAGGTGAAATATCAGTAGCATACGTTATTACACAGAAGTGGTGGCAGCATTGTTGTCATTGTCCTTGAACCACAAACACTCATTGTTGTAAATTAGGTGAAATATCAGTAGCACACGTTATTACACAGAAGTGGTGGCAGCATTGTTGTCATTGTCCTTGAACCACAAACACTCATTGTTGTAAATTAGGTGAAATATCAGTAGCACACGTTATTACACAGAAGTGGTGGCAGCATTGTTGTCATTGTCCTTGAACCACAAACACTCATTGTTGTAAATTAGGTGAAATATCAGTAGCTTACGTTATTACACAGAAGTGGTGGCAGCATTGTTGTCATTGTCCTTGAACCACAAACACTCATTGTTGTAAATTAGGTGAAATATCAGTAGCACACGTTATTACACAGAAGTGGTGGCAGCATTGTTGTCATTGTCCTTGAACCACAAACACTCATTGTTGTAAATTAGGTGAAATATCAGTAGCACACGTTATTACACAGAAGTGGTGGCAGCATTGTTGTCATTGTCCTTGAACCACAAACACTCATTGTTGTAAATTAGGTGAAATATCAGTAGCACACGTTATTACACAGAAGTGGTGGCAGCATTGTTGTCATTGTCCTTGAACCACAAACACTCATTGTTGTAAATTAGGTGAAATATCAGTAGCACACGTTATTACACAGAAGTGGTGGCAGCATTGTTGTCATTGTCCTTGAACCACAAACACTCATTGTTGTAAATTAGGTGAAATATCAGTAGCACACGTTATTACACAGAAGTGGTGGCAGCATTGTTGTCATTGTCCTTGAACCACAAACACTCATTGTTGTAAATTAGGTGAAATATCAGTAGCATACGTTATTACACAGAAGTGGTGGCAGCATTGTTGTCATTGTCCTTGAACCACAAACACTCATTGTTGTAAATTAGGTGAAATATCAGTAGCACACGTTATTACACAGAAGTGGTGGCAGCATTGTTGTCATTGTCCTTGAACCACAAACACTCATTGTTGTAAATTAGGTGAAATATCAGTAGCATACGTTATTACACAGAAGTGGTGGTAGCTTTCTTGTCATTGTCCTTGAACCACAGACACTCATTGTTGTAAATTAGGTGAAATATCAGTAGCATACGTTATTACACAGAAGTGGTGGCAGCATTGTTGTGTTTGTCCTTGAACCACAAACACTCATTGTTGTAAATTAGGTGAAATATCAGTAGCATACGTTATTACACAGAAGTGGTGGTAGCTTTCTTGTCATTGTCCTTGAACCACAAACACTCATTGTTGTAAATTAGGTGAAATATCAGTAGCATACGTTATTACACAGAAGTGGTGGCAGCATTGTTGTCATTGTCCTTGAACCACAAACACTCATTGTTGTAAATTAGGTGAAATATCAGTAGCACACGTTATTACACAGAAGTGGTGGCAGCATTGTTGTCATTGTCCTTGAACCACAAACACTCATTGTTGTAAATTAGGTGAAATATCAGTAGCATACGTTATTACACAGAAGTGGTGGCAGCATTGTTGTCATTGTCCTTGAACCACAAACACTCATTGTTGTAAATTAGGTGAAATATCAGTAGCACACGTTATTACACAGAAGTGGTGGCAGCATTGTTGTCATTGTCCTTGAACCACAAACACTCATTGTTGTAAATTAGGTGAAATATCAGTAGCATACGTTATTACACAGAAGTGGTGGCAGCATTGTTGTCATTGTCCTTGAACCACAAACACTCATTCTTGTAAATTAGGTGAAATATCAGTAGCACACGTTATTACACAGAAGTGGTGGCAGCATTGTTGTCATTGTCCTTGAACCACAAACACTCATTGTTGTAAATTAGGTGAAATATCAGTAGCACACGTTATTACACAGAAGTGGTGGCAGCATTGTTGTCATTGTCCTTGAACCACAAACACTCATTGTTGTAAATTAGGTGAAATATCAGTAGCTTACGTTATTACACAGAAGTGGTGGCAGCATTGTTGTCATTGTCCTTGAACCACAAACACTCATTGTTGTAAATTAGGTGAAATATCAGTAGCATACGTTATTACACAGAAGTGGTGGCAGCATTGTTGTCATTGTCCTTGAACCACAAACACTCATTCTTGTAAATTAGGTGAAATATCAGTAGCATACGTTATTACACAGAAGTGGTGGTAGCTTTCTTGTCATTGTCCTTGAACCACAAACACTCATTCTTGTAAATTAGGTGAAATATCAGTAGCATACATTAAAACACAGAAGTGGTGGTAGCTTTCTTGTCATTGTCCTTGAACCACAAACACTCATTGTTGTAAATTAGGTGAAATATCAGTAGCATACGTTATTACACAGAAGTGGTGGCAGCATTGTTGTCATTGTCCTTGAACCACAAACACTCATTGTTGTAAATTAGGTGAAATATCAGTAGCATACGTTATTACACAGAAGTGGTGGTAGCTTTCTTGTCACAGTCCTTGAACCACAAACACTCATTGTTGTAAATTAGGTGAAATATCAGTAGCATACGTTATTACACAGAAGTGGTGGTAGCTTTCTTGTCATTGTCCTTGAACCATGTACAAACATTGTTGTAAATTAGGTGAAATATTAGTAGCTTACGTTATTACACAGAAGTGGTGGTAGCTTTCTTGTCATTGTCCTTGAACCACAAACACTCATTGTTGTAAATTAGGTGAAATATCAGTAGCATACGTTATTACACAGAAGTGGTGGTAGCTTTCTTGTCATTGTCCTTGAACCATGTACAAACATTGTTGTAAATTAGGTGAAATATCAGTAGCTTACGTTATTACACAGAAGTGGTGGTAGCTTTCTTGTCATTGTCCTTGAACCATGTACAAACATTGTTGTAAATTAGGTGAAATATCAGTAGCATACGCTATTACACAGAAGTGGTGGTAGCTTTCTTGTCATTGTCCTTGAACCATGTACACTCATTGTTGTAAATTAGGTGAAATATCAGTAGCATACGTTATTACACAGAAGTGGTGGTAGCATTGTTGTCATTGTCCTTGAACCACAAACACTCATTGTTGTAAATTAGGTGAAATATCAGTAGCATACGTTATTACACAGAAGTGGTGGTAGCATTGTTGTCATTGTCCTTGAACCACAAACACTCATTGTTGTAAATTAGGTGAAATATCAGTAGCATACGTTATTACACAGAAGTGGTGGTAGCATTGTTGTCATTGTCCTTGAACCACAAACACTCATTGTTGTAAATTAGGTGAAATATCAGTAGCATACGTTATTACTCAGAAGGGGTGGCAGCATTGTTGTCATTGTCCTTGAACCACAGACACTCATTGTTGTAAATTAGGTGAAATATCAGTAGCATACATTATAACACAGAAGTGGTGGCAGCATTGTTGTCATTGTCCTTGAACCACAGACACTCATTGTTGTAAATTAGGTGAAATATCAGTAGCATACGTTATAACACAGAAGTGGTGGTAGCTTTCTTGTCATTGTCCTTGAACCACAGACACTCATTGTTGTAAATTAGGTGAAATATCAGTAGCATACGTTATTACTCAGAAGTGGTGGTAGCTTTCTTGTCATTGTCCTTGAACCACAAACACTCATTGTTGTAAATTAGGTGAAATATCAGTAGCATACGTTATTACACAGAAGTGGTGGTAGCTTTCTTGTCATTGTCCTTGAACCACAGACACTCATTGTTGTAAATTAGGTGAAATATCAGTAGCATACGTTATTACACAGAAGTGGTGGTAGCTTTCTTGTCATTGTCCTTGAACCACAAACACTCATTGTTGTAAATTAGGTGAAATATCAGTAGCATACGTTATTACACAGAAGTGGTGGTAGCTTTCTTGTCATTGTCCTTGAACCACAAACACTCATTGTTGTAAATTAGGTGAAATATCAGTAGCATACGTTATTACACAGAAGTGGTGGTAGCTTTCTTATCATTGTCCTTGAACCACAAACACTCATTGTTGTAAATTAGGTGAAATATCAGTAGCATACGTTATTACACAGAAGTGGTGGCAGCATTGTTGTCATTGTCATTGAACCACAAACACTCATTGTTGTAAATTAGGTGAAATATCAGTAGCATACGTTATTACACAGAAGTGGTGGCAGCATTGTTGTCATTGTCCTTGAACCACAAACACTCATTGTTGTAAATTAGGTGAAATATCAGTAGCATACGTTATTACACAGAAGTGGTGGCAGCATTGTTGTCATTGTCCTTGAACCACAAACACTCATTGTTGTAAATTAGGTGAAATATCAGTAGCATACGTTATTACACAGAAGTGGTGGCAGCATTGTTGTCATTGTCCTTGAACCACAAACACTCATTGTTGTAAATTAGGTGAAATATCAGTAGCATACGTTATTACACAGAAGTGGTGGTAGCTTTCTTGTCATTGTCCTTGAACCACAAACACTCATTCTTGTAAATTAGGTGAAATATTAGTAGCATACGTTATTACACAGAAGTGGTGGTAGCTTTCTTGTCATTGTCCTTGAACCACAAACACTCATTCTTGTAAATTAGGTGAAATATCATTAGCATACGTTATTACACAGAAGTGGTGGTAGCATTGTTGTCATTGTCCTTGAACCACAAACACTCATTCTTGTAAATTAGGTGAAATATCAGTAGCACACGTTATTACACAGAAGTGGTGGTAGTATTGTTGTCATTGTCCTTGAACCACAAACACTCATTCTTGTAAATTAGGTGAAATATCAGTAGCACACGTTATTACACAGACGTGGTGGTAGCATTGTTGTCATTGTCCTTGAACCACAAACACTCATTCTTGTAAATTAGGTGAAATATCAGTAGCACACGTTATTACACAGAAGTGGTGGTAGCATTGTTGTCATTGTCCTTGAACCACAAACACTCATTCTTGTAAATTAGGTGAAATATCAGTAGCACACGTTATTACACAGAAGTGGTGGTAGCATTGTTGTCATTGTCCTTGAACCACAAACACTCATTCTTGTAAATTAGGTGAAATATCAGTAGCACACGTTATTACACAGAAGTGGTGGTAGCATTGTTGTCATTGTCCTTGAACCACAAACACTCATTCTTGTAAATTAGGTGAAATATCAGTAGCATACGTTATAACACAGAAGTGGTGGTAGCTTTCTTGTCATTGTCCTTGAACCACAAACACTCATTCTTGTAAATTAGGTGAAATATCAGTAGCATACGTTATTACACAGAAGTGGTGGTAGCATTGTTGTCATTGTCCTTGAACCACAAACACTCATTCTTGTAAATTAGGTGAAATATCAGTAGCATACATTATAACACAGAAGTGGTGGTAGCTTTCTTGTCATTGTCCTTGAACCACAAACACTCATTGTTGTAAATTAGGTGAAATATCAGTAGCATACGTTATTACACAGAAGTGGTGGCAGCATTGTTGTCATTGTCCTTGAACCACAAAAACTCATTGTTGTAAATTAGGTGAAATATCAGTAGCATACGTTATTACACAGAAGTGGTGGTAGCTTTCTTGTCACAGTCCTTGAACCACAGACACTCATTGTTGTAAATTAGGTGAAATATCAGTAGCTTACGTTATTACACAGAAGTGGTGGTAGCTTTCTTGTCATTGTCCTTGAACCACAAACACTCATTGTTGTAAATTAGGTGAAATATCAGTAGCTTACGTTATTACACGGAAGTGGTGGTAGCTTTCTTGTCATTGTCCTTGAACCATGTACAAACATTGTTGTAAATTAGGTGAAATATCAGTAGCATACGTTATTACACAGAAGTGGTGGTAGCTTTCTTGTCATTGTCCTTGAACCATGTACAAACATTGTTGTAAATTAGGTGAAATATCAGTAGCATACGTTATTACACAGAAGTGGTGGTAGCATTGTTGTCATTGTCCTTGAACCATGTACACACATTGTTGTAAATTAGGTGAAATATCAGTAGCATACGTTATTACACAGAAGCAGTGGTAGCTTTCTTGTCATTGTCCTTGAACCACAAACACTCATTGTTGTAAATTAGGTGAAATATCAGTAGCATACGTTATTACACAGAAGTGGTGGTAGCTTTCTTGTCATTGTCCTTGAACCACAAACACTCATTGTTGTAAATTAGGTGAAATATCAGTAGCATACATTATTACACAGAAGTGGTGGTAGCTTTCTTGTCATTGTCGTTGAACCATGTACACTCATTGTTGTAAATTAGGTGAAATATCAGTAGCATACATTATTACACAGAAGTGGTGGTAGCTTTCTTGTCATTGTCCTTGAACCACAGACACTCATTGTTGTAAATTAGGTGAAATATCAGTAGCATACGTTATAACACAGAAGTGGTGGTAGCTTTCTTGTCATTGTCCTTGAACCACAGACACACATTGTTGTAAATTAGGTGAAATATCAGTATCATACGTTATTACACAGAAGTGGTGGTAGCTTTCTTGTCATTGTCCTTGAACCATGTACACACATTGTTGTAAATTAGGTGAAATATCAGTAGCATACGTTATTACACAGAAGTGGTGGCAGCATTGTTGTCATTGTCATTGAACCACAAACACTCATTGTTGTAAATTAGGTGAAATATCAGTAGCATACGTTATTACACAGAAGTGGTGGTAGCTTTCTTGTCATTGTCCTTGAACCACAGACACTCATTGTTGTAAATTAGGTGAAATATCAGTAGCTTACGTTATTACACAGAAGTGGTGGTAGCTTTCTTGTCATTGTCCTTGAACCACAAACACTCATTGTTGTAAATTAGGTGAAATATCAGTAGCATACGTTATTACACAGAAGTGGTGGTAGCTTTCTTGTCATTGTCCTTGAACCATGTACACACATTGTTGTAAATTAGGTGAAATATCAGTAGCATACGTTATTACACAGAAGTGGTGGTAGCTTTCTTGTCACAGTCCTTGAACCACAGACACTCATTGTTGTAAATTAGGTGAAATATCAGTAGCTTACGTTATTACACAGAAGTGGTGGTAGCTTTCTTGTCATTGTCCTTGAACCACAAACACTCATTGTTGTAAATTAGGTGAAATATCAGTAGCATACGTTATAACACAGAAGTGGTGGTAGCTTTCTTGTCATTGTCCTTGAACCACAAACACTCATTGTTGTAAATTAGGTGAAATATCAGTAGCATACGTTATTACACAGAAGTGGTGGTAGCTTTCTTGTCATTGTCCTTGAACCACAGACACTCATTGTTGTAAATTAGGTGAAATATCAGTAGCTTACGTTATTACACAGAAGTGGTGGTAGCTTTCTTGTCACAGTCCTTGAACCACAGACACTCATTGTTGTAAATTAGGTGAAATATCAGTAGCATACGTTATTACACAGAAGTGGTGGTAGCTTTCTTGTCATTGTCCTTGAACCACAAACACTCATTGTTGTAAATTAGGTGAAGTATCAGTAGCATACGTTATTACACAGAAGTGGTGGTAGCTTTCTTGTCACAGTCCTTGAACCACAGACACTCATTGTTGTAAATTAGGTGAAATATCAGTAGCATACGTTATTACACAGAAGTGGTGGTAGCTTTCTTGTCATTGTCCTTGAACCACAAACACTCATTGTTGTAAATTAGGTGAAATATCAGTAGCATACGTTATTACACAGAAGTGGTGGTAGCTTTCTTGTCACAGTCCTTGAACCACAGACACTCTTTGTTGTAAATTAGGTGAAATATCAGTAGCATACGTTATTACACAGAAGTGGTGGTAGCTTTCTTGTCATTGTCCTTGAACCATGTACAAACATTGTTGTAAATTAGGTGAAATATCAGTAGCATACGTTATTACACAGAAGCAGTGGTAGCTTTTTTGTCATTGTCCTTGAACCATGTACAAACATTGTTGTAAATTAGGTGAAATATCAGTAGCATACGTTATTACACAGAAGTGGTGGTAGCATTGTTGTCATTGTCCTTGAACCATGTACACACATTGTTGTAAATTAGGTGAAATATCAGTAGCATACGTTATTACACAGAAGCAGTGGTAGCTTTCTTGTCATTGTCCTTGAACCACAAACACTCATTGTTGTAAATTAGGTGAAATATCAGTAGCATACGTTATTACACAGAAGCAGTGGTAGCTTTCTTGTCATTGTCCTTGAACCACAAACACTCATTGTTGTAAATTAGGTGAAATATCTGTAGCATACGTTATTACACAGAAGTGGTGGTAGCTTTCTTGTCATTGTCCTTGAACCACAAACACTCATTGTTGTAAATTAGGTGAAATATCAGCAGCATACATTATTACACAGAAGCAGTGGTAGCTTTCTTGTCATTGTCCTTGAACCACAAACACTCATTGTTGTAAATTAGGTGAAATATCAGTAGCTTACGTTATTACACAGAAGTGGTGGTAGCTTTCTTGTCATTGTCCTTGAACCACAAACACTCATTGTTGTAAATTAGGTGAAATATCAGTAGCTTACGTTATTACACAGAAGTGGTGGCAGCATTGTTGTCATTGTCCTTGAACCACGAATCATTGTTGTAAATTAGGTGAAATATCAGTAGCTTACGTTATTACACAGAAGTGGTGGTAGCTTTCTTGTCATATTCCTTGAACCACAAACACACATTGTTGTAAATTACGTGAAATATCAGTAGCTTACGTTATTACACAGAAGTGGTGGCAGCATTGTTGTCATTGTCCTTGAACCACAAACACTTATTGTTGTAAATTAGGTGAAATATCAGTAGCATACGTTATTACACAGAAGTGGTGGCAGCATTGTTGTCATTGTCCTTGACCCACAGACACTCATTGTTGTAAATTAGGTGAAATATCAGTAGCATACATTATAACACAGAAGTGGTGGCAGCATTGTTGTCATTGTCCTTGAACCACAAACACTCATTGTTGTAAATTAGGTGAAATATCAGTAGCATACGTTATTACACAGAAGTGGTGGTAGCTTTCTTGTCATTGTCCTTGAACCACAGACACTCATTGTTGTAAATTAGGTGAAATATCAGTAGCATACGTTATTACACAGAAGTGGTGGTAGCTTTCTTGTCATTGTCCTTGAACCACAAACACTCATTGTTGTAAATTAGGTGAAATATCAGTAGCATACGTTATTACACAGAAGTGGTGGTAGCTTTCTTGTCATTGTCCTTGAACCACAAACACTCATTGTTGTAAATTAGGTGAAATATCAGTAGCATACGTTATTACACAGAAGTGGTGGTAGCTTTCTTATCATTGTCCTTGAACCACAAACACTCATTGTTGTAAATTAGGTGAAATATCAGTAGCATACGTTATTACACAGAAGTGGTGGCAGCATTGTTGTCATTGTCCTTGAACCACAAACACTCATTGTTGTAAATTAGGTGAAATATCAGTAGCATACGTTATTACACAGAAGTGGTGGCAGCATTGTTGTCATTGTCATTGAACCACAAACACTCATTGTTGTAAATTAGGTGAAATATCAGTAGCATACGTTATTACACAGAAGTGGTGGCAGCATTGTTGTCATTGTCCTTGAACCACAAACACTCATTGTTGTAAATTAGGTGAAATATCAGTAGCATACGTTATTACACAGAAGTGGTGGCAGCATTGTTGTCATTGTCCTTGAACCACAAACACTCATTGTTGTAAATTAGGTGAAATATCAGTAGCATACGTTATTACACAGAAGTGGTGGCAGCATTGTTGTCATTGTCCTTGAACCACAAACACTCATTGTTGTAAATTAGGTGAAATATCAGTAGCATACGTTATTACACGGAAGTGGTGGCAGCATTGTTGTCATTGTCCTTGAACCACAAACACTCATTGTTGTAAATTAGGTGAAATATCAGTAGCTTACGTTATTACACAGAAGTGGTGGTAGCTTTCTTGTCATTGTCCTTGAACCACAAACACTCATTGTTGTAAATTAGGTGAAATATCAGTAGCATACGTTATTACACAGAAGTGGTGGCAGCATTGTTGTCATTGTCCTTGAACCACAAACACTCATTGTTGTAAATTAGGTGAAATATCAGTAGCACCCGTTATTACACAGAAGTGGTGGCAGCATTGTTGTCATTGTCCTTGAACCACAAACACTCATTGTTGTAAATTAGGTGAAATATCAGTAGCTTACGTTATTACACAGAAGTGGTGGCAGCATTGTTGTCATTGTCCTTGAACCACACTCATTGTTGTAAATTAGGTGAAATATCAGTAGCATACGTTATTACACTGAAGTGGTGGCAGCATTGTTGTCATTGTCCTTGAACCACAAACACTCATTGTTGTAAATTAGGTGAAATATCAGTAGCTTACGATTTCACACAGAAGTGGTGGCAGCATTGTTGTCATTGTCCTTGAACCACAAAAACTTTTGTTGTAAATTAGGTGAAATATCAGTAGCATACGTTATTACACAGAAGTGGTGGTAGCTTTCTTGTCACAGTCCTTGAACCACAGACACTCATTGTTGTAAATTAGGTGAAATATCAGTAGCTTACGTTATTACACAGAAGTGGTGGTAGCTTTCTTGTCATTGTCCTTGAACCACAAACACTCATTGTTGTAAATTAGGTGAAATATCAGTAGCATACGTTATAACACAGAAGTGGTGGTAGCTTTCTTGTCATTGTCCTTGAACCATGTACAAACATTGTTGTAAATTAGGTGAAATATCAGTAGCATACATCAATTACACAGAAGTGGTGGTAGCTTTCTTGTCATTGTCCTTGAACCATGTACACTCATTGTTGTAAATTAGGTGAAATATCAGTAGCATACGTTATTACACAGAAGTGGTGGTAGCTTTCTTGTCATTGTCCTTGAACCATGTACAAACATTGTTGTAAATTAGGTGAAATATCAGTAGCATACGTTATTACACAGAAGTGGTGGTAGCTTTCTTGTCATTGTCCTTGAACCACAAACACTCATTGTTGTAAATTAGGTGAAATATCAGTAGCATACGTTATTACACAGAAGTGGTGGTAGCTTTCTTGTCATTGTCCTTGAACCACAGACACTCATTGTTGTAAATTAGGTGAAATATCAGTAGCATACGTTATTACACAGAAGTGGTGGTAGCTTTCTTGTCATTGTCTTTGAACCATGTACACTCATTGTTGTAAATTAGGTGAAATATCAGTAGCATACGTTATTACACAGAAGTGGTGGTAGCTTTCTTGTCATTGTCCTTGAACCACAAACACTCATTGTTGTAAATTAGGTGAAATATCAGTAGCATACGTTATTACACAGAAGTGGTGGTAGCTTTCTTATCATTGTCCTTGAACCACAAACACTCATTGTTGTAAATTAGGTGAAATATCAGTAGCATACGTTATTACACAGAAGTGGTGGTAGCTTTCTTGTCATTGTCCTTGAACCACAAACACTCATTGTTGTAAATTAGGTGAAATATCAGCAGCATACATTATTACACAGAAGCAGTGGTAGCTTTCTTGTCATTGTCCTTGAACCATGTACACTCATTGTTGTAAATTAGGTGAAATATCAGTAGCATACGTTATTACACAGAAGTGGTGGTAGCTTTCTTGTCATTGTCCTTGAACCACAAACACTCATTGTTGTAAATTAGGTGAAATATCAGTAGCTTACGTTATTACACGGAAGTGGTGGTAGCTTTCTTGTCATTGAACCACAAACACTCATTGTTGTAAATTAGGTGAAATATCAGTGGCATACATTATTACACAGAAGTGGTGGTAGCTTTCTTGTCATTGTCCTTGAACCATGTACACTCATTGTTGTAAATTAGGTGAAATATCAGTAGCATACATTATTACACAGAAGTGGTGGTAGCTTTCTTGTCATTGTCCTTGAACCATGTACACTCATTGTTGAAAATTAGGTGAAATATCAGTAGCTTACGTTATTACACAGAAGCAGTGGTAGCTTTCTTGTCATTGTCCTTGAACCACAAACACTCCTTGTTGTAAATTAGGTGAAATATCAGTAGCATACGTTATTACACAGAAGTGGTGGTAGCTTTCTTGTCATTGTCCTTGAACCATGTACACTCATTGTTGTAAATTAGGTGAAATATCAGTAGCTTAAGTTATTACACAGAAGTGGTGGTAGCATTGTTTTCATTGTCCTTGAACAATTACACACATTGTTGTAAAGTAGGTGAAATATCAGCAGCATACGTTATTACACAGAAGTGGTGGTAGCATTGTTGTCATTGTACTTGAAACATGTACACACATTGTTGTAAATTAGATGAAATATTAGTAGCTTACGTTATTACACAGAAGTGGTGGTAGCATTGTTTTCATTGTCCTTGAACCATGTACATACATTGTTGTAAATTAGGTGAAATATCAGCAGCATACGTTATTACACAGAAGTGGTGGCAGCATTGTTGTCATTGTCCTTGAACCATGTACATACATTGTTGTAAATTAGGTGAAATATCAGCAGCATACGTTATTACACAGAAGTGGTGGCAGCATTGTTGTCATTGTCCTTGAACCACAAACACTCATTGTTGTACATTAGGTGAAATATAAGTAGCATACGATATTACACAGAAGCAGTGGTAGCTTTCTTGTCATTGTCCTTGAACCACAAACACTCATTGTTGTAAATTACGTGAAATATCAGTAGCATACGTTATTACACGGAAGTGGTGGCAGCATTGTTGTCATTGTCCTTGAACCATGTACATATATTGTTGTAAATTAGGTGAAATATCAGTAGCATACGTTATTACACAGAAGTGGTGGTAGCATTGTTATCATTGTCTTTGAACCATGTACAAACATTGTTGTAAATTAGGTGAAATATCAGTAGCATACGTTATTACACAGAAGTGGTGGAAGCATTGTTGTCATTTTCCTTGAACCATGTACAAACATTGTTGTAAATTAGGTGAAATATCAGTAGCTTACGTTATTACACAGAAGTGGTCGTAGCATTGTTGTCATTGTCCTTGAACCATGTACAAACATTGTTGTAAATTAGGTGAAATATCAGTAGCATACGTTATTACACAGAAGTGGTGGCAGCATTGTTGTCATTGTCCTTGAACCATGTAGACACATTGTTGTACATTAGGTGAAATATCAGCAGCATACTTATTACACAGAAGTGGTGGTAGCATTGTTGTCATTGTCCTTGAACCATGTACACACATTGTCGTAAATTAGGTTAATATCAGTAGCATACGTTATTACACAGAAGTGGTGGTAGCATTGTTGTCATTGTCCTTGAACCATGTACACACATTGTCGTAAATTAGGTTAATATCAGTAGCATACGTTATTACACAGAAGTGGTGGTAGCATTGTTGTCATTGTCCTTGAACCATGTACATACATTGTTGTAAATTAGGTTAATATCAGTAGCATACGTTATTACACAGAAGTGGTGGTAGCATTGTTGTCATTGTCCTTGAACCATGTACACACATTGTTGTAAATTAGGTTAATATCAGTAGCATACGTTATTACACAGAAGTGGTGGTAGCATTGTTGTCATTGTCCTTGAACCATGTACATACATTGTTGTTAATTAGGTTAATATCAGTAGCATACGTTATTACACAGAAGTGGTGGTAGCATTGTTGTCATTGTCCTTGAACCATGTACACACATTGTTGTAAATTAGGTGAAATATCAGTAGCATACGTTATTACACAGAAGTGGTGGTAGCATTGTTGTCATTGTCCTTGAACCATGTACACACATTGCTGTAAATTAGGTGAAATATCAGTAGCATACGTTATTACACAGAAGTGGTGGTAGCATTGTTGTCATTGTCCTTGAACCATGTACACACATTGTTGTAAATTAGGTGAAATATCAGTAGCATACGTTATTACACGGAAGCGGTAGCAACATTGTTGTCATTGTCCTTGAACCATGTACACACATTGTTGTAAATTAGGTGAAATATCAGTAGCATACGTTATTACACAGAAGCAGTGGTAGCATTGTTGTCATTGTCCTTGAACCATGTACACACATTGTTGTAAATTAGGTGAAATATCAGCTGCATACGTTATTACACAGAAGCAGTGGTAGCATTGTTGTCATTGTCCTTGAACCATGTACACACATTGTTGTAAATTAGGTGAAATATCAGTAGCATACGTTATTACACAGAAGTGGTGGTAGCATTGTTGTCATTGTCCTTGAACCATGTACATACATTGTTGTAAATTAGGTTAATATCAGTAGCATACGTTATTACACAGAAGTGGTGGTAGCATTGTTGTCATTGTCCTTGAACCATGTACACACATTGTCGTAAATTAGGTTAATATCAGTAGCATACGTTATTACACAGAAGTGGTGGTAGCATTGTTGTCATTGTCCTTGAACCATGTACATACATTGTTGTAAATTAGGTTAATATCAGTAGCATACGTTATTACACAGAAGTGGTGGTAGCATTGTTGTCATTGTCCTTGAACCATGTACACACATTGTCGTAAATTAGGTTAATATCAGTAGCATACTTATTTTACAGAAGTGGTGTAGCATTGTTGTCATTGTCCTTGAACCATGTACACACATTGTCGTAAATTAGGTTAATATCAGTAGCATACGTTATTACACAGAAGTGGTGGTAGCATTGTTGTCATTGTCCTTGAACCATGTACATACATTGTTGTAAATTAGGTGAAATATCAGCAGCATACTTATTACACAGAAGCAGTGGTAGCATTGTTGTCATTGTCCTTGAACCATGTACAAACATTGTTGTAAATTAGGTGAAATATCAGTAGCATACGTTATTACACAGAAGTGGTGGCAGCATTGTTGTCATTGTCCTTGAACCATGTACATACATTGTTGTAAATTAGGTGAAATATCAGCAGCATACGTTATTACACAGAAGTGGTAGCAGCATTGTTGTCATTGTCCTTGAACCATGTACAAACATTGTTGTAAATTAGGTGAAATATCAGTAGCTTACGTTATTACACAGAAGTGGTGGTAGCTTTCTTGTCACAGTCCTTGAACCACAGACACTCATTGTTGTAAATTAGGTGAAATATCAGTAGCATACGTTATTACACAGAAGTGGTGGTAGCTTTCTTGTCATTGTCCTTGAACCACAAACACTCATTGTTGTAAATTAGGTGAAATATCAGTAGCATACGTTATTACACAGAAGTGGTGGTAGCTTTCTTGTCACAGTCCTTGAACCACAGACACTCATTGTTGTAAATTAGGTGAAATATCAGTAGCATACGTTATTACACAGAAGTGGTGGTAGCTTTCTTGTCATTGTCCTTGAACCACAAACACTCATTGTTGTAAATTAGGTGAAATATCAGTAGCATACGTTATTACACAGAAGTGGTGGTAGCTTTCTTGTCACAGTCCTTGAACCACAGACACTCTTTGTTGTAAATTAGGTGAAATATCAGTAGCATACGTTATTACACAGAAGTGGTGGTAGCTTTCTTGTCATTGTCCTTGAACCATGTACAAACATTGTTGTAAATTAGGTGAAATATCAGTAGCATACGTTATTACACAGAAGCAGTGGTAGCTTTCTTGTCATTGTCCTTGAACCATGTACAAACATTGTTGTAAATTAGGTGAAATATCAGTAGCATACGTTATTACACAGAAGTGGTGGTAGCATTGTTGTCATTGTCCTTGAACCATGTACACACATTGTTGTAAATTAGGTGAAATATCAGTAGCATACGTTATTACACAGAAGCAGTGGTAGCTTTCTTGTCATTGTCCTTGAACCACAAACACTCATTGTTGTAAATTAGGTGAAATATCAGTAGCATACGTTATTACACAGAAGCAGTGGTAGCTTTCTTGTCATTGTCCTTGAACCACAAACACTCATTGTTGTAAATTAGGTGAAATATCAGTAGCATACGTTATTACACAGAAGTGGTGGTAGCTTTCTTGTCATTGTCCTTGAACCACAAACACTCATTGTTGTAAATTAGGTGAAATATCAGCAGCATACATTATTACACAGAAGCAGTGGTAGCTTTCTTGTCATTGTCCTTGAACCACAAACACTCATTGTTGTAAATTAGGTGAAATATCAGTAGCTTACGTTATTACACACAAGTGGTGGTAGCTTTCTTGTCATTGTCCTTGAACCACAAACACTCATTGTTGTAAATTAGGTGAAATATCAGTAGCTTACGTTATTACACAGAAGTGGTGGCAGCATTGTTGTCATTGTCCTTGAACCACAAACACTCATTGTTGTAAATTAGGTGAAATATCAGTAGCTTACGTTATTACACAGAAGTGGTGGTAGCTTTCTTGTCATATTCCTTGAACCACAAACACACATTGTTGTAAATTAGGTGAAATATCAGTAGCTTACGTTATTACACAGAAGTGGTGGCAGCATTGTTGTCATTGTCCTTGAACGACAAACACTCATTGTTGTAAATTAGGTGAAATATCAGTAGCATACGTTATTACACAGAAGTGGTGGCAGCATTGTTGTCATTGTCCTTGACCCACAGACACTCATTGTTGTAAATTAGGTGAAATATCAGTAGCATACATTATAACACAGAAGTGGTGGCAGCATTGTTGTCATTGTCCTTGAACCACAGACACTCATTGTTGTAAATTAGGTGAAATATCAGTAGCATACGTTATTACACAGAAGTGGTGGTAGCTTTCTTGTCATTGTCCTTGAACCACAGACACTCATTGTTGTAAATTAGGTGAAATATCAGTAGCATACGTTATTACACAGAAGTGGTGGTAGCTTTCTTGTCATTGTCCTTGAACCACAAACACTCATTGTTGTAAATTAGGTGAAATATCAGTAGCATACGTTATTACACAGAAGTGGTGGTAGCTTTCTTGTCATTGTCCTTGAACCACAAACACTCATTGTTGTAAATTAGGTGAAATATCAGTAGCATACGTTATTACACAGAAGTGGTGGTAGCTTTCTTATCATTGTCCTTGAACCACAAACACTCATTGTTGTAAATTAGGTGAAATATCAGTAGCATACGTTATTACACAGAAGTGGTGGCAGCATTGTTGTCATTGTCCTTGAACCACAAACACTCATTGTTGTAAATTAGGTGAAATATCAGTAGCATACGTTATTACACAGAAGTGGTGGCAGCATTGTTGTCATTGTCATTGAACCACAAACACTCATTGTTGTAAATTAGGTGAAATATCAGTAGCATACGTTATTACACAGAAGTGGTGGCAGCATTGTTGTCATTGTCCTTGAACCACAAACACTCATTGTTGTAAATTAGGTGAAATATCAGTAGCATACGTTATTACACAGAAGTGGTGGCAGCATTGTTGTCATTGTCCTTGAACCACAAACACTCATTGTTGTAAATTAGGTGAAATATCAGTAGCATACGTTATTACACAGAAGTGGTGGTAGCATTGTTGTCATTGTCCTTGAACCACAAACACTCATTGTTGTAAATTAGGTGAAATATCAGTAGCATACGTTATTACACGGAAGTGGTGGCAGCATTGTTGTCATTGTCCTTGAACCACAAACACTCATTGTTGTAAATTAGGTGAAATATCAGTAGCTTACGTTATTACACAGAAGTGGTGGCAGCATTGTTGTCATTGTCCTTGAACCACACTCATTGTTGTAAATTAGGTGAAATATCAGTAGCATACGTTATTACACTGAAGTGGTGGCAGCATTGTTGTCATTGTCCTTGAACCACAAACACTCATTGTTGTAAATTAGGTGAAATATCAGTAGCTTACGATTTCACACAGAAGTGGTGGCAGCATTGTTGTCATTGTCCTTGAACCACAAAAACTTTTGTTGTAAATTAGGTGAAATATCAGTAGCATACGTTATTACACAGAAGTGGTGGTAGCTTTCTTGTCACAGTCCTTGAACCACAGACACTCATTGTTGTAAATTAGGTGAAATATCAGTAGCTTACGTTATTACACAGAAGTGGTGGTAGCTTTCTTGTCATTGTCCTTGAACCACAAACACTCATTGTTGTAAATTAGGTGAAATATCAGTAGCATACGTTATAACACAGAAGTGGTGGTAGCTTTCTTGTCATTGTCCTTGAACCATGTACAAACATTGTTGTAAATTAGGTGAAATATCAGTAGCATACGTCAATTACACAGAAGTGGTGGTAGCTTTCTTGTCATTGTCCTTGAACCATGTACACTCATTGTTGTAAATTAGGTGAAATATCAGTAGCATACGTTATTACACAGAAGTGGTGGTAGCTTTCTTGTCATTGTCCTTGAACCATGTACAAACATTGTTGTAAATTAGGTGAAATATCAGTAGCATACGTTATTACACAGAAGTGGTGGTAGCTTTCTTGTCATTGTCCTTGAACCACAAACACTCATTGTTGTAAATTAGGTGAAATATCAGTAGCATACGTTATTACACAGAAGTGGTGGTAGCTTTCTTGTCATTGTCCTTGAACCACAGACACTCATTGTTGTAAATTAGGTGAAATATCAGTAGCATACGTTATTACACAGAAGTGGTGGTAGCTTTCTTGTCATTGTCTTTGAACCATGTACACTCATTGTTGTAAATTAGGTGAAATATCAGTAGCATACGTTATTACACAGAAGTGGTGGTAGCTTTCTTGTCATTGTCCTTGAACCACAAACACTCATTGTTGTAAATTAGGTGAAATATCAGTAGCATACGTTATTACACAGAAGAGGTGGTAGCTTTCTTATCATTGTCCTTGAACCACAAACACTCATTGTTGTAAATTAGGTGAAATATCAGTAGCATACGTTATTACACAGAAGTGGTGGTAGCTTTCTTGTCATTGTCCTTGAACCACAAACACTCATTGTTGTAAATTAGGTGAAATATCAGCAGCATACATTATTACACAGAAGCAGTGGTAGCTTTCTTGTCATTGTCCTTGAACCATGTACACTCATTGTTGTAAATTAGGTGAAATATCAGTAGCATACGTTATTACACAGAAGTGGTGGTAGCTTTCTTGTCATTGTCCTTGAACCATGTACAAACATTGTTGTAAATTAGGTGAAATATCAGTAGCATACGTTATTACACAGAAGTGGTGGTAGCTTTCTTGTCATTGTCCTTGAACCACAAACACTCATTGTTGTAAATTAGGTGAAATATCAGTAGCATACGTTATTACACAGAAGTGGTGGTAGCTTTCTTGTCATTGTCCTTGAACCACAGACACTCATTGTTGTAAATTAGGTGAAATATCAGTAGCATACGTTATTACACAGAAGTGGTGGTAGCTTTCTTGTCATTGTCTTTGAACCATGTACACTCATTGTTGTAAATTAGGTGAAATATCAGTAGCATACGTTATTACACAGAAGTGGTGGTAGCTTTCTTGTCATTGTCCTTGAACCACAAACACTCATTGTTGTAAATTAGGTGAAATATCAGTAGCATACGTTATTACACAGAAGTGGTGGTAGCTTTCTTATCATTGTCCTTGAACCACAAACACTCATTGTTGTAAATTAGGTGAAATATCAGTAGCATACGTTATTACACAGAAGTGGTGGTAGCTTTCTTGTCATTGTCCTTGAACCACAAACACTCATTGTTGTAAATTAGGTGAAATATCAGCAGCATACATTATTACACAGAAGCAGTGGTAGCTTTCTTGTCATTGTCCTTGAACCATGTACACTCATTGTTGTAAATTAGGTGAAATATCAGTAGCATACGCTATTACACAGAAGTGGTGGTAGCTTTCTTGTCATTGTCCTTGAACCACAAACACTCATTGTTGTAAATTAGGTGAAATATCAGTAGCTTACGTTATTACACGGAAGTGGTGGTAGCTTTCTTGTCATTGAACCACAAACACTCATTGTTGTAAATTAGGTGAAATATCAGTAGCATACATTATTACACAGAAGTGGTGGTAGCTTTCTTGTCATTGTCCTTGAACCATGTACACTCATTGTTGTAAATTAGGTGAAATATCAGTAGCATACATTATTACACAGAAGTGGTGGTAGCTTTCTTGTCATTGTCCTTGAACCATGTACACTCATTGTTGAAAATTAGGTGAAATATCAGTAGCTTACGTTATTACACAGAAGCAGTGGTAGCTTTCTTGTCATTGTCCTTGAACCACAAACACTCCTTGTTGTAAATTAGGTGAAATATCAGTAGCATACGTTATTACACAGAAGTGGTGGTAGCTTTCTTGTCATTGTCCTTGAACCATGTACACTCATTGTTGTAAATTAGGTGAAATATCAGTAGCTTAAGTTATTACACAGAAGTGGTGGTAGCATTGTTTTCATTGTCCTTGAACAATTACACACATTGTTGTAAAGTAGGTGAAATATCAGCAGCATACGTTATTACACAGAAGTGGTGGTAGCATTGTTGTCATTGTACTTGAAACATGTACACACATTGTTGTAAATTAGATGAAATATTAGTAGCTTACGTTATTACACAGAAGTGGTGGTAGCATTGTTTTCATTGTCCTTGAACCATGTACATACATTGTTGTAAATTAGGTGAAATATCAGCAGCATACGTTATTACACAGAAGTGGTGGCAGCATTGTTGTCATTGTCCTTGAACCATGTACATACATTGTTGTAAATTAGGTGAAATATCAGCAGCATACGTTATTACACAGAAGTGGTGGCAGCATTGTTGTCATTGTCCTTGAACCACAAACACTCATTGTTGTACATTAGGTGAAATATAAGTAGCATACGATATTACACAGAAGCAGTGGTAGCTTTCTTGTCATTGTCCTTGAACCACAAACACTCATTGTTGTAAATTAGGTGAAATATCAGTAGCATACGTTATTACACGGAAGTGGTGGCAGCATTGTTGTCATTGTCCTTGAACCATGTACATATATTGTTGTAAATTAGGTGAAATATCAGTAGCATACGTTATTACACAGAAGTGGTGGTAGCATTGTTATCATTGTCTTTGAACCATGTACAAACATTGTTGTAAATTAGGTGAAATATCAGTAGCATACGTTATTACACAGAAGTGGTGGAAGCATTGTTGTCATTTTCCTTGAACCATGTACAAACATTGTTGTAAATTAGGTGAAATATCAGTAGCTTACGTTATTACACAGAAGTGGTCGTAGCATTGTTGTCATTGTCCTTGAACCATGTACAAACATTGTTGTAAATTAGGTGAAATATCAGTAGCATACGTTATTACACAGAAGTGGTGGCAGCATTGTTGTCATTGTCCTTGAACCATGTAGACACATTGTTGTACATTAGGTGAAATATCAGCAGCATACTTATTACACAGAAGTGGTGGTAGCATTGTTGTCATTGTCCTTGAACCATGTACACACATTGTCGTAAATTAGGTTAATATCAGTAGCATACGTTATTACACAGAAGTGGTGGTAGCATTGTTGTCATTGTCCTTGAACCATGTACACACATTGTCGTAAATTAGGTTAATATCAGTAGCATACGTTATTACACAGAAGTGGTGGTAGCATTGTTGTCATTGTCCTTGAACCATGTACATACATTGTTGTAAATTAGGTTAATATCAGTAGCATACGTTATTACACAGAAGTGGTGGTAGCATTGTTGTCATTGTCCTTGAACCATGTACACACATTGTTGTAAATTAGGTTAATATCAGTAGCATACGTTATTACACAGAAGTGGTGGTAGCATTGTTGTCATTGTCCTTGAACCATGTACATACATTGTTGTTAATTAGGTTAATATCAGTAGCATACGTTATTACACAGAAGTGGTGGTAGCATTGTTGTCATTGTCCTTGAACCATGTACACACATTGTTGTAAATTAGGTGAAATATCAGTAGCATACGTTATTACACAGAAGTGGTGGTAGCATTGTTGTCATTGTCCTTGAACCATGTACACACATTGCTGTAAATTAGGTGAAATATCAGTAGCATACGTTATTACACAGAAGTGGTGGTAGCATTGTTGTCATTGTCCTTGAACCATGTACACACATTGTTGTAAATTAGGTGAAATATCAGTAGCATACGTTATTACACGGAAGCGGTAGCAACATTGTTGTCATTGTCCTTGAACCATGTACACACATTGTTGTAAATTAGGTGAAATATCAGTAGCATACGTTATTACACAGAAGCAGTGGTAGCATTGTTGTCATTGTCCTTGAACCATGTACACACATTGTTGTAAATTAGGTGAAATATCAGCTGCATACGTTATTACACAGAAGCAGTGGTAGCATTGTTGTCATTGTCCTTGAACCATGTACACACATTGTTGTAAATTAGGTGAAATATCAGTAGCATACGTTATTACACAGAAGTGGTGGTAGCATTGTTGTCATTGTCCTTGAACCATGTACATACATTGTTGTAAATTAGGTTAATATCAGTAGCATACGTTATTACACAGAAGTGGTGGTAGCATTGTTGTCATTGTCCTTGAACCATGTACACACATTGTCGTAAATTAGGTTAATATCAGTAGCATACGTTATTACACAGAAGTGGTGGTAGCATTGTTGTCATTGTCCTTGAACCATGTACATACATTGTTGTAAATTAGGTTAATATCAGTAGCATACGTTATTACACAGAAGTGGTGGTAGCATTGTTGTCATTGTCCTTGAACCATGTACACACATTGTCGTAAATTAGGTTAATATCAGTAGCATACTTATTTTACAGAAGTGGTGTAGCATTGTTGTCATTGTCCTTGAACCATGTACACACATTGTCGTAAATTAGGTTAATATCAGTAGCATACGTTATTACACAGAAGTGGTGGTAGCATTGTTGTCATTGTCCTTGAACCATGTACATACATTGTTGTAAATTAGGTGAAATATCAGCAGCATACTTATTACACAGAAGCAGTGGTAGCATTGTTGTCATTGTCCTTGAACCATGTACAAACATTGTTGTAAATTAGGTGAAATATCAGTAGCATACGTTATTACACAGAAGTGGTGGCAGCATTGTTGTCATTGTCCTTGAACCATGTACATACATTGTTGTAAATTAGGTGAAATATCAGCAGCATACGTTATTACACAGAAGTGGTAGCAGCATTGTTGTCATTGTCCTTGAACCATGTACAAACATTGTTGTAAATTAGGTGAAATATCAGTAGCTTACGTTATTACACAGAAGTGGTGGTAGCTTTCTTGTCACAGTCCTTGAACCATAGACACTCATTGTTGTAAATTAGGTGAAATATCAGTAGCATACGTTATTACACAGAAGTGGTGGTAGCTTTCTTGTCATTGTCCTTGAACCACAAACACTCATTGTTGTAAATTAGGTGAAATATCAGTAGCATACGTTATTACACAGAAGTGGTGGTAGCTTTCTTGTCACAGTCCTTGAACCACAGACACTCATTGTTGTAAATTAGGTGAAATATCAGTAGCATACGTTATTACACAGAAGTGGTGGTAGCTTTCTTGTCATTGTCCTTGAACCACAAACACTCATTGTTGTAAATTAGGTGAAATATCAGTAGCATACGTTATTACACAGAAGTGGTGGTAGCTTTCTTGTCACAGTCCTTGAACCACAGACACTCTTTGTTGTAAATTAGGTGAAATATCAGTAGCATACGTTATTACACAGAAGTGGTGGTAGCTTTCTTGTCATTGTCCTTGAACCATGTACAAACATTGTTGTAAATTAGGTGAAATATCAGTAGCATACGTTATTACACAGAAGCAGTGGTAGCTTTCTTGTCATTGTCCTTGAACCATGTACAAACATTGTTGTAAATTAGGTGAAATATCAGTAGCATACGTTATTACACAGAAGTGGTGGTAGCATTGTTGTCATTGTCCTTGAACCATGTACACACATTGTTGTAAATTAGGTGAAATATCAGTAGCATACGTTATTACACAGAAGCAGTGGTAGCTTTCTTGTCATTGTCCTTGAACCACAAACACTCATTGTTGTAAATTAGGTGAAATATCAGTAGCATACGTTATTACACAGAAGCAGTGGTAGCTTTCTTGTCATTGTCCTTGAACCACAAACACTCATTGTTGTAAATTAGGTGAAATATCAGTAGCATACGTTATTACACAGAAGTGGTGGTAGCTTTCTTGTCATTGTCCTTGAACCACAAACACTCATTGTTGTAAATTAGGTGAAATATCAGCAGCATACATTATTACACAGAAGCAGTGGTAGCTTTCTTGTCATTGTCCTTGAACCACAAACACTCATTGTTGTAAATTAGGTGAAATATCAGTAGCTTACGTTATTACACAGAAGTGGTGGTAGCTTTCTTGTCATTGTCCTTGAACCACAAACACTCATTGTTGTAAATTAGGTGAAATATCAGTAGCTTACGTTATTACACAGAAGTGGTGGCAGCATTGTTGTCATTGTCCTTGAACCACAAACACTCATTGTTGTAAATTAGGTGAAATATCAGTAGCTTACGTTATTACACAGAAGTGGTGGTAGCTTTCTTGTCATATTCCTTGAACCACAAACACACATTGTTGTAAATTAGGTGAAATATCAGTAGCTTACGTTATTACACAGAAGTGGTGGCAGCATTGTTGTCATTGTCCTTGAACCACAAACACTCATTGTTGTAAATTAGGTGAAATATCAGTAGCATACGTTATTACACAGAAGTGGTGGTAGCTTTCTTGTCATTGTCCTTGAACCACAAACACTCATTGTTGTAAATTAGGTGAAATATCAGCAGCATACATTATTACACAGAAGCAGTGGTAGCTTTCTTGTCATTGTCCTTGAACCATGTACACTCATTGTTGTAAATTAGGTGAAATATCAGTAGCATACGCTATTACACAGAAGTGGTGGTAGCTTTCTTGTCATTGTCCTTGAACCACAAACACTCATTGTTGTAAATTAGGTGAAATATCAGTAGCTTACGTTATTACACGGAAGTGGTGGTAGCTTTCTTGTCATTGAACCACAAACACTCATTGTTGTAAATTAGGTGAAATATCAGTAGCATACATTATTACACAGAAGTGGTGGTAGCTTTCTTGTCATTGTCCTTGAACCATGTACACTCATTGTTGTAAATTAGGTGAAATATCAGTAGCATACATTATTACACAGAAGTGGTGGTAGCTTTCTTGTCATTGTCCTTGAACCATGTACACTCATTGTTGAAAATTAGGTGAAATATCAGTAGCTTACGTTATTACACAGAAGCAGTGGTAGCTTTCTTGTCATTGTCCTTGAACCACAAACACTCCTTGTTGTAAATTAGGTGAAATATCAGTAGCATACGTTATTACACAGAAGTGGTGGTAGCTTTCTTGTCATTGTCCTTGAACCATGTACACTCATTGTTGTAAATTAGGTGAAATATCAGTAGCTTAAGTTATTACACAGAAGTGGTGGTAGCATTGTTTTCATTGTCCTTGAACAATTACACACATTGTTGTAAAGTAGGTGAAATATCAGCAGCATACGTTATTACACAGAAGTGGTGGTAGCATTGTTGTCATTGTACTTGAAACATGTACACACATTGTTGTAAATTAGATGAAATATTAGTAGCTTACGTTATTACACAGAAGTGGTGGTAGCATTGTTTTCATTGTCCTTGAACCATGTACATACATTGTTGTAAATTAGGTGAAATATCAGCAGCATACGTTATTACACAGAAGTGGTGGCAGCATTGTTGTCATTGTCCTTGAACCATGTACATACATTGTTGTAAATTAGGTGAAATATCAGCAGCATACGTTATTACACAGAAGTGGTGGCAGCATTGTTGTCATTGTCCTTGAACCACAAACACTCATTGTTGTACATTAGGTGAAATATAAGTAGCATACGATATTACACAGAAGCAGTGGTAGCTTTCTTGTCATTGTCCTTGAACCACAAACACTCATTGTTGTAAATTAGGTGAAATATCAGTAGCATACGTTATTACACGGAAGTGGTGGCAGCATTGTTGTCATTGTCCTTGAACCATGTACATATATTGTTGTAAATTAGGTGAAATATCAGTAGCATACGTTATTACACAGAAGTGGTGGTAGCATTGTTATCATTGTCTTTGAACCATGTACAAACATTGTTGTAAATTAGGTGAAATATCAGTAGCATACGTTATTACACAGAAGTGGTGGAAGCATTGTTGTCATTTTCCTTGAACCATGTACAAACATTGTTGTAAATTAGGTGAAATATCAGTAGCTTACGTTATTACACAGAAGTGGTCGTAGCATTGTTGTCATTGTCCTTGAACCATGTACAAACATTGTTGTAAATTAGGTGAAATATCAGTAGCATACGTTATTACACAGAAGTGGTGGCAGCATTGTTGTCATTGTCCTTGAACCATGTAGACACATTGTTGTACATTAGGTGAAATATCAGCAGCATACTTATTACACAGAAGTGGTGGTAGCATTGTTGTCATTGTCCTTGAACCATGTACACACATTGTCGTAAATTAGGTTAATATCAGTAGCATACGTTATTACACAGAAGTGGTGGTAGCATTGTTGTCATTGTCCTTGAACCATGTACACACATTGTCGTAAATTAGGTTAATATCAGTAGCATACGTTATTACACAGAAGTGGTGGTAGCATTGTTGTCATTGTCCTTGAACCATGTACATACATTGTTGTAAATTAGGTTAATATCAGTAGCATACGTTATTACACAGAAGTGGTGGTAGCATTGTTGTCATTGTCCTTGAACCATGTACACACATTGTTGTAAATTAGGTTAATATCAGTAGCATACGTTATTACACAGAAGTGGTGGTAGCATTGTTGTCATTGTCCTTGAACCATGTACATACATTGTTGTTAATTAGGTTAATATCAGTAGCATACGTTATTACACAGAAGTGGTGGTAGCATTGTTGTCATTGTCCTTGAACCATGTACACACATTGTTGTAAATTAGGTGAAATATCAGTAGCATACGTTATTACACAGAAGTGGTGGTAGCATTGTTGTCATTGTCCTTGAACCATGTACACACATTGCTGTAAATTAGGTGAAATATCAGTAGCATACGTTATTACACAGAAGTGGTGGTAGCATTGTTGTCATTGTCCTTGAACCATGTACACACATTGTTGTAAATTAGGTGAAATATCAGTAGCATACGTTATTACACGGAAGCGGTAGCAACATTGTTGTCATTGTCCTTGAACCATGTACACACATTGTTGTAAATTAGGTGAAATATCAGTAGCATACGTTATTACACAGAAGCAGTGGTAGCATTGTTGTCATTGTCCTTGAACCATGTACACACATTGTTGTAAATTAGGTGAAATATCAGCTGCATACGTTATTACACAGAAGCAGTGGTAGCATTGTTGTCATTGTCCTTGAACCATGTACACACATTGTTGTAAATTAGGTGAAATATCAGTAGCATACGTTATTACACAGAAGTGGTGGTAGCATTGTTGTCATTGTCCTTGAACCATGTACATACATTGTTGTAAATTAGGTTAATATCAGTAGCATACGTTATTACACAGAAGTGGTGGTAGCATTGTTGTCATTGTCCTTGAACCATGTACACACATTGTCGTAAATTAGGTTAATATCAGTAGCATACGTTATTACACAGAAGTGGTGGTAGCATTGTTGTCATTGTCCTTGAACCATGTACATACATTGTTGTAAATTAGGTTAATATCAGTAGCATACGTTATTACACAGAAGTGGTGGTAGCATTGTTGTCATTGTCCTTGAACCATGTACACACATTGTCGTAAATTAGGTTAATATCAGTAGCATACTTATTTTACAGAAGTGGTGTAGCATTGTTGTCATTGTCCTTGAACCATGTACACACATTGTCGTAAATTAGGTTAATATCAGTAGCATACGTTATTACACAGAAGTGGTGGTAGCATTGTTGTCATTGTCCTTGAACCATGTACATACATTGTTGTAAATTAGGTGAAATATCAGCAGCATACTTATTACACAGAAGCAGTGGTAGCATTGTTGTCATTGTCCTTGAACCATGTACAAACATTGTTGTAAATTAGGTGAAATATCAGTAGCATACGTTATTACACAGAAGTGGTGGCAGCATTGTTGTCATTGTCCTTGAACCATGTACATACATTGTTGTAAATTAGGTGAAATATCAGCAGCATACGTTATTACACAGAAGTGGTAGCAGCATTGTTGTCATTGTCCTTGAACCATGTACAAACATTGTTGTAAATTAGGTGAAATATCAGTAGCTTACGTTATTACACAGAAGTGGTGGTAGCTTTCTTGTCACAGTCCTTGAACCACAGACACTCATTGTTGTAAATTAGGTGAAATATCAGTAGCATACGTTATTACACAGAAGTGGTGGTAGCTTTCTTGTCATTGTCCTTGAACCACAAACACTCATTGTTGTAAATTAGGTGAAATATCAGTAGCATACGTTATTACACAGAAGTGGTGGTAGCTTTCTTGTCACAGTCCTTGAACCACAGACACTCATTGTTGTAAATTAGGTGAAATATCAGTAGCATACGTTATTACACAGAAGTGGTGGTAGCTTTCTTGTCATTGTCCTTGAACCACAAACACTCATTGTTGTAAATTAGGTGAAATATCAGTAGCATACGTTATTACACAGAAGTGGTGGTAGCTTTCTTGTCACAGTCCTTGAACCACAGACACTCTTTGTTGTAAATTAGGTGAAATATCAGTAGCATACGTTATTACACAGAAGTGGTGGTAGCTTTCTTGTCATTGTCCTTGAACCATGTACAAACATTGTTGTAAATTAGGTGAAATATCAGTAGCATACGTTATTACACAGAAGCAGTGGTAGCTTTCTTGTCATTGTCCTTGAACCATGTACAAACATTGTTGTAAATTAGGTGAAATATCAGTAGCATACGTTATTACACAGAAGTGGTGGTAGCATTGTTGTCATTGTCCTTGAACCATGTACACACATTGTTGTAAATTAGGTGAAATATCAGTAGCATACGTTATTACACAGAAGCAGTGGTAGCTTTCTTGTCATTGTCCTTGAACCACAAACACTCATTGTTGTAAATTAGGTGAAATATCAGTAGCATACGTTATTACACAGAAGCAGTGGTAGCTTTCTTGTCATTGTCCTTGAACCACAAACACTCATTGTTGTAAATTAGGTGAAATATCAGTAGCATACGTTATTACACAGAAGTGGTGGTAGCTTTCTTGTCATTGTCCTTGAACCACAAACACTCATTGTTGTAAATTAGGTGAAATATCAGCAGCATACATTATTACACAGAAGCAGTGGTAGCTTTCTTGTCATTGTCCTTGAACCACAAACACTCATTGTTGTAAATTAGGTGAAATATCAGTAGCTTACGTTATTACACAGAAGTGGTGGTAGCTTTCTTGTCATTGTCCTTGAACCACAAACACTCATTGTTGTAAATTAGGTGAAATATCAGTAGCTTACGTTATTACACAGAAGTGGTGGCAGCATTGTTGTCATTGTCCTTGAACCACAAACACTCATTGTTGTAAATTAGGTGAAATATCAGTAGCTTACGTTATTACACAGAAGTGGTGGTAGCTTTCTTGTCATATTCCTTGAACCACAAACACACATTGTTGTAAATTAGGTGAAATATCAGTAGCTTACGTTATTACACAGAAGTGGTGGCAGCATTGTTGTCATTGTCCTTGAACCACAAACACTCATTGTTGTAAATTAGGTGAAATATCAGTAGCATACGTTATTACACAGAAGTGGTGGCAGCATTGTTGTCATTGTCCTTGACCCACAGACACTCATTGTTGTAAATTAGGTGAAATATCAGTAGCATACATTATAACACAGAAGTGGTGGCAGCATTGTTGTCATTGTCCTTGAACCACAGACACTCATTGTTGTAAATTAGGTGAAATATCAGTAGCATACGTTATTACACAGAAGTGGTGGTAGCTTTCTTGTCATTGTCCTTGAACCACAGACACTCATTGTTGTAAATTAGGTGAAATATCAGTAGCATACGTTATTACACAGAAGTGGTGGTAGCTTTCTTGTCATTGTCCTTGAAACACAAACACTCATTGTTGTAAATTAGGTGAAATATCAGTAGCATACGTTATTACACAGAAGTGGTGGTAGCTTTCTTGTCATTGTCCTTGAACCACAAACACTCATTGTTGTAAATTAGGTGAAATATCAGTAGCATACGTTATTACACAGAAGTGGTGGTAGCTTTCTTATCATTGTCCTTGAACCACAAACACTCATTGTTGTAAATTAGGTGAAATATCAGTAGCATACGTTATTACACAGAAGTGGTGGCAGCATTGTTGTCATTGTCCTTGAACCACAAACACTCATTGTTGTAAATTAGGTGAAATATCAGTAGCATACGTTATTACACAGAAGTGGTGGCAGCATTGTTGTCATTGTCATTGAACCACAAACACTCATTGTTGTAAATTAGGTGAAATATCAGTAGCATACGTTATTACACAGAAGTGGTGGCAGCATTGTTGTCATTGTCCTTGAACCACAAACACTCATTGTTGTAAATTAGGTGAAATATCAGTAGCATACGTTATTACACAGAAGTGGTGGCAGCATTGTTGTCATTGTCCTTGAACCACAAACACTCATTGTTGTAAATTAGGTGAAATATCAGTAGCATACGTTATTACACAGAAGTGGTGGTAGCATTGTTGTCATTGTCCTTGAACCACAAACACTCATTGTTGTAAATTAGGTGAAATATCAGTAGCATACGTTATTACACGGAAGTGGTGGCAGCATTGTTGTCATTGTCCTTGAACCACAAACACTCATTGTTGTAAATTAGGTGAAATATCAGTAGCTTACGTTATTACACAGAAGTGGTGGTAGCTTTCTTGTCATTGTCCTTGAACCACAAACACTCATTGTTGTAAATTAGGTGAAATATCAGTAGCATACGTTATTACACAGAAGTGGTGGCAGCATTGTTGTCATTGTCCTTGAACCACAAACACTCATTGTTGTAAATTAGGTGAAATATCAGTAGCACACGTTATTACACAGAAGTGGTGGCAGCATTGTTGTCATTGTCCTTGAACCACAAACACTCATTGTTGTAAATTAGGTGAAATATCAGTAGCTTACGTTATTACACAGAAGTGGTGGCAGCATTGTTGTCATTGTCCTTGAACCACACTCATTGTTGTAAATTAGGTGAAATATCAGTAGCATACGTTATTACACTGAAGTGGTGGCAGCATTGTTGTCATTGTCCTTGAACCACAAACACTCATTGTTGTAAATTAGGTGAAATATCAGTAGCTTACGATTTCACACAGAAGTGGTGGCAGCATTGTTGTCATTGTCCTTGAACCACAAAAACTTTTGTTGTAAATTAGGTGAAATATCAGTAGCATACGTTATTACACAGAAGTGGTGGTAGCTTTCTTGTCACAGTCCTTGAACCACAGACACTCATTGTTGTAAATTAGGTGAAATATCAGTAGCTTACGTTATTACACAGAAGTGGTGGTAGCTTTCTTGTCATTGTCCTTGAACCACAAACACTCATTGTTGTAAATTAGGTGAAATATCAGTAGCATACGTTATAACACAGAAGTGGTGGTAGCTTTCTTGTCATTGTCCTTGAACCATGTACAAACATTGTTGTAAATTAGGTGAAATATCAGTAGCATACGTCAATTACACAGAAGTGGTGGTAGCTTTCTTGTCATTGTCCTTGAACCATGTACACTCATTGTTGTAAATTAGGTGAAATATCAGTAGCATACGTTATTACACAGAAGTGGTGGTAGCTTTCTTGTCATTGTCCTTGAACCATGTACAAACATTGTTGTAAATTAGGTGAAATATCAGTAGCATACGTTATTACACAGAAGTGGTGGTAGCTTTCTTGTCATTGTCCTTGAACCACAAACACTCATTGTTGTAAATTAGGTGAAATATCAGTAGCATACGTTATTACACAGAAGTGGTGGTAGCTTTCTTGTCATTGTCCTTGAACCACAGACACTCATTGTTGTAAATTAGGTGAAATATCAGTAGCATACGTTATTACACAGAAGTGGTGGTAGCTTTCTTGTCATTGTCTTTGAACCATGTACACTCATTGTTGTAAATTAGGTGAAATATCAGTAGCATACGTTATTACACAGAAGTGGTGGTAGCTTTCTTGTCATTGTCCTTGAACCACAAACACTCATTGTTGTAAATTAGGTGAAATATCAGTAGCATACGTTATTACACAGAAGTGGTGGTAGCTTTCTTATCATTGTCCTTGAACCACAAACACTCATTGTTGTAAATTAGGTGAAATATCAGTAGCATACGTTATTACACAGAAGTGGTGGTAGCTTTCTTGTCATTGTCCTTGAACCACAAACACTCATTGTTGTAAATTAGGTGAAATATCAGCAGCATACATTATTACACAGAAGCAGTGGTAGCTTTCTTGTCATTGTCCTTGAACCAAGTACACTCATTGTTGTAAATTAGGTGAAATATCAGTAGCATACGTTATTACACAGAAGTGGTGGTAGCTTTCTTGTCATTGTCCTTGAACCACAAACACTCATTGTTGTAAATTAGGTGAAATATCAGTAGCTTACGTTATTACACGGAAGTGGTGGTAGCTTTCTTGTCATTGAACCACAAACACTCATTGTTGTAAATTAGGTGAAATATCAGTAGCATACATTATTACACAGAAGTGGTGGTAGCTTTCTTGTCATTGTCCTTGAACCATGTACACTCATTGTTGTAAATTAGGTGAAATATCAGTAGCATACATTATTACACAGAAGTGGTGGTAGCTTTCTTGTCATTGTCCTTGAACCATGTACACTCATTGTTGAAAATTAGGTGAAATATCAGTAGCTTACGTTATTACACAGAAGCAGTGGTAGCTTTCTTGTCATTGTCCTTGAACCACAAACACTCATTGTTGTAAATTAGGTGAAATATCAGTAGCATACGTTATTACACAGAAGTGGTGGTAGCTTTCTTGTCATTGTCCTTGAACCATGTACACTCATTGTTGTAAATTAGGTGAAATATCAGTAGCTTAAGTTATTACACAGAAGTGGTGGTAGCATTGTTTTCATTGTCCTTGAACAATTACACACATTGTTGTAAAGTAGGTGAAATATCAGCAGCATACGTTATTACACAGAAGTGGTGGCAGCATTGTTGTCATTGTCCTTGAACCATGTACATACATTGTTGTAAATTAGGTGAAATATCAGCAGCATACGTTATTACACAGAAGTGGTGGCAGCATTGTTGTCATTGTCCTTGAACCACAAACACTCATTGTTGTACATTAGGTGAAATATAAGTAGCATACGATATTACACAGAAGCAGTGGTAGCTTTCTTGTCATTGTCCTTGAACCACAAACACTCATTGTTGTAAATTAGGTGAAATATCAGTAGCATACGTTATTACACGGAAGTGGTGGCAGCATTGTTGTCATTGTCCTTGAACCATGTACATATATTGTTGTAAATTAGGTGAAATATCAGTAGCATACGTTATTACACAGAAGTGGTGGTAGCATTGTTATCATTGTCTTTGAACCATGTACAAACATTGTTGTAAATTAGGTGAAATATCAGTAGCATACGTTATTACACAGAAGTGGTGGAAGCATTGTTGTCATTTTCCTTGAACCATGTACAAACATTGTTGTAAATTAGGTGAAATATCAGTAGCTTACGTTATTACACAGAAGTGGTGGTAGCATTGTTGTCATTGTCCTTGAACCATGTACAAACATTGTTGTAAATTAGGTGAAATATCAGTAGCATACGTTATTACACAGAAGTGGTGGCAGCATTGTTGTCATTGTCCTTGAACCATGTAGACACATTGTTGTACATTAGGTGAAATATCAGCAGCATACTTATTACACAGAAGTGGTGGTAGCATTGTTGTCATTGTCCTTGAACCATGTACACACATTGTCGTAAATTAGGTTAATATCAGTAGCATACGTTATTACACAGAAGTGGTGGTAGCATTGTTGTCATTGTCCTTGAACCATGTACACACATTGTCGTAAATTAGGTTAATATCAGTAGCATACGTTATTACACAGAAGTGGTGGTAGCATTGTTGTCATTGTCCTTGAACCATGTACATACATTGTTGTAAATTAGGTTAATATCAGTAGCATACGTTATTACACAGAAGTGGTGGTAGCATTGTTCTCATTGTCCTTGAACCATGTACACACATTGTTGTAAATTAGGTTAATATCAGTAGCATACGTTATTACACAGAAGTGGTGGTAGCATTGTTGTCATTGTCCTTGAACCATGTACATACATTGTTGTTAATTAGGTTAATATCAGTAGCATACGTTATTACACAGAAGTGGTGGTAGCATTGTTGTCATTGTCCTTGAACCATGTACACACATTGTTGTAAATTAGGTGAAATATCAGTAGCATACGTTATTACACAGAAGTGGTGGTAGCATTGTTGTCATTGTCCTTGAACCATGTACACACATTGCTGTAAATTAGGTGAAATATCAGTAGCATACGTTATTACACAGAAGTGGTGGTAGCATTGTTGTCATTGTCCTTGAACCATGTACACACATTGTTGTAAATTAGGTGAAATATCAGTAGCATACGTTATTACACAGAAGCGGTAGCAACATTGTTGTCATTGTCCTTGAACCTTGTACACACATTGTTGTAAATTAGGTGAAATATCAGTAGCATACGTTATTACACAGAAGCAGTGGTAGCATTGTTGTCATTGTCCTTGAACCATGTACACACATTGTTGTAAATTAGGTGAAATATCAGCTGCATACGTTATTACACAGAAGCAGTGGTAGCATTGTTGTCATTGTCCTTGAACCATGTACACACATTGTTGTAAATTAGGTGAAATATCAGTAGCATACGTTATTACACAGAAGTGGTGGTAGCATTGTTGTCATTGTCCTTGAACCATGTACATACATTGTTGTAAATTAGGTTAATATCAGTAGCATACGTTATTACACAGAAGTGGTGGTAGCATTGTTGTCATTGTCCTTGAACCATGTACACACATTGTCGTAAATTAGGTTAATATCAGTAGCATACGTTATTACACAGAAGTGGTGGTAGCATTGTTGTCATTGTCCTTGAACCATGTACATACATTGTTGTAAATTAGGTTAATATCAGTAGCATACGTTATTACACAGAAGTGGTGGTAGCATTGTTGTCATTGTCCTTGAACCATGTACACACATTGTCGTAAATTAGGTTAATATCAGTAGCATACTTATTTTACAGAAGTGGTGTAGCATTGTTGTCATTGTCCTTGAACCATGTACACACATTGTCGTAAATTAGGTTAATATCAGTAGCATACGTTATTACACAGAAGTGGTGGTAGCATTGTTGTCATTGTCCTTGAACCATGTACATACATTGTTGTAAATTAGGTGAAATATCAGCAGCATACTTATTACACAGAAGCAGTGGTAGCATTGTTGTCATTGTCCTTGAACCATGTACAAACATTGTTGTAAATTAGGTGAAATATCAGTAGCATACGTTATTACACAGAAGTGGTGGCAGCATTGTTGTCATTGTCCTTGAACCATGTACATACATTGTTGTAAATTAGGTGAAATATCAGCAGCATACGTTATTACACAGAAGTGGTAGCAGCATTGTTGTCATTGTCCTTGAACCATGTACAAACATTGTTGTAAATTAGGTGAAATATCAGTAGCATACGTTATTACACAGAAGTGGTAGCAGCATTGAGGTCATTGTCCTTGAACCATGTACACACATTGTTGTAAATTAGGTGAAATATCAGCAGCATACGTTATTACACAGAAGTGGTAGCAGCATTGTTGTCATTGTCCTTGAACCATGTACATACATTGTTGTAAATTAGGTGAAATATCAGTAGCATACGTTATTACACAGAAGTGGTAGCAGCATTGTTGTCATTGTCCTTGAACCATGTACATACATTGTTGTAAATTAGGTGAAATATCAGCAGCATACGTTATTACACAGAAGTGGTAGCAGCATTGTTGTCATTGTCCTTGAACCATGTACATACATTGTTGTAAATTAGGTGAAATATCAGCAGCATACGTTATTACACAGAAGTGGTAGCAGCATTGTTGTCATTGTCCTTGAACCATGTACATACATTGTTGTAAATTAGGTGAAATATCAGTAGCATACGTTATTACACAGAAGTGGTAGCAGCATTGTTGTCATTGTCCTTGAACCATGTACATACATTGTTGTAAATTAGGTGAAATATCAGCAGCATACGTTATTACACAGAAGTGGTAGCAGCATTGTTGTCATTGTCCTTGAACCATGTACAAACATTGTTGTAAATTAGGTGAAATATCAGTAGCATACGTTATTACACAGAAGTGGTAGCAGCATTGTTGTCATTGTCCTTGAACCATGTACATACATTGTTGTAAATTAGGTGAAATATCAGCAGCATACTTATTACACAGAAGTGGTGGCAGCATTGTTGTCATTGTCCTTGAACCATGTACATACATTGTTGTAAATTAGGTAAATATCAGCAGCATACTTATTACACAGAAGCAGTGGTAGCATTGTTGTCATTGTCCTTGAACCATGTACATACATTGTTGTAAATTAGGTGAAATATCAGCAGCATACTTATTACACAGATGCAGTGGTAGCATTGTTGTCATTGTCCTTGAACCATGTACATACATTGTTGTAAATTAGGTGAAATATCAGCAGCATACTTATTACACAGAAGCAGTGGTAGCATTGTTGTCATTGTCCTTGAACCATGTACAAACATTGTTGTAAATTAGGTGAAATATCTGCAGCATACTTATTACACAGATGCAGTGGTAGCATTGTTGTCATTGTCCTTGAACCATGTACAAACATTGTTGTAAATTAGGTGAAATATCTGCAGCATACTTATTACACAGATGCAGTGGTAGCATTATCATCTTTGTCCTTGAGTGACAAAGCACACATTGTTGTAAATTAGATGAAATATAAGCAGCATACGTTATTACACAGAAGCAGTGGTAGCATTGTTATCACTGTCCTTGAGTCACAAAACACACATTGTTGTAAATTAGGTGAAATATCAGTAGCATACGTTATTACACAGAAGCAGTGGTAGCATTGTTGTCATTGTCCTTGAACCATGTACAAACATTGTTGTAAATTAGGTGAAATATCTGCAGCATACTTATTACACAGATGCAGTGGTAGCATTATCATCTTTGTCCTTGAGTGACAAAACACACATTGTTGTAAATTAGATGAAATATAAGCAGCATACGTTATTACACAGAAGCAGTGGTAGCATTGTTATCATTGTCCTTGAGTCACAAAACACACATTGTTGTAAATTAGGTGAAATATCAGCAGCATACGTTATTTCACAGAAGCAGTGCTAGCATTGTTATCATTGTCCTTGAGTCACAAAACACACATTGTTGTAAATTAGGTGAAATATCAGTAGCATACGTTATTACAAAGAAGTGGTGGCAGCATTGTTGTCATTGTCCTTGAACCATGTACACACATTGTTGTAAATTAGGTGAAATATCAGTAGCATACGTTATTACACAGAAGTGGTGGTAGCATTGTTTAATTGTCCTTGAACAATGTACACACATTGTTGTAAATTAGGTGAAATATCAGTAGCATACGTTATTACACAGAAGTGGTGGTAGCTTTCATGTCATTGTCCTTGAACCATGTACACACAATGTTGTAAATTAGGTGAAATATCAGCAGCATACGTTATTACACAGAAGTGGTGGCAGGATTGTTGTCATTGTCCTTGAACCATGTACACACATTGTTGTGAATTAGGTGAAATATCAGTAGCATACATTATTACATAGAAGTGGTGGTAGCTTTCATGTCATTGTCCTTGAACCATGTACACACAATGTTGTAAATTAGGTGAAATATCAGTAGCATACGTTATTACACAGAAGCGGTGGTAGCATTGTTGTCATATTTCTTGAACCATGTACACACATTGTTGTAAATTAGGTGAAATATCAGTAGCATACGTTATTACACAGAAGTGGTGGTAGCATTGTTTAATTGTCCTTGAACAATGTACACACATTGTTGTAAATTAGGTGAAATATCAGTAGCATACGTTATTACACAGAAGTGGTGGTAGCTTTCATGTCATTGTCCTTGAACCATGTACACACAATGTTGTAAATTAGGTGAAATATCAGCAGCATACGTTATTACACAGAAGTGGTGGCAGGATTGTTGTCATTGTCCTTGAACCATGTACACACATTGTTGTAAATTAGGTGAAATATCAGTAGCATACGTTATTACACAGAAGGTGTGGTAGCATTGTTGTCATTGTCCTTGAACCATGTACACACATTGTAAATTAGGTGAATTATCAGTAGCATACGTTATTACACAGAAGCGGTGGTAGCATTGTTGTCATATTTCTTGAACCATGTACACACGTTGTTGTAAATTAGGTGAAATATCAGTAGCATACGTTATTACACAGAAGGTGTGGTAGCATTGTTGTCATTGTGCTTGAACCACAAACACTCATTGTTGTAAATTAGGTGAAATATCAGCAGCATACATTATTAAACAGAAGTGGTGGTTGCATTGTTGTCATATTTCTTGAACCATGTACACACATTGTTGTTAATTAGGTAAAATATCAGTAGCACACATTCTTACACAGAAGTGGTGGTAGCATTGTTGTCATTGTCCTTGAACCACAAACTCATTGTTGTAAATTAGGTGAAATATCAGCAGCATACGTTATTACACGGAAGTGGTGGTAGCATTGTTGTCATTGTCCTTGAACCATGTACATACATTGTTGTAAATTAGGTGAAATATCAGCAGCATACTTATTACACAGAAGCAGTGGTAGCATTGTTGTCATTGTCCTTGAACCATGTACAAACATTGTTGTAAATTAGGTGAAATATCAGTAGCATACGTTATTACACAGAAGTGGTGGTAGCATTGTTGTCATTGTCCTTGAACCATGAACACACATTGTTGTAAATTACTGGAAATATCAGCAGCATACGTTATTACACAGAAGTGGTGGTAGCATTGTTGTCATTGTCCTTGAACCATGTACACACATTGTTGTAAATTAGGTGAAATATCAGCAGCATACGTTATTACACAGAAGTGGTGGTAGCATTGTTGTCATTGTCCTTGAACCATGTACACACATTGTTGTAAATAAGGTGAAATATCAGCAGCAGACGTTATTACACAGAAGTGGTGGCAGCATTGTTGTCATTGTCCTTGAACCATGTACACACATTGTTGTAAATCAGGTGAAATATCAGTAGTATACGTTATTACACAGAAGTGGTGGTAGCATTGTTGTCATTGTCCTTGAACCATGTACACACATTGTTGTAAATTAGGTGAAATATCAGCAGCATACGTTATTACACAGAAGTGGTGGTAGCATTGTTGTCATTGTCCTTGAACCATGTAACACATTGTTGTAAATTACGTGAAATATCAGCAGCATACGTTATTACACAGAAGTGGTGGCAGCATTGTTGTCATTGTCCTTGAACCATGTACACACATTGTTGTAAATTAGGTGAAATATCAGCAGCATACGTTATTACACAGAAGTGGTGGTAGCATTGTTGTCATTGTCCTTGAACCATGTACACCCATTGTTGTAAATTAGGTGAAATATCAGCAGCATACGTTATTACACAGAAGTGGTGGTAGCATTGTTGTCATTGTCAGTGAACCATGTACACACATTGTTGTAAATTAGGTGAAATATCAGCAGCATACGTTATTACGCAGAAGTGGTGGTAGCATTGTTGTCATTGTCCTTGAACCATGTACACACATTGTTGTAAATTAGGTGAAATATCAGCAGCATACGTTATTACACAGAAGTGGTGGCAGCATTGTTGTCATTGTCCTTGAACCACAAACACTCATTGTTGTAAATTAGGTGAAATATCAGTAGCATACGTTATTACACAGAAGTGGTGGCAGCATTGTTGTCATTGTCCTTGAACCACAAACACTCATTCTTGTAAATTAGGTGAAATATCAGTAGCATACGTTATTACACAGAAGTGGTGGTAGCTTTCTTGTCATTGTCCTTGAACCACAAACACTCATTCTTGTAAATTAGGTGAAATATCAGTAGCACACGTTATTACACAGAAGTGGTGGCAGCATTGTTGTCATTGTCCTTGAACCACAAACACTCATTGTTGTAAATTAGGTGAAATATCAGTAGCTTACGATTTTACACAGAAGTGGTGGCAGCATTGTTGTCATTGTCCTTGAAACACAAAAACTCATTGTTGTAAATTAGGTGAAATATCAGTAGCATACGTTATTACACAGAAGTGGTGGTAGCTTTCTTGTCACAGTCCTTGAACCACAGACACTCATTGTTGTAAATTAGGTGAAATATCAGTAGCTTACGTTATTACACAGAAGTGGTGGTAGCTTTCTTGTCATTGTCCTTGAACCACAAACACTCATTGTTGTAAATTAGGTGAAATATCAGTAGCTTACGTTATTACACGGAAGTGGTGGTAGCTTTCTTGTCATTGTCCTTGAACCACAAACACTCATTGTTGTAAATTAGGTGAAATATCAGTAGCATACGTTATTACACAGAAGTGGTGGCAGCATTGTTGTCATTGTCCTTGAACCACAAACACTCATTGTTGTAAATTAGGTGAAATATCAGTAGCATACGTTATTACACAGAAGTGGTGGTAGCTTTCTTGTCATTGTGCTTGAACCATGTACAAACATTGTTGTTAATTAGGTGAAATATCAGTAGCATACGTTATTACACAGAAGTGGTGGTAGCTTTCTTGTCATTGTCCTTGAACCATGTACACACATTGTTGTAAATTAGGTGAAATATCAGTAGCATACGTTATTACACAGAAGTGGTGGTAGCTTTCTTGTCATTGTCCTTGAACCATGTACACTCATTGTTGTAAATTAGGTGAAATATCAGTAGCATACGTTATTACACAGAAGTGGTGGTAGCTTTCTTGTCATTGTCCTTGAACCACAAACACTCATTGTTGTAAATTAGGTGAAATATCAGTAGCATACGTTATTACACAGAAGCAGTGGTAGCTTTCTTGTCATTGTCCTTGAACCATGTACACTCATTGTTGTAAATTAGGTGAAATATCAGTAGCATACGTTATTACACAGAAGTGGTGGTAGCTTTCTTGTCATTGTCCTTGAACCACAAACACTCATTGTTGTAAATTAGGTGAAATATCAGTAGCATACGTTATTACACAGAAGTGGTGGTAGCTTTCTTGTCATTGTCCTTGAACCATGTACACTCATTGTTGTAAATTAGGTGAAATATCAGTAGCATACGTTATTACACAGAAGTGGTGGTAGCTTTCTTGTCATTGTCCTTGAACCACAAACACTCATTGTTGTAAATTAGGTGAAATATCAGTAGCATACGTTATTACACAGAAGTGGTGGTAGCTTTCTTGTCATTGTCCTTGAACCATGTACACTCATTGTTGTAAATTAGGTGAAATATCAGTAGCATACGTTATTACACAGAAGCAGTGGTAGCCTTCTTGTCATTGTCCTTGAACCATGTACACTCATTGTTGTAAATTAGGTGAAATATCAGTAGCTTACGTTATTACACAGAAGTGGTGGTAGCATTGTTGTCATTGTCCTTGAACCACAAACACTCATTGTTGTAAATTAGGTGAAATATCAGTAGCATACGTTATTACACAGAAGCAGTGGTAGCTTTCTTGTCATTGTCCTTGAACCATGTACACACATTGTTGTAAATTAGGTGAAATATCAGTAGCATACGTTATTACACAGAAGCAGTGGTAGCTTTCTTGTCATTGTCCTTGAACCATGTACACACATTGTTGTAAATTAGGTGAAATATCAGTAGCATACGTTATTACACAGAAGTGGTGGTAGCTTTCTTGTCATTGTCCTTGAACCACAAACACTCATTGTTGTAAATTAGGTGAAATATCAGCAGCATACGTTATAACACAGAAGTGGTGGTAGCTTTCTTGTCATTGTCCTTGAACCACAAACACTCATTGTTGTAAATTAGGTGAAATATCAGTAGCATACGTTATTACACGGAAGTGGTGGTAGCTTTCTTGTCATTGTCCTTGAACCACAAACACTCATTGTTGTAAATTAGGTGAAATATCAGTAGCATACGTTATTACACAGAAGTGGTGGTAGCTTTCTTGTCATTGTCCTTGAACCACAAACACTCATTGTTGTAAATTAGGTGAAATATCAGTAGCATACGTTATTACACAGAAGCAGTGGTAGCTTTCTTGTCATTGTCCTTGAACCACAAACACTCATTGTTGTAAATTAGGTGAAATATCAGTAGCATACGTTATTACACAGAAGCAGTGGTAGCTTTCTTGTCATTGTCCTTGAACCACAGACACACATTGTTGTAAATTAGGTGAAATATCAGTAGCATACGTTATTACACAGAAGCAGTGGTAGCTTTCTTGTCATTGTCCTTGAACCACAAACACTCATTGTTGTAAATTAGGTGAAATATCAGTAGCATACGTTATTACACGGAAGTGGTGGTAGCTTTCTTGTCATTGTCCTTGAACCACAAACACTCATTGTTGTAAATTAGGTGAAATATCAGTAGCATACGTTATTACACGGAAGTGGTGGTAGCTTTCTTGTCATTGTCCTTGAACCACAAACACTCATTGTTGTAAATTAGGTGAAATATCAGTAGCATACATTATTACACAGAAGTGGTGGTAGCTTTCTTGTCATTGTCCTTGAACCACAAACACTCATTGTTGTAAATTAGGTGAAATATCAGTAGCATACGTTATTACACAGAAGTGGTGGTAGCTTTCTTGTCATTGTCCTTGAACCACAAACACTCATTGTTGTAAATTAGGTGAAATATCAGTAGCATACGTTATAACACAGAAGTGGTGGTAGCTTTCTTGTCATTGTCCTTGAACCATGTACACTCATTGTTGTAAATTAGGTGAAATATCAGTAGCATACGTTATAACACAGAAGTGGTGGTAGCTATCATGTCATTGTCCTTGAACCATGTACACACATTGTTGTAAATTAGGTGAAATATCAGTAGCTTACGTTATTACACAGAAGTGGTGGCAGCTTTCTTGTCATAGTCCTTGAACCACAGACACTCATTGTTGTAAATTAGGTGAAATATCAGTAGCTTACGTTATTACACAGAAGTGGTGGTAGCATTGTTTTCATTGTCCTTGAACAATTACACACATTGTTGTAAAGTAGGTGAAATATCAGCAGCATACGTTAATACACAGAAGTGGTGGTAGCATTGTTGTCATTGTACTTGAAACATGTACACACATTGTTGTAAATTAGATGAAATATCAGTAGCTTACGTTGTTACACAGAAGTGGTGGTAGCATTGTTTTCATTGTCCTTGAACCATGTACATACATTGTTGTAAATTAGGTGAAATATCAGCAGCATACGTTATTACACAGAAGTGGTGGCAGCATTGTTGTCATTGTCCTTGAACCATGTACATACATTGTTGTAAATTAGGTGAAATATCAGCAGCATACGTTATTACACAGAAGTGGTGGCAGCATTGTTGTCATTGTCCTTGAACCACAAACACTCATTGTTGTACATTAGGTGAAATATAAGTAGCATACGTTATTACACAGAAGGAGTGGTAGCTTTCTTGTCATTGTACTTGAACCACAAACACTCATTGTTGTAAATTAGGTGAAATATCAGTAGCATACGTTATTACACGGAAGTGGTGGCAGCATTGTTGTCATTGTCCTTCAACCATGTACATATATTGTTGTAAATTAGGTGAAATATCAGTAGCATACGTTATTACACAGAAGTGGTGGTAGCATTGTTATCATTGTCTTTGAACCATGTACAAACATTGTTGTAAATTAGGTGAAATATCAGTAGCATACGTTATTACACAGAAGTGGTGGAAGCATTGTTGTCATTTTCCTTGAACCATGTACAAACATTGTTGTAAATTAGGTGAAATATCAGTAGCTTACGTTATTACACAGAAGTGGTGGTAGCATTGTTGTCATTGTCCTTGAACCATGTACAAACATTGTTGTAAATTAGGTGAAATATCAGTAGCATACGATATTACACAGAAGTGGTGGCAGCATTGTTGTCATTGTCCTTGAACCATGTAGACACATTGTTGTACATTAGGTGAAATATCAGCAGCATACTTATTACACAGAAGTGGTGGTAGCATTGTTGTCATTGTCCTTGAACCATGTACACACATTGTCGTAAATTAGGTTAATATCAGTAGCATACGTTATTACACAGAGGTGGTGGTAGCATTGTTGTCATTGTCCTTGAACCATGTACATACATTGTT
Source organism: Deroplatys truncata (assembly GCA_030765065.1). Classification (NCBI taxonomy): domain Eukaryota; kingdom Metazoa; phylum Arthropoda; class Insecta; order Mantodea; family Mantidae; genus Deroplatys; species Deroplatys truncata. The sequence goes on from CM060984.1 coordinate 3,762,711, forward strand.
GTAAATTAGGTGAAATATCAGCAGCATACTTATTACACAGAAGCAGTGGTAGCATTGTTGTCATTGTCCTTGAACCATGTACACACATTGTAAATTAGGTGAAATATCAGTAGCATACGTTATTACACAGAAGGTGTGGTAGCATTGTTGTCATTGTGCTTGAACCACAAACACTCATTGTTGTAAATTAGGTGAAATATCAGCAGCATACATTATTAAACAGAAGTGGTGGTAGCATTGTTGTCATATTTCTTGAACCATGTACACACATTGTTGTTAATTAGGTAAAATATCAGTAGCACACATTCTTACACAGAAGTGGTGGTAGCATTGTAGTCATTGTCCTTGAACCACAAACTCATTGTTGTAAATTAGGTGAAATATCAGCAGCATACGTTATTACACGGAAGTGGTGGTAGCATTGTTGTCATTTCTTGAACCATGTACACACATTGTTGTAAATTAGGTGAAATATCAGCAGCATACGTTATTACACAGAAGTGGTGGTAGCATTGTTGTCATTGTCCTTGAACCATGTACACACATTGTTGTAAATTAGGTGAAATATCAGTAGCATACGTTATTACACAGAAGTGGTGGTAGCATTGTTGTCATTGTCCTTGAACCATGTACACACATTATTGTAAATTAGGTGAAATATCAGTAGCATACGTTATTACACAGAAGTGGTGGCAGCATTGTTGTCATTGTCCTTGAACCATGTACACACATTGTTGTAAATTAGGTGAAATATCAGTAGCATACGTTATTACACAGAAGTGGTGGTAGCATTGTTGTCATTGTCCTTGAACCATGTACACACATTGTTGTAAATTAGGTGAAATATCAGCAGCATACGTTATTACACAGAAGTGGTGGTAGCATTGTTGTCATTGTCCTTGAACCATGTACACACATTGTTGTAAATTAGGTGAAATATCAGTAGCATACGTTATTACACAGAAGTGGTGGCAGCATTGTTGTCATTGTCCTTGAACCATGTACACACATTCTTGTAAATTAGGTGAAATATCAGCAGCATACGTTATTACACAGAAGTGGTGGTAGCATTGTTGTCATTGTCCTTGAACCATGTACACACATTGTTGTAAATGAGATGAAATATCAGTAGCATACGTTATTACACAGAAGCGGTAGCAGCATTGTTGTCATTGTCCTTGAACCATGTACAAACATTGTTGTAAATTAGGTGAAATATCAGTAGCATACTTATTACACAGAAGCAGTGGTAGCATTGTTGTCATTGTCCTTGAGTCACAAAACACACATTGTTGTAAATTAGGTGAAATATCAGTAGCATAGGTTATTACACAGAAGCGGTAGCAGCATTGTTGTCATTGTCCTTGAACCATGTACAAACATTGTTGTAAATTAGGTGAAATATCAGCTGCATACGTTATTACACAGAAGTGGTGGTAGCATTGTTGTCATTGTCCTTGAACCATGTACAAACATTGTTGTAAATTAGGTGAAATATCAGTAGCATACGTTATTACACAGAAGCGGTAGCAGCATTGTTGTCATTGTCCTTGAACCATGTACAAACATTGTTGTAAATTAGGTGAAATATCAGCTGCATACGTTATTACACAGAAGCGGTAGCAGCATTGTTGTCATTGTCCTTGAACCATGTACAAACATTGTTGTAAATTAGGTGAAATATCAGCTGCATACGTTATTACACAGAAGCGATAGCAGCATTGTTGTCATTGTCCTTGAACCATGTACAAACATTGTTGTAAATTAGGTGAAATATCAGCTGCATACGTTATTACACAGAAGCGGTAGCAGCATTGTTGTCATTGTCCTTGAACCATGTACAAACATTGTTGTAAATTAGGTGAAATATCAGCTGCATACGTTATTACACAGAAGTGGTGGTAGCATTGTTGTCATTGTCCTTGAACCATGTACAAACATTGTTGTAAATTAGGTGAAATATCAGTAGCATACGTTATTACACAGAAGCGGTAGCAGCATTGTTGTCATTGTCCTTGAACCATGTACAAACATTGTTGTAAATTAGGTGAAATATCAGCTGCATACGTTATTACACAGAAGCGGTAGCAGCATTGTTGTCATTGTCCTTGAACCATGTACAAACATTGTTGTAAATTAGGTGAAATATCAGCTGCATACGTTATTACACAGAAGCGGTAGCAGCATTGTTGTCATTGTCCTTGAACCATGTACAAACATTGTTGTAAATTAGGTGAAATATCAGCTGCATACGTTATTACACAGAAGCGGTAGCAGCATTGTTGTCATTGTCCTTGAACCATGTACAAACATTGTTGTAAATTAGGTGAAATATCAGTAGCATACGTTATTACACAGAAGTGGTGGTAGCATTGTTGTCATTGTCCTTGAACCATGTACAAACATTGTTGTAAATTAGGTGAAATATCAGCTACATACGTTATTACACAGAAGTGGTGGTAGCATTGTTGTCATTGTCCTTGAACCATGTACAAACATTGTTGTAAATTAGGTGAAATATCAGCTGCATACGTTATTACACAGTAGTGGTGGTAGCATTGTTGTCATTGTCCTTGAACCATGTACAAACATTGTTGTAAATTAGGTGAAATATCAGCTGCATACGTTATTACACAGAAGTGGTGGTAGCATTGTTGTCATTGTCCTTGAACCATGTACACCCATTGTTGTAAATTAGGTGAAATATCAGCAGCATACGTTATTACACAGAAGTGGTGGTAGCATTGTTGTCATTGTCCGTGAACCATGTACACACATTGTTGTAAATTAGGTGAAATATCAGCAGCATACGTTATTACGCAGAAGTGGTGGTAGCATTGTTGTCATTGTCCTTGAACCATGTACACACATTGTTGTAAATTAGGTGAAATATCAGCAGCATACGTTATTACACAGAAGTGGTGGCAGCATTGTTGTCATTGTCCTTGAACCACAAACACTCATTGTTGTAAATTAGGTGAAATATCAGTAGCATACGTTATTACACAGAAGTGGTGGCAGCATTGTTGTCATTGTCCTTGAACCACAAACACTCATTCTTGTAAATTAGGTGAAATATCAGTAGCATACGTTATTACACAGAAGTGGTGGTAGCTTTCTTGTCATTGTCCTTGAACCACAAACACTCATTCTTGTAAATTAGGTGAAATATCAGTAGCACACGTTATTACACAGAAGTGGTGGCAGCATTGTTGTCATTGTCCTTGAACCACAAACACTCATTGTTGTAAATTAGGTGAAATATCAGTAGCTTACGATTTTACACAGAAGTGGTGGCAGCATTGTTGTCATTGTCCTTGAAACACAAAAACTCATTGTTGTAAATTAGGTGAAATATCAGTAGCATACGTTATTACACAGAAGTGGTGGTAGCTTTCTTGTCACAGTCCTTGAACCACAGACACTCATTGTTGTAAATTAGGTGAAATATCAGTAGCTTACGTTATTACACAGAAGTGGTGGTAGCTTTCTTGTCATTGTCCTTGAACCACAAACACTCATTGTTGTAAATTAGGTGAAATATCAGTAGCTTACGTTATTACACGGAAGTGGTGGTAGCTTTCTTGTCATTGTCCTTGAACCACAAACACTCATTGTTGTAAATTAGGTGAAATATCAGTAGCATACGTTATTACACAGAAGTGGTGGCAGCATTGTTGTCATTGTCCTTGAACCACAAACACTCATTGTTGTAAATTAGGTGAAATATCAGTAGCATACGTTATTACACAGAAGTGGTGGTAGCTTTCTTGTCATTGTGCTTGAACCATGTACAAACATTGTTGTTAATTAGGTGAAATATCAGTAGCATACGTTATTACACAGAAGTGGTGGTAGCTTTCTTGTCATTGTCCTTGAACCATGTACACACATTGTTGTAAATTAGGTGAAATATCAGTAGCATACGTTATTACACAGAAGTGGTGGTAGCTTTCTTGTCATTGTCCTTGAACCATGTACACTCATTGTTGTAAATTAGGTGAAATATCAGTAGCATACGTTATTACACAGAAGTGGTGGTAGCTTTCTTGTCATTGTCCTTGAACCACAAACACTCATTGTTGTAAATTAGGTGAAATATCAGTAGCATACGTTATTACACAGAAGCAGTGGTAGCTTTCTTGTCATTGTCCTTGAACCATGTACACTCATTGTTGTAAATTACGTGAAATATCAGTAGCATACGTTATTACACAGAAGTGGTGGTAGCTTTCTTGTCATTGTCCTTGAACCACAAACACTCATTGTTGTAAATTAGGTGAAATATCAGTAGCATACGTTATTACACAGAAGTGGTGGTAGCTTTCTTGTCATTGTCCTTGAACCATGTACACTCATTGTTGTAAATTAGGTGAAATATCAGTAGCATACGTTATTACACAGAAGTGGTGGTAGCTTTCTTGTCATTGTCCTTGAACCACAAACACTCATTGTTGTAAATTAGGTGAAATATCAGTAGCATACGTTATTACACAGAAGTGGTGGTAGCTTTCTTGTCATTGTCCTTGAACCACAAACACTCATTCTTGTAAATTAGGTGAAATATCAGTAGCACACGTTATTACACAGAAGTGGTGGCAGCATTGTTGTCATTGTCCTTGAACCACAAACACTCATTGTTGTAAATTAGGTGAAATATCAGTAGCTTACGATTTTACACAGAAGTGGTGGCAGCATTGTTGTCATTGTCCTTGAAACACAAAAACTCATTGTTGTAAATTAGGTGAAATATCAGTAGCATACGTTATTACACAGAAGTGGTGGTAGCTTTCTTGTCACAGTCCTTGAACCACAGACACTCATTGTTGTAAATTAGGTGAAATATCAGTAGCTTACGTTATTACACAGAAGTGGTGGTAGCTTTCTTGTCATTGTCCTTGAACCACAAACACTCATTGTTGTAAATTAGGTGAAATATCAGTAGCTTACGTTATTACACGGAAGTGGTGGTAGCTTTCTTGTCATTGTCCTTGAACCACAAACACTCATTGTTGTAAATTAGGTGAAATATCAGTAGCATACGTTATTACACAGAAGTGGTGGCAGCATTGTTGTCATTGTCCTTGAACCACAAACACTCATTGTTGTAAATTAGGTGAAATATCAGTAGCATACGTTATTACACAGAAGTGGTGGTAGCTTTCTTGTCATTGTGCTTGAACCATGTACAAACATTGTTGTTAATTAGGTGAAATATCAGTAGCATACGTTATTACACAGAAGTGGTGGTAGCTTTCTTGTCATTGTCCTTGAACCATGTACACACATTGTTGTAAATTAGGTGAAATATCAGTAGCATACGTTATTACACAGAAGTGGTGGTAGCTTTCTTGTCATTGTCCTTGAACCATGTACACTCATTGTTGTAAATTAGGTGAAATATCAGTAGCATACGTTATTACACAGAAGTGGTGGTAGCTTTCTTGTCATTGTCCTTGAACCACAAACACTCATTGTTGTAAATTAGGTGAAATATCAGTAGCATACGTTATTACACAGAAGCAGTGGTAGCTTTCTTGTCATTGTCCTTGAACCATGTACACTCATTGTTGTAAATTAGGTGAAATATCAGTAGCATACGTTATTACACAGAAGTGGTGGTAGCTTTCTTGTCATTGTCCTTGAACCACAAACACTCATTGTTGTAAATTAGGTGAAATATCAGTAGCATACGTTATTACACAGAAGTGGTGGTAGCTTTCTTGTCATTGTCCTTGAACCATGTACACTCATTGTTGTAAATTAGGTGAAATATCAGTAGCATACGTTATTACACAGAAGTGGTGGTAGCTTTCTTGTCATTGTCCTTGAACCACAAACACTCATTGTTGTAAATTAGGTGAAATATCAGTAGCATACGTTATTACACAGAAGTGGTGGTAGCTTTCTTGTCATTGTCCTTGAACCATGTACACTCATTGTTGTAAATTAGGTGAAATATCAGTAGCATACGTTATTACACAGAAGCAGTGGTAGCCTTCTTGTCATTGTCCTTGAACCATGTACACTCATTGTTGTAAATTAGGTGAAATATCAGTAGCTTACGTTATTACACAGAAGTGGTGGTAGCATTGTTGTCATTGTCCTTGAACCACAAACACTCATTGTTGTAAATTAGGTGAAATATCAGTAGCATACGTTATTACACAGAAGCAGTGGTAGCTTTCTTGTCATTGTCCTTGAACCATGTACACACATTGTTGTAAATTAGGTGAAATATCAGTAGCATACGTTATTACACAGAAGCAGTGGTAGCTTTCTTGTCATTGTCCTTGAACCATGTACACACATTGTTGTAAATTAGGTGAAATATCAGTAGCATACGTTATTACACAGAAGTGGTGGTAGCTTTCTTGTCATTGTCCTTGAACCACAAACACTCATTGTTGTAAATTAGGTGAAATATCAGCAGCATACGTTATAACACAGAAGTGGTGGTAGCTTTCTTGTCATTGTCCTTGAACCACAAACACTCATTGTTGTAAATTAGGTGAAATATCAGTAGCATACGTTATTACACGGAAGTGGTGGTAGCTTTCTTGTCATTGTCCTTGAACCACAAACACTCATTGTTGTAAATTAGGTGAAATATCAGTAGCATACGTTATTACACAGAAGTGGTGGTAGCTTTCTTGTCATTGTCCTTGAACCACAAACACTCATTGTTGTAAATTAGGTGAAATATCAGTAGCATACGTTATTACACAGAAGCAGTGGTAGCTTTCTTGTCATTGTCCTTGAACCACAAACACTCATTGTTGTAAATTAGGTGAAATATCAGTAGCATACGTTATTACACAGAAGCAGTGGTAGCTTTCTTGTCATTGTCCTTGAACCACAGACACACATTGTTGTAAATTAGGTGAAATATCAGTAGCATACGTTATTACACAGAAGCAGTGGTAGCTTTCTTGTCATTGTCCTTGAACCACAAACACTCATTGTTGTAAATTAGGTGAAATATCAGTAGCATACGTTATTACACGGAAGTGGTGGTAGCTTTCTTGTCATTGTCCTTGAACCACAAACACTCATTGTTGTAAATTAGGTGAAATATCAGTAGCATACGTTATTACACGGAAGTGGTGGTAGCTTTCTTGTCATTGTCCTTGAACCACAAACACTCATTGTTGTAAATTAGGTGAAATATCAGTAGCATACATTATTACACAGAAGTGGTGGTAGCTTTCTTGTCATTGTCCTTGAACCACAAACACTCATTGTTGTAAATTAGGTGAAATATCAGTAGCATACGTTATTACACAGAAGTGGTGGTAGCTTTCTTGTCATTGTCCTTGAACCACAAACACTCATTGTTGTAAATTAGGTGAAATATCAGTAGCATACGTTATAACACAGAAGTGGTGGTAGCTTTCTTGTCATAGTCCTTGAACCATGTACACTCATTGTTGTAAATTAGGTGAAATATCAGTAGCATACGTTATAACACAGAAGTGGTGGTAGCTATCATGTCATTGTCCTTGAACCATGTACACACATTGTTGTAAATTAGGTGAAATATCAGTAGCTTACGTTATTACACAGAAGTGGTGGCAGCTTTCTTGTCATAGTCCTTGAACCACAGACACTCATTGTTGTAAATTAGGTGAAATATCAGTAGCTTACGTTATTACACAGAAGTGGTGGTAGCATTGTTTTCATTGTCCTTGAACAATTACACACATTGTTGTAAAGTAGGTGAAATATCAGCAGCATACGTTAATACACAGAAGTGGTGGTAGCATTGTTGTCATTGTACTTGAAACATGTACACACATTGTTGTAAATTAGATGAAATATCAGTAGCTTACGTTGTTACACAGAAGTGGTGGTAGCATTGTTTTCATTGTCCTTGAACCATGTACATACATTGTTGTAAATTAGGTGAAATATCAGCAGCATACGTTATTACACAGAAGTGGTGGCAGCATTGTTGTCATTGTCCTTGAACCATGTACATACATTGTTGTAAATTAGGTGAAATATCAGCAGCATACGTTATTACACAGAAGTGGTGGCAGCATTGTTGTCATTGTCCTTGAACCACAAACACTCATTGTTGTACATTAGGTGAAATATAAGTAGCATACGTTATTACACAGAAGGAGTGGTAGCTTTCTTGTCATTGTACTTGAACCACAAACACTCATTGTTGTAAATTAGGTGAAATATCAGTAGCATACGTTATTACACGGAAGTGGTGGCAGCATTGTTGTCATTGTCCTTCAACCATGTACATATATTGTTGTAAATTAGGTGAAATATCAGTAGCATACGTTATTACACAGAAGTGGTGGTAGCATTGTTATCATTGTCTTTGAACCATGTACAAACATTGTTGTAAATTAGGTGAAATATCAGTAGCATACGTTATTACACAGAAGTGGTGGAAGCATTGTTGTCATTTTCCTTGAACCATGTACAAACATTGTTGTAAATTAGGTGAAATATCAGTAGCTTACGTTATTACACAGAAGTGGTGGTAGCATTGTTGTCATTGTCCTTGAACCATGTACAAACATTGTTGTAAATTAGGTGAAATATCAGTAGCATACGATATTACACAGAAGTGGTGGCAGCATTGTTGTCATTGTCCTTGAACCATGTAGACACATTGTTGTACATTAGGTGAAATATCAGCAGCATACTTATTACACAGAAGTGGTGGTAGCATTGTTGTCATTGTCCTTGAACCATGTACACACATTGTCGTAAATTAGGTTAATATCAGTAGCATACGTTATTACACAGAGGTGGTGGTAGCATTGTTGTCATTGTCCTTGAACCATGTACATACATTGTTGTAAATTAGGTGAAATATCAGCAGCATACTTATTACACAGAAGCAGTGGTAGCATTGTTGTCATTGTCCTTGAACCATGTACACACATTGTAAATTAGGTGAAATATCAGTAGCATACGTTATTACACAGAAGGTGTGGTAGCATTGTTGTCATTGTGCTTGAACCACAAACACTCATTGTTGTAAATTAGGTGAAATATCAGCAGCATACATTATTAAACAGAAGTGGTGGTAGCATTGTTGTCATATTTCTTGAACCATGTACACACATTGTTGTTAATTAGGTAAAATATCAGTAGCACACATTCTTACACAGAAGTGGTGGTAGCATTGTAGTCATTGTCCTTGAACCACAAACTCATTGTTGTAAATTAGGTGAAATATCAGCAGCATACGTTATTACACGGAAGTGGTGGTAGCATTGTTGTCATTTCTTGAACCATGTACACACATTGTTGTAAATTAGGTGAAATATCAGCAGCATACGTTATTACACAGAAGTGGTGGTAGCATTGTTGTCATTGTCCTTGAACCATGTACACACATTGTTGTAAATTAGGTGAAATATCAGTAGCATACGTTATTACACAGAAGTGGTGGTAGCATTGTTGTCATTGTCCTTGAACCATGTACACACATTATTGTAAATTAGGTGAAATATCAGTAGCATACGTTATTACACAGAAGTGGTGGCAGCATTGTTGTCATTGTCCTTGAACCATGTACACACATTGTTGTAAATTAGGTGAAATATCAGTAGCATACGTTATTACACAGAAGTGGTGGTAGCATTGTTGTCATTGTCCTTGAACCATGTACACACATTGTTGTAAATTAGGTGAAATATCAGCAGCATACGTTATTACACAGAAGTGGTGGTAGCATTGTTGTCATTGTCCTTGAACCATGTACACACATTGTTGTAAATTAGGTGAAATATCAGTAGCATACGTTATTACACAGAAGTGGTGGCAGCATTGTTGTCATTGTCCTTGAACCATGTACACACATTCTTGTAAATTAGGTGAAATATCAGCAGCATACGTTATTACACAGAAGTGGTGGTAGCATTGTTGTCATTGTCCTTGAACCATGTACACACATTGTTGTAAATGAGATGAAATATCAGTAGCATACGTTATTACACAGAAGCGGTAGCAGCATTGTTGTCATTGTCCTTGAACCATGTACAAACATTGTTGTAAATTAGGTGAAATATCAGTAGCATACTTATTACACAGAAGCAGTGGTAGCATTGTTGTCATTGTCCTTGAGTCACAAAACACACATTGTTGTAAATTAGGTGAAATATCAGTAGCATAGGTTATTACACAGAAGCGGTAGCAGCATTGTTGTCATTGTCCTTGAACCATGTACAAACATTGTTGTAAATTAGGTGAAATATCAGCTGCATACGTTATTACACAGAAGTGGTGGTAGCATTGTTGTCATTGTCCTTGAACCATGTACAAACATTGTTGTAAATTAGGTGAAATATCAGTAGCATACGTTATTACACAGAAGCGGTAGCAGCATTGTTGTCATTGTCCTTGAACCATGTACAAACATTGTTGTAAATTAGGTGAAATATCAGCTGCATACGTTATTACACAGAAGCGGTAGCAGCATTGTTGTCATTGTCCTTGAACCATGTACAAACATTGTTGTAAATTAGGTGAAATATCAGCTGCATACGTTATTACACAGAAGCGATAGCAGCATTGTTGTCATTGTCCTTGAACCATGTACAAACATTGTTGTAAATTAGGTGAAATATCAGCTGCATACGTTATTACACAGAAGCGGTAGCAGCATTGTTGTCATTGTCCTTGAACCATGTACAAACATTGTTGTAAATTAGGTGAAATATCAGCTGCATACGTTATTACACAGAAGTGGTGGTAGCATTGTTGTCATTGTCCTTGAACCATGTACAAACATTGTTGTAAATTAGGTGAAATATCAGTAGCATACGTTATTACACAGAAGCGGTAGCAGCATTGTTGTCATTGTCCTTGAACCATGTACAAACATTGTTGTAAATTAGGTGAAATATCAGCTGCATACGTTATTACACAGAAGCGGTAGCAGCATTGTTGTCATTGTCCTTGAACCATGTACAAACATTGTTGTAAATTAGGTGAAATATCAGCTGCATACGTTATTACACAGAAGCGGTAGCAGCATTGTTGTCATTGTCCTTGAACCATGTACAAACATTGTTGTAAATTAGGTGAAATATCAGCTGCATACGTTATTACACAGAAGCGGTAGCAGCATTGTTGTCATTGTCCTTGAACCATGTACAAACATTGTTGTAAATTAGGTGAAATATCAGTAGCATACGTTATTACACAGAAGTGGTGGTAGCATTGTTGTCATTGTCCTTGAACCATGTACAAACATTGTTGTAAATTAGGTGAAATATCAGCTACATACGTTATTACACAGAAGTGGTGGTAGCATTGTTGTCATTGTCCTTGAACCATGTACAAACATTGTTGTAAATTAGGTGAAATATCAGCTGCATACGTTATTACACAGTAGTGGTGGTAGCATTGTTGTCATTGTCCTTGAACCATGTACAAACATTGTTGTAAATTAGGTGAAATATCAGCTGCATACGTTATTACACAGAAGTGGTGGTAGCATTGTTGTCATTGTCCTTGAACCATGTACACCCATTGTTGTAAATTAGGTGAAATATCAGCAGCATACGTTATTACACAGAAGTGGTGGTAGCATTGTTGTCATTGTCCGTGAACCATGTACACACATTGTTGTAAATTAGGTGAAATATCAGCAGCATACGTTATTACGCAGAAGTGGTGGTAGCATTGTTGTCATTGTCCTTGAACCATGTACACACATTGTTGTAAATTAGGTGAAATATCAGCAGCATACGTTATTACACAGAAGTGGTGGCAGCATTGTTGTCATTGTCCTTGAACCACAAACACTCATTGTTGTAAATTAGGTGAAATATCAGTAGCATACGTTATTACACAGAAGTGGTGGCAGCATTGTTGTCATTGTCCTTGAACCACAAACACTCATTCTTGTAAATTAGGTGAAATATCAGTAGCATACGTTATTACACAGAAGTGGTGGTAGCTTTCTTGTCATTGTCCTTGAACCACAAACACTCATTCTTGTAAATTAGGTGAAATATCAGTAGCACACGTTATTACACAGAAGTGGTGGCAGCATTGTTGTCATTGTCCTTGAACCACAAACACTCATTGTTGTAAATTAGGTGAAATATCAGTAGCTTACGATTTTACACAGAAGTGGTGGCAGCATTGTTGTCATTGTCCTTGAAACACAAAAACTCATTGTTGTAAATTAGGTGAAATATCAGTAGCATACGTTATTACACAGAAGTGGTGGTAGCTTTCTTGTCACAGTCCTTGAACCACAGACACTCATTGTTGTAAATTAGGTGAAATATCAGTAGCTTACGTTATTACACAGAAGTGGTGGTAGCTTTCTTGTCATTGTCCTTGAACCACAAACACTCATTGTTGTAAATTAGGTGAAATATCAGTAGCTTACGTTATTACACGGAAGTGGTGGTAGCTTTCTTGTCATTGTCCTTGAACCACAAACACTCATTGTTGTAAATTAGGTGAAATATCAGTAGCATACGTTATTACACAGAAGTGGTGGCAGCATTGTTGTCATTGTCCTTGAACCACAAACACTCATTGTTGTAAATTAGGTGAAATATCAGTAGCATACGTTATTACACAGAAGTGGTGGTAGCTTTCTTGTCATTGTGCTTGAACCATGTACAAACATTGTTGTTAATTAGGTGAAATATCAGTAGCATACGTTATTACACAGAAGTGGTGGTAGCTTTCTTGTCATTGTCCTTGAACCATGTACACACATTGTTGTAAATTAGGTGAAATATCAGTAGCATACGTTATTACACAGAAGTGGTGGTAGCTTTCTTGTCATTGTCCTTGAACCATGTACACTCATTGTTGTAAATTAGGTGAAATATCAGTAGCATACGTTATTACACAGAAGTGGTGGTAGCTTTCTTGTCATTGTCCTTGAACCACAAACACTCATTGTTGTAAATTAGGTGAAATATCAGTAGCATACGTTATTACACAGAAGCAGTGGTAGCTTTCTTGTCATTGTCCTTGAACCATGTACACTCATTGTTGTAAATTACGTGAAATATCAGTAGCATACGTTATTACACAGAAGTGGTGGTAGCTTTCTTGTCATTGTCCTTGAACCACAAACACTCATTGTTGTAAATTAGGTGAAATATCAGTAGCATACGTTATTACACAGAAGTGGTGGTAGCTTTCTTGTCATTGTCCTTGAACCATGTACACTCATTGTTGTAAATTAGGTGAAATATCAGTAGCATACGTTATTACACAGAAGTGGTGGTAGCTTTCTTGTCATTGTCCTTGAACCACAAACACTCATTGTTGTAAATTAGGTGAAATATCAGTAGCATACGTTATTACACAGAAGTGGTGGTAGCTTTCTTGTCATTGTCCTTGAACCATGTACACTCATTGTTGTAAATTAGGTGAAATATCAGTAGCATACGTTATTACACAGAAGCAGTGGTAGCCTTCTTGTCATTGTCCTTGAACCATGTACACTCATTGTTGTAAATTAGGTGAAATATCAGTAGCTTACGTTATTACACAGAAGTGGTGGTAGCATTGTTGTCATTGTCCTTGAACCACAAACACTCATTGTTGTAAATTAGGTGAAATATCAGTAGCATACGTTATTACACAGAAGCAGTGGTAGCTTTCTTGTCATTGTCCTTGAACCATGTACACACATTGTTGTAAATTAGGTGAAATATCAGTAGCATACGTTATTACACAGAAGCAGTGGTAGCTTTCTTGTCATTGTCCTTGAACCATGTACACACATTGTTGTAAATTAGGTGAAATATCAGTAGCATACGTTATTACACAGAAGTGGTGGTAGCTTTCTTGTCATTGTCCTTGAACCACAAACACTCATTGTTGTAAATTAGGTGAAATATCAGCAGCATACGTTATAACACAGAAGTGGTGGTAGCTTTCTTGTCATTGTCCTTGAACCACAAACACTCATTGTTGTAAATTAGGTGAAATATCAGTAGCATACGTTATTACACGGAAGTGGTGGTAGCTTTCTTGTCATTGTCCTTGAACCACAAACACTCATTGTTGTAAATTAGGTGAAATATCAGTAGCATACGTTATTACACAGAAGTGGTGGTAGCTTTCTTGTCATTGTCCTTGAACCACAAACACTCATTGTTGTAAATTAGGTGAAATATCAGTAGCATACGTTATTACACAGAAGCAGTGGTAGCTTTCTTGTCATTGTCCTTGAACCACAAACACTCATTGTTGTAAATTAGGTGAAATATCAGTAGCATACGTTATTACACAGAAGCAGTGGTAGCTTTCTTGTCATTGTCCTTGAACCACAGACACACATTGTTGTAAATTAGGTGAAATATCAGTAGCATACGTTATTACACAGAAGCAGTGGTAGCTTTCTTGTCATTGTCCTTGAACCACAAACACTCATTGTTGTAAATTAGGTGAAATATCAGTAGCATACGTTATTACACGGAAGTGGTGGTAGCTTTCTTGTCATTGTCCTTGAACCACAAACACTCATTGTTGTAAATTAGGTGAAATATCAGTAGCATACGTTATTACACGGAAGTGGTGGTAGCTTTCTTGTCATTGTCCTTGAACCACAAACACTCATTGTTGTAAATTAGGTGAAATATCAGTAGCATACATTATTACACAGAAGTGGTGGTAGCTTTCTTGTCATTGTCCTTGAACCACAAACACTCATTGTTGTAAATTAGGTGAAATATCAGTAGCATACGTTATTACACAGAAGTGGTGGTAGCTTTCTTGTCATTGTCCTTGAACCACAAACACTCATTGTTGTAAATTAGGTGAAATATCAGTAGCATACGTTATAACACAGAAGTGGTGGTAGATTTCTTGTCATTGTCCTTGAACCATGTACACTCATTGTTGTAAATTAGGTGAAATATCAGTAGCATACGTTATAACACAGAAGTGGTGGTAGCTATCATGTCATTGTCCTTGAACCATGTACACACATTGTTGTAAATTAGGTGAAATATCAGTAGCTTACGTTATTACACAGAAGTGGTGGCAGCTTTCTTGTCATAGTCCTTGAACCACAGACACTCATTGTTGTAAATTAGGTGAAATATCAGTAGCTTACGTTATTACACAGAAGTGGTGGTAGCATTGTTTTCATTGTCCTTGAACAATTACACACATTGTTGTAAAGTAGGTGAAATATCAGCAGCATACGTTATTACACAGAAGTGGTGGTAGCATTGTTGTCATTGTACTTGAAACATGTACACACATTGTTGTAAATTAGATGAAATATCAGTAGCTTACGTTGTTACACAGAAGTGGTGGTAGCATTGTTTTCATTGTCCTTGAACCATGTACATACATTGTTGTAAATTAGGTGAAATATCAGCAGCATACATTATTACACAGAAGTGGTGGCAGCATTGTTGTCATTGTCCTTGAACCATGTACATACATTGTTGTAAATTAGGTGAAATATCAGCAGCATACGTTATTACACAGAAGTGGTGGCAGCATTGTTGTCATTGTCCTTGAACCACAAACACTCATTGTTGTACATTAGGTGAAATATAAGTAGCATACGTTATTACACAGAAGCAGTGGTAGCTTTCTTGTCATTGTACTTGAACCACAAACACTCATTGTTGTAAATTAGGTGAAATATCAGTAGCATACGTTATTACACGGAAGTGGTGGCAGCATTGTTGTCATTGTCCTTCAACCATGTACATATATTGTTGTAAATTAGGTGAAATATCAGTAGCATACGTTATTACACAGAAGTGGTGGTAGCATTGTTATCATTGTCTTTGAACCATGTACAAACATTGTTGTAAATTAGGTGAAATATCAGTAGCATACGTTATTACACAGAAGTGGTGGAAGCATTGTTGTCATTTTCCTTGAACCATGTACAAACATTGTTGTAAATTAGGTGAAATATCAGTAGCTTACGTTATTACACAGAAGTGGTGGTAGCATTGTTGTCATTGTCCTTGAACCATGTACAAACATTGTTGTAAATTAGGTGAAATATCAGTAGCATACGATATTACACAGAAGTGGTGGCAGCATTGTTGTCATTGTCCTTGAACCATGTAGACACATTGTTGTACATTAGGTGAAATATCAGCAGCATACTTATTACACAGAAGTGGTGGTAGCATTGTTGTCATTGTCCTTGAACCATGTACACACATTGTCGTAAATTAGGTTAATATCAGTAGCATACGTTATTACACAGAGGTGGTGGTAGCATTGTTGTCATTGTCCTTGAACCATGTACATACATTGTTGTAAATTAGGTGAAATATCAGCAGCATACTTATTACACAGAAGCAGTGGTAGCATTGTTGTCATTGTCCTTGAACCATGTACACACATTGTAAATTAGGTGAAATATCAGTAGCATACGTTATTACACAGAAGGTGTGGTAGCATTGTTGTCATTGTGCTTGAACCACAAACACTCATTGTTGTAAATTAGGTGAAATATCAGCAGCATACATTATTAAACAGAAGTGGTGGTAGCATTGTTGTCATATTTCTTGAACCATGTACACACATTGTTGTTAATTAGGTAAAATATCAGTAGCACACATTCTTACACAGAAGTGGTGGTAGCATTGTAGTCATTGTCCTTGAACCACAAAGTCATTGTTGTAAATTAGGTGAAATATCAGCAGTATACGTTATTACACGGAAGTGGTGGTAGCATTGTTGTCATTTCTTGAACCATGTACACACATTGTTGTAAATTAGGTGAAATATCAGCAGCATACGTTATTACACAGAAGTGGTGGTAGCATTGTTGTCATTGTCCTTGAACCATGTACACACATTGTTGTAAATTAGGTGAAATATCAGTAGCATACGTTATTACACAGAAGTGGTGGTAGCATTGTTGTCATTGTCCTTGAACCATGTACACACATTATTGTAAATTAGGTGAAATATCAGTAGCATACGTTATTACACAGAAGTGGTGGCAGCATTGTTGTCATTGTCCTTGAACCATGTACACACATTGTTGTAAATTAGGTGAAATATCAGTAGCATACGTTATTACACAGAAGTGGTGGTAGCATTGTTGTCATTGTCCTTGAACCATGTACACACATTGTTGTAAATTAGGTGAAATATCAGCAGCATACGTTATTACACAGAAGTGGTGGTAGCATTGTTGTCATTGTCCTTGAACCATGTACACACATTGTTGTAAATTAGGTGAAATATCAGTAGCATACGTTATTACACAGAAGTGGTGGCAGCATTGTTGTCATTGTCCTTGAACCATGTACACACATTCTTGTAAATTAGGTGAAATATCAGCAGCATACGTTATTACACAGAAGTGGTGGTAGCATTGTTGTCATTGTCCTTGAACCATGTACACACATTGTTGTAAATGAGATGAAATATCAGTAGCATACGTTATTACACAGAAGCGGTAGCAGCATTGTTGTCATTGTCCTTGAACCATGTACAAACATTGTTGTAAATTAGGTGAAATATCAGTAGCATACTTATTACACAGAAGCAGTGGTAGCATTGTTGTCATTGTCCTTGAGTCACAAAACACACATTGTTGTAAATTAGGTGAAATATCAGTAGCATAGGTTATTACACAGAAGCGGTAGCAGCATTGTTGTCATTGTCCTTGAACCATGTACAAACATTGTTGTAAATTAGGTGAAATATCAGCTGCATACGTTATTACACAGAAGTGGTGGTAGCATTGTTGTCATTGTCCTTGAACCATGTACAAACATTGTTGTAAATTAGGTGAAATATCAGTAGCATACGTTATTACACAGAAGCGGTAGCAGCATTGTTGTCATTGTCCTTGAACCATGTACAAACATTGTTGTAAATTAGGTGAAATATCAGCTGCATACGTTATTACACAGAAGCGGTAGCAGCATTGTTGTCATTGTCCTTGAACCATGTACAAACATTGTTGTAAATTAGGTGAAATATCAGCTGCATACGTTATTACACAGAAGCGATAGCAGCATTGTTGTCATTGTCCTTGAACCATGTACAAACATTGTTGTAAATTAGGTGAAATATCAGCTGCATACGTTATTACACAGAAGCGGTAGCAGCATTGTTGTCATTGTCCTTGAACCATGTACAAACATTGTTGTAAATTAGGTGAAATATCAGCTGCATACGTTATTACACAGAAGTGGTGGTAGCATTGTTGTCATTGTCCTTGAACCATGTACAAACATTGTTGTAAATTAGGTGAAATATCAGTAGCATACGTTATTACACAGAAGCGGTAGCAGCATTGTTGTCATTGTCCTTGAACCATGTACAAACATTGTTGTAAATTAGGTGAAATATCAGCTGCATACGTTATTACACAGAAGCGGTAGCAGCATTGTTGTCATTGTCCTTGAACCATGTACAAACATTGTTGTAAATTAGGTGAAATATCAGCTGCATACGTTATTACACAGAAGCGGTAGCAGCATTGTTGTCATTGTCCTTGAACCATGTACAAACATTGTTGTAAATTAGGTGAAATATCAGCTGCATACGTTATTACACAGAAGCGGTAGCAGCATTGTTGTCATTGTCCTTGAACCATGTACAAACATTGTTGTAAATTAGGTGAAATATCAGTAGCATACGTTATTACACAGAAGCGGTAGCAGCATTGTTGTCATTGTCCTTGAACCATGTACAAATATTGTTGTAAATTAGGTGAAATATCAGCTGCATACGTTATTACACGGAAGTGGTGGTAGCATTGTTGTCATTGTCCTTGTACCATGTACACACATTGTTGTAAATTAGGTGAAATATCAGTAGCATACGTTATTACACAGAAGTGGTGGTAGCATTGTTGTCATTGTCCTTGAACCATGTACAAACATTGTTGTAAATTAGGTGAAATATCAGCTACATACGTTATTACACAGAAGTGATGGTAGCATTGTTGTCATTGTCCTTGAACCATGTACAAACATTGTTGTAAATTAGGTGAAATATCAGCTGCATACGTTATTACACAGTAGTGGTGGTAGCATTGTTGTCATTGTCCTTGAACCATGTACAAACATTGTTGTAAATTAGGTGAAATATCAGCTGCATACGTTATTACACAGAAGTGGTGGTAGCATTGTTGTCATTGTCCTTGAACCATGTACAAACATTGTTGTAAATTAGGTGAAATATCAGCTGCATACGTTATTACACAGAAGTGGTGGTAGCATTGTTGTCATTGTCCTTGAACCATGTACAAACATTGTTGTAAATTAGGTGAAATATCAGCTGCATACGTTATTACACAGAAGTGGTGGTAGCATTGTTGTCATTGTCCTTGTACCATGTACACACATTGTTGTAAATTAGGTGAAATATCAGTAGCATACGTTATTACACAGAAGCAGTGGTAGCATTGTTGTCATTGTCCTTGAACCATGTACACACATTGTTGTAAATTAGGTTAAATATCAGTAGCATACGTTATTACACAGAAGCAGTGGTAGCATTGTTGTCATTGTCCTTGAACCATGTACACACATTGTTGTAAATTAGGTGAAATATCAGTAGCATACGTTATTACACAGAAGCAGTGGTAGCATTGTTGTCATTGTCCTTGAACCATGTACACACATTGTTGTAAATTAGGTGAAATATCAGTAGCATACGTTATTACACAGAAGCAGTGGTAGCATTGTTGTCATTGTCCTTGAACCATGTACACACATTGTTGTAAATTAGGTGAAATATCAGTAGCATACGTTATTACACAGAAGTGGTGGCAGTTTTGTTGTCATTGTCCTTGAGTCACAAAACACACATTGTTGTAAATTAGGTGAAATATCAGTAGCATACGTTATTACACAGAAGCAGTGGTAGCATTGTTGTCATTGTCCTTGAGTCACAAAACACACATTGTTGTAAATTAGGTGAAATATCAGTAGCATACGTTATTACACAGAAGCGGTCGCAGCATTGTTGTCATTCTCCTTGAACCATGTACACATTGTTGTAAATTAGGTGAAATATCAGTAGCATACGTTATTACACAGAAGTGGTGGCAGCATTGTTGTCATTGTCCTTGAACCATGTACACACATTGTTGTAAATTAGGTGAAATATCAGTAGCATACGTTAATACACAGAAGTGGTGGCAGCATTGTTGTCATTGTCCTTGAACCATGTACACACATTGTTGTAAATTAGGTGAAATATCAGTAGCATACGTTATTACACAGAAGTGGTGGCAGCATTGTTGTCATTGTCCTTGAACCATGTACACACATTGTTGTAAATTAGGTGAAATATCAGTAGCATACGTTATTACACAGAAGTGGTGGCAGCATTGTTGTCATTGTCCTTGAACCATGTACACACATTGTTGTAAATTAGGTGAAATATCAGTAGCATACGTTAATACACAGAAGCGGTAGCAGCATTGTTGTCATTGTCCTTGAACCATGCACAAACAGTGTTGTAAATTAGGTGAAATATCAGTAGCATACGTTATTACACAGAAGCAGTGGTAGCATTGTTGTCATTGTCCTTGAGTCACAAAACGCACATTGTTGTAAATTAGGCGAAATATCAGTAGCATACGTTATTACACAGAAGCGGTCGCAGCATTGTTGTCATTCTCCTTGAACCATGTACACACATTGTTGTAAATTAGGTGAAATATCAGTAGCATACGTTATTACACAGAAGTGGTGGCAGCATTGTTGTCATTGTCCTTGAACCATGTACACACATTGTTGTAAATTAGGTGAAATATCAGCAGCATACTTTATTACACAGAAGTGGTGGTAGCATTGTTGTCATTGTCCTTGAACCATGTACACACATTGTTGTAAATTAGGTGAAATATCAGTAGCATACGTTATTACACAGAAGTGGTGGTAGCATTGTTGTCATTGTCCTTGAACCATGTACACACATTGTTGTAAATTAGGTGAAATATCAGTAGCATACGTTATTACACAGAAGTGGTGGTAGCATTGTTGTCATTGTCCTTGAACCATGTACACACATTGTTGTAAATTAGGTGAAATATCAGCAGCATACGTTATTACACAGAAGTGGTGGTAGCATTGTTGTCATTGTCCTTGAACCATGTACACACATTGTTGTAAATTAGGTGAAATATCAGTAGCATACGTTATTACACAGAAGTGGTGGTAGCATTGTTGTCATTGTCCTTGAACCATGTACACACATTGTTGTAAATTAGGTGAAATATCAGCAGCATACGTTATTACACAGAAGTGGTGGTAGCATTGTTGTCATTGTCCTTGAACCATGTACACACATTGTTGTAAATCAGGTGAAATATCAGTAGTATACGTTATTACACAGAAGTGGTGGTAGCATTGTTGTCATTGTCCTTGAACCATGTACACACATTGTTGTAAATTAGGTGAAATATCAGCAGCATACGTTATTACACAGAAGTGGTGGTAGCATTGTTGTCATTGTCCTTGAACCATGTACACACATTGTTGTAAATGAGATGAAATATCAGTAGCATACGTTATTACACAGAAGTGGTGGTAGCATTGTTTTCATTGTCCTTGAACCACAAACACACATTGTTGTAAATTACTGGAAATATCAGCAGCATACGTTATTACACAGAAGTGGTGGTAGCATTGTTGTCATTGTCCTTGAGTCACAAAACACACATTGTTGTAAATTACTGGAAATATCAGCAGCATACGTTATTACACAGAAGTGGTGGTAGCATTGTTGTCATTGTCCTTGAACCATGTACACACATTGTTGTAAATTACTGGAAATATCAGCAGCATACGTTATTACACAGAAGTGGTGGTAGCATTGTTGTCATTGTCCTTGAACCATGTACACACATTGTTGTAAATTAGGTGAAATATCAGTAGCAGACGTTATTACACAGAAGTGGTGGTAGCATTGTTGTCATTGTCCTTGAACCATGTACACACATTGTTGTAAATTACTGGAAATATCAGCAGCATACGTTATTACACAGAAGTGGTGGTAGCATTGTTGTCATTGTCCTTGAACCATGTACACACATTGTTGTAAATTACTGGAAATATCAGCAGCATACGTTATTACACAGAAGTGGTGGTAGCATTGTTGTCATTGTCCTTGAACCATGTACACACATTGTTGTAAATTACTGGAAATATCAGCAGCATACGTTATTACACAGAAGTGGTGGTAGCATTGTTGTCATTGTCCTTGAACCATGTACACACATTGTTGTAAATTACTGGAAATATCAGCAGCATACGTTATTACACAGAAGTGGTGGTAGCATTGTTGTCATTGTCCTTGAACCATGTACACACATTGTTGTAAATTACTGGAAATATCAGCAGCATACGTTATTACACAGAAGTGGTGGTAGCATTGTTGTCATTGTCCTTGAACCACAAACACTCATTGTTGTAAATTAGGTGAAATATCAGTAGCATACGTTATAACACAGAAGTGGTGGTAGCTTTCTTGTCATTGTCCTTGAACCATGTACACTCATTGTTGTAAATTAGGTGAAATATCAGCAGCATACGTTATTACACAGAAGTGGTGGTAGCATTGTTGTCATTGTCCTTGAACCATGTACACACATTGTTGTAAATTAGGTGAAATATCAGCAGCATACGTTATTACACAGAAGTGGTGGTAGCATTGTTGTCATTGTCCTTGAGTCACAAAACACACATTGTTGTAAATTACTGGAAATATCAGCAGCATACGTTATTACACAGAAGTGGTGGTAGCATTGTTGTCATTGTCCTTGAACCATGTACACACATTGTTGTAAATTACTGGAAATATCAGCAGCATACGTTATTACACAGAAGTGGTGGTAGCATTGTTGTCATTGTCCTTGAACCATGTACACACATTGTTGTAAATTACTGGAAATATCAGCAGCATACGTTATTACACAGAAGTGGTGGTAGCATTGTTGTCATTGTCCTTGAACCATGTACACACATTGTTGTAAATTAGGTGAAATATCAGTAGCATACGTTATTACACAGAAGTGGTGGTAGCATTGTTGTCATTGTCCTTGAACCATGTACACACATTGTTGTAAATTACTGGAAATATCAGCAGCATACGTTATTACACAGAAGTGGTGGTAGCATTGTTGTCATTGTCCTTGAACCATGTACACACATTGTTGTAAATTACTGGAAATATCAGCAGCATACGTTATTACACAGAAGTGGTGGTAGCATTGTTGTCATTGTCCTTGAACCATGTACACACATTGTTGTAAATTACTGGAAATATCAGCAGCATACGTTATTACACAGAAGTGGTGGTAGCATTGTTGTCATTGTCCTTGAACCATGTACACACATTGTTGTAAATTACTGGAAATATCAGTAGCTTACGTTATTACACAGAAGTGGTGGTAGCATTGTTGTCATTGTCCTTGAACCATGTACACACATTGTTGTAAATTAGGTGAAATATCAGCAGCATACGTTATTACACAGAAGTGGTGGTAGCATTGTTGTCATTGTCCTTGAGTCACAAAACACATTGTTGTAAATTAGGTGAAATATCAGTAGCTTACGTTATTACACAGAAGTGGTGGTAGCATTGTTGTCATTGTCCTTGAACCATGTACACACATTGTTGTAAATTAGGTGAAATATCAGCAGCATACGTTATTACACAGAAGTGGTGGTAGCATTGTTGTCATTGTCCTTGAGTCACAAAACACACATTGTTGTAAATTAGGTGAAATATAAGTAGCATACGTTATTACACAGAAGCAGTGGTAGCTTTCTTGTCATTGTACTTGAACCACAAACACTCATTGTTGTAAATTAGGTGAAATATCAGTAGCATACGTTATTACACGGAAGTGGTGGCAGCATTGTTGTCATTGTCCTTCAACCATGTACATATATTGTTGTAAATTAGGTGAAATATCAGTAGCATACGTTATTACACAGAAGTGGTGGTAGCATTGTTATCATTGTCTTTGAACCATGTACAAACATTGTTGTAAATTAGGTGAAATATCAGTAGCATACGTTATTACACAGAAGTGGTGGAAGCATTGTTGTCATTTTCCTTGAACCATGTACAAACATTGTTGTAAATTAGGTGAAATATCAGTAGCTTACGTTATTACACAGAAGTGGTGGTAGCATTGTTGTCATTGTCCTTGAACCATGTACAAACATTGTTGTAAATTAGGTGAAATATCAGTAGCATACGATATTACACAGAAGTGGTGGCAGCATTGTTGTCATTGTCCTTGAACCATGTAGACACATTGTTGTACATTAGGTGAAATATCAGCAGCATACTTATTACACAGAAGTGGTGGTAGCATTGTTGTCATTGTCCTTGAACCATGTACACACATTGTCGTAAATTAGGTTAATATCAGTAGCATACGTTATTACACAGAGGTGGTGGTAGCATTGTTGTCATTGTCCTTGAACCATGTACATACATTGTTGTAAATTAGGTGAAATATCAGCAGCATACTTATTACACAGAAGCAGTGGTAGCATTGTTGTCATTGTCCTTGAACCATGTACACACATTGTAAATTAGGTGAAATATCAGTAGCATACGTTATTACACAGAAGGTGTGGTAGCATTGTTGTCATTGTGCTTGAACCACAAACACTCATTGTTGTAAATTAGGTGAAATATCAGCAGCATACATTATTAAACAGAAGTGGTGGTAGCATTGTTGTCATATTTCTTGAACCATGTACACACATTGTTGTTAATTAGGTAAAATATCAGTAGCACACATTCTTACACAGAAGTGGTGGTAGCATTGTAGTCATTGTCCTTGAACCACAAAGTCATTGTTGTAAATTAGGTGAAATATCAGCAGTATACGTTATTACACGGAAGTGGTGGTAGCATTGTTGTCATTTCTTGAACCATGTACACACATTGTTGTAAATTAGGTGAAATATCAGCAGCATACGTTATTACACAGAAGTGGTGGTAGCATTGTTGTCATTGTCCTTGAACCATGTACACACATTGTTGTAAATTAGGTGAAATATCAGTAGCATACGTTATTACACAGAAGTGGTGGTAGCATTGTTGTCATTGTCCTTGAACCATGTACACACATTATTGTAAATTAGGTGAAATATCAGTAGCATACGTTATTACACAGAAGTGGTGGCAGCATTGTTGTCATTGTCCTTGAACCATGTACACACATTGTTGTAAATTAGGTGAAATATCAGTAGCATACGTTATTACACAGAAGTGGTGGTAGCATTGTTGTCATTGTCCTTGAACCATGTACACACATTGTTGTAAATTAGGTGAAATATCAGCAGCATACGTTATTACACAGAAGTGGTGGTAGCATTGTTGTCATTGTCCTTGAACCATGTACACACATTGTTGTAAATTAGGTGAAATATCAGTAGCATACGTTATTACACAGAAGTGGTGGCAGCATTGTTGTCATTGTCCTTGAACCATGTACACACATTCTTGTAAATTAGGTGAAATATCAGCAGCATACGTTATTACACAGAAGTGGTGGTAGCATTGTTGTCATTGTCCTTGAACCATGTACACACATTGTTGTAAATGAGATGAAATATCAGTAGCATACGTTATTACACAGAAGCGGTAGCAGCATTGTTGTCATTGTCCTTGAACCATGTACAAACATTGTTGTAAATTAGGTGAAATATCAGTAGCATACTTATTACACAGAAGCAGTGGTAGCATTGTTGTCATTGTCCTTGAGTCACAAAACACACATTGTTGTAAATTAGGTGAAATATCAGTAGCATAGGTTATTACACAGAAGCGGTAGCAGCATTGTTGTCATTGTCCTTGAACCATGTACAAACATTGTTGTAAATTAGGTGAAATATCAGCTGCATACGTTATTACACAGAAGTGGTGGTAGCATTGTTGTCATTGTCCTTGAACCATGTACAAACATTGTTGTAAATTAGGTGAAATATCAGTAGCATACGTTATTACACAGAAGCGGTAGCAGCATTGTTGTCATTGTCCTTGAACCATGTACAAACATTGTTGTAAATTAGGTGAAATATCAGCTGCATACGTTATTACACAGAAGCGGTAGCAGCATTGTTGTCATTGTCCTTGAACCATGTACAAACATTGTTGTAAATTAGGTGAAATATCAGCTGCATACGTTATTACACAGAAGCGATAGCAGCATTGTTGTCATTGTCCTTGAACCATGTACAAACATTGTTGTAAATTAGGTGAAATATCAGCTGCATACGTTATTACACAGAAGCGGTAGCAGCATTGTTGTCATTGTCCTTGAACCATGTACAAACATTGTTGTAAATTAGGTGAAATATCAGCTGCATACGTTATTACACAGAAGTGGTGGTAGCATTGTTGGCATTGTCCTTGAACCATGTACAAACATTGTTGTAAATTAGGTGAAATATCAGTAGCATACGTTATTACACAGAAGCGGTAGCAGCATTGTTGTCATTGTCCTTGAACCATGTACAAACATTGTTGTAAATTAGGTGAAATATCAGCTGCATACGTTATTACACAGAAGCGGTAGCAGCATTGTTGTCATTGTCCTTGAACCATGTACAAACATTGTTGTAAATTAGGTGAAATATCAGCTGCATACGTTATTACACAGAAGCGGTAGCAGCATTGTTGTCATTGTCCTTGAACCATGTACAAACATTGTTGTAAATTAGGTGAAATATCAGCTGCATACGTTATTACACAGAAGCGGTAGCAGCATTGTTGTCATTGTCCTTGAACCATGTACAAACATTGTTGTAAATTAGGTGAAATATCAGTAGCATACGTTATTACACAGAAGCGGTAGCAGCATTGTTGTCATTGTCCTTGAACCATGTACAAATATTGTTGTAAATTAGGTGAAATATCAGCTGCATACGTTATTACACGGAAGTGGTGGTAGCATTGTTGTCATTGTCCTTGTACCATGTACACACATTGTTGTAAATTAGGTGAAATATCAGTAGCATACGTTATTACACAGAAGTGGTGGTAGCATTGTTGTCATTGTCCTTGAACCATGTACAAACATTGTTGTAAATTAGGTGAAATATCAGCTACATACGTTATTACACAGAAGTGGTGGTAGCATTGTTGTCATTGTCCTTGAACCATGTACAAACATTGTTGTAAATTAGGTGAAATATCAGCTGCATACGTTATTACACAGTAGTGGTGGTAGCATTGTTGTCATTGTCCTTGAACCATGTACAAACATTGTTGTAAATTAGGTGAAATATCAGCTGCATACGTTATTACACAGAAGTGGTGGTAGCATTGTTGTCATTGTCCTTGAACCATGTACAAACGTTGTTGTAAATTAGGTGAAATATCAGCTGCATACGTTATTACACAGAAGTGGTGGTAGCATTGTTGTCATTGTCCTTGAACCATGTACAAACATTGTTGTAAATTAGGTGAAATATCAGCTGCATACGTTATTACACAGAAGTGGTGGTAGCATTGTTGTCATTGTCCTTGTACCATGTACACACATTGTTGTAAATTAGGTGAAATATCAGTAGCATACGTTATTACACAGAAGCAGTGGTAGCATTGTTGTCATTGTCCTTGAACCATGTACACACATTGTTGTAAATTAGGTTAAATATCAGTAGCATACGTTATTACACAGAAGCAGTGGTAGCATTGTTGTCATTGTCCTTGAACCATGTACACACATTGTTGTAAATTAGGTGAAATATCAGTAGCATACGTTATTACACAGAAGCAGTGGTAGCATTGTTGTCATTGTCCTTGAACCATGTACACACATTGTTGTAAATTAGGTGAAATATCAGTAGCATACGTTATTACACAGAAGCAGTGGTAGCATTGTTGTCATTGTCCTTGAACCATGTACACACATTGTTGTAAATTAGGTGAAATATCAGTAGCATACGTTATTACACAGAAGTGGTGGCAGTTTTGTTGTCATTGTCCTTGAGTCACAAAACACACATTGTTGTAAATTAGGTGAAATATCAGTAGCATACGTTATTACACAGAAGCAGTGGTAGCATTGTTGTCATTGTCCTTGAGTCACAAAACACACATTGTTGTAAATTAGGTGAAATATCAGTAGCATACGTTATTACACAGAAGCGGTCGCAGCATTGTTGTCATTCTCCTTGAACCATGTACACACATTGTTGTAAATTAGGTGAAATATCAGTAGCATACGTTATTACACAGAAGTGGTGGCAGCATTGTTGTCATTGTCCTTGAACCATGTACACACATTGTTGTAAATTAGGTGAAATATCAGTAGCATACGTTAATACACAGAAGTGGTGGCAGCATTGTTGTCATTGTCCTTGAACCATGTACACACATTGTTGTAAATTAGGTGAAATATCAGTAGCATACGTTATTACACAGAAGTGGTGGCAGCATTGTTGTCATTGTCCTTGAACCATGTACACACATTGTTGTAAATTAGGTGAAATATCAGTAGCATACGTTATTACACAGAAGTGGTGGCAGCATTGTTGTCATTGTCCTTGAACCATGTACACACATTGTTGTAAATTAGGTGAAATATCAGTAGCATACGTTAATACACAGAAGCGGTAGCAGCATTGTTGTCATTGTCCTTGAACCATGCACAAACAGTGTTGTAAATTAGGTGAAATATCAGTAGCATACGTTATTACACAGAAGCAGTGGTAGCATTGTTGTCATTGTCCTTGAGTCACAAAACGCACATTGTTGTAAATTAGGCGAAATATCAGTAGCATACGTTATTACACAGAAGCGGTCGCAGCATTGTTGTCATTCTCCTTGAACCATGTACACACATTGTTGTAAATTAGGTGAAATATCAGTAGCATACGTTATTACACAGAAGTGGTGGCAGCATTGTTGTCATTGTCCTTGAACCATGTACACACATTGTTGTAAATTAGGTGAAATATCAGCAGCATACTTTATTACACAGAAGTGGTGGTAGCATTGTTGTCATTGTCCTTGAACCATGTACACACATTGTTGTAAATTAGGTGAAATATCAGTAGCATACGTTATTACACAGAAGTGGTGGTAGCATTGTTGTCATTGTCCTTGAACCATGTACACACATTGTTGTAAATTAGGTGAAATATCAGTAGCATACGTTATTACACAGAAGTGGTGGTAGCATTGTTGTCATTGTCCTTGAACCATGTACACACATTGTTGTAAATTAGGTGAAATATCAGCAGCATACGTTATTACACAGAAGTGGTGGTAGCATTGTTGTCATTGTCCTTGAACCATGTACACACATTGTTGTAAATTAGGTGAAATATCAGTAGCATACGTTATTACACAGAAGTGGTGGTAGCATTGTTGTCATTGTCCTTGAACCATGTACACACATTGTTGTAAATTAGGTGAAATATCAGCAGCATACGTTATTACACAGAAGTGGTGGTAGCATTGTTGTCATTGTCCTTGAACCATGTACACACATTGTTGTAAATCAGGTGAAATATCAGTAGTATACGTTATTACACAGAAGTGGTGGTAGCATTGTTGTCATTGTCCTTGAACCATGTACACACATTGTTGTAAATTAGGTGAAATATCAGCAGCATACGTTATTACACAGAAGTGGTGGTAGCATTGTTGTCATTGTCCTTGAACCATGTACACACATTGTTGTAAATGAGATGAAATATCAGTAGCATACGTTATTACACAGAAGTGGTGGTAGCATTGTTTTCATTGTCCTTGAACCACAAACACACATTGTTGTAAATTACTGGAAATATCAGCAGCATACGTTATTACACAGAAGTGGTGGTAGCATTGTTGTCATTGTCCTTGAGTCACAAAACACACATTGTTGTAAATTACTGGAAATATCAGCAGCATACGTTATTACACAGAAGTGGTGGTAGCATTGTTGTCATTGTCCTTGAACCATGTACACACATTGTTGTAAATTACTGGAAATATCAGCAGCATACGTTATTACACAGAAGTGGTGGTAGCATTGTTGTCATTGTCCTTGAACCATGTACACACATTGTTGTAAATTAGGTGAAATATCAGTAGCAGACGTTATTACACAGAAGTGGTGGTAGCATTGTTGTCATTGTCCTTGAACCATGTACACACATTGTTGTAAATTACTGGAAATATCAGCAGCATACGTTATTACACAGAAGTGGTGGTAGCATTGTTGTCATTGTCCTTGAACCATGTACACACATTGTTGTAAATTACTGGAAATATCAGCAGCATACGTTATTACACAGAAGTGGTGGTAGCATTGTTGTCATTGTCCTTGAACCATGTACACACATTGTTGTAAATTACTGGAAATATCAGCAGCATACGTTATTACACAGAAGTGGTGGTAGCATTGTTGTCATTGTCCTTGAACCATGTACACACATTGTTGTAAATTACTGGAAATATCAGCAGCATACGTTATTACACAGAAGTGGTGGTAGCATTGTTGTCATTGTCCTTGAACCATGTACACACATTGTTGTAAATTACTGGAAATATCAGCAGCATACGTTATTACACAGAAGTGGTGGTAGCATTGTTGTCATTGTCCTTGAACCACAAACACTCATTGTTGTAAATTAGGTGAAATATCAGTAGCATACGTTATAACACAGAAGTGGTGGTAGCTTTCTTGTCATTGTCCTTGAACCATGTACACTCATTGTTGTAAATTAGGTGAAATATCAGCAGCATACGTTATTACACAGAAGTGGTGGTAGCATTGTTGTCATTGTCCTTGAACCATGTACACACATTGTTGTAAATTAGGTGAAATATCAGCAGCATACGTTATTACACAGAAGTGGTGGTAGCATTGTTGTCATTGTCCTTGAGTCACAAAACACACATTGTTGTAAATTACTGGAAATATCAGCAGCATACGTTATTACACAGAAGTGGTGGTAGCATTGTTGTCATTGTCCTTGAACCATGTACACACATTGTTGTAAATTACTGGAAATATCAGCAGCATACGTTATTACACAGAAGTGGTGGTAGCATTGTTGTCATTGTCCTTGAACCATGTACACACATTGTTGTAAATTACTGGAAATATCAGCAGCATACGTTATTACACAGAAGTGGTGGTAGCATTGTTGTCATTGTCCTTGAACCATGTACACACATTGTTGTAAATTAGGTGAAATATCAGTAGCATACGTTATTACACAGAAGTGGTGGTAGCATTGTTGTCATTGTCCTTGAACCATGTACACACATTGTTGTAAATTACTGGAAATATCAGCAGCATACGTTATTACACAGAAGTGGTGGTAGCATTGTTGTCATTGTCCTTGAACCATGTACACACATTGTTGTAAATTACTGGAAATATCAGCAGCATACGTTATTACACAGAAGTGGTGGTAGCATTGTTGTCATTGTCCTTGAACCATGTACACACATTGTTGTAAATTACTGGAAATATCAGCAGCATACGTTATTACACAGAAGTGGTGGTAGCATTGTTGTCATTGTCCTTGAACCATGTACACACATTGTTGTAAATTACTGGAAATATCAGTAGCTTACGTTATTACACAGAAGTGGTGGTAGCATTGTTGTCATTGTCCTTGAACCATGTACACACATTGTTGTAAATTAGGTGAAATATCAGCAGCATACGTTATTACACAGAAGTGGTGGTAGCATTGTTGTCATTGTCCTTGAGTCACAAAACACATTGTTGTAAATTAGGTGAAATATCAGTAGCTTACGTTATTACACAGAAGTGGTGGTAGCATTGTTGTCATTGTCCTTGAACCATGTACACACATTGTTGTAAATTAGGTGAAATATCAGCAGCATACGTTATTACACAGAAGTGGTGGTAGCATTGTTGTCATTGTCCTTGAGTCACAAAACACACATTGTTGTAAATTAGGTGAAATATCAGTAGCTTACGTTATTACACAGAAGTGGTGGTAGCATTGTTGTCATTGTCCTTGAACCATGTACACACATTGTTGTAAATTAGGTGAAATATCAGCAGCATACGTTATTACACAGAAGTGGTGGTAGCATTGTTGTCATTGTCCTTGAGTCACAAAACACACATTGTTGTAAATTAGGTGAAATATCAGTAGCTTACGTTATTACACAGAAGTGGTGGTAGCATTGTTGTCATTGTCCTTGAACCATGTACACACATTGTTGTAAATTAGGTGAAATATCAGCAGCATACGTTATTACACAGAAGTGGTGGTAGCATTGTTGTCATTGTCCTTGAGTCACAAAACACACATTGTTGTATATTAGGTGAAATATCAGCAGCATACGTTATTACACAGAAGTGGTGGTAGCATTGTTGTCATTGTCCTTGAGACACAAAACACACATTGTTGTATATTAGGTGAAATATCAGCAGCATACGTTATTACACAGAAGTGGTGGTAGCATTGTTGTCATTGTCCTTGAGTCACAAAACACACATTGTTGTATATTAGGTGAAATATCAGCAGCATACGTTATTACACAGAAGTGGTGGTAGCATTGTTGTCATTGTCCTTGAGTCACAAAACACACATTGTTGTATATTAGGTGAAATATCAGCAGCATACGTTATTACACAGAAGTGGTGGTAGCATTGTTGTCATTGTCCTTGAACCATGTACACACATTGTTGTAAATTAGGTGAAATATCAGCAGCATACGTTATTACACAGAAGTGGTGGTAGCATTGTTGTCATTGTCCTTGAGTCACAAAACACACATTGTTGTATATTAGGTGAAATATCAGCAGCATACGTTATTACACAGAAGTGG
Organism: Deroplatys truncata; assembly: GCA_030765065.1. Classification (NCBI taxonomy): domain Eukaryota; kingdom Metazoa; phylum Arthropoda; class Insecta; order Mantodea; family Mantidae; genus Deroplatys; species Deroplatys truncata. The sequence continues at coordinate 3,795,468 of CM060984.1, forward strand.
TGGTAGCATTGTTGTCATTGTCCTTGAGTCACAAAACACACATTGTTGTATATTAGGTGAAATATCAGCAGCATACGTTATTACACAGAAGTGGTGGTAGCATTGTTGTCATTGTCCTTGAGTCACAAAACACACATTGTTGTATATTAGGTGAAATATCAGCAGCATACGTTATTACACAGAAGTGGTGGTAGCATTGTTGTCATTGTCCTTGAGTCACAAAACACACATTGTTGTATATTAGGTGAAATATCAGCAGCAATCGTTATTACACAGAAGTGGTGGTAGCATTGTTGTGATTGTACTTGAGTCACAAAACACACATTGTTGTATATTAGGTGAAATATCAGCAGCATACGTTATTACACAGAAGTGGTGGTAGCATTGTTGTCATTGTCCTTGAGTCACAAAACACACATTGTTGTATATTAGGTGAAATATCAGCAGCATAGGTTATTACACAGAAGTGGTGGTAGCATTGTTGTGATTGTACTTGAGTCACAAAACACACATTGTTGTATATTAGGTAAATATCAGCATCATACGTTATTACACAGAAGTGGTGGTAGCATTGTTGTCATTGTCCTTGAGTCACAAAACACACATTGTTGTATATTAGGTGAAATATCAGCAGCATACGTTATTACACAGAAGTGGTGGTAGCATTGTTGTCATTGTCCTTGAGTCACAAAACACACATTGTTGTATATTAGGTGAAATATCAGCAGCATACATTATTACACAGAAGCGGTGGTAGCATTGTCTGTTTCATTTTCGAAATCTTTAATTATAATTGTGTTATTTAAAGTTTGCATCTCTATTAGGTTTCATAAATGAGAGTATGATTAACATGTATGAGTATATGAATATTTAGGTTCAGTAAAGATTTAAATCGCCCTCTGACAGAAGAATGGGCATGCTTGTTTACTTAGATGATGTGTCGTGGTGAAGGTCACTGAGCAAAAGCTTGGTAGGTGATAGCAATAGCTCATCGAAGAGGGGAAATTTTTATTTATACCAAACCACGACCTGATGCTCGTTTCTCACCTTCTTGGAGCTATACCTCACAAGCTTTTGCTTGTTTTTATTTATATCACCCAATGTCGTTCTTTAAGTTTAACGTCCCTAACTTGGTAGTCGTATCGGATGACAAATTAGTGAAATGATGCAAATGAGCCCGGGGTCCATAGAGCTTATAGTTATCTGACATTTGACTTCTCAAAATAAGGGAAACTCCAAAAAATGTTTATCCGAACAACTCACCCTAATTGAGACTAGAACTCGGGACCTGTTGAATGTGAGGCAAACACACTACCCAAACACCGCAGTCAGTACTTTCTATATTGTTTTTATAACCACATACAACGATATGTGTTATGCAGGTTTATCTATATTAACAAGGAGATAGAAGAAACTTTTATAAGAATAATGGGTAGAGAAAGTTATGTAAATCCAATATCAGGTTTTTTATTAAGCACAACCTTAAGAGTCGAATCTTTGCAGGGTTGCAGTAGTTTAGGCACAAAAATGTGAAGTGTAACATCTTGTATTGTCGCAGTAATCTATTCGTGTTATCTTATTTGCTGAGCACCTGTAATTGTTTTACTATTTTGAATTTTGGGTTCTTTGTCCACCGACTAGCTATTATTACTCAGTCGAGCAAATATCTCTAAGCAGGGCATGTAAATGGAAAGTTGTTACTAAAAGATAACACTGATAAAAGAATTTGTTTTTGCACTTTTATTGCCGTCGCACTTAATTAATTTCACATCTTTAATCTTGACACACCTGACTGAAACTGTTATATTTCCAAATGTAATTACTGTCGTAATAGTTGTCACGTACTTCACAGTCTGTAAGTAACTTTACGACTCGAGAGATTCTTCCAAACTGTATTATGTGCACTTCACGATAGTTTCTTCAAGACTGCGCGACGTGTACCTCACGAATGATTAATTAAAACTGTGTAATGTGTACCTCGCGAATAATTCTGTAGAACTGCGCAATACTTGCTTTTGGCTCAAGAATTTATACTCCCTCACCCTGATATGCCTAAACATTATAATAGAGCTGCTATTGGTTACTAAATCGCATGCGCACCTTCATTAGATATATGCACCTTCATTATTGCGTATGCCGAAATTAAATTAAAAGTGAGTTTTATTTATGAACGCTCTTTAACTACTATGGTCCTTAGCGTCCCATTCTATATTGGGCGTGAAATTTTGCTCAGAGGCCTCTTTATCAGGCTTGAGGTTCTTTCACGTGTCGTAAATCTACGACACGGGACCACCGGCTTTACTTCCCTTCCGAAGGAAGCCATGCTAAGGATTTTTACGCCCGAAATAATTCATTGCCCTCCGCCGGGTTTGAACCCGGGAACTAGAAGCTAGCACGGTACCACTAGTCCACGGAGGACGATAGGGTATGCCGACGTGACCAGGAACTCAGACAAACGATAGGCTGACCCCATTTGTGGTAAGCTGGTGGGAACAATTCTGGAGACGCTGCACGATAGGATTACGAACGTACAGCGCACGAAGGCTAGAAAGGACGCTTAGAGAGTCCGTGCATAAAACACAATTCTGCAGACCACGCTGACGGATGAAGGACAGAGCTTGTTCCAGAGCAATAAGTTCAGCAGTAAAAGCCGAGCACTGATCAGAGAGACGAAAGATAAAACGTTCTACACCAAATAAAAAGGCACATCCAACTCCACGATCATCCTTTGAGCCGTCAGTAGAAATAAAACAATGGCTGCCAAAGTGCGCCTGAACTTCGGCAAAAGCCAAACGGATGACCGGATCGGGGGTCGTGGACATTGGCATGGACGTTAAATCAAGGTGGCAAGATATTTCGGAATGCAGCCAAGGAGGGAAGTGTGTGTGAGGCACATGAATAACCGGCAAGCATAGCTGCAGAGAAGAACGTCACGACGATAAGAGAGCGGAGGTTCTGCAGTTTCTACACAAAAACTCAAAACAAGACTGGTATGAAAACCACCAGTTGATAGCCGGAGGCCCTGGTAGTGAACTGCGTTCCAGCGACTCAGGATAGAAGGTCGCGCAGCGGAATACACAATACACCCATAGTCAAGGTTTGATCGAACCAATGATCGATAAAGTTGCAAAAGTAGCGTTTGATCTGCACCCCAGGATGACACTTAAAACACGTAAAATAGAAAGAAACCTTCACACCTTGCTTTCAAACAGGTGATATGCGACGACCAACACAACTTCCTATCAAAGATTAATCCAAGGAATTTCGTTTCGTCCGAAAAGAAGAGGAGTGCAGTACCGAGTCGGAGACAAGGTGGAGGGAACGCTTTTCTGCGCCAGCAATTAACGCAGACTGCCTTCTCGGCAGAAAATTGGAATCCGTTGGCAATGCTCCAGGAGTGAAGGCAGTTAAGACACTACTGTCGTCGGCGTTCCAAAATACAGGTGAGACGAGAAGTTGCGAATACGGCGAAATCGTCAACAAAAAGCAACGAGGAAATTCCGGGTGCAACACAGGCAGCAGTAGGGTTAAAACAGTGTGACTGAGACTTGAGGTACTCCGTTCTCTTGGATAAAATTTGAAGATGAAACCAATCCTAAAAGCACACGAAATACACGGTCCTTCATAAACTCATGAATGAAGACAGTGAGACGGCCATAGGAACTCCACTGATGGAGTGTACGTAAAATGTCGCCCCTCCAACAAGTGTATAAGCTTTATGAGGTCAAAAAACACAGCCACTGTTTGACACTTTCTCAGGAATCCGTTCATAATATGCCTCGACAGAGATACCAGATGGTCGACGGAAGAGCGATGGTGACGAAACCCGCATTGAGCTTTCACCAGAAGGTTCTGAGACTCAAGCCATGTCAACCGCCCGTTGATCATGCGCTCCATGACCTTGCAAATGCAACTGGTGAGGGAAATAGGGCGGTAGCTGGAAGGTAGTTGGCGGTCCTTCCAAGGCTTAAGTATAAGGACGATAGTGGCTTCGCGCCAAACTGAAGGAAAAACGCCGTCTTGCCAAATACGGTTATAGAGCTGTAAGAGAAAGAGTTTACTGTCGACTGAACGGTTCTGTAACATCAAGACATGAATGCCGTCCGGCCCAGGAGCGGAGTGCTTAGAGAAATGGAGGGCGTGCTTCAGCTACCTTATTGAGAAAAGGTCATTATAACACTCCTGATTAGGAGACCGAAAACCATAGGTCACGGAATCCAACCGGTCTTTGAGAGTGCGAAAACCGGCGGAATAATGGTCAGAACTGGAAACCGCCTCAAAGGCAGCATCCAGAGTGTTAGCAATGGCAGCCGGATCCACTATGGTGGCCTTGGAAACCTGAAGGGCATGCACAGTACAATTCGACACTTTACAGGAGAAGCGACGACGTTTATCCCAAACAGCAGAGGAAGGCATGAAGCTATTAAAATACTCGACAAAACGAATCCAGCCCTTCTTGCTATGCTGAATAATGCGACGAGCCCTGGCGCGCGATTGTTTAAAAGTAACAATTGTAGGGTGTCGCTGAAACACCCTGAGCGCAGCTCTACGGCACGAACGGCGTCCTGACAGGCCTCGGTCAGCCACGGAACAGGAATACGCCGAGGGTGGGAGGACCAACGGGGAATTGTTCATTCGGCGGCAGATAGGATCGTAGACGTAAGGTGCTGCACTAATTGGTTAACGTCAGTGGAGGGCTGGTCCACAAAAGACACGAGGCTGGAATACAGTCTGCAATCGGCTTTATGGAATTGCCAGGTAGGTACTCTGGAATGTTGGACGTGGTGAGACAGAAAAGACACGATGCAGAGGTAATGATCGCTGGAGTAGGTGTCAGCGACGACGTTCCACTGCAGACGACAAGCAAGCTGGATTGAGCAAACGGCAAGATCCAAGTGAGAGAATGTACCAGAAGAATCAGAAAGAAAAGTAGGTTCACCTGTATTGAGGATGGAGAGGCTGAACTGAGCAAAAATGTCGGAAAGAAGCGTTCCCCTTGCACAAGCCCTAGGCGAACCCCACAGGGGGTGATGGGCATTAAAATCTCCCAACAGAAGAAATGGTGCTGGGAGAGCGCACAGGAGATCTCGAACGTCCGCGTTAGCGAGGAGAGACGATGGAGGTGAATAGACGGAGCAAAGAGAATAGAAAAAGCCGGGGAATTGAATCCTAACGGCAACAGCTTGCAAGTCGGACGTAAGTGTGAGAGTCGGAAAATGAACGTCGTGACGCACTAATAGCATGACACCTCCATGTGCAGGAGTACCTTCATCCGGTGCAAAATTGTAGCGAACCGGAGTATACCCTCGGAGATCAAAAGGATCGTGAGGGCGAAGCTTGGTCTCTTGCAAACTCACGACCATAGGTGAATGGGAACACAATAAAAGTTGCAGTTCCGCCCTATGCGATCGTACACCACGTAAATTTCAGGTCAGGATAGCCATGAATATAAGGAATAAACTGTCTACTTAGAAGGGCGGCTCCAAATTACCTTCTACTTAACCTTGGGGCTCGAGCTTTTGGTATGGAGTTGTTCAGACTCCATAGTCTCCTCGAAAGGAGGGCCCACGCGCTCAGTGCCAGAAACCGATTCAAGCGCCGAGAATCGGTTCTGGGTGGCAATGGGTGAAGGGTGCCGCTGAGCGCGACTTGTCCCAGGAGCATCTTGGGACTGCTACCTCAGAGGAGAAGGTGAAATTTTCTTACCGCGCGCACGTGGAGGGTCTTTAAGAAAAACTTCCTTGCGAAGTTTCTGCTTGAATTTCTTCTGAGTGCCTTGTGACTTCAGTACCTTCCTTAGGACCAGCTTTAGATGGCTTAATAACTGTGCCAGAGATGGACGGCCGGATGGTAGTTGCGGTAAAGGCAGTCATGGTCCAGTTTCGGCATCCTTCCGGGATACTGGCGAGGCAACAACAAAGCTGAATGTACCCGATCGCAGGATTGGCGCATATGGTAACACCTCCAGGCTTCAGCGAAGGATAGCTTTTCGTTTACCCGCATCTCCTGGATCGCCTCCTCGTCCAAGTACCGCGGACAGTCGGCAAATGACGCAGAATGAGATCCTTTGCAATTAACGCAGACGGGGGCTGATGAACAGGTACCATCGTGTGAGGGCTGACTACATGAGGCACAGATGGAAACGCCACTCTTACAAGAGACTTGCGTATGCCCAAAACGTTGGCATTTAAAACAACGCAGAGGTCTAGGAATATAGCTCACCACAGTGTGTTCGTACACTGCTGAAAGACTCGTGGGCAGATCGACGCCATAGAAAGTGAGAAACAGGGTACGAGTGGGTACCAACACTCCATCACGTTTAGCCTGCACTCGATGAACTGCTGTCACCTTTTGATCAGAAAGATAGTCGACCAGTTCATCGTCCGACATACCATCGAGGCTATTGAGGGTTGAGTTTTTTTATTTATGGACGCTCTATAACTACTATGGTTCTTAGCGTCCCATTCTATATTGGGCCTGAAAGGCTGGAAAGTTTGCTCAGGCCTCTTTATCAGGCTTGAGGTTCTTTTACGTGCCGTAAATCTACGACACTGGACCACCGGCTTTACTTCCCTTCCTAAGGAAGCCGTGCTAAGGATTTTTACGCCCGAAAAAATGCATCGCCCTCCGCCGGGTTGTAACGACGCCTCGACAGGAATTCAAGGTGCGGTGCTTCTCAACACGGATGGGATAATCGTGAAGAAGCGTGGCGCTCAACAAAGTCTTACTTTGTTGATCGGACTTACTCTGTACCAACAATGAACCGAGACGAAGGAATGAACCGGACCAGCAATAGAGTCAATGGGTGATATAAATAAAAACAAGCAAAAGCTTGTGAGCTGTAGCTCCAAGCAAGTTGAGAAACGAGCATCAGGTCGTTGTTTGGTATAAATAAAAATTTCCCCTCTTCGTTGAGCTATTGCTATCACCTACCAAGCTTTTGCTCAGTGACCTTCACCAAGACACATCATCTGAGTAAACAATCACGCCTATTCTTCTGTCAGGAGGCAATTTAATCTTTGCTGCAGTTAAATATTCATATACTCATTCATGTTAATCATACTCTCATTTATGAAACCTAATAGAGGTGCAAACTTTAAATAACACAATTATAATTAAAGATTTCTCAAATGTCACAGCCTTCATTATGTAGAAGGCTATGGTTATGTATCTACGAGTTGGATACAGCAAAGTATATTATAGGAAATAAATCAAGAAATAATTTGGCATCCATAGCTGACATAAGTGAGATGTTAGCTTCTCCTCCTGCATTTCATTTGCTATTACCTGGCATTTTGAACCGACAAACAAGACTGCCACTTGCATACATTCCCTTCCTGGGAGAGAAGTGGTCAGGTATTGCGGATTGTGATGTAGCCTATTATCAGAACAGCATGGATGTTAATTATTGTATATAGGTGCTTGCATGTTCGTTGCTCAGAAAAAAGAATATCTCTAAATACTTTCATCTTCTATATCTATATCTTCTCTATAAGCCACAACTTGGAATGCAGGTATTAGGGCATTGCTATAGGAAATGCGTCATTACTATTATTGGCATGCGTGCCATAATAAGCCAATTATGCATGATATTGACATTCACCCAACTTTCTAAAACCATCCCTCATTTCCTTATTTGATAGTATTACAAACGTGTCACCAAAGTAGATTATTTGTAGTTCTGTTTTTGCATCTTTATATTGATATCCTCTGCATCTATATAAAACATCACTACGTAATTCCAACAATTTATACGATGTTATCAAGAATTAAAGATAACTGGATGAAAGAGTTTCATTTGAAAATTAAATTTAAGTTTGGTTTTAATTGAAATTCTTTAGTTATGATCCGGTTTTGATTTGTACGAACATTCTGCTCTATGTAAGTGTTTCTTTGTATATCGCTTTGATTATATTACCAGTATTCTGGTAATAAGAGTGGCTCGCTATGACCTCACTCACATTCTGTTTAGCGTTATAGTACCCAGATGAAAACACCTCAGGATCTTTTCAGCATTGTTAGAAGGTCCACCTTGAGTTTCATTTGCCTCTGGAAGAAAATGTTGCGCAACCTTTTACATTTTCTCTTTTAAATAACTGTTTATATCAGCACACATCCGAGTCCTTGCGTCTTAAAACAATTTTTAATTTCTCTATCACTTAAGTATAGCAAATAGAGGAAGTATTGCATTCTACGCAAAAATTCGATACCGAGATTTCATCAGAGATACACGTTTTATGAGTGCCTGAATTAAAAAGAAACATCTTTACCAAATGTGTGTGTGAACAGCATAAATAAAAAAAATTAGTTCAAACTTAGTATCCTCCAAGATGTGATAAGATTTTTAAGAAACTACCTCTACCCCAAAACTATCCCTTTTCTCAAAAATGGCCCCAACAATTGATTAAAATCCGCTATTGTTTAAGATATTTTCATGGCAAATATAATTAGGTATATCTCGAATTTTCTGGGAATAGTCTGTGGAGCGCTCTTCATTCTGAATGACTTTTATGTTATGCTAAACTGTAAGAGATTCTACTACAAGAGTCCTACTACGCATCTGTGTCTGAACAGCAAACTCGAAAAGGAAAAGTCGTTAAATAATAAGTTTGGCATTTAAGTTCAGCAACTTCCAAACAAGCATCAGGAAGATTTTCAGAAAGTCCCCCCCCAAACTACCCTTTACATGACAACTTTTTCCAAAACCTTTATTTTCTCAAAAATGACTCTTTATGAGTTTGATTAAACACAACATGTTTAAAATTTTTCCACGTAAAATGCATATATTGCATTACCTGGGAATATCCTCTGAAGTTTTCATTCTGAGTAACTTTTGCACAATTGGTAAACCATAAGAGAGGCAAATCTATCTACAAAAAGAAAATTGTTCGCGTTAAAGCACACAATTTATGTCAAAGCATTTCCTTTTAACTTAACCATTCTTGAGATATTGCTTGTTATTGGTTTAAACTTTCAAATACCTACTTATAATTCTCTCAAATGGGAAGTCGGTATTCAATATTTTCTCGTGGTCAGGCAAAGAGCATCAAATTTCAAAGCCCTCATATAGCCAGGCGCTCTTTAAAAAGCTGACTCACTTTACCTACCTTATCGTATAACAAAATTGTAAATGTAAATTAAACGTTTATCTGAATTAACAAGAAGAAGCTGGAATAATAAGCTCTTGTAAGTATAGTTTGTAGAAGAATGATTATAGAAAGCCATGTGAATGTAGAACATCAGGATTTTTTTTTCTTTTTTCCGCAATCGTCTGAAAAGAACGGAATTTCAAATGCATCAAATAGCGACCCACATTTAAAATATTTGACTATCGCTTTAGTTTACTGCATTCTACTATTCCTACAATGAAAGTTTATCTCGATTAACAAAAAGTAGATACCAAGAATAAGGTTTCGTAAGAATTGTTTGTAAAAGATGATACAGAAAGTCGTGTGATTTTTATTTTCCTCTCTGGAACCATGACCATGAACTCCACCCTGGTGTTAAAATGCAGTTGAGCAAGCTGAGGTACCCACGGAGGTACCTCAAGAAATAGCAAGCAAAAGCTTAATAAAGACGAGCAGGACTTGTTTTTATTTATACTATATTGCGAGCAACAGCTCAGCGATCAAGGTCAGTAAGCTTTTGCTCGTGAGGAGGTTGAGCAGAAAATTATTATTTATATGAAACTGAGCAATTGCTTGGAATTAGTGAGAAACGAGCTAAAGCTTCCTTTTATTTATACCACCCAATGCCATTCTGTATTATAAAAGGGTTCACCTTCTCAAACATTTGTCCTTTCTCTGTTTGCGTAAAGACTAAGTAACAACCAGATGACGGTGGTGCTACTTCTGTTACCAAAACTTTTCGGCGTGTTATTAATAATGGAGAAAGAGGGCTCCATAGCGAAAGAAATCCTCCACCACTGCAACCGTCTCCGACTTCAGGCTCTGTCTTCCCAGGCGTTACCCCGGCTTGGGTGAGTGGCCTATCCATACCGGTCTCACCCCAGGGTCACACCTCCCAGAACATAGACAGAGGGACCCAATGGCCGTAGGGAGCCAGCAGTTCATGTAATGCCCCCCCCCCCCGCGGGACTGCAGTTCAACAGCGGATATGAACACACACCCAACATGTGACAACCCCGGGTAGTGGGGATGACGCCATTATCCACTTACCCAGCTGCGCATCCAGTGTGCAGGTATCCATCAGGATGTGTCCACGGAGGATTAAAATAAATAAAATTGGAAAATAAAACAAAAGTGTATGGGCGTTTCGCACGCAAGGTAGGCCGTGGTGCGAGATGTTTGTAGATAGATTAGAGAAAAAAGAAGCAATGGCGACTGGGAGTATGGAACGAAATGAAAAGAACACACGAGAGTGCACCTAGTGTCCCCCAGTCAAGAGGACGAACACACCTCGACCGGAAGAGGGTGGAGGGATGACGATGGAGAGGAGTGGCTCAGGACCCCGGGTGTGCCAAACCCGTACTCACATAAAGTGAGCTTCTGGAAGATGCATGGAAACCGTGGGACAGCAACCATGGAAATAGAAAAAATCCCTATTGGTAAGACAGGTGTTAATAAAATTATAGAACCTGAACCCAGTATAAGAAATAATTGTGGAAAAGGAAGAGTAAAATAAATGAAGATAACGTGGCGAGTCCAGATGAGAGTGAGAGGATGATAATGGTGAGGACTGGCTCGGGCACTCTGGGTACGTCAAAGCCATACTCACGTAGTGAGCCTCTGGGGCGGGGGAGGGGGGGTTTGAACTGTGAGTGTGTTTTGCTGGTGACTTGTAGTGTTTGATTGCGTGTGTGTGGGCTTTGGAGTGTGAGTGTGTTTTTGCTGGTGAGTTGCAGTTTGTGACTGGGGGTGTGTCAGCTTTGGAGTGTTAGTGTGTGTGTGCTAGTGAGTAGTAGTGTGTTATTGCGGTTGTGCGAGCCTTGGAGTGGTAGGGTGTTTGTGCTAGTGAGTTGTAGTGTGTTATTGCGGGTGTGCGAGCCTTGGAGTGGTAGGGTGTTTGTGCTAGTGAGTAGTAGTGTGTTATTGCGGTTGTGCGAGCCTTGGAGTGGTAGGGTGCTTGTGCTAGTGAGTTGTAGTGTGTTATTGCGGGTGTGCGAGCCTTGGAGTGGTAGGGTGTTTGTGCTAGTGAGTAGTAGTGTGTTATTGCGGTTGTGCGAGCCTTGGAGTGGTAGGGTGTTTGTGCTAGTGAGTAGTAGTGTGTTATTGCGGGTGTGCGAGCCTTGGAGTGGTAGGGTGTTTGTGCTAGTGAGTAGTAGTGTGTTATTGCGGTTGTGCGAGCCTTGGAGTGGTAGGGTGTTTGTGCTAGTGAGTTGTAGTGTGTTATTGCGGGTGTGCGAGCCTTGGAGTGGTAGGGTGTTAGTGCTAGTGAGTAGTAGTGTGTTATTGCGGTTGTGCGAGCCTTGGAGTGGTAGGGTGTTTGTGCTAGTGAGTTGTAGTGTGTTATTGCGGGTGTGCGAGCCTTGGAGTGGTAGGGTGTTTGTGCTAGTGAGCAGTAGTGTGTTATTGCGGTTGTGCGAGCCTTGGAGTGGTAGGGTGTTTGTGCTAGTGAGTAGTAGTGTGTTATTGCGGTTGTGCGAGCCTTGGAGTGGTAGGGTGTTTGTGCTAGTGAGTAGTAGTGTGTTATTGCGGTTGTGCGAGCCTTGGAGTGGTAGGGTGTTTGTGCTAGTAAGTTGTAGTGTGTTATTGCAGGTGTGCGAGCCTTGGAGTGGTAGGGTGTTTGTGCTAGTGAGTTGTAGTGTGTTATTGCGGGTGTGCGAGCCTTGGAGTGGTAGGGTGTTTGTGCTAGTGAGTTGTAGTGTGTTATTGCGGGTGTGCGAGCCTTGGAGTGGTAGGGTGTTTGTGCTAGTGAGTTGTAGTGTGTTATTGCGGGTGTGCGAGCCTTGGAGTGGTAGGGTGTTTGTGCTAGTGAGTAGTAGTGTGTTATTGCGCTTGTGCGAGCCTTGGAGTGGTAGGGTGTTTGTGCTAGTGAGTTGTAGTGTGTTATTGCGGGTGTGCGAGCCTTGGAGTGGTAGGGTGTTTGTGCTAGTGAGTAGTAGTGTGTTATTGCGCTTGTGCGAGCCTTGGAGTGGTAGGGTGTTTGTGCTAGTGAGTTGTAGTGTGTTATTGCGGGTGTGCGAGCCTTGGAGTGGTAGGGTGTTTGTGCTAGTGAGTTGCAGTGTGTGCCTACGAGTATGAAGCTTTGGAGTGTAGGTGTGTTTTTGCTGGTAAGTTGTAATGTGTTACTGTGGGTGTACGAGCTTTGGAGTGTGAGTGTATATTTGCTGGTGAGTTGCAGTTTGTGACTGCAGATGTGTGAACTTTGGAGTGTGAGAGTGTTTCTGCTAGTGAGTTGTAGTATGTGACTGCAGGTGTGTGAACTTTGGAGTGTGAGAGTGTTTCTGCTAGTGAGTTGTAGTCTGTGACTGCAGGTGTTGGAGCTTTGGAGTGTGAGTGTGTTTCTGCTAGTGAGTTGTAGTCTGTGACTGCAGGTGTGTGAACTTTGGAGTGTGAGTGTGTTTCTGCTAGTGAGTTGTAGTGTGTGACTGCAGGTGTGTGAACTTTGGAGTGTGAGAGTGTTTCTCCTAGTGAGTTGTAGTCTGTGACTGCAGGTGTTGGAACTTTGGAGTGTGAGAGTGTTTCTGCTAGTGAGTTGTAGTCTGTGACTGCAGGTGTTGGAACTTTGGAGTGTGAGAGTGTTTCTGCTAGTCAGTTGTAGTCTGTGACTGCAGGTGTTGGAACTTTGGAGTGTGAGAGTGTTTCTGCTAGTGAGTTGTAGTCTGTGACTGCAGGTGTGTGAACTTTGGAGTGTGAGAGTGTTTCTGCTAGTGAGTTGTAGTCTGTGACTGCAGGTGTTGGAGCTTTGGAGTGTGAGTGTGTTTCTGCTAGTGAGTTGTAGTCTGTGACTGCAGGTGTGTGAACTTTGGAGTGTGAGTGTGTTTCTGCTAGTGAGTTGTAGTGTGTGACTGCAGGTGTGTGAACTTTGGAGTGTGAGAGTGTTTCTGCTAGTGAGTTGTAGTCTGTGACTGCAGGTGTGTGAACTTTGGAGTGTGAGAGTGTTTCTGCTAGTGAGTTGTAGTGTGTGACTGCAGGTGTGTGAACTTTGGAGTGTGAGAGTGTTTCTGCTAGTGAGTTGTAGTCTGTGACTGCAGGTGTGTGAACTTTGGAGTGTGAGAGTGTTTCTGCTAGTGAGTTGTAGTGTGTGACTGCAGGTGTGTGAACTTTGGAGTGTGAGTGTGTTTCTGCTAGTGAGTTGTAGTCTGTGACTGCAGGTGTGTGAACTTTGGAGTGTGAGTGTGTTTCTGCTAGTGAGTTGTAGTCTGTGACTGCAGGTGTGTGAACTTTGGAGTGTGAGTGTGCTTGTGCTAGTGAGTTGTAGTCTGTGAACTTTGGAGTGTGAGTGTGTTTGTGCTAGTGAGTTGTAGTGTGTGACTGCAGGTGCGTGAACTTTGGAGTGTGAGTGTGTTTCTGCTAGTGAGTTGTAGTGTGTGACTGCAGGTGTATGAACTTTGGAGTGTGAGTGTGTTTCTGCTAGTGAGTTGTAGTCTGTGACTGCAGGTGTGTGAACTTTGGAGTGTGAGTGTGCTTGTGCTAGTGAGTTGTAGTCTGTGACTGCAGGTGTGTGAACTTTGGAGTGTGAGAGTGTTTGTGCTAGTGAGTTGTAGTGTGTGACTGCAGGTATGTGAACTTTGGAGTGTGAGAGTGTTTGTGCTAGTGAGTTGTAGTGTGTGACTGCAGGTGTGTGAACTTTGGAGTGTGAGTGTGTTTCTGCTAGTGAGTTGTAGTCTGTGACTGCAGGTGTGTGAACTTTGGAGTGTGAGTGTGCTTGTGCTAGTGAGTTGTAGTGTGTGACTGCAGGTGTGTGAACTTTGGAGTGTGAGTGTGTTTCTGCTAGTGAGTTGTAGCCTGTGACTGCAGGTGTGTGAACTTTGGAGTGTGAGTGTGTTTGTGCTAGTGAGTTGTAGTGTGTGACTGCAGGTGTGTGAACTTTGGAGTGTGAGTGTGCTTGTGCTAGTGAGTTGTAGTGTGTGACTGCAGGTGTGTGAACTTTGGAGTGTGAGTGTGTTTGTGCTAGTGAGTTGTAGTGTGTGAACTTTGGAGTGTGAGTGTGTTTGTGCTAGTGAGTTGTAGTGTGTGACTACAGGTGTGTGAACTTTGGAGTGTGAGTGTGTTTGTGCTAGTGCGTTGTAGTGTGTGACTGCAGGTGTGTGAACTTTGGAGTGTGAGAGTGTTTCTGCTAGTGAGTTGTAGTCTGTGACTACAGGTGTGTGAACTTTGGAGTGTGAGTGTGTTTGTGCTAGTGAGTTGTAGTGTGTGACTGCAGGTGTGTGAACTTTGGAGTGTGAGTGTGTTTGTGCTAGTGAGTTGTAGTGTGTGACTGCAGGTGTGTGAACTTTGGAGTGTGAGTGTGTTTGTGCTAGTGAGTTGTAGTGTGTGACTGCAGGTGTGTGAACTTTGGAGTGTGGGAGTGTTTCTGCTAGTGAGTTGTAGTCTGTGACTGCAGGTGTGTGAACTTTGGAGTGTGAGTGTGCTTGTGCTAGTGAGTTGTAGTGTGTGACTGCAGGTGTGTGAACTTTGGAGTGTGAGAGTGTTTCTGCTAGTGAGTTGTAGTGTGTGACTGCAGGTGTGTGAACTTTGGAGTGTGATTGTGTTTCTGCTAGTGAGTTGTAGTGTGTGACTGCAGGTGTGTCAACTTTGGAGTGTGAGAGTGTTTGTGCTAGTGAGTTGTAGTGTGTGACTGCAGGTGTGTGAACTTTGGAGAGTGTTTCTGCTAGTGAGTTGTAGTGTGTGACTGTGAGTGTGTGAACTTTGGAGAGTGTTTCTGCTAGTGAGTTGTATGGTGTGACTGCGAGTGTGTGAACTTTGGAGTGTGGGTGTGTTTCTCTTAGTGAGTTGCAGTCTGTGACTGTGAGTGTGTGAACTTTGGAGAGTGTTTCTGCTAGTGAGTTGTAGCCTGTGACTGCGAGTGTTTGAACTTTCGAGTGTGGGTGTGTTTCTGCTAGTTTTTGTAGCCTGTGACTGTGAGTGTGTGAACTTTGGAGAGTGTTTCTGCTAGTGAGTTGTACCCTGTGACTGCAAGTGTGTGAACTTTGGAGTGTGGTTGTGTTTCTCCTAGTGAGTTGTAGCCTGTGACTGCGAGTGTGTGAACTTTGGAGAGTGTTTCTGCTAGTGAGTTGTAGCCTGTGACTGCGAGTGTGTGAACTTTGGAGTGTGTGTGAGTTTCTGCTAGTGAGTTGTAGCCTATGACTGTGAGTGTGTGAACTTTGGAGTGTGGGTGTGTTTATGCTAGTGAGTTGTAGCCTATGACTGTGAGTGTGTGAACTTTGGAGTGTGGTTGTGTTTATGCTAGTGAGTTGTAGCCTATGACTGCGAGTGTGTGAACTTTGGAGAGTGTTTCTGCTAGTGAGTTGTAGCCTGTGACTGCGAGTGTGTGAACTTTGGAGTGTGGGTGTGTTTCTGCTAGTGAATTGTAGCCTGTGACTGTGAGTGTGTGAACTTTGGAGTGTGGGTGTGTTTCTGCTAGTGAGTAGTAGCCTATGACTGCGAGTGTGTGAACTTAGGAGTGTGGGTGTGTTTCTGCTAGTGAGTTGTAGCCTCTGACTGCGAGTGTGTGAATTTTGGAGTGTGGGTGTGTTTCTGCTAGTGAGTTGTAGCCTATGACTGCGAGTGTGTGAACTTTGGAGTGTGGGTGTGTTTCTGCGAGAGAGTTGTAGCCTATGACTGCGAGTGTGTGAACTTAGGAGTGTGGGTGTGTTTCTGCTAGTGAGTTGTAGCCTGTGACTGCGAGTGTGTGAACTTTGGAGTGTGGGTGTGTTTCTGCTAGTGAGTTGTAGCCTGTGACTGTGAGTGTGTGAACTTTGGAGTGTGGGTGTGTTTGTGCTAGTGAGTTGTAGCCTGTGACTGTGAGTGTGTGAACTTTGGAGTGTGTTTCTGCTAGTGAGCTGTAGCCTGTGACCGCGAGTGTGTGAACTTTGGAGTGGAGTGTGTTTCTGCTAGTGAGTTGTAGTCTGTGACTGTGAGTGTGTGAACTTTGGAGTGGAGTGTGTTTCTGCTAGTGAGTTGTAGCCTGTGACTGTGAGTGTGTGAACTTTGGAGAGTGTTTCTCTTAGTGAGTTGTAGCCTATGACTGTATGTGAACTTTGGAGTGTGTTTCTCTTAGTGAGTTGTAGCCTGTGACTTCGAGTGTGTGAACTTTGGAGTGTGGGTGTGTTTCTCTTAGTGAGTTGTAGCCTGTGACTGCGAGTGTGTGAACTTTGGAGTGTGGGTGTGTTTCTCTTAGTGAGTTGTAGCCTGTGACTTCGAGTGTGTGAACTTTGGAGTGTGGGTGTGTTTCTCTTAGTGAGTTGCAGTCTGTGACTGTGAGTGTGTGAACTTTGGAGAGTGTTTCTGCTAGTGAGCTGTAGCCTGTGACTGCAAGTGTGTGAACTTTGGAGAGTGTTTCTGCTAGTGAGTTGTAGCCTGTGACTGTGAGTGTGTGAACTTTGGAGTGTGTTTCTCTTAGTGAGTTGTAGCCTGTGACTGCGAGTGTGTGAACTTTGGAGTGTGTTTCTCTTAGTGAGTTGTAGCCTGTGACTGCGAGTGTGTGTACTTTGGAGTGTGTTTCTCTTAGTGAGATGTAGCCTATGACTGCGAGTGTGTGAACTTAGGAGTGTGTTTCTCTTAGTGAGTTGTAGCCTATGACTGCGAGTGTGTGAACTTAGGAGTGTGTTTCTCTTAGTGAGTTGTAGCCTATGACTGTGAGTGTGTGAACTTTGGAGTGTGTTTCTGCTAGTGAGTTGTAGCCTGTGACCGCGAGTGTGTGAACTTTGGAGTGTGTTTCTCTTAGTGAGTTGTAGCCTATGACTGTGAGTGTGTGAACTTTGGAGTGTGTTTCTGCTAGTGAGTTGTAGCCTGTGACTGCAAGTGTGTGAACTTTTGAGTATGTTTCTGCTAGTGAGTTCTAGCCTGTGACTGCGAGTGTGTGAACTTTGGAGTGTGTTTCTCCTAGTGAGTTGTAGCCTGTGACTGTGAGTGTGTGAACTTTGGAGTATGTTTCTCCTAGTGAGTTCTAGCCTGTGACTGCCATTGTGTGAACTTTGGTGTGTATTTCTGCTAGTGAGATGTAGCCTATGACTGCGAGTGTGTGAACTTTGGAGTGTGTTTCTGCTAGTGAGATGTAGCCTGTGACTGCGAGTGTGTGAACTTTGGAGTGTGTTTCTCCTAGTGAGTTCTAGCCTGTGACTGTGAGTGTGTGAACTTTGGAGTATGTTTCTGCTAGTGAGTTGTAGCCTGTGACTGCGAGTGTGTGAACTTTGGAGTGTGTTTCTCCTAGTCAGTTGTAGCCTGTGACTCCAAGTGTGTGAACTTTGGAGTGTGTTTCTGCTAGTGAGTTGTAGCCTGTGAATCCAAGTGTGTGAACTTTGGAGTGTGTTTCTGCTAGTGAGTTGTAGCCTGTTACTGCGAGTGTGTGAACTTTGGAGTGTGTTTCTCTTAGTGAGTTGTAGCCTGTGACCGCGAGTGTGTGAACTTTGGAGTGTGTTTCTGCTAGTGAGTTGTAGCCTATGACTGTGAGTGTGTGAACTTTGGAGTGTGTTTCTCTTAGTGAGTTGTAGCCTATGACTGTGAGTGTGTGAACTTTGGAGTGTGTTTCTGCTAGTGAGTTGTAGCCTGTGACCGCGAGTGTGTGAACTTTGGAGTGTGTTTCTCTTAGTGAGTTGTAGCCTATGACTGTGAGTCTGTGAACTTTGGAGTGTGTTTCTGCTAGTGAGTTGTAGCCTGTGACCGCGAGTGTGTGAACTTTGGAGTGTGTTTCTCCTAGTCAGTTGTAGCCTGTGACTCCAAGTGTGTGAACTTTGGAGTGTGTTTCTCTTAGTGAGTTGTAGCCTGTGACCGCGAGTGTGTGAACTTTGGAGTGTGTTTCTGCTAGTGAGTTGTAGCCTGTGACTCCAAGTGTGTGAACTTTGGAGTGTGTTTCTCTTAGTGAGTTGTAGCCTGTGACCGCGAGTGTGTGAACTTTGGAGTGTGTTTCTGCTAGTGAGTTGTAGCCTGTGACCGCGAGTGTGTGAACTTTGGAGTGTGTTTCTCTTAGTGAGTTGTAGCCTGTGACCGCGAGTGTGTGAACTTTGGAGTGTGTTTCTGCTAGTGAGTTGTAGCCTGTGACCGCGAGTGTGTGAACTTTGGAGTGTGTTTCTGCTAGTGAGTTGTAGCCTATGACTGTGAGTGTGTGAACTTTGGAGTGTGTTTCTGCTAGTGAGCTGTAGCCTGTGACCGCGAGTGTGTGAACTTTGGAGTGTGTTTCTCTTAGTGAGTTGTAGCCTATGACTGTGAGTGTGTGAACTTTGGAGTGTGTTTCTGCTAGTGAGTTGTAGCCTGTGACCGCGAGTGTGTGAACTTTGGAGTGTGTTTCTCCTAGTCAGTTGTAGCCTGTGACTCCAAGTGTGTGAACTTTGGAGTGTGTTTCTCTTAGTGAGTTGTAGCCTGTGACCGCGAGTGTGTGAACTTTGGAGTGTGTTTCTGCTAGTGAGTTGTAGCCTGTGACCGCGAGTGTGTGAACTTTGGAGTGTGTTTCTCCTAGTCAGTTGTAGCCTGTGACTCCAAGTGTGTGAACTTTGGAGTGTGTTTCTGCTAGTGAGTTGTAGCCTGTGACTCCAAGTGTGTGAACTTTGGAGTGTGTTTCTGCTAGTGAGTTGTAGCCTGTTACTGCGAGTGTGTGAACTTTGGAGTGTGTTTCTCTTAGTGAGTTGTAGCCTGTGACCGCGAGTGTGTGAACTTTGGAGTGTGTTTCTGCTAGTGAGTTGTAGCCTATGACTGTGAGTGTGTGAACTTTGGAGTGTGTTTCTCTTAGTGAGTTGTAGCCTATGACTGTGAGTGTGTGAACTTTGGAGTGTGTTTCTGCTAGTGAGTTGTAGCCTGTGACCGCGAGTGTGTGAACTTTGGAGTGTGTTTCTCTTAGTGAGTTGTAGCCTATGACTGTGAGTGTGTGAACTTTGGAGTGTGTTTCTGCTAGTGAGTTGTAGCCTGTGACCGCGAGTGTGTGAACTTTGGAGTGTCTTTCTCTTAGTGAGTTGTAGCCTATGACTGTGAGTGTGTGAACTTTGGAGTGTGTTTCTCTTAGTGAGTTGTAGCCTATGACTGTGAGTGTGTGAACTTTGGAGTGTGTTTCTGCTAGTGAGTTGTAGCCTGTGACCGCGAGTGTGTGAACTTTGGAGTGTGTTTCTCTTAGTGAGTTGTAGCCTATGACTGTGAGTGTGTGAACTTTGGAGTGTGTTTCTGCTAGTGAGTTGTAGCCTGTGACCGCGAGTGTGTGAACTTTGGAGTGTGTTTCTCTTAGTGAGTTGTAGCCTATGACTGTGAGTGTGTGAACTTTGGAGTGTGTTTCTGCTAGTGACTTGTAGCCTGTGACTGCGAGTGTGTGAACTTTGGAGTGTGTTTCTCCTAGTCAGTTGTAGCCTGTGACTCCAAGTGTGTGAACTTTGGAGTGTGTTTCTGCTAGTGAGTTGTAGCCTGTGACTCCAAGTGTGTGAACTTTGGAGTGTGTATCTGCTAGTGAGTTGTAGCCTGTGACCGCGAGTGTGTGAACTTTGGAGTGTGTTTCTCTTAGTGAGTTGTAGCCTATGACTGTGAGTGTGTGAACTTTGGAGTGTGTTTCTCTTAGTGAGTTGTAGCCTATGACTGTGAGTGTGTGAACTTTGGAGTGTGTTTCTCTTAGTGAGTTGTAGCCTGTGACTGCGAGTGTGTGAACTTTGGAGTGTGTTTCTCTTAGTGAGTTGTAGCCTATGACTGTGAGTGTGTGAACTTTGGAGTGTGTTTCTGCTAGTGAGTTGTAGCCTGTTACTGCGAGTGTGTGAACTTTGGAGTGTGTTTCTCTTAGTGAGTTGTAGCCTGTGACCGCGAGTGTGTGAACTTTGGAGTGTGTTTCTCTTAGTGAGTTGTAGCCTATGACTGTGAGTGTGTGAACTTTGGAGTGTGTTTCTGCTAGTGAGTTGTAGCCTGTGACCGCAAGTGTGTGAACTTTGGAGTATGTTTCTGCTAATGAGTTGTAGCCTGTGACTCCAAGTGTGTGAACTTTGGAGTGTGTTTCTGCTAGTGAGTTGTAGCCTGTTACTGCGAGTGTGTGAACTTTGGAGTGTGTTTCTCTTAGTGAGTTGTAGCCTGTGACCGCGAGTGTGTGAACTTTGGAGTGTGTTTCTCTTAGTGAGTTGTAGCCTGTGACCGCAAGTGTGTGAAATTTGGAGTGTGTTTCTCTTAGTGAGTTGTAGCCTGTGACTGTGAGTGTGTGAACTTTTCAGTGTGTTTCTCTTAGTGAGTTGTAGCCTATGACTGTGAGTGTGTGAACTTTGGAGTGTGTTTCTCTTAATGAGTTGTAGCCTATGACTGTGAGTGTGTGAACTTTGGCGTGTCTTTCTCTTAGTGAGTTGTAGCCTGTGACCGCGAGTGTGTGAACTTTGGAGTGTGTTTCTCTTAGTGAGTTGTAGCCTGTGACCGCGAGTGTGTGAACTTTGGAGTGTGTTTATCTTAGTGAGTTGTAGCCTGTGACCGCGAGTGTGTGAACTTTGGAGTGTGTTTCTCTTAGTGAGTTGTAGCCTATGACTGTGAGTGTGTGAACTTTCGAGTGTGTTTCTCTTAGTGAGATGTAGCCTGTGACTGTGAGTGTGTGAACTTTCGAGTGTGTTTCTCTTAGTGAGTTGTAGCCTATGACTGTGAGTGTGTGAACTTTCGAGTGTGTTTCTCTTAGTGAGTTGTAGCCTATGACTGTGAGTGTGTGAACTTTCGAGTGTGTTTCTCTTAGTGAGTTGTAGCCTATGACTGTGAGTGTGTGAACTTTCGAGTGTGTTTCTCTTAGTGAGTTGTAGCCTATGACTGTGAGTGTGTGAACTTTCGAGTATGTTTCTCTTAGTGAGTTGTAGCCTATGACTGTGAGTGTGTGAACTTAGGAGTGTGTTTCTCTTAGTGAGTTGTAGCCTGTGACTGCGAGTGTGTGAACTTAGGAGTGTTTCTCTTAAGTGAGTTGTAGCCTGTGACTGTGAGTGTGTGAACTTTGGAGTGTGTTTCGGCTAGTGAGTTGTAGTCTGTGACTGCGAGTGTGTGAACTTTGGAGTGTGTTTCGGCTAGTGAGTTGTAGTATGTGACTGCGAGTGTGTGAACTTAGGAGTGTGGGTCTGTTTCTCTTAGTGAGTTGTAGCCTGTGACTGTGAGTGTGTGAACTTAGGAGGTTGGGTGTGTTTCTCTTAGTGAGTTGTAGCCTGTGACTGCGAGTGTGTGAACTTAGGAGTGTGTTTCTCTTAAGTGAGTTGTAGCCTGTGACTGTGAGTGTGTGAACTTTGGAGTGTGTTTCTCTTAAGTGAGTTGTAGCCTGTGACTGTGAGTGTGTGAACTTTGGAGTGTGTTTCTCTTAAGTGAGTTGTAGCCTGTGACTGTGAGTGTGTGAACTTTGGAGTGTGTTTCTCTTAAGTGAGTTGTAGCCTGTGACTGTGAGTGTGTGAACTTTGGAGTGTGTTTCGGCTAGTGAGTTGTATTCTGTGACTGCGAGTGTGTGAACTTAGGAGTGTGGGTGTGTTTCTCTTAAGTGAGTTGTAGCCTGTGACTGTGAGTGTGTGAACTTAGGAGTGTGGGTGTGTTTCTCTTAAGTGAGTTGTAGTCTGTGACTGTGAGTGTGTGAACTTAGGAGTGTGGGTGTGTTTCTCTTAAGTGAGTTGTATTCTGTGACTGCGAGTGTGTGAACTTAGGAGTGTGGGTGTGTTTCTCTTAAGTGAGTTGTATTCTGTGACTGCGAGTGTGTGAACTTAGGAGTGTGGGTATGTTTCTCTTAAGTGAGTTGTAGCCTGTGACTGTGAGTGTGTGAACTTAGGAGTGTGGGTGTGTTTCTCTTAAGTGAGTTGTATTCTGTGACTGCGAGTGTGTGAACTTAGGAGTGTGGGTGTGTTTCTCTTAAGTGAGTTGTAGCCTGTGACTGTGAGTGTGTGAACTTTGGAGTGTGTTTCGGCTAGTGAGTTGTAGTATGTGACTACGAGTGTGTGAATTTTGGAGTGTGTTTCAAGTAGTGAGTTGTAGCCTGGGACTGAGAGTGTGTGAACTTTGGAGTGTGTTTCGGCTAGTGAGTTGTAGCCTGTGACTGCGAGTGTGTGAACTTTGGAGTGTGTTTCGGCTAGTGAGTTGTAGCCTGTGACTGTGAGTGTGTGAACTTTGGAGTGTGTTTTGGCTAGTGAGTTGTAGTATGTGACTGCGAGTGTGTGAACTTTGGAGTGTGTTTCGGCTAGTGAGTTGTAGCCTGTGACTGCGAGTGTGTGAACTTTGGAGTGTGTTTCGGCTAGTGAGTTGTAGCCTGTGACTGCGAGTGTGTGAACTTTGGAGTGTGTTTCGGCTAGTGAGTTGTAGCCTGTGACTGTGAGTGTGTGAACTTTGGAGTGTGTTTCGGCTAGTGAGTTGTAGTCTGTGACTGCGAGTGTGTGAACTTTGGAGTGTGTTTCGGCTAGTGAGTTGTAGTATGTGACTGCGAGTGTGTGAACTTAGGAGTGTGGGTCTGTTTCTCTTAGTGAGTTGTAGCCTGTGACTGTGAGTGTGTGAACTTAGGAGGTTGGGTGTGTTTCTCTTAGTGAGTTGTAGCCTGTGACTGCGAGTGTGCGAACTTAGGAGTGTGGGTGTGTTTCTCTTAAGTGAGTTGTAGTCTGTGACTGCGAGTGTGTGAACTTTGGAGAGTGTTTCTGCTAGTGAGTTCTAGCCTGTGACTGCGAGTGTGTGAACTTAGGAGTGTGGGTGTGTTTCTCTTAAGTGAGTTGTAGCCTGTGACTGTGAGTGTGTGAACTTTGGAGTGTATTTCGGCTAGTGAGTTGTAGTCTGTCACTGCGAGTGTGTGAACTTAGGAGTGTGGGTGTGATTCTCTTAGTGAGTTGTAGTCTGTGACTATGAGTGTGTGAACTTTGGAGTGTGTTTCTGCTAGTGAGTTGTAGTCTGTGACTGCGAGTGTGTGAACTTAGGAGTGTGTTTCTCTTAGTGAGTTGTAGTCTGTGACTGCGAGTGTGTGAACTTAGGAGTGTGGGTGTGTTTCTCTTAATGAGTTGTAGCCTGTGACTGCAAGTGTGTGAACTTTAGTGTGTAGGTGTGTTTCTCTTAGTGAGTTGTAGCCTGTGACTGCGAGTGTGTGAAATTTGGAGAGTGTTTCTCCTAGTGAGTTGTAGCCTGTGACTGCGAGTGTGTGAACTTTGGAGTTTGTTTCTCCTAGTGAGTTGTAGCTTGTGGCTGCGAGTGTGTGAACTTTGGAGTGTGTTTCTCCTAGTGAGATGTAGCCTGTGGCTGCGAGTGTGTGAACTTTGGAGTGTGTTTCTCCTAGTGAGATGTAGCCTGTGACTGTGAGTGTGTGAACTTTGGAGTGTGTTTCTCCTAGTGAGATGTAGCCTGTGACTGCGAGTGTGTGAACTTTGGAGTTTGTTTCTCCTAGTGAGATGTAGCCTGTGACTGTGAGTGTGTGAACTTTGGAGTGTGTTTCTCCTAGTGAGATGTAGCCTGTGGCTGCGAGTGTGTGAACTTTGGAGTGTGTTTCTCCTAGTGAGATGTAGCCTGTGACTGCGAGTGTGTGAACTTTGGAGTTTGTTTCTCCTAGTGAGTTGTAGCCTGTGGCTGCGAGTGTGTGAACTTTGGAGTGTGTTTCTCCTAGTGAGTTGTAGCCTGTGACTGCGAGTGTGTGAACTTTGGAGTGTGTTTCTCCTAGTGAGTTGTAGCCTATGACTGCGAGTTTGTGAACTTTGGAGTGTGTTTCTGCTAGTGAGTTGTAGCCTGTGACTGCGAGTGTGTGAACTTTGGAGTTTGTTTCTCCTAGTGAGTTGTAGCCTATGACTGCGAGTGTGTGAACTTTGGAGTGTGTTTCTCCTAGTGAGTTGTAGCCTATGACTGCGAGTGTGTGAACTTTGGAGTTTGTTTCTCCTAGTGAGTTGTAGCCTATGACTGCGAGTGTGTGAACTTTGCAGTGTGTTTCTCCTAGTGAGTTGTAGCCTATGACTGCGAGTGTGTGAACTTTGGAGTGTGTTTCTGCTAGTGAGTTGTAGCCTGTGACTGCGAGTGTGTGAACTTTGGAGTTTGTTTCTCCTAGTGAGTTGTAGCCTATGACTGCGAGTGTGTGAACTTTGGAGTGTGTTTCTGCTAGTGAGTTGTAGCCTGTGACTGCGAGTGTGTGAACTTTGGAGTGTGTTTCTCCTAGTGAGTTGTAGCCTATGACTGTGAGTGTGTGAACTTTGGAGTGTGTTTCTCCTAGTGAGTTGTAGCCTGTGACTGCGAGTGTGTGAACTTTGGAGTTTGTTTCTCCTAGTGAGTGATAGCCTGTGACTGCGAGTGTGTGAACTTTGGAGTGTGTTTCTCCTAGTGAGATGTAGCCTGTGACTGCGAGTGTGTGAACTTTGGAGAGTGTTTCTGCTAGTGAGTTGTAGCCTGTGACTGTGAGTGTGTGCACTTTGGAGTGTGTGTGAGTTTCTGCTAGTGAGTTGTAGCCTATGACTGTGAGTGTGTGAACTTTGGAGAGTGTGTGAGTTTCTGCTAGTGAGTTGTAGCCTATGACTGTGAGTGTGTGAACTTTGGAGAGTGTGTGACTTTCTGCTACTGAGTTGTAGCCTATGACTGTGAGTGTGTGAACTTTGGAGTGTGTGTGAGTTTCTGCTAGTGAGTTGTAGCCTGTGACTGTGTGAACTTTGGAGTGTGGTTGTGTTTATGCTAGTGAGTTGTAGCCTGTGACTGCGAGTGTGTGAACTTTGGAGTGTGTTTCTCCTAGTGAGTTGTAGCCTATGACTGTGAGTGTGTGAACTTTGGAGTGTGTTTCTCCTAGTGAGTTGTAGCCTGTGACTGCGAGTGTGTGAACTTTGGAGTTTGTTTCTCCTAGTGAGTGATAGCCTGTGACTGCGAGTGTGTGAACTTTGGAGTGTGTTTCTCCTAGTGAGATGTAGCCTGTGACTGCGAGTGTGTGAACTTTGGAGAGTGTTTCTGCTAGTGAGTTGTAGCCTGTGACTGTGAGTGTGTGCACTTTGGAGTGTGTGTGAGTTTCTGCTAGTGAGTTGTAGCCTGTGACTGTGAGTGTGAGCACTTTGGAGTGTGTGTGAGTTTCTGCTAGTGAGTTGTAGCCTATGACTGTGAGTGTGTGAACTTTGGAGTGTGGGTGTGTTTCTGCTAGTGAGTTGTAGCCTGTGACTGTGTGAACTTTGGAGTGTGGTTGTGTTTATGCTAGTGAGTTGTAGCCTATGACTGCAAGTGTGTGAACTTTGGAGTGTGGGTGTGTTTCTGCTAGTGAGTTGTAGCCTATGACTTCGAGTGTGTGAACTTAGGAGTGTGGGTGTGTTTCTGCTAGTGAGTTGTAGCCTGTGACTGCGAGTGTGTCAACTTTGGAGTGTGAGTGTGTTTCTGCTAGTGAGTTGTAGTGTGTGACTGCAGGTGTGTGAACTTTGGAGTGAATGTGTTTCTGCTAGTGAGTTGTAGTCTGTGACTGCAGGTCTGTGAACTTTGGAGTGTGAGTGTGCTTGTGCTAGTGAGTTGTAGTCTGTGACTGCAGGTGTGTGAACTTTGGAGTGTGAGAGTGTTTGTGCTAGTGAGTTGTAGTGTGTGACTGCAGGTATGTGAACTTTGGAGTGTGAGAGTGTTTGTGCTAGTGAGTTGTAGTGTGTGACTGCAGGTGTGTGAACTTTGGAGTGTGAGTGTGCTTGTGCTAGTGAGTTGTAGTGTGTGACTGCAGGTGTGTGAACTTTGGAGAGTGAGTGTGTTTCTGCTAGTGAGTTGTAGCCTGTGACGGCAGGTGTGTGAACTTTGGAGTGTGAGTGTGCTTGTGCTAGTGAGTTGTAGCCTGTGACGGCAGGTGTGTGAACTTTGGAGTGTGAGTGTGTTTGTGCTAGTGAGTTGTAGTGTGTGACTGCAGGTGTGTGAACTTTGGAGTGTGAGTGTGCTTGTGCTAGTGAGTTGTAGTGTGTGACTGCAGGTGTGTGAACTTTGGAGTGTGAGTGTGTTTGTGCTAGTGAGTTGTAGTGTGTGACTGCAGGTGTGTGAACTTTGGAGTGTGAGTGTGTTTGTGCTAGTGAGTTGTAGTGTGTGACTGCAGGTGTGTGAACTTTGGAGTGTGAGTGTGTTTGTGCTAGTGAGTTGTAGTGTGTGACTGCAGGTGTGTGAACTTTGGAGTGTGAGAGTGTTTCTGCTAGTGAGTTGTAGTCTGTGACTGCAGGTGTGTGAACTTTGGAGTGTGAGTGTGTTTGTGCTAGTGAGTTGTAGTGTGTGACTGCAGGTGTGTGAACTTTGGAGTGAATGTGTTTCTGCTAGTGAGTTGTAGTCTGTGACTGCAGGTCTGTGAACTTTGGAGTGTGAGTGTGCTTGTGCTAGTGAGTTGTAGTCTGTGACTGCAGGTGTGTGAACTTTGGAGTGTGAGAGTGTTTGTGCTAGTGAGTTGTAGTGTGTGACTGCAGGTATGTGAACTTTGGAGTGTGAGAGTGTTTGTGCTAGTGAGTTGTAGTGTGTGACTGCAGGTGTGTGAACTTTGGAGTGTGAGTGTGCTTGTGCTAGTGAGTTGTAGTGTGTGACTGCAGGTGTGTGAACTTTGGAGAGTGAGTGTGTTTCTGCTAGTGAGTTGTAGCCTGTGACGGCAGGTGTGTGAACTTTGGAGTGTGAGTGTGCTTGTGCTAGTGAGTTGTAGCCTGTGACGGCAGGTGTGTGAACTTTGGAGTGTGAGTGTGTTTGTGCTAGTGAGTTGTAGTGTGTGACTGCAGGTGTGTGAACTTTGGAGTGTGAGTGTGCTTGTGCTAGTGAGTTGTAGTGTGTGACTGCAGGTGTGTGAACTTTGGAGTGTGAGTGTGTTTGTGCTAGTGAGTTGTAGTGTGTGACTGCAGGTGTGTGAACTTTGGAGTGTGAGTGTGTTTGTGCTAGTGAGTTGTAGTGTGTGACTGCAGGTGTGTGAACTTTGGAGTGTGAGTGTGTTTGTGCTAGTGAGTTGTAGTGTGTGACTGCAGGTGTGTGAACTTTGGAGTGTGAGAGTGTTTCTGCTAGTGAGTTGTAGTGTGTGACTGCAGGTGTGTGAACTTTGGAGTGTGAGAGTGTTTCTAGTAGTGAGTTGTAGTGTGTGACTGCAGGTGTGTGAGCTTTGGAGTGTGATTGTGTTTCTGCTAGTGAGTTGTAGTGTGTGACTGCAGGTGAGTGAACTTTGGAGAGTGTTTCTGCTAGTGAGTTGTAGTGTGTGACTGTGAGTGTGTGAACTTTGGAGAGTGTTTCTGCTAGTGAGTTGTAGCCTGTGACTGCGAGTGTGTGAACTTTGGAGTGTGGGTGTGTTTCTGCTAGTGAATTGTAGCCTGTGACTGTGAGTGTGTGAACTTTGGAGAGTGTTTCTGCTAGTGAGTTGTAGCCTGTGACTGCGAGTGTGTCAACTTTGGAGTGTGGTTGTGTTTCTGCTAGTGAGTTGTAGTCTGTGACTGCGAGTGTGTGAACTTTGGAGAGTGTTTCTGCTAGTGAGTTGCAGTCTGTGACTGTGAGTGTGTGAACTTTGGAGAGTGTTTCTGCTAGTGAGTTGTAGCCTGTGACTGCGAGTGTGTGAACTTTGGAGAGTGTTTCTGCTAGTGAGTTGCAGTCTGTGACTGCGAGTGTGTGAACTTTGGAGAGTGTTTCTGCTAGTGAGTTGTAGCCTGTGACTGCGAGTGTGTGAACTTCGGAGTGTGGGTGTGTTTCTCTTAGTGAGTTGCAGTCTGTGACTGCGAGTGTGTGAACTTTAGAGAGTGTTTCTGCTAGTGAGTTGTAGCCTGTGACTGCGAGTGTGTGAACTTTGGAGTGTGTGTGAGTTTCTGCTAGTGAGTTGTAGCCTATGACTGTGAGTGTGTGAACCTTGGAGTGTGGGTGTGTTTATGCTAGTGAGTTGTAGCCTATGACTGTGAGTGTGTGAACTTTGGAGTGTGGTTGTGTTTATGCTAGTGAGTTGTAGCCTATGACTGCGAGTGTGTGAACTTTGGAGAGTGTTTCTGCTAGTGAGTTGTAGCCTGTGACTGCAAGTGTGTGAACTTTGGAGTGTGGGTGTGTTTCTGCTAGTGAATTGTAGCCTGTGACTGTGAGTGTGTGAACTTTGGAGTGTGGGTGTGTTTCTGCTAGTGAGTAGTAGCCTATGACAGCGAGTGTGTGAACTTAGGAGTGTGGGTGTGTTTCTGCTAGTGAGTTGTAGCCTGTGACTGCAAGTGTGTGAATTTTGGAGTGTGGGTGTGTTTCTGCTAGTGAGTTGTAGCCTATGACTGCGAGTGTGTGAACTTTGGAGTTTGGGTGTGTTTCTGCGAGAGAGTTGTAGCCTATGACTGCGAGTGTGTGAACTTAGGAGTGTGGGTGTGTTTCTGCTAGTGAGTTGTAGCCTGTGACTGCGAGTGTGTGAACTTTGGAGTGTGGGTGTGTTTCTGCTAGTGAGTTGTAGCCTGTGACTGCGAGTGTGTGAACTTTGGAGTGTGGGTGTGTTTGTGCTAGTGAGTTGTAGCCTGTGACTGTGAGTGTGTGAACTTTGGAGTGTGTTTCTGCTAGTGAGCTGTAGCCTGTGACCGCGAGTGTGTGAACTTTGGAGTTGAGTGTGTTTCTGCTAGTGAGTTGTAGTCTGTGACTGTGAGTGTGTGAACTTTGGAGTGTGTTTCTCCTAGTCAGTTGTAGCCTGTGACTGCGAGTGTGTGAACTTTGGAGTGTGTTTCTCCTAGTCAGTTGTAGCCTGTGACTGCGAGTGTGTGAACTTTGGAGTGTGAGTGTGTTTCTCCTAGTCAGTTGTAGCCTGTGACTGCGAGTGTGTGAACTTTGGAGTGTGAGTGTGTTTCTCCTAGTCAGTTGCAACCTGTGACTGCAAGTGGGTGAACTTTGGAGTGTGAGTGTGTTTCTCCTAGTCAGTTGTAGCCTGTGACTGCGAGTGTGTGAACGTTACAGTGTGTTTCTCCTAGTCAGTTATAGCCTGTGATTGCAAGTGTGTGAACTTTGGAGTGTGTTTCTCCTAGTCAGTTGTAGCCTGTGACTGCAAGTGTGTGAACTTTGGAGTGTGTTTCTCCTAGTCAGTTGTAGCCTGTGAACTTTGGAGTGTGTGAACTTTGGAGTGTGTTTCTCCTAGTCAGTTGTAGCCTGTGACTGCGAGTGTGTGAACTTTGGAGTGTGAGTGTGTTTCTCCTAGTCAGTTGTAGCCTGTGACTGCGAGTGTGTGAACTTTGGAGTGTGTTTCTCCTAGTCAGTTGTAGCCTGTGACTGCGAGTATGTGAACTTTGGAGTGTGAGTGTGTTTCTCCTAGTCAGTTGTAGCCTGTGACTGCGAGTGTGTGAACTTTGGAGTGTGTTTCTCCTAGTCAGCTGTAGCCTGTGACTGCGAGTGTGTGAACGTTACAGTGTGTTTTTCCTAGTCAGTTGTAGCCTGTGAACTTTGGAATTTGTTTCTCCTAGTCCGTTGTAGCCTGTGACTGCAAGTGTGTGAACTTTGGAGTGTGTGAACTTTGGAGTGTGGGTGTGTTTCTGCTAGTGAGTTGTAGCCTATGACTGCGAGTGTGTGAACTTTGGAGTGTGGGTGTGTTTCTGCTAGTGAGTTGTAGCCTATGACTGCGAGTGTGTGAACTTTGGAGTGTGTTTGTGCTAGTGAGTTGTAGCCTGTGACTGTGAGTGTGTGAACTTTGGAGTGTGTTTCTGCTAGTGAGCTGTAGCCTGTGACCGCGAGTGTGTGAACTTTGGAGTGGAGTGTGTTTCTGCAAGTGAGTTGTAGCCTGTGACTGTGAGTGTGTGAACTTTGGAGAGTGTTTCTCTTAGTGAGTTGTAGCCTATGACTGTGAGTGTGTGAACTTTGGAGTGTGTTTCTCTTAGTGAGTTGTAGCCTGTGACTTCGAGTGTGTGAACTTTGGAGTGTGTTTCTCTTAGTGAGTTGTAGCCTGTGACCGCGAGTGTGTGTACTTTGGAGTGTGTTTCTCTTAGTGAGTTGTAGCCTGTGACTGCGAGTGTGTGAACTTTGGAGTGTGTTTCTCTTAGTGAGTTGTAGCCTGTGACTGTGAGTGTGTGAACTTTTGAGTGTGTTTCTCTTAGTGAGTTGTAGCCTGTGACCACGAGTGTGTGAACTTTGGAGTGTGTTTCTCTTAGTGAGTTGTAGCCTATGACTGTGAGTGTGTGAACTTTGGAGTGTGTTTCTGCTAGTGAGTTGTAGCCTGTGACCGCAAGTGTGTGAACTTTGGAGTATGTTTCTGCTAGTGAGTTCTAGCCTGTGACTCCAAGTGTGTGAACTTTGGAGTGTGTTTCTCTTAGTGAGTTGTAGCCTGTGACCGCGAGTGTGTGAACTTTGGAGTGTGTTTCTCTTAGTGAGTTGTAGCCTGTGACTGTGAGTGTGTGAACTTTGGAGTGTGTTTCTCTTAGTGAGTTGTAGCCTATGACTGTGAGTGTGTGAACTTTGGCGTGTGTTTCTCTTAGTGAGTTGGAGCCTGTGACCGCGAGTGTGTTAACTTTGGAGTGTGTTTCTCTTAGTGAGTTGTAGCCTGTGACCGCGAGTGTGTGAACTTTGGATTGTGTTTCTCTTAGTGAGTTGTAGATTGTGACCGCGAGTGTGTGAACTTTGGAGTGTGTTTCTCTTAGTGAGTTGTAGCCTATGACTGTGCGTGTGTGAACTTAGGAGTGTGTTTCTCTTAGTGAGTTGTAGCCTGTGACTGCGAGTGTGTGAACTTAGGAGTGTGGGTGTGTTTCTCTTAAGTGAGTTGTAGCCTGTGACTGTGAGTGTGTGAACTTTGGAGTGTGTTTCGGCTAGTGAGTTGTAGTCTGTGACTGTGAGTGTGTGAACTTTGGAGTGTATTTCGGCTAGTGAGTTGTAGCCTGTGACTGTGAGTGTGTGAACTTTGGAGTGTGTTTCGGCTAGTGAGTTGTAGTCTGTGACTGCGAGTGTGTGAACTTAGGAGTGTGGGTGTGATTCTCTTAGTGAGTTGTAGTCCGTCATATGAGTGTGTGAACTTTGGAGTGTGTTTCGGCTAGTGAGTTGTAGCCTGTGACTGTGAGTGTGTGAACTTTGGAGTGTGTTTCGGCTAGTGAGTTGTAGTCTGTGACTGTGAGTGTGTGAACTTTGGGGTGTATTTCGGCTACTGAGTTGTAGTCTGTGACTGCGAGTGTGTGAACTTAGGAGTGTGGGTGTGATTCTCTTAGTGAGTTGTAGCCTGTGAGTGTGTGAACTTTGGAGTGTGTTTCGGCTACTGAGTTGTAGTCTGTGACTGCGAGTGTGTGAACTTTGGAGTGCGGGTGTGTTTCTCTTAGTGAGTTGTAGTCTGTGACTATGAGTGTGTGAACTTTGGAGTGTGTTTCTGCTAGTGAGTTGTAGTCTGTGACAGTGACTGCGAGTGTGTGAACTTAGGAGTGTGTTTCTCTTAGTGAGATGTAGCCTGTGACTGCGAGTGTGTGAACTTTGGAGAGTGTTTCTGCCAGTGAGTTGTAGCCTGTGACTGTGAGTGTGTGCACTTTGGAGTGTGTGTGAGTTTCTGCTAGTGAGTTGTAGCCTATGACTGTGAGTGTGTGAACTTTGGAGTGTGGGTGTGTTTCTGCTAGTGAGTTGTAGCCTGTGAGTGTGAGTGTGTGAACTTTGGAGTGTGGGTGTGTTTATGCTAGTGAGTTGTAGCCTATGACTGTGAGTGTGTGAACTTTGGAGTGTGGTTGTGTTTATGCTAGTGAGTTGTAGCCTATGACTGCGAGTGTGTGAACTTTGGAGAGTGTTTCTGCTAGTGAGTTGTAGCCTGTGACTGCGAGTGTGTGAACTTTGGAGTGTGGGTGTGTTTCTGCTAGTGAATTGTAGCCTGTGACTGTGAGTGTGTGAACTTTGGAGTGTGGGTGTGTTTCTGCTAGTGAGTTGTAGCCTATGACTTCGAGTGTGTGAACTTAGGAGTGTGGGTGTGTTTCTGCTAGTGAGTTGTAGCCTGTGACTGCGAGTGTGTGAACTTTGGAGTGTGGGAGTGTTTCTGCTAGTGAGTTGTAGCCTGTGACTGCGAGTGTGTGAATTTTGGAGTGTGGGTGTGTTTCTGCTAGTGAGTTGTAGCTTGTGACTGCGAGTGTGTCAACTTTGGAGTGTGGGTGTGTTTCTGCTAGTGAGTTGTAGCCTGTGACTGCGAGTGTGTGAACTTTGGAGTGTGGGTGTGTTTCTGCTAGTGAGTTGTAGAATCTGACTGCGAGTGTGTGAACTTTGGAGTGTGGGTGTGTTTCTGCTAGTGAGTTGTAGCTTATGACTGCGAGTGTGTGAACTTTGGAGTGTGTTTCTGCTAGTGAGTTGTAGCCTGTAATTGTGAGTGTGTGAACTTTGGAGTGTGTTTCTACTAGTGAGCTGTAGCCTGTGACCGCGAGTGTGTGAACTTTGGAGTGGAGTGTGTTTCTGCTAGTGAGTTGTAGTCAGTGACTGTGAATGTGTGAACTTTGGAGTGTGTTTCTCTTAGTGAGTTGTAGCCTGTGACTGCGAGTGTGTGAACTTTGGAGTGGAGTGTGTTTCTGCTAGTGAGTTGTAGCCTGTGACCGCAAGTGTGTGAACTTTGGAGTATGTTTCTGCTAGTGAGTTGTAGCCTGTGACTGCAAGTATGTGAACTTTGGAGTGTGTTTCTACTAGTGAGTTGTAGCCTGTGACCGCAAGTATGTGAACTTTGGAGTGTGTTTCTACTAGTGAGTTGTAGCCTGTGACCGCAAGTGTGTGAACTTTGGAGTGTGTTTCTGCTAGTGAGTTGTAGCCTGTGACTGCAAGTATGTGAACTTTGGAGTGTGTTTCTACTAGTGAGTTGTAGCCTGTGACCGCAAGTGTGTGAACTTTGGAGTGTGTTTCTACTAGTGAGTTGTAGCCTGTGACCGCAAGTATGTGAACTTTGGAGTGTGTTTCTACTAGTGAGTTGTAGCCTGTGACCGCAAGTGTGTGAACTTTGGAGTATGTTTCTGCTAGTGAGTTGTAGCCTGTGACTGCAAGTATGTGAACTTTGGAGTGTGTTTCTACTAGTGAGTTGTAGCCTGTGACCGCAAGTGTGTGAACTTTGGAGTGTGTTTCTACTAGTGAGTTGTAGCCTGTGACCGCAAGTGTGTGAACTTTGGAGTATGTTTCTGCTAGTGAGTTGTAGCCTGTGACCGCAAGTGTGTGAACTTTGGAGTATGTTTCTGCTAGTGAGTTGTAGCCTGTGACCGCAAGTGTGTGAACTTTGGAGTATGTTTCTGCTAGTGAGTTGTAGCCTGTGACTGCAAGTGTGTGAACTTTGGAGTGTGTTTCTGCTAGTGAGTTGTAGCCTGTGACTGCGAGTGTGTGAACTTTGGAGTGTGTTTCTCTTAGTGAGTTGTAGCCTGTGACCGCGAGTGTGTGAGCTATAAAGTGTGTTTCTCTTAGTGAGTGTAGCCTGTGACCGCGAGTGTGTGAACTTTGGAGTGTGTTTCTCTTAGTGAGTTGTAGCCTGTGACTGTGAGGGTGTGAACTTTGGAGTGTGTTTCTCTTAGTGAGTTGTAGCCTATGACTGTGAGTGTGTGAACTTTGGAGTGTGTTTCTCTTAGTGAGTTGTAGCCTATGACTGTGAGTGTGTGAACTTTGGAGTGTGTTTCTCTTAGTGAGTTGTAGCCTGTGACCGCGAGTGTGTGAACTTTGGAGTGTGTTTCTCTTAGTGAGTTGTAGCCTGTGAAGGCGAGTGTGTGAACTTTGGAGTGTGTTTCTCTTAGTGAGTTTTAGCCTATGACTGTGAGTGTGTGAACTTTGGAGTGTGTTTCTGCTAGTGAGTTGTAACCTGTGACCGCAAGTATGTGAACTTTGGAGTGTGTTTCTCCTAGTCAGTTGTAGCCTGTGACTGCGAGTGTGTGAACTTTGGAGTGTGGGTGTGTTTCTGCTAGTGAGTTGTAGCCTATAACTGCGAGTGTGTGAACTTTGGAGTGTGGGTGTGTTTCTGCGAGAGAGTTGTAGCCTATGACTGCGAGTGTGTGAACTTAGGAGTGTGGGTGTGTTTCTGCTAGTGAGTTGTAGCCTGTGACTGCGAGTGTGTGAACTTTGGAGTGTGGGTGTGTTTCTGCTAGTGAGATGTAGCCTATGACTGCGAGTGTGTGAACTTTGGAGTGTGTTTGTGCTAGTGAGTTGTAGCCTGTGACTGTGAGTGTGTGAACTTTGGAGTGTGTTTCTGCTAGTGAGCTGTAGCCTGTGACCGCGAGTGTGTGAACTTTGGAGTGGAGTGTGTTTCTGCTAGTGAGTTGTAGTCTGTGACTGTGAGTGTGTGAACTTTGGAGTGGAGTGTGTTTCTGCAAGTGAGTTGTAGCCTGTGACTGTGAGTGTGTGAATTTTGGAGAGTGTTTCTCTTAGTGAGTTGTAGCCTATGACTGTGAGTGTGTGAACTTTGGAATGTGTTTCTCTTAGTGAGTTGTAGCCTGTGACTTCGAGTGTGTGAACTTTGGAGTGTGTTTCTCTTAGTGAGTTGTAGCGTATGACTGTGAGTGTGTGAACTTTGGAGTGTGTTTCTCTTAGTGAGTTGTAGCCTATGACTGTGAGTGTGTGAACTTTGGAGTGTGTTTCTCTTAGTGAGTTGCAGTCTGTGACTGTGAGTGTGTGAACTTTGGAGTGTGTTTCTGCTAGTGAGTTGTAGCCTGTGACCGCGAGTGTGTGTACTTTGGAGTGTGTTTCTCTTAGTGAGTTGTAGCCTGTGACTGTGAGTGTGTGAACTTTGGAGTGTGTTTCTCTTAGTGAGTTGTAGCCTGTGACCGCGAGTGTGTGAACTTTGGAGTGTGTTTCTCTTAGTGAGTTGTAGCCTATGACTGTGAGTGTTTGAACTTTGGAGTGTCTTTCTGCTAGTGAGTTGTAGCCTATGACTCCAAGTGTGTGAACTTTGGAGTATGTTTCTGCTAGTGAGTTGTAGCCTGTGACCGCGAGTGTGTGAACTTTGGAGTGTGTTTCTCTTAGTGAGTTGTAGCCTATGACTGTGAGTGTTTGAACTTTGGAGTGTCTTTCTGCTAGTGAGTTGTAGCCTATGACTCCAAGTGTGTGAACTTTGGAGTATGTTTCTGCTAGTGAGTTGTAGCCTGTGACCGCGAGTGTGTGAACTTTGGAGTGTGTTTCTCTTAGTGAGTTGTAGCCTATGACTGTGAGTGTTTGAACTTTGGAGTGTCTTTCTGCTAGTGAGTTGTAGCCTATGACTCCAAGTGTGTGAACTTTGGAGTATGTTTCTGCTAGTGAGTTGTAGCCTGTGACCGCAAGTGTGTGAACTTTGGAGTATGTTTCTGCTAGTGAGTTGTAGCCTGTGACTCCAAGTGTGTGAACTTTGGAGTGTGTTTCTCTTACTGAGTTGTAGCCTGTGACCACGAGTGTGTGAACTTTGGAGTGTGTTTCTCTTAGTGAGTTGTAGCCTGTGACCGCGAGTGTGTGAACTTTGGAGTGTGTTTCTCTTAGTGAGTTGTAGCCTATGACTGTGAGTGTTTGAACTTTGGAGTGTCTTTCTGCTAGTGAGTTGTAGCCTATGACTCCAAGTGTGTGAACTTTGGAGTATGTTTCTGCTAGTGAGTTGTAGCCTGTGACCGCAAGTGTGTGAACTTTGGAGTATGTTTCTGCTAGTGAGTTGTAGCCTGTGACTCCAAGTGTGTGAACTTTGGAGTGTGTCTCTCTTAGTGAGTTGTAGCCTGTGACCACGAGTGTGTGAACTTTGGAGTGTGTTTCTCTTACTCAGTTGTAGCCTATGACTGTGAGTGTGTGAACTTTGGAGTGTGTTTCTGCTAGTGAGTTGTAGCCTGTGACCGCAAGTGTGTGAACTTTGGAGTATGTTTCTGCTAGTGAGTTCTAGCCTGTGACTCCAAGTGTGTGAACTTTGGAGTGTGTTTCTCTTAGTGAGTTGTAGCCTGTGACCGCGAGTGTGTGAACTTTGGAGTGTGTTTCTCTTAGTGAGTTGTAGCCTGTGACTGTGAGTGTGTGAACTTTGGAGTGTGTTTCTCTTAGTGAGTTGTAGCCTATGACTGTGAGTGTGTGAACTTTGGCGTGTGTTTCTCTTAGTGAGTTGGAGCCTGTGACCGCGAGTGTGTGAACTTTGGAGTGTGTTTCTCTTAGTGAGTTGTAGCCTGTGACCGCGAGTGTGTGAACTTTGGAGTGTGTTTCTCTTAGTGAGTTGTAGCCTGTGACCGCGAGTGTGTGAACTTTGGAGTGTGTTTCTCTTAGTGAGTTGTAGCCTATGACTGTGCGTGTGTGAACTTAGGAGTGTGTTTCTCTTAGTGAGTTGTAGCCTGTGACTGCGAGTGTGTGAACTTAGGAGTGTGGGTGTGTTTCTCTTAAGTGAGTTGTAGCCTGTGACTGTGAGTGTGTGAACTTTGGAGTGTGTTTCGGCTAGTGAGTTGTAGTCT
Organism: Deroplatys truncata; assembly: GCA_030765065.1. Classification (NCBI taxonomy): domain Eukaryota; kingdom Metazoa; phylum Arthropoda; class Insecta; order Mantodea; family Mantidae; genus Deroplatys; species Deroplatys truncata. The sequence continues at coordinate 3,831,727 of CM060984.1, forward strand.
GTGACTGTGAGTGTGTGAACTTTGGAGTGTATTTCGGCTAGTGAGTTGTAGCCTGTGACTGTGAGTGTGTGAACTTTGGAGTGTGTTTCGGCTAGTGAGTTGTAGCCTGTGACTGCGAGTGTGTGAACTTAGGAGTGTGGGTGTGTTTCTCTTAAGTGAGTTGTAGCCTGTGACTGTGAGTGTGTGAACTTTGGAGTGTGTTTCTCCTAGTCAGTTGTAGCCTGTGACTGCGAGTGTGTGAACTTTGGAGTGTGTTTCTCCTAGTCAGCTGTAGCCTGTGACTGCGAGTGTGTGAACGTTACAGTGTGTTTTTCCTAGTCAGTTGTAGCCTGTGAACTTTGGAATTTGTTTCTCCTAGTCCGTTGTAGCCTGTGACTGCAAGTGTGTGAACTTTGGAGTGTGTGAACTTTGGAGTGTGGGTGTGTTTCTGCTAGTGAGTTGTAGCCTATGACTGCGAGTGTGTGAACTTTGGAGTGTGGGTGTGTTTCTGCTAGTGAGTTGTAGCCTATGACTGCGAGTGTGTGAACTTTGGAGTGTGTTTGTGCTAGTGAGTTGTAGCCTGTGACTGTGAGTGTGTGAACTTTGGAGTGTGTTTCTGCTAGTGAGCTGTAGCCTGTGACCGCGAGTGTGTGAACTTTGGAGTGGAGTGTGTTTCTGCAAGTGAGTTGTAGCCTGTGACTGTGAGTGTGTGAACTTTGGAGAGTGTTTCTCTTAGTGAGTTGTAGCCTATGACTGTGAGTGTGTGCACTTTGGAGTGTGTTTCTCTTAGTGAGTTGTAGCCTGTGACTTCGAGTGTGTGAACTTTGGAGTGTGTTTCTCTTAGTGAGTTGTAGCCTGTGACCGCGAGTGTGTGTACTTTGGAGTGTGTTTCTCTTAGTGAGTTGTAGCCTGTGACTGCGAGTGTGTGAACTTTGGAGTGTGTTTCTCTTAGTGAGTTGTAGCCTGTGACTGTGAGTGTGTGAACTTTGGAGTGTGTTTCTCTTAGTGAGTTGTAGCCTGTGACCACGAGTGTGTGAACTTTGGAGTGTGTTTCTCTTAGTGAGTTGTAGCCTATGACTGTGAGTGTGTGAACTTTGGAGTGTGTTTCTGCTAGTGAGTTGTAGCCTGTGACCGCAAGTGTGTGAACTTTGGAGTATGTTTCTGCTAGTGAGTTCTAGCCTGTGACTCCAAGTGTGTGAACTTTGGAGTGTGTTTCTCTTAGTGAGTTGTAGCCTGTGACCGCGAGTGTGTGAACTTTGGAGTGTGTTTCTCTTAGTGAGTTGTAGCCTGTGACTGTGAGTGTGTGAACTTTGGAGTGTGTTTCTCTTAGTGAGTTGTAGCCTATGACTGTGAGTGTGTGAACTTTGGCGTGTGTTTCTCTTAGTGAGTTGGAGCCTGTGACCGCGAGTGTGTTAACTTTGGAGTGTGTTTCTCTTAGTGAGTTGTAGCCTGTGACCGCGAGTGTGTGAACTTTGGATTGTGTTTCTCTTAGTGAGTTGTAGATTGTGACCGCGAGTGTGTGAACTTTGGAGTGTGTTTCTCTTAGTGAGTTGTAGCCTATGACTGTGCGTGTGTGAACTTAGGAGTGTGTTTCTCTTAGTGAGTTGTAGCCTGTGACTGCGAGTGTGTGAACTTAGGAGTGTGGGTGTGTTTCTCTTAAGTGAGTTGTAGCCTGTGACTGTGAGTGTGTGAACTTTGGAGTGTGTTTCGGCTAGTGAGTTGTAGTCTGTGACTGTGAGTGTGTGAACTTTGGAGTGTATTTCGGCTAGTGAGTTGTAGCCTGTGACTGTGAGTGTGTGAACTTTGGAGTGTGTTTCGGCTAGTGAGTTGTAGTCTGTGACTGCGAGTGTGTGAACTTAGGAGTGTGGGTGTGATTCTCTTAGTGAGTTGTAGTCCGTCACTGTGAGTGTGTGAACTTTGGAGTGTGTTTCGGCTAGTGAGTTGTAGTCTGTGACTGTGAGTGTGTGAACTTTGGGGTGTATTTCGGCTACTGAGTTGTAGTCTGTGACTGCGAGTGTGTGAACTTAGGAGTGTGGGTGTGATTCTCTTAGTGAGTTGTAGCCTGTGAGTGTGTGAACTTTGGAGTGTGTTTCGGCTACTGAGTTGTAGTCTGTGACTGCGAGTGTGTGAACTTTGGAGTGCGGGTGTGTTTCTCTTAGTGAGTTGTAGTCTGTGACTATGAGTGTGTGAACTTTGGAGTGTGTTTCTGCTAGTGAGTTGTAGTCTGTGACTGTGAGTGTGTGAACTTTGGAGAGTGTTTCTCTTAGTGAGTTGTAGCCTATGACTGTGAGTGTGTGAACTTTGGAGTGTGTTTCTCTTAGTGAGTTGTAGCCTGTGACTTCGAGTGTGTGAACTTTGGAGTGTGTTTCTCTTAGTGAGTTGTAGCCTGTGACCGCGAGTGTGTGTACTTTGGAGTGTGTTTCTCTTAGTGAGTTGTAGCCTGTGACTGCGAGTGTGTGAACTTTGGAGTGTGTTTCTCTTAGTGAGTTGTAGCCTGTGACTGTGAGTGTGTGAACTTTGGAGTGTGTTTCTCTTAGTGAGTTGTAGCCTGTGACCACGAGTGTGTGAACTTTGGAGTGTGTTTCTCTTAGTGAGTTGTAGCCTATGACTGTGAGTGTGTGAACTTTGGAGTGTGTTTCTGCTAGTGAGTTGTAGCCTGTGACCGCAAGTGTGTGAACTTTGGAGTATGTTTCTGCTAGTGAGTTCTAGCCTGTGACTCCAAGTGTGTGAACTTTGGAGTGTGTTTCTCTTAGTGAGTTGTAGCCTGTGACCGCGAGTGTGTGAACTTTGGAGTGTGTTTCTCTTAGTGAGTTGTAGCCTGTGACTGTGAGTGTGTGAACTTTGGAGTGTGTTTCTCTTAGTGAGTTGTAGCCTATGACTGTGAGTGTGTTAACTTTGGCGTGTGTTTCTCTTAGTGAGTTGGAGCCTGTGACCGCGAGTGTGTTAACTTTGGAGTGTGTTTCTCTTAGTGAGTTGTAGCCTGTGACCGCGAGTGTGTGAACTTTGGATTGTGTTTCTCTTAGTGAGTTGTAGATTGTGACCGCGAGTGTGTGAACTTTGGAGTGTGTTTCTCTTAGTGAGTTGTAGCCTATGACTGTGCGTGTGTGAACTTAGGAGTGTGTTTCTCTTAGTGAGTTGTAGCCTGTGACTGCGAGTGTGTGAACTTAGGAGTGTGGGTGTGTTTCTCTTAAGTGAGTTGTAGCCTGTGACTGTGAGTGTGTGAACTTTGGAGTGTGTTTCGGCTAGTGAGTTGTAGTCTGTGACTGTGAGTGTGTGAACTTTGGAGTGTATTTCGGCTAGTGAGTTGTAGCCTGTGACTGTGAGTGTGTGAACTTTGGAGTGTGTTTCGGCTAGTGAGTTGTAGTCTGTGACTGCGAGTGTGTGAACTTAGGAGTGTGGGTGTGATTCTCTTAGTGAGTTGTAGTCCGTCACTGTGAGTGTGTGAACTTTGGAGTGTGTTTCGGCTAGTGAGTTGTAGCCTGTGACTGTGAGTGTGTGAACTTTGGAGTGTGTTTCGGCTAGTGAGTTGTAGTCTGTGACTGTGAGTGTGTGAACTTTGGGGTGTATTTCGGCTACTGAGTTGTAGTCTGTGACTGCGAGTGTGTGAACTTAGGAGTGTGGGTGTGATTCTCTTAGTGAGTTGTAGCCTGTGAGTGTGTGAACTTTGGAGTGTGTTTCGGCTACTGAGTTGTAGTCTGTGACTGCGAGTGTGTGAACTTTGGAGTGCGGGTGTGTTTCTCTTAGTGAGTTGTAGTCTGTGACTATGAGTGTGTGAACTTTGGAGTGTGTTTCTGCTAGTGAGTTGTAGTCTGTGACAGTGACTGCGAGTGTGTGAACTTAGGAGTGTGTTTCTCTTAGTGAGATGTAGCCTGTGACTGCGAGTGTGTGAACTTTGGAGAGTGTTTCTGCCAGTGAGTTGTAGCCTGTGACTGTGAGTGTGTGCACTTTGGAGTGTGTGTGAGTTTCTGCTAGTGAGTTGTAGCCTATGACTGTGAGTGTGTGAACTTTGGAGTGTGGGTGTGTTTCTGCTAGTGAGTTGTAGCCTGTGAGTGTGAGTGTGTGAACTTTGGAGTGTGGGTGTGTTTATGCTAGTGAGTTGTAGCCTATGACTGTGAGTGTGTGAACTTTGGAGTGTGGTTGTGTTTATGCTAGTGAGTTGTAGCCTATGACTGCGAGTGTGTGAACTTTGGAGAGTGTTTCTGCTAGTGAGTTGTAGTCTGTGACTGCGAGTGTGTGAACTTTGGAGTGTGGGTGTGTTTCTGCTAGTGAATTGTAGCCTGTGACTGTGAGTGTGTGAACTTTGGAGTGTGGGTGTGTTTCTGCTAGTGAGTTGTAGCCTATGACTTCGAGTGTGTGAACTTAGGAGTGTGGGTGTGTTTCTGCTAGTGAGTTGTAGCCTGTGACTGCGAGTGTGTGAACTTTGGAGTGTGGGAGTGTTTCTGCTAGTGAGTTGTAGCCTGTGACTGCGAGTGTGTGAATTTTGGAGTGTGGGTGTGTTTCTGCTAGTGAGTTGTAGCTTGTGACTGCGAGTGTGTCAACTTTGGAGTGTGGGTGTGTTTCTGCTAGTGAGTTGTAGCCTGTGACTGCGAGTGTGTGAACTTTGGAGTGTGGGTGTGTTTCTGCTAGTGAGTTGTAGAATCTGACTGCGAGTGTGTGAACTTTGGAGTGTGGGTGTGTTTCTGCTAGTGAGTTGTAGCTTATGACTGCGAGTGTGTGAACTTTGGAGTGTGTTTCTGCTAGTGAGTTGTAGCCTGTAATTGTGAGTGTGTGAACTTTGGAGTGTGTTTCTACTAGTGAGCTGTAGCCTGTGACCGCGAGTGTGTGAACTTTGGAGTGGAGTGTGTTTCGGCTAGTGAGTTGTAGTCAGTGACTGTGAATGTGTGAACTTTGGAGTGTGTTTCTCTTAGTGAGTTGTAGCCTGTGACTGCGAGTGTGTGAACTTTGGAGTGGAGTGTGTTTCTGCTAGTGAGTTGTAGCCTGTGACCGCAAGTGTGTGAACTTTGGAGTATGTTTCTGCTAGTGAGTTGTAGCCTGTGACTGCAAGTATGTGAACTTTGGAGTGTGTTTCTACTAGTGAGTTGTAGCCTGTGACCGCAAGTATGTGAACTTTGGAGTGTGTTTCTACTAGTGAGTTGTAGCCTGTGACCGCAAGTGTGTGAACTTTGGAGTGTGTTTCTGCTAGTGAGTTGTAGCCTGTGACTGCAAGTATGTGAACTTTGGAGTGTGTTTCTACTAGTGAGTTGTAGCCTGTGACCGCAAGTGTGTGAACTTTGGAGTGTGTTTCTACTAGTGAGTTCTAGCCTGTGACCGCAAGTATGTGAACTTTGGAGTGTGTTTCTACTAGTGAGTTGTAGCCTGTGACCGCAAGTGTGTGAACTTTGGAGTATGTTTCTGCTAGTGAGTTGTAGCCTGTGACTGCAAGTATGTGAACTTTGGAGTGTGTTTCTACTAGTGAGTTGTAGCCTGTGACCGCAAGTGTGTGAACTTTGGAGTGTGTTTCTACTAGTGAGTTGTAGCCTGTGACCGCAAGTGTGTGAACTTTGGAGTATGTTTCTGCTAGTGAGTTGTAGCCTGTGACCGCAAGTGTGTGAACTTTGGAGTATGTTTCTGCTAGTGAGTTGTAGCCTGTGACCGCAAGTGTGTGAACTTTGGAGTATGTTTCTGCTAGTGAGTTGTAGCCTGTGACTGCAAGTGTGTGAACTTTGGAGTGTGTTTCTGCTAGTGAGTTGTAGCCTGTGACTGCGAGTGTGTGAACTTTGGAGTGTGTTTCTCTTAGTGAGTTGTAGCCTGTGACCGCGAGTGTGTGAGCTTTAAAGTGTGTTTCTCTTAGTGAGTGTAGCCTGTGACCGCGAGTGTGTGAACTTTGGAGTGTGTTTCTCTTAGTGAGTTGTAGCCTGTGACTGTGAGGGTGTGAACTTTGGAGTGTGTTTCTCTTAGTGAGTTGTAGCCTATGACTGTGAGTGTGTGAACTTTGGAGTGTGTTTCTCTTAGTGAGTTGTAGCCTATGACTGTGAGTGTGTGAACTTTGGAGTGTGTTTCTCTTAGTGAGTTGTAGCCTGTGACCGCGAGTGTGTGAACTTTGGAGTGTGTTTCTCTTAGTGAGTTGTAGCCTGTGAAGGCGAGTGTGTGAACTTTGGAGTGTGTTTCTCTTAGTGAGTTTTAGCCTATGACTGTGAGTGTGTGAACTTTGGAGTGTGTTTCTGCTAGTGAGTTGTAACCTGTGACCGCAAGTATGTGAACTTTGGAGTGTGTTTCTCCTAGTCAGTTGTAGCCTGTGACTGCGAGTGTGTGAACTTTGGAGTGTGGGTGTGTTTCTGCTAGTGAGTTGTAGCCTATAACTGCGAGTGTGTGAACTTTGGAGTGTGGGTGTGTTTCTGCGAGAGAGTTGTAGCCTATGACTGCGAGTGTGTGAACTTAGGAGTGTGGGTGTGTTTCTGCTAGTGAGTTGTAGCCTGTGACTGCGAGTGTGTGAACTTTGGAGTGTGGGTGTGTTTCTGCTAGTGAGATGTAGCCTATGACTGCGAGTGTGTGAACTTTGGAGTGTGTTTGTGCTAGTGAGTTGTAGCCTGTGACTGTGAGTGTGTGAACTTTGGAGTGTGTTTCTGCTAGTGAGCTGTAGCCTGTGACCGCGAGTGTGTGAACTTTGGAGTGGAGTGTGTTTCTGCTAGTGAGTTGTAGTCTGTGACTGTGAGTGTGTGAACTTTGGAGTGGAGTGTGTTTCTGCAAGTGAGTTGTAGCCTGTGACTGTGAGTGTGTGAACTTTGGAGAGTGTTTCTCTTAGTGAGTTGTAGCCTATGACTGTGAGTGTGTGAACTTTGGAGTGTGTTTCTCTTAGTGAGTTGTAGCCTGTGACTTCGAGTGTGTGAACTTTGGAGTGTGTTTCTCTTAGTGAGTTGTAGCCTATGACTGTGAGTGTGTGAACTTTGGAGTGTGTTTCTCTTAGTGAGTTGTAGCCTATGACTGTGAGTGTGTGAACTTTGGAGTGTGTTTCTCTTAGTGAGTTGCAGTCTGTGACTGTGAGTGTGTGAACTTTGGAGTGTGTTTCTGCTAGTGAGTTGTAGCCTGTGACCGCGAGTGTGTGTACTTTGGAGTGTGTTTCTCTTAGTGAGTTGTAGCCTGTGACTGTGAGTGTGTGAACTTTGGAGTGTGTTTCTCTTAGTGAGTTGTAGCCTGTGACCGCGAGTGTGTGAACTTTGGAGTGTGTTTCTCTTAGTGAGTTGTAGCCTATGACTGTGAGTGTTTGAACTTTGGAGTGTCTTTCTGCTAGTGAGTTGTAGCCTATGACTCAGGGTGTGTGAACTTTGGAGTATGTTTCTGCTAGTGAGTTGTAGCCTGTGACCGCGAGTGTGTGAACTTTGGAGTGTGTTTCTCTTAGTGAGTTGTAGCCTATGACTGTGAGTGTTTGAACTTTGGAGTGTCTTTCTGCTAGTGAGTTGTAGCCTATGACTCCAAGTGTGTGAACTTTGGAGTATGTTTCTGCTAGTGAGTTGTAGCCTGTGACCGCGAGTGTGTGAACTTTGGAGTGTGTTTCTCTTAGTGAGTTGTAGCCTATGACTGTGAGTGTTTGAACTTTGGAGTGTCTTTCTGCTAGTGAGTTGTAGCCTATGACTCCAAGTGTGTGAACTTTGGAGTATGTTTCTGCTAGTGAGTTGTAGCCTGTGACCGCAAGTGTGTGAACTTTGGAGTATGTTTCTGCTAGTGAGTTGTAGCCTGTGACTCCAAGTGTGTGAACTTTGGAGTGTGTTTCTCTTACTGAGTTGTAGCCTGTGACCACGAGTGTGTGAACTTTGGAGTGTGTTTCTCTTAGTGAGTTGTAGCCTGTGACCGCGAGTGTGTGAACTTTGGAGTGTGTTTCTCTTAGTGAGTTGTAGCCTATGACTGTGAGTGTTTGAACTTTGGAGTGTCTTTCTGCTAGTGAGTTGTAGCCTATGACTCCAAGTGTGTGAACTTTGGAGTATGTTTCTGCTAGTGAGTTGTAGCCTGTGACCGCAAGTGTGTGAACTTTGGAGTATGTTTCTGCTAGTGAGTTGTAGCCTGTGACTCCAAGTGTGTGAACTTTGGAGTGTGTTTCTCTTAGTGAGTTGTAGCCTGTGACCACGAGTGTGTGAACTTTGGAGTGTGTTTCTCTTACTCAGTTGTAGCCTATGACTGTGAGTGTGTGAACTTTGGAGTGTGTTTCTGCTAGTGAGTTGTAGCCTGTGACCGCAAGTGTGTGAACTTTGGAGTATGTTTCTGCTAGTGAGTTCTAGCCTGTGACTCCAAGTGTGTGAACTTTGGAGTGTGTTTCTCTTAGTGAGTTGTAGCCTGTGACCGCGAGTGTGTGAACTTTGGAGTGTGTTTCTCTTAGTGAGTTGTAGCCTGTGACTGTGAGTGTGTGAACTTTGGAGTGTGTTTCTCTTAGTGAGTTGGAGCCTGTGACCGCGAGTGTGTGAACTTTGGAGTGTGTTTCTGCTAGTGAGTTGTAGCCTGTGACTGCAAGTATGTGAACTTTGGAGTGTGTTTCTACTAGTGAGTTGTAGCCTGTGACCGCAAGTGTGTGAACTTTGGAGTGTGTTTCTACTAGTGAGTTCTAGCCTGTGACCGCAAGTATGTGAACTTTGGAGTGTGTTTCTACTAGTGAGTTGTAGCCTGTGACCGCAAGTGTGTGAACTTTGGAGTATGTTTCTGCTAGTGAGTTGTAGCCTGTGACTGCAAGTATGTGAACTTTGGAGTGTGTTTCTACTAGTGAGTTGTAGCCTGTGACCGCAAGTGTGTGAACTTTGGAGTGTGTTTCTACTAGTGAGTTGTAGCCTGTGACCGCAAGTGTGTGAACTTTGGAGTATGTTTCTGCTAGTGAGTTGTAGCCTGTGACCGCAAGTGTGTGAACTTTGGAGTATGTTTCTGCTAGTGAGTTGTAGCCTGTGACCGCAAGTGTGTGAACTTTGGAGTATGTTTCTGCTAGTGAGTTGTAGCCTGTGACTGCAAGTGTGTGAACTTTGGAGTGTGTTTCTGCTAGTGAGTTGTAGCCTGTGACTGCGAGTGTGTGAACTTTGGAGTGTGTTTCTCTTAGTGAGTTGTAGCCTGTGACCGCGAGTGTGTGAGCTTTAAAGTGTGTTTCTCTTAGTGAGTGTAGCCTGTGACCGCGAGTGTGTGAACTTTGGAGTGTGTTTCTCTTAGTGAGTTGTAGCCTGTGACTGTGAGGGTGTGAACTTTGGAGTGTGTTTCTCTTAGTGAGTTGTAGCCTATGACTGTGAGTGTGTGAACTTTGGAGTGTGTTTCTCTTAGTGAGTTGTAGCCTATGACTGTGAGTGTGTGAACTTTGGAGTGTGTTTCTCTTAGTGAGTTGTAGCCTGTGACCGCGAGTGTGTGAACTTTGGAGTGTGTTTCTCTTAGTGAGTTGTAGCCTGTGAAGGCGAGTGTGTGAACTTTGGAGTGTGTTTCTCTTAGTGAGTTTTAGCCTATGACTGTGAGTGTGTGAACTTTGGAGTGTGTTTCTGCTAGTGAGTTGTAACCTGTGACCGCAAGTATGTGAACTTTGGAGTGTGTTTCTCCTAGTCAGTTGTAGCCTGTGACTGCGAGTGTGTGAACTTTGGAGTGTGGGTGTGTTTCTGCTAGTGAGTTGTAGCCTATAACTGCGAGTGTGTGAACTTTGGAGTGTGGGTGTGTTTCTGCGAGAGAGTTGTAGCCTATGACTGCGAGTGTGTGAACTTAGGAGTGTGGGTGTGTTTCTGCTAGTGAGTTGTAGCCTGTGACTGCGAGTGTGTGAACTTTGGAGTGTGGGTGTGTTTCTGCTAGTGAGATGTAGCCTATGACTGCGAGTGTGTGAACTTTGGAGTGTGTTTGTGCTAGTGAGTTGTAGCCTGTGACTGTGAGTGTGTGAACTTTGGAGTGTGTTTCTGCTAGTGAGCTGTAGCCTGTGACCGCGAGTGTGTGAACTTTGGAGTGGAGTGTGTTTCTGCTAGTGAGTTGTAGTCTGTGACTGTGAGTGTGTGAACTTTGGAGTGGAGTGTGTTTCTGCAAGTGAGTTGTAGCCTGTGACTGTGAGTGTGTGAACTTTGGAGAGTGTTTCTCTTAGTGAGTTGTAGCCTATGACTGTGAGTGTGTGAACTTTGGAGTGTGTTTCTCTTAGTGAGTTGTAGCCTGTGACTTCGAGTGTGTGAACTTTGGAGTGTGTTTCTCTTAGTGAGTTGTAGCCTATGACTGTGAGTGTGTGAACTTTGGAGTGTGTTTCTCTTAGTGAGTTGTAGCCTATGACTGTGAGTGTGTGAACTTTGGAGTGTGTTTCTCTTAGTGAGTTGCAGTCTGTGACTGTGAGTGTGTGAACTTTGGAGTGTGTTTCTGCTAGTGAGTTGTAGCCTGTGACCGCGAGTGTGTGTACTTTGGAGTGTGTTTCTCTTAGTGAGTTGTAGCCTGTGACTGTGAGTGTGTGAACTTTGGAGTGTGTTTCTCTTAGTGAGTTGTAGCCTGTGACCGCGAGTGTGTGAACTTTGGAGTGTGTTTCTCTTAGTGAGTTGTAGCCTATGACTGTGAGTGTTTGAACTTTGGAGTGTCTTTCTGCTAGTGAGTTGTAGCCTATGACTCCAAGTGTGTGAACTTTGGAGTATGTTTCTGCTAGTGAGTTGTAGCCTGTGACCGCGAGTGTGTGAACTTTGGAGTGTGTTTCTCTTAGTGAGTTGTAGCCTATGACTGTGAGTGTTTGAACTTTGGAGTGTCTTTCTGCTAGTGAGTTGTAGCCTATGACTCCAAGTGTGTGAACTTTGGAGTATGTTTCTGCTAGTGAGTTGTAGCCTGTGACCGCGAGTGTGTGAACTTTGGAGTGTGTTTCTCTTAGTGAGTTGTAGCCTATGACTGTGAGTGTTTGAACTTTGGAGTGTCTTTCTGCTAGTGAGTTGTAGCCTATGACTCCAAGTGTGTGAACTTTGGAGTATGTTTCTGCTAGTGAGTTGTAGCCTGTGACCGCAAGTGTGTGAACTTTGGAGTATGTTTCTGCTAGTGAGTTGTAGCCTGTGACTCCAAGTGTGTGAACTTTGGAGTGTGTTTCTCTTACTGAGTTGTAGCCTGTGACCACGAGTGTGTGAACTTTGGAGTGTGTTTCTCTTAGTGAGTTGTAGCCTGTGACCGCGAGTGTGTGAACTTTGGAGTGTGTTTCTCTTAGTGAGTTGTAGCCTATGACTGTGAGTGTTTGAACTTTGGAGTGTCTTTCTGCTAGTGAGTTGTAGCCTATGACTCCAAGTGTGTGAACTTTGGAGTATGTTTCTGCTAGTGAGTTGTAGCCTGTGACCGCAAGTGTGTGAACTTTGGAGTATGTTTCTGCTAGTGAGTTGTAGCCTGTGACTCCAAGTGTGTGAACTTTGGAGTGTGTTTCTCTTAGTGAGTTGTAGCCTGTGACCACGAGTGTGTGAACTTTGGAGTGTGTTTCTCTTACTCAGTTGTAGCCTATGACTGTGAGTGTGTGAACTTTGGAGTGTGTTTCTGCTAGTGAGTTGTAGCCTGTGACCGCAAGTGTGTGAACTTTGGAGTATGTTTCTGCTAGTGAGTTCTAGCCTGTGACTCCAAGTGTGTGAACTTTGGAGTGTGTTTCTCTTAGTGAGTTGTAGCCTGTGACCGCGAGTGTGTGAACTTTGGAGTGTGTTTCTCTTAGTGAGTTGTAGCCTGTGACTGTGAGTGTGTGAACTTTGGAGTGTGTTTCTCTTAGTGAGTTGTAGCCTATGACTGTGAGTGTGTGAACTTTGGCGTGTGTTTCTCTTAGTGAGTTGGAGCCTGTGACCGCGAGTGTGTGAACTTTGGAGTGTGTTTCTCTTAGTGAGTTGTAGCCTGTGACCGCGAGTGTGTGAACTTTGGAGTGTGTTTCTCTTAGTGAGTTGTAGCCTGTGACCGCGAGTGTGTGAACTTTGGAGTGTGTTTCTCTTAGTGAGTTGTAGCCTATGACTGTGCGTGTGTGAACTTAGGAGTGTGTTTCTCTTAGTGAGTTGTAGCCTGTGACTGCGAGTGTGTGAACTTAGGAGTGTGGGTGTGTTTCTCTTAAGTGAGTTGTAGCCTGTGACTGTGAGTGTGTGAACTTTGGAGTGTGTTTCGGCTAGTGAGTTGTAGTCTGTGACTGTGAGTGTGTGAACTTTGGAGTGTATTTCGGCTAGTGAGTTGTAGCCTGTGACTGTGAGTGTGTGAACTTTGGAGTGTGTTTCGGCTAGTGAGTTGTAGCCTGTGACTGCGAGTGTGTGAACTTAGGAGTGTGGGTGTGTTTCTCTTAAGTGAGTTGTAGCCTGTGACTGTGAGTGTGTGAACTTTGGAGTGTGTTTCTCCTAGTCAGTTGTAGCCTGTGACTGCGAGTGTGTGAACTTTGGAGTGTGTTTCTCCTAGTCAGCTGTAGCCTGTGACTGCGAGTGTGTGGACGTTACAGTGTGTTTTTCCTAGTCAGTTGTAGCCTGTGAACTTTGGAATTTGTTTCTCCTAGTCCGTTGTAGCCTGTGACTGCAAGTGTGTGAACTTTGGAGTGTGTGAACTTTGGAGTGTGGGTGTGTTTCTGCTAGTGAGTTGTAGCCTATGACTGCGAGTGTGTGAACTTTGGAGTGTGGGTGTGTTTCTGCTAGTGAGTTGTAGCCTATGACTGCGAGTGTGTGAACTTTGGAGTGTGTTTGTGCTAGTGAGTTGTAGCCTGTGACTGTGAGTGTGTGAACTTTGGAGTGTGTTTCTGCTAGTGAGCTGTAGCCTGTGACCGCGAGTGTGTGAACTTTGGAGTGGAGTGTGTTTCTGCAAGTGAGTTGTAGCCTGTGACTGTGAGTGTGTGAACTTTGGAGAGTGTTTCTCTTAGTGAGTTGTAGCCTATGACTGTGAGTGTGTGAACTTTGGAGTGTGTTTCTCTTAGTGAGTTGTAGCCTGTGACTTCGAGTGTGTGAACTTTGGAGTGTGTTTCTCTTAGTGAGTTGTAGCCTGTGACCGCGAGTGTGTGTACTTTGGAGTGTGTTTCTCTTAGTGAGTTGTAGCCTGTGACTGCGAGTGTGTGAACTTTGGAGTGTGTTTCTCTTAGTGAGTTGTAGCCTGTGACTGTGAGTGTGTGAACTTTGGAGTGTGTTTCTCTTAGTGAGTTGTAGCCTGTGACCACGAGTGTGTGAACTTTGGAGTGTGTTTCTCTTAGTGAGTTGTAGCCTATGACTGTGAGTGTGTGAACTTTGGAGTGTGTTTCTGCTAGTGAGTTGTAGCCTGTGACCGCAAGTGTGTGAACTTTGGAGTATGTTTCTGCTAGTGAGTTCTAGCCTGTGACTCCAAGTGTGTGAACTTTGGAGTGTGTTTCTCTTAGTGAGTTGTAGCCTGTGACCGCGAGTGTGTGAACTTTGGAGTGTGTTTCTCTTAGTGAGTTGTAGCCTGTGACTGTGAGTGTGTGAACTTTGGAGTGTGTTTCTCTTAGTGAGTTGTAGCCTATGACTGTGAGTGTGTGAACTTTGGCGTGTGTTTCTCTTAGTGAGTTGGAGCCTGTGACCGCGAGTGTGTTAACTTTGGAGTGTGTTTCTCTTAGTGAGTTGTAGCCTGTGACCGCGAGTGTGTGAACTTTGGATTGTGTTTCTCTTAGTGAGTTGTAGATTGTGACCGCGAGTGTGTGAACTTTGGAGTGTGTTTCTCTTAGTGAGTTGTAGCCTATGACTGAGCGTGTGTGAACTTAGGAGTGTGTTTCTCTTAGTGAGTTGTAGCCTGTGACTGCGAGTGTGTGAACTTAGGAGTGTGGGTGTGTTTCTCTTAAGTGAGTTGTAGCCTGTGACTGTGAGTGTGTGAACTTTGGAGTGTGTTTCGGCTAGTGAGTTGTAGTCTGTGACTGTGAGTGTGTGAACTTTGGAGTGTATTTCGGCTAGTGAGTTGTAGCCTGTGACTGTGAGTGTGTGAACTTTGGAGTGTGTTTCGGCTAGTGAGTTGTAGTCTGTGACTGCGAGTGTGTGAACTTAGGAGTGTGGGTGTGATTCTCTTAGTGAGTTGTAGTCCGTCACTGTGAGTGTGTGAACTTTGGAGTGTGTTTCGGCTAGTGAGTTGTAGCCTGTGACTGTGAGTGTGTGAACTTTGGAGTGTGTTTCGGCTAGTGAGTTGTAGTCTGTGACTGTGAGTGTGTGAACTTTGGGGTGTATTTCGGCTACTGAGTTGTAGTCTGTGACTGCGAGTGTGTGAACTTAGGAGTGTGGGCGTGATTCTCTTAGTGAGTTGTAGCCTGTAAGTGTGTGAACTTTGGAGTGTGTTTCGGCTACTGAGTTGTAGTCTGTGACTGCGAGTGTGTGAACTTTGGAGTGCGGGTGTGTTTCTCTTAGTGAGTTGTAGTCTGTGACTATGAGTGTGTGAACTTTGGAGTGTGTTTCTGCTAGTGAGTTGTAGTCTGTGACAGTGACTGCGAGTGTGTGAACTTAGGAGTGTGTTTCTCTTAGTGAGATGTAGCCTGTGACTGCGAGTGTGTGAACTTTGGAGAGTGTTTCTGCCAGTGAGTTGTAGCCTGTGACTGTGAGTGTGTGCACTTTGGAGTGTGTGTGAGTTTCTGCTAGTGAGTTGTAGCCTATGACTGTGAGTGTGTGAACTTTGGAGTGTGGGTGTGTTTCTGCTAGTGAGTTGTAGCCTGTGAGTGTGAGTGTGTGAACTTTGGAGTGTGGGTGTGTTTATGCTAGTGAGTTGTAGCCTATGACTGTGAGTGTGTGAACTTTGGAGTGTGGTTGTGTTTATGCTAGTGAGTTGTAGCCTATGACTGCGAGTGTGTGAACTTTGGAGAGTGTTTCTGCTAGTGAGTTGTAGCCTGTGACTGCGAGTGTGTGAACTTTGGAGTGTGGGTGTGTTTCTGCTAGTGAATTGTAGCCTGTGACTGTGAGTGTGTGAACTTTGGAGTGTGGGTGTGTTTCTGCTAGTGAGTTGTAGCCTATGACTTCGAGTGTGTGAACTTAGGAGTGTGGGTGTGTTTCTGCTAGTGAGTTGTAGCCTGTGACTGCGAGTGTGTGAACTTTGGAGTGTGGGAGTGTTTCTGCTAGTGAGTTGTAGCCTGTGACTGCGAGTGTGTGAATTTTGGAGTGTGGGTGTGTTTCTGCTAGTGAGTTGTAGCTTGTGACTGCGAGTGTGTCAACTTTGGAGTGTGGGTGTGTTTCTGCTAGTGAGTTGTAGCCTGTGACTGCGAGTGTGTGAACTTTGGAGTGTGGGTGTGTTTCTGCTAGTGAGTTGTAGAATCTGACTGCGAGTGTGTGAACTTTGGAGTGTGGGTGTGTTTCTGCTAGTGAGTTGTAGCTTATGACTGCGAGTGTGTGAACTTTGGAGTGTGTTTCTGCTAGTGAGTTGTAGCCTGTAATTGTGAGTGTGTGAACTTTGGAGTGTGTTTCTACTAGTGAGCTGTAGCCTGTGACCGCGAGTGTGTGAACTTTGGAGTGGAGTGTGTTTCTGCTAGTGAGTTGTAGTCAGTGACTGTGAATGTGTGAACTTTGGAGTGTGTTTCTCTTAGTGAGTTGTAGCCTGTGACTGCGAGTGTGTGAACTTTGGAGTGGAGTGTGTTTCTGCTAGTGAGTTGTAGCCTGTGACCGCAAGTGTGTGAACTTTGGAGTATGTTTCTGCTAGTGAGTTGTAGCCTGTGACTGCAAGTATGTGAACTTTGGAGTGTGTTTCTACTAGTGAGTTGTAGCCTGTGACCGCAAGTATGTGAACTTTGGAGTGTGTTTCTACTAGTGAGTTGTAGCCTGTGACCGCAAGTGTGTGAACTTTGGAGTGTGTTTCTGCTAGTGAGTTGTAGCCTGTGACTGCAAGTATGTGAACTTTGGAGTGTGTTTCTACTAGTGAGTTGTAGCCTGTGACCGCAAGTGTGTGAACTTTGGAGTGTGTTTCTACTAGTGAGTTGTAGCCTGTGACCGCAAGTATGTGAACTTTGGAGTGTGTTTCTACTAGTGAGTTGTAGCCTGTGACCGCAAGTGTGTGAACTTTGGAGTATGTTTCTGCTAGTGAGTTGTAGCCTGTGACTGCAAGTATGTGAACTTTGGAGTGTGTTTCTACTAGTGAGTTGTAGCCTGTGACCGCAAGTGTGTGAACTTTGGAGTGTGTTTCTACTAGTGAGTTGTAGCCTGTGACCGCAAGTGTGTGAACTTTGGAGTATGTTTCTGCTAGTGAGTTGTAGCCTGTGACCGCAAGTGTGTGCACTTTGGAGTATGTTTCTGCTAGTGAGTTGTAGCCTGTGACCGCAAGTGTGTGAACTTTGGAGTATGTTTCTGCTAGTGAGTTGTAGCCTGTGACTGCAAGTGTGTGAACTTTGGAGTGTGTTTCTGCTAGTGAGTTGTAGCCTGTGACTGCGAGTGTGTGAACTTTGGAGTGTGTTTCTCTTAGTGAGTTGTAGCCTGTGACCGCGAGTGTGTGAGCTTTAAAGTGTGTTTCTCTTAGTGAGTGTAGCCTGTGACCGCGAGTGTGTGAACTTTGGAGTGTGTTTCTCTTAGTGAGTTGTAGCCTGTGACTGTGAGGGTGTGAACTTTGGAGTGTGTTTCTCTTAGTGAGTTGTAGCCTATGACTGTGAGTGTGTGAACTTTGGAGTGTGTTTCTCTTAGTGAGTTGTAGCCTATGACTGTGAGTGTGTGAACTTTGGAGTGTGTTTCTCTTAGTGAGTTGTAGCCTGTGACCGCGAGTGTGTGAACTTTGGAGTGTGTTTCTCTTAGTGAGTTGTAGCCTGTGAAGGCGAGTGTGTGAACTTTGGAGTGTGTTTCTCTTAGTGAGTTTTAGCCTATGACTGTGAGTGTGTGAACTTTGGAGTGTGTTTCTGCTAGTGAGTTGTAACCTGTGACCGCAAGTATGTGAACTTTGGAGTGTGTTTCTCCTAGTCAGTTGTAGCCTGTGACTGCGAGTGTGTGAACTTTGGAGTGTGGGTGTGTTTCTGCTAGTGAGTTGTAGCCTATAACTGCGAGTGTGTGAACTTTGGAGTGTGGGTGTGTTTCTGCGAGAGAGTTGTAGCCTATGACTGCGAGTGTGTGAACTTAGGAGTGTGGGTGTGTTTCTGCTAGTGAGTTGTAGCCTGTGACTGCGAGTGTGTGAACTTTGGAGTGTGGGTGTGTTTCTGCTAGTGAGTTGTAGCCTATGACTGCGAGTGTGTGAACTTTGGAGTGTGTTTGTGCTAGTGAGTTGTAGCCTGTGACTGTGAGTGTGTGAACTTTGGAGTGTGTTTCTGCTAGTGAGCTGTAGCCTGTGACCGCGAGTGTGTGAACTTTGGAGTGGAGTGTGTTTCTGCTAGTGAGTTGTAGTCTGTGACTGTGAGTGTGTGAACTTTGGAGTGGAGTGTGTTTCTGCAAGTGAGTTGTAGCCTGTGACTGTGAGTGTGTGAACTTTGGAGAGTGTTTCTCTTAGTGAGTTGTAGCCTATGACTGTGAGTGTGTGAACTTTGGAGTGTGTTTCTCTTAGTGAGTTGTAGCCTGTGACTTCGAGTGTGTGAACTTTGGAGTGTGTTTCTCTTAGTGAGTTGTAGCCTATGACTGTGAGTGTGTGAACTTTGGAGTGTGTTTCTCTTAGTGAGTTGTAGCCTATGACTGTGAGTGTGTGAACTTTGGAGTGTGTTTCTCTTAGTGAGTTGCAGTCTGTGACTGTGAGTGTGTGAACTTTGGAGTGTGTTTCTGCTAGTGAGTTGTAGCCTGTGACCGCGAGTGTGTGTACTTTGGAGTGTGTTTCTCTTAGTGAGTTGTAGCCTGTGACTGTGAGTGTGTGAACTTTGGAGTGTGTTTCTCTTAGTGAGTTGTAGCCTGTGACCGCGAGTGTGTGAACTTTGGAGTGTGTTTCTCTTAGTGAGTTGTAGCCTATGACTGTGAGTGTTTGAACTTTGGAGTGTCTTTCTGCTAGTGAGTTGTAGCCTATGACTCCAAGTGTGTGAACTTTGGAGTATGTTTCTGATAGTGAGTTGTAGCCTGTGACCGCGAGTGTGTGAACTTTGGAGTGTGTTTCTCTTAGTGAGTTGTAGCCTATGACTGTGAGTGTTTGAACTTTGGAGTGTCTTTCTGCTAGTGAGTTGTAGCCTATGACTCCAAGTGTGTGAACTTTGGAGTATGTTTCTGCTAGTGAGTTGTAGCCTGTGACCGCGAGTGTGTGAACTTTGGAGTGTGTTTCTCTTAGTGAGTTGTAGCCTATGACTGTGAGTGTTTGAACTTTGGAGTGTCTTTCTGCTAGTGAGTTGTAGCCTATGACTCCAAGTGTGTGAACTTTGGAGTATGTTTCTGCTAGTGAGTTGTAGCCTGTGACCGCAAATGTGTGAACTTTGGAGTATGTTTCTGCTAGTGAGTTGTAGCCTGTGACTCCAAGTGTGTGAACTTTGGAGTGTGTTTCTCTTACTGAGTTGTAGCCTGTGACCACGAGTGTGTGAACTTTGGAGTGTGTTTCTCTTAGTGAGTTGTAGCCTGTGACCGCGAGTGTGTGAACTTTGGAGTGTGTTTCTCTTAGTGAGTTGTAGCCTATGACTGTGAGTGTTTGAACTTTGGAGTGTCTTTCTGCTAGTGAGTTGTAGCCTATGACTCCAAGTGTGTGAACTTTGGAGTATGTTTCTGCTAGTGAGTTGTAGCCTGTGACCGCAAGTGTGTGAACTTTGGAGTATGTTTCTGCTAGTGAGTTGTAGCCTGTGACTCCAAGTGTGTGAACTTTGGAGTGTGTTTCTCTTAGTGAGTTGTAGCCTGTGACCACGAGTGTGTGAACTTTGGAGTGTGTTTCTCTTACTCAGTTGTAGCCTATGACTGTGAGTGTGTGAACTTTGGAGTGTGTTTCTGCTAGTGAGTTGTAGCCTGTGACCGCAAGTGTGTGAACTTTGGAGTATGTTTCTGCTAGTGAGTTCTAGCCTGTGACTCCAAGTGTGTGAACTTTGGAGTGTGTTTCTCTTAGTGAGTTGTAGCCTGTGACCGCGAGTGTGTGAACTTTGGAGTGTGTTTCTCTTAGTGAGTTGTAGCCTGTGACTGTGAGTGTGTGAACTTTGGAGTGTGTTTCTCTTAGTGAGTTGTAGCCTATGACTGTTAGTGTGTGAACTTTGGCGTGTGTTTCTCTTAGTGAGTTGGAGCCTGTGACCGCGAGTGTGTGAACTTTGGAGTGTGTTTCTCTTAGTGAGTTGTAGCCTGTGACCGCGAGTGTGTGAACTTTGGAGTGTGTTTCTCTTAGTGAGTTGTAGCCTGTGACCGCGAGTGTGTGAACTTTGGAGTGTGTTTCTCTTAGTGAGTTGTAGCCTATGACTGTGCGTGTGTGAACTTAGGAGTGTGTTTCTCTTAGTGAGTTGTAGCCTGTGACTGCGAGTGTGTGAACTTAGGAGTGTGGGTGTGTTTCTCTTAAGTGAGTTGTAGCCTGTGACTGTGAGTGTGTGAACTTTGGAGTGTGTTTCGGCTAGTGAGTTGTAGTCTGTGACTGTGAGTGTGTGAACTTTGGAGTGTATTTCGGCTAGTGAGTTGTAGCCTGTGACTGTGAGTGTGTGAACTTTGGAGTGTGTTTCGGCTAGTGAGTTGTAGTCTGTGACTGCGAGTGTGTGAACTTAGGAGTGTGGGTGTGATTCTCTTAGTGAGTTGTAGTCCGTCACTGTGAGTGTGTGAACTTTGGAGTGTGTTTCGGCTAGTGAGTTGTAGCCTGTGACTGTGAGTGTGTGAACTTTGGAGTGTGTTTCGGCTAGTGAGTTGTAGTCTGTGACTGTGAGTGTGTGAACTTTGGGGTGTATTTCGGCTACTGAGTTGTAGTCTGTGACTGCGAGTGTGTGAACTTAGGAGTGTGGGTGTGATTCTCTTAGTGAGTTGTAGCCTGTGAGTGTGTGAACTTTGGAGTGTGTTTCGGCTACTGAGTTGTAGTCTGTGACTGCGAGTGTGTGAACTTTGGAGTGCGGGTGTGTTTCTCTTAGTGAGTTGTAGTCTGTGACTATGAGTGTGTGAACTTTGGAGTGTGTTTCTGCTAGTGAGTTGTAGTCTGTGACAGTGACTGCGAGTGTGTGAACTTAGGAGTGTGTTTCTCTTAGTGAGATGTAGCCTGTGACTGCGAGTGTGTGAACTTTGGAGAGTGTTTCTGCCAGTGAGTTGTAGCCTGTGACTGTGAGTGTGTGCACTTTGGAGTGTGTGTGAGTTTCTGCTAGTGAGTTGTAGCCTATGACTGTGAGTGTGTGAACTTTGGAGTGTGGGTGTGTTTCTGCTAGTGAGTTGTAGCCTGTGAGTGTGAGTGTGTGAACTTTGGAGTGTGGGTGTGTTTATGCTAGTGAGTTGTAGCCTATGACTGTGAGTGTGTGAACTTTGGAGTGTGGTTGTGTTTATGCTAGTGAGTTGTAGCCTATGACTGCGAGTGTGTGAACTTTGGAGAGTGTTTCTGCTAGTGAGTTGTAGCCTGTGACTGCGAGTGTGTGAACTTTGGAGTGTGGGTGTGTTTCTGCTAGTGAATTGTAGCCTGTGACTGTGAGTGTGTGAACTTTGGAGTGTGGGTGTGTTTCTGCTAGTGAGTTGTAGCCTATGACTTCGAGTGTGTGAACTTAGGAGTGTGGGTGTGTTTCTGCTAGTGAGTTGTAGCCTGTGACTGCGAGTGTGTGAACTTTGGAGTGTGGGAGTGTTTCTGCTAGTGAGTTGTAGCCTGTGACTGCGAGTGTGTGAATTTTGGAGTGTGGGTGTGTTTCTGCTAGTGAGTTGTAGCTTGTGACTGCGAGTGTGTCAACTTTGGAGTGTGGGTGTGTTTCTGCTAGTGAGTTGTAGCCTGTGACTGCGAGTGTGTGAACTTTGGAGTGTGGGTGTGTTTCTGCTAGTGAGTTGTAGAATCTGACTGCGAGTGTGTGAACTTTGGAGTGTGGGTGTGTTTCTGCTAGTGAGTTGTAGCTTATGACTGCGAGTGTGTGAACTTTGGAGTGTGTTTCTGCTAGTGAGTTGTAGCCTGTAATTGTGAGTGTGTGAACTTTGGAGTGTGTTTCTACTAGTGAGCTGTAGTCTGTGACCGCGAGTGTGTGAACTTTGGAGTGGAGTGTGTTTCTGCTAGTGAGTTGTAGTCAGTGACTGTGAATGTGTGAACTTTGGAGTGTGTTTCTCTTAGTGAGTTGTAGCCTGTGACTGCGAGTGTGTGAACTTTGGAGTGGAGTGTGTTTCTGCTAGTGAGTTGTAGCCTGTGACCGCAAGTGTGTGAACTTTGGAGTATGTTTCTGCTAGTGAGTTGTAGCCTGTGACTGCAAGTATGTGAACTTTGGAGTGTGTTTCTACTAGTGAGTTGTAGCCTGTGACCGCAAGTGTGTGAACTTTGGAGTGTGTTTCTACTAGTGAGTTGTAGCCTGTGACCGCAAGTGTGTGAACTTTGGAGTGTGTTTCTACTAGTGAGTTGTAGCCTGTGACCGCAAGTGTGTGAACTTTGGAGTGTGTTTCTACTAGTGAGTTGTAGCCTGTGACCGCAAGTGTGTGAACTTTGGAGTGTGTTTCTACTAGTGAGTTGTAGCCTGTGACCGCAAGTATGTGTACTTTGGAGTGTGTTTCTACTAGTGAGTTGTAGCCTGTGACTGCAAGTATGTGAACTTTGGAGTGTGTTTCTACTAGTGAGTTGTAGCCTGTGACCGCAAGTGTGTGAACTTTGGAGTGTGTTTCTACTAGTGAGTTGTAGCCTGTGACCGCAAGTATGTGAACTTTGGAGTGTGTTTCTACTAGTGAGTTGTAGCCTGTGACTGCAAGTATGTGAACTTTGGAGTGTGTTTCTACTAGTGAGTTGTAGCCTGTGACCGCAAGTGTGTGAACTTTGGAGTGTGTTTCTACTAGTGAGTTGTAGCCTGTGACCGCAAGTGTGTGAACTTTGGAGTGTGTTTCTACTAGTGAGTTGTAGCCTGTGACCGCAAGTGTGTGAACTTTGGAGTGTGTTTCTACTAGTGAGTTGTAGCCTGTGACCGCAAGTATGTGAACTTTGGAGTGTGTTTCTGCTAGTGAGTTGTAGCCTGTGACTGCAAGTATGTGAACTTTGGAGTGTGTTTCTACTAGTGAGTTGTAGCCTGTGACCGCAAGTGTGTGAACTTTGGAGTGTGTTTCTACTAGTGAGTTGTAGCCTGTGACCGCAAGTGTGTGAACTTTGGAGTATGTTTCTGCTAGTGAGTTGTAGCCTGTGACCGCAAGTATGTGAACTTTGGAGTGTGTTTCTACTAGTGAGTTGTAGCCTGTGACCGCAAGTGTGTGAACTTTGGAGTATGTTTCTGCTAGTGAGTTGTAGCCTGTGACCGCAAGTGTGTGAACTTTGGAGTATGTTTCTGCTAGTGCGTTTTAGCCTGTGACCGCAAGTGTGTGAACTTTGGAGTATGTTTCTGCTAGTGAGTTGTAGCCTGTGACTGCAAGTGTGTGAACTTTGGAGTGTGTTTCTGCTAGTGAGTTGTAGCCTGTGACCGCAAGTGTGTGAACTTTGGAGTGTGTTTCTACTAGTGAGTTGTAGCCTGTGACCGCAAGTGTGTGAACTTTGGAGTGTGTTTCTACTAGTGAGTTGTAGCCTGTGACCGCAAGTGTGTGAACTTTGGAGTGTGTTTCTACTAGTGAGTTGTAGCCTGTGACCGCAAGTATGTGAACTTTGGAGTGTGTTTCTACTAGTGAGTTGTAGCCTGTGACCGCAAGTGTGTGAACTTTGGAGTGTGTTTCTACTAGTGAGTTGTAGCCTGTGACCGCAAGTGTGTGAACTTTGGAGTGTGTTTCTACTAGTGAGTTGTAGCCTGTGACCGCAAGTGTGTGAACTTTGGAGTGTGTTTCTACTAGTGAGTTGTAGCCTGTGACCGCAAGTGTGTGAACTTTGGAGTGTGTTTCTACTAGTGAGTTGTAGCCTGTGACCGCAAGTGTGTGAACTTTGGAGTATGTTTCTGCTAGTGAGTTGTAGCCTGTGACCGCAAGTGTGTGAACTTTGGAGTATGTTTCTGCTAGTGAGTTGTAGCCTGTGACCGCAAGTATGTGAACTTTGGAGTGTGTTTCTACTAGTGAGTTGTAGCCTGTGACCGCAAGTGTGTGAACTTTGGAGTATGTTTCTGCTAGTGAGTTGTAGCCTGTGACCGCAAGTGTGTGAACTTTGGAGTATGTTTCTGCTAGTGAGTTGTAGCCTGTGACTGCAAGTGTGTGAACTTTGGAGTGTGTTTCTGCTAGTGAGTTGTAGCCTGTGACTGCGAGTGTGTGAACTTTGGAGTGTGTTTCTCTTAGTGAGTTGTAGCCTGTGACCGCGAGTGTGTGAGCTTTAAAGTGTGTTTCTCTTAGTGAGTGTAGCCTGTGACCGCGAGTGTGTGAACTTTGGAGTGTGTTTCTCTTAGTGAGTTGTAGCCTATGACTGTGAGTGTGTGAACTTTGGAGTGTGTTTCTCTTAGTGAGTTGTAGCCTATGACTGTGAGTGTGTGAACTTTGGAGTGTGTTTCTCTTAGTGAGTTGTAGCCTGTGACCGCGAGTGTGTGAACTTTGGAGTGTGTTTCTCTTAGTGAGTTGTAGCCTGTGAACGCGAGTGTGTGAACTTTGAAGTGTGTTTCTCTTAGTGAGTTTTAGCCTATGACTGTGAGTGTGTGAACTTTGGAGTGTGTTTCTGCTAGTGAGTTATAACCTGTGACCGCAAGTATGTGAACTTTGGAGTGTGTTTCTCCTAGTCAGTTGTAGCCTGTGACTGCGAGTGTGTGAACTTTGGAGTGTGGGTGTGTTTCTGCTAGTGAGTTGTAGCCTATAACTGCGAGTGTGTGAACTTTGGAGTGTGGGTGTGTTTCTGCGAGAGAGTTGTAGCCTATGACTGCGAGTGTGTGAACTTAGGAGTGTGGGTGTGTTTCTGCTAGTGAGTTGTAGCCTGTGACTGCGAGTGTGTGAACTTTGGAGTGTGGGTGTGTTTCTGCTAGTGAGTTGTAGCCTGTGACTGCGAGTGTGTGAACTTAGGAGTGTGGGTGTGTTTCTGCTAGTGAGTTGTAGCCTGTGACTGCGAGTGTGTGAACTTTGGAGTGTGGGTGTGTTTCTGCGAGAGAGTTGTAGCCTGTGACTGCGAGTGTGTGAACTTTGGAGTGTGGGTGTGTTTCTGCTAGTGAGTTGTAGCCTATGACTGCGAGTGTGTGAACTTTGGAGTGTGTTTGTGCTAGTGAGTTGTAGCCTGTGACTGTGAGTGTGTGAACTTTGGAGTGTGTTTCTGCTAGTGAGCTGTAGCCTGTGACCGCGAGTGTGTGAACTTTGGAGTGGAGTGTGTTTCTGCTAGTGAGTTGTAGTCTGTGACTGTGAGTGTGTGAACTTTGGAGTGGAGTGTGTTTCTGCAAGTGAGTTGTAGCCTGTGACTGTGAGTGTGTGAACTTTGGAGAGTGTTTCTCTTAGTGAGTTGTAGCCTATGACTGTGAGTGTGTGAACTTTGGAGTGTGTTTCTCTTAGTGAGTTGTAGCCTGTGACTTCGAGTGTGTGAACTTTGGAGTGTGTTTCTCTTAGTGAGTTGTAGCCTATGACTGTGAGTGTGTGAACTTTGGAGTGTGTTTCTCTTAGTGAGTTGTAGCCTATGACTGTGAGTGTGTGAACTTTGGAGTGTGTTTCTCTTAGTGAGTTGCAGTCTGTGACTGTGAGTGTGTGAACTTTGGAGTGTGTTTCTGCTAGTGAGTTGTAGCCTGTGACCGCGAGTGTGTGTACTTTGGAGTGTGTTTCTCTTAGTGAGTTGTAGCCTGTGACTGCGAGTGTGTGAACTTTGGAGTGTGTTTCTCTTAGTGAGTTGTAGCCTATGACTGTGAGTGTTTGAACTTTGGAGTGTCTTTCTGCTAGTGAGTTGTAGCCTATGACTCCAAGTGTGTGAACTTTGGAGTATGTTTCTGCTAGTGATTTGTAGCCTGTGACCGCGAGTGTGTGAACTTTGGAGTGTGTTTCTCTTAGTGAGTTGTAGCCTATGACTGTGAGTGTTTGAACTTTGGAGTGTCTTTCTGCTAGTGAGTTGTAGCCTATGACTCCAAGTGTGTGAACTTTGGAGTATGTTTCTGCTAGTGAGTTGTAGCCTGTGACCGCGAGTGTGTGAACTTTGGAGTGTGTTTCTCTTAGTGAGTTGTAGCCTATGACTGTGAGTGTTTGAACTTTGGAGTGTCTTTCTGCTAGTGAGTTGTAGCCTATGACTCCAAGTGTGTGAACTTTGGAGTATGTTTCTGCTAGTGAGTTGTAGCCTGTGACCGCAAGTGTGTGAACTTTGGAGTATGTTTCTGCTAGTGAGTTGTAGCCTGTGACCGCAAGTGTGTGAACTTTGGAGTATGTTTCTGCTAGTGCGTTTTAGCCTGTGACTCCAAGTGTGTGAACTTTGGAGTATGTTTCTGCTAGTGAGTTGTAGCCTGTGACTCCAAGTGTGTGAACTTTGGAGTATGTTTCTGCTAGTGAGTTGTAGCCTGTGACTCCAAGTGTGTGAACTTTGGAGTATGTTTCTGCTAGTGAGTTGTAGCCTGTGACCGCAAGTGTGTGAACTTTGGAGTATGTTTCTGCTAGTGAGTTGTAGCCTGTGACTCCAAGTGTGTGAACTTTGGAGTGTGTTTCTGCTAGTGAGTTGTAGCCTGTTACTGCGAGTGTGTGAACTTTGGAGTGTGTTTCTGCTAGTGAGTTGCAGCCTGTTACTGCGAGTGTGTGAACTTTGGAGTGTGTTTCTGCTAGTGAGTTGTAGCCTGTTACTGCGAGTGTGTGAACTTTGGAGTGTGTTTCTGCTAGTGAGTTGTAGCCTGTTACCGCGAGTGTGTGAACTTTGGAGTGTGATTCTGCTAGAGAGTTGTAGCCTGTTACTGCGAGTGTGTGAACTTTGGAGTGTGTTTCTCTTAGTGAGTTGTAGCCTGTGACCGCGAGTGTGTGAACTTTGGAGTGTGTTTCTCTTAGTGAGTTGTAGCCTGTGACCGCAAGTGTGTGAACTTTGGAGTGTGTTTCTCTTAGTGAGTTGTAGCCTGTGACTGTGAGTGTGTGAACTTTGGAGTGTGTTTCTCCTAGTGAGTTGTAGCCTATGACTGTGAGTGTGTGAACTTTGGCGTGCGTTTCTCTTAGTGAGTTGTAGCCTGTGACTGTGAGTGTGTGAACTTTGGAGTGTGTTTCTCTTAGTGAGTTGTAGCCTATGAATGTGAGTGTGTGAACTTTGGAGTGTGTTTCTCTTAGTGAGTTGTAGCCTATGACTGTGAGTGTGTGAACTTTGGCGTGCGTTTGTCTTAGTGAGTTGTAGCCTGTGACCGCGACTGTGTGAACTTTGGAGTGTGTTTCTCTTAGTGAGTTGTAGCCTATGACTGTGAGTGTGTGAACTTTGGAGTGTGTTTCTCTTAGTGAGTTGTAGCCTATGACTGTGAGTGTGTGAACTTAGGAGTGTGTTTCTCTTAGTGAGTTGTAGCCTATGACTGTGAGTGTGTGAACTTTGGAGTGTGTTTCTGCTAGTGAGTTGTAGCCTGTGACCGCAAGTATGTGAACTTTGGAGTGTGTTTCTGCTAGTGAGTTGTAGCCCGTGACCGCAAGTGTGTGAACTTTGGAGTGTGTATCTGCTAGTGAGTTGTAGCCTGTGACCGCAGGTGTATAAACTTTGGAGTGTGTTTCTGGTAGTGAGTTGTAGCCTGTGACCGCAAGTATGTGAACTTTGGAGTGTGTTTCTCCTAGTCAGTTGTAGCCTGTGACTGCGAGTGTGTGAACTTTGGAGTGTGTTTCTCCTAGTCAGTTGTAGCCTGTGAACTTTGGAGTGTGAGTGTGTTTCTGCTAGTCAGTTGTAGCCTGTGAACTTTGGAGTGTGTGAACTTTGGAGTGTGTTTCTCCTAGTCAGTTGTAGCCTGTGTACTTTGGAGTGTGTGAACTTTGGAGTGTGTTTCTCCTAGTCAGTTGTAGCCTGTGACTGCGAGTGTGTGAACTTTGGAGTGTGTGAACTTTGGAGTGTAAGTGTGTTTGTCCTAGTCAGTTGTAGGTGACTGCGAGTGTGTGAACTTTGGAGTGTGAGTGTGTTTCTCATAGTCAGTTGTAGCCTGTGAACTTTGAGTGCGTGAACTTTGGAGTGCGTTTCTCCTAGTCAGTTGTAGCCTGTGAACTTTGGAGTGTGTTTCTCCTAGTCAGTTGTAGCCTGTGACTGCGAGTGTATGAACTTTGGAGTGTGTTTCTCCTAGTCAGTTGTAGCCTGTGAACTTTGGAGTGTATGAACTTTGGAGTGTGTTTCTCCTAGTCAGTTGTAGCCTGTGACTGCGAGTGTGTGAACTTTGGAGTGTGTATCTCCTAGTCAGTTGTAGCCTGTGAACTTTGGAGTGTGTGAACTTTGGAGTGTGTTTCTTCTAGTCAGTTGTAGCCTGTGACTGCGAGTGTGTGAACTTTGGAGTGTGTTTCTCCTAGTCAGTTGTAGCCTGTGACTGCGAGTGTGTGAACTTTGGAGTGTGAGTGTGTTTCTCCTAGTCAGTTGTAGCCTGTGACTGCGAGTGTGTGAACTTTGGAGTGTGAGTGTGTTTCTCCTAGTCAGTTGTAACCTGTGACTGCGAGTGTGTGAACTTTGGAGTGTGAGTGTGTTTCTCCTAGTCAGTTGTAGCCTGTGACTGCGAGTGTGTGAACGTTACAGTGTGTTTCTCCTAGTCAGTTGTAGCCTGTGATTGCAAGTGTGTGAACTTTGGAGTGTGTATCTCCTAGTCAGTTGTAGCCTGTGACTGCAAGTGTGTGAACTTTGTAGTGTGTTTCTCCTAGTCAGTTGTAGCCTGTGAACTTTGGAGTGTGTTTCTCCTAGTCAGTTGTAGCCTGTGACTGCGAGTGTGTGAACTTTGGAGTGTGAGTGTGTTTCTCCTAGTCAGTTGTAGCCTATGACTGTGCGTGTGTGAACTTAGGAGTGTGTTTCTCTTAGTGAGTTGTAGCCTGTGACTGCGAGTGTGTGAACTTAGGAGTGTGGGTGTGTTTCTCTTAAGTGAGTTGTAGCCTGTGACTGTGAGTGTGTGAACTTTGGAGTGTGTTTCGGCTAGTGAGTTGTAGTCTGTGACTGTGAGTGTGTGAACTTTGGAGTGTATTTCGGCTAGTGAGTTGTAGCCTGTGACTGTGAGTGTGTGAACTTTGGAGTGTGTTTCGGCTAGTGAGTTGTAGTCTGTGACTGCGAGTGTGTGAACTTAGGAGTGTGGGTGTGATTCTCTTAGTGAGTTGTAGTCCGTCACTGTGAGTGTGTGAACTTTGGAGTGTGTTTCGGCTAGTGAGTTGTAGCCTGTGACTGTGAGTGTGTGAACTTTGGAGTGTGTTTCGGCTAGTGAGTTGTAGTCTGTGACTGTGAGTGTGTGAACTTTGGGGTGTATTTCGGCTACTGAGTTGTAGTCTGTGACTGCGAGTGTGTGAACTTAGGAGTGTGGGTGTGATTCTCTTAGTGAGTTGTAGCCTGTGAGTGTGTGAACTTTGGAGTGTGTTTCGGCTACTGAGTTGTAGTCTGTGACTGCGAGTGTGTGAACTTTGGAGTGCGGGTGTGTTTCTCTTAGTGAGTTGTAGTCTGTGACTATGAGTGTGTGAACTTTGGAGTGTGTTTCTGCTAGTGAGTTGTAGTCTGTGACAGTGACTGCGAGTGTGTGAACTTAGGAGTGTGTTTCTCTTAGTGAGATGTAGCCTGTGACTGCGAGTGTGTGAACTTTGGAGAGTGTTTCTGCCAGTGAGTTGTAGCCTGTGACTGTGAGTGTGTGCACTTTGGAGTGTGTGTGAGTTTCTGCTAGTGAGTTGTAGCCTATGACTGTGAGTGTGTGAACTTTGGAGTGTGGGTGTGTTTCTGCTAGTGAGTTGTAGCCTGTGAGTGTGAGTGTGTGAACTTTGGAGTGTGGGTGTGTTTATGCTAGTGAGTTGTAGCCTATGACTGTGAGTGTGTGAACTTTGGAGTGTGGTTGTGTTTATGCTAGTGAGTTGTAGCCTATGACTGCGAGTGTGTGAACTTTGGAGAGTGTTTCTGCTAGTGAGTTGTAGCCTGTGACTGCGAGTGTGTGAACTTTGGAGTGTGGGTGTGTTTCTGCTAGTGAATTGTAGCCTGTGACTGTGAGTGTGTGAACTTTGGAGTGTGGGTGTGTTTCTGCTAGTGAGTTGTAGCCTATGACTTCGAGTGTGTGAACTTAGGAGTGTGGGTGTGTTTCTGCTAGTGAGTTGTAGCCTGTGACTGCGAGTGTGTGAACTTTGGAGTGTGGGAGTGTTTCTGCTAGTGAGTTGTAGCCTGTGACTGCGAGTGTGTGAATTTTGGAGTGTGGGTGTGTTTCTGCTAGTGAGTTGTAGCTTGTGACTGCGAGTGTGTCAACTTTGGAGTGTGGGTGTGTTTCTGCTAGTGAGTTGTAGCCTGTGACTGCGAGTGTGTGAACTTTGGAGTGTGGGTGTGTTTCTGCTAGTGAGTTGTAGAATCTGACTGCGAGTGTGTGAACTTTGGAGTGTGGGTGTGTTTCTGCTAGTGAGTTGTAGCTTATGACTGCGAGTGTGTGAACTTTGGAGTGTGTTTCTGCTAGTGAGTTGTAGCCTGTAATTGTGAGTGTGTGAACTTTGGAGTGTGTTTCTACTAGTGAGCTGTAGTCTGTGACCGCGAGTGTGTGAACTTTGGAGTGGAGTGTGTTTCTGCTAGTGAGTTGTAGTCAGTGACTGTGAATGTGTGAACTTTGGAGTGTGTTTCTCTTAGTGAGTTGTAGCCTGTGACTGCGAGTGTGTGAACTTTGGAGTGGAGTGTGTTTCTGCTAGTGAGTTGTAGCCTGTGACCGCAAGTGTGTGAACTTTGGAGTATGTTTCTGCTAGTGAGTTGTAGCCTGTGACTGCAAGTATGTGAACTTTGGAGTGTGTTTCTACTAGTGAGTTGTAGCCTGTGACCGCAAGTGTGTGAACTTTGGAGTGTGTTTCTACTAGTGAGTTGTAGCCTGTGACCGCAAGTGTGTGAACTTTGGAGTGTGTTTCTACTAGTGAGTTGTAGCCTGTGACCGCAAGTGTGTGAACTTTGGAGTGTGTTTCTACTAGTGAGTTGTAGCCTGTGACCGCAAGTGTGTGAACTTTGGAGTGTGTTTCTACTAGTGAGTTGTAGCCTGTGACCGCAAGTATGTGTACTTTGGAGTGTGTTTCTACTAGTGAGTTGTAGCCTGTGACTGCAAGTATGTGAACTTTGGAGTGTGTTTCTACTAGTGAGTTGTAGCCTGTGACCGCAAGTGTGTGAACTTTGGAGTGTGTTTCTACTAGTGAGTTGTAGCCTGTGACCGCAAGTATGTGAACTTTGGAGTGTGTTTCTACTAGTGAGTTGTAGCCTGTGACTGCAAGTATGTGAACTTTGGAGTGTGTTTCTACTAGTGAGTTGTAGCCTGTGACCACAAGTGTGTGAACTTTGGAGTGTGTTTCTACTAGTGAGTTGTAGCCTGTGACCGCAAGTGTGTGAACTTTGGAGTGTGTTTCTACTAGTGAGTTGTAGCCTGTGACCGCAAGTGTGTGAACTTTGGAGTGTGTTTCTACTAGTGAGTTGTAGCCTGTGACCGCAAGTATGTGAACTTTGGAGTGTGTTTCTGCTAGTGAGTTGTAGCCTGTGACTGCAAGTATGTGAACTTTGGAGTGTGTTTCTACTAGTGAGTTGTAGCCTGTGACCGCAAGTGTGTGAACTTTGGAGTGTGTTTCTACTAGTGAGTTGTAGCCTGTGACCGCAAGTGTGTGAACTTTGGAGTATGTTTCTGCTAGTGAGTTGTAGCCTGTGACCGCAAGTATGTGAACTTTGGAGTGTGTTTCTACTAGTGAGTTGTAGCCTGTGACCGCAAGTGTGTGAACTTTGGAGTATGTTTCTGCTAGTGAGTTGTAGCCTGTGACCGCAAGTGTGTGAACTTTGGAGTATGTTTCTGCTAGTGCGTTTTAGCCTGTGACCGCAAGTGTGTGAACTTTGGAGTATGTTTCTGCTAGTGAGTTGTAGCCTGTGACTGCAAGTGTGTGAACTTTGGAGTGTGTTTCTGCTAGTGAGTTGTAGCCTGTGACCGCAAGTGTGTGAACTTTGGAGTGTGTTTCTACTAGTGAGTTGTAGCCTGTGACCGCAAGTGTGTGAACTTTGGAGTGTGTTTCTACTAGTGAGTTGTAGCCTGTGACCGCAAGTGTGTGAACTTTGGAGTGTGTTTCTACTAGTGAGTTGTAGCCTGTGACCGCAAGTATGTGAACTTTGGAGTGTGTTTCTACTAGTGAGTTGTAGCCTGTGACCGCAAGTGTGTGAACTTTGGAGTGTGTTTCTACTAGTGAGTTGTAGCCTGTGACCGCAAGTGTGTGAACTTTGGAGTGTGTTTCTACTAGTGAGTTGTAGCCTGTGACCGCAAGTGTGTGAACTTTGGAGTGTGTTTCTACTAGTGAGTTGTAGCCTGTGACCGCAAGTGTGTGAACTTTGGAGTGTGTTTCTACTAGTGAGTTGTAGCCTGTGACCGCAAGTGTGTGAACTTTGGAGTATGTTTCTGCTAGTGAGTTGTAGCCTGTGACCGCAAGTGTGTGAACTTTGGAGTATGTTTCTGCTAGTGAGTTGTAGCCTGTGACCGCAAGTATGTGAACTTTGGAGTGTGTTTCTACTAGTGAGTTGTAGCCTGTGACCGCAAGTGTGTGAACTTTGGAGTATGTTTCTGCTAGTGAGTTGTAGCCTGTGACCGCAAGTGTGTGAACTTTGGAGTATGTTTCTGCTAGTGAGTTGTAGCCTGTGACTGCAAGTGTGTGAACTTTGGAGTGTGTTTCTGCTAGTGAGTTGTAGCCTGTGACTGCGAGTGTGTGAACTTTGGAGTGTGTTTCTCTTAGTGAGTTGTAGCCTGTGACCGCGAGTGTGTGAGCTTTAAAGTGTGTTTCTCTTAGTGAGTGTAGCCTGTGACCGCGAGTGTGTGAACTTTGGAGTGTGTTTCTCTTAGTGAGTTGTAGCCTATGACTGTGAGTGTGTGAACTTTGGAGTGTGTTTCTCTTAGTGAGTTGTAGCCTATGACTGTGAGTGTGTGAACTTTGGAGTGTGTTTCTCTTAGTGAGTTGTAGCCTGTGACCGCGAGTGTGTGAACTTTGGAGTGTGTTTCTCTTAGTGAGTTGTAGCCTGTGAACGCGAGTGTGTGAACTTTGAAGTGTGTTTCTCTTAGTGAGTTTTAGCCTATGACTGTGAGTGTGTGAACTTTGGAGTGTGTTTCTGCTAGTGAGTTATAACCTGTGACCGCAAGTATGTGAACTTTGGAGTGTGTTTCTCCTAGTCAGTTGTAGCCTGTGACTGCGAGTGTGTGAACTTTGGAGTGTGGGTGTGTTTCTGCTAGTGAGTTGTAGCCTATAACTGCGAGTGTGTGAACTTTGGAGTGTGGGTGTGTTTCTGCGAGAGAGTTGTAGCCTATGACTGCGAGTGTGTGAACTTAGGAGTGTGGGTGTGTTTCTGCTAGTGAGTTGTAGCCTGTGACTGCGAGTGTGTGAACTTTGGAGTGTGGGTGTGTTTCTGCTAGTGAGTTGTAGCCTGTGACTGCGAGTGTGTGAACTTAGGAGTGTGGGTGTGTTTCTGCTAGTGAGTTGTAGCCTGTGACTGCGAGTGTGTGAACTTTGGAGTGTGGGTGTGTTTCTGCGAGAGAGTTGTAGCCTGTGACTGCGAGTGTGTGAACTTTGGAGTGTGGGTGTGTTTCTGCTAGTGAGTTGTAGCCTATGACTGCGAGTGTGTGAACTTTGGAGTGTGTTTGTGCTAGTGAGTTGTAGCCTGTGACTGTGAGTGTGTGAACTTTGGAGTGTGTTTCTGCTAGTGAGCTGTAGCCTGTGACCGCGAGTGTGTGAACTTTGGAGTGGAGTGTGTTTCTGCTAGTGAGTTGTAGTCTGTGACTGTGAGTGTGTGAACTTTGGAGTGGAGTGTGTTTCTGCAAGTGAGTTGTAGCCTGTGACTGTGAGTGTGTGAACTTTGGAGAGTGTTTCTCTTAGTGAGTTGTAGCCTATGACTGTGAGTGTGTGAACTTTGGAGTGTGTTTCTCTTAGTGAGTTGTAGCCTGTGACTTCGAGTGTGTGAACTTTGGAGTGTGTTTCTCTTAGTGAGTTGTAGCCTATGACTGTGAGTGTGTGAACTTTGGAGTGTGTTTCTCTTAGTGAGTTGTAGCCTATGACTGTGAGTGTGTGAACTTTGGAGTGTGTTTCTCTTAGTGAGTTGCAGTCTGTGACTGTGAGTGTGTGAACTTTGGAGTGTGTTTCTGCTAGTGAGTTGTAGCCTGTGACCGCGAGTGTGTGTACTTTGGAGTGTGTTTCTCTTAGTGAGTTGTAGCCTGTGACTGCGAGTGTGTGAACTTTGGAGTGTGTTTCTCTTAGTGAGTTGTAGCCTATGACTGTGAGTGTTTGAACTTTGGAGTGTCTTTCTGCTAGTGAGTTGTAGCCTATGACTCCAAGTGTGTGAACTTTGGAGTATGTTTCTGCTAGTGAGTTGTAGCCTGTGACCGCGAGTGTGTGAACTTTGGAGTGTGTTTCTCTTAGTGAGTTGTAGCCTATGACTGTGAGTGTTTGAACTTTGGAGTGTCTTTCTGCTAGTGAGTTGTAGCCTATGACTCCAAGTGTGTGAACTTTGGAGTATGTTTCTGCTAGTGAGTTGTAGCCTGTGACCGCAAGTGTGTGAACTTTGGAGTATGTTTCTGCTAGTGAGTTGTAGCCTGTGACCGCAAGTGTGTGAACTTTGGAGTATGTTTCTGCTAGTGCGTTTTAGCCTGTGACTCCAAGTGTGTGAACTTTGGAGTATGTTTCTGCTAGTGAGTTGTAGCCTGTGACTCCAAGTGTGTGAACTTTGGAGTATGTTTCTGCTAGTGAGTTGTAGCCTGTGACTCCAAGTGTGTGAACTTTGGAGTATGTTTCTGCTAGTGAGTTGTAGCCTGTGACCGCAAGTGTGTGAACTTTGGAGTATGTTTCTGCTAGTGAGTTGTAGCCTGTGACTCCAAGTGTGTGAACTTTGGAGTGTGTTTCTGCTAGTGAGTTGTAGCCTGTTACTGCGAGTGTGTGAACTTTGGAGTGTGTTTCTGCTAGTGAGTTGCAGCCTGTTACTGCGAGTGTGTGAACTTTGGAGTGTGTTTCTGCTAGTGAGTTGTAGCCTGTTACTGCGAGTGTGTGAACTTTGGAGTGTGTTTCTGCTAGTGAGTTGTAGCCTGTTACCGCGAGTGTGTGAACTTTGGAGTGTGATTCTGCTAGAGAGTTGTAGCCTGTTACTGCGAGTGTGTGAACTTTGGAGTGTGTTTCTCTTAGTGAGTTGTAGCCTGTGACCGCGAGTGTGTGAACTTTGGAGTGTGTTTCTCTTAGTGAGTTGTAGCCTGTGACCGCAAGTGTGTGAACTTTGGAGTGTGTTTCTCTTAGTGAGTTGTAGCCTGTGACTGTGAGTGTGTGAACTTTGGAGTGTGTTTCTCCTAGTGAGTTGTAGCCTATGACTGTGAGTGTGTGAACTTTGGCGTGCGTTTCTCTTAGTGAGTTGTAGCCTGTGACTGTGAGTGTGTGAACTTTGGAGTGTGTTTCTCTTAGTGAGTTGTAGCCTATGAATGTGAGTGTGTGAACTTTGGAGTGTGTTTCTCTTAGTGAGTTGTAGCCTATGACTGTGAGTGTGTGAACTTTGGCGTGCGTTTGTCTTAGTGAGTTGTAGCCTGTGACCGCGACTGTGTGAACTTTGGAGTGTGTTTCTCTTAGTGAGTTGTAGCCTATGACTGTGAGTGTGTGAACTTTGGAGTGTGTTTCTCTTAGTGAGTTGTAGCCTATGACTGTGAGTGTGTGAACTTAGGAGTGTGTTTCTCTTAGTGAGTTGTAGCCTATGACTGTGAGTGTGTGAACTTTGGAGTGTGTTTCTGCTAGTGAGTTGTAGCCTGTGACCGCAAGTATGTGAACTTTGGAGTGTGTTTCTGCTAGTGAGTTGTAGCCCGTGACCGCAAGTGTGTGAACTTTGGAGTGTGTATCTGCTAGTGAGTTGTAGCCTGTGACCGCAGGTGTATAAACTTTGGAGTGTGTTTCTGGTAGTGAGTTGTAGCCTGTGACCGCAAGTATGTGAACTTTGGAGTGTGTTTCTCCTAGTCAGTTGTAGCCTGTGACTGCGAGTGTGTGAACTTTGGAGTGTGTTTCTCCTAGTCAGTTGTAGCCTGTGAACTTTGGAGTGTGAGTGTGTTTCTGCTAGTCAGTTGTAGCCTGTGAACTTTGGAGTGTGTGAACTTTGGAGTGTGTTTCTCCTAGTCAGTTGTAGCCTGTGTACTTTGGAGTGTGTGAACTTTGGAGTGTGTTTCTCCTAGTCAGTTGTAGCCTGTGACTGCGAGTGTGTGAACTTTGGAGTGTGTGAACTTTGGAGTGTAAGTGTGTTTGTCCTAGTCAGTTGTAGGTGACTGCGAGTGTGTGAACTTTGGAGTGTGAGTGTGTTTCTCATAGTCAGTTGTAGCCTGTGAACTTTGAGTGCGTGAACTTTGGAGTGCGTTTCTCCTAGTCAGTTGTAGCCTGTGAACTTTGGAGTGTGTTTCTCCTAGTCAGTTGTAGCCTGTGACTGCGAGTGTATGAACTTTGGAGTGTGTTTCTCCTAGTCAGTTGTAGCCTGTGAACTTTGGAGTGTATGAACTTTGGAGTGTGTTTCTCCTAGTCAGTTGTAGCCTGTGACTGCGAGTGTGTGAACTTTGGAGTGTGTATCTCCTAGTCAGTTGTAGCCTGTGAACTTTGGAGTGTGTGAACTTTGGAGTGTGTTTCTTCTAGTCAGTTGTAGCCTGTGACTGCGAGTGTGTGAACTTTGGAGTGTGTTTCTCCTAGTCAGTTGTAGCCTGTGACTGCGAGTGTGTGAACTTTGGAGTGTGAGTGTGTTTCTCCTAGTCAGTTGTAGCCTGTGACTGCGAGTGTGTGAACTTTGGAGTGTGAGTGTGTTTCTCCTAGTCAGTTGTAACCTGTGACTGCGAGTGTGTGAACTTTGGAGTGTGAGTGTGTTTCTCCTAGTCAGTTGTAGCCTGTGACTGCGAGTGTGTGAACGTTACAGTGTGTTTCTCCTAGTCAGTTGTAGCCTGTGATTGCAAGTGTGTGAACTTTGGAGTGTGTATCTCCTAGTCAGTTGTAGCCTGTGACTGCAAGTGTGTGAACTTTGTAGTGTGTTTCTCCTAGTCAGTTGTAGCCTGTGAACTTTGGAGTGTGTTTCTCCTAGTCAGTTGTAGCCTGTGACTGCGAGTGTGTGAACTTTGGAGTGTGAGTGTGTTTCTCCTAGTCAGTTGTAGCCTGTGACTGCGAGTGTGTGAACTTTGGAGTGTGTTTCTCCTAGTATGTTGTAGCCTGTGACTGCGAGTGTGTGAACTTTGGAGTGTGTTTCTTCTAGTCAGTTGTAGCCTGTAAACTTTGGAGTGTATGAACTTTGGAGTGTGTTTCTCCTAGTCAGTTGTAGCCTGTGACTGCGAGTGTGTGAACTTTGGAGTGTGTTTCTCCTAGTCAGTTGTAATCTGTGAACTTTGGAGTGTGTGAGCTTTGGAGTGTGTTTCTCCTAGTCAGTTGTAGCCTGTGACTGCGAGTGTGTGAACTTTGGAGTGTGTTTCTCCTAGTCAGTTGTAGCCTGTGACTGCGAGTGTGTGAACTTTGGAGTGTGAGTGTGTTTCTCCTAGTCAGTTGTAGCCTGTGACTGCGAGTGTGTGAACTTTGGAGTGTGAGTGTGTTTCTCCTAGTCAGTTGTACCCTGTGACTGCAAGTGTGTGAACTTTGGAGTGTGAGTGTGTTTCTCCTAGTCAGTTGTAGCCTGTGACTGCGAGTGTGTGAACGTTACAGTGTGTTTCTCCTAGTCAGTTGTAGCCTGTGATTGCAAGTGTGTGAACTTTGGAGTGTGTTTCTCCTAGTCAGTTGTAGCCTGTGACTGCAAGTGTGTGAACTTTGGAGTGTGTTTCTCCTAGTCAGTTGTAGCCTGTGAACTTTGGAGTGTGTGAACTTTGAAAGTGTGTTTCTCCTAGTCAGTTGTAGCCTGTGACTGCGAGTGTGTGAACTTTGGAGTGTGTTTCTCCTAGTCAGTTGTAGCCTGTGACTGCGAGTATGTGAACTTTGGAGTGTGAGTGTGTTTCTCGTAGTCAGTTGTAGCCTGTGACTGCGAGTGTGTGAACTTTGGAGTGTGTTTCTCCTAGTCAGTTGTAGCCTGTGACTGCGAGTGTATGAACTTTGGAGTGGGTTTCTACTAGTCAGTTGTAGCCTGTGACTGCGAGTGTGTGAACTTTGGAGTGTGAGTGTGATTCTCCTAGTCAGTTGTAGCCTGTGACTGCGAGTGTGTAAACTTTGGAGTGTGTTTCTCCTAGTCAGTTGTAGCCTGTGACTGCGAGTGTATGAACTTTGGAGTGGGTTTCTACTAGTCAGTTGTAGCCTGTGACTGCGAGTGTATGAACTTTGGAGTGGGTTTCTACTAGTCAGTTGTAGCCTGTGACTGCGAGTGTGTGAAATTTGGAGTGTGAGTGTGATTCTTCTAGTCAGTTGTAGCCTGTGACTGCGAGTGTGTGAACTTTGGAGTGTGTTTCTCCTAGTCAGTTGTAGCCTGTGACTGCGAGTGTATGAACTTTGGAGTGTGTTTCTCCTAGTAAGTTGTAGCCTGTGACTGCGAGTGTGTGAACTTTGGAGTGTGAGTGTGATTCTCCTAGTCAGTTGTAGCCTGTGACTGCGAGTGTGTGAACTTTGGAGTGCGTTTCTCCTAGTCAGTTGTAGCCTGTGACTGCGAGTGTAGAACTTTGGAGTGTGATTCTCCTAGTCAGTTGTAGCCTGTGACTGCGAGTGTATGAACTTTGGAGTGTGTTTCTCGTAGTCAGTTGTAGCCTGTGACTGCGAGTGTGTGAACTTTGGAGTGTGTTTCTCCTAGTCAGTTGTAGCCTGTGACTGCGAGTGTGTGAACTTTGGAGTATGTTTCTCCTAGTCAGTTGTAGCCTGTGAACTTTGGAGTGTGTTTCTCCTAGTCAGTTATAGCCTGTGATTGCGAGTGTGTGAACTTTGGAGTGTGTTTCTCCTAGTCAGTTGTAGCCTTTTACTGCGAGTGTGTGAACTTTGGAGTGTGTTTCTCCTAGTCAGTTGTAGCCTGTGAACTTTGGAGTGTGTTTCTCCTAGTCAGTTGTAGCCTGTGACTGCGAGTGTGTGAACTTTGGAGTGTGTTTCTCCTAGTCAGTTGTAGCCTGTGAACTTTGGAGTGTGTTTCTCCTAGTCAGTTGTAGCCTGTGACTGCGAGTGTGTGAACTTTGGAGTGTGAGTGTGTTTCTCCTAGTCAGTTGTAGCCTGTGAAATTTGGAGTGTGAGTGTGTTTCTCCTAGTCAGTTGTAGCCTGTGACTGTGAGTGTGTGAACTTTGGAGTGTGTTTCTGCTAGTGAGTTGTAGCCTGTGAACTTTGGAGTGTGTGAAGTTTGGAGTGTGTTTTCCTAGTCAGTTGTAGCCTGTGAACTTTGGAGTGTGTGAACTTTGGAGTGTGTTTCTCCTAGTCAGTTGTAGCCTGTGACTGCGAGTGTGTGAACTTTGGAGTGTAAGTGTGTTTGTCCTAGTCAGTTGTAGCCTGTGACTGCGAGTGTGTGAACTTTGGAGTGTGAGTGTGTTTTTCCTAGTCAGTTGTAGCCTGTGAACTTTGAGTGTGTGAACTTTGGAGTGCGTTTCTCCTAGTCAGTTGTAGCCTGTGAACTTTGGAGTGTATTTCTCCTAGTCAGTTGTAGCCTGTGACTGCGAGTGTGTGAACTTTGGAGTGTGTTTCTCCTAGTCAGTTGTAGCCTGTGAACTTTGGAGTGTGTTTCTCCTAGTCAGTTGTAGCCTGTGACTGCGAGTGTGTGAACTTTGGATTGTGAGTGTGTTTCTCCTGGTCAGTTGTAGCCTGTGACTGCGAGTGTGTGAACTTTGAAGTGTGAGTGTGTTTCTCCTAGTCAGTTGTAACCTGTGAATGCAAGTGTGTGAACTTTGGAGTGTGAGTGTGTTTCTCCTAGTCAGTTGTAGCCTGTGACTGCGAGTGTGTGAACGTTACAGTGTGTTTCTCCTAGTCAGTTGTAGCCTGTGATTGCAAGTGTGTGAACTTTGGAGTGTGTTTCTCCTAGTCAGTTGTAGCCTGTGACTGCAAGTGTGTGAACTTTGGAGTGTGTTTCTCCTAGTCAGTTGTAGCCTGTGAACTTTGGAGTGTGTGAACTTTGGAGTGTGTTTCTCCTAGTCAGTTGTAGCCTGTGACTGCGAGTGTGTGAACTTTGGAGTGTGTTTCTCCTAGTCAGTTGTATCCTGTGACTGCAAGTGTGTGAACTTTGGAGTGTGTTTCTCCTAGTCAGTTGTAGCCTGTGACTGCGAGTATGTGAACTTTGGAGTGTGAGTGTGTTTCTCCTAGTCAGTTGTAGCCTGTGACTGCGAGTGTGTGAACTTTGTAGTGTATTTCTCCTAGTCAGCTGTAGCCTGTGACTGCGAGTGTGTGAACGTTACAGTGTGTTTTTCCTAGTCAGTTGTAGCCTGTGAACTTTGGAATTTGTTTCTCCTAGTCAGTTGTAGCCTGTGACTGCAAGTGTGTGAACTTTGGAGTTGTTTCTCCTAGTCAGTTGTAGCCTGTGACTGCGAGTGTGTGAACTTTGGAGTGTGAGTGTGATTCTCCTAGTCAGTTGTAGCCTGTGACTGCGAGTGTGTGAACTTTGGAGTGTGTTTCTCCTAGTCAGTTGTAGCCTGTGACAGCGAGTGTATGAACTTTGGAGTGTGTTTCTCCTAGTCAGTTGTAGCCTGTGACTGCGAGTGTGTGAACTTTGGAGTGTGAGTGTGATTCTCCTAGTCAGTTGTAGCCTGTGACTGCGAGTGTGTGAACTTTGGAGTGCGTTTCTCCTAGTCAGTTGTAGCCTGTGACTGCGAGTGTATGAACTTTGGAGTGTGATTAACCTAGTCAGTTGTAGCCTGTGACTGCGAGTGTATGAACTTTGGAGTGTGTTTCTCCTAGTCATTTGTAGCCTGTGACTGCGAGTGTGTGAACTTTGGAGTGTGTTTCTCCTAGTCAGCTGTAGCCTGTGACTGCGAGTGTGTGAACTTTGGAGTATGTTTCTCCTAGTCAGTTGTAGCCTGTGAACTTTGGAGTGTGTTTCTCCTAGTCAGATATAGCCTGTGATTGCGAGTGTGTGAACTTTGGAGTGTGTTTCTCCTAGTCAGTTGTAGCCTGTTACTGCGAGTGTGTGAACTTTGGAGTGTGTTTCTCCTAGTCAGTTGTAGCCTGTGAACTTTGGAGTGTGTTTCTCCTAGTCAGTTGTAGCCTGTGACTGCGAGTGTGTGAACTTTGGAGTGTGTTTCTCCTAGTTAGTTGAAGCCTGTGACTGCGAGTGTGTGAACTTTGGAGTGTGTTTCTCCTAGTCAGTTGTAGCCTGTAAACTTTGGAGTGTGTTTCTCCTAGTCAGTTGTAGCCTGTGACTGCGAGTGTGTGAACTTTGGAGTGTGAGTGTGTTTCTCCTAGTCAGTTGTAGCCTGTGAAATTTGGAGTGTGAGTGTGTTTCTCCTAGTCAGTTGTAGCCTGTGACTGTGAGTGTGTGAACTTTGGAGTGTGTTTCTGCTAGTGAGTTGTAGCCTGTGAACTTTGGAGTGTGTGAACTTTGGAGTGTGTTTCTGCTAGTCAGTTGTAGCCTGTGACTGTGAGTGTGTGAACTTTGGAGTGTGTTTCTGCTAGTGAGTTATAGGCTGTGAACTTTGGAGTGTGTGAACTTTGGAGTGTGTTTTTCCTAGTCAGTTGTACCCTGTGACTGCCAGTGTGTGAACTTTGGAGTGTGTGAACTTTGGAGTGTGTGAACTTTGGAGTGTGTTTGTCCTAGTCAGTTGTAGCCCTTGACTGCCAGTGTGTGAACTTTGGAGTGTGTGAACTTTGGAGTGTGTGAACTTTGGAGTGTGTGAACTTTGGGGTGTGTGAACTTTGAAGTGTGTGAACTTTGGAGTGTGTTTGTCCTAGTCAGTTGTAGCCTGTGACTGCCAATGTGTGAACTTTGGGGTGTGTTTCTGCTAGTGAGTTGTAGCCTGTGACTGCGAGTGTGTAAACTTTGGAGTGTGTTTCTCCTAGTCAGTTGTAGCCTGTGACTGCGAGTGTGTGAACTTTGGAGTGTGTGAACTTTGGAGTGTGTGAACTTTGGAGTGTGTGAACTTTGGAGTGTGTTTCTCCTAGTCAGTTGCAGCCTGTGACTGCGAGTGTGTGAACTTTGGAGTGTGTTTCTCCTAGTCAGTTGTAGCCTGTGACTGCGAGTGTGTGAACTTTGGAGTGTGTTTCTCCTAGTCAGTTGTAGCCTGTGACTGCGAGTGTGTAAACTTTGGAGTGTGTTTCTGCTAGTCAGTTGTAGCCTGTGACTGCGAGTGTGTGAACTTTGGAGTGTGTTTCTCCTAGTCAGTTGTAGCCTGTGACTGCGAGTGTGTGAACTTTGGAGTGTGTTTCTCCTAGTCAGTTGTAGCCTGTGAGTGCGAGTGTGTGAACTTTGGAGTGTGTTTCTCCTAGTCAGTTGTAGCCTGTGAACTTTGGAGTATGTGAACTTTGGAGTGTGTATCCCCTAGTCAGTTGTAGCCTATGACTGCGAGTGTGTGAACTTTGGAGTGTAAGTGTGCTTCTCCTAGTCAGTTGTATCCGGTGACTGCGAGTGTGTGAACTTTGGAGTGTGAGTGTGTTTGTCCTAGTCAGTTGTAACCTGTGACTGCGAGTGTGTGAGCTTTGGAGTGTGAGTGTGTTTCTCCTAGTCAGTTGTAGCCTGTGACTGCGAGTGTGTGAACGTTACAGTGTGTTTCTCCTAGTCAGTTGTAGCCTGTGACTGCAAGTGTGTGAACTTTGGAGTGTGTTTCTCCTAGTCAGTTGTAGCCTGTGAACTTTGGAGTGTGTGAACTTTGGAGTGTGTTTCTCCTAGTCAGTTGTAGCCTGTGAACTTTGGAGTGTGTTTCTCCTAGTCAGTTGTAGCCTGTGACTTCGAGTGTGTGAACTTTGGAGTGTGAGTGTGTTTCTCCTAGTCAGTTGTAGCCTGTGACTGCGAGTGTGTGAACTTTGGAGTGTGTTTCTCCTAGTCAGTTGTAGCCTGTGAGTGCGAGTGTGTGAACTTTGGAGTGTGTTTCTCCTAGTCAGTTGTAGCCTGTGAGTGCGAGTGTGTGAACTTTGGAGTGTCAGTGTGTTTCTCCTAGTCAGTTGTAGCCTGTGACTGCGAGTGTGTGAACTTTGGAGTGTGTTTCTCCTAGTCAGTTGTAGCCTGTGACTGCGAGGGTGTGAACGTTACAGTGTGTTTTTCCTAGTCAGTTGTAGCCTGTGAACTTTGGAGTGTGTTTCTCCTAGTCAGTTGTAGCCTGTGACTGCAAGTGTGTGAACTTTGGAGTGTGTTTCTCCTAGTCAGTTGTAGCCTGTGACTGCGAGTGTGTGAACTTTGGAGTGTTTCTCCTAGTCAGTTGTAGCCTGTGACTGCGAGTGTATGAACTTTGGAGTGTGTTTCGCCTAGTCAGTTGTAGCCTGTGACTGCGAGATATGAACTTTGGAGTGTGTTTCTCCTAGTCAGTTGTAGCCTGTGACTGCGAGTGTGTGAACTTTGGAGTGTGATTCTCCTAGTCAGTTGTAGCCTGTGACTGCAAGTGTATGAACTTTGGAGTGTGTTTCTCCTAGTCAGTTGTAGCCTTTGACTGCGAGTGTATGAACTTTGGAGTGTGTTTCTCCTAGTCAGTTGTACCCTGTGACTGCGAGTGTGTGAACTTTGGAAGTGTGTTTCTCCTAGTCAGTTGTAGCGTGTGAACTTTGGAGTGTGTTTCTCCTAGTCAGTTGTAGCCTGTGACTGCGAGTGTGTGAACTTTGGAGTGTGAGTGTGTTTCTCCTAGTCAGTTGTAGCCTGTGAAATTTGGAGTGTGAGTGTGTTTCTCCTAGTCAGTTGTAGCCTGTGACTGTGAGTGTGTGAACTTTGGAGTGTGTTTCTGCTAGTGAGTTGTAGCCTGTGAACTTTGGAGTGTGTGAACTTTAAA
The DNA here is from genome assembly GCA_030765065.1 of Deroplatys truncata. Classification (NCBI taxonomy): domain Eukaryota; kingdom Metazoa; phylum Arthropoda; class Insecta; order Mantodea; family Mantidae; genus Deroplatys; species Deroplatys truncata. The sequence continues at coordinate 3,874,371 of CM060984.1, forward strand.
GTGTGTTTCTGCTAGTCAGTTGTAGCCTGTGACTGTGAGTGTGTGAACTTTGGAGTGTGTTTCTGCTAGTGAGTTGTAGCCTGTGAACTTTGGAGTGTGTGAACTTTGGAGTGTGTTTCTCCTAGTCAGTTGTAGCCTGTGACTGCCAGTGTGTGAACTTTGGAGTGTGTGAACTTTGGAGTGTGTTTCTCCTAGTCAGTTGTAGCCTGTGACTGCCAGTGTGTGAACTTTGGAGTGTGTGAACTTTGGAGTGTGTGAATTTTGGAGTGTGTGAACTTTGGAGTGTGTGAAATTTGGAGTGTGTGAGCTTTGGAGTGTGTGAACTTTGGAGTCTGTGAGCTATGGAGTGTGTTTGTCCTAGTCAGTTGTAGCCTGTGACTGCCAGTGTGTGAACTTTGGAGTGTGTGAGGTTTGGAGTGTGTTTGTCCTAGTCAGTTGTAGCCTGTGACTGCCAGTGTGTGAACTTTGGACTGTGTGAACTTTGGAGTGTGTTTGTCCTAGTCAGTTGTAGCCTGTGACTGCCAGTGTGTGAACTTTGGAGTGTGTGCTCTTTGGAGTGTTTGAACTTTGGAGTGTGTGAACTTTGGAGTGTGTGAACTTTGGGGTGTGTGAACTTTGGAGTGTGTTTGTCCTAGTCAGTTGTAGCCTGTGACTGCCAGTGTGTGAACTTTGGAGTGTGTTTCTGCTAGTGAGTTGTAGCCTGTGAACTTTGGAGTGTGTAAACTTTGGAGTGTGTTTCACCTAGTCAGTTGTAGCCTGTGACTGCCAGTGTGTGAACTTTGGGGTGTGTTTCTCCTAGTCAGTTGTAGCCTGTGACTGCCAGTGTGTGAACTTTGGAGTGTGTTTCACCTAGTCAGTTGTAGCCTGTGACTGCGAGTGTGTGAACTTTGGGGTGTGTTTCTCCTAGTGAGTTGAAGCCTATGACTGCGAGTGTGTGAACTTTGGAGTGTGAGTGTATTTCTCCTAGTCAGTTGTAGCCTGTGACTGCGAGTGTGTGAACTTTGGGGTGTGTTTCTCCTAGTCAGTTGTAGCCTGTGACTGCCAGTGTGTGAACTTTGGAGTGTGTTTCTCCTAGTGAGTTGAAGCCTATGACTGCGAGTGTGTGAACTTTGGAGTGTGAGTGTATTTCTCCTAGTCAGTTGTAGCCTGTGACTGTGAGTGTGTGAACTTTGGAGTGTGTTTCTGCTAGTGTGTTGTAGCCTGTGAACTTTGGAGTGTGTGAACTTTGGAGTGTGTTTCTGCTAGTGAGTTGTAGCCTGTAAACTTTGGAATGTGTTTCTGCTAGTGAGTTGTAGCCTGTGAACTTTGGAATGTGTTTCTGCTAGTGAGTTGTAGCCTGTGAACTTTGGAATGTGTTTCTGCTAGTCAGTTGTAGCCTGTGAACTTTGGAGTGTGTTTCTGCTAGTGAGTTGTAGCCTGTGACTGTGAGTGTGTTTCTGCTAGTGAGTTGTAGCCTGTGAACTTTGGAGTGTGTTTCTGCTAGTGAGTTGTAGCCTGTGAACTTTGGAATGTGTTTCTGCTAGTGAGTTGTAGCCTGTGAACTTTGGAATGTGTTTCTGCTAGTGAGTTGTAGCCTGTGAACTTTGGAGTGTGTTTCTGCTAGTGAGTTGTAGCCTGTGAACTTTGGAGTGTGTTTCTGCTAGTGAGTTGTAGCCTGTGAACTTTGGAATGTGTTTCTGCTAGTGAGTTGTAGCCTGTGAACTTTGGAGTGTGTTTCTGCTAGTGAGTTGTAGCCTGTGAACTTTGAGTGTGTTTCCGCTAGTCAGTTGTAGCCTGTGACTGTGAGTGTGTGAACTTTGGAGTGTGTTTCTGCTAGTGAGTTCTAGCCTGTGAACTTTGGAGTGTGTGAACTTTGGAGTGTGTTTCTGCTAGTGAGTTGTAGCCTGTGAACTTTGGAGTGTGTGAACTTTGGAGTGTGTTTCTCCTAGTCAGTTGTAGCCTGTGACTGCGAGTGTGTGAACTTTGGAGTGTGTTTCTGCTAGTGAGTTGTAGCCTGTGAACTTTGGAGTGTGTGAACTTTGGAGTGTGTTTCTGCTAGTGAGTTGTAGCCTGTGACTGCGAGTGTGTGAGCTTTGGAGTGTGTTTCTGCTAGTGAGTTGTAGCCTGTGAACTTTGGAGTGTGTTTCTGCTAGTGAGTTGTAGCCTGTGAACTTTGGAGTGTGTTTCTGCTAGTCAGTTGTAGCCTGTGAACTTTGGAGTGTGTGAACTTTGGAGTGTGTTTCTGCTAGTGAGTTGTAGCCTGTGAACTTTGGAGTGTGTTTCTGCTAGTGAGTTGTAGCCTGTGACTGCGAGTGTGTGAACTGTGGAGTGTGTTTCTGCTAGTGAGTTGTAGCCTGTGAACTTTGGAGTGTGTTTCTGCTAGTGAGTTGTAATCTGTGAACTTTGGAGTGTGTAAACTTTGGAGTGTGTTTCTCCTAGTCAGTTGTAGCCTGTGACTGCGAGTGTGTGAACTTTGGAGTGTGTTTCTGCTAGTGAGTTGTAGCCTGTGACTGCGAGTGTGTGAACTTTGGAGTGTGTTTCTGCTAGTGAGTTGTAGCCTATGACTGCGAGTGTATGAACTTTGGAGTCTGTTTCTGCTAGTGAATTGTAGCCTATGACTGCGAGTGTGTGAACTTTGGAGTGTGTTTCTGCTAGTGAGGTTAGCCTATGACTGCGAGTGTGTGAACTTTGGAGTGTGTTTCTGCTAGTGAGTTGTAGCCTGTGACTGCGAGTGTGTGAACTTTGGAGTGTGTTTCTCCTAGTCAGTTGTAGCCTGTGAACTTTGGAGTGTGTTTCTCCTAGTCAGTTGTAGCCTGTGACTGCGAGTGTGTGAACTTTGGATTGTGAGTGTGTTTCTCCTGGTCAGTTGTAGCCTGTGACTGCGAGTGTGTGAACTTTGAAGTGTGAGTGTGTTTCTCCTAGTCAGTTGTAACCTGTGAATGCAAGTGTGTGAACTTTGGAGTGTGAGTGTGTTTCTCCTAGTCAGTTGTAGCCTGTGACTGCGAGTGTGTGAACGTTACAGTGTGTTTCTCCTAGTCAGTTGTAGCCTGTGATTGCAAGTGTGTGAACTTTGGAGTGTGTTTCTCCTAGTCAGTTGTAGCCTGTGACTGCAAGTGTGTGAACTTTGGAGTGTGTTTCTCCTAGTCAGTTGTAGCCTGTGAACTTTGGAGTGTGTGAACTTTGGAGTGTGTTTCTCCTAGTCAGTTGTAGCCTGTGACTGCGAGTGTGTGAACTTTGGAGTGTGTTTCTCCTAGTCAGTTGTATCCTGTGACTGCAAGTGTGTGAACTTTGGAGTGTGTTTCTCCTAGTCAGTTGTAGCCTGTGACTGCGAGTATGTGAACTTTGGAGTGTGAGTGTGTTTCTCCTAGTCAGTTGTAGCCTGTGACTGCGAGTGTGTGAACTTTGTAGTGTATTTCTCCTAGTCAGCTGTAGCCTGTGACTGCGAGTGTGTGAACGTTACAGTGTGTTTTTCCTAGTCAGTTGTAGCCTGTGAACTTTGGAATTTGTTTCTCCTAGTCAGTTGTAGCCTGTGACTGCAAGTGTGTGAACTTTGGAGTTGTTTCTCCTAGTCAGTTGTAGCCTGTGACTGCGAGTGTGTGAACTTTGGAGTGTGAGTGTGATTCTCCTAGTCAGTTGTAGCCTGTGACTGCGAGTGTGTGAACTTTGGAGTGTGTTTCTCCTAGTCAGTTGTAGCCTGTGACAGCGAGTGTATGAACTTTGGAGTGTGTTTCTCCTAGTCAGTTGTAGCCTGTGACTGCGAGTGTGTGAACTTTGGAGTGTGAGTGTGATTCTCCTAGTCAGTTGTAGCCTGTGACTGCGAGTGTGTGAACTTTGGAGTGCGTTTCTCCTAGTCAGTTGTAGCCTGTGACTGCGAGTGTATGAACTTTGGAGTGTGATTAACCTAGTCAGTTGTAGCCTGTGACTGCGAGTGTATGAACTTTGGAGTGTGTTTCTCCTAGTCATTTGTAGCCTGTGACTGCGAGTGTGTGAACTTTGGAGTGTGTTTCTCCTAGTCAGCTGTAGCCTGTGACTGCGAGTGTGTGAACTTTGGAGTATGTTTCTCCTAGTCAGTTGTAGCCTGTGAACTTTGGAGTGTGTTTCTCCTAGTCAGATATAGCCTGTGATTGCGAGTGTGTGAACTTTGGAGTGTGTTTCTCCTAGTCAGTTGTAGCCTGTTACTGCGAGTGTGTGAACTTTGGAGTGTGTTTCTCCTAGTCAGTTGTAGCCTGTGAACTTTGGAGTGTGTTTCTCCTAGTCAGTTGTAGCCTGTGACTGCGAGTGTGTGAACTTTGGAGTGTGTTTCTCCTAGTTAGTTGAAGCCTGTGACTGCGAGTGTGTGAACTTTGGAGTGTGTTTCTCCTAGTCAGTTGTAGCCTGTAAACTTTGGAGTGTGTTTCTCCTAGTCAGTTGTAGCCTGTGACTGCGAGTGTGTGAACTTTGGAGTGTGAGTGTGTTTCTCCTAGTCAGTTGTAGCCTGTGAAATTTGGAGTGTGAGTGTGTTTCTCCTAGTCAGTTGTAGCCTGTGACTGTGAGTGTGTGAACTTTGGAGTGTGTTTCTGCTAGTGAGTTGTAGCCTGTGAACTTTGGAGTGTGTGAACTTTGGAGTGTGTTTCTGCTAGTCAGTTGTAGCCTGTGACTGTGAGTGTGTGAACTTTGGAGTGTGTTTCTGCTAGTGAGTTATAGGCTGTGAACTTTGGAGTGTGTGAACTTTGGAGTGTGTTTTTCCTAGTCAGTTGTACCCTGTGACTGCCAGTGTGTGAACTTTGGAGTGTGTGAACTTTGGAGTGTGTGAACTTTGGAGTGTGTTTGTCCTAGTCAGTTGTAGCCCTTGACTGCCAGTGTGTGAACTTTGGAGTGTGTGAACTTTGGAGTGTGTGAACTTTGGAGTGTGTGAACTTTGGGGTGTGTGAACTTTGAAGTGTGTGAACTTTGGAGTGTGTTTGTCCTAGTCAGTTGTAGCCTGTGACTGCCAATGTGTGAACTTTGGGGTGTGTTTCTGCTAGTGAGTTGTAGCCTGTGACTGCGAGTGTGTAAACTTTGGAGTGTGTTTCTCCTAGTCAGTTGTAGCCTGTGACTGCGAGTGTGTGAACTTTGGAGTGTGTGAACTTTGGAGTGTGTGAACTTTGGAGTGTGTGAACTTTGGAGTGTGTTTCTCCTAGTCAGTTGCAGCCTGTGACTGCGAGTGTGTGAACTTTGGAGTGTGTTTCTCCTAGTCAGTTGTAGCCTGTGACTGCGAGTGTGTGAACTTTGGAGTGTGTTTCTCCTAGTCAGTTGTAGCCTGTGACTGCGAGTGTGTAAACTTTGGAGTGTGTTTCTGCTAGTCAGTTGTAGCCTGTGACTGCGAGTGTGTGAACTTTGGAGTGTGTTTCTCCTAGTCAGTTGTAGCCTGTGACTGCGAGTGTGTGAACTTTGGAGTGTGTTTCTCCTAGTCAGTTGTAGCCTGTGAGTGCGAGTGTGTGAACTTTGGAGTGTGTTTCTCCTAGTCAGTTGTAGCCTGTGAACTTTGGAGTATGTGAACTTTGGAGTGTGTATCCCCTAGTCAGTTGTAGCCTATGACTGCGAGTGTGTGAACTTTGGAGTGTAAGTGTGCTTCTCCTAGTCAGTTGTATCCGGTGACTGCGAGTGTGTGAACTTTGGAGTGTGAGTGTGTTTGTCCTAGTCAGTTGTAACCTGTGACTGCGAGTGTGTGAGCTTTGGAGTGTGAGTGTGTTTCTCCTAGTCAGTTGTAGCCTGTGACTGCGAGTGTGTGAACGTTACAGTGTGTTTCTCCTAGTCAGTTGTAGCCTGTGACTGCAAGTGTGTGAACTTTGGAGTGTGTTTCTCCTAGTCAGTTGTAGCCTGTGAACTTTGGAGTGTGTGAACTTTGGAGTGTGTTTCTCCTAGTCAGTTGTAGCCTGTGAACTTTGGAGTGTGTTTCTCCTAGTCAGTTGTAGCCTGTGACTTCGAGTGTGTGAACTTTGGAGTGTGAGTGTGTTTCTCCTAGTCAGTTGTAGCCTGTGACTGCGAGTGTGTGAACTTTGGAGTGTGTTTCTCCTAGTCAGTTGTAGCCTGTGAGTGCGAGTGTGTGAACTTTGGAGTGTGTTTCTCCTAGTCAGTTGTAGCCTGTGAGTGCGAGTGTGTGAACTTTGGAGTGTCAGTGTGTTTCTCCTAGTCAGTTGTAGCCTGTGACTGCGAGTGTGTGAACTTTGGAGTGTGTTTCTCCTAGTCAGTTGTAGCCTGTGACTGCGAGGGTGTGAACGTTACAGTGTGTTTTTCCTAGTCAGTTGTAGCCTGTGAACTTTGGAGTGTGTTTCTCCTAGTCAGTTGTAGCCTGTGACTGCAAGTGTGTGAACTTTGGAGTGTGTTTCTCCTAGTCAGTTGTAGCCTGTGACTGCGAGTGTGTGAACTTTGGAGTGTTTCTCCTAGTCAGTTGTAGCCTGTGACTGCGAGTGTATGAACTTTGGAGTGTGTTTCGCCTAGTCAGTTGTAGCCTGTGACTGCGAGATATGAACTTTGGAGTGTGTTTCTCCTAGTCAGTTGTAGCCTGTGACTGCGAGTGTGTGAACTTTGGAGTGTGATTCTCCTAGTCAGTTGTAGCCTGTGACTGCAAGTGTATGAACTTTGGAGTGTGTTTCTCCTAGTCAGTTGTAGCCTTTGACTGCGAGTGTATGAACTTTGGAGTGTGTTTCTCCTAGTCAGTTGTACCCTGTGACTGCGAGTGTGTGAACTTTGGAAGTGTGTTTCTCCTAGTCAGTTGTAGCGTGTGAACTTTGGAGTGTGTTTCTCCTAGTCAGTTGTAGCCTGTGACTGCGAGTGTGTGAACTTTGGAGTGTGAGTGTGTTTCTCCTAGTCAGTTGTAGCCTGTGAAATTTGGAGTGTGAGTGTGTTTCTCCTAGTCAGTTGTAGCCTGTGACTGTGAGTGTGTGAACTTTGGAGTGTGTTTCTGCTAGTGAGTTGTAGCCTGTGAACTTTGGAGTGTGTGAACTTTAAAGTGTGTTTCTGCTAGTCAGTTGTAGCCTGTGACTGTGAGTGTGTGAACTTTGGAGTGTGTTTCTGCTAGTGAGTTGTAGCCTGTGAACTTTGGAGTGTGTGAACTTTGGAGTGTGTTTCTCCTAGTCAGTTGTAGCCTGTGACTGCCAGTGTGTGAACTTTGGAGTGTGTGAACTTTGGAGTGTGTTTCTCCTAGTCAGTTGTAGCCTGTGACTGCCAGTGTGTGAACTTTGGAGTGTGTGAACTTTGGAGTGTGTGAATTTTGGAGTGTGTGAACTTTGGAGTGTGTGAAATTTGGAGTGTGTGAGCTTTGGAGTGTGTGAACTTTGGAGTCTGTGAGCTATGGAGTGTGTTTGTCCTAGTCAGTTGTAGCCTGTGACTGCCAGTGTGTGAACTTTGGAGTGTGTGAGGTTTGGAGTGTGTTTGTCCTAGTCAGTTGTAGCCTGTGACTGCCAGTGTGTGAACTTTGGACTGTGTGAACTTTGGAGTGTGTTTGTCCTAGTCAGTTGTAGCCTGTGACTGCCAGTGTGTGAACTTTGGAGTGTGTGCTCTTTGGAGTGTTTGAACTTTGGAGTGTGTGAACTTTGGAGTGTGTGAACTTTGGGGTGTGTGAACTTTGGAGTGTGTTTGTCCTAGTCAGTTGTAGCCTGTGACTGCCAGTGTGTGAACTTTGGAGTGTGTTTCTGCTAGTGAGTTGTAGCCTGTGAACTTTGGAGTGTGTAAACTTTGGAGTGTGTTTCACCTAGTCAGTTGTAGCCTGTGACTGCCAGTGTGTGAACTTTGGGGTGTGTTTCTCCTAGTCAGTTGTAGCCTGTGACTGCCAGTGTGTGAACTTTGGAGTGTGTTTCACCTAGTCAGTTGTAGCCTGTGACTGCGAGTGTGTGAACTTTGGGGTGTGTTTCTCCTAGTGAGTTGAAGCCTATGACTGCGAGTGTGTGAACTTTGGAGTGTGAGTGTATTTCTCCTAGTCAGTTGTAGCCTGTGACTGCGAGTGTGTGAACTTTGGGGTGTGTTTCTCCTAGTCAGTTGTAGCCTGTGACTGCCAGTGTGTGAACTTTGGAGTGTGTTTCTCCTAGTGAGTTGAAGCCTATGACTGCGAGTGTGTGAACTTTGGAGTGTGAGTGTATTTCTCCTAGTCAGTTGTAGCCTGTGACTGTGAGTGTGTGAACTTTGGAGTGTGTTTCTGCTAGTGTGTTGTAGCCTGTGAACTTTGGAGTGTGTGAACTTTGGAGTGTGTTTCTGCTAGTGAGTTGTAGCCTGTAAACTTTGGAATGTGTTTCTGCTAGTGAGTTGTAGCCTGTGAACTTTGGAATGTGTTTCTGCTAGTGAGTTGTAGCCTGTGAACTTTGGAATGTGTTTCTGCTAGTCAGTTGTAGCCTGTGAACTTTGGAGTGTGTTTCTGCTAGTGAGTTGTAGCCTGTGACTGTGAGTGTGTTTCTGCTAGTGAGTTGTAGCCTGTGAACTTTGGAGTGTGTTTCTGCTAGTGAGTTGTAGCCTGTGAACTTTGGAATGTGTTTCTGCTAGTGAGTTGTAGCCTGTGAACTTTGGAATGTGTTTCTGCTAGTGAGTTGTAGCCTGTGAACTTTGGAGTGTGTTTCTGCTAGTGAGTTGTAGCCTGTGAACTTTGGAGTGTGTTTCTGCTAGTGAGTTGTAGCCTGTGAACTTTGGAATGTGTTTCTGCTAGTGAGTTGTAGCCTGTGAACTTTGGAGTGTGTTTCTGCTAGTGAGTTGTAGCCTGTGAACTTTGAGTGTGTTTCCGCTAGTCAGTTGTAGCCTGTGACTGTGAGTGTGTGAACTTTGGAGTGTGTTTCTGCTAGTGAGTTCTAGCCTGTGAACTTTGGAGTGTGTGAACTTTGGAGTGTGTTTCTGCTAGTGAGTTGTAGCCTGTGAACTTTGGAGTGTGTGAACTTTGGAGTGTGTTTCTCCTAGTCAGTTGTAGCCTGTGACTGCGAGTGTGTGAACTTTGGAGTGTGTTTCTGCTAGTGAGTTGTAGCCTGTGAACTTTGGAGTGTGTGAACTTTGGAGTGTGTTTCTGCTAGTGAGTTGTAGCCTGTGACTGCGAGTGTGTGAGCTTTGGAGTGTGTTTCTGCTAGTGAGTTGTAGCCTGTGAACTTTGGAGTGTGTTTCTGCTAGTGAGTTGTAGCCTGTGAACTTTGGAGTGTGTTTCTGCTAGTCAGTTGTAGCCTGTGAACTTTGGAGTGTGTGAACTTTGGAGTGTGTTTCTGCTAGTGAGTTGTAGCCTGTGAACTTTGGAGTGTGTTTCTGCTAGTGAGTTGTAGCCTGTGACTGCGAGTGTGTGAACTGTGGAGTGTGTTTCTGCTAGTGAGTTGTAGCCTGTGAACTTTGGAGTGTGTTTCTGCTAGTGAGTTGTAATCTGTGAACTTTGGAGTGTGTAAACTTTGGAGTGTGTTTCTCCTAGTCAGTTGTAGCCTGTGACTGCGAGTGTGTGAACTTTGGAGTGTGTTTCTGCTAGTGAGTTGTAGCCTGTGACTGCGAGTGTGTGAACTTTGGAGTGTGTTTCTGCTAGTGAGTTGTAGCCTATGACTGCGAGTGTATGAACTTTGGAGTCTGTTTCTGCTAGTGAATTGTAGCCTATGACTGCGAGTGTGTGAACTTTGGAGTGTGTTTCTGCTAGTGAGGTTAGCCTATGACTGCGAGTGTGTGAACTTTGGAGTGTGTTTCTGCTAGTGAGTTGTAGCCTGTGACTGCGAGTGTGTGAACTTTGGAGTGTGTTTCTGCTAGTGAGTTGTAGCCTATGACTGCGAGTGTGTGAACTTCGGAGTGTGTTTCTCCTAGTCAGTTGTAGCCTGTGACTGTGAGTGTGTGAACCTTGGAGTGTGTTTCTCCTAGTCAGTTGTAGCCTGTGACTGTGAGTGTGTGAACTTTGGAGTGTGTTTCTGCTAGTGAGTTGTAGCCTGTGACTGAGTGTGTGAACTTTGGAGTGTGTTTCTCCTAGTCAGTTGTAGCCTGTGACTGTGAGTGTGTGAACTTTGGAGTGTGGTTCTCCTACTCAGTTGTAGCCTGTGACTGTGAGTGTGTTTCTGCTAGTGAGTTGTAGCCTGTGACTGTGAGTGTGTGAACTTTGGAGTGTGTTTCTCCTAGTCAGTTGTAGCCTGTGACTGTGAGTGTGTTTCTGCTAGTCAGTTGTAGCCTGTGACTGCGAGTGTGTGAACTTTGGAGTGTGTTTCTCCTAGTCAGTTGTAGCCTGTGACTGCCAGTGTGTGAACTTTGGAGTGTGTTTCTGCTAGTGAGTTGTAGCCTATGACTGCGAGTGTGTGAACTTTGGAGTGTGTTTCTCCTAGTCAGTTGTAGCCTGTGACTGTGAGTGTGTTTCTGCTAGTCAGTTGTAGCCTGTGACTGCGAGTGTGTGAACTTTGGAGTGTGTTTCTCCTAGTCAGTTGTAGCCTGTGACTGCCAGTGTGTGAACTTTGGTGTGTGTTTCTGCTAGTGAGTTGTAGCCTATGACTGCGAGTGTGTGAACTTTGGAGTGTGTTTCTCCTAGTCAGTTGTAGCCTGTGACTGTGAGTGTGTTTCTGCTAGTCAGTTGTAGCCTGTGACTGCGAGTGTGTGAACTTTGGAGTGTGTTTCTCCTAGTCAGTTGTAGCCTGTGACTGCCAGTGTGTGAACTTTGGAGTGTGTTTATGCTAGTGAGTTGTAGCCTATGACTGCGAGTGTGTAAACTTTGGAGTGTGTTTCTCCTAGTCAATTGTAGCCTGTGACTGCCATTGTGTGAACTTTGGAGTGTGTTTCTGCTAGTGAGTTGTAGCCTGTGACTGGGAGTGTGTGAACTTGGGAGTGTGTTTCTCCTAGTCAGTTGTAACCTGTGACTGCCAGTAGGTGAACTTTGGAGTGTGTTTCTGCTAGTGAGTTGTAGCCTGTGACTGCCAGTGTGTGAACTTTGGAGTGTGTTTCTCCTAGTCAGTTGTAGCCTGTGACTGCCAGTGTGTGAACTTTGGAGTGTGTTTCTGCTAGTGAGTTGTAGCCTATGACTGCCAGTGTGTGAACTTTGGAGTGTGTTTCTGCTAGTGAGTTGTAGCCTATGACTGCCAGTGTGTGAACTATGGAGTGTGAGTGTGTTTCTCCTAGTCAGTTGTAGCCTGTGACTGCGAGTGTGTGAACTTTGGAGTGTGAGTGTGTTTCTGCTAGTCAGTTGTAGTCTGTGACTGCCAGTGTGTGAACTTTGGAGTGTGAGTGTGTTTCTCCTAGTCAGTTGTAGCCTGTGACTGCGAGTGTGTGAACTTTGGGGTGTGTCTGTGCTAGTGAGTTGTAGCCTTTGACTGCGAGTGTGTGAACTTTGGAGTGTGTTTGTGCTAGTGAGTTGTAACCTATGACTGCGAGTGTGTGAACTTTGGAGTGTGTTTCTGCTAGTCAGTTGTAGCCTATGACTGCGAGTGTGAGAACTTTGGAGTGTGTTTCTCCTAGTGAGTTGTAGCCTATGACTGCGAGTGTGTGAACTTTGGAGTGTGTTTCTCCTAGTGAGTTGTAGCCTATGACTGCGAGTGTGTGAACTTTGTAGTGTGTTTCTCCTAGTCAGTTGTAGCCTGTGACTGTGAGTGTGTGAACTTTGGAGTGTGTTTCTGCTAGTGAGTTGTAGCCTATGACTGCGAGTGTGTGAACTTTGTAGTGTGTTTCTCCTAGTCAGTTGTAGCCTGTGACTGTGAGTGTGTGAACTTTGGAGTGTGTTTCTCCTAGTGAGTTGTAGCCTATGACTGCGAGTGTGTGAACTTTGTAGTGTGTTTCTCCTAGTCAGTTGTAGCCTGTGACTGTGAGTGTGTGAACTATGGAGTGTGTTTCTGCTAGTGAGTTGTAGCCTGTGACTGTGAGTGTGTGAACTTTGAGTGTGTTTCTGCTAGTGAGTTGTAGCCTATGACTGTGAGTGTATCAACTTTGGAGTGTGTTTCTGCTAGTGAGCTGTAGCCTATGACTGAGTGTGTGTGAACTTTGGAGTGTGTTTCTCCTAGTGAGTTGTAGCCTATGACTGCGAGTGTGTGAACTTTGTAGTGTGTTTCTCCTAGTCAGTTGTAGCCTGTGACTGTGAGTGTGTGAACTTTGGAGTGTGTTTCTGCTAGTGAGTTGTAGCCTATGACTGTGAGTGAGTGAACTTTGGAGTGTGTTTCTGCTAGTGAGTTGTAGCCTGTGACTGTGAGTGTGTGAACTTTGGAGTGTGTTTCTGCTAGTGAGTTGTAGCCTATGACTGTGAGTGTGTGAACTTTGGAGTGTGTTTCTGCTAGTGAGTTGTAGCCTGTGACTGTGAGTGTGTGAACTTTGGAGTGTGTTTCTCCTAGTCAATTGTAGCCTGTGACTGCCATTGTGTGAACTTTGGAGTGTGTTTCTGCTAGTGAGTTGTAGCCTGTGACTGTGAGTGTGTGAACTTTGGAGTGTGTTTCTGCTAGTGAGTTGTAGCCTGTGACTGTGAGTGTGTGAACTTTGGAGTGTGTTTCTCCTAGTCAGTTGTAGCCTATGACTGTGAGTGTGTGAACTTTGGAGTGTGTTTCTGCTAGTGAGTTGTAGCCTATGACTGCGAGTGTGTAAACTTTGGAGTGTGTTTCTCCTAGTCAATTGTAGCCTGTGACTGCCATTGTGTGAACTTTGGAGTGTGTTTCTGCTAGTGAGTTGTAGCCTGTGACTGTGAGTGTGTGAACTTTGGAGTGTGTTTCTCCTAGTCAGTTGTAGCCTGTGACTGCCAGTGTGTGAACTTTGGAGTGTGTTTCTGCTAGTGAGTTGTAGCCTATGACTGCTACTGTGTGAACTTTGGAGTGTGTTTCTGCTAGTGAGTTGTAGCCTATGACTGCCAGTGTGTGAACTTTGGAGTGTGTTTCTGCTAGTGAGTTGTAGCCTATGACTGCCAGTGTGTGAACTTTGGAGTGTGTTTCTCCTAGTCAGTTGTAGCCTTTTACTGCGAGTGTGTGAACTTTGGAGTGTGTTTCTCCTAGTCAGTTGTAGCCTGTGAACTTTGGAGTGTGTTTCTCCTAGTCAGTTGTAGCCTGTGACTGCGAGTGTGTGAACTTTGGAGTGTGTTTCTCCTAGTCAGTTGTAGCCTGTGAACTTTGGAGTGTGTTTCTCCTAGTCAGTTGTAGCCTGTGACTGCGAGTGTGTGAACTTTGGAGTGTGAGTGTGTTTCTCCTAGTCAGTTGTAGCCTGTGAAATTTGGAGTGTGAGTGTGTTTCTCCTAGTCAGTTGTAGCCTGTGACTGTGAGTGTATGAACTTTGGAGTGTGTTTCTGCTAGTGAGTTGTAGCCTGTGAACTTTGGAGTGTGTGAAGTTTGGAGTGTGTTTTCCTAGTCAGTTGTAGCCTGTGAACTTTGGAGTGTGTGAACTTTGGAGTGTGTTTCTCCTAGTCAGTTGTAGCCTGTGACTGCGAGTGTGTGAACTTTGGAGTGTAAGTGTGTTTGTCCTAGTCAGTTGTAGCCTGTGACTGCGAGTGTGTGAACTTTGGAGTGTGAGTGTGTTTTTCCTAGTCAGTTGTAGCCTGTGAACTTTGAGTGTGTGAACTTTGGAGTGCGTTTCTCCTAGTCAGTTGTAGCCTGTGAACTTTGGAGTGTATTTCTCCTAGTCAGTTGTAGCCTGTGACTGCGAGTGTGTGAACTTTGGAGTGTGTTTCTCCTAGTCAGTTGTAGCCTGTGAACTTTGGAGTGTGTTTCTCCTAGTCAGTTGTAGCCTGTGACTGCGAGTGTGTGAACTTTGGATTGTGAGTGTGTTTCTCCTGGTCAGTTGTAGCCTGTGACTGCGAGTGTGTGAACTTTGAAGTGTGAGTGTGTTTCTCCTAGTCAGTTGTAACCTGTGAATGCAAGTGTGTGAACTTTGGAGTGTGAGTGTGTTTCTCCTAGTCAGTTGTAGCCTGTGACTGCGAGTGTGTGAACGTTACAGTGTGTTTCTCCTAGTCAGTTGTAGCCTGTGATTGCAAGTGTGTGAACTTTGGAGTGTGTTTCTCCTAGTCAGTTGTAGCCTGTGACTGCAAGTGTGTGAACTTTGGAGTGTGTTTCTCCTAGTCAGTTGTAGCCTGTGAACTTTGGAGTGTGTGAACTTTGGAGTGTGTTTCTCCTAGTCAGTTGTAGCCTGTGACTGCGAGTGTGTGAACTTTGGAGTGTGTTTCTCCTAGTCAGTTGTATCCTGTGACTGCAAGTGTGTGAACTTTGGAGTGTGTTTCTCCTAGTCAGTTGTAGCCTGTGACTGCGAGTATGTGAACTTTGGAGTGTGAGTGTGTTTCTCCTAGTCAGTTGTAGCCTGTGACTGCGAGTGTGTGAACTTTGTAGTGTATTTCTCCTAGTCAGCTGTAGCCTGTGACTGCGAGTGTGTGAACGTTACAGTGTGTTTTTCCTAGTCAGTTGTAGCCTGTGAACTTTGGAATTTGTTTCTCCTAGTCAGTTGTAGCCTGTGACTGCAAGTGTGTGAACTTTGGAGTTGTTTCTCCTAGTCAGTTGTAGCCTGTGACTGCGAGTGTGTGAACTTTGGAGTGTGAGTGTGATTCTCCTAGTCAGTTGTAGCCTGTGACTGCGAGTGTGTGAACTTTGGAGTGTGTTTCTCCTAGTCAGTTGTAGCCTGTGACAGCGAGTGTATGAACTTTGGAGTGTGTTTCTCCTAGTCAGTTGTAGCCTGTGACTGCGAGTGTGTGAACTTTGGAGTGTGAGTGTGATTCTCCTAGTCAGTTGTAGCCTGTGACTGCGAGTGTGTGAACTTTGGAGTGCGTTTCTCCTAGTCAGTTGTAGCCTGTGACTGCGAGTGTATGAACTTTGGAGTGTGATTAACCTAGTCAGTTGTAGCCTGTGACTGCGAGTGTATGAACTTTGGAGTGTGTTTCTCCTAGTCATTTGTAGCCTGTGACTGCGAGTGTGTGAACTTTGGAGTGTGTTTCTCCTAGTCAGCTGTAGCCTGTGACTGCGAGTGTGTGAACTTTGGAGTATGTTTCTCCTAGTCAGTTGTAGCCTGTGAACTTTGGAGTGTGTTTCTCCTAGTCAGATATAGCCTGTGATTGCGAGTGTGTGAACTTTGGAGTGTGTTTCTCCTAGTCAGTTGTAGCCTGTTACTGCGAGTGTGTGAACTTTGGAGTGTGTTTCTCCTAGTCAGTTGTAGCCTGTGAACTTTGGAGTGTGTTTCTCCTAGTCAGTTGTAGCCTGTGACTGCGAGTGTGTGAACTTTGGAGTGTGTTTCTCCTAGTTAGTTGAAGCCTGTGACTGCGAGTGTGTGAACTTTGGAGTGTGTTTCTCCTAGTCAGTTGTAGCCTGTAAACTTTGGAGTGTGTTTCTCCTAGTCAGTTGTAGCCTGTGACTGCGAGTGTGTGAACTTTGGAGTGTGAGTGTGTTTCTCCTAGTCAGTTGTAGCCTGTGAAATTTGGAGTGTGAGTGTGTTTCTCCTAGTCAGTTGTAGCCTGTGACTGTGAGTGTGTGAACTTTGGAGTGTGTTTCTGCTAGTGAGTTGTAGCCTGTGAACTTTGGAGTGTGTGAACTTTGGAGTGTGTTTCTGCTAGTCAGTTGTAGCCTGTGACTGTGAGTGTGTGAACTTTGGAGTGTGTTTCTGCTAGTGAGTTATAGGCTGTGAACTTTGGAGTGTGTGAACTTTGGAGTGTGTTTTTCCTAGTCAGTTGTACCCTGTGACTGCCAGTGTGTGAACTTTGGAGTGTGTGAACTTTGGAGTGTGTGAACTTTGGAGTGTGTTTGTCCTAGTCAGTTGTAGCCCTTGACTGCCAGTGTGTGAACTTTGGAGTGTGTGAACTTTGGAGTGTGTGAACTTTGGAGTGTGTGAACTTTGGGGTGTGTGAACTTTGAAGTGTGTGAACTTTGGAGTGTGTTTGTCCTAGTCAGTTGTAGCCTGTGACTGCCAATGTGTGAACTTTGGGGTGTGTTTCTGCTAGTGAGTTGTAGCCTGTGACTGCGAGTGTGTAAACTTTGGAGTGTGTTTCTCCTAGTCAGTTGTAGCCTGTGACTGCGAGTGTGTGAACTTTGGAGTGTGTGAACTTTGGAGTGTGTGAACTTTGGAGTGTGTGAACTTTGGAGTGTGTTTCTCCTAGTCAGTTGCAGCCTGTGACTGCGAGTGTGTGAACTTTGGAGTGTGTTTCTCCTAGTCAGTTGTAGCCTGTGACTGCGAGTGTGTGAACTTTGGAGTGTGTTTCTCCTAGTCAGTTGTAGCCTGTGACTGCGAGTGTGTAAACTTTGGAGTGTGTTTCTGCTAGTCAGTTGTAGCCTGTGACTGCGAGTGTGTGAACTTTGGAGTGTGTTTCTCCTAGTCAGTTGTAGCCTGTGACTGCGAGTGTGTGAACTTTGGAGTGTGTTTCTCCTAGTCAGTTGTAGCCTGTGAGTGCGAGTGTGTGAACTTTGGAGTGTGTTTCTCCTAGTCAGTTGTAGCCTGTGAACTTTGGAGTATGTGAACTTTGGAGTGTGTATCCCCTAGTCAGTTGTAGCCTATGACTGCGAGTGTGTGAACTTTGGAGTGTAAGTGTGCTTCTCCTAGTCAGTTGTATCCGGTGACTGCGAGTGTGTGAACTTTGGAGTGTGAGTGTGTTTGTCCTAGTCAGTTGTAACCTGTGACTGCGAGTGTGTGAGCTTTGGAGTGTGAGTGTGTTTCTCCTAGTCAGTTGTAGCCTGTGACTGCGAGTGTGTGAACGTTACAGTGTGTTTCTCCTAGTCAGTTGTAGCCTGTGACTGCAAGTGTGTGAACTTTGGAGTGTGTTTCTCCTAGTCAGTTGTAGCCTGTGAACTTTGGAGTGTGTGAACTTTGGAGTGTGTTTCTCCTAGTCAGTTGTAGCCTGTGAACTTTGGAGTGTGTTTCTCCTAGTCAGTTGTAGCCTGTGACTTCGAGTGTGTGAACTTTGGAGTGTGAGTGTGTTTCTCCTAGTCAGTTGTAGCCTGTGACTGCGAGTGTGTGAACTTTGGAGTGTGTTTCTCCTAGTCAGTTGTAGCCTGTGAGTGCGAGTGTGTGAACTTTGGAGTGTGTTTCTCCTAGTCAGTTGTAGCCTGTGAGTGCGAGTGTGTGAACTTTGGAGTGTCAGTGTGTTTCTCCTAGTCAGTTGTAGCCTGTGACTGCGAGTGTGTGAACTTTGGAGTGTGTTTCTCCTAGTCAGTTGTAGCCTGTGACTGCGAGGGTGTGAACGTTACAGTGTGTTTTTCCTAGTCAGTTGTAGCCTGTGAACTTTGGAGTGTGTTTCTCCTAGTCAGTTGTAGCCTGTGACTGCAAGTGTGTGAACTTTGGAGTGTGTTTCTCCTAGTCAGTTGTAGCCTGTGACTGCGAGTGTGTGAACTTTGGAGTGTTTCTCCTAGTCAGTTGTAGCCTGTGACTGCGAGTGTATGAACTTTGGAGTGTGTTTCGCCTAGTCAGTTGTAGCCTGTGACTGCGAGATATGAACTTTGGAGTGTGTTTCTCCTAGTCAGTTGTAGCCTGTGACTGCGAGTGTGTGAACTTTGGAGTGTGATTCTCCTAGTCAGTTGTAGCCTGTGACTGCAAGTGTATGAACTTTGGAGTGTGTTTCTCCTAGTCAGTTGTAGCCTTTGACTGCGAGTGTATGAACTTTGGAGTGTGTTTCTCCTAGTCAGTTGTACCCTGTGACTGCGAGTGTGTGAACTTTGGAAGTGTGTTTCTCCTAGTCAGTTGTAGCGTGTGAACTTTGGAGTGTGTTTCTCCTAGTCAGTTGTAGCCTGTGACTGCGAGTGTGTGAACTTTGGAGTGTGAGTGTGTTTCTCCTAGTCAGTTGTAGCCTGTGAAATTTGGAGTGTGAGTGTGTTTCTCCTAGTCAGTTGTAGCCTGTGACTGTGAGTGTGTGAACTTTGGAGTGTGTTTCTGCTAGTGAGTTGTAGCCTGTGAACTTTGGAGTGTGTGAACTTTAAAGTGTGTTTCTGCTAGTCAGTTGTAGCCTGTGACTGTGAGTGTGTGAACTTTGGAGTGTGTTTCTGCTAGTGAGTTGTAGCCTGTGAACTTTGGAGTGTGTGAACTTTGGAGTGTGTTTCTCCTAGTCAGTTGTAGCCTGTGACTGCCAGTGTGTGAACTTTGGAGTGTGTGAACTTTGGAGTGTGTTTCTCCTAGTCAGTTGTAGCCTGTGACTGCCAGTGTGTGAACTTTGGAGTGTGTGAACTTTGGAGTGTGTGAATTTTGGAGTGTGTGAACTTTGGAGTGTGTGAAATTTGGAGTGTGTGAGCTTTGGAGTGTGTGAACTTTGGAGTCTGTGAGCTATGGAGTGTGTTTGTCCTAGTCAGTTGTAGCCTGTGACTGCCAGTGTGTGAACTTTGGAGTGTGTGAGGTTTGGAGTGTGTTTGTCCTAGTCAGTTGTAGCCTGTGACTGCCAGTGTGTGAACTTTGGACTGTGTGAACTTTGGAGTGTGTTTGTCCTAGTCAGTTGTAGCCTGTGACTGCCAGTGTGTGAACTTTGGAGTGTGTGCTCTTTGGAGTGTTTGAACTTTGGAGTGTGTGAACTTTGGAGTGTGTGAACTTTGGGGTGTGTGAACTTTGGAGTGTGTTTGTCCTAGTCAGTTGTAGCCTGTGACTGCCAGTGTGTGAACTTTGGAGTGTGTTTCTGCTAGTGAGTTGTAGCCTGTAAACTTTGGAGTGTGTAAACTTTGGAGTGTGTTTCACCTAGTCAGTTGTAGCCTGTGACTGCCAGTGTGTGAACTTTGGGGTGTGTTTCTCCTAGTCAGTTGTAGCCTGTGACTGCCAGTGTGTGAACTTTGGAGTGTGTTTCACCTAGTCAGTTGTAGCCTGTGACTGCGAGTGTGTGAACTTTGGGGTGTGTTTCTCCTAGTGAGTTGAAGCCTATGACTGCGAGTGTGTGAACTTTGGAGTGTGAGTGTATTTCTCCTAGTCAGTTGTAGCCTGTGACTGCGAGTGTGTGAACTTTGGGGTGTGTTTCTCCTAGTCAGTTGTAGCCTGTGACTGCCAGTGTGTGAACTTTGGAGTGTGTTTCTCCTAGTGAGTTGAAGCCTATGACTGCGAGTGTGTGAACTTTGGAGTGTGAGTGTATTTCTCCTAGTCAGTTGTAGCCTGTGACTGTGAGTGTGTGAACTTTGGAGTGTGTTTCTGCTAGTGTGTTGTAGCCTGTGAACTTTGGAGTGTGTGAACTTTGGAGTGTGTTTCTGCTAGTGAGTTGTAGCCTGTAAACTTTGGAATGTGTTTCTGCTAGTGAGTTGTAGCCTGTGAACTTTGGAATGTGTTTCTGCTAGTGAGTTGTAGCCTGTGAACTTTGGAATGTGTTTCTGCTAGTGAGTTGTAGCCTGTGAACTTTGGAGTGTGTTTCTGCTAGTGAGTTGTAGCCTGTGACTGTGAGTGTGTTTCTGCTAGTGAGTTGTAGCCTGTGAACTTTGGAGTGTGTTTCTGCTAGTGAGTTGTAGCCTGTGAACTTTGGAATGTGTTTCTGCTAGTGAGTTGTAGCCTGTGAACTTTGGAATGTGTTTCTGCTAGTGAGTTGTAGCCTGTGAACTTTGGAGTGTGTTTCTGCTAGTGAGTTGTAGCCTGTGAACTTTGGAGTGTGTTTCTGCTAGTGAGTTGTAGCCTGTGAACTTTGGAATGTGTTTCTGCTAGTGAGTTGTAGCCTGTGAACTTTGGAGTGTGTTTCTGCTAGTGAGTTGTAGCCTGTGAACTTTGAGTGTGTTTCCGCTAGTCAGTTGTAGCCTGTGACTGTGAGTGTGTGAACTTTGGAGTGTGTTTCTGCTAGTGAGTTCTAGCCTGTGAACTTTGGAGTGTGTGAACTTTGGAGTGTGTTTCTGCTAGTGAGTTGTAGCCTGTGAACTTTGGAGTGTGTGAACTTTGGAGTGTGTTTCTCCTAGTCAGTTGTAGCCTGTGACTGCGAGTGTGTGAACTTTGGAGTGTGTTTCTGCTAGTGAGTTGTAGCCTGTGAACTTTGGAGTGTGTGAACTTTGGAGTGTGTTTCTGCTAGTGAGTTGTAGCCTGTGACTGCGAGTGTGTGAGCTTTGGAGTGTGTTTCTGCTAGTGAGTTGTAGCCTGTGAACTTTGGAGTGTGTTTCTGCTAGTGAGTTGTAGCCTGTGAACTTTGGAGTGTGTTTCTGCTAGTCAGTTGTAGCCTGTGAACTTTGGAGTGTGTGAACTTTGGAGTGTGTTTCTGCTAGTGAGTTGTAGCCTGTGAACTTTGGAGTGTGTTTCTGCTAGTGAGTTGTAGCCTGTGACTGCGAGTGTGTGAACTGTGGAGTGTGTTTCTGCTAGTGAGTTGTAGCCTGTGAACTTTGGAGTGTGTTTCTGCTAGTGAGTTGTAATCTGTGAACTTTGGAGTGTGTAAACTTTGGAGTGTGTTTCTCCTAGTCAGTTGTAGCCTGTGACTGCGAGTGTGTGAACTTTGGAGTGTGTTTCTGCTAGTGAGTTGTAGCCTGTGACTGCGAGTGTGTGAACTTTGGAGTGTGTTTCTGCTAGTGAGTTGTAGCCTATGACTGCGAGTGTATGAACTTTGGAGTCTGTTTCTGCTAGTGAATTGTAGCCTATGACTGCGAGTGTGTGAACTTTGGAGTGTGTTTCTGCTAGTGAGGTTAGCCTATGACTGCGAGTGTGTGAACTTTGGAGTGTGTTTCTGCTAGTGAGTTGTAGCCTGTGACTGCGAGTGTGTGAACTTTGGAGTGTGTTTCTGCTAGTGAGTTGTAGCCTATGACTGCGAGTGTGTGAACTTCGGAGTGTGTTTCTCCTAGTCAGTTGTAGCCTGTGACTGTGAGTGTGTGAACCTTGGAGTGTGTTTCTCCTAGTCAGTTGTAGCCTGTGACTGTGAGTGTGTGAACTTTGGAGTGTGTTTCTGCTAGTGAGTTGTAGCCTGTGACTGAGTGTGTGAACTTTGGAGTGTGTTTCTCCTAGTCAGTTGTAGCCTGTGACTGTGAGTGTGTGAACTTTGGAGTGTGGTTCTCCTACTCAGTTGTAGCCTGTGACTGTGAGTGTGTTTCTGCTAGTGAGTTGTAGCCTGTGACTGTGAGTGTGTGAACTTTGGAGTGTGTTTCTCCTAGTCAGTTGTAGCCTGTGACTGTGAGTGTGTTTCTGCTAGTCAGTTGTAGCCTGTGACTGCGAGTGTGTGAACTTTGGAGTGTGTTTCTCCTAGTCAGTTGTAGCCTGTGACTGCCAGTGTGTGAACTTTGGAGTGTGTTTCTGCTAGTGAGTTGTAGCCTATGACTGCGAGTGTGTGAACTTTGGAGTGTGTTTCTCCTAGTCAGTTGTAGCCTGTGACTGTGAGTGTGTTTCTGCTAGTCAGTTGTAGCCTGTGACTGCGAGTGTGTGAACTTTGGAGTGTGTTTCTCCTAGTCAGTTGTAGCCTGTGACTGCCAGTGTGTGAACTTTGGTGTGTGTTTCTGCTAGTGAGTTGTAGCCTATGACTGCGAGTGTGTGAACTTTGGAGTGTGTTTCTCCTAGTCAGTTGTAGCCTGTGACTGTGAGTGTGTTTCTGCTAGTCAGTTGTAGCCTGTGACTGCGAGTGTGTGAACTTTGGAGTGTGTTTCTCCTAGTCAGTTGTAGCCTGTGACTGCCAGTGTGTGAACTTTGGAGTGTGTTTATGCTAGTGAGTTGTAGCCTATGACTGCGAGTGTGTAAACTTTGGAGTGTGTTTCTCCTAGTCAATTGTAGCCTGTGACTGCCATTGTGTGAACTTTGGAGTGTGTTTCTGCTAGTGAGTTGTAGCCTGTGACTGGGAGTGTGTGAACTTGGGAGTGTGTTTCTCCTAGTCAGTTGTAACCTGTGACTGCCAGTAGGTGAACTTTGGAGTGTGTTTCTGCTAGTGAGTTGTAGCCTGTGACTGCCAGTGTGTGAACTTTGGAGTGTGTTTCTCCTAGTCAGTTGTAGCCTGTGACTGCCAGTGTGTGAACTTTGGAGTGTGTTTCTGCTAGTGAGTTGTAGCCTATGACTGCCAGTGTGTGAACTTTGGAGTGTGTTTCTGCTAGTGAGTTGTAGCCTATGACTGCCAGTGTGTGAACTATGGAGTGTGAGTGTGTTTCTCCTAGTCAGTTGTAGCCTGTGACTGCGAGTGTGTGAACTTTGGAGTGTGAGTGTGTTTCTGCTAGTCAGTTGTAGTCTGTGACTGCCAGTGTGTGAACTTTGGAGTGTGAGTGTGTTTCTCCTAGTCAGTTGTAGCCTGTGACTGCGAGTGTGTGAACTTTGGGGTGTGTCTGTGCTAGTGAGTTGTAGCCTTTGACTGCGAGTGTGTGAACTTTGGAGTGTGTTTGTGCTAGTGAGTTGTAACCTATGACTGCGAGTGTGTGAACTTTGGAGTGTGTTTCTGCTAGTCAGTTGTAGCCTATGACTGCGAGTGTGAGAACTTTGGAGTGTGTTTCTCCTAGTGAGTTGTAGCCTATGACTGCGAGTGTGTGAACTTTGGAGTGTGTTTCTCCTAGTGAGTTGTAGCCTATGACTGCGAGTGTGTGAACTTTGTAGTGTGTTTCTCCTAGTCAGTTGTAGCCTGTGACTGTGAGTGTGTGAACTTTGGAGTGTGTTTCTGCTAGTGAGTTGTAGCCTATGACTGCGAGTGTGTGAACTTTGTAGTGTGTTTCTCCTAGTCAGTTGTAGCCTGTGACTGTGAGTGTGTGAACTTTGGAGTGTGTTTCTCCTAGTGAGTTGTAGCCTATGACTGCGAGTGTGTGAACTTTGTAGTGTGTTTCTCCTAGTCAGTTGTAGCCTGTGACTGTGAGTGTGTGAACTATGGAGTGTGTTTCTGCTAGTGAGTTGTAGCCTGTGACTGTGAGTGTGTGAACTTTGAGTGTGTTTCTGCTAGTGAGTTGTAGCCTATGACTGTGAGTGTATCAACTTTGGAGTGTGTTTCTGCTAGTGAGCTGTAGCCTATGACTGAGTGTGTGTGAACTTTGGAGTGTGTTTCTCCTAGTGAGTTGTAGCCTATGACTGCGAGTGTGTGAACTTTGTAGTGTGTTTCTCCTAGTCAGTTGTAGCCTGTGACTGTGAGTGTGTGAACTTTGGAGTGTGTTTCTGCTAGTGAGTTGTAGCCTATGACTGTGAGTGAGTGAACTTTGGAGTGTGTTTCTGCTAGTGAGTTGTAGCCTGTGACTGTGAGTGTGTGAACTTTGGAGTGTGTTTCTGCTAGTGAGTTGTAGCCTATGACTGTGAGTGTGTGAACTTTGGAGTGTGTTTCTGCTAGTGAGTTGTAGCCTGTGACTGTGAGTGTGTGAACTTTGGAGTGTGTTTCTCCTAGTCAATTGTAGCCTGTGACTGCCATTGTGTGAACTTTGGAGTGTGTTTCTGCTAGTGAGTTGTAGCCTGTGACTGTGAGTGTGTGAACTTTGGAGTGTGTTTCTGCTAGTGAGTTGTAGCCTGTGACTGTGAGTGTGTGAACTTTGGAGTGTGTTTCTCCTAGTCAGTTGTAGCCTATGACTGTGAGTGTGTGAACTTTGGAGTGTGTTTCTGCTAGTGAGTTGTAGCCTATGACTGCGAGTGTGTAAACTTTGGAGTGTGTTTCTCCTAGTCAATTGTAGCCTGTGACTGCCATTGTGTGAACTTTGGAGTGTGTTTCTGCTAGTGAGTTGTAGCCTGTGACTGTGAGTGTGTGAACTTTGGAGTGTGTTTCTCCTAGTCAGTTGTAGCCTGTGACTGCCAGTGTGTGAACTTTGGAGTGTGTTTCTGCTAGTGAGTTGTAGCCTATGACTGCTACTGTGTGAACTTTGGAGTGTGTTTCTGCTAGTGAGTTGTAGCCTATGACTGCCAGTGTGTGAACTTTGGAGTGTGTTTCTGCTAGTGAGTTGTAGCCTATGACTGCCAGTGTGTGAACTTTGGAGTGTGAGTGTGTTTCTCCTAGTCAGTTGTAGCCTGTGACTGCCAGTGTGTGAACTTTGGAGTGTGAGTGTGTTTCTCCTAGTCAGTTATAGCCTGTGACTGCGAGTGTGTGAACTTTGGAGTGTGTTTCTGCTAGTCAGTTGTAGTCTGTGACTGCCAGTGTGTGAACTTTGGAGTGTGAGTGTGTTTCTCCTAGTCAGTTGTAGCCTGTGACTGCCAGTGTGTGAACTTTGGAGTGTGTTTCTGCTAGTGAGTTGTAGCCTGTGACTGCGAGTGTGTGAACTTTGGAGTGTGTTTCTGCTGGTGAGTTGTAGCCTGTGACTGCGAGTGTGTGAACTTTGGAGTGTGTTTGTGCTAGTGAGTTGTAGCCTTTGACTGCGAGCCTTTGACTGCGAGTGTGTGAACTTTGGAGTGTGTTTGTGCTAGTGAGTTGTAGCCTATGACTGCGAGTGTGTGAACTTTGGAGTGTGTTTCTGCTAGTCAGTTGTAGCCTATGACTGCGAGTGTGAGAACTTTGAAGTGTGTTTCTCCTAGTGAGTTGTAGCCTATGACTGCGAGTGTGTGAACTTTGGAGTGTGTTTCTCCTAGTGAGTTGTAGCCTATGACTGCGAGTGTGTGAACTTTGGAGTGTGTTTCTCCTAGTGAGTTGTAGCCTATGACTGCAAGTGTGTGAACTTTGGAGTGTGTTTCTCCTAGTCAGTTGTAGCCTGTGACTGTGAGTGTGTGAACTATGGAGTGTGTTTCTGCTAGTGAGTTGTAGCCTATGACTGCGAGTGTGTGAACTTTGGAGTGTGTTTCTGCTAGTGAGTTGTAGCCTGTGACTGCGAGTGTGTGAACTTTGGAGTGTGTTTCTGCTAGTGAGTTGTAACCTATGACTGTGAGTGTGTGAACTTCGGAGTGTGTTTCTCCTAGTCAGTTGTAGCCTGTGACTGTGAGTGTGTGAACTTTGGAGTGTGTTTCTCCTAGTCAGTTGTAGCCTGTGACTGTGAGTGTGTGAACTTTGGAGTGTGTTTCTGCTAGTGAGTTGTAGCCTGTGACTGAGTGTGTGAACTTTGGAGTGTGTTTCTCCTAGTCAGTTGTATCCTGTGACTGTGAGTGTGTGAACTTTGGAGTGTGGTTCTCCTAGTCAGTTGTAGCCTGTGACTGTGAGTGTGTTTCTGCTAGTGAGTTGTAGCCTGTGACTGTGAGTGTGTGAACTTTGGAGTGTGTTTCTCCTAGTCAGTTGTAGCCTGTGACTGTGAGTGTGTTTCTGCTAGTGAGTTGTAGCCTGTGACTGTGAGTGTGTGAACTTTGGAGTGTGTTTCTCCTAGTCAGTTGTAGCCTGTGACTGTGAGTGTGTTTCTGCTAGTCAGTTGTAGCCTGTGACTGCGAGTGTGTGAACTTTGGAGTGTGTTTCTCCTAGTCAGTTGTAGCCTGTGACTGCCAGTGTGTGAACTTTGGAGTGTGTTTCTGCTAGTGAGTTGTAGCCTGACTGCGAGTGTGTGAACTTTGGAGTGTGTTTCTCCTAGTCAGTTGTAGCCTGTGACTGTGAGTGTGTTTCTGCTAGTCAGTTGTAGCCTGTGACTGCGAGTGTGTGAACTTTGGAGTGTGTTTCTCCTAGTCAGTTGTAGCCTGTGACTGCCAGTGTGTGAACTTTGGAGTGTGTTTCTGCTAGTGAGTTGTAGCCTATGACTGCGAGTGTGTGAACTTTGGAGTGTGTTTCTCCTAGTCAGTTGTAGCCTGTGACTGTGAGTGTATTTCTGCTAGTCAGTTGTAGCCTGTGACTGCGAGTGTGTGAACTTTGGAGTGTGTTTCTCCTAGTCAGTTGTAGCCTGTGACTGCCAGTGTGTGAACTTTGGAGTGTGTTTCTGCTAGTGAGTTGTAGCCTATGACTGCGAGTGTGTAAACTTTGGAGTGTGTTTCTACTACTCAATTGTAGCCTGTGACTGCCATTGTGTGAACTTTGGAGTGTGTTTCTGCTAGTGAGTTGTAGCCTGTGACTGGGAGTGTGTGAACTTTGGAGTGTGTTTCTCCTAGTCAGTTGTAGCCTGTGACTGCCAGTATGTGAACTTTGGAGTGTGTTTCTGCTAGTGAGTTGTAGCCTGTGACTGTGAGTGTGTGAACTTTGGAGTGTGTTTCTCCTAGTCAGTTGTAGCCTGTGACTGCCAGTGTGTGAACTTTGGAGTGTGAGTGTGTTTCTCCTAGTCAGTTGTAGCCTGTGACTGCCAGTCAGTGAACTTTGGAGTGTGAGTGTGTTTCTCCTAGTCAGTGGTAGCCTGTGACTGCGAGTGAGTGAACTTTGGAGTGTGAGTGTGTTTCTGCTAGTCAGTTGTAGTCTGTGACTGCCAGTGTGTGAACTTTGGAGTGTGAGTGTGTTTCTCCTAGTCAGTTGTAGCCTGTGACTGCGAGTGTGTGAACTTTGGAGTGTGTTTCTCCTAGTCAGTTGTAGCCTGTGACTGTGAGTGTGTGAACTATGGAGTGTGTTTCTGCTAGTGAGTTGTAGCCTGTGACTGTCAGTGTGTGAACTTTGAGTGTGTTTCTGCTAGTGAGTTGTAGCCTATGACTGTGAGTGTGACAACTTTGGAGTGTGTTTCTGCTAGTGAGCTGTAGCCTATGACTGAGTGTGTGAACTTTGGAGTGTGTTTCTGCTAGTGAGTTGTAGCCTGTGACTGTGAGTGTGTGAACTTTGGAGTGTGTTTCTCCTAGTGAGTTGTAGCCTATGACTGCGAGTGTGTGAACTTTGGAGTGTGTTTCTCGTAGTGAGTTGTAGCCTGTGACTGTGAGTGTGAGTGTGTGAACTTTGGAGTGTGTTTCTCCTAGTCAGTTGTAGCCTGTGACTGTGAGTGTGTGAACTTTGGAGTGTGTTTCTGCTAGTGAGTTGTAGCCTGTGACTGTGAGTGTTTGAACTTTGGAGTGTGTTTCTGCTAGTGAGTTGTAGCCTATGACTGTGAGTGTGTGAACTTTGGAGTGTGTTTCTGCTAGTGAGTTGTAGCCTGTGACTGTGAGTGTGTGAACTTTGGAGTGTGTTTCTCCTAGTCAGTTGTAGCCTGTGACTGCCAGTGTGTGAACTTTGGAGTGTGTTTCTGCTAGTGAGTTGTAGCCTATGACTGCGAGTGTGTAAACTTTGGAGTGTGTTTCTCCTAGTCAATTGTAGCCTGTGACTGCCATTGTGTGAACTTTGGAGTGTATTTCTTCTAGTGAGTTGTAGCCTGTAACTGGGAGTGTGTGAACTTTGGAGTGTGTTTCTCCTAGTCAGTTGTAGCCTGTGACTGCCAGTGTGTGAACTTTGGAGTGTGTTTCTCCTAGTGAGTTGTAGCCTGTGACTGTGAGTGTGTGAACTTTGGAGTGTGTTTCTCCTAGTCAGTTGTAGCCTGTGACTGCCAGTGTGTGAACTTTGGAGTGTGTTTCTGCTAGTGAGTTGTAGCCTATGACTGCGACTGTGTGAACTTTGGAGTGTGTTTCTGCTAGTGAGTTGTAGCCTATGACTGCCAGTGTGTGAACTTTGGAGTGTGTTTCTGCTAGTGAGTTGTAGCCTATGACTGCCAGTGTGTGAACTTTGGAGTGTGAGTGTGTTTCTCCTAGTCAGTTGTAGCCTGTGACTGCCAGTGTGTGAACTTTGGAGTGTGAGTGTGTTTGTCCTAGTCAGTTGTAGCCTGTGACTGCGAGTGTGTGAACTTTGGAGTGTGAGTGTGTTTCTGCTAGTCAGTTGTAGTCTGTGACTGCCAGTGTGTGAACTTTGGTGTGTGAGTGTGTTTCTCCTAGTCAGTTGTAGCCTGTGACTGCGAGTGTGTGAACTTTGGAGTGTGTTTCTGCTAGTGAGTTGTAGCCTGTGACTGCGAGTGTGTGAACTTTGGAGTGTGTTTTTGCTGGTGAGTTGTAGCCTGTGATTGCGAGTGTGTGAACTTTGGAGTGTGTTTGTGCTAGTGAGTTGTAGCCTTTGACTGCGAGTGTGTGAACTTTGGAGTGTGTTTGTGCTAGTGAGTTGTAGCCTATGACTGCGAGTGTGTGAACTTTGGAGTGTGTTTCTGCTAGTCAGTTGTAGCCTATGACTGCGAGTGTGAGAACTTTGGAGTGTGTTTCTCCTAGTGAGTTGTAGCCTATGACTGCGAGTGTGTGAACTTTGGAGTGTGTTTCTCCTAGTGAGTTGTAGCCTATGACTGCGAGTGTGTGAACTTTGGAGTGTGTTTCTCCTAGTGAGTTGTAGCCTATGACTGCGAGTGTGTGAACTTTGGAGTGTGTTTCTCCTAGTTAGTTGTAGCCTGTGACTGTGAGTGTGTGAACTATGGAGTGTGTTTCTGCTAGTGAGTTGTAGCCTGTGACTGCAAGTGTGTGAACTTTGGAGTTGTTTCTCCTAGTCAGTTGTAGCCTGTGACTGCGAGTGTGTGAACTTTGGAGTGTGAGTGTGATTCTCCTAGTCAGTTGTAGCCTGTGACTGCGAGTGTGTGAACTTTGGAGTGTGTTTCTCCTAGTCAGTTGTAGCCTGTGACAGCGAGTGTATGAACTTTGGAGTGTGTTTCTCCTAGTCAGTTGTAGCCTGTGACTGCGAGTGTGTGAACTTTGGAGTGTGAGTGTGATTCTCCTAGTCAGTTGTAGCCTGTGACTGCGAGTGTGTGAACTTTGGAGTGCGTTTCTCCTAGTCAGTTGTAGCCTGTGACTGCGAGTGTATGAACTTTGGAGTGTGATTAACCTAGTCAGTTGTAGCCTGTGACTGCGAGTGTATGAACTTTGGAGTGTGTTTCTCCTAGTCATTTGTAGCCTGTGACTGCGAGTGTGTGAACTTTGGAGTGTGTTTCTCCTAGTCAGCTGTAGCCTGTGACTGCGAGTGTGTGAACTTTGGAGTATGTTTCTCCTAGTCAGTTGTAGCCTGTGAACTTTGGAGTGTGTTTCTCCTAGTCAGATATAGCCTGTGATTGCGAGTGTGTGAACTTTGGAGTGTGTTTCTCCTAGTCAGTTGTAGCCTGTTACTGCGAGTGTGTGAACTTTGGAGTGTGTTTCTCCTAGTCAGTTGTAGCCTGTGAACTTTGGAGTGTGTTTCTCCTAGTCAGTTGTAGCCTGTGACTGCGAGTGTGTGAACTTTGGAGTGTGTTTCTCCTAGTTAGTTGAAGCCTGTGACTGCGAGTGTGTGAACTTTGGAGTGTGTTTCTCCTAGTCAGTTGTAGCCTGTAAACTTTGGAGTGTGTTTCTCCTAGTCAGTTGTAGCCTGTGACTGCGAGTGTGTGAACTTTGGAGTGTGAGTGTGTTTCTCCTAGTCAGTTGTAGCCTGTGAAATTTGGAGTGTGAGTGTGTTTCTCCTAGTCAGTTGTAGCCTGTGACTGTGAGTGTGTGAACTTTGGAGTGTGTTTCTGCTAGTGAGTTGTAGCCTGTGAACTTTGGAGTGTGTGAACTTTGGAGTGTGTTTCTGCTAGTCAGTTGTAGCCTGTGACTGTGAGTGTGTGAACTTTGGAGTGTGTTTCTGCTAGTGAGTTATAGGCTGTGAACTTTGGAGTGTGTGAACTTTGGAGTGTGTGAACTTTGGGGTGTGTGAACTTTGAAGTGTGTGAACTTTGGAGTGTGTTTGTCCTAGTCAGTTGTAGCCTGTGACTGCCAATGTGTGAACTTTGGGGTGTGTTTCTGCTAGTAAGTTGTAGCCTGTGACTGCGAGTGTGTAAACTTTGGAGTGTGTTTCTCCTAGTCAGTTGTAGCCTGTGACTGCGAGTGTGTGAACTTTGGAGTGTGTGAACTTTGGAGTGTGTGAACTTTGGAGTGTGTGAACTTTGGAGTGTGTTTCTCCTAGTCAGTTGCAGCCTGTGACTGCGAGTGTGTGAACTTTGGAGTGTGTTTCTCCTAGTCAGTTGTAGCCTGTGACTGCGAGTGTGTGAACTTTGGAGTGTGTTTCTCCTAGTCAGTTGTAGCCTGTGACTGCGAGTGTGTAAACTTTGGAGTGTGTTTCTGCTAGTCAGTTGTAGCCTGTGACTGCGAGTGTGTGAACTTTGGAGTGTGTTTCTCCTAGTCAGTTGTAGCCTGTGACTGCGAGTGTGTGAACTTTGGAGTGTGTTTCTCCTAGTCAGTTGTAGCCTGTGAGTGCGAGTGTGTGAACTTTGGAGTGTGTTTCTCCTAGTCAGTTGTAGCCTGTGAACTTTGGAGTATGTGAACTTTGGAGTGTGTATCCCCTAGTCAGTTGTAGCCTATGACTGCGAGTGTGTGAACTTTGGAGTGTAAGTGTGCTTCTCCTAGTCAGTTGTATCCGGTGACTGCGAGTGTGTGAACTTTGGAGTGTGAGTGTGTTTGTCCTAGTCAGTTGTAACCTGTGACTGCGAGTGTGTGAGCTTTGGAGTGTGAGTGTGTTTCTCCTAGTCAGTTGTAGCCTGTGACTGCGAGTGTGTGAACGTTACAGTGTGTTTCTCCTAGTCAGTTGTAGCCTGTGATTGCTAGTGTGTGAACTTTGGAGTGTGTTTCTCCTAGTCAGTTGTAGCCTGTGACTGCAAGTGTGTGAACTTTGGAGTGTGTTTCTCCTAGTCAGTTGTAGCCTGTGAACTTTGGAGTGTGTGAACTTTGGAGTGTGTTTCTCCTAGTCAGTTGTAGCCTGTGAACTTTGGAGTGTGTTTCTCCTAGTCAGTTGTAGCCTGTGACTTCGAGTGTGTGAACTTTGGAGTGTGAGTGTGTTTCTCCTAGTCAGTTGTAGCCTGTGACTGCGAGTGTGTGAACTTTGGAGTGTGTTTCTCCTAGTCAGTTGTAGCCTGTGAGTGCGAGTGTGTGAACTTTGGAGTGTGTTTCTCCTAGTCAGTTGTAGCCTGTGAGTGCGAGTGTGTGAACTTTGGAGTGTCAGTGTGTTTCTCCTAGTCAGTTGTAGCCTGTGACTGCGAGTGTGTGAACTTTGGAGTGTGTTTCTCCTAGTCAGTTGTAGCCTGTGACTGCGAGGGTGTGAACGTTACAGTGTGTTTTTCCTAGTCAGTTGTAGCCTGTGAACTTTGGAGTGTGTTTCTCCTAGTCAGTTGTAGCCTGTGACTGCAAGTGTGTGAACTTTGGAGTGTGTTTCTCCTAGTCAGTTGTAGCCTGTGACTGCGAGTGTGTGAACTTTGGAGTGTTTCTCCTAGTCAGTTGTAGCCTGTGACTGCGAGTGTATGAACTTTGGAGTGTGTTTCGCCTAGTCAGTTGTAGCCTGTGACTGCGAGATATGAACTTTGGAGTGTGTTTCTCCTAGTCAGTTGTAGCCTGTGACTGCGAGTGTGTGAACTTTGGAGTGTGATTCTCCTAGTCAGTTGTAGCCTGTGACTGCAAGTGTATGAACTTTGGAGTGTGTTTCTCCTAGTCAGTTGTAGCCTTTGACTGCGAGTGTATGAACTTTGGAGTGTGTTTCTCCTAGTCAGTTGTACCCTGTGACTGCGAGTGTGTGAACTTTGGAAGTGTGTTTCTCCTAGTCAGTTGTAGCGTGTGAACTTTGGAGTGTGTTTCTCCTAGTCAGTTGTAGCCTGTGACTGCGAGTGTGTGAACTTTGGAGTGTGAGTGTGTTTCTCCTAGTCAGTTGTAGCCTGTGAAATTTGGAGTGTGAGTGTGTTTCTCCTAGTCAGTTGTAGCCTGTGACTGTGAGTGTGTGAACTTTGGAGTGTGTTTCTGCTAGTGAGTTGTAGCCTGTGAACTTTGGAGTGTGTGAACTTTAAAGTGTGTTTCTGCTAGTCAGTTGTAGCCTGTGACTGTGAGTGTGTGAACTTTGGAGTGTGTTTCTGCTAGTGAGTTGTAGCCTGTGAACTTTGGAGTGTGTGAACTTTGGAGTGTGTGAACTTTGGAGTGTGTTTCTCCTAGTCAGTTGTAGCCTGTGACTGCCAGTGTGTGAACTTTGGAGTGTGTGAACTTTGGAGTGTGTTTCTCCTAGTCAGTTGTAGCCTGTGACTGCCAGTGTGTGAACTTTGGAGTGTGTGAACTTTGGAGTGTGTGAATTTTGGAGTGTGTGAACTTTGGAGTGTGTGAAATTTGGAGTGTGTGAGCTTTGGAGTGTGTGAACTTTGGAGTCTGTGAGCTTTGGAGTGTGTTTGTCCTAGTCAGTTGTAGCCTGTGACTGCCAGTGTGTGAACTTTGGAGTGTGTGAGGTTTGGAGTGTGTTTGTCCTAGTCAGTTGTAGCCTGTGAATGCCAGTGTGTGAACTTTGGACTGTGTGAACTTTGGAGTGTGTTTGTCCTAGTCAGTTGTAGCCTGTGACTGCCAGTGTGTGAACTTTGGAGTGTGTGATCTTTGGAGTGTTTGAACTTTGGAGTGTGTGAACTTTGGAGTGTGTGAACTTTGGGGTGTGTGAACTTTGGAGTGTGTTTGTCCTAGTCAGTTGTAGCCTGTGACTGCCAGTGTGTGAACTTTGGAGTGTGTTTCTGCTAGTGAGTTGTAGCCTGTGAACTTTGGAGTGTGTAAACTTTGGAGTGTGTTTCACCTAGTCAGTTGTAGCCTGTGACTGCCAGTGTGTGAACTTTGGGGTGTGTTTCTCCTAGTCAGTTGTAGCCTGTGACTGCCAGTGTGTGAACTTTGGAGTGTGTTTCACCTAGTCAGTTGTAGCCTGTGACTGCGAGTGTGTGAACTTTGGGGTGTGTTTCTCCTAGTGAGTTGAAGCCTATGACTGCGAGTGTGTGAACTTTGGAGTGTGAGTGTATTTCTCCTAGTCAGTTGTAGCCTGTGACTGCGAGTGTGTGAACTTTGGGGTGTGTTTCTCCTAGTCAGTTGTAGCCTGTGACTGCCAGTGTGTGAACTTTGGAGTGTGTTTCTCCTAGTGAGTTGAAGCCTATGACTGCGAGTGTGTGAACTTTGGAGTGTGAGTGTATTTCTCCTAGTCAGTTGTAGCCTGTGACTGTGAGTGTGTGAACTTTGGAGTGTGTTTCTGCTAGTGTGTTGTAGCCTGTGAACTTTGGAGTGTGTGAACTTTGGAGTGTGTTTCTGCTAGTGAGTTGTAGCCTGTAAACTTTGGAATGTGTTTCTGCTAGTGAGTTGTAGCCTGTGAACTTTGGAATGTGTTTCTGCTAGTGAGTTGTAGCCTGTGAACTTTGGAATGTGTTTCTGCTAGTGAGTTGTAGCCTGTGAACTTTGGAGTGTGTTTCTGCTAGTGAGTTGTAGCCTGTGACTGTGAGTGTGTTTCTGCTAGTGAGTTGTAGCCTGTGAACTTTGGAGTGTGTTTCTGCTAGTGAGTTGTAGCCTGTGAACTTTGGAATGTGTTTCTGCTAGTGAGTTGTAGCCTGTGAACTTTGGAATGTGTTTCTGCTAGTGAGTTGTAGCCTGTGAACTTTGGAGTGTGTTTCTGCTAGTGAGTTGTAGCCTGTGAACTTTGGAGTGTGTTTCTGCTAGTGAGTTGTAGCCTGTGAACTTTGGAATGTGTTTCTGCTAGTGAGTTGTAGCCTGTGAACTTTGGAGTGTGTTTCTGCTAGTGAGTTGTAGCCTGTGAACTTTGGAGTGTGCTTCCGCTAGTCAGTTGTAGCCTGTGACTGTGAGTGTGTGAACTTTGGAGTGTGTTTCTGCTAGTGAGTTCTAGCCTGTGAACTTTGGAGTGTGTGAACTTTGGAGTGTGTTTCTGCTAGTGAGTTGTAGCCTGTGAACTTTGGAGTGTGTGAACTTTGGAGTGTGTTTCTCCTAGTCAGTTGTAGCCTGTGACTGCGAGTGTGTGAACTTTGGAGTGTGTTTCTGCTAGTGAGTTGTAGCCTGTGAACTTTGGAGTGTGTGAACTTTGGAGTGTGTTTCTGCTAGTGAGTTGTAGCCTGTGACTGCGAGTGTGTGAGCTTTGGAGTGTGTTTCTGCTAGTGAGTTGTAGCCTGTGAACTTTGGAGTGTGTTTCTGCTAGTGAGTTGTAGCCTGTGAACTTTGGAGTGTGTTTCTGCTAGTCAGTTGTAGCCTGTGAACTTTGGAGTGTGTGAACTTTGGAGTGTGTTTCTGCTAGTGAGTTGTAGCCTGTGAACTTTGGAGTGTGTTTCTGCTAGTGAGTTGTAGCCTGTGACTGCGAGTGTGTGAACTGTGGATTGTGTTTCTGCTAGTGAGTTGTAGCCTGTGAACTTTGGAGTGTGTTTCTGCTAGTGAGTTGTAATCTGTGAACTTTGGAGTGTGTAAACTTTGGAGTGTGTTTCTCCTAGTCAGTTGTAGCCTGTGACTGCGAGTGTGTGAACTTTGGAGTGTGTTTCTGCTAGTGAGTTGTAGCCTGTGACTGCGAGTGTGTGAACTTTGGAGTGTGTTTCTGCTAGTGAGTTGTAGCCTATGACTGCGAGTGTATGAACTTTGGAGTCTGTTTCTGCTAGTGAATTGTAGCCTATGACTGCGAGTGTGTGAACTTTGGAGTGTGTTTCTGCTAGTGAGGTTAGCCTATGACTGCGAGTGTGTGAACTTTGGAGTGTGTTTCTGCTAGTGAGTTGTAGCCTGTGACTGCGAGTGTGTGAACTTTGGAGTGTGTTTCTGCTAGTGAGTTGTAGCCTATGACTGCGAGTGTGTGAACTTCGGAGT
This sequence comes from Deroplatys truncata, assembly GCA_030765065.1. Lineage (NCBI taxonomy): Eukaryota > Metazoa > Arthropoda > Insecta > Mantodea > Mantidae > Deroplatys > Deroplatys truncata. Next base: position 3,908,412 of record CM060984.1, read on the forward strand.
GTGTTTCTCCTAGTCAGTTGTAGCCTGTGACTGTGAGTGTGTGAACCTTGGAGTGTGTTTCTCCTAGTCAGTTGTAGCCTGTGACTGTGAGTGTGTGAACTTTGGAGTGTGTTTCTGCTAGTGAGTTGAAGCCTGTGACTGAGTGTGTGAACTTTGGAGTGTGTTTCTCCTAGTCAGTTGTAGCCTGTGACTGTGAGTGTGTGAACTTTGGAGTGTGGTTCTCCTACTCAGTTGTAGCCTGTGACTGTGAGTGTGTTTCTGCTAGTGAGTTGTAGCCTGTGACTGTGAGTGTGTGAACTTTGGAGTGTGTTTCTCCTAGTCAGTTGTAGCCTGTGACTGTGAGTGTGTTTCTGCTAGTCAGTTGTAGCCTGTGACTGCGAGTGTGTGAACTTTGGAGTGTGTTTCTCCTAGTCAGTTGTAGCCTGTGACTGCCAGTGTGTGAACTTTGGAGTGTGTTTCTGCTAGTGAGTTGTAGCCTATGACTGCGAGTGTGTGAACTTTGGAGTGTGTTTCTCCTAGTCAGTTGTAGCCTGTGACTGTGAGTGTGTTTCTGCTAGTCAGTTGTAGCCTGTGACTGCGAGTGTGTGAACTTTGGAGTGTGTTTCTCCTAGTCAGTTGTAGCCTGTGACTGCCAGTGTGTGAACTTTGGTGTGTGTTTCTGCTAGTGAGTTGTAGCCTATGACTGCGAGTGTGTGAACTTTGGAGTGTGTTTCTCCTAGTCAGTTGTAGCCTGTGACTGTGAGTGTGTTTCTGCTAGTCAGTTGTAGCCTGTGACTGCGAGTGTGTGAACTTTGGAGTGTGTTTCTCCTAGTCAGTTGTAGCCTGTGACTGCCAGTGTGTGAACTTTGGAGTGTGTTTATGCTAGTGAGTTGTAGCCTATGACTGCGAGTGTGTAAACTTTGGAGTGTGTTTCTCCTAGTCAATTGTAGCCTGTGACTGCCATTGTGTGAACTTTGGAGTGTGTTTCTGCTAGTGAGTTGTAGCCTGTGACTGGGAGTGTGTGAACTTGGGAGTGTGTTTCTCCTAGTCAGTTGTAACCTGTGACTGCCAGTAGGTGAACTTTGGAGTGTGTTTCTGCTAGTGAGTTGTAGCCTGTGACTGCCAGTGTGTGAACTTTGGAGTGTGTTTCTCCTAGTCAGTTGTAGCCTGTGACTGCCAGTGTGTGAACTTTGGAGTGTGTTTCTGCTAGTGAGTTGTAGCCTATGACTGCCAGTGTGTGAACTTTGGAGTGTGTTTCTGCTAGTGAGTTGTAGCCTATGACTGCCAGTGTGTGAACTATGGAGTGTGAGTGTGTTTCTCCTAGTCAGTTGTAGCCTGTGACTGCGAGTGTGTGAACTTTGGAGTGTGAGTGTGTTTCTGCTAGTCAGTTGTAGTCTGTGACTGCCAGTGTGTGAACTTTGGAGTGTGAGTGTGTTTCTCCTAGTCAGTTGTAGCCTGTGACTGCGAGTGTGTGAACTTTGGGGTGTGTCTGTGCTAGTGAGTTGTAGCCTTTGACTGCGAGTGTGTGAACTTTGGAGTGTGTTTGTGCTAGTGAGTTGTAACCTATGACTGCGAGTGTGTGAACTTTGGAGTGTGTTTCTGCTAGTCAGTTGTAGCCTATGACTGCGAGTGTGAGAACTTTGGAGTGTGTTTCTCCTAGTGAGTTGTAGCCTATGACTGCGAGTGTGTGAACTTTGGAGTGTGTTTCTCCTAGTGAGTTGTAGCCTATGACTGCGAGTGTGTGAACTTTGTAGTGTGTTTCTCCTAGTCAGTTGTAGCCTGTGACTGTGAGTGTGTGAACTTTGGAGTGTGTTTCTGCTAGTGAGTTGTAGCCTATGACTGCGAGTGTGTGAACTTTGTAGTGTGTTTCTCCTAGTCAGTTGTAGCCTGTGACTGTGAGTGTGTGAACTTTGGAGTGTGTTTCTCCTAGTGAGTTGTAGCCTATGACTGCGAGTGTGTGAACTTTGTAGTGTGTTTCTCCTAGTCAGTTGTAGCCTGTGACTGTGAGTGTGTGAACTATGGAGTGTGTTTCTGCTAGTGAGTTGTAGCCTGTGACTGTGAGTGTGTGAACTTTGAGTGTGTTTCTGCTAGTGAGTTGTAGCCTATGACTGTGAGTGTATCAACTTTGGAGTGTGTTTCTGCTAGTGAGCTGTAGCCTATGACTGAGTGTGTGTGAACTTTGGAGTGTGTTTCTCCTAGTGAGTTGTAGCCTATGACTGCGAGTGTGTGAACTTTGTAGTGTGTTTCTCCTAGTCAGTTGTAGCCTGTGACTGTGAGTGTGTGAACTTTGGAGTGTGTTTCTGCTAGTGAGTTGTAGCCTATGACTGTGAGTGAGTGAACTTTGGAGTGTGTTTCTGCTAGTGAGTTGTAGCCTGTGACTGTGAGTGTGTGAACTTTGGAGTGTGTTTCTGCTAGTGAGTTGTAGCCTGTGACTGTGAGTGTGTGAACTTTGGAGTGTGTTTCTCCTAGTCAGTTGTAGCCTATGACTGTGAGTGTGTGAACTTTGGAGTGTGTTTCTGCTAGTGAGTTGTAGCCTATGACTGCGAGTGTGTAAACTTTGGAGTGTGTTTCTCCTAGTCAATTGTAGCCTGTGACTGCCATTGTGTGAACTTTGGAGTGTGTTTCTGCTAGTGAGTTGTAGCCTGTGACTGTGAGTGTGTGAACTTTGGAGTGTGTTTCTCCTAGTCAGTTGTAGCCTGTGACTGCCAGTGTGTGAACTTTGGAGTGTGTTTCTGCTAGTGAGTTGTAGCCTATGACTGCTACTGTGTGAACTTTGGAGTGTGTTTCTGCTAGTGAGTTGTAGCCTATGACTGCCAGTGTGTGAACTTTGGAGTGTGTTTCTGCTAGTGAGTTGTAGCCTATGACTGCCAGTGTGTGAACTTTGGAGTGTGAGTGTGTTTCTCCTAGTCAGTTGTAGCCTGTGACTGCCAGTGTGTGAACTTTGGAGTGTGAGTGTGTTTCTCCTAGTCAGTTATAGCCTGTGACTGCGAGTGTGTGAACTTTGGAGTGTGTTTCTGCTAGTCAGTTGTAGTCTGTGACTGCCAGTGTGTGAACTTTGGAGTGTGAGTGTGTTTCTCCTAGTCAGTTGTAGCCTGTGACTGCCAGTGTGTGAACTTTGGAGTGTGTTTCTGCTAGTGAGTTGTAGCCTGTGACTGCGAGTGTGTGAACTTTGGAGTGTGTTTCTGCTGGTGAGTTGTAGCCTGTGACTGCGAGTGTGTGAACTTTGGAGTGTGTTTGTGCTAGTGAGTTGTAGCCTTTGACTGCGAGCCTTTGACTGCGAGTGTGTGAACTTTGGAGTGTGTTTGTGCTAGTGAGTTGTAGCCTATGACTGCGAGTGTGTGAACTTTGGAGTGTGTTTCTGCTAGTCAGTTGTAGCCTATGACTGCGAGTGTGAGAACTTTGAAGTGTGTTTCTCCTAGTGAGTTGTAGCCTATGACTGCGAGTGTGTGAACTTTGGAGTGTGTTTCTCCTAGTGAGTTGTAGCCTATGACTGCGAGTGTGTGAACTTTGGAGTGTGTTTCTCCTAGTGAGTTGTAGCCTATGACTGCAAGTGTGTGAACTTTGGAGTGTGTTTCTCCTAGTCAGTTGTAGCCTGTGACTGTGAGTGTGTGAACTATGGAGTGTGTTTCTGCTAGTGAGTTGTAGCCTATGACTGCGAGTGTGTGAACTTTGGAGTGTGTTTCTGCTAGTGAGTTGTAGCCTGTGACTGCGAGTGTGTGAACTTTGGAGTGTGTTTCTGCTAGTGAGTTGTAACCTATGACTGTGAGTGTGTGAACTTCGGAGTGTGTTTCTCCTAGTCAGTTGTAGCCTGTGACTGTGAGTGTGTGAACTTTGGAGTGTGTTTCTCCTAGTCAGTTGTAGCCTGTGACTGTGAGTGTGTGAACTTTGGAGTGTGTTTCTGCTAGTGAGTTGTAGCCTGTGACTGAGTGTGTGAACTTTGGAGTGTGTTTCTCCTAGTCAGTTGTAGCCTGTGACTGTGAGTGTGTGAACTTTGGAGTGTGGTTCTCCTAGTCAGTTGTAGCCTGTGACTGTGAGTGTGTTTCTGCTAGTGAGTTGTAGCCTGTGACTGTGAGTGTGTGAACTTTGGAGTGTGTTTCTCCTAGTCAGTTGTAGCCTGTGACTGTGAGTGTGTTTCTGCTAGTGAGTTGTAGCCTGTGACTGTGAGTGTGTGAACTTTGGAGTGTGTTTCTCCTAGTCAGTTGTAGCCTGTGACTGTGAGTGTGTTTCTGCTAGTCAGTTGTAGCCTGTGACTGCGAGTGTGTGAACTTTGGAGTGTGTTTCTCCTAGTCAGTTGTAGCCTGTGACTGCCAGTGTGTGAACTTTGGAGTGTGTTTCTGCTAGTGAGTTGTAGCCTGACTGCGAGTGTGTGAACTTTGGAGTGTGTTTCTCCTAGTCAGTTGTAGCCTGTGACTGTGAGTGTGTTTCTGCTAGTCAGTTGTAGCCTGTGACTGCGAGTGTGTGAACTTTGGAGTGTGTTTCTCCTAGTCAGTTGTAGCCTGTGACTGCCAGTGTGTGAACTTTGGAGTGTGTTTCTGCTAGTGAGTTGTAGCCTATGACTGCGAGTGTGTGAACTTTGGAGTGTGTTTCTCCTAGTCAGTTGTAGCCTGTGACTGTGAGTGTATTTCTGCTAGTCAGTTGTAGCCTGTGACTGCGAGTGTGTGAACTTTGGAGTGTGTTTCTCCTAGTCAGTTGTAGCCTGTGACTGCCAGTGTGTGAACTTTGGAGTGTGTTTCTGCTAGTGAGTTGTAGCCTATGACTGCGAGTGTGTAAACTTTGGAGTGTGTTTCTCCTAGTCAATTGTAGCCTGTGACTGCCATTGTGTGAACTTTGGAGTGTGTTTCTGCTAGTGAGTTGTAGCCTGTGACTGGGAGTGTGTGAACTTTGGAGTGTGTTTCTCCTAGTCAGTTGTAGCCTGTGACTGCCAGTATGTGAACTTTGGAGTGTGTTTCTGCTAGTGAGTTGTAGCCTGTGACTGTGAGTGTGTGAACTTTGGAGTGTGTTTCTCCTAGTCAGTTGTAGCCTGTGACTGCCAGTGTGTGAACTTTGGAGTGTGAGTGTGTTTCTCCTAGTCAGTTGTAGCCTGTGACTGCCAGTCAGTGAACTTTGGAGTGTGAGTGTGTTTCTCCTAGTCAGTGGTAGCCTGTGACTGCGAGTGAGTGAACTTTGGAGTGTGAGTGTGTTTCTGCTAGTCAGTTGTAGTCTGTGACTGCCAGTGTGTGAACTTTGGAGTGTGAGTGTGTTTCTCCTAGTCAGTTGTAGCCTGTGACTGCGAGTGTGTGAACTTTGGAGTGTGTTTCTCCTAGTCAGTTGTAGCCTGTGACTGTGAGTGTGTGAACTATGGAGTGTGTTTCTGCTAGTGAGTTGTAGCCTGTGACTGTGAGTGTGTGAACTTTGAGTGTGTTTCTGCTAGTGAGTTGTAGCCTATGACTGTGAGTGTGTCAACTTTGGAGTGTGTTTCTGCTAGTGAGCTGTAGCCTATGACTGAGTGTGTGAACTTTGGAGTGTGTTTCTGCTAGTGAGTTGTAGCCTGTGACTGTGAGTGTGTGAACTTTGGAGTGTGTTTCTCCTAGTGAGTTGTAGCCTATGACTGCGAGTGTGTGAACTTTGGAGTGTGTTTCTCGTAGTGAGTTGTAGCCTGTGACTGTGAGTGTGAGTGTGTGAACTTTGGAGTGTGTTTCTCCTAGTCAGTTGTAGCCTGTGACTGTGAGTGTGTGAACTTTGGAGTGTGTTTCTGCTAGTGAGTTGTAGCCTGTGACTGTGAGTGTTTGAACTTTGGAGTGTGTTTCTGCTAGTGAGTTGTAGCCTATGACTGTGAGTGTGTGAACTTTGGAGTGTGTTTCTGCTAGTGAGTTGTAGCCTGTGACTGTGAGTGTGTGAACTTTGGAGTGTGTTTCTCCTAGTCAGTTGTAGCCTGTGACTGCCAGTGTGTGAACTTTGGAGTGTGTTTCTGCTAGTGAGTTGTAGCCTATGACTGCGAGTGTGTAAACTTTGGAGTGTGTTTCTCCTAGTCAATTGTAGCCTGTGACTGCCATTGTGTGAACTTTGGAGTGTATTTCTGCTAGTGAGTTGTAGCCTGTAACTGGGAGTGTGTGAACTTTGGAGTGTGTTTCTCCTAGTCAGTTGTAGCCTGTGACTGCCAGTGTGTGAACTTTGGAGTGTGTTTCTCCTAGTGAGTTGTAGCCTGTGACTGTGAGTGTGTGAACTTTGGAGTGTGTTTCTCCTAGTCAGTTGTAGCCTGTGACTGCCAGTGTGTGAACTTTGGAGTGTGTTTCTGCTAGTGAGTTGTAGCCTATGACTGCGACTGTGTGAACTTTGGAGTGTGTTTCTGCTAGTGAGTTGTAGCCTATGACTGCCAGTGTGTGAACTTTGGAGTGTGTTTCTGCTAGTGAGTTGTAGCCTATGACTGCCAGTGTGTGAACTTTGGAGTGTGAGTGTGTTTCTCCTAGTCAGTTGTAGCCTGTGACTGCCAGTGTGTGAACTTTGGAGTGTGAGTGTGTTTGTCCTAGTCAGTTGTAGCCTGTGACTGCGAGTGTGTGAACTTTGGAGTGTGAGTGTGTTTCTGCTAGTCAGTTGTAGTCTGTGACTGCCAGTGTGTGAACTTTGGTGTGTGAGTGTGTTTCTCCTAGTCAGTTGTAGCCTGTGACTGCGAGTGTGTGAACTTTGGAGTGTGTTTCTGCTAGTGAGTTGTAGCCTGTGACTGCGAGTGTGTGAACTTTGGAGTGTGTTTTTGCTGGTGAGTTGTAGCCTGTGATTGCGAGTGTGTGAACTTTGGAGTGTGTTTGTGCTAGTGAGTTGTAGCCTTTGACTGCGAGTGTGTGAACTTTGGAGTGTGTTTGTGCTAGTGAGTTGTAGCCTATGACTGCGAGTGTGTGAACTTTGGAGTGTGTTTCTGCTAGTCAGTTGTAGCCTATGACTGCGAGTGTGAGAACTTTGGAGTGTGTTTCTCCTAGTGAGTTGTAGCCTATGACTGCGAGTGTGTGAACTTTGGAGTGTGTTTCTCCTAGTGAGTTGTAGCCTATGACTGCGAGTGTGTGAACTTTGGAGTGTGTTTCTCCTAGTGAGTTGTAGCCTATGACTGCGAGCGTGTGAACTTTGGAGTGTGTTTCTCCTAGTTAGTTGTAGCCTGTGACTGTGAGTGTGTGAACTATGGAGTGTGTTTCTGCTAGTGAGTTGTAGCCTGTGACTGTGAGTGTGTGAACTTTGAGTGTGTTTCTGCTAGTGAGTTGTAGCCTATGACTGTGAGTGTGTGAACTTTGGAGTGTGTTTCTGCTAGTGAGCTGTAGCCTATGACTGAGTGTGTGAACTTTGGAGTGTGTTTCTGCTAGTGAGTTGTAGCCTGTGACTGTGAGTGTGTGAACTTTGGAGTGTGTTTCTCCTAGTGAGTTGTAGCCTATGACTGTGAGTGTGTGAACTTTGGAGTGTGTTTCTCCTAGTGAGTTGTAGCCTGTGATGGTGAGTGTGTGAACTTTGGAGTGTGTTTCTCCTAGTCAGTTGTAGCCTGTGACTGTGAGTGTGTGAACTTTGGAGTGTGTTACTGCTAGTGAGTTGTAGCCTGTGACTGTGAGTGTGTGAACTTTGGAGTGTGTTTCTGCTAGTGAGTTGTAGCCTATGACTGTGAGTGTGTGAACTTTGGAGTGTGTTTCTGCTAGTGAGTTGTAGCCTATGACTGTGAGTGTGTGAACTTTGGAGTGTGTTTCTGCTAGTGAGTTGTAGCCTGTGACTGTGAGTGTGTGAACTTTGGAGTGTGTTTCTCCCAGTGAGTTGTAGCCTGTGACTGCCAGTGTGTGAACTTTGGAGTGTGTTTCTGCTAGTTAGTTGTAGCCGTGACTGTGAGTGTGTTAACTTTGGAGTGTGTTTCTCCTAGTCAGTTGTAGCCTGTGACTGTGAGTGTGTGAACTTTGGAGTGTGTTTCTCCTAGTCAGTTGTAGCCTGTGACTGCGAGTGTGTGAACTTTGGAGTGTGTTTCTGCTAGTGAGTTGTAGCCTGTGACTGTGAGTGTGTGAACTTTGGAGTGTGTTTCTCCTAGTTAGTTGTAGCCTGTGACTGTTAGTGTGTGAACTTTGGAGTGTGTTTCTGCTAGTGAGTTGTAGCTTATGACTGCGAGTGTGTGAACTTTGGAGTGTGGGTGTGTTTCTGCTAGTGAGTTGTAGCCTGTGACTGCGAGTGTGTGAACTTTGGAGTGTGTTTCTGCTAGTGAGTTGTAGCCTGTGACTGCGAGTGTGTGTGAACTTTGGAGTGTGGGTGTGCTTTTCCCAGTGAGTTGTAGCCTGTGACTGCAAGTGTGTGTGAGGTTTGGACTGTGAGTGTGTTTCTCCTAGTCAGTTGTAGCCTCTGACTGCGAGTGTGTGTGAGGTTTGGACTGTGAGTGTGTTTCTCCTAGTGAGTTGTAGCCTGTAACTGTGGGTGTGTGAGCTTTGGAGTGTGGGTGTGCTTTTCCCAGTGAGTTGTAGCCTGTGACTGTGAGTGTGTGTGAGGTTTGGACTGTGAGTGTGTTTCTCCTAGTGAGTTGTAGCCTGTGACTGCAAGTGTGTGTGAGGTTTGGACTGTGAGTGTGTTTCTCCTAGTGAGTTGTAGCCTGTGACTGCCAGTGTGTGAACTTTGGAGTGTGTTTCTGCTAGTGAGTTGTAGCCTGACTGCGAGTGTGTGAACTTTGGAGTGTGTTTCTCCTAGTCAGTTGTAGCCTGTGACTGTGAGTGTGTTTCTGCTAGTCAGTTGTAGCCTGTGACTGCGAGTGTGTGAACTTTGGAGTGTGTTTCTCCTAGTCAGTTGTAGCCTGTGACTGCCAGTGTGTGAACTTTGGAGTGTGTTTCTGCTAGTGAGTTGTAGCCTATGACTGCGAGTGTGTGAACTTTGGAGTGTGTTTCTCCTAGTCAGTTGTAGCCTGTGACTGTGAGTGTATTTCTGCTAGTCAGTTGTAGCCTGTGACTGCGAGTGTGTGAACTTTGGAGTGTGTTTCTCCTAGTCAGTTGTAGCCTGTGACTGCCAGTGTGTGAACTTTGGAGTGTGTTTCTGCTAGTGAGTTGTAGCCTATGACTGCGAGTGTGTAAACTTTGGAGTGTGTTTCTCCTAGTCAATTGTAGCCTGTGACTGCCATTGTGTGAACTTTGGAGTGTGTTTCTGCTAGTGAGTTGTAGCCTGTGACTGGGAGTGTGTGAACTTTGGAGTGTGTTTCTCCTAGTCAGTTGTAGCCTGTGACTGCCAGTATGTGAACTTTGGAGTGTGTTTCTGCTAGTGAGTTGTAGCCTGTGACTGTGAGTGTGTGAACTTTGGAGTGTGTTTCTCCTAGTCAGTTGTAGCCTGTGACTGCCAGTGTGTGAACTTTGGAGTGTGAGTGTGTTTCTCCTAGTCAGTTGTAGCCTGTGACTGCCAGTCAGTGAACTTTGGAGTGTGAGTGTGTTTCTCCTAGTCAGTGGTAGCCCTTGACTGCGAGTGAGTGAACTTTGGAGTGTGAGTGTGTTTCTGCTAGTCAGTTGTAGTCTGTGACTGCCAGTGTGTGAACTTTGGAGTGTGAGTGTGTTTCTCCTAGTCAGTTGTAGCCTGTGACTGCGAGTGTGTGAACTTTGGAGTGTGTTTCTCCTAGTCAGTTGTAGCCTGTGACTGTGAGTGTGTGAACTATGGAGTGTGTTTCTGCTAGTGAGTTGTAGCCTGTGACTGTGAGTGTGTGAACTTTGAGTGTGTTTCTGCTAGTGAGTTGTAGCCTATGACTGTGAGTGTGTCAACTTTGGAGTGTGTTTCTGCTAGTGAGCTGTAGCCTATGACTGAGTGTGTGAACTTTGGAGTGTGTTTCTGCTAGTGAGTTGTAGCCTGTGACTGTGAGTGTGTGAACTTTGGAGTGTGTTTCTCCTAGTGAGTTGTAGCCTATGACTGCGAGTGTGTGAACTTTGGAGTGTGTTTCTCGTAGTGAGTTGTAGCCTGTGACTGTGAGTGTGAGTGTGTGAACTTTGGAGTGTGTTTCTCCTAGTCAGTTGTAGCCTGTGACTGTGAGTGTGTGAACTTTGGAGTGTGTTTCTGCTAGTGAGTTGTAGCCTGTGACTGTGAGTGTTTGAACTTTGGAGTGTGTTTCTGCTAGTGAGTTGTAGCCTATGACTGTGAGTGTGTGAACTTTGGAGTGTGTTTCTGCTAGTGAGTTGTAGCCTGTGACTGTGAGTGTGTGAACTTTGGAGTGTGTTTCTCCTAGTCAGTTGTAGCCTGTGACTGCCAGTGTGTGAACTTTGGAGTGTGTTTCTGCTAGTGAGTTGTAGCCTATGACTGCGAGTGTGTAAACTTTGGAGTGTGTTTCTCCTAGTCAATTGTAGCCTGTGACTGCCATTGTGTGAACTTTGGAGTATATTTCTGCTAGTGAGTTGTAGCCTGTAACTGGGAGTGTGTGAACTTTGGAGTGTGTTTCTCCTAGTCAGTTGTAGCCTGTGACTGTCAGTGTGTGAACTTTGGAGTGTGTTTCTCCTAGTGAGTTGTAGCCTGTGACTGTGAGTGTGTGAACTTTGGAGTGTGTTTCTCCTAGTCAGTTGTAGCCTGTGACTGCCAGTGTGTGAACTTTGGAGTGTGTTTCTGCTAGTGAGTTGTAGCCTATGACTGCGACTGTGTGAACTTTGGAGTGTGTTTCTGCTAGTGAGTTGTAGCCTATGACTGCCAGTGTGTGAACTTTGGAGTGTGTTTCTGCTAGTGAGTTGTAGCCTATGACTGCCAGTGTGTGAACTTTGGAGTGTGAGTGTGTTTCTCCTAGTCAGTTGTAGCCTGTGACTGCCAGTGTGTGAACTTTGGAGTGTGAGTGTGTTTGTCCTAGTCAGTTGTAGCCTGTGACTGCGAGTGTGTGAACTTTGGAGTGTGAGTGTGTTTCTGCTAGTCAGTTGTAGTCTGTGACTGCCAGTGTGTGAACTTTGGTGTGTGAGTGTGTTTCTCCTAGTCAGTTGTAGCCTGTGACTGCGAGTGTGTGAACTTTGGAGTGTGTTTCTGCTAGTGAGTTGTAGCCTGTGACTGCGAGTGTGTGAACTTTGGAGTGTGTTTTTGCTGGTGAGTTGTAGCCTGTGATTGCGAGTGTGTGAACTTTGGAGTGTGTTTGTGCTAGTGAGTTGTAGCCTTTGACTGCGAGTGTGTGAACTTTGGAGTGTGTTTGTGCTAGTGAGTTGTAGCCTATGACTGCGAGTGTGTGAACTTTGGAGTGTGTTTCTGCTAGTCAGTTGTAGCCTATGACTGCGAGTGTGAGAACTTTGGAGTGTGTTTCTCCTAGTGAGTTGTAGCCTATGACTGCGAGTGTGTGAACTTTGGAGTGTGTTTCTCCTAGTGAGTTGTAGCCTATGACTGCGAGTGTGTGAACTTTGGAGTGTGTTTCTCCTAGTGAGTTGTAGCCTATGACTGCGAGTGTGTGAACTTTGGAGTGTGTTTCTCCTAGTTAGTTGTAGCCTGTGACTGTGAGTGTGTGAACTATGGAGTGTGTTTCTGCTAGTGAGTTGTAGCCTGTGACTGTGAGTGTGTGAACTTTGAGTGTGTTTCTGCTAGTGAGTTGTAGCCTATGACTGTGAGTGTGTGAACTTTGGAGTGTGTTTCTGCTAGTGAGCTGTAGCCTATGACTGAGTGTGTGAACTTTGGAGTGTGTTTCTGCTAGTGAGTTGTAGCCTGTGACTGTGAGTGTGTGAACTTTGGAGTGTGTTTCTCCTAGTGAGTTGTAGCCTATGACTGTGAGTGTGTGAACTTTGGAGTGTGTTTCTCCTAGTGAGTTGTAGCCTGTGATGGTGAGTGTGTGAACTTTGGAGTGTGTTTCTCCTAGTCAGTTGTAGCCTGTGACTGTGAGTGTGTGAACTTTGGAGTGTGTTACTGCTAGTGAGTTGTAGCCTGTGACTGTGAGTGTGTGAACTTTGGAGTGTGTTTCTGCTAGTGAGTTGTAGCCTATGACTGTGAGTGTGTGAACTTTGGAGTGTGTTTCTGCTAGTGAGTTGTAGCCTATGACTGTGAGTGTGTGAACTTTGGAGTGTGTTTCTGCTAGTGAGTTGTAGCCTGTGACTGTGAGTGTGTGAACTTTGGAGTGTGTTTCTCCCAGTGAGTTGTAGCCTGTGACTGCCAGTGTGTGAACTTTGGAGTGTGTTTCTGCTAGTTAGTTGTAGCCGTGACTGTGAGTGTGTTAACTTTGGAGTGTGTTTCTCCTAGTCAGTTGTAGCCTGTGACTGTGAGTGTGTGAACTTTGGAGTGTGTTTCTCCTAGTCAGTTGTAGCCTGTGACTGCGAGTGTGTGAACTTTGGAGTGTGTTTCTGCTAGTGAGTTGTAGCCTGTGACTGTGAGTGTGTGAACTTTGGAGTGTGTTTCTCCTAGTTAGTTGTAGCCTGTGACTGTTAGTGTGTGAACTTTGGAGTGTGTTTCTGCTAGTGAGTTGTAGCTTATGACTGCGAGTGTGTGAACTTTGGAGTGTGGGTGTGTTTCTGCTAGTGAGTTGTAGCCTGTGACTGCGAGTGTGTGAACTTTGGAGTGTGTTTCTGCTAGTGAGTTGTAGCCTGTGACTGCGAGTGTGTGTGAACTTTGGAGTGTGGGTGTGCTTTTCCCAGTGAGTTGTAGCCTGTGACTGCAAGTGTGTGTGAGGTTTGGACTGTGAGTGTGTTTCTCCTAGTCAGTTGTAGCCTCTGACTGCGAGTGTGTGTGAGGTTTGGACTGTGAGTGTGTTTCTCCTAGTGAGTTGTAGCCTGTAACTGTGGGTGTGTGAGCTTTGGAGTGTGGGTGTGCTTTTCCCAGTGAGTTGTAGCCTGTGACTGTGAGTGTGTGTGAGGTTTGGACTGTGAGTGTGTTTCTCCTAGTGAGTTGTAGCCTGTGACTGCAAGTGTGTGTGAGGTTTGGACTGTGAGTGTGTTTCTCCTAGTGAGTTGTAGCCTGTGACTGCAAGTGTGTGTGAGGTTTGGATTGTGAGTGTGTTTCTCCTAGTGAGTTGTAGCCTGTGACTGCAAGTGTGTGTGAGGTGTGGACTGTGAGTGTGTTTCTCCTAGTCAGTTGTAGCCTCTGACTGCGAGTGTGTGTGAGGTTTGGAGTGTGAGTGTGTTTCTCCTAGTGAGTTGTAGCCTGTGACTGCGAGTGTGTGTGAGGTTTGGAGTGTGGGTGTGTTTTTCCCAGTGAGTTGTAGCCTGTGACTGCGAGTGTGTGAGCTTTGGAGTGTGGGTGTGTTTCTGCTAGTGAGTTGTAGTCTGTGACTGCGAGTGTGTGAGTTTTGGAGTGTGGGTGTGTTTCTCCTAGTGAGTTGTAGTCTGTGACTGCGAGTGTGTGAGTTTTGGAGTGTGGGTGTGTTTCTCCTAGTGAGTTGTAGTCTGTGACTGCGAGTGTGTGAGTTTTGGAGTGTGGGTGTGTTTCTCCTAGTGAGTTGTAGCCTGTGACTGCGAGTGTGTGAGCTTTGGAGTGTGGGTGTGTTTCTCCTAGTGAGTTGTAGCCTGTGACTGCGGGTGTGTGAACTTTGGAGTATGGGTGTGTTTCTCCTAGTGAGTTGTAGCCTGTGACTGCGGGTGTGTGAACTTTGGAGTGTGAGTGTGTTTGTGCTTGTGAGTTGTAGTGTGTTACTGCGGGTGTGTGTGAGCTTTGAAAAATTAGTGTGTTTTTGCTGGTAAGTTGTTGTGAGTGACTGTGTGGGTGTTATTTTTGGAGTTGAGTGTGTTTGTGCTGGTGAATTGTAGTGTTTGATTGTGATTGTGAGTGTGTTTGTGCTAGTGAGTTGTAGTGTTTGAAGGCGAGTGCGTGAGCTACGGAGTGTTAGTGTGGTTGTGCTGGAGAGTTGAAATAAAGCATGCATTTTGAATTTTCTGGAAATAGCCTGTGAACTCCCTTTATTCTGATTGAACTCTGTATTGCGCTAAGTATGTAGGAAACAATGAAATGCTGTAAAATGCAGGAAAGATGTACAGTTTGATGCAAACCAATGTTTTCTTGTGTTAGCATTTGTGATAATATTCCAGGATATGTCATTGCACCTTTGCACTTAAAAGTGTGTTATAAATGTTTGAAAGTTTGCATAATCTTATAACAGCCTTAGGGGTGTTCTAAGTCTGAAAAATCATTTTATATTACAGCTGCTTTACCCGAAAATTCACTTATTTAATATTTCTTGCTTTGTACAGGGTGAAAAAAGGGACTTGCTGAAAAGCATACATTTAGTAGCTCAAAACACTTTAATAATGTCATTCTTTGCAGCTTGGTAGCACAGAAAGTTAATTTGCTTTCAACTCCTTTTATAAAAAACAATAATAAAATTACAATTGATTCATTCAAATGACTTTCTCTACCCTCTCTCGTTTATTAGTAGATATATAAATTATTCTTAATCAAACTTTTTTTTTTCTACTACATTTTAATATAAAAAAATCTGATGTGTTACACTCACATGACTTTCTCTACTCTTGCACAAACTATTTTTACAAACGCTTATTCTCCATATGCTTCATGTTAATTGAGATATCGAGATGTTAATCTTATTGCTAATTTTCTTGTAGATGCAAGAGGAATTGCTAGGCTTTAAGCGATAGTCAAATATTTTAAGAGCTGGTTGCTATGTGGCGCATTCCATTCTGTTTGCATTGCCAGGACAAAAAAAAAATTCTGATGTGTTACACTCACATGACTTTCTCTACTCTTGTACAAACTATTTTTACAAATGTTTATTCTCCATCTACTTCATGTTAATCGAGATAAACATTTGCAGACTCTATCTTATTGCTAATTTTCTTGTAGATGTAAGGGGAATATATATTTACAAGGGCAATATAGAAATACAGTAGCCTTTAAGCACATACATATCTCTTAATAGCTGGTTGCTAGATGCAGCACCATTACCTTTGCTACAGATTAATACTCTTTGCATATCCAAGACAAAAAAATGAATAACGAATTCCCATTTGAGAAAATAAGTATTGAAAAATTTAAGGGAATAACAAGCAATATCTCGAAAATGGTTCACTCAAAAAAAAAATGTATATGATATAAATGGTATATTTTAACGCGATCTACATTTTTTGTGTAATAAAATTTTGTCTATCTCTTACGGTTTACCAGTTATGCAAAATTTGTTCACAATGAAGAATACTTTTGGCGACATTCCCAGAAAATTCGAGATATACATTTTATTTGTTATGAAAATATCTTAAACATATGATATTTTAATCAAAAGAGCCATTTTTGAGAAAATTAGAATTTTCGAAAAATGTTCCATGTAAAGGGTAGTCTGGGGTGAGGGGATTTTCTTGAAAACCTTCGTGTCGCATCCTCGGAAGATACTGAACCCAAATACCAAGTTTGGTGTTTATCCGACTGTTCGTTCCTGAGTTATGCTGTTCACAGACACAGACACAGACACACACACACACACACACACACACACACACACACACACACACACACACGTACATGTTTCCAAAAATGCTTTTTTTGGATTCAGGGGGTCTCAAAACATGTATTTCCGCTGAACTCTCGGTATCGAATTTTTGGGTGGAATACAATACTTCCCCTAGTTAGTATACGCAGTAGAGAAAGTAAAAAAAGACTTTGCAGAAATATCTACATTACACATTTCGTTATCGATACAAAGAGAACAGTGAGTCAAATATTTAAGAACTGGACGCTATACGCTGCTTTAAAATTCCATTCTGTTTCTATGACATCACGAGAAACAACTGAATGTTGAAAGGACTTTAAGGTAATGACCAATAAAAATGAACAATTGAAAACTTCAAAAAATGAGCAATTTGCACATTTAATAACGGATATCTTAGAAAGGGCTCATGCCACAATAAAGCTTATTTTAAATATATTGTAAGTTTTAAAGAGATCTACATTTTTGGTGTAGCACGTCTTCCTCTATCGCTTAACGATTACCAGTTATACAAGGTTATAAAAAATTCATTCCGAATGAAGGACTTCATAGGCTCTTCCCCGAAAATTCGAGATATACATTTTATTTGCCATGTAAATATTTTTAATGTATGATATTTTAATCAAAATCGTTTCAGCCATGTTTAGAACATCAAAAATTTTGAAATATATTCCATGTAAAGGGAGTTTAGGTATTTATCCAACTTTTCGTTTTGAGTTATGACACACACGTTTCCACAAATGCTTTATTTGGATCCCGATGATGATGATAATAATGATAATAATAATAATAATAATAATAATAATAATAATACATCAACAACGATAAATAACGACACGCGGGCCGTATACGTATACAACTACAATGGCTCGCTGTACATTGTGTGCATGGGTTGGCTACATGTTATGCCTACAGCGTGTTTTCCCTTCTCACCGTTGGCAACAATTACCTAGGACACGCCCACGCCGCTGCTAGCAGAAGACAGGCCGTTATTATGCATGATAACCCAAATTTACACTTTCTGCACACAGTGGCAGAATTTAACAAACTGTACAGAAAACGCTCATTCAGGTCTAATTTATTATTTAACCATGTACCTACGTACTTTGTTATTTGAGGAACACCTGCCATAACCCTCTTTAAGGGTCAGGATTCTGTGTAATGCTGATCTGAAGGCCTGCATTTTATCCAAGAACACACAAACCCTGCCATCCTTCAAATGGCATCTGGAAATGACCAAAGCCCAAGATTTACTCGCCTCCAACATTTCCTGCAAAATGATACACCTTATTATAACATATGTTTCCTATTTAAGTCGTATCTCCGTTAAACCTGCATATAATACACCAGTGGAAATCCACGTGTTTGCTGAAATTATCAACTACGATACAAAATCTGCGATAGCACGTTGCAATAACTTCAGCGTAATATAGCAATAAAATGGGAAATGTGAGGATTAAATGCACAAATAGAGACTTTTAGGAATTACAGTATCACAGCTGCGTCATTTAAACTTCAATTGAACAAATTCCTACATACCGCAAAGACGTTTTCTGAAATTCCAGCTTCATCACGTCTTTTTGCCAGTGTCTGTGGCCCATTATCACTTCTTGGTAACCTCGAGTTCCCGTGTTCTGTTTCTCCTCGACACGAGTCTGGTGCAACTTGAAAACTAAACTCGCCATATGTTTCTAACCTCTTCTTGTGTCTACGTAACGATATAGTTCGACTCCACGATTCCGACAGATGTTTGGTAAACTGCTCAGCAAAGGAATTCGCAATATCATAATTACTTTCCATTTAACATTGTCGAACAGCAGCAATAGAAAAACGTGCTCCGTACTTACGCCTCTCTTCCATTCACATTACCTTCACTACATACACTCATACAAACCAAACTGCGCGTTTGAAATCTCAACTTTCAGTGAAACCTTTAATTTAATACTTCAAATATAGTAAAAAAAATATTAACTAATCAATGCATAAGATTAGACAAATATTAGGAAACCTGCTACATAACCCTGTCATCATATGTTGGCAACCTGGTTAAATTAAGTGTTATGGTACCAACGTGACAGATTCATTCTTCACGCTCCTAAGAATGTTTAAGAGCGTTTTGCTTGTATTCCTTACTTACTGTACGTCTTTATCAGTTAGTGATTAAAACAAAATTCTGCCTTTTAAATGTATGTATGTATATATATATATATATATTAATTACATTTCTATAATGTTGGGACCCCACCCATAAAAGTATGGTACTAGGCTATAGGATATCATAACCTCACAAAAACCTGAGCTCGAGGATATCATACTCCCAGAAACACCTGAGCTCGAGGATATCATTATCATAGTCCCACAAACACCTGAGACTATATGATATCATAGCCCCACAAACACCTGAGCTCTAGGATATCATAGCCCCACAAACACCTGAGCTATAGGATATCGTATTCCCACAAACACCTGAGCTATAGGATATCATATTCCCACAAACACCTGAGCTATAGGATATCATAGCCCCACAAACACCTGAGCTATAGAATATCTTATTCCAAAAAACACCTGAGCTATAGGATATCATATTCCCACAAACACCTGAGCTCTAGGATATCATAGCCCCACAAACACCTGAGCTATAGAATATCATAGTCCCACAAACACCTGAGGCTCTACGATATCATAGCCCAACAAACACCTGAGCTCTAGGATATCTTAGCCCCACAAACACCTGAGCTATAGGATACCATAGTCCCACAAACACCTGAGCTATAGGATATCATATTCACACAAACATCTGAGTTCTAGCATAACATAGCCCCACAAACACCTGAGCTCTAGGATATCATAGTCCACAAACACCTGAGCTCCAGGATATCATAATCCCACAAACACCTGAGGCCCTTTGATTTCATACTCCCACAAACACCTGAGGCTCTAAGATATCATAGTCCCACAAACACCTGAGGCTCTATGATATCATAGTCCCACAAACACCTGAGGCTCTATGATATCATAGCCCCACCAACACCTGAGACTATATGATATCATAGCCCCACAAACACCTGAGCTCTAGGATATCATAGCCCCACAAACACCTGAGCTATAGGATATCATATTCCCACAAAAACCTGAGCTATAGGATATCATATTCCCACAAACACCTGAGCTATAGGATATCATAGCCCCACAAACACCTGAGCTATAGAATATCATATTCCCACAAACACCTGAGCTATAGGATATCATATTCCCACAAACACCTGAGCTATAGGATATCATATTCCCACAAACACCTGAGCTATAGAATATCATAGTCCCACAAACACCTGAGTCTCTACCATATCATAGCCCAACAAAAACCTGAGCTCTAGGATATCATAGCCCCACAAACACCTGAGCTATAGGATACCATAGTCGCACAAACACCTGAGCTATAGGATATCATATTCACACAAACATCTGAGTTCTAGCATAACATAGCCCCACAAACACCTGAGCTCTAGGATATCATAGTCCACAAACACCTGAGCTCCAGGATATCATAATCCCACAAACACCTGAGGCCCTTTGATATCATACTCCCACAAACACCTGAGGCTCTAAGATATCATAGTCCCACAAACACCTGAGGCTCTATGATATCATAGTCCCACAAACACCTGAGGCTCTATGATATCATAGCCCCACCAACACCTGAGACTATATGATATCATAGCCCCACAAACACCTGAGCTATAGGATATCATATTCCCACAAACACCTGAGCTATAGGATATCATAGCCCAACAAACACCTTAGCTATAGAATATCATATTCCCACAAACACCTGAGCTATAGGATATTATTTTTCCACAAACACCTGAGCTCTAGGAAATCATAGCCCCACAAACACCTGAGCTATAGAATATCATAGTCCCACAAACACCTGAGGCTCTACGATATCATAGCCCAACAAACACCTGAGCTCTAGGATATCTTAGCCCCACAAACACCTGAGCTATAGGATACCATAGTCCCACAAACACCTGAGCTATAGGATATCATATTCACACAAACATCTTTGTTCTAGCATAACATAGCCCCACAAACACCTGAGCTCTATGATTTCATAGTCCACAAACACCTGAGCTCCAGGATATCATAATCCCACAAACACCTGAGGCCCTTTGATATCATACTCCCACAAACACCTGAGGCTCTAAGATATCATAGTCCCACAAACACCTGAGGCTCTATGATATCATAGTCCCACAAACACCTGAGGCTCTATGATATCATACTCCCACAAACACCTGAGGCTCTAATATATCACACTCACACCAACACCTGAGGCTCTAAGATATCATACTCACACAAACACCTGAGGCTCTATAATATCATACTCCCACAAACACCTGAGGCTCTAAGATATCATACTCACACAAACACCTGAGGCTCTAAGATATCATACTCACACAAACACCTGAGGCTCTATGATATCATACTCCCACAAACACCTGAGGCTCTAAGATATCATACTCACACAAACACCTGAGGCTCTATGATATACTCCCACAAACACCTGAAGCTCTATAATATCATACTCCCACAAACACCTGAGGCTCTAAGATATCATACTCCCACAAACACCTGAGGCTCTATGATATCATACTCCCACAAACATCTGAGCTCTAGGATATCATAATCCCACAAACACCTGAGCTCTAGGATATCATACTCCCACAAACTTCTGAGGCTCTATGATATCATAATCCCACAAACACCTGAGGCTCTAAGATATCATACTCCCACAAACACCTGAGGCTCTATGATATCATACTCCCACAAACACCTGAGGTTCTACGATATCATAATCCCACAAGCACCTGAGCTCTAGGATATTATACTCCCACAAACACCTGAGACTCTATGATATCATAATCCCACATACACCTAAGGCTCTACGATATCATAATCCCACAAACACCTGAGTTCTAGGATATCATACTCCCACAAACATCTGAGCTCTATGATATCATACTCCCACAAACACCTGAGCTATAGGATATCATACTCCCACAAACATCTGAGCCCTATGATATCATACTCCCACAAACACCTGAACTCTAAGATAGCATACTCCCACAAACACCTGAGCTATAGGATATCACAATCCCACAAAAACCTTAGGCTCTATGATATCATACTCCCACAAACACCTGAGGCTCTATGATATCATAATCCCACAAACACCTGAGGCTCTATGATATCATACTCCCACAAACACCTGAGCTCTAAGATAGCATACTCCCACAAAAACCTGAGCTATAGGATATCATAATCCCAAAAACCTTAGGCTCTATGATATCATACTCCCACAAACACCTGAGGCTCTATGATATCATAATCCCACAAACACCTGAGCCTCTATGATATCATACTCCTACAAACATCTGAGCTCTAAGATAGCATACTCCCACAAACATCTGAGCTCTAAGATAGCATACTCCCACAAACACCTGAACTCAAGATACCATACTCCCACAAACACCTGAGGCTCTATGATATCATACTCCCACAAACACCTGAGGCTCCATGATATCATACTCCCACAAACACCTGAGGCTCTATGATATCATACTCCCACAACATCTGAGGCTCTATGAAATCATACTCCCACAAACATCTGAGATTCTATGATATCACACTCCCACAAACATCTGAGGCTCTATGATATCATACTCCCACAAACACCTGAGCTCAAAGATAGCATACTCCCACAAACACCTGAGCTATAGGATATCATAATCCTACAAAAACCTTAGGCTCTATGATATCATACTCCCACAAACACCTGAGGCTCTATGATATCATACTCCCACAAACACCTGAGGCTCTATGATATCATACTCCCACAAACATCTGAGCTCTAAGATAGCATACTCCCACAAACATCTGAGGCTCTAATATATCATACTCCCACAAACACCTGAGCTCTAAGATACCATACTCCCACAAACATCTGAGCCTCTATAATATCATACTCCCACAAATATCTGAGGCTCTATAATATCATATTCCCACAAACATCTGAGGCTCTATAATATCATACTCCCACAAACATCTGAGGCTGTATAATATCATACTCCCACAAACATCTAAGGCTCTAAGATATCATACTCCCACAAACACCTGAGCTCTAAGATACCATACTCCCACAAACATCTGGGGCTCTATAATATCATACTCCCACAAACATCTGAGGCTCTATAATATCATATTCACACAAACATCTGAGGCTCTATAATATCATACTCCCACAAACATCTGAGGCTCTATAATATCATATTCCCACAAACATCTGAGGCTCTAAGATATCATACTCCCACAAACACCTGAGCTCTAAGATACCATACTCCCACAAACACCTGAGCTCTAAGATATCATATTCCCACAAACATCTGAGCTATAGGATATCATAATCCCACAAACATCTGAGCTCTCAGATATCATAATCCCACAAACACCTGACCTCTAAGATATCATACTCCCACAAACATCTGAGGCTCTAAGATAGCAAACTCCCACAAACACCTGAGCTCTAAGATATCATACTCCCACAAACACATGAGCTCTAAGATATCATACTCCCACAAACACCTGAGCTCTAAGATAGCATACTCCCACAAACACCTGAGCTCTAAGATATCATACTCCCACAAACACCTGAGCTCTAAGACATCATACTCCCACAAACACCTGAGCTCTAAGATATCATATTCCCACAAACATCTAAGCTATAGGATATCATAATCCCACAAATACCTGAGCTCTAGGATATTATACTCCCACAAACACCTGAGCCTCTATGATATCATACTCCCACAAACACCTGAGGCTCTAAGATATCATACTCACACAAACACCTGAGGCTCTATGATATCATACTCCCACAAACACCTGAGGCTCTATGATATCATACTCCCACAAACACCTGAGCTCTAAGATATCATAATCACACAAACACCTGAGGCTCTATGATATCATACTCCCACAAACCTCTGAGCTCTAAGATATCATACTCACACAAACACCTGAGGCTCTATAATATCATACTCCCACAAACATCTGAGGCTCTATAATATCATATTCCCACAAACATCTGAGGCTCTATAATATCATACTCTCACAAACATCTGAGGCTCTATAATATCATATTCCCACAAACATCTGAGGGTCTAAGATATCATTCTCCCACAATCACCTGAGCTCTAAGATACCATACTCCCACAAACACCTGAGCTCTAAGATATATTCCCACAAACATCTGAACTATTGGATATCATAATCCCACAAACATCTGAGGTCTCAGATATCATAATCCCACAAACACCTGACCTCTAAGATATCATACTCCCACAAATATCTCAGGCTCTAAGATAGCATACTCCCACAAACACCTGACCTCTAAGATATCATACTCTCACAAGCACCTGAGCTCTAAGATATCATACTCCCACAAACACCTGAGCTCTAAGATAGCATACTCCCACAAACACCTGAGCTCTAAGATATCATACTCCCACAAACACCTGAGCTCTAAGATATCATACTCCCACAAACACCTGAGCTCTAAGATATCATATTCCCACAAACATCTGAGCTATAGGATATCATAATCCCACAAACAGCTGAGCTCTAAGATATCATACTCCCACAAACACCTGAGCTCTAAGATATCATACTCCCACAAACACCTGAGGCTCTATGATATCATACTCCCACAAACACCTGAGGCTCTAAGATATCATACTCACACAAACACCTGAGGCTCTATGATTTCATACTCCCACAAACACCTGAGGCTCTATGATATCATACTCCCACAAATATCTGAGCTCTAAGATATCATAATCACACAAACACCTGAGGCTCTATGATATCATACTCCCACAAACATCTGAGCTCTAAGATATCATACTCACACAAACACCTGAGGCTCTATGATATCATACTCACACAAACACCTGAGGCTCTATGATATCATAATCACACAAACATCTGAGCTCTAAGATATCATACTCACACAAACATCTGAGCTCTAAGATATCATACTCACACAAACACCTGAGGCTCTATGATATCATACTCCCACAAACATCTGAGGCTCTAAGATAGCATACTCCCACAAACACCTGAGCTCTAAGATATCATACTCCCACAAACACCTGAGCTCTAAGATATCATACTCCCACAAACACCTGAGCTCTAAGATAGCATAATCCCACAAACACCTGAGCTCTAAGATATCATACTCCCACAAACACCTGAGCTCTAAGATATCATACTCCCACAAACACCTGAGCTCTAAGATATCATATTCCCACAAACATCTGAGCTATAGGATATCATAATCCCACAAACACCTGGGCTCTAAGATATCATACTCCCAAAAACACCTGAGCTCTAAGATATCATACTCCCACAAACACCTGAGGCTCTATGATATCATACTCCCACAAACACCTGAGGCTCTAAGATATCATACTCACACAAACACCTGAGGCTCTATGATATCATACTCCCACAAACACCTGAGGCTCTATGATATCATACTCCGACAAACATCTGAGCTCTAAGATATCATAATCACACAAACACCTGAGGCTCTATGATATCATACTCCCACAAACATCTGAGCTCTAAGATACCATACTCCCACAAACATCTGAGCCTCTATGATATCATACTCCCACAAACACCTGAGGCTCTATGATATCAAAATCCCACAAACACCTGAGCCTCTATGATATCATACTCCTACAAACATCTGAGCTCTAAGATAGCATACTCCCACAAACATCTGAGCTCTAAGATAGCATACTCCCACAAACACCTGAGCTCAAGATACCATACTCCCACAAACACCTGAGGCTCTATGATATCATACTCCCACAAACACCTGAGGCTCCATGATATCTAACTCCCACAAACACCTGAGGCTCTATGATATCATACTCCCACAACATCTGAGGCTCTATGAAATCATACTCCCACAAAAATCTGAGATTCTATGATATCACACTCCCACAACATCTGAGGCTCTATGATATCATACTCCCACAAACACCTGAGCTCAAAGATAGCATACTCCCACAAACACCTGAGCTATAGGATATCATAATCCCACAAAAACCTTAGGCTCTATGATATCATACTCCCACAAACACCTGAGGCTCTATGATATCATACTCCCACAAACACCTGAGACTCTATGATATCGTACTCCCACAAACATCTGAGCTCTAAGATAGCATACTCCCACAAACATCTGAGGCTCTAAGATATCATACTCCCACAAACACCTGAGCTCTAAGATACCATACTCCCACAAACATCTGAGCCTCTATAATATCATACTCCCACAAATATCTGAGGCTCTATAATATCATATTCCCACAAACATCTGAGGCTCTATAATATCATACTCCCACAAACATCTGAGGCTGTATAATATCATACTCCCACAAACATCTGAGGCTCTAAGATATCATACTCCCACAAACACCTGCGCTCTAAGATACCATACTCCCACAAACATCTGGGGCTCTATAATATCATACTCCCACAAACATCTGAGGCTCTATAATATCATATTCACACAAACATCTGAGGCTCTATAATATCATACTCCCACAAACATCTGAGGCTCTATAATATCATATTCCCACAAACATCTGAGGCTCTAAGATATCATACTCCCACAAACACCTGAGCTCTAAGATACCATACTCCCACAAACACCTGAGCTCTAAGATATCATATTCCCACAAACATCTGAGCTATAGGATATCATAATCCCACAAACATCTGAGCTCTCAGATATCATAATCCCACAAACACCTGACCTCTAAGATATCATACTCCCACAAACATCTGAGGCTCTAAGATAGCAAACTCCCACAAACACCTGAGCTCTAAGATATCATACTCCCACAAACACATGAGCTCTAAGATATCATACTCCCACAAACACCTGAGCTCTAAGATAGCATACTCCCACAAACACCTGAGCTCTAAGATATCATACTCCCACAAACACCTGAGCTCTAAGACATCATACTCCCACAAACACCTGAGCTCTAAGATATCATATTCCCACAAACATCTAAGCTATAATATATCATAATCCCACAAATACCTGAGCTCTAGGATATTATACTCCCACAAACACCTGAGCCTCTATGATATCATACTCCCACAAACACCTGAGGCTCTAAGATATCATACTCACACAAACACCTGAGGCTCTATGATATCATACTCCCACAAACACCTGAGGCTCTATGATATCATACTCCCACAAACACCTGAGCTCTAAGATATCATAATCACACAAACACCTGAGGCTCTATGATATCATACTCCCACAAACCTCTGAGCTCTAAGATATCATACTCACACAAACACCTGAGGCTCTATAATATCATACTCCCACAAACATCTGAGGCTCTATAATATCATATTCCCACAAACATCTGAGGCTCTATAATATCATACTCCCACAAACATCTGAGGCTCTATAATATCATATTCCCACAAACATCTGAGGGTCTAAGATATCATTCTCCCACAATCACCTGAGCTCTAAGATACCATACTCCCACAAACACCTGAGCTCTAAGATATATTCCCACAAACATCTGAACTATTGGATATCATAATCCCACAAACATCTGAGGTCTCAGATATCATAATCCCACAAACACCTGACCTCTAAGATATCATACTCCCACAAATATCTCAGGCTCTAAGATAGCATACTCCCACAAACACCTGACCTCTAAGATATCATACTCTCACAAGCACCTGAGCTCTAAGATATCATACTCCCACAAACACCTGAGCTCTAAGATAGCATACTCCCACAAACACCTGAGCTCTAAGATATCATACTCCCACAAACACCTGAGCTCTAAGATATCATACTCCCACAAACACCTGAGCTCTAAGATATCATATTCCCACAAACATCTGAGCTATAGGATATCATAATCCCACAAACAGCTGAGCTCTAAGATATCATACTCCCACAAACACCTGAGCTCTAAGATATCATACTCCCACAAACACCTGAGGCTCTATGATATCATACTCCCACAAACACCTGAGGCTCTAAGATATCATACTCACACAAACACCTGAGGCTCTATGATATCATACTCCCACAAACACCTGAGGCTCTATGATATCATACTCCCACAAATATCTGAGCTCTAAGATATCATAATCACACAAACACCTGAGGCTCTATGATATCATACTCCCACAAACATCTGAGCTCTAAGATATCATACTCACACAAACACCTGAGGCTCTATGATATCATACTCACACAAACACCTGAGGCTCTATGATATCATAATCACACAAACATCTGAGCTCTAAGATATCATACTCACACAAACATCTGAGCTCTAAGATATCATACTCACACAAACACCTGAGGCTCTATGATATCATACTCCCACAAACATCTGAGGCTCTAAGATAGCATACTCCCACAAACACCTGAGCTCTAAGATATCATACTCCCACAAACACCTGAGCTCTAAGATATCATACTCCCACAAACACCTGAGCTCTAAGATAGCATACTCCCACAAACACCTGAGCTCTAAGATATCATACTCCCACAAACACCTGAGCTCTAAGATATCATACTCCCACAAACACCTGAGCTCTAAGATATCATATTCCCACAAACATCTGAGCTATAGGATATCATAATCCCACAAACACCTGGGCTCTAAGATATCATACTCCCAAAAACACCTGAGCTCTAAGATATCATACTCCCACAAACACCTGAGGCTCTATGATATCATACTCCCACAAACACCTGAGGCTCTAAGATATCATACTCACACAAACACCTGAGGCTCTATGATATCATACTCCCACAAACACCTGAGGCTCTATGATATCATACTCCCACAAACATCTGAGCTCTAAGATATCATAATCACACAAACACCTGAGGCTCTATGATATCATACTCCCACAAACATCTGAGCTCTAAGATACCATACTCCCACAAACATCTGAGCCTCTATGATATCATACTCCCACAAACACCTGAGGCTCTATGATATCAAAATCCCACAAACACCTGAGCCTCTATGATATCATACTCCTACAAACATCTGAGCTCTAAGATAGCATACTCCCACAAACATCTGAGCTCTAAGATAGCATACTCCCACAAACACCTGAGCTCAAGATACCATACTCCCACAAACACCTGAGGCTCTATGATATCATACTCCCACAAACACCTGAGGCTCCATGATATCTAACTCCCACAAACACCTGAGGCTCTATGATATCATACTCCCACAACATCTGAGGCTCTATGAAATCATACTCCCACAAAAATCTGAGATTCTATGATATCACACTCCCACAACATCTGAGGCTCTATGATATCATACTCCCACAAACACCTGAGCTCAAAGATAGCATACTCCCACAAACACCTGAGCTATAGGATATCATAATCCCACAAAAACCTTAGGCTCTATGATATCATACTCCCACAAACACCTGAGGCTCTATGATATCATACTCCCACAAACACCTGAGACTCTATGATATCGTACTCCCACAAACATCTGAGCTCTAAGATAGCATACTCCCACAAACATCTGAGGCTCTAAGATATCATACTCCCACAAACACCTGAGCTCTAAGATACCATACTCCCACAAACATCTGAGCCTCTATAATATCATACTCCCACAAATATCTGAGGCTCTATAATATCATATTCCCACAAACATCTGAGGCTCTATAATATCATACTCCCACAAACATCTGAGGCTGTATAATATCATACTCCCACAAACATCTGAGGCTCTAAGATATCATACTCCCACAAACACCTGCGCTCTAAGATACCATACTCCCACAAACATCTGGGGCTCTATAATATCATACTCCCACAAACATCTGAGGCTCTATAATATCATATTCACACAAACATCTGAGGCTCTATAATATCATACTCCCACAAACATCTGAGGCTCTATAATATCATATTCCCACAAACATCTGAGGCTCTAAGATATCATACTCCCACAAACACCTGAGCTCTAAGATACCATACTCCCACAAACACCTGAGCTCTAAGATATCATATTCCCACAAACATCTGAGCTATAGGATATCATAATCCCACAAACATCTGAGCTCTCAGATATCATAATCCCACAAACACCTGACCTCTAAGATATCATACTCCCACAAACATCTGAGGCTCTAAGATAGCAAACTCCCACAAACACCTGAGCTCTAAGATATCATACTCCCACAAACACATGAGCTCTAAGATATCATACTCCCACAAACACCTGAGCTCTAAGATATCATTCTCCCACAAACACCTGAGCTCTAAGACATCATACTCCCACAAACACCTGAGCTCTAAGATATCATATTCCCACAAACATCTAAGCTATAGGATATCATAATCCCACAAACACCTGAGCTCTAAGATATCATACTCCCACAAACACCTGAGCCTCTATGATATCATACTCCCACAAACACCTGAGGCTCTAAGATATCATACTCACACAAACACCTGAGGCTCTATGATATCATACTCCCACAAACACCTGAGCCTCTATGCTATCATACTCCCACAAACATCTGAGCTCTAAGATATCATAATCACACAAACACCTGAGGCTCTATGATATCATACTCCCACAAACATCTGAGCTCTAAGATATCATACTCACACAAACACCTGAGGCTCTATAATATCATACTCCCACAAACATCTGAGGCTCTATAATATCATATTCCCACAAACATCTGAGGCTTTATAATATCATACTCCCACAAACATCTGAGGCTCTATAATATCATATTCCCACAAACATCTGAGGCTCTAAGATATCATTCTCCCACAATCACCTGAGCTCTAAGATACCATACTCCCACAAACACCTGAGCTCTAAGATATCATATTCCCACAAACATCTGAGCTATTGGATATCATAATCGCACAAACATCTGAGCTCTCAGATATCATAATCCCACAAACACCTGACCTCTAAGATATCATACTCCCACAAACATCTCAGGCTCTAAGATAGCATACTCCCACAAACACCTGAGCTCTAAGATATCATACTCCCACAAGCACCTGAGCTCTAAGATATCATACTCCCACAAACACCTGAGCTCTAAGATAGCATACTCCCACAAACACCTGAGCTCTAAGATATCATACTCCCACAAACACCTGAGCTCTAAGATATCATACTCCCACAAACACCTGAGCTCTAAGATATCATATTCCCACAAACATCTGAGCTATAGGATATCATAATCCCACAAACACCTGAGCTCTAAGATATCATACTCCCACAAACACCTGAGCTCTAAGATATCATACTCCCACAAACACCTGAGGCTCTATGATATCATACTCCCACAAACACCTGAGGCTCTAAGATATCATACTCACACAAACACCTGAGGCTCTATGATATCATACTCCCACAAACACCTGAGGCTCTATGATATCATACTCCCACAAACATCTGAGCTCTAAGATATCATAATCACACAAACACCTGAGGCTCTATGATATCATACTCCCACAAACATCTGAGCTCTAAGATATCATACTCACACAAACACCTGAGGCTCTATGATATCATACTCACACAAACACCTGAGGCTCTATGATATCATAATCCCACAAACACCTGGGCTCTAAGATATCATACTCCCACAAACACCTGAGGCTCTATGATATCATACTCACACAAACACCTGAGGCTCTATGATATCATAATCACTCAAACATCTGAGCTCTAAGATATCATACTCACACAAACATCTGAGCTCTAAGATATCATACTCACACAAACACCTGAGGCTCTATGATATCATACTCCCACAAACATCTGATGCTCTAGGATAGCATACTCCCACAAACACCTGAGCTCTAAGTTATCATACTCCCACAAACACCTGAGCTCTAAGATATCATACTCCCACAAACACCAGAGCTCTAAGATAGCATACTCCCACAAACACCTGAGCTCTAAGATATCATACTCCCACAAACACCTGAGCTCTAAGATATCATACTCCCACAAACACCTGAGCTCTAAGATATCATATTCCCACAAACATCTGAGCTATAGGATATCATACTCCCACAAACATCTGAGACTCTATGATATCATACTCCCACAAAAATCTGAGGTTTTAATATATCATAATCCCACAAACACCTGACCTCTAATATATCATACTCCCACAAACATCTGAGGCTCTATGATATTATACTCCCACAAACATCTGAGGCTCCATGATATCATACTCCCACAAACACCTAAGCTCAATGATATCATACTCCCACAAACATCCGAGCTCTAAGATATCATAATCCCACAAACACCTGACCTCTAATATATCATACTCCCACAAACATCTGAGGCTCTAAGATAGCATACTCCCACAAACAACTGAGCTCTAAGATATCATACTCTCACAAACATCTGAGCTATAGGATATCATAATCCCATAAACATCTGAGCTCTAGGATATCATACTCCCACAAACATCTGAGCTCTATGATATCATACTCCCACAAACATCTGAGGCTCTAAGATAGCATACTCCCACTATACCTGAGCTCTAAGATATCATACTCCCACAAACATCTGAACTATAGGATATCATAATCCGACAAACACCTGAGCTCTAAGATATCATACTCCCACAAACACCTGAGACTCTGTGATGCCATACTCCCACAAACAGCTGAGCTCTAAGATAGCATACTCCCACAAACACCTGAGCTATAGGATATCATAATCCCACAAAAACCTTAGGCTCTATGATATCTTACTCCCACAAACACCTGAGGCTCTATGATATTGTAGCGGACCAGGTTAAGTCCCGAGTATGGCAACATATTTCGTTAACCTGCAAAAGTGTGGAATTCAGGTTAAACGAACACGTCCACGCTGCACAACGCCGAGTCAGCGCTTATGTATGTATTTATACTACAGGGTTTTGACTCGGTCTAGTGAGTTGCCTCGTGGTTGTTGCCAAGCGAGCGTTGCCACGAGAGAGTTATCAGAGGGTTGCCAGAGAATTGCCAGGCGGTTATCGCGGGCAGTGATAGAGAGTTATGAGAGAGTAGTCAAAGATCAGTTTTCATACTCGCCACCAGTTAACCAGGTAAGCATGCGTCTCATCTAAAATCTATTGACTTGCCGGGGCTTCACCCCAAACTTAATGTACGCTCACTTAAAGCAACAGTATAATTTATTGGGCCAATGCATCCCTGTTTTATTTAAATACCCCTATCCTAGAACGCCACCCTGGCCTGCCTACCACCCCGGTACCAATGCCTGCCCCCCGTACCTCTGAGCTATCAACACCTCTGTGTAATCACCTACTGCGGGGGTAACCACCCCCGTGGGGTGTTACAATATCATACTCCCACAAACACCTGAGGCTCTATGATATAATACTCCCACAAAAATTTGAGCTCCATGATATCATACTCCCACAAACATCTGAGCTCTAAGATAGCATACTCCCACAAACACCTGAGGCTCTATGATATCATACTCCCACAAACACCTGAGCTCTATGATATCATACTTCCACATACACCTGAGGCTCTAGATTATCATACTCCCACAAACACCTGAGCTCTAAGATATCATACTCCCACAAACACCTAAGCTCTATGATATCATACTCCCACAAACACCTGAGCTCTAAGATATCATACTCCCACAAACACCTGAGCTCTATGATATCATACTCCCACAAACACCTGAGCTCTATGATATCATACTCCCACAAACTCCTGGGGCTCTATATCATACTCCCACAAACACTTGAGGCTCTATGATATCATACTCCCACAAACACCTGAGATCTAAGATATCATACTCCCACAAACACCTGAGATCTAAGATATCATACTCCCACAAACACCTGAGCTCTAAGATATCATACTCCCACACAAACACCTGAGCGCTATGATATCATACTCCCACAAACACCTGAGGCTGTATGATATCATACTCCCACAAACACCTGAGGCTCTATGATATCATACTCCCACAAACACCTGAGGCCCTATGATATCATACTCCCACAAACACCTGAGGCTCTATGATATCATACTCCCACAAACATCTGAGCTCTAAGATATAATACTTCAACAAACACCTAAGGCTCTATGATATACCCCCACAAACACCTGAGCTCTATGATATCATACTCCCACAAACACCTGAGGCTCTATGATAGCATATTCCCACAAACACCTGAGGCTCTATGATATCATACTCCCACAAACATCTGAGGTCTAAGATATCATACTCCCACAAACACCTGAGGCTCTATGATATCATACTCCCACAAACACCTGAGGCTCTATGATATCATACTCCCACAAACATCTGAGCTCTAAGATATCATACTCCCACAAACACCTGAGCTCTATGATATCATACTCCCACAAACACCTGAGGCTCTATGATATCATAGTCCCAAAAACACCTGAGGCTCTATGATATCATAGTCCCACAAACACCTGAGACTCTATGATATCATACACCCACAAACACCTGAACTCTAGGATATCATAGTCCACAAACACCTGATGATCTGTGATACACTCCACAAACACCTGAGCTCTAAGATATCACAGTCCTATAAACATATGAGCTCTAGGATATCACAGTCCAGTAAGCACATGAGCTCTAGGATATCATAGTCCCACAAACACCTGAGCTCTAGGATATCATAGTTCCAGAAACACATGACCTCTAGTATATCACAGTCCTATAAGCACATGAGCTCTAGGATATAACAGCCCTATAAGCACCCGAGCTCTAGGATATCATAGCCCTATAAGCACATGAGCTCTAGTATATCACAGTCCTATAAGCACATGAGCTCTAGGATATCACAGTCCTATAAGCACATGGGTTCTAGGATATCATAGTCCCACAAACACCTGAGCTCTAGGATATCATAGTTCAGAAACACATGACCTCTAGGATATCACAGTCCTATAAGCACATGAGCTCTAGGATATCATAGTCCTATAAGCACATGAGCTCCAGGATATTACAGTCCTATAAGCACATGAGATCTAGGATATCACAGTCCTATAAGCACATGAGCTCTAGGATATC
The DNA here is from genome assembly GCA_030765065.1 of Deroplatys truncata. Classification (NCBI taxonomy): domain Eukaryota; kingdom Metazoa; phylum Arthropoda; class Insecta; order Mantodea; family Mantidae; genus Deroplatys; species Deroplatys truncata. The sequence continues at coordinate 3,941,955 of CM060984.1, forward strand.
ATAGTCCCACAAAAACCTAAGATTTAGGATATCATAGTTCCACAAACACATGAGCTGTAGGATATCATAGTCCCACAAACACCTGAGCTCTAGGATATCATAGTTCCAGAAACACATGAGCTTTAGGATATCACAGTCCTATAAGCACATGAGTTCTAGGATATCATAGTCCTATAAGCACATGAGCTCTAGGATATCATAGTCCCACAAACACCTGAGCTGTAGGATATCACAGTCCCACAAACACATGAGCTCTAGGATATCACAGTCCTATGAGCACATGAGCTCTATGATATCACAGTCCTATAAGCACATGAGCTTTAGGATCTCACAGTGCCACAAACACCTGAGCTCTAGGATATCATAGTCCCACAAACACATGAGCTCTAGGATATCATAGTCCCACAAACACCTGAGCTCTAGGATATCATAGTCCCACAAACACCTCAGCTCTAGTACATCACAGTCCTATAAGCACATCAGCTCTAGGATATTATAGTCCTATAAGCACATGAGCTCTAGGATATCACAGTCCCACAAACACCTGAGCTCTAGGATATCTAAGTCCCACAAACACATGAACTCTAGGATATCACAGTCCCACAAACACCTGAGCTCTAGGATATCATAGTCCCACAAACACATGAGCTCTAGGATATGATAGTCCCACAAACACCTGAGCTCTAGGATAGCATAGTCCCAAAAACACACGAACTCTAGGATATCATAAACCTACAAACACATGAGCTCTAGGATATCACAGTCCCACAAACACCTGAGCTCTAGGATATCATAGTCCCACAAACACCTGAACTCTAGGATATCACAGTCCTGTATGCACATGAGCTCTGGGATATCATAGTCCCACAAACACCTGAGCTCTAGGATATCACAGTCCTATAAGCACATGAGCTTTAGGATATCATACTCCCACAAACACCTGAGCTATATGATATCATACTCCCACAAACACCTGAGGCTGTATGATATCATACTCCCACAAACACCTGAGGCTCTATGATATCATACTCCCACAAACATCTGAGCTCTAAGATATCATACTCCAACAAACACCTGAGGCTCTATCATATCATACTCCCACAAACATCTGAGTTCTATGATATTATACGCCCACAAACACCTGATGCTCTATGATATCATACTCCCAAAAACATCTCAGCTCCAAGATAGCATACCCACACAAACACCTGAGGCTCTATGATATACTCCCACAAACATCTGAGGTCTAAGATATCATACTCCCACAAACACCTGAGGCTCTATGATATCATACTCCCACAAACACCTGAGGCTCTATGATATCATACTCCCACAAACATCTGAGCTCTAAGATATCATACTCCCACAAACACCTGAGGCTATATGATATCATAGTCCCACAAACACCTGAGCTCTATGATATCATACTCCCACAAACACCTGAGGCTCTATAATATCATAGTCCCAAAAACACCTGAGGCTCTATGATATCATAGTCCCACAAACACCAGAGAGTCTATGATATCATACTCCCACAAACACCTGAGCTCTAGGATATCATAGTCCACAAACACCTGATGATCTGTGATACACTCCGCAAACACCTGAGCTCTAGGATATCACAGTCCTATAAAAATATGAGCTCTAGGATATCACAGTCCAATAAGCACATGAGCTCTAGGATATCATGGTCTCACAAACACCTGAGCTCTAGGATATCTTAGTTCCAGAAACACATGAGCTCTAGGATATCACAGTCCTATAAACACATGAGCTCTAGGATATCATAGTCCTATAAAAACATGAGCTCTAGGGTATCATAGTCCCACATACACCTGAGCTCTAGGATATCATAGTTCCAGAAACACATGAGCTCTAGGATATCACAGTCCAATACGCACATGAGCTCTAGGATATCACAGTCCTATAAGCACCTGAGCTCTAGGATATCACAGTCCTATAAGCACATGAGCTCTAGGATATCACAGTCCTATAAGCAAATGAGCTCTAGGATATCACAGTCCAATACGCACATGAGCTCTAGGATATCACAGTCCTATAAGCACCTGAGCTCTAGGATATCACAGTCCTATAAGCACATGAGCTCTAGGATATCACAGTCCTATAAGCAAATGAGCTCTAGGATATCACAGTCCTATAAGCACATGAGCTCTAGGATATCATAGTCCCACAAACACCTGACCTCTAGGATAGCATAGTTCCACAAACACATGAGCCCTAGGATATCACAGTCCTATAAGCACATGAGCTCTAGGATATCACAGTCCTATAAGCACATGAGCTCTAGGATATCACCGTCCCACAAACACCTGAGCTCTAGGATATCATAGTCCCAGAAACACATGAGCTCTAGGATATCATAGTCCCACAAACACCTCCGCTCTAGGATTTCATAGTCCCACAAACACCTCAGCTCTAGGATATCACAGTCCTATAAGCACATCAGCTCTAGGATATTATAGTCCTATAAGCACATGAGCACTAGGATATCATACTCCCACAAACACCTAAGCTCTAGGATATCATAGTCCCACAAACACCTGAGCTCTAGGATATCATAGTCCCACAAACACCTGAGCTCTAGGATATCATAGTCCCACAAATACATGAACTCTAGGATATCACAGTCCCACAAACACCTGAGCTCTGGGATATCATAGTCCAACAAACCCCTGAGCTCTAGGATATCATAGTCCCACAAACACCTGAGCTCTAGGATATCATAGTCCCACAAACACATGAGCTCTAGGATATCATAGTCCCACAAACACCTGAGCTCTAGGATATCATAGTCCCAAAAACACATGAACTCTAGAATATCATATACCCACAAACACATGAGTTCTAGGATATCACAGTCCCACAAGCACCTGAGCTCTAGGATATCATAGTCCCACAAACACATAAGCTGTAGGATATCATAGTCCCACAAACACCTGAGCTCTAGGATATCACAGTCCTATAAGCACATGTGCTCTAGGATATCATAGTCCCACAAACACATGAGCTCTAGGATATCACAGTCCTATAAGCACATGAGCTTTAGGATATCATGGTCCTACAAACACATGAGCTCTAGGATATCACAGTCCTATAAGCACATGAGCTCTAAGATATCACAGTCCTATAAGCAGACGAGCTCTAGGATATCACAGTCCTATAAGCACCTCAGCTCTAGGATATCACAGTCCTATAAGCACATGAGCTCTAAGATATCACAGTCCTATAAGCAGACGAGCTCTAGGATATCACAGTCCTATAAGCACATGAGCTCTAGGATATCGCAGTCCTATAAGCACCTGAGCTCTAGGATATCACAGTCCTATAAGCACATGAGCTCTAGGATATCATAGTCCTATAAGCACATGAGCTCTAGGATATCATTGTCCTATAAGCACATGAGCTCTTAGATATCATAATTCCAGAAACACATGCGCTCTAGGATATCATAGTGCAACAAACACCTGAGCTCTAGGATATCACAGTCCTATAAGCACATGAGCTCTAGGATATCATAGTCCTATAAGCACATGAGCTCTTAGATATCATAATTCGAGAAACACATGAGCTCTAGGATATCATAGTTCCAGAAACACATGAGCCCTAGGATATCACAGTCCTATAAGCACATGAGCTCTAGGATATCACAGTCCTATAAGCACCTGAGCTCTAGGATATCACAATCCTATAAGCACCTGAGCTCTAGGATAACACAGTCCTATAAGCACGTTGAGCTCTAGGATATCACAATCCTATAATTACCTGAGCTCTAGGATATCACAGTCCTATAAGCACCTGAGCTGTAGGATATCACAGTCCTATAAGCACCTGAGCTCCTGGATATCATAGTCCTATAAGCACTTGAGCTCTAGAATATCACAGTCCTATAAGCACATGAGCTCTAGGATATCATAGTCCTATAAGCACATGAGCTCTAGGATATCATAGTCCTATAAGCACCTGAGCTCTAGGATATCATAGTCCTCTAAGCGCATGAGCTCTATGATATCACAATCCTATAAGCACATGAGCTCTAGGATATCATAGTCCTATAAGCACCTCAGCTCTAGGATATCACAGTTCTATAAGCACATGAGCTCAAGGATATCACAGTCCTATAAGCACCTGAGCTCTGGGATATCACGGTCCTATAAGCACCTGGGCTCTAGGATATCATAGTTCCAAAAACACATGAGCTCTAGGATATCACAGTCCTATAAGCACATGAGTTTTAGGATATCACAGTCCTATAAGCACATGAGCTCTAGGATACAACAGTCCTATAAGCATCTGAGCTCTAGTATATCACAATCCTATAAGCACCTGAGCTCTAGGATATCACATTCCTATAAGCACCTGAGCTCTAGGATATCACAATCCTATAATTACCTGAGCTCTAGGATATCACAGTCCTATAAGCACCTGAGCTGTAGGATATCACAGTAATATAAGCACCTGAGCTCCTGGATATCATAGTCTTATAAGCACTTGAGCTTTAGAATATCACAGTCCTATAAGCACATGAGCTCTAGGATATCATAGTCCTATAAGCACATGAGCTCCAGGATATCATAGTCCTATAAGCACCTGAGTTCTAGGATATCATAGTCCTATAAGCACCTGAGCTCTAGGATATCACAGTCCTAAGAGCACTGAGCTCTAGGATATCACAGTCCTATAAGCACCTGAGCTCTGGGATATCACAGTCCTATAAGCACCTGAGCTCTAGGATATCATAGTTCCAAAAACAAATGAGCTCTAGGATATCACAGTCCTATAAGCACATGAGCTCTAGAATATCACAGTCCTATAAGCACATGAGCTATAGGATACAACAGTCCTATAAGCACCTGAGCTCTAGGATATCGCAGTCCTATAAGCACATGAGCTCTAGGATATCACAGTCCTATAAGCACATGAGCTCTAAGATATCATAATCCTATAAGCACATGAGCTCTAGGATATCACAATCCTATAAGCACATGAGCTCTAGGATATCATAGTCCTATAAGCACATGAGCTCCAAAATATCACAGACCTATAAGCACATGAGCTCTAGGATATCATAGTCCTATAAGCACATGAGCTCTAGGATATCATAGTCCTATAAGCACATGGGCTCTAGGATATCACAGTCCTATAAGCACATGAGCTCTAGGATATCACAGTCCTATAAGCACAATCACAGTCCTATAAGCACATGAGCTCTAGGATAACACAGTCCTATAAGCACATGAGCTCTAGGATATCATAGTCCCAAAAACACCTGAGCTCTAGGATATCATATTATCACAAACACATGAGCTCTAGGATATCATAGTCCCACAAACACCTGAGTTCTAGGATATCATAGTTCCAGAAACACATGAGCTCTAGGATATCATAGTTCCAGAAACACATGAGCTCTAGGATATCACAGTCCTATAAGCACATGAGCTCTAGGATATCATAGTCCTATAAGCACATGAGCTCTAGGATATCATAGTCCTATAAGCACAAGAGACCTAGGATATCATAGTCCTATAAGCACATGAGCTCCAGGATATCATAGTCCTATAAGCACATGAGCTCTAAGATATCACAGTCCTATAAACATATGAGCTCTAGGGTATCATAGTCTTATAAGCACATGAGTCTAGGATATCACAGTCCTATTAGCACATGAGCTCTTGGATATCATAGTCCTATAAGCACAAGAGCTCTAGGATATCATAGTCCTATAAGCACATGAGCTCTAGGATATCATAGTTCCAGAAACATATGAACTTTAGGATATTACAGTCCTATAAGCACATGAGCTCTAGGACATCACAGTCCTATAAGCACATGAGCTCTAGGATATCACAGTCCTATAAGCACATGATCTCTAGGATATCACAGTCCTATAAGCACATGAGCTCTAGGACATCACAGTCCTATAAGCACCTGAGCTCTAGGATATCACAGTCCTATAAACACATGAGCTCCAGGATATCACAGTCCTATAAGCACATGAGCTCTAGGATATCACAGTCCTATAAACACATGAGCTCTAGGATATCACAGTCCTATAAACACATGAGCTCTAGGATATCATAATCTTATAAGCACATGAGCTCTAGGAATTCATAGTCCTATAAACACACGATCTCTAGTTTATCACAGTCCTATAAACACATGACGTCTAGGATATCACAGTGCTATAAGCACATGAGCTCTAGGATATCACAGTCCTATAAGCTCTAGGATATCATAGTCCCATACACACATGAGCTCAAGGATATCACAGTCCTATAAGCACATGAGCTCTAGGATATCATAATCCTATAAGCACATGAGCTCTAGGATAACATAGATCCAGCAACATGAGCTCTAGGATATCACAGTCCTATAAGCACATGAGCTCTAGGATATCATAGTTCCAGAAACACATGAGCTCTAGGATATCATTGTCCTATAAGCACATGAGCTCTAGGGTATCATAGTTCCAGGAACACCTGAGCTCTAGGATATCACAGTCCTATAAGCACATGAGCTCTAGGATATCATAGTTCTAGAAACACCTGAGCTCTAGGATATCACAGTCCTATAAGCACATGAGCTCTAGGATATCATAGTTCCAGAAACACCTGTGCTCTAGGATAGCATAGTCCTATAAGCAGATGAGCTCTAGTACATCATAGTTCCAGAAACATTTGAGCTCTAGGATATCACAGTCCTATAAACACATGAGCTCTAGTATATCATATTCCCACAAACACATGAGATCTAGGATATCACAGTCCTATAAGCACATGAGCTCTAGGATATCATAGTACCCACAAACACCTGAACTCTAGGATATCATAGTTCCAGAAACACCTGAGCTCTAGGATATCACAGTTCTATAAGCACATGAGCTCTAGGATATCACAGTCCTATAAGCACATGAGCTCTAGGATATCACAGTCCTATAAGCACATGAGCTCTAGGATATCACAGTCCTATAAGCACATGAGCTCTAGGATATCATAGTTCCAGAAACACCTGAGATATAGGATATCATAGTTCCAGAAACACATGAGCTCTAGCATATCCCAGTCCTATAAGCACATGAGCTCTAGCATATCACAGTCCTACAAGCACATGAGCTTTAAGATATCACGGTTCTATAAGCACATGAGCTTTAGGATATCATGGTCCCACAAACATATGAGCTCTAGGATATCACAGTCCTATAAGCACATGAGCTCTAGGTTATCATAGTCCCACAAAACACCTGAGCTCTAGGATATCATAGTCCCACAAACACATGAGCTATAGGATATCCCAGCCCTATAAGCACATGAGCTCTAGCATATCATAGTCCTATAAGCACATGAGCTCTAAGATATCATAGTTCTACAGGCACATGAGCTCTAGGATATCCTAGTTCCAGAAACACATGTGCTCTAGGATATCATAGTCCTATAAGCACATGAGCTCTAGGATATTATAGTTGCAGAAACACATGAGCTCTAGGATATCATAGTCCTATAAGCACATGAGCTCTAGGATATCATCGTTCCAGAAACACATGAGCTCTAGGATATCACAGTCCTATAAGCACATGAGCTCTAGGATATCATAGTCCTATAAGCACATGAGCTCTAGGATATCATTTTTCCAGAAACACATGAGCTCTAGGATATCATAATCCCACAAACACATGAGATCTAGGATATCGTAGTTCCAGACACACATGAGCTCTAGGATATCATAGTCCTATAAGCACATGAGCTCTACGATATCATAGTTCCAGAAACACATGAGCTCTAGGATATCTAAGTCCTATAAGCACATGAGCTCTAGGATATTATAGTCCCACAAACATATGAACTCTAGGATATCATAGTCCTATAAGCACATGACCTCTAGGATGTCATAGTCCCTCAAAATCCTGAGCCCTAGAATATCATAGTCCCACAAACACATGAGCTCTAGGATATCACAGTCCTATAAGCACATGACCTCTAGGATATCATAGTTCCAGAAACACATGAGCTCTAGGGTATCTTAGTCCTATAAGCACATGAGATCTAGAATATCATAGTTCCAGAAACAAATGAGCTATAGGATATCATAGTCCCACAAACACATAAGCGCTAGGATATCATATGCCCACAAACACATGAGCTCTAGGATATCATAGTTCTATAAGTACATCAGCTCTAGGATATCATAGTCCTATAAGCACATGAGCTCTAGGATATCATAGTTCCAGAAACACATGAGCTCTAGGATATCATAGTCCTATAAGCACATGAGCACTAGGATATCATAGTTCCAGAAACACATGAGCTCTAGGATATCATAGTCCTATAAGCACATGAGCTCTAGGATATCATAGTTCCAGAAACACATGAGCTCTAGGATATCATAATCCTATAAGCACATGAGCTCTAGGATATCATAGTTCCAGAAACACATGAGCTCTAGGATATCATAGTCCTATAAGCACATGAGCTCTAGGGTATCATAGTCCCACATACACCTGAGCTCTAGGATATCATAGTTCCAGAAACACATGAGCTCTAGGATATCACAGTCCAATACGAACATGAGCTCTAGGATATCACAGTCCTATAAGCACCTGAGCTCTAGGATATCACAGTCCTATAAGCACATGAGCTCTAGGATATCACAGTCCTATAAGCAAATGAGCTCTAGGATATCACAGTCCAATACGCACATGAGCTCTAGGATATCACAGTCCTATAAGCACCTGAGCTCTAGGATATCTCAGTCCTATAAGCACATGAGCTCTAGGATATCACAGTCCTATAAGCAAATGAGCTCTAGGATATCACAGTCCTATAAGCACATGAGCTCTAGGATATCATAGTCCCACAAACACCTGAGCTCTAGGATATCATAGTTCCACAAACACATGAGCCCTAGGATATCACAGTCCTATAAGCACATGAACTCTAGGATATCACAGTCCTATAAGCACATGAGCTCTAGGATATCACCGTCCCACAAACACCTGAGCTCTAGGATATCATAGTCCCAGGAACACATGAGCTCTAGGATATCATAGTCCCACAAACACCTCCGCTCTAGGATTTCATAGTCCCACAAACACCTCAGCTCTAGGATATCACAGTCCTATAAGCACATCAGCTCTAGGATATTATAGTCCTATAAGCACATGAGCACTAGGATATTATACTCCCACAAACACCTGAGCTCTAGGATATCATAGTCCCACAAACACCTGAGCTCTAGGATATCATAGTCCCACAAACACCTGAGCTCTAGGATATCATAGTCCCACAAACACATGAACTCTAGGATATCACAGTCCCACAAACACCTGAGCTCTGGGATATCATAGTCCAACAAACCCCTGAGCTCTAGGATATCATAGTCCCACAAACACCTGAGCTCTAGGATATCATAGTCCCACAAACACATGAGCTCTAGGATATCATAGTCCCACAAACACCTGAGCTCTAGGATATCATAGTCCCAAAAACACATGAACTCTAGGATATCATAAACCCACAAACACATGAGTTCTAGGATATCACAGTCCCACAAGCACCTGAGCTCTTGGATATCATAGTCCCACAAACACATAAGCTTTAGGATATCATAGTCCCACAAACACCTGAGCTCTAGGATATCACAGTCCTATAAGCACATGAGCTCTAGGATATCATAGTCCCACAAACACATGAGCTCTAGGATATCACAGTCCTATAAGCACATGAGCTTTAGGATATCATGGTCCTACAAACACATGAGCTCTAGGATATCACAGTCCTATAAGCACATGAGCTCTAAGATATCACAGTCCTATAAGCAGACGAGCTCTAGGGTATCACAGTCCTATAAACACCTCAGCTCTAGGATATCACAGTCCTATAAGCACATGAGCTCTAAGATATCACAGTCCTATAAGCAGACGAGCTCTAGGATATCACAGTCCTATAAGCATATGAGCTCTAGGATATCGCAGTCCTATAAGCACCTGAGCTCTAGGATATCACAGTCCAATAAGCACATGAGCTCTAGGATATCATAGTCCTATAAGCACATGAGCTCTAGGATATCATTGTCCTATAAGCACATGAGCTCATAGATATCATAATTCCAGAAACACATGCGCTCTAGGATATCATAGTGCCACAAACACCTGAGCTATAGGATATCACAGTCCTATAAGCACATGAGCTCTAGGATATCATAGTCCTATAAGCACATGAGCTCTTAGATAACATAATTCGAGAAACACATGAGCTCTAGGATATCATAGTTCCAGAAACACATGAGCCCTAGGATAACACAGTCCTATAAGCACATGAGCTCTGGGATATCACAGTCCTATAAGCACCTGAGCTCTAGGATATCACAATCCTATAAGCACCTGAGCTCTAGGATAACACAGTCCTATAAGCACGTTGAGCTCTAGGATATCACAATCCTATAATTACCTGAGCTCTAGGATATCACAGTCCTATAAGCACCTGAGCTGTAGGATATCACAGTCCTATAAGCACCTGAGCTCCTGGATATCATAGTCCTATAAGCACTTGAGCTCTAGAATATCACAGTCCTATAAGCACATGAGCTCTAGGATATCATAGTCCTATAAGCACATGAGCTCTAGGATATCATAGTCCTATAAGCACCTGAGCTCTAGGATATCATAGTCCTATAAGCGCATGAGCTCTAGGATATCACAATCCTATAAGCACATGAGCTCTAGGATATCATAGTCCTATAAGCACCTCAGCTCTAGGATATCACAGTCCTATAAGCACATGAGCTCAAGGATATCACAGTCCTATAAGCACCTGAGCTCTGGGATATCACAGTCCTATAAGCACCTGAGCTCTAGGATATCATAGTTCCAAAAACACATGAGCTCTAGGATATCACAGTCCTATAAGCACATGAGTTCTAGGATATCACAGTCCTATAAGCACATGAGCTCTAGGATACAACAGTCCTATAAGCATCTGGGCTCTAGGATATCACAATCCTATAAGCACCTGAGCTCTTGGATATCACAGTCCTATAAGCACCTGAGCTCTAGGATATCACAATCCTATAATTACCTGAGCTCTAGGATATCACAGTCCTATAAGCACCTGAGCTGTAGGATATCACAGTCCTATAAGCACCTGAGCTCCTGGATATCATAGTCCTATAAGCACTTGAGCTTTAGAATATCACAGTCCTATAAGCACATGAGCTCTAGGATATCATAGTCCTATAAACACATGAGCTCTAGGATATCATAGTCCTATAAGCACCTGAGTTCTAGGATATCATAGTCCTATAAGCACCTGAGCTCTAGGATATCACAGTCCTACGAGCTTATGAGCTCTAGGATATCACAGTCCTATAAGCACCTGAACTCTGGGATATCACAGTCCTATAAGCACCTGAGCTCTAGGATATCATAGTTCCAAAAACACATGAGCTCTAGGATATCACAGTCCTATAAGCACATGAGCTCTAGAATATCACAGTCCTATAAGCACATGAGCTCTAGGATACAACAGTCCTATAAGCACCTGAGCTCTAGGATATCGCAGTCCTATAAGCACATGAGCTCTAGGATATCACAGTCCTATAAGCACATGAGCTCTAAGATATCATAGTCCTATAAGCACATGAGCTCTAGGATATCACAGTCCTATAAGCACATGAGCTCTAGGATATCATAGTCCTATAAGCACATGAGCTCTAAAATATCACAGACCTATAAGCACATGAGCTCTAGGATATCATAGTCCTATAAGCACATGAGCTCTAGGATATCATAGTCCTATAAGCACATGGGCTATAGGATATCACAGTCCTATAAGCACATGAGCTCTAGGATATCACAGTCCTATAAGCACAATCACAGTCCTATAAGCACATGAGCTCTAGGATAACACAGTCCTATAAGAACATGAGCTCTAGGATATCATAGTCCCAAAAACACCTGAGCTCTAGGATATCATAGTCCCACAAACACATGAGCTCTAGGATATCATAGTCCCACAAACACCTGAGTTCTAGGATATCATAGTTCCAGAAACACATGAGCTCTAGGATATCATAGTTCCAGAAACACATGAGCTCTAGGATATCACAGTCCTATAAGCACATGAGCTCTAGGATATCATAGTCCTATAAGCACATGAGCTCTAGGATATCATAGTCCTATAAGCACAAGAGCCCTAGGATATCATAGTCCTATAAGCACATGAGCTCCACGATATCATAGTCCTATAAGCACATGAGCTCTAAGATATCACAGTCCTATAAACATATGAGCTCTAGGATATCATAGTCATATAAGCACGTGAGTCTAGGATATCACAGTCCTATTAGCACATGAGCTCTAGGATGTCATAGTCCTATAAGCACATGAGCTCTTGGATATCATAGTCCTATAAGCGCAAGAGCTCTAGGATATTACAGTCCTATAAGCACATGAGCTCTAGGATATCACAGTCCTATAAGCACATGAGCTCTAGGATATCACAGTCCTATAAGCACATGATCTCTAGGATATCACAGTCCTATAAGCACATGAGCTCTAGGATATCACAGTCCTATAAGCACCTGAGCTCTAGGATATCACAGTCCTATAAACACATGAGCTCCAGGATATCACAGTCCTATAAGCACATGAGCTCTAGGATATCACAGTCCTATAAACACATGAGCTCTAGGATATCACAGTCCTATAAGCACATGAGCTCTAGGATATCATAGTCTTATAAGCACATGAGTTCTAGGAATTCATAGTCCTATAAACACACGATCTCTAGGATATCACAGTCCTATAAGCACATGTACTCTAGTTTATCACAGTCCTATAAACACATGAGGTCAAGGATATCACAGTGCTATAAGCACATGAGCTCTAGGTTATCACAGTCCTATAAGCTCTAGGATATCATAGTCCCACAAACATTTGATCTCTAGGATATCATAGTCCCATACACACATGAGCTCTAGGATATCACAGTCCTATAAGCACATGAGCTCTAGGATATCATAATCCTATAAGCACATGAGCTCTAGGATAACATAGATCCAGCAACACATGAGCTCTAGGATATCACAGTCCTATAAGCACATGAGCTCTAGGATATCATAGTTCCAGAAACACATGAGCTCTAGGATATCATTGTCCTATAAGCACATGAGCTCTAGGGTATCATAGTTCCAGGAACACCTGAGCTCTAGGATATCACAGTCCTATAAGCACATGAGCTCTAGGATATCATAGTTCCAGAAACACCTGAGCTCTAGGATATCATAGTCCTATAAGCACATGAGCTCTAGGATATCATAGTTCCAGAAACACCTTAGCTGTAGGATATCACAGTGCTATAAGCATATGAGCTATAGGATATCATAGTTCCAGAATCACCTGAGCTCTAGGATATCATAGTCCTATAAGCACATGAGCTCTAGGATATCATAGTTCCAGAAACACCTGTGCTCTAGGATAGCATAGTCCTATAAGCAGATGAGCTCTAGTACATCATAGTTCCAGAAACATTTGAGCTCTAGGATATCACAGTCCTATAAACACATGAGCTCTAGGATATCATATTCCCACAAACACATGAGATCTAGGATATCACAGTCCTATAAGCACATGAGCTCTAGGATATCATAGTACCCACAAACACCTGAACTCTAGGATATCATAGTTCCAGAAACACCTGAGCTTTAGGATATCACAGTTCTATAAGCACATGAGCTCTAGGATATCACAGTCCTATAAGCACATGAGCTCTAGGATATCACAGTCCTATAAGCACATGAGCTCTAGGATATCACAGTCCTATAAGCACATGAGCTCTAGGATATCATAGTTCCAGAAACACCTGAGATATAGGATATCATAGTTCCAGAAACACATGAGCTCTAGGATATCCCAGTCCTATAAGCACATGAGCTCTAGCATATCACAGTCCTACAAGCACATGAGCTTTAGGATATCACGGTCCTATAAGCACATGAGCTTTAGGATATCATGGTCCCACAAACACATGAGCTCTAGGATATCACAGTCCTATAAGCACATGAGCTCTAGGATATCACAGTCCTATAAGCACATGAGCTCTAGGTTATCATAGTCCCACAAACACCTGAGCTCTAGGATATCATAGTCCCACAAACACATGGGCTCTAGGATATCCCAGCCCTATAAGCACATCAGCTCTAGCATATCACAGTCCTATAAGCACATGAGCTCTAGGATATCGCAGACCTATAAGCACATGAGCTCTAGGATATCACAGTCCTATGAGCACATGAGCTCTAGGATATCACAGTCCTATAAGCCTCTGAGCTCTAGGATATCACTGGCCAATAAGCACATGAGCTCTAGGATATCGCAGTCCTATAAGCACCTGAGCTCTAGGATATCACAGTCCTATAAGCACATGAGCTCTAGGATATCATAGTCCTATAAGCACATGAGCTCTAGGATATCATAGTTATGTAAGCACATGAGCTCTTAGATATCATAATTCCAGAATCACATGAGCTCTAGGATATCATAGTTCCAGGAACACCTGAGCTCTAGGATATCACAGTCCTATAAGCACATGAGCTCTAGGATATCATAGTTCCAGAAACACATGAGCTCTAGGATATCATAGTCCCACAAACACCTGAGCTCTAGGATATCACAGTCCTATAAGCACATGAGCTCTAGGATATCATAGTCCTAAAAGCACATGAGCTCTAGGATATCATAGTTCCAGAAGCACATGAGCTATAGGATATCATAGTCCTATAAGCACATGAGCTCTAGGATATCATAGTTCCAGAAACACATGAGCTCTAGGATATCATAGTCCTATAAGCACATGAGCGCTAGGATAACATAGTCCTATAAGCACATGAGCTCTAGGATATCATAGTCCTATAAACACATGAGCTCTAGGATATCATAGTCCTATAAACACATGAGCTCTAGGATATCATAGTCCTATAAGCACATGAGCTCTAGGATATCATAGTCCTATAAACACATGGGCTCTAAGATATCATAGTTCCAGAAACACATGAGCCCTATGATATCATAGTTCTATAGGCACATGAGCTCTAGGATATCATAGTCCTATAAACACATGAGTTCTAGGAGATCATAGTCCTATAAACACATAAGCTCTATGATATCATAGTGCTATAAACACAAGAGCTCTAGGATATCATATTCCTATAAGCACGTGAGCTCTAGGATATTATAGTCCTATAAACACATGAGCTCTAGGATTACATAGTTCCAGAAACACATGAGCTCTAGGATATCATAGCCCTCTAAGCACATGAGCTCTAGGATATCATAGTTCCAGAAACACATGAGCTCTAGGATATCATAGTTCTATAAGCACATGAGCCCTAGGATATCATAGTTCCAGAAACACATGAGCTGTAGGATATCTAAGTCCTATAAGCACATGAGCTCTAGGATATTATAGTCCCACAAACATATGAACTCTAGGATATCATAGTCCTATAAGCACATGACCTCTAGGATGTCATAGTCCCTCAAAATCCTGAGCCCTAGAATAACATAGTCCCACAAACACATGAGCTCTAGGATATCACAGTCCTATAAGGACATGACCTCTAGGATATCATAGTTCCAGAAACACAAGAGCTCTAGGATATCTTAGTCCTATAAGCACATGAGATCTAGAATATCATAGTTCCAGAAACAAATGAGCTATAGGATATCATAGTCCCACAAACACATAAGCGCTAGGATATCATATGCCCACAAACCCATGAGATCTAGGAAATCATAGTTCTATAAGTACATGAGCTCTAGGATATCATAGTCCTATAAGCACATGAGCTCTAGGATATCGCAGACCTATAAGCACATGAGCTCTAGGATATCACAGTCCTATGAGCACATGAGCTCTAGGATATCACAGTCCTATAAGCCTCTGAGCTCTAGGATATCACTGTCCTATAAGCACATGAGCTCTAGGATATCGCAGTCCTATAAGCACCTGAGCTCTAGGATATCACAGTCCTATAAGCACATGAGCTCTAGGATATCATAGTCCTATAAGCACATGAGCTCTAGGATATCATAGTTATGTAAGCACATGAGCTCTTAGATATCATAATTCCAGAAACACATGAGCTCTAGGATATCATAGTCCCACAAACACATGAGCTCTAGGATATCATAGTCCCACAAACACCTGAGTTCAAGGATATCATAGTTCCAGAAACACATGAGCTCTAGGATATCATAGTTCCAGAAACACATGAGCTCTAGGATATCACAGTCCTATAAGCACATGAGCTCTAGGATATCATAGTCGTATAAGCACATGAGCTCTAGGATATCATAGTCCTATAAGCACAAGAGCCCTAGGATATCATAGTCCTATAAGCACATGAGCTCCACGATATCATAGTCCTATAAGCACATGAGCTCTAAGATATCACAGTCCTATAAACATATGAGCTCTAGGATATCATAGTCATATAAGCACGTGAGTCTGGGATATCACAGTCCTATTAGCACATGAGCTCTAGGATGTCATAGTCCTATAAGCACATGAGCTCTTGGATATCATAGTCCTATAAGCGCAAGAGCTCTAGGATATTACAGTCCTATAAGCACATGAGCTCTAGGATATCACAGTCCTATAAGCACATGAGCTCTAGGATATCACAGTCCTATAAGCACATGATCTCTAGGATATCACAGTCCTATAAGCACATGAGCTCTAGGATATCACAGTCCTATAAGCACCTGAGCTCTAGGATATCACAGTCCTATAAACACATGAGCTCCAGGATATCACAGTCCTATAAGCACATGAGCTCTAGGATATTATAGTCCTATAAGCACATGAGCTCTAGGATATCATAGTTCCAGAAACACCTGTGCTCTAGGATAGCATAGTCCTATAAGCAGATGAGCTCTAGTACATCATAGTTCCAGAAACATTTGAGCTCTAGGATATCACAGTCCTATAAACACATGAGCTCTAGGATATCATATTCCCACAAACACATGAGATCTAGGATATCACAGTCCTATAAGCACATGAGCTCTAGGATATCATAGTACCCACAAACACTTGAACTCTAGGATATCATAGTTCCAGAAACACCTGAGCTCTAGGATATCACAGTTCTATAAGCACATGAGCTCTAGGATATCACAGTCCTATAAGCACATGAGCTCTAGGATATCACAGTCCTATAAGCACATGAGCTCTAGGATATCACAGTCCTATAAGCACATGAGCTCTAGGATATCATAGTTCCAGAAACACCTGAGATATAGGATATCATAGTTCCAGAAACACATGAGCTCTAGGATATCCCAGTCCTATAAGCACATGAGCTCTAGCATATCACAGTCCTACAAGCACATGAGCTTTAGGATATCACGGTCCTATAAGCACATGAGCTTTAGGATATCACGGTCCTATAAGCACATGAGCTTTAGG
This sequence comes from Deroplatys truncata, assembly GCA_030765065.1. Lineage (NCBI taxonomy): Eukaryota > Metazoa > Arthropoda > Insecta > Mantodea > Mantidae > Deroplatys > Deroplatys truncata. The sequence goes on from CM060984.1 coordinate 3,959,435, forward strand.
ATATCATGTTCCCACAAACATATGAGCTCTAGGATATCACAGTCCTATAAGCACATGAGCTCTAGGGTATCATAGTCCCACAAACACCTGAGCTCTAGGATATCATAGTCCCACAAACACATGAGCTCTAGGATATCCCAGCCCTATAAGCACATGAGCTCTAGCATATCATAGTCCTATAAGCACATGAGCTCTAAGATATCATAGTTCTACAGGCACATGAGCTCTAGGATATCCTAGTTCCAGAAACACATGAGCCCTAGGATATCACAGTCCTATAAGCACATGAGCTCTAGGATATTATAGTTGCAGAAACACATGAGCTCTAGGATATCATAGTCCTATAAGCACATGAGCTCTAGGATATCATCGTTCCAGAAACACATGAGGTCTAGGATATCACAGTCCTATAAGCACATGAGCTCTAGGATATCATAGTCCTATAAGCACATGAGCTCTAGGATATCATTTTTCCAGAAACACATGAGCTCTAGGATATCATAATCCCACAAACACATGAGATCTAGGATATCATAGTTCCAGAAACACATGAGCTCTAGGATATCATAGTCCTATAAGCACATGAGCTCTAGGATATCATAGTTCCAGAAACACATGAGCTCTAGGGTATCTTAGTCCTATAAGCACATGAGATCTAGAATATCATAGTTCCAGAAACAAATGAGCTATAGGATATCATAGTCCCACAAACACATAAGCGCTAGGATATCATATGCCCACAAACACATGAGCTCTAGGATATCATAGTTCTATAAGTACATGAGCTCTAGGATATCACAGTCCTATAAGCACATGAGCTCTAGGATATCATAGTTCCAGAAACACATGAGCTCTAGGATATCATAGTCCTATAAGCACATGAGGACTAGGATATCATAGTTCCAGAAACACATGAGCTCTAGGATATCATAGTCCTATAAGCACATGAGCTCTAGGATATCATAGTTCCAGAAACACATGAGCTCTAGGATATCATAATCCTATAAGCACATGAGCTCTAGGATATCATAGTTCCAGAAACACATGAGCTCTAGGATATCATAGTCCTATAAGCACATGAGCTCTAGGGTATCATAGACCCACATACACCTGAGCTCTAGGATATCATAGTTCCAGAAACACATGAGCTCTAGGATATCACAGTCCAATACGCACATGAGCTGTAGGATATCACAGTCCTATAAGCACCTGAGCTCTAGGATATCACAGTCCTATAAGCACATGAGCTCTAGGATATCACAGTCCTATAAGCAAATGAGCTCTAGGATATCACAGTCCAATACGCACATGAGCTCTAGGATATCACAGTCCTATAAGCACCTGAGCTCTAGGATATCTCAGTCCTATAAGCACATGAGCTCTAGGATATCACAGTCCTATAAGCAAATGAGCTCTAGGATATCACAGTCCTATAAGCACATGAGCTCTAGGATATCATAGTCCCACAAACACCTGAGCTCTAGGATATCATAGTTCCACAAACACATGAGCCCTAGGATATCACAGTCCTATAAGCACATGAACTCTAGGATATCACAGTCCTATAAGCACATGAGCTCTAGGATATCACCGTCCCACAAACACCTGACCTCTAGGATATCATAGTCCCAGAAACACATGAGCTCTAGCATATCATAGTCCCACAAACACCTCCGCTCTAGGATTTCATAGTCCCACAAACACCTCAGCTCTAGGATATCACAGTCCTATAAGCACATCAGCTCTAGGATATTATAGTCCTATAAGCACATGAGCACTAGGATATTATACACCCACAAACACCTGAGCTCTAGGATATCATAGTCCCACAAACACCTGAGCTCTAGGATATCATAGTCCCACAAACACCTGAGCTCTAGGATATCATAGTCCCACAAACACATGAACTCTAGGATATGACAGTCCCACAAACACCTGAGCTCTGGGATATCATAGTCCAACAAACCCCTGAGCTCTAGGATATCATAGTCCCACAAACACCTGAGCTCTAGGATATCATAGTCCCACAAACACATGAGCTCTAGGATATCATAGTCCCACAAACACCTGAGCTCTAGGATATCATAGTCCCAAAAACACATGAACTCTAGGATATCATAAACCCACAAACACATGAGTTCTAGGATATCACAGTCCCACAAGCACCTGAGCTCTAGGATATCATAGTCCCACAAACACATAAGCTGTAGGATATCATAGTCCCACAAACACCTGAGCTCTAGGATATCACAGTCCTATAAGCACATGAGCTCTAGGATATCATAGTCCCACAAACACATGAGCTCTAGGATATCACAGTCCTATAAGCACATGAGCTTTAGGATATCATGGTCCTACAAACACATGAGCTCTAGGATATCACAGTCCTATAAGCACATGAGCTCTAAGATATCACAGTCCTATAAGCCGACGAGCTCTAGGATATCACAGTCCTATAAACACCTCAGCTCTAGGATATCACAGTCCTATAAGCACATGAGCTCTAAGATATCACAGTCCTATAAGCAGACGAGCTCTAGCATATCACAGTGCCATAAGCATATGAGCTCTAGGATATCGCAGTCCTATAAGCACCTGAGCTCTAGGATATCACAGTCCTATAAGCACATGAGCTCTAGGATATCATAGTCCTATAAGCACATGAGCTCTAGGATATCATTGTCCTATAAGCACATGAGCTCTTAGATATCATAGTTCCAGAAACACATGCGCTCTAGGATATCATAGTGCCACAAACACCTGAGCTCTAGGATATCACAGTCCTATAAGCACATGAGCTCTAGGATATCATAGTCCTATAAGCACATGTGCTCTTAGATATCATAATTCGAGAAACACATGAGCTCTAGGATATCATAGTTCCAGAAACACATGAGCCCTAGGATATCACAGTCCTATAAGCACATGAGCTCTACGATATCACAGTCCTATAAGCACCTGAGCTCTAGGAAATCACAATCCTATAAGCACCTGAGCTCTAGGATAACACAGTCCTATAAGCACGTTGAGCTCTAGGATATCACAATCCTATAATTACCTGAGCTCTAGGATATCACAGTCCTATAAGCACCTGAGCTGTAGGATATCACAGTCCTATAAGCACCTGAGCTCCTGGATATCATAGTCCTATAAGCACTTGAGGTCTAGAATATCACAGTCCTATAAGCACATGAGCTCTAGGATATCATAGTCCTATAAGCACATGAGCTCTAGGATATCATAGTCCTATAAGCACCTGAGCTCTAGGATATCATAGTCCTATAAGCGCATGAGCTCTAGGATATCACAATCCTATAAGCACATGAGCTCTAGGATATCATAGTCCTATAAGCACCTCAGCTCTAGGATATCACAGTCCTATAAGCACATGAGCTCAAGGATATCACAGTCCTATAAGCACCTGAGCTCTGGGATATCACAGTCCTATAAGCACCTGAGCTCTAGGATATCATAGTTCCAAAAACAGATGAGCTCTAGGATATCACAGTCCTATAAGCACATGAGTTCTAGGATATCACAGTCCTATAAGCACATGAGCTCTAGGATACAACAGTCGTATAAGCATCTGTGCTCTAGGATATCACAATCCTATAAGCACCTGAGCTCTAGGATATCACAGTCCTATAAGCACCTGAGCTCTAGGATATCACAATCCTATAATTACCTGAGCTCTAGGATATCACAGTCCTATAAGCACCTGAGCTGTAGGATATCACAGTCCTATAAGCACCTGAGTTCCTGGATATCATAGTCCTATAAGCACTTGAGCTTTAGAATATCACAGTCCTATAAGCACATGAGCTCTAGGATATCATAGTCCTATAAGCACATGAGCTCTAGGATATCATAGTCCTATAAGCACCTGAGTTCTAGGATATCATAGTCCTCTAAGCACCTGAGCTCTAGGATATCACAGTCCTAAGAGCACATGAGCTCTAGGATATCACAGTCCTATAAGCACCTGAGCTCTGGGATATCACAGTCCTATAAGCACCTGAGCTCTAGGATATCATAGTTCCAAAAACACATGAGCTCTAGGATATCACAGTCCTATAGGCACATGAGCTCTAGAATATCACAGTCCTATAAGCACATGAGCTCTAGGATACAACAGTCCTATAAGCACCTGAGCTCTAGGATATCGCAGTCCTATAAGCACATGAGCTCTAGGATATCACAGTCCTATAAGCACATGAGCTCTAAGATATCATAGTCCTATAAGCACATGAGCTCTAGGATATCACAGTCCTATAAGCACATGAGCTCTAGGATATCATAGTCCTATAAGCACATGAGCTCTAAAATATCACAGACCTATAAGCACATGAGCTCTAGGATATCATAGTCCTATAAGCACATGAGCTCTAGGATATCATAGTCCTATAAGCACATGGTCTCTAGGATATCACAGTCCTATAAGCACATGAGCTCTAGGATATCACAGTCCTATAAGCACAATCACAGTCCTATAAGAACATGAGCTCTAGGATAACACAGTCCTATAAGCACATGAGCTCTAGGATATCATAGTCCCAAAAACACCTGAGCTCTAGGATATCATAGTCCCACAAACACATGAGCTCTAGGATATCATAGTCCCACAAACACCTGAGTTCTAGGATATCATAGTTCCAGAAACTCATGAGCTCTAGGATATCATAGTTCCAGAAACACATGAGCTCTAGGATATCACAGTCCTATAAGCACATGAGCTCTAGGATATCATAGTCCTATAAGCACATGAGCTCTAGGATATCATAGTCCTATAAGCACAAGAGCCCTAGGATATCATAGTCCTATAAGCACATGAGCTCCACGATATCATAGTCCTATAAGCACATGAGCTCTAAGATATCACAGTCCTATAAACATATGAGCTCTAGGATATCATAGTCTTATAAGCACGTGAGTCTAGGATATCACAGTCCTATTAGCACATGAGCTCTAGGATGTCATAGTCCTATAAGCACATGAGCTCTTGGATATCATAGTCCTATAAGCGCAAGAGCTCTAGGATATCATAGTCCTATAAGCACATGAGCTCTAGGATATCATAGTTCCATAAACATATGAACTTTAGGATATTACAGTCCTATAAGCACATGAGCTCTAGGATATCACAGTCCTATAAGAACATGAGCTCTAGGATATCACAGTCCTATAAGCACATGATCTCTAGGATATCACAGTCCTATAAGCACATGAGCTCTAGGATATCACAGTCCTATAAGCACCTGAGCTCTAGGATATCACAGTCCTATAAACACATAAGCTCCAGGATATCACAGTCCTATAAGCACATGAGCTGTAGGATATCACAGTCCTATAAACACATGAGCTCTAGGATATCACAGTCGTATAAGCACATGAGCTCTAGGATATCATAGTCTTATAAGCACATGAGCTCTAGGAATTCATAGTCCTATAAACAGACGATCTCTAGGATATCACAGTCCTATAAGCACATGTACTCTAGTTTATCACAGTCCTATAAACACATGAGCTCTAGGTTATCACAGTCCTATAAGCTCTAGGATATCATAGTCCCACAAACACCTGATCTCTAGGATATCATAGTCCCATACACACATTAGCTCTAGGATATCACAGTCCTATAAGCACATGAGCTCTAGGATATCATAATCCTATAAGCACATGAGCTCTAGGATAACATAGATCCAGCAACACATGAGCTCTAGGATATCACAGTCCTATAAGCACATGAGCTCTAGGATATCATAGTTCCAGAAACACATGAGCTCTAGGATATCATTGTCCTATAAGCACATGAGCTCTAGGGTACCATAGTTCCAGGAACACCTGAGCTCTAGGATATCACAGTCCTATAAGCACATGAGCTCTAGGATATCATAGTTCCAGAAACACCTGAGCTCTAGGATATCATAGTCCTATAAGCACATGAGCTCTAGGATATCATAGTTCCAGAAACACCTTAGCTGTAGGATATCACAGTGCTATAAGCATATGAGCTCTAGGATATCATAGTTCCAGAATCACCTGAGCTCTGGGATATCATAGTCCTATAAGCACATGAGCTCTAGGATATCATAGTTCCAGAAACACCTGTGCTCTAGGATAGCATAGTCCTATAAGCAGATGAGCTCTAGTACATCATAGTTCCAGAAACATTTGAGCTCTAGGATATCACAGTCAGATAAACACATGAGCTCTAGGATATCATATTCCCACAAATACATGAGATCTAGGATATCACAGTCCTATAAGCACATGAGCTCTAGGATATCATAGTACCCACAAACACCTGAACTCTAGGATATCATAGTTCCAGAAACACCCGAGCTCTAGGATATCACAGTTCTATAAGCACATGAGCTCTAGGATATCACAGTCCTATAAGCACATGAGCTCTAGGATATCACAGTCCTATAAGCACATGAGCTCTAGGATATCACAGTCCTACAAGCACATGAGCTTTAGGATATCACGGTCCTATAAGCATAATGAGCTTTAGGATATCATGGTCCCACAAACACATGAGCTCTAGGATATCACAGTCCTATAAGCACATGAGCTCTAGGATATCACAGTCCTATAAGCACATGAGCTCTAGGTTATCATATTCCCACAAACACCTGAGCTCTAGGATATCATAGTCCCACAAACACATGAGCTCTAGGATATCCCAGCCCTATAAGCACATGAGCTCTATTATATCACAGTCCTATAAGCACATGAGCTCTAAGATATCGCAGACCTATAAGCACATGAGCTCTAGGATATCACAGTCCTATGAGCACATGAGCTCTAGGATATCACAGTCCTATAAGCCTCTGAGCTCTAGGATATCACTGTCCTATAAGCACATGAGCTCTAGGATATCGCAGTCCTATAAGCACCTGAGCTCTAGGATATCACAGTCCTATAAGCACATGAGCTCTAGGATATCATAGTCCTATAAGCACATGAGCTCTAGGATATCATAGCTATGTAAGCACATGAGCTCTTAGATATCATAATTTCAGAAACACATGAGCTCTAGGATATCATAGTCCCACAAACACCTGAGCTCTAGGATATCACAGTCCTATAAGCACATGAGCTCTAGGATATCATAGTTCCAGAAACACATGAGCTCTAGGATATCATAGTCCCACAAACACCTGAGCTCTAGGATATCACAGTCCTATAAGCACATGAGCTCTAGGATATCATAGTCCTAAAAGCACATGAGCTCTAGGATATCATAGTTCCAGAAACACATGAGCTATAGGATATCATAGTCCTATAAGCACATGAGCTCTAGGATATCATAGTTCCAGAAACACATGAGCTCTAGGATATCATAGTCCTATAAGCACATGAGCGCTAGGATATCATAGTCCTATAAACACATGAGCTCTAGGATATCATAGTCCTATAAACACATGAGCTCTAGGATATCATAGTCCTATAAACACATGAGCTCTAGGATATCATAGTCCTATAAGCACATGAGCTCTAGGATATCATAGTCCTATAAACACATGGGCTCTAAGATATCATAGTTCCAGAAACACATGAGCCCTATGATATCATAGTTCTATAGGCACATGAGCTCTAGGATATCATAGTCCTATAAACACATGAGTTCTAGGAGATCATAGTCCTATAAACACATAAGCTCTATGATATCATAGTGCTATAAACACAAGAGCTCTAGGATATCATATTCCTATAAGCACGTGAGCTCTAGGATATTATAGTCCTATAAACACATGAGCTCTAGAATTACATAGTTCCAGAAACACATGAGCTCTAGGATATCATAGCCCTCTAAGCACATGAGCTCTAGGATATCATAGTTCCAGAAACACATGAGCTCTAGGATATCATAGTTCTATAAGCACATGAGCTCTAGGATATCATAGTTCCAGAAACACATGAGCTCTAGGATATCTAAGTCCTATAAGCACATGAGCTCTAGGATATTATAGTGCCACAAACATATGAACTCTAGGATATCATAGTCCTATAAGCACATGACCTCTAGGATGTCATAGTCCCTCAAAATCCTGAGCCCTAGAATAACATAGTCCCACAAACACATGAGCTCTAGGATATCACAGTCCTATAAGCACATGACCTCTAGGATATCATAGTTCCAGAAACACAAGAGCTCTAGGATATCTTAGTCCTATAAGCACATGAGATCTAGAATATCATACTTCCAGAAACAAATGAGCTATAGGATATCATAGTCCCACAAACACATAAGCGCTAGGATATCATATGCCCACAAACCCATGAGCTCTAGGCAATCATAGTTCTATAAGTACATGAGCTCTAGGATATCATAGTCCTATAAGCACATGAGCTCTAGGATATCGCAGACCTATAAGCACATGAGCTCTAGGATATCACAGTCCTATGAGCACATGAGCTCTAGGATATCACAGTCCTATAAGCCTCTGAGCTCTAGGATATCACTGTCCTATAAGCACATGAGCTCTAGGATATCGCAGTCCTATAAGCACCTGAGCTCTAGGATATCACAGTCCTATAAGCACATGAGCTCTAGGATATCATAGTCCTATAAGCACATGAGCTCTAGGATATCATAGTTATGTAAGCACATGAGCTCTTAGATATCATAATTCCAGAAACACATGAGCTCTAGGATATCATAGTCCCACAAACACCTGAGCTCTAGGATATCACAGTCCTATAAGCACATGAGCTCTAGGATATCATAGTACCAGAAACACATGAGCTCTAGGATATCATAGTCCCACAAACACCTGAACTCTAGGATATCACAGTCCTATAAGCACATGAGCTCTAGGATATCATAGTCCTAAAAGCACATGAGCTCTAGGATATCATAGTTCCAGAAACACATGAGCTCTAGGATATCATAGTCCTATAAGCACATGAGCGCTAGGATATCATAGTCCTATAAACACATGAGCTCTAGGATATCATAGTCCTATAAACACATGAGCTCTAGGATATCATAGTCCTATAAACACATGAGCTCTAGGATATCATAGTCCTATAAGCACATGAGCTCTAGGATATCATAGTCCTATAAACACATGGGCTCTAAGATATCATAGTTCCAGAAACACATGAGCCCTATGATATCATAGTTCTATAGGCACATGAGCTCTAGGATATCATAGTCCTATAAACACATGAGTTCTAGGAGATCATAGTCCTATAAACACATAAGCTCTATGATATCATAGTGCTATAAACACAAGAGCTCTAGGATATCATAGTCCTATAAGCACATGAGCTCCAGGATATTACAGTCCTATAAGCACATGAGATCTAGGATATCACAGTCCTATAAGCACATGAGCTCTAGGATATCATAGTCCCACAAAAACCTAAGATTTAGGATATCATAGTTCCACAAACACATGAGCTGTAGGATATCATAGTCCCACAAACACCTGAGCTCTAGGATATCATAGTTCCAGAAACACATGAGCTTTAGGATATCACAGTCCTATAAGCACATGAGTTCTAGGATATCATAGTCCTATAAGCACATGAGCTCTAGGATATCATAGTCCCACAAACACCTGAGCTGTAGGATATCACAGTCCCACAAACACATGAGCTCTAGGATATCACAGTCCTATGAGCACATGAGCTCTATGATATCACAGTCCTATAAGCACATGAGCTTTAGGATCTCACAGTGCCACAAACACCTGAGCTCTAGGATATCATAGTCCCACAAACACATGAGCTCTAGGATATCATAGTCCCACAAACACCTGAGCTCTAGGATATCATAGTCCCACAAACACCTCAGCTCTAGTACATCACAGTCCTATAAGCACATCAGCTCTAGGATATTATAGTCCTATAAGCACATGAGCTCTAGGATATCACAGTCCCACAAACACCTGAGCTCTAGGATATCTAAGTCCCACAAACACATGAACTCTAGGATATCACAGTCCCACAAACACCTGAGCTCTAGGATATCATAGTCCCACAAACACATGAGCTCTAGGATATGATAGTCCCACAAACACCTGAGCTCTAGGATAGCATAGTCCCAAAAACACACGAACTCTAGGATATCATAAACCCACAAACACATGAGCTCTAGGATATCACAGTCCCACAAACACCTGAGCTCTAGGATATCATAGTCCCACAAACACCTGAACTCTAGGATATCACAGTCCTGTATGCACATGAGCTCTGGGATATCATAGTCCCACAAACACCTGAGCTCTAGGATATCACAGTCCTATAAGCACATGAGCTTTAGGATATCATACTCCCACAAACACCTGAGCTATATGATATCATACTCCCACAAACACCTGAGGCTGTATGATATCATACTCCCACAAACACCTGAGGCTCTATGATATCATACTCCCACAAACATCTGAGCTCTAAGATATCATACTCCAACAAACACCTGAGGCTCTATCATATCATACTCCCACAAACATCTGAGTTCTATGATATTATACGCCCACAAACACCTGATGCTCTATGATATCATACTCCCAAAAACATCTCAGCTCCAAGATAGCATACCCACACAAACACCTGAGGCTCTATGATATACTCCCACAAACATCTGAGGTCTAAGATATCATACTCCCACAAACACCTGAGGCTCTATGATATCATACTCCCACAAACACCTGAGGCTCTATGATATCATACTCCCACAAACATCTGAGCTCTAAGATATCATACTCCCACAAACACCTGAGGCTATATGATATCATAGTCCCACAAACACCTGAGCTCTATGATATCATACTCCCACAAACACCTGAGGCTCTATAATATCATAGTCCCAAAAACACCTGAGGCTCTATGATATCATAGTCCCACAAACACCAGAGAGTCTATGATATCATACTCCCACAAACACCTGAGCTCTAGGATATCATAGTCCACAAACACCTGATGATCTGTGATACACTCCGCAAACACCTGAGCTCTAGGATATCACAGTCCTATAAAAATATGAGCTCTAGGATATCACAGTCCAATAAGCACATGAGCTCTAGGATATCATGGTCTCACAAACACCTGAGCTCTAGGATATCTTAGTTCCAGAAACACATGAGCTCTAGGATATCACAGTCCTATAAACACATGAGCTCTAGGATATCATAGTCCTATAAAAACATGAGCTCTAGGGTATCATAGTCCCACATACACCTGAGCTCTAGGATATCATAGTTCCAGAAACACATGAGCTCTAGGATATCACAGTCCAATACGCACATGAGCTCTAGGATATCACAGTCCTATAAGCACCTGAGCTCTAGGATATCACAGTCCTATAAGCACCTGAGCTCTAGGATATCACAATCCTATAATTACCTGAGCTCTAGGATATCACAGTCCTATAAGCACCTGAGCTGTAGGATATCACAGTCCTATAAGCACCTGAGCTCCTGGATATCATAGTCCTATAAGCACTTGAGCTTTAGAATATCACAGTCCTATAAGCACATGAGCTCTAGGATATCATAGTCCTATAAACACATGAGCTCTAGGATATCATAGTCCTATAAGCACCTGAGTTCTAGGATATCATAGTCCTATAAGCACCTGAGCTCTAGGATATCACAGTCCTACGAGCACATGAGCTCTAGGATATCACAGTCCTATAAGCACCTGAGCTCTGGGATATCACAGTCCTATAAGCACCTGAGCTCTAGGATATCATAGTTCCAAAAACACATGAGCTCTAGGATATCACAGTCCTATAAGCACATGAGCTCTAGAATATCACAGTCCTATAAGCACATGAGCTCTAGGATACAACAGTCCTATAAGCACCTGAGCTCTAGGATATCGCAGTCCTATAAGCACATGAGCTCTAGGATATCACAGTCCTATAAGCACATGAGCTCTAAGATATCATAGTCCTATAAGCACATGAGCTCTAGGATATCACAGTCCTATAAGCACATGAGCTCTAGGATATCATAGTCCTATAAGCACATGAGCTCTAAAATATCACAGACCTATAAGCACATGAGCTCTAGGATATCATAGTCCTATAAGCACATGAGCTCTAGGATATCATAGTCCTATAAGCACATGGGCTATAGGATATCACAGTCCTATAAGCACATGAGCTCTAGGATATCACAGTCCTATAAGCACAATCACAGTCCTATAAGCACATGAGCTCTAGGATAACACAGTCCTATAAGAACATGAGCTCTAGGATATCATAGTCCCAAAAACACCTGAGCTCTAGGATATCATAGTCCCACAAACACATGAGCTCTAGGATATCATAGTCCCACAAACACCTGAGTTCTAGGATATCATAGTTCCAGAAACACATGAGCTCTAGGATATCATAGTTCCAGAAACACATGAGCTCTAGGATATCACAGTCCTATAAGCACATGAGCTCTAGGATATCATAGTCCTATAAGCACATGAGCTCTAGGATATCATAGTCCTATAAGCACAAGAGCCCTAGGATATCATAGTCCTATAAGCACATGAGCTCCACGATATCATAGTCCTATAAGCACATGAGCTCTAAGATATCACAGTCCTATAAACATATGAGCTCTAGGATATCATAGTCATATAAGCACGTGAGTCTAGGATATCACAGTCCTATTAGCACATGAGCTCTAGGATGTCATAGTCCTATAAGCACATGAGCTCTTGGATATCATAGTCCTATAAGCGCAAGAGCTCTAGGATATTACAGTCCTATAAGCACATGAGCTCTAGGATATCACAGTCCTATAAGCACATGAGCTCTAGGATATCACAGTCCTATAAGCACATGATCTCTAGGATATCACAGTCCTATAAGCACATGAGCTCTAGGATATCACAGTCCTATAAGCACCTGAGCTCTAGGATATCACAGTCCTATAAACACATGAGCTCCAGGATATCACAGTCCTATAAGCACATGAGCTCTAGGATATCACAGTCCTATAAACACATGAGCTCTAGGATATCACAGTCCTATAAGCACATGAGCTCTAGGATATCATAGTCTTATAAGCACATGAGTTCTAGGAATTCATAGTCCTATAAACACACGATCTCTAGGATATCACAGTCCTATAAGCACATGTACTCTAGTTTATCACAGTCCTATAAACACATGAGGTCAAGGATATCACAGTGCTATAAGCACATGAGCTCTAGGTTATCACAGTCCTATAAGCTCTAGGATATCATAGTCCCACAAACATTTGATCTCTAGGATATCATAGTCCCATACACACATGAGCTCTAGGATATCACAGTCCTATAAGCACATGAGCTCTAGGATATCATAATCCTATAAGCACATGAGCTCTAGGATAACATAGATCCAGCAACACATGAGCTCTAGGATATCACAGTCCTATAAGCACATGAGCTCTAGGATATCATAGTTCCAGAAACACATGAGCTCTAGGATATCATTGTCCTATAAGCACATGAGCTCTAGGGTATCATAGTTCCAGGAACACCTGAGCTCTAGGATATCACAGTCCTATAAGCACATGAGCTCTAGGATATCATAGTTCCAGAAACACCTGAGCTCTAGGATATCATAGTCCTATAAGCACATGAGCTCTAGGATATCATAGTTCCAGAAACACCTTAGCTGTAGGATATCACAGTGCTATAAGCATATGAGCTATAGGATATCATAGTTCCAGAATCACCTGAGCTCTAGGATATCATAGTCCTATAAGCACATGAGCTCTAGGATATCATAGTTCCAGAAACACCTGTGCTCTAGGATAGCATAGTCCTATAAGCAGATGAGCTCTAGTACATCATAGTTCCAGAAACATTTGAGCTCTAGGATATCACAGTCCTATAAACACATGAGCTCTAGGATATCATATTCCCACAAACACATGAGATCTAGGATATCACAGTCCTATAAGCACATGAGCTCTAGGATATCATAGTACCCACAAACACCTGAACTCTAGGATATCATAGTTCCAGAAACACCTGAGCTCTAGGATATCACAGTTCTATAAGCACATGAGCTCTAGGATATCACAGTCCTATAAGCACATGAGCTCTAGGATATCACAGTCCTATAAGCACATGAGCTCTAGGATATCACAGTCCTATAAGCACATGAGCTCTAGGATATCATAGTTCCAGAAACACCTGAGATATAGGATATCATAGTTCCAGAAACACATGAGCTCTAGGATATCCCAGTCCTATAAGCACATGAGCTCTAGCATATCACAGTCCTACAAGCACATGAGCTTTAGGATATCACGGTCCTATAAGCACATGAGCTTTAGGATATCATGGTCCCACAAACACATGAGCTCTAGGATATCACAGTCCTATAAGCACATGAGCTCTAGGATATCACAGTCCTATAAGCACATGAGCTCTAGGTTATCATAGTCCCACAAACACCTGAGCTCTAGGATATCATAGTCCCACAAACACATGGGCTCTAGGATATCCCAGCCCTATAAGCACATCAGCTCTAGCATATCACAGTCCTATAAGCACATGAGCTCTAGGATATCGCAGACCTATAAGCACATGAGCTCTAGGATATCACAGTCCTATGAGCACATGAGCTCTAGGATATCACAGTCCTATAAGCCTCTGAGCTCTAGGATATCACTGGCCAATAAGCACATGAGCTCTAGGATATCGCAGTCCTATAAGCACATGAGCTCTAGGATATCACAGTCCTATAAGCACATGAGCTCTAGGATATCATAGTCCTATAAGCACATGAGCTCTAGGATATCATAGTTATGTAAGCACATGAGCTCTTAGATATCATAATTCCAGAATCACATGAGCTCTAGGATATCATAGTTCCAGGAACACCTGAGCTCTAGGATATCACAGTCCTATAAGCACATGAGCTCTAGGATATCATAGTTCCAGAAACACATGAGCTCTAGGATATCATAGTCCCACAAACACCTGAGCTCTAGGATATCACAGTCCTATAAGCACATGAGCTCTAGGATATCATAGTCCTAAAAGCACATGAGCTCTAGGATATCATAGTTCCAGAAGCACATGAGCTATAGGATATCATAGTCCTATAAGCACATGAGCTCTAGGATATCATAGTTCCAGAAACACATGAGCTCTAGGATATCATAGTCCTATAAGCACATGAGCGCTAGGATATCATAGTCCTATAAGCACATGAGCTCTAGGATATCATAGTCCTATAAACACATGAGCTCTAGGATATCATAGTCCTATAAACACATGAGCTCTAGGATATCATAGTCCTATAAGCACATGAGCTCTAGGATATCATAGTCCTATAAACACATGGGCTCTAAGATATCATAGTTCCAGAAACACATGAGCCCTATGATATCATAGTTCTATAGGCACATGAGCTCTAGGATATCATAGTCCTATAAACACATGAGTTCTAGGAGATCATAGTCCTATAAACACATAAGCTCTATGATATCATAGTGCTATAAACACAAGAGCTCTAGGATATCATATTCCTATAAGCACGTGAGCTCTAGGATATTATAGTCCTATAAACACATGAGCTCTAGGATTACATAGTTCCAGAAACACATGAGCTCTAGGATATCATAGCCCTCTAAGCACATGAGCTCTAGGATATCATAGTTCCAGAAACACATGAGCTCTAGGATATCATAGTTCTATAAGCACATGAGCTCTAGGATATCATAGTTCCAGAAACACATGAGCTGTAGGATATCTAAGTCCTATAAGCTCATGAGCTCTAGGATATTATAGTCCCACAAACATATGAACTCTAGGATATCATAGTCCTATAAGCACATGACCTCTAGGATGTCATAGTCCCTCAAAATCCTGAGCCCTAGAATAACATAGTCCCACAAACACATGAGCTCTAGGATATCACAGTCCTATAAGGACATGACCTCTAGGATATCATAGTTCCAGAAACACAAGAGCTCTAGGATATCTTAGTCCTATAAGCACATGAGATCTAGAATATCATAGTTCCAGAAACAAATGAGCTATAGGATATCATAGTCCCACAAACACATAAGCGCTAGGATATCATATGCCCACAAACCCATGAGATCTAGGAAATCATAGTTCTATAAGTACATGAGCTCTAGGATATCATAGTCCTATAAGCACATGAGCTCTAGGATATCGCAGACCTATAAGCACATGAGCTCTAGGATATCACAGTCCTATGAGCACATGAGCTCTAGGATATCACAGTCCTATAAGCCTCTGAGCTCTAGGATATCACTGTCCTATAAGCACATGAGCTCTAGGATATCGCAGTCCTATAAGCACCTGAGCTCTAGGATATCACAGTCCTATAAGCACATGAGCTCTAGGATATCATAGTCCTATAAGCACATGAGCTCTAGGATATCATAGTTATGTAAGCACATGAGCTCTTAGATATCATAATTCCAGAAACACATGAGCTCTAGGATATCATAGTCCCACAAACACATGAGCTCTAGGATATCATAGTCCCACAAACACCTGAGTTCTAGGATATCATAGTTCCAGAAACACATGAGCTCTAGGATATCATAGTTCCAGAAACACATGAGCTCTAGGATATCACAGTCCTATAAGCACATGAGCTCTAGGATATCATAGTCCTATAAGCACATGAGCTCTAGGATATCATAGTCCTATAAGCACAAGAGCCCTAGGATATCATAGTCCTATAAGCACATGAGCTCCACGATATCATAGTCCTATAAGCACATGAGCTCTAAGATATCACAGTCCTATAAACATATGAGCTCTAGGATATCATAGTCATATAAGCACGTGAGTCTAGGATATCACAGTCCTATTAGCACATGAGCTCTAGGATGTCATAGTCCTATAAGCACATGAGCTCTTGGATATCATAGTCCTATAAGCGCAAGAGCTCTAGGATATTACAGTCCTATAAGCACATGAGCTCTAGGATATCACAGTCCTATAAGCACATGAGCTCTAGGATATCACAGTCCTATAAGCACATGATCTCTAGGATATCACAGTCCTATAAGCACATGAGCTCTAGGATATCACAGTCCTATAAGCACCTGAGCTCTAGGATATCACAGTCCTATAAACACATGAGCTCCAGGATATCACAGTCCTATAAGCACATGAGCTCTAGGATATTATAGTCCTATAAGCACATGAGCTCTAGGATATCATAGTTCCAGAAACACCTGTGCTCTAGGATAGCATAGTCCTATAAGCAGATGAGCTCTAGTACATCATAGTTCCAGAAACATTTGAGCTCTAGGATATCACAGTCCTATAAACACATGAGCTCTAGGATATCATATTCCCACAAACACATGAGATCTAGGATATCACAGTCCTATAAGCACATGAGCTCTAGGATATCATAGTACCCACAAACACTTGAACTCTAGGATATCATAGTTCCAGAAACACCTGAGCTCTAGGATATCACAGTTCTATAAGCACATGAGCTCTAGGATATCACAGTCCTATAAGCACATGAGCTCTAGGATATCACAGTCCTATAAGCACATGAGCTCTAGGATATCACAGTCCTATAAGCACATGAGCTCTAGGATATCATAGTTCCAGAAACACCTGAGATATAGGATATCATTGTTCCAGAAACACATGAGCTATAGGATATCCCAGTCCTATAAGCACATGAGCTCTAGCATATCACAGTCCTACAAGCACATGAGCTTTAGGATATCACGGTCCTATAAGCACATGAGCTTTAGGATATCATGTTCCCACAAACATATGAGCTCTAGGATATCACAGTCCTATAAGCACATGAGCTCTAGGGTATCATAGTCCCACAAACACCTGAGCTCTAGGATATCATAGTCCCACAAACACATGAGCTCTAGGATATCCCAGCCCTATAAGCACATGAGCTCTAGCATATCATAGTCCTATAAGCACATGAGCTCTAAGATATCATAGTTCTACAGGCACATGAGCTCTAGGATATCCTAGTTCCAGAAACACATGAGCCCTAGGATATCACAGTCCTATAAGCACATGAGCTCTAGGATATTATAGTTGCAGAAACACATGAGCTCTAGGATATCATAGTCCTATAAGCACATGAGCTCTAGGATATCATCGTTCCAGAAACACATGAGGTCTAGGATATCACAGTCCTATAAGCACATGAGCTCTAGGATATCATAGTCCTATAAGCACATGAGCTCTAGGATATCATTTTTCCAGAAACACATGAGCTCTAGGATATCATAATCCCACAAACACATGAGATCTAGGATATCATAGTTCCAGAAACACATGAGCTCTAGGATATCATAGTCCTATAAGCACATGAGCTCTAGGATATCATAGTTCCAGAAACACATGAGCTCTAGGATATCTAAGTCCTATAAGCACATGAGCTCTAGGATATTATAGTCCTACAAACATATGAACTCTAGGATATCATAGTCCTATAAGCACATGACCTCTAGGATGTCATAGTCCCTCAAAATCCTGAGCCCTAGAATATCATAGTCCCACAAACACATGAGCTCTAGGATATCACAGTCCTATAAGCACATGACCTCTAGGATATCATAGTTCCAGAAACACATGAGCTCTAGGGTATCTTAGTCCTATAAGCACATGAGATCTAGAATATCATAGTTCCAGAAACAAATGAGCTATAGGATATCATAGTCCCACAAACACATAAGCGCTAGGATATCATATGCCCACAAACACATGAGCTCTAGGATATCATAGTTCTATAAGTACATGAGCTCTAGGATATCACAGTCCTATAAGCACATGAGCTCTAGGATATCATAGTTCCAGAAACACATGAGCTCTAGGATATCATAGTCCTATAAGCACATGAGGACTAGGATATCATAGTTCCAGAAACACATGAGCTCTAGGATATCATAGTCCTATAAGCACATGAGCTCTAGGATATCATAGTACCAGAAACACATGAGCTCTAGGATATCATAATCCTATAAGCACATGAGCTCTAGGATATCATAGTTCCAGAAACACATGAGCTCTAGGATATCATATTCCTATAAGCACATGAGCTCTAGGGTATCATAGTCCCACATACACCTGAGCTCTAGGATATCATAGTTCCAGAAACACATGAGCTCTAGGATATCACAGTCCAATACGCACATGAGCTGTAGGATATCACAGTCCTATAAGCACCTGAGCTCTAGGATATCACAGTCCTATAAGCACATGAGCTCTAGGATATCACAGTCCTATAAGCAAATGAGCTCTAGGATATCACAGTCCAATACGCACATGAGCTCTAGGATATCACAGTCCTATAAGCACCTGAGCTCTAGGATATCTCAGTCCTATAAGCACATGAGCTCTAGGATATCACAGTCCTATAAGCAAATGAGCTCTAGGATATCACAGTCCTATAAGCACATGAGCTCTAGGATATCATAGTCCCACAAACACCTGAGCTCTAGGATATCATAGTTCCACAAACACATGAGCCCTAGGATATCACAGTCCTATAAGCACATGAACTCTAGGATATCACAGTCCTATAAGCACATGAGCTCTAGGATATCACCGTCCCACAAACACCTGACCTCTAGGATATCATAGTCCCAGAAACACATGAGCTCTAGCATATCATAGTCCCACAAACACCTCCG
Source organism: Deroplatys truncata (assembly GCA_030765065.1). Classification (NCBI taxonomy): domain Eukaryota; kingdom Metazoa; phylum Arthropoda; class Insecta; order Mantodea; family Mantidae; genus Deroplatys; species Deroplatys truncata. Next base: position 3,979,060 of record CM060984.1, read on the forward strand.
CTCTAGGATTTCATAGTCCCACAAACACCTCAGCTCTAGGATATCACAGTCCTATAAGCACATCAGCTCTAGGATATTATAGTCCTATAAGCACATGAGCACTAGGATATTATACACCCACAAACACCTGAGCTCTAGGATATCATAGTCCCACAAACACCTGAGCTCTAGGATATCATAGTCCCACAAACACCTGAGCTCTAGGATATCATAGTCCCACAAACACATGAACTCTAGGATATCACAGTCCCACAAACACCTGAGCTCTGGGATATCATAGTCCAACAAACCCCTGAGCTCTAGGATATCATAGTCCCACAAACACCTGAGCTCTAGGATATCATAGTCCCACAAACACATGAGCTCTAGGATATCATAGTCCCACAAACACCTGAGCTCTAGGATATCATAGTCCCAAAAACACATGAACTCTAGGATATCATAAACCCACAAACACATGAGTTCTAGGATATCACAGTCCCACAAGCACCTGAGCTCTAGGATATCATAGTCCCACAAACACATAAGCTGTAGGATATCATAGTCCCACAAACACCTGAGCTCTAGGATATCACAGTCCTATAAGCACATGAGCTCTAGGATATCATAGTCCCACAAACACATGAGCTCTAGGATATCACAGTCCTATAAGCACATGAGCTTTAGGATATCATGGTCCTACAAACACATGAGCTCTAGGATATCACAGTCCTATAAGCACATGAGCTCTAAGATATCACAGTCCTATAAGCCGACGAGCTCTAGGATATCACAGTCCTATAAACACCTCAGCTCTAGGATATCACAGTCCTATAAGCACATGAGCTCTAAGATATCACAGTCCTATAAGCAGACGAGCTCTAGCATATCACAGTGCTATAAGCATATGAGCTCTAGGATATTGCAGTCCTATAAGCACCTGAGCTCTAGGATATCACAGTCCTATAAGCACATGAGCTCTAGGATATCATAGTCCTATAAGCACATGAGCTCTAGGATATCATTGTCCTATAAGCACATGAGCTCTTAGATATCATAGTTCCAGAAACACATGCGCTCTAGGATATCATAGTGCCACAAACACCTGAGCTCTAGGATATCACAGTCCTATAAGCACATGAGCTCTAGGATATCATAGTCCTATAAGCACATGTGCTCTTAGATATCATAATTCGAGAAACACATGAGCTCTAGGATATCATAGTTCCAGAAACACATGAGCCCTAGGATATCACAGTCCTATAAGCACATGAGCTCTACGATATCACAGTCCTATAAGCACCTGAGCTCTAGGATATCACAATCCTATAAGCACCTGAGCTCTAGGATAACACAGTCCTATAAGCACGTTGAGCTCTAGGATATCACAATCCTATAATTACCTGAGCTCTAGGATATCACAGTCCTATAAGCACCTGAGCTGTAGGATATCACAGTCCTATAAGCACCTGAGCTCCTGGATATCATAGTCCTATAAGCACTTGAGCTCTAGAATATCACAGTCCTATAAGCACATGAGCTCTAGGATATCATAGTCCTATAAGCACATGAGCTCTAGGATATCATAGTCCTATAAGCACCTGAGCTCTAGGATATCATAGTCCTATAAGCGCATGAGCTCTAGGATATCACAATCCTATAAGCACATGAGCTCTAGGATATCATAGTCCTATAAGCACCTCAGCTCTAGGATATCACAGTCCTATAAGCACATGAGCTCAAGGATATCACAGTCCTATAAGCACCTGAGCTCTGGGATATCACAGTCCTATAAGCACCTGAGCTCTAGGATATCATAGTTCCAAAAACAGATGAGCTCTAGGATATCACAGTCCTATAAGCACATGAGTTCTAGGATATCACAGTCCTATAAGCACATGAGCTCTAGGATACAACAGTCCTATAAGCATCTGTGCTCTAGGATATCACAATCCTATAAGCACCTGAGCTCTAGGATATCACAGTCCTATAAGCACCTGAGCTCTAGGATATCACAATCCTATAATTACCTGAGCTCTAGGATATCACAGTCCTATAAGCACCTGAGCTGTAGGATATCACAGTCCTATAAGCACCTGAGTTCCTGGATATCATAGTCCTATAAGCACTTGAGCTTTAGAATATCACAGTCCTATAAGCACATGAGCTCTAGGATATCATAGTCCTATAAGCACATGAGCTCTAGGATATCATAGTCCTATAAGCACCTGAGTTCTAGGATATCATAGTCCTCTAAGCACCTGAGCTCTAGGATATCACAGTCCTAAGAGCACATGAGCTCTAGGATATCACAGTCCTATAAGCACCTGAGCTCTGGGATATCACAGTCCTATAAGCACCTGAGCTCTAGGATATCATAGTTCCAAAAACACATGAGCTCTAGGATATCACAGTCCTATAGGCACATGAGCTCTAGAATATCACAGTCCTATAAGCACATGAGCTCTAGGATACAACAGTCCTATAAGCACCTGAGCTCTAGGATATCGCAGTCCTATAAGCACATGAGCTCTAGGATATCACAGTCCTATAAGCACATGAGCTCTAAGATATCATAGTCCTATAAGCACATGAGCTCTAGGATATCACAGTCCTATAAGCACATGAGCTCTAGGATATCATAGTCCTATAAGCACATGAGCTCTAAAATATCACAGACCTATAAGCACATGAGCTCTAGGATATCATAGTCCTATAAGCACATGAGCTCTAGGATATCATAGTCCTATAAGCACATGGTCTCTAGGATATCACAGTCCTATAAGCACATGAGCTCTAGGATATCACAGTCCTATAAGCACAATCACAGTCCTATAAGAACATGAGCTCTAGGATAACACAGTCCTATAAGCACATGAGCTCTAGGATATCATAGTCCCAAAAACACCTGAGCTCTAGGATATCATAGTCCCACAAACACATGAGCTCTAGGATATCATAGTCCCACAAACACCTGAGTTCTAGGATATCATAGTTCCAGAAACTCATGAGCTCTAGGATATCATAGTTCCAGAAACACATGAGCTCTAGGATATCACAGTCCTATAAGCACATGAGCTCTAGGATATCATAGTCCTATAAGCACATGAGCTCTAGGATATCATAGTCCTATAAGCACAAGAGCCCTAGGATATCATAGTCCTATAAGCACATGAGCTCCACGATATCATAGTCCTATAAGCACATGAGCTCTAAGATATCACAGTCCTATAGACATATGAGCTCTAGGATATCATAGTCTTATAAGCACGTGAGTCTAGGATATCACAGTCCTATTAGCACATGAGCTCTAGGATGTCATAGTCCTATAAGCACATGAGCTCTTGGATATCATAGTCCTATAAGCGCAAGAGCTCTAGGATATCATAGTCCTATAAGCACATGAGCTCTAGGATATCATAGTTCCATAAACATATGAACTTTAGGATATTACAGTCCTATAAGCACATGAGCTCTAGGATATCACAGTCCTATAAGAACATGAGCTCTAGGATATCACAGTCCTATAAGCACATGATCTCTAGGATATCACAGTCCTATAAGCACATGAGCTCTAGGATATCACAGTCCTATAAGCACCTGAGCTCTAGGATATCACAGTCCTATAAACACATAAGCTCCAGGATATCACAGTCCTATAAGCACATGAGCTGTAGGATATCACAGTCCTATAAACACATGAGCTCTAGGATATCACAGTCGTATAAGCACATGAGCTCTAGGATATCATAGTCTTATAAGCACATGAGCTCTAGGAATTCATAGTCCTATAAACACACGATCTCTAGGATATCACAGTCCTATAAGCACATGTACTCTAGTTTATCACAGTCCTATAAACACATGAGGTCTAGGATATCACAGTGCTATAAGGACATGAGCTCTAGGTTATCACAGTCCTATAAGCTCTAGGATATCATAGTCCCACAAACACCTGATCTCTAGGATATCATAGTCCCATACACACATTAGCTCTAGGATATCACAGTCCTATAAGCACATGAGCTCTAGGATATCATAATCCTATAAGCACATGAGCTCTAGGATAACATAGATCCAGCAACACATGAGCTCTAGGATATCACAGTCCTATAAGCACATGAGCTCTAGGATATCATAGTTCCAGAAACACATGAGCTCTAGGATATCATTGTCCTATAAGCACATGAGCTCTAGGGTATCATAGTTCCAGGAACACCTGAGCTCTAGGATATCACAGTCCTATAAGCACATGAGCTCTAGGATATCATAGTTCCAGAAACACCTGAGCTCTAGGATATCATAGTCCTATAAGCACATGAGCTCTAGGATATCATAGTTCCAGAAACACCTTAGCTGTAGGATATCACAGTGCTATAAGCATATGAGCTCTAGGATATCATAGTTCCAGAATCACCTGAGCTCTGGGATATCATAGTCCTATAAGCACATGAGCTCTAGGATATCATAGTTCCAGAAACACCTGTGCTCTAGGATAGCATAGTCCTATAAGCAGATGAGCTCTAGTACATCATAGTTCCAGAAACATTTGAGCTCTAGGATATCACAGTCAGATAAACACATGAGCTCTAGGATATCATATTCCCACAAACACATGAGATCTAGGATATCACAGTCCTATAAGCACATGAGCTCTAGGATATCATAGTACCCACAAACACCTGAACTCTAGGATATCATAGTTCCAGAAACACCCGAGCTCTAGGATATCACAGTTCTATAAGCACATGAGCTCTAGGATATCACAGTCCTATAAGCACATGAGCTCTAGGATATCACAGTCCTATAAGCACATGAGCTCTAGGATATCACAGTCCTACAAGCACATGAGCTTTAGGATATCACGGTCCTATAAGCATAATGAGCTTTAGGATATCATGGTCCCACAAACACATGAGCTCTAGGATATCACAGTCCTATAAGCACATGAGCTCTAGGATATCACAGTCCTATAAGCACATGAGCTCTAGGTTATCATATTCCCACAAACACCTGAGCTCTAGGATATCATAGTCCCACAAACACATGAGCTCTAGGATATCCCAGCCCTATAAGCACATGAGCTCTATTATATCACAGTCCTATAAGCACATGAGCTCTAAGATATCGCAGACCTATAAGCACATGAGCTCTAGGATATCACAGTCCTATGAGCACATGAGCTCTAGGATATCACAGTCCTATAAGCCTCTGAGCTCTAGGATATCACTGTCCTATAAGCACATGAGCTCTAGGATATCGCAGTCCTATAAGCACCTGAGCTCTAGGATATCACAGTCCTATAAGCACATGAGCTCTAGGATATCATAGTCCTATAAGCACATGAGCTCTAGGATATCATAGCTATGTAAGCACATGAGCTCTTAGATATCATAATTTCAGAAACACATGAGCTCTAGGATATCATAGTCCCACAAACACCTGAGCTCTAGGATATCACAGTCCTATAAGCACATGAGCTCTAGGATATCATAGTTCCAGAAACACATGAGCTCTAGGATATCATAGTCCCACAAACACCTGAGCTCTAGGATATCACAGTCCTATAAGCACATGAGCTCTAGGATATCATAGTCCTAAAAGCACATGAGCTCTAGGATATCATAGTTCCAGAAACACATGAGCTATAGGATATCATAGTCCTATAAGCACATGAGCTCTAGGATATCATAGTTCCAGAAACACATGAGCTCTAGGATATCATAGTCCTATAAGCACATGAGCGCTAGGATATCATAGTCCTATAAACACATGAGCTCTAGGATATCATAGTCCTATAAACACATGAGCTCTAGGATATCATAGTCCTATAAACACATGAGCTCTAGGATATCATAGTCCTATAAGCACATGAGCTCTAGGATATCATAGTCCTATAAACACATGGGCTCTAAGATATCATAGTTCCAGAAACACATGAGCCCTATGATATCATAGTTCTATAGGCACATGAGCTCTAGGATATCATAGTCCTATAAACTCATGAGTTCTAGGAGATCATAGTCCTATAAACACATAAGCTCTATGATATCATAGTGCTATAAACACAAGAGCTCTAGGATATCATATTCCTATAAGCACGTGAGCTCTAGGATATTATAGTCCTATAAACACATGAGCTCTAGAATTACATAGTTCCAGAAACACATGAGCTCTAGGATATCATAGCCCTCTAAGCACATGAGCTCTAGGATATCATAGTTCCAGAAACACATGAGCTCTAGGATATCATAGTTCTATAAGCACATGAGCTCTAGGATATCATAGTTCCAGAAACACATGAGCTCTAGGATATCTAAGTCCTATAAGCACATGAGCTCTAGGATATTATAGTGCCACAAACATATGAACTCTAGGATATCATAGTCCTATAAGCACATGACCTCTAGGATGTCATAGTCCCTCAAAATCCTGAGCCCTAGAATAACATAGTCCCACAAACACATGAGCTCTAGGATATCACAGTCCTATAAGCACATGACCTCTAGGATATCATAGTTCCAGAAACACAAGAGCTCTAGGATATCTTAGTCCTATAAGCACATGAGATCTAGAATATCATACTTCCAGAAACAAATGAGCTATAGGATATCATAGTCCCACAAACACATAAGCGCTAGGATATCATATGCCCACAAACCCATGAGCTCTAGGCAATCATAGTTCTATAAGTACATGAGCTCTAGGATATCATAGTCCTATAAGCACATGAGCTCTAGGATATCGCAGACCTATAAGCACATGAGCTCTAGGATATCACAGTCCTATGAGCACATGAGCTCTAGGATATCACAGTCCTATAAGCCTCTGAGCTCTAGGATATCACTGTCCTATAAGCACATGAGCTCTAGGATATCGCAGTCCTATAAGCACCTGAGCTCTAGGATATCACAGTCCTATAAGCACATGAGCTCTAGGATATCATAGTCCTATAAGCACATGAGCTCTAGGATATCATAGTTATGTAAGCACATGAGCTCTTAGATATCATAATTCCAGAAACACATGAGCTCTAGGATATCATAGTCCCACAAACACCTGAGCTCTAGGATATCACAGTCCTATAAGCACATGAGCTCTAGGATATCATAGTACCAGAAACACATGAGCTCTAGGATATCATAGTCCCACAAACACCTGAACTCTAGGATATCACAGTCCTATAAGCACATGAGCTCTAGGATATCATAGTCCTAAAAGCACATGAGCTCTAGGATATCATAGTTCCAGAAACACATGAGCTATAGGATATCATAGTCCTATAAGCACATGAGCTCTAGGATATCATAGTTCCAGAAACACATGAGCTCTAGGATATCATAGTCCTATAAGCACATGAGCGCTAGGATATCATAGTCCTATAAACACATGAGCTCTAGGATATCATAGTCCTATAAACACATGAGCTCTAGGATATCATAGTCCTATAAACACATGAGCTCTAGGATATCATAGTCCTATAAGCACATGAGCTCTAGGATATCATAGTCCTATAAACACATGGGCTCTAAGATATCATAGTTCCAGAAACACATGAGCCCTATGATATCATAGTTCTATAGGCACATGAGCTCTAGGATATCATAGTCCTATAAACACATGAGTTCTAGGAGATCATAGTCCTATAAACACATAAGCTCTATGATATCATAGTGCTATAAACACAAGAGCTCTAGGATATCATATTCCTATAAGCACGTGAGCTCTAGGATATTATAGTCCTATAAACACATGAGCTCTAGGATTACATAGTTCCAGAAACACATGAGCTCTAGGATATCATAGCCCTCTAAGCACATGAGCTCTAGGATATCATAGTTCCAGAAACACATGAGCTCTAGGATATCATAGATCTATAAGCACATGAGCTCTAGGATATCATAGTTCCAGAAACACATGAGCTCTAGGATATCTAAGTCCTATAAGCACATGAGCTCTAGGATATTATAGTCCCACAAACATATGAACTCTAGGATATCATAGTCCTATAAGCACATGACCTCTAGGATGTCATAGTCCCTCAAAATCCTGAGCCCTAGAATAACATAGTCCCACAAACACATGAGCTCTAGGATATCACAGTCCTATAAGCACATGACCTCTAGGATATCATAGTTCCAGAAACACAAGAGCTCTAGGATATCTTAGTCCTATAAGCACATGAGATCTAGAATATCAAAATTCCAGAAACAAATGAGCTATAGGATATCATAGTCCCACAAACACATAAGCGCTAGGATATCATATGCCCACAAACCCATGAGCTCTAGGAAATCATAGTTCTATAAGTACATGAGCTCTAGGATATCATAGTCCTATAAGCACATGAGCTCTAGGATATCATAGTTCCAGAAACACATGAGCTCTAGGATATCATAGTCCTATAAGCACATGAGCACTAGGATATCATAGTTCCAGAAACACATGAGCTCTAGGATATCATAGTCCAATAAGCACATGAGCTCTAGGATATCATAGTTCCAGAAACACATGAGCTCTAGGATATCATAATCCTATAAGCACATGAGCTCTAGGATATCATAGTTCCAGAAACACATGAGCTCCAGGATATCATAGTCCTATAAGCACATGAGCACTAGGATATCATAATTTCAGAAACACATGAGCTCTAGGATATCACAGACCTATAAGCACATGAACTCTAGGATATCATAGTTCCAGAAACACATGAGCTCTAGGATATCATAGTTCCAGAAGCACATGAGCTCTAGGATATCATAGTCCTATTAGCACATGAGCTCTAGGATATCAGTTCCAGAAACACATGAGCTCTAGGATATCATTGTCCTATAAGCACATGAGCTCTAGGATATCATAGTTCCAGAAACACATGAGCTCCAGGAAATCATAGTCCTATAAGCACATGAGCTCTAGGATATCATAGTTTCAGAAACACATGAGCTCTAGGATATCACAGACCTATAAGCTCATGAACTCTAGGATATCACAGACCTATAAGCACATGAACTCTAGGATATCATAGTTCCAGGAACACATGAGCTCTAGGATATCATAGTTCCAGAAACGCATGAGGTCTAGGATATCATAGTCCAACAAACACCTGAGCTCTAGGATATGATAATTCCAAAAACACATGAGCTCTAGGATATAATAGTTCCAGAAACACATGAGCTTTAGGATATCATAGTTCCAGAAACACATGAGCTCTAGGATATCGGACTCGTATAAGCACATGAGCTCTAGGATATCATAGTTCCAGAAACACATGAGCTCTAGGATATCATAGTTCCATAAACACGGGAGCTCTAGGATATCATAGTCCCACAAACACCTGAGCTCTAGGATATCATAGTTCAGAAACACATGAGCTCTAGGATATCATAGTTCCAGAAACACATTAGCTCTAGAATATCATAGTTCCAGAAACACATGAGCTCTAGGATATCATAGTTCCTGAAACACATGAGCTCAAGGATATCGTAGTTCCAGAAACACATGAGCTCTAGGATATCATAGTCCTATAAGCACATGAGCTCTAGAATAGCATAGTCCCACAAATACTTGAGCTCTAGGATATCATAGCTCCAGAAGCACCTGGGCTCTAGTATATTACAGTCCTATAAGGACATGAGCTTTAGGATATCATAGTCCTATAAGCACATGAGCTCTAGGATATCATAGTCCCACAAACACCTGAGCTCTAGGATATCATAGTTCCAGAAACACATGAGCTCTAGGATATCATAGTTCCAGAAACACATGAGCTCTAGGATATCATAGTCCTATAAGCACATGAGCTCTAGGATATCAGAGTTCCAGAAACACATGAGCTCCAGGATATCATAGTCCTATAAGCACATGAGCTCTAGGATATCATAGTTCCAGAAACACATGAGCTCCAATATATCATAGTCCTATAAGCACATGAACTCTAGGATATCATAGTTCCAGAAACACATGAGCTCTAGGATATCATAGTTCCAGAAACACATGAGCTCTAGGGTATCATAGTCCCACAAAAACCTGAGCTCTAGGATATCATTGTTCCAGAAACACATGAGCTCTAGGATATGATAGTCCTAAAAACACATGAGTTCTAGGATATCATAGTACCAGAAACACATGAGCTCTAGGATATCTCAGTCCTATAAGCACATGACCTCTAGGATATCATAGTCATATAAACACATGAGCTCTAGGACACCATAGTTGCAGAAGCACATGAGTTCTAGGATTTCATAGTCCTATAAACACATGAGCTCTAGGATATCATAGTTCCAGAAACACATGAGTTCTAGGGTATCCAAGTTCCAGAAACACATGAGCTCTAGGATTTGATAGTCCTAGAAACACATGAGATCTAGGTTATCATAGTTCCAGAAACACATGAGCTCTTGGATATGAAAGTCCTATAAACACATGAGTTGTAGGATATCATAGTTCCAGAAACACTTGAGCTCTAGGATATCATAGTTCAGAAACACATGAGTTCTAGGATATTATAGTTCCAGAAACACATGAGCTCTAGGATATGATAGTTCTATAAACACATGAGTTCTAGGATATCATGGTTCCAGAAACACATGAGCTCTAGGATATCATAGTTCCGGAAACACATGAGTTCTAGGATATCATACTTCCAGAAACACATGAGCTTTAGGATATGATAGTCCTATAAGCACATGAGTTTTAGGATATCATAGTCCTATAAACACTTGAGCGCTAGGATATCATAGTTGCAGAAAAACATGAGTTCTAGGATATCATAGTTGCAGAAACACATGAGCTCTAGTATATGATAGACCTATAAACACATGAGTTCTAGGATATCATAGTTCCAGAAACACATAAGTTCTAGGATATCATAGTTCCAGAAACACATGAGCTCTAGGATTTGATAGTCCTATAAACATATGAGTTCTAGGATATCATAGTTCCAGAAACACATGAGCTCTAGGATTTCATACTTCCAGAAGCACATGCGTTCTAGGATATCATAGTTCCAGAAACACATGAGCTCTAGGATGTGATAGTCCTATAAGCACATGAGTTTTGGGATATCATAGTCCTATAAACACATGAGCTCTAGGATATCATAGTTCCAGAAACACATTAGCTCTAGGATATCATAGTTCCAGAAACACATGAGTTCTAGGATATCATAGTACTATAAACTCTAGAGTTCTAGGATATCATAGTTCCAGAAACACATAATTTCTAGGATATCATAGTTCCAGAAACACATGACCTCTAGGATATGATAGTTCTATAAACACATGAGCTCTAGGATATCATAGTTGCAGAAACACATGAGCTCTAGGATATGATAGTCCTATAAACACATGAGTTCTAGTATATCATAGTTCCAGAAACACATGAGTTCTAGGATATCACAGTCCTATAAGCACATGAGTTCTAGGATATCATAGTCCTATAAACACATGAGCTCTAGGATATCAAAGTTCCAGAAACACATGAGCTGTAGGATATCACAGGCCTATAAGCACATGAGTTCTAGGATATCATAGTCCTATAAACACATGAGGTCTAGGATATCATAGTTCCAGAAACATATGAGCTCTAGGATATCACAGTCCTATAAGCATATGAGTTCTAGGATATCATAGTCCTATAAACACATGAGCTCTAGGATATCATAATTCCAGAAACACATGAGTTCTAGGATATAATAGTTCCAGAAACACATGAGCTCTAGGATATGATAGTGCTATAAACACATGACCTCTAGGATATGATAGTCCTATAATCACCGAGCTCTAGGATATCATAGTTCCAGAAACACATGAGCCCTAGGATATCACAGTCCTATAAGCACATGAGCTCTAGGATATCACAGTCCTATAACCACCTGAGCTCTAGGATATCACAATCCTATAAGCACCTGAGCTCTAGGATATCACAGTCCTATAAGCACCTTGAGCTCTAGGATATCACAATCCTATAATTACCTGAGCTCTAGGATATCACAGTCCTATAAGCACCTGAGCTGTAGGATATCACAGTCCTATAAGCACCTGAGCTCCTGGATATCATAGTCCTATAAGCACTTGAGCTCTAGAATATCACAGTCCTATAAGCACATGAGCTCTAGGATATCATAGTCCTATAAGCACCTGAGCTCTAGGATATCATAGTCCTATAAGCGCATGAGTTCTAGGATATCACAATCCTATAAGCACATGAGCTCTAGGATATCATAGTCCTATAAGCACCTGAGCTCTAGGAAATCACAGTCCTATAAGCACATGAGCTCAAGGATATCACAGTCCTATAAGCACCTGAGCTCTGGGATATCACAGTCCTATAAGCACCTGAGCTCTAGGTAATCATAGTTACAAAAACACATGAGCTCTAGGATATCACAGTCCTATAAGCACATGAGTTCTAGGATATCACAGTCCTATAAGCACATGAGCTCTAGGATGCTACAGTCCTATAAGCATCTGAGCTCTAGGATCTCACAATCCTATAAGCACCTGAGCTCTAGGATATCACAGTCCTATAACCACCTGAGCTCTAGGATATCACAATCCTATAATTACCTGAGCTCTAGGATATCACAGTCCTATAAGCACCTGAGCTGTAGGATATCACAGTCCTATAAGCACTTGAGCTCCTGGATATCATAGTCCTATAAGCACTTGAGCTTTAGAATATCACAGTCCTATAAGCACATGAGCTCTAGGATATCATAGTCCTATAAGCACATGAGCTCTAGGATATCATAGTCCTATAAACACCTGAGCTCTAGGATATCATAGTCCTATAAGCACCTGAGCTCTAGGATATCACAGTGCTATAAGCACATAAGCTCTAGGATATCACAGTCCTATAAGCACCTGAGCTCTGGGATATCACAGTCCTTTAAGCACCTGAGCTCTAGGATATCATAGTTCCAAAAACACATGAGCTCTAGAATATCACAGTCCTATAAGCACATGAGCTCTAGAATATCACAGTCCTATAAGCACATGAGCTCTAGGATACAACAGTCCTATAAGCACCTGAGCTCTAGGATATCACAGTCCTATAAGCACATGAGCTCTAAGATATCATAGTCCTATAAGCACATGAGCTCTAGGATATCACAGTCCTATAAGCACATGAGCTCTAGGATATCATAGTCCTATAAGCACATGAGCTCTAAAATATCACAGACCTATAAGCACATGAGCTCTAGGATATCATAGTCCTATAAGCACATGAGCTCTAGGATATCATAGTCCTATAAGCACATGAGCTCTAGGATATCACAGTCCTATAAGCACATGAGCTCTAGGATATCACAGTCCTATAAGCACATGAGCTCTAGGATATCACAGTCCTATAAGCACATGAGCTCTAGGATAACACAGTCCTATAAGCACATGAGCTCTAGGATATCATAGTCCCACAAACACCTGAGCTCTAGCATATCATAGTCCAACAAACACATGAGCTCTAGGATATCATAGTCCCACAAACACCTGAGTTCTAGGATATCATAGTTCCAGAAACACATGAGCTCTAGGATATCATAGTTACAGAAACACATGAGCTCTAGGATATCACAGTCCTATAAGCACATGAGCTCTAGGATATCATAGTCCTATAAGCACATGAGCTCTAGGATATCATAGTCCTATAAGCACAAGAGCCCTAGGATATCATAATCCTATAAGCACAAGAGCTCCAGGATATCATAGTCCTATAAGCACATGAGCTCTAAGATATCACAGTCCTATAAGCATATGAGCTCTAGGATATCATAGTCTTATAAGCACATGAGTCTAGGATATCACAGTCCTATTAGCACATGAGCTCTAGGATGTCATAGTCCTATAAGCACATGAGCTCTTGGATATCATAGTCCTATAAGCACAAGAGCTCTAGGATATCATAGTCCTATAAGCACATGAGCTCTAGGATATCATAGTCCTATAAGCACATGAGCTCTAGGATATCATAGTCCTATAAGCACATGAGCTCTAGAATACCACAGTCCTATAAGCACATGATCAATAGGATATCATAGTCCTATAAGCACAAGAGCTCTAGGATATCACAGTCCTATAAGCACATGAGCTCTAGGATATCACAGTCCTATAAGCACATGAGCTCTAGGATATCATAGTCCCACAAACACCTGAGCTCTAGGATATCATAGTCCCACAAACACCTGAGCTCTAGGATATCATAGTTCCAGAAACATATGAACTTTAGGATATTACAGTCCTATAAGCACATGAGCTCTAGGATATCACTATCCTATAAGCACATGAGCTCTAGGATATCACAGTCCTATAAGCACATGATCTCTAGGATATCACAGTCCTATAAGCACATGAGCTCTAGGATATCACAGTCCTATAAGCACCTGAGCTCTAGGAATCACTCTCCTATAAACACATGAGCTCCAGGATATCACAGTCCTATAAGCACATGAGCTCTAGGATATCACAGTCCTATAAACACATGAGCTCTAGGATATCACAGTCCTATAAGCACATGAGCTCTAGGATATCATAGTCTTATAAGCACATGAGCTCTAGGAAATCATAGTCCTATAAACACACGATCTCTAAGATATCACAGTCCAATAAGCACATGAGCTCTAGGATAGCACAGTCCTATAAACATATGAGGTCTAGGATATCACAGTGCTATAAGCACATGAGCTCTAGGATATCACAGTCCTATAAGCTCTAGGATATCATAGTCCCGCAAACACCTGATCTCTAGGATATCATAGTCCCATACACACATGAGCTCTAGGATATCACAGTCCTATAAGCACATGAGCTCTAGGATATCATAGTCCTATAAGCACATGAGCTCTAGGATAACATAGATCCAGCAACACATGAGCTCTAGGATATCACAGTCCTATAAGCACATGAGCTCTAGGATATCATAGTTCCAGAAACACATGAGCTCTAGGATATCATTGTCCTATAAGCACATGAGCTCTAGGGTATCATAGTTCCAGGAACACCTGAGCTCTAGGATATCACAGTCCTATAAGCACATGAGCTCTAGGATATCATAGTTCTAGAAACACCTGAGCTCTAGGATATCACAGTCCTATAAGCACATGAGCTCTAGGATATCATAGTTCCAGAAACACCTGAGCTCTAGGATATCATAGTCCTATAAGCACATGAGCTCTAGGATATCATAGTTCCAGAAACACCTTAGCTGTAGGATATCATAGTGCTATAAGCATATGAGCTCTAGGATATCATAGTTCCAGAATCACCTGAGCTCTAGGATATCATAGTCCTATAAGCACATGAGCTCTAGGATATCATAGTTCCAGAAACACCTGTGCTCTAGGATAGCATAGTCCTATAAGCAGATGAGCTCTAGTACATCATAGTTCCAGAAACATCTGAGCTCTAGGATATCACAGTCGTATAAACACATGAGCTCTAGGATATCATAGTCCCACAAACACCTGAACTCTAGGATATCATAGTTCCAGAAACACCTGAGCTCTAGGATATCACAGTTCTATAAGCACATGAGCTCTAGGATATCACAGTCCTATAAGCACATGAGCTCTAGGATATCACAGTCCTATAAGCACATGAGCTCTAGGATATCACAGTCCTATAAGCACATGAGCTCTAGGATATCATAGTTCCAGAAACACTTGAGATATAGGATATCATAGTACCAGAAACACATGAGCTCTAGGATATCCCAGTCCTATAAGCACATGAGCTCTAGCATATCACAGTCCTACAAGCACATGAGCTTTAGGATATCACGGTCCTATAAGCACATGAGCTTTAGGATATCATGGTCCCACAAACACATGAGCTCTAGGATATCACAGTCCTATAAGCACATGAGCTCTAGGATATCACAGTCCTATAAGCACATGAGCTCTAGGTTATCATAGTCCCACAAACACCTGAGCTCTAGGATATCATAGTCCCACAAACACATGAGCTCTAGGATATCCCAGCCCTATAAGCACATGAGCTCTAGCATATCACAGTCCTATAAGCACATGAGCTCTAGGATATCGCAGTCCTATAAGCACATGAGCTCTAGGATATCACAGTCCTATGAGCACATGAGCTCTAGGATATCACAGTCCTATAAGCCTCTGAGCTCTAGGATATCACTGTCCTATAAGCACATGAGCTCTAGGATATCGCAGTCCCATAAGCACCTGAGCTCTAGGATATCACAGTCCTATAAGCACATGAGCTCTAGGATATCATAGTCCTATAAGCACATGAGCTCTAGGATATCATAGTTATATAAGCACATGAGCTCTTAGATATCATAATTCCAGAAACACATGAGCTCTAGGATATCATAGACCCACAAACACCTGAGCTCTAGGATATCACAGTCCTATAAGCACATGAGCTCTAGGATATTATAGTTCCAGAAACACATGAGCTCTAGGATATCATAGTCCCACAAACACCTGAGGTCTAGGATATCACAGTCCTATAAGCACATGAGCTCTAGGATATCATAGTCCTAAAAGTACATGAGCTCTAGGATATCATAGTTCCAGAAACACATGAGCTATAGGATATCATAGTCCTATAAGCACATGAGCTCTAGGATATCATAGTTCCAGAAACACATGAGCTCTATGATATCATAGTCCTATAAGCACATGAGCTCTAGGATATCATAGTCCTATTAACACATGAGCTCTAGGATAACATAGTGCTATAAACACATGAGCTCTAGGATATCATAGTCCTATAAGCACATGAGCTCTAGGATATCATATTCCTATAAACACATGGGCTCTAAGATATCATAGTTCCAGAAACACATGAGCCCTATGATATCATAGTTCTATAGGCACATGAGCTTTAGAATATCATAGTCCTATAAACACATGAGTTCTAGGAGATCATAGTCCTATAAACACATTAGCTCTATGATATCATAGTGCTATAAACACAAGCGCTCTAGGATAACATAGTCCTATAAGCACATGAGCTCTAGGATATTATAGTCCTATAAGCACATGAGCTCTAGGATTACATAGTTCCAGAAACACATGAGCTCTAGGATATCATAGCCCTCTAAGCGCATGAGCTCTAGGATATTATAGTTCCAGAAACACATGAGCTCTAGGATATCATAGTTCTATAAGCACATGAGCTCTAGGATATCATAGTCCTATAAGCACATGTGCTCTAGGATATCATAGTCCTATAAGCACATGAGCTCTAGCATATCATAGGCCTATAAACACATGATCAATAGGATATCATAGTCCTATAAGCACATGAGCTCTAGGATATCATAGTCCTATAAGCACATGAGCTCTAGGATATCATAGTTCTACAGGCACATGAGCTCTAGGATATCCTAGTTCCAGAAACACATGTGCTCTAGGATATCATAGTCCTATAAGCACATGAGCTCTAGGATATCATAGTTGCAGAAACACATGAGCTCTAGGATATCATAGTCCTATAAGCACATGAACTCTAGGATATCATCGCTCCAGAAACACATGAGCTCTAGGATATCATAGTCCTATAAGCACATGAGCTCTAGGATATCATAGTCCTATAAGCACATGAGCTCTAGGATATCATTTTTCCAGAAACACATGAGCTCTAGGAAATCATAATCCCACAAACACATGAGGTCTAGGATATCATAGTTCCAGAAACACATGAGCTCTAGGATATCATAGTCCTATAAGCACATGAGCTCTAGGATATCATAGTTCCAGAAACACATGAGCTCTGGGATATCTAAGTCCTATAAGCACATGAGCTCTAGGATATTATAGTCCCACAAACATATGAACTCTAGGATATCATAGTCCTATAAGCACATGACCTCTAGGATATCATAGTCCCTCAAACTCCTGAGCCCTAAAATATCATAGTCGCACAAACACATGAGCTCTAGGATATCACAGTCCTATAAGCACATGACCTCTAGGATATCAAAGTTCCAGAAACACATGAGCTCTAGGATATCTTAGTCCTATAAGCACATGAGATCTAGAATATCATAGTTCTAGAAACAAATGAGCTATAGGATATCATAGTCCCACAAACACATGAGCGCTAGGATATCATATTCCCACAAACACATGAGCTCTAGGATATCATAGTTCTATAAGTACATGAGCTCTAGGATATCATAGTCCTATAAGCACATGAGCTCTAGGATATCATAGTTCCAGAACCCCATGAGCTCTAGGATATCATAGTCCTTTAAGGACATGAGCTCTAGGATATCATAGTTCCAGAAACAGATTAGCTCTAGTATATCATAGTCGTATAAGCACATGAGCTCTAGGATATCATAGTTCCAGAAACACATGAGCTCTAGGATATCATAATCCTATAAGCACATGAGCTCTAGGTAATCATAGTTCCAGAAACACATGAGCTCCAGGATATCATAGTCCTATAAGCACATGAGCTCTAGGATATCATAATTCCAGAAACACATGAGCTCTAGGATATCACAGACCTATAAGCACATGAACTCTAGGGTATCATAGTTCCAGAAACACATGAGCTCTAGGATATCATAGTTCCAGAAGCACATGAGGTCTAGGATATCATAGTGACACAAAAACCTGAGCTCTAGGATATCATTGTTCGAGAAACACATGAGCTCTAGGATATCATAGTTCCAGAAACACATGAGCTCCAGGATATCATATTTCCAGAAACACATGAGCTCTTGGATATCACAGTCCTATAAGCACATTAAGCTCTAGAATATCATACTTCCAGAAACACATGCGCTCTAGGATATCATAGTCCCACAAACACCTGATCTCTAGGATATCATAGTTCCAGAAACACATGAGCTCTAGGATATCACAGTTCCAGAAACACATGAGCTCTAGCATATCATAGTTCCAGAAACATATGAGCTCTAGGATTTCACAGTCCTATAAGCACATGAGCTCTAGGATATCATAGTACCAGAAACACGTTAGTTCTAGGATATCATAGTTCCAGACATAACTGAACTCTAGAATATCATAGTTCCAGAAACACATGAGCTCTAGGATATCATAGTTCCTGAAACACATGACCTCAAAGATATCGTAGTTCCAGAAACACATGAGCTCTAGGATATCGTAGTCCTAGAACCACATGAGCTCTAGAATATCATAGTCCCACAAACACTTGAGCTCTAAGATATCATAGTCCCACAAACACCTGAGCTCTAGGATATCATAGTTCCAGAAACACATGAGCTCTAGGATATCATAGTCCTATAAGCACATGAGCTCTAGGATATCATAGTTCCAGAAACACATGAGCTCTAGGATATCATTGTCATATAAGCACATGAGCTCTAGGATATCATAGTTCCAGAAACACATGAGCTCCAGGAAATCATAGTCCTATAAGCACATGAGCTCTAGGATATCATAGTTCCAGAAACACATGAACTCTAGGATATCACAGACCTATAAGCACATGAACTCTAGGATATCATAGTTCCAGGAACACATGAGCTCTAGGATATCATAGTTCCAGAAACACGTGAGCTCTAGGATATCATAGTCCCACAAAAACCTAAACTCTAGGATATCATTGTTCCAGAAACACATGAGCCCTAGGATATCATAGTTATAGAAACACATGAGCACTAGGATATCATATTTCCAGAAACACATGAGCTCTAGGATATCACAGTCCTATAAGCACATGAGCTCTAGGATATCATAGTTCCAGAAACACATGCGCTCTAGGATATCATAGTCCCACAAACACCTGATCTCTAGGATATCATAGTTCCAGAAACACATGAGCTCTAGGATATCACAGTTCCAGAAACAAATGAGCTCTAGCATATCATAGTTCCAGAAACATATGAGCTCTAGGATATCACAGTCCTATAAGCACATGAGCTCTAGGATATCATAGTTCCAGAAACACATGAGCTCTAGGATATCATAGTTCCAGAAACACATGAGCTCTAGGATATCATAGTCCCACAAACACCTGCGCTCTAGGATATCATAATTCCAAAAACACCTGAGCTCTAGGATATCATAATTCCAAAAACACATGAGCTCTAGGATATCAAAGTTCCAGAAACACATGAGCTTTAGGATATCATAGTTCCAGAAACACATGAGCTCTAGGATATCGGAGTCCTATAAGCACATGAGCTCTAAGATATCATAGTTCCAGAAACACATGAGCTCTAGGATATCATAGTTCCAGAAACACGGGAGCTCTAGGATATCATAGTCCCACAAACACCTGAGCTCTAGGATATCATAGTTCAGAAACACATGAGCTCTAGGATATCATAGTTCCACAGACACATTAGCTCTAGAATATCATAGTTCCAGAAACACATGAGCTCTAGGATATCATAGTTCCTGAAACACATGAGCTCAAGGATATCGTAGTTCCAGAAACACATGAGCTCTAGGATATCATAGTCCTATAAGCACATGAGCTCTAGAATAGCATAGTCCCACAAATACTTGAGCTCTAGGATATCATAGCTCCAGAAGCACCTGGGCTCTAGTATATTACAGTCCTATAAGCACATGAGCTTTAGGATATCATAGTCCCACAAACACCGGAGCTCTAGGATATCATAGTTCCAGAAACATGTGAGCTCTAGGATATCATAGTTCCAGAAACACATGAGCTCTAGGATATCATAGTCCTATAAGCACATGAGCTCTAGGATATCATAGTTCCAGAAACACATGAGCTCCAGGATATCATAGTCCTATAAACACATGAGCTCTAGGATATCATAGTTCCAGAAACACATGAGCTCCAGGATATCATAGTCCTATAAGCACATGAACTCTAGGATATCCTAGTTCCAGAAACACATGAACTCTAGGATATCATAGTTCCAGAAACACATGAGCTCTAGGGTATCATAGTCCCACAAAAACCTGAACCTTAGGATATCATTGTTCCAGAAACGCATGAGCTCTAGGATATGATAGTCCTATAAACACATGAGTTCTAGGATATCATAGTTCCAGAAACACATGAGCTCTAGGATATCTCAGTCCTATAAGTACATGACCTCTAGGATATCATAGTCCTATAAACACATGAGCTCTAGGACACCATAGTTGCAGAAACACATGAGTTCTAGGATTTCATAGTCCTACAAACACATGAGCTCTAGGATATCATAGGTCCAGAAAAAATGAGTTCTAGGGTATCCAAGTTCCAGAAACACATGAGCTCTAGGATATGATAGTCCTAGAAACACATGAGATCTAGGTTATCATAGTTCCAGAAACACATGAGCTCTAGGATATGAAAGTCCTATAAACACATGAGTTGTAGGATATCATAGTTCCAGAAACACATGAGCTCTAGGATATCATAGTTCCAGAAACACATGAGCTCTAGGATATCATAGTTCCAGAAACACATGAGCTCTAGGATATGATAATTCTATAAACACATGAGTTCTAGGATATCATAGTTCCAGAAACACATTAGCTCTAGGATATCATAGTTCCGGAAACACATGAGTTCTAGGATATCATAGTTCCAGAAACACATGAGCTTTAGGATATGATAGTCCTATAAGCACATGAGTTCTAGGATATCATAGTCCTATAAACACTTGAGCGCTAGGATATCATAGTTCCAGAAAAACATGAGTTCTAGGATATCATAGTTCAAGAAACACATGAGCTCTAGTATATGATAGACCTATAAACACATGAGTTCTAGGATATCATAGTTCCAGAAACACATAAGTTCTAGGATATCATAGTCCTATAAACACATGAGCTCTAGGATATCATAGTTCTAGAAACACATGAGCTCTAGGATATCATAGTTCCAGAAACACATGAGCTCTAGGATTTGATAGTCCTATAAACATATGAGTTCTAGGATATCATAGTTCCAGAAACACATGAGCTCTAGGATATCATACTTCCAGAAGCACATGCGTTTTAGGATATCATAGTTCCAGAAACACATGAGCTCTAGGATGTGATAGTCCTATAAGCACATGAGTTCTAGGATATCATAGTCCTATAAACACATGAGTTCTAGGATATCATAGTTCCAGAAACACATGAGCTCTAGTATATCATAGTTCCAGAAACACATGAGCTCTAGGATATCTTAGTCATATAAGCACATGAGATCTAGAATATCATAGTTCCAGAAACAAATGAGCTATAGGATATCATAGTCCCACAAACACATAAGCGCTAGGATATCATATTCCCACAAACACATGAGCTCTAGGATATCATAGTTCTATAAGTACATGAGCTCTAGGATATCATAGTCCTATAAGCACATGAGCTCTAGGATATCATAGTTCCAGAAACACATGAGCTCTAGGATATCATAGTCCTTTAAGGACATGAGCTCTAGGATATCATAGTTCCAGAAACAGATTAGCTCTAGTATATCATAATCCTATAAGCACATGAGCTCTAGGATATCATAGTTCCAGAAACACATGAGCTCCAGGATATCATAGTCCTATAAGCACATGAGCTCTAGGATATCATAATTCCAGAAACACATGAGCTCTAGGATATCATAGTTCCAGAAGCACATGAGGTCTAGGATATCATAGTGACACAAAAACCTGAGCTCTAGGATATCATTGTTCGAGAAACACATGAGCTCTAGGATATCATAGTTCCAGAAACACATGAGCTCTACGATATCATATTTCCAGAAACACATGAGCTCTAGGATATCACAGTCCTATAAGCACATTAAGCTCTAGAATATCATACTTCCAGAAACACATGCGCTCTAGGATATCATAGTCCCACAAACACCTGATCTCTAGGATATCATAGTTCCAGAAACACATGAGCTCTAGGATATCACAGTTCCAGAAACACATGAGCTCTAGCATATCATAGTTCCAGAAACATATGAGCTCTAGGATTTCATAGTCCTATAAGCACATGAGCTCTAGGATATCATAGTACCAGAAGCACGTTAGTTCTACGATATCATAGTTCCAGACATACATGAGCTCTAGGATATTACAGTCCCACAAACACCTGAGGTCTAGGATATAATAGTTCAGAAACACATGAGCTCTAGGATATCATAGTTCCAGAAACACATGAACTCTAGAATACCATAGTTCCAGAAACACATGAGCTCTAGGATATCATAGTTCCTGAAACACATGAGCTCAAAGATATCGTAGTTCCAGAAACACATGAGCTCTAGGATATCGTAGTCCTAGAAGCACATGAGCTCTAGAATATCATAGTCCCACAAACACGTGAGCTCTAGGATATCATAGTCCCACAAACACCTGAGCTCTAGGATATCATAGTTCCAGAAACACATGAGCTCTAGGATATCATAGTCCTATAAGCACATGAGCTCTAGGATATCATAGTTCCAGAAACACATGAGCTCTAGGATATCATTGTCCTATAAGCACATGAGCTCTAGGATATCATAGTTCCAGAAACACATGAGCTCTAGGATATCACAGACCTATAAGCACATGAACTCTAGGATATCACAGACCTATAAGCACATGAACTCTAGGATATCATAGTTCCAGAAACACATGAGCTCTAGGATATCATAGTCCCACAAAAACCTAAACTCTAGGATATCATTGTTCCAGAAACACATGAGCCCTAGGATATCATAGTTATAGAAAGACATGAGCACTAGGATATCATATTTCCAGAAACACATGAGCTCTAGGATATCACAGTCCTATAAGCACATGAGCTCTAGGATATCATAGTTCCAGAAACACATGCGCTCTAGGATATCATAGTCCCACAAACACCTGATCTCTAGGATATCATAGTTCCAGAAACACATGAGCTCTAGGATATCACAGTTCCAGAAACAAATGAGCTCTAGCATATCATAGTTCCAGAAACATATGAGCTCTAGGATATCACAGTCCTATAAGCACATGAGCTCTAGGATATCATAGTTCCAGAAACACATGAGCTCTAGGATATCATAGTTCCAGAAACACATGAGCTCCAGGATATCATAGTCCCACAAACACCTGAGCTCTAGGATATCATAATTCCAAAAACACCTGAGCTCTAGGATATCATAATTCCAAAAACACATGAGCTCTAGGATATCATAGTTCCAGAAACACATGAGCTTTAGGATATCATAGTTCCAGAAACACATGAGCTCTAGGATATCGGAGTCCTATAAGCACATGAGCTCTAGGATATCATAGTTCCAGAAACACATGAGCTCTAGGATATCATAGTTCCAGAAACACGGGAGCTCTAGGATATCATAGTCCCACAAACACCTGAGCTCTAGGATATCATAGTTCAGAAACACATGAGCTCTAGGATATCATAGTTCCAGAAACACATTAGCTCTAGAATATCATAGTTCCAGAAACACATGAGCTCTAGGATATCATAGTTCCTGAAACACATGAGCTCAAGGATATCGTAGTTCCAGAAACACATGAGCTCTAGGATATCATAGTCCTATAAGCACATGAGCTCTAGAATAGCATAGTCCCACAAATACTTGAGCTCTAGGATATCATAGCTCCAGAAGCACCTGGGCTCTAGTATATTACAGTCCTATAAGCACATGAGCTTTAGGATATCATAGTCCTATAAGCACATGAGCTCTAGGATATCATAGTCCCACAAACACCGGAGCTCTAGGATATCATAGTTCTAGAAACACGTGAGCTCTAGGATATCATAGTTCCAGAAACACATGAGCTCTAGGATATCATAGTCCTATAAGCACATGAGCTCTAGGATATCATAGTTCCAGAAACACATGAGCTCCAGGATATCATAGTCCTATAAGCACATGAGCTCTAGGATATCATAGTTCCAGAAACACATGAGCTCCAGGATATCATAGTCCTATAAGCACATGAACTCTAGGATATCCTAGTTCCAGAAACACATGAACTCTAGGATATCATAGTTCCAGAAACACATGAGCTCTAGGGTATCATAGTCCCACAAAAACCTGAGCCTTAGGATATCATTGTTCCTGAAACGCATGAGCTCTAGGATATGATAGTCCTATAAACACATGAGTTCTAGGATATCATAGTTCCAGAAACACATGAGCTCTAGGATATCTCAGTCCTATAAGCACATGACCTCTAGGATATCATAGTCCTATAAACACATGAGCTCTAGGACACCATAGTTGCAGAAACACATGAGTTCTAGGATTTCATAGTCCTATAAACACATGAGCTCTAGGATATCATAGGTCCAGAAACACATGAGTTCTAGGGTATCCAAGTTCCAGAAACACATGAGCTGTAGGATATGATAGTCCTAGAAACACATGAGATCTAGGTTATCATAGTTCCAGAAACACATGAGCTCTAGGATTTGAAAGTCCTATAAACACATGAGTTGTAGGATATCATAGTTCCAGAAACACATGAGCTCTAGGATATCATAGTTCCAGAAACACATGAGCTCTAGGATATCATAGTTCCAGAAACACATGAGCTCTAGGATATGATAGTTCTATAAACACATGAGTTCTAGGATATCATAGTTCCAGAAACACATGAGCTCTAGGATATCATAGTTCCGGAAACACATGAGTTCTAGGATAACATAGTTCCAGAAACACATGAGCTTTAGGATATGATAGTCCTATAAGCACATGAGTTCTAGGATATCATAGTCCTATAAACACTTGAGCGCTAGGATTTCATAGTTCCAGAAAAACATGAGTTCTAGGATATCATAGTTCCAGAAACACATGAGCTCTAGTATATGATAGACCTATAAACACATGAGTTCTAGGATATCATAGTTCCAGAAACACATAAGTTCTAGGATATCATAGTCCTATAAACACATGAGCTCTAGGATATCATAGTTCTAGAAACACATGAGTTCTAGGATATCATAGTTCCAGAAACACATGAGCTCTAGGATTTGATAGTCCTATAAACATATGAGTTCTAGGATATCATAGTTCCAGAAACACATGAGCTCTAGGATATCATACTTCCAGAAGCACATGCGTTCTAGGATATCATAGTTCCAGAAACACATGAGCTCTAGGATGTGATAGTCCTATAAGCACATGAGTTCTAGGATATCATAGTCCTATAAACACATGAGCTCTAGGATATCATAGTTCCAGAAACACATGAGCTCTAGGATATCATAGCTCCAGATACACATGAGTTCTAGGATATCATAGTCCTATAAACTCTAGAGTTCTAGGATATCATAGTTCCAGAAACACATAATTTCTAGGATATCATAGTTCCAGAAACACATGAGCTCTAGGATAAGATAGTTCTATAAACACATGAGCTCTAGGATATCATAGTTGCAGAAACACATGAGCTGTAGGATATGATAGTCCTATAAACACATGAGTTCTAGTATATCATAGTTCCAGAAACACATGAGTTCTAGGATATCACAGTCCTATAAGCACATGAGTTCTAGGATATCATTGTCCTATAAACACATGAGCTCTAGGATATCAATGTTCCAGAAACACATGAGCTGTAGGATATCACAGGCCTATAAGCACATGAGTTCTAGGATATCATAGTCCTATAAACACATGAGGTCTAGGATATCATAGTTCCAGAAACATATGAGCTCTAGGATATCACAGTCCTATAAGCATATGAGTTCAAGGATATCATAGTCCTATAAACACATGAGTTCTAGGATATCATAATTCCAGAAACACATGAGTTCTAGGATATCATAGTTCCAGAAACACATGAGCTCTAGGATATGATAGTGCTATAAACACATGACCTCTAGGATATGATAGTCCTATAATCACCGAGCTCTAGGATATCATAGTCCTATAAACATATGAGCTCTAGGATATGATAGTCCTATAAACACATGAGCTCTAGGATATCATAGTCCTATAAACACATGAGCTCTAGGATATGATAGTCCTATAAACACATGAGCTCTAGTATATGATATTCCACAAACACCTGAGGCTCTAGGATATCATAGGCCTATAAACACCTGAGGATCCCATAGACCCACTAACACCTAAGGCTGTAAGATATCATAGTCCTACAAATACCTGAGGCTGTAAGATAGCCTAGTCCCACAAATACCTGAGGCTGTAGGATATCATAGTCCTATAAGCACCTGAGGCTCTAGGATATCATAGTCCACAAACACCTTAGGCTGTAGGATATCATAGTCCACAAACATCTGAGTTCTAGGATATCATAGTCCCACAAACACCTGAGGCTGTAAGATATCATAGTCCCACAAATATCTGAGGCTGTAGGATATCATAGTCCCACAAACACCTGAGGCTCTAGGATATCATAGTCCTATAAACACCTGAGGATCCCTATGACCCACTAACACCTAAGGCTGTAAGATATCATAGTCCCACAAATACCTGAGGCTGTAAGATATCATAGTGCCACAAATACCTGAGGCTGTAGGATATCATAGTTCACAAACACCTGAGCTCTAGGATATCAGAGTCCCAGAAACACCTGAGGCTGCAAGATATCATAGTCCCACAAATACCTGAGGCTGTGGGATATCATAGTCCCACAAACACCTGAGGCTATAGGATATCATAGTCCCACAAACACCTGAGGCTCTAGGATATCATAGTCCTATAAACACCTGCGGATACATTGACCCACTAACACCTAAGGCTATAAGATATCATAGTCCCACAAATACCTGAGGCTGTAGGATATCATAGTTCTATAAACACCTGAGGGTACCATAGACCCACTAACACCTAAGGCTGTAAGATATCATAGTCCCACAAACACCTGAGGCTCTAGGATATCATAGTCCTATCAACACCTGAGGATACCACAGACCCACTTATACCTAAGGCTGTAAGATATCATAGTCCCACAACTACCTGAGGCTGTAGGATATCATAGTCCACAAACACCTGAGCTCTAGGATATCATAGTCCCACAAACACCTGAGGCTGTAAGATATCATAGACCCACAAATACCTGAGGCTGTAGGATATCAGAGTCCCACAAACACCTGAGGCTCTAGGATATCATAGTCCTATAAACACCTGAGGATCTAGGATATCATAGTCCACAAACACCTGAGGCTCTAGGATATCATAGTCCTATAAACATCTGAGACTCTAGGATATCATAGTCCTATAAACACCTGTGCTGTAGGATATGATATTCCACAAACACCTGAGGCTCTAGGATATCATAGTCCTATAAACACCTGAGGCTCTAGGATATCATAGTCCTATAAACACCTGAGGCTCTAGGATATCATAGTCCTATAAACACCTGAGGCTCTAGGATATGATATTCCACAAACACCTGAGGCTCTAGGATATCATAGTCCTATAAACACCTGAGGCTCTAGGATATCGTAGTCCTATAAACACCTGAGACTCTAGGATATCATAGTCCTATAAACCCCTGAGGCTGTAGGATATGATATTCCACAAACACCTGAGGCTCTAGAATATGATATTCCATAAACACCTGAGGCTCTAGGATATGATATTCCATAAACACCTGAGGCTCTTGGATATCATAGTCCTATAAACACCTGAGGCTCTAGGATATCATAGTTCTATAAACACCTGAGACTCTAGGATATCATACTCCTATAAACACCTGAGGCTGTAGGATATGATATTCCACAAACACCTGAGGCTCTAGGATATCATAGTCCTATAAACACCTGAGGCTCTAGGATATCATATTCCTATAAACACCTGAGACTCTAGGATATCATAGTCCTATAAACACCTGAGCTGTAGGATATGATATTCCACAAACACCTGAGGCTCTAGGATATGATAGTCCACAAACACCTGAGGCTCTAGGATATCATAGTCCTATAAACACCTGAGACTCTAGGATATCATAGTCCTATAAACACCTGTGCTGTAGGATATGATATTCCACAAACACCTGAGGCTCTAGGATATCATAGTCCTATAAACACCTGAGGCTCTAGGATATCATAGTCCTATAAACACCTGAGGCTCCAGGATATCATAGTCCTATAAACACCTGAGGCTCTAGGATATGATATTCCACAAACACCTGAGCCTCTAGGATATCATAGTCCTATAAACACCTGAGGCTCTAGGATATCATAGTCCTATAAACACCTGAGACTCTAGGATATCATAGTCCTATAAACACCTGAGGCTGTAGGATATGATATTCCACAAACACCTGAGTCTCTAGGATATGATATTCCATAAACACCAGAGGCTCTAGGATATGATATTCCATAAACACCTGAGGCTCTTGGATATTATAGTCCTATAAACACCTCAGGCTCTAGGATATCATAGTTCTATAAACACCTGAGACTCTAGGATATCATACTCCTAAAAACACCTGAGGCTGTAGGATATGATATTCCACAAACACCTGAGGCTCTAGGATATCATAGTCCTATAAACATCTGAGGCTCTAGGATATCATAGTCCTATAAACACCTGAGACTCTAGGACATCATAGTCCTATAAACACCTGAGCTGTAGGATATGATATTCCACAAACACCTGAGGCTCTAGGATATCATAGTCCTATAAGCACATGAGCTCTAAGATATCACAGTCCTATAAGCACAAGAGCTCTATGATAACATAGTCCTATAAGCACATGAGCTCTAGGATATCATAGTCCTATAAGCACATGAGCTCTAGGATATCATAGTCCTATAAGCACATGAGCTCTAGGATATCACAGTCCTATAAGCACATGAGCTCTAGGATATCACAATCCTATAAGCACATGAGCTCTAGGATATCACAGTCCTATAAGCACATGAGCTCTAGGATATCACAGTCCTATAAGCACATGAGCTCTAGGATATCATAGTCTTATAAGCACATGAGCTCTAGGAAATCATAGTCCTATAAACACACGATCTCTAGCATATCACAGTCCAATAAGCACATGAGCTCTAGGATATCACAGTCCTATAAACACATGAGGTCTAGGATATCACAGTGCTATAAGCACATGAGCTCTAGGATATCACAGTCCTATAAGCTCTAGGATATCATAGTCCCACAAACACCTGATCTCTAGGATATCATAGTCCCATACACACATGAGCTCTAGGATATCACAGTCCTATAAGCACATGAGCTCTAGGATATTATAGTCCTATAAGCACATGAGCTCTAGGATAACATAGATCCAGCAACACATGAGCTGTAGGATATCACAGTCCTATAAGCACATGAGCTCTAGGATATCATAGTTCCAGAAACACATGAGCTCTAGGATATCATTGTCCTATAAGCACATGAGCTCTAGGGTATCATAGTTCCAGGAACACCTGAGCTCTAGGATATCATAGTCCTATAATCACATGAGCTCTAGGATATCATCGCTCCAGAAACACATGAGCTCTAGGATATCATAGTCCTATAAGCACATGAGCTCTAGGATATCATAGTCCTATAAGCACATGAGCTCTAGGATATCATTTTTCCAGAAACACATGAGCTCTAGGAAATCATAATCCCACAAACACATGAGGTCTAGGATATCATAGTTCCAGAAACACATGAGCTCTAGGATATCATAGCCCTATAAGCACATGAGCTCTAGGATATCATAGTTCCAGAAACACATGAGCTCTGGGATATCTATGTCCTATAAGCACATGAGCTCTAGGATATTATAGTCCCACAAACATATGAACTCTAGGATATCATAGTCCTATAAGCACATGACCTCTAGGATATCATAGTCCCTCAAAATCCTGAGCCCTAAAATATCATAGTCCCACAAACCCCAGAGCTCTAGGATATCACAGTCCTATAAGCACATGACCTCTAGGATATCATAGTTCCAGAAACACATGAGCTCTAGGATATCTTAGTCCTATAAGCACATGAGATCTAGAATATCATAGTTCAGAAAACAAATGAGCTATAGGATATCATAGTCCCACAAACACATAAGCGCTAGGATATCATATTCCCACAAACACATGAGCTCTAGGATATCATAGTTCTATAAGTACATGAGCTCTAGGATATCATAGTCCTATAAGCACATGAGCTCTAGGATATCATAGTTCCAGAAACACATGAGCTCTAGGATATCATAGTCCTTTAAGGACATGAGCTCTAGGATATCATAGTTCCAGAAACAGATTAGCTCTAGTATATCATAGTCCTATAAGCACATGAGCTCTAGGATATCATAGTTCCAGAAACACATGAGCTCTAGGATATCATAATCCTATAAGCACATGAGCTCTAGGATATCATAGTTCCAGAAACAAATGAGCTCCAGGATATCATAGTCCTATAAACATCTGAGGCTCTAGGATATCATAGTCCTATAAACACCTGAGACTCTAGGACATCATAGTCCTATAAACACCTGAGCTGTAGGATATGATATTCCACAAACACCTGAGGCTCTAGGATATCATAGTCCTATAAGCACATGAGCTCTAAGATATCACAGTCCTATAAGCATATGAGCTCTAGGATATCATAGTCTTATAAGCACATGAGTCTAGGATATCACAGTTCTATTAGCACATGAGCTCTAGGATGTCATAGTCCTATAAGCACATGAGCTCTTGGATATCATAGTCCTTTAAGCACAAGAGCTCTATGATATCATAGTCCTATAAGCACATGAGCTCTAGGATATCATAGTCCTATAAGCACATGAGCTCTAGGATATCATAGTCCTATAAGCACATGAGCTCTAGGATATCACAGTCCTATAAGCACATGAGCTCTAGGATATCACAGTCCTATAAGCACATGAGCTCTAGGATATCACAGTCCTATAAACACATGAGCTCTAGGATATCATAGTCCCACAAACACCTGAGCTCTAGGATATCATAGTTCCAGAAACATATGAACTTTAGGATATTGCAGTCCTATAAGCACATGAGCTCTAGGATATCACTATCCTATAAGCACATGAGCTCTAGGATATCACAGTCCTATAAGCACATGATCTCTAGGATATCACAGTCCTATAAGCACATGAGCTCTAGGATATCACAGTCCTATAAGCACCTGAGCTCTAGGAATCACAGTCCTATAAACACATGAGCTCCAGGATATCACAGTCCTATAAGCACATGAGCTCTAGGATATCACAGTCCTATAAACACATGAGCTCTAGGATATCACAGTCCTATAAGCACATGAGCTCTAGGATATCATAGTCTTATAAGCACATGAGCTCTAGGAAATCATAGTCCTATAAACACACGATCTCTAGGATATCACAACCCAATAAGCACATGAGCTCTAGGATATCACAGTCCTATAAACACATGAGGTCTAGGATATCACAGTGCTATAAGCACATGAGCTCTAGGATATCACAGTCCTATAAGCTCTAGGATATCTTAATCCCACAAACACCTGATCTCTAGGATATCATAGTCCCATACACACATGAGCTCTAGGATATCACAGTCCTATAAGCACATGAGCTCTAAAATATCATAGGCCTATAAGCACATGAGCTCTAGGATAACATAGATCCAGCAACACATGAGCTGTAGGATATCACAGTCCTATAAGGACATGAGCTCTAGGATATCATAGTTCCAGAAACACATGAGCTCTAGGATATCATTGTCCTATAAGCACATGAGCTCTAGGGTATCATAGTTCCAGGAACACCTGAGCTCTAGGATATCACAGTCCTATAAGCACATGAGCTCTAGGATATCATAGTTCTAGAAACACCTGAGCTCTAGGATATCACAGTCCTATAAGCACATGAGCTCTAGGATATCATAGTTCCAGACACACCTGAGCTCTAGGATATCATAGTCCTATAAGCACATGAGCTCTAGGATATCATAGTTCCAGAAACCCCTTAGCTGTAGGATATCATAGTGCTATAAGCATATGAGCTCTAGGATGTCATAGTTCCAGAATCACCTGAGCTCTAGGATATCATAGTCCTATAAGCACATGAGCTCTAGGATATCATAGTTCCAGAAACACCTGTGCTCTAGGATAGCATAGTCCTATAAGCAGATGAGCTCTAGTACATCATAGTTCCAGAAACATCTGAGCTCTAGGATATCACAGTCCTATAAACACATGAGCTCTAGGATATCATATTCCCACAAACACATGAGATCTAGGATATCACAGTCCTATAAGCACATGAGCTCTAGGATATCATAGTCCCACAAACACCTGAACTCTAGGATATCAGAGTTCCAGACACACCTGAGCTCTAGGATATCACAGTTCTATAAGCACATGAGCTCTAGGATATCACAGTCCTATAAGCACATGAGCTCTAGGATATCACAGTCCTATAAGCACATGAGCTCTAGGATATCACAGTCCTATAAGCACATGAGCTCTAGGATATCATAGTTCCAGAAACACTTGAGATATAGGATATCATAGTACCAGAAACACATGAGCTCTAGGATATCCCAGTCCTATAAGCACATGAGCTCTAGCATATCACAGTCCTACAAGCACATGAGCTTTAGGATATCACGGTCCTATAAGCACATGAGCTTTAGGATATCATGGTCCCACAAACACATGAGCTCTAGGATATCACAGTCCTATAAGCACCTGAGCTCTAGGATATCACAGTCCGATAAGCACATGAGCTCTAGGTTATCATAGTCCCACAAACACCTGAGCTCTAGGATATCATAGTCCCACAAACACATGAGCTCTAGGATATCCCAGCCCTATAAGCACATGAGCTCTAGCATATCACAGTCCTATAAGCACATGAGCTCTAGGATATCGCAGTCCTATAAGCACATGAGCTCAAGGATATCACAGTCCTATGAGCACATGAGCTCTAGGATATCACAGTATTATAGGCCTCTGAGCTCTAGGATATCACTGTCCTATAAGCACATGAGCTCTAGGATATCGCAGTCCCATAAGCACCTGAGCTCTAGGATATCACAGTCCTATAAGCACATGAGCTCTAGGATATCATAGTCCTATAAGCACATGAGCTCTAGGATATCATAGTTATATAAGCACATGAGCTCTTAGATATCATAATTCCAGAAACACATGAGCTCTAGGATATCATAGTCCCACAAACACCTGAGCTCTAGGATATCACAGTCCTATAAGCACATGAGCTCTAGGATATTATAGTTCCAGAAACACATGAGCTCTAGGATATCATAGTCCCACAAACACCTGAGCTCTAGGATATCACAGTCCTATAAGCACATGAGCTCTAGGATATCATAGTCCTAAAAGCACATGAGCCCTAGGATATCATAGTTCCAGATACACATGAGCTATAGGATATCATAGTCATATAAGCACATGAGCTCTAGGATATCATAGTTCCAGAAACACATGAGCTCTATGATATCATAGTCCTATAAGCACATGAGCTCTAGGATATCATAGTCCTATAAACACATGAGCTCTAGGATATCATAGTCCTATAAACACAGTAGCTCTAGGATATCATAGTCCTATAAACACATGAGCTCTAGGATATCATAGTCCTATTAACACATGAGCTCTAGGATAACATAGTGCTATAAACACTTGAGCTCTAGGATATCATAGTCCTATAAGCACATGAGCTCTAGGATATCATATTCCTATAAACACATGGGCTCTAAGATATCATAGTTCCAGAAACACATGAGCCCTATGATATCATAGTTCTATAGGCACATGAGCTCTAGAATATCATAGTCCTATAAACACATGAGTTCTAGGAGATCGTAGTCCTATAAACACATAAGCTCTATGATATCATAGTGCTATAAACACAAGCGCTCTAGGATATCATAGTCCTATAAGCACATGAGCTCTAGGATATTATAGTCCTATAAGCACATGAGCTCTAGGATTACATAGTTCCAGAAACACATGAGCTCTAGGATATCATAGCCCTCTAAGCACATGAGCTCTAGGATATTATAGTTCCAGAAACACATGAGCTCTAGGATATCATAGTTCTATAAGCACATGAGCTCTAGGATATCATAGTCCTATAAGCACATGTGCTCTAGGATATCATAGTCCTATAAGCACATGAGCTCTAGCATATCATAGGCCTATAAACACATGATCAATAGGATATCATAGTCCTATAAGCACATGAGCTCTAGGATATCATAGTCCTATAAGCACATAAGCTCTACGATATCATAGTTCTACAGGCACATGAGCTCTAGGATATCCTAGTTCCAGAAACACATGTGCTCTAGGATATCATAGTCCTATAAGCACATGAGCACTAGGATATCATAGTTGCAGAAACACATGAGCTCTAGGATATCATAGTCCTATAAGCACATGAGCTCTAGGATATCATCGCTCCAGAAACACATGAGCTCTAGGATATCATAGTCCTATAAGCACATGAGGTCTAGGATATCATAGTCCTATAAGCACATGAGCTCTAGGATATCATTTTTCCAGAAACACATGAGCTCTAGGAAATCATAATCCCACAAACACATGAGGTCTAGGATATCATAGTTCCAGAAACACATGAGCTCTAGGACATCATAGTCCTATAAGCACATGAGCTCTAGGATATCATAGTTCCAGAAACACATGAGCTCTGGGATATCTAAGTCCTATAAGCACATGAGCTCTAGGATATTATAGTCCCACAAACATATGTACTCTAGGATATCATAGTCCAATAAGCACATGACCTCTAGGATATCATAGTCCCTCAAAATCCTGAGCCCTAAAATATCATAGTCCCACAAACCCCAGAGCTCTAGGATATCACAGTCCTATAAGCACATGACCTCTAGGATATCATAGTTCCAGAAACACATGAGCTCTAGAATATCTTAGTCCTATAAGCACATGAGATCTAGAATATCATAGTTCAAAAAACAAATGAGCTATAGGATATCATAGTCCCACAAACACATAAGCGCTAGGATATCATATTCCCACAAACACATGAGCTCTAGAATATCATAGTTCTATAAGTACATGAGCTCTAGGATATCATAGTCCTATAAGCACATGAGCTCTAGGATATCATAGTTCCAGAAACACATGAGCTCTAGGATATCATAGTCCTTTAAGGACATGAGCTCTAGGATATCATAGTTCCAGAAACAGATTAGCTCTAGCATATCATAGTCCTATAAGCACATGAGCTCTAGGATATCATAGTTCCAGAAACACATGAGCTCTAGAATATCATAATCCTATAAGCACATGAGCTCTAGGATATCATAGTTCCAGAAACAAATGAGCTCCAGGATATCATAGTCCTATAAGCACATGAGCTCTAGGATATAATTCCAGAAACACATGAGCTCTAGGATATCACAGACCTATAAGCACATGAACTCTAGGGTATCATAGTTCCAGAAACACATGAGCTCTAGGATATCATAGTTCCAGAAGCACATGAGCTCTAGGATATCATAGTGATACAAAAACCTGAGCTCTAGGATATCATTGTTCGAGAAACACATGAGCTCTAGGATATCATAGTTCCAGAAACACATGAGCTCTAGGATATCATATTTCCAGAAACACATGAGCTCTAGGATATCACAGTCCTATAAGCACATTAAGCTCTAGAATATCATACTTCCAGAAACACATGCGCTCTAGGATATCATAGTTCCAGAAACACATGAGCTCTAGGATATCATAGTCCCACAAACACCTGAGCTCTAGGATATCATAATTCCAAAAACACCTGAGCTCTAGGATATCATAATTCCAAAAACACATGAGCTCTAGGATATCAAAGTTCCAGAAACACATGAGCTTTAGGATATCATAGTTCCAGAAACACATGAGCTCTAGGATATCGGAGTCCTATAAGCACATGAGCTCTAGGATATCATAGTTCCAGAAACACATGAGCTCTAGGATATCATAGTTCCAGAAACACGGGAGCTCTAGGATATCATAGTCCCACAAACACCTGTGCTCTAGGATATCATAGTTCAGAAACACATGAGCTCTAGGATATCATAGTTCCAGAAACACATTAGCTCTAGAATATCATAGTTCCAGAAACACATGAGCTCTAGGATATCATAGTTCCTGAAACACATGAGCTCAAGGATATCGTAGTTCCAGAAACACACGAGCTCTAGGATATCATAATCCTATAAGCACATGAGCTCTAGAATAGCATAGTCCCACAAATACTTGAGCTCTAGGATATCATAGCTCCAGAAGCACCTGGGCTCTAGTATATTACAGTCCTATAAGCAAATGAGCTTTAGGATATCATAGTCCTATACGCACATGAGCTCTAGGATATCATAGTCCCACAAACACCGGAGCTCTAGGATATCATAGTTACAGAAACACGTGAGCTCTAGGATATCATAGTTCCAGAAACACATGAGCTCTAGGATATCATAGTCCTATAAGCACATGAGCTCTAGGATATCATAGTTCCAGAAACACATGAGCTCCAGGATATCATAGTCCTATAAGCACATGAGCTCTAGGATATCATAGTTCCAGAAACACATGAGCTCCAGGATATCATAGTCCTATAAGCACATGAACTCTAGGATATCCTAGTTCCAGAAACACATGAGCTCTAGGATATCATAGTTCCAGAAACACATGAGCTTTAGGGTATCATAGTCCCACAAAAACCTGAGCCTTAGGATATCATTGTTCCAGAAACGCATGAGCTCTAGGATATGATAGTCCTATAAACACATGAGTTCTAGGATATCATAGTTCCAGAAACACATGAGCTCTAGGATATCTCAGTCCTATAAGCACATGACCTCTAGGATATCATAGTCCTATAAACACATGAGCTCTAGGACACCATAGTTGCAGAAACACATGAGTTCTAGGATTTCATAGTCCTATAAACACATTAGCTCTAGGATATCATAGGTCCAGAAACACATGAGTTCTAGGGTATCCAGGTTCCAGAAACACATGAGCTCTAGGATATGATAGTCCTAGAAACACATGAGATCTAGGTTATCATAGTTCCAGAAACACATGAGCTCTAGGATATGAAAGTCCTATAAACACATGAGTTGTAGGATATCATAGTTCCAGAAACACATGAGCTCTAGGATATCATAGTTCCAGAAACACATGAGCTCTAGGATATCATAGTTCATGAAACACATGAGCTCTAGGATATGATAGTTCTATAAACACATGAGTTCTAGGATATCATAGTTCCAGAAACACATGAGCTCTAGGATATCATAGTTCCGGAAACACATGAGTTCTAGGATATCATAGTTCCAGAAACACATGAGCTTTAGGATATGATAGTCCTATAAGCACATGAGTTCTAGGATATCATAGTCCTATAAACACTTGAGCGCTAGGATATCATAGTTCCAGAAAAACATGAGTTCTAGGATATCATAGTTCCAGAAACACATGAGCTCTAGTATATGATAGACCTATAAACACATGAGTTCTAGGATATCATAGTTCCAGAAACACATAAGTTCTAGGATATCATAGTCCTATAAACACATGAGCTCTAGGATATCATAGTTCTAGAAACACATGAGATCTAGGATATCATAGTTCCAGAAACACATGAGCTCTAGGATTTGATAGTTCTATAAACATATGAGTTCTAGGATATCATAGTTCCAGAAACACATGAGCTCTAGGATATCATACTTCCAGAAGCACATGCGTTCTAGGATATCATAGTTCCAGAAACACATGAGCTCTAGGATGTGATAGTCCTATAAGCACATGAGTTCTAGGATATCATAGTCCTATAAACACATGAGCTCTAGGATATCATAGTTCCAGAAACACATGAGCTCTAGGATATCATAGTTCCAACAACACATGAGCTCTAGGATATCTTAGTCCTATAAGCACATGAGATCTAGAATATCATAGTTCCAGAAACAAATGAGCTAGAGGATATCATAGTCCCACAAACACATAAGCGCTAGGATATCATATTCCCACAAACACATGAGCTCTAGGATATCATAGTTCTATAAGTACATGAGCTCTAGGATATCATAGTCCTATAAGCACATGAGCTCTAGGATATCATAGTTCCAGAAACACATGAGCTCTAGGATATCATAGTCCTTTAAGGACATGAGCTCTAGGATATCATAGTTCCAGAAACAGATTAGCTCTAGTATATCATAATCCTATAAGCACATGAGCTCTAGGATATCATAGTTCCAGAAACACATGAGCTCCAGGATATCATAGTCCTATAAGCACATGAGCTCTAGGATATCATAATTCCAGAAACACATGAGCTCTAGGATATCACAGACCTATAAGCACATGAACTCTAGGGTATCATAGTTCCAGAAACACATGAGCTCTAGGATATCATAGTTCCAGAATTACATGAGGTCTAGGATATCATAGTGACACAAAAACCTGAGCTCTAGGATATCATTGTTCGAGAAACACATGAGCTTTAGGATATCATAGTTCCAGAAGCACATGAGCTCTAGGATATCATATTTCCAGAAACACATGAGCTCTAGGATATCACAGTCCTATAAGCACATTAAGCTCTAGAATATCATACTTCCAGAAACACATGCGCTCTAGGATATCATAGTCCCACAAACACCTGATCTCTAGGATATCATAGTTCCAGAAACACATGAGCTCTAGGATATCACAGTTCCAGAAACACATGAGCTCTAGCATATCATAGTTCCAGAAACATATGAGCTCTAGGATTTCATAGTCCTATAAGCACATGAGCTCTAGGATATCATAGTACCAGAAACACGTTAGTTCTAGGATATCATAGTTCCAGACATACATGAGCTCTAGGATATCACAGTCCCACAAACACCTGAGGTCTAGGATATCATAGTTCAGAAACACATGAGCTCTAGGATATCATAGTTCCAGAAACACATGAACTCTAGAATATCATAGTTCCAGAAACACATGAGCTCTAGGATATCATAGTTCCTGAAACACATGAGCTCAAAGATATCGTAGTTCCAGAAACACATGAGCTCTAGGATATCGTAGTCCTAGAAGCACATGAGCTCTAGAATATCATAGTCCCACAAACACTTGAGCTCTAGGATATCATAGTCCCACAAACACCTGAGCTCTAGGATATCATAGTTCCAGAAACACATGAGCTCTAGGATATCATAGTCCTATAAGCACATGAGCTCTAGGATATCATAGTTCCAGAAACACATGAGCTCTAGCATATCATTGTCCTATAAGCACATGAGCTCTAGGATATTATAGTTCCAGAAACACATGAGCTCCAGGAAATCATAGTCCTATAAGCACATGAGCTCTAGGATATCATAGTTCCAGAAACACATGAGCTCTAGGATATCACAGACCTATAAGCACATGAACTCTAGGATATCACAGACCTATAAGCACATGAACTCTAGGATATCATAGTTCCAGAAACACATGAGCTCTAGGATATCATAGTTCCAGAAACACGTGAGCTCTAGGATATCATAGTCCCACAAAAACCTAAACTCTAGGATATCATTGTTCCAGAAACACATGAGCCCTAGGATATCATAGTTATAGAAACACATGAGCACTAGGATATCATATGTCCAGAAACACATGAGCTCTAGGATATCACAGTCCTATAAGCACATGAGCTCTAGGATATCATAGTTCCAGAAACACATGCGCTCTAGGATATCATAGTCCCACAAACACCTGATCTCTAGGATATCATAGTTCCAGAAACACATGAGCTCTAGGATATCACAGTTCCAGAAACAAATGAGCTCTAGCATATCATAGTTCCAGAAACATATGAGCTCTAGGATATCACAGTCCTATAAGCACATGAGCTCTAGGATATCATAGTTCCAGAAACACATGAGCTCTAGGATATCATAGTTCCAGAAACACATGAGCTCCAGGATATCATAGTCCCACAAACACCTGAGCTCTAGGATATCATAATTCCAAAAACACCTGAGCTCTAGGATATCATAATTCCAAAAACACATGAGCTCTAGGATATCATAGTTCCAGAAACACATGAGCTTTAGGATATCATAGTTCCAGAAACACATGAGCTCTAGGATATCGGAGCCATATAAGCACATGAGCTCTAGGATATCATAGTTCCAGAAACACATGAGCTCTAGGATATCATAGTTCCAGAAACACGGGAGCTCTAGGATAATATAGTCCCACAAACACCTGAGCTCTAGGATATCATAGTTCAGAAACACATGAGCTCTAGGATATCATAGTTCCAGAAACACATTAGCTCTAGAATATCATAGTTCCAGAAACACATGAGCTCTAGGATATCATAGTTCCTGAAACACATGAGCTCAAGGATATCGTAGTTCCAGAAACACATGAGCTCTAGGATATCATAGTCCTATAAGCACATGAGCTCTAGAATAGCATAGTCCCACAAATACTTGAGCTCTAGGATATCATAGCTCCAGAAGCACCTGGGCTCTAGTATATTACAGTCCTATAAGCACATGAGCTTTAGGATATCATAGTCCTATAAGCACATGAGCTCTAGGATATCATAGTCCCACAAACACCGGAGCTCTAGGATATCATAGTTCCAGAAACACGTGAGCTCTAGGATATCATAGTTCCAGAAACACATGAGCTCTAGGATATCATAGTCCTATAAGCACATGAGCTCTAGGATATCATAGTTCCAGAAACACATGAGCTCCAGGATATCATAGTCCTATAAGCACATGAGCTCTAGGATATCATAGTTCCAGAAACACATGAGCTCCAAGGTATCATAGTCCTATAAGCACATGAACTCTAGGATATCCTAGTTCCAGGAACACATGAACTCTAGGATATCATAGTTCCAGAAACACATGAGCTCTAGGGTATCATAGTCCCACAAAAACCTGAGCCTTAGGATATCATTGTTCCTGAAACGCATGAGCTCTAGGATATGATAGTCCTATAAACTAATGAGTTCTAGGATATCATAGTTCCAGAAA
The DNA here is from genome assembly GCA_030765065.1 of Deroplatys truncata. Lineage (NCBI taxonomy): Eukaryota > Metazoa > Arthropoda > Insecta > Mantodea > Mantidae > Deroplatys > Deroplatys truncata. The sequence continues at coordinate 4,020,920 of CM060984.1, forward strand.
CACATGAGCTCTAGGATATCTCAGTCCTATAAGCACATGACCTCTAGGATATCATAGTCCTATAAACACATGAGCTCTAGGACACCATAGTTGCAGAAACACATGAGTTCTAGGATTTCATAGTCCTATAAACACATGAGCTCTAGGATATCATAGGTCCAGAAACACATGAGTTCTAGGGTATCCAAGTTCCAGAAACACATGAGCTCTAGGATATGATAGTCCTAGAAACACATGAGATCTAGGTTATCATAGTTCCAGAAACACATGAGCTCTAGGATATGAAAGTCCTATAAACACATGAGTTGTAGGATATCATAGTTCCAGAAACACATGATTTCTAGGATATCATAGTTCCAGAAACACATGAGCTCTAGGATATCATAGTTCCAGAAACACATGAGCTCTAGGATATGATAGTTCTATAAACACATGAGTTCTAGGATATCATAGTTCCAGAAACACATGAGCTCTAGGATATCATAGTTCCGGAAACACATGATTTCTAGGATATCATAGTTCCAGAAACACATGAGCTTTAGGATATGATAGTCCTATAAGCACATGAGTTCTAGGATATCATAGTCCTATAAACACTTGAGCTCTAGGATATCATAGTTCCAGAAAAACATGAGTTCTAGGATATCATAGTTCCAAAAACACATGAGCTCTAGTATATGATAGACCTATAAACACATGAGTTCTAGGATATCATAGTTCCAGAAACACATAAGTTCTAGGATATCATAGTCCTATAAACACATGAGCTCTAGGATATCATAGTTCTAGAAACACATGAGTTCTAGGATATCATAGTTCCAGAAACACATGAGCTCTAGGATTTGATAGTCCTATAAACATATGAGTTCTAGGATATCATAGTTCCAGAAACACATGAGCTCTAGGATATCATACTTCCAGAAGCACATGCGTTCTAGGATATCATAGTCCTATAAGCACATGAGTTCTAGGATATCATAGTCCTATAAACACATGAGCTCTAGGATATCATAGTTCGAGAAACACATGAGCTCTAGGATATCATAGCTCCAGATACACATGAGTTCTAGGATATCATAGTCCTATAACCTCTAGAGTTCTAGGATATCATAGTTCCAGAAACACATAATTTCTAGGATATCATAGTTCCAGAAACACATGAGCTCTAGGATAAGATAGTTCTATAAACACATGAGCTCTAGGATATCATAGTCCCACAAACACCTGAGCTCTAGGATATCATAGTTCCAGAAACGTATGAACTTTAGGATATTACAGTCCTATAAGCACATGAGCTCTAGGATATCACTATCCTATAAGCACATGAGCTCTAGGATATCACAGTCCTATAAGCACATGATCTCTAGGATATCACAGTCCTATAAGCACATGAGCTCTAGGATATCACAGTCCTATAAGCACCTGAGCTCTAGGAATCACAGTCCTATAAACACATGAGCTCCAGGATATCACAGTCCTATAAGCACATGAGCTCTAGGATATCACAGTCCTATAAACACATGAGCTCTAGGATATCACAGTCCTATAAGCACATGAGCTCTAGGATATCATAGTCTTATAAGCACATGAGCTCTAGGAAATCATAGTCCTATAAACACACGATCTCTAGGATATCACAGTCCAATAAGCACATGAGCCATAGGATATCACAGTCCTATAAACACATGAGGTCTAGGATATCACAGTGCTATAAGCACATGAGCTCTAGGATATCACAGTCCTATAAGCTCTAGGATATCATAGTCCCACAAACACCTGATCTCTAGGATATCATAGTCCCATACACACATGAGCTCTAGGATATCACAGTCCTATAAGCACATGAGCTCTAGGATATCATAGTCCTATAAGCACATGAGCTCTAGGATAACATAGATCCAGCAACACATGAGCTCTAGGATATCACAGTCCTATAAGCACATGAGCTCTAGGATATCATAGTTCCAGAAACACATGAGCTCTAGGATAGCATAGTCCTATAAGCAGATGAGCTCTAGGACATCATAGTTCCAGAAACATCTGAGCTCTAGGATATCACAGTCCTATAAACACATGAGCTCTAGGATATCATATTCCCACAAACACATGATATCTAGGATATCACAGTCCTATAAGCACATGAGCTCTAGGATATCATAGTCCCACAAACACTTGAACTCTAGGATATCATAGTTCCAGAAACACCTGAGCTCTAGGATATCACAGTTCTATAAGCACATAGGCTCTAGGATATCACAGTCCTATAAGCACATGAGCTCTAGGATATCACAGTCCTATAAGCACATGAGCTCTAGGATATCACAGTCCTATAAGCACATGAGCTCTAGGATATCATAGTTCCAGAAACACTTGAGATTTAGGATATCATAGTACCAGAAACACATGAGCTCTAGGATATCCCAGTCCTATAAGCACATGAGCTCTAGCATATCACAGTCCTACAAGCACATGAGCTTTAGGATATCACGGTCCTATAAGCACATGAGCTTTAGGATATCATGGTCCCACAAACACATGAGCTCTAGGATATCACAGTCCTATAAGCACATGAGCTCTAGGTTATCATAGTCCCACAAACACCTGAGCTCTAGGATATCATAGTCCCACAAACACATGAGCTCTAGGATATCGCAGTCGTATAAGCACATGAGCTCTAGGATATCACAGTCCTATGAGCACATGAGCTCTAGGATATCACAGTCCTATAAGCCTCTGAGCTCTAGGATATCACTGTCCTATAAGCACATGAGCTCTAGGATATCGCAGTCCCATAAGCACCTGAGCTCTAGGATATCACAGCCCTATAAGCACATGAGCTCTAGGATATCATAGTCCTATAAGCACATGAGCTCTAGGATATCATAGTTATATAAGCACATGAGCTCTTAGATATCATAATTCCAGAAACACATGAGCTCTAGGATATCATAGTCCCACAAACACCTAAGCTCTAGGATATCACAGTCCTATAAGCACATGAGCTCTAGGATATTATAGTTCCAGAAACACATGAGCTCTAGGATATCATAGTCCCACAAACACCTGAGCTCTAGGATATCACAGTCCTATAAGCACATGAGCTCTAGGATATCATAGTCCTAAAAGCACATGAGCTCTAGGATATCATAGTTCCAGAAACACATGAGCTATAGGATATCATAGTCCTATAAGCACATGAGCTCTAGGATATCATAGTTCCAGAAACACATGAGCTCTATGATATCATTGTCCTATAAGCACATGAGCTCTAGGATATCATAGTCCTATAAACACATGAGCTCTAGGATATCATAGTCCTATAAACACATGAGCTCTAGGATATCATAGTCCTATAAACACATGAGCTCTAGGATATCATAGTCCTATTAACACATGAGCTCTAGGATAACATAGTGCTATAAACACATGAGCTCTAGGATATCATAGTCCTATAAGCACATGAGCTCTAGGATATCATATTCCTATAAACACATGGGCTCTAAGATATCATAGTTCCAGAAACACATGAGCCCTATGATATCATAGTTCTATAGGCACATGAGCTCTAGAATATCATAGTCCTATAAACACATGAGTTCTAGGAGATCGTAGTCCTATAAACACATAAGCTCTATGATATCATAGTGCTATAAACACAAGCGCTCTAGGATATCATAGACCTATAAGCACATGAGCTCTAGGATATTATAGTCCTATAAGCACATGAGCTCTAGGATTACATAGTTCCAGAAACACATGAGCTCTAGGATATCATAGCCCTCTAAGCACATGAGCTCTAGGATATTATAGTTCCAGAAACACATGAGCTCTAGGATATCATAGTTCTATAAGCACATGAGCTCTAGGATATCATAGTCCTATAAGCACATGTGCTCTAGGATATCATAGTCCTATAGGCACATGAGCTCTAGCATATCATAGGCCTATAAACACATGATCAATAGGATATCATAGTCCTATAAGCACATGAGCTCTAGGATATCATAGTCCTATAAGCACATGAGCTCTAGGATATCATAGTTGCAGAAACACATGAGCTCTAGGATATCATAGTCCTATAAGCACATGAGCTCCAGGATATCATCGCTCCAGAAACACATGAGCTCTAGGATATCATAGTCCTATAAGCACATGAGCTCTAGGATATCATAGTCCTATAAGCACATGAGCTCTAGGATATCATTTTTCCAGAAACACATGAGCTCTGGGATATCTAAGTCCTATAAGCACATGAGCTCTAGGATATTATAGTCCCACAAACATATAAACTCTAGGATATCATAGTCCTATAAGCACATGACCTCTAGGATATCATAGTCCCTCAAAATCCTGAGCCCTAAAATATCATAGTCCCACAAACACATGAGCCCTAGGATATCACAGTCCTATAAGCACATGACCTCTAGGATATCATAGTTCCAGAAACACATGAGCTCTAGGATATCTTAGTCCTATAAGCACATGAGATCTAGAATATCATAGTTCCAGAAACAAATGAGCTATAGGATATCATAGTCCCACAAACACATAAGCGCTAGGATATCATATTCCCACAAACACATGAGCTCTAGGATATCATAGTTCTATAAGTACATGAGCTCTAGGATATCATAGTCCTATAAGCACATGAGCTCTAGGATATCATAGTTCCAGAAACACATGAGCTCTAGGATATCATAGTCCTTTAAGGACATGAGCTCTACGATATCATAGTTCCAGAAACAGATTAGCTCTAGTATATCATAGTCCTATAAGCACATGAGCTCTAGGATATCATAGTTCCAGAAACACATGAGCTCTACGATATCATAATCCTATAAGCACATGAGCTCTAGGATATCATAGTTCCAGAAACACATGAGATCCAGGATATCATAGTCCTATAAGCACATGAGCTCTAGGATATAATTCCAGAAACACATGAGCTCTAGGATATCACAGACCTATAAGCACATGAACTCTAGGGTATCATAGTTCCAGAAACACATGAGCTCTAGGATATCATAGTTCCAGAAGCACATGAGCTCTAGGATATCATAGTGACACAAAAACCTGAGCTCAAGGATATCATTGTTCGAGAAACACATGAGCTCTAGGATATCATAGTTCCAGAAACACATGAGCTCTAGGATATCATATTTCCAGAAACACATGAGCTCTAGGATATCACAGTCCTATAAGCACATTAAGCTCTAGAATATCATACTTCCAGAAACACATGCGCTCTAGGATATCATAGTTCCAGAAACACATGAGCTCTAGGATATCATAGTCCCACAAACACCTGAGCTCTAGGACATCATAATTCAAAAAACACCTGAGCTCTAGGATATCATAATTCCAAAAACACATGAGCTCTAGGATATCAAAGTTCCAGAAACACATGAGCTTTAGGATATCATAGTTCCAGAAACACATGAGCTCTAGGATATCGGAGTCCTATAAGCACATGAGCTCTAGGATATCATAGTTCCAGAAACACATGAGCTCTAGGATATCATAGTTCCAGAAACACGGGAGCTCTAGGATATCATAGTCCCACAAACACCTGAGCTCTAGGATATCATAGTTCAGAAACACATGAGCTCTAGGATATCATAGTTCCAGAAACACATTAGCTCTAGAATATCATAGTTCCAGAAACACATGAGCTCTAGGATATCATAGTTCCTGAAACACATGAGCTCAAGGATATCGTAGTTCCAGAAACACATGAGCTCTAGGATATCATAGTCCTATAAGCACATGAGCTCTAGAATAGCATAGTCCCACAAATACTTGAGCTCTAGGATATCATAGCTCCAGAAGCACCTGGGCTCTAGTATATTACAGTCCTATAAGCACATGAGCTTTAGGATATCATAGTCCTATAAGCACATGAGCTCTAGGATATCATAGTCCCACAAACACCGGAGTTCTAGGATATCATAGTTCCAGAAACACGTGAGCTCTAGGATATCATAGTTCCAGAAACACATGAGCTCTAGGATATCATAGTCCTATAAGCACATGAGCTCTAGGATATCATAGTTCCAGAAACAAATGAGCTCCAGGATATCATAGTCCTATAAGCACATGAGCTCTAGGATATCATAGTTCCAGAAACACATGAGCTCCAGGATATCATAGTCCTATAAGCACATGAACTCTAGGATATCCTAGTTCCAGAAACACATGAGCTCTAGGATATCGTAGTTCCAGAAACACATGAGCTCTAGGGTATCATAGTCCCACAAAAACCTGAGCCTTAGGATATCATTGTTCCAGAAACGCATGAGCTCTAGGATATGATAGTCCTATAAACACATGAGTTCTAGGATATCATAGTTCCAGAAACAAATGAGCTCCAGGATATCATAGTCCTATAAGCACATGAGCTCTAGGATATCATAGTTCCAGAAACACATGAGCTCTAGGATATCATTGTCCTATAAGCACATGAGCTCTAGGATATCATAGTTCCAGAAACACATGAGCTCCAGGAAATCATAGTCCTATAAGCACATGAGCTCTAGGATATCATAGTTCCAGAAACACATGAGCTCTAGGATATCACAGACCTATAAGCACATGAACTCTAGGATATCACAGACCTATAAGCACATGAACTCTAGGATATCATAGTTCCAGAAACACATGAGCTCTAGGATATCATAGTTCCAGAAACACGTGAGCTCTAGGATATCATAGTCCCACAAAAACCTAAACTCTAGGATATCATTGTTCCAGAAACACATGAGCCCTAGGATATCATAGTTATAGAAACACATGAGCACTAGGATATCATATTTCCAGAAACACTAGAGCTCTAGGATATCACATTCCTATAAGCACATGAGCTCTAGGATATCATAGTTCCAGAAACACATGCGCTCTAGGATATCATAGTCCCACAAACACCTGATTTCTAGGATATCATAGTTCCAGAAACACATGAGCTCTAGGATATCACAGTTCCAGAAACAAATGAGCTCTAGCATATCATAGTTCCAGAAACATATGAGCTCTAGGATATCACAGTCCTATAAGCACATGAGCTCTAGGATATCATAGTTCCAGAAACACATGAGCTCTAGGATATCATAGTTCCAGAAACACATGAGCTCCAGGATATCATAGTCCCACAAACACCTGAGCTGTAGGATATCATAATTCCAAAAACACCTGAGCTCTAGGATATCATAATTCCAAAAACACATGAGCTCTAGAATATCATAGTTCCAGAAACACATGAGCTTTAGGATATCATAGTTCCAGAAACACATGAGCTCTAGGATATCGGAGTCCTATAAGCACATGAGCTCTAGGATATCATAGTTCCAGAAACACATGAGCTCTAGGATATCATAGTTCCAGAAACACGGGAGCTCTAGGATATCATAGTCCCACAAACACCTGAGCTCTAGGATATCATAGTTCAGAAACACATGAGCTCTAGGATATCATAGTTCCAGAAACACATTAGCTCTAGAATATCATAGTTCCAGAAACAGATGAGCTCTAGGATATCATAGTTCCTGAAACACATGAGCTCAAGGATATCGTAGTTCCAGAAACACATGAGCTCTAGGATATCATAGTCCTATAAGCACATGAGCTCTAGGATATCATAGCTCTACAGGCACATGAGCTCTAGGATATCCTAGTTCCAGAAACACATGTGCTCTAGGATATCATAGTCCTATAAGCACATGAGCTCTAGGATATCATAGTTGCAGAAACACATGAGCTCTAGGATATCATAGTCCTATAAGCACATGAGCTCCAGGATATCATCGCTCCAGAAACACATGAGCTCTAGGATATTATAGTCCTATAAGCACATGAGCTCTAGGATATCATAGTCCTATAAGCACATGAGCTCTAGGATATCATAGCTCTACAGGCACATGAGCTCTAGGATATCCTAGTTCCAGAAACACATGTGCTCTAGGATATCATAGTCCTATAAGCACATGAGCTCTAGGATATCATAGTTGCAGAAACACATGAGCTCTAGGATATCATAGTCCTATAAGCACATGAGCTCCAGGATATCATCGCTCCAGAAACACATGAGCTCTAGGATATCATAGTCCTATAAGCACATGAGCTCTAGGATATCATAGTCCTATAAGCACATGAGCTCTAGGATATCATTTTTCCAGAAACACATGAGCTCTAGGAAATCATAATCCCACAAACACATGAGGTCTAGGATATCATAGTTCCAGAAACACATGAGCTCTAGGATATCATAGTCCTATAAGCACATGAGCTCTAGGATATCATAGTTCCAGAAACACATGAGCTCTGGGATATCTAAGTCCTATAAGCACATGAGCTCTAGGATATTATAGTCCCACAAACATATGAACTCTATGATATCATAGTCCTATAAGCACATGACCTCTAGGATATCATAGTCCCTCAAAATCCTGAGCCCTAAAATATCATAGTCCCACAAACACATGAGCCCTAGGATATCACAGTCCTATAAGCACATGACCTCTAGGATATCATAGTTCCAGAAACACATGAGCTCTAGGATATCTTAGTCCTATAAGCACATGAGATCTAGAATATCATAGTTCCAGAAACAAATGAGCTATAGGATATCATAGTCCCACAAACACATAAGCGCTAGGATATCATATTCCCACAAACACATGAGCTCTAGGATATCATAGTTCTATAAGTACATGAGCTCTAGGATATCATAGTCCTATAAGCACATGAGTTCTAGGATATCATAGTTCCAGAAACACATGAGCTCTAGGATATCATAGTCCTTTAAGGACATGAGCTCTACGATATCATAGTTCCAGAAACAGATTAGCTCTAGTATATCATAGTCCTATAAGCACATGAGCTCTAGGATATCATAGTTCCAGAAACACATGAGCTCTAGGATATCATAATCCTATAAGCACATGAGCTCTAGGATATCATAGTTCCAGAAAAACATGAGCTCCAGGATATCATAGTCCTATAAGCACATGAGCTCTATATTATAATTCCAGAAACACATGAGCTCTAGGATATCACAGACCTATAAGCACATGAACTCTAGGGTATCATAGTTCCAGAAACACATGAGCTCTAGGATATCATAGTTCCAGAAGCACATGAGCTCTAGGATATCATAGTGACACAAAAACCTGAGCTCTAGGATATCATTGTTCGAGAAACACATGAGCTCTAGGATATCATAGTTCCAGAAACACATGAGCTCTAGGATATCATATTTCCAGAAACACATGAGCTCTAGGATATCACAGTCCTATAAGCACATTAAGCTCTAGAATATCATACTTCCAGAAACACATGCGCTCTAGGATATCATAGTTCCAGAAACACATGAGCTCTAGGATATCATAGTCCCACAAACACCTGAGCTCTAGGACATCATAATTCAAAAAACACCTGAGCTCTAGGATATCATAATTCCAAAAACACATGAGCTCTAGGATATCAAAGTTCCAGAAACACATGAGCTTTAGGATATCATAGTTCCAGAAACACATGAGCTCTAGGATATCGGAGTCCTATAAGCACATGAACTCTAGGATATCATAGTTCCAGAAACACATGAGCTCTAGGATATCATAGTTCCAGAAACACGGGAACTCTAGGATATCATAGTCCCACAAACACCTGAGCTCTAGGATATCATAGTTCAGAAACACATGAGCTCTAGGATATCATAGTTCCAGAAACACATTAGCTCTAGAATATCATAGTTCCAGAAACACATGAGCTCTAGGATATCATAGTTCCTGAAACACATGAGCTCAAGGATATCGTAGTTCCAGAAACACATGAGCTCTAGGATATCATAGTCCTATAAGCACATGAGCTCAAAATAGCATAGTCCCACAAATACTTGAGCTCTAGGATATCATAGCTCCAGAAGCACCTGGGCTCTAGTATATTACAGTCCTATAAGCACATGAGCTTTAGGATATCATAGTCCTATAAGCACATGAGCTCTAGGATATCATAGTCCCACAAACACCGGAGTTCTAGGATATCATAGTTCCAGAAACACGTGAGCTCTAGGATATCATAGTTCCAGAAACACATGAGCTCTAGGATATCATAGTCCTATAAGCACATGAGCTCTAGGATATCATAGTTCCAGAAACACATGAGCTCCAGGATATCATAGTCCTATAAGCACATGAGCTCTAGGATATCATAGTTCCAGAAACACATGAGCTCCAGGATATCATAGTCCTATAAGCACATGAACTCTAGGATATCCTAGTTCCAGAAACACATGAGCTCTAGGATATCATAGTTCCAGAAACACATGAGCTCTAGGGTATCATAGTCCCACAAAAACCTGAGCCTTAGGATATCATTGTTCCAGAAACGCATGAGCTCTAGGATATGATAGTCCTATAAACACATGAGTTCTAGGATATCATAGTTCCAGAAACACATGAGCTCTAGGATATCTCAGTCCTATAAGCACATGACCTCTAGTATATCATAGTCCTATAAACACATGAGCTCTAGGACACCATAGTTGCAGAAACACATGAGTTCTAGGATTTCATAGTCCTATAAACACATGAGCTCTAGGATATCATAGGTCCAGAAACACATGAGTTCTAGGGTATCCAAGTTCCAGAAACACATGAGCTCTAGGATATGATAGTCCTAGAAACACATGAGATCTAGGTTATCATAGTTCCAGAAACACATGAGCTCTAGGATATGAAAGTCCTATAAACACATGAGTTGTAGGATATCATAGTTCCAGAAACACATGAGCTCTAGGATATCATAGTTCCAGAAACACATGAGCTCTAGGATATCATAGTTCCAGAAACACATGAGCTCTAGGATATGATAGTTCTATAAACACATGAGTTCTAGGATATCATAGTTCCAGAAACACATGAGCTCTAGGATATCATAGTTCCGGAAACACATGAGTTCTAGGATATCATAGTTCCAGAAACACATGAGCTTTAGGATATGATAGTCCTATAAGCACATGAGTTCTGGGATATCATAGTCCTATAAACACTTGAGCGCTAGGATATCATAGTTCCAGAAAAACATGAGTTATAGGATATCATAGTTCCAGAAACACATGAGCTCTAGTATATGATAGACCTATAAACACATGAGTTCTAGGATATCATATTTCCAGAAACACATAAGTTCTAGGATATCATAGTCCTATAAACACATGAGCTCTAGGATATCATAGTTCTAGAAACACATGAGTTCTAGGATATCATAGTTCCAACAACACATGAGCTCTAGGATTTGATAGTCCTATAAACATATGAGTTCTAGGATATCATAGTTCCAGAAACACATTAGCTCTAGGATATCATACTTCCAGAAGCACATGCGTTCTAGGATATCATAGTTCCAGAAACACATGAACTCTAGGATGTGATAGTCCTATAAGCACATGAGTTCTAGGATATCATAGTCCTATAAACACATGAGCTCTAGGATATCATAGTCCCACAAACACATAAGCGCTAGGATATCATATTCCCACAAACACATGAGCTCTAGGATATCATAGTTCTATAAGTACATGAGCTCTAGGATATCATAGTCCTATAAGCACATGAGCTCTAGGATATCATAGTTCCAGAAACACATGAGCTCTAGGATATCATAGTCCTTTAAGGATATGAGCTCTAGGATATAATAGTTCCGGAAACAGATTAGCTCTAGTATATCATAATCCTATAAGCACATGAGCTCTAGGATATCATAGTTCCAGAAACACATGAGCTCCAGGATATCATAGTCCTATAAGCACATGAGCTCTAGGATATCATAATTCCAGAAACACATGAGCTCTAGGATATCACAGACCTATAAGCACATGAACTCTAGGGTATCATAGTTCCAGAAACACATGAGCTCTAGGATATCATATTTCCAGAAACACATGAGCTCTAGGATATCACAGTCCTATAAGCACATTAAGCTCTAGAATATCATACTTCCAGAAACACATGCGCTCTAGGATATCATAGTCCCACAAACACCTGATCTCTAGGATATCATAGTTCCAGAAACACATGAGCTCTAGGATATCACAGTTCCAGAAACACATGAGCTCTTGCATATCATAGTTCCAGAAACATATGAGCTCTAGGATTTCATAGTCCTATAAGCACATGAGCTCTAGGATATCATAGTACCAGAAACACGTTAGTTCTAGGATATCATAGTTCCAGACATACATGAGCTCTAGGATATCACAGTCCCACAAACACCTGAGGTCTAGGATATCATAGTTCAGAAACACATGAGCTCTAGGATATCATAGTTCCAGAAACACATGAACTCTAGAATATCATAGTTCCAGAAACACATGAGCTCTAGGATATCATAGTTCCTGAAACACATGAGCTCAAAGATATCGTAGTTCCAGAAACACATGAGCTCTAGGATATCGTAGTCCTAGAAGCACATGAGCTCTAGAATATCATAGTCCCACAAACACTTGAGCTCTAGGATATCATAGTCCCACAAACACCTGAGCTCTAGGATATCATAGTTCCAGAAACACATGAGCTCTAGGATATCATAGTCCTATAAGCACATGAGCTCTAGGATATCATAGTTCCAGAAACACATGAGCTCTAGGATATCATTGTCCTATAAGCACATGAGCTCTAGGATATCATAGTTCCAGAAACACATGAGCTCCAGGAAATCATAGTCCTATAAGCACATGAGCTCTAGGATATCATAGTTCCAGAAACACATGAGCTCTAGGATATCACAGACCTATAAGCACATGAACTCTAGGATATCACAGACCTATAAGCACATGAACTCTAGGATATCATAGTTCCAGAAACACATGAGCTCTAGGATATCATAGTTCCAGAAACACGTGAGCTCTAGGATATCATAGTCCCACAAAAACCTAAACTCTAGGATATCATTGTTCCAGAAACACATGAGCCCTAGGATATCATAGTTATAGAAACACATGAGCACTAGGATATCATATTTCCAGAAACACATGAGCTCTAGGATATCACAGTCCTATAAGCACATGAGCTCTAGGATATCATAGTTCCAGAAACACATGCGCTCTAGGATATCATAGTCCCACAAACACCTGATCTCTAGGATATCATAGTTCCAGAAACACATGAGCTCTAGGATATCACAGTTCCAGAAACAAATGAGCTCTAGCATATCATAGTTCCAGAAACATATGAGCTCTAGGATATCACAGTCCTATAAGCACATGAGCTCTAGGATATCATAGTTTCAGAAACACATGAGCTCTAGGATATCATAGTTCCAGAAACACATGAGCTCCAGGATATCATAGTCCCACAAACACCTGAGCTCTAGGATATCATAATTCCAAAAACACCTGAGCTCTAGGATATCATAATTCCAAAAACACATGAGCTCTAGAATATCATAGTTCCAGAAACACATGAGCTTTAGGATATCATAGTTCCAGAAACACATGAGCTCTAGGATATCGGAGTCCTATAAGCACATGAGCTCTAGGATATCATAGTTCCAGAAACACATGAGCTCTAGGATATCATAGTTCCAGAAACACGGGAGCTCTAGGATATCATAGTCCCACAAACACCTGAGCTCTAGGATATCATAGTTCAGAAACACATGAGCTCTAGGATATCATAGTTCCAGAAACACATTAGCTCTAGAATATTATAGTTCCAGAAACAGATGAGCTCTAGGATATCATAGTTCCTGAAACACATGAGCTCAAGGATATCGTAGTTCCAGAAACACATGAGCTCTAGGATATCATAGTCCTATAAGCACATGAGCTCTAGAATAGCATAGTCCCACAAATACTTGAGCTCTAGGATATCATAGCTCCAGAAGCACCTGGGCTCTAGTATATTACAGTGCTATAAGCACATGAGCTTTAGGATATCATAGTCCTATAAGCACATGAGCTCTAGGATATCATAGTCCCACAAACACCGGAGCTCTAGGATATCATAGTTCCAGAAACACGTGAGCTCTAGGATATCATAGTTCCAGAAACACATGAGCTCTAGGATATCATAGTCTTATAAGCACATGAGCTCTAGGATATCATAGTTCCAGAAACACATGAGCTCCAGGATATCATAGTCCTATAAGCACATGAGCTCTAGGATATCATAGTTCCAGAAACACATGAGCTCCAGGATATCATAGTCCTATAAGCACATGAACTCTAGGATATCCTAGTTCCAGAAACACATGAACTCTAGGATATCATAGTTCCAGAAACACATGAGCTCTAGGGTATCATAGTCCCACAAAAACCTGAGCCTTAGGATATCATTGTTCCTGAAACGCATGAGCTCTAGGATATGATAGTCCTATAAACACATGAGTTCTAGGATATCATAGTTCCAGAAACACATGAGCTCTAGGATATCTCAGTCCTATAAGCACATGACCTCTAGGATATCATAGTCCTATAAACACATGAGCTCTAGGACGCCATAGTTGCAGAAACACATGAGTTCTAGGATTTCATAGTCCTATAAACACATGAGCTCTAGGATATCATAGGTCCAGAAACACATGAGTTCTAGGGTATCCAAGTTCCAGAAACACATGAGCTCTAGGATATGATAGTCCTAGAAACACATGAGATCTAGGTTATCATAGTTCCAGAAACACATGAGCTCTAGGATATGAAAGTCCTATAAACACATGAGTTGTAGGATATCATAGTTCCAGAAACACATGAGCTCTAGGATATCATAGTTCCAGAAACACATGAGCTCTAGGATATCATAGTTCCAGAAACACATGAGCTCTAGGATATGATAGTTCTATAAACACATGAGTTCTAGGATATCATAGTTCCAGAAACACATGAGCTCTAGGATATCATAGTTCCGGAAACACATGAGTTCTAGGATATCACAGTTCCAGAAACACATGAGCTTTAGGATATGATAGTCCTATAAGCACATGAGTTCTAGGATATCATAGTCCTATAAACACTTGAGCGCTAGGATATCATAGTTCCAGAAAAACATGAGTTCTAGGATATCATAGTTCCAGAAACACATGAGCTCTAGTATATGATAGACCTATAAACACATGAGTTCTAGGATATCATAGTTCCAGAAACACATAAGTTCTAGGATATCATACTCCTATAAACACATGAGCTCTAGGATATCATAGTTCTAGAAACACATGAGTTCTAGGATATCATAGTTCCAGAAACACATGAGCTCTAGGATTTGATAGTCCTATAAACATATGAGTTCTAGGATATCATAGTTCCAGAAACACATGAGCTCTAGGATGTGATAGTCCTATAAGCACATGAGTTCTAGGATATCATAGTCCTATAAACACATGAGCTCTAGGATATCATAGTTCCAGAAACACATGAGCTCTAGGATATCATAGCTCCAGATACACATGAGTTCTAGTATATCATAGTCCTATAAACTCTAGAGTTCTAGGATATCATAGTTCCAGAAACACATAATTTCTAGGATATCATAGTTCCAGAAACACATGAGCTCTAGGATAAGATAGTTCTATAAACACATGAGCTCTAGGATATCATAGTTGCAGAAACACATGAGCTGTAGGATATGATAGTCCTATAAACACATGAGTTCTAGTATATCATAGTTCCAGAAACACATGAGTTCTAGGATATCACAGTCCTATAAGCACATGAGTTCTAGGATATCATTGTCCTATAAACACATGAGCTCTAGGATATCAATGTTCCAGAAACACATGAGCTGTAGGATATCACAGGCCTATAAGCACATGAGTTCTAGGATATCATAGTCCTATAAACACATGAGGTCTAGGATATGATAGTGCTATAAACACATGAGCTCTAGGATATGATAGTCCTATAATCACCGAGCTCTAGGATATCATAGTCCTATAAACATATGAGCTCTAGGATATGATAGTCCTATAAACACATGAGCTCTAGGATATCATAGTCCTATAAACACATGAGCTCTAGGATATGATAGTCCTATAAACACATGAGCTCTAGTATATGATATTCCACAAACACCTGAGGCTCTAGGATATCATAGGCCTATAAACACCTGAGGATCCCATAGACCCACTAACACCTAAGGCTGTAAGATATCATAGTCCTACAAATACCTGAGGCTGTAAGATAGCCTAGTCCCACAAATACCTGAGGTTGTAGGATATCATAGTCCTATAAGCACCTGAGGCTCTAGGATATCATAGTCCACAAACACCTTAGGCTGTAGGATATCATAGTCCACAAACATCTGAGTTCTAGGATATCATAGTCCCACAAACACCTGAGGCTGTAAGATATCATAGTCCCACAAATATCTGAGGCTGTAGGATATCATAGTCCCACAAACACCTGAGGCTCTAGGATATCATAGTCCTATAAACACCTGAGGATCCCTATGACCCACTAACACCTAAGGCTGTAAGATATCATAGTCCCACAAATACCTGAGGCTGTAAGATATCATAGTCCCACAAATACCTGAGGCTGTAGGATATCATAGTTCACAAACACCTGAGCTCTAGGATATCAGAGTCCCAGAAACACCTGAGGCTGCAAGATATCATAGTCCCAGAAATACCTGACGCTGTGGGATATCATAGTCCCACAAACACCTGAGGCTGTAGGATATCATAGTCCCACAAACACCTGAGGCTCTAGGATATCATAGTCCTATAAACACCTGCGGATATATTGACCCACTAACACCTAAGGCTATAAGATATCATAGTCCCACAAATACCTGAGGCTGTAGGATATCATAGTCCTATAAACACCTGAGGATACCATAGACCCACTAACACCTAAGGCTGTAAGATATCATAGTCCCACAAACACCTGAGGCTCTAGGATATCATAGTCCTATCAACACCTGAGGATACCACAGACCCACTTATACCTAAGGCTGTAAGATATCATAGTCCCACAAATACCTGAGGCTGTAGGATATCATAGTCCACAAACACCTGAGCTCTAGGATATCATAGTCCCACAAACACCTGAGGCTGTAAGATATCATGGACCCACAAATACCTGAGGCTGTAGGATATCAGAGTCCCACAAACACCTGAGGCTCTAGGATATCATAGTCCTATAAACACCTGAGGATCTAGGATATCATAGTCCACAAACACCTGAGGCTCTAGGATATCATAGTCCTATAAACATCTGAGACTCTAGGATATCATAGTCCTATAAACACCTGTGCTGTAGGATATGATATTCCACAAACACCTGAGGCTCTAGGATATCATAGTCCTATAAACACCTGAGGCTCTAGGATATCATAGTCCTATAAACACCTGAGGCTCTAGGATATCATAGTCCTATAAACACCTGAGGCTCTAGGATATCATAGTCCTATAAACACCTGAGGCTCTAGGATATGATATTCCACAAACACCTGAGGCTCTAGGATATCATAGTCCTATAAACACCTGAGGCTCTAGGATATCATAGTCCTATAAACACCTGAGACTCTAGGATATCATAGTCCTATAAACACCTGAGGCTCTAGGATATGATATTCCACAAACACCTGAGGCTCTAGGATATCATAGTCCTATAAACACCTGAGGCTCTAGGATATCATAGTCCTATAAACACCTGAGACTCTAGGATATCGTAGTCCTATAAACACCTGAGGCTGTAGGATATGATATTCCACAAACACCTGAGGCTCTAGGATATGATATTCCATAAACAGCTGAGGCTCTTGGATATCATAGTCCTATAAACACCTGAGGCTCTAGGATATCATAGTTCTATAAACACCTGAGACTCTAGGATATCATACTCCTATAAACACCTGAGGCTGTAGGATATGATATTCCACAAACACCTGAGGCTCTAGGATATCATAGTCCTATAAAGACCTGAGGCTCTAGGATATCATATTCCTATAAACACCTGAGACTCTAGGATATCATAGTCCTATAAACACCTGAGCTGTAGGATATGATATTCCACAAACACCTGAGGCTCTAGGATATGATAGTCCACAAACACCTGAGGATCTAGGATATCATAGTCCTATAAACACCTGAGACTCTAGGATATCATAGTCCTATAAACACCTGTGCTGTAGGATATGATATTCCACAAACACCTGAGGCTCTAGGATATCATAGTCCTATAAACACCTGAGGCTCTAGGATATCATAGTCCTATAAACACCTGAGGCTCTAGGATATCATAGTCCTATAAACACCTGAGGCTCTAGGATATGATATTCCACAAACACCTGAGGCTCTAGGATATCATAGTCCTATAAACACCTGAGGCTCTAGGATATCATAGTCCTATAAACACCTGAGACTCTAGGATATCATAGTCCTATAAACACCTGAGGCTGTAGGATATGATATTCCACAAACACCTGAGTCTCTAGGATATGATATTCCATAAACACCAGAGGCTCTAGGATATGATATTCCATAAACACCTGAGGCTCTTGGATATCATAGTCCTATAAACACCTCAGGCTCTAGGATATCATAGTTCTATAAACACCTGAGACTCTAGGATATCATACTCCTATAAACACCTGAGGCTGTAGGATATGATATTCCACAAACACCTGAGGCTCTAGGATATCATAGTCCTATAAACATCTGAGGCTCTAGGATATCATAGTCCTATAAACACCTGAGACTCTAGGACATCATAGTCCTATAAACACCTGAGCTGTAGGATATGATATTCCACAAACACCTGAGGCTCTAGGATATCATAGTCCTATAAGCACATGAGCTCTAAGATATCACAGTCCTATAAGCATATGAGCTCTAGGATATCATAGTCTTATAAGCACATGAGTCTAGGATATCACAGTTCTATTAGCACATGAGCTCTAGGATGTCATAGTCCTATAAGCACATGAGCTCTTGGATATCATAGTCCTATAAGCACAAGAGCTCTAGGATATCATAGTCCTATAAGCACATGAGCTCTAGGATAACACAGTCCTATAAGCACATGAGCTCTAGGATATCACAGTCCTATAAGCACATGAGCTCTAGGATATCATAGTCCCACAAACACCTGAGCTCTAGGATATCTTAGTTCCAGAAACATATGAACTTTAGGATATTACAGTCCTATAAGCACATGAGCTCTAGGATATCACTATCCTATAAGCACATGAGCTCTAGGATATCACAATCCTATAAGCACATGATCTCTAGGATATCACAGTCCTATAAGCACATGAGCTCTAGGATATCACAGTCCTATAAGCACCTGAGCTCTAGGAATCACAGTCCTATAAACACATGAGCTCCAGGATATCACAGTCCTATAAGCACATGAGCTCTAGGATATCACAGTGCTATAAACACATGAGCTCTAGGATATCACAGTCCTATAAGCACATGAGCTCTAGGATATCATAGTCTTATAAGCACATGAGCTCTAGGAAATCATAGTCCTATAAACACACGATCTCTAGGATATCACAGTCCAATAAGCACATGAGCTCTAGGATATCACAGTCCTATAAACACATGAGGTCTAGGATATCACAGTGCTATAAGCACATGAGCTCAAGGATATCACAGTCCTATAAGCTCTAGGATATCATAGTCCCACAAACACCTGATCTCTAGGATATCATAGTCCCATACACACATGAGCTCTAGGATATCACAGTCCTATAAGCACATGAGCTCTAGGATATCATAGTCCTATAAGCACATGAGCTCTAGGATAACATAGATCCAGCAACACATGAGCTCTAGGATATCACAGTCCTATAAGCACATGAGCTCTAGGGTATCATAGTTACAGGAACACCTGAGCTCTAGGATATCACAGTCCTATAAGCACATGAGCTCTAGGAAATCATAGTTCTAGAAACACCTGAGCTCTAGGATATCACAGTCCTATAAGCACATGAGCTCTAGGATATCATAGTTCCAGAAACACCTGTGCTCTAGGATAGCATAGTCCTATAAGCACATGAGCTCTAGGATATCATAGTTCCAGAAACACCTGTGCTCTAGGATAGCATAGTCCTATAAGCAGATGAGCTCTAGGACATCATAGTTCCAGAAACATCTGAGCTCTAGGATATCACAGTCCTATAAACACATGAGCTCTAGGATATCATATTCCCACAAACACATGATATCTAGGATATCACAGTCCTATAAGCACATGAGCTCTAGGATATCATAGTCCCACAAACACCTGAACTCTAGGATATCATAGTTCCAGAAACACCTGAGCTCTAGGATATCACAGTTCTATAAGCACATGAGCTCTAGGATATCACAGTCCTATAAGCACATGAGCTCTGGGATATCACAGTCCTATAAGCACATGAGCTCTAGGATATCACAGTCCTATAAGCACATGAGCTCTAGGATATCATAGTTCCAGAAACACTTGAGATATAGGATATCATAGTACCAGAAACACATGTGCTCTAGGATATCCCAGTCCTATAAGCACATGAGCTCTAGCATATCACAGTCCTACAAGCACATGAGCTTTAGGATATCACGGTCCTATAAGCACATGAGCTTTAGGATATCATGGTCCCACAAACACATGAGCTCTAGGATATCACAGTCCTATAAACACATGAGCTCTAGAATATCACAGTCCTATAAGCACATGAGCTCTAGGTTATCATAGTCCCACAAACACCTGAGCTCTAGGATATCATAGTCCCACAAACACATGAGCTCTAGGATATCCCAGCCCTATAAGCACATGAGCTCTACCATATCACAGTCCTATAAGCACATGAGCTCTAGGATATCGCAGTCCTATAAGCACATGAGCTCTAGGATATCACAGTCCTATGAGCACATGAGCTCTAGGATATCACAGTCCTATAAAACTCTGAGCTCTAGGATATCACTGTCCTATAAGCACATGAGCTCTAGGATATCGCAGTCCCATAAGCACCTGAGCTCTAGGATATCACAGTCCTGTAAGCACATGAGCTCTAGGATATCATAGTCCTATAAGCACATGAGCTCTAGGATATCATAGTTATATAAGCACATGAGCTCTTAGATATCATAATTCCAGAAACACATGAGCTCTAGGATATCATAGTCCCACAAACACCTGAGCTCTAGGATATCACAGTCCTATAAGCACATGAGCTCTAGGATATCATAGTCCTAAAAGCACATGAGCTCTAGGATATCATAGTTCCAGAAACACATGAGCTATAGGATATCATAGTCCTATAAGCACATGAGCTCTAGGATATCATAGTTCCAGAAACACATGAGCTCTATGATATCATAGTCCTATAAGCACATGAGCTCTAGGATATCATAGTCCTATAAACACATGAGCTCTAGGATATCATAGTCCTATAAACACATGAGTTCTAGGATATCATAGTCCTATAAACACATGAGCTCTAGGATATCATAGTCCTATTAACACATGAGCTCTAGGATAACATAGTGCTATAAACACATGAGCTCTAGGATATCATAGTCCTATAAGCACATGAGCTCTAGGATATCATATTCCTATAAACACATGGGCTCTAAGATATCATAGTTCCAGAAACACATGAGCCCTATGATATCATAGTTCTATAGGCACATGAGCTCTAGAATATCATAGTCCTATAAACACATGAGTTCTAGGAGATCGTAGTCCTATAAACACATAAGCTCTATGATATCATAGTGCTATAAACACAAGCGCTCTAGGATATCATAGTCCTATAAGCACATGAGCTCTAGGATATTATAGTCCTATAAGCACATGAGCTCTAGGATTACATAGTTCCAGAAACACATGAGCTCTAGGATATCATAGCCCTCTAAGCACATGAGCTCTAGGATATTATAGTTCCAGAAACACATGAGCTCTAGGATATCATAGTTCTATAAGCACATGAGCTCTAGGATATCATAGTCCTATAAGCACATGTGCTCTAGGATATCATAGTCCTATAAGCACATGAGCTCTAGCATATCATAGGCCTATAAACACATGATCAATAGGATATCATAGTCCTATAAGCACATGAGCTCTAGGATATCATAGTCCTATAAGCACATGAGCTCTAGGATATCATAGTTCTACAGGCACATGAGCTCTAGGATATCCTAGTTCCAGAAACACATGTGCTCTAGGATATCATAGACCTATAAGCACATGAGCTCTAGGATATCATAGTTGCAGAAACACATGAGCTCTAGGATATCATAGTCCTATAAGCACATGAGCTCTAGGATATCATCGCTCCAGAAACACATGAGCTCTAGGATATCATAGTCCTATAAGCACATGAGCACTAGGATATCATAGTCCTATAAGCACATGAGCTCTAGGATATCATTTTTCCAGAAACACATGAGCTCTAGGAAATCATAATCCCACAAACACATGAGGTCTAGGATATCATAGTTCCAGAAACACATGAGCTCTAGGATATCATAGTCCTATAAGCACATGAGCTCAAGGATATCATAGTTCCAGAAACACATGAGCTCTGGGATATCTAAGTCCTATAAGCACATGAGCTCTAGGATATTATAGTCCCACAAACATATGAACTCTAGGATATCATAGTCCTATAAGCACATGACCTCTAGGATATCATAGTCCCTCAAAATCCTGAGCCCTAAAATATCATAGTCCCACAAACACATGAGCTCTAGGATATCACAGTCCTATAAGCACATGACCTCTAGGATATCATAGTTCCAGAAACACATGAGCTCTAGGATATCTTAGTCCTATAAGCACATGAGATCTAGAATATCATAGTTCCAGAAACAGATTAGCTCTAGTATATCATAGTCCTATAAGCACATGAGCTCTAGGATATCATAGTTCCAGAAACACATGAGCTCTAGGATATCATAATCCTATAAGCACATGAGCTCTAGGATATCATAGTTCCAGAAACACATGAGCTCCAGGATATCATAGTCCTATAAGCACATGAGCTCTAGGATATAATTCCAGAAACACATGAGCTCTAGGATATCACAGACCTATAAGCACATGAACTCTAGGGTATCATAGTTCCAGAAACACATGAGCTCTAGGATATCATAGTTCCAGAAGCACATGAGCTCTAGGATATCATAGTGACACAAAAACCTGAGCTCTAGGATATCATTGTTCGAGAAACACATGAGCTCTAGGATATCATAGTTCCAGAAACACATGAGCTCTAGGATATCATATTTCCAGAAACACATGAGCTCTAGGATATCACAGTCCTATAAGCACATTAAGCTCTAGAATATCATACTTCCAGAATCACATGCGCTCTAGGATATCATAGTCCCACAAACACCTGATCTCTAGGATATCATAGTTCCAGAAACACATGAGCTCTAGGATATCACAGTTCCAGAAACACATGAGCTCTAGCATATCATAGTTCCAGAAACATATGAGCTCTAGGATTTCACAGTCCTATAAGCACATGAGCTCTAGGATATCATAGTACCAGAAACACGTTAGTTCTAGGATATCATAGTTCCAGACATACATGAGCTCTAGGATATCACAGTCCCACAAACACCTGAGGTCTAGGATATCATAGTTCAGAAACACATGAGCTCTAGGATATCATAGTTCCAGAAACACATGAACTCTAGAATATCATAGTTCCAGAAACACATGAGCTCTAGCATATCATAGTTCCTGAAACACATGAGCTCAAAGATATCGTAGTTCCAGAAACACATGAGCTCTAGGATATCGTAGTCCTAGAAGCACATGAGCTCTAGAATATCATAGTCCCACAAACACTTGAGCTCTAGGATATCATAGTCCCACAAACACCTGAGCTCTAGGATATCATAGTTCCAGAAACACATGAGCTCTAGGATATCATAGTCCTATAAGCACATGAGCTCTAGGATATCATAGTTCCAGAAACACATGAGCTCTAGGATATCATTGTCCTATAAGCACATGAGCTCTAGGATATCATAGTTCTAGAAACACATGAGCTCCAGGAAATCATAGTCCTATAAGCACATGAGCTCTAGGATATCATAGTTCCAGAAACACATGAGCTCTAGGATATCACAGACCTATAAGCACATGAACTCTAGGATATCACAGACCTATAAGCACATGAACTCTAGGATATCATAGTTCCAGAAACACATGAGCTCTAGGATATCATAGTTCCAGAAACACGTGAACTCTAGGATATCATAGTCCCACAAAAACCTAAACTCTAGGATATCATTGTTCCAGAAACACATGAGCCCTAGGATATCATAGTTATAGAAACACATGAGCACTAGGATATCATATTTCCAGAAACACATAAGCTCTAGGATATCACAGTCCTATAAGCACATGAGCTCTAGGATATCATAGTTCCAGAAACACATGCGCTCTAGGATATCATAGTCCCACAAACACCTGATCTCTAGGATATCATAGTTCCAGAAACACATGAGCTCTAGGATATCACAGTTCCAGAAACAAATGAGCTCTAGCATATCATAGTTCCAGAAACATATGAGCTCTAGGATATCACAGTCCTATAAGCACATGAGCTCTAGGATATTATAGTTCCAGAAACACATGAGCTCTAGGATATCATAGTTCCAGAAACACATGCGCTCTAGGATATCATAGTCCCACAAACACCTGAGCTCTAGGATATCATAATTCCAAAAACACCTGAGCTCTAGGATATCATAATTCCAAAAACACATGAGCTCTAGGATATCATAGTTCCAGAAACACATGAGCTTTAGGATATCATAGTTCCAGAAACACATGAGCTCTAGGATATCGGAGTCTTATAAGCACATGAGCTCTAGGATATCATAGTTCCAGAAACACATGAGTTCTAGGATATCATAGTTCCAGAAACACGGGAGCTCTAGGATATCATAGTCCCACAAACACCTGAGCTCTAGGATATCATAGTTCAGAAACACATGAGCTCTAGGATATCATTGTTCCAGAAACAATTTGGTTTTGGAAGATCATAGTTCCAGAAACACATGAGCTCTAGGATATCATAGTTCCTGAAACACATGAGCTCAAGGATATCGTAGTTCCAGAAACACATGAGCTCTAGGATATCATAGTCCTATAAGCACATGAGCTCTAGAATAGCATAGTCCCACAAATACTTGAGCTCTAGGATATCATAGCTCCAGAAGCACCTGGGCTCTAGTATATTACAGTCCTATAAGCACATGAGCTTTAGGATATCATAGTCCTATAAGCACATGAGCTCTAGGATATCATAGTCCCACAAACACCGGAGCTCTAGGATATCATAGTTCCAGAAACACGTGAGCTCTAGGATATCATAGTTCCAGAAACACATGAGCTCTAGGATATCATAGTCCTATAAGCACATGAGCTCTAGGATATCATAGTTCCAATAACACATGAGCTCCAGGATATCATAGTCCTATAAGCACATGAGCTCTAGGATATCATAGTTCCAGAAACACATGAGCTCCAGGATATCATAGTCCTATAAGCACATGAACTCTAGGATATCCTAGTTCCAGAAACACATGAACTCTAGGATATCATAGTTCCAGAAACACATGAGCTCTAGGGTATCATAGTCCCACAAAAACCTGAGCCTTAGGATATCATTGTTCCAGAAACGCATGAGCTCTAAGGTATGATAGTCCTATAAACATATGAGTTCTAGGACACCATAGTTGCAGAAACACATGAGTTCTAGGATTTCATAGTCCTATAAACACATAAGCTCTAGGATATCATAGGTCCAGAAAAACATGAGTTCTAGGGTATCCAAGTTCCAGAAACACATGAGCTCTAGGATATGATAGTCCTAGAAACACATGAGATCTAGGTTATCATAGTTCCAGAAACACATGAGCTCTAGGATATGAAAGTCCTATAAACACTTGAGTTGTAGTATATCATAGTTCCAGAAACACATGAGCTCTAGGATATCATAGTTCCAGAAACACATGAGCTCTAGGATATCATAGTTCCAGAAACACATGAGCTCTAGGATATGATAGTTCTATAAACACATGAGCTCTAGGATATCATAGTTCCGGAAACACATGAGTTCTAGGATATCATAGTTCCAGAAACACATGAGCTTTAGGATATGATAGTCCTATAAGCACATGAGTTCTAGGATATCATAGTCCTATAAACACGTAGCGCTAGGATATCATAGTTCCAGAAAAACATGAGTTCTAGGATATCATAGTTCCAGAAACACATGAGCTCTAGTATATGATAGACCTATAAACACATGAGTTCTAGGATATCATAGTTCCAGAAACACATAAGTTCTAGGATATCATAGTCCTATAAACACATGAGCTCTAGGATATCATAGTTCTAGAAACACATGAGTTCTAGGATATCATAGTTCCAGAAACACATGAGCTCTAGGATTTGATAGTCCTATAAACATATGAGTTCTAGGATATCATAGTTCCAGTAACACATGAGCTCTAGGATATCATACTTCCAGAAGCACATGCGTTCTAGGATATCATAGTTCCAGAAACACATGAGCTCTAGGATGTGATAGTCCTATAAGCACATGAGTTCTAGGATATCATAGTCCTATAAACACATGAGCTCTAGGATATCATAGTTCCAGAAACACATGAGCTCTAGGATATCATAGTTCGAGATACACATGAGTTCTAGGATATCATAGTCCTATAAACTCTAGAGTTCTAGGATATCATAGTTCCAGAAACACATAATTTCTAGGATATCATAGTTCAAGAAACACATGAGCTCTAGGATAAGATAGTTCTATAAACACATGAGCTCTAGGATATCATAGTTGCAGAAACACATGAGCTGTAGGATATGATAGTCCTATAAACACATGAGTTCTAGTATATCATAGTTCCAGAAACACATGAGTTCTAGGATATCACAGTCCTATAAGCACATGAGCTCTAGGATATGATAGTGCTATAAACACATGACCTCTAGGATATGATAGTCCTATAATCACCGAGCTCTAGGATATCATAGTCCTATAAACATATGAGCTCTAGGATATGATAGTCCTATAAACACATGAGCTCTAGGATATCATAGTCCTATAAACACATGAGCTCTAGGATATGATAGTCCTATAAACACATGAGCTCTAGTATATGATATTCCACAAACACCTGAGGCTCTAGGATATCATAGGCCTATAAACACCTGAGGATCCCATAGACCCACTAACACCTAAGGCTGTAAGATATCATAGTCCTACAAATACCTGAGGCTGTAAGATAGCCTAGTCCCACAAATGCCTGAGGCTGTAGGATATCATAGTCCTATAAGCACCTGAGGCTCTAGGATATCATAGTCCACAAACACCTTAGGCTGTAGGATATCATAGTCCACAAACATCTGAGTTCTAGGATATCATAGTCCCACAAACACCTGAGGCTGTAAGATATCATAGTCCCACAAATATCTGAGGCTGTAGGATATCATAGTCCCACAAACACCTGAGGCTCTAGGATATCATAGTCCTATAAACACCTGAGGATCCCTATGACCCACTAACACCTAAGGCTGTAAGATATCATAGTCCCACAAATACCTGAAGCTGTAAGATATCATAGTCCCACAAATACCTAAGGCTGTAGGATATCATAGTTCACAAACACTTTGAGCTCTAGGATATCATAGTCCCAGAAACACCTGAGGCTGCAAGATATCATAGTCCCACAAATACCTGAGGCTGTAGGATATCATAGTCCCACAAACACCTGAGGCTGTAGGATATCATAGTCCCACAAACACCTGAGGCTCTAGGATATCATAGTCCTATAAACACCTGCGGATACATTGACCCACTAACACCTAAGGCTATAAGATATCATAGTCCCACAAATACCTGAGGCTGTAGGATATCATAGTCCTATAAACACCTGAGGATACCATAGACCCACTAACATCTAAGGCTGTAAGATATCATAGTCCCACAAACACCTGAGGCTCTAGGATATCATAGTCCTATCAACACCTGAGGATACCACAGACCCACTTATACCTAAGGCTGTAAGATATCATAGTCCCACAAATACCTGAGGCTGTAGGATATCATAGTCCACAAACACCTGAGCTCTAGGATATCATAGTCCCACAAACACCTGAGGCTGTAAGATATCATAGATCCACAAATACCTGAGGCTGTAGGATATCAGCGTCCCACAAACACCTGAGGCTCTAGGATATCATAGTCCTATAAACACCTGAGGCTCTAGGATATCATAGTCCACAAACACCTGAGGCTCTAGGATATCATAGACCTATAAACATCTGAGACTCTAGGATATCATAGTCCTATAAACACCTGTGCTGTAGGATATGATATTCCACAAACACCTGAGGCTCTAGGATATCATAGTCCTATAAACACCTGAGGCTCTAGAATATCATAGTCCTATAAACACCTGAGGCTCTAGGATATGATATTCCACAAACACCTGAGGCTCTAGGATATCATAGTCCTATAAACACCTGAGGCTCTAGGATATCATAGTCCTATAAACACCTGAGACTCTAGGATATCATAGTCCTATAAACACCTGAGGCTGTAGGATATGATATTCCACAAACACCTGAGGCTCTAGAATATGATATTCCATAAACACCTGAGGCTCTAGGATATGATATTCCATAAACACCTGAGGCTCTTGGATATCATAGTCCTATAAACACCTGAGGCTCTAGGATATCATAGTTCTATAAACACCTGAGACTCTAGGATATCATACTCCTATAAACACCTGAGGCTGTAGGATATGATATTCCACAAACACCTGAGGCTCTAGGATATCATAGTCCTATAAACACCTGAGGCTCTAGGATATCATATTCCTATAAACACCTGAGACTCTAGGATATCATAGTCCTATAAACACCTGAGCTGTAGGATATGATATTCCACAAACACCTGAGGCTCTAGGATATGATAGTCCACAAACACATGAGGCTCTAGGATATCATAGTCCTATAAACACCTGAGACTCTAGGATATCATAGTCCTATAAACACCTGTGCTGTAGGATATGATATTCCACAAACACCTGAGGCTCTAGGATATCATAGTCCTATAAACACCTGAGGCTCTAGGATATCATAGTCCTATAAACACCTGAGGCTGTGGATATGATATTCCACAAACACCTGAGGCTCTAGGATATCATAGTCCTATAAACACCTGAGGCTCTAGGATATCATAGTCCTATAAACACCTGAGACTCAAGGATATCATAGTCCTATAAACACCTGAGGCTGTAGGATATGATATTCCACAAACACCTGAGTCTCTAGGATATGATATTCCATAAACACCAGAGGCTCTAGGATATGATATTCCATAAACACCTGAGGCTCTTGGATATCATAGTCTTATAAACACCTCAGGCTCTAGGATATCATAGTTCTATAAACACCTGAGACTCTAGGATATCTTACTCCTATAAACACCTGAGGCTGTAGGATATGATATTCCACAAACACCTGAGGCTCTAGGATATCATAGTCCTATAAACATCTGAGGCTCTAGGATATCATAGTCCTATAAACACCTGAGACTCTAGGACATCATAGTCCTATAAACACCTGAGCTGTAGGATATGATATTCCACAAACACCTGAGGCTCTAGGATATCATAGTCCTATAAACACCTGAGGCTCTAGGATATCATAGTCCTATAAACACCTGAGGCTCTAGGATATCATAGTCCTATAAACACCTGAGGCTCTAGGATATCATAGTCTACAAACACCTGAGGCTCTAGGATATCTTAGTCCTCAAACACCTGAGTGTCTAGGATATCATAGTCCTATAAACACCTAAGGCTCTAGGATATTATAGTCCACAAACACCTGAGGCTGTAGGATATGATATTCCACAAACACCTGAGGCTCTAGTATATCATAGTCCTATAAACACCTGAGACTCTAGGATATCATAGTCCTATAAACACCTGAGCTGTAGGATATGATATTCCACAAACACCTGAGGCTCTAGGATATCATAGTCCTATAAACACCTGAGGCTCTAGGATATCATATTCCACAAACACCTGAGGCTGTAGGATATCATATTCCACAAACACCTGAGGCTCTAGGATATCATATTACACAAACACCTGAGGCTGTAGGATATCATAGTCCACAAACACCTGAGGCTGTAGGATATGACATTCCACAAACACCTGAGGCTCTAGGATTTCATAGTCCACAAACACCTGAGGCTGTAGGTTATGATATTCCACAAACTCCTGAGGCTCTAGGATATCGTAGTCCTATAAACACCTGAGGATCCCATAGACCCACTAACACCTAAGGCTGTAAGATATCATAGTCCCACAAATACCTGAGGCTGTAAGATATCATAGTCCCACAAATACCTGAGGCTGTAGGATATCATAGTCCTATAAACACCTGAGGCTCTAGGATATCATAGTCCACAAACACCTGAGGCTGTAGGATATCATAGTCCACAAACACCTGAGCTCTAGGATATCATAGTCCCACAAACACCTGAGGCTGTAAGATATCATAGTCCCACAAATACCTGAGGCTGTAGGATATCATAGTCCCACAAACACCTGAGGCTCTAGTATATCATAGTCCTATAAACACCTGAGGATCCCATAGACCCACTAATATCTAAGTCTGTAAGATATCATATTCCCACAAATACCTGAGGCTGTAAGATATCATAGTCCCACAAATACCTGAGGCTGTAGGATATCATATTTCACAAACACCTGAGCTCTAGGATATCATAGTCCCACAAACACCTGAGGCTCTAGGATATCATAGTCCTATAAACACCTGAGGATACCATAGACCCACTAACACCTAAGGCTATAAGATATCATAGTCCCACAAATACCTGAGGCTGTAGGATATCATAGTCCTATAAACACCTGAGGATACCATAGACCCACTAACACCTAAGGCTGTAAGATATCATAGTCCCACAAACACCTGAGGCTCTAGGATATCATAGTCCTATAAACACCTGAGGATACCATAGACCCACTAACACCTAAGGCTGTAAGATATCATAGTCCCACAAATACCTGAGGCTGTAGGATATCATAGTCCACAAACACCTGAGCTCTAGGATATCATAGTCCCACAAACACCTGAGGCTGTAAGATATCGTAGTCCCACAAATACCTGAGGCTGTAGGATATCATAGTCCCACAAACACCTGAGGCTCTAGGATATCATAGTGCTATAAACACCTGAGACTCTAGGATATCATAGTCCTATAAACACCTTAGCTGTAGGATATGATATTCCACAAACACCTGAGGCTCTAGGATATCATAGTCCTATAAACACCTGAGGCTCTAGGATATCATAGTCCTCTAAACACCTGAGGCTCTAGGATATCATAGTCCTATAAACACCTGAGGCTCTAGGATATGATATTCCACAAACACCTGAGGCTCTATGATATCATAGTCCTATAAACACCTGAGGCTCTAGGATATAATAGTCCTATAAACACCTGAGACTTTAGGATATCAAAGTCCTATATACACCTGAGGCTGTAGGATATGATATTCCATAAACACCTGAGGCTCTAGGATATCATAGTCCTATAAGCACATTAAGCTCTAGAATATCATACTTCCAGAAACACATGCGCTCTAGGATATCATAGTTCCAGAAACACATGAGCTCTAGGATATCATAGTCCCACAAACACCTGAGCTCTAGGATATCATAATTCCAAAAACACCTGAGCTCTAGGATATCATAATTCCAAAAACACATGAGCTCTAGGATATCAAAGTTCCAGAAACACATGAGCTTTAGGATATCATAGTTCCAGAAACACATGAGCTCTAGGATATCGGAGTCCTATAAGCACATGAGCTCTAGGATATCATAGTTCCAGAAACACATGAGCTCTAGGATATCATAGTTCCAGAAACACGGGAGCTCTAGGATATCATAGTCCCACAAACACCTGAGCTCTAGGATATCATAGTTCAGAAACACATGAGCTCTAGGATATCATAGTTCCAGAAACACATTAGCTCTAGAATATCATAGTTCCAGAAACACATCAGCTCTAGGATATCATAGTTCCTGAAACACATGAGCTCAAGGATATCGTAGTTCCAGAAACACATGAGCTCTAGGATATCATAGTCCTATAAGCACATGAGCTCTAGAATAGCATAGTCCCACAAATACTTGAGCTCTAGGATATCATAGCTCCAGAAGCACCTGGGCTCTAGTATATTACAGTCCTATAAGCACATGAGCTTTAGGATATCATAGTCCTATAAGCACATGAGCTCTAGGATATCATAGTCCCACAAACACCGGAGCTCTAGGATATCATAGTTCCAGAAACACGTGAGCTCTAGGATATCATAGTTCCAGAAAGACATGAGCTCTAGGATATCATAGTCCTATAAGCACATGAGCTCTAGGATATCATAGTTCCAGAAACACATGAGCTCCAGGATATCATAGTCCTATAAGCACATGAGCTCTAGGATATCATAGTTCCAGAAACACATGAGCTCCAGGATATCATAGTCCTATAAGCACATGAACTCTAGGATATCCTAGTTCCAGAAACACATGAGCTCTAGGATATCATAGTTCCAGAAACACATGAGCTCTAGGGTATCATAGTCCCACAAAAACCTGAGCCTTAGGATATCATTGTTCCAGAAACGCATGAGCTCTAGGATATGATAGTCCTATAAACACATGAGTTCTAGGATATCATAGTTCCAGAAACACATGAGCTCTAGGATATCTCAGTCCTATAAGCACATGACCTCTAGGATATCATAGTCCTATAAACACATGAGCTCTAGGACACCATAGTTGCAGAAACACATGAGTTCTAGGATTTCATAGTCCTATAAACACATGAGCTCTAGGATATCATAGGTCCAGAAACACATGAGTTCTAGGGTATCCAAGTTCCAGAAACACATGAGCTCTAGGATATGATAGTCCTAGAAACACATGAGATCTAGGTTATCATAGTTCCAGAAACACATGAGCTCTAGGATATGAAAGTCCTATAAACACATGAGTTGTAGGATATCATAGTTCCAGAAACACATGAGCTCTAGGATATCATAGTTCCAGAAACACATGAGCTCTAGGATATCATAGTTCCAGAAACACATGAGCTCTAGGATATGATAGTACTATAAACACATGAGTTCTAGGATATCATAGTTCCAGAAACACATGAGCTCTAGGATATCATAGTTCCGGAAACACATGAGTTCTAGGATATCATAGTTCCAGAAACACATGAGCTTTAGGATATGATAGTCCTATAAGCACATGAGTTCTAGGATATCATAGTCCTATAAACACTTGAGCGCTAGGATATCATAGTTCCAGAAAAACATGAGTTCTAGGATATCATAGTTCCAGAAACACATGAGCTCTAGTATATGATAGACCTATAAACACATGAGTTCTAGGATATCATAGTTCCAGAAACACATAAGTTCTAGGATATCATAGTCCTATAAACACATGAGCTCTAGGATATCATAGTTCTAGAAACACATGAGTTCTAGGATATCATAGTTCCAACAACACATGAGCTCTAGGATTTGATAGTCCTATAAACATATGAGTTCTAGGATATCATAGTTCCAGAAACACATGAGCTCTAGGATATCATACTTCCAGAAGCACATGCGTTCTAGGATATCATAGTTCCAGAACACATGAACTCTAGAATGTGATAGTCCTATAAGCACATGAGTTCTAGGATATCATAGTCCTATAAACACATGAGCTCTAGGATATCATAGTCCCACAAACACATAAGCGCTAGGATATCATATTCCCACAAACACATGAGCTCTAGGT
Organism: Deroplatys truncata; assembly: GCA_030765065.1. Classification (NCBI taxonomy): domain Eukaryota; kingdom Metazoa; phylum Arthropoda; class Insecta; order Mantodea; family Mantidae; genus Deroplatys; species Deroplatys truncata. The sequence continues at coordinate 4,054,788 of CM060984.1, forward strand.
TATCATAGTTCTATAAGTACATGAGCTCTAGGATATCATAGTCCTATAAGCACATGAGCTCTAGGATATCATAGTTCCAGAAACACATGAGCTCTAGGATATCATAGTCCTTTAAGGACATGAGCTCTAGGATATCATAGTTCCAGAAACAGATTAGCTCTAGTATATCATAATCCTATAAGCACATGAGCTCTAGGATATCATAGTTCCAGAAACACATGAGCTCCAGGATATCATAGTCCTATAAGCACATGAGCTCTAGGATATCATAATTCCAGAAACACATGAGCTCTAGGATATCACAGACCTATAAGCACATGAACTCTAGGGTATCATAGTTCCAGAAACACATGAGCTCTAGGATATCATAGTTCCAGAAGCAGATGAGGTCTAGGATATCATAGTGACACAAAAACCTGAGCTCTAGGATATCATTCTTCGAGAAACACATGAGCTCTAGGATATCATAGTTCCAGAAACACATGAGCTCTAGGATATCATATTTCCAGAAACACATGAGCTCTAGGATATGACAGTCCTATAAGCACATTAAGCTCTAGAATATCATACTTCCAGAAACACATGCGCTCTAGGATATCATAGTCCCACAAACACCTGATCTCTAGGATATCATAGTTCCAGAAACACATGAGCTCTAGGATATCACAGTTCCAGAAACACATGAGCTCTAGCATATTATAGTTCCAGAAACATATGAGCTCTAGGATTTCATAGTCCTATAAGAGCATGAGCTCTAGGATATCATAGTACCAGAAACACGTTAGTTCTAGGATATCATAGTTCCAGACATACATGAGCTCTAAAATATCACAGTCCCACAAACACCTGAGGTCTAGGATATCATAGTTCAGAAACACATGAGCTCTAGGATATCATAGTTCCAGAAACACATGAACTCTAGAATATCATAGTTCCAGAAACACATGAGCTCTAGGATATCATAGTTCCTGAAACACATGAGCTCAAAGATATCGTAGTTCCAGAAACACATGAGCTCTAGGATATCGTAGTCCTAGAAGCACATGAGCTCTAGAATATCATAGTCCCACAAACACTTGAGCTCTAGGATATCATAGTCCCACAAACACCTGAGCTCTAGGATTTCATAGTTCCAGAAACACATGAGCTCTAGGATATCATAGTCCTATAAGCACATGAGCTCTAGGATATCATAGTTCCAGAAACACATGAGCTCTAGGATATCATTGTCCTATAAGCACATGAGTTCTAGGATATCATAGTTCCAGAAACACATGAGCTCCAGGAAATCATAGTCCTATAAGCACATGAGCTCTAGGATATCATAGTTCCAGAAACACATGAGCTCTAGGATATCACAGACCTATAAGCACATGAACTCTAGGATATCACAGACCTATAAGCACATGAACTCTAGGATATCATAGTTCCAGAAACACATGAGCTCTAGGATATCATAGTTCCAGAAACACGTGAGCTCTAGGATATCATAGTCCCACAAAAACCTAAACTCTAGGATATCATTGTTCCAGAAACACATGAGCCCTAAGATATCATAGTTATAGAAACACATGAGCACTAGGATATCATATTTCCAGAAACACATGAGCTCTAGGATATCACAGTCCTATAAGCACATGAGCTCTAGGATATCATAGTTCCAGAAACACATGCGCTCTAGGATATCATAGTCCCAAAAACACCTGATCTCTAGGATATCATAGTTCCAGAAACACATGAGCTCTAGGATATCAGAGTTCCAGAAACAAATGAGCTCTAGCATATCATAGTTCCAGAAACATATGAGCTCTAGGATATCACAGTCCTATAAGCACATAAGCTCTAGGATATCATAGTTCCAGAAACACATGAGCTCTAGGATATCATAGTTCCAGAAACACATGAACTCCAGGATATCATAGTCCCACAAACACCTGAGCTCTAGGATATCATAATTCCAAAAACACCTGAGCTCTAGGATATCATAATTCCAAAAACACATGAGCTCTAGGATATCATAGTTCCAGAAACACATGAGCTTTAGGATATCGTAGTTCCAGAAACACATGAGCTCTAGGATATCGGAGTCCTATAAGCACATGAGCTCTAGGATATCATAGTTCCAGAAACACATGAGCTCTAGGATATCATAGTTCCAGAAACACGGGAGCTCTAGGATATCATAGTCCCACAAACACCTGAGCTCTAGGATATCATAGTTCAGAAACACATGAGCTCTAGGATATCATAGATCCAGAAACACATTAGCTCTAGAATATCATAGTTCCAGAAACACATGAGCTCTAGGATATCATAGTTCCTGAAACACATGAGCTCAAGGATATCGTAGTTCCAGAAACACATGAGCTCTAGGATATCATAGTCCTATAAGCACATGAGCTCTAGAATAGCATAGTCCCACAAATACTTGAGCTCTAGGATATCATAGCTCCAGAAGCACCTGGGCTATAGTATATTACAGTCCTATAAGCACATGAGCTTTAGGATATCATAGTCCTATAAGCACATGAGCTCTAGGATATCATAGTCCCACAAACACCGGAGCTCTAGGATATCATAGTTCCAGAAACACGTGAGCTCTAGGATATCATAGTTCCAGAAACACATGAGCTCTAGGATATCATAGTCCTATAAGCACATGAGCTCTAGGATATCATAGTTCCAGAAACACATGAGCTCCAGGATATCATAGTCCTATAAGCACATGAGCTCTAGGATATCATAGTTCCAGAAACACATGAGCTCCAGGATATCATAGTCCTATAAGCACATGAACTCTAGGATATCCTAGTTCCAGAAACACATGAACTCTAGGATATAATATTTCCAGAAACACATGAGCTCTAGGGTATCATAGTCCCACAAAATCCTGAGCCTTAGGATATCATTGTTCCTGAAACGCATGAGCTCTAGGATATGATAGTCCTATAAACACATGAGTTCTAGGATATCATAGTTCCAGAAACACATGAGCTCTAGGATATCTCAGTCCTATAAGCACATGACCTCTAGGATATCATAGTCCTATAAACACATGAGCTCTAGGACACCATAGTTGCAGAAACACATGAGTTCTAGGATTTCATAGTCCTATAAACACATGAGCTCTAGGATATCATAGGTCCAGAAACACATGAGTTCTAGGGTATCCAAGTTCCAGAAACACATGAGCTCTAGGATATGATAGTCCCAGAAACACATGAGATCTAGGTTATCATAGTTCCAGAAACACATGAGCTCTAGGATATGAAAGTCCTATATACACATGAGTTGTAGGATATCATAGTTCCAGAAACACATGAGCTCTAGGATATCATAGTTCCAGAAACACATGAGCTCTAGGATATCATAGTTCCAGAAACACATGAGCTCTAGGATATGATAGTTCTATAAACACATGAGTTCTAGGATATCATAGTATTAGAAACACATGAGCTCTAGGATATCATAGTTCCGGAAACACATGAGTTCTAGGATATCATAGTTCCAGAAACACATGAGCTTTAGGGTATGATAGTCCTATAAGCACATGAGTTCTAGGATATCATAGTCCTATAAACACTTGAGCGCTAGGATATCATAGTTCCAGAAAAACATGAGTTCTAGGATATCATAGTTCCAGAAACACATGAGCTCTAGTATATGATAGACCTATAAACACATGAGTTCTAGGATATCATAGTTCCAGAAACACATAAGTTCTAGGATATCATAGTCCTATAAACACATGAGCTCTAGGATATCATAGTTCTAGAAACACATGAGTTCTAGGATATCATAGTTCCAGAAACACATGAGCTCTAGGATTTGATAGTCCTATAAACATATGAGTTCTAGGATATCATAGTTCCAGAAACACATGAGCTCTAGGATATCATACTTCCAGAAGCACATGCGTTCTAGGATATCATAGTTCCAGAAACACATGAGCTCTAGGATGTGATAGTCCTATAAGCACATGAGTTCTAGGATATAATAGTCCTATAAACACATGAGCTCTAGGATATCATAGTTCCAGAAACACATGAGCTCTAGGATATCATAGCTCCAGATACACATGAGTTCTAGGATATCATAGTCCTATAAACTCTAGAGTTCTAGGATATCATAGTTCCAGAAGCACATAATTTCTAGGATATCATAGTTCCAGAAACACATGAGCTCTAGGATAAGATAGTTCTATAAACACATGAGCTCTAGGATATCACAGGCCTATAAGCACATGAGTTCTAGGATATCATAATCCTATAAACACATGAGGTCTAGGATATCATAGTTCCAGAAACATATGAGCTCTAGGATATCACAGTCCTATAAGCATATGAGTTCAAGGATATCATAGTCCTATAAACACATGAGCTCTAGGATATCATAATTCCAGAAACACATGAGTTCTAGGATATCATAGTTCCAGAAACACATGAGCTCTAGGATATGATAGTGCTATAAACACATGACCTCTAGGATATGATAGTCCTATAATCACCGAGCTCTAGGATATCATAGTCCTATAAACATATGAGCTCTAGGATATGATAGTCCTATAAACACATGAGCTCTAGGATATCATAGTCCTATAAACACATGAGCTCTAGGATATGATAGTCCTATAAACACATGAGCTCTAGTATATGATATTCCACAAACACCTGAGGCTCTAGGATATCATAGGCCTATAAACACCTGAGGATCCCATAGACCCACTAACACCTAAGGCTGTAAGATATCATAGTCCTACAAATACCTGAGGCTGTAAGATAGCCTAGTCCCACAAATACCTGAGGCTGTAGGGTATCATAGTCCTATAAGCACCTGAGGCTCTAGGATATCATAGTCCACAAACACCTTAGGCTGTAGGATATCATAGTCCACAAACATCTGAGTTCTAGGATATCATAGTCCCACAAACACTTGAGGCTGTAAGATATCATAGTCCCACAAATATCTGAGGCTGTAGGATATCATAGTCCCACAAACACCTGAGGCTCTAGGATATCATAGTCCTATAAACACCTGAGGATCCCTATGACCCACTAACACCTAAGGCTGTAAGATATCATAGTCCCACAAATACCTGAGGCTGTAAGATATCATAGTCCCACAAATACCTGAGGCTGTAGGATATCATAGTTCACAAACACCTGAGCTCTAGGATATCAGAGTCCCAGAAACACCTGAGGCTGCAAGATATCATAGTCCCACAAATACCTGACGCTGTGGGATATCATAGTCCCACAAACACCTGAGGCTGTAGGATATCATAGTCCCACAAACACCTGAGGCTCTAGGATATCATAGTCCTATAAACACCTGCGGATACATTGACCCACTAACACCTAAGGCTATAAGATATCATAGTCCCACAAATACCTGAGGCTGTAGGATATCATAGTCCTATAAACACCTGAGGATACCATAGACCCACTAACACCTAAGGCTGTAAGATATCATAGTCCCACAAACACCTGAGGCTCTAGGATATCATAGTCCTATCAACACCTGAGGATACCACAGACCCACTTATACCTAAGGCTGTAAGATATCATAGTCCCACAAATACCTGAGGCTGTAGGATATCATAGTCCACAAACACCTGAGCTCTAGGATATCATAGTCCCACAAACACCTGAGGCTGTAAGATATCATAGACCCACAAATACCTGAGGCTGTAGGATATCAGAGTCCCACAAACACCTGAGGCTCTAGGATATCATAGTCCTATAAACACCTGAGGATCTAGGATATCATAGTCCACAAACACCTGAGGCTCTAGGATATCATAGTCCTATAAACATCTGAGACTCTAGGATATCATAGTCCTATAAACACCTGTGCTGTAGGATATGATATTCCACAAACACCTGAGGCTCTAGGATATCATAGTCCTATAAACACCTGAGGCTCTAGGATATCATAGTCCTATAAACACCTGAGGCTCTAGGATATCATAGTCCTATAAACACCTGAGGCTCTAGGATATGATATTCCACAAACACCTGAGGCTCAAGGATATCATAGTCCTATAAACACCTGAGGCTCTAGGATATCATAGTCCTATAAACACCTGAGACTCTAGGATATCATAGTCCTATAAACACCTGAGGCTGTAGGATATGATATTCCACAAACACCTGAGGCTCTAGAATATGATATTCCATAAACACCTGAGGCTCTAGGATATGATATTCCATAAACACCTGAGGCTCTTGGATATCATAGTCCTATAAACACCTGAGGCTCTAGGATATCATAGTTCTATAAACACCTGAGACTCTAGGATATCATACTCCTATAAACACCTGAGGCTGTAGGATATGATATTCCACAAACACCTGAGGCTCTAGGATATCATAGTCCTATAAACACCTGAGGCTCTAGGATATCATATTCCTATAAACACCTGAGACTCTAGGATATCATAGTCCTATAAACACCTGAGCTGTAGGATATGATATTCCACAAACACCTGAGGCTCTAGGATATGATAGTCCACAAACACCTGAGGCTCTAGGATATCATAGTCCTATAAACACCTGAGACTCTAGGATATCATAGTCCTATAAACACCTGTGCTGTAGGATATGATATTCCACAAACACCTGAGGCTCTAGGATATCATAGTCCTATAAACACCTGAGGCTCTAGGATATCATAGTCCTATAAACACCTGAGGCTCTAGGATATCATAGTCCTATAAACACCTGAGGCTCTAGGATATCATAGTCCTATAAACACCTGAGACTCTAGGATATCATAGTCCTATAAACACCTGAGGCTGTAGGATATGATATTCCACAAACACCTGAGTCTCTAGGATATGATATTCCATAAACACCAGAGGCTCTAGGATATGATATTCCATAAACACCTGAGGCTCTTGGATATCATAGTCCTATAAACACCTCAGGCTCTAGGATATCATAGTTCTATAAACACCTGAGACTCTAGGATATCATACTCCTATAAGCACCTGAGGCTGAAGGATATGATATTCCACAAACACCTGAGGCTCTAGGATATCATAGTCCTATAAACATCTGAGGCTCTAGGATATCATAGTCCTATAAACACCTGAGACTCTAGGACATCATAGTCCTATAAACACCTGAGCTGTAGGATATGATATTCCACAAACACCTGAGGCTCTAGGATATCATAGTCCTATAAGCACATGAGCTCTAAGATATCACAGTCCTATAAGCATATGAGCTCTAGGATATCATAGTCTTATAAGCACATGAGTCTAGGATATCACAGTTCTATTAGCACATGAGCTCTAGGATGTCATAGTCCTATAAGCACATGAGCTCTTGGAAATCATAGTCCTATAAGCACAAGAGCTCTAGGATATCATAGTCCTATAAGCACATGAGCTCTAGGATATCACAGTCCTATAAGCACATGAGCTCTAGGATATCACAGTCCTATAATCACATGAGCTCTAGGATATCATAGTCCCATAAACACCTGAGCTCTAGGATATCATAGTTCCAGAAACATATGAACTTTAGGATATTACAGTCCTATAAGCACATGAGCTCTAGGATATCACTATCCTATAAGCACATGAGCTCTAGGATATCACAGTCCTATAAGCACATGATCTCTAGGATATCACAGTCCTATAAGCACATGAGCTCTAGGATATCACAGTCCTATAAGCACCTGAGCTCTAGGAATCACAGTCCTATAAACACATGAGCTCCAGGATATCACAGTCCTATAAGCACATGAGCTCTAGGATATCACAGTCCTACAAACACATGAGCTCTAGGATATCACAGTCCTATAAGCACATGAGCTCTAGGATATCATAGTCTTATAAGCACATGAGCTCTAGGAAATCATAGTCCTATAAACACACGATCTCTAGGATATCACAGTCCAATAAGCACATGAGCTCTAGGATATCACAGTCCTATAAACACATGAGGTCTAGGATATCACAGTGCTATAAGCACATGAGCTCTAGGATATCACAGTCCTATAAGCTCTAGGATATCATAGTCCCACAAACACCTGATCTCTAGGATATCATAGTCCCATACACACATGAGCTCTAGGATATCACAGTCCTATAAGCACATGAGCTCTAGGATATCATAGTCCTATAAGCACATGAGCTCTAGGATAACATAGATCCAGCAACACATGAGCTCTAGGATATCACAGTCCTATAAGCACATGAGCTCTAGGATATCATAGTTCCAGAAACACCTGTGCTCTAGGATAGCATAGTCCTATAAGCAGATGAGCTCTAGGACATCATAGTTCCAGAAACATCTGAGCTCTAGGATATCACAGTCCTATAAACACATGAGCTCTAGGATATCATATTCCCACAAACACATGATATCTAGGATATCACAGTCCTATAAGCACATGAGCTCTAGGATATCATAGTCCCACAAACACCTGAACTCTAGGATATCATAATTCCAGAAACACCTGAGCTCTAGGATATCACAGTTCTATAAGCACATGAGCTCTAGGATATCACAGTCCTATAAGCACATGAGCTCTAGGATATCACAGTCCTATAAGCACATGAGCTCTAGAATATCACAGTCCTATAAGCACATGAGCTCTAGGATATCATAGTTCCAGAAACACTTGAGATATAGGATATCATAGTACCAGAAACACATGAGCTCTAGGATATCCCAGTCCTATAAGCACATGAGGTCTAGCATATCAAGTCCTACAAGCACATGAGCTTTAGGATATCACGGTCCTATAAGCACATGAGCTTTAGGATATCATGGTCCCACAAACACATGAGCTCTAGGATATCACAGTCCTATAAGCACATGAGCTCTAGGATATCACAGTCCTATAAGCACATGAGCTCTAGGTTATCATAGTCCCACAAACACCTGAGCTCTAGAATATCATAGTCCCACAAACACATGAGCTCTAGGATATCATATTCCCACAAACACATGAGCTCTAGGATATCATAGTTCTATAAGTACATGAGCTCTAGGATATCATAGTCCTATAAGCACATGAGCTCTAGGATATCATAGTTCCAGAAACACATGAGCTCTAGGATATCATAGTCCTTTAAGGACATGAGCTCTAGGATATCATAGTTCCAGAAACAGATTAGCTCTAGTATATCATAGTCCTATAAGCACATGAGCTCTAGGATATCATAGTTCCAGAAACACATGAGCTCTAGGATATCATAATCCTATAAGCACATGAGCTCTAGGATATCATAGTTCCAGAAACACATGAGCTCCAGGATATCATAGTCCTATAAGCACATGAGCTCTAGGATATAATTCCAGAAACACATGAGCTCTAGGATATCACAGACCTATAAGCACATGAACTCTAGGGTATCATAGTTCCAGAAACACATGAGCTCTAGGATATCATAGTTCCAGAAGCACATGAGCTCTAGGATATCATAGTGACACAAAAACCTGAGCTCTAGGATATCATTGTTCGAGAAACACATGAGCTCTAGGATATCATAGTTCCAGAAACACATGAGCTCTAGGATATCATATTTCCAGAAACACATGAGCTCTAGGATATCACAGTCCTATAAGCACATTAAGCTCTAGAATATCATACTTCCAGAAACACATGCGCTCTAGGATATCATAGTCCCACAAACACCTGATCTCTAGGATATCATAGTTCCAGAAACACATGAGCTCTAGGATATCACAGTTCCAGAAACACATGAGCTCTAGCATATCATAGTTCCAGAAACATATGAGCTCTAGGATTTCACAGTCCTATAAGCACATGAGCTCTAGGATATCATAGTACCAGAAACACGTTTGTTCTAGGATATCATAGTTCCAGACATACATGAGCTCTAGGATATCACAGTCCCACAAACACCTGAGGTCTAGGATATCATAGTTCAGAAACACATGAGCTCTAGGATATCATAGTTCCAGAAACACATGAACTCTAGAATATCATAGTTCCAGAAACACATGAGCTCTAGGATATCATAGTTCCTGAAACACATGAGCTCAAAGATATCGTAGTTCCAGAAACACATGAGCTCTAGGATATCGTAGTCCTAGAAGCACATGAGCTCTAGAATATCATAGTCCCACAAACACTTGAGCTCTAGGATATCATAGTCCCACAAACACCTGAGCTCTAGGATATCATAGTTCCAGAAACACATGAGCTCTAGGATATCATAGTCCCATAAGCACATGAGCTCTAGGATATCATAGTTCCAGAAACACATGAGCTCTAGGATATCATTGTCCTATAAGCACATGAGCTCTAGGATATCATAGTTCTAGAAACACATGAGCTCCAGGAAATCATAGTCCTATAAGCACATGAGCTCTAGGATATCATAGTTCCAGAAACACATGAGCTCTAGGATATCACAGACTTATAAGCACATGAACTCTAGGATATCACAGACCTATAAGCACATGAACTCTAGGATATCATAGTTCCAGAAACACATGAGCTCTAGGATATCATAGTTCCAGAAACAAATGAGCTATAGGATATCATAGTCCCACAAACACATAAGCGCTAGGATATCATATTCCCACAAACACATGAGCTCTAGGATATCATAGTTCTATAAGTACATGAGCTCTAGGATATCATAGTCCTATAAGCACATGAGCTCTAGGATATCATAGTTCCAGAAACACATGAGCTCTAGGATATCATAGTCCTTTAAGGACATGAGCTCTAGGATATCATATTTCCAGAAACACATGAGCTCTAGGATATTACAGTCCTATAAGCACATGAGCTCTAGGATATCATAGTTCCAGAAACACATGCGCTCTAGGATATCATAGTCCCACAAACACCTGATCTCTAGGATATCATAGTTCCAGAAACACATAAGCTCTAGGATATCACAGTTCCAGAAACAAATGAGCTCTAGCATATCATAGTTCCAGAAACATATGAGCTCTAGGATATCACAGTCCTATAAGCACATGAGCTATGGATATCATAATTCCAGAAACACATGAGCTCTAGGATATCATAGTTCCAGAAACACATGAGCTCTAGGATATCATAGTCCCACAAACACCTGAGCTCTAGGATATCATAATTCCAAAAACACCTGAGCTCTAGGATATCATAATTCCAAAACCACATGAGCTCTAGGATATCATAGTTCCAGAAACACATTAGCTTTAGGATATCATTGTTCCAGAAACACATGAGCTCTAGGATATCGGAGTCCTATAAGCACATGAGCTCTAGGATATCATAGTTCCAGAAACACATGAGCTCTAGGATATCATAGTTCCAGAAACACGGGAGCTCTAGGATATCATAGTCCCACAAACACCTGAGCTCTAGGATATCATAGTTCAGAAACACATGAGCTCTAGGATATCATAGTTCCAGAAACACATTAGCTCTAGAATATCATAGTTCCAGAAACACATGAGCTCTAGGATATCATAGTTCCTGAAACACATGAGCTCAAGGATATCGTAGTTCCAGAATCACATGAGCTCTAGGATATCATAGTCCTATAAGCACATGAGCTCTAGAATAGCATAGTCCCACAAATACTTGAGCTCTAGGATATCATAGCTCCAGAAGCACCTGGGCTCTAGTATATTACAGTCCTATAAGCACATGAGCTTTAGGATATCATAGTCCTATAAGCACATGAGCTCTAGGATATCATAGTCCCACAAACACCGGAGCTCTAGGATATCATAGTTCCAGAAACACGTGAGCTCTAGGATATCATAGTTCCAGAAACACATGAGCTCTAGGATATCATAGTCCTATAAGCACATGAGCTCTAGGATATCATAGTTCCAGTAACACATGAGCTCCAGGATATCATAGTCCTATAAGCACATGAGCTCTAGGATATCATAGTTCCAGAAACACATGAGCTCCAGGATATCATAGTCCTATAAGCACATGAACTCTAGGATATCCTAGTTCCAGAAACACATGAACTCTAGGATATCATAGTTTTAGAAACACATGAGCTCTAGGGTATCATAGTCCCACAAAAACCTGAGCCTTAGGATATCATTGTTCCAGAAACGCATGAGCTCTAGGATATGATAGTCCTATAAACACATGAGTTCTAGGATATCATAGTTCCAGAAACACATGAGCTCTAGGATATCTCAGTCCTATAAGCACATGACCTCTAGGATATCATAGGCCTATAAACACATGAGCTCTAGGACACCATAGTTGCAGAAACACATGAGTTCTAGGATTTCATAGTCCTATAAACACATGAGCTCTAGGATATCATAGGTCCAGAAACACATGAGTTCTAGGGTATCTAAGTTCCAGAAACACATGAGCTCTAGGATATGATAGTCCTAGAAACACATGAGCTCTGGGATATGAATGTCCTATAAACACTTGAGTTGTAGGATATCATAGTTCCAGAAACACATGAGCTCCAGGATATCATAGTTCCAGAAACACATGAGCTCTAGGATATCATAGTTCCAGAAACACATGAGCTCTAGGATATGATAGTTCTATAAACACATGAGTTCTAGGATATCATAATTCCAGAAACACATGAGCTCTAGGATATCATAGTTCCGGAAACACATGAGTTCTAGGATATCATAGTTCCAGAAACACATGAGCTTTAGGATATGATAGTCCTATAAGCACATGAGTTCTTGGATATCATAGTCCTATAAACACGTAGCGCTAGGATATCATAGTTCCAGAAAAACATGAGTTCTAGGATATCATAGTTCCAGAAACACATGAGCTCTAGTATATGACAGACCTATAAACACATGAGTTCTAGGATATCATAGTTCCAGAAACACATAAGTTCTAGGATATCATAGTCCTATAAACACATGAGCTCTAGGATATCATAGTTCTAGAAACACATGAGTTCTAGGATATCATAGTTCCAGAAACACATGAGCTCTAGGATTTGATAGTCCTATAAACATATGAGTTCTAGGTTATCATAGTTCCAGAAACACATGAGCTCTAGGATATCATACTTCCAGAAGCACATGCGTTCTAGGATATCATAGTTCCAGAAACACATGAGCTCTAGGATGTGATAGTCCTATAAGCACATGAGTTCTAGGATATCATAGTCCTATAACACATGAGCTCTAGGATATCATAGTTCCAGAAACACATGAGCTCTAGGATATCATAGTTCCAGATACACATGAGTTCTAGGATATCATAGTCCTATAAACTCTAGAGTTCTAGGATATCATAGTTCCAGAAACACATAATTTCTAGGATATCATAGTTCAAGAAACACATGAGCTCTAGGATAAGATAGTTCTATAAACACATGAGCTCTAGGATATCATAGTTTCAGAAACACATGAGCTGTAGGATATGATAGTCCTATAAACACATGAGTTCTAGTATATCATAGTTCCAGAAACACATGAGTTCTAGGATATCACAGTCCTATAAGCACATGAGTTCTAGGATATCATTGTCCTATAAACACATGAGCTCTAGGATATCAATTTTCCAGAAACACATGAGCTGTAGGATATCACAGGCCTATAAGCACATGAGTTCTAGGATATCATAGTCCTATAAACACATGAGGTCTAGGATATCATAGTTCCAGAAACATATGAGCTCTAGGATATCACAGTCCTATAAGCATATGAGTTCAAGGATATCATAGTCCTATAAACACATGAGCTCTAGGATATCATAATTCCAGAAACACATGAGTTCTAGGATATCATAGTTCCAGAAACACATGAGCTCTAGGATATGATAGTGCTATAAACACATGACCTCTAGGATATGATAGTCCTATAATCACCGAGCTCTAGGATATCATAGTCCTATAAACATATGAGCTCTAGGATATCATAGTCCTATAAACATATGAGCTCTAGGATATGATAGTCCTATAAACACATGAGCTCTAGGATATCATAGTCCTATAAACACATGAGCTCTAGGATATGATAGTCCTATAAACACATGAGCTCTAGTATATGATATTCCACAAACACCTGAGGTTCTAGGATATCATAGGCCTATAAACACCTGAGGATCCCATAGACCCACTAACACCTAAGGCTGTAAGATATCATAGTCCTACAAATACCTGAGGCTGTAAGATAGCCTAGTCCCACAAATACCTGAGGCTGTAGGATATCATAGTCCTATAAGCACCTGAGGCTCTAGGAGATCATAGTCCACAAACACCTTAGGCTGTAGGATATCATAGTCCACAAACATCTGAGTTCTAGGATATCATAGTCCCACAAACACTTGAGTCTGTAAGATATCATAGTCCCACAAATATCTGAGGCTGTAGGATATCATAGTCCCACAAACACCTGAGGCTCTAGGATATCATAGTCCTATAAACACCTGAGGATCCCTATGACCCACTAACACCTAAGGCTGTAAGATATCATAGTCCCACAAATACCTGAAGCTGTAAGATATCATAGTCCCACAAATACCTGAGGCTGTAGGATATCATAGTTCACAAACACCTTGAGCTCTAGGATATCATAGTCCCAGAAACACCTGAGGCTGCAAGATATCATAGTCCCACAAATACCTGAGGCTGTAGAATATCATAGTCCCACAAACACCTGAGGCTGTAGGATATCATAGTCCCACAAACACCTGAGGCTCTAGGATATCATAGTCCTATAAACACCTGCGGATACATTGACCCACTAACACCTAAGGCTATAAGATATCATAGTCCCACAAATACCTGAGGCTGTAGGATATCATAGTCCTATAAACACCTGAGGATACCATAGACCCACTAACACCTAAGGCTGTAAGATATCATAGTCCCACAAACACCTGAGGCTCTAGGATATCATAGTCCTATCAACACCTGAGGATACCACAGACCCACTTATACCTAAGGCTGTAAGATATCATAGTCCCACAAATACCTGAGGCTGTAGGATATCATAGTCCACAAACACCTGAGCTCTAGGATATCAAAGTCCCACAAACACCTGAGGCTGTAAGATATCATAGATCCACAAATACCTGAGGCTGTAGGATATCAGAGTCCCACAAACACCTGAGGCTCTAGGATATCATAGTCATATAAACACCTGAGGCTCTAGGATATCATAGTCCACAAACACCTGAGGCTCTAGGATATCATAGACCTATAAACATCTGAGACTCTAGGATATCATAGTCCTATAAACACCTGTGCTGTAGGATATGATATTCCACAAACACCTGAGGCTCTAGGATATCATAGTCCTATAAACACCTGAGGCTCTAGGATATCATAGTCCTATAAACACCTGAGGCTCTAGGATATGATATTCCACAAACACCTGAGGCTCTAGGATATCATAGTCCTATAAACACCTGAGGCTCTAGGATATCATAGTCCTATAAACACCTGAGACTCTAGGATATCTTAGTCCTATAAACACCTGAGGCTGTAGGATATGATATTCCACAAACACCTGAGGCTCTAGAATATGATATTCCATAAACACCTGAGGCTCTAGGATATGATATTCCATAAACACCTGAGGCTCTTGGATATCATAGTCCTATAAACACCTGAGGTTCTAGGATATCATAGTTCTATAAACACCTGAGACTCTAGGATATCATACTCCTATAAACACCTGAGGCTGTAGGATATGATATTCCACAAACACCTGAGGCTCTAGGATATCATAGTCCTATAAACACCTGAGGCTCTAGGATATCATATTCCTATAAACACCTGAGACTCTAGGATATCATAGTCCTATAAACACCCTAGCTGTAGGATATGATATTCCACAAACACCTGAGGCTCTAGGATATGATAGTCCACAAACACCTGAGGCTCTAGGATATCATAGTCCTATAAACACCTGAGACTCTAGGATATCATAGTCCTATAAACACCTGTGCTGTAGGATATGATATTCCACAAACACCTGAGGCTCTAGGATATCATAGTGCTATAAACACCTGAGGCTCTAGGATATCATAGTGCTATAAACACCTGAGGCTCTAGGATATGATATTCCACAAACACCTGAGGCTCTAGGATATCATAGTCCTATAAACACCTGAGGCTCTAGGATATCATAGTCCTATAAACACCTGAGGATCCCTATGACCCACTAACACCTAAGGCTGTAAGATATCATAGTCCCACAAATACCTGAGGCTGTAAGATATCATAGTCCCACAAATACCTGAGGCTGTAGGATATCATAGTTCACAAACACCTGAGCTCTAGGATATCAGAGTCCCAGAAACACCTGAGGCTGCAAGATATCATAGTCCCACAAATACCTGACGCTGTGGGATATCATAGTCCCACAAACACCTGAGGCTGTAGGATATCATAGTCCCACAAACACCTGAGGCTCTAGGATATCATAGTCCTATAAACACCTGCGGATACATTGACCCACTAACACCTAAGGCTATAAGATATCATAGTCCCACAAATACCTGAGGCTGTAGGATATCATAGTCCTATAAACACCTGAGGATACCATAGACCCACTAACACCTAAGGCTGTAAGATATCATAGTCCCACAAACACCTGAGGCTCTAGGATATCATAGTCCTATCAACACCTGAGGATACCACAGACCCACTTATACCTAAGGCTGTAAGATATCATAGTCCCAGAAATACCTGAGGCTGTAGGATATCATAGTCCACAAACACCTGAGCTCTAGGATATCATAGTCCCACAAACACCTGAGGCTGTAAGATATCATAGACCCACAAATACCTGAGGCTGTAGGATATCAGAGTCCCACAAACACCTGAGGCTCTAGGATATCATAGTCCTATAAACACCTGAGGATCTAGGATATCATAGTCCACAAACACCTGAGGCTCTAGGATATCATAGTCCTATAAACATCTGAGACTCTAGGATATCATAGTCCTATAAACACCTGTGCTGTAGGATATGATATTCCACAAACACCTGAGGCTCTAGGATATCATAGTCCTACAAACACCTGAGGCTCTAGGATATCATAGTCCTATAAACACCTGAGGCTCTAGGATATCATAGTCCTATAAACACCTGAGGCTCTAGGATATGATATTCCACAAACACCTGAGGCTCTAGGATATCATAGTCCTATAAACACCTGAGGCTCTAGGATATCATAGTCCTATAAACACCTGAGACTCTAGGATATCATAGTCCTATAAACACCTGAGGCTGTAGGATATGATATTCCACAAACACCTGAGGCTCTAGAATATGATATTCCATAAACACCTGAGGCTCTAGGATATGATATTCCATAAACACCTGAGGCTCTTGGATATCATAGTCCTATAAACACCTGAGGCTCTAGGATATCATAGTTCTATAAACACCTGAGACTCTAGGATATCATACTCCTATAAACACCTGAGGCTGAAGGATATGATATTCCACAAACACCTGAGGCTCTAGGATATCATAGTCCTATAAACATCTGAGGCTCTAGGATATCATAGTCCTATAAACACCTGAGGATCCCATAGACCCACTAACATCTAAGTCTGTAAGATATCATATTCCCACAAATACCTGAGGCTGTAAGATATCATAGTCCCACAAATACCTGAGGCTGTAGGATATCATAGTTCACAAACACCTGAGCTCTAGGATATCATAGTCCCACAAACACCTGAGGCTCTAGGATATCATAGTCCTATGAACACCTGAGGATACCATAGACCCACTAACACCTAAGGCTATAAGATATCATAGTCCCACAAATACCTGAGGCTGTAGGATATCATAGTCCTATAAACACCTGAGGATACCATAGACCCACTAACACCTAAGGCTGTAAGATATCATAGTCCCACAAACACCTGAGGCTCTAGGATATCATAGTCCTATAAACACCTGAGGATACCATAGACCCACTAACACCTAAGGCTGTAAGATATCATAGTCCCACAAATACCTGAGGCTGTAGGATATCATAGTCCACAAACACCTGAGCTCTAGGATATCATAGTCCCACAAACACCTGAGGCTGTAAGATATCGTAGTCCCACAAATACCTGAGGCTGTAGGATATCATAGTCCCACAAACACCTGAGGCTCTAGGATATCATAGTCCTATAAACACCTGAGACTCTAGGATATCATAGTCCTATAAACACCTGAGGCTCTAGGATATGATATTCCACAAACACCTGAGGCTCTAGGATATCATAGTCCTATAAACACCTGAGGCTCTAGGATATCATAGTCCTCTAAACACCTGAGGCTCTAGGATATCATAGTCCTATAAACACCTGAGCTCTAGGATATGATATTCCACAAACACCTGAGGTTCTAGGATATCATAGTCCTATAAACACCTGAGGCTCTAGGATATAATAGTCCTATAAACACCTGAGACTTTAGGATATCATAGTCCTATATACACCTGAGGCTGTAGGATATGATATTCCATAAACACCTGAGGCTCTAGGATATCATAGTCCTATAAACACCTGAGGCTCTAGGATATCATAGTCCTATAAACACCTGAGACTCTAGGATATCATACTCCTATAAACACCTGAGGCTGTAGGATATGATATTCCACAAACACCTGAGGTTCTAGGATATCATAGTCCTATAAACACCTGAGGATACCATAGACCCACTAACACCTAAGGCTGTAAGATATCATAGTCCCACAAACACCTGAGGCTCTAGGATATCATAGTCCTATAAACACCTGAGGATACCATAGACCCACTAACACCTAAGGCTGTAAGATATCATAGTCCCACAAATACCTGAGGCTGTAGGATATCATAGTCCACAAACACCTGAGCTCTAGGATATCATAGTCCCACAAACACCTGAGGCTGTAAGATATCGTAGTCCCACAAATACCTGAGGCTGTAGGATATCATAGTCCCACAAACACCTGAGGCTCTAGGATATCATAGTCCTATAAACACCTGAGACTCTAGGATATCATAGTCCTATAAACACCTGAGGCTCTAGGATATGATATTCCACAAACACCTGAGGCTCTAGGATATCATAGTCCTATAAACACCTGAGGCTCTAGGATATCATAGTCCTCTAAACACCTGAGGCTCTAGGATATCATAGTCCTATAAACACCTGAGCTCTAGGATATGATATTCCACAAACACCTGAGGTTCTAGGATATCATAGTCCTATAAACACCTGAGGCTCTAGGATATAATAGTCCTATAAACACCTGAGACTTTAGGATATCATAGTCCTATATACACCTGAGGCTGTAGGATATGATATTCCATAAACACCTGAGGCTCTAGGATATCATAGTCCTATAAACACCTGAGGCTCTAGGATATCATAGTCCTATAAACACCTGAGACTCTAGGATATCATACTCCTATAAACACCTGAGGCTGTAGGATATGATATTCCACAAACACCTGAGGTTCTAGGATATCATAGTCCTATAAACACCTGAGGCTCTGGGATATCATAGTCCTATAAACACCTGAGGCTCTAGGATATCATAGTCCTATAAACACCTGAGGCTCTAGGATACCATAGTCCACAAATACCTGAGGCTCTAGGATATCATAGTCCACAAACACCTGAGGCTCTAGGATATCATAGTCCTATAAGCATATGAGTTCTAGGATATCATAGTTCCAGAAACACATGAGCTCTAGGATATCATAGTCCTATAAACACCTGAGGCTCTAGGATATCATAGTCCTATAAACACCTGAGGCTCTAGGATATTATAGTCCACAAACACCTGAGGCTCTAGGATATCATAGTCCTCTAAGCACATGAGTTCTAGGATATCATAGTCCACAAACACCTGAGGCTCTAGGATATCATAGTCCACAAACAGCTGAGGCTCTAGGATATCATAGTCCTATAAGCACATGAGTTCTAGGATATCATAGTTCCAGTAACACATGAGCTCTAGGATATCATAGTCCTATAAATACCTGAGGTTGTAGGATATCATAGTCCCACAAACACCTGAGGCTGTAGGATGTCATAGTCCCACAAACACCTGAGGCTGTAGTATATCATATTCCACAAACACCTGAGGCTGTAGGATATCATAGTCCCACAAACACCTGAGGCTGTAGGATATCATATTCCACAAACACCTGAGGCTGTAGGATATCATAATCCCACAAACACCTGAGGCTGTAGGATATCATATTTCACAAACACCTGAGGTGTTAGGATATCATAGTCCCACAAACACCTGAGGCTGTAGGATGTCATAGTCCCACAAACACCTGAGGCTGTAGGATATCATATTCCACAAACACCTTAGGCTGTAGGATATCATAGTCCCACAAACACCTGAGGCTGTAGGATATCATAGTCCCCAAACACCTGAGACTGTAGGATATCGTATTCCACAAACACCTGAGGCTCTAGGATATCATAGTCCTATAAGCACATGAGTTCTAGGATATCATAGTTCCAGAAACACATGAGCTCTAGGATATGATAGTCCTATAAACACCTGAGGATCCCATAGACCCACTAACACCTAAGGCTTTAAGAGGATATAACAGCTGGTACGGAAATGCTGGACACAACTATTTCTGTAACAGCAGAACGCGAGGTCGTGACCCGGCCAGTGTAAAATGTCAATGTCAGTTGTGTCTGGACTTGTTGATTTGCATCCCACGCTTCTGTTTAGCGACGACCTACTATACAGTGTGTTATCGTGTCACATATGGCAGATATGCTAAAAGTTCTAAAGGGCGACGCCTATGCGAGCAACGCACGCAATAACTTTATCTTTTATCTGCTCTCTTTTCTTGCATTGTTGTGTGCTTTCTAAACCGAACAACTCAAAGGTAAACAAATCCTATTACAGTTCATATGCAACATTATACACTCTATATAGACACAGCTGCGGGATATAATACAAGTCGCCGAGGTGTGGCCAAAGTTTCCTTCAAAGTAATCAGTGTGATAAATAATCAAGTAATAATTTCACCGGAAATACATGTTTTGATGTACCATGAATGAGAAAGGCGCGTGCCTCAAAAAAGAAATGCCGGACATTGTTTAAGCTCAATATCTTCCAACAATGCGACACCACTTTGCACGCCATATTACCTTTAAAAATCGTTAGTATAGTTGTAACGGGTTTGATTAAAATACCATACATTTAAGACATTTACGTGACAAATGAAATATAACTTGACTCTTCTGGGAATAGTCGGTCAAGTGGCAGGGATTTTGTGATAGACAAGAACGTAGATACTTCATAGAAAATATCCATCTCTAAAACACACAATTTATTTCAAATGCCTAACTTTGTTGTGGTATTAACCCTTGTTATTGGTTTGAAGTTTTCAGTAAGTATTGTACTCCAACCCACAAATTTGATACCAAGATTTCACCGGAAATACACGTTTGGAGGGTTTCTGCGTTCAATAAACGCACTCGGCCCAAGACTTGTTGTTGCAACGTGACATTTTACTGGATTGTTGTGTAAGCAGACCAATAGCATAACAATCATTTAATTTGCAATCTCAAGCAGTTTCCTCTAGGTTGTTAGACGAGAAAATCGAAATAAGATTACACAGATCATTTCATCGAAAGGTAGGAATAGAATTTTCAACACTAACGCGACTGGTTATGCAGTTGTGATGTAAAAAATGCTCTGTTTTGCTTTCCCTGTGTACTATTCGGTGGACTAAGACACGTATGACTCTTAAACGAAAGAGTTAAAAAGCCTGAAGTTTCATCAGCCCAGTTTGGCCCCTGTGGAAAATGTAAACAATGCTGCTCAACTTGAACATATATTGGACTTCATAACCAGAAAGTTGCCAGCAATCGATATTAATATTGATTACATCAGATTCTGTGGAGCTTTCGAATTGGCACTGAGAGGTCATAACGAAACAGATTCGTCCTCAAGCCCAGGAATTGGACAAGGACAACCAAAACGAGCTTGTGGAACATATGTTAGAAATATGTCACGATGAAACGGCAAACAATATAAAAGTCTCGGATTTCCTTGCAGACGAAACAATGATGTGTCTAACAACAGACGAACGATTCTGGGGCTCCTCATTGCTCAGACAAAATGTTCAATTTGATCATGCATCACCTAATAGGAATGTGAGGCTTTCTTCAGAGAAGAGCAGTTTCGGATCAAGTGGTTAAAAACGACTTCCAATGGAATATTGAGTCGCGGAGTGACAACACAGTGTATGGGACAGAAGGGAACCGACTGAGGGCAGTTCAAACTGAAACTGGCACAATACAAGACTGTGATAACGAGCAAATTCTCCAAAACGAAAAGTTCATGTTTTGGTTTTCATTTTTCCACGAAATAATGCATCACGCTGACACTCTTTGTGAGCTATCACGTGTCCATAAACAGATACAAGCATTTGAGCATGTTTCGAAAATTACACAAAATATAGATGCTTCTAGTACACAGGAGAGTCAACCAAAAGATGAATTGATAACAGTATGCAAACAGGAGAACAAAGGAACCCACTTTGAATTCATAGGCCACCTTTCAGCAGCTATGATATTCTTGCCTCACAGATTTTCAGAGTATCTGATTATTTACCTACAGCTCTATGTTTGATTTCATGACTGGAAATAACAAAGTTGTGTTCACTATCCCCATGAAGCAGAGCGCAACACGCGACCCTTCAGTGGCACGAGATCTCAGTACCTGCTTTCCACCAACATTTGCTACCAGAAAGGATTCTCTTCAAATAGCTGAGTCTATGCTTCTGAATGAAGTCTCATGGTTAATTCGAAAACAATTAGTATTTTACTTATTTTTACATTCTCAATTATTCGGTGTAAGTAATGGTCAGTAATACTCACTCACCGACACTGAACTTCAGGGTGTCAACAAAATTCCTACCCTTTACATGCAAAAATGTTTTATATTTTTGATTTTCTCAAAACTCACTCCAACGATTAAAATACCTTATGTTTTAAGATATTTACATGACAAAATGTATATCTTGAATTTTCTGGGAATAGCCTTTCAAGTCCTCTTAGAAGACATTTTGTAGCTAGTAAACCATGAGAGATAGACAAAACCTACTGCACAAACAAATGTACTTCTCTTTAAAACATGCATTTTATTATAAGCAACTTTTTCGTGGCACCAGTCTTTTCCGAGATATCCATTATTATTAGTTTGCATTTTTCAACACTGACATTTTTAAAGTGCTGTCGCTATTCAATCTCCTGTATCCCTCTTGTACCCACAGCGAAATGTTCAATGAAACTATTTCTGAAAGCGTTTATCTAGATAAACATGAAGTAGATGGTAAAATAAACTTTAGTAAGAGTAACTTTTTTAAGATATGATGTAACACCAGGACCTCAAAACGTGTCTTAAAACCCGATATGAAACTAACACTTCCTCTCTCTGCTTGCGATACACCTATCGTCTGCTGAGAACTGCGGCTGGGAGGCTTAATAGCCTAACACTCCACGCAGCCTATTCCACCCACATGACGTAAGCACATCGATGTTCAAGAAATTAGACTGCGGCACGAGAAAATGCTCATTTTCACAACTATACACAAGCTGTATGCAATCCTAGCATTTAAACATGATAAATTCCAAAGTTAGATAATTACATTTTATTTTCTTGTTAGCGGGGAAAAAATGGCATCATGATTACATTATGACAGGGAGAAGCTACCTTAGATGTCTACAGTGGCAAGTGTGTTTTGTTTCTTTACTTATGAAATGAAGATATATATACAGCCCGTTACAATTACTGAAGTACATCTAATCTCACAATGGTGTGAGTGGAGAAGAGCAAAAGAAGTATGGTTACAAAAAATTGTTTACTGATTACCACAAATATGCAGCAAGTCAACAACTTTTAAATTCAATCTCCAATCTTTGTTTGAACTTCAAGTTTTCATTAATTCAGCCCAGAAGTAAAGGCTTGCTTACCACAAAACCATCAATAACCTATATTAATACTCGAGACGAGCGTTAAATTATTAGTAACTCATGTTGGCATATCGATTAATGAAAACCTCGATTGTTAGTATATGTCTGCACGGCTTACTATACTCGACGCCAATCAAGAAGGTGATTGACAGTTACTAACCACGTGGCCGAAAGCTTTAAATGAATGGGAGGGGATGAATACGTCACAGCGGTCGTCATAGCATCCATTAGAAGGACCAATTAGAACTAAGACGTTTCTATAGCAACGATAGGCGCAAATGCGTTGTTGCGATATCGTAACACGTGATTGGCACGACGTGCCGGGCGAGCGACCGTTGGCAGTAACATGAATTGAAGTATTATCTTCTGCTGTGGCTGCAGTTATAAACAATTCCTCCTTTTAGCCCCACCTTGCTTGTGTGTTTGTATCAGTTTAGAGATTGCCTGCGTACTGAAAAGTTCTTTTGCGTCGTCGTATTTGTATGGTATTTGCCTTGTGTTACGTGTATTTGAGTTCATGTATTTGTGTTGTATGAGCATTTATAATTGTGTATAATGGATATTAACAATGTCCAAAAATAGTGACAAAGATAGCGTAGCCAAACGAAAAACTGGGCGCACTCGGGAACCGAATAAGTCTATCAAGCGATGTAAGCGATTCGGAAATCGGTGGCATTTTTCCATTAGAATAAACATCAATATTTCACAGGTATGTTTCTTCTGTTAACGCAGATCTTTACACTGATATATTCTTGCATGATCTATCCTCTGCACGTAGATCCATTATTTTACAATTGTCTTCGTATACGAATATAAATAGTATCCGCTCTACAATGCAGGCGCAACCTAGTCTCCTTCGACACGCTCTCCACGTGGTCGCGATGAGCGGCAACATCGCTCCGCGAAATGTCAATCACCTTCTTGATTGGCGCCGAGTATAGTTACTTTATATATTCCTCTTATACCTTTGAGTCATAAACGAATAAACTTATTCATATAAAATAATGAATGTTAATGCCTGCCTGTCTACCTACTCAAATAAAATGAATTGCAATTTTCTAATTGAACCTCGAAATCTGTCCCTATAAACCACTGATGGCCAATCCTTGGATTAATTTTCACATAAATGTAATTATAACAAATCAAATATAGGATTATATTCAGAAAGCTGTCATAGTTTCACTATTGTACACTTCTAAATGTTTTTTACAAACTGTTTGTACACAAGATTTTTTTTTTACTCTGCTTCATGGCAATGGAGATAAACATTTGCAGAAATAGTTTCATTGCATATTTTGTTGTAGGTAGATACCTGCAAGGATGCAGGATGCTGAAGTAATAATCAAATATTAAAGGCGGCTCGCTATATGCTGGTTTTGAATTTCTATACTTTACACAACACTATGAGAAACAAAAGAATGTATAATAAAGTAGGAAAATTCATAGCAAAGAATATCTCAGAAATGGTTAATGTCACAAAAAGTTATTTAATATAAATTGTATGTTTTAACAAGAGCCACACTGGTTATGTCTTTCTGAGATTTACATTATATGTAATAAGTTTTTGTGTATCTCTTATAGTTTACTAGTTATAAAAAGTTATGGAAAATTCAATCAGAATGAAGAGGATTTCACAAGTTATTTGCAGAAAATTCAAGATATATGGTTTATTTTTCATGAAATATCAAATATATGGTATTTGAATTAAAATCGTTAGAACCATTCTTAAGGAAATTAAAAGTAACAAAAAAGTGTTCCATGTAAAGGGTAGTTTGGGGTAAGAAGGATTTTCTTGAGTATCTTCATCATGCATCTTTTCAAGATGAACTTAAATACCAGATTTGGTATTTATTGAACATGTTTTTTTATTTATGTTGCTCTCTCTGTAATTAAAAAAAAACCAGTCCTTCCCCTGAGTACGTTTAGATTTCCTGAAAACAAGTCCCCGTGATAAAACCGCGATTACAAATATTTGAGAGGAATACAAAACTTGCTCTAATTGCCATAGAAGTGGCAGAAACATCTTGAACAAATGTGGTCACATGTGTTACATTCACACGACTTGCTCCACCTATTCTTACAAAAGCTTCTGCCTTAGCGGCCACTCCCTAGTTTTGCAGGAACAGATTTAAAAACCCATATAATCAATTCCCTTTATTTAGAGACCACTCCTCTCTCCAACCAGCGAGCCTTTATTGAGCTATTTTCATTTACACCCCTTTTCAAACACCACCTTTTTATTTAATTGAAAATTTCAAGATTTTTGAAGTTGTTTTACAAAGTGATATTACAGGTCTTCAGCATGCCTATCCCAAATATACGTAGATGTATGAAACCCTTTGAATCCGCAGGTGTGCAGTACGACCACACAAACCTCATGGTCGTTTCTCTCCCATGTCCAACGGCACAGGTACCCATTGCATACGTGCATATGGGGTAAGGGTTGACTTTTAATGGAATACTATGCCATGAAGTATCTTGCTTGCGGGAAAGAAGATGTATCTGTTGTTTACACATCCTCTTTTTCTAAGAATTGAAGGAGTTCTTTTCCATAACCATACTTCACGGTATCTGGAAAATTTGTTAACTGTAGTTACGGAAACATGGATATTCCTCAAGGAAACGTGAGGGGGAAGAATGCTATTGTTTAAAGGATCCCACCACCAGCTTTGTGTTGCCACGTCCTTTATATTAGATGCCTGATTAGTTTAACATCTACTGAGCTACGACCCCTCTAAAGGACCAATGGAACCATTGCCAGTCACTTAATACACATTTTACTGTATTTCTGTGTACTTGATGCTTTTATTACACATTTTGTTGTAGGTACCAGAGGAATACAGTGCATTAAAGTGATATCAAATGTTCAAAAGCAGGTTGCTATGCAATGCCTTTGAAAAGTATAAAGTATTTGAAAACTCAAAACCAATAACAAAAGTATATCAGACATGGTTAATGCCACAAAGAATTTGTGCTTTAACAAGATCTATATTTTATCTATCCCTTACGGCTTATTAATTATACAAAATTCATTCCAAATGAAGAGGACTTCACACACATTTATAGGAAAATTCAACATACACATTTTGTTGTGCAAATATCTTAAATATATGGTATTTCAATCACAATAATCATTACAGCCATTTTTAAAAACTCA
This sequence comes from Deroplatys truncata, assembly GCA_030765065.1. Taxonomy (NCBI): domain Eukaryota; kingdom Metazoa; phylum Arthropoda; class Insecta; order Mantodea; family Mantidae; genus Deroplatys; species Deroplatys truncata. Next base: position 4,081,842 of record CM060984.1, read on the forward strand.
CAAATAATGTTCAATTTCTCTTAGAGCACAATTAGAGCATCTTTGTGTCGCAGTCTTCGAAGATGCTCAATTTAGGTGTACATTTTGGTATTCAACCAACTTTTCGTTTTTGATTTATGTTGTTCACAGACACACACCTTTTCTAAAAATGCTTTCCAAGGATTCAGGGGACCTCAAAACACATTTCCAATGAAGTCTGCATAATGAATTTTTGGTTTGAATACAGTACTTCTTCTATCTAGTAAAAAGGCAAGATCTGCTGAATATTAAGTCACAAATTTATTGTTCACAAGTTTGTACAAGTGCATTATTTTACACAAACTGTTTGACTTCCATATAACATCAAAAACTTACAGCTTATAATTAACATGAGCAAGTTTCTCCTTCTGCACCAAATTTGGGAACTACAGCTTGTTGTAGTGAAGCATCATGTGATCTACTCTATTCAAAATGAGTCACACATCATCATCTTCATTTGTTCACATGTCTTCTGTTTCCTGAAAATAAAACAATCTCATGTGATGTGCTCATCTAAATTTTGCTACCAATGACAAATTTACACTAATACCAGTCTTATTATAAATACTGACTTTGCCCCTTATCTCTCGATTGATGAAACTATGCAGCAGCTTTGCAATTTTTATGTTGAATAAACATCCTTTCTGAGCAGTATTAACATGCAACATCTATCCTTTTTCAAGATGGAATGGTATACCTGTAATAGTGTTACATAAGTGTAAGAAGGATCCAAAGACAATTTGTTAAAACTGCTAGAAATTTCACTCAGATTTGTTTATCAGACCATTTAAAGACACGACTGTCTTTCTAGTGTTGATGATAAACCAAGATCTGGCCGTCCTCACTCAGGTCGAAATCCGGATATGATAAAGAAAGTTTGGGAACGTGTCAGAAGAAATCCTGTTAGGAAACAAAAAACAAATGCGGCAGCAGCTTCAAATGTCAAGAACGACTGTCTCTAGGCTATTAAATTAAGACCTAGGACTTTGGGCTTACCGCCGATGTACAGGACACATACTCAACACCCGTCTTTAGAAGATTAGAGTGGAGAAATCACGTAACCTCCTTAGATGGCATGCCAAAAATCAACACCGGAGAATCCTTTTCTCAGATGAAAATTTTTTAACAACATAGCACAAATTCAACACCCAGAACGACAGAGTGTATGAGGAATGCCACCAGGTTGTTCCTTGGGGGCATCAGTGGGAGTCACGTACAAAGGAGTTACCTATTTCTGCGACAAGGGGGTCAGGACCACTGCCAATGTGTACGTAGAGGAAGTCCCGAGACCTCTTGCTGGTGATCGTGGGATCTTCCAACAGAACAGCTCTCCGGCCCATAAAGCTCGGTAGACTAAGCACAACGTTCCAGATTGCATCAGCCATTGTCCAATCCAGACCTGAATCCTCTGGATATAAACTGTGGACGTTTTGGAGACCAAGACTAGCTCTTCAAGTCACAGCAACCTTGAAAGTCCAAAAATTTGCTGAGGAGAGCAGTAGCAAATGTGGGCATAAACGTCATACGTGCCACTATAGATGGACATTTTGAGTGAAATGATAGTGCAAAGTGTTCATCATAATCTGGGATACAATGTTTTTATTGCTTGAAGCTGTGACAGAACTTATGGTAAGATTTGTGTCCGTTGGGTAATCTCAAAAACCACTCAACCGATTTTGTTAATTCTTTCACCATTGAAAAGCCCTATTCTTTCTGACAGACAAGCGCTATAAAACACAAGCTAATTTCAAGTCATAAATTACTAAAAGGCTAAAAAAGGTTTAAGGCTGTTCACAATAACTGAGAATATCAATGAGAACAAGAATAAAGTTTTTAACTTTCTTGTTCTCATTCCAGGGCACAACATAACAGATGCTTCACTGTAGAAATTATTGAAGGCAGCCATGACATGAAACAGCTGCTAGTCACAAGCTGGGAAAATGAAACTGGAAGAAATTGTGCATCTTAACTTCAGATCCATTGAGTGTTGGTTCTTCTAGTGAAAGTGTCATCTGTAGTTTGTTTATATGCAACTAAAACTGGCTACTGTCTCAAAACCAATAGCAAAAACTAGTATAAATTAACAAAGAGCAACAAAGAACAAAAAATAAACTTCAATGTTCGCTATTAATAAAGGAATAAAGCTTCGTACAACTAGAGGAGTCAGAAATAGTAATGCATCTGCATTCAGAAAATGTTTACTCTATCACATTTTGATGTTGGCTAACGTGCATTATTTTGGCTGAATTGGAAGGAAGTGAAAAAATATCATTGATGAGTTTCAAACCACTTACTTTCCAGTGCACAAAATTAACTTTTCACATCCCAGGAACCACCTTTACAAATTCCATGTAGCCGAACACAAACTCATTGCCCTTGTTAAGAAGGCCTTGACTTTTCATTGAGAATGCCAGGAGTACAAAATAGTTGTTGTTCTACAAATGCTCACAATTTGGCAACTAAGACAAAAGAGAATAGAATCTGCTATACTCATGTCATATCAATGCCAAAATATTTTAATAACCTCCTCACGTAAGAAAAGTTTTGCTTTATTTCCTTTGTAAACAACTTCACTAAATAATTGTATATAGAGAGAAAGTTGCCATCATTACAAATGAGTGAACCAGTATTTTATAATTAACAAACAGAGGTTAGCTTTGTGGTCTGGGAGTGAGGAATCTACATATTCACCAGCTTCACCTCTATTTTATTGTATACTTTAAACACTATGTAGCTTTTATGTCATTAAATAACTATGACACCAAAAAAGGTACAAGGTTTAAAATTTCATGTACTGTGATTATGTGAAAAATTACTCAACCATTCCAACTGATGATTGTTTCACCGCCAAAGGGTAGTCATATGCTAAGGAGCATTTCCAGAATTTGGAACTGTCAGGGGAGGTTAAGGAAGGCAGATGTTTCTCATCCTTTTGCATGAATATCAGGGAATTTTTGATCCGTTATCAGAAATATCTGGGACTGTGCTAAATTACAATTATCAGCGGAGGATAAATCACAAAACTCAAAAGGATGACTGCAGAATACCTTCATAAAGAACAGGGCAGGTAAATAAAATTAATTAGTTACTGGAGTTTCAAAACGTAACCCTGTTAAACCAGGGAGTTCACATGTTCATATAAAATCTGATGCCACAACACACGGCTTCAGTTATCACATAATAGCTACTGACGGACCAACCAACTGGTTCAAAAGATAAGTGCCCTCAACAAGCGCAAACCACCAGAAACACTGTTGCGAGATAATGAAATTGTTCTGTAACATTCTTTCTTTCTACAACACATTAATGAGGTTACAGTGACAACTAAGTGAAGTCAGTGAAAAGTTAACAACATCACATTAATAAAGTGACAGTGACAACTAAGTGAAGTCAGTGAAAAGTTAACTACATCACGTTAATGAAGTGACAGTGACAACTAAGTGAAGTCAATGAAAACATAACTACATCACATCAAGTAAGTGACAGTGACAACTAAGTGAAGTCAGTGAAAAGTTAACAACATCACATTAATGAAGCGACAGTGACAACTAAGTGAAGTCAGTGAAAAGTTAACTACATCACATTAATGAAGTGACAGTGACAACTAAGTGAAGTCAGTGAAAAGTTAACTACATCACATTAATGAAGTGACAGTGACAACTAAGTGAAGTCAGTGAAAAGTTAACTACATCACGATAATGAAGTGACAGTGACAACTAAGTGAAGTCAGTGAAAAGTTAACTACATCACATTAATGAAGTGACAGTGACAACTAAGTGAAGTCAGTGAAAAGTTAACTACAACACATTCATGAAGTGACAGTGACAACTAAGTGAAGTCAGTAAAAAGTTAACAACATCACATTAATGAAGTGACAGTGACAACTAAGTGAAGTCAGTGAAAAGTTAACTACAACACATCAATGAAGAGACAGTGACAACTAAGTGAAGTCAGTGAAAAGTTAACTACATCACATCAATGAAGTGACAGTGACAACTAAGTGAAGTCAGTGAAAAGTTAACAACATCACATTAATGAAGTGACAGTGACAACTGAGTGAAGTCAGTGAAAAGTTAACTACAACACATTAGTGAAGTGACAGTGACAACTAAGCTAAGTCAGTGAAAAGTTAACAACATCACATTAATGAAGCGACAGTGACAACTAAGTGAACTCAATGAAAAGTTAACTACAACACATTAATGAAGCGACAGTGACAACTAAGTGAAGTCAATGAAAAGTTAACTACAACACATTAAAAAAGCGACAGTGACAACTAAGTGAAGTCAATGAAAAGTTAACTACAACACATTAATGAAGCGACAGAGACCACTAAGTGAAGTCAGTGAAAAGTTAACTACATCACATTAATGAACTAACAGTGACAACTAAGTGAAGTCAGAGAAAAGTTAACGTCACATTAATGAAGCGACAGTGACAACTAAGTGAAGTCAATAAAAAGTTAACTACATAACATTAATGAAGCGACAGTGACAACTACGTGAAGTCAATGAAAAGTTAACTACATTACATTAATGAAGCGACAGTGACAACTAAGTGAAGTCAGTGAAAAGTTAACTACATTACATTAATGAAGCGACAGTGACAACTACGTGAAGTCAATGAAAAGTTAACAACACATTAATGAAGAAAAGTGACAACTAAGTGAAGTCAGTGAAAGTTAACTACATTATATTAATGAAGTGACAGTGACAACTAAGTGAAGTCAGTGAAAAGTTAACTACAACACATTAATGAAGTGACAGTGACAACTAAGTGAAGTCAGTGAAAAGTTAACTACAACACATTAATGAAGCGACAGTGACAACTAAGTGAAGTCAGTGAAAAGTTAACTACATCACATTAATGAAGTAACGGATGACAACTAAGTGAAGTCAGTGAAAAGTTAACAAAATCACATTAATGAAGTGAGAGTGACAACTAAGTGAAGTCAGTGATAAGTTAACTACAACACATTAATGAAGTGACAGTGACAACAGAGTGAAGTCAGTGAAAAGTTAACTACAACACATTAGTGAAGTGACAGTGACAACTAAGTTAAGTCAGTGAAAAGTTAACAACATCACATTAATGAAGCGACAGTGACAACTAAGTGAAGTCAATGAAAAGTTAACTACAACACATTAATGAAGCGACAGTGACAACTAAGTGAAGTCAATGAAAAGTTAACTACAACTTATTAATGAAGCGACAGTGACAACTAAGTGAAGTCAATGGAAAGTTAACTACAACAAATTAATGAAGCGACAGTGACAACTAAGTGAAGTCAGTGAAAAGTTAACTACATCACATTAATGAAGTAACAGTGACAACTAAGTGAAGTCAGTGAAAAGTTAACAACGTCACATTAATGAAGCGACAGTGACAACTAAGTGAAGTCAATAAAAAGTTAACTACATACCATTAATGAAGCGACAGTGACAACTATGTGAAGTCAATGAAAAGTTAACAACAACACATTAATGAAGAGACAGTGACAACTAAGTGAAGTCAGTGAAAAGTTAGCCACATTACATTAATGAGTGACAGTGACAACTAAGTGAATTCAGTGAAAAGTTAACTACAACACATTAATAAAGTTACAGTGACAACTAAGAGAAGTCAGTGAAAAGTTAACTACATTACATTAATGAAGTGACAGTGACAACTAAGTGACGTCAGTGAAAAGTTAACTACAACACATTAATGAAGTGACAGTGACAACTAAGTGAAGTCAGTGAAAAGTTAACAACATCACATTAATGAAGTGATAGTGACAACTAAGTGAAGTCAGTGAAAAGTTAACAACATCACATCAATGAAGTGACAGTGACAACGAAGTGAAATCAGTGAAAAGTTAACTACATCACATCAATGAAGTGACAGTGACAACTAAGTGAAGTCAGTGAAAAGGTAACAACATCACATCAATGAAGTGACAGTGACAGCGAAGTGAAATCAGTGAAAAGTTAACTACATCACATCAATGAAGTGACAGTGACAACTAAGTGAAGTAAGTGAAAAGGTAACTACAACAAATGAAAGAAGCGACAGTGACAACTAAGCGAAGTCAATGAAAGTTAAGTACAACACATTAATGAAGCGACAGTGACAACTAAGTGAAGTCAATGAAAAGTTAACTACAACAAATTAATGAAGCGACAGTGACAACTAAGTGAAGTCAGTGAAAAGTTAACTACATCACATTAATGAAGTAACGGGTGACAACTAAGTGAAGTCAGTGATAAGTTAACAACATCACATTAATGAAGTGACAGTGACAACTAAGTAAAGTCAGTGAAAAGTTAACTACAACACATTAATGAAGTGACAGTGACAACTAAGTGAAGTCAGTGAAAAGTTAACTACATTACATTAATGAAGTGACAGTGACAACAAAGTGAAATCAGTGAAAAGTTAACAGAATTACATTAATGAAGTGACAGTGACAACTAAGTGAAGTCAGTGAAAAGTTAACTACATTACATTAATGAAGTGACAGTGACAACTAAGTGAAGTCAGTGAAAAGTTAACTACATTACATTAATGAAGTGACAGTGACAACTAAGTGAAGTCAGTGAAAAGTTAGCTACATCAACTTAATGAAGTGACAGTGATAACTAAGTGAAGTCAGTGAAAAGTTAACTACATTACATTAATGAAGTGACAGTGACAGCTAAGTGAAGTCAGTGAAAAGTTAACTACATTACATTAATGAAGTGACAGTGTCAACTAAGTGAAGTCAGTGAAAAGTTAACATCACATTAATGAAGTGACAGTGACAACTAAGTGAAGTTAGTGAAAAGTTAACTACAACACATCAATGAAGTGACAGTGACAACTAAGTGAAGTCAGTGAAAAGTTAACTACAACACATTAATGAAGTGACAGTGACAACTAAGTGAAGTCAATGAAAAGTTAACTGCTTCACATTAATGAAGTGACAATGACAGCTAAGTGAAGTCAGTGAAAAGTTAACTACATTACATTAATGAAGTGACAGTGACAACTAAGTGAAGTCAGTGAAAAGTTAACTACATTACATTAATGAAGTGACAGTGACAACTAAGTGAAGTCAGTGAAAAGTTAACAACATCACATTAATGAAGTGACAGTGACAACTAAGTGAAGTCAATGAAAAGTTAACTACATTACATTAATGAAGTGACAGTGACAACAAAGTGAAGTCAGTGAAAAGTTAGCTACAACACATTAATGAAGTGACAGTGACAACCAAGTGAAGTCAGTGAAAATTTAACAATATCACATTAATGAAGTGACAGTGACAACTAAGTGAAGTCAGTGAAAAGTTAACAACATCACATCAATGAAGTGACAGTGACAACTAAGTGAAATCAGTGAAAAGTTAACTACATCACATCAATGACGTGACAGTGACAACTAAGTAAGTCAGGGGAAGGTTAACAACATCACATCAATGAAGTGACAGTGACAACTAAGTGAAGTCAGTGAAAAGTTAACTACAACACATCAATGAAGTGACAGTGACAACTAAGTGAAGTCAGTGAAAAGTTAACATCACATCAATGAAGTGACAGTGACAACTATGTGAAGTCAGTGAAAAGTTAACTACAATACATGAATGAAGTGACAGTGACAACTAAGTGAAGTCAGTGCAAAGTTAACTACAATACATTAATGAAGCGACAGTGACAACTAAGTGAAGTCAATGAAAAGTTAACTACATCACATCAAGTAAGTGACAGTGACAACTAAGTGAAGTCAGTGAAAAGTTAACAACATCACATTAATGAAGTGACAGTGACAACTAAGTGAAGTCAGTGAAAAGTTAACTACAACACATTAATGAAGTGACAGTGACAACTAAGTGAAGTCAGTGAAAAGTTAACTACAACACATTAATGAAGCGACAGTGACAACTAAGTGAAGTCAGTGAAAAGTTAACTACATCACATTAATGAAGTAACGGATGACAACTAAGTGAAGTCAGTGAAAAGTTAACAAAATCACATTAATGAAGTGAGAGTGACAACTAAGTGAAGTCAGTGATAAGTTAACTACAACACATTAATGAAGTGACAGTGACAACAGAGTGAAGTCAGTGAAAAGTTAACTACAACACATTAGTGAAGTGACAGTGACAACTAAGTTAAGTCAGTGAAAAGTTAACAACATCACATTAATGAAGCGACAGTGACAACTAAGTGAAGTCAATGAAAAGTTAACTACAACACATTAATGAAGCGACAGTGACAACTAAGTGAAGTCAATGAAAAGTTAACTACAACACATTAATGAAGCGACAGTGACAACTAAGTGAAGTCAATGGAAAGTTAACTACAACAAATTAATGAAGCGACAGTGACAACTAAGTGAAGTCAGTGAAAAGTTAACTACATCACATTAATGAAGTAACAGTGACAACTAAGTGAAGTCAGTGAAAAGTTAACAACGTCACATTAATGAAGCGACAGTGACAACTAAGTGAAGTCAATAAAAAGTTAACTACATACCATTAATGAAGCGACAGTGACAACTATGTGAAGTCAATGAAAAGTTAACAACAACACATTAATGAAGAGACAGTGACAACTAAGTGAAGTCAGTGAAAAGTTAGCCACATTACATTAATGAGTGACAGTGACAACTAAGTGAATTCAGTGAAAAGTTAACTACAACACATTAATAAAGTTACAGTGACAACTAAGAGAAGTCAGTGAAAAGTTAACTACATTACATTAATGAAGTGACAGTGACAACTAAGTGACGTCAGTGAAAAGTTAACTACAACACATTAATGAAGTGACAGTGACAACTAAGTGAAGTCAGTGAAAAGTTAACAACATCACATTAATGAAGTGATAGTGACAACTAAGTGAAGTCAGTGAAAAGTTAACAACATCACATCAATGAAGTGACAGTGACAACGAAGTGAAATCAGTGAAAAGTTAACTACATCACATCAATGAAGTGACAGTGACAACTAAGTGAAGTCAGTGAAAAGGTAACAACATCACATCAATGAAGTGACAGTGACAACGAAGTGAAATCAGTGAAAAGTTAACTACATCACATCAATGAAGTGACAGTGACAACTAAGTGAAGTCAGTGAAAAGGTAACTACAACAAATGAAAGAAGCGACAGTGACAACTAAGCGAAGTCAATGAAAGTTAAGTACAACACATTAATGAAGCGACAGTGACAACTAAGTGAAGTCAATGAAAAGTTAACTACAACAAATTAATGAAGCGACAGTGACAACTAAGTGAAGTCAGTGAAAAGTTAACTACATCACATTAATGAAGTAACGGGTGACAACTAAGTGAAGTCAGTGATAAGTTAACAACATCACATTAATGAAGTGACAGTGACAACTAAGTAAAGTCAGTGAAAAGTTAACTACAACACATTAATGAAGTGACAGTGACAACTAAGTGAAGTCAGTGAAAAGTTAACTACATTACATTAATGAAGTGACAGTGACAACAAAGTGAAATCAGTGAAAAGTTAACAGAATTACATTAATGAAGTGACAGTGACAACTAAGTGAAGTCAGTGAAAAGTTAACTACATTACATTAATGAAGTGACAGTGACAACTAAGTGAAGTCAGTGAAAAGTTAACTACATTACATTAATGAAGTGACAGTGACAACTAAGTGAAGTCAGTGAAAAGTTAGCTACATCAACTTAATGAAGTGACAGTGATAACTAAGTGAAGTCAGTGAAAAGTTAACTACATTACATTAATGAAGTGACAGTGACAGCTAAGTGAAGTCAGTGAAAAGTTAACTACATTACATTAATGAAGTGACAGTGACAACTAAGTGAAGTCAGTGAAAAGTTAACATCACATTAATGAAGTGACAGTGACAACTAAGTGAAGTTAGTGAAAAGTTAACTACAACACATCAATGAAGTGACAGTGACAACTAAGTGAAGTCAGTGAAAAGTTAACTACAACACATTAATGAAGTGACAGTGACAACTAAGTGAAGTCAATGAAAAGTTAACTGCTTCACATTAATGAAGTGACAATGACAGCTAAGTGAAGTCAGTGAAAAGTTAACTACATTACATTAATGAAGTGACAGTGACAACTAAGTGAAGTCAGTGAAAAGTTAACTACATTACATTAATGAAGTGACAGTGACAACTAAGTGAAGTCAGTGAAAAGTTAACAACATCACATTAATGAAGTGACAGTGACAACTAAGTGAAGTCAATGAAAAGTTAACTACATTACATTAATGAAGTGACAGTGACAACAAAGTGAAGTCAGTGAAAAGTTAGCTACAACACATTAATGAAGTGACAGTGACAACCAAGTGAAGTCAGTGAAAATTTAACAATATCACATTAATGAAGTGACAGTGACAACTAAGTGAAGTCAGTGAAAAGTTAACAACATCACATCAATGAAGTGACAGTGACAACTAAGTGAAATCAGTGAAAAGTTAACTACATCACATCAATGAAGTGACAGTGACAACTAAGTACGTCAGGGGAAGGTTAACAACATCACATCAATGAAGTGACAGTGACAACTAAGTGAAGTCAGTGAAAAGTTAACTACAACACATCAATGAAGTGACAGTGACAACTAAGTGAAGTCAGTGAAAAGTTAACATCACATCAATGAAGTGACAGTGACAACTATGTGAAGTCAGTGAAAAGTTAACTACAATACATGAATGAAGTGACAGTGACAACTAAGTGAAGTCAGTGCAAAGTTAACTACAATACATTAATGAAGCGACAGTGACAACTAAGTGAAGTCAATGAAAAGTTAACTACATCACATCAAGTAAGTGACAGTGACAACTAAGTGAAGTCAGTGAAAAGTTAACAACATCACATTAATGAAGTGACAGTGACAACTAAGTGAAGTCAGTGAAAAGTTAACTACAACACATTAATGAAGTGACAGTGACAACTAAGTGAAGTCAGTGAAAAGTTAACATCACATTAATGAAGCGACAGTGACAACTAAGTGAAGTCAGTGAAAAGTTAACAACATCACATTAATGAAGTGACAGTGACAACTAAGTGAAGTCAGTGAAAAGTTAACTACATCACATCAATGAAGTGACAGTGACAACTAAGTGAAATCAGTGAAAAATTAACTACATCACATTAATGAAGTGACAGTGACAACTAAGTGAAGTCAGTGAAAAGTTAACTACAACACATAAATGAAGTGACAGTGACAACTAAGTGAAGTCAGTGAAAAGTTAATAACATCACATTAATGAAGCGACAGTGACAACTAAGTGAAGTCAATGAAAAGTTAACTAAAACACATTAATGAAGCGACAGTGACAACTAAGTGAAGTCAGTGAAAAGTTAACTACATCACATTAATGAAGTGACAGTGACAACTAAGTGAAGTCAGTGAAAAGTTAACAACATCACATTAATGAAGTGACAGTGACAACTAAGTGAAGTCAGTGAAAAGTTAACAACGTCACATTAATGAAGCGACAGTGACAACTAAGATAAGTCAATGAAAAGTTAAATACATTACATTAATGAAGCGACAGTGACAACTAAGTGAAGTCAATGAAAAGTTAACTACATTACATTAATAAAGCGACAGTGACAACTAAGTGAAGTCAGTGAAAAGCTAACTACATTATATTAATGAACCGACAGTGACAAATAAGTGAGGTCAATGAAAAGTTAACAACATCACATTAATGAAGTGTCAGTGACAACTAAGTGAAGTCAGTGAAAAGTTAACTACATTACATTAATGAAGTGACAGTGACAACTAAATGAAGTCAGTGAAAAGTTAACTACATTACATTAATGAAGCGACAGTGACAACTAAGTGAAGTCAGTGAAAAGTTAACTACATTACATTAATGAGGTGACAGTGACAACTAAGTGAAGTCAGTGAAAAGTTAACTACATTACATTAATGAAGTGACAGTGACAACTAAGTGAAACCAATGAAAAGTTAACTACATCTCATTAATGAAGCGACAGTGACAACTAAGTGAAGTCAATGAAATGTTAACTACAACACATTAATGAAGCGACAGTGACAACTAAGTGAAGTCAATGAAAAGTTAACTACAACACATTAATGAAGTAACAGTGACAACTAAGTGAAGTCAGTGAAAAGTTAACAACGTCACATTAATGAAGTGACAGTGATAACTAAGTGAAATCAGTGAAAAGTTAACAACGTCACATTAATGAAGCGACAGTGACAACTAAGTGAAGTCAATAAAAAGTTAACTACATTACGTTAATGAAGCGACAGTGACAACTAAGTGAAGTCAATGAAAAGTTAACTACTTTACATTAATGAAGCGACAGTGACAACTAAGTGAAGTCAGTGAAAAGTTAACTACATCACATCAATGAAGTGACAGTGACAACTAAGTGAAGTCAGTGAAAAGTTAACTACAACAAATTAAAGAAGCGACAGTGATAACTAAGTGTGATGATATGCGGTTTAAGGGCGCTAAACTGCTATGGTCATCAGCGCCCTTACAATGTATAAAAGATAGGGTCAAAATATAAAACAGGTAAAAGAACCGCATATTTAAAAACGGGACACAAACCCGCGATGTTCAATAAGCTAAAACGAACAATATAACAATAACAAATATAACAATAACAACAATAATAACAATAACAACAATAACAGAAATAACAACTAAAATAACAATAACAACAATAAGAACAATACAAATTCTGAAAAAACCAACACACTAAAAGCATAGGCAGTAAAGAATTAAAACGTGCCAGAAAATGTAGAATGCGAGGGACATGAGCGGCATATGTCCACTGGGGATAAGAGTTCCCATAAAAACAGACAGGATAAAAGTACGAAGCTAACAGACGCCTAACGCATTAAATGCGCAGATTAAAATCACTGTCGTGAATAAAACGTAAAACACATTCCACAGCATGCGTGTCGTCTGCCAAAACGTTGGCTAGGACAACAGGCAGACCAACACGAGCACGTAATGCAGCTAAAACCTGACACTCTGTTAAAATGTGACGCACCGTTAAGGGCACGTCACACTGCCCACAGAGTGGTGCGGAGTCACCACTGAGCAAATACCTATGACTAAAAACACAATGTCCAATCCGTAGACGAGCTAAAATTACCTCTTCCCGACGACAAGAACGAGAAGAGGTACCCCAGATCAACGGGAAAGGCTTAACCTCCCGCAACTGGTTCCCCCGGAGGGCCGTCCACTCATCGCGCCAGCGCGAGAGGATGCGGCGACGTAAAACAACACACGAATCTGACGAGGGAACAACAGAGGTAAAAAATCTGGGTAATAAAATCGCCGATTTGGCAGCGGCGTCGGCAGACTCATTACCTGAGATGCCCACATGACCTGGAATCCACATGAAGGACACGCTGATGCCAGAGACACCAAGCGAGTGGAGCAGGTCATGTATGCGCTGTACGAGTGGGTGGTAATTTTACAGCGCAGTAATACTCTGAAGGGCACTCAGAGAGTCCGTACAAATAAAACAGTGCCGTAAGTCGTGCCGCTGAATGTATAAAACGGATTGATAAATGCTAAAAAGTTCGGCGGTAAAAATTGAACATTGTCGAGGTAAACGAAAAGTAAAACTCTGTACACCAAAAACAAAGGCACATCCTACTCCAATATCAGTCTTAGACCCATCAGTATATATAAAATGACAGTCCCCGAACTGCACCTGTAGTTCTAAAAAGGCGGATCTAAGAACAAAAGCAGGGGTCGCATTTTTCGGCATCGACGTTAGCCCAAGGTGGATGTGGGCCTCAGCGCGCGACCATGGAGCAAAACGCGTTTCCCCTCGGGTAAGGGCCGGCGCTGGCGTAACGTCCAAATGCCGAAGTAGCAGTCGAAATCGAACCCCTGGAGGGAGCAATGCAGAGGAGCTAACGAAATATTGGCGATCAAGCGAATCCTCGTAAAATACATCGAAGGACGGGTGGTTAGGCAAGCTTGAGAGCCGACAAGCATAGCTGCACAAAAGCATCTCACGCCGGAAGGACAGCGGAGGCTCTGCAGCTTCTGCGTACAGACTGGGTACAGGGCTAGTTGGAAAGGCCCCTGTAGCGACTCTTATGCCACGATGGTGAATGGCATTCAATCGACGTAACACAGATGGACGTGCCGACAAATAAACAATACACCCGTAATCAAGCTTGGATCGGACCAAAGAGCGATAAAGGCGAAGAAGGACGGTCCGATCAGCTCCCCAGGATGTGCCACTTAAAACACGTAAAATATTAAGAGAACGGTCACACTTTGCTTTTAAAAAGGAAACGTGCGAGGTCCAACACAACTTTCTATCAAAAATCAACCCCAAAAATTTCGCCTCGTGTGCAAACGGAAGTATCCCTGGCCCAAGATGGAGAGAGGGCGGAGGGAAATACTTCCGGCGCCAGAAGTTAATGCATACGGATTTCTCGGCGGAGAAATTAAAGCCGTTGGCGTTACTCCAGGCGTAGAGACGGTCGATACAGCTCTGGAGACGGCGTTCGAGTAGACATGTCCGCCGTGAACTACAATAAATGGCAAAATCATCAACAAAAAGGGACGATGAAATGCCAGGTGGAATACAATCAACAATGGGGTTGATAGCAATCGCAAAAAGTGTGACACTGAGTACAGAGCCCTGCGGTACTCCGTTCTCTTGAATAAAACGACTAGATAAAACCGAGCCCACACGTACACGAAAGACGCGGTCCGTCATGAACTCCCGAAGAAATATGGGAAGACGACCGCGGATATTCTATGCATGAAGTGTACGTAAAATGCCGCCCCTCCAACAAATGTCATAAGCTTTCTGCAGGTCAAAAAACACAGCCACGGTTTGACACTTTCTCAGAAACCCATTCATAACATGCGTCGACAGGGACACCAGATGGTCGACGGTAGAGCGATAGCGACGAAATCCGCACTGAGCGTTCGCTAAACGTTTCTGAGACTCAAGCCACCATGTCAACCGCCCGTTGATCATGCGCTCCATCACCTTGCAAATGCAACTGGTGAGGGAGATAGGGCGGTAGCTGGAAGGTAGTTGGCGATCCTTCCCAGGCTAAAGAATTGGGACAATGTGGCTTCGCGCCAAACGGAGGGAAAAATGCCGTCTTGCCAAATACGGTTATAGACCTGTAAGAGAAAGAGTTTACTGTCGGCTGAAAGGTGCTTTAACATCAGGACATGAATGCCGTCCGGCCCAGGAGCGGAGTGCCTAGAGCAATTAAGAGCGTGCTCCAGCTCCCTCATTGTGAATAGTTCATTATAGCATTCATCATTAGCAGACCGAAAAGTATATAATGCGGAATCCAGCAGGTCTTTAATAGAGCGAAAGCCGGCGGAATAATGGTCTGACTGGAAACCGCCTCAAAGGCAGCACCCAGAGTGTTAGCGATGGCAGCCGGATCCACTATGGTGGCATTAGAAACCTGAATGTCATAAACAGTACAATGTGACACTTTACCTGAGAAGCGACGAAGTTTATCCCAAACAACGGATGAAGGCGTAAAGCGATTAAAAGACTCGACAAAACGAGCCCAAGATGCCTTCTTGCTATCCTGAATAATGCGACCAGCCCTGGCTCGCGATTGTTTAAAGACAACTAAGTTAATTCAATGAAAGTTAAGTACAACACATTAATGAAGCGACAGTGACAACTAAGTGAAGTCAATGAAAAGTTAACTACAACACATTAATGAAGCGACAGTGACAACTAAGTGAAGTCAGTGAAAAGTTAACTACATCACATTAATGAAGTAACGGGTGACAACTAAGTGAAGTCAGTGAAAAGTTAACTACATTACATTAATGAAGTGACAGTGAACCAAAGTGAAATCAGTGAGAAGTTAACAGAATTACATTAATGAAGTGACAGTGACAACTAAGTGAAGTCAGTGAAAAGTTAACTACATTACATTAATGAAGTGACAGTGACAACTAAGTGAAGTCAGTGAAAAGTTAGCTACATCACCTTAATGAAGTGACAGTGATAACTAAGTGAAGTCAGTGAAAAGTTAACTACATTAAATTAATGAAGTGACAGTGACAACTAAGTGAAGGCAGTGAAAAGTTAACTACAACACATTAATGAAGTGACAGTGCCAACTAAGTGAAGTCAGTGAAAAGTTAACAACATCACATTAATGAAGTGACAGTGACAACTAAGTGAAGTCAGTGAAAAGTTAACAACATCACATCAATGAAGTGACAGTGACAACTAAGTGAAATCAGTGAAAAGTTAACTACATCACATCAATGAAGTGACAGTGACAACTAAGTAAGTCAGGGGAAGGTTAACAACATCACATCAATGAAGTGACAGTGACAACTAAGTGAAGTCAGTGAAAAGTTAACTACAACACATCAATGAAGTGACAGTGACAACTAAGTGAAGTCAGTGAAATGTTAACTACATCGCATCAATGACGTGACAGTGACAACTAAGTGAAGTCAGTGAAACGTTAACATCACATCAGTGAAGTGACAGTGACAACTATGTGAAGTCAGTGAAAAGTTAACTACAATACATCAATGAAGTGACAGTGACAACTAAGTGAAGTCAGTGCAAAGTTAACTACAACACATTAATGAAGCGACAGTGACAACTAAGTGAAGTCAATGAAAAGTTAACTACATCACATCAAGTAAGTGACAGTGACAACTAAGTGAAGTCAGTGAAAAGTTAACAACATCACATTAATGAAGTGACAGTGACAACTAAGTGAAGTCAGTGAAAAGCTAACTACAACACATTAATGAAGTGACAGTGACAACTAAGTGAAGTCAGTGAAAAGTTAACATCACATTAATGAAGCGACAGTGACAACTAAAAGAAGTCAGTGAAAAGTTAACAACATCACATTAATGAAGTGACAGTGACAACTAAGTGAAGTCAGTGAAAAGTTAACTACATCACATCAATGAAGTGACAGTGACAACTAAGTGAAATCAGTGAAAAATTAACTACATCACATTAATGAAGTGACAGTGACAACTAAGTGAAGTCAGTGAAAAGTTAACTACAACACATTAATGAAGTGACAGTGACAACTAAGTGAAGTCAGTGAAAAGTTAATAACATCACATTAATGAAGCGACAGTGACAACTAAGTGAAGTCAATGAAAAGTTAACTACAACACATTAATGAAGCGACAGTGACAACTAAGTGAAGTCAATGAAAAGTTAACTAAAACACATTAATGAAGTGACAGTGACAACTAAGTGATGTCAGTGAAAAGTTAACAACATCACATTAATGAAGTGACAGTGACAACTAAGTGAAGTCAGTGAAAAGTTAACTACAACACATCAATGAAGTGACAGTGACAACTAAGATAAGTCAATGAAAAGTTAACTACATTACATTAATGAAGCGACAGTGACAACTAAGTGAAGTCAA
Source organism: Deroplatys truncata (assembly GCA_030765065.1). NCBI lineage: Eukaryota > Metazoa > Arthropoda > Insecta > Mantodea > Mantidae > Deroplatys > Deroplatys truncata. Next base: position 4,099,249 of record CM060984.1, read on the forward strand.
TGAAAAGTTAACTACATTACATTAATAAAGCGACAGTGACAACTAAGTGAAGTCAGTGAAAAGTTAACTACATTATATTAATGAACCGACAGGGACAAATAAGTGAGGTCAATGAAAAGTTAACAACATCACATTAGTGAAGTGACAGTGACAACTAAGTGAAGTCAGTGAAAAGTTAACTACATTACATTAATGAAGTGACAGTGACAACTAAATGAAGTCAGTGAAAAGTTAACTACATTACATTAATGAAGCGACAGTGACAACTAAGTGAAGTCAGTGAAAGGTTAACTACATTACATTAATGAAGTGATAGTGACAACTAAGTGAAGTCAGTGAAAAGTTAACTACATTACATTAATGAAGTGACAGTGACAACTAAGTGAAACCAATGAAAAGTTAACTACATCTCATTAATGAAGCGACAGTGACAACTAAGTGAAGTCAATGAAACGTTAACTACAACACATTAATGAAGCGACAGTGACAACTAAGTGAAGTCAATGAAAAGTTAACTACTTTACATTAATGAAGTAACAGTGACAACTAAGTGAAATCAGTGAAAAGTTAACAACGTCACATTAATGAAGTGACAGTGACAACTAAGTGAAGTCAGTGAAAAGTTAACAACGTCACATTAATGAAGCGACAGTGACAACTAAGTGAAGTCAATAAAAAGTTAACTGCATTACATTAATGAAGCGACAGTGACAACTAAGTGAAGTCAATGAAAAGTTAACTGTTTTACATTAATGAAGCGACAGTGACAACTAAGTGAAGTCAGTGAAAAGTTAACTACATCACATCAATGAAGTGACAGTGACAACTAAGTGAAGTCAGTGAAAAGTTAACTACAACAAATTAAAGAAGCGACAGTGACAACTAAGTGTGATGATATGCGGTTTATGGGCGCTAAACTGCTATGGTCATCAGCGCCCTTACAATGTATAAACGATAGGGTCAAAATATAAAACAGGTAAAAGAACCACATATTTAAAAACGGGACACAAACCCGCGATGTTCAATAAGCTAAAACGAACAATAATATAACAATAACAAATATAACAATAACAACAACAATAACAATAACAACAATAACAGCAATAACAACTAAAATAACAATAACAACAATAAGAACAATACAAATTCTGAAAGAACCAACACACTAAAAGCATAGGCAGTAAAGAATTAAAACGTGTCAGAAACTGTAGAATGCGAGGGACATGAGCGCCATATGTCCACTGGGGATAAGAGTTCCCATAAAAACAGACAAGATAAAAGTACGAAGCTAACAGACGCCTAACGCATTAAATGCGCAGATTAAAATCACTGTCGTGAATAAAACGTAAAACACATTCCACAGCATGCGTGTCGTCTGCCAAAACGTTGGCTAGGACAACAGGCAGACCAACACGAGCACGCAATGCAGCTAAAACCTGACACTCTGTTAAAATGTGACGCACCGTTAAGGGCACGTCACACTGCCCACAGAGTGGTGCGGGGTCACCACTGAGCAAATACCTATGACTAAAAACACAATGTCCAATCCGTAGACGAGCTAAAATTACCTCTTCCCGACGACCAGAACGAGAAGAGGTACCCCAGATCAACCGGAAAGGCTTAACCTCCCGCAACTTGTTCCCCCGGAGGGCCGTCCACTCATCGCGCCAGCGCGAGAGGATGCGGCGACGTAAAACAACACACGAATCTGACGAGGGAACAACAGGGGTAAAAAATCTGGGTAATAAAATCGCCGATTTGGCAGCGGCGTCGGCAGACTCATTACCTGAGATGCCCACATGACCTGGAATCCACATGAAGGACACGCTGATGCCAGAGACACCAAGCGAGTGGAGCAGGTCATGTATGCGCTGTACGAGTGGGTGGTAATTGTACAGCGCAGTAATACTCTGAAGGGCACTCAGAGAGTCCGTACAAATAAAACAGTGCCGTAAGTCGTGCCGCTGAATGTATAAAACGGATTGATAAATGCGGTAAAAATTGAACATTGTCGAGGTAAACGAAAAGTAAAACTCTGTACACCAAAAACAAAGGTACATCCTACTCCAATATCAGTCTTAGACCCATCAGTATATATAAAATGACAGTCCCCGAACTGCACCTGTAGTTCTAAAAAGGCGGATCTAAGAACAGAAGCAGGGGTCGCATTTTTCGGCATCGACGTTAGCCCAAGGTGGATGTGGGCCTCAGCGCGCGACCATGGAGGAAAACGCGTTTCCCCTCGGGTAAGGGCCGGCGCTGGCGTAACGTCCAAATGCCGAAGTAGCAGTCGAAATCGAACCCCTGGAGGGAGCAATGCAGAGGAGCTAACGAAATATTGGCGATCAAGCGAATCCTCGTAAAATACATCGAAGGACGGGTGGTTAGGCAAGCTTGAGAGCCGACAAGCATAGCTGCACAAAAGCATCTCACGCCGGAAGGACAGCGGAGGCTCTGCAGCTTCTGCGTACAGACTGGGTACAGGGCTAGTTGGAAAGGCCCCTGTAGCGACTCTTATGCCACGATGGTGAATGGCATTCAATCGACGTAACACAGATGGACGTGCCGACAAATAAACAATACACCCGTAATCAAGCTTGGATCGGACCAAAGAGCGATAAAGGCGAAGAAGGACGGTCCGATCAGCTCCCCAGGATGTGCCACTTAAAACACGTAAAATATTAAGAGAACGGTCACACTTTGCTTTTAAAAAGGAAACGTGCGAGGTCCAACACAACTTTCTATCAAAAATCAACCCCAAAAATTTCGCCTCGTGTGCAAACGGAAGTATCCCTGGCCCAAGATGGAGAGAGGGCGGAGGGAAATACTTCCGGCGCCAGAAGTTAATGCATACGGATTTCTCGGCGGAGAAATTAAAGCCGTTGGCGTTACTCCAGGCGTAGAGACGGTCGATACAGCTCTGGAGACGGCGTTCGAGTAGACATGTCCGCCGTGAACTACAATAAATGGCAAAATCATCAACAAAAAGGGACGATGAAATGCCAGGTGGAATACAATCAACAATGGGGTTGATAGCAATCGCAAAAAGTGTGACACTGAGTACAGAGCCCTGCGGTACTCCGTTCTCTTGAATAAAACGACTAGATAAAACCGAGCCCACACGTACACGAAAGACGCGGTCCGTCATTAACTCCCGAAGAAATATGGGAAGACGACCGCGGACATTCCATGCATGAAGTGTACGTAAAATGCCGCCCCTCCAACAAGTGTCATAAGCTTTCTGCAGGTCAAAAAACACAGCCACGGTTTGACACTTTCTCAGAAACCCATTCATAACATGCGTCGACAGGGACACCAGATGGTCGACGGTAGAGCGATAGCGACGAAATCCGCACTGAGCGTTCGCTAAACGTTTCTGAGACTCAAGCCACCATGTCAACCGCCCGTTGATCATGCGCTCCATCACCTTGCAAATGCAACTGGTGAGGGAGATAGGGCGGTAGCTGGAAGGTAGTTGGCGATCCTTCCCAGGCTTAAGAATAGGGACAATGGAGGCTTCGCGCCAAAGGGAGGGAAAATTGCCGTCTTGCCAAATACGGTTATAGACCTGTAAGAGAAAGAGTTTACTGTCGGCTGAAAGGTGCTTTAACATCAGGACATGAATGCCGTCCGGCCCAGGAGCGGAGTGCCTAGAGCAATTAAGAGCGTGCTCCAGCTCCCTCATTGTGAATAGTTCATTATAGCATTCATCATTAGCAGACCGAAAAGTATATAATGCGGAATCCAGCCGGTCTTTAATAGAGCGAAAGCCAGCGGAATAATGGTCTGACTGGAAACCGCCTCAAAGGCAGCACCCAGAGTGTTAGCGATGGCAGCCGGATCCACTATGGTGGCATTAGAAACCTGAAGGTCAGAAACAGTACAATGTGACACTTTACCTGAGAAGCGACGAAGTTTATCCCAAACAACGGATGAAGGCGTAAAGCGATTAAAAGACTCGACAAAACGAGCCCAAGATGCCTTCTTGCTATCCTGAATAATGCGACGAGCCTGGCGCGCGATTGTTTAAAGACAACTAAGTGAAGACAATGAAAGTTAAGTACAACAAATTAATGAAGCGACAGTGACAACTAAGTGAAGTCAATGAAAAGTTAACTACAACACATTAATGAAGCGACAGTGACAACTAAGTGAAGTCAGTGAAAAGTTAACTACATCACATTAATGAAGTGACAGTGACAACAAAGTGAAATCAGTGAAAAGTTAACAGAATTACATTAATGAAGTGACAGTGACAACTAAGTGAAGTCAGTGAAAAGTTAACTACATTACATTAATGAAGTGACAGTGACAACTAAGTGAAGTCAGTGAAAAGTTAACTACATTACATTAATGAAGTGACAGTGACAACTAAGTGAAGTCAGTGAAAAGTTAGCTACATCACCTTAATGAAGTGACAGTGATAACTAAGTGAAGTCAGTGAAAAGTAAACTACATTACATTAATGAAGTGACAGTGACAGCTAAGTGAAGTCAGTGAAAAGTTAACTACATTACATTAATGAAGTGACAGTGACAACTAAGTGAAGTCAGTGAAAAGTTAACATCACATTAATGAAGTGACAGTGACAACTAAGTGAAGTCAGTGAAAAGTTAACTACAACACATCAATGAAGTGACAGTGACAACTAAGTGAAGTCAGTGAAAAGTTAACTACAACACATTAATGAAGTGACAGTGACAACTAAGTGAAGCCAATGAAAAGTTAACTGCTTCCCATTAATGAAGTGACAATGACAGCTAAGTGAAGTCAGTGAAAAGTTAACTACATTACATTAATGAAGTGACAGTGACAACTAAGTGAAGTCAGTGAAAAGTTAACTACATTACATTAATGAAGTGACAGTGACAACTAAGTGAAGTCAGTGAAAAGTTAACAACATCACATTAATGAAGTGACAGTGACAACTAAGTGAAGTCAATGAAAAGTTAACTACATTACATTAATGAAGTGACAGTGACAACAAAGTGAAGTCAGTGAAAAGTTAGCTACAACACATTAATGAAGTGACAGTGACAACCAAGTGAAGTCAGTGAAAAGTTAACAATATCACATTAATGAAGTGACAGTGACAACTAAGTGAAGTCAGTGAAAAGTTAACAACATCACATCAATGAAGTGACAGTGACAACTAAGTGAAATCAGTGAAAAGTTAACTACATCACATCAATGAAGTGACAGTGACAACTAAGTAAGTCAGGGGAAGGTTAACAACATCACATCAATGAAGTGACAGTGAAAACTAAGTGAAGTCAGTGAAAAGTTAACTACAACACATCAATGAAGTGACAGTGACAACTAAGTGAAGTCAGTGAAATGTTAACTACATCACATCAATGACGTGACAGTGACAACTAAGTGAAGTCAGTGAAAAGTTAACATCACATCAATGAAGTGACAGTGACAACTATGTGAAGTCAGTGAAAAGTTAACTACAATACATCAATGAAGTGACAGTGACAACTAAGTGAAGTCAGTGCAAAGTTAACTACAACACATTAATGAAGCGACAGTGACAACAAAGTGAAGTCAATGAAAAGTTAACTACATCACATCAAGTAAGTGACAGTGACAACTAAGTGAAGTCAGTGAAAAGTTAACAACATCACATTAATGAAGTGACAGTGACAACTATGTGAAGTCAGTGAAAAGTTAACTACAATACATCAATGAAGTGACAGTGACAACTAAGTGAAGTCAGTGCAAAGTTAACTACAACACATTAATGAAGCGACAGTGACAACTAAGTGAAGTCAATGAAAAGTTAACTACATCACATCAAGTAAGTGACAGTGACAACTAAGTGAAGTCAGTGAAAAGTTAACAACATCACATTAATGAAGTGACAGTGACAACTAAGTGAAGTCAGTGAAAAGTTAACTACAACACATTAATGAAGTGACAGTGACAACTAAGTGAAGTCAGTGAAAAGTTAACATCACATTAATGAAGCGACAGTGACAACTAAGTGAAGTCAGTGAAAAGTTAACATCACATTAATGAAGCGACAGTGACAACTAAGTGAAGTCAGTGAAAAGTTAACAACATCACATTAATGAAGTGACAGTGACAACTAAGTGAAGTCAGTGAAAAGTTAACTACATCACATCAATGAAGTGACAGTGACAACTAAGTGAAATCAGTGAAAAATTAACTACATCACATTAATGAAGTGACAGTGACAACTAAGTGAAGTCAGTGAAAAGTTAACTACAACACATTAATGAAGTGACAGTGACAACTAAGTGAAGTCAGTGAAAAGTTAATAACATCACATTAATGAAGCGACAGTGACAACTAAGTGAAGTCAATGAAAAGTTAACTAAAACACATTAATGAAGCGACAGTGACAACTAAGTGAAGTCAGTGAAAAGTTAACTACATCACATTAATGAAGTGACAGTGACAACTAAGTGAAGTCAGTGAAAAGTTAACAACATCACATAAATGAAGTGACAGTGACAACTAAGTGAAGTCAGTGAAAAGTTAACAACGTCACATTAATGAAGCGACAGTGACAACTAAGATAAGTCAATGAAAAGTTAACTAAATTACATTAATGAAGCGACAGTGACAACTAAGTGAAGTCAATGAAAAGTTAACTACATTACATTAATAAAGCGACAATGACAACTAAGTGAAGTCAGTGAAAAGTTAACTACATTATATTAATGAACCGACAGTGACAAATAAGTGAGGTCAATGAAAAGTTAACAACATCACATTAATGAAGTGACAGTGACAACTAAGTGAAGTCAGTGAAAAGTTAACTACATTACATTAATGAAGTGACAGTGACAACTAAATGAAGTCAGTGAAAAGTTAACTACATTACATTAATGAAGCGACAGTGACAACTAAGTGAAGTCAGTGAAAAGTTAACTACATTACATTAATGAAGTGACAGTGACAACTAAGTGAAGTCAGTGAAAAGTTAACTACATTACATTAATGAAGTGACAGTGACAACTAAGTGAAACCAATGAAAAGTTAACTACATCTCATTAATGAAGCGACAGTGACAACTAAGTGAAGTCAATGAAACGTTAACTACAACACATTAATGAAGCGACAGTGACAACTAAGTGAAGTCAATGAAAAGTTAACTACAACACATTAATGAAGTAACAGTGACAACTAAGTGAAGTCAGTGAAAAGTTAACAACGTCACATTAATGAAGTGACAGTGACAACTAAGTGAAATCAGTGAAAAGTTAACGTCACATTAATGAAGCGACAGTGACAACTAAGTGAAGTCAATAAAAAGTTAACTACATTACATTAATGAAGCGACAGTGACAACTAAGTGAAGTCAATGAAAAGTTAACTACTTTACATTAATGAAGCGACAGTGACAACTAAGTGAAGTCAGTGAAAAGTTAACTACATCACATCAATGAAGTGACAGTGACAACTAAGTGAAGTCAGTGAAAAGTTAACTACAACAAATTAAAGAAGCGACAATGATAACTAAGTGTGATGATATGCGGTTTAAGGGCGCTAAACTGCTATGGTCATCAGCGCCCTTACAATGTATAAAAGATAGGGTCAAAATATAAAACAGGTAAAAGAACCGCATATTTAAAAACGGGACACAAACCCGCGATGTTCAATAAGCTAAAACGAACAATATAACAATAACAAATATAGCAATAACAACAATAATAACAATAACAACAATAACAGAAATAACAACAATAACAGAAATAACAACTAAAATAACAATAACAACAATAAGAACAATACAAATTCTGAAAAAACCAACACACTAAAAGCATAGGCAGTAAAGAATTAAAACGTGCCAGAAAATGTAGAATGCGAGGGACATGAGCGGCATATGTCCACTGGGGATAAGAGTTCCCATAAAAACAGACAGGATAAAAGTACGAAGCTAACAGACGCCTAACGCATTAAATGCGCAGATTAAAATCACTGTCGTGAATAAAACGTAAAACACATTCCACAGCATGCGTGTCGTCTGCCAAAACGTTGGCTAGGACAACAGGCAGACCAACACGAGCACGCAATGCAGCTAAAACCTGACACTCTGTTAAAATGTGACGCACCGTTAAGGGCACGTCACACTGCCCACAGAGTGGTGCGGGGTCACCACTGAGCAAATACCTATGACTAAAAACACAATGTCCAATCCGTAGACGAGCTAAAATTACCTCTTCCCGACGACAAGAACGAGAAGAGGTACCCCAGATCAACGGGAAAGGCCTAACCTCCCGCAACTTGTTCCCCCGGAGGGCCGTCCACTCATCGCGCCAGCGCGAGAGGATGCGGCGACGTAAAACAACACACGAATCTGACGAGGGAACAACAGAGGTAAAAAATCTGGGTAATAAAATCGCCGATTTGGCAGCGGCGTCGGCAGACTCATTACCTGAGATGCCCACATGACCTGGAATCCACATGAAGGACACGCTGATGCCAGAGACACCAAGCGAGTGGAGCAGGTCATGTATGCGCTGTACGAGTGGGTGGTAATTTTACAGCGCAGTAATACTCTGAAGGGCACTCAGAGAGTCCGTGCAAATAAAACAGTGCCGTAAGTCGTGCCGCTGAATGTATAAATCGGATTGATAAATGCTAAAAAGTTCGGCGGTAAAAATTGAACATTGTCGAGGTAAACGAAAAGTAAAACTCTGTACACCAAAAACAAAGGCACATCCTACTCCAATATCAGTCTTAGACCCATAAGTATATATAAAATGACAGTCCCCGAACTGCACCTGTAGTTCTAAAAAGGCGGATCTAAGAACAGAAGCAGGGGTCGCATTTTTCGGCATCGACGTTAGCCCAAGGTGGATGTGGGCCTCAGCGCGCGACCATGGAGGAAAAACGCGTTTCCCCTCGGGTAAGTGCCGGCGGTGGCGTAACGTCCAAATGCCGAAGTAGCAGTCGAAATCGAACCCCTGGAGGGAGCAATGCAGAGGAGCTAACGAAATATTGGCGATCAAGCGAATCCTCGTAAAATACATCGAAGGACGGGTGGTTAGGCAAGCTTGAGAGCCGACAAGCATAGCTGCACAAAAGCATCTCACGCCGGAAGGACAGCGGAGGCTCTGCAGCTTCTGCGTACAGACTGGGTACAGGGATAGTTGGAAAGGCCCCTGTAGCGACTCTTATGCCACGATGGTGAATGGCATTCAATCGACGTAACACAGATGGACGTGCCGACAAATAAACAATACAGCCGTAATCAAGCTTGGATCGGACCAAAGAGCGATAAAGGCGAAGAAGGACGGTCCGATCAGCTCCCCAGGATGTGCCACTTAAAACACGTAAAATATTAAGAGAACGGTCACACTTTGCTTTTAAAAAGGAAACGTGCGAGGTCCAACACAACTTTCTATCAAAAATCAACCTCAAAAATTTCGCCTCGTCTGCAAACGGAAGTATCCCTGGCCCAAGATGGAGAGAGGGCGGAGGGAAATACTTCCGGCACCAGAAGTTAATGCAGACGGATTTCTCGGCGGAGAAATTAAAGCCGTTGGCGTTACTCCAGGCGTAGAGACGGTCGATACAGCTCTGGAGACGGCGTTCGAGTAGACATGTCCGCCGTGAACTACAATAAATGGCAAAATCATCAACAAAAAGGGACGATGAAATGCCAGGTGGAATACAATCAACAATGGGGTTGATAGCAATCGCAAAAAGTGTGACACTGAGTACAGAGCCCTGCGGTACTCCGTTCTCTTGAATAAAACGACTAGATAAAACCGAGCCCACACGTACACGAAAGACGCGGTCCGTCATGAACTCCCGAAGAAATATGGGAAGACGACCGCGGATATTCCATGCATGAAGTGTACGTAAAATGCCGCCCCTCCAACAAGTGTCATAAGCTTTCTGCAGGTCAAAAAACACAGCCACGGTTTGACACTTTCTCAGAAACCCATTCATAACATGCGTAGACAGGGACACCAGATGGTCGACGGTAGAGCGATAGCGACGAAATCCGCACTGAGCGTTCGCTAAACGTTTCTGAGACTCAAGCCACCATGTCAACCACCCGTTGATCATGCGCTCCATCACCTTGCAAATGCAACTGGTGAGGGAGATAGGGCGGTAGCTGGAAGGTAGTTGGCGATCCTTCCCAGGCTAAAGAATTGGGACAATGGTGGCTTCGCGCCAAACGGAGGGAAAAATGCCGTCTTGCCAAATACGGTTATAGACCTGTAAGAGAAAGAGTTTACTGTCGGCTGAAAGGTGCTTTAACATCAGGACATGAATGCCGACCGGCCCAGGAGCGGAGTGCCTAGAGCAATTAAGAGCGTGCTCCAGCTCCCTCATTGTGAATAGTTCATTATAGCATTCATCATTAGCAGACCGAAAAGTATATAATGCGGAATCCAGCCGGTCTTTAATAGAGCGAAAGCCGGCGGAATAATGGTCTGACTGGAAACCGCCTCAAAGGCAGCACCCAGAGTGTTAGCGATGGCAGCCGGATCCACTATGGTGGCATTAGAAACCTGAAGGTCATAAACAGTACAATGTGACACTTTACCTGAGAAGCGACGAAGTTTATCCCAAACAACGGATGAAGGCGTAAAGCGATTAAAAGACTCGACAAAACGAGCCCAAGATGCCTTCTTGCTATCCTGAATAATGCGACGAGCCCTGGCTCGCGATTGTTTAAAGACAACTAAGTGAAGTCAATGAAAGTTAAGTACAACACATTAATGAAGCGACAGTGACAACTAAGTGAAGTCAATGAAAAGTTAACTACAACACATTAATGAAGCGACAGTGACAACTAAGTGAAGTCAGTGAAAAGTTAACTACATCGCATTAATGAAGTAACGGGTGACAACTAAGTGAAGTCAGTGAAAAGTTAACTACATTACATTAATGAAGTGACAGTGAACCAAAGTGAAATCAGTGAAAAGTTAACAGAATTACATTAATGAAGTGACAGTGACAACTAAGTGAAGTCAGTGAAAAGTTAACTACATTACATTAATGAAGTGACAGTGACAACTAAGTGAAGTCAGTGAAAAGTTAACTACATTACATTAATGAAGTGACAGTGACAACTAAGTGAAGTCAGTGAAAAGTTAGCTACATCACCTTAATGAAGTGACAGTGATAACTAAGTGAAGTAAGTGAAAAGTTAACTACATTACATTAATGAAGTGACAGTGACAACTAAGTGAAGTCAGTGAAAAGTTAACAACATCACATTAATGAAGTGACAGTGACAACTAAGTGAAGTCAGTGAAAAGTTAACTACAACACATCAATGAAGTGACAACTAAGTGAAGTCAGTGAAAATTTAACTGCTTCATATTAATGAAGTGACAGTGACAGCTAAGTGAAGTCAGTGAAAAGTTAACTACATTACATTAATTAAGTAACAGTGACAACTAAGTGAAGGCAGTGAAAAGTTAACTACAACACATTAATGAAGTGACAGTGCCAACTAAGTGAAGTCAGTGAAAAGTTAACAACATCACATTAATGAAGTGACAGTGACAACTAAGTGAAGTCAGTGAAAAGTTAACAACATCACATCAATGAAGTGACAGTGACAACTAAGTAAAATCAGTGAAAAGTTAACTACATCACATCAATGAAGTGACAGTGACAACTAAGTAAGTCAGGGGAAGGTTAACAACATCACATCAATGAAGTGACAGTGACAACTAAGTGAAGTAAGTGAAAAGTTAACTACAACACATCAATGAAGTGACAGTGACAACTAAGTGAAGTCAGTGAAAAGTTAACATCACATCAGTGAAGTGACAGTGACAACTATGTGAAGTCAGTGAAAAGTTAACTACAATATATCAATGAAGTGACAGTGACAACTAAGTGAAGTCAGTGCAAAGTTAACTACAACACATTAATGAAGCGACAGTGACAACTAAGTGAAGTCAATGAAAAGTTAACTACATCACATCAAGTAAGTGACAGTGACAACTAAGTGAAGTCAGTGAAAAGTTAACAACATAACATTAATGAAGTGACAGTGACAACTAAGTGAAGTCAGTGAAAAGTTAACTACAACACATTAATGAAGTGACAGTGACAACTAAGTGAAGTCAGTGAAAAGTTAACATCACATTAATGAAGCGACAGTGACAACTAAAAGAAGTCAGTGAAAAGTTAACAACATCACACTAATGAAGTGACAGTGACAACTAAGTGAAGTCAGTGAAAAGTTAACTACATCACATCAATGAAGTGACAGTGACAACTAAGTGAAGTCAGTGAAAAATTAACTACATCACATTAATGAAGTGACAGTGACAACTAAGTGAAGTGAGTGAAAAGTTAGCTACATCACCTTAATGAAGTGACAGTGATAACTAAGTGAAGTCAGTGAAAAGTTAACTACATTACATTACTGAAGTGACAGTGACAACTAAGTGAAGGCAGTGAAAAGATAACTACAACACATTAATGAAGTGACAGTGCCAACTAAGTGAAGTCAGTGAAAAGTTAACAACATCACATTAATGAAGTGACAGTGACAACTAAGTGAAGTCAGTGAAAAGTTAACAACATCACATCAATGAAGTGACAGTGACAACTAAGTGAAATCAGTGAAAAGCTAACTACATCACATCAATGAAGTGACAGTGACAACTAAGTAAGTCAGGGGAAGGTTAACAACATCACATCAATGAAGTGACAGTGACAACTAAGTGAAGTCAGTGAAAAGATAACTACAACACATCAATGAAGTGACAGTGACAACTAAGTGAAGTCAGTGAAATGTTAACTACATCGCATCAATGACGTGACAGTGACAACTAAGTGAAGTCAGTGAAAAGTTAACTACATCACATTAATGAAGTGACAGTGACAACTAAGTGAAGTCAGTGAAAAGTTAACAACATCACATTAATGAAGTGACAGTGACAATTACGTGAAGTCAGTGAAAAGTTAACAACGTCACATTAATGAAGCGACAGTGACAACTAAGATAAGTCAATGAAAAGTTAACTACATCACATTAATGAAGTGACAGTGACAACAAAGTGAAATCAGTAAAAAGTTAACAGAATTACATTAATGAAGTGACAGTGACAACTAAGTGAGGTCAGTGAAAAGTTAACTACATTACATTAATGAAGTGACAGTGACAACTAAGTGAAGTCAGTGAAAAGTTAACTACATTACATTAATGAAGTGACAGTGACAACTAAGTGAAGTCAGTGAAAAGTTAGCTACATCACCTTCATGAAGTGACAGTGATAACTAAGTGAAGTCAGTGAAAAGTTAACTACATTACATTAATGAAGTGACGGTGACAACTAAGTGAAGTCAGTTGAAAAGTTAACAACATCACATTAATGAAGTGACAGTGACAACTAAGTGAAGTCAGTGAAAAGTTAACTACAACACATCAATGAAGTGACAACTAAGTGAAGTCAGTGAAAATTTAACTGCTTCGCATTAATGAAGTGACAGTGACAGCTAAGTGAAGTCAGTGAAAAGTTAACTACATTACATTAATTAAGTGACAGTGACAACTAAGTGAAGTCAGTGAAAAGTTAGCTACATCACCTTAATGAAGTGACAGTGATAACTAAGTGAAGTCAGTGAAAAGTTAACTACATTACATTAATGAAGAGCCAGTGACAACTAAGTGAAGGCAGTGAAAAGTTAACTACAACACATTAATGAAGTGACAGTGCCAACTAAGTGAAGTCAGTGAAAAGTTAACAACATCACATTAATGAAGTGACAGTGACAACTAAGTGAAGGCGGTGAAAAGTTAACAACATCACATCAATGAAGTGACAGTGACAACTAAGTAAAATCAGTGAAAAGTTAACTACATCACATCAATGAAGTGACAGTGACAACTAAGTAAGTCAGGGGAAGGTTAACAACATCACATCAATGAAGTGACAGTGACAACCAAGTGAAGTCAGTGAAAAGTTAACTACAACACATCAATGAAGTGACAGTGACAACTAAGTGAAGTCAGTGAAATGTTAACTACATCGCATCAATGACGTGACAGTGACAACTAAGTGAAGTCAGTGAAAAGTTAACATCACAGCAGTGAAGTGACAGTGACAACTATGTGAAGTCAGTGAAAAGTTAACTACAATACATCAATGAAGTGACAGTGACAACTAAGTGAAGTCAGTGCAAAGTTAACTACAACACATTAATGAAGCGACAGTGACAACTAAGTGAAGTCAATGAAAAGTTAACTACATCACATCAAGTAAGTGACAGTGACAACTAAGTGAAGTCAGTGAAAAGTTAACAACATCACATTAATGAAGTGACAGTGACAACTAAGCGAAGTCAGTGAAAAGTTAACTACAACACATTAATGAAGTGAAAGTGACAACTAAGTGAAGTCAGTGAAAAGTTAACATCACATTAATGAAGCGACAGTGACAACTAAAAGAAGTCAGTGAAAAGTTAACAACATCCCATTAATGAAGTGACAGTGACAACTAAGTGAAGTCAGTGAAAAGTTAACTACATCACATTAAAGAAGTGACAGTGACAACTAAGTGAAGTCAGTGAAAAGTTAACAACATCACATCAATGAAGTGACAGTGACAACTAAGTGAAATCAGTGAAAAGTTAACTACATCACATCAATGAAGTGACAGTGACAACTAAGTAAGTCAGAGGAAGGTTAACAACATCACATCAATGAAGTGACAGTGACAACTAAGTGAAGTCAGTGAAAAGATAACTACAACACATCAATGAAGTGACAGTGACAACTAAGTGAAGTCAGTGAAATGTTAACTACATCGCATCAATGAAGTGACAGTGACAACTAAGTGAAGTCAGTGAAAAGTTAACTACATCACATTAATGAAGTGACAGTGACAACTAAGTGAAGTCAGTGAAAAGTTAACAACATCACATTAATGAAGTGACAGTGACAATTACGTGAAGTCAGTGAAAAGTTAACAACGTCACATTAATGAAGCGACAGTGACAACTAAGATAAGTCAATGAAAAGTTCACTGCATCACATTAATGAAGTGACAGTGACAACAAAGTGAAATCAGTGAAAAGTTAACAGAATTACATTAATGAAGTGACAGTGACAACTAAGTGAGGTCAGTGAAAAGTTAACTACATTACATTAATGAAGTGACAGTGACAACTAAGTGAAGTCAGTGAAAAGTTAACTACATTACATTAATGAAGTGACAGTGACAACTAAGTGAAGTCAGTGAAAAGTTAGCTACATCACCTTCATGAAGTGACAGTGATAACTAAGTGAAGTCAGTGAAAAGTTAACTACATTACATTAATGAAGTGACGGTGACAACTAAGTGAAGTCAGTTGAAAAGTTAACAACATCACATTAATGAAGTGACAGTGACAACTAAGTGAAGTCAGTGAAAAGTTAACTACAACACATCAATGAAGTGACAACTAAGTGAAGTCAGTGAAAATTTAACTGCTTCGCATTAATGAAGTGACAGTGACAGCTAAGTGAAGTCAGTGAAAAGTTAACTACATTACATTAATTAAGTGACAGTGACAACTAAGTGAAGTCAGTGAAAAGTTAGCTACATCACCTTAATGAAGTGACAGTGATAACTAAGTGAAGTCAGTGAAAAGTTAACTACATTACATTAATGAAGAGCCAGTGAAAACTAAGTGAAGGCAGTGAAAAGTTAACTACAACACATTAATGAAGTGACAGTGCCAACTAAGTGAAGTCAGTGAAAAGTTAACAACATCACATTAATGAAGTGACAGTGACAACTAAGTGAAGGCAGTGAAAAGTTAACAACATCACATCAATGAAGTGACAGTGACAACTAAGTAAAATCAGTGAAAAGTTAACTACATCACATCAATGAAGTGACAGTGACAACTAAGTAAGTCAGGGGAAGGTTAACAACATCACATCAATGAAGTGACAGTGACAACCAAGTGAAGTCAGTGAAAAGTTAACTACAACACATCAATGAAGTGACAGTGACAACTAAGTGAAGTCAGTGAAATGTTAACTACATCGCATCAATGACGTGACAGTGACAACTAAGTGAAGTCAGTGAAAAGTTAACATCACAGCAGTGAAGTGACAGTGACAACTATGTGAAGTCAGTGAAAAGTTAACTACAATACATCAATGAAGTGACAGTGACAACTAAGTGAAGTCAGTGCAAAGTTAACTACAACACATTAATGAAGCGACAGTGATAACTAAGTGAAGTCAATGAAAAGTTAACTACATCACATCAAGTAAGTGACAGTGACAACTAAGTGAAGTCAGTGAAAAGTTAACAACATCACATTAATGAAGTGACAGTGACAACTAAGCGAAGTCAGTGAAAAGTTAACTACAACACATTAATGAAGTGAAAGTGACAACTAAGTGAAGTCAGTGAAAAGTTAACATCACATTAATGAAGCGACAGTGACAACTAAAAGAAGTCAGTGAAAAGTTAACAACATCACATTAATGAAGTGACAGTGACAACTAAGTGAAGTCAGTGAAAAGTTAA
This sequence comes from Deroplatys truncata, assembly GCA_030765065.1. Lineage (NCBI taxonomy): Eukaryota > Metazoa > Arthropoda > Insecta > Mantodea > Mantidae > Deroplatys > Deroplatys truncata. Next base: position 4,115,733 of record CM060984.1, read on the forward strand.
CTACATCACATCAATGAAGTGACAGTGACAACTAAGTGAAATCAGTGAAAAATTAACTACATCACATCAATGAAGTGACAGTGACAACTAAATGAAGTCAGTGAAAAGTTAGCTACATCACCTTAATGAAGTGACAGTGATAACTAAGTGAAGTCAGTGAAAAGTTAACTACATTACATTAATGAAGTGACAGTGACAACTAAGTGAAGGCAGTGAAAAGTTAACTACAACACATTAATGAAGTGACAGTGCCAACTAAGTGAAGTCAGTGAAAAGTTAACACCATCACATTAATGAAGTGACAGTGACAACTAAGTGAAGTCAGTGAAAAGTTAACAACATCACATCAATGAAGTGACAGTGACAACTAAGTGAAATCAGTGAAAAGTTAACTACATCACATCAATGAAGTGACAGTGACAACTAAGTAAGTCAGGGGAAGGTTAACAACATCACATCAATGAAGTGACAGTGACAACTAAGTGAAGTCAGTGAAAAGTTAACTACAACACATCAATGAAGTGACAGTGACAACTAAGTGAAGTCAGTGAAATGTTAACTACATCGCATCAATGACGTGACAGAGACAACTAAGTGAAGTCAGTGAAAAGTTAACTACATCACATTAATGAAGTGACAGTAACAACTAAGTGAAGTCAGTGAAAAGTTAACAACATCACATTAATGAAGTGACAGTGACAACTAAGTGAAGTCAGTGAAAAGTTAACAACGTCACATTAATGAAGCGACAGTGACAACTAAGATAAGTCAATGAAAAGTTAACTACATTACATTAATGAAGCGACAGTGACAACTAAGTGAAGTCAATGAAAAGTTAACTACATTACATTAATAAAGCGACAGTGACAACTACGTGAAGTCAGTGAAAAGTTAACTACATTATATTAATGAACCGACAGTGACAAATAAGTGAGGTCAATGAAAAGTTAACAACATCACATTAGTGAAGTGACAGTGACAACTAAGTGAACTCAGTGAAAAGTTAACTACATTACATTAATGAAGTGTCAGTGACAACTAAATGAAGTCAGTGAAAAGTTAACTACATTACATTAATGAAGCGACAGTGACAACTAAGTGAAGTCAGTGAAAAGTTAACTACATTACATTAATGAAGTGACAGTGACAACTGAGTGAAGTCAGTGAAAAGTTAACAAAATCACATTAATGAAGTGTGAGTGACAACTAAGTGAAGTCAGTGATAAGTTAACTACAACACATTAATGAAGTGACAGTGACACCTAAGTGAAGTCAGTGAAAAGTTAACTACATTACATTAATGAAGTGACAGTGACAACTAAGTGAAGTCAGGGAAAAGTTAACAACATCACATTAATGAAGTGACAGTGACAACTAAGTGAAGTCAGTGAAAAGTTATCTACATTACGTTAATGAAGTGACAGTGACAACAAAGTGAAGTCAGTGAAAAGTTAGCTATAACACACTAATGAAGTGACAGTGACAACCAAGTGAAGTCAGTGAAAAGTTAACATCATCAGATTAATGAAGTGACAGTGACAACTAAGTGAAGTCAGTGAAAAGTTAACTACATCACATCAATGAAGTGACAGTGACAACTAAGTAAGTCAGGGGAAGGTTAACATCACATCAATGAAGTGACAGTGACAACTAAGTGAAGTCAGTGAAACGTTAACTACAACACATCAATGAAGTGACAGTGACAACTAAGTGAAGTCAGTGAAAAGTTAACTACATCACATCAATGAAGTGACAGTGACAACTAAGTGAAGTCAGTGAAAAGTTAACATCACATCAATGAAGTGACAGTGACAACTATGTGAGGTCAGTGAAAAGTTAACTACAACACATTAATGAAGTGACACTGACAACTAAGTGAAGTCAATGAAAAGCTAACAACATCACATTAATGAAGCGACAGTGACAACTAAGTGAAGTCAGTGAAAAGTTAACAACATCACATTAATGAAGTGACAGTGACAACTAAGTGAAGTCAGTGAAAAGTTAACTACAACACATTAATGAAGTGACAGTGACAACTAACTGAAGTCAGTGAAAAGTTAACAACATCACATTAATGAAGCGACAGTGACAACTAAGTGAAGTCAATGAAAAGTTAACTACAACACATTAATGAAGCGACAGTGACAACTAATTGAAGTCAATGAAAAGTTAACAACATCACATTAATGAAGTGAAAGTGACAACTAAGTGAAATCAGTGAAAAATTAACTACATCACATTAATGAAGTGACAGTGACAACTAAGTGAAGTCAGTGAAAAGTTAACTACAACACATTAATGAAGCGACAGTGACAACTAAGTGAAGTCAATGAAAAGATAACTAAAACACATTAATGAAGCGACAGTGACAACTAAGTGAAGTCAGTGAAAAGTTAACAACATCACATTAATGAAGTGAAAGTGAGAGCTAAGTGAAGTCAGTGAAAAGTTAACAACGTCACATTAATGAAGCGGCGGTGACAACTAAAATAAGTCAATGAAAAGTTAACTACATTACATTAATGAAGCGACAGTGACAACTAAGTGAAGTCAATGAAAAGTTAACTACATTACATTAATGAAGCGAAAGTGACAACTAATTGAAGTCAGTGAAAAGTTAACAACATTATATTAATGAACCGGCAGTGACAAATAAGTGAGGTCAATGAAAAGTTAACATCACATTAATGAAGTGACAGCGGCAACTAAGTGAAGTCAGTGAAAAGTTAACTACATTACATTAATGAAGTGACAGTGACAACTAAGTGAAGTCAGTGAAAAGTTAACTACATTACATTAATGAAGTGACAGTGACAACTAAGTGAAGTCAGTGAAAAGTTAACTACATTACATTAATGAAGTGACAGTGACAACTAAGTGAAGCCAATGAAAAGTTAACTACATCACATTAATGAAGCGACAGTGACAACAAAGTGAAGTTAGTGAAAAGTTAGCTACAACACATTAATTAAGTGACAGTGACAACCAAGTGAAGTCAGTGAAAAGTTAACATCATCACATTAATGAAGTGACAGTGACAACTAAGTGAAGTCAGTGAAAAGTTAACTACATCACATCAATGAAGTGACAGTGACTACTAAGTAAGTCAGGGGAACGTTAACAACATCACATCAATGAAGTGACAGTAACAACTAAGTGAAGTCAGTGAAAAGTTAACGACAACACATCAATGAAGTGACAGTGACAACTAAGTGAAGTCAGTGAAAAGTTAACTACATCACATCAATGAAGAGACAGTGACAACTAAGTGAAGTCAGTAAAAAGTTAACTACATCACATCAATGAAGTGACAGTGACAACTATGTGAAGTCAGTGAAAAGTTGACTACAATACATCAATGAAGTGACAGTGACAACTAAGTGAAGTCAGTGCAAAGTTAACTACAACACATTACTGAAGCGACAGTGACAACTAAGCGAAGTCAGCGAAAAGTTAACTACATCACATTAATGAAGTGACAGTGACAACTAAGTGAAGTCAGTGAAAAGTTAACAACCACACATTAATGAAGTGACAGTGACAACTAAGTGAAGTCAGTGAAAAGTTAACAACGTCACATTAATGAAGCGACAGTGACAACTAAGATAAGTCAATGAAAAGTTAACTACATTACATTAATGAAGCGACAGTGACAACTAAGTGAAGTCAATGAAAAGTTAACTACATTACATTAATAAAGCGACAGTGACAACTAAGTGAAGTCAGTGAAAAGTTAACTACATTATATTAATGAACCGACAAAGACAAATAAGTGAGGTCAATGAAAAGTTAACAACATCACATTAGTGAAGTGACAGTGACAACTAAGTGAAGTCAGTGAAATGTTAACTACATTACATTAATGAAGTGACAGTGACAACTAAATGAAGTCAGTGAAAAGTTAACTACATTACATTAATGAAGTGACAGTGACAACGAAGTGAAACCAATGAAAAGTTAACTACATCTCATTAATGAAGCGACAGTGACAACTAAGTGAAGTCAATGAAACGTTAACTACAACACATTAATGAAGCGACAGTGACAACTAAGTGAAGTCAATGAAAAGTTAACAACATCACATTAATGAAGTGACAGTGACAACTAAGTGAAGTCAGTGAAAAGTTAACAACATGACATCAATGAAGTGACAGTGACAACTAAGTAAAATCAGTGAAAAGTTAACTACATCACATCAATGAAGTGACAGTGACAACTAAGTAAGTCAGGGGAAGGTTAACAACATCACATCAATGAAGTGACAGTGACAACTAAGTGAAGTCAGTGAAAAGTTAACTACAACACATCAATGAAGTGACAGTGACAACTAAGTGAAGTCAGTGAAATGTTAACTACATCGCATCAATGACGTGACAGTGACAACTAAGTGAAGTCAGTGAAAAGTTAACATCACATCAGTGAAGTGACAGTGACAACTAAGTGAAGTCAGTGCAAAGTTAACTACAACACATTAATGAAGCGACAGTGACAACTAAGTGAAGTCAATGAAAAGTTAACTACATCACATCAAGTAAGTGACAGTGCCAACTAAGTGAAGTCAGTGAAAAGTTAACAACATCACATTAATGAAGTGACAGTGACAACTAAGTGAAGTCATTGAAAAGTTAACAACATCACATTAATGAAGTGACAGTGACAACTAAGTGAAGTCATTGAAAAGTTAACTACAACACATTAATGAAGTGACAGTCACAACTAAGTGAATTCAGTGAAAAGTTAACATCACATTAATGAAGCGACAGTGACAACTAAAAGAAGTCAGTGAAAAGTTAACTACATCACATCAATGAAGTGACAGTGACAACTAAGTGAAATCAGTGAAAAATTAACTACATCACATTAATGAAGTGACAGTGACAACTAAGTGAAGTCAGTGAAAAGTTAGCTACATCACCTTAATGAAGTGACAGTGATAACTAAGTGAAGTCAGTGAAAAGTTAACTACATTACATTAATGAAGTGACAGTGACAACTAAGTGAAGGCAGTGAAAAGTTAACTACAACACATTAATGAAGTGACAGTGCCAACTAAGTGAAGTCAGTGAAAAGTTAACAACATCACATTAATGAAGTGACAGTGAGAACTAAGTGAAGTCAGTGAAAAGTTAACAACATCACATCAATGAAGTGACAGTGACAACTAAGTGAAATCAGTGAAAAGTTAACTACATCACATCAATGAAGTGACAGTGACAACTAAGTAAGTCAGGGGAAGGTTAACAACATCACATCAATGAAGTGACAGTGACAACTAAGTGAAGTCAGTGAAAAGTTAACTACAACACATCAATGAAGTGACAGTGACAACTAAGTGAAGTCAGTGAAATGTTAACTACATCGCATCAATGACGTGACAGTGACAACTAAGTGAAGTCAGTGAAAAGTTAACATCACATCAGTGAAGTGACAGTGACAACTATGTGAAGTCAGTGAAAAGTTAACTACAATACATCAATGAAGTGACAGTGACAACTAAGTGAAGTCAGTGCAAAGTTAACTACAACACATTAATGAAGCGACAGTGACAACTAAGTGAAGTCAATGAAAAGTTAACTACATCACATCAAGTAAGTGACAGTGACAACTAAGTGAAGTCAGTGAAAAGTTAACAACATCACATTAATGAAGTGACAGTGACAACTAAGTGAAGTCAGTGAAAAGTTAACTACAACACATTAATGATGTGACAGTGACAACTAAGTGAAGTCAGTGAAAAGTTAACATCACATTAATGAAGCGACAGTGACAACTAAAAGAAGTCAGAGAAAAGTTAACAACATCACATTAATGAAGTGACAGTGACAACTAAGTGAAGTCAGTGAAAAGTTAACAACATCACATCAATGAAGTGACAGTGACAACTAAGTGAAATCAGTGAAAAGTTAACTACATCACATCAATGAAGTGACAGTGACAACTAAGTAAGTCAGGGGAAGGTTAACAACATCACATCAATGAAGTGACAGTGACAACTAAGTGAAGTCAGTGAAAAGATAACTACAACACATCAATGAAGTGACAGTGACAACTAAGTGAAGTCAGTGAAATGTTAACTACATCGCATCAATGAAGTGACAGTGACAACTAAGTGAAGTCAGTGAAAAGTTAACTACATCACATTAATGAAGTGATAGTGACAACTAAGTGAAGTCAGTGAAAAGTTAACAACATCAAATTAATGAAGTGACAGTGACAATTACGTGAAGTCAGTGAAAAGTTAACAACGTCACATTAATGAAGCGACAGTGACAACTAAGTGAAATCAGTGAAAAGTTAACAGAATTACATTAATGAAGTGACAGTGACAACTAAGTGAGGTCAGTGAAAAGTTAACTACATTACATTAATGAAGTGACAGTGACAACTAAGTGAAGTCAGTGAAAAGTTAACTACATTACATTAATGAAGTGACAGTGACATCTAAGTGAAGTCAGTGAAATGTTAACTATATTATATTAATGAAGTGACAGTGACAACTAAGTGAAGTCAGTGAAAAGTTAACTGCATTACATTAATGAAGTAACAGTGACAACTAAGTGAAGTCAGTGAAAAGTTAACATCAAATAAATGAAGTGACAGTGACAACTAAGTGAAGTCAGTGAAAAGTTAACAACATTACATTAATGAAGTGACAGTGACAACTAAGTGAAGTCAGTGAAAGGTTAACTACATCACATTAATGAAGTGACAGTGACAACTAAGTGAAGTCAGTGAAAACTTAACATTACATTAATGAAGTGACAGTGACAACTAAGTGAAGTCAGTGAAAGGATAACTACATTACATTTATGAAGTGACACTTACAACTAAGTGAAGCCAATGAAAAGTTAACTACATCACATTAATGAAGCGACAGTGACAACTAAGTGAAGTCAGTGAAAAGTTAACTACAACACATTAAAGAAGTGACAGTGCCAACTAAGTGAGGTCAGTGAAAGGTTAACAAAATCACATTAATGAAGTGACAGTGATAACTGAGTGAAGTCAGTGAAAAGTTAACTACAACCATTTGTGAAGTGACAGTGACGACTAAGTTAAGTCAGTGAAAAGTTAACAACAACACATTAATGAAGCGACAGTGACAACTAAGTGAAGTAAATGAAAAGTTAACTACAACACATTAATGAAGCGACAGTGACAACTAAGTGAAGCCAATGAAAAGCTAACTACAACACATTAATGAAGCGACAGTGACAACTAAGTGAAGTCAGTGAAAAGTTAACTGCATAACATTAATGAAGCGACAGTGACAACAAATTGAAGTCAATAGAAAGTTAACTGCATAACATTAATGAAGCGACAGTGACAACAAATTGAAGTCAATGAAACGTTAACTACATTACATCAATGAAGCGACAGTTACAACTAAGTGAAGTCGGTGAAAAATTAACTACATTACATTAATGAAGCGACAGTGACAACTAGGTGAAGTCAATGAAACGTTAACAACAACACATTAATGAAGAGACAGTGACAACTAAGTAAAGTCAGTGTAAAGTTAACTACATTACATTAATGAAGTGACAGTGACAACTAAGTGAAGTCAGTGCAAAGTTAACTAAGACACATTAATGAACTGACAGTGACAACTAAGTGAAGTCAGTGAAAAGTTAACTACATTACATTAATGAAATGACAGTGAACTAAGTGAAGTCAGTGAAAAGTTAACTACATTACATTAATGAAGTGACCGTGACTACTAAGTGAAGTCAGTGAAAAGTTAACAACATCACATTTATGAAGTGACAGTAACAACTAAGTGATGTCAGTGAAAAGTTAACAACATCACATCAATGAAGTGACAGTGACAACGAAGTGAAGTCAGTGAAAAGTTAACTACATCACAAAAATCAAGTGACAGTGACAACTAAGTGAAGTCAGTGAAAAGTTAACAACATCACATCAATGAAGTGACAGTGACAACTAAGTGAAGTCAGTGAAAAGTTAACTACAACAAATTAAAGAAGCGGCAGTGACAACTAAGTGAAGTCATTGAAAGTTATCTACAACACATGAATGAAGCGACAGTGACACCTAAGTGAAGTCAATGAAAAGTTAACTACAACACATTAATGAAGCGACAGTGACAACTAAGTGAAGTCAATGAGAAGTTAACTACATCACATTAATGAAGTAACGGGTGACAACTAAGTGAAGTCAGTGAATAGTTAACATCACATTAATGAAGTGACAGTGACAACTAAGTGAAGTCAGTGAAAAGTTAACTACAACACATTAATGAAGTGCCAGTGACAACTAAGTGAAGTCAGTGAAAAGTTAACTACATTACATTAATGAAGTGACAGTGACAACTAAGTGAGTCAGTGAAAAGTTAACCACATTACATTAATGAAGTGACAGTGACAGCTAAGTGAAATCAGTGAAAATTTAACTACATTACATTAATGAAGTGACAGTGACAACTAAGTGAAGTCAGTGAAAAGTTAACAACATCACATTAATGAAGTGACAGTGACAACTAAGTGAAGTAGGTGAAAAGTTAACTACAACACATCAATGAAGTGACAGTGACAACTAAGTGAAGTCAGTGAAAATTAACTACAACACATTAATGAAGTGACAGTGACAACTAAGTAAAGTCAGTGAAAATTTAACTGCTTCACATTAATGAAGTGACAATGACAACTAAGTGAAGTCAGTGAAAAGTTAACAACATCACATTAATGAAGTGACAGTGACTACTAAATGAAGTCAGGGGAAGGTTAACAACATCACATCAATGAAGAGACAGTGACAACTAAGTGAAGTCAGTGAAAAGTTAACTACATTACATTAATGAAGTGACAGTGGAAACTAAGTGAAGTCACTGAAAAGTTTACTACAACACATTAATGAAGTGACAGTGACAACTAAGTGAAGTCAGTGAAAAGTTAACTACATCACGTTAATGAAGTGACAGTGTAAACTCAGTGAAAAGTTAACAACGTCACATTCATGAAGCGACAGTGACAACTAAGTGAAGTCAGTGAAAAGTTAACTACATTACATTAATGAAGTGACAGTGACAACTAAGTGAAGTCAGTGAAATGTTAACTACAACACATTAAAGAAGTGACAGTGCCAACTAAGTGAGGTCAGTGAAAGGTTAACAAAGTCACATAAATGAAGTGACAGTGACAACTGAGTGAAGTCAGTGAAAAGTTAACTACAACAATTTGTGAAGTGAAAGTGACGACTAGGTTAAGTCAGTGAAAAGTTAAAACAACACATTAATGAAGCGACAGTGACAACTAAGTGAAGTCAATGAAAAGTTAACTACAACACATTAATGAAGCGACAGTGACAACTAAGTGAAGCCAATGAAAAGTTAACTACAACACATTAATGAAGCGACAGTGACAACTAAGTGAAGTCAGTGTAAAGTTAACTACATCACATTAATGAAGTAACAGTGACAACTAAGTGAAGTCAGTGAAAAGTTAACAACGTCACATTAATGAAGCGACAGTGACAACTAAGTGAAGTCAATAGAAAGTTAACTGCATAACATTAATGAAGCGACAGTGACAACAAAGTGAAGTGAATGAAAAGTTAACTACATTACATGAATGAAGCGACAGTGACAACTAAGTGAAGTCGGTGAAAAATTAACTACATTACATTAATGAAGCGACAGTGACAACTAAGTGAAGTCAATGAAACGTTAACAACATCACATTAATGAGGAGACAGTGACAACTAAGTGAAGTCAGTGAAAAGTTAACTACATTACATTCATGAAGTGACAGTGACAACTAAGTGAAGTCAGTGAAAAGTTAACTACAACACATTAATGAAGTGACAGTGACAACTAAGTGAAGTCAGTGAAAAGTTAACTACATTACATTAATGAAGTGACAGTGAACTAAGTGAAGTCAGTGAAAAGTTAACTAGAGTACATTAATGAAGTGACAGTGACAACTAAGTGAAGTCAGTGAAAAGTTAACAACATCACATTAATGAAGTGACAGTGACAACTAAGTGAAGTCAGTGAAAAGTTAACAACATCACATCAATGAAGTGACAGTGACAACGAAGTGAAGTCAGTGAAAAGTTAACTACATCACATCAATGAAGTGACAGTGACAACTAAGTGAAGTCAGTGAAAAGTTAACAACATCACATCAATGAAGTGACAGTGACAACTAAGTGAAGTCAGTGAAAAGTTAACTACAACAAATTAAAGAAGCGACAGTGACAACTAAGTGAAGTCAATGAAAGTTAACTACAACACATTAATGAAGCGACAGTGGCAACTAAGTGAAGTCAATGAAAAGTTAACTACAACACATTAATGAAGCGACAGTGACAACTAAGTGAAGTCAGTGAGAAGTTAACTACATCACATTAATGAAGTAACGGGTGACAACTAAGTGAAGTCAGTGAAAAGTTAACATCACATTAATGAAGTGACAGTGACAACAAAGTGAAGTCAGTGAAAAGTTTACTACAACACATTAATGAAGTGACAGTGACAACTAAGTGAAGCCAGTGAAAAGTTAACTACATTACATTAATGAAGTGACAGTGACAACTAAGTGAGTCAGTGAAAAGTTAACCACATTACATTAATGAAGTGACAGTGACAGCTAAGTGAAGTCAGTGAAAAGTTAACTACATTACATTAATGAAGTGACAGTGGCAACAAAGTGAAGTCAGTGAAAAGTTAACAACATCACATTAATAAAGTGACAGTGACAACAAAGTGAAGTCAGTGATACGTTAACTACAACACATCAATGAAGTGACAGTGACAACAAAGTGAAGTCAGTGAAAATTAACTGCAACACATTAATGAAGCGACTGTGACAACTAAGTGAAGTCAGTGAAAATTTAACTGCTTCACATTAATGAAGTGACAGTGACAACTAAGTGAAGTCAGTGAAAAGATAACATCACATTAATGAAGTGACAGTGACAACTAAGTGAAGTCAGTGAAAAGTTAACTATATTACATTTATGAAGTGACAGTGACAACTAAGTAAAGTCAGTGAAAAGTTAACATCACATAAATGAAGTGACAGTGACAACTAAGTGAAGTCAGTGAAAAGTTAACAAAATCACATCAATGAAGTAACAGTGACAACTAAGTGAAGTCAGTGAAAAGTTAACTACAACACATTAATGAAGTGACAGTGACAACTAAGTGAAGTCTGTGAAAAGTTAACAACATCACATTAATGAAGTGACAGTGACAACTAAGTGAAGGCGGTGAAAAGTTAACAACATCACATCAATGAAGTGACAGTGACAACTAAGTAAAATCAGTGAAAAGTTAACTACATCACATCAATGAAGTGACAGTGACAACTAAGTAAGTCAGGGGAAGGTTAACAACATCACATCAATGAAGTGACAGTGACAACCAAGTGAAGTCAGTGAAAAGTTAACTACAACACATCAATGAAGTGACAGTGACAACTAAGTGAAGTCAGTGAAATGTTAACTACATCGCATCAATGACGTGACAGTGACAACTAAGTGAAGTCAGTGAAAAGTTAACATCACAGCAGTGAAGTGACAGTGACAACTATGTGAAGTCAGTGAAAAGTTAACTACAATACATCAATGAAGTGACAGTGACAACTAAGTGAAGTCAGTGCAAAGTTAACTACAACACATTAATGAAGCGACAGTGACAACTAAGTGAAGTCAATGAAAAGTTAACTACATCACATCAAGTAAGTGACAGTGACAACTAAGTGAAGTCAGTGAAAAGTTAACAACATCACATTAATGAAGTGACAGTGACAACTAAGCGAAGTCAGTGAAAAGTTAACTACAACACATTAATGAAGTGAAAGTGACAACTAAGTGAAGTCAGTGAAAAGTTAACATCACATTAATGAAGCGACAGTGACAACTAAAAGAAGTCAGTGAAAAGTTAACAACATCCCATTAATGAAGTGACAGTGACAACTAAGTGAAGTCAGTGAAAAGTTAACTACATCACATTAAAGAAGTGACAGTGACAACTAAGTGAAGTCAGTGAAAAGTTAACAACATCACATCAATGAAGTGACAGTGACAACTAAGTGAAATCAGTGAAAAGTTAACTACATCACATCAATGAAGTGACAGTGACAACTAAGTAAGTCAGAGGAAGGTTAACAACATCACATCAATGAAGTGACAGTGACAACTAAGTGAAGTCAGTGAAAAGATAACTACAACACATCAATGAAGTGACAGTGACAACTAAGTGAAGTCAGTGAAATGTTAACTACATCGCATCAATGAAGTGACAGTGACAACTAAGTGAAGTCAGTGAAAAGTTAACTACATCACATTAATGAAGTGACAGTGACAACTAAGTGAAGTCAGTGAAAAGTTAACAACATCACATTAATGAAGTGACAGTGACAATTACGTGAAGTCAGTGAAAAGTTAACAACGTCACATTAATGAAGCGACAGTGACAACTAAGATAAGTCAATGAAAAGTTCACTGCATCACATTAATGAAGTGACAGTGACAACAAAGTGAAATCAGTGAAAAGTTAACAGAATTACATTAATGAAGTGACAGTGACAACTAAGTGAGGTCAGTGAAAAGTTAACTACATTACATTAATGAAGTGACAGTGACAACTAAGTGAAGTCAGTGAAAAGTTAACTACATTACATTAATGAAGTGACAGTGACAACTAAGTGAAGTCAGTGAAAAGTTAGCTACATCACCTTCATGAAGTGACAGTGATAACTAAGTGAAGTCAGTGAAAAGTTAACTACATTACATTAATGAAGTGACGGTGACAACTAAGTGAAGTCAGTTGAAAAGTTAACAACATCACATTAATGAAGTGACAGTGACAACTAAGTGAAGTCAGTGAAAAGTTAACTACAACACATCAATGAAGTGACAACTAAGTGAAGTCAGTGAAAATTTAACTGCTTCGCATTAATGAAGTGACAGTGACAGCTAAGTGAAGTCAGTGAAAAGTTAACTACATTACATTAATTAAGTGACAGTGACAACTAAGTGAAGTCAGTGAAAAGTTAGCTACATCACCTTAATGAAGTGACAGTGATAACTAAGTGAAGTCAGTGAAAAGTTAACTACATTACATTAATGAAGAGCCAGTGAAAACTAAGTGAAGGCAGTGAAAAGTTAACTACAACACATTAATGAAGTGACAGTGCCAACTAAGTGAAGTCAGTGAAAAGTTAACAACATCACATTAATGAAGTGACAGTGACAACTAAGTGAAGGCAGTGAAAAGTTAACAACATCACATCAATGAAGTGACAGTGACAACTAAGTAAAATCAGTGAAAAGTTAACTACATCACATCAATGAAGTGACAGTGACAACTAAGTAAGTCAGGGGAAGGTTAACAACATCACATCAATGAAGTGACAGTGACAACCAAGTGAAGTCAGTGAAAAGTTAACTACAACACATCAATGAAGTGACAGTGACAACTAAGTGAAGTCAGTGAAATGTTAACTACATCGCATCAATGACGTGACAGTGACAACTAAGTGAAGTCAGTGAAAAGTTAACATCACAGCAGTGAAGTGACAGTGACAACTATGTGAAGTCAGTGAAAAGTTAACTACAATACATCAATGAAGTGACAGTGACAACTAAGTGAAGTCAGTGCAAAGTTAACTACAACACATTAATGAAGCGACAGTGATAACTAAGTGAAGTCAATGAAAAGTTAACTACATCACATCAAGTAAGTGACAGTGACAACTAAGTGAAGTCAGTGAAAAGTTAACAACATCACATTAATGAAGTGACAGTGACAACTAAGCGAAGTCAGTGAAAAGTTAACTACAACACATTAATGAAGTGAAAGTGACAACTAAGTGAAGTCAGTGAAAAGTTAACATCACATTAATGAAGCGACAGTGACAACTAAAAGAAGTCAGTGAAAAGTTAACAACATCACATTAATGAAGTGACAGTGACAACTAAGTGAAGTCAGTGAAAAGTTAACTACATCACATCAATGAAGTGACAGTGACAACTAAGTGAAATCAGTGAAAAATTAACTACATCACATCAATGAAGTGACAGTGACAACTAAATGAAGTCAGTGAAAAGTTAGCTACATCACCTTAATGAAGTGACAGTGATAACTAAGTGAAGTCAGTGAAAAGTTAACTACATTACATTAATGAAGTGACAGTGACAACTAAGTGAAGGCAGTGAAAAGTTAACTACAACACATTAATGAAGTGACAGTGCCAACTAAGTGAAGTCAGTGAAAAGTTAACACCATCACATTAATGAAGTGACAGTGACAACTAAGTGAAGTCAGTGAAAAGTTAACAACATCACATCAATGAAGTGACAGTGACAACTAAGTGAAATCAGTGAAAAGTTAACTACATCACATCAATGAAGTGACAGTGACAACTAAGTAAGTCAGGGGAAGGTTAACAACATCACATCAATGAAGTGACAGTGACAACTAAGTGAAGTCAGTGAAAAGTTAACTACAACACATCAATGAAGTGACAGTGACAACTAAGTGAAGTCAGTGAAATGTTAACTACATCGCATCAATGACGTGACAGAGACAACTAAGTGAAGTCAGTGAAAAGTTAACTACATCACATTAATGAAGTGACAGTAACAACTAAGTGAAGTCAGTGAAAAGTTAACAACATCACATTAATGAAGTGACAGTGACAACTAAGTGAAGTCAGTGAAAAGTTAACAACGTCACATTAATGAAGCGACAGTGACAACTAAGATAAGTCAATGAAAAGTTAACTACATTACATTAATGAAGCGACAGTGACAACTAAGTGAAGTCAATGAAAAGTTAACTACATTACATTAATAAAGCGACAGTGACAACTACGTGAAGTCAGTGAAAAGTTAACTACATTATATTAATGAACCGACAGTGACAAATAAGTGAGGTCAATGAAAAGTTAACAACATCACATTAGTGAAGTGACAGTGACAACTAAGTGAACTCAGTGAAAAGTTAACTACATTACATTAATGAAGTGTCAGTGACAACTAAATGAAGTCAGTGAAAAGTTAACTACATTACATTAATGAAGCGACAGTGACAACTAAGTGAAGTCAGTGAAAAGTTAACTACATTACATTAATGAAGTGACAGTGACAACTGAGTGAAGTCAGTGAAAAGTTAACAAAATCACATTAATGAAGTGTGAGTGACAACTAAGTGAAGTCAGTGATAAGTTAACTACAACACATTAATGAAGTGACAGTGACACCTAAGTGAAGTCAGTGAAAAGTTAACTACATTACATTAATGAAGTGACAGTGACAACTAAGTGAAGTCAGGGAAAAGTTAACAACATCACATTAATGAAGTGACAGTGACAACTAAGTGAAGTCAGTGAAAAGTTATCTACATTACGTTAATGAAGTGACAGTGACAACAAAGTGAAGTCAGTGAAAAGTTAGCTATAACACACTAATGAAGTGACAGTGACAACCAAGTGAAGTCAGTGAAAAGTTAACATCATCAGATTAATGAAGTGACAGTGACAACTAAGTGAAGTCAGTGAAAAGTTAACTACATCACATCAATGAAGTGACAGTGACAACTAAGTAAGTCAGGGGAAGGTTAACATCACATCAATGAAGTGACAGTGACAACTAAGTGAAGTCAGTGAAACGTTAACTACAACACATCAATGAAGTGACAGTGACAACTAAGTGAAGTCAGTGAAAAGTTAACTACATCACATCAATGAAGTGACAGTGACAACTAAGTGAAGTCAGTGAAAAGTTAACATCACATCAATGAAGTGACAGTGACAACTATGTGAGGTCAGTGAAAAGTTAACTACAACACATTAATGAAGTGACACTGACAACTAAGTGAAGTCAATGAAAAGCTAACAACATCACATTAATGAAGCGACAGTGACAACTAAGTGAAGTCAGTGAAAAGTTAACAACATCACATTAATGAAGTGACAGTGACAACTAAGTGAAGTCAGTGAAAAGTTAACTACAACACATTAATGAAGTGACAGTGACAACTAACTGAAGTCAGTGAAAAGTTAACAACATCACATTAATGAAGCGACAGTGACAACTAAGTGAAGTCAATGAAAAGTTAACTACAACACATTAATGAAGCGACAGTGACAACTAATTGAAGTCAATGAAAAGTTAACAACATCACATTAATGAAGTGAAAGTGACAACTAAGTGAAATCAGTGAAAAATTAACTACATCACATTAATGAAGTGACAGTGACAACTAAGTGAAGTCAGTGAAAAGTTAACTACAACACATTAATGAAGCGACAGTGACAACTAAGTGAAGTCAATGAAAAGATAACTAAAACACATTAATGAAGCGACAGTGACAACTAAGTGAAGTCAGTGAAAAGTTAACAACATCACATTAATGAAGTGAAAGTGAGAGCTAAGTGAAGTCAGTGAAAAGTTAACAACGTCACATTAATGAAGCGGCGGTGACAACTAAAATAAGTCAATGAAAAGTTAACTACATTACATTAATGAAGCGACAGTGACAACTAAGTGAAGTCAATGAAAAGTTAACTACATTACATTAATGAAGCGAAAGTGACAACTAATTGAAGTCAGTGAAAAGTTAACAACATTATATTAATGAACCGGCAGTGACAAATAAGTGAGGTCAATGAAAAGTTAACATCACATTAATGAAGTGACAGCGGCAACTAAGTGAAGTCAGTGAAAAGTTAACTACATTACATTAATGAAGTGACAGTGACAACTAAGTGAAGTCAGTGAAAAGTTAACTACATTACATTAATGAAGTGACAGTGACAACTAAGTGAAGTCAGTGAAAAGTTAACTACATTACATTAATGAAGTGACAGTGACAACTAAGTGAAGCCAATGAAAAGTTAACTACATCACATTAATGAAGCGACAGTGACAACAAAGTGAAGTTAGTGAAAAGTTAGCTACAACACATTAATTAAGTGACAGTGACAACCAAGTGAAGTCAGTGAAAAGTTAACATCATCACATTAATGAAGTGACAGTGACAACTAAGTGAAGTCAGTGAAAAGTTAACTACATCACATCAATGAAGTGACAGTGACTACTAAGTAAGTCAGGGGAACGTTAACAACATCACATCAATGAAGTGACAGTAACAACTAAGTGAAGTCAGTGAAAAGTTAACGACAACACATCAATGAAGTGACAGTGACAACTAAGTGAAGTCAGTGAAAAGTTAACTACATCACATCAATGAAGAGACAGTGACAACTAAGTGAAGTCAGTAAAAAGTTAACTACATCACATCAATGAAGTGACAGTGACAACTATGTGAAGTCAGTGAAAAGTTGACTACAATACATCAATGAAGTGACAGTGACAACTAAGTGAAGTCAGTGCAAAGTTAACTACAACACATTACTGAAGCGACAGTGACAACTAAGCGAAGTCAGCGAAAAGTTAACTACATCACATTAATGAAGTGACAGTGACAACTAAGTGAAGTCAGTGAAAAGTTAACAACCACACATTAATGAAGTGACAGTGACAACTAAGTGAAGTCAGTGAAAAGTTAACAACGTCACATTAATGAAGCGACAGTGACAACTAAGATAAGTCAATGAAAAGTTAACTACATTACATTAATGAAGCGACAGTGACAACTAAGTGAAGTCAATGAAAAGTTAACTACATTACATTAATAAAGCGACAGTGACAACTAAGTGAAGTCAGTGAAAAGTTAACTACATTATATTAATGAACCGACAAAGACAAATAAGTGAGGTCAATGAAAAGTTAACAACATCACATTAGTGAAGTGACAGTGACAACTAAGTGAAGTCAGTGAAATGTTAACTACATTACATTAATGAAGTGACAGTGACAACTAAATGAAGTCAGTGAAAAGTTAACTACATTACATTAATGAAGTGACAGTGACAACGAAGTGAAACCAATGAAAAGTTAACTACATCTCATTAATGAAGCGACAGTGACAACTAAGTGAAGTCAATGAAACGTTAACTACAACACATTAATGAAGCGACAGTGACAACTAAGTGAAGTCAATGAAAAGTTAACAACATCACATTAATGAAGTGACAGTGACAACTAAGTGAAGTCAGTGAAAAGTTAACAACATGACATCAATGAAGTGACAGTGACAACTAAGTAAAATCAGTGAAAAGTTAACTACATCACATCAATGAAGTGACAGTGACAACTAAGTAAGTCAGGGGAAGGTTAACAACATCACATCAATGAAGTGACAGTGACAACTAAGTGAAGTCAGTGAAAAGTTAACTACAACACATCAATGAAGTGACAGTGACAACTAAGTGAAGTCAGTGAAATGTTAACTACATCGCATCAATGACGTGACAGTGACAACTAAGTGAAGTCAGTGAAAAGTTAACATCACATCAGTGAAGTGACAGTGACAACTAAGTGAAGTCAGTGCAAAGTTAACTACAACACATTAATGAAGCGACAGTGACAACTAAGTGAAGTCAATGAAAAGTTAACTACATCACATCAAGTAAGTGACAGTGCCAACTAAGTGAAGTCAGTGAAAAGTTAACAACATCACATTAATGAAGTGACAGTGACAACTAAGTGAAGTCATTGAAAAGTTAACAACATCACATTAATGAAGTGACAGTGACAACTAAGTGAAGTCATTGAAAAGTTAACTACAACACATTAATGAAGTGACAGTCACAACTAAGTGAATTCAGTGAAAAGTTAACATCACATTAATGAAGCGACAGTGACAACTAAAAGAAGTCAGTGAAAAGTTAACTACATCACATCAATGAAGTGACAGTGACAACTAAGTGAAATCAGTGAAAAATTAACTACATCACATTAATGAAGTGACAGTGACAACTAAGTGAAGTCAGTGAAAAGTTAGCTACATCACCTTAATGAAGTGACAGTGATAACTAAGTGAAGTCAGTGAAAAGTTAACTACATTACATTAATGAAGTGACAGTGACAACTAAGTGAAGGCAGTGAAAAGTTAACTACAACACATTAATGAAGTGACAGTGCCAACTAAGTGAAGTCAGTGAAAAGTTAACAACATCACATTAATGAAGTGACAGTGAGAACTAAGTGAAGTCAGTGAAAAGTTAACAACATCACATCAATGAAGTGACAGTGACAACTAAGTGAAATCAGTGAAAAGTTAACTACATCACATCAATGAAGTGACAGTGACAACTAAGTAAGTCAGGGGAAGGTTAACAACATCACATCAATGAAGTGACAGTGACAACTAAGTGAAGTCAGTGAAAAGTTAACTACAACACATCAATGAAGTGACAGTGACAACTAAGTGAAGTCAGTGAAATGTTAACTACATCGCATCAATGACGTGACAGTGACAACTAAGTGAAGTCAGTGAAAAGTTAACATCACATCAGTGAAGTGACAGTGACAACTATGTGAAGTCAGTGAAAAGTTAACTACAATACATCAATGAAGTGACAGTGACAACTAAGTGAAGTCAGTGCAAAGTTAACTACAACACATTAATGAAGCGACAGTGACAACTAAGTGAAGTCAATGAAAAGTTAACTACATCACATCAAGTAAGTGACAGTGACAACTAAGTGAAGTCAGTGAAAAGTTAACAACATCACATTAATGAAGTGACAGTGACAACTAAGTGAAGTCAGTGAAAAGTTAACTACAACACATTAATGATGTGACAGTGACAACTAAGTGAAGTCAGTGAAAAGTTAACATCACATTAATGAAGCGACAGTGACAACTAAAAGAAGTCAGAGAAAAGTTAACAACATCACATTAATGAAGTGACAGTGACAACTAAGTGAAGTCAGTGAAAAGTTAACAACATCACATCAATGAAGTGACAGTGACAACTAAGTGAAATCAGTGAAAAGTTAACTACATCACATCAATGAAGTGACAGTGACAACTAAGTAAGTCAGGGGAAGGTTAACAACATCACATCAATGAAGTGACAGTGACAACTAAGTGAAGTCAGTGAAAAGATAACTACAACACATCAATGAAGTGACAGTGACAACTAAGTGAAGTCAGTGAAATGTTAACTACATCGCATCAATGAAGTGACAGTGACAACTAAGTGAAGTCAGTGAAAAGTTAACTACATCACATTAATGAAGTGATAGTGACAACTAAGTGAAGTCAGTGAAAAGTTAACAACATCAAATTAATGAAGTGACAGTGACAATTACGTGAAGTCAGTGAAAAGTTAACAACGTCACATTAATGAAGCGACAGTGACAACTAAGTGAAATCAGTGAAAAGTTAACAGAATTACATTAATGAAGTGACAGTGACAACTAAGTGAGGTCAGTGAAAAGTTAACTACATTACATTAATGAAGTGACAGTGACAACTAAGTGAAGTCAGTGAAAAGTTAACTACATTACATTAATGAAGTGACAGTGACATCTAAGTGAAGTCAGTGAAATGTTAACTATATTATATTAATGAAGTGACAGTGACAACTAAGTGAAGTCAGTGAAAAGTTAACTGCATTACATTAATGAAGTAACAGTGACAACTAAGTGAAGTCAGTGAAAAGTTAACATCAAATAAATGAAGTGACAGTGACAACTAAGTGAAGTCAGTGAAAAGTTAACAACATTACATTAATGAAGTGACAGTGACAACTAAGTGAAGTCAGTGAAAGGTTAACTACATCACATTAATGAAGTGACAGTGACAACTAAGTGAAGTCAGTGAAAACTTAACATTACATTAATGAAGTGACAGTGACAACTAAGTGAAGTCAGTGAAAGGATAACTACATTACATTTATGAAGTGACACTTACAACTAAGTGAAGCCAATGAAAAGTTAACTACATCACATTAATGAAGCGACAGTGACAACTAAGTGAAGTCAGTGAAAAGTTAACTACAACACATTAAAGAAGTGACAGTGCCAACTAAGTGAGGTCAGTGAAAGGTTAACAAAATCACATTAATGAAGTGACAGTGATAACTGAGTGAAGTCAGTGAAAAGTTAACTACAACCATTTGTGAAGTGACAGTGACGACTAAGTTAAGTCAGTGAAAAGTTAACAACAACACATTAATGAAGCGACAGTGACAACTAAGTGAAGTAAATGAAAAGTTAACTACAACACATTAATGAAGCGACAGTGACAACTAAGTGAAGCCAATGAAAAGCTAACTACAACACATTAATGAAGCGACAGTGACAACTAAGTGAAGTCAGTGAAAAGTTAACTGCATAACATTAATGAAGCGACAGTGACAACAAATTGAAGTCAATAGAAAGTTAACTGCATAACATTAATGAAGCGACAGTGACAACAAATTGAAGTCAATGAAACGTTAACTACATTACATCAATGAAGCGACAGTTACAACTAAGTGAAGTCGGTGAAAAATTAACTACATTACATTAATGAAGCGACAGTGACAACTAGGTGAAGTCAATGAAACGTTAACAACAACACATTAATGAAGAGACAGTGACAACTAAGTAAAGTCAGTGTAAAGTTAACTACATTACATTAATGAAGTGACAGTGACAACTAAGTGAAGTCAGTGCAAAGTTAACTAAGACACATTAATGAACTGACAGTGACAACTAAGTGAAGTCAGTGAAAAGTTAACTACATTACATTAATGAAATGACAGTGAACTAAGTGAAGTCAGTGAAAAGTTAACTACATTACATTAATGAAGTGACCGTGACTACTAAGTGAAGTCAGTGAAAAGTTAACAACATCACATTTATGAAGTGACAGTAACAACTAAGTGATGTCAGTGAAAAGTTAACAACATCACATCAATGAAGTGACAGTGACAACGAAGTGAAGTCAGTGAAAAGTTAACTACATCACAAAAATCAAGTGACAGTGACAACTAAGTGAAGTCAGTGAAAAGTTAACAACATCACATCAATGAAGTGACAGTGACAACTAAGTGAAGTCAGTGAAAAGTTAACTACAACAAATTAAAGAAGCGGCAGTGACAACTAAGTGAAGTCATTGAAAGTTATCTACAACACATGAATGAAGCGACAGTGACACCTAAGTGAAGTCAATGAAAAGTTAACTACAACACATTAATGAAGCGACAGTGACAACTAAGTGAAGTCAATGAGAAGTTAACTACATCACATTAATGAAGTAACGGGTGACAACTAAGTGAAGTCAGTGAATAGTTAACATCACATTAATGAAGTGACAGTGACAACTAAGTGAAGTCAGTGAAAAGTTAACTACAACACATTAATGAAGTGCCAGTGACAACTAAGTGAAGTCAGTGAAAAGTTAACTACATTACATTAATGAAGTGACAGTGACAACTAAGTGAGTCAGTGAAAAGTTAACCACATTACATTAATGAAGTGACAGTGACAGCTAAGTGAAATCAGTGAAAATTTAACTACATTACATTAATGAAGTGACAGTGACAACTAAGTGAAGTCAGTGAAAAGTTAACAACATCACATTAATGAAGTGACAGTGACAACTAAGTGAAGTAGGTGAAAAGTTAACTACAACACATCAATGAAGTGACAGTGACAACTAAGTGAAGTCAGTGAAAATTAACTACAACACATTAATGAAGTGACAGTGACAACTAAGTAAAGTCAGTGAAAATTTAACTGCTTCACATTAATGAAGTGACAATGACAACTAAGTGAAGTCAGTGAAAAGTTAACAACATCACATTAATGAAGTGACAGTGACTACTAAATGAAGTCAGGGGAAGGTTAACAACATCACATCAATGAAGAGACAGTGACAACTAAGTGAAGTCAGTGAAAAGTTAACTACATTACATTAATGAAGTGACAGTGGAAACTAAGTGAAGTCACTGAAAAGTTTACTACAACACATTAATGAAGTGACAGTGACAACTAAGTGAAGTCAGTGAAAAGTTAACTACATCACGTTAATGAAGTGACAGTGTAAACTCAGTGAAAAGTTAACAACGTCACATTCATGAAGCGACAGTGACAACTAAGTGAAGTCAGTGAAAAGTTAACTACATTACATTAATGAAGTGACAGTGACAACTAAGTGAAGTCAGTGAAATGTTAACTACAACACATTAAAGAAGTGACAGTGCCAACTAAGTGAGGTCAGTGAAAGGTTAACAAAGTCACATAAATGAAGTGACAGTGACAACTGAGTGAAGTCAGTGAAAAGTTAACTACAACAATTTGTGAAGTGAAAGTGACGACTAGGTTAAGTCAGTGAAAAGTTAAAACAACACATTAATGAAGCGACAGTGACAACTAAGTGAAGTCAATGAAAAGTTAACTACAACACATTAATGAAGCGACAGTGACAACTAAGTGAAGCCAATGAAAAGTTAACTACAACACATTAATGAAGCGACAGTGACAACTAAGTGAAGTCAGTGTAAAGTTAACTACATCACATTAATGAAGTAACAGTGACAACTAAGTGAAGTCAGTGAAAAGTTAACAACGTCACATTAATGAAGCGACAGTGACAACTAAGTGAAGTCAATAGAAAGTTAACTGCATAACATTAATGAAGCGACAGTGACAACAAAGTGAAGTGAATGAAAAGTTAACTACATTACATGAATGAAGCGACAGTGACAACTAAGTGAAGTCGGTGAAAAATTAACTACATTACATTAATGAAGCGACAGTGACAACTAAGTGAAGTCAATGAAACGTTAACAACATCACATTAATGAGGAGACAGTGACAACTAAGTGAAGTCAGTGAAAAGTTAACTACATTACATTCATGAAGTGACAGTGACAACTAAGTGAAGTCAGTGAAAAGTTAACTACAACACATTAATGAAGTGACAGTGACAACTAAGTGAAGTCAGTGAAAAGTTAACTACATTACATTAATGAAGTGACAGTGAACTAAGTGAAGTCAGTGAAAAGTTAACTAGAGTACATTAATGAAGTGACAGTGACAACTAAGTGAAGTCAGTGAAAAGTTAACAACATCACATTAATGAAGTGACAGTGACAACTAAGTGAAGTCAGTGAAAAGTTAACAACATCACATCAATGAAGTGACAGTGACAACGAAGTGAAGTCAGTGAAAAGTTAACTACATCACATCAATGAAGTGACAGTGACAACTAAGTGAAGTCAGTGAAAAGTTAACAACATCACATCAATGAAGTGACAGTGACAACTAAGTGAAGTCAGTGAAAAGTTAACTACAACAAATTAAAGAAGCGACAGTGACAACTAAGTGAAGTCAATGAAAGTTAACTACAACACATTAATGAAGCGACAGTGGCAACTAAGTGAAGTCAATGAAAAGTTAACTACAACACATTAATGAAGCGACAGTGACAACTAAGTGAAGTCAGTGAGAAGTTAACTACATCACATTAATGAAGTAACGGGTGACAACTAAGTGAAGTCAGTGAAAAGTTAACATCACATTAATGAAGTGACAGTGACAACAAAGTGAAGTCAGTGAAAAGTTTACTACAACACATTAATGAAGTGACAGTGACAACTAAGTGAAGCCAGTGAAAAGTTAACTACATTACATTAATGAAGTGACAGTGACAACTAAGTGAGTCAGTGAAAAGTTAACCACATTACATTAATGAAGTGACAGTGACAGCTAAGTGAAGTCAGTGAAAAGTTAACTACATTACATTAATGAAGTGACAGTGGCAACAAAGTGAAGTCAGTGAAAAGTTAACAACATCACATTAATAAAGTGACAGTGACAACAAAGTGAAGTCAGTGATACGTTAACTACAACACATCAATGAAGTGACAGTGACAACAAAGTGAAGTCAGTGAAAATTAACTGCAACACATTAATGAAGCGACTGTGACAACTAAGTGAAGTCAGTGAAAATTTAACTGCTTCACATTAATGAAGTGACAGTGACAACTAAGTGAAGTCAGTGAAAAGATAACATCACATTAATGAAGTGACAGTGACAACTAAGTGAAGTCAGTGAAAAGTTAACTATATTACATTTATGAAGTGACAGTGACAACTAAGTAAAGTCAGTGAAAAGTTAACATCACATAAATGAAGTGACAGTGACAACTAAGTGAAGTCAGTGAAAAGTTAACAAAATCACATCAATGAAGTAACAGTGACAACTAAGTGAAGTCAGTGAAAAGTTAACTACAACACATTAATGAAGTGACAGTGACAACTAAGTGAAGTCTGTGAAAAGTTAACAACATCACATTAATGAAGTGACAGTGACAACTAAGTGAAGTCAGTGAAAAGTTAACAACATCACATCAATGAAGTAACAGTGACAACTAAGTGAAGTCAGTGAAAAGTTAACAATGTCACATTAATGAAGTGACAGTGACAACTAAGTGAAGTCAGTGAAAAGTAAACAACGTCACATTAATGAAGCGACAGTGACAACTTAGTAAAAGTCAATGAAAAACTAACTACTTTACATTAATGAAGCGACAGTGACAACTCAATGAGGTCAGTGAAAAGTTAACTACATTACATTAATGAAGCGACAGTGACAACTAAGTGAAGTCAATGAAAAGTTAACATCTCATTAATGAAGTGACAGTGACAACTAAGTGAAGTCAGTGAAAAGTTAACTACATTACATTAATGAAGTGACAGTGGAAACTAAGTGAAGTCAGTGAAAAGTTTACTACAACACATTAATGAAGTGATAGTGACAACTAAGCGAAGTCAGTGAAAAGTTAACTACATCACGTTAATGAAGTGACAGTGTAAACTAAGTGAAGTCAGTGAAAAGTTAACAACATCACATTAATGAAGCGACAGTGACAACTAAGTGAAGTCAATGAAAAGATAACATCACAATAATGAAGTGACAGTGACAACTAAGTGAAGTCAGTGAAAAGTTAACTACAGTACATTAATGAAGTGACAGTGACAACTAAGAGAAGTCAATGAAAAGTAAACTACATTACATTACTGAAGCGACAGTGACAACTAAGTGAAGTTAATGAAAAGTTAACTACATTACATTAATGAAGCGACAGTGACAACTAAGTGAAGTCAATGAAGAGATAACATCACATTAATGAAGTGACAGTGACAACTAATTGAAGTCAGTGAAAAGTTAACTACATTACATTAATGAAGTGACAGTGACAACTAAGTGAAGTCAGTGAAAAGTTAACTACAACACATTAAAGAAGTGACAGTGCAGACTAAGTGAGGTCAGTGAAAGGTTAACAAAATCACATTAATGAAGTGACAGTGACAACTGAGTGAAGTTAGTAAAAAGTTAACTACAACCATTTGTGAAGTGACAGTGACGACTAAGTTAAGTCAGTGAAAAGTTAACAACAACACATTAATGAAGCAACAGTGACAACTAAGTGAAGTCAATGAAATGTTAACTACAACACATTAATGAAGCGACAGTGACAACTAAGTGAAGCCAATGAAAAGTTAACTACAACACATTAATGAAGCGACAGTGACAACTAAGTGAAGTCAGTGAAAAGTTAACTACATCACATTAATGAAGTAACAGTGACAACTAAGTGAAGTCAGTGAAAAGTTAACAACGTCACATTAATGAAGCGACAGTGACAACTAAGTGAAGTCAATAGAAAGTTAGCTGCATAACATTAATGAAGCGACAGTGACAACAAAGTGAAGTGAATGAAAAGTTAACTACATTACATCAATGAAGCGACAGTGACAACTAAGTGAAGTCAGTGAAAAGTTAACAACATCACATCAATGAAATGACGGTGACAACTAAGTGAAGTCAGTGAAAAGTTAACAACATCACATTAATGAAGTGACAGTGACAACTAAGTGAAGTAAGTGAAAAGTTAACAACATCACATCAATGAAGTGACAGAGACAACTAAGTGAAGTCAGTGAAAAGTTAACTACATCACATCAATGAAGTGACAGTGACAACTAAGTGAAGTCAGTGAAAAGTTAGCTACATCACCTTAATGAAGTGACAGTGATAACTAAGTGAAGTCAGTGAAAAGTTAACTGCATTACATTAATGAGGTGACAGTGACAGCTAAGTGAAGTCAGTGAAACGTTCACCACATTACATTCATGAAGTGACAGTGACAACTAAGTGAAGTCCGTGAAAAGTTAACAACATCACATTAATGAAGTGACAGTGACAACTAAGTGAAGTCAGTGAAAAGTTAACTACAACACATTAATGAAGTGACAGTGACAACTAAGTGAAGTGAGTGAAAAGTTAACAACATTACATTAATGAAGTGACAGTGACAACTAAGTGAAGTCAGTGAAAAGTTAACTACTTTACATCAATGAAGTGACAGTGACAACTGAGTGAAGGCAGTGAAAAGTTAACAACGTCACATCAATGAAGTGACAGTGACAACGAAGTGAAGTCAGTGAAAAGTTAACTACAACAAATTAAAGAAGCGACAGTGACAACTAAGTGAAGTCAATGAAAGTTAACTACAACACATTAATGAAGCGACAGAGACAACTGGGTGAAGTCAATGAAAAGTTAACTACAACACATTAATGAAGCGACAGTGACAACTAAGTGAAGTCAGTGAGAAGTTAACTACATCACATTAATGAAGTAACGGGTGACAACTAAGTGAAGTCAGTGAAAAGTTAACATCACATTAATGAAGTGACAGTGACAACTAAGTGAAGTCAGTGAAAAGTTAACTACAGCACATTAATGAAGTGACAGTGACAACGAAGTAAAGTCAGTGAAAAGTTAACTACATTACATTAATGAAGTGACAGTGACAACTAAGCGAGTCAGTGAAAAGTTAACCACATTACATTAATGAAGTGACAGTGACAACTAAGTGAAGTCAGTGAAAAGTTAACATCACATAAATGACGTGACAGTGAAAACTAAGTGAAGTCAGTGAAAAGTTAACTACATTACATTAATGATGTGACAGTGACAACAAAGTGAAGTCAGTGAAAAGTTCGCTACAACACTTTAATGAAGTGACAGTGACAACTAAGTGAAGTCAGTGGAAAGTTAACAAAATCACATTAATGAAGTGACAGTGACAACTAAGTGAAGTCAGTGAAAAGTTAACTACATCACATTAATGAAGTGACAGTGCCAACTAAGTGAAGTCAGTGAAAAGTTAACAACATCACATTAATGAAGTGACAGTGACAACTAAGTGAAGTCAGTGAAAAGTTAACAACATCACATCAATGAAGTGACAGTGACAACTAAGTGAAGTCAGTGAAAAGTTAACTACATCACATCAATGAAGTGACAGTGACAACTAAGTGAAGTCAGGGAAAGGTTTACAACATCACATCAATGAAGTGACAGTGACAACTAAGTGAAGTCAGTGAAAAGTTAGCTACATCACCTTAATGAAGTGACAGTGATAACTAAGTGAAGTCAGTGAAAAGTTAACTGCATTACATTAATGATGTGACAGTGACAGCTAAGTGAAATCAGTGAAACGTTCACCACATTACATTCATGAAGTGACAGTGACAACTAAGTGAAGTCGGTGAAAAGTTAACAACATCACATTAATGAAGTGACAGTGACAACTAAGTGAAGTCAGTGAAAAGTTAGCTACAACACATCAATGAAGTGACAGTGACAACTAAGTGAAGTCAGTGAAAAGTTAACTACAACACATTAATGAAGTGACAGTGACAACTAAGTGAAGTCAGTGAAAATTTAATTGATTCACATTAATGAAGTGACAGTGACAGCTAAGTGAAGTCAGTGAAATGTTAACTATATTACATTAATGAAGTGACAGTGACAACTAAGTGAAGTCAGTGAAAAGTTAACTACATTACATTAATGAAGTAACAGTGACAACTAAGTGAAGTCAGTGAAAAGTTAACATCAAATAAATGAAGTGACAGTGACAACTAAGTGAAGTCAGTGAAAAGTTAACAACATTACATTAATGAAGTGACAGTGACAACTAAGTGAAGTCAGTGAAAGGTTAACTACATCACATTAATGAAGTGACAGTGACAACTAAGTGAAGTCAGTGAAAAGTAACTACATTACATTAATGAAGTGACAGTGACAACTAAGTGAGTCAGTGAAAAGTTAACCACATTACATTAATGAAGTGACAGTGACAACTAAGTGAAGTCAGTGAAAAGTTAACAACATCACATTAATGAAGGGACAGTGACAACTAAGTGAAGTCAGTGAAAAGTTAACAACGTCACATTAATGAAGCGACAGTGACAACTAAGTGAAGTCAATGAAAAGTTAACTACATTACATTAATGAAGCGACAGTGGCAACTAAGTGAAGTCAATGAAAAGTTAACTACATTACATTAATGAAGCGACAGTGACAACTAAGTGAAGTCAGTGAAAAGTTAACTACATTATATTAATGAAGTGACAGTGACAACTAAGTGAAGTCAGTGAAAAGTTAACAACATCACATTAATGAAGTGACAATGACAACTAAGTGAAGTCAGTGAAAAGTTAACTACAACACATCAATGAAGTGACAGTGACAACTAAGTGAAGTCAGTGAAAATTAACTACAACACATTAATGAAGTGACAGTGACAACTAAGTAAAGTCAGTGAAAATTTAACTGCTTCACATTAATGAAGTGACAGTGACAACTAAGTGAAGTCAGTGAAAAGTTAACAACATCACATTAATGAAGAGACAGTGACAACTAAGTGAAGTCAGTGAAAAGTTAACTACAGCACATTAATGAAGTGACAGTGACAACCAAGTGAAGTCAGTAAAAAGTTAACTACATTACATTAATGAAGTGACAGTGACAACTAAGTGAGTCAGTGAAAAGTTAACCACATTACATTAATGAAGTGACAGTGACAACTAAGTGAAGTCAGTGAAAAGTTAACATCACATAAATGAAGTCACAGTGAAAACTAAGTGAAGTCAGTGAAAAGTTAACTACATTACATTAATGATGTGACAGTGACAACAAAGTGAAGTCAGTGAAAAGTTCGCTACAACACATTAATGAAGTGACAGTGACAACTAAGTGAATTCAGTGGAAAGTTAACAAAATCACATTAATGAAGTGACAGTGACAACTAAGTGAGGTCAGTGAAAAGTTAACTACATTACATTAATGAAGTGACAGTGACAACTAAGTGAAGTCAGTGAAAAGTTAACTACATCACATTAATGAAGTGACAGTGCCAACTAAGTGAAGTCAGTGAAAAGTTAACAACATCACATTAATGAAGTGACAGTGACAACTAAGTGAAGTAAGTGAAAAGTTAACAACATCACATCAATGAAGTGACAGAGACAACTAAGTGAAGTCAGTGAAAAGTTAACTACATCACATCAATGAAGTGACAGTGACAACTAAGTGAAGTCAGTGAAAAGTTAGCTACATCACCTTAATGAAGTGACAGTGATAACTAAGTGAAGTCAGTGAAAAGTTAACTGCATTACATTAATGAGGTGACAGTGACAGCTAAGTGAAGTCAGTGAAACGTTCACCACATTACATTCATGAAGTGACAGTGACAACTAAGTGAAGTCCGTGAAAAGTTAACAACATCACATTAATGAAGTGACAGTGACAACTAAGTGAAGTCAGTGAAAAGTTAGCTACAACACATCAATGAAGTGACAGTGACAACTAAGTGAAGTCAGTGAAAAGTTAACTTCAACACATTAATGAAGTGACAGTGACAACTAAGTGAAGTCAGTGAAAATTTAATTGATTCACATTAATGAAGTGACAGTGACAGCTAAGTGAAGTCAGTGAAATGTTAAATATATTACATTAATGAAGTGACAGTGACAACTAAGTGAAGTCAGTGAAAAGTTAACTACATTACATTAATGAAGTAACAGTGACAACTAAGTGAAGTCAGTGAAAAGTTAACATCAAATAAATGAAGTGACAGTGACAACTAAGTGAAGTCAGTGAAAAGTTAACAACATTACATTAATGAAGTGACAGTGACAACTAAGTGAAGTCAGTGAAAGGTTAACTACATCACATTAATGAAGTGACAGTGACAACTAAGTGAAGTCAGTGAAAACTTAACATTACATTAATCAAGTGACAGTGACAACTAAGTGAAGTCAGTGAAAAGTTAACTACATTACATTAATGAAGTGACAGTGGAAACTAAGTGAAGTCACTGAAAAGTTTACTACAACACATTAATGAAGTGACAGTGACAACTAAGTGAAGTCAGTGAAAAGTTAACTACATCACGTTAATGAAGTGACAGTGTAAACTCAGTGAAAAGTTAACAACATCACATTAATGAAGCGACAGTGACAACTAAGTGAAGTCAGTGAAAAGTTAACTACATTACATTAATGAAGTGACAGTGACAACTAAGTGAAGTCAGTGAAATGTTAACTACAACACATTAAAGAAGTGACAGTGCCAACTAAGTGAGGTCAGTGAAAGGTTAACAAAGTCACATAAATGAAGTGACAGTGACAACTGAGTGAAGTCAGTGAAAAGTTAACTACAACAATTTGTGAAGTGAAAGTGACGACTAGGTTAAGTCAGTGAAAAGTTAAAACAACACATTAATGAAGCGACAGTGACAACTAAGTGAAGTCAATGAAAAGTTAACTACAACACATTAATGAAGCGACAGTGACAACTAAGTGAAGCCAATGAAAAGTTAACTACAACACATTAATGAAGCGACAGTGACAACTAAGTGAAGTCAGTGTAAAGTTAACTACATCACATTAATGAAGTAACAGTGACAACTAAGTGAAGTCAGTGAAAAGTTAACAACGTCACATTAATGAAGCGACAGTGACAACTAAGTGAAGTCAATAGAAAGTTAACTGCATAACATTAATGAAGCGACAGTGACAACAAAGTGAAGTGAATGAAAAGTTAACTACATTACATGAATGAAGCGACAGTGACAACTAAGTGAAGTCGGTGAAAAATTAACTACATTACATTAATGAAGCGACAGTGACAACTAAGTGAAGTCAATGAAACGTTAACAACATCACATTAATGAAGAGACAGTGACAACTAAGTGAAGTCAGTGAAAAGTTAACTACATTACATTAATGAAGTGTCAGTGACAACTAAGTGAAGTCAGTGAAAAGTTAACTACAACACATTAATGAAGTGACAGTGACAACTAAGTGAAGTCAGTGAAAAGTTAACTACATTACATTAATGAAGTGACAGTGAACTAAGTGAAGTCAGTGAAAAGTTAACTAGAGTACATTAATGAAGTGACAGTGACAACTAAGTGAAGTCAGTGAAAAGTTAACAACATCACATTAATGAAGTGACAGTGACAACTAAGTGAAGTCAGTGAAAAGTTAACAACATCACATCAATGAAGTGACAGTGACAACGAAGTGAAGTCAGTGAAAAGTTAACTACATCACATCAATGAAGTGACAGTGACAACTAAGTTAAGTCAGTGAAAAGTTAACAACATCACATCAATGAAGTGACAGTGACAACTAAGTGAAGTCAGTGAAAAGTTAACTACAACAAATTAAAGAAGCGACAGTGACAACTAAGTGAAGTCAATGAAAGTTAACTACAACACATTAATGAAGCGACAGTGGCAACTAAGTGAAGTCAATGAAAAGTTAACTACAACACATTAATGAAGCGACAGTGACAACTAAGTGAAGTCAGTGAGAAGTTAACTACATCACATTAATGAAGTAACGGGTGACAACTAAGTGAAGTCAGTGAAAAGTTAACATCACATTAATGAAGTGACAGTGACAACAAAGTGAAGTCAGTGAAAAGTTTACTACAACACATTAATGAAGTGACAGTGACAACTAAGTGAAGCCAGTGACAAGTTAACTACATTACATTAATGAAGTGACAGTGACAACTAAGTGAGTCAGTGAAAAGTTAACCACATTACATTAATGAAGTGACAGTGACAGCTAAGTGAAGTCAGTGAAAAGTTAACTACATTACATTAATGAAGTGACAGTGGCAACTAAGTGAAGTCAGTGAAAAGTTAACAACATCACATTAATAAAGTGACAGTGACAACAAAGTGAAGTCAGTGATACGTTAACTACAACACATCAATGAAGTGACAGTGACAACTAAGTGAAGTCAGTGAAAATTAACTGCAACACATTAATGAAGTGACTGTGACAACTAAGTGAAGTCAGTGAAAATTTAACTGCTTCACATTAATGAAGTGACAGTGACAACTAAGTGAAGTCAGTGAAAAGATAACATCACATTAATGAAGTGACAGTGACAACTAAGTGAAGTCAGTGAAAAGTTAACTATATTACATTTATGAAGTGACAGTGACAACTAAGTGAAGTCAGTGAAAAGTTAACATCACATAAATGAAGTGACAGTGACAACTAAGTGAAGTCAGTGAAAAGTTAACAAAATCACATCAATGAAGTAACAGTGACAACTAAGTGAAGTCAGTGAAAAGTTAACTACAACACATTAATGAAGTGACAGTGACAACTAAGTGAAGTCTGTGAAAAGTTAACAACATCACATTAATGAAGTGACAGTGACAACTAAGTGAAGTCAGTGAAAAGTTAACAACATCACATCAATGAAGTAACAGTGACAACTAAGTGAAGTCAGTGAAAAGTTAACAATGTCACATTAATGAAGTGACAGTGACAACTAAGTGAAGTCAGTGAAAAGTAAACAACGTCACATTAATGAAGCGACAGTGACAACTTAGTAAAAGTCAATGAAAAACTAACTACTTTACATTAATGAAGCGACAGTGACAACTCAGTGAGGTCAGTGAAAAGTTAACTACATTACATTAATGAAGCGACAGTGACAACTAAGTGAAGTCAATGAAAAGTTAACATCTCATTAATGAAGTGACAGTGACAACTAAGTGAAGTCAGTGAAAAGTTAACTACATTACATTAATGAAGTGACAGTGGAAACTAAGTGAAGTCAGTGAAAAGTTTACTACAACACATTAATGAAGTGATAGTGACAACTAAGTGAAGTCAGTGAAAAGTTAACTACATCACGTTAATGAAGTGACAGTGTAAACTAAGTGAAGTCAGTGAAAAGTTAACAACATCACATTAATGAAGCGACAGTGACAACTAAGTGAAGTGAATGAAAAGATAACATCACAATAATGAAGTGACAGTGACAACTAAGTGAAGTCAGTGAAAAGTTAACTACAGTACATTAATGAAGTGACAGTGACAACTAAGAGAAGTCAATGAAAAGTAAACTACATTACATTACTGAAGCGACAGTGACAACTAAGTGAAGTTAATGAAAAGTTAACTACATTACATTAATGAAGCGACAGTGACAACTAAGTGAAGTCAATGAAGAGATAACATCACATTAATGAAGTGACAGTGACAACTAATTGAAGTCAGTGAAAAGTTAACTACATTACATTAATGAAGTGACAGTGACAACTAAGTGAAGTCAGTGAAAAGTTAACTACAACACATTAAAGAAGTGACAGTGCAGACTAAGTGAGGTCAGTGAAAGGTTAACAAAATCACATTAATGAAGTGACAGTGACAACTGAGTGAAGTTAGTAAAAAGTTAACTACAACCATTTGTGAAGTGACAGTGACGACTAAGTTAAGTCAGTGAAAAGTTAACAACAACACATTAATGAAGCAACAGTGACAACTAAGTGAAGTCAATGAAATGTTAACTACAACACATTAATGAAGCGACAGTGACAACTAAGTGAAGCCAATGAAAAGTTAACTACAACACATTAATGAAGCGACAGTGACAACTAAGTGAAGTCAGTGAAAAGTTAACTACATCACATTAATGAAGTAACAGTGACAACTAAGTGAAGTCAGTGAAAAGTTAACAACGTCACATTAATGAAGCGACAGTGACAACTAAGTGAAGTCAATAGAAAGTTAGCTGCATAACATTAATGAAGCGACAGTGACAACAAAGTGAAGTGAATGAAAAGTTAACTACATTACATCAATGAAGCGACAGTGACAACTAAGTGAAGTCAGTGAAAAGTTAACAACATCACATCAATGAAATGACGGTGACAACTAACTGAAGTCAGTGAAAAGTTAACAACATCACATTAATGAAGTGACAGTGACAACTAAGTGAAGTAAGTGAAAAGTTAACAACATCACATCAATGAAGTGACAGAGACAACTAAGTGAAGTCAGTGAAAAGTTAACTACATCACATCAATGAAGTGACAGTGACAACTAAGTGAAGTCAGTGAAAAGTTAGCTACATCACCTTAATGAAGTGACAGTGATAACTAAGTGAAGTCAGTGAAAAGTTAACTGCATTACATTAATGAGGTGACAGTGACAGCTAAGTGAAGTCAGTGAAACGTTCACCACATTACATTCATGAAGTGACAGTGACAACTAAGTGAAGTCCGTGAAACGTTAACAACATCACATTAATGAAGTGACAGTGACAACTAAGTGAAGTCAGTGAAAAGTTAACTACAACACATTAATGAAGTGACAGTGACAACTAAGTGAAGTCAGTGAAAAGTTAACAACATTACATTAATGAAGTGACAGTGACAACTAAGTGAAGTCAGTAAAAAGTTAACTACTTTACATCAATGAAGTGACAGTGACAACTGAGTGAAGGCAGTGAAAAGTTAACAACGTCACATCAATGAAGTGACAGTGACAACTAAGTGAAGTCAGTGAAAAGTTAACTACAACAAATTAAAGAAGCGACAGTGACAACTAAGTGAAGTCAATGAAAGTTAACTACAACACATTAATGAAGCGACAGAGACAACTGGGTGAAGTCAATGAAAAGTTAACTACAACACATTAATGAAGCGACAGTGACAACTAAGTGAAGTCAGTGAGAAGTTAACTACATCACATTAATGAAGTAACGGGTGACAACTAAGTGAAGTCAGTGAAAAGTTAACATCACATTAATGAAGTGACAGTGACAACTAAGTGAAGTCAGTGAAAAGTTAACTACAGCACATTAATGAAGTGACAGTGACAACCAAGTAAAGTCAGTGAAAAGTTAACTACATTACATTAATGAAGTGACAGTGACAACTAAGCGAGTCAGTGAAAAGTTAACCACATTACATTAATGAAGTGACAGTGACAACTAAGTGAAGTCAGTGAAAAGTTAACATCACATAAATGACGTGACAGTGAAAACTAAGTGAAGTCAGTGAAAAGTTAACTACATTACATTAATGATGTGACAGTGACAACAAAGTGAAGTCAGTGAAAAGTTCGCTACAACACATTAATGAAGTGACAGTGACAACTAAGTGAAGTCAGTGGAAAGTTAACAAAATCACATTAATGAAGTGACAGTGACAACTAAGTGAAGTCAGTGAAAAGTTAACTACATTACATTAATGAAGTGACAGTGAGAACTAAGTGAAGTCAGTGAAAAGTTAACTACATCACATTAATGAAGTGACAGTGCCAACTAAGTGAAGTCAGTGAAAAGTTAACAACATCACATTAATGAAGTGACAGTGACAACTAAGTGAAGTCAGTGAAAAGTTAACAACATCACATCAATGAAGTGACAGTGACAACTAAGTGAAGTCAGTGAAAAGTTAACTACATCACATCAATGAAGTGACAGTGACAACTAAGTGAAGTCAGGGAAAGGTTTACAACATCACATCAATGAAGTGACAGTGACAACTAAGTGAAGTCAGTGAAAAGTTAGCTACATCACCTTAATGAAGTGACAGTGATAACTAAGTGAAGTCAGTGAAAAGTTAACTGCATTACATTAATGAGGTGACAGTGACAGCTAAGTGAAATCAGTGAAACGTTCACCACATTACATTCATGAAGTGACAGTGACAACTAAGTGAAGTCAGTGAAAAGTTAGCTACAACACATCAATGAAGTGACAGTGACAACTAAGTGAAGTCAGTGAAAAGTTAACTACAACACATTAATGAAGTGACAGTGACAACTAAGTGAAGTCAGTGAAAATTTAATTGATTCACATTAATGAAGTGACAGTGACAGCTAAGTGAAGTCAGTGAAATGTTAACTATATTACATTAATGAAGTGACAGTGACAACTAAGTGAAGTCAGTGAAAAGTTAACTACATTACATTAATGAAGTAACAGTGACAACTAAGTGAAGTCAGTGAAAAGTTAACATCAAATAAATGAAGTGACAGTGACAACTAAGTGAAGTCAGTGAAAAGTTAACAACATTACATTAATGAAGTGACAGTGACAACTAAGTGAAGTCAGTGAAAGGTTAACTACATCACATTAATGAAGTGACAGTGACAACTAAGTGAAGTCAGTGAAAAGTAACTACATTACATTAATGAAGTGACAGTGACAACTAAGTGAGTCAGTGAAAAGTTAACCACATTACATTAATGAAGTGACAGTGACAACTAAGTGAAGTCAGTGAAAAGTTAACAACATCACATTAATGAAGGGACAGTGACAACTAAGTGAAGTCAGTGAAAAGTTAACAACGTCACATTAATGAAGCGACAGTGACAACTAAGTGAAGTCAATGAAAAGTTAACTACATTACATTAATGAAGCGACAGTGGCAACTAAGTGAAGTCAATGAAAAGTTAACTACATTACATTAATGAAGCGACAGTGACAACTAAGTGAAGTCAGTGAAAAGTTAACTACATTACATTAATGAAGTGACAGTGACAACTAAGTGAAGTCAGTGAAAAGTTAACAACATCACATTAATGAAGTGACAGTGACAACTAAGTGAAGTCAGTGAAAAGTTAACTACAACACATCAATGAAGTGACAGTGACAACTAAGTGAAGTCAGTGAAAATTAACTACAACACATTAATGAAGTGACAGTGACAACTAAGTAAAGTCAGTGAAAATTTAACTGCTTCACATTAATGAAGTGACAGTGACAACTAAGTGAAGTCAGTGAAAAGTTAACAACATCACATTAATGAAGAGACAGTGACAACTAAGTGAAGTCAGTGAAAAGTTAACTACAGCACATTAATGAAGTGACAGTGACAACCAAGTGAAGTCAGTAAAAAGTTAACTACATTACATTAATGAAGTGACAGTGACAACTAAGTGAGTCAGTGAAAAGTTAACCACATTACATTAATGAAGTGACAGTGACAACTAAGTGAAGTTAGTGAAAAGTTAACATCACATAAATGAAGTCACAGTGAAAACTAAGTGAAGTCAGTGAAAAGTTAACTACATTACATTAATGATGTGACAGTGACAACAAAGTGAAGTCAGTGAAAAGTTCGCTACAACACATTAATGAAGTGACAGTGACAACTAAGTGAATTCAGTGGAAAGTTAACAAAATCACATTAATGAAGTGACAGTGACAACTAAGTGAGGTCAGTGAAAAGTTAACTACATTACATTAATGAAGTGACAGTGACAACTAAGTGAAGTCAGTGAAAAGTTAACTACATCACATTAATGAAGTGACAGTGCCAACTAAGTGAAGTCAGTGAAAAGTTAACTACAGTACATTAATGAAGTGACAGTGACAACTAAGTGAAGTAAGTGAAAAGTTAACAACATCACATCAATGAAGTGACAGAGACAACTAAGTGAAGTCAGTGAAAAGTTAACTACATCACTTCAATGAAGTGACAGTGACAACTAAGTGAAGTCAGTGAAAAGTTAGCTACATCACATTAATGAAGTGACAGTGATAACTAAGTGAAGTCAGTGAAAAGTTAACTGCATTACATTAATGAGGTGACAGTGACAGCTAAGTGAAGTCAGTGAAACGTTCACCACATTACATTCATGAAGTGACAGTGACAACTAAGTGAAGTCCGTGAAAAGTTAACAACATCACATTAATGAAGTGACAGTGACAACTAAGTGAAGTCAGTGAAAAGTTAGCTACAACACATCAATGAAGTGACAGTGACAACTAAGTGAAGTCAGTGAAAAGTTAACTACAACACATTAATGAAGTGACAGTGACAACTAAGTGAAGTCAGTGAAAATTTAATTGATTCACATTAATGAAGTGACAGTGACAGCTAAGTGAAGTCAGTGAAATGTTAAATATATTACATTAATGAAGTGACAGTGACAACTAAGTGAAGTCAGTGAAAAGTTAACTACATTACATTAATGAAGTAACAGTGACAACTAAGTGAAGTCAGTGAAAAGTTAACATCAAATAAATGAAGTGACAGTGACAACTAAGTGAAGTCAGTGAAAAGTTAACAACATTACATTAATGAAGTGACAGTGACAACTAAGTGAAGTCAGTGAAAGGTTAACTACATCACATTAATGAAGTGACAGTGACAACTAAGTGAAGTCAGTGAAAACTTAACATTACATTAATCAAGTGACAGTGACAACTAAGTGAAGTCAGTGAAAAGTTAACTACATTACATTAATGAAGTGACAGTGGAAACTAAGTGAAGTCACTGAAAAGTTTACTACAACACATTAATGAAGTGACAGTGACAACTAAGTGAAGTCAGTGAAAAGTTAACTACATCACGTTAATGAAGTGACAGTGTAAACTCAGTGAAAAGTTAACAACATCACATTAATGAAGCGACAGTGACAACTAAGTGAAGTCAGTGAAAAGTTAACATCAAATAAATGAAGTGACAGTGACAACTAAGTGAAGTCAGTGAAAAGTTAACAACATTACATTAATGAAGTGACAGTGACAACTAAGTGAAGTCAGTGAAAGGTTAACTACATCACATTAATGAAGTGACAGTGACAACTAAGTGAAGTCAGTGAAAAGTAACTACATTACATTAATGAAGTGACAGTGACAACTAAGTGAGTCAGTGAAAAGTTAACCACATTACATTAATGAAGTGACAGTGACAACTAAGTGAAGTCAGTGAAAAGTTAACAACATCACATTAATGAAGGGACAGTGACAACTAAGTGAAGTCAGTGAAAAGTTAACAACGTCACATTAATGAAGCGACAGTGACAACTAAGTGAAGTCAATGAAAAGTTAACTACATTACATTAATGAAGCGACAGTGGCAACTAAGTGAAGTCAATGAAAAGTTAACTACATTACATTAATGAAGCGACAGTGACAACTAAGTGAAGTCAGTGAAAAGTTAACTACATTATATTAATGAAGTGACAGTGACAACTAAGTGAAGTCAGTGAAAAGTTAACAACATCACATTAATGAAGTGACAGTGACAACTAAGTGAAGTCAGTGAAAAGTTAACTACAACACATCAATGAAGTGACAGTGACAACTAAGTGAAGTCAGTGAAAATTAACTACAACACATTAATGAAGTGACAGTGACAACTAAGTAAAGTCAGTGAAAATTTAACTGCTTCACATTAATGAAGTGACAGTGACAACTAAGTGAAGTCAGTGAAAAGTTAACAACATCACATTAATGAAGAGACAGTGACAACTAAGTGAAGTCAGTGAAAAGTTAACTACAGCACATTAATGAAGTGACAGTGACAACCAAGTGAAGTCAGTAAAAAGTTAACTACATTACATTAATGAAGTGACAGTGACAACTAAGTGAGTCAGTGAAAAGTTAACCACATTACATTAATGAAGTGACAGTGACAACTAAGTGAAGTCAGTGAAAAGTTAACATCACATAAATGAAGTCACAGTGAAAACTAAGTGAAGTCAGTGAAAAGTTAACTACATTACATTAACGATGTGACAGTGACAACAAAGTGAAGTCAGTGAAAAGTTCGCTACAACACATTAATGAAGTGACAGTGACAACTAAGTGAATTCAGTGGAAAGTTAACAAAATCACATTAATGAAGTGACAGTGACAACTAAGTGAGGTCAGTGAAAAGTTAACTACATTACATTAATGAAGTGACAGTGACAACTAAGTGAAGTCAGTGAAAAGTTAACTACATCACATTAATGAAGTGACAGTGCCAACTAAGTGAAGTCAGTGAAAAGTTAACAACATCACATTAATGAAGTGACAGTGACAACTAAGTGAAGTAAGTGAAAAGTTAACAACATCACATCAATGAAGTGACAGAGACAACTAAGTGAAGTCAGTGAAAAGTTAACTACATCACATCAATGAAGTGACAGTGACAACTAAGTGAAGTCAGTGAAAAGTTAGCTACATCACCTTAATGAAGTGACAGTGATAACTAAGTGAAGTCAGTGAAAAGTTAACTGCATTACATTAATGAGGTGACAGTGACAGCTAAGTGAAGTCAGTGAAACGTTCACCACATTACATTCATGAAGTGACAGTGACAACTAAGTGAAGTCAGTGAAAAGTTAGCTACAACACATCAATGAAGTGACAGTGACAACTAAGTGAAGTCAGTGAAAAGTTAACTACAACACATTAATGAAGTGACAGTGACAACTAAGTGAAGTCAGTGAAAATTTAATTGATTCACATTAATGAAGTGACAGTGACAGCTAAGTGAAGTCAGTGAAATGTTAAATATATTACATTAATGAAGTGACAGTGACAACTAAGTGAAGTCAGTGAAAAGTTAACTACATTACATTAATGAAGTAACAGTGACAACTAAGTGAAGTCAGTGAAAAGTTAACATCAAATAAATGAAGTGACAGTGACAACTAAGTGAAGTCAGTGAAAAGTTAACAACATTACATTAATGAAGTGACAGTGACAACTAAGTGAAGTCAGTGAAAGGTTAACTACATCACATTAATGAAGTGACAGTGACAACTAAGTGAAGTCAGTGAAAACTTAACATTACATTAATCAAGTGACAGTGACAACTAAGTGAAGTCAGTGAAAAGTTAACTACATTACATTAATGAAGTGACAGTGGAAACTAAGTGAAGTCACTGAAAAGTTTACTACAACACATTAATGAAGTGACAGTGACAACTAAGTGAAGTCAGTGAAAAGTTAACTACATCACGTTAATGAAGTGACAGTGTAAACTCATTGAAAAGTTAACAACATCACATTAATGAAGCGACAGTGACAACTAAGTGAAGTCAGTGAAAAGTTAACTACATTACATTAATGAAGTGACAGTGACAACTAAGTGAAGTCAGTGAAATGTTAACTACAACACATTAAAGAAGTGACAGTGCCAACTAAGTGAGGTCAGTGAAAGGTTAACAAAGTCACATAAATGAAGTGACAGTGACAACTGAGTGAAGTCAGTGAAAAGTTAACTACAACAATTTGTGAAGTGAAAGTGACGACTAGGTTAAGTCAGTGAAAAGTAAAAACAACACATTAATGAAGCGACAGTGACAACTAAGTGAAGTCAATGAAAAGTTAACTACAACACATTAATGAAGCGACAGTGACAACTAAGTGAAGCCAATGAAAAGTTAACTACAACACATTAATGAAGCGACAGTGACAACTAAGTGAAGTCAGTGTAAAGTTAACTACATCACATTAATGAAGTGACAGTGACAACTAAGTGAAGTCAGTGAAAAGTTAACAACGTCACATTAATGAAGCGACAGTGACAACTAAGTGAAGTCAATAGAAAGTTAACTGCATAACATTAATGAAGCGACAGTGACAACAAAGTGAAGTGAATGAAAAGTTAACTACATTACATGAATGAAGCGACAGTGACAACTAAGTGAAGTCGGTGAAAAATTAACTACATTACATTAATGAAGCGACAGTGACAACTAAGTGAAGTCAATGAAACGTTAACAACAACACATTAATGAAGAGACAGTGACAACTAAGTGAAGTCAGTGAAAAGTTAACTACATTACATTAATGAAGTGACAGTGACAACTAAGTGAAGTCAGTGAAAAGTTAACTACAACACATTAATGAAGTGACAGTGACAACTAAGTGAAGTCAGTGAAAAGTTAACTACATTACATTAATGAAGTGACAGTGAACTAAGTGAAGTCAGTGAAAAGTTAACTAGAGTACATTAATGAAGTGACAGTGACAACTAAGTGAAGTCAGTGAAAAGTTAACAACATCACATTAATGAAGTGACAGTGACAACTAAGTGAAGTCAGTGAAAAGTTAACTACATCACATCAATGAAGTGACAGTGACAACTAAGTGAAGTCAGTGAAAAGTTAACAACATCACATCAATGAAGTGACAGTGACAACTAAGTGAAGTCAGTGAAAAGTTAACTACAACAAATTAAAGAAGCGACAGTGACAACTAAGTGAAGTCAATGAAAGTTAACTACAACACATTAATGAAGCGACAGTGGCAACTAAGTGAAGTCAATGAAAAGTTAACTACAACACATTAATGAAGCGACAGTGACAACTAAGTGAAGTCAGTGAGAAGTTAACTGCATCACATTAATGAAGTAACGGGTGACAACTAACTGAAGTCAGTGAAAAGTTAACATCACATTAATGAAGTGACAGTGACAACAAAGTGAAGTCAGTGAAAAGTTTACTACAACACATTAATGAAGTGACAGTGACAACTAAGTGAAGCCAGTGAAAAGTTAACTACATTACATTAATGAAGTGACAGTGACAACTAAGTGAGTCAGTGAAAAGTTAACCACATTACATTAATGAAGTGACAGTGACAGCTAAGTGAAGTCAGTGAAAAGTTAACTACATTACATTAATGAAGTGACAGTGGCAACTAAGTGAAGTCAGTGAAAAGTTAACAACATCACATTAATAAAGTGACAGTGACAACAAAGTGAAGTCAGTGATACGTTAACTACAACACATCAATGAAGTGACAGTGACAACAAAGTGAAGTCAGTGAAAATTAACTGCAACACATTAATGAAGTGACTGTGACAACTAAGTGAAGTCAGTGAAAATTTAACTGCTTCACATTAATGAAGTGACAGTGACAACTAAGTGAAGTCAGTGAAAAGATAACATCACATTAATGAAGTGACAGTGACAACTAAGTGAAGTCAGTGAAAAGTTAACTATATTACATTTATGAAGTGACAGTGACAACTAAGTGAAGTCAGTGAAAAGTTAACATCACATAAATGAAGTGACAGTGACAACTAAGTGAAGTCAGTGAAAAGTTAACAAAATCACATCAATGAAGTAACAGTGACAACTAAGTGAAGTCAGTGAAAAGTTAACTACAACACATTAATGAAGTGACAGTGACAACTAAGTGAAGTCTGTGAAAAGTTAACAACATCACATTAATGAAGTGACAGTGACAACTAAGTGAAGTCAGTGAAAAGTTAACAACATCACATCAATGAAGTAACAGTGACAACTAAGTGAAGTCAGTGAAAAGTTAACAATGTCACATTAATGAAGTGACAGTGACAACTAAGTGAAGTCAGTGAAAAGTAAACAACGTCACATTAATGAAGCGACAGTGACAACTTAGTAAAAGTCAATGAAAAACTAACTACTTTACATTAATGAAGCGACAGTGACAACTCAGTGAGGTCAGTGAAAAGTTAACTACATTACATTAATGAAGCGACAGTGACAACTAATTGAAGTCAATGAAAAGTTAACATCTCATTAATGAAGTAACAGTGACAACTAAGTGAAGTCAGTGAAAAGTTAACTACATTACATTAATGAAGTGACAGTGGAAACTAAGTGAAGTCAGTGAAAAGTTTACTACAACACATTAATGAAGTGATAGTGACAACTAAGTGAAGTCAGTGAAAAGTTAACTACATCACGTTAATGAAGTGACAGTGTAAACTAAGTGAAGTCAGTGAAAAGTTAACAACATCACATTAATGAAGCGACAGTGACAACTAAGTGAAGTCAATGAAAAGATAACATCACAATAATGAAGTGACAGTGACAACTAAGTGAAGTCAGTGAAAAGTTAACTACAGTACATTAATGAAG
Organism: Deroplatys truncata; assembly: GCA_030765065.1. Taxonomy (NCBI): domain Eukaryota; kingdom Metazoa; phylum Arthropoda; class Insecta; order Mantodea; family Mantidae; genus Deroplatys; species Deroplatys truncata. The sequence continues at coordinate 4,160,372 of CM060984.1, forward strand.
TGACAGTGACAACTAAGAGAAGTCAATGAAAAGTAAACTACATTACATTACTGAAGCGACAGTGACAACTAAGTGAAGTTAATGAAAAGTTAACTACATTACATTAATGAAGCGACAGTGACAACTAAGTGAAGTCAATGAAGAGATAACATCACATTAATGAAGTGACAGTGACAACTAATTGAAGTCAGTGAAAAGTTAACTACATTACATTAATGAAGTGACAGTGACAACTAAGTGAAGTCAGTGAAAAGTTAACTACAACACATTAATGAAGCAACAGTGACAACTAAGTGAAGTCAATGAAATGTTAACTACAACACATTAATGAAGCGACAGTGACAACTAAGTGAAGCCAATGAAAACTTAACTACAACACATTAATGAAGCGACAGTGAGAACTAAGTGAAGTCAGTGTAAAGTTAACTACATCACATTAATGAAGTGACAGTGACAACTAAGTGAAGTCAGTGAAAAGTTAACAACGTCACATTAATGAAGCGACAGTGACAACTAAGTGAAGTCAATAGAAAGTTAACTGCATAACATTAATGAAGCGACAGTGACAACAAAGTGAAGTGAATGAAAAGTTAACTACATTACATCAATGAAGCGACAGTGACAACTAAGTGAAGTCGGTGAAAAATTAACTACATTACATTAATGAAGCGACAGTGACAACTAAGTGAAGTCAATGAAACGTTAACAACAACACATTAATGAAGAGACAGTGACAACTAAGTGAAGTCAGTGAAAAGTTAACTACATTACATTAATGAAGTGACAGTGACAACTAAGTGAAGTCAGTGAAAAGTTAACTACAACACATTAATGAAGTGACAGTGACAACTAAGTGAAGTCAGTGAAAAGTTAACTACATTACATTAATGAAGTGACAGTGAACTAAGTGAAGTCAGTGAAAAGTTAACTAGAGTACATTAATGAAGTGACAGTGACAACTAAGTGAAGTCAGTGAAAAGTTAACAACATCACATTAATGAAGTGACAGTGACAACTAAGTGAAGTCAGTGAAAAGTTAACTACATCACATCAATGAAGTGACAGTGACAACTAAGTGAAGTCAGTGAAAAGTTAACAACATCACATCAATGAAGTGACAGTGACAACTAAGTGAAGTCAGTGAAAAGTTAACTACAACAAATTAAAGAAGCGACAGTGACAACTAAGTGAAGTCAATGAAAGTTAACTACAACACATTAATGAAGCGACAGTGGCAACTAAGTGAAGTCAATGAAAAGTTAACTACAACACATTAATGAAGCGACAGTGACAACTAAGTGAAGTCAGTGAGAAGTTAACTGCATCACATTAATGAAGTAACGGGTGACAACTAACTGAAGTCAGTGAAAAGTTAACATCACATTAATGAAGTGACAGTGACAACAAAGTGAAGTCAGTGAAAAGTTTACTACAACACATTAATGAAGTGACAGTGACAACTAAGTGAAGCCAGTGAAAAGTTAACTACATTACATTAATGAAGTGACAGTGACAACTAAGTGAGTCAGTGAAAAGTTAACCACATTACATTAATGAAGTTACAGTGACAGCTAAGTGAAGTCAGTGAAAAGTTAACTACATTACATTAATGAAGTGACAGTGGCAACTAAGTGAAGTCAGTGAAAAGTTAACAACATCACATTAATAAAGTGACAGTGACAACAAAGTGAAGTCAGTGATACGTTAACTACAACACATCAATGAAGTGACAGTGACAACAAAGTGAAGTCAGTGAAAATTAACTGCAACACATTAATGAAGTGACTGTGACAACTAAGTGAAGTCAGTGAAAATTTAACTGCTTCACATTAATGAAGTGACAGTGACAACTAAGTGAAGTCAGTGAAAAGATAACATCACATTAATGAAGTGACAGTGACAACTAAGTGAAGTCAGTGAAAAGTTAACTATATTACATTTATGAAGTGACAGTGACAACTAAGTGAAGTCAGTGAAAAGTTAACATCACATAAATGAAGTGACAGTGACAACTAAGTGAAGTCAGTGAAAAGTTAACAAAATCACATCAATGAAGTAACAGTGACAACTAAGTGAAGTCAGTGAAAAGTTAACTACAACACATTAATGAAGTGACAGTGACAACTAAGTGAAGTCTGTGAAAAGTTAACAACATCACATTAATGAAGTGACAGTGACAACTAAGTGAAGTCAGTGAAAAGTTAACAACATCACATCAATGAAGTAACAGTGACAACTAAGTGAAGTCAGTGAAAAGTTAACAATGTCACATTAATGAAGTGACAGTGACAACTAAGTGAAGTCAGTGAAAAGTAAACAACGTCACATTAATGAAGCGACAGTGACAACTTAGTAAAAGTCAATGAAAAACTAACTACTTTACATTAATGAAGCGACAGTGACAACTCAGTGAGGTCAGTGAAAAGTTAACTACATTACATTAATGAAGCGACAGTGACAACTAATTGAAGTCAATGAAAAGTTAACATCTCATTAATGAAGTAACAGTGACAACTAAGTGAAGTCAGTGAAAAGTTAACTACATTACATTAATGAAGTGACAGTGGAAACTAAGTGAAGTCAGTGAAAAGTTTACTACAACACATTAATGAAGTGATAGTGACAACTAAGTGAAGTCAGTGAAAAGTTAACTACATCACGTTAATGAAGTGACAGTGTAAACTAAGTGAAGTCAGTGAAAAGTTAACAACATCACATTAATGAAGCGACAGTGACAACTAAGTGAAGTCAATGAAAAGATAACATCACAATAATGAAGTGACAGTGACAACTAAGTGAAGTCAGTGAAAAGTTAACTACAGTACATTAATGAAGTGACAGTGACAACTAAGAGAAGTCAATGAAAAGTAAACTACATTACATTACTGAAGCGACAGTGACAACTAAGTGAAGTTAATGAAAAGTTAACTACATTACATTAATGAAGCGACAGTGACAACTAAGTGAAGTCAATGAAGAGATAACATCACATTAATGAAGTGACAGTGACAACTAATTGAAGTCAGTGAAAAGTTAACTACATTACATTAATGAAGTGACAGTGACAACTAAGTGAAGTCAGTGAAAAGTTAACTACAACACATTAATGAAGCAACAGTGACAACTAAGTGAAGTCAATGAAATGTTAACTACAACACATTAATGAAGCGACAGTGACAACTAAGTGAAGCCAATGAAAACTTAACTACAACACATTAATGAAGCGACAGTGACAACTAAGTGAAGTCAGTGAAAAGTTAACTACATCACATTAATGAAGTAACAGTGACAACTAAGTGAAGTCAGTGAAAAGTTAACAACGTCACATTAATGAAGCGACAGTGACAACTAAGTGAAGTCAATAGAAAGTTAGCTGCATAACATTAATGAAGCGACAGTGACAACAAAGTGAAGTGAATGAAAAGTTAACTACATTACATCAATGAAGCGACAGTGACAACTAAGTGAAGTCAGTGAAAAGTTAACAACATCACATCAATGAAATGACGGTGACAACTAAGTGAAGTCAGTGAAAAGTTAACAACATCACATTAATGAAGTGACAGTGACAACTAAGTGAAGTAAGTGAAAAGTTAACAACATCACATCAATGAAGTGACAGAGACAACTAAGTGAAGTCAGTGAAAAGTTAACTACATCACATCAATGAAGTGACAGTGACAACTAAGTGAAGTTAGTGAAAAGTTAGCTACATCACCTTAATGAAGTGACAGTGATAACTAAGTGAAGTCAGTGAAAAGTTAACTGCATTACATTAATGAGGTGACAGTGACAGCTAAGTGAAGTCAGTGAAACGTTCACCACATTACATTCATGAAGTGACAGTGACAACTAAGTGAAGTCCGTGAAAAGTTAACAACATCACATTAATGAAGTGACAGTGACAACTAAGTGAAGTCAGTGAAAAGTTAACTACAACACATTAATGAAGTGACAGTGACAACTAAGTGAAGTCAGTGAAAAGTTAACATCATTACATTAATGAAGTGACAGTGACAACTAAGTGAAGTCAGTGAAAAGTTAACTACTTTACATCAATGAAGTGACAGTGACAACTGAGTGAAGGCAGTGAAAAGTTAACAACGTCACATCAATGAAGTGACAGTGACAACTAAGTGAAGTCAGTGAAAAGTTAACTACAACAAATTAAAGAAGCGACAGTGACAACTAAGTGAAGTCAATGAAAGTTAACTACAACACATTAATGAAGCGACAGAGACAACTGGGTGAAGTCAATGAAAAGTTAACTACAACACATTAATGAAGCGACAGTGACAACTAAGTGAAGTCAGTGAGAAGTTAACTACATCACATTAATGAAGTAACGGGTGACAACTAAGTGAAGTCAGTGAAAAGTTAACATCACATTAATGAAGTGACAGTGACAACTAAGTGAAGTCAGTGAAAAGTTAACTACAGCACATTAATGAAGTGACAGTGACAACCAAGTAAAGTCAGTGAAAAGTTAACTACATTACATTAATGAAGTGACAGTGACAACTAAGCGAGTCAGTGAAAAGTTAACCACATTACATTAATGAAGTGACAGTGACAACTAAGTGAAGTCAGTGAAAAGTTAACATCACATAAATGACGTGACAGTGAAAACTAAGTGAAGTCAGTGAAAAGTTAACTACATTACATTAATGATGTGACAGTGACAACAAAGCGAAGTCAGTGAAAAGTTCGCTACAACACATGAATGAAGTGACAGTGACAACTAAGTGAAGTCAGTGGAAAGTTAACAAAATCACATTAATGAAGTGACAGTGACAACTAAGTGAAGTCAGTGAAAAGTTAACTACATTACATTAATGAAGTGACAGTGAGAACTAAGTGAAGTCAGTGAAAAGTTAACTACATCACATTAATGAAGTGACAGTGCCAACTAAGTGAAGTCAGTGAAAAGTTAACAACATCACATTAATGAAGTGACAGTGACAACTAAGTGAAGTCAGTGAAAAGTTAACAACATCACATCAATGAAGTGACAGTGACAACTAAGTGAAGTCAGTGAAAAGTTAACTACATCACATCAATGAAGTGACAGTGACAACTAAGTGAAGTCAGGGAAAGGTTTACAACATCACATCAATGAAGTGACAGTGACAACTAAGTCAAGTCAGTGAAAAGTTAGATACATCACCTTAATGAAGTGACAGTGATAACTAAGTGAAGTCAGTGAAAAGTTAACTGCATTACATTAATGAGGTGACAGTGACAGCTAAGTGAAGTCAGTGAAACGTTCACCACATTACATTCATGAAGTGACAGTGACAACTAAGTGAAGTCGGTGAAAAGTTAACAACATCACATTAATGAAGTGACAGTGACAACTAAGTGAAGTCAGTGAAAAGTTAGCTACAACACATCAATGAAGTGACAGTGACAACTAAGTGAAGTCAGTGAAAAGTTAACTACAACACATTAATGAAGTGACAGTGACAACTAAGTGAAGTCAGTGAAAATTTAATTGATTCACATTAATGAAGTGACAGTGACAACTAAGTGAAGTCAGTGAAAAGTTAACTACATTACATTAATGAAGTAACAGTGACAACTAAGTGAAGTCAGTGAAAAGTTAACATCAAATAAATGAAGTGACAGTGACAACTAAGTGAAGTCAGTGAAAAGTTAACAACTATACATTAATGAAGTGACAGTGACAACTAAGTGAAGTCAGTGAAAGGTTAACTACATCACATTAATGAAGTGACAGTGACAACTAAGTGAAGTCAGTGAAAAGTAACTACATTACATTAATGAAGTGACAGTGACAACTAAGTGAGTCAGTGAAAAGTTAACCACATTACATTAATGAAGTGACAGTGACAACTAAGTGAAGTCAGTGAAAAGTTAACAACATCACATTAATGAAGGGACAGTGACAACTAAGTGAAGTCAGTGAAAAGTTAACAACGTCACATTAATGAAGCGACAGTGACAACTAAGTGAAGTCAATGAAAAGTTAACTACATTACATTAATGAAGCGACAGTGGCAACTAAGTGAAGTCAATGAAAAGTTAACTACATTACATTAATGAAGCGACAGTGACAACTAAGTGAAGTCAGTGAAAAGTTAACTACATTATATTAATGAAGTGACAGTGAGAACTAAGTGAAGTCAGTGAAAAGTTAACAACATCACATTAATGAAGTGACAGTGACAACTAAGTGAAGTCAGTGAAAAGTTAACTACAACACATCAATGAAGTGACAGTGACAACTAAGTGAAGTCAGTGAAAATTAACTACAACACATTAATGAAGTGACAGTGACAACTAAGTAAAGTCAGTGAAAATTTAACTGCTTCACATTAATGAAGTGACAGTGACAACTAAGTGAAGTCAGTGAAAAGTTAACAACATCACATTAATAAAGAGACAGTGACAACTAAGTGAAGTCAGTGAAAAGTTAACTACAGCACATTAATGAAGTGACAGTGACAACCAAGTGAAGTCAGTAAAAAGTTAACTACATTACATTAATGAAGTGACAGTGACAACTAAGTGAGTCAGTGAAAAGTTAACCACATTACATTAATGAAGTGACAGTGACAACTAAGTGAAGTCAGTGAAAAGTTAACATCACATAAATGAAGTGACAGTGAAAACTAAGTGAAGTCAGTGAAAAGTTAACTACATTACATTAATGATGTGACAGTGACAACAAAGTGAAGTCAGTGAAAAGTTCGCTACAACACATTAATGAAGTGACAGTGACAACTAAGTGAATTCAGTGGAAAGTTAACAAAATCACATTAATGAAGTGACAGTGACAACTAAGTGAGGTCAGTGAAATTTATCTACATTACATTAATGAAGTGACAGTGACAACTAAGTGAAGTCAGTGAAAAGTTAACTACATCACATTAATGAAGTGACAGTGCCAACTAAGTGAAGTCAGTGAAAAGTTAACAACATCACATTAATGAAGTGACAGTGACAACTAAGTGAAGTAAGTGAAAAGTTAACAACATCACATCAATGAAGTGACAGAGACAACTAAGTGAAGTCAGTGAAACGTTAACTACATCACATCAATGAAGTGACAGTGACAACTAAGTGAAGTCAGTGAAAAGTTAGCTACATCACCTTAATGAAGTGACAGTGATAACTAAGTGAAGTCAGTGAAAATTTAACTGCATTACATTAATGAGGTGACAGTGACAGCTAAGTGAAGTCAGTGAAACGTTCACCACATTACATTCATGAAGTGACAGTGACAACTAAGTGAAGTCCGTGAAAAGTTAACAACATCACATTAATGAAGTGACAATGACAACTAAGTGAAGTCAGTGAAAAGTTAGCTACAACACATCAATGAAGTGACAGTGACAACTAAGTGAAGTCAGTGAAAAGTTAACTACAACACATTAATGAAGTGACAGTGACAACAAAGTGAAGTCAGTGAAAATTTAATTGATTCACATTAATGAAGTGACAGTGACAGCTAAGTGAAGTCAGTGAAATGTTAACTATATTACATTAATGAAGTGACAGTGACAACTAAGTGAAGTCAGTGAAAAGTTAACTACATTACATTAATGAAGTAACAGTGACAACTAAGTGAAGTCAGTGAAAAGTTAACATCAAATAAATGAAGTGACAGTGACAACTAAGTGAAGTCAGTGAAAAGTTAACAACATTACATTAATGAAGTGACAGTGACAACTAAGTGAAGTCAGTGAAAGGTTAACTACATCACATTAATGAAGTGACAGTGACAACTAAGTGAAGTCAGTGAAAACTTAACATTACATTAATGAAGTGACAGTGACAACTAAGTGAAGTCAGTGAAAAGTTAACTACATTACATTTATGAAGTGACAGTTACAACTAAGTGAAGCCAATGAAAAGTTAACTACATCACATTAATGAAGCGACAGTGACAACTAAGTGAAGTCAGTGAAAAGTTAACTACATCACATTAATGAAGTGACAGTGCCAACTAAGTGAAGTCAGTGAAAAGTTAACAACATCACATTAATGAGGTGACAGTGACAACTAAGTGAAGTCAGTGAAAAGTTAACAACATCACATCAATGAAGTGACAGTGACAACTAAGTGAAGTCAGTGAAAAGTTAACTACATCACATCAATGAAGTGACAGTGACAACTAAGTGAAGTCAGTGAAAATTTAATTGATTCACATTAATGAAGTGACAGTGACATCTAAGTGAAGTCAGTGAAATGTTAACTATATTATATTAATGAAGTGACAGTGACAACTAAGTGAAGTCAGTGAAAAGTTAACTACATTACATTAATGAAGTAACAGTGACAACTAAGTGAAGTCAGTGAAAAGTTAACATCAAATAAATGAAGTGACAGTGACAACTAAGTGAAGTCAGTGAAAAGTTAACAACATTACATTAATGAAGTGACAGTGACAACTAAGTGAAGTCAGTGAAAGGTTAACTACATCACATTAATGAAGTGACAGTGACAACTAAGTGAAGTCAGTGAAAACTTAACATTACATTAATGAAGTGACAGTGACAACTAAGTGAAGTCAGTGAAAGGATAACTACATTACATTTATGAAGTGACAGTTACAACTAAGTGAAGCCAATGAAAAGTTAACTACATCACATTAATGAAGCGACAGTGACAACTAAGTGAAGTCAGTGAAAAGTTAACTACAACACATTAAAGAAGTGACAGTGCCAACTAAGTGAGGTCAGTGAAAGGTTAACAAAATCACATTAATGAAGTGACAGTGATAACTGAGTGAAGTCAGTGAAAAGTTAACTACAACCATTTGTGAAGTGACAGTGACGACTAAGTTAAGTCAGTGAAAAGTTAACAACAACACATTAATGAAGCGACAGTGACAACTAAGTGAAGTAAATGAAAAGTTAACTACAACACATTAATGAAGCGACAGTGAGAACTAAGTGAAGCCAATGAAAAGTTAACTACAACACATTAATGAAGCGACAGTGACAACTAAGTGAAGTCAGTGAAAAGTTAACTGCATAACATTAATGAAGCGACAGTGACAACAAATTGAAGTCAATAGAAAGTTAACTGCATAACATTAATGAAGCGACAGTGACAACAAATTGAAGTCAATGAAACGTTAACTACATTACATCAATGAAGCGACAGTTACAACTAAGTGAAGTCGGTGAAAAATTAACTACATTACATTAATGAAGCGACAGTGACAACTAGGTGAAGTCAATGAAACGTTAACAACAACACATTAATGAAGAGACAGTGACAACTAAGTAAAGTCAGTGTAAAGTTAACTACATTACATTAATGAAGTGACAGTGACAACTAAGTGAAGTCAGTGCAAAGTTAACTACAACACATTAATGAACTGACAGTGACAACTAAGTGAAGTCAGTGAAAAGTTAACTACATTACATTAATGAAATGACAGTGAACTAAGTGAAGTCAGTGAAAAGTTAACTACATTACATTAATGAAGTGACCGTGACTACTAAGTGAAGTCAGTGAAAAGGTAACATCACATTAATGAAGTGACAGTGACAACTAAGTGATGTCAGTGAAAAGTTAACAACATCACATCAATGAAGTGACAGTGACAACGAAGTGAAGTCAGTGAAAAGTTAACTACATCACAACAATCAAGTGACAGTGACAACTAAGTGAAGTCAGTGAAAAGTTAACAACATCACATCAATGAAGTGACAGTGACAACTAAGTGAAGTAAGTGAAAAGTTAACTACAACAAATTAAAGAAGCGACAGTGACAACTAAGTGAAGTCATTGAAAGTTATCTACAACACATGAATGAAGCGACAGTGACACCTAAGTGAAGTCAATGAAAAGTTAACTACAACACATTAATGAAGCGAGAGTGACAACTAAGTGAAGTCAATGAGAAGTTAACTACATCACATTAATGAAGTAACGGGTGACAACTAAGTGAAGTCAGTGAATAGTTAACATCACATTAATGAAGTGACAGTGACAACTAAGTGAAGTCAGTGAAAAGTTAACTACAACACATTAATGAAGTGACAGTGACAACTAAGTGAAGTCAGTGAAAAGTTAACTACATTACATTAATGAAGTGACAGTGACAACTAAGTGAGTCAGTGAAAAGTTAACCACATTACATTAATGAAGTGACAGTGACAGCTAAGTGAAATCAGTGAAAATTTAACTACATTACATTAATGAAGTGACAGTGACAACTAAGTGAAGTCAGTGAAAAGTTAACAACATCACATTAATGAAGTGACAGTGACAACTAAGTGAAGTCAGTGAAAAGTTAACTACAACACATCAATGAAGTGACAGTGACAACTAAGTGAAGTCAGTGAAAATTAACTACAACACATTAATGAAGTGACAGTGACAACTAAGTAAAGTCAGTGAAAATTTAACTGCTTCACATTAATGAAGTGAAAGTGACAACTAAGTGAAGTCAGTGAAAAGTTAACAACATCACATTAATGAAGTGACAGTGACTACTAAATGAAGTCAGGGGAAGGTTAACAACATCACATCAATGAAGTGACAGTGACAACTAAGTGAAGTCAGTGAAAAGTTAACTACATTACATTAATGAAGTGACAGTGGAAACTAAGTGAAGTCACTGAAAAGTTTACTACAACACATTAATGAAGTGACAGTGACAACTAAGTGAAGTCAGTGAAAAGTTAACTACATCACGTTAATGAACTGACAGTGTAAACTCAGTGAAAAGTTAACAACATCACATTAATGAAGCGACAGTGACAACTAAGTGAAGTCAGTGAAAAGTTAACTACATTACATTAATGAAGTGACAGTGACAACTAAGTGAAGTCAGTGAAATGTTAACTACAACACATTAAAGAAGTGACAGTGCCAACTAAGTGAGGTCAGTGAAAGGTTAACAAAGTCACATAAATGAAGTGACAGTGACAACTGAGTGAAGTCAGTGAAAAGTTAACTACAACAATTTGTGAAGTGAAAGTGACGACTAGGTTAAGTCAGTGAAAAGTTAAAAACAACACATTAATGAAGCGACAGTGACAACTAAGTGAAGTCAATGAAAAGTTAACTACAACACATTAATGAAGCGACAGTGACAACTAAGTGAAGCCAATGAAAAGTTAACTACAACACATTAATGAAGCGACAGTGACAACTAAGTGAAGTCAGTGTAAAGTTAACTACATCACATTAATGAAGTAACAGTGACAACTAAGTGAAGTCAGTGAAAAGTTAACAACGTCACATTAATGAAGCGACAGTGACAACTTAGTGAAGTCAATAGAAAGTTAACTGCATAACATTAATGAAGCGACAGTGACAACAAAGTGAAGTGAATGAAAAGTTAACTACATTACATGAATGAAGCGACAGTGACAACTAAGTGAAGTCGGTGAAAAATTAACTACATTACATTAATGAAGCGACAGTGACAACTAAGTGAAGTCAATGAAACGTTAACAACATCACATTAATGAAGAGACAGTGACAACTAAGTGAAGTCAGTGAACAGTTAGCTACAACACATCAATGAAGTGACAGTGACAACTAAGTAAAGTCAGTGAAAAGTTAACTACAACACATTAATGAAGTGACTGTGACAACTAAGTGAAGTCAGTGAAGATTTAATTGATTCACATTAATGAAGTGACAGTGACAACTAAGTGAAGTCAGTGAAATGTTAACTATATTACATTAATGAAGTGACAGTGACAACTAAGTGAAGTCAGTGAAAAGTTAACTACATTACATTAATGAAGTAACAGTGACAACTAAGTGAAGTCAGTGAAAAGTTAACATCAAATAAATGAAGTGACAGTGACAACTAAGTGAAGTCAGTGAAAAGTTAACAACATTACATTAATGAAGTGACAGTGACAACTAAGTGAAGTCAGTGAAAGGTTAACTACATCACATTAATGAAGTGACAGTGACAACTAAGTGAAGTCAGTGAAAAGTAACTACATTACATTAATGAAGTGACAGTGACAACTAAGTGAGTCAGTGAAAAGTTAACCACATTACATTAATGAAGCGACAGTGGCAACTAAGTGAAGTCAATGAAAAGTTAACTACATTACATTAATGAAGCGACAGTGACAACTAAGTGAAGTCAGTGAAAAGTTAACTACATTATATTAATGAAGTGACAGTGACAACTAAGTGAGGTCAGTGAAAAGTTAACAACATCACATTAATGAAGTGACAGTGACAACTAAGTGAAGTCAGTGAAAAGTTAACTACAACACATCAATGAAGTGACAGTGACAACTAAGTGAAGTCAGTGAAAATTGACTACAACACATTAATGAAGTGACAGTGACAACTAAGTAAAGTCAGTGAAAATTTAACTGCTTCACATTAATGAAGTGACAGTGACAACTAAGTGAAGTCAGTGAAAAGTTAACAACATCACATTAATGAAGAGACAGTGACAACTAAGTGAAGTCAGTGAAAAGTTAACTACAGCACATTAATGAAGTGACAGTGACAACCAAGTGAAGTCAGGGAAAAGTTAACTACATTACATTAATGAAGTGACAGTGACAATTAAGTGAGTCAGTGAAAAGTTAACCACATTACATTAATGAAGTGACAGTGACAACTAAGTGAAGTCAGTGAAAAGTTAACATCACATAAATGAAGTGACAGTGAAAACTAAGTGAAGTCAGTGAAAAGTTAACTACATTACATTAATGATGTGACAGTGACAACAAAGTGAAGTCAGTGAAAAGTTCGCTACAACACATTAATGAAGTGACAGTGACAACTAAGTGAATTCAGTGGAAAGTTAACAAAATCACATTAATGAAGTGACAGTGACAACTAAGTGAGGTCAGTGAAAAGTTAACTACATTACATTAATGAAGTGACAGTGACAACTAAGTGAAGTCAGTGAAAAGTTAACTACATCACATTAATGAAGTGACAGTGCCAACTAAGTGAAGTCAGTGAAAAGTTAACAACATCACATTAATGAAGTGACAGTGACAACTAAGTGAAGTAAGTGAAAAGTTAACAACATCACATCAATGAAGTGACAGAGACAACTAAGTGAAGTCAGTGAAAAGTTAACTACATCACATCAATGAAGTGACAGTGACAACTAAGTGAAGTCAGTGAAAAGTTAGCTACATCACCTTAATGAAGTGACAGTGATAACTAAGTGAAGTCAGTGAAAAGTTAACTGCATTACATTAATGAGGTGACAGTGACAGCTAAGTGAAGTCAGTGAAACGTTCACCACATTACATTCATGAAGTGACAGTGACAACTAAGTGAAGTCCGTGAAAAGTTAACAACATCACATTAATGAAGTGACAGTGACAACTAAGTGAAGTCAGTGAAAAGTTAGCTACAACAAATCAATGAAGTGACAGTGACAACTAGGTGAAGTCAGTGAAAAGTTAACTACAACACATTAATGAAGTGACAGTGACAACTAAGTGAAGTCAGTGAAAATTTAATTGATTCACATTAATGAAGTGACAGTGACAGCTAAGTGAAGTCAGTGAAATGTTAACTATATTACATTAATGAAGTGACAGTGACAACTAAGTGAAGTCAGTGAAAAGTTAACTACATTACATTAATGAAGTAACAGTGACAACTAAGTGAAGTCAGTGAAAAGTTAACATCAAATAAATGAAGTGACAGTGACAACTAAGTGAAGTCAGTGAAAAGTTAACAACATTACATTAATGAAGTGACAGTGACAACTAAGTGAAGTCAGTGAAAGGTTAACTACATCACATTAATGAAGTGACAGTGACAACTAAGTGAAGTCAGTGAAAACTTAACATTACATTAATGAAGTGACAGTGACAACTAAGTGAAGTCAGTGAAAAGTTAACTACATTACATTTATGAAGTGACAGTTACAACTAAGTGAAGCCAATGAAAAGTTAACTACATCACATTAATGAAGCGACAGTGACAACTAAGTGAAGTCAGTGAAAAGTTAACTACATCACATTAATGAAGTGACAGTGCCAACTAAGTGAAGTCAGTGAAAAGTTAACAACATCACATTAATGAAGTGACAGTGACAACTAAGTGAAGTCAGTGAAAAGTTAACAACATCACATCAATGAAATGACAGTGACAACTAAGTGAAGTCAGTGAAAAGTTAACTACATCACATCAATGAAGTGACAGTGACAACTAAGTGAAGTCAGTGAAAATTTAATTGATTCACATTAATGAAGTGACAGTGACATCTAAGTGAAGTCAGTGAAATGTTAACTATATTATATTAATGAAGTGACAGTGACAACTAAGTGAAGTCAGTGAAAAGTTAACTACATTACATTAATGAAGTAACAGTGACAACTAAGTGAAGTCAGTGAAAAGTTAACATCAAATAAATGAAGTGACAGTGACAACTAAGTGAAGTCAGTGAAAAGTTAACAACATTACATTAATGAAGTGACATTGACAACTAAGTGAAGTCAGTGAAAGGTTAACTACATCACATTAATGAAGTGACAGTGACAACTAAGTGAAGTCAGTGAAAACTTAACATTACATTAATGAAGTGACAGTGACAACTAAGTGAAGTCAGTGAAAGGATAACTACATTACGTTTATGAAGTGACAGTTACAACTAAGTGAAGCCAATGAAAAGTTAACTACATCACATTAATGAAGCGACAGTGACAACTAAGTGAAGTCAGTGAAAAGTTAACTACAACACATTAAAGAAGTGACAGTGCCAACTAAGTGAGGTCAGTGAAAGGTTAACAAAATCACATTAATGAAGTACAGTGATAACTGAGTGAAGTCAGTGAAAAGTTAACTACAACCATTTGTGAAGTGTCAGTGACGACTAAGTTAAGTCAGTGAAAAGTTAACAACAACACATTAATGAAGCGACAGTGACAACTAAGTGAAGTAAATGAAAAGTTAACTACAACACATTAATGAAGCGACAGTGACAACTAAGTGAAGCCAATGAAAAGTTAACTACAACACATTAATGAAGCGACAGTGACAACTAAGTGAAGTCAGTGAAAAGTTAACTGCATAACATTAATGAAGCGACAGTGACAACAAATTGAAGTCAATAGAAAGTTAACTGCATAACATTAATGAAGCGACAGTGACAACAAATTGAAGTCAATGAAACGTTAACTACATTACATCAATGAAGCGACAGTTACAACTAAGTGAAGTCGGTGAAAAATTAACTACATTACATTAATGAAGCGACAGTGACAACTAGGTGAAGTCAATGAAACGTTAACAACAACACATTAATGAAGAGACAGTGACAACTAAGTAAAGTCAGTGTAAAGTTCACTACATTACATTAATGAAGTGACAGTGACAACTAAGTGAAGTCAGTGAAAAGTTAACAACATTACATTAATGAAGTGACAGTGACAACTAAGTGAAGTCAGTGAAAGGTTAACTACATCACATTAATGAAGTGACAGTGACAACTAAGTGAAGTCAGTGAAAACTTAACATTACATTAATGAAGTGACAGTGACAACTAAGTGAAGTCAGTGAAAGGATAACTACATTACATTTATGAAGTGACAGTTACAACTAAGTGAAGCCAATGAAAAGTTAACTACATCACATTAATGAAGCGACAGTGACAACTAAGTGAAGTCAGTGAAAAGTTAACTACAACACATTAAAGAAGTGACAGTGCCAACTAAGTGAGGTCAGTGAAAGGTTAACAAAATCACATTAATGAAGTGACAGTGATAACTGAGTGAAGTCAGTGAAAAGTTAACTACAACCATTTGTGAAGTGACAGTGACGACTAAGTTAAGTCAGTGAAAAGTTAACAACAACACATTAATGAAGCGACAGTGACAACTAAGTGAAGTAAATGAAAAGTTAACTACAACACATTAATGAAGCGACAGTGAGAACTAAGTGAAGCCAATGAAAAGTTAACTACAACACATTAATGAAGCGACAGTGACAACTAAGTGAAGTCAGTGAAAAGTTAACTGCATAACATTAATGAAGCGACAGTGACAACAAATTGAAGTCAATAGAAAGTTAACTGCATAACATTAATGAAGCGACAGTGACAACAAATTGAAGTCAATGAAACGTTAACTACATTACATCAATGAAGCGACAGTTACAACTAAGTGAAGTCGGTGAAAAATTAACTACATTACATTAATGAAGCGACAGTGACAACTAGGTGAAGTCAATGAAACGTTAACAACAACACATTAATGAAGAGACAGTGACAACTAAGTAAAGTCAGTGTAAAGTTAACTACATTACATTAATGAAGTGACAGTGACAACTAAGTGAAGTCAGTGCAAAGTTAACTACAACACATTAATGAACTGACAGTGACAACTAAGTGAAGTCAGTGAAAAGTTAACTACATTACATTAATGAAATGACAGTGAACTAAGTGAAGTCAGTGAAAAGTTAACTACATTACATTAATGAAGTGACCGTGACTACTAAGTGAAGTCAGTGAAAAGTTAACATCACATTAATGAAGTGACAGTGACAACTAAGTGATGTCAGTGAAAAGTTAACAACATCACATCAATGAAGTGACAGTGACAACGAAGTGAATTCAGTGAAAAGTTAACTACATCACAACAATCAAGTGACAGTGACAACTAAGTGAAGTCAGTGAAAAGTTAACAACATCACATCAATGAAGTGACAGTGACAACTAAGTGAAGTAAGTGAAAAGTTAACTACAACAAATTAAAGAAGCGACAGTGACAACTAAGTGAAGTCATTGAAAGTTATCTACAACACATGAATGAAGCGACAGTGACACCTAAGTGAAGCCAATGAAAAGTTAACTACAACACATTAATGAAGCGACAGTGACAACTAAGTGAAGTCAGTGAAAAGTTAACTGCATAACATTAATGAAGCGACAGTGACAACAAATTGAAGTCAATAGAAAGTTAACTGCATAACATTAATGAAGCGACAGTGACAACAAATTGAAGTCAATGAAACGTTAACTACATTACATCAATGAAGCGACAGTTACAACTAAGTGAAGTCGGTGAAAAATTAACTACATTACATTAATGAAGCGACAGTGACAACTAGGTGAAGTCAATGAAACGTTAACAACAACACATTAATGAAGAGACAGTGACAACTAAGTAAAGTCAGTGTAAAGTTCACTACATTACATTAATGAAGTGACAGTGACAACTAAGTGAAGTCAGTGAAAAGTTAACAACATTACATTAATGAAGTGACAGTGACAACTAAGTGAAGTCAGTGAAAGGTTAACTACATCACATTAATGAAGTGACAGTGACAACTAAGTGAAGTCAGTGAAAACTTAACATTACATTAATGAAGTGACAGTGACAACTAAGTGAAGTCAGTGAAAGGATAACTACATTACATTTATGAAGTGACAGTTACAACTAAGTGAAGCCAATGAAAAGTTAACTACATCACATTAATGAAGCGACAGTGACAACTAAGTGAAGTCAGTGAAAAGTTAACTACAACACATTAAAGAAGTGACAGTGCCAACTAAGTGAGGTCAGTGAAAGGTTAACAAAATCACATTAATGAAGTGACAGTGATAACTGAGTGAAGTCAGTGAAAAGTTAACTACAACCATTTGTGAAGTGACAGTGACGACTAAGTTAAGTCAGTGAAAAGTTAACAACAACACATTAATGAAGCGACAGTGACAACTAAGTGAAGTAAATGAAAAGTTAACTACAACACATTAATGAAGCGACAGTGAGAACTAAGTGAAGCCAATGAAAAGTTAACTACAACACATTAATGAAGCGACAGTGACAACTAAGTGAAGTCAGTGAAAAGTTAACTGCATAACATTAATGAAGCGACAGTGACAACAAATTGAAGTCAATAGAAAGTTAACTGCATAACATTAATGAAGCGACAGTGACAACAAATTGAAGTCAATGAAACGTTAACTACATTACATCAATGAAGCGACAGTTACAACTAAGTGAAGTCGGTGAAAAATTAACTACATTACATTAATGAAGCGACAGTGACAACTAGGTGAAGTCAATGAAACGTTAACAACAACACATTAATGAAGAGACAGTGACAACTAAGTAAAGTCAGTGTAAAGTTAACTACATTACATTAATGAAGTGACAGTGACAACTAAGTGAAGTCAGTGCAAAGTTAACTACAACACATTAATGAACTGACAGTGACAACTAAGTGAAGTCAGTGAAAAGTTAACTACATTACATTAATGAAATGACAGTGAACTAAGTGAAGTCAGTGAAAAGTTAACTACATTACATTAATGAAGTGACCGTGACTACTAAGTGAAGTCAGTGAAAAGTTAACATCACATTAATGAAGTGACAGTGACAACTAAGTGATGTCAGTGAAAAGTTAACAACATCACATCAATGAAGTGACAGTGACAACGAAGTGAATTCAGTGAAAAGTTAACTACATCACAACAATCAAGTGACAGTGACAACTAAGTGAAGTCAGTGAAAAGTTAACAACATCACATCAATGAAGTGACAGTGACAACTAAGTGAAGTAAGTGAAAAGTTAACTACAACAAATTAAAGAAGCGACAGTGACAACTAAGTGAAGTCATTGAAAGTTATCTACAACACATGAATGAAGCGACAGTGACACCTAAGTGAAGTCAATGAAAAGTTAACTACAACACATTAATGAAGCGAGAGTGACAACTAAGTGAAGTCAATGAGAAGTTAACTACATCACATTAATGAAGTAACGGGTGACAACTAAGTGAAGTCAGTGAATAGTTAACATCACATTAATGAAGTGACAGTGACAACTAAGTGAAGTCAGTGAAAAGTTAACTACAACACATTAATGAAGTGACAGTGACAACTAAGTGAAGTCAGTGAAAAGTTAACTACATTACATTAATGAAGTGACAGTGACAACTAAGTGAGTCAGTGAAAAGTTAACCACATTACATTAATGAAGTGACAGTGACAGCTAAGTGAAATCAGTGAAAATTTAACTACATTACATTAATGAAGTGACAGTGACAACTAAGTGAAGTCAGTGAAAAGTTAACAACATCACATTAATGAAGTGACAGTGACAACTAAGTGAAGTCAGTGAAAAGTTAACTACAACACATCAATGAAGTGACAGTGACAACTAAGTGAAGTCAGTGAAAATTAACTACAACACATTAATGAAGTGACAGTGACAACTAAGTAAAGTCAGTGAAAATTTAACTGCTTCACATTAATGAAGTGAAAGTGACAACTAAGTGAAGTCAGTGAAAAGTTAACAACATCACATTAATGAAGTGACAGTGACTACTAAATGAAGTCAGGGGAAGGTTAACAACATCACATCAATGAAGTGACAGTGACAACTAAGTGAAGTCAGTGAAAAGTTAACTACATTACATTAATGAAGTGACAGTGGAAACTAAGTGAAGTCACTGAAAAGTTTACTACAACACATTAATGAAGTGACAGTGACAACTAAGTGAAGTCAGTGAAAAGTTAACTACATCACGTTAATGAAGTGACAGTGTCAACTCAGTGAAAAGTTAACAACATCACATTAATGAGGCGACAGTGACAACTAAGTGAAGTCAGTGAAAAGTTAACTACATTACATTAATGAAGTGACAGTGACAACTAAGTGAAGTCAGTGAAATGTTAACTACAACACATTAAAGAAGTGACAGTGCCAACTAAGTGAGGTCAGTGAAAGGTTAACAAAGTCACATAAATGAAGTGACAGTGACAACTGAGTGAAGTCAGTGAAAAGTTAACTACAACAATTTGTGAAGTGAAAGTGACGACTAGGTTAAGTCAGTGAAAAGTTAAAACAACACATTAATGAAGCGACAGTGACAACTAAGTGAAGTCAATGAAAAGTTAACTACAACACATTAATGAAGCGACAGTGACAACTAAGTGAAGCCAATGAAAAGTTAACTACAACACATTAATGAAGCGACAGTGACAACTAAGTGAAGTCAGTGTAAAGTTAACTACATCACATTAATGAAGTAACAGTGACAACTAAGTGAAGTCAGTGAAAAGTTAACAACGTCACATTAATGAAGCGACAGTGACAACTTAGTGAAGTCAATAGAAAGTTAACTGCATAACATTAATGAAGCGACAGTGACAACAAAGTGAAGTGAATGAAAAGTTAACTACATTACATGAATGAAGCGACAGTGACAACTAAGTGAAGTCGGTGAAAAATTAACTACATTACATTAATGAAGCGACAGTGACAACTAAGTGAAGTCAATGAAACGTTAACAACATCACATTAATGAAGAGACAGTGACAACTAAGTGAAGTCAGTGAACAGTTAGCTACAACACATCAATGAAGTGACAGTGACAACTAAGTGAAGTCAGTGAAAAGTTAACTACAACACATTAATGAAGTGACTGTGACAACTAAGTGAAGTCAGTGAAGATTTAATTGATTCACATTAATGAAGTGACAGTGACAGCTAAGTGAAGTCAGTGAAATGTTAACTATATTACATTAATGAAGTGACAGTGACAACTAAGTGAAGTCAGTGAAAAGTTAACTACATTACATTAATGAAGTAACAGTGACAACTAAGTGAAGTCAGTGAAAAGTTAACATCAAATAAATGAAGTGACAGTGACAACTAAGTGAAGTCAGTGAAAAGTTAACAACATTACATTAATGAAGTGACAGTGACAACTAAGTGAAGTCAGTGAAAGGTTAACTACATCACATTAATGAAGTGACAGTGACAACTAAGTGAAGTCAGTGAAAAGTAACTACATTACATTAATGAAGTGACAGTGACAACTAAGTGAGTCAGTGAAAAGTTAACCACATTACATTAATGAAGCGACAGTGGCAACTAAGTGAAGTCAATGAAAAGTTAACTACATTACATTAATGAAGCGACAGTGACAACTAAGTGAAGTCAGTGAAAAGTTAACTACATTATATTAATGAAGTGACAGTGACAACTAAGTGAGGTCAGTGAAAAGTTAACAACATCACATTAATGAAGTGACAGTGACAACTAAGTGAAGTCAGTGAAAAGTTAACTACAACACATCAATGAAGTGACAGTGACAACTAAGTGAAGTCAGTGAAAATTAACTACAACACATTAATGAAGTGACAGTGACAACTAAGTAAAGTCAGTGAAAATTTAACTGCTTCACATTAATGAAGTGACAGTGACAACTAAGTGAAGTCAGTGAAAAGTTAACAACATCACATTAATGAAGAGACAGTGACAACTAAGTGAAGTCAGTGAAAAGTTAACTACAGCACATTAATGAAGTGACAGTGACAACCAAGTGAAGTCAGGGAAAAGTTAACTACATTACATTAATGAAGTGACAGTGACAAGTAAGTGAGTCAGTGAAAAGTTAACCACATTACATTAATGAAGTGACAGTGACAACTAAGTGAAGTCAGTGAAAAGTTAACATCACATAAATGAAGTGACAGTGAAAACTAAGTGAAGTCAGTGAAAAGTTAACTACATTACATTAATGATGTGACAGTGACAACAAAGTGAAGTCAGTGAAAAGTTCGCTACAACACATTAATGAAGTGACAGTGACAACTAAGTGAATTCAGTGGAAAGTTAACAAAATCACATTAATGAAGTGACAGTGACAACTAAGTGAGGTCAGTGAAAAGTTAACTACATTACATTAATGAAGTGACAGTGACAACTAAGTGAAGTCAGTGAAAAGTTAACTACATCACATTAATGAAGTGACAGTGCCAACTAAGTGAAGTCAGTGAAAAGTTAACAACATCACATTAATGAAGTGACAGTGACAACTAAGTGAAGTAAGTGAAAAGTTAACAACATCACATCAATGAAGTGACAGAGACAACTAAGTGAAGTCAGTGAAAAGTTAACTACATCACATCAATGAAGTGACAGTGACAACTAAGTGAAGACAGTGAAAAGTTAGCTACATCACCTTAATGAAGTGACAGTGATAACTAAGTGAAGTCAGTGAAAAGTTAACTGCATTACATTAATGAGGTGACAGTGACAGCTAAGTGAAGTCAGTGAAACGTTCACCACATTACATTCATGAAGTGACAGTGACAACTAAGTGAAGTCCGTGAAAAGTTAACAACATCACATTAATGAAGTGACAGTGACAACTAAGTGAAGTCAGTGAAAAGTTAGCTACAACAAATCAATGAAGTGACAGTGACAACTAGGTGAAGTCAGTGAAAAGTTAACTACAACACATTAATGAAGTGACAGTGACAACTAAGTGAAGTCAGTGAAAATTTAATTGATTCACATTAATGAAGTGACAGTGACAGCTAAGTGAAGTCAGTGAAATGTTAACTATATTACATTAATGAAGTGACAGTGACAACTAAGTGAAGTCAGTGAAAAGTTAACTACATTACATTAATGAAGTAACAGTGACAACTAAGTGAAGTCAGTGAAAAGTTAACATCAAATAAATGAAGTGACAGTGACAACTAAGTGAAGTCAGTGAAAAGTTAACAACATTACATTAATGAAGTGACAGTGACAACTAAGTGAAGTCAGTGAAAGGTTAACTACATCACATTAATGAAGTGACAGTGACAACTAAGTGAAGTCAGTGAAAACTTAACATTACATTAATGAAGTGACAGTGACAACTAAGTGAATTCAGTGAAAAGTTAACTACATTACATTTATGAAGTGACAGTTACAACTAAGTGAAGCCAATGAAAAGTTAACTACATCACATTAATGAAGCGACAGTGACAACTAAGTGAAGTCAGTGAAAAGTTAACTACATCACATTAATGAAGTGACAGTGCCAACTAAGTGAAGTCAGTGAAAAGTTAACAACATCACATTAATGAAGTGACAGTGACAACTAAGTGAAGTCAGTGAAAAGTTAACAACATCACATCAATGAAGTGACAGTGACAACTAAGTGAAGTCAGTGAAAAGTTAACTACATCACATCAATGAAGTGACAGTGACAACTAAGTGAAGTCAGTGAAAATTTAATTGATTCACATTAATGAAGTGACAGTGACATCTAAGTGAAGTCAGTGAAATGTTAACTATATTATATTAATGAAGTGACAGTGACAACTAAGTGAAGTCAGTGAAAAGTTAACTACATTACATTAATGAAGTAACAGTGACAACTAAGTGAAGTCAGTGAAAAGTTAACATCAAATAAATGAAGTGACAGTGACAACTAAGTGAAGTCAGTGAAAAGTTAACAACATTACATTAATGAAGTGACATTGACAACTAAGTGAAGTCAGTGAAAGGTTAACTACATCACATTAATGAAGTGACAGTGACAACTAAGTGAAGTCAGTGAAAACTTAGCATTACATTAATGAAGTGACAGTGACAACTAAGTGAAGTCAGTGAAAGGATAACTACATTACGTTTATGAAGTGACAGTTACAACTAAGTGAAGCCAATGAAAAGTTAACTACATCACATTAATGAAGCGACAGTGACAACTAAGTGAAGTCAGTGAAAAGTTAACTACAACACATTAAAGAAGTGACAGTACCAACTAAGTGAGGTCAGTGAAAGGTTAACAAAATCACATTAATGAAGTACAGTGATAACTGAGTGAAGTCAGTGAAAAGTTAACTACAACCATTTGTGAAGTGACAGTGACGACTAAGTTAAGTCAGTGAAAAGTTAACAACAACACATTAATGAAGCGACAGTGACAACTAAGTGAAGTAAATGAAAAGTTAACTACAACACATTAATGAAGCGACAGTGACAACTAAGTGAAGCCAATGAAAAGTTAACTACAACACATTAATGAAGCGACAGTGACAACTAAGTGAAGTCAGTGAAAAGTTAACTGCATAACATTAATGAAGCGACAGTGACAACAAATTGAAGTCAATAGAAAGTTAACTGCATAACATTAATGAAGCGACAGTGACAACAAATTGAAGTCAATGAAACGTTAACTACATTACATCAATGAAGCGACAGTTACAACTAAGTGAAGTCGGTGAAAAATTAACTACATTACATTAATGAAGCGACAGTGACAACTAGGTGAAGTCAATGAAACGTTAACAACAACACATTAATGAAGAGACAGTGACAACTAAGTAAAGTCAGTGTAAAGTTCACTACATTACATTAATGAAGTGACAGTGACAACTAAGTGAAGTCAGTGAAAAGTTAACTACATTACATTAATGAAATGACAGTGAACTAAGTGAAGTCAGTGAAAAGTTAACTACATTACATTAATGAAGTGACCGTGACTACTAAGCGAAGTCAGTGAAAAGTTAACAACATCACATTAATGAAGTGACAGTGACAACTAAGTGATGTCAGTGAAAAGTTAACAACATCACATCAATGAAGTGACAGTGACAACGAAGTGAAGTCAGTGAAAAGTTAACTACATCACAACAATCAAGTGACAGTGACAACTAAGTGAAGTCAGTGAAAAGTTAACAACATCACATCAATGAAGTGACAGTGACACTAAGTGAAGTAAGTGAAAAGTTAACTACAACAAATTAAAGAAGCGACAGTGACAACTAAGTGAAGTCATTGAAAGTTATCTACAACACATGAATGAAGCGACAGTGACACCTAAGTGAAGTCAATGAAAAGTTAACTACAACACATTAATGAAGCGACAGTGACAACTAAGTGAAGTCAATGAGAAGTTAACTACATCACATTAATGAAGTAACGGGTGACAACTAAGTGAAGTCAGTGAATAGTTAACATCACATTAATGAAGTGACAGTGACAACTAAGTGAAGTCAGTGAAAAGTTAACTACAACACATTAATGAAGTGACAGTGACAACTAAGTGAAGTCAGTGAAAAGTTAACTACATTACATTAATGAAGTGACAGTGACAACTAAGTGAGTCAGTGAAAAGTTAACCACATTACATTAATGAAGTGACAGTGACAGCTAAGTGAAATCAGTGAAAATTTAACTACATTACATTAATGAAGTGACAGTGACAACTAAGTGAAGTCAGTGAAAAGTTAACAACATCACAATAATGAAGTGACAGTGACAACTAAGTGAAGTCAGTGAAAAGTTAACTACAACACATCAATGAAGTGACAGTGACAACTAAGTGAAGTCAGTGAAAATTAACTACAACACATTAATGAAGTGACAGTGACAACTAAGTAAAGTCAGTGAAAATTTAACTGCTTCACATTAATGAAGTGACAGTGACAACTAAGTGAAGTCAGTGAAAAGTTAACAACATCACATTAATGAAGTGACAGTGACTACTAAATGAAGTCAGGGGAAGGTTAACAACATCACATCAATGAAGTGACAGTGACAACTAAGTGAAGTCTGTGAAAAGTTAACTACATTACATTAATGAAGTGACAGTGGAAACTAAGTGAACTCACTGAAAAGTTTACTACAACACATTAATGAAGTGACAGTGACAACTAAGTGAAGTCAGTGAAAAGTTAACAACATCACATTAATGAAGTGACAGTGACTACTAAATGAAGTCAGGGGAAGGTTAACAACATCACATCAATGAAGCGACAGTGACAACTAAGTGAAGTCAGTGAAAAGTTAACTACATCACATTAATGAAGTGACAGTGCCAACTAAGTGAAGTCAGTGAAAAGTTAACAACATCACATTAATGAAGTGACAGTGACAACTAAGTGAAGTCAGTGAAAAGTTAACAACATCACATCAATGAAGTGACAGTGACAACTAAGTGAAGTCAGTGAAAAGTTAACTACATCACATCAATGAAGTGACAGTGACAACTAAGTGAAGTCAGTGAAAATTTAATTGATTCACATTAATGAAGTGACAGTGACATCTAAGTGAAGTCAGTGAAATGTTAACTATATTATATTAATGAAGTGACAGTGACAACTAAGTGAAGTCAGTGAAAAGTTAACTACATTACATTAATGAAGTAACAGTGACAACTAAGTGAAGTCAGTGAAAAGTTAACATCAAATAAATGAAGTGACAGTGACAACTAAGTGAAGTCAGTGAAAAGTTAACAACATTACATTAATGAAGTGACATTGACAACTAAGTGAAGTCAGTGAAAGGTTAACTACATCACATTAATGAAGTGACAGTGACAACTAAGTGAAGTCAGTGAAAACTTAACATTACATTAATGAAGTGACAGTGACAACTAAGTGAAGTCAGTGAAAGGATAACTACATTACGTTTATGAAGTGACAGTTACAACTAAGTGAAGCCAATGAAAAGTTAACTACATCACATTAATGAAGCGACAGTGACAACTAAGTGAAGTCAGTGAAAAGTTAACTACAACACATTAAAGAAGTGACAGTGCCAACTAAGTGAGGTCAGTGAAAGGTTAACAAAATCACATTAATGAAGTACAGTGATAACTGAGTGAAGTCAGTGAAAAGTTAACTACAACCATTTGTGAAGTGACAGTGACGACTAAGTTAAGTCAGTGAAAAGTTAACAACAACACATTAATGAAGCGACAGTGACAACTAAGTGAAGTAAATGAAAAGTTAAGTACAACACATTAATGAAGCGACAGTGACAACTAAGTGAAGCCAATGAAAAGTTAACTACAACACATTAATGAAGCGACAGTGACAACTAAGTGAGTCAGTGAAAAGTTAACTGCATAACATTAATGAAGCGACAGTGACAACAAATTGAAGTCAATAGAAAGTTAACTGCATAACATTAATGAAGCGACAGTGACAACAAATTGAAGTCAATGAAACGTTAACTACATTACATCAATGAAGCGACAGTTACAACTAAGTGAAGTCGGTGAAAAATTAACTACATTACATTAATGAAGCGACAGTGACAACTAGGTGAAGTCAATGAAACGTTAACAACAACACATTAATGAAGAGACAGTGACAACTAAGTAAAGTCAGTGTAAAGTTCACTACATTACATTAATGAAGTGACAGTGACAACTAAGTGAAGTCAGTGAAAAGTTAACTACATTACATTAATGAAATGACAGTGAACTAAGTGAAGTCAGTGAAAAGTTAACTACATTACATTAATGAAGTGACCGTGACTACTAAGTGAAGTCAGTGAAAAGTTAACAACATCACATTAATGAAGTGACAGTGACAACTAAGTGATGTCAGTGAAAAGTTAACAACATCACATCAATGAAGTGACAGTGACAACGAAGTGAAGTCAGTGAAAAGTTAACTACATCACAACAATCAAGTGACAGTGACAACTAAGTGAAGTCAGTGAAAAGTTAACAACATCACATCAATGAAGTGACAGTGACAACTAAGTGAAGTAAGTGAAAAGTTAACTACAACAAATTAAAGAAGCGACAGTGACAACTAAGTGAAGTCATTGAAAGTTATCTACAACACATGAATGAAGCGACAGTGACACCTAAGTGAAGTCAATGAAAAGTTAACTACAACACATTAATGAAGCGACAGTGACAACTAAGTGAAGTCAATGAGAAGTTAACTACATCACATTAA
Source organism: Deroplatys truncata (assembly GCA_030765065.1). NCBI lineage: Eukaryota > Metazoa > Arthropoda > Insecta > Mantodea > Mantidae > Deroplatys > Deroplatys truncata. Next base: position 4,187,797 of record CM060984.1, read on the forward strand.
TGAAGTAACGGGTGACAACTAAGTGAAGTCAGTGAATAGTTAACATCACATTAATGAAGTGACAGTGACAACTAAGTGAAGTCAGTGAAAACTTAACTACAACACATTAATGAAGTGACAGTGACAACTAAGTGAAGTCAATGAAAAGTTAACTACATTCCATTAATGAAGTGACAGTGACAACTAAGTGAGTCAGTGAAAAGTTAACCACATTACATTAATGAAGTGACAGTGAAAGCTAAGTGAAATCAGTGAAAATTTAACTACATTACATTAATGAAGTGACAGTGACAACTAAGTGAAGTCAGTGAAAAGTTAACAACATCACATTAATGAAGTGACAGTGACAACTAAGTGAAGTCAGTGAAAAGTTAACTACAACACATCAATGAAGTGACAGTGACAACTAAGTGAAGTCAGTGAAAATTAACTACAACACATTAATGAAGTGACAGTGACAACTAAGTAAAGTCAGTGAAAATTTAACTGCTTCACATTAATGAAGTGACAGTGACAACTAAGTGAAGTCAGTGAAAAGTTAACAACATCACATTAATGAAGTGACAGTGACTACTAAATGAAGTCAGGGGAAGGTTAACAACATCACATCAATGAAGTGACAGTGACAACTAAGTGAAGTCAGTGAAAAGTTAACTACATCACGTTAATGAAGTGACAGTGTAAACTCAGTGAAAAGTTAACAACATCACATTAATGAAGCGACAGTGACAACTAAGTGAAGTCAGTGAAAAGTTAACTACATTACATTAATGAAGTGACAGTGACAACTAAGTGAATTCAGTGAAATGTTAACTACAACACATTAAAGAAGTGACAGTGCCAACTAAGTGAGGTCAGTGAAAGGTTAACAAAGTCACATAAATGAAGTGACAGTGACAACTGAGTGAAGTCAGTGAAAAGTTAACTACAACAATTTGTGAAGTGAAAGTGACGACTAGGTTAAGTCAGTGAAAAGTTAAAACAACACATTAATGAAGCGACAGTGACAACTAAGTGAAGTCAATGAAAAGTTAACTACAACACATTAATGAAGCGACAGTGACAACTAAGTGAAGCCAATGAAAAGTTAACTACAACACATTAATGAAGCGACAGTGACAACTAAGTGAAGTCTGTGTAAAGTTAACTACATCACATTAATGTAGTAACAGTGACAACTAAGTGAAGTCAGTGAAAAGTTAACAACGTCACATTAATGAAGCGACAGTGACAACTAAGTGAAGTCAATAGAAAGTTAACTGCATAACATTAATGAAGCGACAGTGACAACAAAGTGAAGTGAATGAAAAGTTAACTACATTACATGAATGAAGCGACAGTGACAACTAAGTGAAGTCGGTGAAAAATTAACTACATTACATTAATGAAGCGACAGTGACAACTAAGTGAAGTCAATGAAACGTTAACAACATCACATTAATGAAGAGACAGTGACAACTAAGTGAAGTCAGTGAAAAGTTAACTACATTACATTAATGAAGTGACAGTGACAACTAAGTGAAGTCAGTGAAAAGTTAACTACAACACATTAATGAAGTGACAGTGACAACTAAGTGAAGTCAGTGAAAAGTTAACTACATTACATTAATGAAGTGACAGTGAACTAAGTGAAGTCAGTGAAAAGTTAACTACAGTACATTAATGAAGTGACAGTGACAACTAAGTGAAGTCAGTGAAAAGTTAACAACATCACATTAATGAAGTGACAGTGACAACTAAGTGAAGTCAGTGAAACGTTAACAACATCACATCAATGAAGTGACAGTGACAACGAAGTGAAGTCAGTGAAAAGTTAACTACATCACATCAATGAAGTGACAGTGACAACTAAGTGAAGTCAGTGAAAAGTTAACAACATCACATCAATGAAGTGACAGTGACAACTAAGTGAAGTCAGTGAAAAGTTAACTACAACAAATTAAAGAAGCGACAGTGACAACTAAGTGAAGTCAATGAAAGTTAACTACAACACATTAATGAAGCGACAGTGGCAACTAAGTGAAGTCAATGAAAAGTTAACTACAACACATTAATGAAGCGACAGTGACAACTAAGTGAAGTCAGTGAGAAGTTAACTACATCACATTAATGAAGTAACGGGTGACAACTAAGTGAAGTCAGTGAAAAGTTAACATCACATTAATGAAGTGACAGTGACAACAAAGTGAAGTCAGTGAAAAGTTTACTACAACACATTAATGAAGTGACAGTGACAACTAAGTGAAGCCAGTGAAAAGTTAACTACATTACATTAATGAAGTGACAGTGACAACTAAGTGAGTCAGTGAAAAGTTAACCACATTACATTAATGAAGTGACAGTGACAGCTAAGTGAAGTCAGTGAAAAGTTAACTACATTACATTAATGAAGTGACAGTGGCAACTAAGTGAAGTCAGTGAAAAGTTAACAACATCACATTAATAAAGTGACAGTGACAACTAAGTGAAGTCAGTGAAACGTTAACTACAACACATCAATGAAGTGACAGTGACAACAAAGTGAAGTCAGTGAAAATTAACTGCAACACATTAATGAAGTGACAGTGACAACTAAGTGAAGTCAGTGAAAATTTAACTGCTTCACATTAATGAAGTGACAGTGACAACTTAGTGAAGTCAGTGAAAAGTTAACATCACATAAATGAAGTGACAGTGACAACTAAGTGAAGTCAGTGAAAAGTTAACAAAATCACATCAATGAAGTAACAGTGACAACTAAGTGAAGTCAGTGAAAAGTTAACTACAACACATTAATGAAGTGACAGTGACAACTAAGTGAAGTCTGTGAAAAGTTAACAACATCACATTAATGAAGTGACAGTGACAACTAAGTGAAGTCAGTGAAAAGTTAACAACATCACATCAATGAAGTAACAGTGACAACTAAGTGAAGTCAGTGAAAAGTTAACAATGTCACTTAATGAAGTGACAGTGACAACTAAGTGAAGTCAGTGAAAAGTAAACAACGTCACATTAATGAAGCGACAGTGACAACTAAGTAAAGTCAATGAAAAACTAACTACTTTACATTAATGAAGCGACAGTGACAACTCAGTGAAGTCAATGAAAAGTTAACATCTCATTAATGAAGTGACAGTGACAACTAAGTGAAGTCAGTGAAAAGTTAACTACATTACATTAATGAAGTGACAGTGGAAACTAAGTGAAGTCAGTGAAAAGTTTACTACAACACATTAATGAAGTGATAGTGACAACTAAGTGAAGTCAGTGAAAAGTTAACTACATCACGTCAATGAAGTGACAGTGTAAACTAAGTGAAGTCAGTGAAAAGTTAACAACATCACATTAATGAAGCGACAGTGACAACTAAGTGAAGTCAATGAAAAGATAACATCACAATAATGAAGTGACAGTGACAACTAAGTGAAGTCAGTGAAAAGTTAACTACAGTACATTAATGAAGTGACAGTGACAACTAAGAGAAGTCAATGAAAAGTAAACTACATTACATTACTGAAGCGACAGTGACAACTAAGTGAAGTTAATGAAAAGTTAACTACATTACATTAATGAAGCGACAGAGACAACTAAGTGAAGTCAATGAAGAGATAACATCACATTAATGAAGTGACAGTGACAACTAATTGAAGTCAGTGAAAAGTTAACTACATTACATTAATGAAGTGACAGTGACAACTAAGTGAAGTCAGTGAAAAGTTAACTACAACACATTAAAGAAGTGACAGTGCCAACTAAGTGAAGTCAGTGAAAGGTTAACAAAATCACATTAATGAAGTGACAGTGACAACTGAGTGAAGTTAGTAAAAAGTTAACTACAACCATTTGTGAAGTGACAGTGACGACTAAGTTAAGTCAGTGAAAAGTTAACAACAACACATTAATGAAGCAACAGTGACAACTAAGTGAAGTCAATGAAATGTTAACTACAACGCATTAATGAAGCGACAGTGACAACTAAGTGAAGTCAGTGAAAAGTTAACTACATCACATTAATGAAGTAACAGTGACAACTAAGTGAAGTCAGTGAAAAGTTAACAACGTCACATTAATGAAGCGACAGTGACAACTAAGTGAAGTCAATAGAAAGTTAGCTGCATAACATTAATGAAGCGACAGTGACAACAAAGTGAAGTGAATGAAAAGTTAACTACATTACATCAATGAAGCGACAGTGACAACTAAGTGAAGTCAGTGAAAAGTTAACAACATCACATCAATGAAATGACGGTGACAACTAAGTGAAGTCAGTGAAAAGTTAACAACATCACATTAATGAAGTGACAGTGACAACTAAGTGAAGTAAGTGAAAAGTTAACAACATCACATCAATGAAGTGACAGCGACAACTAAGTGAAGTCAGTGAAAAGTTAACTACATCACATCAATGAAGTGACAGTGACAACTAAGTGAAGTCAGTGAAAAGTTAGCTACATCACCTTAATGAAGTGACAGTGATAACTAAGTGAAGTCAGTGAAAAGTTAACTGCATTACATTAATGAGGTGACAGTGACAGTTAAGTGAAGTCAGTGAAACGTTCACCACATTACATTCATGAAGTGACAGTGACAACTAAGTGAAGTCCGTGAAAAGTTAACAACATCACATTAATGAAGTGACAGTGACAACTAAGTGAAGTCAGTGAAAAGTTAGCTACAACACATCAATGAAGTGACAGTGACAACTAAGTGAAGTCAGTGAAAAGTTAACTACAACACATTAATGAAGTGACAGTGACAACTAAGTGAAGTCAGTGAAAAGTTAACAACATTACATTAATGAAGTGACAGTGACAACTAAGTGAAGTCCGTGAAAAGTTAACTACTTTACATCAATGAAGTGACAGTGATAACTGAGTGAAGGCAGTGAAAAGTTAACAACGTCACATCAATGAAGTGACAGTGACAACTAAGTGAAGTCAGTGAAAAGTTAACTACAACAAATTAAAGAAGCGACAGTGACAACTAAGTGAAGTCAATGAAAGTTAACTACAACTCATTAATGAAGCGACAGAGACAACTGGGTGAAGTCAATGAAAAGTTAACTACAACACATTAATGAAGCGACAGTGACAACTAAGTGAAGTCAGTGAGAAGTTAACTACATCACATTAATGAAGTAACGGGTGACAACTAAGTGAAGTCAGTGAAAAGTTAACACCACATTAATGAAGTGACAGTGACAACTAAGTGAAGTCAGTGAAAAGTTAACTACAGCACATTAATGAAGTGACAGTGACAACCAAGTAAAGTCAGTGAAAAGTTAACTACATTACATTAATGAAGTGACAGAGACAACTAAGCGAGTCAGTGAAAAGTTAACCACATTACATTAATGAAGTGACAGTGACAACTAAGTGAAGTCAGTGAAAAGTTAACATCACATAAATGAAGTGACAGTGAAAACTAAGTGAAGTCAGTGAAAAGTTAACTACATTACATTAATGATGTGACAGTGACAACAAAGTGAAGTCAGTGAAAAGTTCGCTACAACACATTAATGAAGTGACAGTGACAACTAAGTGAAGTCAGTGGAAAGTTAACAAAATCACATTTATGAAGTGACAGTGACAACTAAGTGAAGTCAGTGAAAAGTTAACTACATTACATTAATGAAGAGACAGTGACAACTAAGTGAAGTCAGTGAAACGTTAACTACATCACATTAATGAAGTGACAGTGCCAACTAAGTGAAGTCAGTGAAAAGCTAACAACATCACATTAATGAAGTGACAGTGACAACTAAGTGAAGTCAGTGAAAAGTTAACAACATCACATCAATGAAGTGACAGTGACAACTAAGTGAAGTCAGTGAAAAGTTAACTACATCACATCAATGAAGTGACAGTGACAACTAAGTGAAGTCAGGGAAAGGTTTACAACATCACATCAATGAAGTGACAGTGACAACTAAGTGAAGTCAGTGAAAAGTTAGCTACATCACCTTAATGAAGTGACAGTGATAACTAAGTGAAGTCAGTGAAAAGTTAACTGCATTACATTAATGAGGTGACAGTGACAGCTAAGTGAAGTCAGTGAAACGTTCACCACATTACATTCATGAAGTGACAGTGACAACTAAGTGAAGTCGGTGAAAAGTTAACAACATCACATTAATGAAGTGACAGTGACAACTAAGTGAAGTCAGTGAAAAGTTAGCTACAACACATCAATGAAGTGACAGTGACAACTAAGTGAAGTCAGTGAAAAGTTAACTACAACACATTAATGAAGTGACAGTGACAACTAAGTGAAGTCAGTGAAAATTTAATTGATTCACATTAATGAAGTGACAGTGACAGCTAAGCGAAGTCAGTGAAATGTTAACTATACTACATTAATGAAGTGACAGTGACAACTAAGTGAAGTCAGTGAAAAGTTAACATCAAATAAATGAAGTGACAGTGACAACTAAGTGAAGTCAGTGAAAAGTTAACAACATTACATTAATGAAGTGACAGTGACAACTAAGTGAAGTCAGTGAAAGGTTAACTACATCACATTAATGAAGTGACAGTGACAACTAAGTGAAGTCAGTGAAAACTTAACATTACATTAATGAAGTGACAGTGACAACTAAGTGAAGTCAGTGAAAAGTTAACTACATTACATTTTTGAAGTGACAGTTACAACTAAGTGAAGCCAATGAAAAGTTAACTACATCACATTAATGAAGCGACAGTGACAACTAAGTGAAGTCAATGAAACGTTAACTACAACACATTAATGCAGCGTCAGTGACAACTAAGTGAAGTCAGTGAAAAGTTAACTACATCACATTAATGAAGTAACAGTGACAACTAAGTGAAGTCAGTGAAAAGTTAACAATGTCACATTAATGAAGTGACAGTGACAACTAAGTGAAGTCAGTGAAAAGTAAACAACGTCACATTAATGAAGCGACAGTGACAACTAAGTGAAGTAAATGAAAAGTTAACTACTTTACATTAATGAAGCGACAGTGACAACTAAGTGAAGTCAATGAAAAGTTAACATCTGATTAATGAAGTGACAGTGACAACTAAGTGAAGTCAGTGAAAAGTTAACTACATTACATTAATGAAGTGACAGTGGAAACTAAGTGAAGTCAGTGAAAAGTTTACTACAACACGGTAATGAAGTGATAGTGACAACTAAGTGAAGTCAGTGAAAAGTTAACTACATCACGTTAATGAAGTGACAGTGTAAACTAAGTGAAGTCAGTGAAAAGTTAACAACATCACATTAATGAAGCGACAGTGACAACTAAGTTAAGTCAGTGAAAAGTTAACTACACACATTAATGAAGCCACAGTGACAACTAAGTGAAGTCAATGAAAGGTTAACAAAATCACATTAATGAAGTGACAGTGACAACTGAGTGAAGTCAGTGAAAAGTTAACCACAACCATTTGTGAAGTGACAGTGACAACTAATTTAAGTCAGTGAAAAGTTAACAACAAGACACATTAATGAAGCGACAGTGACAACTAAGTGAAGTCAGTGAAAAGTTAACTACACACATTAATGAAGCGACAGTGACAACTAAGTGAAGTCAATGAAAAGTTAACTACAACACATTAATGAAGCGACAGTGACAAGTAAGTGAAGTCAGTGAAAAGTTAACTACATCACATTAATGAAGTAACAGTGACAACTAAGTGAAGTCAGTGAAAAGTTAACAACGTCACATTAATGAAGCGACAGTGACAACTAAGTGAAGTCAATAGAAAGTTAACTGCATAACATTAATGAAGCGACAGTGACAACAAAGTGAAGTCAATGAAAAGTTAACTACATTACATCAATGAAGCGACAGTGACAACTAAGTGAAGTCAGTGAAAAATTAACTACATTACATTAATGAAGCGACAGTGACAACTAAGTGAAGTCAATGTAACGTTAACAACACATTAATGAAGAGACAGTGACAACTAAGTGAAGTCAGTGAAAAGTTAACTACATTACATTAATGAAGTGACAGTGACAACTAAGTGAAGTCAGTGAAAAGATAACTACAACACATTAATGAAGTGACAGTGACAACTAACTGAAGTCAGTGATAAGTTAACTACATTACATTAATGAAGTGACAGTGACAACTAAATGAAGTCAGTTAAAAGTTAACTACAGTACATTAATGAAGCGACAGTGACAACTAAGTGAAGTCAGTGAAAAATTAACAACATCACATTAATGAAGTGACAGTGACAACTAAGTGAAGTCAGTGAAAAGTTAACAACATCACATCAATGAAGTGACAGTGACAACGAAGTGAAGTCGGTGAAAAGTTAACTACATCACATCAATGAAGTGACAGTGACAACTAAGTGAAGTCAGTGAAAAGTTAACAACATCACATCAATGAAGTGACAGTGACAACTAAGTGAAGTCTGTGAAATGTTAACTACAACAAATTAAAGAAGCGACAGTGACAACTAAGTGAAGTCAATGAAAGTTAACTACAACACATTAATGAAGCGACAGTGACAACTAAGTGAAGTCAATGAAAAGTTAACTACAACACATTAATGAAGCGACAGTAACAACTAAGTGAAGTCAGTGAGAAGTCAACTACATCACATTAATAAAGTAACGGGTGACAACTAAGTGAAATCAGTGAAAACTTAACAACATCACATTAATGAAGTGACAGTGACAACTAAGTGAGGTGGGTGAAAAGTTAACTACAACACATTAATGAGGTGACAGTGACAACTAACTGAAGTCAGTGAAAAGTTAACTACATTACATTAATGAAGTGACAGTGATAACTAAGTGAGTCAGTGAAAAGTTAACTACATTACATTAATGAAGTGACAGTGACAGCTAAGTGAAGTCAGTGAAAATTTAACTACATTACATTAATGAAGTGACAGTGACAACTAAGTGAAGTCAGTGAAAAGTTAACATCACATTAATGAAGTGACAACTAAGTGAAGTCAGTGAAAAGTTAACTACAACACATTAATGAAGTGACAGTGACAACTAAGTGAAGTCAGTGAAAATTAACTACAACACCTTAATGAAGTGACAGTGTCAACTAAGTGAAGGCAGTGAAAATTTAACTGTTTCACATTAATGAAGTGACAGTGACAACTAAGTGAAGTCAGTGAAAAGTTAACTACATTACATTAATGAAGTGACAGTGACAACTAAGTGAAGTCAGCGAAAAGTTAACTACATTACATTAATGAAGTGACAGTGACAACTAAGTGAAGTCAGTGAAAAGTTAACATCACATAAATGAAGTGACAGTGACAACTAGGTGAAGTCAGTGAAAAGTTAACTACATTACATTAATGAAGTGACAGTGACAACAAAGTGAAGTCAGTGAAAAGTTAGCTACAACACATTAATGAAGTGACAGTGACAACTAAGTGAAGTCAGTGAAAAGTTAACAACATCACATTAATGAAGTGACAGTGACAACTAAGTGAAGTCAGTGAAAAGTTAACTACATTACATTAATGAAGTGACAGTGACAACTAAGTGAAGTCAGTGAAAAGTTAACTACAACACATTAATGAAGTGACAGTGCCAACTAAGTGAAGTCAGTGAAAAGTTAACTACATCACATCAATGAAGTGACAGTGACAACTAAGTGAAGTCAGGGGAAGGTTAACAACATCACATCAATGAAGTGACAGTGAGAACTAAGTGAAGTCAGTGAAAAGTTAACTACAACACATCAATGAAGTTACAGTGACAACTAAGTGAAGTCAGTGAAAGGTTAACTACATCACATTAATGAAGTGACAGTGACAACTAAGTGAAGTCAGTGAAAAGTTAGCATCACATCAATGAAGTGACAGTGACAACTATGTGAAGTCAGTGAAAAGTTAACTACAATACATCAATGAGGTGACAGTGACAACTAAGTGAAGTCAGTGCAAAGTTAACTACAACACATTAATGAAGCGACAGTGACAACTAAGTGAAGTCAATGAAAAGTTAACTACATCACTTCAAGTAAGTGACAGTGACAACTAAGTGAAGTCAGTGAAAAGTTAACAACATCGCATTAATGAAGTGACAGTGACAACTAAGTGAAGTCAGTGAAACGTTAACTACAACACATTAATGAAGTGACAGTGACAACTAAGTGAAGTGAGTGAAAAGTTAACATCACATTAATGAAGCGACAGTGACAACTAAGTGAAGTCAGTGAAAAGCTAACAACATCACATTAAAAAAGTGACAGTGACAACTAAGTGAAGTCAGTGAAAAGTTAACTACATCACATCAATGAAGTGACAGTGACAACTAAGTGAAATCAGTGAAAAATTAACTATATCACATTAATGAAGTGATAGTGACAACTAAGTGAAGTCAGTGAAAAGTTAACTACAACACATTAATGAAGTGACAGTGACAACTAAGTGAAGTCAGTGAAAAGTTAACAACATCACATTCATGAAGCGACAGTGACAACTAAGTGAAGTCAATGAAAAGTTAACTACAACACATTAATGATGCGACAGTGACAACTAAGTGAAGTCAATGAAAACTTAACTAAAACATATTAATGAAGCGACAGTGACAACTAAGTGGAAGTCAGTGAAAAGTTAACTACATCACATTAATGAAGTGACAGTGACAACTAAGTGAAGTCAGTGAAAAGTTAACAACATCGCATTAATGAAGTGACAGTGACAACTAAGAGAAGTCAATGAAAAGTTAACTACATTACATTAATGAAGCGACAGTGACAACTAAGTGAAGTTAATGAAAAGTTAACTACATTACATTAATGAAGCGACAGTGAAAACTAAGTGAAGTCAGTGAAAAGTTAACTACATTATATTAATGAAGCGACAGTGACAAATAAGTGAGGTCAATGAAAAGTTAACAACATCACATTAATGAAGTGACAGTGACAACTAAGTGAAGTCAGTGAAAAGTTAACTACATTACATTAATGAAGTGACAGTGACAACTAAATGAAGTCACTGAAAAGGTAACTACATTACATTAATGAAGCGACAGTGACAACTAAGTGAAGTCAGTGAAAAGTTAACTACATTACATTAATGAAGTGACAGTGAGAACTAAGTGAAGTCAGTGAAAAGGTAACTACATTACATTAATGAAGTGACAGTGACAACTAAGTGAAGTCAATGAAAAGTTAACTACATCACATTAATGAAGCGACAGTGACAACTAAGTGAAGTCAAGGAAACGTTAACTACAACACATTAATGAAGCGACAGTGACAACTAAGTGAAGTCAGTGAAAAGGTAACTACATCACATTAATGAAGTAACAGTGACAACTAAGTGAAGTCAGTGAAAAGTTAACAACGTCACATTAATGAAGTGACAGTGTCAACTAAGTGAAGTCAGTGAAAAGTTAACAACGTCACATTAATGAAGCGACAGTGACAACTAAGTGAAGTCAATAAAAAGTTAACTACATTACATTAATGAAGCGACAGTGACAACTAAGTGAAGTCAATGAAAAGTTAACTACTTTACATTAAAGAAGCGACAGTGACAACTGAGTGAAGTCAGTGAAAAGTTAACTACATTACATTAATGAAGCGACAGTTACAACTAAGTGAATTCAATGAAAAGTTAAAATCACATTAATGAAGTGACAGTGACAACTAAGTGAAGTCAATGAAAAGTTAACTACATTACATTAATGAAGTGACAGTGGCAACTAAGTGAAGTCAGTGAAAAGTTAACTACAACACATTAATGAAGTGACAGTGACAACTAAGTGAAGTCAGTGAAAAGTTAACTACATTGCATTAATGAAGTGACAGTGACAACTAAGTGAAGTCAGTGAAAAGTTAACTACATCCCATTAATGAAGTGACAGTGACAACTAAGTGAAGTCAGTGAAAAGTTAACTACATTACAATAATGAAGTGACAGTGACAACTAAGTGAAGTCAGTGAAAAGTTAACTACATCACCTTTATGAAGTGACAGTGACAACTAGTTGAAGTCAGTGAAATGATGATGGTATGCGGTTTAAGGGCGCTAAACTGCTAGGGTCATCAGCGCCCTTACAATGTGTAAAATATAAGGTCAAAATATAAAAGACAGGTAAAAAAACCGCATAATTAAAAAACGGGACACAAACCCGCGATGTCCAAAAAGTTAAAAATAACAATAACAATAACAACAAAAATAACAATAACAACAATAATAACAATAAATATATCTGAAAAACCACACACTAAAAGCATAGGCAATAAAAGATTAAAACGTGTCAAGGACTGTAGAATGCGAGGGACATGGGCGCCTTTTGTCCACTGGGGATTAGAGTCCCCATAAAAAACAGACAGAATAAAATTACTAAGCTAAAAGACGCTCATCGCATTAAATGCGCAGATTAAACTCACTGTCATGAATAAAACGTAAAACACATTCTACAGCACCCGTGCCGTCTGCCAAAACGTTGGCTAGGCCAACAGGCAGACCCACACGAGCACGCAATGCAGCTAAAACCTGACACTCTGTTAAAATGTGACGCACCGTTAAGGGCACGTCACACTCCCCACAGAGTGGTGCGGGGTCACCATTGAGCAAATACCTATGACTAAAAACACAATGTCCAATCCGTAAACGAGCTAAAATTACCTCTTCCCGACGACAAGAACGAGAAGAGGTACCCCAGATCAACGGGAAAGGCTTAACCTCCCGCAACTTGTTCCCCCGGAGGGCGTCCACTCATCGCGTCAGCGCGAGAGGATGCGGCGTCGTAAAATAACACACGAATCTGACGAGGGAACAACAGAAGTAAAAAATCTGGGTAATAAAATCGCCGATTTTGCAGCGGCTATGGCAGACTCATTACCTGAGATGCCCACATGACCTGGAATCCACATGAAGGACACGCTGATGTCAGAGGCACCAAGCGAGTGGAGCAGGTCATGTATGCGCTGTACGAGCGGGTGGTAATGGTACAGCGCAGTAATAGTCTGAAGGGCACTCAGAGAGTCCGTACAAATAAAACAGTGCCGTAAGGCGTGCCGCTGAATGTATAAAACAGATTGATAAATGCTAAAAAGTTCGGCGGTAAAAATTGAACATTGTCAAGGTAAACGAAACTTAAAACTACAGTGACCAGAAACAAAGGCACATCCAACTCCAGCTTCAGTCTTAGATCCATCGGTAAAGATAAAATGGAAGTCCCCGAATTGAGCCCGTACTTCTAAAAAGGCCGATCTAAATACTGAAGCAGGGGCTCACTCTTCGGGATCGACGTTAGCCCAAGGTGACAGTGGGCCTCAGCGCGGGACCATGGAGGAAAACGCGTTTTCCCCGTGGAAGAGCCGGCGCTGGCGGAACGTCTAAATGCCGAAGGAGCTGTCGAAAGCGAACCCCTGGTGGGAGCAAAGCAGAGGAGCTAATAAAATAGTGACGATCAAGTGACTCCTCGAAAAATAACTCGAAGGACGGGTGGTCAGGGAAGCTTGAGAGTCGACAGGCATAGCTGCACAAGAGCATCTCACGCCTGAAGGACAGCGGAGGCTCTGCAGCTTCAGCATACAGGCTAAAAACAGGGCTGGTTGGAAAGGCCCCTGTAGCGACTCTTATGCCACGATGGTGAATGGCATTCAATCGACGTAACACAGATGGACGTGCCGACGAATAAACAATACACCCGTAATCAAGCTTGGATCGGACCAAAGAGCGATAAAGGCGAAGAAGGACGGTCCGATCAGCTCCCCAGGATGTGCCACTTAAAAAACGTAAAATATTCAGAGAACGGTCACACTTTGCTTTTAAAAACGAAACGTGCGAGGTCCACCATTTCTTCTGTTGGGAGATTTTAATGCCCACCACCCACTGTGGGGTTCGCCAAGGGCTTGTGCGAGGGTAACTCTTCTTTCCGACATCTTTTACCAGTTCAATCTTTTTATCCTCAATACAGGTGCACCTACTTTTATTTTTGATTCTTCTGGTACATTCTGTCACCTGGACCTTGCCATTTGCTCCCTCCAGCTTTGCTAGTCGTCTTCAGTGGAAGGTCGTCGCTGACACCTACTCCAGCGACCATTACCCCTGCATCGCCTCTCTTCTGTCGCACCACGTACAGCATTCCAGAGTACCTACCTGGATATTCCCAAAAGCCGACTGGAGCTTGTATTCCAGCCTCGTGCATTTTTACGATCAGCCCTTCGCCGACATTAACCAACTAGTGCAGCACCTTACGTCTACGATTTTCTCTGCCGCCGAAAGCGCAATTCCCCGTTCATCCTCTCAACCTCGGCGGCCACCTGTTCCGTGGTGGAATCAGGATTGTCGGGACGCCGTTCGTGCCCGTAGGACCTCACTTAGGTTGTTTCGGCGACACCCTACACTTGATAATTTGGTGACTTTTAAACAATCGCGCGTAGGGCTCGTCGCATTATTCAGGATAGCAAGAAGGCGTCGTGGACTCGTTTTGTCGAGTCTTTTAATCGCTTTACGCCTTCATCTGTTGTTTGGGATAAACTTCGTCGCTTCTCAGGTAAAGTGTCGCATTGTACTGTTTCTGGCCTTCAAGTTTCCAATGCCACTATAGTGGATCCGGCTGCCATCGCTAACACTCTGGGTGCTGCCTTTGAGGCCGTATCCAGCTCAGACCATTACTCCGCCGGCTTTCGCTCTATCCAATACCGGCTGGATTTCGACACCTTTAATTTTCGGTCTGCTAATAATGAGTGTTACAATTAACTTTTCACACTGAGGGAGCTGGAGCACGCGCTTAATTGCTCTAGGCACTCCGCTCCTGGCCCGGACGGCATTCATGTCCTGATGTTAAAGAACCTTTCAGCCGACAGTAAACTCTTTCTCTTACAGGTCTATAACCGTATTTGGCGAGACGGCATTTTTCCTTCCGTCGGCGCGAAGCCACCATTGTCCCTATTCCTAAGCCTGAGAAGGATCGCCAACTACCTTCCAGCTACCGCCCTACCTCCCTCACCAGTTGCATTTGCAAGGTGATGGAGCGCATGATCAACGGGCGGTTGACATGGTGGCTTGAGTCTCAGAAACTTTTAGCGAACGCTCAGTGCGGATTTCGTCGCTATCGCTCTACCGTCGACCATCTGGTGTCCCTGTCGACGCATGTTATGAATGGATTTCTGAGAAAGTGTCAAACCGTGGCTGTGTTTTTTGACCTGGAGAAAGCTTATGACACTTGTTGGAGGGGCGGCATTTTACGTACACTTCACGCATGGAATATCCGCGGTCGTCTTCCCATATTTCTTCGGGAGTTCATGACGGACCGCGTCTTTCGTGTACGTGTGGGCTCGGTTTTATCTAGTCGTTTTATTCAAGAGAACGGAGTACCGCAGGGCTCTGTACTCAGTGTCACACTTTTTGCGATTGCTATCAACCCCATTGTTGATTGTATTCCACCTGGAATTTCATCGTCCCTTTTTGTTGATGATTTTGCCATTTATTGTAGTTCACGGCGGACCTGTCTACTCAAACGCCGTCTCCAGAGCTGTATCGACCGTCTCTACGCCTGGAGTAACGCCAACGGCTTTAATTTCTCCGCCGAGAAATCCGTCTGCATCAACTTCTGGCGCCGGAAGTATTTCCCTCCGCCCTCTCTCCATCTAGGCCCAAGGATGCTCCGTTTGCAGACGAGGCGAAATTTTTGGGGTTGATTTTTAATAGGAAGTTGTGTTGGTCATCGCACGTTTCGTTTTTAAAAGCAAAGTGTGACCGTTCTCTTAATATTTTACGTGCTTTAAGTGGCACATCCTGGGGAGCTGATCGGACCGTCCTTCTTCGCCTTTATCGCTCTTTGGTCCGATCCAAGCTTGATTACGGGTGTATTGTTTATTCGTCGGCACGTCCATCTGTGTTACGTCGATTGAATGCCATTCACCATCGTGGCATAAGAGTCGCTACAGCGGCCTTTCCAACTAGCCCTGTACCCAGTCTGTACGCAGAAGCTGCAGAGCCTCCGCTGTCCTTCCGGCGTGAGATGCTTTTGTGCAGCTATGCTTGTCGGCTCTCAAGCTTGCCTAACCACCCGTCCTTCGATGTATTTTACGAGGATTCGCTTGACCGGCAATATTTCGTTAGCTCCTCTGCATTGCTCCCTCCAGGGGCTCGATTTCGACTGCTACTTCGGCATTTGGACGTTACGCCAGCGCCGGCCCTTACGCGAGGGGAAACGCGTTTTCCTCCATGGTCGCGCGCTGAGGCCCACATCCACCTTGGGCTAACGTCGATGCCGAAAAATGCGACCCCTGCTTCTGTTCTTAGATCCGCCTTTTTAGAACTACAGGCGCAGTTCGGGGACTGCCATTTTATATATACTGATGGGTCTAAGACTGATGTTGGAGTAGGATGTGCCTTTGTTTTTGGTGTACAGAGTTTTACTTTTCGTTTACCTCGACAATGTTCAATTTTTGCCGCTGAACTTTTTAGCATTTATCAATCTGTTTTACACATCCAGCGGCACGACTTACGGCACTGTTTTATTTGTACGGACTCTCTGAGTGCCCTTCAGGCTATCCATGCGCTGTACCATTACCAGCCACTCGTACAGCGCATACATGACCTGCTCCACTCGCTTGGTGTCTCTGGCATCAGCGTGTCCTTCATGTGGATTCCAGGTCATGTGGGCATCTCAGGTAATGAGCCTGCCGACGCCGCTGCGAAATCGGCGATTTTATTACCCAGATTTTTTACCTCTGTTGTTCCCTCGTCAGATTCGTGTGTTGTTTTACGTCGCCGCATCCTCTCGCGCAGGCGCGATGAGTGGACGGCCCTCCGGGGGAACAAGTTGCGGGAGGTTAAGCCTTTCCCGTTGATCTGGGGTACCTCTTCTCGTTCTTGTCGTCGGGAAGAGGTAATTTAAGTTCGTCTACGGATTGGACATTGTGTTTTTAGTCATAGGTATTTGCTCAGTGGTGACCCCGCACCACTCTGTGGGCAGTGTGACGTGCCCTTAACGGTGCGTCACATTTTAACAGAGTGTCAGGTTTTAGCTGAATTTCGTGCTCGTGTGGGTCTGCCTGTTGGCCTAGCCAACGTTTTGGCAGACGACACGCATGCTGTGGAATGTGTTTTACGTTTTATTCATGACAGTGATTTTAATCTGCGCTTTAATGCGTTGAGCGTCTGTTAGCTTAGTACTTTTATTCTGTCTGTTTTTATGGGAACTCTTATCCCCAGTGGACACATGGCGCTCATGTCCCTCGCATTCTACAGTACTTGACACGTTTTAATCCTTTATTGCCTATGCTTTTAGTGTGTTGGTTTTTCAGATATATGTACTGTTCTTATTGTTGTTATTGTAATTATTGTTGTTATTGTTGTTATTGTTATTATTGTTATTGTTATATTATTGTTAGTTTTAGCTTTTTGAACATCGCCGGTTTGTGTCCCGTTTTTTAAATATGCGGTTCTTTTACCTGTTTTATATTTTGACCTTATCTTTTATACATTATAAGGGCGCTGATGACCATAGCAGTTTAGTGCCCTTAAACCGCATATCATCATCATCATCACAGTGACAACTAAGTGAAGTCAGTGAAAAGTTAACTACATCACATCAATGAAGTGACAGTGACAACTAAGTGAAATCAGTGAAAAGTTAACTACATCACATTAATGAAGTGACAGTGACAACTAAGTGAAGTCAGTGAAAAGTTAACTACAACACATTAATGAAGTGACAGTGACAACTAAGTGAAGTCAGTGAAAAGTTAACATCACATTAATGAAGCGACAGTGACAACTAAGTGAAGTCAATGAAAAGTTAACTACAACAGATTAATGAAGCGACAGTGACAACTAAGTGAAGTCAATGAAAAATTAACTACAACACATTAATGAAGCGACAGTGACAACTAAGTGAAGTCAATGAAAAGTTAACTACAACACATTAATGAAGCGACAGTGACAACTAAGTGAAGTCAGTGAAAAGTTAACTACATCACATTAATGAAGTGACAGTGACAACTAAGTGAAGTCAGTGAAAAGTTAACAACATCACATTAGTGAAGGGACAGTGACAACTAAGTGAAGTCAGTGAAAAGTTAACAACGTCACATTAATGAAGCGACAGTGACAACTAAGTGAAGTCAATGAAAAGTTAACTACATTACATTAATGAAGCGACAGTGGCAACTAAGTGAAGTCAATGAAAAGTTAACTACATTACATTAATGAAGCGACAGTGACAACTAAGTGAAGTCAGTGAAAAGTTAACTACATTATATTAATGAAGCGACAGTGACAACTAAGTGAAGTCAATGAAAAATTAACAACATCACATTAATGAAGTGACAGTGACAACTAAGTGAAGTCAGTGAAAAGTTAACTACATCACATTAATGAAGTGACAGTGACAACTAAATGAAGTCAGTGAAAGTTAACAACATCACATTAATGAAGTGACAGTGACAACTATGTGAGGTCAGTGAAAAGTTAACAACATCACATTAATGAAGCGACAGTGACAACTAAGTGAAGTCAGTGAAAAGCTAACAACATCACATTAATGAAGTGACAGTGACAACTAAGTGAAGTCAGTGAAAAGTTAACTACATCACATCAATGAAGTGACAGTGACAACTAAGTGAAATCAGTGAAAAGTTAACTACATCACATTAATGAAGTGACAGTGACAACTAAGTGAAGTCAATGAAAAGTTAACTACATTACATTAATGAAGTGACAGTGACAACTAAGTGAAGTCAGTGAAAAGTTAACTACATTACATTAATGAAGCGACAGTGACAACTAAGTGAAGTCAGTGAAAAGTTAACTACATTACATTAATGAAGAAGGATGGTCCGATCAGCTCCCCAGGATGTGCCACTTAAAACACGTAAAAGATTAAGAGAACGGTCACACTTTGCTTTTAAAAAAGAAATGTGCGAGGTCCAACACAGCTTTCTATCAAAGATCAACCCCAAAAATTTCGCCTTGTCTGCAAACGGAAGCATCCCTGGGCCTAGATGGAGAGAGGGCGGAGGGAAATACTTCCGGCGCCAGAAGTTGATGCAGACGGATTTCTCGGCGGAGAAATTAAAGCCGTTGGCGTTACTCCAGGCGTAGAGACGGTCGATACAGCCCTGGAGACGGCGTTCGAGTAGACAGGTCCGCCGTGAACTGCAATAAATAGCGAAATCGTCAACAAAAAGGGACGATGAAATGCCAGGTGGAATACAATCAACAATGGGGTTGATAGCAATTGCAAAAAGTGTGACACTGAGTACAGAGCCCTGCGGTACTCCGTTCTCTTGAATAAAACGACTAGATAAAACCGAGCCCACACGTACACGAAAGACGCGGTCTATCATGAACTCCCGAAGATATATGGGAATGATGATGATGATGATATGCGGTTTAAGGGCGCTAAACTGCTATGGTCATCAGCGCCCTTAAAGTGTATAAAAGATAAGGTCAAAATATAAAACAGGTAAAAGAACCGCATATTTAAAAACGGGACCCAAACCCGCGATGATCAAAAAGCTAAAACTAACAACATAACAATAACAAATATAACAATAACAATAATAACAATAACAACAATAACAATAAAAACAATAATAACAATAACAACAATAATAAGAACAAGACAAAGATCTGAAAAACAACACACTAAAAGCATAGGCAGTAAAGGATTAAAACGTGTCAGGAACTGTAGAATGCGAGGGACATGAGCGCCATATGTCCACTGGGGATAAGAGTTCCCATAAAAAACCGACAGGATAAAAGTACGAAGCTAACAGACGCCCAACGCATTAAATGCGCAGATTAAAATCACTGTCATGAATAAAACGTAAAACACATTCCACAGAATGCGTGTCGTCTGCCAAAACGTTGGCTAGGCCAACAGGCAGACCCACACGAGCACGCAATGCAGCTAAAACCTGACACCCTGTTAAAATGTGACGCACCGTTAAGGGCACGTCACACTGCCCACAGAGTGGTGCGGGGTCACCACTCAGCAAATACTTATGACTAAAAATGCAATGTCCGATACGAAGGCGTGTTAAAATTACCTCTTCCCGACGAGAAGCACGGGAAGAGGTAGCCCAGACTAACGGGAGAGGCTTAACCTCCCGCAACTTGTTCCCCCGGAGGGCCGTCCACTCATCGCTCCAAAGCGAGAGGATGCGGCGACGTAAAACAATAAACAAATCTGACGAGGGAACAACAGAGGTAAAACGTCTGGGTGATAAAATCGCCGACTTGGCAGCGACATCGGCAGACTCATTACCTGAGATGCCCACATGACCTGGAATCCACAAGAAGGAGACGCTGATGCCAGAGACATCAAGCGAGTGGAGCAGGTCATGAATGCGCTGTACGAGCGGGTGGTAACTGTACAGCGAGCTAATACTTTGAAGAGCACTCAGGGAGTCGGAACAAATAAAACAGTGCCGTAAGTCGTGCCGCTGAATATATAAAAGAGACTGATAAATGCTAAAAAGTTCGGCGGTAAAAATCGAACATTGCTCTGGTAAACGAAAGGTAAAACTATTTCCACCACAACAAAAGGCACATCCTACTCCAGCATCAGTCTTAGATCCATCAGTAAAGATAAAAGGCAAGTCCCCAAATTGCGACTGAAGTTCTAAAAACGCTGATCTAAAGACTGAAGAAGGGGTCTCATTCTTCGGCATTGACGATAACCCAAGGTGACAGAGAGCCTCAGCGCGCGACCATGGAGGAAAACGCGTTTCCCCCCTTGGAAGGGCCGGCGCTGGCGTAACGTCCAAATGCCGAAGTAGCAGTCGAAATCGAACCCCTGGAGGGAGCAATGCAGAGGAGCTAACTAAATATTGCCGGTCAAGTGAATCCTCGAAAAATGCCGCGAAAGACGGGTGGTCAGGCAAGCTTGAGAGTCGACAGGCATAGCTGCACAAGAGCATCTCACGCCTGGAGGACAGTGGAGGCTCTGCAGCTTCAGCATAAAGACTGGGCACGGGGCTAGTTGGAAAGGCCCCTGTAACGACTCTAAGACCACGATGATGAATGGCATTCAAACGACGTAACACAGATGGACGTGCCGACGAATAAACAAAACACCCGTAATCAAGTTTGGATCGGACCAAAGAGCGATAAAGGCGAAGAAGGACGGTCCGATCAGCTCCCCAGGATGTGCCACTTAAAACACGTAAAAGATTAAGAGAACGGTCCACTTTGCTTTTAAAAAGGAAACGTGCCTGGTCCAACACAACTTCCTATCAAAAATCAACCCCACAAATTTCGCCTCGTCCGCAAACGGAAGTATCCCTGGCCCAAGATGGAGAGAGGGCGGAGGGAAATACTTCCGGCGCCAGAAGTTGATGCAGACGGATTTCTCGGCGGAGAAATTAAAGCCGTTGGCGTTACTCCAGGCGTAGAGACGGTCGATATAGCTCTGGAGACGGCGTTCGAGTAGACAGGTCCGCCGTGAACTGCAATAAATAGCGAAATCGTCAACAAAAAGGGACGATGAAATGCCAGGTGGAATACAATCAACAATGGGGTTGATAGCAATCGCAAAAAGTGTGACACTGAGTACAGAGCCCTGCGGTACTCCGTTCTCTTGAATAAAACGACGAGATAAAACCGAGCCCACACGTACACGAAAGACGCGGTCCGTCATAAACTCCCGAAGAAATATGGGAAGACGACCGCGGATATTCCAATCGTGAAGGGTACGTAAAATGCCGCCCCTCCAACAAGTGTCATAAGCTTTCTCCAGGTCAAAAAATACAGCCACGGTTTGACACTTTCTCAGAAATCCATTCATAATATGCGTCGACAAGGACACCAGATGGTCGACGGTAGAGCGATAGCGACGAAACCCGCACTGAGCGTTCGCTAGAAGTTTCTGAGACTCAAGCCACCATGTCAACCGCCCGTTGATCATGCGCTCCATTACCTTACAAATGCAACTGGTGAGGGAGATAGGGCGGTAGCTGGAAGGTAGTTGGCGATCCTTCCCAGGCTTAAGTATAGGGACAATGGTGGCTTCGCGCCAAACGGAAGGAAAAATGCCGTCTTGCCAAATACGGTTATAGACCTGTAAGAGAAATAGTTTACTGTCGGCTGAAAGGTTCTTTAACATCAGGACATGAATGCCGTCCGGCCCGGGAGCGGAGTGCCGAGAGCAATGAAGAGCGTGCTCCAGCTCCCTCAATGTGAATAGTTCGTTATAGCATTCATCATTAGCAGACCGAAAAGTATATGATGCGGAATCCTGCCGGTCTTTAATAGAGCGAAAGCCGGCGGAATAATGGTCTGAACTGGAAACCGCCTCAAAGGCAGAACCCAGAGTGTTAGCGATGGCAGCCGGATCCACTATGGTGACATTAGAAACCTGAAGGCCAGAAACAGTACAATGTGACACTGTACCTGAGAAGCGACGAAGTTTATCCCAAACAACGGATGAAGGCGTAAAACGATTAAAAGACTCGACAAAACGAGCCCAAGATGCCTTCTTGCTATCCTGAATAATGCGACGAGCCCTGGCGCGCGATTGTTTAAAAGTCACCAAATTATCAAGTGTAGGGTGGCGCCGAAACACCCTAAGTGCAGTCCTACGGGCACGAACGGCGTCCCGACAATCCTCGTTCCACCACGGAACAGGTGGCCGCCGAGGTTGGGAGGATGAACGGGGTATTGCACGTTCGGCGGCTGAGAAAATAATAGACGTAAGGTGCTGCACTAGTTGATTAATGTCGGAGAAGGGCTGGTCGGCAAAATGCACGAGGCTGGAATACAAGCTCCAGTCGGCTTTTGCGAATATCCAGGTAGGTACTCTGGAATGCTGTACGTGGTGCGACAGAAGAGAAACGATGCAGGGGAAATGGTCGCTGGAGTAGGTGTCAGCGACGACGTTCCACTGTAGGCGACGTGCAAGCTGGATTGAGCAAAGGGCAAGGTCCAGGTGAGAGAAAGTACCAGAAGAATCAGAAATAAAAGTAGGTGCACCTGTATTGAGGATGGAAAGATTGAACTGATAAAAAATGTCGGAAAGAAGAGTTCCCCTCGCACAAGCCCTTGGCGAACCCCATAGTGGGTGATGGGCATTAAAATCTCCCAACAGAAGAAATGGTGTTGGGAGAGCGGACAGGAGAGCTCGAATGTCCGCGGGAGCGAGGGGAGACGATGGAGGTGAATATACAGAGCAAACAGAAAACAAAAAGCCGGGTAAGTGAAGGCGAACGGCAACAGCTTGCAAGTCGGATGTAAGTGTGACAGGTGTAAAATGAACGTCGTTACGCACTAAGAACATGACACCTCCATGAGCAGGAGTACCCTCCTCCGGTTCAAGGTCGTAGCGAACCGGAGTATATCCTCGGAGATCAAAAGGATCGTGAGGGCGAAGCTTAGTCTCCTGCAAACATACGACCATACGTGAATGGGAACGCAATAAAAGTTGCAGTTCCGCCCTATGCGATCGTACACCACGTACATTCCAGGTCAGGATAGCCATTAAGAAAAAGGGGATAAACTGCCTATTTAGAAGGGCGGCTTAAAATTACCTTTTGTTTAACCTTTGGGCTCGGGCTTTTTTTATGGAGTTGGTCAGACTCCATAGCTTCCTCGGAGGGAGGGCCCACGCGCTCAGTGCCAGAAACCGATTCAAGCGCCGTGAATCGGTTCTGGGTGGCGATGGGTGAGGTGTGCCGCAGAGCGCGGCTTGTCCCAGGACCTTCCTGGGACAGCGACCTCCGAGGAGGAGAAGGTGAACGTTTGTTACCGTGCGCACGCGGAGGGTCTTTCAAAAAATCTTCCCTACGTAGTTTCTGCTTGGGCTTCTTTTCAGCGGCTTGCGACTTCATTGACTTTGGACCAGGTTTATAAGGCTTGGTAACAGTAGCTTTAACAGACGGCCGGATGGTAGTGGCGGTTAATCCAGTCAAGGTCCAGGTCTGAGTTTCGGCATCTACTCGTGGTACTGGCGAGGCAACAACAGAACTAAATGTGCCAGATCGCAGGAGTGAAGGTTGGCGCGCATGGAAACGCCTCCGGGCTTCGGCGAAGGAGAGTTTCTCCTTTACCCGGATCTCCTGGATCGCCTTCTCGTCCAAATACCGCAGACAGTCGGCAAACGAAGCAGAATGTGACCCTTTACAATTAACGCAGACGGGGGCTGTTGAACAGGCACCTTCGTGTGAGGGCTGGCTACATGTTGCACAGATGTTAACGGCACTCTTACATGGGACTTGCGTATGCCCAAAACGTTGGCACTTAAAACAACGCAGAGGTCTAGGAATATAAGGCCTCACAGAAATACGTTCGTACCCTGCGGAGATGCTCGTGGGCAGATCGACGCCATCAAATGTTAGAAACAGGGTACGAGTGGGTACCAATACGCCGTCGCGTTTGGCCTGCACTCGATGCACATCAGTGACCTTTTGATCAGATAGATATTCTACGAGATCCTCGTCCGATATACCATCGAGGCTATGGGTGGTAACGACGCCCCGACAGGAGTTCAATGTGCGGTGCTTCTCAACACGGATGGGGTAACCGTGGAGAAGCGTAGCGCGCAACAAGGTCTTACTTTGCTGATCGGACTTAGTTTGTACCAATAAGGAACCATTCCGTAGACGAGTGCATGATTGAACCGCACCAGCAATAGCATCTATTCCCTTCTGAATTATAAAAGGGTTCACCTTCTCAAAGTTTTGTCCTTCTTCTGTTCTCGGAAATGACCAAGTAACAACCAGATGACGGCGGTGCTACTTCTGTTACAATAACTTTTCGGCGCTTGTTTGTATTAATGGAGGAAGGGTGCTCCATAGCGAGATAAATCCTCCACCATTGCAACCGTCTCCGACCTCGGGCTCTGACTTCTCGGGCGTTACCCCGGCTTGGGTGAGTGGCCTATCTATACCTATCTCACGCGAGGGTCACACCTCCCAGACATAGACAGAGGGACCCAATGGCCGTCGGAAGTCAGCAGCTCATGCAATGGCCCCCCGCGGGACTGCAGTTGAACAGCGGATACGAACACATACCCTACATGACAACCCCGGGTGGTGGGGATGACTCCATTACCCACTCACCCAGCTGCGCACGCGGTGCGCGGGTATCCGTCAGGCTGTGTCCACGGAAGATTAACATAAAAGGTTAAAAGAAACTAAAACTGTGTGGGCGTTTCGCACTCAAGGTAGGCCGGCGAAGAAGTAAAAGAGACGTGTAAATGAATGGGCGTGGGGCGAAATGTGCATAAACAGAAGAGAAGAAAGAAGCGATGGCAGGGGCGACGTGGAATGAAATACACAGAACGCACGAGAGCCTACCTTGAGTCCCCCAGGCACGAGAACGATCCCACCTCGACCGGACGGGGATGAAAGGGTGAAAATGACTATGGATGGCTCGGGTACCCCGGGTGCGCCTAACCCGTACTCACAAAAGGTGAGCCCCTGGGGGGAAAGAAGTGACAGTGACAACTAAGTTAAGTCAGTGAAAAGTTAACATCACATCAGTGAAGTGACAGTGACAACTAAGTGAAGTCAGTGAAAAGTTAACTACAACACATTAATGAAGCGACAGTGACAACGAAGTGAAGTCAGTGAAATGTTAATTACATCACATCAATGAAGTGACAGTGACAACTAAGTGAAGTCAGTAAAAAGTTAACAACATCACGTTAATGAAGTGACAGTGACAACTAAGTAAAGTCAGTGAAAAGTTAACTACAACACATTAATGAAGTGACAGTGACAACTAAGTGAAGTCAGTGAAAAGTTACAACTTCACATTAATGAAGCGACAGTGACAACTAAGTGAAGTCAGTTAAAAGTTAACAATATCACATTAATGAAGTGACAGTGACAACTAAGTGAAGTCAGTGAAAAGTTAACTACATCACATCAATGAAGTGACAGTGACAACTAAGTGA
This sequence comes from Deroplatys truncata, assembly GCA_030765065.1. NCBI lineage: Eukaryota > Metazoa > Arthropoda > Insecta > Mantodea > Mantidae > Deroplatys > Deroplatys truncata. The sequence continues at coordinate 4,213,599 of CM060984.1, forward strand.
AATCAGTGAAAAGTTAACTACATCACATTAATGAAGTGACAGTGACAACTAAGTGAAGTCAGTAAAAAGTTAACTACAACACATTAATGAAGAGACAGTGACAACTAAGTGAAGTCAGTGAAAAGCTAACAACATCACATTAAAGAAGCGACAGTGACAACTAAGTGAAGTCAATGAAAAGTTAACTACAACACATTAATGAAGCGACAGTAACAACTAAGTGAAGTCAATGAAAAGTTAACTACAACACATTAATTAAGCGACAGTGACAACTAAGTGAGGTCAATGAAAAGTTAACTACAACACATTAATGAAGCGACAGCGACAACTAAGTGAAGTCAGGGAAAAGTTAACAACGTCACATTAATGAAGCGACAGTGACAACTAAGTGCAGTCAATGAAAAGTTAACCACATTACATTAATGAAGCGACAGTGACAACTAAGTGAAGTTAATGAAAAGTTAGCTACATTACATTAATGAAGCGACAGGGACAACTAAGTGAAGTGGGTGAAAAGTTAACTACACTACATTAATGAAGCGACAGTGAAAACTAAGTGAAGTCAATGAAAAGTTAACAACATCACATTAATGAAGTGACACTGACAACTAAGTGAAGTCAGTGAAAAGTTAACTACATTACATTAATGAAGTGACAGTGAACCTAAGTGAAGTCAGTGAAAAGTTAACTACAAAACATTAATGAAAAGACAGTGACAACTAAGTGAAGTCAGTGAAAAGTTAACAACATCACATTAATGAAGCGACAGTGACAAATATGTGAAGTCAATGAAAAGTTAACTACAACACATTAATTATGCGACAGTGACAACTAAGTGAAGTCAATGAAACGTTAACTACAACACATTAATGAAGCGACAGTGACAACTAAGTAAAGTCAATGAAAAGTTAACTACAACACATTAATGAAGCGACAGTGACAACTAAGTGAAGTAAGTGAAAAGTTAACTACATCACATTAATGAACTAACAATGACAACTAAGTGAAATCAGTAAAAAGTTAGCTACATCACATCAAAATAAGTGACAGTGACAACTAAGTGAAGTCAGTGAAAAGTTAACATCACATCAATGAAGTGACAGTGACAACTAAGTGAAGTCAGTGAAAAGTTAACTACATCACATCAATAAAGTGACAGTGACAACTAAGTGAAGTCAGTGAAAAGTTAACAACATCACATCAAAGAAGTGACAGTGACAACTCAGAGAAGTCAGTGAAAAGTTAACTACATTACATTAATGAAGTGACAGTGACAACTAAGTGAAGTCAGTGAAAAGTTAACTACATCACATCAATGAAGTGACAGTGACAACTAAGTGAAGTCAGTAAAAATTTAACAACATCACATTAATGAAGTGACAGTGACAACTAAGTGAAGTCAGTAAAAAGTTAACTACAACACATTAATGAAGTGACAGTGACAACTAAGTGAAGTCAGTGAAAAGTTAACAACATCACATTAATGAAGCGACAGTAACAACTAAGTGAAGTCAGTGAAAAGTTAACAACATCACATTAATGAAGTGACAGTGACAACTAAGTGAAGTCAGTGAAAAGTTAACTACATCACATCCATGAAGTGACAGTGACAACTAAGTGAAATCAGTGAAAAGTTAACTACATCACATTAATGAAGTGACAGTGACAACTAAGTGAAGTCAATGAAAAGTTAACTACAACACATTAATGAAGTGACAGTGACAACTAAGTGAAGTCAGTGAAAAGTTAACAACAACACATTAATGAAGCGACAGTGACAACTAAGTGAAGTCAGTGAAAAGTTAACTACATTACATTAATGAAGCGACAGTGACAACTAAGTGAAGTCAGTGAAAAGTTAACTACATTATATTAATAAAGCGACAGTGACATTTAAGTGACGTCAATGAAAAGTTAACAACATCACATTAAAGAAGTGACAGTGACAACTAAGTGAAGTCAGTGAAGAGTTAACAACGTCACATTAATGAAGCGACAGTGACAACTAAGTGAAGTCAGTGAAAAGTTAACTACATCACATAAATGAAGTAACAGTGACAACTAAGTGAAGTCAGTGAAAAGTTAACAACGTCACATTAATGAAGCGAATGTGACAACTAAGTGAAGTCAATAGAAAGTTAATTCATAACATTAATGAAGCGACAGTGACAACTAAGTGAAGTCAGTGAAAAGTTAACTACAACAAATTAAAGAAGCGACAGTGACAACTAAGTAAAGTCAATGAAAGTTAACTACAACACATTAATGAAGCGACAGTGACAACTAAGTGAAGTCAATGAAAAGTTAACTACAACACATTAATGAAGCGACAGTGACAACTAAGTGAAGTCAGTGAGAAGTTAACTACATCACATTAATGAAGTAACGGGTGACAACTAAGTGAAGTCAGTGAAAAGTTAACAACATCACATTAATGAAGTGACAGTGACAACCAAGTGAAGTCAGTGAAAAGTTAACTACAACACATTAATGAAGTGACAGTAACAACTAAGTGAAGTCAGTGAAAAGTTAACTACAACACATCAATGAACTGACAGTGACAACTAAGTGAAGTCAGTGAAAAGTTAACTACAACACATTAATGAAGTGACAGTGACAACTAAGTGAAGTCAGTGAAAATTTAACTGCTTCACATTAATGAAGTGACAGTGACAACTAAGTGAAGTCAGTGAAAAGTTAACTACAATACATTAATGAAGTGACAGTGACAACTAAGTGAAGTCAGTGAAAAGATAACTACATTACATTAATGAAGTGACAGTGACAACTAAGTGAAGTCAGTGAAAAGTTAACATCACATAAATGAAGTGACAGTGACAACTAAGTGAAGTCAGTGAAACGTTAACTACATTACATTAATGAAGTGACAGTGACAACAAAGTGAAGTCAGTGAAAAGTTATCTACATTGCATTAATGAAGCGACAGTGACAACCAAGTGAAGTCAGTGAAAAGTTAACTACAACACATTAATGAAGTGACAGTGACAACTAACTGAAGTCAGTGAAAAGTTAACTACATTACATTAATGAAGTGACAGTGACAACTAAGTGAAGTCAGAGAAAAGTTAACTACATTACATTAATGAAGTGACAGTGACAGCTAAGTGAAGTCAGTGAAAAGTTAACTACATTACATTAATGAAGTGACAGTGACAACTAAGTGAAGTCAGTGAAAAGTTAACAACATCACATTAATGAAGTGACAGTAACAACTAAGTGAAGTCAGTGAAAAGTTAACTACAACACATCAATGAACTGACAGTGACAACTAAGTGAAGTCAGTGAAAAGTTAACTACAACACATTAATGAAGTGACAGTGACAACTAAGTGAAGTCAGTGAAAATTTAACTGCTTCACATTAATGAAGTGACAGTGACAACTAAGTGAAGTCAGTGAAAAGTTAACTACAATACATTAATGAAGTGACAGTGACAACTAAGTGAAGTCAGTGAAAAGATAACTACATTACATTAATGAAGTGACAGTGACAACTAAGTGAAGTCAGTGAAAAGTTAACATCACATAAATGAAGTGACAGTGACAACTAAGTGAAGTCAGTGAAACGTTAACTACATTACATTAATGAAGTGACACTGACAACAAAGTGAAGTCAGTGAAAAGTTAACTACATTGCATTAATGAAGCGACAGTGACAACTAAGTGAAGTCAGTGAAAAGTTAACTACATTATGTTAATGAAGCGACAGTGACAACTAAGTGAAGTCAATGAAAAGTTAACAACATCACATTAATGAAGTGACAGTGACAACTAAGTGAAGTCAGTGAAAAGTTAACTACATTACATTAATGAAGTGACAGTGACAACTAAGCGAAGTCAGTGAAAAGTTAACTACAACACATTAATGAAGTCACAGTGACAACTAAGTGAAGTCAGTGAAAAGTTAACATCACATTAATGAAGCGACAGTGACAACTAAGTGAAGTCAATGAAACGTTAACTACAACACATTAATGAAGCGACAGTGACAACTAAGTAAGTCAATGAAAAGTTAACTACAACACATTAATGAAGTGACAGTGACAACTAAGTGAAGTCAGTGAAAAGTTAACTACATCACATTAATGAAGTGGCAGTGACAACTAAGTGAAGTCAGTGAAAAGTTAATTACATTACATTAATGAAGTGACAGTGACAACTAAGTGAAGTCAATGAAAAGTTAACTACATTACATTAATGAAGAGACGTTGACAGCTAAGTGAAGTCAGTGAAAAGTTAACTACATCACATTAATGATGTGACAATGACAACTAAGTGAAGTCAATGAAAAGTTAACTACATTACATTAATGAAGTGACAGTGACAACTAAGTGAACTCAGTGAAAAGTTAACTACATTACAATTATGAAGTGACAGTGACAACTAAGTGAACTCAGTGAAAAGTTAACTACATTACATTAATGAAGTGACAGTGACAACTAAGTGAAGTCAGTGAAAAGTTAACTACATTACATTAATAAAGTGACAGTGACAACTAAGTGAAGTCAGTGAAAAGTTAACTACATTAGATTAATGAAGTGACAGTGACAACTAAGTGAAGTCAGTGAAAAGTTAACTACATCACATTAATGAAGTGACAGTGACAACTAAGTGAAGTCAGTGAAAAGTTAACTACATTACATTAATGAAGTGACAGTGACAACCAAGTGAAGTCAGTGAAAAGTTAACTACATCACATTAATGAAGTGACAGTGACAACTAAGTGAAGTCAGTGAAAAGATAACTACATTACATTAATGAAGCGACAGTGACAATAACTGAAGTCAGTGGAAAGTTGACTACATTACATTAATGAAGTGACAGTGACAACTAAGTGAAGTCAGTGAAAAGCTAACTACATTACATTAATGAAGTGACAGTGACAACTAAGTGAAGTCAATGAAAGGTTAACTTCATTACATTAATGAAGTGACAGTGACAACTAAGTGAAGTCAGTGAAAAGTTAACTACATCACATTAATGAAGCGACAGTGACAACTAAGTGAAGTCAGTGAAAAGTTACCAACATCACATTAATGAGGTGACAGTGACAACTAAGTGAAGTCAGTGAAAAGTTAACTACATTACATTAATGAAGTGACAGTGACGACTAAGTGAAGTCAGTGAAAAGTTAACTACATCATATTAATGAAGCGACAGTGACAACTAAGTGAAGTCAGTGAAAAGTTAACTACATTACATTAATGAAGCGACAGTGACAACTAAGTGAAGTCAGTGAAAAGCTGACAACATCACATTAATGAAGTGACAGTGACAACTAAGTGAAGTCAGTGAAAAGTTAACAACATCACATCAAAGAAGTGACAGTGACAACTAAGCGAAGTCAGTGAAAAGTTAACTACAACACATCAATGAAGTGACAGTGACAACCAAGTGAAGTCAGTGAAAAGTTAACTACATCACATCAATGAAGTGACAGTGGCAACTAAGTGCAGTCAATGAAAAGTTAACAACATCACATTAATGAAGCGACAGTGACAAGTAAGTGAAGTCAATGAAAAGTTAACTACAACACATTAATGAAGCGACAGTGACAACTAAGTGATGTTGATGATATGCGGTTTAAGGGCGCTAAACTGCTATGGTCATTAGCGCCCTTACAATGTATAAAAGATAGGGTCAAAATATAAAACAGGTAAAAGAACCGCATATTTAAAAACGGGACACAAACCCGCAATGTTCAAAAAGCTAAAACTAACAATAATATAACAATAACAAATATAACAATAACAACAATAATAACAATAACAACAATAACAACAATAACAACAATAATAACAATAACAACAATAACAATAACAACAATAACGACTAAAATAACAATAACAACAATAAGAACAATACAAATTCTGAAAAAACCAACACACTAAAAGCATAGGCAGTAAAGAATTAAAACGTGTCAGAAACTGTAGAATGCGAGGGACATGAGCGCCATATGTCCACTGGGGATAAGAGTTCCTATAAAAACAGACAGGATAAAAGTACGAAGCTAACAGACGCCCAACGCATTAAATGCGCAGATTAAAATCACTGTCGTGAATAAAACGTAAAACACATTCCACAGCATGCGTGTCGTCTGCCAAAACGTTGGCTAGGCCAACAGGCAGATACTAGATAAAACCGAGCCCACACGTACACGAAAGACGCGGTCCGTCATGAACTCCCGAAGAAATATGGGAAGACGACCGCGGATATTCCATGCATGAAGTGTACGTAAAATGCCGCCCCTCCAACAAGTGTCATAAGCTTTCTCCAGGTCAAAAAACACAGCCACGGTTTGACACTTTCTCAGAAACCCATTCATAACATGCGTCGACAGGGACACCAGATGGTCGACGGCAGAGCGATAGCGACCAAATCCGCACTGAGCGTTCGCTAAAAGTTTCTGAGACTCAAGCCACCATGTCAACCGCCCGTTGATCATGCGCTCCATCACCTTGCAAATGCAACTGGTGAGGGAGATAGGGCGGTAGCTGGAAGGTAGTTGGCGATCCTTCCCAGGCTTAAAATAGGGACAATGGTGGCTTCGCGCCAAACGGAAGGAAAAATGCCGTCTTGCCAAATACGGTTATAGACCAGTAGGAGAAAGAGTTTACTGTCGGCTGAAAGGTGCTTTAACATCAGGACATGAATGCCGTCCGGCCCAGGAGCGGAGTGCCGAGAGCAATGAAGAGCGTGCTCCAGCTCCCTCATTGTGAATAGTTCGTTATAGCATTCATCATTAGCAGACCGAAAAGTATATGATGCGGAATCCAGCCGGTCTTTAATAGAGCTAAAGTCGGCGGAATAATGGTCTGAACTGAAAACCGCCTTAAAGGCAGCACCCAGAATGTTAGCGATGGCAGCCGGATCCACTATGGTGGCATTAGAAACCTGAAGGCCAGAAACAGTACAATGTGACACTTTACCTGAGAAGCGACGAAGTTTATCCCAAACAACGGATGACGGCGTAAAACGATTAAAAGACTCGACAAAACGAGCCCAAGATGCCTTCTTGCTATCCTGAATAATGCGACGAGCCCTGGCGCGCGATTGTTTAAAAGTCACCAAATTATCAAGTGTAGGGTGGCGCCGAAACACCCTAAGTGCAGTCCTACGGGCACGAACGGCGTCCCGACAATCCTCGTTCCACCACGGAACAGGTGGCCGCCGAGGTTGGGAGGATGAACGGGGTATTGCACGTTCGGCGGCTGAGAAAATAATAGACGTAAGGTGCTGCACTAGTTGATTAATGTCGGAGAAGGGCTGGTCGGCAAAATGCACGAGGCTGGAATACAAGCTCCAGTCGGCTTTTGCGAATATCCAGGTAGGTACTCTGGAATGCTGTACGTGGTGCGACAGAAGAGAAACGATGCAGGGGAAATGGTCGCTGGAGTAGGTGTCAGCGACGACGTTCCACTGTAGGCGACGTGCAAGCTGGATTGAGCAAAGGGCAAGGTCCAGGTGAGAGAAAGTACCAGAAGAATCAGAAATAAAAGTAGGTGCACCTGTATTGAGGATGGAAAGATTGAACTGATAAAAAATGTCGGAAAGAAGAGTTCCCCTCGCACAAGCCCTTGGCGAACCCCATAGTGGGTGATGGGCATTAAAATCTCCCAACAGAAGAAATGGTGTTGGGAGAGCGGACAGGAGAGCTCGAATGTCCGCGGGAGCGAGGGGAGACGATGGAGGTGAATATACAGAGCAAACAGAAAACAAAAAGCCGGGTAAGTGAAGGCGAACGGCAACAGCTTGCAAGTCGGATGTAAGTGTGACAGGTGTAAAATGAACGTCGTTACGCACTAAGAACATGACACCTCCATGAGCAGGAGTACCCTCCTCCGGTTCAAGGTCGTAGCGAACCGGAGTATATCCTCGGAGATCAAAAGGATCGTGAGGGCGAAGCTTAGTCTCCTGCAAACATACGACCATACGTGAATGGGAACGCAATAAAAGTTGCAGTTCCGCCCTATGCGATCGTACACCACGTACATTCCAGGTCAGGATAGCCATTAAGAAAAAGGGGATAAACTGCCTATTTAGAAGGGCGGCTTAAAATTACCTTTTGTTTAACCTTTGGGCTCGGGCTTTTTTTATGGAGTTGGTCAGACTCCATAGCTTCCTCGGAGGGAGGGCCCACGCGCTCAGTGCCAGAAACCGATTCAAGCGCCGTGAATCGGTTCTGGGTGGCGATGGGTGAGGTGTGCCGCAGAGCGCGGCTTGTCCCAGGACCTTCCTGGGACAGCGACCTCCGAGGAGGAGAAGGTGAACGTTTGTTACCGTGCGCACGCGGAGGGTCTTTCAAAAAATCTTCCCTACGTAGTTTCTGCTTGGGCTTCTTTTCAGCGGCTTGCGACTTCATTGACTTTGGACCAGGTTTATAAGGCTTGGTAACAGTAGCTTTAACAGACGGCCGGATGGTAGTGGCGGTTAATCCAGTCAAGGTCCAGGTCTGAGTTTCGGCATCTACTCGTGGTACTGGCGAGGCAACAACAGAACTAAATGTGCCAGATCGCAGGAGTGAAGGTTGGCGCGCATGGAAACGCCTCCGGGCTTCGGCGAAGGAGAGTTTCTCCTTTACCCGGATCTCCTGGATCGCCTTCTCGTCCAAATACCGCAGACAGTCGGCAAACGAAGCAGAATGTGACCCTTTACAATTAACGCAGACGGGGGCTGTTGAACAGGCACCTTCGTGTGAGAGCTGGCTACATGTTGCACAGATGTTAACGGCACTCTTACATGGGACTTGCGTATGCCCAAAACGTTGGCACTTAAAACAACGCAGAGGTCTAGGAATATAAGGCCTCACAGAAATACGTTCGTACCCTGCGGAGATGCTCGTGGGCAGATCGACGCCATCAAATGTTAGAAACAGGGTACGAGTGGGTACCAATACGCCGTCGCGTTTGGCCTGCACTCGATGAAACGCTGTCACCTTCTGGTCTGCAAGATATTCCACCAGGTCCTCGTCCGATATGCCATCGAGGCTATGCGTGGTGACAACGCCTCGACAAGTATTCAAGGTGCGGTGCTTCTCAACACGGATAGGATAACCGTGGCGCTCAACAAGGACTTACTTTGTGCCTCGGATTTACTTTGCACTAACAACGAACCATTACGAAGCCGAGTGCAGGAAAGAACCGGACCAGCAATTGAGTCAATGCCCTTCTGGATGATAAAAGGGTTCACCTTCTCGAATGATTGTCCTTCCTCTGTACGGGTAATCACTAAGTAACAACCAGCTGTTGGCGGTGCTACTTCTGTTACTAAAACTTTTCGGCGCTTGTTGTTTATAATGGAGAAAGGGTGCTCCATAGCGAAAAAAATCCTCCACCATTGCAACCGTCTCCGACCTCGGGCTCTGACTTCTCGGGCGTTACCCCGGCTTGGGTGAGTGGCCTATCTATACCAGACTCACCCCAGGGTCGCACCTCCCAGAAAATAGACAGAGGGACCCAATCGCCGTCAGAAGTCAGCAGCTCATGCAATGCCCCCCCCCGCGGGACTGCAGTTGAACAGCGGATACGAACACAAACCCTACATGACGACCCCGGGTGGTGGGGATGACGCCATTACCCACTCACCCAGCTGCGCACGCGGTGCGCGGGTATCCGTCAGGCTGTGTCCACGGAGGATTAAAATAAAAGGATAAAAGAAACTAAAACAGTGTGGGCGTTTCGCACGCAAGGTACGCCGGCGGGGAAGAAAAAGAGATATGCGAATGTCGTGGTGCGAAATGGTCAGAAAGTGATAAAGGAAGAAAGAAACGATGGTGAGGTGCGGTATGGATGGAATGCAAAGAACGCACGAGAGCCTACCTTGTGCCCACCGGTCACTTGAAGAACCCACCTCGACCGGATGGGGGTGAGGGGATGAATATGGCGATGATTGGTTTGGGAACCCCGGGTTCGCCAAAAACCCGTACTCACATAAGGTGAGCCCCTGAGGGGCGAACCGAAGATGGACAAACTTTTGAGAAGGTGAACCCTTTCATCATTCAAAAGGGCATTGATGCTATTGCTGGTGCGGTTCAGTCCTGCACTCGTCTAAGGAATAGTTCCTTATTAGCCCAAACGAAATCCGATCAGCAAAGTCAGACCTTGTTGCGCGCTACACTTCTCCACGGCTATCCCATCCGTGTGGAGAAGCACCGCACATTGAATTCCTGTCGAGGCGTCATTACCACCCATAGCCTCGATGGTATATCGGACGAGGACCTGATAGAATCTCTTGCAGACCAGAAGGTGACAGCGTTCCATCGAGTGCAGGCCAAACGCGACGGTGTATTGATACCCACTCGTACCCTGTTTCTAAAATTTGATGGCGTCGATCTGCCCACGAGCATTTCCGCAGGGTACGAACGGATTTCTGTGAGGCCTTATATTCCTAGACCTCTGCGTTGTTTTAAATGCCAACGTTTTGGGCATACGCAAGTCTCATGCAAGAGTGCCATGAACATCTGTGCAACATGTAGCCAGCCCTCACACGAAGGTACCTGTTCAACAGCCCCCGTCTGCGTTAATTGTAAAGGGTCACATTCTGCTTCGTTTGCCGACTGTCCGCGGTACTTGGACGAGAAGGCGATCCAGGAGATCCGGGGAAAGGAAAAACTCTCCTTCGCTGAAGCCCGGAGGCGTTACCATATGCGCCAACCTTCACTCCTGCGATCTGGCACATTTAGTTCTGTTGTTGCCTCGCCAGTACCACGAGTAGATGCCGAAACTCAGACCTGGACCATGACTGGATTAACCGCCACTACCATCCGGCCGTCCATTAAAGCAACTGTTACCAAGCCCTATAAACCTGGTCCAAAGTCAATGAAGTCGCAAGCCGCTGAAAAGAAGCCCAAGCAGAAACTTCGTAGGGAAGATTTTTTGAAAGACCCTCCGCGTGCGCCCGGTAACAAAAGTTCACCTTCTCCTCCTCGGAGGTCGCTGTCCCAGGAAGGTCCTGGGACAAGCCGCGCTCAGCGGCACCCCTCACCCATCGCCACCCAGAACCGATTCACGGCGCTTGAATCGGTTTCTGGCACTGAGCGCGTGGGCCCTCCCTCCGAGGAAGCTATGGAGTCTGACCAACTCCATACCAAAAGCCCGAGCCCCAAGGTTAAACAAAAGGTATTTTTAAGCCGCCCTTCTAAGTAGATAGTTTATCCATTTTTTCTTAATGGCTATCCTGACCTGGAATGTACGTGGTGTACGATCGCATAGGGCGGAACTGCCACTTTTATTGCGGTCCCATTCGCCTATGGTCGTGTGTTTGCAGGAGACTAAGCTTCGCCCTCACGATCCTTTTGATCTCCGAGGATATACTCCAGTTCGCTACGACCTTGAACTGGAGGAGGGTACTCCTGCTCATGGAGGTGTCATGTTGTTAGTGCGTAACGACGTTCATTTTAAACCCGTCACACTTACATCCGACTTGCAAGCTGTTGCCGTTCGCCTTCACTTACCCGGCTTTTTGTTTTCTGTTTGCTCTGTGTATTCACCTCCATCGTCTCCCCTCGCTCCCGCGGACATTCGAGCTCTCCTGTCCGCTCTCCCAACACCATTTCTTCTGTTGGGAGATTTTAATGCCCATCACCCACTGTGGGGTTCGCCAAGGGCTTGTGCGAGAGGAACTCTTCTATCCGACATTTTTTATCAGTTCAATTTTTCCATCCTCAATACAGGTGCACCTACTTTTATTTCAGATTCTTCTGGTACATTCTCTCACCTGGACCTTGCCATTTGCTCACTCCAGCTTGCACGTCGTCTTCAGTGGAACGTCGTCGCTGACACCTACTCCAGCGACCATTACCCCTGCATCGTTTCTCTTCTGTCGCACCACGTACAGCATTCCAGAGTACCTACCTGGATATTCGCAAAAGCCGACTGGAGCTTGTATTCCAGCCTCGTGCATTTTGACGACCAGCCCTTCTCCGACATTAACCAACAAGTGCAGCACCTTACGTCTATTATTTTCTCTGCCGCCGAACGCGCAATACCCCGTTCATCCTCCCAACCTCGGCGGCCACCTGTTCCGTGGTGGTACGAGGATTGTCGGGACGCCGTTCGTGCCCGTAGGACTGCACTTAGGGTGTTTCGGCGACACCCTACACTTGCTAATTTGGTGACTTTTAAACAATGGCGCGCCAGGTCTCGTCGCATTATTCAGGATAGCAAGAAGGCATCTTGGACTCGTTTTGTCAAGCCTTTTAATCGTTTCACGCCTTCATCCGTTGTTTGGGATAAACTTCGTCGCTTCTCAGGTAAAGTGTCACATTGTACTGTTTCTGGCCTTCAGGTTTCTAATGCCACCACAGTGGATCCGGCTGCCATTGCTAACACTCTGGGTGCTGCCTTTGAGGCGGTTTCCAGTTCAGACCATTATTCCGCCGGCTTTCGCTCTATTAAAGACCGGCTGGATTCCGCATCATATACTTTTCGGTCTGCTAATGATGAATGCTATAACGAACTATTCACAATGAGGGAGCTGGAGCACGCTCTTCATTGCTCTCGGCACTCCGCTCCTGGGCCGGACGGCATTCATGTCCTGATGTTAAAGAACCTTTCAGCCGACAGTAAACTATTTCTCTTACAGGTCTATAACCGTATTTGGCAAGACGGCATTTTTCCTTCCGTTTGGCGCGAAGCCACCATTGTCCCTATACTTAAGCCTGGGAAGGATCGCCAACTACCTTCCAGCTACCGCCCTATCTCCCTCACCAGTTGCCTTTGCAAGGTGATGGAGCGCATGATCAACGGGCGGTTGACATGGTGGCTTGAGTGTCAGAAACTTTTAGCGAACGCTCAGTGCGGGTTTCGTCGCTATCGCTCTACCGTCGACCATCTGGTGTCCTTGTCGACGCATATTATGAATGGATTTCTGAGAAAGTGTCAAACCGTTACTGTATTTTTTGACCTGGAGAAAGCTTATGACACTTATTGGAGGGGCGGCATTTTACGTACACTTCACGATTGGAATATCCGCGGTCGTCTTCCCATATTTCTTCGGGAGTTTATGACCGACCGCGTCTTTCGTGTACGTGTGGGCTCGGTTTTATCTCGTCGTTTTATTCAAGAGAACGGAGTACCGCAGGGCTCTGTACTCAGTGTCACACTTTTTGCGATTGCTATCAACCCCATTGTTGATTGTATTCCACCTGGCATTTCATCGTCCCTTTTTGTTGACGATTTCGCTATTTATTGCAGTTCACGGCGGACCTGTCTACTCGAACGCCGTCTCCAGAGCTGTATCGACCGTCTCTACGCCTGGAGTAACGCCAACGGCTTTAATTTCTCCGCCGAGAAATCCGTCTGCATCAAGTTCTGGCGCCGTAAGTATTTCCCTCCGCCCTCTCTCCATCTTGGGCCAGGGATACTTCCGTTTGCAGACGAGGCAAAATTTTTGGGGTTGATTTTTGATAGGAAGTTGTGTTGGACCTCGCACGTTTCCTTTTTAAAAGCAAAGTGTGACCGTTCTCTTAATCTTTTACGTGTTTTAAGTGGCACATCCTGGGGAGCTGATCGGACCGTCCTTCTTCGCCTTTATCGCTCTTTGGTCCGATCCAAGCTTGATTACGGGTGTATTGTTTATTCGTCGGCACGTCCATCTGTGTTACGTCGATTGAATGCCATTCACCATCGTGGCATAAGAGTCGCTACAGGGGCCTTTCCAACTAGCTTTGTACGCAGTTTGTACGCAGAAGCTGCAGAGCCTCCGCTGTCCTTCCGACGTGAGATGCTTTTGTGCAGCTATGCTTGTCGGCTCTCAAGCTTGCCTAACCACTCGTCCTTCGATGTATTTTACGAGGATTCGCTTGATCGCCATTATTTCGTTAGCAACTCTGCATTGCTCCCTCCAGGGGTTCGATTTCGACTGCTACTTCGGCATTTGGACGTTACGCCAGCGCCGTCCCTTACCCGAGGGGAAACGCGTTTTCCTCCATGGTCGCGCGCTGAGGCCCACATCCACCTTGGGCTAACGTCGATGCCGAAAAATGCGACCACTGCTTCTATTTTTAGATCCGCCTTTTTAGAACTACAGGCGCAGTTCGAGGAATCTCATTTTATATATACTGATGGGTCTAAGACTGATGTTGGAGTAGGATGTGCCTTTGTTTTTGGTGTACAGAGTTTTAATTTTCGTTTACCTGGACAATGTTCAATTTTTACCGCCGAACTTTTTAGCATTTATCAATCTGTTTTATACATTCAGCGGCACGACTTACAGCACTGTTTTATTTGTACGGACTCTCTGAGTGCCCATCAGACTATTCATGCGCTGTACCATTACCACCCACTCGTACAGCGCATACATGACCTGCTCCATTCGCTTGGTGTCTCCGGCATCAGCGTGTCCTTCATGTGGATTCCAGGTCATATAGGCATCTCAGGTAATGAGTCTGCCGACGCCGCTGCGAAATCGGCGATTTTATTACCCAGATTTTTTACTTCTGTTGTTCCCTCGTCAGATTCGTGTGTTATTTTACGTCGCCGCATCCTCTCGCGCTGGCGCGATGAGTGGACGGCCCTCCGGGGGAACAAGTTGCGGGAGGTTAAGCCTCTCCCGTTGATATGGGGTACCTCTTCTCGTTCTTGTCGTCGGGAAGAGGTAATTTTAGCTCGTCTACGGATTGGACATTGTGTTTTTAGTCATAGGTATTTGCTCAATGGTGACCCAGCACCACTCTGTGGGCAGTGTGACGTGCCCTTAACGGTGCGTCACATTTTAACAGAGTGTCAGGTTTTAGCTGCATTGCGTGCTCGTGTGAGTCTGCCTGTTGGCCTAGCCAACGTTTTGGCAGACGACACGCGTGCTGTAGACTGTGTTTTACATTTTATTCATGACAGTGATTTTAATCTGCGCATTTAATGCGTTGGGCGTCTGTTAGCTTAGTACTTTTATTCTGTCTGTTTTTATGGGAACTCTTATCCCCAGTGGACATATGGCGCTCATGTCCCTCGCATTCTACAGTTCCTGACACTTTTTAATCTTTTATTGCCTATGCTTTTAGTGTGTTGGTTTTTCAGATGTTTGTATTGATCTTATTGTTGTTATTGTTATTATTGTTGTTATTTTTATTATTGTTGTATTGTTATTATTGTTGTTATTGTTACTATTGTTATTGTTATATTATTGTTAGTTTTACCTTTTTGAACATCGCGGGTTTGTGTCCCGTTTTTTAAATATGCGGTTCTTTTACCTGTTTTATATTTTGACCTTATCTTTTATACATTGTAAGGGCGCTGATGACAATAGCAGTTTAGCGCCCTTAAACCGCATATCATCATCATCATCAACGGGAAAGGCTTAACCTCCCGCAACTTGTTCCCCCGGAGGGCCGTCCACTCATCGCGCCAGCGCGAGAGGATGCGGCGACGTAAAATAACACACGAATCTGACGAGGGAACAACAGAGGTAAAAAATCTGGGTAATAAAATCGCCGACTCGTCGGCAGACTCGTTCCCTGAGATGCCCACATGACCTGGAATCCACATAAAAGAGACGCTGATGCCAGACGCACCAAGCGAATGGAGCAGGTCATGTATGCGCTGTACGAGGGGGTGGTAAGTGTACAGTGCGCGAATACTTTGAAGAGCACTCAGGGAGTCTGAACAAATAAAACAGAGTCGTAGGTCGTACCGCTGGTAGTATAAAAGTGACTGATAAATACTAAAAATTTCGGCGGTAAAAATCGAACATTGCCCGGGTAAACGAAATGTAAAACTACGATTATCATCAAGAAAAGGCACACCCTACTCCAACATCAGTCTTAGACCCATCAGTATATATAAAACGAAAGTCCCCGAACTGCGACCGAAGTTCTAAAAAGGCCGATCTAAGAACTGAAGAAGGGGTCGCATTTTTCGACATAGACGTCAACCCAAGGTCACACTGGCTCTCAGCGCGCAACCATGGAGGAAAAAGCGTTTCCCCCTGGGAAGGGCCGGCGCTGGCGTAAAGTCCAAATGCCGAAGAAGCTTTCGAAAGAGAACCCCTGGAGGTAGCAATGCAGAGGAGCCAACGAAATATTGTCGATCAAGCGAATCCTCGTAAAATAAATCGAAGGACGGGTGGTTAGGCAAGCTTGAGAGTCGACAAGCATAGCTGCACAAAAGCATCTCACGCCGGAAGGACAGCGGAGGCTCTGCAGCTTCTGCGTACAGACTGAATACAGGGCTAGTTGGAAAGGCCCCTGTAGCGACTCTTATGCCACGATGGTGAACGGCATTCAATCGACGTAACACAGATAGACGTGCCGACGAATAAACAATACACCCATAATCAAGCTTGGATCGGACCAAAGACCAATAAAGGCGAAGAAGGACGTTCCGATCAGCTCCCCAGGATGTGCCACTTAAAACACGTAAAATATTAAGAGAACGGTCACACTTTGCTTTTAAAAAGGAAATGTTCGAGGTCCAACACAACTTCCTATCAAAAATCAACCCCAAAAATTTCGCCTCGTCTGCAAACGGAAGCATCTCCGGCCCAAGATGGAGAGAGGGTGGAGGGAAATATTTCCGGCGCCAGAAGTTGATGCAGACGGATTTCTCGGCGGAGAAATTATTACTCCAGGAGTAGAGATGGTCGCTACAGCTATGTAGACGGCGTTCGAGTAGACAGGTCCGTCGTGAACTGCAATAAATGGCAAAATCATCAACAAAAAGGGACGATGAAATGCCAGGTGGAATACAATCAACAATGGGGTTGATAGCAATCGCAAAAAGTGTGACACTGAGTACAGAGCCCTGCGGTACTCCGTTCTCTTGAATAAAACGACGAGATAAAACCGAGCCCACACGTACAGGAAAAACGCGGTGCGTCATGAAATACCGAAGAAATATGGGAAGACGACCGCGGATATTCCATGCGTGAAGTGTACGTAAAATGCCGCCCCTCCAACAAGTTTCATAAGCTTTCTCCAGGTCAAAAAACACAGCCACTTTTTGACACTTTCTCAGAAATCCATTCATAATATGCGTCGACAACGACACCAGATGGTCGACGGTAGAGCGATAGCGACGAAACCCGCACTGAGCTGATGTGATGATGATGATGATATGCGGTTTAAGGGCGCTAAACTGCTGCGGTCATCAGCGCCCTTACAATGTGTAAAATATAAGGTCAAAATATAAAAGACAGGTAAAAAACCGCATAATTAAAAAACGGGACACAAACCCGCGATGTCAAAAAAGTTAAAAATAACAATAGAATAACAATAACAATAATAACAATAAAAACAATAACTATAATAACAATAACAACAATAACAATAAATATATCTGAAAAACTAACACACTAAAATCATGGTCACTAAAAGAATAAAACGTGTCAAGAACTGTAGAATGCAAGGAACATGAGCGCCTTATGTCAGGGGAGAAGGGCCCCATTAAGACTAACCATATAAAATCAAACAGCTAAAAGGCGCTCAGCGCATCAAATGCGACGGCTAAACCCAATGTCAGTGATAAAACGTAAAAGACATTCTACAGCAGGCGCGTCGTCTGCCAACACGTTGGTAGGCCAACAGGCAGACCCACGCGAACGCGCAGTGGAGCTAAAACTTGACACTCGGTTAAAATGTGACGGACCGTTAAGGGCACGTCACACTGACCACACAGAGGTGCGGTATCACCACTTAACAGGTATCTATGACTAAAAAGGCAATGTCCGATACGAAGGCGTGTTAAAAGTACCTCTTCCCGACGAGAAGCACGGGAAGAGGTAGCCCAGACTAGCGGAAGAGGTTTAACCTCCCGCAACTTGTTCCCCCGGAGGGCCGTCCACTCATCGCGCCAGCGCGAGAGGATGCGGCGACGTAAAATAACACACGAATCTGACGAGGGAACAACAGAAGTAAAAAATCTGGGTAATAAAATCGCCGATTTCGCAGCGGCGTCGTCCGACTTATTCCCTGAGATACCCAAATGACCTGGAATCCACATAAAAGAGACGCTGATGCCAGAGGCACCTAGCGAATGGAGCAGGTCATGAATGCGCTGTACGAGGGGGTGGTAAGAGTACAGGGCGTTAATACTCTGAAGGGCACTCAGAGAGTCCGAACAAACAACACAACGCCGTAAGACATGCCGCTGAATGTATAAAACACATTGATAGATACTAAAACGTTCGGCGGTATAAATCGAACATTGCCCGGGTAAACGAAAAGTAAAACTATGCGCACCTAAAACAAAGGCACATCCTACTCCAACATAATTCTTAGACCCATTAGTATAAATAAAATGACAGTCTCCGAATGCTGCCTGAAGTTCTAAAAATGCGGATCTAAGGACTGAAGCATGGGTCTCATTCTTCGGCATCGACGTTAGCCCAAGGCGGATGTGGGCCTCAGCGCGCGAACATGGAGGAAAGCGCGTTTCCCCTTGGGTAAGGGCCGGCGCTCGCGTAACGTCCAAATGCCGAAGTAGCAGTCGAAATCGAACCCCTGGAGGGAGCAATGCAGAGGAGCTAACGAAATATTGGCGATCAAGCGAATCCTCGTAAAATACATCGAAGGACGGGTGGTTAGGCAAGCTTGAGAGTCGACAAGCATAGCTGCACAAAAGCATCTCACGCCGGAAGGACAGCGGAGGCTCTGCAGCTTCTGCGTACAGACTGCGTACAGGGCAACACAACTTCCTGTCAAAAATCAACCCCAAAAATTACGCCTCGTCTGCAAACGGAAGTATCCCAGGCCCAAGATGGAGAGAGGGCGGAGGGAAATACTTCCGGCGCCAGACGTTGATGCAGACGGATTTCTCGGCGGAGAAATTAAAGCCGTTGGCGTTACTCCAGGCGTAGAGACGGTCGATACAGCTCTGGAGACGGCGTTCGAGTAAACAGGTCCGCCGTGAACTACAATAAATAGCGAAATCGTCAACAAAAAGGGACGATGAAATGCCAGGTGGAATACAATCAACAATGGGGTTGATAGCAATCGCAAAAAGTGTGACACTGAGTACAGAGCCCTGCGGTACTCCGTTCTCTTGAATAAAACGACGAAATAAAACCGAGCCCACACGTACAAGAAAGACGCGGTCCGTCATAAACTCCCGAAGAAATATGGGAAGACGACCGCGGATATTCCAATCGTGAAGTGTACGTAAAATGCCGCCCCTCCAACAAGTGTCATAAGCTTTCTCCAGGTCAAAAAATACTGCCACGGTTTGACACTTTCTCAGAAATCCATTCATAATATGCGTCGACAAGGACACCAGATGGTCGACGGTAGAGCGATAGCGACGAAACCCGCATTGAGCGTTCGCTAGAAGTTTCTGAGACTCAAGCCACCATGTCAACCGCCCGTTGATCATGCGCTCCATCACCTTGCATATGCAACTGGTGAGGGAGATAGGGCGGTAGCTGGAAGGCAGTTGGCGATCCTTCCCAGGCTTGAGAATAGGGACAATGGTGGCTTCGCGCCAAACGGAAGGAAAAATGCCGTTTTGCCAAATACGGTTATAGACCTGTAAGAGAAATAGTTTACTGTCGGCTGAAAGGTTCTTTAACATCAGGACATGAATGCCGTCCGGCCCAGGAGCGGAGTGCCGAGAGCAATGAAGAGCGTGCTCCAGCTCCCTCATTGTGAATAGTTCGTTATAGCATTCATCATTAGCAGACCGAAAAGTATATGATGCGGAATCCAGCCGGTCTTTAATAGAGCTAAAGTCGGCGGAATAATGGTCTGAACTGAAAACCGCCTTAAAGGCAGCACCCAGAATGTTAGCGATGGCAGCCGGATCCACTATGGTGGCATTAGAAACCTGAAGGCCAGAAACAGTACAATGTGACACTTTACCTGAGAAGCGACGAAGTTTATCCCAAACAACGGATGAAGGCGTAAAACGATTAAAAGACTCGACAAAACGAGCCCAAGATGCCTTCTTGCTATCCTGAATAATGCGACGAGCCCTGGCGCGCGATTGTTTAAAAGTCACCAAATTATCATGTGTAGGGTGTCGCCGAAACACCCTAAGTGCAGTCCTACGGGCACGAACGGCGTCCCGACAATCCTCGTTCCACCACGGAACAGGTGGCCGCCGAGGTTGGGAGGATGAACGGGGTATTGCACGTTCGGCGGCAGAGAAAATAATAGACGTAAGGTGCTGCACTAGTTGGTTAATGTCGGAGAAGGGCTGGTCGTCAAAATACACGAGGCTGGAATACAAGCTCCAGTCGGCTTTTGCGAATATCCAGGTAGGTACTCTGGAATGCTGTACGTGGTGCGACAGAAGAGAAACGATGCAGGGGTAATGGTCGCTGGAGTAGGTGTCAGCGACGACGTTCCATTGAAGACCTTGAGCAAGCTGGAAGGAACAAATTGCAAGGTCCAGGTGAGAGAATGTACCAGAAGAATCAGAAATAAAAGTAGGTGCACCGGTATTGAGGATGGAAAGATTGAACTGATAAAAAATGTCGGAAAGAAGAGTACCCCTCGCACAAGCCCTTGGCGAACCCCATAGTGGGTGATGGGCATTAAAATCTCCCAACAGAAGAAAGGGTATTGGGAGAGCGGACAGGAGAGCTCGAATGTCCGCGGGAGCGAGGGGAGACGATGGAAGTGAATTCAAAGAGCAAACAGAAAACAAAAAGCCGGGTAAGTGAAGGCGCACGGCAACAGCTTGCAAGTCAGATGTAAGTGTGACAGGTGTAAAATGAACGTCGTTACGCACTAACAACATGACACCTCCATGAGCTGGAGTACCCTCCTCCGGTTCGAGGTCGTAGCGAACCGGAGTATATCCTCGGAGATCAAAAGGATCGTGAGGGCGAAGCTTAGTCTCCTGCAAACATACGACCATAGGCGAATGGGAACGCAATAAAAGTTGTAGTTCCGCCCTATGCGATCGTACACCACGTACATTCCAGGTCAGGATAGCCATTAAGAAAAAGGGGATAAACTGTCTATTTAGAAGGGAGGCTTAAAATTACCTTTTGTTTAACCTTTGGACTCGGGCTTTTTGTATGGAGTTGGTCAGACTCCATAGCGTCCTCGGAGGGAGGGCCCACGCGCTCAGTGCCAGAAACCGATTCAAGCGCCGTGAATCGGTTCTGGGTGGCGATGGGTGAGGGGTGCCGCTGAGCGCGGCTTGTCCCAGGACCTTCCTGGGACAGCGACCTCCGAGGAGGAGAAGGTGAACTTTTGTTACCGCGCGCACGCGGAGGGTCTTTCAAAAAATCTTCGCTACGTAGTTTCTGCTTGGGCTTCTTTTCAGCGGCTTGCGACTTCATTGACTTTGGACCAGGTTTATAGGGCTTGGTAACAGTAGCTTTAATAGACGGCCGGATGGTAGTGGCGGTTAATCCAGTCAAGGTCCAGGTCTGAGTTTCGGCATCTACTCGTGGTACTGGCGAGGCAACAACAGAACTAAATGTGCCAGATCGCAGGAGTGAAGGTTGGCGCGCATGGAAACGCCTCCGGGCTTCAGCGAAGGAGAGTTTTTCCTTTACCCGGATCTCCTGGATCGCCTTCTCGTCCAAATACCGCGGACAGTCGGCAAACGAAGCAGAATGTGACCCTTTACAATTAACGCAGACGGGGGCTCTTGAACAAGCACCTTCGTGTGAGGGCTGACTACATGATGCACAGATGTTAACGGCACTCTTACATGAGACTTGCGTATACCCAAAACGTTGGCACTTAAAACAACGCAGAGGTCTAGGAATATAAGGCCTCACAGAAATACGTTCGTACCCTGCGGAGATGCTCGTGGGCAGATCGACGCCATCAAATGTTAGAAACAGGGTACGAGTGGGTACCAATACGCCGTCGCGTTTGGCCTGCACTCAATGCACTGATGTCACCTTTTGATCGGATAGATATTCTACAAGATCCTCGTCCTATATACCATCGAGGCTATGGGTGGTGACGACGCCCCGACAGGAGTTCAATGTGCGGTGCTTCTCAACACGGATGGGGTAACCGTGAAGAAGCGTAGCGCGCAACAAGGTCTTACTTTGCTGATCGGACTTAGTTTGTGCCAATAAGGAACCATTCCGTGGACGAGTGCATGATTGAACCGCACCAACAATAGCATCTATGCCCTTCTGAATTATAAAAGGGTTCACCTTCTCAAAGTTTTGTCCTTCTTCTGTTCTCGAAATGACCAAGTAACAACCTGATGACGGCGGTGCTACTTCTGTTACAATAACTTTTCGGCGCTTATTTGTATTAATGGAGGAAGGGTGCTCCATAGCGAGATAAATCCTCCACCATTGCAACCGTCTCCGACCTCGGGCTCTGACTTCTCGGGCGTTACCCCGGCTTGGGTGAGTGGCCTATCTATACCAGACTCACCCCAGGGTCCCACCTCCCAGAAAATAGACAGAGGGACCCAATCGCCGTCAGAAGTCAGCAGCTCATGCAATGGCCCCCCGCGGGACTGCAGTTGAACAGCGGATACGAACACAAACCCTACATGACGACCCCGGGTGGTGGGGATGACGCCATTACCCACTCACCCAGCTGCGCACGCGGTGCGCGGGTATCCGTCAGGCTGTGTGCACGGAGGATTTAAATAAAAAGATAAAAGAAACTAAAACTGTGTGGGCGATTCGCAAGCAAGGTAGCCCGGCGGGGAAGAAAAAGATATATGCGAATGTCGTGGTGCGAAATGGCCGGAAAGTGATAAGGGAAGAAAGAAACTATGGTGAGGTGCGGTATGGATGGAATGCAAAGAACGCACGATAGCCTACCCTGGGTCCACCGGTCACTTGAAGAACCCACCTCGACCGAATGGGGGTGAGGGGATGAATGTGGCGATGATTGGCTCGGGAACCCCCGGGTGCGCCAAAAACCCGTACTCACATAAGGTGAGCCCCATGAGGGGTATCAACAATGGGGTTGATAGCAATTGCGGTAATCCGTTCTCTTGAATAAACCGCCGAGATAAAACCGAGCCCACACGTACACGAAAGACGCGGTCCGTCATGAACTCCCGAAGAAATATGGGAAGACGACCGCGGATATTCCATGCGTGAAGTGTACGTAAAATGCCGCCCCTCCAACAAGTGTCATAAGCTTTCTCCAGGTCAAAAAACACAGCCACGGTTTGACACTTTCTCAGAAATCCATTCATAACATGCGTCGACAGGGACACCAGATGGTCGACGGTAGAGCGATAGCGACGAAATCCACACTGAGCGTTCGCTAGAAGTTTCTGAGACTCAAGCCACCATGTCAACCGCCCGTTAATCATGCGCTCCATCACCTTGCAAATGCAACTGGTGAGGGAGATAGGGCGGTAGCTGGAAGGTAGTTGGCGATCCTTCCCAGGCTTAAGTATAGGGACAATGGTGGCTTCGCGCCAAACTGAAGGAAAAAGGCCGTCTCGCCAAATACGGTTAGACCTGTAAGAGAAAGAGTTTACTGTCGGCTGAAAGGTTCTTTAACATCAGGACATGAATGCCGTCCGGCCCAGGAGCGGAGTGCCGAGAGCAATGAAGAGCTTGCTCAAGCTCCCTCATTGTGAAAACCTCATTATAACACTCAATATTAGCAGACCGAAAATTAAAGGTGTCGGAATCCAGCCGGTATTTGATACAACGAACGCCGGCGGAATAATGGTCTGAACTGGATACCGCCTCAAAGGCAGCACCAGAATGTTAGCGATGGCAGCCGGATCTACTATAGTGGCATTGGAAACCTGAAGGCCAGAAACAGTACAATGCGACACTTTACCTGAGAAGCGACGAAGTTTATCCCAAGCAACAGATGAAGGCGTAAAGCGATTAAAAGACTCGACAAAACGAGCCCACGACGCCTTCTTGCTATCCTGAATAATGCGACGAGCCCTGGCGCGCGATTGTTTAAAAGTCACCAAATTATCAAGTGTAGGGTGTCGACGAAACACCCTAAGTGCAGTTCTACGGGCACGAACGGCGTCCCGACAATCCTCGTTCCACCATGGAAGAGAGGATGAACGGGGTATTGCGCGTTCGGCGGCAGAGAAAATAATAGACGTAAGGTGCTGCACTAGTTGGTTAATGTCGGAGAAGGGCTGGTCGTCAAAATGCACGAGGCTGGAATACAAGCTCCAGTCGGCTTTTGCGAATATCCAGGTAGGTACTCTGGAATGCTGTACGTGGTGCGACAAAACAGAAACGATGCAGGGGTAATGGTCGCTGGAGTAAGTATCAGCGACGACGTTCCACTGAAGACGACGAGTAAGCTGGAGTGAGCAAATGGCAAGGTCCAGATGACAGAAGGTACCAGAAGAATCAGAAATAAAAGTAGGTGCACCTGTATTGAGGATGGAAAGATTGAACTGGTAAAGATGTCGGAAAGAAGAGTTCCCCTCGCGCAAGCCCTTGGCGAACCCCACAGTGGGTGATGGGCATTAAAATCTCCCAACAGAAGAAATGGTGTTGGGAGAGCGGACAGGAGAGCTCGAATGTCCGCGGGAGCGAGGGGAGACGATGGAGGTGAATACACAGAGCAAACAGAAAACAAAAAGCCGGGTAAGTGAAGGCGAGCGGCAACAGCTTGCAAGTCGGATGTAAGCGTGACAGGTTTAAAATGAACGTCGTTACGCACCAACAACATGACACCTCCATGAGCAGGAGTACCCTCCTCCGGTTCAAGGTCGTAGCGAACCGGAGTATATCCTCGGAGATCAAAAGGATCGTGAGGGAGAAGCTTAGTCTCCTGCAAACATACGACCATAGGAGAATAGGAACGCAATAAAAGTTGCAGTTCCGCCCTATGCGATCGTACACCACGTACATTCCAGGTCACGATAGCCATGAATAAAAGGGATAAACGGTCTACTTAGAAGGGCGGCTTAAAATTACCGTTTGTTTAACCTTTGGGCTCGGGCTTTTTGTATGGAGTTGGTCAGACTCCATAGCTTCCTCGGAGGGAGGGCCCACGCGCTCAGTGCCAGAAACCGATTCAAGCGCCGTGAATCGGTTCTGGGTGGCGATGGGTGAGGGGTGCCGCTGAGCGCGGCTTGTCCCAGGACCTTCCTGGGACAGCGACCTCCGAGGAGGAGAAGGTGAACTTTTGTTACCGCGCGCACGCGGAGGGTCTTTCAAAAAATCTTCCCTACGAAGTTTCTGCTTGGGTTTCTTTTCAACGGCTTGCGACTTCATTGACTTGGGACCAGGTTTCTACGGCTTGGTAACTGTAGCCTTAATGGACGGCCGGATGTTAGTGGCGGTTAATCCAGTCAAGGTCCAGGTCTGAGTTTCGGCATCTACTCGTGGTACTGGCGAGGCAACAACAGAACTAAATGTGCCAGATCGCAGGAGTGAAGGTTGGCGCGCATGGAAACGCCTCCGGGCTTCGGCGAAGGAGAGTTTTTCCTTTACCCGGATCTCCTGGATCGCCTTCTCGTCCAAATACCGCGGACAGTCGGCAAACGAAGCAGAATGTGACCCTTTACAATTAACGCAGACGTGGGCTCTTGAACAAGCACCTTCGTGTGAGGGCTGACTACATGATGCACAGATGTTAACGGCACTCTTACATGAGACTTGCGTATACCCAAAACGTTGGCACTTAAAACAACGCAGAGGTCTAGGAATATAAGGCCTCACAGAAATCCGTTCGTACCCTGCGGAAATGCTCGTGGGCAGATCGACGCCATCAAATGTTAGAAACAGGGTACGAGTGGGTACCAATACGCCGTCGCGTTTGGCCTGCACTCGATGCACTGCAGTCACCTTTTGATCGGATAGATAGTCTACTAGATCCTCGTCCGATATACCATCGAGGCTATGGGTGGTAACGACGCCCCGACAGGAGTTCAATGTGCGGTGCTTCTCGACACGGATGGGATAACCGTGGAGAAGCGTAGCGCGCAACAAGGTCTTACTTTGCTGATCGGACTTAGTTTGTGTCAATAAGGATCCATTCCGTAAACGAGTGCAGGATTGAACCGCACCAGCAATAGCCTCTATGCCCTTCTGAATTATAAAAGGGTTCACCAAAAGTTTTGTCCTTCTTCTGTTCTTGAAATGACCAAGTAACAACCAGATGACGGCGGTGCTACTTCTGTTACAAAAGTTTTTCGGCGCTTGTTTGTATTAATGGAGGGAGGGTGCTCCATAGCGAGATAAATCCTCCACCATTGCAACCGTCTCCGACCTCGGGCTCTGACTTCCCGGGCGTTACCCCGGCTTGGGTGAGTGGCCTATCTATATCTATCTCACCCAGGGTCACACCTCCCAGAACATAGACAGAGGGACCCAATGGCCGTCGGAAGTCAGCAGCTCATGCAATGGCCCCCCGCGGGACTGCAGTTGAACAGCGGATACGAACACATACCCTACATGACGACCCCGGGTGGTGGGGATGACGCCATTACCCACTCACCCAGCTGCGCACGCGGTGCGCGGGTATCCGTCAGGCTGTGTCCACGGAGGATTAACATAAAAGGTTAAAAGAAACTAAAACTGTGTGGGCGTTTCGCACTCAAGGTAGGCCGGCGAAGAAGTAAAAGAGACGTGTAAATGAATGGGCGTGGAGCGAAATGTGCATAAACAGAAGAGAAGAAAGAAGCGATGGCGGGGGGCGACGTGGAATGAAATGCACAGAACGCACGAGAGCCTACCTTGAGTCCCCCGGTCACGAGAACGAACCCACCTCGACCGGACGGGGATGAAAGGGTGAAAATGGCTATGGATGGCTCGGGTACCCCGGGTGCGCCTAACCCGTACTCACAAAAGGTGAGCCCCTGGGGGGAACGATGCAGGGATAATGGTCGCTGGAGTAGGGGTGAGTGAGTGAGTGAGTGGAGTTTAAGGGCCCGTCGACAACTAAGTCATTAGGGCCCGAGGTCAAAACTTGAAACCGCTAAAGCCTAAAAGGCATAATGGAATCTAAAACACTATAAAACTTAAGAAAAAAAGCCAAAACCCTAAAAGTCATGTTAAAAGCTAAAAAGAAGCGAAAAAAAACTATAAAGTCACAGGTCTAAAAGCTTAAAATCAAAATATAAAAGAGATAAAAGCAATTTACACCTGCGCATAAAATCCAATAGTTAAAACAAACCGAAGTGCCTGATCGACAGCCACTGGGTCGTCGCCTAAAACAACACGCAGGGTATGACCTAGACCATAGGAGAGGCGCTCACGGGCGAATCGCGGACATTCGAGTAAAACATGTGAGACGGACAGGCGAACGTCGCAGGTCGGACAAATTGGGGCCGGATCTCCGCGCAAAAGATATCCATGAGTGGCGCGAGTATGACCCAGGCGTAGACGAGTCAGAACAACTTCGGATCGCCGTGAATCTCTGCAAGAAGTGGCCAGGGGTGGACGGTGTCCCTAATAGTTCGTAGTTGTGTGACACTCAACGCCACCCATGAGTCCTGCCAGGTCAGGAACATATTACGCCTGAAGTAACGCTGGACATCCCGGTAAGGCATAGTCGCTGTAGAAAACTCCGACAAATGGCAGGCGGACTTTGCAGCCGCATCCGCTTCCTCATTGCCGGCAATGCCCACATGGTCGGCGGTCCATGTAAAAACGAGATGATATCCTCGGTAAAGCAGCTGGGAGACGATGTTCTGAATTTTTACGACTAAGGTGGAGGAGCCGAGAAACTGTTGTAAGGCTTGAAGGGCGCTTAAAGAGTCGGAGCAGATAAGATAAAATCCTGGAGATAAAGTGGAGATAAAAAGCAAGAAATAAAAGATGGCAGAGAGCTCGGCGGTAAAAACGGAACTGACGTCCAAGAGGCGATACGAATGAGCCGTGGCGTTAACGACGAAAGCGCAACCTGTAGCACCACCCACCTGGGAACCATCAGTAAAAACTGGAGTGTAGTTCCGGTAACTCCCCAAAAGCTCGTTAAAAAGTCGACGGAACACCAACGTTGGGGTGGAGCGGCGAGCGTTGTCCGATAGGGCTAGGTCAAACCGGGCGCGCTGGAGTTGCCACGGTGGACAACGTCCAAAGGAGAACCGCGTTACAGCAGGCAGTCGGAGGTCACGTGCAACAAGAAGGTCGCGAAACCGAATACCGCTGGGGCGGGAAGAGCTACTATTCCGCACATAACGGAGAGCGAGAGCCGGGTGTAAAACAGAGTTAAACAGGGGTGATCTGGATGAGCCGCCAACCTTGCAATATAAGAACATAGTAAAAACGAGCGCCGAGTCGACTAGTGCGGAAAGCCCCAGTTGCAACACGGATACCAGCATGATGGACGGTGTCCAAGAGGCGGAGTTTAGAAGCGGACGCGGCACCGTAGATAAAACTGCCATAATCCAGTTTGGACCGAACCAAGGAGCGGTATAGGCGCAACATCACGGTGCGATCACCGCCCCAAGAAGCTCCAGATAAAAGCCTCAGTACCCGAAGAGAGCGCTCGCACGAAGCCGGCGAATATGACACTCCCAGGTAAGTTTGCTGTCGAGGTAAAACCCAGGAACTTGAGGTGCGGTACAAACGGCAAGGGTGTACCGAGCAAGTGAAGGTCAGGAGGAGGATGTATACCACGAATGCGATAAAAGTGTAGGCACTTCGTTTTCGAAGCGGAGAAACGAAAGCCGTTGCGTAGCGCCCAGGTTGCAAGAGATGTTATGGCCAGCTGTAGTTGACGCTCGATGTGATCCACACTATAAGAACGATAATATATAACAAAGTCGTCAACATACAGAGACATCGGAAGATCGCTGCGAACAACGCTAGAGATGCCGTTAATGGCTACCGCAAAGAGAGTGACGCTAAGAATCGACCCCTGGGGTACACCGTTCTCCTGGATACGCTCCTGAGATAGCGTGTTTCCAATGCGGACACGAAAACATCGAAGCTGTAAAAAGTTTGAAAGAAAGGCAGCTAAATGGCCGCGCAAACCATAACCATGGAGCGTACGAAGAATACCGTAGCGCCAAGCAGTGTCATACGCCTGCTGCAGGTCAAAGAAGACACCCACGACATGCTGCTTCAGGAGAAAAGCGTCTTGCACATAAGCTTCCAGCCGAGCCAGGTTGTCCACACTAGAGCGATGGCGACGAAATCCACACTGCACATTGCAGAGGAAATTATTGCGCTCTAGCCACCACATCAACCGAAAGTTAATCATTCTCTCAAAGGTCTTACACACAACACTGGTCAAACAAATAGGCCGGTAGCTAGACGGAAGGGACAGATCGTCACCGGGTCGCGGGATAGGAATGACAATACCCGTCCGCCACGAGCACGGAAACTCCTGTCTACGCCACATGCGGTTGAAGATCGCAAGTAAGAATGAGATCGCCTCAGGCGGAAGATGAAGTAGCATTTGTCGGTGGATGTCATCAGGACCAGGGGAAGAATCCCTGGCGAGAGACAAAGAATGCACCAGCTCGGCAACGGTAAAAGGTGCGTTGTAGGACTCACTACAATCGCTGTTAAAATCAAGGACCAACCGCTCCGCAGATGTCTTAATGGGTAAAAACGAGCTGTCATAACTAGCCGTCTGACTAAAAGTAGCAAATGAGCTGGCAAGAGCTTCGGCTATAGCGGGTTCGCTGGTAAGAGTGGAGCCGTGTACGGCAAGACCGGGAATGATCACCCTGCGACACCGGCCATACATACGCCGAACTGCAGACCACACCTGTTGTGCAGAACTGCGATGGGAAAGAGAAGAGACATAGGTCTCCCAAGACTTGCGTTTGGCATTCCGAAGCACAAAACGTGCCCGAGCCCGAGAACGTTTAAAAGCAACGAAATTCCCCTCAGTAGGATGTAAATGAAAGACACGCAGGGCACGTCTGCGTGCCTTAAGGGCCAGACGGCATTCTGTGGTCCACCAAGGGACAGGAACGCGACGTGGGGCGCAAGAACCACGAGGAACGCTGGAATTCGCTGCGAGTAAAAGAGAACAAGTAAAATACTCCACCATGTCATCTATAGTGGCAAAAGCAGTAGCGGTGAGATGAATCAGGGAACGAAACCTCTCCCAATCAGCCTTAGAAATAATCCAGGGAGGATGTCGTGAAGGTAGAGGATAGTGGCCGGATAAACGAATGGCAATGGGGTAATGATCACTGCCATAAAGGTCAGAAAGCACCGACCAATCAATGAGGGGAAGTAATGCCGAGCTGCAGAAAGAAAGATCTAAGACTGAGTGGGTGCCATAGGCAGAGGATAAGAAGGTAGGGACACCAGTATTTAAAAGAAATAAGCCGGACATGTCACAAACGTCTGCAATAAGGCAGCAACGAGCGTCATCAATATCGGAACCCCAGAGAGAATGCTTGGCGTTGAAATCACCAACGAAAAGTAGCGGTGGGGTTAGCTGTGACAAAAGAGCCCGAAGTTCGTGCGCTTGAACTACACTGAGCGGCGGCAGATACACATTGCAGACAGAGAAACAGACGCCCTCCGATCGGACCCTCACAGCCACAGCCGACAATGGTGTGCGAAGCGGTATGTTGGTAGCACAAATAGTATGCGCCACCAAAATTGCAACCCCACCGCTGGCACGCTGTCCAACTACAGAGTCATGTCTAAAGCAGGAAAAGCTCCGAAGATGCAAAGCGTGAGGAGGCTGCAGATGGGTTTCCTGTAAACAAACGATTGAGGGAGAACGTTGGGAAATTAAACATTGTAAGTCCGGAAGGCGTGCCCGAAACCCATTAACGTTCCAGTGGAGTATCTCCATTCAAAAAAGGCTAAGATGACCGCTTGAGTTTCTTCCGCATCTTAACAGATTTCGGACCAACGACAGTAAAATCCGCATCCTCTGGCGAACCCTCCGATGCCCGGGAACCAGAAGAGCCTCTGCGGCTCGTGGAACGGGACCTGGACTTCGCAGAGGAAGTGCGACTACTCGGTCTATGGTGAGGCCGAGAACGAACACCCTCAGTAGAAGTCGCTGAAGGGTGAGCATTGGTAGACGGCTTGCAGGCTGGCGGCGACACGGCTGAAGATGAAGACTGTACAGCACTGTCAACTCGAGACGATGGAGAAGTATTCGCAGGAGGCTCGGTTTGTGTCGAAGCATGGGCAACGGACGTGAGAGGCGAGCAAACAGTGGCAACAGGAGTGCGGCGGACGGTGGATGAATAACCAGAGGTGTTTGCAGGTTGAAGTTGCGCAAAGCGCCGCCGTGCTTCAGGAAAGGTGAGGCGTTCCTTAACGCGCAACTCCTGTATACACTTTTCGTCCAAAAAACGAGAACACTGTCGTGAGCTAGACGGATGACATCCTCCACAATTAACACAACGAGGGTCACGAACACATGCTGCGCCGTCATGGGCAGGTAAGCCACATCGCTCACAGAGAGCTGGATGGGCACACGAGCGGGTAGTATGGCCGAAGCTTTGGCACCGAAAACAGCGCATGGGGTTCGGAATATAAGGGCGCACGGAGGCACGTTCGTAGCCACAAAAAATGAACTCCGGCAATACAGTACCTTTGAAAGTTAGAAACACAGTACGTAGTGGGAATTCCTGACCGTCCTGTTTGCGAGAAAGCCGGTACGCCTGACAGACACGTTGATCGGAGAGACAAGACACTATGTCATCGTTGGAGAGATCATCGAGACTGGAGGTGGTGACAAACCCCCGAACAGAGTTTAAGGACTTATGTGGGACTACCCGGACAGGATAGGAGCCCAGCAAACTCGTTTTCAACAGTTTCTGGGACTGCTCGGCGTTGGCGGTTTCGATCAATAACGTACCGTCTCGTAGTCGCGTCGCGTTTTTCACCTGGCTACAGATCCGATCCACCTCACGCTTTATGTAAAAAGGGCTAAGGTCCTTGAACGTTTTCCATCACTTGCTAAAGTCATAACTAAAAATATGTCAGTGAAAGGGGTTTTGCGCGGATACATGATGAATAGACGCCCATCCGGAACCGTCGGCGTCAGCCTGCCATCCGGGGGTTAAAGAAAAAAGACACCATATCTACACGGTCTGCGCCGTCGTGGGAACCCTCCCAAGACCGATCTCAAGGAGTACTTCAGAAGGGCTACCCCCCAAACTCCACTGCTAGTCCATATGTGTAAGCCGTTCACCACACACACCCCGGCTTTAAGCCCCTACCATAGGTATAACCGCCCATGGCTCCCCACTCTAGACCGCGCTGCGAGCAAGACACAGACACGGATTCAGGGGACTAGTGGTTGATTACACCGAGGCTCCGTCAGCGGTAACACGTCCGGCCCGTGATACTAATCCAACGACACGCGGTCGTTGGAGAATTAACACAAGCCGGGCCCCCAGAGAGCTACGTGGGTGTACATGACGGCGTGGACGGGCTCCGCACCTAAGGTTACACACAGGGGCAGTGCGAGGGGTCCGCCCGACCTTCGCGTCTGAGACCTTCGTAGAGCACACATGTCGGAAGCCGCGCGGGAACCGTGGGAAAGAACCACGGAGACAGAAAAGATCCCTGTTGGTGAGACAGGAGTTAATAAGACTAAAACGTAAAACTAGAAATCAGAATAAGCCTAGAAGAGGAAGAGGATCTTAAACAAATGAATAAAAAATTCACGTGGCACAGTAGATGAGAATGGATGGGGTGAAATGTTGGCGAGTGGCTCGGGACCCCGGGCGCGCCTAACCCGTACTCACACGAGGTGAGCCCCTGGGGGGTCAGTCTTAGATCTATCGGTAAAGATAAAATGGAAGTCCCCGAATTGAGCACGTACTGCTAAAAAAGCCGATCTAAATACTGAAGCAGAGGTCTCAGTCTTCGGCATCGACGTTAGCCCAAGGTGACAATGGGCCTCAGCGCGGGACCATGGAGGAAAACGCGTTTCCCCCGTGGAAGGGCCGGCGCTGGCGGAACGTCTAAATGCCGAAGGAGCTGTCGAAAGCGAACCCCTGGTGGGAGCGAAGCAGAGGAGCTAATAAAATAGTGACGATCAAGTGACTCCTCGAAAAATAACTCGAAGGACGGGTGGTCAGCCAAGCTTGAGATGATGATGATATGCGGCTTAAGGGCGCTAAACTGCTGAGGTCATCAGCGCCCTTACAATGTATAAAATATAAAGTCAAAATATAAAAACAGGTAAAAGAACCGCATAATTAAAAAACGGGACGTAAACCCGCGATGTCCAAAAGGATAAAAATAACAATAAGATAACAATAACAACAATAATAACAACAATAAAATCAATAACAACAATAAAATCAATAACAACAATAATAACAATATAAATATCTGAAAAAACCAACACACTAAAAGCATAGGCAATAAACGATTAAAACGTGTCAAGAACTATAGAATGCGAGGGACATGAGCGCCATATGTCCACTGGGGATTAGAGTCCCCATAAAACTGACAGAAGAAAAGTATTAAGTTAAAAGACGCTCAACGCATTAAATGCGCAGAGTAAAATCACTATCATGAATAAAACGTAAAACACATTCTACAGCACGCGTGTCGTCTGCCAAAACGTTGGCTAGGCCAATAGGCAGACCTACGCGGGCACGCAATGCAGCTAAAACCTGACACTCTGTTAAAATATGACGCACCGTCAAGGGCACGTCACACTGCCCACAGAGTGGTGCGGGGTCACCACTGAGCAAATTCCTATGACTAAAAACACAATGTCCAATCCGTAAACGAACTAAAATTACCTCTTCCCTACGACACGAACGAGAAGAGGTACCCCAGATCAACGGGAAAGGCTTAACCTCCCGCAACTTGTTCCCCCGGAGGGCCGTCCACTCATCGCGCCAGCGCGAGAGTATGCGGCGACGTAAAATAACACACGAATCTGACGAGGGAACAACGGAAGTAAAAAATCTGGGTAATAAAATCGCCGATTTCGCAGCGGCGTCGGCAGACTCATTACCTGAGATGCCCACATGACCTGGAATCCACATGAAGGACACGCTGATGCCAGAGACACCAAGCGACTGGAGCAGGTCATGTATGCGCTGTACAAGCGGGTGGTAATGGTACAGCGCAGTAATAGTCTGAAGGGCACTCAGAGAGTCCGTACAAATAAAACAGTGCTGTAAGGCGTGCCGCTGAATGTATAAAATAGATTGATAAATGCTAAAAAGTTCGGCGGTAAAAATTGAACATTGTCCAGGTAAACGAAACTTAAAACTACAGTGACCAGAAACAAAGGCACATCCAACTCCAGCTTCAGTCTTAGATCCATCGGTAAAGATAAAATGGAAGTCCCCGAATTGACCCCGTACTTCTAAAAAAGCCGATCTAAAGACTGAAGAAGGGGTCTCAGTCTTCGGCATTGACGTTAGCCCAAGGTGACAGTGGACCTCAGCGCGGGACCATGGAGGAAAACGCGTTTCCCCCCGTGGAAGGGCCGGCGCTGGCGTAACGTCCAAATGCCGAAGTAGCAGTCGAAATCGAACCCCTGGAGGGAGCAATGCAGAGGAGCTAACGAAATATTGCCGGTCAAGCGAATCCTCGTAAAATACATCGAAGGACGGGTGGTTAGGCAAGCTTGAGAGTCGACAAGCATAGCTGCACAAAAGCATCTCACGCCGGAAGTACAGCGGAGGCTCTGCAGCTTCTGCGTACAGACTGGGTACAGGGCTAGTTGGAAAGGCCCCTGTAGCGACTCTTATGCCACGATGGTGAATGGCATTCAATCGACGTAACACAGATGGACGTGCCGACGAATAAACAATACACCCGTAATCAAGCTTGGATCGGACCAAAGAGCAATAAAGGCGAAGAAGGATGGTCCGATCAGCTCCCCAGGATGTGCCACTTAAAACACGTAAAATATTAAGAGAACGGTCACACTTTGCTTTTAAAAAGGAAACGTGCGAGGTCCAACACAACTTTCTATCAAAAATCAACCCCAAAAATTTCGCCTCGTCTGCAAACGGAAGTATCCCTGGCCCAAGATGGAGAGAGGGCGGAGGGAAATACTTCCGGCGCCAGAAGTTGATGCAGACGGATTTCTCGGCGGAGAAATTAAAGCCGTTGGCGTTACTCCAGGCGTAGAGACGGTCGATACAGCTCTGGAGACAGCGTTCGAGTAGACAGGTCCGCCGTGAACTGCAATAAATAGCGAAATCGTCAACAAAAAGGGACGATGAAATGCCAGGTGGAATACAATCAACAATGGGGTTGATAGCAATCGCAAAAAGTGTGACACTGAGTACAGAGCCCTGCGGTACTCCGTTCTCTTGAATAAAACGACGAGATAAAACCGAGCCCACGAGTACACGAAAGACGCGGTCCGTCATAAACTCCCGAAGAAATATGGGAAGACGACCGCGGATATTCCAATCGAGAAGTGTACGTAAAATGCCGCCCCTCCAACAAGTGTCATAAGCTTTCTCCAGCTCAAAAAATACAGCCACGGTTTAACACTTTCTCAGAAATCCATTCATAATATGCGTCGACAAGGACACCAGATGGTCGACGGTAGAGCGATAGCGACGAAACCCGCACTGAGCGTTCGCCAGAAGTTTCTGAGACTCAAGCCACCATGTCAACCGCCCGTTGATCATGCGCTCCATCACCTTGCAAATGCAACTGGTGAGGGAGATAGGGCGGTAGCTGGAAGGTAGTTGGCGATCCTTCCCAGGCTTAAGTATAGGGACAATGGTGGCTTCGCGCCAAACGGAAGGAAAAATGCCGTCTTGCCAAATACGGTTATAGACCTGTAAGAGAAATAGTTTACTGTCGGCTGAAAGGTTCTTTAACATCAGGACATGAATGCCGTCCGGCCCAGGAGCGGAGTGCCGAGAGCAATGAAGAGCGTGCTCCAGCTCCCTCATTGTGAATAGTTCGTTTTAGCATTCATCAGTAGCAGACCGAAAAGTATATGATGCGGAATGCTGCCGGTCTTTAATAGAGCGAAAGCCGGCGGAATAATGGTATGAACTGGAAACCGCCTCAAAGGCAGCACCTAGAGTGTTAGCGATGGCAGCCGGATCCACTATGGTGGCATTAGAAACCTGAAGGCCAGAAACAGTACAATGTGACACTTTACCTGAGAAGCGAGAAGTTTATCCCAAACAACGGATGAAGGCGTAAAACGATTAAAACACTCGACAAAACGAGCCCAAGATGCCTTCTTGCTATCCTGAATAATGCGACGAGCCCTGGCGCGCGATTGTTTAAAAGTCACCAAATTATCAAGTGTAGGGTGTCGCCGAAACACCCTAAGTGCAGTCCTACGGGCACGAACGGCGTCCCGACAATTCTCGTTCCACCACGGAACAGGTGGTCGCCGAGGTTGGGAGGATGAACGGGGTATTGCGCGTTCGGCGGCAGAGAAAATAATAGACGTAAGGTGCTGCACTAGTTGGTTAATGTCGGAGAAGGGCTGGTCGTCAAAATGCACGAGGCTGGAATACAAGCTCCAGTCGCTTTTGCGAATATCCAGGTAGGTACTCTGGAATGCTGTACGTGGTGCGACAGAAGAGAAACGATGCAGGGGTAATGGTCGCTGGAGTAGGTGTCAGCGACGACGTTCCACTGAAGACTACGCGCAAGCTGGAGTGAGCAAATGGAAAAGGTCCAGGTGAGAAAATGTACCAGAAGAATCAGAAATAAAAGTAGGTGCACCTGTATTGAGGATGGAAAGATTGAACTGATAAAAAATGTCGGAAAGAAGAGTTCCCCTCGCACAAGCCCTTGGCGAACCCCATAGTGGGTGATGGGCATTAAAATCTCCCAACAGAAGAAATGGTGTTGGGAGAGCGGACAGGAGAGATCGAATGTCCGCGGGAGCGAGGGGAGACGATGGAGGTGTATACATAGAACAAACAGAAAAGAAAAAACCGGGTAACTGCAGTCTAATGGCAACAGCTTGCAAGTCGGACGTAAGTGTGATGGTTTGAAAATGAAGGTCATTACGCACCAAAATCATGACACCACCATGAGCAGGAGTACCCTCCACCGGTTCAAGGTCGTAGCGAACCGGAGTATATCCTCGAAGATCAAAAGGATCGTGAGGGCGAAGCTTAGTCTCCTGCAAACATACGACCATAGGCGAATGGGAACGCAATAAAAGTTGCAGTTCCGCCCTATGCGATCGTACACCACGTACACTCCAGGTCAGGATAGCCATTAAGAATAAGGGGATAAACTGTCTATTTAGAAGGGCGGCTTAAAATTACCTTTTGTTTAACCTTTGGGCTCGGGCTTTTTGTATGGAGTTGGTCAGACTCCATAGCTTCCTCGGAGGGAGGGCCCACGCGCTCAGTGCCAGAAACCGATTCAAGCGCCGTGAATCGGTTCTGGGTGGCGATGGGTGAAGGGTGCCGCTGAGCGCGGCATGTCCCAGGACCATCCTGGGACAGCGATCTCCGAGGAGGAGAAGGTGAACTTTTGTTATCGCGCGCACGCGGAGGGTCTTTCAAAAAACTTCCCTACGAAGTTTCTGCTTGGGCTTCTTTTCAACGGCTTGCGACTTCATTGACTTGGGACCAGGTTTATACGGCTTGGTAACTGTAGCCTTAATAGACGGCCGGATGGTAGTGGCGGTTAATCCAGTCAAGGTCCAGGTCTGAGTTTCGTCATCTACTCGTGGTACTGGCGAGGCAACAACAGAACTAAATGTGCCAGATCGCAGGAGTGAAGGTTGGCGCGCATGGTAACGCCTCCGGGCTTCAGCGAAGGAGAGTTTTTCCTTTACCCGGATCTCCTGGATCGCCTTCTCGTCCAAGTACCGCGGACAGTCGGCAAACGAAGCAGAATGAGACCCTTTACAATTAACGCAGACGGGGGCTGTTGAACAGGTACCTTCGTGGAGGGCTGGCTACAGGTTGCACATATGTTAACGGCACTCTTACATGAGACTTGCGTATGCCCAAAACGTTGGCATTTAAAACAACGCAGAGGTCTAGGAATATAAGGCCTCACAGAAATCCGTTCGTACCCTGCGGAAATGCTCGTGGGCAGATCGACGCCATCAAATGTAATAAACAGGGTACGAGTGGGTACCAACACGCCGTCGCGTTTGGCCTGCACTCGATGAACCGCTGTCACCCTCTGGTCTGCAAGATATTCCACCAGGTCTTCGTCAGAGATACCATCGAGGCTATGCGTGGTGACAACGCCTCTACAAGAATTCAAGGTGCGGTGCTTCTCAACACGGATAGGATAACCGTGGAGAAGCGTGGCGCTCAACAAGGACTTACTTTGTGCCTCGGATTTGCTTTGAACCAATAACGAGCCATTACGAAGCCGAGTGCAGGAAAGAACCGGACCAGCAATTGAGTCAATGCCCTTCTGGATGATAAAAGGGTTCACCTTCTCGAATGATTGTCCTTCCTCTGTACGGGTAATCACTAAGTAACAACCAGCTGTTGGCGGTGCTACTTCTGTTACTAAAGTTTTACGGCGCTTGTTGTTAATAATGGAGAAAGGGTGCTCCATAGCGAAAAAAATCCTCCACCATTGCAACCGTCTCCGACCTCGGGCTCTGAATTCTCGGGCGTTACCCCGGCTTGGGTGAGTGGCCTATCTATACCAGACTCACCCCAGGGTCACACCTCCCAGAACATAGACAGAGGGACCCAATCGCCGTCAGAAGTCAGCAGCTCATGCAATGGCCCCTCCGCGGGACTGCAGTTGAACAGCGGATACGAACAACAACCCTACATGACGACCCCGGGTGTTGGGGATGACGCCATTACCCACTCACCCAGCTGCGCACGCGGTGCGCGGGTATCCGTCAGGCTGTGTCCACGGAGGATTTAAATAAAAAGATAAAAGAAACTAAAACTGTGTGGGCGTTTCGCACGCAAGGTAGGCCGGCGGGGAAGAAAAAATAGATATGCGAATGTCAAGGTACGAAATGGCCGGAAAGAGATTAGGGAAGAAAGAAACGATGGTGAGGTGCGGTATGGAATGCAAAGAACGCACGAGAGCCTACCTTGGGTCCACCGGTCACTTGAAGAACCCACCTCGACCGGATGGGGGTGAGGGGATGAATGTGGCGATGATTGGCTCGGGAACCCCCGGGTGCGCCAAAAACCCGTACTCACATAAGGTGAGCCCCTGAGGGGCCAAGCTTGAGAGTCGACAGGCATAGCTGCACAAGAGCATCTCACGCCTGAAGGACAGCGGAGGCTCTGCAGCTTCAGCATACAGGCTAAGAACAGGGCTGGTTGGAAAGGCCCCTGTAGCGACTCTTATGCCACGATGGTGAATGGCATTCAATCGACGTAACACAGTGGACGTGCCGACGAATAAACAATACACCCGTAATCAAGCTTGGATCGGACCAAAGAGCGGTAAAGGCGAAGAAGGACGGTCCGATCAGCTCCCCAGGATGTGCCACTTAAAAATCCTAAAAGATTAAGAGAACGGTCACACTTTGCTGTTAAAAAGGAAACGCGCGAGGTCCAACACAACATTCTATCAAAAATAAAGCCCAAAAATTTCGCCTCGTCTTCAAACGGAAGTATTCCTGGCCCAAGATGGAGAGAGGGCGGAGGGAAATACTTCCGGCGCCAGAAATTGATGCAGACGGATTTCTCGGCGGAGAAATTAAAACCGTTGGCGTTACTCCAGGCGTAGAGACGGTCGATACATCTCTGGAGACGGCGTTCGAGTAGACAGGTCCGCCGTGAACTACAATAAATGGCAAAATCATCAACAAAAAGGGACGATGAAATGCCAGGTGGAGTTGTGTTGAGTTGAGATGCAGCTTAAGGGCGCTAAACTGCTAAGGACATCAGCGCCCTTACAATGTATAAAATATAAAGTCAAAAATATAAAAGAACCGCATAATTAAAAAACGGGACACAAACCCGCAATGTCCAAAAAGTAAAACAACAACAATACAACAGTGCCAAAAACTAACACACTAAAAGCATAGGCAATAAAAGATTCAAACGTGTCAAGGACTGTAGAATGCGAGGGACATGAGCGCCATATCTCCATTGGGGATTAGAGTCCCCATAAAAACAGACAGATAAAAATTACTAAGCTAAAAGACGCTCAACGCACTAAATGCGTAGATTAAAAGCACTGTCATGAATAAAACGTAAAACACATTCTACAGCACGCGTGTCGTCTGCCAAAACGTTGGCTAGGCCAACAGGAAGACCCACACGAGCACGCAATGCAGCTAAAACCTGACACTCTGTTAAAATGTGACGCACCGTTAAGGGCACGTCACACTGCCCACAGAGTGGTGCGGGGTCACCACTGAGCAAATACCTATGACTAAAAACACAATGTCCAATCCGTAAACGAGCTAAAATTACCTCTTCCCGAAGACACGAACGAGAAGAGGTACCCCAGATCAACGGGAAAGGCTTAACCTCCCGCAACTTGTTCCCTCCGGAGAGCCGACCACTCATCGCGCCAGCGCGAGAGGATGCGGCGACGTAAAATAACACACGAATCTGACGAGAGAACAACAGAGGTAAAAAATCTGGGTAATAAAATCGCCGATTTCGCAGCGGCGTCGGCAGACTCATTACATGAGATGCCCACATGACCTGGAATCCACATGAAGGAGACGCTGATGCCAGAGACACCGAGCGAGTGGAGCAGGTCATGTATGCGCTGTACGAGTGGGTGGTAATGGTACAGCGCAGTAATACTCTGAAGGGAACTCAGAGAGTCCGCACAAATAAAACAGTGCCGTAAGTCGTGGCGCTGAATGTATAAAACGGATTGATAAATGCTAAAAAGTTCGGCGGTAAAAATTGAACATTGTCCAGGTAAACGAAAAGTAAAACTCTGTACACCAAAAACAAAGGCACATCCTACTCCAATATCAGTCTTAGACCCATCAGTATATATAAAATGACAGTCCCCGAACTGCGCCTGTAGTTCTAAAAAAGGCGGATCTAAGAACAGAAGCAGAAGTCGCATTTTTCGGCATCGACGTTAGCCCAAGGTGGATGTGGGCCTCAGGGCGCGACCATGGAGGAAAACGCGTTTCCCCTCGGGTAAGGGCCGGCGCTGGCGTAACGTCCAAATGCCGAAGTAGCAGTCGAAATCGAACCCCTAGAGGGAGCAATGCAGAGGAGCTAACTAAATATTGCCGATCAAGTGAATCCTCGTAAAATGTCGGGAAGGAAGGCTGGTCAGGCAAGTTGGATAGTCGACAGGCATAGCTGCACAAGAGCATCTCACGCCTGAAGGACAGCGGAGGCTCTGCAGCTTCAGCATACAGGCTAAGAACAGGGCTGGTTGGAAAGGCCCCTATAGCGACTCTTATGCCACGATGGTGAATGGCATTGAATCGACGTAACACAGATGGACGTGCTGACGAATAAACAATACACCCATAATCAAGCTTGGAACGGACCAAAGAGCGATAAAGACGAAGAAGGACGGTCCGATCAGCTCCCCAGGATGTGCCACTTAAAACACGTAAAATATTAAGAGAACGGTCACACTTTGCTTTTAAAAAGGAAACGTGAGAAGTCCAGCTCAGCTTCCGGTCAAAGATCAACCCCAAAAATTTCACCTCGTCTGCAAATGGAAGGACCTCCGATCCAAGATGGAGAGAGGGCGGAGGGAAAGCCTTCCGGCGCCAGAGGTTGATGCAGACGGATTTCTCGGCGGAGAAATTAAAGCCGTTAGCGTTACTCCAGGCGTAGAGACGGTCGATACAGCTCTGGAGACGGCGTTCGAGTAGACAGGTCCGCCGTGAACTGCAATAAATGGCAAAATCGTCAACAAAAAGGGACGATGACATTCCAGGTGGAAACAATCAACAATGGGGTTGATAGCAATCGCAAAAAGTGTGACACTGAGTACAGAGCCGTGCGGTACTCCGTTCTCTTGAATAAAACGACTAGATAAAACCGAGCCCACACGTACACGAAAAACGCGGTCCGTCATGAACTCCCGAAGAAATATGGGAAGACGACCGCGGATATTCCATGCGTGAAGTGTACGTAAAATGCCGCCCCTCTAACTAGTGTCCTAAGCTTTTTCCAGGTCAAAAAACACAGCCACGGTTTGACACTTTCTCAGAAATCCATTCATAACATGCGTCGACAGGGACACCAGATGGTCGACGGTAGAGCGATAGCGACGAAATCCGCACTGAGCGTTCGCTAGAAGTTTCTGAGACTCAAGCCACCATGTCAACCGCCCGTTGATCATGCGCTCCATCACCTTGCAAATGCAACTGGTGAGGGAGATAGGGCGGTAGCTGGAAGGTAGTTGGCAATCCTTCCCAGGCTTAAGTATAGGGACAATGGTTGCTTCGCGCCAAACGGAAGGAAAAATGCCGTCTTGCCAAATACGGTTATAAACCTGTAAGAGAAAGAGTTTACTGTCGGCTGAAAGGTGCTTTAACATCAGGACATGAATGTCGTCCGGCCCAGGAGCGGAGTGCCGAGAGCAATGAAGAGCGTGCTCCAGCTCCCTTTTGTTGAAAAGTTCATTATAACACTCAATAAATGCAGACCGAAAATTAAAGGTGTCGGATTCCAGCCGGTATTTGATAGAGCGAAAGCCGGCGGAATAATGGTCTGAACTGGATACCGCCTCAAAGGCGGCACCCAGAGAGTTAGCGATGGCAGCCGGATCCACTATAGTGGCATTGGAAACCTGAAGGCCAGAAACAGTACAATGCGACACTTTACCTGAGAAGCGACGAAGTTTATCCCAAACAACAGATGAAGGCGTAAAGCGATTAAAATACTCGACAAAACTAGTCCACGACGCCTTCTTGCTATCCTGAATAATGCGACGAGCCCTGGCGCGCGATTGTTTAAAAGTCACCAAATTATCAACTGTAGGGTGTCGCCGAAACACCCAAAGTGCAGTCCTACGGGCGCGAACGGCGTCCCGACAATCCTCGTTCCACCAAGGAACAGGTGGCCGCCGAGGTTGAGAGGATGAACGGGTAATTGCGCGTTCGGCGGCAGAGAAAATCGTAGACGTAAGGTGCTGCACTAGTTGG
This sequence comes from Deroplatys truncata, assembly GCA_030765065.1. Lineage (NCBI taxonomy): Eukaryota > Metazoa > Arthropoda > Insecta > Mantodea > Mantidae > Deroplatys > Deroplatys truncata. Next base: position 4,256,366 of record CM060984.1, read on the forward strand.
TTAATGTCGGCGAGGGGCTGATCGTAAAAATGCACGAGGCTGGAATACAAGCTCCAGTCGGCTTTTGGGAATATCCAGGTAGGTACTCTGGAATGCTGTACGTGGTGCGACAGAAGAGAAACGATGCAGGGGTAATGGTCGCTGGAGTAGGTGTCAGAGACGACGTTCCACTGAAGACGATGAGCAAGCTGGAGTGAGCAAATGGCAAGGTCCAGGTGAGAGAATGTACCAGAAGAATCAGAAATAAAAGTAGGTCCACCTGTATTGAGGATGGAAAGATTGAACTGATAAAAAATGTCAGAAAGAAGAGTTGGTTAATGTCGGCGAAGGGCTGATCGTAAAAATGCACGAGGCTGGAATACAAGCTCCAGTCGGCTTTTGGGAATATCCAGGTAAGTACTCTGGAATGCTGTACGTGGTGCGAGAGAAGAGAAACGATGCAGGGGTAAAGGTCGCTGGAGTAGGTGTCAGCGACGACGTTCCACTGAAGACGATGAGCAAGCTGGAGTGAGCAAATGGCAAGATCCAGGTGAGAGAATGTACCAGAAGAACCAGATGGGGGCTGTTGAACAGGTACCTTCGTGTGAGGGCTGGCTACATGTTGTACAGATGTTAACGGCACTCTTACATGAGACTTGCGTATGCCCAAAACGTTGGCATTTAAAGCAACGCAGAGGTCTAGGAATATAAGGCCTCACAGAAATCCGTTCGTACCCTGCGGAAATGCTCGTGGGCAGATCGACGCCATCAAATGTTAGAAACAGGGTACGAGTGGGTACCAATAAGCCGTCGCGTTTGGCCTGCACTCGATGCACTGCAGTCACCTTTTGATCGGATAGATATTCTACTAGATCCTCGTCCGATATGCCATCGAGGCTATGGGTGGTAACGACGCCCCGACAGGAATTCAATGTGCGGTGCTTCTCGACACGGGTGGGATAGCCGTGGAGAAGCGTAGCGCGCAACAAGTTCTTACTTTGCTGATCGGATTTCGTTTGTGCTAATAAGGAACCATTCCGTAGACGAGTGCAGGACTGAACCGCACCAGCAATAGCATCAATGCCCTTTTGAATGATGAAAGGGTTCACCTTCTCAAAAGTTTGTGCTTCTTCGGTTCTTGAAATGACCAAGTAACAACCAGTTGTCGGTGGTGTCACTTCTGTTACATAAACTTTTCGGCGTTTGTTGGTAGTAATGGAGGAAGGGTGCTCCATAGCGAAATAAATCCTCCAGCATTGCAACCGTCTCCGACCTCGGGCTCTGACTTCTCGGGCGTTACCCCGGCTTGGGCGAGTGGCCTATCTATACCAGACTCACCCCAGGGTCACACCTCCCAGAACATAGAAAGAGGGACCCAATGGCCGTCAGAAGTCAGCAGCTCATGCAATGGCCCCCCCGCGGGACTGCAGTTGAACAGCGGATACGAACACATACCCTACATGACGACCCCGGGTGGTGGGGATGACGCCATTACCCACTCACCCAGCTGCGCACGCGGTGCGCGGGTATCCGTCAGGCTGTTCCACGGAGGATTTAAATAAAAAGATAAAAGAAACTAAAACTGTGTGGGCGTTTCGCACGCAAGGTAGCTCGGCGAGGAAGTAAAATAGAGGCGTAAATGAATGAACGTGGGGCGAAATACGCAGAAGTAGAGGAGAAGAAAGAAATGATTGTGAGGTGTGGTATGAATGTGATGCAAGGAACGCACGAGAGCCTACCTTGGGTCCACCGGTCACGAGAAGAACCCACATCGACCGGATGGGGGTGAGGGGATGAATGTGGCGATGATTGGCTCGGGAACCCCCGGGTGCGCCAAAAACCCGTACTCACATAAGGTGAGCCCCTGGGGGGTCATGCATGCACCTACCCACTCATATCCACACACAGAAATGCTCTCTCTTTTATAATATTGATATAGATTACTGTATTTTTATATCCTTTAGAAGCAGAATGGTATAATTGCATTTTATTTAGATTATTCTTTGTTTTCAATGATAATTTTCCCAGAGTAATGGGTGTCACTGATTGCATCCACATCAGAATTACCTGTCCTCTGTGTAGCAAGGCTACTGTTTAATAAACCAGATGGATTATTTAACAGCAAATTTCCAAAAACCTGCTATTAACTATCACTCTACGATGTCAGAAAGCACAGCCTTTTGTTCAAAAGAAAAGTTTACGACCCATGATAATTTGTATCTAAAGCAAAATACGAAAGAAACTGTTAAAACAAAAATATGACACTGACTGCACAAAAAGTTGAATTGCTGTTGGTAGAAATCATCAAGATTGTAATGAAAGTTATTCCATACTTCCTTTCTGCAGCTAATGTCTAACTAAATACTGTTTCAGCATTAGAAATGTGTATCTAACTTAAACGTTATAAGTAGTGATACGTTTTCACAGTGAGAATTATAACTAGTGAATTCTTACTTCAATATAATGAGACAACCATTCTTTCTTCAATTCTGTGCTATTACACCTACAGGCTACAACAATGAGCAAGAGAAAGTTACAAACACCAAATAACTTTAGCAGAAAGGAAGAAGCTTTCAAACTGAATAAAACCTGGCTTCCAATACTTGGACAGATACTAACATACAATCCAATCAGCAACCAGCCAAGTCTTGCCCACTGCATCACCCTGCAACTGAACATGTGGACAAAATCTCTGCAGACCCCAGGAGGAATTCACTAGTTATAACTTAAATGTTGTTTAGCTAGATAGTGTATAAGCATTAATATGTTACTATTTCTGTACAATATGTTTAGTTAAGTTTGAACATCTTAGATTAGATAAGTCTTTGTTCGCCTGCCGTACGTCAGCCTAAAAGGCTTATTGTACTACTGCATTGGAAAGGCTGCCTTCTTTGTTTCTCTGAACACGTTGCAGCAGCATCCTCTGAGTAGCTCACCTTGTTGCCAGAATGTGTGAGGCAGTTTCTCATCTCCTTGAATGTCTTTCCTCAAGTGACCATGTTCAGAAATTAATGCTAGTACTTTCCTTATCCAATCTGACGAGAGAGTGGCTCATCTTTCTCCAGGATACATTTGTCAACAGAGTTGGTGTCTTCCCCAATCTTTGCTTTTACTGAGGTTTTGGCAGTACATGTACTGACTCCCAAAAAAATAAATTTGAACACCTTACTTACTAAAAGCGTGCACACACATATCTGATCGTACCTGAGTGTGTCCTCATGTGAATTTTCAAGTGAGTTATTGTCTGCAGTTGTTTGTTGCATCTCTGGCACTTGTATTTCTTCTTATTCACAAATCTGCCACAACAAGTCTTCCTGTGTTCCTGCAAGTTGTCCTTTCTAGAGAACATTCTTTTACACACCTGAAAAGGAAAACAAATCATTATTAAAATAGAGAACTACACTACTGATATCACATAAAACTATACACCTAATATTTATACACAGAGCCTTCATTTCGATAAATGACCGTCTAACGGCAATTTTCTTGGCACAGGGAAGCACGCTGTGTAAGTCGGATATGCACAGCCACTTAAATTTAAGCACATACACATTTACTTTCATCATAGATGATGTAAACATTGTCCACACGTCTCTCACACCTTTTAGGGAAATCTGTATTAACACAACCATGATAATCGACAGGGATCATTAACTAATTGCAAAAATTAACTCTACTCACATTATCCCAATTCCTCAAATACAATTATCTTACAGGGATTTCATTTTAAAATTTGAGTGCCCTTACAAGACAAGCTTTGCAAAATTCCTGTGCAAGCTTTCTCACTGATTTCTTTGGCCTTCGTTATAACCTTTATTTCTCCAATGTCATTAACATTTTCCTCAATAAGAACATGGAAGGTTAACAAGAATAGATCCTGTCTCTCCAAATCTATTCACACGATTACGATACGAGCTACACGAACAGCAGGGAATCTGTCTCACTTCTCTACAAGAGTTTGTTGTCACATAGAAATCATACATGAAGATTCTGTGTGCTGACATTATAACAACAGGGAATCTGTCTCACTTCTCTACAAGAGTTAGTTGTCACATAGAAATCATACATGAAGATTCTGTGTGCTGACATTATAACAACAGGGAATCTGTCTCACTTCTCTACAAGAGTTTGTTGTCACATAGAAATCATACATGAAGATTCTGTGTGCTGACATTATAACAGCAAGGAATCTGTCTCACTTTTCTATAAGAGTTTGTTGTCACATAAGAATCATACATGAAGGTTCTTTGTGCTGACATTATAACAACAGGGATTCTGTCTCACTTCTCTACAAGAGTTTGTTGTCATATAGGAATCATACATGAAGATTCTGTATGCTGGTATTATAACAACAGGGAATCTGTCTCACTTCTCTACAAGAGTTTGTTGTCACATAGGAATCATACATGAAGATTCTGTGTGCTGGTATTATAACAACAGGAAATCTGTCTCACTTCTCTACAAGAGTTTGTTGTCACATAGGAATCATACATGAAGATTCTGTGTGTTGGCATTATAACAACAGGGAATCTGTCTCACTTCTCTACAAGAGTTTGTTGTCACATAGGAATCATACATGAAGGTTCTGTGTGCTGACAATATAACAACAGGGAATCTGTCTCACTTCTCTACAAGAGTTTGTTGCCACATAGGAATCGTGCTAAGAGTTTTACAAATTTGTTGTCTAATGCATTTTGACCCTGGTCACTTATTCAGTAGACAATCACTACAGTTTATTTACATTTTACAATTTCTTGACACTAAATTATCTTGCTCTTTTTTTCAGTTTTTTTTTTTCATGTCCCATTTCCACTTTTTTTTTCACTTTTCATTTATTGATTACTTAACCATCACACATTCACTATAGTTTTCCATTCAGAATAAGATGCACTACCTCTTACTTTTCTCTTTCCACTGTCCAAAGCCATTTATTTTTTACTTTACACAAAAACTGTCCAATTCTTCTAGCGTCCTTGCACATCATTTCAATTATAAGTGTATTTCTATCCCCCTTCAACCACTTCTTATTAAAAAATTCTTTTCTCCAATTTTCTGTTCCTTGGCACTTAAATACTATGTGTTCAATGTCTTCATTACCACCACATATCGGACATTGGTTCTGAGGAATACCCTGTCTTAGCCCTTTTAGCCTCCATGCTCCGGTTCTTAACCATGCAATAGATTCTCTCTCTTCTTTATTTACTATGTCTATATATTTTTCCCTACCCCATGTATTTTTCATTGGCCTATAATAAACTAATGAGCTCTTTTCGGCAATCTCACTGAACATGATTTGTATTTCTATATCTTCCAGTCTTTTCCTTGCCTTTTTCCAAAAATGTTTTACGTTATTTTCTCTCCTCCATATATCTCCTAACCCATTTTTCTCCAAAATATTCCGTAATTTACTTACCCATCCATCATTCATTAAGCTATTCTCTTGGTATTCAATACATTGTCTTAACACATTACTTTTTCCTAGATTTAAACTTCTGAACCAAAATTTCAAAGCTCTTTCCATTATCTTCCCCTTAGTTGGCACCCTGCCCATCTCTAATTGTGCTACCTGTCTTACAATTGACTTCGGTAGCCCTAGTATTTCTCTACAAAACATCCTGTGCACCACATCGATACATTCCCATCCTCTATCTAATCCCCATATTTCTATACCATACATCATTTTTGCCTCCACAACCATCTCATAAACTTTTCCCAGCCATTTAACATTTATATTAGGTACTCTATATTTGCAGCTTCTAATTGCTGCCATCGCCCCTTTACCTTTTGCCAATGCAAACTTCTTTTGTTTCTCCCAATTATTACCTCCATCTATTTTTACTCCTAAATAGATACAGTCACACACTACCCTGTAATCTTTATTCTCTCCCTTCCACTTTTCATATTTGCCTAATTTTCCCCCCTTTTTGAAAACCACAATCTGTGTTTTCTCTTGATTCACTTTTAACCTCCATTCTTTATAATATACATCAATTGCTTGTAATGATTGTTTTAAATCACTTACTGTAATAGATCCTACCACTAGGTCATCTGTAAAAAGAAGTCCTGGAATTTGGATGTTGTTAATTACTGGTGCATAGTTATTATTCCTTCCAATTTCTAGTAAGACATCATCTATGTATAAATTAAATAAAACTGGACTTAGCTTACATCCTTGCCGAAGGCCTTTCTTTTGTGGAATTTCATTTGTTACACAGCCTGTCTCCAACCTTACACAGAAGGTGTTCTCAAAATACAGTGCTTTAAGCATATTCACCAATTGCTGACTTACTCCCTTACACACTAATTTATGCCACAGAAGTTGTAGCTCAATTCGGTCATAAGCCTTTTCTAAGTCTACAAAAGCCATATACAATTTACCCCTTTTTTCTTTTAAATATTTGTCTGCTAGTGTCTTTATAATAAATAAATTATCAATTGTTCTCCTTCACTTGCGAAAGCCCATCTGGAATTCCGAAAGGATATTATAATCTTCAACCCAAAATTGTAGTTTCGCTGCCAAAATGCCTGCAAAAAGTTTTCCTATATTCCATAATAATGCAATACCTCTGTAGTTATTAGGTTTATCGACATTACCCTTGCCTTTATATATAGGATGGATGATAGCTTCTCTCCATCGTTTAGGTACATAACCCTTTCTAATAATTACATTAAATAAATCTAGTAAAACTTTCACTCTCCCTGTTTCATTACACCACTCCTTATGAAACTCTGTTGGGATGCCATCAATTCCAGTAGCTTTATTTTTCTTCAGTAACTTAACTTGTTTTATTATTTCCTCACTCCTAATTTCACCATCCAATATCTCTACAAAAACATTCCTTATTTCCAAAAATTCCGTACTTCCTATACTCCTTTCTTCCCCATATAATGTTTTAAAATACTCCATCCATTGTCCTGGCTCAACAGTGGGTTTAGTTACACATTTATTATAGGTCGACTTAAGAACCTGCCATACCTTATTAACATTATTTTCATTTAGACATTTTATCAAATTCCTTTCATTGCATTCCCTCCAGTCCTTTTTCTTTTGCTTTAACAACAAATTATGTGAATTCCTCCCTTGCATATAATCGTCCCTAGATTTTCTATCACCTAATTCTCTCCACCTAACCAACAGTTGGTTCACTTGTCTTTTTGATACCCTACATTCTTCGTCAAACCAGTCCTTATCATATATGTAAACCCTCTTTTTTGTTTTCACTTCCTCTACCGCCCTTTGCATAACTGTATTAAGGAGATCTATTGCATTCTCAATTTCATTATTCTTAACCATGAATGTTACTCCACATAGACATATCTTTCCATAATTCGAGTCAAGAGTCTGTTGAAATGTGTCACAAAATTCCTCTTTCCATTTATAGCTAATATACTCTTTTTTACAATAGCTTTCCACTCTTATATTGCGTTTTACTCGTGCAGCGTGCATCATAAAATCCACAATGAGAGGATAATGCCCTCTAGTTGAGCTTAAATTTAATACCTTAAAATTACTTAAAATATGCCCTAAATTCAGAGGCCACAACACAAAATCTATTACACTCTGCCCATTATTGCTAACAAAGGTAAATTCTCCTTGTTCATCTTCCCCACATTTTACATTCAAACTTTCTAAAGCATTCAACTCACAAAAATCAATAAATTTTTCACACTCTTTATCAACAAATTTGTCCTTGCTTTGCCTAAGTTTCTCACTTTTAAACACAATTTCATCACACATCCAATCATTCGCAACATATGTAGAATCATACATGAAGATTCTGTGGGCTGGCATTATAACAGCAGGGAATCTGTCTCACTTCTCTAAAAGACTTTGTTGTCACATAGGAATCATACATGAAGATTCCATGTGCTGACATTATAACAACAGGGAATCTGTCTTACTTCTCTACAAGAGTTTGCTTCCACATAGGAATCATACATGGAGGTTCTGTGTGCTGGCATTATAACAGCAGGGAATCTGTCTCACTTCTCTACAAGACTTTGTTGTCACATAGGAATCATACATGAAGATTCTGTGTGCTGACATTATAACAACAGGGAATCTGTCTCACTTCTCTATAAGAGTTTGTTGTCACATAGCAGTCATACATGAAGGTTCTGTGTGCTGGCATTATAAAAGCAGGGAATATGTCTCACTTCTCTATAAGAGTTTGTTGTCACATAGGAGTCATACATGAAGATTCTGTGTGCTGACATTATAACAACAGGGAATCTGTCTCACTTCTCTATAAGAGTTTGTTGTCACATAGGAATCATACATGAAGATTGTGTGTGCTGACATTATAACAACAGGGAATCTGTCTCACTTCTCTATAAGAGTTTGTTGTCACATAGGAGTCATACATGAAGATTCTGTGTGCTGACATTATAACAACAGGGAATCTGTCTCGCTTCTCTATAAGAGTTTGTAGTCACATAGCAGTCATACATGAAGGTTCTGTGTGCTGGCATTATAAAAGCAGGGAATCTGTCTCACTTCTCTATAAGAGTTTGTGTCACATAGGAATCATACATGAAGATTCTGTGTGCTGACATTATAACAACAGGGAATCTGTCTCACTTCTCTATAAGAGTTTGTTGTCACATAGGAATTGTACATGAAGATTCTGTGTGCTGACATTATAAAAGCAGGGAATCTGTCTCACTTCTCTATAAGAGTTTGTTGTCATATAGGAATCATACATGAAGATTCTGTGTGCTGGTATTATAACAACAGGGAATCTGTCTCACTTCTCTATAAGAGTTTGTTGTCACATAGGAATTGTACATGAAGACTCTGTGTGCTGACATTATAACAACAGAGAATCTGTCTCACTTCTCTACAAGCGTTTGCTTCCACATAGGAATCATACATGGAGGTTCTGTGTGCTGGCATTATAACAGCAGGGAATCTGTCTCACTTCTCTATAAGAGTTTGTTGTCACATAGGAATCATACATGAAGATTCTGTGTACTGACATTATAACAGCAGGGAATCTGTCTCACATCTCTACAAGAGTTTGTTGTCACATAGGAATCATACATGAAGATTGTGTGTGCTGACATTATAACAGCAGGGAATCTGTCTCACTTCTCTATAAGAGTTTGTTGTCACATAGGAATCATACATGAAGATTCTGTGTGCTGACATTATAACAACAGGGAATCTGTCTCACTTCTCTATAAGAGTTTGTTGTCACATAGGAATCATACATGAAGATTCTGTGTGCTGCCATTATAACAACAGGGAATCTGTCTCACTTCTCTATAAGAGTTTGTTGTCACATAGGAATAATACATGAAGATTCTGTGTGCTGCCATTATAACAACAGGGAATCTGTCTCACTTCTCTATAAGAGTTTGTTGTCACATAGGAATCATACATGAAGATTCTGTGTGCTGACATTATAACAACAGGGAATCTGTCTCACTTCTCTATAAGAGTTTGTTGTCACAAAGGAATCATACATGAAGATTCTGTGTGCTGACATTATAACAACAGGGAATCTGTCTCACTTCTCTACAAGAGTTTGTTGTCACATAGGAATCATACATGAAGATTCTGTGTGCTGGCATTATAACAACAGGGAATCTGTCTCACTTCTCTATAAGAGTTTGTTGTCACACAGGAATCATACATGAAGGTTCTGTGTGCTGAAATTATAACAACAGGGAATCTGTCTCACTTCTCTATAAGAGTTTGTTGTCACATAGAGATCATACATGAAGGTTCTGTGTGCTGGCATTATAACAACAGGGAATCAGTCTCACTTCTCTATAAGAGTTTGTTGTCACATAGAGATCATACATGAAGGTTCTGTGTGCTGGCATTATAACAACAGGGAATCTGTCTCACTTCTCTATAAGAGTTTGTTGTCACATAGGAATCATACATGAAGATTCTGTGTGCTGGCATTATAACAACAGGGAATCTGTCTCACTTCTCTATAAGAGTTTGTTGTCACATAGAGATCATACATGAAGGTTCTGTGTGCTGGCATTATAACAACAGGGAATCTGTCTCACTTCTCTATAAGAGTTTGTTGTCACATAGGAATCATACATTAAGGTTCTGTGTGCTGGCATTATAACAACGGGGAATCTGTCTCACTTCTCTATAAGAGTTTGTTGTCACATAGAGATCATACATGAAGGTTCTGTGTGCTGGCATTATAACAACAGGGAATCTGTCTCACTTCTCTACAAGAGTTTGTTGTCACATAGGAATCATACATGAAGATTCTGTGTGCTGGCATTATAACAACAGGGAATCTGTCTCACTTCCCTATAAGAGTTTGTTGTCACATAGAGATCATACATGAAGGTTCTGTGTGCTGGCATTATAACAACAGGGAATCTGTCCCACTTCTCTATAAGAGTTTGTTGTCACATAGGAATCATGCATGAAGATTCTGTGTGCTGACATTATAACAACAGGGAATCTGTCTCACTTCTCTACAAGAGTTTGTTGTCACATAGGAATCATACATGAAGATTCTGTGTGCTGACATTATAACAACAGGGAATCTGTCCCACTTCTCTACAAGAGTTTGTTGTCACATAGGAATCATACATGAATATTCTGTGTGCTGACATTATAACAGCAGGGAATCTGTCTCACTTCTCTATAAGAGTTTGTTGTCACATAAGAATCATACATGAAGATTCTGTGTGCTGACATTATAACAGCAGGGAATCTGTCTCACTTCTCTACAACAGTTTGTTGTCACATAGGGTGTCATACATGAAGATTCCGTGTGCTGACATTATAACAGCAGGGAATCTGTCCCACTTCTCTACAAGAGTTTGTTGTCACATAGGGTGTCATACATGAAGATTCTGTGTGCTGACATTATAACAGCAGGGAATCTGTCCCACTTCTCTATAAGAGTTTGTTGTCACATAGGAATCATGCATGAAGATTCTGTGTGCTGACATTATAACAACAGGGAATCTGTCTCACTTCTCTACAAGAGTTTGTTATCACATAGGAATCATACATGAAGATTCTGTGTGCTGACATTATAACAGCAGGGAATCTGTCTCACTTCTCTATAAGAGTTTGTTGTCACATAGGAATCATACATGAAGATTCTGTGTGCTGGCATTCTAACAACAGGGAATCTGTCTCACTTCTCTATAAGAGTTTCTTGTCACATAGGGATCATATATGAAGGTTCTGTGTGCTGGCATTATAACAACAGGGAATCTGTCTCACTTCTCTATAAGAGTTTCTTGTCACATAGGAATCATACATGAAGATTCTGTGTGCTGGCATTATAACAACAGGGAATCTGTCTCACTTCTCTACAAGAGTTTCTTGTCACATAGGGATCATATATGAAGGTTCTGTGTGCTGCCATTATAACAACAGGGAATCTGTCTCACTTCTCTATAAGAGTTTGTTGTCACATAGGAATCATACATGAAGATTCTGTGTGCTGATATTATAAGAACAGGGAATCTGTCTCACTTCTCTATAAGAGTTTGTTGTCACATAGGAATCATACATGAAGGTTCTGTGTGCTGACATTATAACAGCAGGGAATCTGTCTCACTTCTCTATAAGAGTTTGTTGTCACATAGGAATCATACATTAAGATTCTGTGTGCTGATATTATAACAACAGGGAATCTGTCTCACGTCTCTACAAGAGTTTGTTGTCACATAGGAATCATACATGAAGGTTCTGTGTGCTGGCATTATAACAACAGGGAATGTGTCCCACTTCTCTATAAGAGTTTGTTGTCACATAGGGATCATACATGAAGGTTCTGTGTGCTGGCATTATAACAACAGGGAATCTGTCTCACTTCTCTATAAGAGTTTGTTGTCACATAGGGATCATACATGAAGGTTCTGTGTGCTGGGATTATAACAACAGGGAATCTGTCTCACTTCTCTATAAGAGTTTGTTGTCACATAGGGATCATACATGAAGGTTCTGTGTGCTGGCATTATAACAACAGGGAATCTGTCCCACTTCTCTATAAAAGTTTGTTGTCACATAGGAATCATACATGAAGATTCTGTGTGCTGCCATTATAACAGCAGGGAATCTGTCCCACTTCTCTATAAGGGTTTGTTGTCACATAGGGTGTCATACATGAAGATTCTGTGTGCTGACATTATAACAACAGGGAATCTGTCTCACTTCTCTACAAGAGTTTCTTGTCACATAGGAATCATACATGAGGAATCTGTGCGCTGACATTATCACAGCAGGGAATCTGTCTCACTTCTCTACAAGAGTTTGTTGTCACATAGAAATCATACATGAAGATTCTGTGTGCTCACATTATAACAACAGGGAATGTATCTCACTTCTCTATAAGAGTTTGTTGTCACATAGGAATCATACATTAAGATTCTGTGTGCTGATATTATAAGAACAGGGAATCTGTCTCACTTCTCTACAAGAGTTTGTTGTCACATAGGAATCATACATGAAGGTTCTGTGTGCTGGCATTATAACAACAGGGAATCTGTCTCACTTCTCTATAAGAGTTTGTTGTCACATAGGGATCATACATGAAGGTTCTGTGTGCTGGCATTATAACAACAGGGAATCTGTCTCACTTCTCTATAAGAGTTTGTTGTCACATAGGGATCATACATGAAGGTTCTGTGTGCTGGCATTATAACAACAGGGAATCTGTCTCACTTCTCTATAAGAGTTTGTTGTCACATAGGGATCATACATGAAGGTTCTGTGTGCTGGCATTATAACAACAGGGAATCTGTCCCACTTCTCTATAAGAGTTTGTTGTCACATAGGAATCATACATGAAGATTCTGTGTGCTGGCATTATAACAACAGGGAATCTGTCTCACTTCCCTATAAGAGTTTGTTGTCACATAGAGATCATACATGAAGGTTCTGTGTGCTGGCATTATAACAACAGGGAATCTGTCCCACTTCTCTATAAGAGTTTGTTGTCACATAGGAATCATACATGAAGGTTCTGTGTGCTGCCATTATAACAGCAGGGAATCTGTCTCACTTCTCTATAAGGGTTTGTTGTCACATAGGGTGTCATACATGAAGATTCTGTGTGCTGGCATTATAACAACAGGGAATCTGTCTCACTTCTCTACAAGAGTTTGTTGTCACATAGGAATCATACATGAAGAATCTGTGTGCTGACATTATAACAACAGGGAATCTGTCTCACTTCTCTACAAGAGTTTCTTGTCACATAGGAATCATACATGAAGAATCTGTGTGCTGACATTATAACAGCAGGGAATCTGTCTCACTTCTCTACAAGAGTTTCTTGTCACATAGGAATCATACATGAAGAATCTGTGTGCTGACATTATAACAGCAGGGAATCTGTCTCACTTCTCTACAAGAGTTTGTTGTCACATAGGAATCATACATGAAGATTCTGTGTGCTCACATTATAACAACAGGGAATGTATCTCACTTCTCTACAAGAGTTTGTTGTCACATAGGAATCATACATGAATATTCTGTGTGCTGGCATTATAACAGCAGGGAATCTGTCTCAGTTATCTACAAGGGTTTGTTGTCGCATAGGAATCATACATGAAGATTCTGTGTGCTGACATTATAACAACAGGGAATCTGTCCCACTTCTCTACAAGAGTTTGTTGTCACATAGGGTGTCATACATGAAGATTCTGTGTGCTGACATTATAACAGCAGGGAATCTGTCCCACTTCTCTATAAGAGTTTGTTGTCACATAGGAATCATGCATGAAGATTCTGTGTGCTGACATTATAACAACAGGGAATCTGTCTCACTTCTCTACAAGAATTTGTTGTCACATAGGAATCATACATGAAGATTCTGTGTGCTGACATTATAACAGCAAGGAATCTGTCTCACTTCTCTATAAGAGTTTGTTGTCACATAGGAATCATACATGAAGATTCTGTGTGCTGGCATTATAACAACAGGGAATCTGTCTCACTTCTCTACAAGAGTTTCTTGTCACATAGGGATCATACATGAAGGTTCTGTGTGCTGGCATTATAACAACAGGGAATCTGTCTCACTTCTCTATAAGAGTTTGTTGTCACATAGGAATCATACATGAAGATTCTGTGTGCTGATATTATAACAACAGGGAATCTGTCTCACTTCTCTATAAGAGTTTGTTGTCACATAGGAATCATACATGAAGGTTCTGTGTGCTGACATTATAACAGCAGGGAATCTGTCTCACTTCTCTACAAGAGTTTGTTGTCACATAGGAATCATACATGAAGATTGTGTGTGCTGTCATTATAACAACAGGGAATCTGTCTCACTTCTCTACAAGAGTTTGTTGTCACATAGGAATCATACATGAAGATTGTGTGTGCTGATATTATAACAACAGGGAATCTGTCTCACTTCTCTACAAGAGTTTGTTCTCACATAGGAATCATAAATGAACACTCTGTGTGCTGGCATTATAACAGCAGGGAATCTGTCTCACTTCTCTACAAGAGTTTGTTGTCACATAGGAATCATACATGAACACTCTGTGTGCTGACATTTTAACAGCAGGGAATCTGTCTCACTTCTCTACAAGAGTTTGTTGTCACAAAGGAATCATACATGAAGATTCTATGTGCTGGCATTATAACAGCAGGGAATCTGTCTCACTTCTTTACAAGAGTTTGTTATCACTAGGGCTAGGTTTTTATGATAGGGCATATATTTTTTGGTAGGACTGACATGCTGTGTAAATACATATAAATGCTTCTTATGAAACAGCAAAATGAATTAACCTAGTTTGTTAAGCCATATTTTTGCATATATGGCCATTTCTCTCTTATAGAACATATTTTAGTAAGTAAATGGTCATATTCATCATATTTTCAGTCTTTCAAGAAGAAAAGAACTTTCTCATGCAATGTATTTATTCCGTGTTACATTTCCCAGAATTGCGCACCTCGTTTTGTTTCCTGGAAAATGGCAAGTATCTACATTCCTTCACTGTTTCCTTTGAATTTACAATATAGACTTCACCCTTACGCATCAGTGAGTTTGTGTAAGCTATTGTTACTCTATGAACAGGTAAATGATTAAGTCGTTCTGGACTCTGGACTGCAGACAAGTGTCTAATTCACTCATTGTGTCATTCAGTCTTATTGAAGTCGTAAGCGTGTGCAGTACAGTTCAGAAAAAATGTCTAAAGTGAAGCAAAATGTTCAAGTAAAACTAAAAAGGTTTGTGTCTCAATATGGTGAGAAAGTATTTTCAAGTGATGGTAAAATACTCTATTGTAAACTGTGCGACGTAAGAGTAACTGCGGAGAAGTCATTTAATGTTCAGCAACATGTGGCAACACAAACATGGAGTACAACGGATTGAAAATGAAAAAACACTACAGCAAATGCTCCTAGGGGAATCCCGCCAGTCTTATTCACCATTCTGATAAGAGCTTTGTACAGCTTTCCTTTGTGCTGATATTCCCTTAAGTAAACTAAACCATCCAAAATTTCGTGAATTCTTAGAAAAATACACAGGCAAACCTCTTCCTGATTCTTCCACATTAAGAAAGAACTTTGTCAGCCGAAGCTACGAAAAAATAATATAACAAATCACACAACAGCTCGTCAATAAAAAAAATTGGGTATCAATTGATGAAACTACAGGCTCTATGGGAAGATATATTGCAAATGTCATTGTGGGAACTTTGAAAGAAGATGGTCCAGGCGAAAAGTTTCTAATAAACTGTGAACATTTAGAAAAAGTAAATTTTTCCACCATTTCTAAGTTGTTCGACAGATCTATGGGTGCCATATGGCCCGAAGGTGTTAAGAATGACAATGTACTTCTCTTCGTAAAGGATGCTGCACCTTATATGGTGAAAGCTGCCAATTCTCTAAAAACATTGTACAGTAAAATGGTGCATGCGACTTGTTTAGCTCACGCCTTGCACCGAATTGCAGAGGAGATTCGTAGTAAATTCAGTGACGTTGACAAATTTATTGGATGTGTCAAAAAGATATTTTTGAAAGCCCCTTCACGTGTTGCAGCACTCAAGTTGTTAGCTCCAGACATTCCCTTGCCACCATCTCCCATTTTGACAAGATGGGGGTCCTGGATTGATGCCTGCAACTATTACTGCCAGAACTTCAACGTTGTGAAAAGCATCATTAATTCATTCAATAGCAGTGATGCTACTTCAGTTGGACTAGCTCAAGAATTAATGTCTAATGTGAAATTTCAGGCAAACTTTCATACATAAAATCAAATTTTGGATTTATTCCAGCTGTCATAACTGCTTTGGAGGAATCAGAAGTGCCACTGGTGAAGCAGACAGAACAAGTGAAAAACGTTGTGAATAAATTAGAGGGTGTTTGTGGTAAAGTGGGAAAAGAAGTGTCAAAGAAAATGGAAAGGTGTTAGAAAAAAACGAAGTGTATCATACACTGTGTTCCATTTCAGTGATTCTGTTGGGTGAAAAGTTCTCTCTTAATCATTCAGATTTATATTCAAATGATATTGTTCATTTTAAATATGCTCCTCTTGTGTCAGCTGAAGTAGAAGGGAGCTTTTCGAAGTACAAAGTTTTTTTGGCTGACAATAGGGTGTCTTTTTCATTTAAAAATTTGCACAAGGTATTCATTGTGTATTGCAACTCAGAGCTTATATGAAGTAGAATGAGGATGTATAAAGCACATAGGTTAACTATGTTCCTATAACGTTAATATAAATCATACTGGAATGTCAAATTGCATAGTTTAGCTTGCTTCTCATGTGGATTTTATTCTCAAATAAATAGTTCATTATCAAAATTAACTTACTAATTTCTTTTACAGTAGAAATTTTACCTCATTTTAATATTGTTAGGTCATATTTATTATGTTATTGTGCATATTTTGGTAAATGTTTGGTCATAACAGCATATTCTTTTGTGCATGGTGATCATGGTGATTTCTAGGTAATAAAAATCCTAGCCCTAGTAATCACATAGGAATCATACATGAAGATTCTGTATGCTGACATTATAACAGCAGGGAATCTGTCTCACTTGTCTACAAGAGTTTGTTATCACATAGGAATCATACATGAAGATTCTGTGTGCTGGCAATATAACAGCAGGGAATCTGTCTCACTTGTCTACAAGAGTTTGTTATTACATAGGAATCATACATGAAGATTCTGTGTGCTGGCATTATAACAGCAGGGAATCTGTCTCACTTCTCTACAAGAGTTTGTAGTCACATAGGAATCATACATGAAGCTTCTGTGTGCTGGCATTATAACAACAGGGAATCTGTCTCACTTGTCTACAAGAGTTTGTTATCACATAGGAATCATACATGAAGATTCTGTGTGCTGGCAATATAACAGCAGGGAATGTGTCTCACTTGTCTACAAGAGTTTGTTATTACATAGGAATCATACATGAAGATTCTGTGTGGTGTCATTATAACAGCAGGGAATCTGTTTCACTTGTCTACAAAAGTTTGTTATCACATAGGAATCATACATGAGGATTCTGTGTGCTGGCAATATAACAGCAGGGAATCTGTCTCACTTGTCTACAAGAGTTAGTTATTACATAGGAATCATACATGAAGATTCTGTGTGCTGGTATTATAACAGCAGGGAATCTGTCTCACTTCTCTACAAGAGCTTGTAGTCACATAGGAATCATACATGAAGATTCTGTGTGCTGGCATTATAACAACAGGGAATCTGTCTCACTTCTCTACAAGAGTTTGTTATCACATAGGAATCATAAAAGAAGATTCTGTGTGCTGGCATTATAACAACAGGGAATCTGTTTCACTTCACTCCAAGAGTTTGTTATCACATAGGAATCATACATGAAGGTTCTGTGTGCTGGAAATATAACAACAGGGAATCTGTCTCACTTCTCTACAAGAGTTTGTTATCACATAGGAATCATAAATGAACATTCTGTGTGCTGGCATTATAACAACAGGGAATCTGTCTCACTTCTCTATAAGAGTTTGTTATCACATAGGAATCATACATGAAGATTCTGTGTGCTGGCATTATAACAACAAGGAATCTGTCTCACTTCTCTACAAGAGTTTGTTATCACATAGGAATCATACATGAAGATTCTGTGTGCTGGCAATATAACAACAGGGAGTCTGTCTCAGTTCTGTACAGGAGTTTGTTATCACATAGGATTAATAAATGAAGATTCTGTGTGCTGACTTTATAACAACAGGGAATCTGTCTCACTTCTCTATAAGAGTTTGTTGTCACATAGGAATCATACATGAAGCTTCTGTTTGCTGACATTATAACAGCAGGGAATCTGTCCCACTTCTCTAAAACAGTTTGTTGGCACATAGGAGTCATACATGAAGATTCTGTGTGCTGATAGTATAACAACAGGGAATCTGTCTCACTTCTCTACAAGAGTTTGTTATCACATAGGAATCATAGATGAAGCTTCTGTGTGCTGACATTATAACAGCAGGGAATCTGTCTCACTTCTCTACAAGAGTTTGTTGTCACATAGGAATCATACATGAATGCTCTGTGTGGTGGCATTATAACAACAGGGAATCTGTCTCACTTCTCTACAAGATTTTGTTGTCACATGGGAATCATATATGAAGATTCTGTGTGCTGACATTATAACAGCAGGGAATCTGTCCCACTTCTCTATAACAGTTTGTTGTCACATAGTAATCATACATGAAGATTCTGTGTGCTGACATTATTACAACAGGGAATCTGTCTCACTTCTCTACAAGAGTTTGTTATCACATAGGAATCATACATGAAGATTCTGTGTGCTGGCATTATAACAACAGGGAATCTGTCTCACTTCTCTACAAGAGTTTGTTATCACATAGGAATCATAAAAGAAGATTCTGTGTGCTGGCATTATAACAACAGGGAATCTGTTTCACTTCACTACAAGAGTTTGTTATCACATAGGAATCATACATGAAGATTCTGTGTGCTGGAAATATAACAACAGGGAATCTGTCTCGCTTCTCAACAAGAGTTTGTTAGCACATAGGAATCATAAATGAAGATTCTGTGTGCTGGCATTATAACAACAGGGAATCTGTCTCACTTCTCTATAAGAGTTTGTTATCACATAGGAATCATACATGAAGATTCTGTGTGCTGGCATTATAACAACAAGGAATCTGTCTCACTTCTCTACAAGAGTTTGTTATCACATAGGAATCATACATGAAGATTCTGTGTGCTGGCAATATAACAACAGGGAGTCTGTCTCAGTTCTGTACAGGAGTTTGTTATCACATAGGATTAATACATGAAGGTTCTGTGTGCTGGCATTATAACAACAGGGAATCTGTCCCACTTCTCTATAAAAGTTTGTTGTCACATAGGAATCATACATGAAGATTCTGTGTGCTGCCATTATAACAGCAGGGAATCTGTCTCAGTTATCTACAAGGGTTTGTTGTCGCATAGGAATCATAAAAGAAGGTTCTGTGTGCTGGCATTATAACAACAGGGAATGTGTCCCACTTCTCTATAAGAGTTTGTTGTCACATAGGGATCATACATGAAGGTTCTGTGTGCTGGCATTATAACAACAGGGAATCTGTCTCACTTCTCTATAAGAGTTTGTTGTCACATAGGGATCATACATGAAGGTTCTGTGTGCTGGCATTATAACAACAGGGAATCTGTCTCACTTCTCTATAAGAGTTTGTTGTCACATAGGGATCATACATGAAGGTTCTGTGTGCTGGCATTATAACAACAGGGAATCAGTCCCACTTCTCTATAAGGGTTTGTTGTCACATAGGGTGTCATACATGAAGATTCTGTGTGCTGACATTATAACAACAGGGAATCTGTCTCACTTCTCT
Organism: Deroplatys truncata; assembly: GCA_030765065.1. Taxonomy (NCBI): domain Eukaryota; kingdom Metazoa; phylum Arthropoda; class Insecta; order Mantodea; family Mantidae; genus Deroplatys; species Deroplatys truncata. The sequence continues at coordinate 4,276,155 of CM060984.1, forward strand.
ACAAGAGTTTCTTGTCACATAGGAATCATACATGAAGAATCTGTGTGCTGACATTATAACAGCAGGGAATCTGTCTCACTTCTCTACAAGAGTTTGTTGTCACATAGGAATCATACATGAAGATTCTGTGTGCTCACATTATAACAACAGGGAATGTATCTCACTTCTCTACAAGAGTTTGTTGTCACATAGGAATCATACATGAATATTCTGTGTGCTGGCATTATAACAGCAGGGAATCTGTCTCAGTTATCTACAAGGGTTTGTTGTCGCATAGGAATCATACATGAAGATTCTGTGTGCTGACATTATAACAACAGGGAATCTGTCCCACTTCTCTACAAGAGTTTGTTGTCACATAGGGTGTCATACATGAAGATTCTGTGTGCTGACATTATAACAGCAGGGAATCTGTCCCACTTCTCTATAAGAGTTTGTTGTCACATAGGAATCATGCATGAAGATTCTGTGTGCTGACATTATAACAACAGGGAATCTGTCTCACTTCTCTACAAGAATTTGTTGTCACATAGGAATCATACATGAAGATTCTGTGTGCTGACATTATAACAGCAAGGAATCTGTCTCACTTCTCTATAAGAGTTTGTTGTCACATAGGAATCATACATGAAGATTCTGTGTGCTGGCATTATAACAACAGGGAATCTGTCTCACTTCTCTACAAGAGTTTCTTGTCACATAGGGATCATACATGAAGGTTCTGTGTGCTGGCATTATAACAACAGGGAATCTGTCTCACTTCTCTATAAGAGTTTGTTGTCACATAGGAATCATACATGAAGATTCTGTGTGCTGATATTATAACAACAGGGAATCTGTCTCACTTCTCTATAAGAGTTTGTTGTCACATAGGAATCATACATGAAGGTTCTGTGTGCTGACATTATAACAGCAGGGAATCTGTCTCACTTCTCTACAAGAGTTTGTTGTCACATAGGAATCATACATGAAGATTGTGTGTGCTGTCATTATAACAACAGGGAATCTGTCTCACTTCTCTACAAGAGTTTGTTGTCACATAGGAATCATACATGAAGATTGTGTGTGCTGATATTATAACAACAGGGAATCTGTCTCACTTCTCTACAAGAGTTTGTTGTCACATAGGAATCATACATGAACACTCTGTGTGCTGGCATTATAACAGCAGGGAATCTGTCTCACTTCTCTACAAGAGTTTGTTGTCACATAGGAATCATACATGAACACTCTGTGTGCTGACATTATAACAGCAGGGAATCTGTCTCACTTCTCTACAAGAGTTTGTTGTCACAAAGGAATCATACATGAAGATTCTATGTGCTGGCATTATAACAGCAGGGAATCTGTCTCACTTCTTTACAAGAGTTTGTTATCACTAGGGCTAGGTTTTTATGATAGGGCATATATTTTTTGGTAGGACTGACATGCTGTGTAAATACATATAAATGCTTCTTATGAAACAGCAAAATGAATTAACCTAGTTTGTTAAGCCATATTTTTGCATATATGGCCATTTCTCTCTTATAGAACATATTTTAGTAAGTAAATGGTCATATTCATCATATTTTCAGTCTTTCAAGAAGAAAAGAACTTTCTCATGCAATGTATTTATTCCGTGTTACATTTCCCAGAATTGCGCACCTCGTTTTGTTTCCTGGAAAATGGCAAGTATCTACATTCCTTCACTGTTTCCTTTGAATTCACAATATAGACTTCACCCTTACGCATCAGTGAGTTTGTGTAAGCTATTGTTACTCTATGAACAGGTAAATGATTAAGTCGTTCTGGACTCTGGACTGCAGACAAGTGTCTAATTCACTCATTGTGTCATTCAGTCTTATTGAAGTCGTAAGCGTGTGCAGTACAGTTCAGAAAAAATGTCTAAAGTGAAGCAAAATGTTCAAGTAAAACTAAAAAGGTTTGTGTCTCAATATGGTGAGAAAGTATTTTCAAGTGATGGTAAAATACTCTATTGTAAACTGTGCGACGTAAGAGTAACTGCGGAGAAGTCATTTAATGTTCAGCAACATGTGGCAACACAAACATGGAGTACAACGGATTGAAAATGAAAAAACACTACAGCAAATGCTCCTAGGGGAATCCCGCCAGTCTTATTCACCATTCTGATAAGAGCTTTGTACAGCTTTCCTTTGTGCTGATATTCCCTTAAGTAAACTAAACCATCCAAAATTTCGTGAATTCTTAGAAAAATACACAGGCAAACCTCTTCCTGATTCTTCCACATTAAGAAAGAACTTTGTCAGCCGAAGCTACGAAAAAATAATATAACAAATCACACAACAGCTCGTCAATAAAAAAAAATTGGGTATCAATTGATGAAACTACAGGCTCTATGGGAAGATATATTGCAAATGTCATTGTGGGAACTTTGAAAGAAGATGGTCCAGGCGAAAAGTTTCTAATAAACTGTGAACATTTAGAAAAAGTAAATTTTTCCACCATTTCTAAGTTGTTCGACAGATCTATGGGTGCCATATGGCCCGAAGGTGTTAAGAATGACAATGTACTTCTCTTCGTAAAGGATGCTGCACCTTATATGGTGAAAGCTGCCAATTCTCTAAAAACATTGTACAGTAAAATGGTGCATGCGACTTGTTTAGCTCACGCCTTGCACCGAATTGCAGAGGAGATTCGTAGTAAATTCAGTGACGTTGACAAATTTATTGGATGTGTCAAAAAGATATTTTTGAAAGCCCCTTCACGTGTTGCAGCACTCAAGTTGTTAGCTCCAGACATTCCCTTGCCACCATCTCCCATTTTGACAAGATGGGGGTCCTGGATTGATGCCTGCAACTATTACTGCCAGAACTTCAACGTTGTGAAAAGCATCATTAATTCATTCAATAGCAGTGATGCTACTTCAGTTGGACTAGCTCAAGAATTAATGTCTAATGTGAAATTTCAGGCAAACTTTCATACATAAAATCAAATTTTGGATTTATTCCAGCTGTCATAACTGCTTTGGAGGAATCAGAAGTGCCACTGGTGAAGCAGACAGAACAAGTGAAAAACGTTGTGAATAAATTAGAGGGTGTTTGTGGTAAAGTGGGAAAAGAAGTGTCAAAGAAAATGGAAAGGTGTTAGAAAAAAACGAAGTGTATCATACACTGTGTTCCATTTCAGTGATTCTGTTGGGTGAAAAGTTCTCTCTTAATCATTCAGATTTATATTCAAATGATATTGTTCATTTTAAATATGCTCCTCTTGTGTCAGCTGAAGTAGAAGGGAGCTTTTCGAAGTACAAAGTTTTTTTGGCTGACAATAGGGTGTCTTTTTCATTTAAAAATTTGCACAAGGTATTCATTGTGTATTGCAACTCAGAGCTTATATGAAGTAGAATGAGGATGTATAAAGCACATAGGTTAACTATGTTCCTATAACGTTAATATAAATCATACTGGAATGTCAAATTGCATAGTTTAGCTTGCTTCTCATGTGGATTTTATTCTCAAATAAATAGTTCATTATCAAAATTAACTTACTAATTTCTTTTACAGTAGAAATTTTACCTCATTTTAATATTGTTAGGTCATATTTATTATGTTATTGTGCATATTTTGGTAAATGTTTGGTCATAACAGCATATTCTTTTGTGCATGGTGATTATGGTGATTTTTAGGTCATAAAAATCCTAGCCCTAGTAATCACATAGGAATCATACATGAAGATTCTGTATGCTGACATTATAACAGCAGGGAATCTGTCTCACTTGTCTACAAGAGTTTGTTATCACATAGGAATCATACATGAAGATTCTGTGTGCTGGCAATATAACAGCAGGGAATGTGTCTCACTTGTCTACAAGAGTTTGTTATTACATAGGAATCATACATGAAGATTCTGTGTGCTGGAATTATAACAGCAGGGAATCTGTCTCACTTCTCTATAAGAGTTTGTTATCACATAGGAATCATACATGAAGATTCTGTGTGCTGGCATTATAACAACAGGGAATCTGTCTCACTTGTCTACAAGAGTTTGTTATCACATAGGAATCATACATGAAGATTCTGTGTGCTGGCAATATAACAGCAGGGAATGTGTCTGACTTGTCTACAAGAGTTTGTTATTACATAGGAATCATACATGAAGATTCTGTGTGCTGGTATTATAACAGCAGGGAATCTGTCTCACTTCTCTACAAGAGTTTGTTATCACATAGGAATCATACATGAAGATTCTGTGTGGTGACATTATAACAGCAGGGAATCTGTCTCACTTGTCTACAAGAGTTTGTTATCACATAGGAATCATACATGAGGATTCTGTGTGCTGGCAATATAACAGCAGGGAATCTGTCTCACTTGTCTACAAGAGTTTGTTATCACATAGGAATCATACATGAAGGTTCTGTGTGCTGGAAATATAACAACAGGGAATCTGTCTCACTTCTCTACAAGAGTTTGTTATCACATAGCAATCATAAATGAAGATTCTGTGTGCTGGCATTATAACAACAGGGAATCTGTCTCACTTCTCTATAAGAGTTTGTTATCACATAGGAATCATACATGAAGATTCTGTGTGCTGGCATTATAACAACAAGGAATCTGTCTCACTTCTCTACAAGAGTTTGTTATCACATAGGAATCATACATGAAGATTCTGTGTGCTGGCAATATAACAACAGGGAGTCTGTCTCAGTTCTGTACAGGAGTTTGTTATCACATAGGATTAATAAATGAAGATTCTGTGTGCTGACATTATAACAACAGGGAATCTGTCTCACTTCTCTATAAGAGTTTGTTGTCACATAGGAATCATACATGAAGCTTCTGTTTGCTGACATTATAACAGCAGGGAATCTGTCCCACTTCTCTAAAACAGTTTGTTGGCACATAGGAGTCATACATGAAGATTCTGTGTGCTGATAGTATAACAACAGGGAATCTGTCTCACTTCTCTACAAGAGTTTGTTATCACATAGGAATCATAGATGAAGCTTCTGTGTGCTGACATTATAACAGCAGGCAATCTGTCTCACTTCTCTACAAGAGTGTGTTGTCACATAGGAATCATACATGAATGCTCTGTGTGGTGGCATTATAACAAAAGGGAATCTGTCTCACTTCTCTACAAGATTTTGTTGTCACATGGGAATCACATATGAAGATTCTGTGTGCTGACATTATAACAGCAGGGAATCTGTCCCACTTCTCTATAACAGTTTGTTGTCACATAGTAATCATACATGAAGATTCTGTGTGCTGACATTATTACAACAGGGAATCTGTCTCACTTCTCTACAAGAGTTTGTTATCACATAGGGATCATACATGAAGGTTCTGTGTGCTGGCATTATAACAACAGGGAATCTGTCTCACTTGTCTACAAGAGTTTGTTATCACATAGGAATCATACATGAAGATTCTGTGTGCTGGCAATATAACAGCAGGGAATCTGTCTCACTTGTCTACAAGAGTTTGTTATTACATAGGAATCATACATGAAGATTCTGTGTGCTCGCATTATAACAGCAGGGAATCTGTCTCACTTCTCTACAAGAGTTTGTAGTCACATAGGAATCATACATGAAGATTCTGTGTGCTGGCATTATAACAACAGGGAATCTGTATCACTTGTCTACAAGAGTTTGTTATCACATAGGAATCATACATGAAGATTCTGTGTGCTGGCAATATAACAGCAGGGAATGTGTCTCACTTGTCTACAAGAGTTTGTTATTACATAGGAATCATACATGAAGATTCTGTGTGGTGACATTATAACAGCAGGGAATCTGTCTCACTTGTCTACAAAAGTTTGTTATCACATAGGAATCATACATGAAGATTCTGTGTGCTGGCAATATAACAGCAGGGAATCTGTCTCACTTGTCTACAAGAGTTTGTTATTACATAGGAATCATACATGAAGATTCTGTGTGCTGGAATTATAACAGCAGGGAATCTGTCTCACTTCTCTACAAGAGCTTGTAGTCACATAGGAATCATACATGAAGATTCTGTGTGCTGTCATTATAACAACAGGGAATCTGTCTCACTTCTCTACAAGAGTTTGTTATCACATAGGAATCATAAAAGAAGATTCTGTGTGCTGGCATTATAACAACAGGGAATCTGTTTCACTTCACTACAAGAGTTTGTTATCACATAGGAATCATACATGAAGATTCTGTGTGCTGGAAATATAACAACAGGGAATCTGTCTCACTTCTCTACAAGAGTTTGTTATCACATAGGAATCATAAATGAAGATTCTGTGTGCTGGCATTATAACAACAGGGAATCTGTCTCACTTCTCTATAAGAGTTTGTTATCACATAGGAATCATACATGAAGATTCTGTGTGCTGATATTATAACAACAGGGAATCTGTCTCACTTCTCTACAAGAGTTCGTTATCACATAGGAATCATAGATGAAGATTCTGTGTGCTGACATTATAACAGCAGGGAATCTGTCTCAAGAGTTTGTTGTCACATAGGAATCATACATGAATGCTCTATGTGCTGGCATTATAACAGCAGGGAATCTGTCTTACTTCTTTACAAGAGTTTGTTATCACTAGGGCTAGGATTTTTATGATAGGGCATATATTTTTTGGTAGGACTGACATGCTGTTTAAATACATATAAGTGCTTCTTATGAAACAGCAAAATGATGATGATGATGATGATGATGATATGCGGCTTAAGGGCGCTAAACTGCTGGGGTCATCAGCGCCCTTAGAAGGTATAAAATATAAAGTCAAAAAATAAAAGACAGGTAAAAAACCGCATAATTAAAAAACGGGACACAAACCCGCGATGTCAAAAAGCTAAAACTAACAATATAACAATAACAAATATAACAATAACAATAATAACAATAACAACAATAACAATAAAAACAGTAATAACAATAACAACAATAATAAGAACAAAACAAAGATCTGAAAAACAACACACTAAAAGCATAGGCAGTAAAGGATTAAAACGTGTCAGGAACTGTAGAATGCGAGGGACATGAGCGTCATATGTCCACTGGGGATAAGAGTTCCCATAAAAAACCGACAGGATAAAAGTACGAAGCTAACAGACGCTCAACGCATTAAATGCGCAGATTAAAATCACTGTCATCAATAAAACGTAAAACACATTCCACAGCATGCGTGTCGTCTGCCAAAACGTTGGCTAGGCCAACAGGCAGACCCACACGAGCACGCAATGCAGCTAAAACCTGACACTCTGTTAAAATGTGACGCACCGTTAAGGGCACGTCACACTGCCCACAGAGTGGCGCGGGGTCACCACTCAGCAAATACTTATGACTAAAAATGCAATGTCCGATACGAAGGCGCGTTAAAATTACCTCTTCCCGACGAGAAGCACGGGAAGAGGTAGCCCAGACTAACGGGAGAGGCTTAACCTCCCGCAACTTGTTCCCCCGAAGGGCCGTCCACTCATCGCTCCAAAGCGAGAGGATGCGGCGACGTAAAACAATAAACAAATCTGACGAGGGAACAACAGAAGTAAAACGTCTGGGTGATAAAATCGCCGACTTGGCAGCGACATCGGCAGACTCATTACCTGAGATGCCCACATGACCTGGAATCCACAAGAAGGAGACGCTGATGCCAGAGACATCAAGCGAGTGGAGCAGGTCATGAATGCGCTGTACGAGCGGGTGGTAACTGTACAGCGAGCTAATACTTTGAAGAGCACTCAGGGAGTCGGAACAAATAAAACAGTGCCGTATGTCGTGCCGCTGAATATGTAAAAGAGACTGATAAATGCTAAAAAGTTCGGCGGTAAAAATCGAACATTGCTCTCGTAAACGAAAGGTAAAACTATTTCCACCACAAAAAAAGGCACATCCTACTCCAGCATCAGTCTTAGATCCATCAGTAAAGATAAAAGGCAAGTCCCCGAATTGCGACTGAAGTTCTAAAAACGCTGATCTAAAGACTGAAGAAGGGGTCTCATTCTTCGGCATTGACGATAACCCAAGGTGACAGAGGGCCTCAGCGCGCGACCATGGAGGAAAACGCGTTTCCCCCCTTGGAAGGGCCGGCGCTGGCGTAACGTCCAAATGCCGAAGGAGCAGTCGAAATCGAACCCCTGGAGGGAGCAATGCAGAGGAGCTAACTAAATATTGCCGGTCAAGTGAATCCTCGAAAAATGCCGCGAAAGACGGGTGGTCAGGTAAGCTTGAGAGTCGACAGGCATAGCTGCACAAGAGCATCTCACGCCTGGAGGACAGCGGAGGCTCTGCAGCTTCAGCATAAAGACTGGGCACGGGGCTAGTTGGAAAGGCCCCTGTAGCGACTCTAAGACCACGATGATGAATGGGATTCAAACGACGCAACACAGATGGACGTGCCGACGAATAAACAAAACACCCGTAATCAAGTTTGGATCGGACCAAAGAGCGATAAAGGCGAAGAAGGACGGTCCGATCAGCTCCCCAGGATGTGCCACTTAAAACACGTAAAAGGTTAAGAGAACGGTCACACTTTGCTTTTAAAAAGGAAACGTGCGAGGTCCAACACAACTTCCTATCAAAAATCAACCCCAAAAATTTCGCCTCGTCTGCAAACGGAAGTATCCCTGGCCCAAGATGGAGAGAGGGCGGAGGGAAATACTTCCGGCGCCAGAAGTTGATGCAGACGGATTTCTCGGCGGAGAAATTAAAGCCGTTGGCGTTACTCCAGGCGTAGAGACGGTCGATACAGCTCTGGAGACGGCGTTCGAGTAGACAGGTCCGCCGTGAACTACAATAAATAGCGAAATCGTCAACAAAAAGGGACGATAAAATGCCAGGTGGAAGACAATCAACAATGGGGTTGATAGCAATCGCAAAAAGTGTGACACTGAGTACAGAGCCCTGCGGTACTCCGTTCTCTTGAATAAAACGACGAGATAAAACCGAGCCCACACGTACACGAAAGACGCGGTCCGTCATAAACTCCCGAAGAAATATGGGAAGACGACCGCGGATATTCCAATCGTGAAGTGTACGTAAAATGCCGCCCCTCCAACAAGTGTCATAAGCTTTCTCCAGGTCAAAAAATACAGCCACGGTTTGACACTTTCTCAGAAATCCATTCATAATATGCGTCGACAAGGACACCAGATGGTCGACGGTAGAACGATAGCGACGAAACCCGCACTGAGCGTTCGCTAGAAGATTCTGAGACTCAAGCCACCATGTCAACCGCCCGTTGATCATGCGCTCCATCACCTTACAAATGCAACTGGTGAGGGAGATAGGGCGGTAGCTGGAAGGTAGTTGGCGATCCTTCCCAGGCTTAAGTATAGGGACAATGGTGGCTTCGCGCCAAACGGAAGGAAAAATGCCGTCTTGCCAAATACGGTTATAGACCTGTAAGAGAAATAGTTTACTGTCGGCTGAAAGGTTCTTTAACATCAGGACATGAATGCCGTCCGGCCCGGGAGCGGAGTGCCGAGAGCAATGAAGAGCGTGCTCCAGCTCCCTCATTGTGAATAGTTCATTATAGCATTCATCATTAGCAGTTCGAAAAGTATATGATGCGGAATCCTGCCGGTCTTTAATAGAGCGAAAGCCGGCGGAATAATGGTCTGAGCTGGAAACCGCCTCAAAGGCAGAACCCAGAGTGTTAGCGATGGCAGCCGGATCCACTATGGTGGCATTAGAAACCTGAAGGCCAGAAACAGTATTATGTGACACTTTACCTGAGAAGCGACGAAGTTTATCCCAAACAACGGATGAAGGCGTAAAACGATTAAAAGACTCGACAAAACGAGCCCAAGATGCCTTCTTGCTATCCTGAATAATGCGACGAGCCCTGGCGCGCGATTGTTTAAAAGTCACCAAATTATCAAGTGTAGGGTGGCGCCGAAACACCCTAAGTGCAGTCCTACGGGCACGAACGGCGTCCCGACAATCCTCGTTCCACCACGGAACAGGTGGCCGCCGAGGATGGGAGGATGAACGGGGTATTGCACGTTCGGCGGCTGAGAAAATAATAGACGTAAGGTGCTGCACTAGTTGATTAATGTCGGAGAAGGGCTGGTCGTCAAAATGCACGAGGCTGGAATACAAGCTCCAGTCGGCTTTTACGAATATCCAGGTAGGTACTCTGGAATGCTGTACGTGGTGCGACAGAAGAGAAACGATGCAGGGGTAATGGTCGCTGGAGTAGGTGTCAGCGACGACGTTCCACTGAAGACGACGTGCAAGCTGGAGTGAGCAAATGGCAAGGTCCAGGTGAGAAAATGTACCAGAAGAATCAGAAATAAAAGTAGGTGCACCTGTATTGAGGATGGAAAGATTGAACTGATACAAAATGTCGGAAAGAAGAGTTCCCCTCGCACAAGCCCTTGGCGAACCCCATAGTGGGTGATGGGCATTAAAATCTCCCAACAGAAGAAATGGTGTTGGGAGAGCGGACAGGAGAGATCGAATGTCCGCGGGAGCGAGGGGAGACGATGGAGGTGTATACACAGAACAAACAGAAAAGAAAAAACCGGGTAACTGCAGTTTAATGGCAACAGCTTGCAAGTCGGACGTAAGTGTGATAGTTTGAAAATGAACGTCAGTACGCACCAAAATCATGACACCACCATGAGCAGGAGTACCCTCCTCCGGTTCAAGGTCGTAGCGAACCGGAGTATATCCTCGGAGATAAAAAGGATCGTGAGGGCGAAGTTTAGTCTCCTGCAAACATACGACCATAGGCGAATGGGAACGCAATAAAAGTTGCAGTTCCGCCCTATGCGATCGTACACCACGTACATTCCAGGTCAGGATAGCCATTAACAATAAGGGGATAAACTTTCTATTTAGAAGGGCGGCTTAAAATTACCTTTTGTTTAACCTTTGGGCTCGGGCTTTTGGTATGGAGTTGGTCAGACTCCATAGCTTCCTCGGAGGGAGGGCCCACGCGCTCAGTGCCAGAAACCGATTCAAGCGCCGTGAATCGGTTCTGGGTGGCGATGGGTGAAGGGTGCCGCTGAGCGCGGCTTGTCCCAGGACCATCCTGGGACAGCGACCTCCGAGGAGGAGAAGGTGAACCTATGTTACCGCGCGCACGCGGAGGGTCTTTTAAAAAATCTTCCCTACGAAGTTTCTGCTTGGGCTTCTTTTCAACGGCTTGCGACTTCATTGACTTGGGACCAGGTTTATACGGCTTGGTAACTGTAGCCTTAATAGACGGCCGGATGGTAGTGGCGGTTAATCCAGTCAAGGTCCAGGTCTGAGTTTCGGCATCTACTCGTGGTACTGGCGAGGCAACAACAGAACTAAATGTGCCAGATCGCAGGAGTGAAGGTTGGCGCGCATGGAAACGCCTCCGGGCTTCAGCGAAGGAGAGTTTTTCCTTTACCCGGATCTCCTGGATCGCCTTCTCGTCCAAATACCGCGGACAGTCGGCAAACGAAGCAGAATGTGACCCTTTACAATTAACGCAGACGGGGGCTGTTGAACAGGTACCTTCGTGTGAGGGCTGGCTACATGTTGCACAGATGTTAACGGCACTCTTACAGGAGACTTGCGTATGCCCAAAACGTTGGCATTTAAAACAACGCAGAGGTCTAGGAATATAAGGCCTCACAGAAATCCGTTCGTACCCTGCGGAAATGCTCGTGGGCAGATCGACGCCATCAAATGTAATAAACAGGGTACGAGTGGGTACCAATACGCCGTCGCGTTTGGCCTGCACTCGATGCACTGCAGTCACCTTTTGATCGGATAGATATTCTACGAGATCCTCGTCCGATATACCATCGAGGCTATGGGTGGTAACGACGCCCCGACAGGAGTTCAATGTGCGGTGCTTCTCAACACGGATGGGGTAACCGTGGAGAAGCGTAGCGCGCAACAAGGTCTTACTTTGCTGATCGGACTTAGTTTGTGCCAATAAGGAACCATTCCGTAGACGAGTGCATGATTGAACCGCACCAGCAATAGCATCTATTCCCTTCTGAATGATAAAAGGGTTCACCTTCTCAAAATTTTGTCCTTCTTCTGTTCTTGAAATGACTAAGTAACAACCAGATGTCGGCGGTGCTACTTCTGTTACAATAGTTTTTCGGCGCTTGTTTGTATTAATGGAGAAAGGGTGCTCCATAGCGAAAAAAATCCTCCACCATTGCAACCGTCTCCGACCTCGGGCTCTGACTTCTCGGGCGTTACCCCGGCTTGGGTGAGTGGCCTATCTATACCAGACTCACCCCAGGGTCACACCTCCCAGAACATAGACAGAGGGACCCAATCGCCGTCAGAAGTCAGCAGCTCATGCAATGGCCCCCCCGCGGGACTGCAGTTGAACAGCGGATACGAACACAAACCCTACATGACGACCCCGGGTGGTGGGGATGACGCCATTACCCACTCACCCAGCTGCGCACGCGGTGCGCGGGTATCCGTCAGGCTGTGTCCACGGAGGATTTAAATAAAAGGATAAAAGAAACTAAAACAGTGTGGGCGTTTCGCACGCAAGGTAGGCCGGCGGGGAAGAAAAAGAGATATGCGAATGACGTGGTGCGAAATGGTCGGAAAGTGATAAGGGAAGAAAGAAACGATGGTGAGGTGCGGTATGTATGGAATGCAAAGAACGCACGAGAGCCTACCTTGGGTCCACCGGTCACTTAAAGAACCCACCTCGACCGGATGGGGGTGAGGGGATGAAGGTGGCGATGACTGGCTCGGGAACCCCCGGGTGCGCCAAAAACCCGTACTCACATAAGGTGAGCCCCTGAGGGGAACAGCAAAATGAAATAACCTAGTTTGTTAAGCCATATTTTTGCATATATGGCCATTTCTCTCTTATAGAACATATTTTAGTAAGTAAATGGTCATATTCATCATATTTTCAGTCTTTCAAGAAGAAAAGAACTTTCTCATGCAATTTATTTATTCCGTGTTACATTTCCCAGAATTGCGCACCTCGTTTTGTTTCCTGGAAAATGGCAAGTATCTACATTCCTTCACTGTTTCCTTTGAATTCACAATATAGACTTCACCCTTACGCATCAGTGAGTTTGTGTAAGCTATTGTTACTCTATGAACAGGTAAATGATTAAGTCGTTCTGGACTCTGGACTGCAGACAAGTGTCTAATTCACTCATTGTGTCATTCAGTCTTATTGAAGTCGTAAGCGTGTGCAGTACAGTTCAGAAAAAATGTCTAAAGTGATGCAAAATGTTCAAGTAAAACTAAAAAAGTTTGTGTCTCAATATGGTGAGAAAGTATTTTCAAGTGATGGTAAAATACTCTATTGTAAACTGTGCGACGTAAGAGTAACTGCGGAGAAGTCATTTAATGTTCAGCAGCATGTGGCAACACAAACGTGGAGTACAACGGATTGAAAATGAAAAAACACTACAGCAAATGCTCCTAGGGGAATCCCGCCAGTCTTATTCACCATTCTGCAAAGAGCTTTGTACAGCTTTCCTTTGTGCTGATATTCCCTTAAGTAAACTAAACCATCCAAAATTTCGTGAATTCTTAGAAAAATACACAGGCAAACCTCTTCCTGATTCTTCCACATTAAGAAAGAACTTTGTCAGCCGAAGCTACGAAAAAATAATATAACAAATCACACAACAGCTCGTAAATAAAAAAAAAAAAAATTGGTTATCAATTGATGATGATGATGATGATGATGAGATGCGGTTTAAGGGCGCTAAACTACTAAGGTCATCAGCGCCCTTACAATGTATAAAGGATAAAGTCAAAAGGATAAAATAACCGCATAATTAAAAAACGGGACAGAAACCCGCGATGTCTAAAAAGGCTAAAATAACAATAATATAACAATAACAATAATAATAACAACAATAACAACAATAATAACAATAACAACAATAAAAACAATAACAACAATATCAATAACAACAAAATAACAATACAAATATCTAAAAAACCAACACACTAAAATCATGGTCACTAACAGAATAAAACGTGTCAAGAACTGTAGAATGTAAGGAACATGAGCGCCTTATGTCTGGGGAGAAGGGCCCCATTAAAACTAACAATATAAAATCAAACAGCTAAAAGGCGCTCAGCGCATCAAATGCGACGCCTAAAACCAATGTCAGTGATAAAACGTAAAAGACATTCTACAGCATGCGCGTCGTCTGCCAACACGTTGGCTAGGCCAACAGGCAGACCCACGCGAACGCGCAGTGGGGCTAAAACTTGACACTCGGTTAAAATGTGACGGACCGTTAAGGGCACGTCACACTGACCACACAGAGGTGCGGGATCACCACTTAACAGGTATCTATGACTAAAAAGGCAATGTCCGATACGAAGGCGTGTTAAAAGTACCTCTTCCCGACGAGAAGCACGGGAAGAGGTAGCCCAGACTAGCGGAAGAGGTTTAACCTCCCGCAACTTGTTCCCCCGGAGGGCCGTCCACTCATCGCGCCAGGGCGAGAGGATGCGGCGACGTAAAATAACACACGAATCTGACGAGGGAACAACAGAAGTAAAAAATCTGGGTAATAAAATCGCCGATTTCGCAGCGGCGTCGGCCGACTCATTCCCTGAGATACCCACATGACCTGGAATCCACATAAAAGAGACGCTGATGCCAGAGGCACCTAGCGAATGGAGCAGGTCATGAATGCGCTGTACGAGGGGGTGGTAAGAGTACAGCGCGTTAATACTCTGAAGGGCACTCAGAGAGTCCGAACAAATAACACAACGCCGTAAGACATGCCGCTGAATGTATAAAACACATTGATAGTTACTAAAAAGTTCGGCGGTATAAATCGAACATTGCCCGGGTAAACGAAAAGTAAAACTATGCGCACCTAAAACAAAGGCACATCCTGCTCCAACATCAGTCTTAGACCCATCAGTATAAATAAAATTACAGTCCCCGAATGTTGCCTGAAGTTCTAAAAATGCGGATCTAAGGACTGAAGCAGGGGTCTCATTCTTCGGCATCGACGTCAGCCCAAGGTGGATGTGGGCCTCAGCGCGCGACCATGGAGGAAAGCGCGTTTCCCCTCGGGTAAGGGCCGGCGCTGGCGTAACGTCCAAATGCCGAAGTAGCAGTCGAAATCGAACCCCTGGAGGGAGCAATGCAGAGGAGCTAACTAAATATTGCCGGTCAAGCGAATCTTCGTAAAATACATCGAAGGACGGGTGGTTAGGCAAGCTTGAGAGTCGACAAGCATAGCTGCACAAGAGCATCTCACGCCTGAAGGACAGCGGAGGCTCTGCAGCTTCTGCGTACAGACTGGGTACAGGGCTAGTTGGAAAGGCCCCTGTAGCGACTCTTATGCCACGATGGTGAATGGCATTCAATCGACGTAACACAGATGGACGTGCCGACGAATAAACAATACACCCGTAATCAAGCTTGGATCGGACCAAAGAGCGATAAAGGCGAAGAAGGACGGTCCGATCAGCTCCCCAGGATGTGCCACTTAAAACACGTTAAATATTAAGAGAACGGTCACACTTTGCTTTTAAAAAGGAAACGTGCGAGGTCCAACACAACTTCCTGTCAAAAATCAACCCCAAAAATTTCGCCTCGTCTGCAAACGGAAGTATCCCAGGCCCAAGATGGAGTGAGGGTGGAGGGAAATACTTCCGGCGCCAAAAGTTGATGCAGACGGATTTCTCGGCGGAGAAATTAAAGCCGTTGGCGTTACTCCAGGCGTAGAGACGGTCGATACAGCTCTGGAGACGGCGTTCGAGTAGACAGGTCCGCCGTGAACTACAATAAATAGCGAAATCGTCAACAAAAAGGGACGATGAAATGCCAGGTGGAATACAATGAACAATGGGGTTGATAGCAATCGCAAAAAGTGTGACACTGAGTACAGAGCCCTGCGGTACTCCGTTCTCTTGAATAAAACGACGAGATAAAACCGAGCCCACACGTACACGAAAGACGCGGTCCGTCATAAACTCCCGAAGAAATATGGGAAGACGACCGCGGATATTCCAATCGTGAAGTGTACGTAAAATGCCGCCCCTCCAACAAGTGTCATAAGCATTCTCCAGGTCAAAAAATACAGCCACGGTTTGACACTTTCTCAGAAATCCATTCATAATATGCGTCGACAAGGACACCAGATGGTCGACGGTAGAGCGATAACGACGAAACCCGCACTGAGCGTTCGCTAGAAGTTTCTGAGACTCAAGCCACCATGTCAACCGCCCGTTGATCATGCGCTCCATCACCTTGCAAATGCAACTGGTGAGGGAGATAGGGCGGTAGCTGGAAGGTAGTTGGCGATCCTTCCCAGGCTTAAGAATAGGGACAATGGTGGCTTCGCGCCAAACGGAAGGAAAAATGCCGTCTTGCCAAATACGGTTATAGACCTGTAAGAGAAATAGTTTACTGTCGGCCGAAAGGTTCTTTAACATCAGGACATGAATGCCGTCCGGCCCGGGAGCGGAGTGCCGAGAGCAATGAAGAGCGTGCTCCAGCTCCCTCATTGTGAATAGTTCGTTATAGCATTCATCATTAGCAGACCGAAAAGTATATGATGCGGAATCCTGCCGGTCTTTAATAGAGCGAAAGCCGGCGGAATAATGGTCTGAATGGGACACCGCCTCAAAGGCAGCACCCAGAGTGTTAGCGATGGCAGCCGGATCCACTATGGTGGCATTAGAAACCTGAAGGCCAGAAACAGTACAATGTGACACTTTACCTGAGAAGCGACGAAGTTTATCCCAAACAACGGATGAAGGCGTAAAGCGATTAAAAGACTCGACAAAACGAGCCCAAGATGCCTTCTTGCTATCCTGAATAATGCGACGAGCCCTGGCGCGCGATTGTTTAAAAGTCACCAAATTATCAAGTGTAGGGTGGCGCCGAAACACCCTAAGTGCAGTCCTACGGGCACGAACGGCGTCCCGACAATCCTCGTTCCACCATGGAACAGGTGGCCGCCGAGGTTGGGAGGATGAACGGGGTATTGCACGTTCGGCGGCTGAGAAAATAATAGACGTAAGGTGCTGCACTAGTTGATTAATGTCGGAGAAGGGCTGGTCGTCAAAATGCACGATGCTGGAATACAAGCTCCAGTCGGCTTTTGCGAATATCCAGGTAGGTACTCTGGAATGCTGTACGTGGTGCGACAGAAGAGAAACGATGCAGGGGAAATGGTCGCTGGAGTAGGTGTCAGCGACGACGTTCCACTGAAGACGACGTGCAAGCTGGATTGAGCATATGGCAAGGTCCAGGTGAGAGAATGTACCGGAAGAATCAGAAATAAAAGTAGGTGCACCTGTATTGAGGATGGAAAGATTGAACTGATAAAAAATGTCGGAAAGAAGAGTTCCCCTCGCACAAGCCCTTGGCGAACCCCATAGTGGGTGATGGGCATTAAAATCTCCCAACAGAAGAAATGGTGTTGGGAGAGCGGACAGGAGAGATCGAATGTCCGCGGGAGCGAGGGGAGACGATGGAGGTGTATACACAGAACAAACAGAAAAGAAAAAACCGGGTAACTGCAGTCTAATGGCAACAGCTTGCAAGTCGGACGTAAGTGTGATAGGATGAAAATGAACGTCATTACGCACCAACAACATGACACCTCCATGAGCAGGAGCACCCTCCTCCGGTTCAAGATCGTAGCGAACCGGAGTGTACCCTCGGAGATCGAAAGGGTCGTGAGGGCGAAGCTTGGTCTCCTGCAAACACACGACCATAGGTGAATGGGAACGCAATAAAAGTTGCAGTTCCGCCCTATGCGATCGTACACCACGTACATTCCAGCTCAGGATAGCCATGAATAAAAGGGATAAACTGTCTACTTAGAAGGGCGGCTTAAAATTACCTTTTGTTTAACCTTTGGGCTCGGGCTTTTTGTATGGAGTTGGTCAGACTCCATAGCTTCCACGGAGGGAGGGCCCACGCGCTCAGTGCCAGAAACCGATTCAAGCGCCGTGAATCGGTTCTGGGTGGCGATGGGTGAGGGGCGCCGCTGAGCGCGGCTTGTCCCAGGACCTTCCTGGGACAGCGACCTCCGAGGAGGAGAAGGTGAACTTTTGCTACCGCGCGCACGCGGAGGGTCTTTCAAGAAATCTTCCCTACGTAGTTTCTGCTTGGGCTTCTTTTCAGCGGCTTGCGACTTCATTGACTTTGGACCAGGTTTATAAGGCTTGGTAACAGTAGCTTTAATAGACGGCCGGATGGTAGTGGCGGTTAATCCAGTCAAGGTCCAGGTCTGAGTTTCGGCATCTACTCGTGGTACTGGCGAGGCAACAACAGAACTAAATGTGCCAGATCGCAGGAGGGAAGGTTGGCGCGCATGGTAACGCCTCCGGGCTTCAGCGAAGGAGAGTTTTTCCTTTACCCGGATCTCCTGGATCGCCTTCTCGTCCAAGTACCGCGGACAGTCGGCAAACGAAGCAGAATGAGACCCTTTGCAATTAACGCAGACGGGGGCTGTTGAACAGGTACCTTCGTGTGAGGGCTGGCTACATGTTGCACAGATGTTAACGGCACTCTTACATGAGACTTGCGTATGCCCAAAACGTTGGCATTTAAAACAACGCAGAGGTCTAGGAATATAAGGCCTCACAGAAATCCGTTCGTACCCTGCGGAAATGCTCGTGGGCAGATCGACGCCATCAAATGTAATAAACAGGGTACGAGTGGGTACCAATACGCCGTCGCGTTTGGCCTGCACTCGATGCACTGCAGTGACCTTTTGATCGGATAGATATTCTACGAGATCCTCGTCCGATATACCATCGAGGCTATGGGTGGTAACGACGCCCCGACAGGAGTTCAATGTGCGGTGCTTCTCAACACGGATGGGGTAACCGTGGAGAAGCGTAGCGCGCAACAAGGTCTTACTTTGCTGATCGGACTTAGTTTGTGCCAATAAGGAACCATTCCGTAGACGAGTGCATGATTGAACCGCACCAGCAATAGCATCTATGCCCTTCTGAATAATAAAAGGGTTCACCTTCTCAAAGTTTTGTCCTTCTTCTGTTCTCGAAATGACCAAGTAACAACCAGATGACGGCGGTGCTACTTCTGTTACAATGACTTTTCGGCGCTTGTTGTTAAGAATGGAGAAAGGGTGCTCCATAGCGAAAAATATCCTCCACCATTGCAACCGTCTCCGACCTCGGGCTCTGACTTCTCGGGCGTTACCCCGGCTTGGGTGAGTGGCCTATCTATACCAGACTCACCCCAGGGTCACACCTCCCAGCACATAGACAGAGGGACCCAATCGCCGTCAGAAGTCAGCAGCTCATGCAATGGCCCCCCCGCGGGACTGCAGTTGAACAGCGGACACGAACACAAACCCTACATGACGACCCCGGGTGGTGGGGATGACGCCATTACCCACTCACCCAGCTGCGCACGCGGTGCGCGGGTATCCGTCAGGCTGTGTCCACGGAGGATTTAAATAAAAAGGTAAAAGAAACTAAAACTGTGTGGGCGTTTCGCACGCAAGGTAGGCCGGCGGGGAAGAAAAAGAGATATGCGAATGTCGTGGTGCGAAATGGCCGGAAAGTGATAAGGGAAGAAAGAAACGATGGTGAGGTGCGGTATGAATGGAATGCAAAGAACGCACGAGAGCCTACCTTGGGTCCACCGGTCACTTGAAGAACCCACCTCGACCGGATGGGGGTGAGGGGATGAATATGGCGATGATTGGCTCGGGAACCCCCGGGTGCGCCAAAAACCCGTACTCACAGAAGGTGAGCCCCTGAGGGGGTTATCAATTGATGAAACTACAGACTCTATGGGAAGATATATTGCAAATGTCATTGTGGGAACTTTGAAAGAAGATGGTCCAGGCGAAAAGTTTCTAATAAACTGTGAACATTTAGAAAAAGTAAATTTTTCCACCATTTCTAAGTTGTTCGACAGATCTATGGGTGCCATATGGCCCGAAGGTGTTAAGAATGTCAATGTACTTCTCTTCGTAACGGATGCTGCACCTTATATGGTGAAAGCTGCCAATTCTCTAAAAACATTGTACAGTAAAATGGTGCATGCGACTTGTTTAGCTCACGCCTTGCACCGAATTGCAGAGGAGATTCGTAGTAAATTCAGTGACGTTGACAAATTTATTGGATGTGTCAAAAAGATATTTTTGAAAGCCCCTTCACGTGTTGCAGCACTCAAGTTGTTAGCTCCAGACATTCCCTTGCCACCATCTCCCATTTTGACAAGATGGGGGTCCTGGATTGATGCCTGCAACTATTACTGCCAGAACTTCAACGTTGTGAAAAGCATCATTAATTCATTCAATAGCAGTGATGCTACTTCAGTTGGACTAGCTCAAGAATTAATGTCTAATGTAAAATTTCAGGCAAACTTTCATACATAAAATCAAATTTTGGATTTATTCCAGCTGTCATAACTGCTTTGGAGGAATCAGATGATGATGATGATGATGATGATATGCGGTTTAAGGGCGCTAAACTGCTATGGTCATCAGCGCCCTTACAGTGTATAAAAGATAAGGTCAAAATATAAAACAGGTAAAAGAACCGCATAGTTAAAAACGGGACACAAACCCGCGATGTTCAAAAGGCTAAAACTAACAATATAATAATAACAAATATAACAATAACAACAATAATAACAATAACAACAATAACAACTATAATAACAATAACAACAATAAAAAGAACAAGACAAATATCTGAAAACCAACACACTAAAAGCATAGGCAGTAAAGGATTAAAACGTGTCAGAAACTGTAGAATGCGAGGGACATGGGCGCCATATGTCCACTGGGGATAAGAGTTCCCATAAAAAACAGACAGAATAAAAGTACCAAGCTAACAGACGCCCAACGCATTAAATGCGCAGATTAAAATCACTGTCGTGAATAAAACGTAAAACACATTCTACAGCACGCGTGTCGTCTGCCAAAACGTTGGCTAGGCCAACAGGCAGACCCACACGAGCACGCAATGCAGCTAAAACCTGACACTCTGTTAAAATGTGACGCACCGTTAAGGGCACGTCACACTGCCCACAGAGTGGTGCGGGGTCACCACTGAGCAAATACCTATGACTAAAAACACAATGTCCAATCCGTAGACGAGCTAAAATTACCTCTTCCCGACGACAAGAACGAGAAGAGGTACCCCAGATCAACGGGAAAGGCTTAACCTCCCGCAACTTGTTCCCCCGGAGGGCCGTCCACTCATCGCGCCAGCGCGAGAGGATGCGGCGACGTAAAATAACAGACGAATCTGACGAGGGAACAACAGAAGTAAAAAATCTGGGTAATAAAATCGCCGATTTCGCAGCGGCGTCGGCAGACGCGTTACCTGAGATGCCCACATGACCTGGAATCCACATGAAGGAGACGCTGATGCCAGAGACACCGAGCGAGTGGAGCAGGTTATGTATGCGCTGTACTAGTGGGTGGTAATTGTACAGCGCATGAATAGCCTGAAGGGCACTCAGAGAGTCCGTACAAATAAAACAGTGCCGTAAGTCGTGCCGCTCAATGAATAAAACAGATTGATAAATGCTAAAAAGTTCGGCGGTAAAAATTGAACATTGATGAGGTAAACGAAAAGTAAAACTCTGTACACCAAAAACAAAGGCACATCCTACTCCAACATCAGTCTTAGACCCATCAGTATATATAAAATGACAGTCCCCGAACTGTGCCTGTAGTTCTAAAAAGGCAGATCTAAGAACAGAAGCAGGGGTCGCATTTTTCGGCATCGACGTTAGCCCAAGGTGGATGTGGGCCTCAGCGCGCGACCATGGAGGAAAACGCGTTTCCCCTCGGGTAAGGGCCGGCGCTGGCGTAACGTCCAAATGCCGAAGTAGCAGTCGAAATCGAACCCCTAGGGGGAGCAATGCAGAGGAGCTAACGAAATATTGTCGATCTAGCGAATCCTCGTAAAATACATCGAAGGACGGGTGGTTAGGCAAGCTTGAGAGCCGACAAGCATAGCAACATAAGAGCATCTCACGCCTGAAAGACAGCGGAGGCTCTGCAGCCTCAGCGTAAAGACTGGGCACGGGGCTAGTTGGAAAGGCCCCTGTAGCGACTCTAATACCACGATGATGAATGGGATTCAAACGACGTAGCACAGATGGACGTGCCGACGAATAAACAATACACCCGTAATCAAGCTTGGATCGGACCAAAGAGCGATAAAGGCGAAGAAGGACGGTCCGATCAGCTCCCCAGGATGTGCCACTTAAAACACGTAAAAGATTAAGAGAACGGTCACACTTTGCTTTTAAAAAGGAAACGTGCGAGGTCCAACACAACTTCCTGTCAAAAATCAACCCCAAAAATTTCGCCTCGTCTGCAAACGGAAGTATCCCTGGCCCAAGATGGAGAGTGGGCGGAGGGAAATATTTCCGGCGCCAAAAGTTGATGCAGACGGATTTCTCGGCGGAGAAATTAAAGCCGTTGGCGTTACTCCAGGCGTAGAGACGGTCGATACAGCTCTGGAGACGGCGTTCGAGTAGACAGGTCCGCCGCGAACTACAATAAATAGCGAAATCGTCAACAAAAAGGGACGATGAAATGCCAGGTGGAATACAATCAACAATGGGGTTGATAGCAATCGCAAAAAGTGTGACACTGAGTACAGAGCCCTGCGGTACTCCGTTCTCTTGAATAAAACGACGAGATAAAACCGAGCCCACACGTACACGAAAGACGCGGTCCGTCATAAACTCCCGAAGAAATATGGGAAGACGACCGCGGATATTCCAATCGTGAAGTGTACGTAAAATGCCGCCCCTCCAACAAGTGTCATAAGCTTTCTCCAGGTCAAAAAATACAGCCACGGTTTGACACTTCCTCAGAAATCCATTCATAATATGCGTCGACAAGGACACCAGATGGTCGACGGTAGAGCGATAGCGACGAAACCCGCACTGAGCGTTCGCTAGAAGTTTCTGAGACTCAAGCCACCATGTCAACCGCCCGTTGATCATGCGCTCCATCACCTTGCAAATGCAACTGGTGAGGGAGATAGGGCGGTAGCTGGAAGGTAGTTGGCGATCCTTCCCAGGCTTAAGTATAGGGACAATGGTGGCTTCGCGCCAAACGGAAGGAAAAATGCCGTCTTGCCAAATACGGTTATAGACCTGTAAGAGAAAGAGTTTACTGTCGGCTGAAAGGTTCTTTAACATCAGGACATGAATGCCGTCCGGCCCAGGAGCGGAGTGCCTAGAGCAATGAAGAGCATGCTCCAGCTCCCTCATTGTGAAAAGTTCATTATAACACTCAATATTAGCAGATCGAAAATTAAAGGTGTCGGAATCCAGCCGGTCTTTGATAGAGCGAAAGCCGGCGGAATAATGGTCTGAACTGGAAACCGCCTCAAAGGCAGAACCCAGAGTGTTAGCGATGGCAGCCGGATCCACTATGGTGGCATTAGAAACCTGAAGGCCAGAAACAGTACAATGTGACACTTTACCTGAGAAGCGACGAAGTTTATCCCAAACAACGGATGAAGGCGTAAAACGATTAAAAGACTCGACAAAACGAGCCCAAGATGCCTTCTTGCTATCCTGAATAATGCGACGAGCCCGAGCGCGCGATTGTTTAAAAGTCACCAAATTATCATGTGTAGGGTGTCGCCGAAACACCCTAAGTGCAGTCCTACGTGCACGAACGGCGTCCCGACAATCCTCGTTCCACCACGGAACAGGTGGCCGCCGAGGTTGGGAGGATGAACGGGGTATTGCACGTTCGGCGGCAGAGAAAATAATAGACGTAAGGTGCTGCACTATTTGATTAATGTCGGAGAAGGGCTGGTCGTCAAAATGCACGAGGCTGGAATACAAGTTCCAGTCGGCTTTTGCGAATATCCAGGTAGGTACTCTGGAATGCTGTACGTGGTGCGACAGAAGAGAAACGATGCAGGGGTAATGGTCGCTGGAGTAGGTGTCAGCGACGACGTTCCATTGAAGACGACGTGCAAGCTGGAGTGAGCAAATTGCAAGGTCCAGGTGAGAGAATGTACCAGAAGAATCAGAAATAAAAGTAGGTGCACCGGTATTGAGGATGGAAAGATTGAACTGATAAAAAATGTCGGAAAGAAGAGTTCCCCTCGCACAAGCCCTTGGCGAACCCCATAGTGGGTGATGGGCATTAAAATCTCCCAACAGAAGAAATGGTGTTGGGAGAGCGGACAGGAGAGCTCGAATGTCCGCGGGAGCGAGGGGAGACGATGGAGGTATATACACAGAACAAACAGAAAAGAAAAAACCGGGTAACTGCAGTCTAATGGCAACAGCTTGCAAGTCGGACGTAAGTGTGATAGGTTGAAAATGAACGTCATTACGCACCAACAACATGACACCTCCATGAGCAGGAGCACCCTCCTCCGGTTCAAGATCGTAGCGAACCGGAGTGTACCCTCGGAGATCGAAAGGGTCGTGAGGGCGAAGCTTGGTCTCCTGCAAACACACGACCATAGGTGAATGGGAACGCAATAAAAGTTGCAGTTCCGCCCTATGCGATCGTACACCACGTACATTCCAGCTCAGGATAGCCATTAAGAAAAAAAGGATAAACTGTCTATTTAGAAGGGATGCTTAAAATTACCTTTTGTTTAACCTTTGGGCTCGGGCTTTTGGTATGGAGTTGGTCAGACTCCATAGCTTCCTCGGAGGGAGGGCCCACGCGCTCAGTGCCAGAAACCGATTCAAGCGCCGTGAATCGGTTCTGGGTGGCGATGGGTGAAGGGTGCCGCTGAGCGCGGCTTGTCCCAGGACCATCCTGGGACAGCGACCTCCGAGGAGGAGAAGGTGAACCTTTGTTACCGCGCGCACGCGGAGGGTCTTTTAAAAAATCTTCCCTACGAAGTTTCTGCTTGGGCTTCTTTTCAACGGCTTTCGACTTCATTGACTTGGGACCAGGTTTATACGGCTTGGTAACTGTAGCCTTAATGGACGGCCGGATGGTAGTGGCGGTTAATCCAGTCAAGGTCCAGGTCTGAGTTTCGGCATCTACTCGTGGTACTGGCGAGGCAACAACAGAACTAAATGTGCCAGATCGCAGGAGTGAAGGTTGGCGCGCATGGTAACGCCTCCGGGCTTCAGTGAAGGAGAGTTTTTCCTTTACCCGGATCTCCTGGATCGCCTTCTCGTCCAAGTACCGCGGACAGTCGGCAAACGAAGCAGAATGAGACCCTTTACAATTAACGCAGACGGGGGCTGTTGAACAGGTACCTTCGTGTGAGGGCTGGCTACATGTTGCACAGATGTTAACGGCACTCTTACATGAGACTTGCGTATGCCCAAAACGTTGGCATTTAAAACAACGCAGAGGTCTAGGAATATAAGGCCTCACAGAAATGCGTTCGTACCCTGCGGAGATGCTCGTGGGCAGATCGACGCCATCAAATGTAATAAACAGGGTACGAGTGGGTACCAATACGCCGTCGCGTTTGGCCTGCACTCGATGGACCGCTGTCACCTTCTGGTCTGCAAGATATTCTACCAGGTCCTCGTCCGATATACCATCGAGGCTATGGGTGGTAATAACGCCTCGAAAGGAATTCAATGTGCGGTGCTTCTCAACACGGATGGGGTAACCGTGGAGAAGCGTAGCGCGCAACAAGGTCTTACTTTGCTGATCGGACTTAGTTTGTGCCAATAAGGAACCATTCCGTAGACGAGTGCATGATTGAACCGCACCAGCAATAGCATCTATGCCCTTCTGAATTATAAAAGGGTTCACCTTCTCAAAGTTTTGTCCTTCTTCTGTTCTCGAAATGACCAAGTAACAACCAGATGACGGCGGTGCTACTTGTGTTACAATAACTTTTCGGCGCTTGTTTGTATTAATGGAGGAAGGGTGCTCCATAGCGAAATAAATCCTCCACCATTGCAACCGTCTCCGACCTCGGGCTCTGACTTCTCGGGCGTTACCCCGGCTTGGGTGAGTGGCCTATCTATACCAGACTCACCCCAGGGTCACACCTCCCAGAACATAGACAGAGGGACCCAATCGCCGTCAGAGGTCAGCAGCTCATGCAATGGCCCCCCCGCGGGACTGCAGTTGAACAGCGGATACGAACACAAACCCTACATGACGACCCCGGGTGATGGGGATGACGCCATTACCCACTCACCCAGCTGCGCACGCGGTGCGCGGGTATCCGTCAGGCTGTGTCCACGGAGGATTTAAATAAAAAGATAAAAGAAACTAAAACTGTGTGGGCGTTTCGCACGCAAGGTAAGCCGGCGGGGAAGAAAAAGAGATATGCGAATGTCGTGGTGCGAAATGGCCGGAAAGTGATAAGGGAAGAAAGAAACGATGGTGAGGTGCGGTATGAATGGAATGCAAAGAACGCACGAGAGCCTACCTTGGGTCCACCGGTCACTTGAAGAACCCACCTCGACCGGATGGGGGTGAGGGGATGAATATGGCGATGATTGGCTCGGGAACCCCCGGGTGCGCCAAAAACCCGTACTCACATAAGGTGAGCCCCTGAGGGGAGGAGGAATCAGAAGTGCCACTGGTGAAGCAGACAGAACAAGTGAAAAACGTTGTGAATAAATTAGAGGGTGTTTGTGGTAAAGTGGGAAAAGAAGTGTCAAAGAAAATGGAAAGGTGTTAGAAAAAAAACGAAGTGTATCATACATTGTGTTCCATTTCAGTGATTTTGTTGGGTGAAAAGTTCTCTCTTAATCATTCAGATTTATATTCAAATGATATTGTTCATTTTAAATATGCTCCTCTTGTCTCAGCTGAAGTAGAAGGGAGCTTTTCGAAGTACAAGGTTTTGTTGGGTGACAACAGGGTGTCTTTTTCATTTAAAAATTTGCACAAGGTATTCATTGTGTATTGCAACTCAGAGCTGATATGAAGTAGAATGAGGATGTAAAAAGCACATAGGTTAACTATGTTCCTATAACGTTAATTAAATCATACTGAAATGTCAAATTGCATAGTTTAGCTTGCTTCTCATGTGGATTTTATTCTCAAATAAATAGTTCATTATCAAAATTGACCTTATAATTTCTTTTACAGTAGAAATTTTACCTCATTTTAATATTGTTAGGTCATATTTATTATGTTATTGTGCATATTTTGGTAAATGTTTGGTCATAACAGCATATTCTTTTGTGCATGGTGATTATGGTGATTTTTAGGTCATACAAATCCTAGCCCTAGTAATCACATAGGAATCATACATGAAGATTCTGTATGCTGACATTATAACAGCAGGGAATCTGTCTCACTTGTCTACAAGAGTTTGTTATCACATAGGAATCATACATGAAGATTCTGTGTGCTGGCAATATAACAGCAGGGAATGTGTCTGACTTGTCTACAAGAGTTTGTTATTACATAGGAATCATACATGAAGATTCTGTGTGCTGGCATTATAACAACAGGGAATCTGTCTCACTTCTCTACAAGAGTTTGTAGTCACATAGGAATCATACATGAAGATTCTGTGTGCTGGCATTATAACAACAGGGAATCTGTCTCACTTGTCTACAAGAGTTTGTTATCACATAGGAATCATACATGAAGATTCTGTGTGCTGGCAATATAACAACAGGGAATCTGTCTCACTTGTCTACAAGAGTTTGTAGTCACATAGGAATCATACATGAAGATTCTGTGTGCTGGCATTATAACAACAGGGAATCTGTCTCACTTGTCTACAAGGGTTTGTAGTCACATAGGAATCATACATGAAGATTCTGTGTGCTGGCAATATAACAACAGGGAATCTGTCTCACTTGTCTACAAGAGTTTGTAGTCACATAGGAATCATACATGAAGATTCTGTGTGCTGGCATTATAACAACAGGGAATCTGTCTCACTTGTCTACAAGAGTTTGTAGTCACATATGAATCATACATGAAGATTCTGTGTGCTGGCATTATAACAACAGGGAATCTGTCTCACTTGTCTACAAGAGTTTGTTATCACATAGGAATCATACATGAAGATTCTGTGTGCTGGCAATATAACAACAGGGAATCTGTCTCACTTCTCTACAAGAGTTTGTAGTCACATAGGAATCATACATGAAGATTCTGTGTGGTGACATTATAACAGCAGGGAATCTGTCTCACTTGTCTACAAAAGTTTGTTATCACATAGGAATCATACATGAGGATTCTGTGTGCTGGCAATATAACAGCAGGGAATCTGTCTCACTTGTCTACAAGAGTTTGTTATTACATAGGAATCATACATGAAGATTCTGTGTGCTGGAATTATAACAGCATGGAATCTGTCTCACTTCTCTACAAGAGCTTGTAGTCACATAGGAATCATACATAAAGATTCTGTGTGCTGGCATTATAACAACAGGGAATCTGTCTCACTTCTCTACAAGAGTTTGTTATCACATAGGAATCATAAAAGAAGATTCTGTGTGCTGGCATTATAACAACAGGGAATCTGTTTCACTTCACTACAAGAGTTTGTTATCACATAGGAATCATACATGAAGATTCTGTGTGCTGGAAATATAACAACAGGGAATCTGTCTCACTTCTCTACAAGAGTTTGTTATCACATAGGAATCATAAATGAAGATTCTGTGTGCTGGCATTATAACAACAGGGAATCTGTCTCACTTTTCTATAAGAGTTTGTTATCACATAGGAATCATACATGAAGATTCTGTGTGCTGGCATTATAACAACAAGGAATCTGTCTCACTTCTCTACAAGAGTTTGTTATCACATAGGAATCATACATGAAGATTCTGTGTGCTGGCATTATAACAACAGGGAATCTGTCTCACTTCTCTACAAGAGTTTGTTATCACATAGGAATCATAAAAGAAGATTCTGTGTGCTGGCATTATAACAACAGGGAATCTGTTTCACTTCACTACAAGAGTTTGTTATCACATAGGAATCATACATGAAGATTCTGTGTGCTGGAAATATAACAACAGGGAATCTGTCTCACTTCTCTAGAAGAGTTTGTTATCACATAGGAATCATAAATGAAGATTCTGTGTGCTGGCATTATAACAACAGGGAATCTGTCTCACTTCTCTATAAGAGTTTGTTATCACATAGGAATCATACATGAAGATTCTGTTTGCTGACATTATAACAGCAGGGAATCTGTCCCGCTTCTCTGTAACAGTTTGTTGGCACATAGGAATCATACATGAAGATTCTGTGTGCTGATATTATAACAACAGGGAATCTGTCTCACTTCTCTACAAGAGTTTGTTATCACGTAGGAATCATAGATGAAGATTCTGTGTGCTGACATTATAACAGCAGGGAATCTGTCTCAAGAGTTTGTTGTCACATAGGAATCATACATGAATGCTCTGTGTGGTGGCATTATAACAACAGGGAATCTGTCTCACTTCTCTACAATATTTTGTTGTCACATAGGAATCATATATGAAGATTCTGTGTGCTGACATTATAACAGCAGGGAATCTGTGCCACTTCTCTATAACAGTTTGTTGTCACATAGTAATCATACATGAAGATTCTGTGTGCTGACATTATAACAACAGGGAATCTGTCTCACTTCTCTACAAGAGTTTGTTATCACATAGGAATCATACATGAAGATTCTGTGTGCTGACATTATAACAACAGGGAATCTGTCTCGCTTCTCTGCAAGAGTTTGTTATCACATAGGAATCATACATGAAGATTCTGTGTGCTGGCATTATAACAGCAGGGAATCTGTCTCACTTCTCTACAAGAGTTTGTTGTCACATAGGAATCATACATGAACATTCTGTGTGCTGGCATTATAACAACAGGGAATCTGTCTCACTTCTCTACAAGAGTTTGTTGTCACATAGGAATCATACATGAACACTCTGTGTGCTGACATTATAACAGCAGGGAATCTGTCCCACTTCTCTGTAACAGTTTGTTGTCACATAGTAATCATACATGAAGATTCTGTGTGCTGGCATTATAACAACAAGGAATCTGTCTCACTTCTCTACAAGAGTTTGTTGTCACATAGGAATCATACATGAACACTCTGTGTGCTGGCATTATAACAGCAGGGAATCTGTCTCACTTCTCTACAAGAGTTTGTTGTCACATAGGAATCATACATGAACACTCTGTGTGCTGGCATTATAACAGCAGGGAATCTGTCTCACTTCTTTACAAGAGTTTGTTATCACTAGGGCTAGGATTTTTATGATAGGGCATATATTTTTTGGTAGGACTGACATGCTGTTTAAATACATATAAGTGCTTCTTATGAAACAGCAAAATGAAATAACCTAGTTTGTTAAGCCATATTTTTGCATATATGGCCATTTCTCTCTTATAGAACATATTTTAGTAAGTAAATGGTCATATTCATCATATTTTCAGTCTTTCAAGAAGAAAAGAACTTTCACATGCAATTTATTTATTCCGTGTTACATTTCCCAGAATTGCGCACCTCGTTTTGTTTCCTGGAAAATGGCAAGTATCTACATTCCTTCACTGTTTCCTTTGAATTCACAATATAGACTTCACCCTTACGCATCAGTGAGTTTGTGTAAGCTATTGTTACTCTATGAACAGGTAAATGATTAAGTCGTTCTGGACTCTGGACTGCAGACAAGTGTCTAATTCACTCATTGTGTCATTCAGTCTTATTGAAGTCGTAAGCGTGTGCAGTACAGTTCAGAAAAAATGTCTAAAGTGAAGCAAAATGTTCAAGTAAAACTAAAAAAGTTTGTGTCTCAATATGGTGAGAAAGTATTTTCAAGTGATGGTAAAATACTCTATTATAAACTGTGCGACGTAAGAGTAACTGCGGAGAAGTCATTTAATGTTCAGCAGCATGTGGCAACACAAACGTGGAGTACAACGGATTGAAAATGAAAAAACACTACAGCAAATGCTCCTAGGGGAATCCCGCCAGTCTTATTCACCATTCTGCAAAGAGCTTTGTACAGCTTTCCTTTGTGCTGATATTCCCTTAAGTAAACTAAACCATCCAAAATTTCGTGAATTCTTAGAAAAATACACAGGCAAACCTCTTCCTGATTCTTCCACATTAAGAAAGAACTTTGTCAGCCGAAACTACGAAAAAATAATATAACAAATCACACAACAGCTCGTAAATAAAAAAAAATTGGTTATTAATTGATGAAACTACAGACTCTATGGGAAGATATATTGCAAATGTCATTGTGGGAACTTTGAAAGAAGATGGTCCAGGCGAAAAGTTTCTAATAAACTGTGAACATTTAGAAAAAGTAAATTTTTCCACCATTTCTAAGTTGTTCGACAGATCTATGGGTGCCATATGGCCCGAAGGTGTTAAGAATGACAATGTACTTCTCTTCGTAACGGTTGCTGCACCTTATATGGTGAAAGCTGCCAATTCTCTAAAAACATTGTACAGTAAAATGGTGCATGCGACTTGTTTAGCTCACGCCTTGCACCGAATTGCAGAGGAGATTCGTAGTAAATTCAGTGACGTTGACAAATTTATTGGATGTTTCAAAAAGATATTTTTGAAAGCCCCTTCACGTGTTGCAGCATTCAAGTTGTTAGCTCCAGACATTCCCTTGCCACCATCTCCCATTTTGACAAGATGGGGGTCCTGGATTGATGCCTGCAACTATTACTGCCAGAACTTCAACATTGTGAAAAGCATCATTAATTCATTCGATAGCAGTGATGCTACTTCAGTTGGACTAGCTCAAGAATTAATGTCTAATGGTGAAATTTCAGGCAACCTTTCAAACATAAAATCAAATTTTGGATTTATTCCAGCTGTCATAACTGCTTTGGAGGAATCAGATGATGATGATGATGATATGCGGTTTAAGGGCGCTAAACTGCTACGGTCATCAGCGCCCTTACAATGTATAAAAGATAAGGTCACAATATAAAACAAGTAAAAAACCGCATAGTTAAAAACGGGACACAAACCCGCGATGTTCAAAAAGCTAAAACTAACAACAGAACAATAACAAAATAACAATAACAATAACTATAACAATAACAACAATAATAACAAGAACAACAAGAATAACAATAACAATACAAAGTTCTGAAAAATCAACACACTAAAAGCAAGGGCAAGAAACGATTAAAACGTGTCAGGAACTGTAGAATGCGAGGGACATGAGCGCCAAATGTCCACTGGGGAGAAGAGTTCCCATAAAAACAGACAGAATAAAAGTACTAAGCCAACAGGCGCCCAACGCATTAAATGCGCAGATTAAAATCACTGTCATGAATAAAACGTAAAACACATTCTACAGCACGCGTGTCGTCTGCCAAAACGTTGGCTAGGCCAACAGGCAGACCCACACGAGCACGCAATGCAGCTAAAACCTGACACTCTGTTAAAATGTGACGCACCGTTAAGGGCACGACACACTGCCCACAGAGTGGTGCGGGGTCACCACTGAGCAAATACCTATGACTAAAAACACAATGTCCAATCCGTAGACGAGCTAAAATTACCTCTTCCCGACGACAAGAACGAGAAGAGGTATCCCAGATCAACGGGAAAGGCTTAACTTCCCGCAATTTGTTCCCCCGGAGGGCCGTCCACTCATCGCGCCAGCGCGAGAGGATGCGGCGACGTAAAATAATACACGAATCAGACGAGGGAACAACAGAAGTAAAAAATCTGGGTAATAAAATCGCCGATTTCGCAGCGGCGTCGGCAGACTCATTCCCTGAGGTGCCCACATGACCTGGAATCCACATGAAGGACACGCTGATGCCAGAGACACCAAGCGAGTGGAGCAGGTCATGTATGCGCTGTACAAGCGGGTGGTAATGGTACAGCGCAGTAATAGTCTGAAGGGCACTCAGAGAGTCCGTACAAATAAAACAGTGCTGTAAGGCGTGCCGCTGAATGTATAAAATAGATTGATAAATGCTAAAAAGTTCGGCGGTAAAAATTGAACATTGTGCAGGTAAACGAAACTTAAAACTACAGTGACCAGAAACAAAGGCACATCCAACTCCAGCTTCAGTCTTAGATCCATCGGTAAAGATAAAATGGAAGTCCCCGAATTGAGCCCGTACTTCTAAAAAAGCCGATCTAAAGACTGAAGCAGGGGTCTCAGTCTTCGACATTGACGTTAGCCCAAGGTGACAGTGGGCCTCAGCGCGGGACCATGGAGGAAAACGCGTTTCCCCCCGTGGAAGGGCCGGCGCTGGCGTAACGTCCAAATGCCGAAGTAGCAGTCGAAATCGAACCCCTGGAGGGAGCAATGCAGAGGAGCGAACTAAATATTGCCGGTCAAGCGAATCCTCGTAAAATACATCGAAGGACGGGTGGTTAGGCAAGCTTGAGAGTCGACAAGCATAGCTGCACAAGAGCATCTCACGCCTGAAGGACAGCGGAGGCTCTGCAGCTTCTGCGTACAGACTGGGTACAGGGCTAGTTGGAAAGGCCCCTGTAGCGACTCTTATGCCACGATGGTGAATGGCATTCAATCGACGTAACACAGATGGACGTGCCGACGAATAAACAATACACCCGTAATCAAGCTTGGATCGGACCAAAGAGCGATAAAGGCGAAGAAGGACGGTCCGATCAGCTCCCCAGGATGTGCCACTTAAAACACGTAAAAGATTAAGAGAACGGTCACACTTTGCTTTTAAAAAGGAAACGTGCGAGGTCCAACACAACTTCCTGTCAAAAATCAACCCCAAAAATTTCGCCTCGTCTGCAAACGGAAGTATCCCGGGCCCAAGATGGAGAACGGGCGGAGGGAAATACTTCCGGCGCCAAAAGTTGATGCAGACGGATTTCTCGGCGGAGAAATTAAAGCCGTTGGCGTTACTCCAGGCGTAGAGACGGTCGATACAGCTCTGGAGACGGCGTTCGAGTAGACAGGTCCGCCGTGAACTGCAATAAATAGCGAAATCGTCAACAAAAAGGGACGATGAAATGCCAGGTGGAATACAATCAACAATGGGGTTGATAGCAATCGCAAAAAGTGTGACACTGAGTACAGAGCCCTGCGGTACTCCGTTCTCTTGAATAAAACGACGAGATAAAACCGAGCCCACACGTACACGAAAGACGCGGTCCGTCATAAACTCCCGAAGAAATATGGGAAGACGACCGCGGATATTCCAATCGTGAAGTGTACGTAAAATGCCGCCCCTCCAACAAGTGTCATAAGCTTTCTCCAGGTCAAAAAATACTGCCACGGTTTGACACTTTCTCAGAAATCCATTCATAATATGCGTCGACAAGGACACCAGATGGTCGACGGTAGAGCGATAGCGACGAAACCCGCACTGAGCGTTCGCTAGAAGTTTCTGAGACTCAAGCCACCATGTCAACCGCCCGTTGATCATGCGCTCCATCACCTTGCAAAGGCAACTGGTGAGGGAGATAGGGCGGTAGCTGGAAGGTAGTTGGCGATCCTTCCCAGGCTTAAGTATAGGGACAATGGTGGCTTCGCGCCAAACGGAAGGAAAAATGCCGTCTTGCCAAATACGGTTATAGACCTGTAAGAGAAATAGTTTACTGTCGGCTGAAAGGTTCTTTAACATCAGGACATGAATGCCGTCCGGCCCGGGAGCAGAGTGCCGACAGCAATGAAGAGCGTGCTCCAGCTCCCTCATTGTGAATAGTTCGTTATAGCATTCATCATTAACAGACCGAAAAGTATATGATGCGGAATCCTGCCGGTCTTTAATAGAGCGAAAGCCGGCGGAATAATGGTCTGAACTGGAAACCGCCTCAAAGGCAGAACCCAGAGTGTTAGCGATGGCAGCCGGATCCACTATGGTCGCATTAGAAACCTGAAGGCCAGAAACAGTACAATGTGACACTTTACCTGAGAAGCGACGAAGTTTATCCCAAACAACGGATGAAGGCGTAAAACGATTAAAAGACTCGACAAAACGAGCCCAAGATGCCTTCTTGCTATCCTGAATAATGCGACGAGCCCTGGCGCGCGATTGTTTAAAAGTCACCAAATTATCAACTGTAGGGTGTCGCCGAAACACCCTAAGTGCAGTCCTACGGGCACGAACGGCGTCCCGACAATCCTCGTTCCACCACGGAACAGGTGGCCGCCGAGGTTGGGAGGATGAACGGGGTATTGCGCGTTCGGCGGCAGAGAAAATAACAGACGTAAGGTGCTGCACTAGTTGGTGAATGTCGGAGAAGGGCTGGTCGTCAAAATGCACGAGGCTGGAATACAAGCTCCAGTCGGCTTTTGCGAATATCCAGGTAGGTACTCTGGAATGCTGTACGTGGTGCGACAGAAGAGAAACGATGCAGGGGTAATGGTCGCTGGAGTAGGTGTCAGCGACGACGTTCCACTGAAGACGACGTGCAAGCTGGAGTGAGCAAATTGCAAGGTCCAGGTGAGAAAATGTACCAGAAGAATCAGAAATAAAAGTAGGTGCACCTGTATTGAGGATGGAAAGATTGAACTGATAAAAAATGTCGGAAAGAAGAGTTCCCCTCGCACAAGCCCTTGGCGAACCCCATAGTGGGTGATGGGCATTAAAATCTCCCAACAGAAGAAATGGTGTTGGGAGAGCGGACAGGAGAGATCGAATGTCCGCGGGAGCGAGGGGAGACGATGGAGGTGTATACACAGAACAAACAGAAAAGAAAAAACCGGGTAACTGCAGTCTTATGGCAACAGCTTGCAAGTCGGACGTAAGTGTGATAGGATGAAAATGAACGTCATTACGCACCAACAACATGACACCTCCATGAGCAGGAGCACCCTCCTCCGGTTCAAGATCGTAGCGAACCGGAGTGTACCCTCGGAGATCGAAAGGGTCGTGAGGGCGAAGCTTGGTCTCCTGCAAACACACGACCATAGGTGAATGGGAACGCAATAAAAGTTGCAGTTCCGCCCTATGCGATCGTACACCACGTACATTCCAGGTCAGGATAGCCATGAATAAAAGGGATAAACGGTCTACTTAGAAGGGCGGCTTAAAATTACCTTTTGTTTAACCTTTGGGCTCGGGCTTTTTGTATGGAGTTGGTCAGACTCCATAGCTTCCTCGGAGGGAGGGCCCACGCGCTCAGTGCCAGAAACCGATTCAAGCGCCGTGAATCGGTTCTGGGTGGCGATGGGTGAGGGGTGCCGCTGAGCGCGGCTTGTCCCAGGACCTTCCTGGGACAGCGACCTCCGAGGAGGAGAAGGTGAACTTTTGCTACCGCGCGCACGCGGAGGGTCTTTCAAGAAATCTTCCCTACGTAGTTTCTGCTTGGGCTTCTTTTCAGCGGCTTGCGACTTCATTGACTTTGGACCAGGTTTATAAGGCTTGGTAACAGTAGCTTTAATAGACGGCCGGATGGTAGTGGCGGTTAATCCAGTCAAGGTCCAGGTCTGAGTTTCGGCATCTACTCGTGGTACTGGCGAGGCAACAACAGAACTAAATGTGCCAGATCGCAGGAGTGAAGGTTGGCGCGCATGGTAACGCCTCCGGGCTTCAGCGAAGGAGAGTTTTTCCTTTACCCGGATCTCCTGGATCGCCTTCTCGTCCAAGTACCGCGGACAGTCGGCAAACGAAGCAGAATGAGACCCTGTGCAATTAACGCAGACGGGGGCTGTTGAACAGGTACCTTCGTGTGAGGGCTGGCTACATGTTGCACAGATGTTAACGGCACTCTTACATGAGACTTGCGTATGCCCAAAACGTTGGCATTTAAAACAACGCAGAGGTCTAGGAATATAAGGCCTCACAGAAATCCGTTCGTACCCTGCGGAAATGCTCGTGGGCAGATCGACGCCATCAAATGTAATAAACAGGGTACGAGTGGGTACCAATACGCCGTCGCGTTTGGCCTGCACTCGATGGACCGCTGTCACCTTCTGGTCTGCAAGATATTCTACCAGGTCCTCGTCCGATATACCATCGAGGCTATGGGTGGTAATAACGCCTCGACAGGAATTCAATGTGCGGTGCTTCTCGACACGGATAGGATAGCCGTGGAGAAGCGTAGCGCGCAACAAGGTCTTACTTTGCAGATCGGATTTCGTTTGGGCTAATAAGGAACCATTCCGTAGACGAGTGCAGGACTGAACCGCACCAGCAATTGCATCAATGCCCTTCTGAATTATAAAAGGGTTCACCTTCTCAAAGCTTTGTCCTTCTTCGGTTCGTGAAATGACCAAGTAACAACCAGTTGTCGGTGGTGTCACTTCTGTTACATAGACTTTTCGGCGCTTGTTAGTAGTAATGGAGGAAGGGTGCTCCATAGCGAAATAAATCCTCCACCATTGCAACCGTCTCCGACCTCGGGCTCTGACTTCTCGGGCGTTACCCCGGCTTGGGTGAGTGGCCTATCTATACCAGACTCACCCCAGGGTCACACCTCCCAGAACATAGACAGAGGGACCCAATAGCCGTCAGAAGTCAGCAGCTCATGCAATGGCCCCCCCGCGGGACTGCAGTTGAACAGCGGATACGAACACATACCCTACATGACGACCCCGGGTGGTGGGGATGACGCCATTACCCACTCACCCAGCTGCGCACGCGGTGCGCGGGTATCCGTCAGGCTGTGTCCACGGAGGATTTAAATAAAAAGATAAAAGAAACTAAAACTGTGTGGGCGTTTCGCACGCAAGGTAGGCCGGCGGGGAAGAAAAAGAGAGATATGCGAATGTCGTGGTGCGAAATGGCCGGAAAGTGACAAGAGAAGAAAGAAACGATGGTGAGGTGCGGTATGAATGGAATGTAACGAACGCACGAGAGCCTACCTTGGGTCCACCGGTCACTTGAAGAACCCACCGCGACCGGATGGGGGTGAGGGGATGAATATGGCGATGATTGGCTCGGGAACCCCCGGGTGCGCCAAAAACCCGTACTCACAGAAGGTGAGCCCCTGAGGGGGGAGGAATCAGAAGTGCCACTGGTGAAGCAGACAGAACAAGTGAAAAACGTTGTGAATAAATTAGAGGGTGTTTG
Source organism: Deroplatys truncata (assembly GCA_030765065.1). Classification (NCBI taxonomy): domain Eukaryota; kingdom Metazoa; phylum Arthropoda; class Insecta; order Mantodea; family Mantidae; genus Deroplatys; species Deroplatys truncata. Next base: position 4,313,938 of record CM060984.1, read on the forward strand.
TGGTAAAGTGGGAAAAGAAGTGTCAAAGAAAATGGAAAGGTGTTAGAAAAAAACGAAGTGTATCATACACTGTGTTCCATTTCGGTGATTTTGTTGGGTGAAAAGTTCTGTCTTAATCATTCAGATTTATATTCAAATGATATTGTTCATTTTAAATATGCTCCTCTTGTGTCAGCTGAAGTAGAAGGGAGCGTTTCGAAGTACAAGGCTTTGTTGGCTGACAATAGGGTGTGTTTTTCATTTAAAAATTTGTTCAAGGTATTCATTGTGTATTGCAACTCAGAGCCTATATGAAGTAGAACGAGGATGTAAAAAGCACATAGGTTAACTATGTTCCTATAACGTTAATAAAAATCATACTGGAATGTCAAATTGCATAGTTTAGCTTGCTTCTCATGTGCATTTTATTCTCAAATAAATAGTTCATTATCAAAATTGACTTACTAATTTCTTTTACAGTAGAAATTTTACCTCATTTTAATATTGTTAGGTCATATTTATTATGTTATTGTGCATATTTTGGTAAATGTTTGGTCATAACAGCATATTCTTTTGTGCATGGTGATTATGGTGATTTTTAGGTCATAAAAATCCTAGCCCTAGTTATCACATAGGAATCATACATGAAGATTCTGTATGCTGACATTATAACAGCAGGGAATCTGTCTCACTTGTCTACAAAAGTTTGTTATCACATAGGAATCATACATGAAGATTCTGTGTGCTGGCAATATAACAGCAGGGAATCTGTCTCACTTGTCTACAAGAGTTTGTTATTACATAGGAATCATACATGAAGATTCTGTGTGCTGGCATTATAACAGCAGGGAATCTGTCTCACTTCTCTACAAGAGTTTGTAGTCACATAGGAATCATAAAAGAAGATTCTGTGTGCTGGCATTATAACAACAGGGAATCTGTTTCACTTCAGTACAAGAGTTTGTTATCACATTGGAATCATACAAGAAGATTCTGTGTGCTGGAAATATAACAACAGGGAATCTGTCTCACTTCTCTACAAGAGTTTGTTATCACATAGGAATCATAAATGAAGATTCTGTGTGCTGGCATTATAACAACAGGGAATCTGTCTCACTTCTCTATAAGAGTTTGTTATCACATAGGAATCATACATGAAGATTGTGTGTGCTGGCCTTATAACAACAGGGAATCTGTCTCACTTCTCTACAAGAGTTTGTTATCACATAGGAATCATACATGAGGATTCTGTGTGCTGGCAATATAACAGCAGGGAATCTGTCTCACTTGTCTACAAGAGTTTGTTATTACATAGGAATCATACATGAAGATTCTGTGTGCTGGAATTATAACAGCAGGGAATCTGTCTCACTTCTCTACAAGAGCTTGTAGTCACATAGGAATCATATATGAAGGTTCTGTGTGCTGGCATTATAACAACAGGGAATCTGTCTCACTTCTCTACAAGAGTTTGTTATCACATAGGAATCATAAAAGAAGATTCTGTGTGCTGGCATTATAACAACAGGGAATCTGTTTCACTTCACTACAAGAGTTTGTTATCACATAGGAATCATACATGAAGGTTCTGTGTGCTGGAAATATAACAACAGGGAATCTGTCTCACTTCTCTACAAGAGTTTGTTATCACATAGGAATCATAAATGAAGATTCTGTGTGCTGGCATTATAACAACAGGGAATCTGTCTCACTTCTCTATAAGAGTTTGTTATCACATAGGAATCATACATGAAGATTCTGTGTGCTGGCATTATAACAACAAGGAATCTGTCTCACTTCTCTACAAGAGTTTGTTATCACATAGGAATCATACATGAAGATTCTGTGTGCTGGCAATATAACAACAGGGAGTCTGTCTCAGTTCTGTACAGGAGTTTGTTATCACATAGGATTAATAAATGAAGATTCTGTGTGCTGACATTATAACAACAGGGAATCTGTCTCACTTCTCTATAAGAGTTTGTTGTCACATAGGAATCATACATGAAGCTTCTGTTTGCTGACATTATAACAGCAGGGAATCTGTCCCACTTCTCTAAAACAGTTTGTTGGCACATAGGAGTCATACATGAAGATTCTGTGTGCTGATAGTATAACAACAGGGAATCTGTCTCACTTCTCTACAAGAGTTTGTTATCACATAGGAATCATAGATGAAGCTTCTGTGTGCTGACATTATAACAGTAGGGAATCTGTCTCACTTCTCTACAAGAGTTTGTTGTCACATAGGAATCATACATGAATGCTCTGTGTGGTGGCATTATAACAACAGGGAATCTGTCTCACTTCTCTACAAGATTTTGTTGTCACATGGGAATCATATATGAAGATTCTGTGTGCTGACATTATAACAGCAGGGAATCTGTCCCACTTCTCTATAACAGTTTGCTGTCACATAGTAATCATACATGAAGATTCTGTGTGCTGACATTATTACAACAGGGAATCTGTCTCACTTCTCTACAAGAGTTTGTTATCACATAGGAATCATACATGAAGATTCTGTGTGCTGGCATTATAACAACAGGGAATCTGTCTCACTTCTCTACAAGAGTTTCTTATCACATAGGAATCATAAAAGAAGATTCTGTGTGCTGGCATTATAACAACAGGGAATCTGTTTCACTTCACTACAAGAGTTTGTTATCACATAGGAATCATACATGAAGATTCTGTGTGCTGGAAATATAACAACAGGGAATCTGTCTCACTTCTCTACAAGAGTTTGTTATCACATAGGAATCATAAATGAAGATTCTGTGTGCTGGCATTATAACAACAGGGAATCTGTCTCACTTCTCTATAAGAGTTTGTTATCACATAGGAATCATACATGAAGATTCTGTGTGCTGGCATTATAACAACAAGGAATCTGTCTCACTTCTCTACAAGAGTTTGTTATCGCATAGGAATCATACATGAAGATTCTGTGTGCTGGCAATATAACAACAGGGAGTCTGTCTCAGTTCTGTACAGGAGTTTGTTATCACATAGGATTAATAAATGAAGATTCTGTGTGCTGACATTATAACAACAGGGAATCTGTCTCACTTCTCTATAAGAGTTTGTTGTCACATAGGAATCATACATGAAGATTCTGTTTGCTGACATTATAACAGCAGGGAATCTGTCCCACTTCTCTATAACAGTTTGTTGGCACATAGGCATCATACATGAAGATTCTGTGTGCTGATATTATAACAACAGGGAATCTGTCTCACTTCTCTACAAGAGTTTGTTGTCACATAGGGATCATACATGAAGGTTCTGTGTGCTGGCATTATAACAACAGGGAATCTGTCTCACTTGTCTACAAGAGTTTGTTATCACATAGGAATCATACATGAAGATTCTGTGTGCTGGCAATATAACAGCAGGGAATCTGTCTCACTTGTCTACCAGAGTTTGTTATTACATAGGAATCATACATGAAGATTCTGTGTGCTCGCATTATAACAGCAGGGAATCTGTCTCACTTCTCTACAAGAGTTTGTTGTCACATAGGAATCATACATGAAGATTCTGTGTGCTGGCATTATAACAACAGGGAATCTGTATCACTTGTCTACAAGAGTTTGTTATCACATAGGAATCATACATGAAGATTCTGTGTGCTGGAAATATAACAACAGGGAATCTGTCTCACTTCTCTACAAGAGTTTGTTATCACATAGGAATCATAAATGAAGATTCTGTGTGCTGGCATTATAACAACAGGGAATCTGTCTCACTTCTCTATAAGAGTTTGTTATCACATAGGAATCATACATGAAGATTCTGTGTGCTGGCATTATAACAACAAGGAATCTGTCTCACTTCTCTACAAGAGTTTGTTATCACATAGGAATCATACATGAAGATTCTGTGTGCTGGCATTATAACAACAGGGAATCTGTCTCACTTCTCTACAAGAGTTTGTTATCACATAGGAATCATAAAAGAAGATTCTGTGTGCTGGCATTATAACAACAGGGAATCTGTTTCACTTCACTACAAGAGTTTGTTATCACATAGGAATCATACATGAAGATTCTGTGTGCTGGAAATATAACAACAGGGAATCTGTCTCACTTCTCTAGAAGAGTTTGTTATCACATAGGAATCATAAATGAAGATTCTGTGTGCTGGCATTATAACAACAGGGAATCTGTCTCACTTCTCTATAAGAGTTTGTTATCACATAGGAATCATACATGAAGATTCTGTGTGCTGGCATTATAACAACAAGGAATCTGTCTCACTTCTCTACAAGAGTTTGTTATCACATAGGAATCATACATGAAGATTCTGTGTGCTGGCAATATAACAACAGGGAGTCTGTCTCAGTTCTGTACAGGAGTTTGTTATCACATAGGATTAATAAATGAAGATTCTGTGTGCTGACAAAATAACAACAGGGAATCTGTCTCACTTCTCTATAAGAGTTTGTTGTCACATAGGAATCATACATGAAGATTCTGTTTGCTGACATTATAACAGCAGGGAATCTGTCCCGCTTCTCTGTAACAGTTTGTTGGCACATAGGAATCATACATGAAGATTCTGTGTGCTGATATTATAACAACAGGGAATCTGTCTCACTTCTCTACAAGAGTTTGTTATCACATAGGAATCATAGATGAAGATTCTGTGTGCTGACATTATAACAGCAGGGAATCTGTCTCAAGAGTTTGTTGTCACATAGGAATCATACATGAATGCTCTGTGTGGTGGCATTATAACAACAGGGAATCTGTCTCACTTCTCTATAAGATTTTGTTGTCACATAGGAATCATATATGAAGATTCTGTGTGCTGACATTATAACAGCAGGGAATCTGTGCCACTTCTCTATAACAGTTTGTTGTCACATAGTAATCATACATGAAGATTCTGTGTGCTGACATTATAGCAACAGGGAATCTGTCTCACTTCTCTACAAGAGTTTGTTATCACATAGGTATCATACATGAAGATTCTGTGTGCTGACATTATAAGAACAGGGAATCTGTCTCACTTCTCTACAGGAGTTTGTTATCACATAGGAATCATACATGAAGATTCTGTGTGCTGACATTATAACAACAGGGAATCTGTCTTGCTTCTCTGCAAGAGTTTGTTATCACATAGGAATCATACATGAAGATTCTGTGTGCTGGCATTATAACAGCAGGGAATCTGTCTCACTTCTCTACAAGAGTTTGTTGTCACATAGGAATCATACATGAACATTCTGTGTGCTGGCATTATAACAACAGGGAATCTGTCTCACTTCTCTACAAGAGTTTGTTGTCACATAGGAATCATACATGAACACTCTGTGTGCTGACATTATAACAGCAGGGAATCTGTCCCACTTCTCTGTAACAGTTTGTTGTCACATAGTAATCATACATGAAGATTCTGTGTGCTGGCATTATAACAACAAGGAATCTGTCTCACTTCTCTACAAGAGTTTGTTGTCACATAGGAATCATACATGAACACTCTGTGTGCTGGCATTATAACAGCAGGGAATCTGTCTCACTTCTCTACAAGAGTTTGTTGTCACATAGGAATCATACATGAACACTCTGTGTGCTGGCATTATAACAGCAGGGAATCTGTCTCACTTCTTTACAAGAGTTTGTTATCACTAGGGCTAGGATTTTTATGATAGGGCATATATTTTTTGGTAGGACTGACATGCTGTTTAAATACATATAAGTGCTTCTTATGAAACAGCAAAATGAAATAACCTAGTTTGTTAAGCCATATTTTTGCATATATGGCCATTTCTGTCTTATAGAACATATTTTAGTAAGTAAATGGTCATATTCATCATATTTTCAGTCTTTCAAGAGGAAAAGAACTTTCTCATGCAATTTATTTATTCCGTGTTACATTTCCCAGAATTGCGCACCTCGTTTTGTTTCCTGAAAAATGGCAAGTATCTACATTCCTTCACTGTTTCCTTTGAATTCACAATACAGACTTCACCCTTACGCATCAGTGAGTTTGTGTAAGCTATTGTTACTCTATGAACAGGTAAATGATTAAGTCGTTCTGGACTCTGGACTGCAGACAAGTGTCTAATTCACTCATTGTGTCATTCAGTCTTATTGAAGTCGTAAGCGTGTGCAGTACAGTTCAGAAAAAATGTCTAAAGTGAAGAAAATGTTCAAGTAAAACTAAAAAAGTTTGTGTTTCAATATGGTAGTAGTAGTAGTAGTAGTAGTGGGGTTTTAGGGCGCACGACTGCTGCGGTCATTAGCGCCCAGACAAAGTTAAATTAAGATGCATGAACGCATGTAGGACCCCCGCGGTTTAAAACGAAACAAGTAAAGCTTCACAAAATAGTGCCAGCAACTGTGAAATGGAGAGCGAATAGGTAAACGAATAAAAGACAAAAATGCAGTAGCGGTAAAACGCACGATTAAAACATAAATATAAAACTAGGTTATCAAACCCGGGTGCCCATACCGGTATGACGAATAAAACTTAATACACGATCCGCAGCACTGGGAGCGTCCGCCAGCACCTCAGAGAGGGTTGATGGCAAGCCCAATGACGCACGTATCGGAGCTAAAAAAGGGCATCGGAGCAAAACATGTCGAACCGACAGCGGCTCAGAACAATGAGCACAGTCCGGGGCAGGGTCGGAGGACAAAAGATGAGCGTGACTAAAACGACAGTGCCCGATGCGCAGTCTGGCTAAAATGACTTCCTCGCGACGCGAGGCACGCGAGGAAGTACTCCAAGTGTCAGGAACGGGCTTTACCTCCCGAAGTTTGTTGCCCTGAAGACCAGCCCAGGCAACCCTCCAGCGTGAAATTATGGAACCATGTAAAAAGGAGCTAAAATCAGCAGAAGGTACACAAGAGCTAAAACAACTGGGAGATAAAAGGGCGGCCTTTGCAGCAGCATCGGCAGCTTCATTGCCTGGTAGGCCCACGTGACCAGGAACCCATAAAAAGGACAAAGTAACTCCAACACTGGCGAGCGAGTGGAGGCAAACCTGGACGCGCTGTACAAGAGGGTGGTAACTGTACAGCGATCTGATGCTCTGGAGGGCGCTCAGCGAATCCGAGCAAAGAACCCACTCCCGCAAAGGATTCCGCTGGAGGTATAAAAGAGCCTGGTAAATGCCAAACAGCTCAGCTGTAAAAATAGAGCACTGCGGTGAAAGCCGAAAGGTAAAACTGTGGCGGCCATGAATAAAAGCGCATCCTACTCCCCTAGCATCCTTGGAGCCATCAGTGTAGATAAAACCACAACCCCCATACAGCTCCTTAATACCCAAAAAGGCCGAGCAAAGAACAGACGCTGGCGTCGTCGACCTCGGCAGGGAGAGCAAATCAAGATTAACGGTGGCCTCGGGTTGGAGCCATGGGGGAAAAACTGTTTCCCCCATGGGAAACGTTGCCGGTAAGGTGACGTCCAACTGTCGAAGGAGCAAGCGGAAACGAACACCAGGAGGACGTAAGGCCAAGGAGTGCGACGAGTACTGACGGTCCAAGGAATCATTAAAAAACTGAGTAAAAGACGGATGTCCCCGCAGACTAGAGAGACTACAACCGTAACGACTGAGAAGAACATCGCGGCGATAAGATAGTGGGGGCTCAGCAGCTTCCGCACACAGGCTGATGACAGGGCTCGTTGGAAAAGCACCAATACTCAACCGGATACCACGGTGATGGGTAGTATTGAGGCGATTCACGATCGACGGTGGAGCAGAGGAGTAGACAATGCAGCCGTAATCAAGTTTTGAACGGACCAGAGAGCGATACAGTCGGAGAAGAACAGTACGATCAGCTCCCCAGGAAGTGCCACTTAAAACGCGTAAAACATTAAGAGAGCGTTCACACCTTGCCTTTAAATAGGAGATATGGGAAGACCAGCTAAGCTTCCGGTCAAAAATCAACCCCAAAAATTTCGTCTCATCAACGAAAGGAAGAACATCTGGACCGAGACGGAGAGAAGGCGAAAGAAACGCTGTACGGCGCCAGAAGTTAATGCAGACTGTTTTCTCGGCAGAGAACTTAAAGCCGGTTTCGACACTCCAAGTGTAGAGGCGGTCAAGACACAGTTGGAGGCGGCGTTCTAAGAGACAAGTGCGCCGAGAACTGCAGTAAATAGCGAAATCATCCACGAACAATGAAGACGAAACACCAGGGGGAACACAATTGACAATGGGATTGATTGCAATGGCAAAGAGTGTGACGCTGAGGACGGAGCCCTGCGGTACTCCGTTCTCCTGAGTAAAAAAACGGGATAAAACCGAACCCGCGCGTACGCGAAAGACTCTTTCCTTCATGAACTCCCGAATAAAATGGGGCAAACGACCACGAATGCCCCAATTATGGAGGGTACGAAGAATACCGTACCTCCAGCAAGTGTCATACGCCTTCTCGAGGTCAAAGAAGACAGCGACCGTTTGACTTTTCTGCAGAAAAGCATTCATGATGTGAGTAGACAACGAAACCAGGTGGTCGACTGTTGAGCGGAAGCGACGAAATCCACACTGAACGTTAGTCAGCAGACCTTGAGATTCAAGCCACCACGTCAAGCGCCCGTGGATCATGCGCTCCATCACCTTGCAGACGCAACTGGTGAGAGAGATCGGACGATAACTGGAAGGTAGATGGCGATCCTTGCCAGGTTTTAAAATTGGGACGATGGTGGCCTCATGCCAAGCTGACGGGAACGTGGCGGTTGTCCAGATACGGTTATAGATCTGCAAAAGAAAACGTTTTCCAGCGGCAGAAAGATGCTGTAGCATTAAAAGGTGGACACCATCCGGCCCAGGAGCTGAAGGCCTGGAGGAGCCCATGGCCCGCTCTAGCTCCGGCATAGTGAACAGGGCGTTATAACACTCGCGGTTAATAGAGGAAAAGGAGAGTACATGGGCTTCAACCCGGTTCTTAAGAGACAAAAAGTCCGGGTGGTAATGAGATGAGCTGGAATTTCCCGCAAAAGCAGCGCCCAACGCGTCAGCAACAGCACTAGGGGAAACGATGGTGGCATTATTAATTCTAAGCCCAGGAATGGTAAGCGGTGATACTTTGCCTGTCACACGACGAAGCTTGTCCCAGACGACAGATGACGGTGTAAAGTGATTAAAGGAATCCACAAAATGGATCCAGGATGTCCTCTTACTGGTCCGTATAATTCGACGAGCTCTGGCGCGCAGTTGCTTGAAAGTTATCAAATTAGCAAGCGTAGGGTGGCGCCGAAACACCCGAAGGGCCGCCCTCCGCGCACGGATCGCCGAGCGACAGTCGTCGGTCCACCAAGGGACAGGCAAACGCTTCGGGTGGGAAGAGGAACGAGGGATAGCACGTTCCGCAGCGGAACGAACGACCGAAGTAAAATGAGCTACTATCCCGTCAACCTCGGAGAAAGGGCGGTCGTCGAAAACAGCTAAACTGGAATAAAGTAACCAGTTCGCCCTGTGAATTTGCCAAGTAGGCACACGTGGCGATGGGAAAGTGTGTGAAAGTAAGCTGATAAGGCAAGGAAAATGATCGCTAGAAAAGGTATCAGAAACTACACTCCACTGAAAACGATGTGCAAGCTGTGCGGAACAAACAGATAAGTCCAAATGAGAAAAGGCACCCGTAGAATCGGAAATAAAAGTAGGTTCACCTGTGTTGAGAAGAGAAAGGTTGGTGGTAAGGAAAAAACCAGCAAGATGGTTCCCCCTTGCGCAAGCCCGAGGTGAACCCCAAAGAGGGTGGTGCGCATTGAAGTCTCCCAGCAGGAGGTAAGGCGCTGGGAGCTGGGATACGAGATGAGCGAATTCCGCAACAGCGAAGGGAGAACAAGGCGGTATATATATGGAACAAAGGGTAAAAGAAAAGCCAGGTAAAATCAAAGTAACAGCAACAGCTTGCAGGGTAGTGGTAAGTACCAGAGGCTGGTAAAAAAGGTCGTCTCGAAGGAGGAGCATGACACCCCCATGCGCAGGGGTACCAGCTTCCGGTGGTAGGTCAAAGCGCACTGGAAGAAAACCAGAAAATGAAAAACTGTCTTGCGGCCGAAGTTTAGTCTCCTGTAAACACAAAACGCTGGGAGAAAACAAGTGGGTTAGCAACTGTAGCTCGGCCCTATGAGCGCGTATGCCACGTGTATTCCACTGAAGAATGGACATCCGGAAGGAAATGCGATAGGTGGATTAGAAAGATCACTTCACTGCAGGTGGTCGCCTCAACTTGCCCTTCTGGTTGCGCGTGGGACTAGGGCTTTGAGAAGTATTGGACTCTTGTTCCATTGGCTCCTGGGAAGGAAGAGACTCAGTTTCACCTGAGGCAGATGATGATGATGATATGCGGTTTAAGGGCGCTAAACTGCTATGGTCATCAGCGCCCTTACAGTGTATAAAAGATAAGGTCAAAATATAAAATAGGTAAAAGAACCGCATAGTTAAAAACGGGACACAAACCCGCGATGTTCAAAAGGTTAAAACTAACAATATAATAATAACAAATATAACAATAAAACAATAATAACAATAACAACAATAACAATAACAATAATAACAATAATAACAATAACAACAATAAAAAGAACAAGACAAACGTCTGAAAACCAACACACTAAAAGCATAGGCAGTAAAGGATTAAAACGTGTCAGAAACTGTAGAATGCGAGGGACATGAGCGCCATATGTCCACTGGGGATAAGAGTTCCCATAAAAACAGACAGAATAAAAGTACCAAGCTAACAGACGCCCAACGCATTAAATGCGCAGATTAAAATCACTGTCGTGAATAAAACGTAAAACACATTCTACAGCACGCGTGTCGTCTGCCAAAACGTTGGCTAGGCCAACAGGCAAGCCCACTTGAGCACGCAATGCAGCTAAAACCTGACACTCTGTTAAAATGTGACGCACCGTTAAGGGCACGTCACACTGCCCACAGAGTGGTGCGGGGTCACCACTGAGCAAATACCTATGACTAAAAACACAATGTCCAATCCGTAGACGAGCTAAAATTACCTCTTCCCGACGACAAGAACGAGAAGAGGTACCCCAGATCAACGGGAAAGGCTTAACCTCCCGCAACTTGTTCCCCCCGAGGGCCGTCCACTCATCGCGCCAGCGCGAGAGGATGCGGCGACGTAAAATAACATACGAATCTGACGAGGGAACAACAGAGGTAAAAAATCTGGGTAATAAAATCGCCGATTTCGCAGCGGCGTCGGCAGACTCGTTACCTGAGATGCCCACATGACCTGGAATCCACATGAAGGAGACGCTGATGCCAGAGACACCGAGCGAGTGGAGCAGGTCATGTATGCGCTGTACGAGTGGGTGGTAATTGTACAGCGCACGAATAGCCTGAAGGGCACTCAGAGAGTCCGTACAAATAAAACAGTGCCGTAAGTCGTGCCGCTGAATGAATAAAACAGATTGATAAATGCTAAAAAGTTCGGCGGTAAAAATTGAACATTGTCGAGGTAAACGAAAAGTAAAACTCTGTACACCAAAAACAAAGGCACATCCTACTCCAACATCAGTCTTAGACCCATCAGTATATATAAAATGACAGTCCCCGAACTGCGCCTGTAGTTCTAAAAAGGCGGATCTAAGAACAGAAGCAGGGGTCGCATTTTTCGGCATCGACGTCAGCCCAAGTTGGATGTGGGCCTCAGCGCGCGACCATGGAGGAAAACGCGTTTCCCCTCGGGTAAGGGCCGGCGATGGCGGAACGTCCAAATGCAGAAGTAGCAGTCGAAATCGAACCCCTGGAGGGAGCAAAGCAGAGGAGCTAACTAAATATTGCCGGTCAAGTGAATCCTCGTAAAATGCCGCGAAGGACGGGTGGTCAGGCAAGCTGGAGAGTCGACAGGCATAGCTACATAAGAGCATCTCACGCCTGAAAGACAGCGGAGGCTCTGCAGCCTCAGCGTAAAGACTGGGCACGGGGCTAGTTGGAAAGGCCCCTGTAGCGACTCTAATACCACGATGATGAATGGGATTCAAACGACGTAACACCGATGGACGTGCCGACGAATAAACAATACACCCGTAATCAAGTTTGGATCGGACCAAAGAGCGATAAAGGCGAAGAAGGACGGTCCGATCAGCTCCCCAGGATGTGCCACTTAAAACACGTAAAATATTAAGAGAACGGTCACACTTTGCTTTTAAAAAGGAAACGTGCGAGGTCCAACACAACTTCCTATCAAAAATCAACCCCAAAAATTTCGCCTCGTCTGCAAACGGAAGTATCCCTGGCCCAAGATGGAGAGAGGGCGGAGGGAAATACTTCCGGCGCCAGAAGTTGATGCAGACGGATTTCTCGGCGGAGAAATTAAAGCCGTTGGCGTTACTCCAGGTGTAGAGACGGTCGATACAGCTCTGGAGACGGCGTTCGAGTAGACAGGTCCGCCGTGAACTGCAATAAATAGCGAAATCGTCAACAAAAAGGGACGATGAAATGCCAGGTGGAATACAATCAACAATGGGGTTGATAGCAATCGCAAAAAGTGTGACACTGAGTACAGAGCCCTGCGGTACTCCGTTCTCTTGAATAAAACGGCGAGATAAAACTGAGCCCACACGTACACGAAAGACGCGGTCCGTCATGAACTCCCTAAGAAATATGGGAAGACGACCGCGGATATTCCATGCGTGAAGTGTACGTAAAATGCCGCCCCTCCAACAAGTGTCATAAGCTTTCTCCAGGTCAAAAAATACAGCCACGGTTTGACACTTTCTCAGAAATCCATTCATAATATGCGTCGACAAGGACACCAGATGGTCGACGGTAGAGCGATAGCGACGAAACCCGCACTGAGCGTTCGCTAGAAGTTTCTGAGACTCAAGCCACCATGTCAACCGCCCGTTGATCATGCGCTCCATCACCTTGCAAATGCAACTGGTGAGGGAGATAGGGCGGTAGCTGGAAGGTAGTTGGCGATCCTTCCCAGGCTTAAGTATAGGGACAATGGTGGCTTCGCGCCAAACGGAAGGAAAAATGCCGTCCTGCCAAATACGGTTATAGACCTGTAAGAGAAAGAGTTTACTGTCGGTTGAAAGGTTCTTTAACATCAGGACATGAATGCCGTCCGGCCCAGGAGCGGAGTGCCGAGAGCAATGAAGAGCATGCTCCAGCTCCCTCATTGTGAATAGTTCGTTATAGCATTCATCATTAGCAGACCGAAAAGTATATGATGCGGAATCCTGCCGGTCCTTAATAGAGCGAAAGCCGGCGGAATAATGGTCTGAACTGGAAACCGCCTCAAAGGCAGAACCCAGAGTGTTAGCGATGGCAGCCGGATCCACTATGGTGGCATTAGAAACCTGAAGGCCAGAAACAGTACAATGTGACACTTTACCTGAGAAGCGACGAAGTTTATCCCAAACAACGGATGAAGGCGTAAAACGATTAAAAGACTCGACAAAACGAGCCCAAGATGCCTTCTTGCTATCCTGAATAATGCGACGAGCCCTGGCGCGCGATTGTTTAAAAGTCACCAAATTATCAAGTGTAGGGTGGCGCCGAAACACCCTAAGGGCAGTCCTACGGGCACGAACGGCGTCCCGACAATCCTCGTTCCACCACGGAACAGGTGGCCGCCGAGGTTGCGAGGATGAACGGGGTATTGCACGTTCGGCGGCTGAGAAAATAATAGACGTAAGGTGCTGCACTAGTTGATTAATGTCGGAGAAGGGCTGGTCGTCAAAATGCACGAGGCTGGAATACAAGCTCCAGTCGGCTTTTGCGAATATCCAGGTAGGTACTCTGGAATGCTGTACGTGGTGCGACAGAAGAGAAACGATGCAGGGGAAATGGTCGCTGGAGTAGGTGTCAGCGACGACGTTCCACTGAAGACGACGTGCAAGCTGGATTGAGCATATGGCAAGGTCCAGGTGAGAGAATGTACCGGAAGAATCAGAAATAAAAGTAGGTGCACCTGTATTGAGGATGGAAAGATTGAACTGATAAAAAATGTCGGAAAGAAGAGTTCCCCTCGCACAAGCCCTTGGCGAACCCCATAGTGGGTGATGGGCATTAAAATCTCCCAACAGAAGAAATGGTGTTGGGAGAGCGGACAGGAGAGCTCGAATGTCCGCGGGAGCGAGGGGAGACGATGGAGGTGAATATACAGAGCAAACAGAAAACAAAAAGCCGGGTAAGTGAAGGCGAACGGCAACAGCTTGCAAGTCGGATGTAAGTGTGACAGGTGTAAAATGAACGTCGTTACGCACTAACAACATGACACCTCCATGAGCAGGAGTACCCTCCTCCGGTTCAAGGTCGTAGCGAACCGGAGTATATCCTCGGAGATCAAAAGGATCGTGAGGGCGAAGCTTAGTCTCCTGCAAACAGACGACCATAGGCGAATGGGAACGCAATAAAAGTTGCAGTTCCGCCCTATGCGATCGTACACCACGTACATTCCAGGTCAGGATAGCCATTAAGAATAAGGGGATAAACTTTCTATTTAGAAGGGCGGCTCAAAATTACCTTTTGTTTAACTTTTGGGCTCGGGCTTTTTGTATGGAGTTGGTCAGACTCCATAGCTTCCTCGGAGGGAGGGCCCACGCGCTCAGTGCCAGAAACCGATTCAAGCGCCGTGAATCGGTTCTGGGTGGCGATGGGTGAAGGGTGCCGCTGAGCGCGGCTTGTCCCAGGACCATCCTGGGACAGCGACCTCCGAGGAGGAGAAGGTGAACTTTTGTTACCGCGCGCACGCGGAGGGTCTTTCAAAAAATCTTCCCTACGAAGTTTCTGCTTGGGCTTCCTTTCAACGGCTTGCGACTTCATTGACTTGGGACCAGGTTTATACGGCTTGGTAACTGTAGCCTTAATAGACGGCCGGATGGTAGTGGCGGTTAATCCAGTCAAGGTCCAGGTCTGAGTTTCGGCATCTACTCGTGGTACCGGCGAGGCAACAACAGAACTAAATGTGCCAGATCGCAGGAGTGATGGTTGGCGCGCATGGTAACGCCTCCGGGCTTCAGCGAAGGAGAGTTTTTCCTTTACCCGGATCTCCTGGATCGCCTTCTCGTCCAAGTACCGCGGACAGTCGGCAAACGAAGCAGAATGAGACCCTTTACAATTAACGCAGACGGGGGCTGTTGAACAGGTACCTTCGTGTGAGGGCTGGCTACATGTTGCACAGATGTTAACGGCACTCTTACATGAGACTTGCGTATGCCCAAAACGTTGGCATTTAAAACAACGCAGAGGTCTAGGAATATAAGGCCTCACAGAAATTCGTTCGTACCCTGCGGAGATGCTCGTGGGCAGATCGACGCCATCAAATGTAATAAACAGGGTACGAGTGGGTACCAATACGCCGTCGCGTTTGGCCTGCACTCGATGGACCGCTGTCACCTTCTGGTCTGCAAGATATTCTACCAGGTCCTCGTCCGATATACCATCGAGGCTATGGGTGGTAATAACGCCTCGACAGGAATTCAATGTGCGGTGCTTCTCCACACGGATGGGATAGCCGTGGAGAAGCGTAGCGCGCAACAAGGTCTTACTTTGCTGATCGGATTTCGTTTGGGCTAATAAGGAACCATTCCGTAAACGAGTGCAGGACTGAACCGCACCAGCAATTGCATCAATCCCCTTTTGTATGATGAAAGGGTTCACCTTCTCAAAGTTTTGTCCTTCTTCTGTTCTCGAAATGACCAAGTAACAACCAGATGACGGCGGTGCTACTTCTGTTACAATGACTTTTCGGCGCTTGTTGTTAATAATGGAGAAAGGGTGCTCCATAGCGAAAAAAATCCTCCACCATTGCAACCGTCTCCGACCTCGGGCTCTGACTTCTCGGGCGTTACCCCGGCTTGGGTGAGTGGCCTATCTATACCAGACTCACCCCAGGGTCACACCTCCCAGAACATAGACAGAGGGACCCAATCGCCGTCAGAAGTCAGCAGCTCATGCAATGGCCCCCCCGCGGGACTGCAGTTGAACAGCGGATACGAACACAAACCCTACATGACGACCCCGGGTGGTGGGGATGACGCCATTACCCACTCACCCAGCTGCGCACGCGGTGCGCGGGTATCCGTCAGGCTGTGTCCACGGAGGATTTAAATAAAAAGATAAAAGAAACTAAAACTGTGTGGGCGTTTCGCACGCAAGGTAGGCCGGCGGGGAAGAAAAAGAGATATGCGAATGTCGTGGTGCGAAATGGCCGGAAAGTGATAAGGGAAGAAAGAAACGATGGTGAGGTGCGGTATGAATGGAATGCAAAGAACGCACGAGAGCCTACCTTGGGTCCACCGGTCACTTGAAGAACCCACCTCGACCGGATGGGGGTGAGGGGATGAATATGGCGATGATTGGCTCGGGAACCCCCGGGTGCGCCAAAAACCCGTACTCACATAAGGTGAGCCCCTGAGGGGCTGAGGCAGAGGATAGTGCTGCAAAACGATTGACAGCGGGCACAGGAGGAGAACCCCGCTGAGCCCGACTACGCCCTCTAGCATCCTGAGAGCGTGACCGCCTAGGAGGCGAGGGAGAACTGGCTTTCAATGCAGAGCGGTCACTGATAGAGGCTGGAGGGTCCTTAAGGAAATCACTACGCTTCGGCTGCGTTTTGAATTTCCGGGTTGCCGTACTAACAGGAATGGTTGCGGAGCTGGTTGATTTGGAAGAGGGTACTGTAATGCTAGAAGACGCGACCGCTGTGGAGGCTACAGGTAACGTTTGGGTACCCATATCCCGCTTTGGTACCTGGCGTGAAACCACGGAACTAAACGTACCAAACTTCAGGACGGAAGGCTGTCGGGCAAGATGACGTTTGCGAGCTTCAGCGAAAGATAAACGCTCTTTCACTCGCAGCTCCTGAATTGCCTTCTCGTCCAAGAAGCTAGGACAATCGCGGGAAGACGCCGGATGAGCACCACGGCAGTTTACACAGCTAGGGGCAGATGGACAAGCTCCATCGTGGGCTTCCTTACTACAGGTGACACAAACTGGAACGGAGAGCTTACAAGCAAATTTAGTGTGGCCATAGCGGTGACACTGAAAACAACGCATAGGGCGTGGAATATAGGGCCGAACGGGAATTACTTCATAGCCCGCCTTAATTTTCTGAGGGAGATCGAGCAGATCAAACGTGAGGAAAAGCGTACGCGTAGGCACCTCCAGTCCTTCACGTTTAGCTCGGACACGATACACAGAGGTGACACCCTGGTCCGAAAGATAACCCAGGATCTCTTCCTCCGGCATTCCATCCAACAAGTGGGTGGTAATAACACCCTTTGAGGAGTTCAGGGTGCGGTGCTTCTCCACTCGCACAGGATATCCGTGGAGGAGTTTGGCCTTCAACAACTTTTCAAACTGCGCGGATGTGTAAGTCTCAACAAGGAGAGAACCGGTTCTAAGGCGCGTACAGGACTTAACAGGACCGGCTATGTTGTCAAGACCAGACTGAATCACAAACGGGTTAACCTTCAGAAAGGACTGAGCCTCTTCCAACCGGGTAATTAATAGGTAACGCGCAGATGACACCGCAGTTACCTCTTTATCTTCTTGAACGTGTCGTCTTCGTTTCGGATTGAGATTTGCCATGAAAAGATAAGTTATGTTTCATCCCCCAGTGCTCCCCACCCACCACGGAGCCCAACAAGGGGTCATCCCACTGGGATGACAGGGCTACACAGGGGATATAGCGGGCGCGCCGTCCCACTCACCCTGGAGTTCGGTTAAATACCTAGTCCTGGCCGATTGGCTAGGGGTGGGTTAGTCCCTAGCCGCCCGTTTAAGTGAAGCAGAAACCGAAGCGGCGTATTGGAAATGCGTATCTTCCCCGAAAAATGTAAAAAGAACAAACCAGGCTCAGACACGCATCCCTCAACCAACCAGGATAATCCTTTCCACCGACACGGGTCTCCACGCACGGCCGACACGTGGGTGGGCGTTTTGGCTGACTCCCTCACCACTGGGAGGAGCCCACATCGAGGAAGTCAGGGTGGCTCGGGACCCCGGGTGCGCCAAAAACCCGTACCTGCAAAGCAGGCCCCTGGGGGTTTCAATATGGTGAGAAAGTATTTTCAAGTGATGGTAAAATACTCTATTGTAAACTGTGCGACGTAAGAGTAACTGCGGAGAAGTCATTTAATGTTCAGCAGCATGTGGCAACACAAACGTGGAGTACAACGGATTGAAAATGAAAAAACACTACAGCTGATGATGATGATGATATGCGGCTTAAGGGCGCTAAACTGCTGAGGTCATCAGCGCCCTTACAATGTAAAAAATATAGTCAAAAGATAAAAACAGGTAAAAGAACCGCATAATTAAAAAACGGGACGTAAACCCGCGATGTCCAAAAGGCTAAAAATAACAATAAGATAACAATAACAATAGTGATAACAATAACAACAAGAATAACAATAACAATAAAATCAATAACAACAATAAAATCAATAACAACAACAATAACAATACAAATATCTGAAAAAACCAACACACTAAAAGCATAGGCAATAAACGATTAAAACGTGTCAAGAACTATGGAATGCGAGGGACATGAGCGCCATATGTCCACTGGGGAGTAGAGTCTCCATAAAAACTGACAGAATAAAAGTAAGAAGCTAAAAGACGCTCAGCGCATTAAATGCGCAGATTAAAATCACTGTCATGAATAAAACGTAAAACACATTCCACAGCATGCGTGTCGTCTGCCAAAACGTTGGCTAAGCCAACAGGCAGACCCACACGAGCACGCAATGCAGCTAAAACCTGACACTCTGTTAAAATGTGACGCACCGTTAAGGGCACGTCACACTGCCCACAGAGTGGTGCGGGGTCACCACTGAGCAAATACCTATGACTAAAAACACAATGTCCAATTCGTAAACGGGCTAAAAGTACCTCCTCCCGACGTGAAGAACGAGAAGAGGTACCCCAGATTAACGGGAGAGGCTTAACCTCCCGCAACTTGTTCCCCCGGAGGGCCGTCCACTCATCGCGCCAGCGCGAGAGGATGCGGCGACGTAAAATAGCACACGAATCTGACGAGGGAACTACAGAGGTAAAAAATCTGGGTAATAAAATCGCCGATTTTGCAGCGGCGTCGGCAGACTCGTTACCTGAGATGCCCACATGACCTGGAATCCACATGAAGGAGACGCTGATGCCAGAGACACCGAGCGAGTGGAGCAGGTCATGTATGCGCTGTACGAGTGGGTGGTAATTGTACAGCGCATGAATAGCCTGAAGGGCACTCAGAGAGTCCGTACAAATAAAACAGTGCCGTAAGTCGTGCCGCTCAATGAATAAAACAGATTGATAAATGCTAAAAAGTTCGGCGGTAAAAATTGAACATTGTTGAGGTAAACGAAAAGTAAAACTCTGTACACCAAAAACAAAGGCACATCCTACTCCAACATCAGTCTTAGACCCATCAGTATATATAAAATGACAGTCCCCGAACTGCGCCTGTAGTTCTAAAAAGGCGGATCTAAGAACAGAAGCAGGGGTCGCATTTTTCGGCATCGACGTTAGCCCAAGGTGGATGTGGGCCTCAGCGCGCGACCATGGAGGAAAACGCGTTTCCCCTCGGGTAAGGGCCGGCGCTGGCGTAACGTCCAAATGCCGAAGTAGCAGTCGAAATCGAACCCCTGGGGGGAGCAATGCAGAGGAGCTAACGAAATATTGTCGATCTAGCGAATCCTCGTAAAATACATCGAAGGACGGGTGGTTAGGCAAGCTTGAGAGCCGACAAGCATAGCTACATAAGAGCATCTCACGCCTGAAAGACAGCGGAGGCTCTGCAGCCTCAGCGTAAAGACTGGGCACGGGGCTAGTTGGAAAGGCCCCTGTAGCGACTCTAATACCACGATGATGAATGGGATTCAAACGACGTAACACAGATGGACGTGCCGACGAATAAACTAGACACCCGTAATCAAGTTTGGATCGGACCAAAGAGCGATAAAGGCGAAGAAGGACGGTCCGATCAGCTCCCCAGGATGTGCCACTTAAAACACGTAAAAGATTAAGAGAACGGTCACACTTTGCTTTTAAAAAGGAAACGTGCGAGGTCCAACACAACTTCCTGTCAAAAATCAACCCCAAAAATTTCGCCTCGTCTGCAAACGGAAGTATCCCTGGCCCAAGATGGAGAGAGGGCGGAGGGAAATACTTCCGGCGCCAGAAGTTGATGCAGACGGATTTCTCGGCGGAGAAATTAAAGCCGTTGGCGTTACTCCAGGCGTAGAGACGGTCGATACAGCTCTGGAGACGGCGTTCGAGTAGACAGGTCCGCCGTGAACTGCAATAAATAGCGAAATCGTCAACAAAAAGGGACGATGAAATGCCAGGTGGAATACAATCAACAATGGGGTTGATAGCAATCGCAAAAAGTGTGACACTGAGTACAGAGCCCTGCGGTACTCCGTTCTCTTGAATAAAACGACGAGATAAAACCGAGCCCACACGTACACGAAAGACGCGGTCCGTCATAAACTCCCGAAGAAATATGGGAAGACGACCGCGGAAATTCCAATCGTGAAGTGTTCGTAAAATGCCGCCCCTCCAACAAGTGTCATAAGCTTTCTCCAGGTCAAAAAACACAGCCACGGTTTGACACTTTCTCAGAAATCCATTCATAACATGCGTCGACAAGGACACCAGATGGTCGACGGTAGAGCGATAGCGACGAAATCCGCACTGAGCGTTCGCTAAAAGTTTCTGAGACTCAAGCCACCGTGTCAACCGCCCGTTGATCATGCGCTCCAGCACCTTGCAAATGCAACTGGTGAGGGAGATAGGGCGGTAGCTGGAAGGTAGTTGGCGATCCTTCCCAGGCTTAAGTATAGGGACAATGGTGGCTTCGCGCCAAACGGAAGGAAAAATGCCGTCTTGCCAAATACGGTTATAGACCTGTAAGAGAAAGAGTTTACTGTCGGCTGAAAGGTTCTTTAACATCAGGACATGAATGCCGTCCGGCCCGGGAGCGGAGTGCCGAGAGCAATGAAGAGCGTGCTCCAGCTCCCTCATTGTGAATAGTTCGTTATAGCATTCATCATTAGCAGACCGAAAAGTATATGATGCGGAATCCTGCCGGTCTTTAATAGAGCGAAAGCCGGCGGAATAATGGTCGGAACTGGAAACCGCCTCAAAGGCAGAACCCAGAGTGTTAGCGATGGCAGCCGGATCCACTATGGTGGCATTAGAAACCTGAAGGCCAGAAACAGTACAATGTGACACTTTACCTGAGAAGCGACGAAGTTTATCCCAAACAACGGATGAAGGCGTAAAACGATTAAAAGACTCGACAAAACGAGCCCAAGATGCCTTCTTGCTATCCTGAATAATGCGACGAGCCCTGGCGCGCGATTGCTTAAAAGTCACCAAATTATCAAGTGTAGGGTGGCGCCGAAACACCCTAAGTGCAGTCCTACGGGCACGAACGGCGTCCCGACAATCCTCGTTCCACCACGGAACAGGTGGCCGCCGAGGATGGGAGGATGAACGGGGTATTGCACGTTCGGCGGCTGAGAAAATAATAGACGTAAGGTGCTGCACTAGTTGATTAATGTCGGAGAAGGGCTGGTCGTCAAAATGCACGAGGCTGGAATACAAGCTCCAGTCGGCTTTTGCGAATGTCCAGGTAGGTACTCTGGAATGCTGTACGTGGTGCGACAGAAGAGAAACGATGCAGGGGAAATGGTCACTGGAGTAGGTGTCAGCGACGACGTTCCACTGAAGACGACGTGCAAGCTGGATTGAGCAAATCGCAAGGTCCAGGTGAGAGAATGTACCAGAAGAATCAGAAATAAAAGTAGGTGCACCTGTATTGAGGATGGAAAGATGGAACTGATAAAAAATATCGGAAAGAAGAGTTCCCCTCGCACAAGCCCTTGGCGAACCCCATAGTGGGTGATGGGCATTAAAATCTCCCAACAGAAGAAATGGTGTTGGGAGAGCGGACAGGAGAGATCGAATGTCCGCGGGAGCGAGGGGAGACGATGGAGGTGTATACACAGAACAAACAGAAAAGAAAAAACCGGGTAACTGCAGTCTAATGGCAACAGCTTGCAAGTCGGATGTAAGTGTGACAGTTGTAAAATGAACGTCGTTACGCACTAAGAACATGACACCTCCATGAGCAGGAGTACCCTCCTCCGGTTCAAGGTCGTAGCGAACCGGAGTATATCCTCGGAGATCAAAAGGATCGTGAGGGCGAAGCTTAGTCTCCTGTAAACATACGACCATAGGCGAATGGGAACGCAATAAAAGTTGCAGTTCCGCCCTATGCGATCGTACACCACGTACATTCCAGGTCAGGATAGCCATTAAGAATAAGGGGATAAACTGTCTATTTAGAAGGGCGGCTTAAAATTACCTTTTGTTTAACCTTTGGGCTCGGGCTGTTTGTATGGAGTTGGTCAGACTCCATAGCTTCCTCGGAGGGAGGGCCCACGCGCTCAGTGCCAGAAACCGATTCAAGCGCCGTGAATCGGTTCTGGGTGGCGATGGGTGAGGGGTGCCGCTGAGCGCGGCTTGTCCCAGGACCTTCCTGGGACAGCGACCTCCGAGGAGGAGAAGGTGAACTTTTGTTACCGCGCGCACGCGGAGGGTCTTTCAAGAAATCTTCCCTACGTAGTTTCTGCTTGGGCTTCTTTTCAGCGGCTTGCGACTTCATTGACTTTGGACCAGGTTTATAAGGCTTGGTAACAGTAGCTTTAATAGACGGCCGGATGGTAGTGGCGGTTAATCCAGTCAAGGTCCAGGTCTGAGTTTCGGCATCTACTCGTGGTACTGGCGAGGCAACAACAGAACTAAATGTGCCAGATCGCAGGAGTGAAGGTTGGCGCGCATGGTAACGCCTCCGGGCTTCAGCGAAGGAGATGATGATGATGATGATATGCGGTTTAAGGGCGCTAAACTGCTAAGGTCATCAGCGCCCTTACAATGTATAAAAATTAGGTCACAATATAAAACAGGTAAAAAACCGCATAGTTAAAAACGGGACACAAACCCGCGATGTTCAAAAAGCTAAAACTAACAACAGAACAATAACAAAATAACAATAACAACAATAACTATAACAATAACAACAATAATAACAAGAACAACAAGAATAACAATAACAATACAAAGTTCTGAAAAATCAACACACTAAAAGCAAGGGCAAGAAACGATTAAAACGTGTCAGGAACTGTAGAATGCGAGGGACATGAGCGCCATATGCCCACTGGGGATAAGAGTTCCCATAAAAACAGACAGAATAAAAGTACTAAGCCAACAGGCGCCCAACGCATTAAATGCGCAGATTAAAATCACTGTCATGAATAAAACGTAAAACACATTCTACAGCACGCGTGTCGTCTGCCAAAACGTTGGCTAGGCCAACAGGCAGACCCACACGAGCACGCAATGCAGCTAAAACCTGACACTCTGTTAAAATGTGACGCACCGTTAAGGGCACGACACACTGCCCACAGAGTGGTGCGGGGTCACCACTGAGCAAATACCTATGACTAAACACACAATGTCCAATCCGTAGACGAGCTAAAATTACCTCTTCCCGACGACAAGAACGAGAAGAGGTATCCCAGATCAACGGGAAAGGCTTAACTTCCCGCAATTTGTTCCCCCGGAGGGCCGTCCACTCATCGCGCCAGCGCGAGAGGATGCGGCGACGTAAAATAATACACGAATCAGACGAGGGAACAACAGAAGTAAAAAATCTGGGTAATAAAATCGCCGATTTCGCAGCGGCGTCGGCAGACTCATTCCCTGAGATGCCCACATGACCTGGAATCCACATGAAGGACACGCTGATGCCAGAGACACCAAGCGAGTGGAGCAGGTCATGTATGCGCTGTACAAGCGGGTGGTAATGGTACAGCGCAGTAATAGTCTGAAGGGCACTCAGAGAGTCCGTACAAATAAAACAGTGCTGTAAGGCGTGCCGCTGAATGTATAAAATAGATTGATAAATGCTAAAAAGTTCGGCGGTAAAAATTGAACATTGTGCAGGTAAACGAAACTTAAAACCACAGTGACCAGAAACAAAGGCACATCCAACTCCAGCTTCAGTCTTAGATCCATCGGTAAAGATAAAATGGAAGTCCCCGAATTGAGCCCGTACTTCTAAAAAAGCCGATCTAAAGACTGAAGCAGGGGTCTCAGTCTTCGACATTGACGTTAGCCCAAGGTGACAGTGGGCCTCAGCGCGGGACCATGGAGGAAAACGCGTTTCCCCCCGTGGAAGGGCCGGCGCTGGCGTAACGTCCAAATGCCGAAGTAGCAGTCGAAATCGAACCCCTGGAGGGAGCAATGCAGAGGAGCGAACTAAATATTGCCGGTCAAGCGAATCCTCGTAAAATACATCGAAGGACGGGTGGTTAGGCAAGCTTGAGAGTCGACAAGCATAGCTGCACAAGAGCATCTCACGCCTGAAGGACAGCGGAGGCTCTGCAGCTTCTGCGTACAGACTGGGTACAGGGCTAGTTGGAAAGGCCCCTGTAGCGATGATGATGATGATGATGATGATGATATGCGGCTTAAGGGCGCTAAACTGCTGAGGTCATCAGCGCCCTTACAAGGTATAAAATATAAAGTCAAAAAATAAAAGATAGGTAAAAAACCGCATAATTAAAAAACGGGACACAAACCCGCGATGTCAAAAAGCTAAAACTAACAATATAACAATAACAAATATAACAATAACAATAATGACAATAACAACAATAACAATAAAAACAATAATAACAATAACAGCAATAATAACAAGACAAAGATCTGAAAAACAACACACTAAAAGCATAGGCAGTAAAGGATTAAAACGTGTCAGGAACTGTAGAATGCGAGGGACATGAGCGCCATATGTCCACTAGGGATAAGAGTCCCCATAAAAACTGACAGAATAAAAGTAATAAGTTAAAAGACGCTCAACGCATTAAATGCGCAGATTAAAATCACTGTCATGAATAAAACGTAAAACACATTCCACAGCATGCGTGTCGTCTGCCAAAACGTTGGCTAAGCCAACAGGCAGACCTACACGAGCACGCAATGCAGCTAAAACCTGACACTCTGTTAAAATGTGACGCACCGTTAAGGGTACGTCACACTGCCCACAGAGTGGTGCGGGGTCACCACTGAGCAAATACCTATGACTAAAAACACAATGTCCAATTCGTAAACGGGCTAAAAGTACCTCCTCCCGACGTGAAGAACGAGAAGAGGTACCCCAGATTAACGGGAGAGGCTTAACCTCCCGCAACTTGTTCCCCCGGAGGGCCGTCCACTCATCGCGCCAGCGCGAGAGGATGCGGCGACGTAAAATAGCACACGAATCTGACGAGGGAACTACAGAGGTAAAAAATCTGGGTAATAAAATCGCCGATTTCGCAGCGGCGTCGGCAGACTCGTTACCTGAGATGCCCACATGACCTGGAATCCACATGAAGGAGACGCTGATGCCAGAGACACCGAGCGAGTGGAGCAGGTCATGTATGCGCTGTACGAGTGGGTGGTAATTGTACAGCGCATGAATAGCCTGAAGGGCACTCAGAGAGTCCGTACAAATAAAACAGTGCCGTAAGTCGTGCCGCTGAATGAATAAAACAGATTGATAAATGCTAAAAAGTTCGGCGGTAAAAATTGAACATTGTTGAGGTAAACGAAAAGTAAAACTCCGTACACCAAAAACAAAGGCACATCCTACTCCAACATCAGTCTTAGACCCATCAGTATATATAAAATGACAGTCCCCGAACTGCGCCTGTAGTTCTAAAAAGGCGGATCTAAGAACAGAAGCAGGGGTCGCATTTTTCGGCATCGACGTTAGCCCAAGGTGGATGTGGGCCTCAGCGCGCGACCATGGAGGAAAACGCGTTTCCCCTCGGGTAAGGGCCGGCGCTGGCGTAACGTCCAAATGCCGAAGTAGCAGTCGAAATCGAACCCCTGGGGGGAGCAATGCAGAGGAGCGAACGAAATATTGTCGATCTAGCGAATCCTCGTAAAATACATGGAAGGACGGGTGGTTAGGCAAGCTTGAGAGCCGACAAGCATAGCTACATAAGAGCATCTCACGCCTGAAAGACAGCGGAGGCTCTGCAGCCTCAGCGTAAAGACTGGGCACGGGGCTAGTTGGAAAGGCCCCTGTAGCGACTCTAAGACCACGATGATGAATGGGATTCAAACGACGTAACACAGATGGACGTGCCGACGAATAAACTATACACCCGTAATCAAGTTTGGATCGGACCAAAGAGCGATAAAGGCGAAGAAGGACGGTCCGATCAGCTCCCCAGGATGTGCCACTTAAAACACGTAAAATATTAAGAGAACGGTCACACTTTGCTTTTAAAAAGGAAACGTGCGAGGTCCAACACAACTTCCTGTCAAAAATCAACCCCAAAAATTTCGCCTCGTCTGCAAACGGAAGTATCCCTGGCCCAAGATGGAGAAAGGGCGGAGGGAAATACTTCCGGCGCCAGAAGTTGATGCAGACGGATTTCTCGGCGGAGAAATTAAAGCCGTTGGCGTTACTCCAGGCGTAGAGACGGTCGATACAGCTCTGGAGACGGCGTTCGAGTAGACAGGTCCGCCGTGAACTGCAATAAATAGCGAAATCGTCAACAAAAAGGGACGATGAAATGCCAGGTGGAATACAATCAACAATGGGGTTGATAGCAATCGCAAAAAGTGTGACACTGAGTACAGAGCCCTGCGGTACTCCGTTCTCTTGAATAAAACGACGAGATAAAACCGAGCCCACACGTACACGAAAGACGCGGTCCGTCATAAACTCCCGAAGAAATATGGGAAGACGACCGCGGATATTCCAATCGTGAAGTGTACGTAAAATGCCGCCCCTCCAACAAGTGTCATAAGCTTTCTCCAGGTCAAAAAATACAGCCACGGTTTGACACTTTCTCAGAAATCCATTCATAATATGCGTCGACAAGGACACCAGATGGTCGACGGTAGAGCGATAGCGACGAAACCCGCACTGAGCGTTCGCTAGAAGTTTCTGAGACTCAAGCCACCATGTCAACCGCCCGTTGATCATGCGC
Organism: Deroplatys truncata; assembly: GCA_030765065.1. Classification (NCBI taxonomy): domain Eukaryota; kingdom Metazoa; phylum Arthropoda; class Insecta; order Mantodea; family Mantidae; genus Deroplatys; species Deroplatys truncata. The sequence goes on from CM060984.1 coordinate 4,340,914, forward strand.
TCCATCACCTTGCAAATGCAACTGGTGAGAGAGATAGGGCGGTAGCTGGAAGGTAGTTGGCGATCCTTCCCAGGCTTAAGTATTGGGACAATGGTGGCTTCGCGCCAAACGGAAGGAAAAATGCCGTCTTGCCAAATACGGTTATAGACCTGTAAGAGAAATAGTTTACTGTCGGCTGAAAGGTTCTTTAACATCAGGACATGAATGCCGTCCGGCCCGGGAGCGGAGTGCCGAGAGCAATGAAGAGCGTGCTCCAGCTCCCTCATTGTGAATAATTCGTTATAGCATTCATCATTAGCAGACCGAAAAGTATAGGATGCGGAATCCTGCCGGTCTTTAATAGAGCGAAAGCCGGCGGAATAATGGTCTGAACTGGAAACCGCCTCAAAGGCAGAACCCAGAGTGTTAGCGATGGCAGCCGGATCCACTATGGTGGCATTAGAAACCTGAAGGCCAGAAACAGTACAATGTGACACTTTACCTGAGAAGCGACGAAGTTTATCCCAAACAACGGATGAAGGCGTAAAACGATTAAAAGACTCGACAAAACGAGCCCAAGATGCCTTCTTGCTATCCTGAATAATGCGACGAGCCCTGGCGCGCGATTGTTTAAAAGTCACCAAATTATCAAGTGTAGGGTGGCGCCGAAACACCCTAAGTGCAGTCCTACGGGCACGAACGGCGTCCCGACAATCCTCGTTCCACCACGGAACAGGTGGCCGCCGAGGTTGGGAGGATGAACGGGGTATTGCACGTTCGGCGGCTGAGAAAATAATAGACGTAAGGTGCTGCACTAGTTGATTAATGTCGGAGAAGGGCTGGTCGTCAAAATGCACGAGGCTGGAATACAAGCTCCAGTCGGCTTTTGCGAATATCCAGGTAGGTACTCTGGAATGCTGTACGTGGTGCGACAGAAGAGAAACGATGCAGGGGAAATGGTCGCTGGAGTAGGTGTCAGCGACGACGTTCCACTGAAGGCGACGTGCAAGCTGGATTGAGCAAAGAGCAAGGTCCAGGTGAGAGAAAGTACCAGAAGAATCAGAAATAAAAGTAGGTGCACCTGTATTGAGGATGGAAAGATTGAACTCATAAAAAATGTCGGAAAGAAGAGTTCCCCTCGCACAAGCCCTTGGCGAACCCCATAGTGGGTGATGGGCATTAAAATCTCCCAACAGAAGAAATGGTGTTGGGAGAGCGGACAGGAGAGCTCGAATGTCCGCGGGAGCGAGGGGAGACGATGGAGGTGAATATACAGAGCAAACAGAAAACAAAAAGCCGGGTAAGTGAAGGCGAACGACAACAGCTTGCAAGTCGGATGTAAGTGTGACAGGTGTAAAATGAACGTCGTTACGCACTAAGAACATGACACCTCCATGAGCAGGAGTACCCTCCTCCGGTTCAAGGTCGTAGCGAACCGGAGTATATCCTCGGAGATCAAAAGGATCGTGAGGGCGAAGCTTAGTCTCCTGCAAACATACGACCATAGGCGAATGGAAACGCAATAAAAGTTGCAGTTCCGCCCTATGCGATCGTATACCACGTACATTCCAGGTCAGGATAGCCATTAAGAATAAGGGGATAAACTGTCTATTTAGAAGGGCGGCTTAAAATTACCTTTTGTTTAACCTTTGGGCTCGGGCTTTTTGTATGGAGTTGGTCAGACTCCATAGCTTCCTCGGAGGGAGGGCCCACGCGCTCAGTGCCAGAAACCGATTCAAGCGCCGTGAATCGGTTCTGGGTGGCGATGGGTGAAGGGTGCCGCTGAGCGCGGCTTGTCCCAGGACCATCCTGGGACAGCGACCTCCGAGGAGGAGAAGGTGAACTCTTCTTACCGCGCGCACGCGGAGGGTCTTTCAAAAAATCTTCCCTACGAAGTTTCTGCTTGGGCTTCTTTTCAACGGCTTGCGACTTCATTGACTTGGGACCAGGTTTATACGGCTTGGTAACTGTAGCCTTAATAGACGGCCGGATGGTAGTGGCGGTTAATCCAGTCAAGGTCCAGGTCTGAGTTTCGGCATCTACTCGTGGTACTGGCGAGGCAACAACAGAACTAAATGTGCCAGATCGCAGGAGTGAAGGTTGGCGCGCATGGAAACGCCTCCGGGCTTCAGCGAAGGAGAGTTTTTCCTTTACCCGGATCTCCTGGATCGCCTTCTCGTCCAAATACCGCGGACAGTCGGCAAACGAAGCAGAATGTGACCCTTTACAATTAACGCAGACGGGGGCTGTTGAACAGGTACCTTCGTGTGAGGGCTGGCTACATGTTGCACAGATGTTAACGGCACTCTTACAGGAGACTTGCGTATGCCCAAAACGTTGGCATTTAAAACAACGCAGAGGTCTAGGAATATAAGGCCTCACAGAAATCCGTTCGTACCCTGCGGAAATGCTCGTGGGCAGATCGACGCCATCAAATGTAATAAACAGGGTACGAGTGGGTACCAACACGCCGTCGCGTTTGGCCTGCACTCGATGAACCGCTGTCACCCTCTGGTCTGCAAGATATTCCACCAGGTCTTCGTCAGAGATACCATCGAGGCTATGCGTGGTGACAACGCCTCTACAAGAATTCAAGGTGCGGTGCTTCTCAACACGGATAGGATAACCGTGGAGAAGCGTGGCGCTCAACAAGGACTTACTTTGTGCCTCGGATTTGCTTTGAACCAATAACGAACCATTACGAAGCCGAGTGCAGGAAAGAACCGGACCAGCAATTGAGTCAATGCCCTTCTGGATGATAAAAGGGTTCACCTTCTCGAATGATTGTCCTTCCTCTGTTCGGGTAATCACTAAGTAACAACCAGCTGTTGGCGGTGCTACTTCTGTTACTAAAGTTTTACGGCGCTTGTTGTTAATAATGGAGAAAGGGTGCTCCATAGCGAAAAAAAATCCTCCACCATTGCAACCGTCTCCGACCTCGGGCTCTGACTTCTCGGGCGTTACCCCGGCTTGGGTGAGTGGCCTATCTATACCAGACTCACCCCAGGGTCACACCTCCCAGAACATAGACAGAGGGACCCAATCGCCGTCAGAAGTCAGCAGCTCATGCAATGGCCCCCCCGCGGGACTGCAGTTGAACAGCGGATACGAACAACAACCCTACATGACGACCCCGGGTGGTGGGGATGACGCCATTACCCACTCACCCAGCTGCGCACGCGGTGCGCGGGTATCCGTCAGGCTGTGTCCACGGAGGATTTAAAGAAAAAGATAAAAGAAACTAAAACTGTGTGGGCGTTTCGCACGCAAGGTAGGCCGGCGGGGAAGAAAAAAGAGATATGCGAATGTCGTGGTACGAAATGGCCGGAAAGTGATTAGGCAAGAAAGAAACGAAGGTGAGGTGCGGTATGTATGGAATGCAAAGAACGCACGAGAGCCTACCTTGGGTCCACCGGTCACTTGAAGAACCCACCTCGACCGGATGGGGGTGAGGGGATGAAGGTGGCGATGATTGGCTCGGGAACCCCCGGGTGCGCCAAAAACCCGTACTCACATAAGGTGAGCCCCTGAGGGGTCTGTAGCGACTCTTATGCCACGATGGTGAATGGCATTCAATCGACGTAACACAGATGGACGTGCCGACGAATAAACAATACACCCGTAATCAAGCTTGGATCGGACCAAAGAGCGATAAAGGCGAAGAAGGACGGTCCGATCAGCTCCCCAGGATGTGCCACTTAAAACACGTAAAAGATTAAGAGAACGGTCACACTTTGCTTTTAAAAAGGAAACGTGCGAGGTCCAACACAACTTCCTGTCAAAAATCAACCCCAAAAATTTCGCCTCGTCTGCAAACGGAAGTATCCCGGGCCCAAGATGGAGAGTGGGCGGAGGGAAATACTTCCGGCGCCAAAAGTTGATGCAGACGGATTTCTCGGCGGAGAAATTAAAGCCGTTGGCGTTACTCCAGGCGTAGAGACGGTCGATACAGCTCTGGAGACGGCGTTCGAGTAGACAGGTCCGCCGTGAACTGCAATAAATAGCGAAATCGTCAACAAAAAGGGACGATGAAATGCCAGGTGGAATACAATCAACAATGGGGTTGATAGCAATCGCAAAAAGTGTGACACTGAGTACAGAGCCCTGCGGTACTCCGTTCTCTTGAAAAAAACGACGAGATAAAACCGAGCCCACACGTACACGAAAGACGCGGTCCGTCATAAACTCCCGAAGAAATATGGGAAGACGACCGCGGATATTCCAATCGTGAAGTGTACGTAAAATGCCGCCCCTCCAACAAGTGTCATAAGCTTTCTCCAGGTCAAAAAATACTGCCACGGTTTGACACTTTCTCAGAAATCCATTCATAACATGCGTCGACAAGGACACCAGATGGTCGACGGTAGAGCGATAGCGACGAAACCCGCACTGAGCGTTCGCTAGAAGTTTCTGAGACTCAAGCCACCATGTCAACCGCCCGTTGATCATGCGCTCCATCACCTTGCAAATGCAACTGGTGAGGGAGATAGGGCGGTAGCTGGAAGGTAGTTGGCGATCCTTCCCAGGCTTAAGTATAGGCACAATGGTGGCTTCGCGCCAAACGGAAGGAAAAATGCCGTCTTGCCAAATACGGTTATAGACCTGTAAGAGAAATAGTTTACTGTCGGCTGAAAGGTTCTTTAACATCAGGACATGAATGCCGTCCGGCCCGGGAGCAGAGTGCCGAGAGCAATGAAGAGCGTGCTCCAGCTCCCTCATTGTGAATAGTTCGTTATAGCATTCATCATTAACAGACCGAAAAGTATATGATGCGGTATCCTGCCGGTCTTTAATAGAGCGAAAGCCGGCGGAATAATGGTCTGAACTGGAAACCGCCTCAAAGGCAGAACCCAGAGTGTTAGCGATGGCAGCCGGATCCACTATGGTCGCATTAGAAACCTGAAGGCCAGAAACAGTACAATGTGACACTTTACCTGAGAAGCGACGAAGTTTATCCCAAACAACGGATGAAGGCGTAAAACGATTAAAAGACTCGACAAAACGAGCCCAAGATGCCTTCTTGCTATCCTGAATAATGCGACGAGCCCTGGCGCGCGATTGTTTAAAAGTCACCAAATTATCAACTGTAGGGTGTCGCCGAAACACCCTAAGTGCAGTCCTACGGGCACGAACGGCGTCCCGACAATCCTCGTTCCACCACGGAATAGGTGGCCGCCGAGGTTGGGAGGATGAACGGGGTATTGCGCGTTCGGCGGCAGAGAAAATAACAGACGTAAGGTGCTGCACTAGTTGGTGAATGTCGGAGAAGGGCTGGTCGTCAAAATGCACGAGGCTGGAATACAAGTTCCAGTCGGCTTTTGCGAATATCCAGGTAGGTACTCTGGAATGCTGTACGTGGTGCGACAGAAGAGAAACGATGCAGGGGTAATGGTCGCTGGAGTAGGTGTCAGCGACGACGTTCCACTGAAGACGACGTGCAAGCTGGAGTGAGCAAATTGCAAGGTCCAGGTGAGAAAATGTACCAGAAGAATCAGAAATAAAAGTAGGTGCACCTGTATTGAGGATGGAAAGATTGAACTGATAAAAAATGTCGGAAAGAAGAGTTCCCCTCGCACAAGCCCTTGGCGAACCCCATAGTGGGTGATGGGCATTAAAATCTCCCAACAGAAGAAATGGTGTTGGGAGAGCGGACAGGAGAGATCGAATGTCCGCGGGAGCGAGGGGAGACGATGGAGGTGTATACACAGAACAAACAGAAAAGAAAAAACCGGGTAACTGCAGTCTAATGGCAACAGCTTGCAAGTCGGACGTAAGTGTGATAGGATGAAAATGAACGTCATTACGCACCAACAACATGACACCTCCATGAGCAGGAGCACCCTCCTCCGGTTCAAGATCGTAGCGAACCGGAGTGTACCCTCGGAGATCGAAAGGGTCGTGAGGGCGAAGCTTGGTCTCCTGCAAACACACGACCATAGGTGAATGGGAACGCAATAAAAGTTGCAGTTCCGCCCTATGCGATCGTACACCACGTACATTCCAGGTCAGGATAGCCATGAATAAAAGGGATAAACTGTCTACTTAGAAGGGCGGCTTAAAATTACCTTTTGTTTAACCTTTGGGCTCGGGCTTTTTGTATGGAGTTGCTCAGACTCCATAGCTTCCTCGGAGGGAGGGCCCACGCGCTCAGTGCCAGAAACCGATTCAAGCGCCGTGAATCGGTTCTGGGTGGCGATGGGTGAGGGGTGCCGCTGAGCGCGGCTTGTCCCAGGACCTTCCTGGGACAGCGACCTCCGAGGAGGAGAAGGTGAACTTTTGCTACCGCGCGCACGCGGAGGGTCTTTCAAGAAATCTTCCCTACGTAGTTTCTACTTGGGCTTCTTTTCAGCGGCTTGCGACTTCATTGACTTTGGACCAGGTTTATAAGGCTTGGTAACAGTAGCTTTAATAGACGGCCGGATGGTAGTGGCGGTTAATCCAGTCAAGGTCCAGGTCTGAGTTTCGGCATCTACTCGTGGTACTGGCGAGGCAACAACAGAACTAAATGTGCCAGATCGCAGGAGTGAAGGTTGGCGCGCATGGTAACGCCTCCGGGCTTCAGCGAAGGAGAGTTTTTCCTTTACCCGGATCTCCTGGATCGCCTTCTCGTCCAAGTACCGCGGACAGTCGGCAAACGAAGCAGAATGAGACCCTTTGCAATTAACGCAGACGGGGGCTGTTGAACAGGTACCTTCGTGTGAGGGCTGGCTACATGTTGCACAGATGTTAACGGCACTCTTACATGAGACTTGCGTATGCCCAAAACGTTGGCATTTAAAACAACGCAGAGGTCTAGGAATATAAGGCCTCACAGAAATCCGTTCGTACCCTGCGGAAATGCTCGTGGGCAGATCGACGCCATCAAATGTAATAAACAGGGTACGAGTGGGTACCAATACGCCGTCGCGTTTGGCCTGCACTCGATGGACCGCTGTCACCTTCTGGTCTGCAAGATATTCGACCAGGTCCTCGTCCGATATACCATCGAGGCTATGCGTGGTAATAACGCCTCGACAGGAATTCAATGTGCGGTGCTAATCCACACGGATGGGATAGCCGTGGAGAAGCGTAGCGCGCAACAAGGTCTTACTTTGCTGATCGGATTTCGTTTGGGCTAATAAGGAACCATTCCGTAGACGAGTGCAGGACTGAACCGCACCAGCAATTGCATCAATGCCCTTTTGAATGATGAAAGGGTTCACCTTCTCAAAGCTTTGTCCTTCTTCTGTTCGTGAAATGACCAAGTAACAACCAGTTGTCGGTGGTGTCACTTCTGTTACATAAACTTTTCGGCGCTTGTTAGTAGTAATGGAGGAAGGGTGCTCCATAGCGAAATAAATCCTCCACCATTGCAACCGTCTCCGACCTCGGGCTCTGACTTCTCGGGCGTTACCCCAGCTTGGGTGAGTGGCCTATCTATACCAGACTCACCCCAGGGTCACACCTCCCAGAACATAGACAGAGGGACCCAATCGCCGTCAGAAGTCAGCAGCTCATGCAATGGCCCCCCCGCGGGACTGCAGTTGAACAGCGGATACGAACACATACCCTTCATGACGACCCCGGGTGGTGGGGATGACGCCATTACCCACTCACCCAGCTGCGCACGCGGTGCGCGGGTATCCGTCAGGCTGTGTCCACGGAGGATTTAAATAAAAAGATAAAAGAAACTAAAACTGTGTGGGCGTTTCGCACGCAAGGTAGGCCGGCGGGGAAGAAAAAGAGAGATATGCGAATGTCGTGGTGCGAAATGGCCGGAAAGTGAGAAGGGAAGAAAGAAACGATGGTGAGGTGCGGTACGAATGGAATGTAAAGAACGCACGAGAGCCTACCTTGGGTCCACCGGTCACTTGAAGAACCCACCGCGACCGGATGGGGGTGAGGGGATGAATGTGGCGATGATTGGCTCGGGAACCCCCGGGTGCGCCAAAAACCCGTACTCACATAAGGTGAGCCCCTGAGGGGAACACTACAGCAAATGCTCCTAGGGGAATCCCGCCAGTCTTATTCACCATTCTGCAAAGAGCTTTGTACAGCTTTCCTTTGTGCTGATATTCCCTTAAGTAAACTAAACCATCCAAAATTTCGTGAATTCTTAGAAAAATACACAGGCAAACCTCTTCCTGATTCTTCCACATTAAGAAAGAACTTTGTCAGCCGAAGCTACGAAAAATCAATATAACAAATCACACAACAGCTCGTAAATAAAAAAAAAAAAAAATTGGTTATCAATTGATGAAACTACAGACTCTATGGGAAGATATATTGCAAATGTCATTGTGGGAACTTTGAAAGAAGATGGTCCAGGCGAAAAGTTTCTAATAAACTGTGAACATTTAGAAAAAGTAAATTTTTCCACCATTTCTAAGCTGTTCGACAGATCTATGGGTGCCATATGGCCCGAAGGTGTTAAGAATGACAATGTACTTCTCTTCGTAACGGATGCTGCACCTTATATGGTGAAAGCTGCCAATTCTCTAAAAACATTGTACAGTAAAATGGTGCATGCGACTTGTTTAGCTCACGCCTTGCACCGAATTGCAGAGGAGATTCGTAGTAAATTCAGTGACGTTGACAAATTTATTGGATGTTTCAAAAAGATATTTTTGAAAGCCCCTTCACGTGTTGCAGCATTCAAGTTGTTAGCTCCAGACATTCCCTTGCCACCATCTCCCATTTTGACAAGATGGGGGTCCTGGATTGATGCCTGCAACTATTACTGCCAGAACTTCAACATTGTGAAAAGCATCATTAATTCATTCGATAGCAGTGATGCTACTTCAGTTGGACTAGCTCAAGAATTAATGTCTAATGGTGAAATTTCAGGCAACCTTTCAAACATAAAATCAAATTTTGGATTTATTCCAGCTGTCATAACTGCTTTGGAGGAATCAGAAGTACCACTGGTGAAGCAGACAGAACAAGTGAAAAACGTTGTGAATAAATTAGAGGGTGTTTGTGGTAAAGTGGGAAAAGAAGTGTCAAAGAAAATGGAAAGGTGTTAGAAAAAAAAAAAAAAAAAAAAAAAACGAAGTGTATCATACACTGTGTTCCATTTCAGTGATTTTGTTGGGTGAAAAGTTCTGTCTTAATCATTCAGATTTATATTCAAATGATATTGTTCATTTTAAATATGCTCCTCTTGTGTCAGCTGAAGTAGAAGGGAGCGTTTCGAAGTACAAGGCTTTGTTGGCAGACAATAGGGTGTGTTTTTCATTTAAAAATTTGTACAAGGTATTCATTGTGTATTGCAACTCAGAGCTTATATGAAGTAGAACGAGGATGTAAAAAGCACATAGGTTAACTATGTTCCTATAACGTTAATAAAAATCATACTGGAATGTCAAATTGCATAGTTTAGCTTGCTTCTCATGTGCATTTTATTCACAAATAAATAGTTCATTATCAAAATTGACTTACTAATTTCTTTTACAGTAGAAATTTTACCTCATTTTAATATTGTTAGGTCATATTTATTATGTTATTGTGCATATTTTGGTAAATGTTTGGTCATAACAGCATATTCTTTTGTGCATGGTGATTATGGTGATTTTTAGGTCATAAAAATCCTAGCCCTAGTTATCACATAGGAATCATACATGAAGATTCTGTATGCTGACATTATAACAGCAGGGAATCTGTCTCACTTGTCTACAAAAGTTTGTTATCACATAGGAATCATACATGAAGATTCTGTGTGCTGGCAATATAACAGCAGGGAATCTGTCTCACTTGTCTACAAGAGTTTGTTATTACATAGGAATCATACATGAAGATTCTGTGTGCTGGCATTATAACAGCAGGGAATCTGTCTCACTTCTCTACAAGAGTTTGTAGTCACATAGGAATCATAAAAGGAGATTCTGTGTGCTGGCATTATAACAACAGGGAATCTGTTTCACTTCAGTACAAGAGTTTGTTATCACATAGGAATCATACATGAAGATTCTGTGTGCTGGAAATATAACAACAGGGAATCTGTCTCACTTCTCTACAAGAGTTTGTTATCACATAGGAATCATAAATGAAGATTCTGTGTGCTGGCATTATAACAACAGGGAATCTGTCTCACTTCTCTATAAGAGTTTGTTATCACATAGGAATCATACATGAAGATTGTGTGTGCTGGCCTTATAACAACAGGGAATCTGTCTCACTTCTCTACAAGAGTTTGTTATCACATAGGAATCATACATGAAGATTCTGTGTGCTGGCAATATAACAGGAAGTCTGTCTCAGTTCTCTACAGGAGTTTGTTATCACATAGGAATAATAAATGAAGATTCTGTGTGCTGGCATTATAACAACAGGGAATCTGTCTCACTTCTCTATAAGAGTTTGTTATCAATATAATAATATAGATTTAAAACACTACTTCAAAAAATATTGTAAGCTTCTAAAGAAGGTAATAAAAGTGGCTAGAATATTGCATTACAATAAACAGATTCAACTCTCTGACAATAAAATAAAAACTACTTGGAATATAATAAAAAGAGAAGCCGGTAAATCCTCATTACAAAATGACTTAATAACACTAAACATTGATAATCAAGAAATTAGCAAACCTCATGAAGTTGCAGAAACATTTAACAAATTCTTTTTGGATGTAACAAACAAAATGAGTGCTGGCATTTTGGAAGTAAAGAGGCAGCTTTGGAATTTCTAAGATCAAATTTCACTAATGAAGTGCCTGAATTTAAAGTTAGCCTGACAACGCCTTCTGAAATAAACAAAATTATTAACTCCTTCAAAACAAAAAACTCTTCTGGTTATGATGAAATAACAATAAAAGTCTTAAAATCATGCTCATCTCAAATTTCCACTCCCCTTAGTTATTTGTGCAATGAGTCACTAAGGTCAGGAATTTTCCCTGACAGAATGAAATTTTCCATTGTTAAACCACTTTTCAAAAAAGGCGAACGCAATAATGTTTCAAATTATAGACCAATATCTCTCTTGCCAATTTTCTCAAAGGTTCTTGAAAGGTGATGTTTAATAGACTTTATAAATACCTTGAATGTAACAACATACTTGTCAGGGATCAGTTCGGGTTCAGAAAAGGAATGTCGACCAATAATGCAACTTATAAACTTACTCATGAAGTGTTAACTGCATTAAACAAAAAAATGCATGTAGGTGGGATTTTTTGTGACTTAGCAAAGGCATTTGACTGTGTTAATCATGATATTCTGATAGCAAAATTGAAATTCTATGGACTAAAAAATGAAAGTCTAAGTTGGTTTGTATCATATCTAAATGAAAGAAAACAAAGTGTTGAAGTTGTCAATGATATTGAATTTGGAAAACAGACATCAAAATGGAAAACAGTAACACATGGAGTGCCCCATGGTTCAGTCCTAGGACCTTTATTATTCTTGATCTATATAAATGACCTATCACTTTATATAAAGGATATTGCAAGTATAATTCTGTTTGCTGATGACACGAGTGTTCTGGTGACTAGTAAAAACTTGAATGAGTGTGTAATTAAATTGAATTATGTTTTGAACCGTATGTCACACTGGTTTAAAGCTAACAAATTATCTGTAAATTTAGACAAAACAAAAAATGTTAAATTTATAACCCATCGATCACTACACACTCCAATAGAAATTGGGATTAATGACATGGCACTAGCACAAATAGACAACATTAAATTTCTGGGCCTCCAAGTAGACAGATATTTAGAATGGAAAGTTCACATTAGGTATATCATACCCAAACTCAGTTCTGCATGTTATGCTATCCGAGCATTGGTAAATGTCAGTTCTATAGATACACTTAAATTAGTATACTATGCATATTTTAACTCTATCATTGAATATGGAATATTATTTTGGGGAAATTCGGTAGAAGGTCAACGAATATTTCTCATGCAAAAGAAGGTTATAAGAATCATTTCCAGCACTCATAGCAGACACTCTTGCAAACATCTTTTTAGAAGACTAAAGTTATTAACCCTACCTTGTATGTATATATTTTCAATCTTAAAATTCTATGTATGCAATCGAACCACATTTATTACAAACATGGAAATTCATGAGATAAACACTAGACAAAAGGGTAACATCCATCGTCCCAGTACAAAGCTTTCTTGCTTCCAGAAAGGTGTATATTATGAGACCATAAAAATATTTAATACTCTCCCTAATGATCTTAAGAGAAAAGTTGACAATTTCAATGTCTTTAAAACTGCTGTTAAAGAGTACCTATGCTCAAAAGCATATTATTCTGTACAAGATTATCCGAATGACAAATTATCCTAATGATAATACTTATATAGCTTTGTAAGTAGTATTAGTAAATATTAAAGACAATTGCCAGTCATATTTGATATCTGCTCTAGAATTAATGAAGCTATTTAAATGTATGTATATTAAGAACTGACAGAAAATGCTATGCATTACAAATCAAATAGAACAAAATGATCAGACAAACAAAGGTAAAATCCTAGTGAATGTTAAAATAACTGTTCTTGCCTATACGTATGTTAACCTTATAACAGTAAGGAGGTATTCAACTCTGTACAAAATTACACTTGATTTGTTTCATTTTGTATATAATATGTATTTATTTTATTTTAAATGTTCTGTATACTATGTAATATTAATGTATATATGTAACTTTATTGTACATTTCCTTAACACGCATATAGTATTTGTATTTTATTTGAAATGTTCCATATTCTATGTAATATTTATGTTTATATTGTGGCATGTGCACAGATAGTCTTGTTAAGACGCTCTCTGGTTGCCAAGGTCAGAGAGGGCAGATTGTCTGAGTAGGGGCGATTCAGGGGAAACAGTGTGTCATTGGAAGGGATATGGCGTTACTGACGCCAACTTGGCGTAGCATCATTCTGTGAGTAGGTTTCGAGTGAGTTAGACGGACAACTGCCTAAGACATGGCGTCCTCGCCCGGCAGACACATGGGGTAAGAAAACTTTTATAATAAATCTACCAGCTATCCATTCTCCTGCAGTTTTAATTATGATAGTGTAGAGTTCCTTTCCTCTCCCTTCAGCCAGATAATATGTTGGTGTAAGATTATTTTTGTAAAGTTAACTTAGCTGCGTCCCTTTGTCGTTGCTTCGAGTTTAAAGTTCTTTGTTAATTTAACGATCCCTCTCGCAAGCGAGTTGCTCCCATCTGAATTTCTAAGTTAATATAAGTGAGTCATACGACAATTGGAGGTGGCGCCAGGTATAATTGAATTTGTTTTGAGATTTTAAGTGCAAAATTTTTTTCCCTCCAAATTTAACGGTTTGTGCTTCTCCATGTGGTCGCGAAAAATGTAAAGTTGTTTCTGGCTTAAGGGTAAGGATTTTTATGCTTTAATTTGTGATTCTCTTCTTCTAAATTTTGTTTCCATCATATCTGAAAGTCTGGTTTCGAAATTTTAATTTTGAGCTCATTTTTACATTTTTCCATTGTCTGCCGGCGTGACGCTAAAACTTCTGACTCCATGTTTCCCCTTGTTTTGGCTTCATTTCTTTTTAAATTGTATTGCTGTGCTAAGTGGTTCGTGCTGGTTATTTTCAAAAATGTTTTTGTGAAAGTTGAGTTGTGAAACGAGTGAGATAACGAGCGAGATAGTTGTAGCTTTGAAAATGTGCTCGTCATGTGTTGGCCATTTAGTTGAAAATCTTGTTTTCTGTGCTTATTAGCAGTGGTTTGGAAACGTATAACTTTATATTCCAGTGATTGTGATTTCTAGCTGTTTACTACACTTTTCTGGGAGATTTTTCGTGTAACTTTTATGTACGCACGTGTGTTATGTAATTCCCGCGTGGTCATGCATTTCAGCAATAATTTTAGCTTGTGAAACCAGTCTTCCTCAGCACGTGTTTTGGCGCGTTTATTTGCGTGTGTATATCAGGTCAGATACATTTGTTTTAAGACAAAAAAAAAAGGAAAAAGAAGTTTTGTGTGCTAGTATAAATTACAAGTCTGTATTCTGCTCCTTTTGAGATAATCTTAGCGGTGGTCACAGTAGGTGTGACGTGGTTTTTTTTTAACTTCCAGTTCGAGGTTTCTCACTGAAGCTATCATTTTGTTTTCTTCCATGTGTGTGTTGGTATAATTTTCTGATATTTCGCCGCGGGCGCTTAATTGTATTCTTTCTGGAACTGTTTTATTTGGCTATGTTCTGATCTTGCTACTTTCATTCATGTGATGCTATAAGTGTTTAGTTTGGTGTAATCTGTATTGCTTGGTCCTACTGTTTGTTTATTGGTTGCGTTATCTTTTGTGCTGCAATCATGCCTAAGCGACGTACTGCACAGAAATCTGATATAGCAATTGCTCCAGTTAGCGAGCACAGTGAAGTAGAATCTATGTCCAGTGTTAGTACGCCTGTTGTTACTCAGTTACTAGCGATGTCTAATCCGCCTGTCGTGGCCAATGCAACGCAATCAGCTGTCTGCCGCCCGGTCATTGACCCCCCGTACTTTGACAATTCCAGTAGGTTGTCGGCGCATGAATTTCTGCAGAACTTTGAAATGGTCGCTGCTGCTAATGGCTGGTCAGAAGAAATGAAATTGAAATGCTTTCCATGCTATTTACGAGATACTGCTGTATCATGGTTTCAAACTTTTCGCCATCGGCACCCTCACCATGATTGAGTTTTCTTGTCTACACAATTTTTAAATGCATTTCAGATAACAAACCAGAGTGATATTCTGGAAATGAAACTCAGACAGCGGGTACAGTTGGATGATGAACCTGTTATTAGTTACATCTATGACGTGCTATCTTTATGTGACCAAGTCAACCCTGCTATGTTGCAGTTGGAACAAATTAAACACTTGCTTAAAGGTCTTAGACCTCTGTATGTACAAGCTTTATTGCCATTAAATCCTCAAACTGTTGATGAGGTAATACAAATCATTCGACGAGTGGACAAGGCACAGTTTTACATGCAGAACCGTGAACATCTAGTGTCTGCTCAATCTCAGGCTGCAGTGGTTACGCCACCCTCTGTTCTATTTTATACTGCATCTGTTCCTGCTATTACTTTACCAGCTTCTCCTCAGCCTTCTCAGGCTTCTTCTCTTGTGGGCGTACCTATCGATCCTATGCATCAGCTGATTGATCGTGTGGAACAGTTATGTAACAGAGTTAACCAGTTTCAGTTACCATCTTCGGAGAGAACTTCCCAGCATTCACAGCTTCCACGGTCATCTGACTTCAACCGGAGGGATCCACCCGTCACTGCTACAGATGCAACAGGCAGGGCCACCTGGCTCGCTTTTGCCGGAGCCGCCTCCCGCAGTCAAAAAACGACTGGCGCCGAGCCTCGCGCGACGAGACGTAGCAGCAGCACCACCACCGCCCACCAGCATGGCTGCACCTCAACGGGACATGGCTACACCTCAACGGGATGTGTCTGCATTATCAGGTCAGATATTGCAAGTTCCTGGTCGTATTGCCCAGACAGAGCTCTCCATCTTGCTCGATACAGGAAGCGCAGTGAGTATTGTGAATGCTGCACATGTTCTTGATCATTCTACATTAAAACCTATAGAGATGATGCTCCGCACTGCAGGAAACAAGTTACTTGATGCGCCTTACCACACTGTGTTAGATTTCCATATTAATGATGTTCTTTTTCAGGAGGATGTACTAGTTGTGAGAGAGTTGTCCCATGATTTGATTTTAGGCAATGACTTTTTGCAGACCCATGATGTTATAATTGACTATGCACATAATCTGATAACCTTGAAATCTTCTAAGAATGATGCGTTCAGTATACCAATAACTCTAACACAAGGACCTTTTGTTGATATGGCAGTAAACCCTCTCCTAGATGATGATTGTGCAGATTCTGGTGTTAAAATGGCAGTTATGCATGATGTTAAAATTCCACCTCTGTCTACATGCTATATATCAGTTAAGCCTTTGTCAGCCATTAGCAATGAGGTTATGTGTGAACCTGCTCTTAGCATAATGCAAAAGAAGAATCTTTCCATTCCACCGTTATTGTGTCATTCTGCCTCTGAACTTACTATTCCAGTGCATAATAATACTTCAGTTCCACAAACATTGTTTGCAAATACAGTCTTAGCTAAAGCTTATGATGTTGCACTCGTTCAGAGTAATTCTGTTTTGTCATCCGATGTTACTCCTCTGCCCACTCCAAATTGTAATTTTAATGTTAATGGTAAACTCCTGGAAACCCAAAAGGCTGACTTACATGCTTTGTTATTGAAATATAGTGATCTTTTTGCCACAACATTACAAGAACTTGGTACTACGGATGTTGCAGAATTTGATATCAAAGTAAATGACCCTAAGCCAATTAAGCAAAGACCATATAGAGTTCTTCATAAACAAAAGGAAATTATTGCTGAGCAAGTTAAAGAGATGCAAGATGCTGGCATTATCAAGGAATCACAGTCCTCCTGGGCTTCTCCTGTAGTACTTGTTAAAAAGAAAGATGTCTCCATGAGATTTTGTGTTGACTATAGAAAATTGAACGCTGTTACAGATGATGATGATGATGATATGCGGCTTAAGGGCGCTAAACTGCTGAGGTCATCAGCGCCCTTACAAGGTATAAAATATAAAGTCAAAAAATAAAAGACAGGTAAAAAACCGCATAATTAAAAAACGGGACACACACCCGTCAAAAAAGTTAAAAATAACAATAGAGTAACAATAACAATAACAATAACAATAAAAACAATAACAATAATAACAATAACAACAATAGTAACAATAACAATAAATATGTCGCAAAAACCAACACACTACAAACATAGCCAATAACAGATTAAAACGTGTCAAGGACTGTAGAATGCGAGGGACATGAGCGCCATACGTCACTGGGGAGTAAGTCCCTATTAAAACATACAGAATAAAATAACAAAGCTAAAAGACGCTCAGCGCATCAAATGCGACCATTAAAACCAATGTCACTTATAAAACGTAAAAGACATTCTACAGCATGCGCGTCGTCTGCCAAAACGTTGGCTATGCCAACAGGCAGACCCAGGCGAACGCGCAGTGGAGCTAAAACTTGACACTCAGTTAAAATGTGACGCACCGTTAAGGGCACGTCACACTGCTGACACAGCGGAGCGGGATCACCACTGAGCAGGTAACTATGAGTAAAACGACAATGTCCAATTCGTAAACGGGCTAAAAGTACCTCTTCCCGACGTGAAGAACGAGAAGAGGTACCCCAGATTAACGGGAGCGGCTTAACCTCCCGCAACTTGTTCCCCCGGAGGGCCGTCCACTCATCGCGCCAGCGCGAGAGGATGCAGCGACGTAAAATAACACACGAATCTGACGAGGGAACAACAGAGGTAAAAAATCTGGGTAATAAAATCGCCGATTTCGCAGCGGCGTCGGCAGACTCATTACCTGAGATGCCCACATGACCTGGAATCCACATGAAGGACACGCTGATGCCAGTGACACCAAGCGAGTGGAGCAGGTCATGTATGCGCTGTACAAGCGGGTGGTAATGGTACAGCGCAGTAATAGTCTGAAGGGCACTCAGAGAGTCCGTACAAATAAAACAGTGCTGTAAGGCGTGCCGCTGAATGTATAAAATAGATTGATAAATGCTAAAAAGTTCGGCAGTAAAAATTGAACATTGTCCAGGTAAACGAAACTTAAAACTACAGTGACCAGACACAAAGGCACATCCAACTCCAGCTTCAGTCTTAGATCCATCGGTGAAGATAAAATAGTAGTCTCCGAATTGAGCCCGTACTTCTAAAAAAGCCGATCTAAAGACTGAAGCAGGGGTCTCAGTCTTCGGCATCGACGTTAGCCCAAGGTGACAGTGGGCCTCAGCGCGAGACCATGGAGGAAAACGCGTTTCCCCCCGTGGAAGGGCCGGCGCTGGCGGAACGTCTAAATGCCGAAGGAGCTGTCGAAAGCGAACCCCTGGTGGGAGCAAGGCAGAGGAGCTAATAAAATAGTGACGATCAAGTGACTCCTCGAAAAATAACTCGAAGGACGGGTGGTTAGGCAAGCTTGAGAGTCGACAAGCATAGCTGCACAAGAGCATCTCACGACTGAAGGACAGCGGAGGCTCTGCAGCTTCTGCGTACAGACTGGGTACAGGGCTAGTTGGAAAGGCCCCTGTAGCGACTCTGATGCCACGATGGTGAATGGCATTCAATCGACGTAACACAGATGGACGTGCCGACGAATAAACAATACACCCGTAATCAAGCTTGGATCGGACCAAAGAGCGATAAAGGCGAAGAAGGACGGTCCGATCAGCTCCCCAGGATGTGCCACTTAAAACACGTAAAATATTAAGAGAACGGTCACACTTTGCTTTTAAAAAGGAAACGTGCGAGGTCCAACACAACTTCCTGTCAAAAATCAACCCCAAAAATTTCGCCTCGTCTGCAAACGGAAGTATCCCTGGCCCAAGATGGAGAGAGGGCGGAGGGAAATACTTCCGGCGCCAGAAGTTGATGCAGACGGATTTCTCGGCGGAGAAATTAAAGCCGTTGGCGTTACTCCAGGCGTAGAGACGGTCGATACAGCTCTGGAGACGGCGTTCGAGTAGACAGGTCCGCCGTGAACTGCAATAAATAGCGAAATCGTCAACAAAAAGGGACGATGAAATGCCAGGTGGAATACAATCAACAATGGGGTTGATAGCAATCGCAAAAAGTGTGACACTGAGTACAGAGCCCTGCGGTACTCCGTTCTCTTGAATAAAACGACGAGATAAAACCGAGCCCACACGTACACGAAAGACGCGGTCCGTCATAAACTCCCGAAGAAATATGGGAAGACGACCGCGGATATTCCAATCGTGAAGTGTACGTAAAATGCCGCCCCTCCAACAAGTGTCATAAGCTTTCTCCAGGTCAAAAAATACAGCCACGGTTTGACACTTTCTCAGAAATCCATTCATAATATGCGTCGACAAGGACACCAGATGGTCGACGGTAGAGCGATAGCGACGAAACCCGCACTGAGCGTTCGCTAGAAGTTTCTGAGACTCAAGCCACCATGTCAACCGCCCGTTGATCATGCGCTCCATCACCTTACAAATGCAACTGGTGAGGGAGATAGGGCGGTAGCTGGAAGGTAGTTGGCGATCCTTCCCAGGCTTAAGTATAGGGACAATGGTGGCTTCGCGCCAAACGGAAGGAAAAATGCCGTCTTGCCAAATACGGTTATAGACCTGTAAGAGAAATAGTTTACTGTCGGCTGAAAGGTTCTTTAACATCAGGACATGAATGCCGTCCGGCCCGGGAGCGGAGTGCCGAGAGCAATGAAGAGCGTGCTCCAGCTCCCTCATTGTGAATAGTTCGTTATAGCATTCATCATTAGCAGACCGAAAATTAAATGTTGCGGAATCCTGCCGGTTTTTAATAGAGCGAAAGCCGGCGGAATAATGGTCTGAACTGGAAACCGCCTCAAAGGCAGAACCCAGAGTGTTAGCGATGGCAGCCGGATCCACTATGGTGGCATTAGAAACCTGAAGGCCAGAAACAGTACAATGTGACACTTTACCTGAGAAGCGACGAAGTTTATCCCAAACAACGGATGAAGGCGTAAAACGATTAAAAGACTCGACAAAACGAGCCCAAGATGCCTTCTTGCTATCCTGAATAATGCGACGAGCCCTGGCGCGCGATTGTTTAAAAGTCACCAAATTATCAAGTGTAGGGTGGCGCCGAAACACCCTAAGTGCAGTCCTACGGGCACGAACGGCGTCCCGACAATCCTCGTTCCACCATGGAACAGGTGGCCGCCGAGGTTGGGAGGATGAACGGGGTATTGCACGTTCGGCGGCTGAGAAAATAATAGACGTAAGGTGCTGCACTAGTTGATTAATGTCGGAGAAGGGCTGGTCGTCAAAATGCACGAGGCTGGAATACAAGCTCCAGTCGGCTTTTGCGAATATCCAGGTAGGTACTCTGGAATGCTGTACGTGGTGAGACAGAAGAGAAACGATGCAGGGGAAATGGTCGCTGGAGTAGGTGTCAGCGACGACGTTCCACTGAAGGCGACGTGCAAGCTGGATTGAGCAAAGGGCAAGGTCCAGGTGAGAGAAAGTACCAGAAGAATCAGAAATAAAAGTAGGTGCACCTGTATTGAGGATGGAAAGATTGAACTGATAAAAAATGTCGGAAAGAAGAGTTCCCCTCGCACAAGCCCTTGGCGAACCCCATAGTGGGTGATGGGCATTAAAATCTCCCAACAGAAGAAATGGTGTTGGGAGAGCGGACAGGAGAGCTCGAATGTCCGCGGGAGCGAGGGGAGACGATGGAGGTGAATACACAGAGCAAACAGAAAACAAAAAGCCGGGTAAGTGAAGGCGAACGGCAACAGCTTGCAAGTCGGATGTAAGTGTGACAGGTGTAAAATGAACGTCGTTACGCACTAAGAACATGACACCTCCATGAGCAGGAGTACCCTCCTCCGGTTCAAGGTCGTAGCGAACCGGAGTATATCCTCGGAGATCAAAAGGATCGTGAGGGCGAAGCTTAGTCTCCTGCAAACATACGACCATAGGCGAATGGGAACGCAATAAAAGTTGCAGTTCCGCCCTATGCGATCGTACACCACGTACATTCCAGGTCAGGATAGCCATGGAGAATAAGGGGATAAACTGTCTATTTAGAAGGGCGGCTTAAAATTACCTTTTGTTTAATCTTTGGGCTCGGGCTTTTTGTATGGATTTGGTCAGACTCCATAGCTTCCTCGGGGGGAGGGCCCACGCGCTCAGTGCCAGAAACCGATTCAAGCGCCGTGAATCGGTTCTGGGTGGCGATGGGTGAAGGGTGCCGCTGAGCGCGGCTTGTCCCAGGACAATTCAAAAAATCTTCCCTACGAAGTTTCTGCTTGGGCTTCTTTTCAACGGCTTGCGACTTCATTGACTTGGGACCAGGTTTATACGGCTTGGTAACTGTAGCCTTAATAGACGGCCGGATGGTAGTGGCGGTTAATCCAGTCAAGGTCCAGGTCTGAGTTTCGGCATCTACTCGTGGTACTGGCGAGGCAACAACAGAACTAAATGTGCCAGATCGCAGGAGTGAAGGTTGGCGCGCATGGAAACGCCTCCGGGCTTCAGCGAAGGAGAGTTTTTCCTTTACCCGGATCTCCTGGATCGCCTTCTCGTCCAAATACCGCGGACAGTCGGCAAACGAAGCAGAATGTGACCCTTTACAATTAACGCAGACGGGGGCTGTTGAACAGGTACCTTCGTGTGAGGGCTGGCTACATGTTGCACAGATGTTAACGGCACTCTTACAGGAGACTTGCGTATGCCCAAAACGTTGGCATTTAAAACAACGCAGAGGTCTAGGAATATAAGGCCTCACAGAAATCCGTTCGTACCCTGCGGAAATGCTCGTGGGCAGATCGACGCCATCAAATGTAATAAACAGGGTACGAGTGGGTACCAATACGCCGTCGCGTTTGGCCTGCACTCGATGCACTGCAGTGACCTTTTGATCAGATAGATATTCTACGAGATCCTCGTCCGATATACCATCGAGGCTATGGGTGGTAACGACGCCCCGACAGGAGTTCAATGTGCGGTGCTTCTCAACACGGATGGGGTAACCGTGGAGAAGCGTAGCGCGCAACAAGGTCTTACTTTGCTGATCGGACTTAGTTTGTGCCAATAAGGAACCATTCCGTAGACGAGTGCATGATTGAACTGCACCAGCAATAGCATCTATTCCCTTCTGAATGATAAAAGGGTTCACCTTCTCAAAGTTTTGTCCTTCTTCTGTTCTCGAAATGACCAAGTAACAACCAGATGACGGCGGTGCTACTTCTGTTACAATAACTTTTCGGCGCTTGTTGTTAATAATGGAGAAAGGGTGCTCCATAGCGAAAAAAATCCTCCACCATTGCAACCGTCTCCGACTTCGGGCTCTGACTTCTCGGGCGTTACCCCGGCTTGGGTGAGTGGCCTATCTATACCAGACTCACCCCAGGGTCACACCTCCCAGAACATAGACAGAGGGACCCAATCGCCGTCAGAAGTCAGCAGCTCATGCAATGGCCCCCCCGCGGGACTGCAGTTGAACAGCGGATACGAACACAAACCCTACATGACGACCCCGGGTGGTGGGGATGACGCCATTACCCACTCACCCAGCTGCGCACGCGGTGCGCGGGTATCCGTCAGGCCGTGTCCACGGAGGATTTAAATAAAAAGATAAAAGAAACTAAAACTGTGTGGGCGTTTCGCACGCAAGGTAGGCCGGCGGGGAAGAAAAAGGGTTATGCGAATGTCGTGGTGCGAAATGGCCGGAAAGTGATAAGGGAAGAAAGAAACGATGGTGAGGTGCGGTATGAATGGAATGTAAAGAACGCACGAGAGCCTACCTTGGGTCCACCGGTCACTTGAAGAACCCACCGCGACCGGATGGGGGTGAGGGGATGAATATGGCGATGATTGGCTCGGGAACCCCCGGGTGCGCCAAAAACCCGTACTCACATAAGGTGAGCCCCTGAGGGGGCTGTTACAGAGACCACCTCTTTCCCTTTACCATTGATAGATGATTTGTTAAGTTATTTGGGGGAGGCTAAATGGTTTGTCTCATTAGATTTACTGTCAGCATACTTTCAGGTACCTATTGCAGAGGATAGCCAGAAATACACCTCTTTTGTTACTTTTCAGGGTCAATATCAATTTACACGCTTGAGTTTTGGGTTGGCAAATGCCCCTAGGTTTTTCAGTTACATCGCAGACAAGTTGTTAGGCGATTTGAATTTTAAAAGGGCTATTGCATATCGGGATGACATTGTTGTTTTTGCTAAAACCTTTGAGGAGTTGTTGCAAAATCTTGAGGCTGTTTTTCAACGTCTGGATCACCACAAGTTTAAACTTAAACCAGAAAAATGTTTCTTCGCCATGCAAAAGATCAAGCTCTTAGGCTTTGAAGTTTCTAAAGATGGCATTTCATCTGATTCTGACAAAGTTGTTTCCATTCAAAATTTGCCTCGTCCTAAAAATGTTCGAGATGTGAGAAAAGTTTTGGGATTGTTTAATTTTTACAGGAAATTCATCAAGGACTATGCTAATATTGCTCAACCTCTAATTCAGTTGACTAGGAAGAATCAAAGTTTTATTTGGGGATCTGATCAGCAAACTGCATTTCAAAATTTGAAGGACTTATTGGTTTCGGCCCCTGTCTTAGCTCACTATACTCCTGGTGCTTATACCGAACTACACTCTGATGCCAGTGGATTAGGGGTTGCCTCAGTGTTGTATCAGAAGATTGATAATGTGTTGAAACCAGTGGGCTATGCTTCAAGGACACTATCTAAATGTGAACGTAATTACAGTGTTCCTGAGTTGGAATTGTTGGCCATCCTGTTTGGACTTACCCACTTCCGCAGTTTTGTTTATGGCTACAAGGTTCATATTGTATCTGATCATCACTCCCTTTGTTATTTAAATAATTTGAAAGATTTGACTGGGCGTTTGGCACGATGGAGTTTGAAATTGCAAGAGTTTGATTACACCATTTCTTATAAATCTGGCAAGAAACATCATGATGCTGATACTCTATCGAGATTTTCTGTGTTACAACCTACAGAAAGTGATCTTGAACAGCTTGAAGAACTCCCCACATGTTTGCTGTCATCAGTTGAAGTTGCTGACCACCAGAAGAAAGATACTGGGTTACTTGAGCTTATTAATGCTCTCCATGATCCTCCGTCGGCCCCTGCTAAGCTTCAGAGACAAGTTTCCAACTACACACTCAAATCAGGTGTTCTTTATCGTAAAAATGCTGGCTCCACTGGCCCTCTCCATCTGCTGGTTATTCCAGAAGCTCTAAAACATGAAATTCTTTCTTCATGTCATGATGATCCTCTTTCAGGCCACTTAGGATTCTCAAAAACATTTGCCAAAATTCACTCCAGGTATTACTGGGTTGGTATGAAGAAAGATATTGAACATTTTGTACGAACCTGTCCCAGCTGTCAAACCAGAAAAGGACCGAAGAATCAGAAACCAGCAGGCTTATTACAACCAATTGCGGTTACATCTGTAGGCGAGCGGTGGGGTATTGATTTGCTTGGGCCTCTCCCACACTCAAATTCTGGACACAAGTATGTTGTCGTTGCGACCGAGTATGCTTCTCGCTGGGTCGAGTCTGCGTCGCTTTCTTCAGCAACAATCCCTCAAGTTGCTAAATTTATTTTGCATAACATCATCTGTAAGCATGGAGCCCCTGCTGCCTTGTTATCTGATCGTGGCTCAGTTTTCTTAAGTGAGGTGACACAAGAATTGTTGAGATCTTTATCAGTGTCTTCCAATTTCACCAGTGCTTATCATCCAGCTTGCAACGGACTTACTGAAAGATTTAACCAAACCCTTTTAAACATGCTCAGCCATTTTGTGGACAATAATCAGAAGAATTGGGACTCAATTTTGCCCTATGTCATCTTTTCGTATAACTCAAGTGTCCAAGAGTCTACTAAATTTTCACCCTTTTTCTTGATATATGGTCGAGAACCTTCTTTACCTAACCAGGTTCAGCTACAAGCTACGTCTAATGACCTTTTTGTGATGATGATGATGATGATGATATGCGGTTTAAGGGCGCTAAACTGCTACGGTCATCAGCGCCCTTACAAGGTATAAAAGATAAGGTCACAATATAAAACAGGTAAAAAACCGCATAGTTAAAAACGGGACACAAACCCGCGATGTTCAAAAAGCTAAAACTAACAACAGAACAATAACAAAATAACAATAACAACAATAACTATAACAACAACAACAATAATAACAAGAACAACAAGAATAACAATAACAATACAAAGTTCTGAAAAATCAACACACTAAAAGCAAGGGCAAGAAACGATTAAAACGTGTCAGGAACTGTAGAATGCGAGGGACATGAGCGCCATATGTCCACTGGGGATAAGAGTTCCCATAAAAACAGACAGAATAAAAGTACTAAGCCAACAGGCGCCCAACGCATTAAATGCGCAGATTAAAATCACTGTCATGAATAAAACGTAAAACACATTCTACAGCACGCGTGTCGTCTGCCAAAACGTTGGCTAGGCCAACAGGCAGACCCACACGAGCACGCAATGCAGCTAAAACCTGACACTCTGTTAAAATGTGACGCACCGTTAAGGGCACGACACACTGCCCACAGAGTGGTGCGGGGTCACCACTGAGCAAATACCTATGACTAAAAACACAATGTCCAATCCGTAGACGAGCTAAAAGTACCTCTTCCCGACGACAAGAACGAGAAGAGGTATCCCAGATCAACGGGAAAGGCTTAACTTCCCGCAATTTGTTCCCCCGGAGGGCCGTCCACTCATCGCGCCAGCGCGAGAGGATGCGGCGACGTAAAATAATACACGAATCAGACGAGGGAACAACAGAAGTAAAAAATCTGGGTAATAAAATCGCCGATTTCGCAGCGGCGTCGGCAGACTCATTCCCTGAGATGCCCACATGACCTGGAATCCACATGAAGGACACGCTGATGCCAGAGACACCAAGCGAGTGGAGCAGGTCATGTATGCGCTGTACAAGCGGGTGGTAATGGTACAGCGCAGTAATAGTCTGAAGGGCACTCAGAGAGTCCGTACAAATAAAACAGTGCTGTAAGGCGTGCCGCTGAATGTATAAAATAGATTGATAAATGCTAAAAAGTTCGGCGGTAAAAATTGAACATTGTGCAGGTAAACGAAACTTAAAACTACAGTGACCAGAAACAAAGGCACATCCAACTCCAGCTTCAGTCTTAGATCCATCGGTAAAGATAAAATGGAAGTCCCCGAATTGAGCCCGTACTTCTAAAAAAGCCGATCTAAAGACTGAAGCAGGGGTCTCAGTCTTCGACATTGACGTTAGCCCAAGGTGACAGTGGGCCTCAGCGCGGGACCATGGAGGAAAACGCGTTTCCCCCCGTGGAAGGGCCGGCGCTGGCGGAACGTCTAAATGCCGAAGGAGCTGTCGAAAGCGAACCCCTGGTGGGAGCAAGGCAGAGGAGCGAATAAAATAGTGACGATCAAGTGACTCCTCGAAAAATAACTCGAAGGACGGGTGGTTAGGCAAGCTTGAGAGTCGACAAGCATAGCTGCACAAGAGCATCTCACGCCTGAAGGACAGCGGAGGCTCTGCAGCTTCTGCGTACAGACTGGGTACAGGGCTAGTTGGAAAGGCCCCTGTAGCGACTCTGATGCCACGATGGTGAATGGCATTCAATCGACGTAACACAGATGGACGTGCCGACGAATAAACAATGCACCCGTAATCAAGCTTGGATCGGACCAAAGAGCGATAAAGGCGAAGAAGGACGGTCCGATCAGCTCCCCAGGATGTGCCACTTAAAACACGTAAAATATTAAGAGAACGGTCACACTTTGCTTTTAAAAAGGAAACGTGCGAGGTCCAACACAACTTCCTGTCAAAAATCAACCCCAAAAATTTCGCCTCGTCTGCAAACGGAAGTATCCCTGGCCCAAGATGGAGAGAGGGCGGAGGGAAATACTTCCGGCGCCAGAAGTTGATGCAGACGGATTTCTCGGCGGAGAAATTAAAGCCGTTGGCGTTACTCCAGGCGTAGAGACGGTCGATACAGCTCTGGAGACGGCGTTCGAGTAGACAGGTCCGCCGTGAACTGCAATAAATAGCGAAATCGTCAACAAAAAGGGACGATGAAATGCCAGGTGGAATACAATCAACAATGGGGTTGATAGCAATCGCAAAAAGTGTGACACTGAGTACAGAGCCCTGCGGTACTCCGTTCTCTTGAATAAAACGACGAGATAAAACCGAGCCCACACGTACACGAAAGACGCGGTCCGTCATAAACTCCCGAAGAAATATGGGAAGACGACCGCGGATATTCCAATCGTGAAGTGTACGTAAAATGCCGCCCCTCCAACAAGTGTCATAAGCTTTCTCCAGGTCAAAAAATACAGCCACGGTTTGACACTTTCTCAGAAATCCATTCATAATATGCGTCGACAAGGACACCAGATGGTCGACGGTAGAGCGATAGCGACGAAACCCGCACTGAGCGTTCGCTAGAAGTTTCTGAGACTCAAGCCACCATGTCAACCGCCCGTTGATCATGCGCTCCATCACCTTACAAATGCAACTGGTGAGGGAGATAGGGCGGTAGCTGGAAGGTAGTTGGCGATCCTTCCCAGGCTTAAGTATAGGGACAATGGTGGCTTCGCGCCAAACGGAAGGAAAAATGCCGTCTTGCCAAATACGGTTATAGACCTGTAAGAGAAAGAGTTTACTGTCGGCTGAAAGGTTCTTTAACATCAGGACATGAATGCCGTCCGGCCCGGGAGCGGAGTGCCGAGAGCAATGAAGAGCGTGCTCCAGCTCCCTCATTGTGAATAGTTCGTTATAGCATTCATCATTAGCAGACCGAAAAGTAAATGATGCGGAATCCTGCCGGTCTTTAATAGAGCGAAAGCCGGCGGAATAATGGTCTGAACTGGAAACCGCCTCAAAGGCAGAACCCAGAGTGTTAGCGATAGCAGCCGGATTCACTATGGTGGCATTAGAAACCTGAAGGCCAGAAACAGTACAATGTGACACTTTACCTGAGAAGCGACGAAGTTTATCCCAAACAACGGATGAAGGCGTAAAACGATTAAAAGACTCGACAAAACGAGCCCAAGATGCCTTCTTGCTATCCTGAATAATGCGACGAGCCCTTGCGCGCGATTGTTTAAAAGTCACCAAATTATCAAGTGTAGGGTGGCGCCGAAACACCCTAAGTGCAGTCCTACGGGCACGAACGGCGTCCCGACAATCCTCGTTCCACCATGGAACAGGTGGCCGCCGAGGTTGGGAGGATGAACGGGGTATTGCACGTTCGGCGGCTGAGAAAATAATAGACGTAAGGTGCTGCACTAGTTGATTAATGTCGGAGAAGGGCTGGTCGTCAAAATGCACGAGGCTGGAATACAAGCTCCAGTCGGCTTTTGCGAATATCCAGGTAGGTACTCTGGAATGCTGTACGTGGTGCGACAGAAGAGAAACGATGCAGGGGAAATGGTCGCTGGAGTAGGTGTCAGCGACGACGTTCCACTGAAGGCGACGTGCAAGCTGGATTGAGCAAAGGGCAAGGTCCAGGTGAGAGAAAGTACCAGAAGAATCAGAAATAAAAGTAGGTGCACCTGTATTGAGGATGGAAAGATTGAACTGATAAAAAATGCCGGAAAGAAGAGTTCCCCTCGCACAAGCCCTTGGCGAACCCCATAGTGGGTGATGGGCATTAAAATCTCCCAACAGAAGAAATGGTGTTGGGAGAGCGGACAGGAGAGATCGAATGTCCGCGGGAGCGAGGGGAGACGATGGAGGTGTATACACAGAACAAACAGAAAAGAAAAAACCGGGTAACTGCAGTCTAATGGCAACAGCTTGCAAGTCGGACGTAAGTGTGATAGGATGAAAATGAACGTCATTACGCACCAACAACATGACACCTCCATGAGCAGGAGCACCCTCCTCCGGTTCAAGATCGTAGCGAACCGGAGTGTACCCTCGGAGATCGAAAGGGTCGTGAGGGCGAAGCTTGGTCTCCTGCAAACACACGACCATAGGTGAATGGGAACGCAATAAAAGTTGCAGTTCCGCCCTATGCGATCGTACACCACGTACATTCCAGGTCAGGATAGCCATGAATAAAAGGGATAAACTGTCTACTTAGAAGGGCGGCTTAAAATTACCTTTTGTTTAACCTTTGGGCTCGGGCTTTTTGTATGGAGTTGGTCAGACTCCATAGCTTCCTCGGAGGGAGGGCCCACGCGCTCAGTGCCAGAAACCGATTCAAGCGCCGTGAATCGGTTCTGGGTGGCGATGGGTGAGGGGTGCCGCTGAGCGCGGCTTGTCCCAGGACCTTCCTGGGACAGCGACCTCCGAGGAGGAGAAGGTGAACTTTTGCTACCGCGCGCACGCGGAGGGTCTTTCAAGAAATCTTCCCTACGTAGTTTCTGCTTGGGCTTCTTTTCAGCGGCTTGCGACTTCATTGACTTTGGACCAGGTTTATAAGGCTTGGTAACAGTAGCTTTAATAGACGGCCGGATGGTAGTGGCGGTTAATCCAGTCAAGGTCCAGGTCTGAGTTTCGGCATCTACTCGTGGTACTGGCGAGGCAACAACAGAACTAAATGTGCCAGATCGCAGGAGTGAAGGTTGGCGCGCATGGTAACGCCTCCGGGCTTCAGCGAAGGAGAGTTTTTCCTTTACCCGGATCTCCTGGATCGCCTTCTCGTCCAAGTACCGCGGACAGTCGGCAAACGAAGCAGAATGAGACCCTTTGCAATTAACGCAGACGGGGGTTGTTGAACAGGTACCTTCGTGTGAGGGCTGGCTACATGTTGCACAGATGTTAACGGCACTCTTACATGAGACTTGCGTATGCCCAAAACGTTGGCATTTAAAACAACGCAGAGGTCTAGGAATATAAGGCCTCACAGAAATCCGTTCGTACCCTGCGGAAATGCTCGTGGGCAGATCGACGCCATCAAATGTAATAAACAGGGTACGAGTGGGTACCAATACGCCGTCGCGTTTGGCCTGCACTCGATGGACCGCTGTCACCTTCTGGTCTGCAAGATATTCTACCAGGTCCTCGTCCGATATACCATCGAGGCTATGGGTGGTAATAACGCCTCGACAGGAATTCAATGTGCGGTGCTTCTCGACACGGATAGGATAGCCGTGGAGAAGCGTAGCGCGCAACAAGGTCTTACTTTGCAGATCGGATTTCGTTTGGGCTAATAAGGAACCATTCCGTAGACGAGTGCAGGACTGAACCGCACCAGCAATTGCATCAATGCCCTTTTGAATAATGAAAGGGTTCACCTTCTCAAAGCTTTGTCCTTCTTCGGTTCGTGAAATGACCAAGTAACAACCAGTTGTCGGTGGTGTCACTTCTGTTACATAGACTTTTCGGCGCTTGTTAGTAGTAATGGAGGAAGGGTGCTCCATAGCGAAATAAATCCTCCACCATTGCAACCGTCTCCGACCTCGGGCTCTGACTTCTCGGGCGTTACCCCGGCTTGGGTGAGTGGCCTATCTATACCAGACTCACCCCAGGGTCACACCTCCCAGTACATAGACAGAGGGACCCAATCGCCGTCAGAAGTCAGCAGCTCATGCAATGGCCCCCCCGCGGGACTGCAGTTGAACAGCGGATACGAACACATACCCTACATGACGACCCCGGGTGGTGGGGATGACG
The DNA here is from genome assembly GCA_030765065.1 of Deroplatys truncata. Classification (NCBI taxonomy): domain Eukaryota; kingdom Metazoa; phylum Arthropoda; class Insecta; order Mantodea; family Mantidae; genus Deroplatys; species Deroplatys truncata. The sequence continues at coordinate 4,371,085 of CM060984.1, forward strand.
CCATTACCCACTCACCCAGCTGCGCACGCGGTGCGCGGGTATCCGTCAGGCTGTGTCCACGGAGGATTTAAATAAAAAGATAAAAGAAACTAAAACTGTGTGGGCGTTTCGCACGCAAGGTAGGCCGGCGGGGAAGAAAAAGAGAGATATGCGAATGTCGTGGTGCGAAATGGCCGGAAAGTGACAAGAGAAGAAAGAAACGATGGTGAGGTGCGGTATGAATGGAATGTAACGAACGCACGAGAGCCTACCTTGGGTCCACCGGTCACTTGAAGAACCCACCGCGACCGGATGGGGGTGAGGGGATGAATGTGGCGATGATTGGCTCGGGAACCCCCGGGTGCGCCAAAAACCCGTACTCACATAAGGTGAGCCCCTGAGGGGACCTTTTTGTGAGACAGACATTGCAAGAGATTCAGAAGGCACGGGAGGTTGCTGTTGCTAACATTACAAAGCAGCAGGTGAAGCAGAAAGAAGCATTTGATGCTAAACATAGAGATGTGGTTTATAATGTGGGTCAATTAGTTAAAGTTTTCACTCCCATTAGGAAGAAAGGTAAATGTACAAAGTTGCTACATAGATATTTTGGCCCTTTTGAAATTATCCGACAGATCACTCCTGTTACCTACCTTGTTGGTCGACCTCATGCTCCCCGTACCAAACATCAGAGTGTTCATGTGTCACGCCTTTACCCTTACTATGATCCTGTGGGTCCTTATAGACTGTAAAGTCTTGAGTTTCTGATGCTTAATTAAGCTTTGCTTTTAGGAATATGTGATATGAATGTCTCTGCTAAATTAAAAGTGTATTATTATTGTGGGTGTAATTTAAATTTTGAATTATGTTTTGGGAACTGCAAATCATTTGTTTTGTTGTTGTGTTATGCTCCAGGAATGTGTTTCATGTGTACTATGTGCTTAATTGAGCTTTCATTTTCAGGAATGTTATGTGACAATATTGTTTTGAGTAATGATGTGATGTTGTTTTGTTGCATTCGATTTGATTTGATATGATTTGATTTGCTTTGATTTGATTTTGGGTTTCATAATGATGCTGTGATTTTTATTTGCAGAAAATTGTTGCATGAATAGTGTGTGTATTTGAGGTTATGTGATATATGTGAGATTTGCCTCGGTGGGAGTGCCAAAGAGTAACCTCGATGGCGTAGTGTGAGGTTATGTGAGAAATAAGAGTTGAGATTTGCCTCGGTGGGAGTGCCAAAGAGTAACCCCGACGGTGTTAATGAGATGAGGAGAGATGAGAAGAGACGAGATGATGTCAGCTTCGGTGGAAGTGCCACAGTGTAACCCCGACAGTTGTTGTATGTTTTCAGAGATTTTGCTTATTGGTGTTGCTGTAACGTGCCCAGTATAGCGTGTGTGATGAATTCACATGAGAGATTAAATGGATGGAAGTGATTGTAATGAAAATAATTTTTTTTCTGTTTATGCAACAAGTTTATTACCATCTTAGATAGCAAATTTTAATACCACCTGTTTTCCAGCTTAAATTTCATTTGGAGGATGTGGATGCAACAGTATAATGTCATGTTATTTGTGTAATTCCTGAAATTTTAATGTGATTTCTTGAAGGTTATGCCTATGTTAGATGTTTTGAATTTGCAGCATGCTAAATGAGACATGTAAGTGAAGATGTTTTGTTTTGAAGAGAAAATTGAAAGATGATGATGATTGAAGTAATGATCGAGATTGCACTATTACTGATGATGATTATGAAAGATGTTGATAATAATGAGATGAGAAAGATAGTGATGTGGACGAGAAGTTGTATTGGTGACAAGAGTAGGACAATAGTAGTTGAAAGCATGTCACGTGGCATAGTTTAGAGATGTATTGTGGATGTAGTTTGTAGTGATGCATACACTAGTTTGAGTAGATAGTTAAGTGAGTGTTGTGTATAATTTGGGCCATGGTCAGTGTGAATGAGTTCATTTCATTGTCATGTGTGATTGTCTTGTAAGTGCACTTACTTTCTTTTGTTAGTGATACCAGCTGGTTATTAAGATTTAATATTGGGATCCCAAAATAAGGTTATGTTTCATTTCTGTCATGTTCATGTATTTTGAGTCTGTTTTACTGTTTTATTTGGTTTGTGAAGCATTGTAAGTTAAACTTTGGATGGCAACTCTCTATAAAATTTCGTTCTTATGCCAATTTGTACTTATTTTTTTTCTCTTTCTTTGCCCCATGTCAAAAGACTTTTTAGTGTAAACTTTTCAACCTTTAAAATCTTTAATTGTACATGACATACCATTCTTTTATGTGTGATTGTTTGTGGGAGCACCCTGTTTATTGTGTGGTGGTTTTGTTTTAGTATTTTGCTGTGGCAGAGAGCGAGAAAATCCAAGAGCATCCCCGGGGCACACCAGAAGTCAAGAAACACCACAGGGAAGCTGTCGGGCAGCCACTACACTGCCGTGGCATAAGGAGCCACCATGTCGGGGGGCAGTCCAAGCCAGCGACTGCCCACCCTGTTGTCATCACCAGAGACCTGCGGTGATAATTCTACACCAGAACAAATCGTCGTTGTGGGCACTGTATAAAATCACCCACAAACAGTTCCAGCAGACCATCGATATTTTGCGCAGTGTAGTGTGCCTGTGAACTGAGGCAGCGTGGTGTGTGCGTGTGCGGGATGCTAAAGAGAAGTGCATTAACAATACTAGTCGACAGCACTTACGTCTCTCGTATCTCCACATCGCCCAGCAATATTGTGTCGTCGGCTGGGTGCTTACCACACATGTATATTATTGTTATATTTTGGTTCATCACACATGTGTATGTCATTTTGTTTTGTTCTTTTCATGTTTATTATATTTATTTTCCTTATCTCGACGAGGGCGTCGACTTCGGTGGCCAGGGGGAGATGTGGCATGTGCACAGATAGTCTTGTTAAGACGCTCTCTGGTTGCCAAGGTCAGAGAGGGCAGATTGTCTGAGTAGGGGCGATTCAGGGGAAACAGTGTGTCATTGGAAGGGATATGGCGTTACTGACGCCAACTTGGCGTAGCATCATTCTGTGAGTAGGTTTCGAGTGAGTTAGATGGACAACTGCCTAAGACATGGCGTCCTCGCCCGGCAGACACATGGGGTAAGAAAACTTTTATAATAAATCTACCAGCTATCCATTCTCCTGCAGTTTTAATTATGATAGTGTAGAGTTCCTTTCCTCTCCCTTCAGCCAGATAATATGTTGGTGTAATTTTATTTTTGTAAAGTTAACTTAGCTGCGTCCCTTCGTCGTTGCCTCGAGTTCAAAGTTCTTTGTTAATTTAACGATCCCTCTCGCAAGCGAGTTGCTCCCATCTGAATTTCTAAGTTAATATAAGTGAGGGATACGACAATATATAATTTTTGTACATTTCTTTGACATGTTCTATGTTCACAAGCCTTTATGGCTGCTAGTGAACTCACAGAATACAATCTAATCTAATCTAATCACATAGGAATCATACATGAAGATTCTGTGTGCTGGCATTATAAACCAGGGAATCTGTCTCAGTTCTCTACAAGAGGTTGTTATCACATAGGAATCATACAGGAAGATTCTGAGTGCTGGTATTATAACAACAGGGAATCTATCTCACTTCTGTATAGGAGTTTGTTGTCACACAGGAATCATTCAGGAAGATTCTGAGTGCTGGTATTATAACAACAGGGAATCTATCTCACTTCTGTATAGGAGTTTGTTGTCACATAGGAATCATACATGAAGATTCTGAGTGCTGGTATTATAACAGCAGGGAATCTATCTCACTTCTGTATAGGAGTTTGTTGTCACATAGGAATCATACATGAAGATTCTGAGTGCTGGTATTATAACAACAGGGAATCTATCTCACTTCTTTACAGGAGATTGTTGTCACATAGGAATCATACATGAAGATTTTGTGTGCTGACGTTATAACAACAGGGAATCTGTCTCACTTCTTTACAGGAGATTGTTGTCACACAGGAATCATACATGAAGATTTTGTGTGCTGACATTATAACAACAGGGAATCTGTCTAACTTCTTTACAGGAGATTGTTGTCACACAGGAATCATACATGAAGATTTTGTGTGCTGACATTATAACATCAGGGAATCTGTCTCACTTCTTTACAGGAGATTGTTGTCACATAGGAATCATACATGAAGATTTTGTGTGCTGACATTATAACAACAGGGAATCTGTCTCACTTCTTTACAGGAGATTGTTGTCACATAGGAATCATACATGAAGATTTTGTGTGCTGACATTATAACAACAGGGAATCTGTCTCACTTCTTTACAGGAGATTGTTGTCACATAGGAATCATACATGAAGATTTTGTGTGCTGACATTATAACAACAGGGAATCTGTCTCACTTCTTTACAGGAGATTGTTGTCACATAGGAATCATACATGAAGATTTTGTGTGCTGACATTATAACAACAGGGAATCTGTCTCACTTCTCTACAAGAGTTTGGTGTCACATAGGAATCATACATGAAGATTGTGTATGCTGACATTATAACAACAGGGAATTTGTCTCACTTCTTTACAAGAGTTTGGTGTCACATAGGAATCATACATGAAGATTCTGTGTGCTGACATTATAACAACAGGGAATCTGTCTCACTTCTTTACAAGAGTTTGGTGTCACATAGGAATCATACATGAAGATTCTGTGTGCTGACATTATAACAACAGGGAATCTGTCTCACTTCTTTACAAGAGTTTGGTGTCACATAGGAATCATACATGAAGATTCTGTGTGCTGACATTATAACAACAGGGAATCTGTCTCACTTCTTTACAAGAGTTTGGTGTCACATAGGAATCATACATGAAGATTCTGTGTGCTGACATTATAACAACAGGGAATCTGTCTCAATTCTTTACAAGAGTTTGTTGTCACATAGGAATCATACATGAAGATTCTGTGTGCTGACATTATAACAACAGGGAATTTGTCTCACTTCTCTACAAGAGTTTGTTATCACATAGGAATCATACATGAAGATTCTGTGTGCTGGAAATATAACAACAGGGAATCTGTCTCACTTCTTTACAAGAGTTTGTTATCACATAGGAATCATACATGGAGATTCTGTGTGCTGACATTATAACAACAGGTAATTTGTCTCACTTCTCTACAAGAGTTTGTTATCACATAGGAATCATACATGAAGATTCTGTGTGCTGACATTATAACAACAGGGAATTTGTCTCACTTCTCTACAAGAGTTTGTTATCACATAGGAATCACACATGAAGATTCTGTATGCCGACATTATAACAACAGGGAATTTGTCTCACTTCTCTACAAGAGTTTGTTATCACATAGGAATCATACATGAAGATTCTGTATGCCGACATTATAACAACAGGGAATTTGTCTCACTTCTCTACAAGAGTTGGTTATCACATAGGAATCATACATGAAGATTCTGTATGCTGACATTATAACAACAGGGAATTTGCCTCACTTCTCTACAAGACTTTGTTATTACATAGGAATCATACATGAAGATTCTGTATGCTGACATTATAACAACAGGGAATTTGTCTCACTTCTCTACAAGAGTTTGTTATCACATAGGAATCATACATGAAGATTCTGTGTGCTGACATTGTAGCAACAGGGAATTTGTCTCACTTCTCTACAAGAGTTTGTTATCACATAGGAATCATACATGAAGATTCTGTGTGCTGACATTATAACAACAGGAGTTTGTTGTTGATGATGATGATGATGATGATGATGATGAGATGCGGTTTAAGGGCGCTAAACAGCTAAGGTCATCAGCGCCCTTACAAAGTATAAACGTGACAGTCCAAAAATAAAATTCCGATAAAAAACCGGATAATTAAAAAACGGGACACAAACCCGCGATGTCCAAAAAGGTAAAAAATAAAACACCAAATACGAACGCACTAAAACCATAGTCAATAAAAGCGTAAAACGTGTCAAGAGCTGCAGATAGTAAGGGACATGAGCGCCATATGTCCACTGGGGTGTAGAGCGCCCATTAAAAGGGCAACATAATATCACAATGTTAAAAAGGCGCTCAGCGCATCAAATGTGCCGATAAAAATCACTGTCATTGATAAAACGTAAAAGACATTCCACAGCATGCGCGTCTTCTACCAAAACGTTGGCTATGCCAACAGTCAGACCAACACGAGCGCGCAACGGAGCTAAAACTTGAGACTCTGCTAATATGTGACGCACCGTTAAGGGCGCATCACACTGCTCACAGAGCGGTGAGGGATCACCACTGAGCAGGTATCTATGGGTAAAAAGACAATGTCCGATTCGTAAACGAGCTAAAAGTACATCTTCCCGACGAGAAGAACGAGAAGAGGTACCCCAGACTAACGGAAGAGGTTTAACCTCCCGCAACTTGTTCCCCCTAAGAGCCGCCCACTCATTGCGCCAGCGCGAGAGGATGCGGTAATGTAAAATAACATAAAAATCTGAGGAAGGAACAACACAGGTAAAACATCGGGGTGATAAAATGGCCTTTTTGGAAGCGGCGTCGGCAGACTCGTTGCCTGAGATGCCCACATGACCTGGAATCCACTGGAAGGAGACGCTGATGCCAGAGGCACAAAGCGAGTAGAGCAGGTCATGTATACGCTGTACGAGAGGGTGGTAACCGTACAGCGCGTTAATACCCTGAAGGGCACTCAGAGAGTCGGTGCAAATAACACAGTGCCCTAAGTCGTGCCGCTGAATGTATAAAACAGATTGATATATACTAAAAAGTTCGGCGGTATAAATTGAACATTGTTCACGTAAACGAAAGGTAAAACTCTGTGCACCAAAAACAAAGGCACATCCTACTCCAACATCAGTCCTTGACCCATCAGTATCTATAAAATAACAGTCCCCGAACTGTGCCTGTAGTTTAAAAAGGCGGATCTAAGGACGGAAACAGGGGTCGCTTTTTTCGGCATCGACGTTAGCCCAAGGTGGATGTGGGCCACAGCGTGCGACCATGGAGGAAAACGCGTTTCCCCTCGTGGAAAGGCCGGCGCTGGCGTAACGTCCAAATGCCTAAGTAGCAGTCGAAATCGAACCCCTGGGGGGGAGCAATGCAGAGGAGCTAACTACATATTGGAGATCAAGTGAATCCTCAAAAAATATCGCGAAGGACGGGTGGTCAGGCAAGCTTGAGAGTCGACAGGCATAGCTGCACAAAAGCATCTCACGCCGCATGGACAGCGGAGGCTCTGCAGCTTCAGCATACAGACAGGGAACAGGGCTGGTTAGAAAGGCCCCCGTAGCGAATCTTATGCCACGATTGTGAATGACATTCAATCGACGTAACACAGATGGACGTGCCAACGAATAGACAATGCACCCGTAATCAAGCTTTGATCGGACCAAAGAGCGATAAAGGCGAAGAAGGACGGTCCGATCAGCTCCCCAGGATGTGCCACTTAAAACACGTAAAAGATTAAGAGGACGGCCACATTATGCTTTTAAAAAGGAAACGTGCGAGGTCCAACACAACTTCCTATCAAGAATCAACCCCAAAAATTTCGCCTCGTCTGCAAACGGAAGTATCCCTGGCCCAAGATGGAGAGAGGGCGGAGGGAAAGCCTTCCGGCGCCAGAAATTGATACAGACGGATTTTTCGGCAAAGAAATTAAAGCCGTTGGCGTTACTCCAGGCGTAGAGACGGTCAATACAGCTCTGGAGACGGCGTTCGAGTAGACAGGTCCGCCGTGAACTGCAAGAAATACCAAAATCGTCAATAAAAAGCGACGACGAAATGCCAGGTGGAATACAATCAACAATGGGGTTGATAGCTATCGCAAAAAGTGTGACACTGAGTACAGAGCCCTGCGGTACTCCGTTCTCTTGAATAAAACGACTAGATAAAACCGAGCCCACACGTACACGAAAGACGCGGTCCGTCATAAACTCCCGAAAAAATATGGGATGACGACCGCGCATATTCCATGCGAGAAGTGTACGTAAAATGCCGCCCCTCCAACAAGTGTCATAAGCTTTCTCCAGGTCAAAAAACACAGCCACGGTTTGACACTTTCTCAGAAATGCATTCATAATATGCGTCGACAGGAACACCAGGTGCTCGACGGTAGAGCGATATCGACGAAATCCGCACTGAGCGTTCGCTAGAAGTTTCTGAGACTCAAGCCACCATGTCAACCGCCCGTTGATCATGCGCTCCATCACCTTGCAAAGGCAACTAGTGAGGGAGATAGGGCGGTAGCTGGAAGGTAGTTGGCGATCCTTCCCAGGCTTAAGTATAGGGACAATGGTGGCTTCGCGCCAATGATGATGATGATATGCGGCTTAAGGGCGCGAAACTGCGGAGGTCATCAGCGCCCTTACAATGTATAAAATATAAAGTCAAAATATAAAAGACAGGTAAAAGAACCGCATAATTAAAAAACGGGACGTAAACCCGCGATGTCCAAAAGGCTAAAAATAACAATAAGATAACAATAACAATAACAATAATAATAACAATAACAACAATAATAACAATAACAATAATATCAATAACAACAATAATAACAAAACAAATATCTGTAAAAACCAACACACTAAAACCATAGGCAATAAACGATTAAAACGTGTCAAGAACTGTAGAATGCGAGGGACATGAGCGCCATATGTCCACTGGGGATTGGAGTCCCCATAAAAACTGACAGAATAAAATTACTAAGCTAAAAGACGCTCAACGCATTAAATGCGCAGAGTAAAATCACTATCATGAATAAAACGTAAAACACATCCTACAGCACGCGTGTCGTCTGCCAAAACGTTGGCTAGGCCAACAGGCAGACCCACACGGGCACGCAATGGAGCTAAAACCTGACACTCTGTTAAAATATGACGCACCGTTAAGGGCACGTCACACTGCCCACAGAGTGGTGCGGGGTTACCACTGAGCAAATACCTATGACTAAAAACACAATGTCCAATCCGTAAAGGAGCTAAAATTACCTCTTCCCTACGACACGAACGAGAAGAGGTACCCCAGATCAACGGAAAAGGCTTAACCTCCCGCAACTTGTTCCCCCGGAGGGCCGTCCACTCATCGCGCCAGCGCGAGAGGATGCGGCGACGTAAAATAACACACGAATCTGACGAGGGAACAACAGAAGTAAAAAATCTGGGTAATAAAATCGCCGATTTCGCAGCGGCGTCGGCAGACTCATTACCTGAGATGCCCACATGACCTGGAATCCACACGAAGGACACGCTGATGCCAGAGGCACCAAGCGAGTGGAGCAGGTCATGTATGCGCTGTACGAGTGGGTGGTAATGGTACAGCGCATGAATAGTCTGAAGGGCACTCAGAGAGTCCGTACAAATAAAACAGTGCCGTAAGTCCTGCCGCTGAATGTATAAAACAGATTGATAAATGCTAAAAAGTTCGGCGGTAAAAATTGAACATTGTCCAGGTAAACGAAAAGTAAAACTCTGTACACCAAAAACAAAGGCACATCCTACTCCAACATCAGTCTTAGACCCATCAGTATATATAAAATGACAGTCCCCGAAATGCGCCTGTAGTTCTAAAAAGGCGGATCTAAGAACAGAAGCAGGGGTCGCATTTTTCGGCATCGACGTTAGCCCAAGGTGGATGTGTGCCTCAGCGCGCGACCATGGAGGAAAACGCGTTTCCCCTCGGGTAAGGGCCGGCGCTGGCGGAACGTCCAAATGCCGAAGTAGCAGTCGAAATCGAACCCCTGGAGGGAGCAAAGCAGAGGAGCTAACTAAATATTGCCGGTCAAGTGATTCCTCGTAAAATGCCGCGAAGGACGAGTGGTCAGGCAAGCTGGAGAGTCGACAGGCATAGCTACATAAGAGCATCTCACGCCTGAAAGACAGCGGAGGCTCTGCAGCCTCAGCGTAAAGACTGGGCACGGGGCTAGTTGGAAAGGCCCCTGTAGCGACTCTAATACCACGATGATGAATGGGACTCAAACGACGTAACACAGATGGACGTGCCGACGAATAAAAAATACACACGTAATCAAGTTTGGACCGGACCAAAGAGCGATAAAGGCGAAGAAGGACGGTCCGATCAGCTCCCCAGGATGTGCCACTTAAAACACGTAAAAGATTAAGAGAACGGTCACACTTTGCTTTTAAAAAGGAAACGTGCGAGGTCTAACACAACTTCCTATCAAAAATCAACCCCAAAAATTTCGCCTCGTCTGCAAACGGAAGTATCCCTGGCCCAAGATGGAGAGAGGGCGGAGGGAAATACTTCCGGCGCCAGAAGTTGATGCAGACGGATTTCTCGGCGGAGAAATTAAAGCCGTTGGCGTTACTCCAGGCGTAGAGACGGTCAATACAGCTCTGGAGTCGGCGTTCGAGTAGACAGGTCCGCCGTGAACTACAATAAATGGCAAAATCATCAACAAAAAGGGACGATGAAATGCCAGGTGGCATATAATCAACAATGGGGTAGATAGCAATCGCAAAAAGGGTGACACTGAGTACAGAGCCCTGCGGTACTCCGTTCTCTTGAATAAAACGACGAGATAAAACCGAGCCCACACGTACACGAAAGACGCGGTCCGTCATAAACTCCCGAAGAAATATGGGAAGACGACCGCGGATATTCCATGCGTGAAGTGTACGTAAAATGCCGCCCCTCCAACAAGTGTCATAAGCTTTCTCCAGGTCAAAAAATACAGCCACGGTTTGACACTTTCTCAGAAATCCATTCATAATATGCGTCGACAAGGACACCAGATGGTCGACGGTAGAGCGATATCGACGAAACCCGCACTGAGCGTTCGCTAGAAGTTTCTGAGACTCAAGCCACCATGTCAACCGCCCGTTGATCATGCGCTCCATCACCTTGCAAATGCAAATGGTGAGGGAGATAGGGCGGTAGCTGGAAGGTAGTTGGCGATCCTTCGCAGGCTTAAGTATAGGGACAATGGTGGCTTCGCGCCAAACGGAAGGAAAAAGGCCGTCTTGCCAAATACGGTTATAGACCTGTAAGAGAAAGAGTTTACTGTCGGCTGAAAGGTGCTTTAACATCAGGACATGAATGCCGTCCGGGCCAGGAGCGGAGTGCCTAGAGCAATTAAGAGCGTTGATGATGATGATGATGATGAGATGCGGTTTAAGGGCGCTAAACTACTAAGGTCATCAGCGCCCTTACATTGTATAAAAGATAAAGTCAAAAGTATAAAATAACCGCATAATTAAAAAACGGGACAGAAACCCGCGATGTCTAAAAAGGCTAAAATAACAATAATATAACAATAACAATAATAATAACAACAATAACAACAATAATAACAATAACAATAAAAACAATAACAACAAAACAACAATACAAATATCTAAAAAACCAACACACTAAAATCATGGTCACTAACAGAATAAAACGTGTCAAGAACTGTAGAATGTAAGGAACATGAGCGCCTTATGTCTGGGGAGAAGGGCCCCATTAAAACGAACAATATAAAATCAAACAGCTAAAAGGCGCTCAGCGCATCAAATGCGATGGCTAAAACCAATGTCAGTGATAAAACGTAAAACACATTCTACAGCATGCGCGTCGTCTGCCAACACGTTGGCTAGGCCAACAGGCAGACCCACGCGAACGCGCAGTGGGGCTAAAACTTGACACTCGGTTAAAATGTGACGGACCGTTAAGGGCACGTCACACTAACCACACAGAGGTGCGGGATCACCACTTAACAGGTATCTATGACTAAAAAGGCAATGTCCGATACGAAGGCGTGTTAAAAGTACCTCTTCCCGACGAGAAGCACGGGAAGAGGTAGCCCAGACTAGCGGAAGAGGTTTAACCTCCCGCAACTTGTTCCCCCGGAGGGCCGTCCACTCATCGCGCCAGCGCGAGAGGATGCGGCGACGTAAAATAACACACGAATCTGACGAGGGAACAACAGAAGTAAAAAATCTGGGTAATAAAATCGCCGATTTCGCAGCGGCGTCGGCCGACTCATTCCCTGAGATACCCACATGACCTGGAATCCACATAAAAGAGACGCTGATGCCAGAGGCACCTAGCGAATGGAGCAGGTCATGTATGCGCTGTACGAGGGGGTGGTAAGAGTACAGCGCGTTAATACTCTGAAGGGCACTCAGAGAGTCCGAAGAAACAACACAACGCCGTAAGACATGCCGCTGAATGTATAAAACACATTGATAGATACTAAAACGTTCGGCGGTATAAATCGAACATTGCCCGGGTAAACGAAAAGTAAAACTATGCGCACCTAAAACAAAGGCACATCCTACTCCAACATCAGTCTTAGACCCATCAGTATAAATAAAATTACAGTCCCCGAATGTTGCCTGAGGTTCTAAAAATGCGGATCTAAGGACTGAAGCAGGGGTCTCATTCTTCGGCATCGACGTCAGCCCAAGGTGGATGTGGGCCTCAGCGCGCGACCATGTAGGAAAGCGCGTTTCCCCTCGGGTAAGGGCCGGCGCTGGCGTAACGTCCAAATGCCGAAGTAGCAGTCGAAATCGAACCCCTGGAGGGAGCAATGCAGAGGAGCTAACAAAATATTGGCGATCAAGCGAATCCTCGTAAAATACATCGAAGGACGGGTGGTTAGGCAAGCTTGAGAGTCGACAAGCATAGCTGCACAAAAGCATCTCACGCCGGAAGGACAGCGGAGGCTCTGCAGCTTCTGCGTACAGACTGGGTACAGGGCTAGTTGGAAAGGCCCCTGTAGCGACTCTTATGCCACGATGATGATGATGATGATATGCGGTTTAAGGGCGCTAAACTGCTATGGTCATCAGCGCCCTTACAGTGTATAAAAGAGAAGGTCAAAATATAAAACAGGTAAAAGAACCGCATAGTTAAAAACGGGACACAAACCCGCGATGTTCAAAAGGCTAAAACTAACAATATAACAATAACAAATATAACAATAACAATAATAGCAATAACAACAATAACAACAATAACAACTATAATAACAATAACAACAATAAAAAGAACAAGACAAATATCTGAAAACCAACACACTAAAAGCATAGGCAGTAAAGGATTAAAACGTGTCAGGAACTGTAGAATGCGAGGGACATGAGCGCCATATGTCCACTGGGGATAAGAGTTCCCATAAAAAACAGACAGAATAAAAGTACCAAGCTAACAGACGCTCAACGCATTAAATGCGCAGATTAAAATCACTGTCATGAATAAAACGTAAAACACATTCCACAGCATGCGTGTCGTCTGCCAAAACGTTGGCTAAGCCAACAGGCAGACCTACACGAGCACGCAATGCAGCTAAAACCTGACACTCTGTTAAAATGTGACGCACCGTTAAGGGCACGTCACACTGCCCACAGACGGGTGCGGGGTCACCACTGAGCAAATACCTATGACTAAAAACACAATGTCCAATCCGTAGACGAGCTAAAATTACCTCTTCCCGACGACAAGAACGAGAAGAGGTACCCCAGATGAACGGGAAAGGCTTAACCTCCCGCAACTTGTTCCCCCGGAGGGCCGTCCACTCATCGCGCCAGCGCGAGAGGATGCGGCGACGTAAAATAACATACGAATCTGACGAGGGAACAACGGAAGTAAAAAATCTGGGTAATAAAATCGCCGATTTCGCAGCGGCGTCGGCAGACTCGTTACCTGAGATGCCCACATGACCTGGAATCCACATAAAGGAGACGCTGATGCCAGAGACACCGAGCGAGTGGAGCAGGTCATGTATGCGCTGTACGAGTGGGTGGTAAGTGTACAGCGCATGAATAGCCTGAAGGGCACTCAGAGAGTCCGTACAAATAAAACAGTGCCGTAAGTCGTGCCGCTGAATGAATAAAACAGATTGATAAATGCTAAAAAGTTCGGCGGTAAAAATTGAACATTGTCGAGGTAAACGAAAAGTAAAACTCTGTACACCAAAAACAAAGGCACATCCTACTCCAACATCAGTCTTAGACCCATCAGTATATATAAAATGACAGTCCCCGAACTGCGCCTGTAGTTCTAAAAAGGCGGATCTAAGAACAGTAGCAGGGGTCGCATTTTTCGGCATCGACGTCAGCCCAAGTTGGATGTGGGCCTCAGCGCGCGACCATGGAGGAAAACGCGTTTCCCCTCGGGTAAGGGCCGGCGCTGGCGGAACGTCCAAATGCCGAAGTAGCAGTCGAAATCGAACCCCTGGAGGGAGCAAAGCAGAGGAGCTAACTAAATATTGCCGGTCAAGTGAATCCTCGTAAAATGCCGCGAAGGACGGGTGGTCAGGCAAGCTGGAAAGTCGACAGGCATAACTACATAAGAGCATCTCACGCCTGAAAGACAGCGGAGGCTCTGCAGCCTCAGCGTAAAGACTGGGCACGGGGCTAGTTGTAAAGGCCCCTGTAGCGACTCTAATACCACGATGATGAATGGGATTCAAACGACGTAACACAGATGGACGTGCCGACGAATAAACGATACACCCGTAATCAAGTTTGGATCGGACCAAAGAGCGATAAAGGCGAAGAAGGACGGTCCGATCAGCTCCCCAGGATGTGCCACTTAAAACACGTAAAATATTAAGAGAACGGTCACACTTTGCTTTTAAAAAGGAAACGTGCGAGGTCCAACACAACTTCCTATCAAAAATCAACCCCAAAAATTTCGCCTCGTCTGCAAACGGAAGTATCCCTGGCCCAAGATGGAGAGAGGGCGGAGGGAAATACTTCCGGCGCCAGAAGTTGATGCAGACGGATTTCTCGGCGGAGAAATTAAAGCCGTTGGCGTTACTCCAGGCGTAGAGACGGTCGATACAGCTCTGGAGACGGCGTTCGAGTAGACAGGTCCGCCGTGAACTGCAATAAATAGCGAAATCGTCAACAAAAAGGGACGATGAAATGCCAGGTGGAATACAATCAACAATGGGGTTGATAGCAATCGCAAAAAGTGTGACACTGAGTACAGAGCCCTGCGGTACTCCGTTCTCTTGAATAAAACGACGAGATAAAACCGAGCCCACACGTACACGAAAGACGCGGTCCGTCATGAACTCCCTAAGAAATATGGGAAGACGACCGCGGATATTCCATGCGTGAAGTGTACGTAAAATGCCGCCCCTCCAACAAGTGTCATAAGCTTTCTCCAGGTCAAAAAATACAGCCACGGTTTGACACTTTCTCACAAATCCATTCATAATATGCGTCGACAAGGACACCAGATGGTCGACGGTAGAGCGATAGCGACGAAACCCGCACTGAGCGTTCGCTAGAAGTTTCTGAGACTCAAGCCACCATGTCAACCGCCCGTTGATCATGCGCTCCATCACCTTGCAAATGCAACTGGTGAGGGAGATAGGGCGGTAGCTGGAAGGTAGTTGGCGATCCTTCCCAGGCTTAAGTATAGGGACAATGGTGGCTTCGCGCCAAACGGAAGGAAAAATGCCGTCCTGCCAAATACGGTTATAGACCTGTAAGAGAAAGAGTTTACTGTCGGCTGAAAGGTTCTTTAACATCAGGACATGAATGCCGTCCGGCCCAGGAGCGGAGTGCCGAGAGCAATGAAGAGCATGCTCCAGCTCCCTCATTGTGAAAAGTTCATTATAACACTCAATATTAGCAGATCGAAAATTAAAGGTGTCGGAATCCAGCCGGTCTTTGATAGAGCGAAAGCTGGCGGAATAATGGTCCGAATTGGATACCGCCTCAAAGGCAGCACCCAGAGTGTTAGCGATGGCAGCCGGATCCACTATGGTGGCATTAGAAACCTGTAGGCCAGAAACAGTACAATGCGACACTTTACCTGAGAAGCGACGAAGTTTATCCCAAACAACAGATGAAGGCGTAAAGCGATTAAAAGACTCGACAAAACGAGCCCACGACGCCTTCTTGCTATCCTGAATAGTGCGACGAGCCCTGGCGCGCGATTGTTTAAAAGTCACCAAATTATCAAGTGTAGGGTGGCGCCGAAACACCCTAAGTGCAGCCCTACGAGCACGAACGGCGGCCCGACAATCCTCGTTCCACCACGGAACAGGCATTCGCCGAGGGTGAGAGGATGAACGGGGAATGGCGCGTTCGGCGGCTGAGAAAATAATAGACGTAAGGTGCTGCACTAGTTGATTAATGTCGGAGAAGGGCTGGTCGTCAAAATGCACGAGGCTGGAATACAAGCTCCAGTCGGCTTTTGCGAATATCCAGGTAGGTACTCTGGAATGCTGTACGTGGTGCGACAGAAGAGAAACGATGCAGGGGAAATGGTCGCTGGAGTAGGTGTCAGCGACGACGTTCCACTGAAGACGACGTGCAAGCTGGATGGAGCAAATCGCAAGGTCCAAGTGAGAGAAGGTACCAGAAGAATCAGAAATAAAAGTAGGTGCACCGGTATTGAGGATGGAAAGATTGAACTGATAAAAAATGTCGGAAAGAAGAGTTCCCCTCGCACAAGCCCTTGGCGAACCCCATAGTGGGTGATGGGCATTAAAATCTCCCAACAGAAGAAATGGTGTTGGGAGAGCGGACAGGAGAGATCGAATGTCCGCGGGAGCGAGGGGAGACGATGGAGGTGTATACACAGAACAAACAGAAAAGAAAAAACCGGGTAACTGCAGTCTAATGGCAACAGCTTGCAAGTCGGACGTAAGTGTGATAGGATGAAAATGAACGTCATTACGCACCAACAACATGACACCTCCATGAGCAGGAGCACCCTCCTCCGGTTCAAGATCGTAGCGAACCGGAGTGTACCCTCGGAGATCGAAAGGGTCTTGAGGGCGAAGCTTGGTCTCCTGCAAACACACGACCATAGGTGAATGGGAACGCAATAAAAGTTGCAGTTCCGCCCTATGCGATCGTACACCACGTACATTCCAGGTCAGGATAGCCATGAATAAAAGGGATAAACGGTCTACTTAGAAGGGCGGCTTAAAATTACCTTTTGTTTAACCTTTGGGCTCGGGCTTTTTGTATGGAGTTGGTCAGACTCCATAGCTTCCTCGGAGGGAGGGCCCACGCGCTCAGTGCCAGAAACCGATTCAAGCGCCGTGAATCGGTTCTGGGTGGCGATGGGTGAGGGGTGCCGCTGAGCGCGGCTTGTCCCAGGACCTTCCTGGGACAGCGACCTCCGAGGAGGAGAAGGTGAACTTTTGCTACCGCGCGCACGCGGAGGGTCTTTCAAGAAATCTTCCCTACGTAGTTTCTGCTTGGGCTTCTTTTCAGCGGCTTGCGACTTCATTGACTTTGGACCAGGTTTATAAGGCTTGGTAACAGTAGCTTTAATAGACGGCCGGATGGTAGTGGCGGTTAATCCAGTCAAGGTCCAGGTCTGAGTTTCGGCATCTACTCGTGGTACTGGCGAGGCAACAACAGAACTAAATGTGCCAGATCGCAGGAGTGAAGGTTGGCGCGCATGGTAACGCCTCCGGGCTTCAGCGAAGGAGAGTTTTTCCTTTACCCGGATCTCCTGGATCGCCTTCTCGTCCAAGTACCGCGGACAGTCGGCAAACGAAGCAGAATGAGACCCTGTGCAATTAACGCAGACGGGGGCTGTTGAACAGGTACCTTCGTGTGAGGGCTGGCTACATGTTGCACAGATGTTAACGGCACTCTTACATGAGACTTGCGTATGCCCAAAACGTTGGCATTTAAAACAACGCAGAGGTCTAGGAATATAAGGCCTCACAGAAATCCGTTCGTACCCTGCGGAAATGCTCGTGGGCAGATCGACGCCATCAAATGTAATAAACAGGGTACGAGTGGGTACCAATACGCCGTCGCGTTTGGCCTGCACTCGATGGACCGCTGTCACCTTCTGGTCTGCAAGATATTCTACCAGGTCCTCGTCCGATATACCATCGAGGCTATGGGTGGTAATAACGCCTCGACAGGAATTCAATGTGCGGTGCTTCTCGACACGGATAGGATAGCCGTGGAGAAGCGTAGCGCGCAACAAGGTCTTACTTTGCAGATCGGATTTCGTTTGGGCTAATAAGGAACCATTCCGTAGACGAGTGCAGGACTGAACCGCACCAGCAATTGCATCAATGCCCTTTTGAATGATGAAAGGGTTCACCTTCTCAAAGCTTTGTCCTTCTTCGGTTCGTGAAATGACCAAGTAACAACCAGTTGTCGGTGGTGTCACTTCTGTTACATAGACTTTTCGGCGCTTGTTAGTAGTAATGGAGGAAGGGTGCTCCATAGCGAAAGAAATCCTCCACCATTGCAACCGTCTCCGACCTCGGGCTCTGACTTCTCGGGCGTTACCCCGGCTTGGGTGAGTGGCCTATCTATACCAGACTCACCCCAGGGTCACACCTCCCAGAACATAGACAGAGGGACCCAATCGCCGTCAGAAGTCAGCAGCTCATGCAATGGCCCCCCCGCGGGACTGCAGTTGAACAGCGGATACGAACACATACCCTACATGACGACCCCGGGTGGTGGGGATGACGCCATTACCCACTCACCCAGCTGCGCACGCGGTGCGCGGGTATCCGTCAGGCTGTGTCCACGGAGGATTTAAATAAAAAGATAAAAGAAACTAAAACAGTGTGGGCGTTTCGCACGCAAGGTAGGCCGGCGGGGAAGAAAAAGAGATATGCGAATGTCATGGTGCGAAATGGCCGGAAAGTGATAAGGGAAGAAAGAAACGATGGTGAGGTGCGGTATGAATGGAATGTAAAGAACGCACGAGAGCCTACCTTGGGTCCACCGGTCACTTGAAGAACCCACCGCGACCGGATGGGGGTGAGGGGATGAATATGGCGATGATTGGCTCGGGAACCCCCGGGTGCGCCAAAAACCCGTACTCACATAAGGTGAGCCCCTGAGGGGGCTGTTACAGAGACCACCTCTTTCCCTTTACCATTGATAGATGATTTGTTAAGTTATTTGGGGGAGGCTAAATGGTTTGTCTCATTAGATTTACTGTCAGCATACTTTCAGGTACCTATTGCAGAGGATAGCCAGAAATACACCTCTTTTGTTACTTTTCAGGGTCAATATCAATTTACACGCTTGAGTTTTGGGTTGGCAAATGCCCCTAGGTTTTTCAGTTACATCGCAGACAAGTTGTTAGGCGATTTGAATTTTAAAAGGGCTATTGCATATCGGGATGACATTGTTGTTTTTGCTAAAACCTTTGAGGAGTTGTTGCAAAATCTTGAGGCTGTTTTTCAACGTCTGGATCACCACAAGTTTAAACTTAAACCAGAAAAATGTTTCTTCGCCATGCAAAAGATCAAGCTCTTAGGCTTTGAAGTTTCTAAAGATGGCATTTCATCTGATTCTGACAAAGTTGTTTCCATTCAAAATTTGCCTCGTCCTAAAAATGTTCGAGATGTGAGAAAAGTTTTGGGATTGTTTAATTTTTACAGGAAATTCATCAAGGACTATGCTAATATTGCTCAACCTCTAATTCAGTTGACTAGGAAGAATCAAAGTTTTATTTGGGGATCTGATCAGCAAACTGCATTTCAAAATTTGAAGGACTTATTGGTTTCGGCCCCTGTCTTAGCTCACTATACTCCTGGTGCTTATACCGAACTACACTCTGATGCCAGTGGATTAGGGGTTGCCTCAGTGTTGTATCAGAAGATTGATAATGTGTTGAAACCAGTGGGCTATGCTTCAAGGACACTATCTAAATGTGAACGTAATTACAGTGTTCCTGAGTTGGAATTGTTGGCCATCCTGTTTGGACTTACCCACTTCCGCAGTTTTGTTTATGGCTACAAGGTTCATATTGTATCTGATAATCACTCCCTTTGTTATTTAAATAATTTGAAAGATTTGACTGGGCGTTTGGCACGATGGAGTTTGAAATTGCAAGAGTTTGATTACACCATTTCTTATAAATCTGGCAAGAAACATCATGATGCTGATACTCTATCGAGATTTTCTGTGTTACAACCTACAGAAAGTGATCTTGAACAGCTTGAAGAACTCCCCACATGTTTGCTGTCATCAGTTGAAGTTGCTGACCACCAGAAGAAAGATACTGGGTTACTTGAGCTTATTAATGCTCTCCATGATCCTCCGTCGGCCCCTGCTAAGCTTCAGAGACAAGTTTCCAACTACACACTCAAATCAGGTGTTCTTTATCGTAAAAATGCTGGCTCCACTGGCCCTCTCCATCTGCTGGTTATTCCAGAAGCTCTAAAACATGAAATTCTTTCTTCATGTCATGATGATCCTCTTTCAGGCCACTTAGGATTCTCAAAAACATTTGCCAAAATTCACTCCAGGTATTACTGGGTTGGTATGAAGAAAGATATTGAACATTTTGTACGAACCTGTCCCAGCTGTCAAACCAGAAAAGGACCGAAGAATCAGAAACCAGCAGGCTTATTACAACCAATTGCGGTTACATCTGTAGGCGAGCGGTGGGGTATTGATTTGCTTGGGCCTCTCCCACACTCAAATTCTGGACACAAGTATGTTGTCGTTGCGACCGAGTATGCTTCTCGCTGGGTCGAGTCTGCGTCGCTTTCTTCAGCAACAATCCCTCAAGTTGCTAAATTTATTTTGCATAACATCATCTGTAAGCATGGAGCCCCTGCTGCCTTGTTATCTGATCGTGGCTCAGTTTTCTTAAGTGAGGTGACACAAGAATTGTTGAGATCTTTATCAGTGTCTTCCAATTTCACCAGTGCTTATCATCCAGCTTGCAACGGACTTACTGAAAGATTTAACCAAACCCTTTTAAACATGCTCAGCCATTTTGTGGACAATAATCAGAAGAATTGGGACTCAATTTTGCCCTATGTCATCTTTTCGTATAACTCAAGTGTCCAAGAGTCTACTAAATTTTCACCCTTTTTCTTGATATATGGTCGAGAACCTTCTTTACCTAACCAGGTTCAGCTACAAGCTACGTCTAATGACCTTTTTGTGAGACAGACATTGCAAGAGATTCAGAAGGCACGGGAGGTTGCTGTTGCTAACATTACAAAGCAGCAGGTGAAGCAGAAAGAAGCATTTGATGCTAAACATAGAGATGTGGTTTATAATGTGGGTCAATTAGTTAAAGTTTTCACTCCCATTAGGAAGAAAGGTAAATGTACAAAGTTGCTACATAGATATTTTGGCCCTTTTGAAATTATCCGACAGATCACTCCTGTTACCTACCTTGTTGGTCGACCTCATGCTCCCCGTACCAAACATCAGAGTGTTCATGTGTCACGCCTTTACCCTTACTATGATCCTGTGGGTCCTTATAGACTGTAAAGTCTTGAGTTTCTGATGCTTAATTAAGCTTAGCTTTTAGGAATATGTGATATGAATGTCTCTGCTAAATTAAAAGTGTATTATTATTGTGGGTGTAATTTAAATTTTGAATTATGTTTTGGGAACTGCAAATCATTTGTTTTGTTGTTGTGTTATGCTCCAGGAATGTGTTTCATGTGTACTATGTGCTTAATTGAGCTTTCATTTTCAGGAATGTTATGTGACAATATTGTTTTGAGTAATGATGTGATGTTGTTTTGTTGCATTCGATTTGATTTGATATGATTTGATTTGCTTTGATTTGATTTTGGGTTTCATAATGATGCTGTGATTTTTATTTGCAGAAAATTGTTGCATGAATAGTGTGTGTATTTGAGGTTATGTGATATATGTGAGATTTGCCTCGGTGGGAGTGCCAAAGAGTAACCTCGATGGCGTAGTGTGAGGTTATGTGAGAAATAAGAGTTGAGATTTGCCTCGGTGGGAGTGCCAAAGAGTAACCCCGACGGTGTTAATGAGATGAGGAGAGATGAGAAGAGACGAGATGATGTCAGCTTCGGTGGAAGTGCCACAGTGTAACCCCGACAGTTGTTGTATGTTTTCAGAGATTTTGCTTATTGGTGTTGCTGTAACGTGCCCAGTATAGCGTGTGTGATGAATTCACATGAGAGATTAAATGGATGGAAGTGATTGTAATGAAAATAATTTTTTTTCTGTTTATGCAACAAGTTTATTACCATCTTAGATAGCAAATTTTAATACCACCTGTTTTCCAGCTTAAATTTCATTTGGAGGATGTGGATGCAACAGTATAATGTCATGTTATTTGTGTAATTCCTGAAATTTTAATGTGATTTCTTGAAGGTTATGCCTATGTTAGATGTTTTGAATTTGCAGCATGCTAAATGAGACATGTAAGTGAAGATGTTTTGTTTTGAAGAGAAAATTGAAAGATGATGATGATTGAAGTAATGATCGAGATTGCACTATTACTGATGATGATTATGAAAGATGTTGATAATAATGAGATGAGAAAGATAGTGATGTGGACGAGAAGTTGTATTGGTGACAAGAGTAGGACAATAGTAGTTGAAAGCATGTCACGTGGCATAGTTTAGAGATGTATTGTGGATGTAGTTTGTAGTGATGCATACACTAGTTTGAGTAGATAGTTAAGTGAGTGTTGTGTATAATTTGGGCCATGGTCAGTGTGAATGAGTTCATTTCATTGTCATGTGTGATTGTCTTGTAAGTGCACTTACTTTCTTTTGTTAGTGATACCAGCTGGTTATTAAGATTTAATATTGGGATCCCAAAATAAGGTTATGTTTCATTTCTGTCATGTTCATGTATTTTGAGTCTGTTTTACTGTTTTATTTGGTTTGTGAAGCATTGTAAGTTAAACTTTGGATGGCAACTCTCTATAAAATTTCGTTCTTATGCCAATTTGTACTTATTTTTTTTCTCTTTCTTTGCCCCATGTCAAAAGACTTTTTAGTGTAAACTTTTCAACCTTTAAAATCTTTAATTGTACATGACATACCATTCTTTTATGTGTGATTGTTTGTGGGAGCACCCTGTTTATTGTGTGGTGGTTTTGTTTTAGTATTTTGCTGTGGCAGAGAGCGAGAAAATCCAAGAGCATCCCCGGGGCACACCAGAAGTCAAGAAACACCACAGGGAAGCTGTCGGGCAGCCACTACACTGCCGTGGCATAAGGAGCCACCATGTCGGGGGGCAGTCCAAGCCAGCGACTGCCCACCCTGTTGTCATCACCAGAGACCTGCGGTGATAATTCTACACCAGAACAAATCGTCGTTGTGGGCACTGTATAAAATCACCCACAAACAGTTCCAGCAGACCATCGATATTTTGCGCAGTGTAGTGTGCCTGTGAACTGAGGCAGCGTGGTGTGTGCGTGTGCGGGATGCTAAAGAGAAGTGCATTAACAATACTAGTCGACAGCACTTACGTCTCTCGTATCTCCACATCGCCCAGCAATATTGTGTCGTCGGCTGGGTGCTTACCACACATGTATATTATTGTTATATTTTGGTTCATCACACATGTGTATGTCATTTTGTTTTGTTCTTTTCATGTTTATTATATTTATTTTCCTTATCTCGACGAGGGCGTCGACTTCGGTGGCCAGGGGGAGATGTGGCATGTGCACAGATAGTCTTGTTAAGACGCTCTCTGGTTGCCAAGGTCAGAGAGGGCAGATTGTCTGAGTAGGGGCGATTCAGGGGAAACAGTGTGTCATTGGAAGGGATATGGCGTTACTGACGCCAACTTGGCGTAGCATCATTCTGTGAGTAGGTTTCGAGTGAGTTAGATGGACAACTGCCTAAGACATGGCGTCCTCGCCCGGCAGACACATGGGGTAAGAAAACTTTTATAATAAATCTACCAGCTATCCATTCTCCTGCAGTTTTAATTATGATAGTGTAGAGTTCCTTTCCTCTCCCTTCAGCCAGATAATATGTTGGTGTAATTTTATTTTTGTAAAGTTAACTTAGCTGCGTCCCTTCGTCGTTGCCTCGAGTTCAAAGTTCTTTGTTAATTTAACGATCCCTCTCGCAAGCGAGTTGCTCCCATCTGAATTTCTAAGTTAATATAAGTGAGGGATACGACAATATATAATTTTTGTACATTTCTTTGACATGTTCTATGTTCACAAGCCTTTATGGCTGCTAGTGAACTCACAGAATACAATCTAATCTAATCTAATCACATAGGAATCATACATGAAGATTCTGTGTGCTGGCATTATAAACCAGGGAATCTGTCTCAGTTCTCTACAAGAGGTTGTTATCACATAGGAATCATACAGGAAGATTCTGAGTGCTGGTATTATAACAACAGGGAATCTATCTCACTTCTGTATAGGAGTTTGTTGTCACACAGGAATCATTCAGGAAGATTCTGAGTGCTGGTATTATAACAACAGGGAATCTATCTCACTTCTGTATAGGAGTTTGTTGTCACATAGGAATCATACATGAAGATTCTGAGTGCTGGTATTATAACAGCAGGGAATCTATCTCACTTCTGTATAGGAGTTTGTTGTCACATAGGAATCATACATGAAGATTCTGAGTGCTGGTATTATAACAACAGGGAATCTATCTCACTTCTTTACAGGAGATTGTTGTCACATAGGAATCATACATGAAGATTTTGTGTGCTGACGTTATAACAACAGGGAATCTGTCTCACTTCTTTACAGGAGATTGTTGTCACACAGGAATCATACATGAAGATTTTGTGTGCTGACATTATAACAACAGGGAATCTGTCTAACTTCTTTACAGGAGATTGTTGTCACACAGGAATCATACATGAAGATTCTGTGTGCTGACATTATAACAACAGGGAATCTGTCTCACTTCTTTACAAGAGTTTGGTGTCACATAGGAATCATACATGAAGATTCTGTGTGCTGACATTATAACAACAGGGAATCTGTCTCACTTCTTTACAAGAGTTTGGTGTCACATAGGAATCATACATGAAGATTGTGTATGCTGACATTATAACAACAGGGAATTTGTCTCACTTCTTTACAAGAGTTTGGTGTCACATAGGAATCATACATGAAGATTCTGTGTGCTGACATTATAACAACAGGGAATCTGTCTCACTTCTTTACAAGAGTTTGGTGTCACATAGGAATCATACATGAAGATTCTGTGTGCTGACATTATAACAACAGGGAATCTGTCTCACTTCTTTACAAGAGTTTGGTGTCACATAGGAATCATACATGAAGATTCTGTGTGCTGACATTATAACAACAGGGAATCTGTCTCACTTCTTTACAAGAGTTTGGTGTCACATAGGAATCATACATGAAGATTCTGTGTGCTGACATTATAACAACAGGGAATCTGTCTCAATTCTTTACAAGAGTTTGTTGTCACATAGGAATCATACATGAAGATTCTGTGTGCTGACATTATAACAACAGGGAATTTGTCTCACTTCTCTACAAGAGTTTGTTATCACATAGGAATCATACATGAAGATTCTGTGTGCTGGAAATATAACAACAGGGAATCTGTCTCACTTCTTTACAAGAGTTTGTTATCACATAGGAATCATACATGGAGATTCTGTGTGCTGACATTATAACAACAGGTAATTTGTCTCACTTCTCTACAAGAGTTTGTTATCACATAGGAATCATACATGAAGATTCTGTGTGCTGACATTATAACAACAGGGAATTTGTCTCACTTCTCTACAAGAGTTTGTTATCACATAGGAATCACACATGAAGATTCTGTATGCCGACATTATAACAACAGGGAATTTGTCTCACTTCTCTACAAGAGTTTGTTATCACATAGGAATCATACATGAAGATTCTGTATGCCGACATTATAACAACAGGGAATTTGTCTCACTTCTCTACAAGAGTTGGTTATCACATAGGAATCATACATGAAGATTCTGTATGCTGACATTATAACAACAGGGAATTTGCCTCACTTCTCTACAAGACTTTGTTATTACATAGGAATCATACATGAAGATTCTGTATGCTGACATTATAACAACAGGGAATTTGTCTCACTTCTCTACAAGAGTTTGTTATCACATAGGAATCATACATGAAGATTCTGTGTGCTGACATTGTAGCAACAGGGAATTTGTCTCACTTCTCTACAAGAGTTTGTTATCACATAGGAATCATACATGAAGATTCTGTGTGCTGACATTATAACAACAGGAGTTTGTTGTTGTTGATGATGATGATGATGATGATGAGATGCGGTTTAAGGGCGCTAAACAGCTAAGGTCATCAGCGCCCTTACAAAGTATAAACGTGACAGTCCAAAAATAAAATTCCGATAAAAAACCGGATAATTAAAAAACGGGACACAAACCCGCGATGTCCAAAAAGGTAAAAAATAAAACACCAAATACGAACGCACTAAAACCATAGTCAATAAAAGCGTAAAACGTGTCAAGAGCTGCAGATAGTAAGGGACATGAGCGCCATATGTCCACTGGGGTGTAGAGCGCCCATTAAAAGGGCAACATAATATCACAATGTTAAAAAGGCGCTCAGGGCATCAAATGTGCCGATAAAAATCACTGTCATTGATAAAACGTAAAAGACATTCCACAGCATACGCGTCTTCTACCAAAACGTTGGCTATGCCAACAGTCAGACCAACAGGAGCGCGCAACGGAGCTAAAACTTGAGACTCTGCTAATATGTGACGCACCGTTAAGGGCGCATCACACTGCTCACAGAGCGGTGAGGGATCACCACTGAGCAGGTATCTATGGGTAAAAAGACAATGTCCGATTCGTAAACGAGCTAAAAGTACATCTTCCCGACGAGAAGAACGAGAAGAGGTACCCCAGACTAACGGAAGAGGTTTAACCTCCCGCAACGTGTTCCCCCTAAGAGCCGCCCACTCATTGCGCCAGCGCGAGAGGATGCGGTAATGTAAAATAACATAAAAATCTGAGGAAGGAACAACACAGGTAAAACATCGGGGTGATAAAATGGCCTTTTTGGAAGCGGCGTCGGCAGACTCGTTGCCTGAGATGCCCACATGACCTGGAATCCACTGGAAGGAGACGCTGATGCCAGAGGCACAAAGCGAGTAGAGCAGGTCATGTATACGCTGTACGAGAGGGTGGTAACCGTACAGCGCGTTAATACCCTGAAGGGCACTCAGAGAGTCGGTGCAAATAACACAGTGCCCTAAGTCGTGCCGCTGAATGTATAAAACAGATTGATATATACTAAAAAGTTCGGCGGTATAAATTGAACATTGTTCACGTAAACGAAAGGTAAAACTCTGTGCACCAAAAACAAAGGCACATCCTACTCCAACATCAGTCCTTGACCCATCAGTATCTATAAAATAACAGTCCCCGAACTGTGCCTGTAGTTTAAAAAGGCGGATCTAAGGACGGAAACAGGGGTCGCTTTTTTCGGCATCGACGTTAGCCCAAGGTGGATGTGGGCCACAGCGTGCGACCATGGAGGAAAACGCGTTTCCCCTCGTGGAAAGGCCGGCGCTGGCGTAACGTCCAAATGCCTAAGTAGCAGTCGAAATCGAACCCCTGGGGGGGAGCAATGCAGAGGAGCTAACTACATATTGGAGATCAAGTGAATCCTCAAAAAATATCGCGAAGGACGGGTGGTCAGGCAAGCTTGAGAGTCGACAGGCATAGCTGCACAAAAGCATCTCACGCCGCATGGACAGCGGAGGCTCTGCAGCTTCAGCATACAGACAGGGAACAGGGCTGGTTAGAAAGGCCCCCGTAGCGAATCTTATGCTACGATTGTGAATGACATTCAATCGACGTAACACAGATGGACGTGCCAACGAATAGACAATGCACCCGTAATCAAGCTTTGATCGGACCAAAGAGCGATAAAGGCGAAGAAGGACGGTCCGATCAGCTCCCCAGGATGTGCCACTTAAAACACGTAAAAGATTAAGAGGACGGCCACATTATGCTTTTAAAAAGCAAACGTGCGAGGTCCAACACAACTTCCTATCAAGAATCAACCCCAAAAATTTCGCCTCGTCTGCAAACGGAAGTATCCCTGGCCCAAGATGGAGAGAGGGCGGAGGGAAAGCCTTCCGGCGCCAGAAATTGATACAGACGGATTTTTCGGCAAAGAAATTAAAGCCGTTGGCGTTACTCCAGGCGTAGAGACGGTCAATACAGCTCTGGAGACGGCGTTCGAGTAGACAGGTCCGCCGTGAACTGCAAGAAATACCAAAATCGTCAATAAAAAGCGACGACGAAATGCCAGGTGGAATACAATCAACAATGGGGTTGATAGCTATCGCAAAAAGTGTGACACTGAGTACAGAGCCCTGCGGTACTCCGTTCTCTTGAATAAAACGACTAGATAAAACCGAGCCCACACGTACACGAAAGACGCGGTCCGTCATAAACTCCCGAAAAAATATGGGATGACGACCGCGCATATTCCATGCGAGAAGTGTACGTAAAATGCCGCCCCTCCAACAAGTGTCATAAGCTTTCTCCAGGTCAAAAAACACAGCCACGGTTTGACACTTTCTCAGAAATGCATTCATAATATGCGTCGACAGGAACACCAGGTGCTCGACGGTAGAGCGATATCGACGAAATCCGCACTGAGCGTTCGCTAGAAGTTTCTGAGACTCAAGCCACCATGTCAACCGCCCGTTGATCATGCGCTCCATCACCTTGCAAAGGCAACTAGTGAGGGAGATAGGGCGGTAGCTGGAAGGTAGTTGGCGATCCTTCCCAGGCTTAAGTATAGGGACAATGGTGGCTTCGCGCCAATGATGATGATGATATGCGGCTTAAGGGCGCGAAACTGCGGAGGTCATCAGCGCCCTTACAATGTATAAAATATAAAGTCAAAATATAAAAGACAGGTAAAAGAACCGCATAATTAAAAAACGGGACGTAAACCCTCGATGTCCAAAAGGCTAAAAATAACAATAAGATAACAATAACAATAACAATAATAATAACAATAACAACAATAATAACAATAACAATAATATCAATAACAACAATAATAACAAAACAAATATCTGTAAAAACCAACACACTAAAACCATAGGCAATAAACGATTAAAACGTGTCAAGAACTGTAGAATGCGAGGGACATGAGCGCCATATGTCCACTGGGGATTGGAGTCCCCATAAAAACTGACAGAATAAAATTACTAAGCTAAAAGACGCTCAACGCATTAAATGCGCAGAGTAAAATCACTATCATGAATAAAACGTAAAACACATCCTACAGCACGCGTGTCGTCTGCCAAAACGTTGGCTAGGCCAACAGGCAGACCCACACGGGCACGCAATGGAGCTAAAACCTGACACTCTGTTAAAATATGACGCACCGTTAAGGGCACGTCACACTGCCCACAGAGTGGTGCGGGGTTACCACTGAGCAAATACCTATGACTAAAAACACAATGTCCAATCCGTAAAGGAGCTAAAATTACCTCTTCCCTACGACACGAACGAGAAGAGGTACCCCAGATCAACGGAAAAGGCTTAACCTCCCGCAACTTGTTCCCCCGGAGGGCCGTCCACTCATCGCGCCAGCGCGAGAGGATGCGGCGACGTAAAATAACACACGAATCTGACGAGGGAACAACAGAAGTAAAAAATCTGGGTAATAAAATCGCCGATTTCGCAGCGGCGTCGGCAGACTCATTACCTGAGATGCCCACATGACCTGGAATCCACACGAAGGACACGCTGATGCCAGAGGCACCAAGCGAGTGGAGCAGGTCATGTATGCGCTGTACGAGTGGGTGGTAATGGTACAGCGCATGAATAGTCTGAAGGGCACTCAGAGAGTCCGTACAAATAAAACAGTGCCGTAAGTCCTGCCGCTGAATGTATAAAACAGATTGATAAATGCTAAAAAGTTCGGCGGTAAAAATTGAACATTGTCCAGGTAAACGAAAAGTAAAACTCTGTACACCAAAAACAAAGGCACATCCTACTCCAACATCAGTCTTAGACCCATCAGTATATATAAAATGACAGTCCCCGAAATGCGCCTGTAGTTCTAAAAAGGCGGATCTAAGAACAGAAGCAGGGGTCGCATTTTTCGGCATCGACGTTAGCCCAAGGTGGATGTGTGCCTCAGCGCGCGACCATGGAGGAAAACGCGTTTCCCCTCGGGTAAGGGCCGGCGCTGGCGGAACGTCCAAATGCCGAAGTAGCAGTCGAAATCGAACCCCTGGAGGGAGCAAAGCAGAGGAGCTAACTAAATATTGCCGGTCAAGTGATTCCTCGTAAAATGCCGCGAAGGACGAGTGGTCAGGCAAGCTGGAGAGTCGACAGGCATAGCTACATAAGAGCATCTCACGCCTGAAAGACAGCGGAGGCTCTGCAGCCTCAGCGTAAAGACTGGGCACGGGGCTAGTTGGAAAGGCCCCTGTAGCGACTCTAATACCACGATGATGAATGGGACTCAAACGACGTAACACAGATGGACGTGCCGACGAATAAAAAATACACACGTAATCAAGTTTGGACCGGACCAAAGAGCGATAAAGGCGAAGAAGGACGGTCCGATCAGCTCCCCAGGATGTGCCACTTAAAACACGTAAAAGATTAAGAGAACGGTCACACTTTGCTTTTAAAAAGGAAACGTGCGAGGTCTAACACAACTTCCTATCAAAAATCAACCCCAAAAATTTCGCCTCGTCTGCAAACGGAAGTATCCCTGGCCCAAGATGGAGAGAGGGCGGAGGGAAATACTTCCGGCGCCAGAAGTTGATGCAGACGGATTTCTCGGCGGAGAAATTAAAGCCGTTGGCGTTACTCCAGGCGTAGAGACGGTCAATACAGCTCTGGAGTCGGCGTTCGAGTAGACAGGTCCGCCGTGAACTACAATAAATGGCAAAATCATCAACAAAAAGGGACGATGAAATGCCAGGTGGCATATAATCAACAATGGGGTAGATAGCAATCGCAAAAAGGGTGACACTGAGTACAGAGCCCTGCGGTACTCCGTTCTCTTGAATAAAACGACGAGATAAAACCGAGCCCACACGTACACGAAAGACGCGGTCCGTCATAAACTCCCGAAGAAATATGGGAAGACGACCGCGGATATTCCATGCGTGAAGTGTACGTAAAATGCCGCCCCTCCAACAAGTGTCATAAGCTTTCTCCAGGTCAAAAAATACAGCCACGGTTTGACACTTTCTCAGAAATCCATTCATAATATGCGTCGACAAGGACACCAGATGGTCGACGGTAGAGCGATATCGACGAAACCCGCACTGAGCGTTCGCTAGAAGTTTCTGAGACTCAAGCCACCATGTCAACCGCCCGTTGATCATGCGCTCCATCACCTTGCAAATGCAAATGGTGAGGGAGATAGGGCGGTAGCTGGAAGGTAGTTGGCGATCCTTCGCAGGCTTAAGTATAGGGACAATGGTGGCTTCGCGCCAAACGGAAGGAAAAAGGCCGTCTTGCCAAATACGGTTATAGACCTGTAAGAGAAAGAGTTTACTGTCGGCTGAAAGGTGCTTTAACATCAGGACATGAATGCCGTCCGGGCCAGGAGCGGAGTGCCTAGAGCAATTAAGAGCGTTGATGATGATGATGATGATGATGAGATGCGGTTTAAGGGCGCTAAACTACTAAGGTCATCAGCGCCCTTACATTGTATAAAAGATAAAGTCAAAAGTATAAAATAACCGCATAATTAAAAAACGGGACAGAAACCCGCGATGTCTAAAAAGGCTAAAATAACAATAATATAACAATAACAATAATAATAACAACAATAACAACAATAATAACAATAACAATAAAAACAATAACAACAATATCAATAACAACAAAACAACAATACAAATATCTAAAAAACCAACACACTAAAATCATGGTCACTAACAGAATAAAACGTGTCAAGAACTGTAGAATGTAAGGAACATGAGCGCCTTATGTCTGGGGAGAAGGGCCCCATTAAAACGAACAATATAAAATCAAACAGCTAAAAGGCGCTCAGCGCATCAAATGCGACGGCTAAAACCAATGTCAGTGATAAAACGTAAAAGACATTCTACAGCATGTGCGTCGTCTGCCAACACGTTGGCTAGGCCAACAGGCAGACCCACGCGAACGCGCAGTGGAGCTAAAACTTGACACTCGGTTAAAATGTGACGGACCGTTAAGGGCACGTCACACTGACCACACAGAGGTGCGGGATCACCACTTAACAGGTATCTATGACTAAAAAGGCAATGTCCGATACGAAGGCGTGTTAAAAGTACCTCTTCCCGACGAGAAGCACGGGAAGAGGTAGCCCAGACTAGCGGAAGAGGTTTAACCTCCCGCAACTTGTTCCCCCGGAGGGCCGTCCACTCATCGCGCCAGCGCGAGAGGATGCGGCGACGTAAAATAACACACGAATCTGACGAGGGAACAACAGAAGTAAAAAATCTGGGTAATAAAATCGCCGATTTCGCAGCGGCGTCGGCCGACTCATTCCCTGAGATACCCACATGACCTGGAATCCACATAAAAGAGACGCTGATGCCAGAGGCACCTAGCGAATGGAGCAGGTCATGAATGCGCTGTACGAGGGGGTGGTAAGAGTACAGCGCGTTAATACTCTGAAGGGCACTCAGAGAGTCCGAAGAAACAACACAACGCCGTAAGACATGCCGCTGAATGTATAAAACACATTGATAGATACTAAAAAGTTCGGCGGTATAAATCGAACATTGCCCTGGTAAACGAAAAGTAAAACTATGCGCACCTAAAACAAAGGCACATCCTGCTCCAACATCAGTCTTAGACCCATCAGTATAAATAAAATTACAGTCCCCGAATGTTGCCTGAGGTTCTAAAAATGCGGATCTAAGGACTGAAGCAGGGGTCTCATTCTTCGGCATCGACGTCAGCCCAAGGTGGATGTGGGCCTCAGCGCGCGACCATGTAGGAAAGCGCGTTTCCCCTCGGGTAAGGGCCGGCGCTGGCGTAACGTCCAAATGCCGAAGTAGCAGTCGAAATCGAACCCCTGGAGGGAGCAATGCAGAGGAGCTAACAAAATATTGGCGATCAAGCGAATCCTCGTAAAATACATCGAAGGACGGGTGGTTAGGCAAGCTTGAGAGTCGACAAGCATAGCTGCACAAAAGCATCTCACGCCGGAAGGACAGCGGAGGCTCTGCAGCTTCTGCGTACAGACTGGGTACAGGGCTAGTTGGAAAGGCCCCTGTAGCGACTCTTATGCCACGATGGTGAATGGCATTCAATCGACGTAACACAGATGGACGTGCCGACGAATAAACAATACACCCGTAATCAAGCTTGGATCGGACCAAAGAGCGATAAAGGCGAAGAAGGACGGTCCGATCAGCTCCCCAGGATGTGCCACTTAAAACACGTAAAAGATTAAGAGAACGGTCACACTTTGCTTTTAAAAAGGAAACGTGCGAGGTCCAACACAACTTCCTGTCAAAAATCAACCCCAAAAATTTCGCCTCGTCTGCAAACGGAAGTATCCCTGGCCCAAGATGTAGAGTGGGCGGAGGGAAATACTTCCGGCGCCAAAAGTTGATGCAGACGGATTTCTCGGCGGAGAAATTAAAGCCGTTGGCGTTACTCCAGGCGTAGAGACGGTCGATACAGCTCTGGAGACGGCGTTCGAGTAGACAGGTCCGCCGTGAACTGCAATAAATAGCGAAATCGTCAACAAAAAGGGACGATGAAATGCCAGGTGGAATACAATCAACAATGGGGTTGATAGCAATCGCAAAAAGTGTGACACTGAGTACAGAGCCCTGCGGTACTCCGTTCTCTTGAATAAAACGACGAGATAAAACCGAGCCCACACGTACACGAAAGACGCGGTCCGTCATAAACTCCCGAAGAAATATGGGAAGACGACCGCGGATATTCCAATCGTGAAGTGTACGTAAAATGCCGCCCCTCCAACAAGTGTCATAAGCTTTCTCCAGGTCAAAAAATACAGCCACGGTTTGACACTTTCTCAGAAATCCATTCATAATATGCGTCGACAAGGACACCAGATGGTCGACGGTAGAGCGATAGCGACGAAACCCGCACTGAGCGTTCGCTAGAAGTTTCTGAGACTCAAGCCACCATGTCAACCGCCCGTTGATCATGCGCTCCATCACCTTGCAAATGCAACTGGTGAGGGAGATAGGGCGGTAGCTGGAAGGTAGTTGGCGATCCTTCCCAGGCTTAAGTATAGGGACAATGGTGGCTTCGCGCCAAACGGAAGGAAAAATGCCGTCTTGCCAAATACGGTTATAGACCTGTAAGAGAAATAGTTTACTGTCGGCTGAAAGGTTCTTTAACATCAGGACATGAATGCCGTCCGGCCCGGGAGCGGAGTGCCGAGAGCAATGAAGAGCGTGCTCCAGCTCCCTCATTGTGAATAGTTCGTTATAGCATTCATCATTAACAGACCGAAAAGTATATGATGCGGAATCCTGTCGGTCTTTAATAGAGCGAAAGCCGGCGGAATAATGGTCTGAACTGGAAACCGCCTCAAAGGCAGAACCCAGAGTGTTAGCGATGGCAGCCGGATCCACTATGGTGGCATTAGAAACCTGAAGGCCAGAAACAGTACAATGTGACACTTTACCTGAGAAGCGACGAAGTTTATCCCAAACAACGGATGAAGGCGTAAAACGATTAAAAGACTCGACAAAACGAGCCCAAGATGCCTTCTTGCTATCCTGAATAATGCGACGAGCCCTGGCGCGCGATTGTTTAAAAGTCACCAAATTATCAAGTGTAGGGTGTCGCCGAAACACCCTAAGTGCAGTCCTACGGGCACGAACGGCGTCCCGACAATCCTCGTTCCACCACGGAACAGGTGGCCGCCGAAGTTGGGAGGATGAACGGGGTATTGCGCGTTCGGCGGCAGAGAAAATAACAGACGTAAGGTGCTGCACTAGTTGGTGAATGTCGGAGAAGGGCTGGTCGTCAAAATGCACGAGGCTGGAATACAAGCTCCAGTCGGCTTTTGCTAATATCCAGGTAGGTACTCTGGAATGCTGTACGTGGTGCGACAGAAGAGAAACGATGCAGGGGTAATGGTCGCTGGAGTAGGTGTCAGCGACGACGTTCCACTGAAGACGACGTGCAAGCTGGAGTGAGCAAATTGCAAGGTCCAGGTGAGAAAATGTACCAGAAGAATCAGAAATAAAAGTAGGTGCACCTGTATTGAGGATGGAAAGATTGAACTGATAAAAAATGTCGGAAAGAAGAGTTCCCCTCGCACAAGCCCTTGGCGAACCCCATAGTGGGTGATGGGCATTAAAATCTCCCAACAGAAGAAATGGTGTTGGGAGAGCGGACAGGAGAGATCGAATGTCCGCAGGAGCGAGGGGAGACGATGGAGGTGTATACACAGAGCAAACAGAAAACAAAAAGCCGGGTAAGTGAAGGCGAACGGCAACAGCTTGCAAGTCAGATGTAAGTGTGACAGGTGTAAAATGAACGTCATTACGCACCAAAATCAGGACACCACCATGAGCAGGAGTACCCTCCTCCGGTTCAAGGTCGTAGCGAACCGGAGTATATCCTCGGAGATCAAAAGGATCGTGAGGGCGAAGCTTAGTCTCCTGCAAACATACGACCATAGGTGAATGGGAACGCAATAAAAGCTGCAGTTCCGCCCTATGCGATCGTACAACACGTACATTCCAGGTCAGGATAGCCATTAAAAATAAGGGGATAAACCGTCTATTTAGAAGGGCGGCTTAAAATTACCTTTTGTTTAACCTTTGGGCTCGGGCTTTTTGTATGGAGTTGGTCAGACTCCATAGCTTCCTCGGAGGGAGGGCCCACGCGCTCAGTGCCAGAAACCGATTCAAGCGCCGTGAATCGATTCTGGGTGGCGATGGGTGAAGGGTGCCGCTGAGCGCGGCTTGTCCCAGGACCGTCCTGGGACAGCGACCTCCGAGGAGGAGAAGGTGAACTCTTGTTACCGCGCGCACGCGGAGGGTCTTTCAAAAAATCTTCCCTACGTAGTTTCTGCTTGGGCTTCTTTTCAACGGCTTGCGACTTCATTGACTTGGGACCAGATTTATACGGCTTGGTAACTGTAGCCTTAATAGACGGCCGGATGGTAGTGGCGGTTAATCCAGTCAAGGTCCAGGTCTGAGTTTCGGCATCTACTCGTGGTACTGGCGAGGCAACAACAGAACTAAATGTGCCAGATCGCAGGAGTGAAGGTTGGCGCGCATGGTAACGTCTCCGGGCTTCAGCGAAGGAGAGTTTTTCCTTTACCCGGATCTCCTGGATCGCCTTCTCGTCCAAGTACCGCGGACAGTCGGCAAACGAAGCAGAATGAGACCCTTTACAATTAACGCAGACGGGGGCTGTTGAACAGGTACCTTCGTGTGAGGGCTGGCTACAGGTTGCACAGATGTTAACGGCACTCTTACATGAGACTTGCGTATGCCCAAAACGTTGGCATTTAAAACAACGCAGAGGTCTAGGAATATAAGTCCTCACAGAAATCCGTTCGTACCCTGCGGAAATGCTCGTGGGCAGATCGACGCCATCAAATGTAATAAACAGGGTACGAGTGGGTACCAACACGCCGTCGCGTTTGGCCTGCACTCGATGAACCGCTGACACCCTCTGGTCTGCAAGATATTCTACCAGGTCTTCGTCAGAGATACCATCGAGGCTATGCGTGGTGACAACGCCTCTACAAGAATTCAAGGTGCGGTGCTTCTCAACACGGATAGGATAACCGTGGAGAAGCGTGGCGTTCAACAAGGACTTACTTTGCGCCTCGGATTTGCTTTGAACTAGCAACGAACCATTACGAAGCCGAGTGCAGGAAAGAACCGGACCAGCAATTGAGTCAATGCCCTTCTGGATAATAAAAGGGTTCACCTTCTCGAATGATTGTCCCTCCTCTGTACGGGTAATCACTAAGTAACAACCAGCTGTTGGCGGTGCTACTTCTGTTACTAAAACTTTGCGGCGCTTGTTGTTAACAATGGAGAAAGGGTGCTCCATAGCGAAAAAAATCCTCCACCACTGCAACCGTCTCCGACCTCGGGCTCTGACTTCCCGGGCGTTACCCCGGCTTGGGTGAGTGGCCTATCTATACCTAGCTCACCCCAGGGTCACACCTCCCAGAACATAGACAGAGGGACCCAATCGCCGTCGGAAGCCAGCAGCTCATGCAATGGCCCCCCCGCGGGACTGCAGTTGAACAGCGGATACGAACAACAACCCTACATGACGACCCCGGGTGGTGGGGATGACGCCATTACCCACTCACCCAGCTGCGCACGCGGTGCGCGGGTATCCGTCAGGCTGTGTCCACGGAGGATTTAAATAAAAAGATAAAAGAAACTAAAACTGTGTGGGCGTTTCGCACGCAAGGTAGGCCGGCGGGGAAGAAAAAGAGAGATATGCGAATGTCGTGGTGCGAAATGGCCGGAAAGTGAGAAGGGAAGAAAGAAACGATGGTGAGGTGCGGTATGAATGGAATGTAAAGAACGCACGAGAGCCTACCTTGGGTCCACCGGTCACTTGAAGAACCCACCGCGACCGGATGGGGGTGAGGGGATGAATGTGGCGATGATTGGCTCGGGAACCCCCGGGTGCGCCAAAAACCCGTACTCACATAAGGTGAGCCCCTGAGGGGTATTAAGAGCGTGCTCCAGCTTCCTCAGTGTGAAAAGTTCATTATAACACTCATTATTAGCAGACCGAAAATTAAAGGTGTCGAAATCCAGCCGGTCTTTGATAGAGCGAAAGCCGGCTGAATAATGGTCTGAACTAGATACGGCCTCAAAGGCAGCACCCAGAGTGTTAGCGATGGCAGCCGGATCCACTATGGTGGCATTAGAAACCTGAAGGCCAGAAACAGTACAATGTGACACTTTACCTGAGAAGCGACTAAGTTTATCCCAAACAACGGATGAAGGCGTAAAACGATTAAAAGACTCGACAAAACGAGCCCAAGATGCCTTCTTGCTATCCTGAATAATGCGACGAGCCCTGGCGCGCGATTGTTTAAAAGTCACCAAATTATCAAGTGTAGGGTGTCGCCGAAACACCGTAAGTGCAGTCCTACGGGCACGAACGGCGTCCCGACAATCCTCGTTCCACCACGGAAAAGGTGGCCGCCGAGGTTGGAAGCATGAACGGGGTATTGCGCGTTCGGCGGCAGAGAAAATAATAGACGTAAGGTGCTGCACTAGTTGGTTAACGTCGGAGAAGGACTGGTCGTCAAAATGCACGAGGCTGGAATACAAGCTCCAGTCGGTAGGTACTCTGGAATGCTGTACGTGGTGCGACAGAAGAGAAACGATGCAGGGGTAATGGTCGCTGGAGTAGGTGTCAGCGACGACGTTCCACTGAAGACGACGTGCAAGCTGGAGTGAGCAAATGGCAAGGTCCAGGTGAGAGAATGTACCAGAAGAATCTGAAATAAAAGTAGGTGCACCTGTATTGAGGATGGAAAGATTGAACTGATAAAAAATGTCGGAAAGAAGAGTTCCTCTCGCACAAGCCCTTGGCGAACCCCACAGTGGGTGATGGGCATTAAAATCTCCCAACAGAAGAAATGGTGTTGGGAGAGCGGACAGGAGAGCTCGAATGTCCGCGGGAGCGAGAGGAGACGATGGAGGTGAATACACAGAGCAAACAGAAAACAAAAAGCCGGGTAAGTGAAGACGAACAGCAACAGCTTGCAAGACGGATGTAAGTGTGACGGGTTTAAAATGAACGTTGTTACACACTAACAACATGACACCTCCATGAGCAGGAGTACCCTCCTCCGGGTCAAGGTCGTAGCGAACCGGAGTATATCCTCGGAGATCAAAAGGATCGTGAGGGCGAAGCTTAGTCTCCTGCAAACACACGACCATAGGCGAATGGGAACGCAATAAAAGTTGCAGTTCCGCCCTATGCGATCGTACACCACGTACATTCCAGGTCAGGATAGCCATTAAGAAAAAAGGGATAAACTGTCTACTTAGAAGGGCGGCTTAAAATTACCTTTTGTTTAACCTTGGGGCTCGGGCTTTTGGTATGGAGTTGGTCAGACTCCATAGCTTCCTCGGAGGGAGGGCCCACGCGCTCAGTGCCAGAAACCGATTCAAGCGCCGTGAATCGGTTCTGGGTGGCGATGGGTGAGGGGTGCCGCTGTGCGCGGCTTGTCCCAGGACCTTCCTGGGACAGCGACCTCCGAGGAGGAGAAGGTGAACTTTATTTACCGCGCGCACGCGGAGGGTCTTTCAAAAAATCTTCCCTACGAAGTTTCTGCTTGGGCTTCTTTTCAGCAGCCTGCGACTTCATCGATTTTGGACCAGGTTTATAGGGCTTGGTAACAGTAGCTTTAATGGACGGCCGGATGGTAGTGGCGGTTAATCCTGTCATGGTCCAAGTCTGAGTTTCGGCATCTACTCGGGGTACTGGCGAGGCAACAACAGAACTAAATGTGCCAGATCGCAGGAGTGAAGGTTGGCGCGCATGGTAACGCCTCCGGGCTTCAGCGAAGGAGAGTTTTCCTTTACCCGGATCTCCTGGATCGCCTTCTCGTCCAAGTACCGCGGACAGTCGGCGAACGAAGCAGAATGAGACCCTTTACAATTAACGCAGACGGGGGCTGTTGAACAGGTACCTTCGTGTGAGGGCTGGCTACATGTTGCACAGATGTTAACGGCACTCTTACATGAGATTTGCGTATGCCCAAAACGATGGCATTTAAAACAACGCAGAGGTCTAGGAATATAAGGCTCAAAGAAATCCGTTCGTACCCTGCGGAAATGCTCGTGGGGAGATCGACGCCATCAAATGTAATAAACAGGGTACCAGTGGGTACCAATACGCCGTCGCGTTTGGCCTGCACTCGATGGACCGCTGTCACCTTCTGGTCTGCAAGATATTCTACCAGGTCCTCGTCCGATATACCATCGAGGCTATGGGTGGTAATGACGCCTCGACAGGAGTTCAATGTGCGGTGCTTCTCCACACGGATGGGATAGCCGTGGAGAAGTGATGATGATGATGATATGCGGTTTAAGGGCGCTAAACTGCTACGGTCATCAGCGCCCTTACAATGTATAAAAGATAAGGTCAAAATATAAAACAGGTAAAAAACCGCATAGTTAAAAACGGGACACAAACCCGCGATGTTCAAAAAGCTAAAACTAACAACAGAACAAAAACAAAATAACAATAACAACAATAACAATAACAATAACAACAAGAACAAGAACAACAAGATAACAATAACAACAATATAAAGTTCTGAAAAATCAACACACTAAAAGCAAGGGCAATAAAAGATTAAAACGTGTCAGGAACCGTAGAATGCGAGGGACATGAGCGCCATATGTCCACTGGGGATAAGAGTTCCCATAAAAACAGACAGAATAAAAGTACTAAGCCAACAGACGCCCAACGCATTAAATGCGCATATTAAAATCACTGTCATGAATAAAACGTAAAACACATTCTACAGCACGCGTGTCGTCTGCCAAAACGTTGGCTAGGCCAACAGGCAGACCCACACGAGCACGCAATGCAGCTAAAACCTGACACTCTGTTAAAATGTGACGCACCGTTAAGGGCACGACACACTGCCCACAGAGTGGTGCGGGGTCACCACTGAGCAAATACCTATGACTAAAAGCACAATGTCCAATCCGTAGACGAGCTAAAATTACCTCTTCCCGACGACAAGAACGAGAAGAGGTACCCCAGATCAACGGGAAAGGCTTAACTTCCCGCAATTTGTTCCCCCGGAGGGCCGTCCACTCATCGCGCCAGCGCGAGAGGATGCGGCGACGTAAAATAATACACGAATCAGACGAGGGAACAACAGAAGTAAAAAATCTGGGTAATAAAATCGCCGATTTCGCAGCGGCGTCGGCAGACTCATTACCTGAGATGCCCACATGACCTGGAATCCACATGAAGGACACGCTGATGCCAGAGACACCAAGCGAGTGGAGCAGGTCATGTATGCGCTGTACGAGTGGGTGGTAATGGTACAGCGCATGAATAGCCTGAAGGGCACTCAGAGAGTCCGTACAAATAAAACAGTTCTGTAAGTCGAGCCGCTGAATGTATAAAACAGATTGATAAATGCTAAAAAGTTCGGCGGTAAAAATTGAACATTGTCGAGGTAAACGAAAAGTAAAACTCTGAACACCAAAAACAAAGGCACATCCTACTCCAACATCAGTCTTAGACCCATCAGTATATATAAAATGACAGTCCCCGAACTGCGCTTGTAGTTCTAAAAAGGCGGATCTAAGAACAGAAGCAGGGGTCGCATTTTTCGGCATCGACGTTAGCCCAAGGTGGATGTGGGCCTCAGCGCGCGACCATGGAGGAAAGCGCGTTTCCCCTCGGGTAAGGGCCGGCGCTGGCGTAACGTCCAAATGCCGAAGTAGCAGTCGAAATCGAACCCCTGGAGGGAGCAATGCAGAGGAGCTAACTAAATATTGCCGGTCAAGCGAATCCTCGTAAAATACATCGAAGGACGGGTGGTTAGGCAAGCTTGAGAGTCGACAAGCATAGCTGCACAAAAGCATCTCACGCCGGAAGGACAGCGGAGGCTCTGCAGCTTCTGCGTACAGACTGGGTACAGGGCTAGTTGGAAAGGCCCCTGTAGCGACTCTTATGCCACGATGGTGAATTGCATTCAATCGACGTAACACAGATGGACGTGCCGACGAATACACAATACACCCGTAATCAAGCTTGGATCGGACCAAAGAGCGATAAAGACGAAGAAGGACGGTCCGATCAGCTCCCCAGGATGTGCCACTTAAAACACGTAAAATATTAAGAGAACGGTCACACTTTGCCTTTAAAAAGGAAACGTGCGAGGTCCAACACAACTTCCTATCAAAAATCAACCCCAAAAATTTCGCCTCGTCTGCAAACGGAAGTATCCCTGGCCCAAGATGGAGAGAGGGCGGAGGGAAATACTTCCGGCGCCAGAAGTTGATGCAGACGGATTTCTCGGCGGAGAAATTAAAGCCGTTGGCGTTACTCCAGGCGTAGAGACGGTCGATACAGCTCTGGAGACGGCGTTCGAGTAGACAGGTCCGCCGTGAACTGCAATAAATAGCGAAATCGTCAACAAAAAGGGACGAGGAAATGCCAGGTGGAATACAATCAACAATGGGGTTGATAGCAATCGCAAAAAGTGTGACACTGAGTACAGAGCCCTGCGGTACTCCGTTCTCTTGAATAAAACGACGAGATAAAACCGAGCCCACACGTACACGAAAGACGCGGTCCGTCATAAACTCCCGAAGAAATATGGGAAGACGACCGCGGATATTCCAATCGTGAAGTGTACGTAAAATGCCGCCCCTCCAACAAGTGTCATAAGCTTTCTCCAGGTCAAAAAATACAGCCACGGTTTGACACTTTCTCAGAAATCCATTCATAATATGCGTCGACAAGGACACCAGATGGTCGACGGTAGAGCGATAGCGACGAAACC
Source organism: Deroplatys truncata (assembly GCA_030765065.1). Lineage (NCBI taxonomy): Eukaryota > Metazoa > Arthropoda > Insecta > Mantodea > Mantidae > Deroplatys > Deroplatys truncata. The sequence goes on from CM060984.1 coordinate 4,413,261, forward strand.
CGCACTGAGCGTTCGCTAGAAGTTTCTGAGACTCAAGCCACCATGTCAACCGCCCGTTGATCATGCGCTCCATCACCTTACAAATGCAACTGGTGAGGGAGATAGGGCGGTAGCTGGAAGGTAGTTGGCGATCCTTCCCAGGCTTAAGTATAGGGACAATGGTGGCTTCGCGCCAAACGGAAGGAAAAATGCCGTCTTGCCAAATACGGTTATAGACCTGTAAGAGAAAGAGTTTACTGTCGGCTGAAAGGTTCTTTAACATCAGGACATGAATGCCGTCCGGCCCAGGAGCGGAGTGCCGAGAGCAATGAAGAGCGTGCTCCAGCTCCCTCATTGTGAATAGTTCGTTATAGCATTCATCATTAACAGACCGAAAAGTATATGATGCGGAATCCTGCCGGTCTTTAATAGAGCGAAAGCCGGCGGAATAATGGTCTGAACTGGAAACCGCCTCAAAGGCAGAACCCAGAGTGTTAGCGATGGCAGCCGGATCCACTATGGTGGCATTAGAAACCTGAAGGCCAGAAACAGTACAATGAGACACTTTACCTGAGAAGCGACGAAGTTTATCCCAAACAACGGATGAAGGCGTAAAACGATTAAAAGACTCGACAAAACGAGCCCAAGATGCCTTCTTGCTATCCTGAATAATGCGACGAGCCCTGGCGCGCGATTGTTTAAAAGTCACCAAATTATCAAGTGTAGGGTGGCGCCGAAACACCCTAAGTGCAGTCCTACGGGCACGAACGGCGTCCCGACAATCCTCGTTCCACCACGGAACAGGTGGCCGCCGAGGTTGGGAGGATGAACGGGGTATTGCGCGTTCGGCGGCAGAGAAAATAATAGATGTAAGGTGCTGCACTAGTTGGTGAATGTCGGAGAAGGGCTGGTCGTCAAAATGCACGAGGCTGGAATACAAGCTCCAGTCGGCTTTTGCGAATATCCAGGTAGGTACTCTGGAATGCTGTACGTGGTGCGACAGAAGAGAAACGATGCAGGGGTAATGGTCGCTGGAGTAGGTGTCAGCGACGACGTTCCACTGAAGACGACGTGCAAGCTGGAGTGAGCAAATGGCAAGATCCAGGTGAGAAAATGTACCAGAAGAATCAGAAATAAAAGTAGGTGCACCTGTATTGAGGATGGAAAGATTGAACTGATAAAAAATGTCGGAAAGAAGAGTTCCCCTCGCACAAGCCCTTGGCGAACCCCATAGTGGGTGATGGGCATTAAAATCTCCCAACAGAAGAAATGGTGTTGGGAGAGCGGACAGGAGAGATCGAATGTCCGCGGGAGCGAGGGGAGACGATGGAGGTGTATACACAGAACAAACAGAAAAGAAAAAACCGGGTAACTGCAGTCTAATGGCAACAGCTTGCAAGTCGGACGTAAGTGTGATAGGTTGAAAATGAACGTCATTACGCACCAAAATCATGACACCACCATGAGCAGGAGTACCCTCCTCCGGTTCAAGGTCGTAGCGAACCGGAGTATATCCTCGGAGATCAAAAGGATCGTGAGGGCGAAGCTTAGTCTCCTGCAAACATACGACCATAGGCGAATGGGAACGCAATAAAAGTTGCAGTTCCGCCCTATGCGATCGTACACCACGTACATTCCAGGTCAGGATAGCCATTAAGAATAAGGGGATAAACTGTCTATTTAGAAGGGCGGCTTAAAATTACCTTTTGTTTAACCTTTGGGCTCGGGCTTTTTGTATGGAGTTGGTCAGACTCCATAGCTTCCTCGGAGGGAGGGCCCACGCGCTCAGTGCCAGAAACCGATTCAAGCGCCGTGAATCGGTTCTGGGTGGCGATGGGTGAAGGGTGCCGCTGAGCGCGGCTTGGCCCAGGACCATCCTGGGACAGCGACCTCCGAAGAGGAGAAGGTGAACCTTTGTTACCGCGCGCACGCGGAGGGTCTTTTAAAAAATCTTCCCTACGTAGTTTCTGCTTGGGCTTCTTTTCAGCGGCTTGCGACTTCATTGACTTTGGACCAGGTTTATAAGGCTTGGTAACAGTAGCTTTAATAGACGGCCGGATGGTAGTGGCGGTTAATCCAGTCAAGGTCCAGGTCTGAGTTTCGGCATCTACTCGTGGTACTGGCGAGGCAACAACAGAACTAAATGTACCAGATCGCAGGAGTGAAGGTTGGCGCGCATGGAAACGCCTCCGGGCTTCGGCGAAGGAGAGTTTTTCCTTTACCCGGATCTCCTGGATCGCCTTCTCGTCCAAGTACCGCGGACAGTCGCCAAACGAAGCAGAATGAGACCCTTTACAATTAACGCAGACGGGGGCTGTTGAACAGGTACCTTCGTGTGAGGGCTGGCTACATGTTGCACAGATGTTAACGGCACTCTTACATGAGACTTGCGTATGCCCAAAACGTTGGCATTTAAAACAACGCAGAGGTCTAGGAATATAAGGCCTCACAGAAATCCGTTCGTACCCTGCGGAAATGCTCGTGGGCAGATCGACGCCATCAAATGTAATAAACAGGGTACGAGTGGGTACCAATACGCCGTCGCGTTTGGCCTGCACTCGATGGACCGCTGTCACCTTCTGGTCTGCAAGATATTCTACCAGGTCCTCGTCCGATATACCATCGAGGCTATGGGTGGTAATAACGCCTCGACAGGAATTCAATGTGCGGTGCTTCTCCACACGGATGGGATAGCCGTGGAGAAGCGTAGCGCGCAACAAGGTCTTACTTTGCTGATCGGATTTCGTTTGGGCTAATAAGGAACCATTCCGTAGACGAGTGCAGGACTGAACCGCACCAGCAATTGCATCAATGCCCTTTTGAATAATGAAAGGGTTCACCTTCTCAAAGCTTTGTCCTTCTTCGGTTCGTGAAATGACCAAGTAACAACCGGTTGTCTGTGGTGTCACTTCTGTTACATAAACTTTTCGGCGCTTGTTAGTAGTAATGGAGGAAGGGTGCTCCATAGCGAAATAAATCCTCCACCATTGCAACCGTCTCCGACCTCGGGCTCTGACTTCTCGGGCGTTACCCCGGCTTGGGTGAGTGGCCTATCTATACCAGACTCACCCCAGGGTCACACCTCCCAGAACATAGACAGAGGGACCCAATCGCCGTCAGAAGTCAGCAGCTCATGCAATGGCCCCCCCGCGGGACTGCAGTTGAACAGCGGATACGAACACAAACCCTACATGACGACCCCGGGTGGTGGGGATGACGCCATTACCCACTCACCCAGCTGCGCACGCGGTGCGCGGGTATCCGTCAGGCTGTGTCCACGGAGGATTTAAATAAAAAGATAAAATAAACTAAAACTGTGTGGGCGTTTCGCACGCAAGGTAGGCCGGCGGGGAAGAAAAAGAGATATGCGAATGTCGTGGTACGAAATGGCCGGAAAGTGATTAGGGAAGAAAGAAACGATGGTGAGGTGCGGTATGTATGGAATGCAAAGAACGCACGAGAGCCTACCTTGGGTCCACCGGTCACTTGAAGAACCCACCTCGACCGGATGGGGGTGAGGGGATGAAGGTGGCGATGATTGGCTCGGGAACCCCCGGGTGCGCCAAAAACCCGTACTCACAGAAGGTGAGCCCCTGAGGGGGCCGTGGAGAAGCGTAGCGCGCAACAAGGTCTTACTTTGCTGATCGGATTTCGTTTGGGCTAATAAGGAACCATTCCGTAGACGAGTGCAGGACTGAACCGCAACAGCAATAGCATCAATGCCCTTTTGAATGATGAAAGGGTTCACCTTCTCAAAACTTTGTCCTTCTTCGGTTCGTGAAATGACCAAGTAACAACCAGTTGTCGGTGGTGTCACTTCTGTTACGTAAACTTTTCGGCGCTTGTTAGTATTAAAGGAGGAAGGGTGCTCCATAGTGAAATAAATCCTCCACCATTGCAACCGTCTCCGACCTCGGGCTCTGACTTCTCGGGCGTTACCCCGGCTTGGGTGAGTGGCTTATCTATACCAGTCTCACCCCAGGGTCACACCACCAGAACATAGACAGAGGGACCCAATCGCCGTCAGAAGTCAGCAGCTCATGCAATTGCCCCCCCGCGGGACTGCAGTTGAACAGCGGATACGAACACATACCCTACATGACGACCCCGGGTGGTGGGGATGACGCCATTACCCACTCACCCAGCTGCGCACCTGGTGCGCGGGTGTCCGTCAGGCTGTGTCCACGGAGGATTAAAATAAAGATAAAAGAAACTAAAACTGTGTGGGCGTTTCGGATGCAAGGTAGGCCGGCGAGGAAGAAAAAGAGATGCGTAAATGAATGGACGTGGTGCGAAATGTGCAGAAGTAAAAGCGAAGAAAGAAACGATGGCGAGGGGCGATATGAAATGCACAGAACGCACGAGAGCCTACCTTGATTCCCCCGGTCACGAGAACGAACCCACCTCGACCGGACGGGGGTGGAAGGATGATGATGGCCATGATTGGTTCGGGTACCCCGGGTGCGCCTAACCCGTACTCACAAAAGGTGAGCCCCTGGGGGGGCTTCGCGCCAAACGGAAGGAAAAATGCCGTCTTGCCAAATACGGTTATAGACCTGTAAGAGAAAGAGATTACTGTCGGCTGAAAGGTGCTTTAACATCAGAACATGAATGCCGTCCGGCCCAGGAACGGAGTGCCGAGAGCAATGAAGAGCGTGCTCCAGCTCCCTCATTGTGAATAGTTCGTTATAGCACTCATTATTAGCAGACCGAAAAGTATATGATGCGGAATCCAGCCGGTCTTTAATAGAGCGAAAGCCGGTGGAATAATGGTCCGAACTGGAAACCGCCTCAAAGGCAGCACCCAGAGTGTTAGCGATGACAGCCGGATCCACTATAGTGGCATTGGAAACCTGAAGGCCAGAAACAGTACAATGCGACACTTTACCTGAGAGTTGAGGAAGTTTATCCCAAACAACAGATTAAGGCGTAAAGCGGTTAAAAGACTCGACAAAACGGGCCCACGACGCCTTCTTGCTATCCTGAATAATGCGACGAGCCCTGGCGCGCGATTGTTTAAAAGTTACCAAATTATCAAGTGTAGGGGGTCGCCGAAACACCCTAAGTGCAGTCCTCCATGCACGAACGGCGTCCCGACAATCCTCGTTCCACCACGGAACAGGTGGCCGCCGAGGTTGAGAGGATGAACGGGGAATTGCGCGTTCGGCGGCAGAGAAAATCGTAGACGTAAGGTGCTGCACTAGTTGGTTAATGTCGGCAAAGGGCTGATCGTAAAAATGCACGAGGCTGGAATACAAGCTCCAGTCGGCTTTTGCGAATATCCAGGTAGGTACTCTGGAATGCTGTACGTGGTGCGACAGAAGAGAAACGATGCAGGGGTAATGGTCGCTGGAGTAGGTGTCAGCGACGACGTTCCACTGAAGACGATGAGCAAGCTGGAGTGAGCAAATGGCAAGGTCCAGGTGAGAGAATGTACCAGAAGAATCAGAAATAAAAGTAGGTGCACCTGTGTTGAGGATGGAAAGATTGAACTGATAAAAAATGTCGGAAAGAAGAGTTCCTCTCGCACAAGCCCTTGGCGAACCCCACAGTGGGTGATGGGCATTAAAATCTCCCAACAGAAGAAATGGTGTTGGGAGAGCGGACAGGAGAGCTCGAATGTCCGCGGGAGGGAGAGGAGACGATGGAGGTGAATACACAGAGCAAACAGAAAACAAAAAACCGGGTAACTGCAGTCTAATGGCAACGGCTTGCAAGTCGGACGTAACAGCGAGAGTTTGAAAATAAATGTCGTTACGCACTAACAGCATGACACCTGCATGAGCAGGAGCACCCTCCTCCAGTTCAAGATCGTAGCGAACCGGAGTGTACCCTCGGAGATCGAAAGGGTCGTGAGGTCGAAGCTTGGTCTCCTGCAAACACACGAACAAAAGGTGAAGGGGAACGCAATAAAAGTTGCAGTTCCGCCCTATGCGATCTTACACCACCTAAATTCCAGGTCAGGATAGCCATGAATAAAAGGGATAAACTGTCTATTTAGAAGGGTGGCTTAAAATTACCTTTTGTTTAACCTTTAGGCTCGGGCTTTTTGTATGGAGTTGGTCAGACTCCATAGCTTCCTCGGAGGGAGGGCCCACGCGCTCAGTGCCAGAAACCGATTCAAGCCCCGTGAAACGGTTCTGGGTGGCAATGGGTGAGGGGTGCCGCTGAGCGCGGCTTGTCCGAGGAACTTCCTGGGACAGCGACCTCCGAGGAGGAGAAGGTGAACTTTTCTTACCGCGCGCACGCGGAGGGTCTTTCAGAGAATCTTCCCTACGAAGTTTCTGCTTGGGTTTCTTTTCAGCGGCTTGCGACTTCATTGACTTTGGACCAGGTTTATAGGGCTTGGTAACAATAGCTTTAATGGACGGCCGGATTGTAGTGGCGGATAATGCAGTCATGTTCTTGGTCTGAGTTTCGGCATCTACTCGTGGTACTGGCGAGGCAACAACAGAACTAAATGTGCCAGATCGGAGGAGGGATGGTTGGCGCGCATGATAACGCCTCCGGGCTTCAGCGGAGAGTTTTTCCTTTACCCGAATCTCCTGCATCGCCTTCTCGTCCAAGTACCGCGGACAGACGGCAAACGACGCAGAATGAGACCCTTTGCAGTTAACTCAGACGGGGGCTGTGAACAGGCACCCTCGTGTGACGGCTGGCTACAGGAGGCACAGATGGTAACGGCACTCTTACATGAGACTTGCGTATGCCCAAAACGTTGGCATTTGAAACAACGCAAAGGTCTACGGATATAGGGCCTCACCGCAATGCGTTCGTACCCTGCTGAAATGCTCGTTGGCAGATCGACGCCATCAAATGTAATAAACAGGGTACGAGTGGGTACCAATACTCCGTCGCGTTTGCCTGCACTCGATGCACTGCTGTCACCTTTTGGTCTGAAAGATAGTCTACGAGTTCATCGTCCGACATACCATCGAGGCTATGGGTGGTGATGACGCCTCGACAGGAATTCAATGTGCGGTGATTCTCCACACGGAGGGATAGCCGTGGAGAAGCGTAGCGCGCAACAAGGTCTTACTTTTCTCATCGGACTTCGTTTGTGCTAATAAGGAACCGTTCCGTAGACGAGTGCAGGACTGAACCGCACCAGCAATAGCATCAATGCCCTTTTGAATGATGAAAGGGTTCACCTTCTCAAAATTTTGGCCTTCTTCGGTTCGTGAAATGACCAAGTAACAACCAGTTGTCGGTGGTGTCACTTCTGTTACATAAACGTTTCGGCGCTTGTTGGTATTAATGGAGAAAGGGTGCTCCATAGCGAAATAAATTCTTTACCATTGCAACCGTCTCCGACCTCGGGCTCTGACTTCCCGGGCGTTACCCCGGCTTGGGTGAGTGGCCTATCTATACCAGACTCACCCCAGGGTCACACCTCCCAGAACATAGACAGAGGGACCCAATCGCCGTCAGAAGCCAGCAGCTCATGCAATGGCCCCCCGCGGGACTGCAATTGAACAGCGGATAAGAACACATACCCTACATGACGACCCTGGGTGGTGGGGATGACGCCTTTAACCACTCACCCAGCTGCGCACCCAGTGCGCGGGTATCCGTCAGGCTGTGTCCACGGAGGATTTAAATAAAAAGATAAAAGAAACTAAAACTGAGTGGGCGTTTCGCACGTAAGGTAGGACGGCGAAGAAGTAAAAGAGAGGCGTAAATGAATGAACGTGGGGCGAAATGTGCAGAAATAGAAGAGAAGAAAGAAACGATGGTGAGGTGCGGTATAAATGTAATGCAAAGAACGCACGAGAGCCTACCTTGTGTTCCCCGGTCACGACAAGAACCCACCTCGACCGGATGGGGATGAATATGGCGATGATTGGCTCGGGAACCCCCGGGTTCGCCTACACCCGTACTCACATAAGGTGAGCCCCTGGGGGGCAAGAGTTTGTTGTCACATAGGAATCATACATGAACACTGTGTGCTGGCATTATAACAGCAGGGAATCTGTCTCACTTCTTTACAAGAGTCTGTTGTCACATAGGAATCATACATGAAGATTCTGTGTGCTGGTATTATAACAACAGGGAATTTGTCTCACTTCTTTACAAGAGTCTGTTGTCACATAGGAATCATACATGAAGATTCTGTGTGCTGGCAAAATAACAGCAGGGAATCTGTCTCACTTCTCTACAAGGTTTTGTTGTCACATAGGAATCGTACATGAAGATTCTGTGTGCTGGTATTATAACAGCAGGGAATCTGTCTCACTTCTTTACAAGATTTTGTTGTCACATAGGAATCATACATGAACACTCTGTGTGCTGGCATTATAACAGCAGGGAATTTGTCTCACTTCTTTACAAGAGTTTGTTGTCACATAGGAATCATACATAAAGATTCTGTGTGCTGGTATTATAACAACAGGGAATTTGTCTCACTTCTTTACAAGAGTCTGTTGTCACATAGGAATCATACATGAACACTCTGTGTGCTGGCAAAATAACAGCAGGGAATCTGTCTAACTTCTCTACAAGAGTTTGTTGTCACATAGGAATCATACATGAAGATTCTGTGTGCTGGTATTATAACAACAGGGAATCTGTCCCACTTCTCTACAAGAGTTTGTTGTCACATAGGAATCATACATTAAGATTCTGTGTGCTGGCATTATAACAACAGGGAATCTGTCCCACTTCTCTACAAGAGTTTGTTGTCACATAGGAATCATACATGAAGATTCTGTGTGCTGGCATTATAACAACAGGGAATATGTCTCACTTCTCTACAAGAGTTTGTTGTTACATGTATAGTATTGTATAGTATTTATTGTGCTAAGAGTTTTACAAATTTGATTGTCTACTGCATTTTGACCCTGGTCACTTATTCAGTAGACAATCACTACAGTTTATTTACATTTTACAATTTCTTGTCACTAAATTATCTTGCTCTTTTTTCCAGTTTTTTTTTCATGTCCCATTTCCACTTTTTACTTTCTCTACTACGTATAGTAAGTAGGGAAAGTATTGCATTCCACCCAAAAATTCGATACCGAGATTTCACTGGAAATACATGTTTTGAGACCCACTGAATCCAAAAAAAGCATTTTTGGAAACATGTCCGTGTGTGTGTCTGTGTGTGTGTGTGTGTGTCTGTGTGTGTGTCTGTGTGTGTGTCTGTGTGTCTGTGAACAGCATAACTCAAAAACGAACAGTCGGATAAACACCACACTTGGTATTTAGGTTCAGTATCTTCCAGAGATGCGACACGAAGGTTTTCAAGAAAATCCCCCCACCCCAGACTACCCTTTACATGGAACATTTTTCGAAAATTTTAATTTTCTCAAAAATGGCTCTAACGATTTTGATGAAAATATCATATGTTTAAGATATTGTCATGACAAATAAAATGTATATCTCGAATTTTCTGGGAATGTCTCCAAAAATATTCTTCATTGTGAACGACTTTTGCATAACTGGTAAACCATAAGAGATAGACAAAATTTTACTACACAAAAAATGTAGATCGCGTTAAAATACACAACTTATGTCATATACGTTTCTTTTGTTGAGTGAACCGTTTTCGAGATATTGCTTGTGATTTTCTTAAATTTTTCAATACTTATACTTTTTCTCAAATTCGTTATTCATTTTTTTTTATGTCCTGGACATGCAAAGAGAATGAAATGCGCCACATAGCAACCAGCGTTAAAATATTTGACTAACGCTTAAAAGCTACCATATTCCCCTTGCATCTACAAGAAAATTACCAATAAGATTGACATCTCGATATCTCGATTAACATGAAGCATATGGAGAATAGGCGTTTGTAAAATTAGATTGTACAAGAGTAGAGAAAGTCATGTGAGTGTAACACATCAGATTTTTTTACTTTCTCTACTACGTATAGTAAGTAGGGGAAGTATTGCATTCCACCCAAAAATTCGATACCGAGATTTCACCGGAAATACATGTTTTGAGACCTCCTGAATCCAAAAAAAGCATTTTTGGAAACATGTCCGTGTGTGTGTCTGTGTGTGTGTGTCTGTGTGTGTGTGTGTCTGTGTGTGTGTGTCTGTGAACAGCATAACTCACAAACGAACAGTCGGATAAACACCAAACTTGGTATTTAGGTTCAGTATCTTCCAGAGATGCGACACGAAGGTTTTCAAGAAAATCCCCCCACCCCAGACTACCCTTTACATGGAACATTTTTCGAAAATTTTAATTTTCTCAAAAATGGCTCTAACGATTTTGATTAAAATATCATATGTTTAAGATAATGTCATGAGAAATAAAATGTATATCTTGAATTTTCTGGGAATGTCTCCAAAAGTATTCTTCATTGTGAACGACTTTTGCATAACTGGTAAACCATAAGAGATAGACAAAATTTTACTACACAAAAAATGTAGATCTCGTTAAAATACACAACTTATGTCATATACATTTCTTTTGTTGAGTGAACCGTTTTCGAGATATTGCTTGTTATTCCCTTAAATTTTCCAATACTTATACTTTTTCTCAAATTCGTTATTCATTTTTTAATGTACTGGACTTGCAAAGAGAAAGGAATGCGCCGCATAGCAACCAGCGTTAAAATATTTGACCATCGCTTAAAAGCTACCATATTCCCCTTGCATCTACAAGAAAATTAGCAATAAGATTGACATCTCGATATCTCGATTAACATAAAGCATATGGAGAATAGGCGTTTGTAAAAATAGATTGTATAAGAGTAGAGAAAGTCATGTGAGTGTAACACATCAGATTTTTTTCACTTTTCATTTATTGATTATTTAACCATCACACATTCACTATAGTTTTCCATTCAGAATAAGATGCACTACCTCTTACTTTTCTCCTTCCACTGTCCAAATCCATTTATTTTTTACTTTACACAAAAACTGTCCAATGCTTCTAGCATCCTTGCACATCATTTCAATTATAAGTGTATTTCTATCCCCCTTCAACCACTTCGTATTAGAAAATTCTTCTCTCTAATTTTCTGTTCCTTGGCACTTAAATACTATGTGTTCAATGTATTCATTACCACCACATATCGGACATTGGTTCTGAGGAATACCCTGTCTTAGCCCTTTTAGCCTCCATGCTCCGGTTCTTAACCATGCAATAGATTCTCTCTCTTCTTTATTTACTATGTCTATATATTTTTCCTTATCCCATGTATTTTTCATTGGCATATAACAAACTAATGAGCTCTTTTCGGCAATCTCACTGAACATGATTTGTATTTCTATATCTTCCAGTCTTTTCCTTGCCTTTTTCCAAAAATGTTTTACGTTATTTTCTCTCCTTCTCCATATATCTCCTAACCCATTTTCTCCAAAATATTTCATAATTTACTTACCCATCCATCATTCATTAAGCTATTCTCTTGGTATTCAATACATTGTCTTAACACATTACTTTTTCCTAGATTTAAACTTCTGAACCAAACTTTCAAAGCTCTTTCCATTATCTTCCCCTTAGTTAGCACCCTGCCCATCTGTAATTGAGCTACCTGTCTTACAATTGACTTTGGTAGCCCTAGTATTTCAGTACAAAAAATCCTGTGCACCACATCTATACATTCCTATCCTCTATCTAATCCCCATATTTCTATACCATACATCATTTTTGCCTCCACAACCATCTCATAAACTTTTTCCAGCAATATAACATTTATATTAGGTACTTTATATTTGCAGCATCTAATTGCTACCATCACCCCTTTACCTTTTGCCAATGCAAACTTCTTTTGTTTCTCCCATTTATTACCTCCATCTATTTTTACTCCTAAATAGATACAGTCACGCACTACCCTGTAATCTTTATTCTCTCCCTTCCACTTTTTCATATTTGCCTAATTTTCCCCCCTTTTTGAAAACTACAATCTGTTTTTTGTTGTTACATAGGAATCATACATGAAGATTGTGTGCGCTGACATTATAACAACAGGGAATCTGTCTCACTTCTCTACAACAGTTTGTTGTCACATAGGAATCATACATGAAGATTCTGTATGCTGGCATTATAACAGCAGGGAATCTCACTTCTCTACAAGATTTTGTTGTCACATAGGAATCATGCATGAAGATTCTGTATGTTGGCATTATAACAGTAGGGAATCTGTCTCACTTCTCTACAAGAGTTTATTGTCATATGGGAATCATACATGAAGATTCTGTGTGCTGGCATTATAACAACAGTGAATCTGTCCCACTTCTCTACAAGAGTTTGTTGTCACATAGGAATCATACATGAAGATTCTGTGTGCTGGCATTATAACAACAGTGAATCTGTCTCACTTCTCTACAAGAGTTTGTTGTCACATAGGAATCATACATGAAGATTCTGTGTGCTGGTATTATAACAGCAGGGAATCTGTCCCACTTCTCTACAAGAGTTTGTTGTCACATAGGAATCATACATGAAGATTCTGTGTGCTGGCATTATAACAGTAGGGAATCTGTCTCACTTCTCTACAAGAGTTTATTGTCATATGGGAATCATACATGAAGATTCTGTGTGCTGGCATTATAACAACAGGGAATCTGTCTCACTTCTCTACAAGAGTTTGTTGTCACATAGGAATCATACATGAAGATTCTGTGTGCTGGCTTTATAACATAAAAGAATCTGTCTCACTTGCCTACAAGAGTTTGTTGGCACATAGGAATCATACATTAAGATTCTGTATGCTGGCATTATAACAGCAGGGAATCTGTCTCACTTCTCTACAAGGGTTTGTTGTCACACAGGAATCATACATGAAGATTCTGTGTGCTGGCATTATAACAGCAGGGAATCTGTCTCACTTCTCTACAAGAGTTTGCTGTCACATTGGAATCATACATGAAGATTCTGTGTGCTGACATTATAACAACAGGGAATCTGTCTCACTTCTCTACAAGAGTTTGTTGTCACATAGGAATCATACATGAAGATTCTGTGTGCTGGTATTATAACAGCAGGGAATCTGTCCCACTTCTCTACAAGAGTTTGTTGTCACATAGGAATCATACATGAAGATTCTGTGTGCTGGCATTATAACAGTAGGGAATCTGTCTCACTTCTCTACAAGAGTTTATTGTCATATGGGAATCATACATGAAGATTCTGTGTGCTGGCATTATAACAACAGGGAATCTGTCTCACTTCTCTACAAGAGTTTGTTGTCACATAGGAATCATACATGAAGATTCTGTGTGCTGGCTTTATAACATAAAAGAATCTGTCTCACTTGCCTACAAGAGTTTGTTGGCACATAGGAATCATACATTAAGATTCTGTATGCTGGCATTATAACAGCAGGGAATCTGTCTCACTTCTCTACAAGGGTTTGTTGTCACACAGGAATCATACATGAAGATTCTGTGTGCTGGCATTATAACAGCAGGGAATCTGTCTCACTTCTCTACAAGAGTTTGCTGTCACATTGGAATCATACATGAAGATTCTGTGTGCTGACATTATAACAACAGGGAATCTGTCTCACTTCTCTACAAGAGTTTGTTGTCACATAGGAATCATACATGAAGAATCTGTGTGCTGACATTATAACAGCAGGGAATCTGTCTCACTTCTCTACAAGAGTTTGTTGTCACATAGGAATCATACATGAAGATTCTGTGTGCTCACATTATAACAACAGGGAATGTATCTCACTTCTCTACAAGAGTTTGTTGTCACATAGGAATCATACATGAAGATTCTGTGTGCTGGCATTATAACAGCAGGGAATCTGTCTCAGTTATCTACAAGAGTTTGTTGTCGCATAGGAATCATACATGAAGATTATGTGTGCTGACATTATAACAACAGGGAATCTGTCTCACTTATCTACAAGAGTTTGTTGTCACATAGGAATCATACATCAAGATTCTGTGTGCTGGCATTATAACAACAGGGAATCTGTCTCACTTATCTACAAGAGTTTGTTGTCACATAGAAATCATACATGAATCATACATGTGCTGGTGTTATAACAACACTAACACGTTATAACACTTTGTCTCACAATATATTAACCTTTGTACTCCATGGACTTTGTGACAGCTGATTAGCTGGTACACAGAGAAGAGGGATAATGGAGGGGAAACAGATGCAGTAGGAAGCAGTATGGTGTATGGCAAGCAGTTGCCCATAATACAGCTGCGTGTCAAAAGGAAATCTCTGCATGTAAAAAAAACCTTTAAGGAAAAGCTTGCAGGTAATATTCAATCCTGAATATATAACTTACATTTATATGTATGTGTGAGCCAGAAATCAAACTTTACAATTCGTGAAAGAGTAGAATCAGATAACTAAAGAATTAATGCCATAGCCAGGATTTGAACTAATGATGGATCTTCCTGGTTTCCCTTTAAGCAACTGAACTACCATAGCAGTACAACATTAAATTCCCCAAGTGACTTGCATTTTCCCTGGTTAACCACAAGGAGGTCTCAGATGACAAACTTACAATGTCATAACTATTTTAAGTGCTGAGCTTCTAGTTTTAACCAATTATTAGGTTAGTCAATACCAGCATGATGCCATGGTAACTCAGTTGGTTAGGACAACCAGAAGATCCGTGGTTCAAATCCCAGCCTTGAGATTGGATTTCTTCAGTTGTGTGATTCTATCTTTCCAACCTTTTGCTACACATGGCTTGTGTAGAAGAACAATTAAACGGTATGTATGTATCATCTTTTGATCAAAAAATATGAATATTGCATTTATAATAATGAGCTGCGTGACAAAGGTAAACTTTTTTATGGTAAATTTTGTTGCCTGCATTTCAATGAGATAAATACTTAGAAGTAGTACCATGTTTTACTTTCTCTATTACTTACCCATGTTTACCAAGATTTAACTGTAAATACCTTTTTTCGAGGCTTCATGAATCCCTCATCCCAAAAAAAGCACTTATAGAAAAAGGCCCCAACATGTGCATGCGTTACTCAAAAAAGAAATCTTGGATGTACACAAACTGGTATTTATGTTCACGATCTTTGAATGATGCAACACAAACATTTTCAAGAAAATTTTCCTACCCCAAACTGTGCTTTATATTGAAAACTTTTCTCAAATTTTGATTAAAATGCCTTATGTTTAAGATATTTGGATAACAAATAAAATGTATGCATTGAATTTTCTAGGAACAGCCTGTGAAATCATCTTCATTGTGAATGACTTTTGTATAACTGGTAAACGGTAAGAGATAGACAAAATGTTACTACACAGAAAATTGCAATCACATCATTTATGTTGTATACAACTTTTTGTTATATTAACCATTTCCAAGATGTTCTTCATCAATTTACAAATACTTCTACTTTTTTGAAGTGGAAAGTCTCTAATCATGTTTACTGTGGCCATGCAAGAGGCTTGGAATTTCAAAGCCATCACATGGCGACACACATTTTAAAAATCTGACTATCGCTTTAACCTACTTACTGTACCTAAAAGGAAAGGTAATGAAGATCTATCTCAATTATTGAGGAGGAGATGAAAGAAGAAGAAGAGTGAGTGTGAATGCAACGAGGGAATAGAAGTCCTGTGTTTGACGCTCTTGTAATTGAGAGGAGGGCTGCACTAAAGAGTAACTGGACAGTCACAGTATGCTGCTGTCAAAAAGAAAACATGGATGCACTAGTAGAAAAATGACAAAAGTGGTGCCTTTGACAAAATATAGAGCAACTTCCAAAAAGAGAGAGATACTCACTGTAATAAAGTTTGTTGACACAAACAAATTCACAACCAATGAGGAAAGTAGCGAAGTCTGAATTACCACACAGCATCTCCACATGGGTGGTCTTCCAGAGCCCTATACAATCCGTGTCCTCAGAAAAAGCATTCAAAACACACTAGAGGTCTGCATGGGACTCATTTTGTTTTAAATAAAATTAATTTCCATTTATTATGAGCTCACAAAGCAAAACCTTCCCATTAATTCTTTACACTCGCATTCTAATAGATGCATTTGTGAACCATGCTTTGCTGTCTAATACTGCAGCAAAAAACAGTGAAACGTTCCACAAATTTAGACAGCACTGTCATCTTTGTTCATAAAGTGATACTACAACTCTAGATAATTATAAAAAATTTGATGTGATACATTCACATGACTTTCTCTACCCTCTATCATTATTAGTGGGTATACAAACTAGTCTTACAAACCTTATTTTACTATTTCATTTTAATCCAAATAAGCTTTTACAGAAATAGCTACATTACACATTTCGTTATAGAGAAGAGCGATAGTCAAATGTTTAACAACTGGACGCTATATGCTGGCCTTCCATGACATCGCGAGAAACAAGTGAATGTTGACAAGACTTGAAAAGAATGGCCGAGTATTCAACAATATGGAACCATTAATAATGGATACCCTGGAAATGGCTTATGCCCAAAAAAGTTTATTTGAAATAAATTGTGTTTTAAAGAGATTTACATTTTCGTTTAACAATTACTACTTATACAAGATTGTACAAGATTGCATCCGAATGAAGAGAACTTCACAGGCCACTCACACAAAATTCAAGATATACATTTTATTTGTCATGTAAATATCTTTAATAGAAGGTATTTTAATAAAAATCTCAAGACTCATTTTTTAGAAATTCAACAATTTCAAAAAAGCTTCCATGCAAACAATAGAGGTAAAGGGATTTTCTCAAAAATCTTCATGTTGTATCTTTGGAAGGTTCTGAATTTAAATACCAAATTTAGTAATATATAGAAGTGGCTGCAAACATATAATTTCACTAAAAATCTTTCACTTCACTTTAAACTTTTCACTATGCCTTCCAATTTAAAACTAACGAACCAAGTTTAGTGTTCACCTGACTTCACATTTTTTAGTTATACTGTTCATAGATGCACACACCTTTTTCTAAAAATCATTTTTACTTTCTCTATTACGTATGGTAAGTAGGGGAAGTATTGTATTACACCCAAAAATTTTATACCAAGATTTCACCGGAAATACATGTTTTGAGACCCCCTGAATCCAAAAAAAAGCATTTTTGGAAACTGTGTGTGTGTGTGTGTGCGTGCGTGCGTGCGTGCGTGCGTGTGTGTGTGAGAACAGCATAACTCAGAAACGAACAGTCGAATATACACCAAACTTGGTATTTACGTTAAGTATCTTCCAGAGATGCGACACAAGGGTTTTCAAGAAAATCCCCCACCCCAGATTACCCTTTACATGGAACATTTTTCGAAATGTTTATTTTCTCAAAAATGGCTCTAATGATTTGGATTAAAATATAATATGTTTAAGATATTTTCATGACAAATGATATGTATATCTTGAATTTTCTGGGAATGTCTCCAAAAGTATTCTTCATTGTGAACGACTTTTGCATAACTGGTAAACCATAAGAGATAGACAAAATTTCAGTACAAAGAAATGTAGATCGCGTTAAAATACACAATTTTTGTCATATACATTTTTTTTGTTGGGTGAACCATTTTCGAGATATCACTTGTTATTTCCTTAAATTTTCCAATACTTGCACTTTTTCTCAAATTCGTTATTCATTTTTTTTTGTCCTAGTAATGCAAAGAGAATGGAATACTCCACATAGCAACCAGCTCTTAAAATATTTGACTATCGCTTAAAACCTAGCAATTCCACTTGCATCTACAAGAAAATTAGCAATAAGATTAACATCTCAATTAACATGAAGCATATGGAAAATAAGCGTTTGTAAAAATAGTTTGTACAAGAGTAGAGAAAGTCATGTTAGTGTAACACACCAGATTTTTTTATATTCAGGGGGCCTCAAAACATGTATTTCTACTGAAATATCAGTATCAAATATTTGGGTAGAGTGCAATACTTTCTCAATTTACTAGGTACATGGTAGGGAAAGTAAAACTTGCGCCTATACTTTTTCAATTATTGTCGTATCTAATTTCTAAAACACTTAGCACAATAAATACTATACTATGTCCTTAAACTGATGTTCCTTACTAGACAATTAGATAAGGCTAGCTTACGATACACCAGGAAATGTTAATGATTCTGTTGGGAAATTGTTTGTTAAAAAGTAAACAATGCCTGCTATATAACCAGTAAAATACAGGTTAAGCAACTTTGAGACTGAATACAGTAAAAGTAAGCCATGATGTTGTTGTGGTGGTGTTTTCCAAGCAAACACTGCCTGGGAACCAGCATTACTGACCTGACATGAATACGATGGTCTCACATTCCCTCTGCAGCCAGTGTGAAGGATGTGGCGTTCCAGATCATACTTCCTGGTGAACTTCTTGGCACACGCAGCACACTCAAATGGTTTATCTGCAACAACCATTCAAACAAGCATAGTTGTTGGCCAATAGCCTGCTACAGAGTATCGTAACACAAACTGATTAGAAATATTGCATCACCAATGCAGTCTAAAACACTTACAAATCAAAAACATAATCACACATAATAAAAGAATGTTTCTTAAATTAACTTTAAATAACTCTCTTGCTTTAATTTAATACTACACAGCCTTCATCTAGATGCAAGGACATATTGTTGGGAAATTGTTTGCCCAGCACTACGTTCCATTTCCTCTAATCAGTTAACACAAACTCTAAGCTGTAGAGCAGTTGATATGTTGTGATGATGATGATGATGATGATGATGATGATGATGATATGCGGTTTAAGGGCGCTAAACTACTAAGGTCATCAGCGCCCTTACAATGTATAAAATATAAAGTCAAAAGGATAAAATAACCGCATAATTAAAAAAAAACGGGACACAAACCCGCGATGTCAAAAAAGTTAAAAATAACAATAATATAACAATAACAATAAAAACAATAACAATAATAACAATAACAAGAATAACAATAAATATATCTAAAAAATCAACACACTAAAATCATGGTCACTAAAAGAATAAAACGTGTCAAGAACTGTAGAATGCAAGGAACATGAGCGCCTTATGTCCGGGGAGAAGGGCCCCATTAAAACTAACAATATAAAATCAAACAGCTAAAAGGCGCTCAGCGCATCAAATGCGATGGCTAAAACCAATGTCAGTGATAAAACGTAAAAGACATTCTACAGCATGCGCGTCGTCTGCCAACACGTTGGCTAGGCCAACAGGCAGACCCACGCGAACGCGCAGTCGAGCTAAAACTTGACACTCGGTTAAAATGTGACGGACCGTTAAGGGCACGTCACACTGACCACACAGAGGTGCGGGATCACCACTTAACAGGTATCTATGACTAAAAAGGCAATGTCCGATACGAAGGCGTGTTAAAAGTACCTCTTCCCGACGAGAAGCACGGGAAGAGGTAGCCCAGACTAGCGGAAGAGGTTTAACCTCCCGCAACTTGTTCCCCCGGAGGGCCGTCCACTCATCGCGCCAGCGCGAGAGGATGCGGCGACGTAAAATAACACACGAATCTGACGAGGGAACAACAGAAGTAAAAAATCTGGGTAATAAAATCGCCGATTTCGCAGCGGCGTCGGCCGACTCATTCCCTGAGATACCCACATGACCTGGAATCCACATAAAAGAGACGCTGATGCCAGAGGCACCTAGCGAATGGAGCAGGTCATGAATGCGCTGTACGAGGGGGTGGTAAGACTACAGCGCGTTAATACTCTGAAGGGCACTCAGAGAGTCCGAAGAAACAACACAACGCCGTAAGACATGCCGCTGAATGTATAAAACACATTGATAGATACTAAAAAGTTCGGCGGTATAAATCGAACATTGCCCGGGTAAACGAAAAGTAAAACTATGCGCACCTAAAACAAAGGCACATCCTACTCCAACATCAGTCTTAGACCCATCAGTATAAATAAAATGACAGTCTCCGAATGTTGCCTGAAGTTCTAAAAATGCGGATCTAAGGACTGAAGCAGGGGTCTCATTCTTCGGCATCGACGTTAGCCCAAGGTGGATGTGGGCCTCAGCGCGCGACCATGGAGGAAAGCGCGTTTCCCCTCGGGTAAGGGCCGGCGCTGGCGTAACGTCCAAATGCCGAAGTAGCAGTCGAAATCGAACCCCTGGAGGGAGCAATGCAGAGGAGCTAACTAAATATTGCCGGTCAAGCGAATCCTCGTAAAATACATCGAAGGACGGGTGGTTAGGCAAGCTTGAGAGTCGACAAGCATAGCTGCACAAAAGCAGCTCACGCCGGAAGGACAGCGGAGGCTCTGCAGCTTCTGCGTACAGACTGGGTACAGGGCTAGTTGGAAAGGCCCCTGTAGCGACTCTTATGCCACGATGGTGAATGGCATTCAATCGACGTAACACAGATGGACGTGCCGACGAATAAACAATACACCCGTAATCAAGCTTGGATCGGACCAAAGAGCGATAAAGACGAAGAAGGACGGTCCGATCAGCTCCCCAGGATGTGCCACTTAAAACACGTAAAATATTAAGAGAACGGTCACACTTTGCTTATAAAAAGGAAACGTGCGAGGTCCAACACAACTTCCTGTCAAAAATCAACCCCAAAAATTTCGCCTCGTCTGCAAACGGAAGTATCCCTGGCCCAAGATGGAGAGACGGCGGAGGGAAATACTTCCGGCGCCAAAAGTTGATGCAGACGGATTTCTCGGCGGAGAAATTAAAGCCGTTGGCGTTACTCCAGGCGTAGAGACGGTCGATACAGCCCTGGAGACGGCGTTCGAGTAGACAGGTCCGCCGTGAACTACAATAAATAGCGAAATCGTCAACAAAAAGGGACGATGAAATGCCAGGTGGAATATAATCAACAATGGGGTTGATAGCAATCGCAAAAAGTGTGACACTGAGTACAGAGCCCTGCGGTACTCCGTTCTCTTGAATAAAACGACGAGATAAAACCGAGCCCACACGTACACGAAAGACGCGGTCCGTCATAAACTCCCGAAGAAATATGGGAAGACGACCGCGGATATTCCAATCGTGAAGTGTACGTAAAATGCCGCCCCTCCAACAAGTGTCATAGGCTTTCTCCAGGTCAAAAAATACAGCCACGGTTTGACACTTTCTCAGAAATCCATTCAGAATATGCGTCGACAAGGACACCAGATGGTCGACGGTAGAGCGATAGCGACGAAACCCGCACTGAGCGTTCGCTAGAAGTTTCTGAGACTCAAGCCACCATGTCAACCGCCCGTTGATCATGCGCTCCATCACCTTGCAAATGCAACTGGTGAGGGAGATAGGGCGGTAGCTGGAAGGTAGTTGGCGATCCTTCCCAGGCTTAAGTATAGGGACAATGGTGGCTTCGCGCCAAACGGAAGGAAAAATGCCGTCCTGCCAAATACGGTTATAGACCTGTAAAAGAAAGAGTTTACTGTCGGCTGAAAGGTTCTTTAACATCAGGACATGAATGCCGTCCGGGCCAGGAGCGGAGTGCCTAGAGCAATTAAGAGCGTGCTCCAGCTCCCTCAGTGTGAAAAGTTCATTATAACACTCATTATTAGCAGACCGAAAATTAAGGGTGTCGAAATCCAGCCGGTCTTTGATAGAGCGAAAGCCGGCGGAATAATGGTCTGAACTGGAAACCGCCTCAAAGGCAGCACCCAGAGTGTTAGCGATGGCAGCCGGATCCACTATGGTGGCATTAGAAACCTGAAGGCCAGAAACAGTACAATGTGACACTTTACCTGAGAAGCGACGAAGTTTATCCCAAACAACGGATGAAGGCGTAAAACGATTAAAAGACTCGACAAAACGAGCCCAAGATGCCTTCTTGCTATCCTGAATAATGCGACGAGCCCTGGCGCGCGATTGTTTAAAAGTCACCAAATTATCAAGTGTAGGGTGGCGCCGAAACACCCTAAGTGCAGTCCTACGGGCACGAACGGCGTCCCGACAATCCTCGTTCCACCACGGAACAGGTGGCCGCCGAGATTGGGAGGATGAACGGGGTATTGCACGTTCGGCGGCTGGGAAAATAATAGACGTAAGGTGCTGCACTAGTTGATTAATGTCGGAGAAGGGCTGGTCGTCAAAATGCACGAGGCTGGAATACAAGCTCCAGTCGGCTTTTGCGAATATCCAGGTAGGTACTCTGGAATGCTGTAAGTGGTGCGACAGAAGAGAAACGATGCAGGGGTAATGGTCGCTGGAGTAGGTGTCAGCGACGACGTTCCACTGAAGACGACGTGCAAGCTGGAGTGAACAAATGGCAAGGTCCAGGTGAGAAAATGTACCAGAAGAATCAGAAATAAAAGTAGGTGCACCTGTATTGAGGATGGAAAGGTTGAACTGATAAAAAATGTCGGAAAGAAGAGTTCCCCTCGCACAAGCCCTTGGCGAACCCCATAGTGGGTGATGGGCATTAAAATCTCCCAACAGAAGAAATGGTGTTGGGAGAGCGGACAGGAGAGATCGAATGTCCGCGGGAGCGAGGGGAGACGATGGAGGTGTATACACAGAACAAACAGAAAAGAAAAAACCGGGTAACTGCAGTCTAATGGCAACAGCTTGCAAGTCGGACGTAAGTGTGATAGTTTGAAAATGAACGTCAGTACGCACCAAAATCATGACACCACCATGAGCAGGAGTACCCTCCTCCGGTTCAAGGTCGTAGCGAACCGGAGTATATCCTCGGAGATCAAAAGGATCGTGAGGGCGAAGCTTAGTCTCCTGCAAACATACGACCATAGGCGAATGGGAACGCAATAAAAGTTGCAGTTCCGCCCTATGCGATCGTACACCACGTACATTCCAGGTCAGGATAGCCATTAAGAATACGGGGATAAACCGTCTATTTAGAAGGGCGGCTTAAAATTACCTTTTGTTTAACCTTTGGGCTCGGGCTTTTTGTATGGAGTTGGTCAGACTCCATAGCTTCCTCGGAGGGAGGGCCCACGCGCTCAGTGCCAGAAACCGATTCAAGCGCCGTGAATCGGTTCTGGGTGGCGATGGGTGAAGTGTGCCGCTGAGCGCGGCTTGTCCCAGGACCATCCTGGGACATCGACCTCCGAGGAGGAGAAGGTGAACTTTTGTTACCGCGCGCTCGCGGAGGGTCTTTCAAAAAATCTTCCCTACGAAGTTTCTGCTTGGGCTTCTTTTCAACGGCTTGCGACTTCATTGACTTGGGATCAGGTTTATACGGCTTGGTAACTGTAGCCTTAATAGACGGCCGGATGGTAGTGGCGGTTAATCCAGTCAAGGTCCAGGTCTGAGTTTCGGCATCTAACTCGTGGTACTGGCGAGGCAACAACAGAACTAAATGTGCCAGATCGCAGGAGTGAAGGTTGGCGCGCATGGTAACGCCTCCGGGCTTCAGCGAAGGAGAGTTTTTCCTTTACCCGGATCTCCTGGATCGCCTTCTCGTCCAAGTACCGCGGACAGTCGGCAAACGAAGCAGAATGACACCCTTTACAATTAACGCAGACGGGAGCTGTTGAACAGGTACCTTCGTGTGAGGGCTGGCTACAGGTTGCACAGATGTTAACGGCACTCTTACATGAGACTTGCGTATGCCCAAAACGTTGGCATTTAAAACAACGCAGAGGTCTAGGAATATAAGGCCTCACAGAAATCCGTTCGTACCCTGCGGAAATGCTCGTGGGCAGATCGACGCCATCAAATGTAATAAACAGGGTACGAGTGGGTACCAATACGCCGTCGCGTTTGGCCTGCACTCGATGCACTGCAGTCACCTTTTGATCGGATAGATATTCTACGAGATCCTCGTCCGATATACCATCGAGGCTATGGGTGGTAACGACGCCCCGACAGGAGTTCAATGTGCGGTGCTTCTAAACACAGATGGGGTAACCGTGGAGAAGCGTAGCGCGCAACAAGGTCTTACTTTGCTGATCGGACTTAGTTTGTGCCAATAAGGAACCATTCCGTAGACGAGTGCATGATTGAACCGCACCAGCAATAGCATCTATGCCCTTCTGAATTATAAAAGGGTTCACCTTCTCAAAGTTTTGTCCTTCTTCTGTTCTCGAAATGACCAAGTAACAACCAGATGACGGCGGTGCTACTTCTGTTACAATGACTTTTCGGCGCTTGTTGTTAATAATGGAGAAAGGGTGCTCCATAGCGAAAAATATCCTCCACCATTGCAACCGTCTCCGACCTCCGGCTCTGACTTCTCGGGCGTTACCCCGGCTTGGGTGAGTGGCCTATCTATACCAGACTCACCCCAGGGTCACACCTCCCAGAACATAGACAGAGGGACCCAATCGCCGTCAGAAGTCAGCAGCTCATGCAATGGCCCCCCGCGGGACTGCAGTTGAACAGCGGATACGAACACAAACCCTACATGACGACCCCGGGTGGTGGGGATGACGCCATTACCCACTCACCCAGCTGCGCACGCGGTGCGCGGGTATCCGTCAGGCTGTGTCCACGGAGGATTTAAATAAAAAGATAAAAGAAACTAAAACTGTGTGGGCGTTTCGCACGCAAGGTAGGCCGGCGGGGAAGAAAAAGAGATATGCGAATGTCGTGGTGCGAAATGGCCGGAAAGTGATAAGGGAAGAAAGAAACGATGGTGAGGTGCGGTATGAATGGAATGCAAAGAACGCACGAGAGCCTACCTTGGGTCCACCGGTCACTTGAAGAATCCACCTCGACCGGATGGGCGTGAGGGGATGAATATGGCGATGATTGGCTCGGGAACCCCCGGGTGCGCCAAAAACCCGTACTCACATAAGGTGAGCCCCTGAGGGGGATATGTTGTGAGAACAAGCATATCACTGTTATAGTCTGTTACTGCTGTTATAATGCCTGCACAGAGAATCTTCATGTATGATTCCTATGTGACAGTAAACCCTTGTAGAGAAGTGAGACAGATTCCCTGCTGTTATAATACCAGCACACAGAATCTTCATGTATGATTCCTATGTGACAACAAACTCTTGTACAGAAGTGAGACAGATTCCCTGTTGTTTAAATAGCAGCACAGAGAATCTTCATGTATGATTCCTATGTGACAACAAACTCTTGTACAGAAGTGAGACAGATTCCCTGTTGTTATAATAGCAGCACACAGAATCTTCATGTATGATTCCTATGTGACAACAAACTCTTGTAGAGAAGTGAGACAGATTCCCTGTTGTTATAATGTCACCACACAGAATCTTCATGTATGATTCCTATGTGACAACAAACTCTTGTAGAGAACTGAGACAGATTTCCTGCTGTTATAATGCCAGCACACAGAATCTTCATGTACGATTCCTATGTGACAACAAACTCTTGTAGAGAAGTGAGACAGATTCCCTGCTGTTATAATGCCAGCACAGAGAATCTTCAAGTATGATTCCTATGTGACAACAAACTCTTGTAGAGAAGTGAGACAGATTCCCTGCTGTTATAATGCCAGCACAGAGAATCTTCATGTATGATTCCTGTGTGACAACAAGCTCTTGTAGAGAAGTGAGACAGATTCCCTGCTGTTATAATATCAGCACTCAGAATCTTCATGTACAATTCCTATGTGACAACAAACTCTTGTAGAAATGTGAGACAGATTCCCTATTGTTATAATACCAGCACAGAGAATCTTCATGTAGGCTTCCTATGTGACAACAAACACTTGTACAGAAGTGAGACAGATTCCCTACTGTTATAATGCCCGCACGCACAATCTTCATGTATGACTCACATGTGACAACGAGCTCTTGTAGAGAAGTGAGACAGATTCCCTGCTGTTATAATGTCAGCACACAGAATCTACATGTACAATTCCTATGTGAGAACAAACTCTTGTAGAAATGTGAGACAGATTCCCTATTGTTATAATACCAGCACAGAGAATCTTCATGTAGGCTTCCTATGCGACAACAAACACCTGTACAGAAGTGAGACAGATTCCTACTGTTATAATGCCATCAGACAGAATCTTCATGTATGATTCCTATGTGACAACAATCTCTTGTAGAGAAATGAGACAGATTCCCTGCTGTTGTAATACCAGCACACAGAACCTTCATGTATGATTCCTATGTGACAACAAACTCTTGTAGAGAAGTGAGACAGATTCTCACTGTAAAAATGCCAGCACACAGAATCTTCATGTATGATTCCTATGTGAACCAAACACTTGTAAGGAAGTGAGACACATTCCTACTGTTACAATGCCATTACACAGAATCTTCATGTATGATTCCTATGTGACAACAAACCCTTGTAGAGAAGTGAGACGGATTCCTACTGTTATAAAGCCATCACACAGAATCTTCATGTATGATTCTTGTGTGACAACAAACTCTTGTAGAGAACTGAGACAGATTCCTACTGTTATAATGCCAGCACACAGAATCTTCATGTATGATTCGTATGTGACAACAAACTCTTGTAGAGAAGTGAGACAGATTCCCTGTTGTTATAATGTCACCACATAGAATCTTCATGTATGATTCCTATGGACAACAAACTCTTGTAGAGAACTGAGACAGATTTCCTGCTGTTATAATGCCAGCACACAGACTCTTCTGTATGATTCCTATGTGATAACAAACCCTTGTAGAGAAGTGGGACAGATTCCTACTGTTATAATGTCACCACACAGAAACTTCATGTATGACTCCCATGTGACAACAAACTCTTGTAGAGAAGTGAGACAGATTCCCTGCAGTTATAATGCCAGCACACAGAGTCTTCATGAATGATTCATATGTGACAACAAACCCTTGTAAAGAAGTGAGACAGATTCCCTGCAGTTATAATGCCAGCATACAGAATCTTCATGAATGATTCATATGTGACAACAAACTCTTGTAGAGAAGTGAGACAGATTCCCTGCAGTTATAATGCCAGCATACAGAGTCTTCATGAATGATTCCTATGTGACAACAAACTCTTGTAGAGAAGTGAGACAGATTCCCTGCAGTTATAATGCCAGCATACAGAATCTTCAGGAATGATTCATATGTGACAACAAACCCTTCTAAAGAAGTGAGACAGATTCCCTGCTGTTATAATGCCAGCACACAGAGTCTTCATATGTGATTCTTATGTGACAACAAACTCTTGTAGAAATGTGAGACAGATTCCCTACTGTTAAAACGCCAGCACAGAGAATCTTCATGTATGATTCCTATATAACAGAAAACTCTTGTAGAGAAGTGAGACAGATTCCTTGCTGTTATAACGCCAGCACAGAGAACCTTCATGTACGATTCCTATGTGACAACAAACTCTTGTAGAGAAGTGAGACAGATTCCCTGCTCTTATAATGCTAGCACATAGAATCCTCATGTATAATTCCTCTGTGACAACAAACTCTTGTAGAGAAAACGAGACAGATTGCCTGTTGCTATAATACCACCACAAAGAATCTTCATGTATGACTCCTATGTGACAAAAAACTCTTGTAGAGAAGTGAGACAGATTCCTTGCTGTTATAACGCCAGCACAGAGAACCTTCATGTATGATTCCTATGTGACAACAAACTCTTGTAGAGAAGTGAGACAGATTCCCTGCTGTTATAATGCCAGCACAGAGAATCTTCATGTATGATTCCTATATAACAAAAAACTCTTGTAGAGAAGTGAGACAGATTCCCTGCTGTTATAATGCCAGCACAAAGAATCTTCAAGTATGATTCCTATGTGACAACAAACTCTTGTAGAGAAGTGAGACAGATTCCCTGCTGTTATAATGCCAGCACAGAGAATCTTCATGTATGATTCCGGTGTGACAACAAGCTCTTGTAGAGAAGTGAGACAGATTCCCCGCTGTTATAATGTCAGCACTCAGAATCTTCATGTACAATTCCTATGTGACAACAAACTCTTGTAGAAATGTGAGACAGATTCCCTATTGTTATAATACCAGCACAGAGAATCTTCATGTAGGCTTCCTATGTGACAACAAACACTTGTACAGAAGTGAGACAGATTCCCTACTGTTATAATGCCCGCACGCACAATCTTCATGTATGACTCACATGTGACAACAAGCTCTTGTAGAGAAGTGAGACAGATTCCCTGCTGTTATAATGTCAGCACACAGAATCTACATGTACAATTCATATGTGACAATAAACTCTTGTAGAAATGTGAGACAGATTCCCTATTGTTATAATACCAGCACAGAAAATCCTCATGTAGGCTTCCTATGCGACAACAAACACTTGTACAGAAGTGAGACAGATTCCTACTGTTATAATGCCATCAGACAGAATCTTCATGTATGATTCCTATGTGACAACAAACTCTTGTAGAGAAATGAGACAGATTCCCTGCTGTTGTAATACCAGCACACAGAACCTTCATGTATGTTTCCTATGTGACAACAAACTCTTGTAGAGAACTCTGACAGATTCTCACTGTAATAATGCCAGCACACAGAATCTTCATGTATGATTCCTATGTGAACCAAACACTTGTTAGGAAGTGAGACACATTCCTACTGTTACAATGCCATTACACAGAATCTTCATGTATGATTCCTATGTGACAACAAACCCTTGTAGAGAAGTAAGACGGATTCCTACTGTTATAAAGCCATCACACAGAATCTTCATGTATGATTCTTATGTGACAACAAACTCTTGTAGAGAAGTGAGACAGATTGCTACTGTTATAATGCCAGCACACAGAATCTTCATGTATGATTCGTATGTGACAACAAATTCTTGTAAAGAAGTGAGACTGATTCCCTGCTGTTATAATGCCAGCACACAGAATATTCATGTATAATTCCTATGTGACAACAAACTCTTGTAGAGAAGTGAGACAGATTCCCTGTGATTATAACACCAGCACACAGAATCTTCATGTATGATTCCTATGTGACAAAAAACTCTTGTACAGAAGTGAGACAGATTCCCCGGTGTTATAATGCCATCACACAGAATCTTCATGTATGATTCCTATGTGACAACAAACCCTTGTAGAGAAGTGAGACAGATTCCTGCTGTTATAATGTCACCATACAGAATCTTCATGTATGACTCCTATGTGACAACAAACTCTTGTAGAGAAGTGAGACAGATTCCCTGCAGTTATATTGCCAGCATACAGAATCTTCATCAATGATTCATATGTGACAACAAACCCTTGTAAAGAAGTGAGACAGATTCCCTGCTGTTATAATGCCAGCACACAGAGTCTTCATATGTGATTCTTATGTGACAACAAACTCTTGTAGAAATGTGAGACAGATTCCCTACTGTTATAACGCCAGCACAGAGAATCTTCATGTATGATTCCTATATAACAAAAAACTCTTGTAGAGAAGTGAGACAGATTCCTTGCTGTTATAACGCCAGCACAGAGAACCTTCATGTATGATTCCTATATGACAACAAACTCTTGTAGAGAAGTGAAACAGATTCCTTGCTCTTATAATGCCAGCACATAGAATCCTCATGTATAATTTCTATGTGACAACAAACTCTTGTTGGGAAACGAGACAGATTCCCTGTTGTTATAATACCACAACAAAGAATCTTCATGTATGATTCCTATGTGACAAAAAACTCTTATAGAGAAGTGAGACAGATTCCCTGTTGTTATAATACCAGCACACAGAATCTCCATGTATGATTCCTATGTGACAACAAATTCCTGTACAGAAGTGAGACAGATTCCCTGTTGTTACAATACCAGCACACAGAATCCTCATGTATGATTTCTCTGTGACAACAAACTCTTGTAGAAAAGTGTGACAGATTCCCTGCTGTTATAATACCAGCACACAGAACCTTCATGTGTGATTCCTATGTGACAACAAACTCTTGTAGACAAGTGGGACTGATTCCCTGCTGTTATAATCCCAGCACAGAGAATCTTCAGGTATGATTCCTATATGACAAGAAACTCTTGTAGAGAAGTGAGACAGATTACTTACTGCTATAATGCCAGCACAGAGAATCTTCATGTATGATTCCTACGTGACAACAAACTCTTGTAGAGATGTGAGACAGATTCTCTGCTGTTATAATGCCAGCACAGAGAATCTTCATGTACAATTGCTATGTGACAACAAACTCTTGTAGAAATGTGAGACAGATTCCCTACTGTTATAATGCCAGCACAGAGATTCTTCATGTAGTCTTCCTATGTGACAACAAACACTTGTAGAGAAGGGAGAGATTCCCTACGGTTATAATGCCCGCACACACAATCTTCATGTATGACTCACATGTGACCACGAACTCTTGTAGAGAAATGAGACAGATGCCCTGCTGTTGTAATGCCAGAACACAGAACCTTCATGTATGATTCCTATGTGAAACCAAACTCTTGTAGAGAAGTGAGAAAGATTCCTACTGTTATAATGCCAGCACACAGAATCTTCATGTATGATTCCTATGTGACAAAAAACTCTTGTAGAGAAGTCAGACAGATTCTCACTGTTATAATGCCAGCACACAGAATCTTCATGTATGATTCCGATGTGATAACAAACTCTTGTAGAGAAGTGAGACAGATTCCTACTGTATAATTCCATCACACAGAATCTTCATGTATGATTCCTATGTGACTACAAGCTCTTGTAGAGAAGTGAGACAGATTCCTACTGTTATAATGCAAGCACACAGAATCTTCATATATGATTCGTATGTGACAATAATAACAATAATAACAATAACAACAATAATAACAATACAAGTATCCGAAAAACCAACACACTAAAAGCATGGGCAATAAAAGAGTAAATCGTGTCAAGAACTGTAGAATGCGTGGGACATGAGCGCCTTTTGTCCAATGGGGATTAGAGTCCCCATAAAAACAGACATCATAAAATTACTAAGCTAAAAGACGCTCAACGCATTAAATGCGCAGATTAAAATCACTGTCATGAATAAAACGTAAAACACATTCTACAGCACGCGTGTCGTCTGCCAAAACGTTGGCTAGGCCAACAGGCAGACCCACACGAGCACGAAATGCAGCTAAAACCTGACACT
This sequence comes from Deroplatys truncata, assembly GCA_030765065.1. Taxonomy (NCBI): domain Eukaryota; kingdom Metazoa; phylum Arthropoda; class Insecta; order Mantodea; family Mantidae; genus Deroplatys; species Deroplatys truncata. The sequence continues at coordinate 4,444,038 of CM060984.1, forward strand.
CTGTTAAAATGTGACGCACCGTTAAGGGCACGTCACACTGCCCACAGAGTGGTGCGGGGTCACCACTGAGACAAATACCTATGACTAAAAACACAATGTCCATTCCGTAAACGAGCTAAAATTACCTCTTCCCGACGACACGAACGAGAAGAAGTACCCCAGATCAACGGGAAAGGCTTAACCTCCCGCAACTTGTTCCCCCGGAGGGCCGTCCACTCATCGCGCCAGCGCGAGAGGATGCGGTGACGTAAAATAACACAGGAATCTGACGAGGGAGCAACAGAGGTAAAAAAATCTGGGTAATAAAATCGCCGATTTCGCAGCGGCGTCGGCAGACTCATTACCTGCGATGCCCACATGACCTGGAATCCACATGAAGGAGACGCTGATGCCAGAGACACCAAGCGAGTGGAGCAGGTCATGTATGCGCTGTACGAGTGGGTGGTAATGGTACAGCGCAGTAATACTCTGAAGGGCACTCAGAGAGTCCGTGCAAATAAAACAGTGCCGTAAGTCGTGCCGCTGAATGTATAAAACGGATTGATAAATGCTAAAAAGTTCGGCGGTAAAAATTGAACATTGTCCAGGTAAACGAAACTTAAAACTACAGTGACCAAAAACAAAGGCACATCCAACTCCAGCTTCAGTCTTAGATCCATCGGTAAAGATAAAATGGAAGTCCCCGAATTGAGCCCGTACTTCTAAAAAAGCCGATGTAAAGACTGAAGCAGGGGTCTCAGTCTTCGGCATCGACGTTAGCCCAAGGTGACAGTGGGCCTCAGCGCGGGACCATGGAGGAAAACGCTTTTCCCCCCGTGGAAGGGTCGGCGCTGGCGGAACGTCTAAATGCCGAAGGAGCTGTCGAAAGCGAACCCCTGGTGGGAGCGAAGCAGAGGAGCTAATAAAATAGTGACGATCAAGTGACTCCTCGAAAAATAACTCGAAGGACGGGTGGTCAGCCAAGCTTGAGAGTCGACAGGCATAGCTGCACAAGAGCATCTCACGCCTGAAGGACAGCGGAGGCTCTGCAGCTTCAGCATACAGGCTAAGAACAGGGCTGGTTGGAAAGGCCCCTGTAGCGACTCTTATGCCACGATGGTGAATGGCATTCAATCGACGTAACACAGATGGACTCGCCGACGAATAAACAATACACCCGTAATCAAGCTTGGATCGGACCAAAGAGCGATAAAGGCGAAAAAGGACGGTCCGATCAGCTCCCCAGGATGTGCCACTTAAAACACGTAAAAGAGTAAGAGAACGGTCACACTTTGCTTTTAAAAAGAAAACGTGCGAGGTCCAACACAACTTCCTATCAAAAATCAACCCCAAAAATTTCCCCTCGTCTGCAAACGGAAGTATCCCTGGCCCAAGATGGAGAGAGGGCGGAGGGAAATACTTCCGGCGCCAGAAGTTGATGATGATGATGATATGCGGTTTAAGGGCGCTAAACTGCTACGGTCATCAGCGCCCTTACAATGTATAAAAGATAAGTTCAAAATATAAAACAGGTAAAAAACCGCATAGTTAAAAACGGGACACAAACCCGCGATGTTCAAAAGGCTAAAACTAACAACAGAACAATAACAAAATAACAATAACAACAATAACAATAACAATAACAACAATAACAAGAACAACAAGAATAACAATAACAACAATATAAAGTTCTGAAAATCAACACACTAAAAGCAAGGGCAATAAAAGATTAAAACGTGTCAGGAACTGTAGAATGCGAGGGACATGAGCGCCATATGTCCACTGGGGATAAGAGTTCCCATAAAAACAGACAGAATAAAAGTACTAAGCCAAAAGACGCCCAACGCATTAAATGCGCAGATTAAAATCACTGTCATGAATAAAACGTAAAACACATTCTACAGCACGCGTGTCGTCTGCCAAAACGTTGGCTAGGCCAACAGGCAGACCCACACGAGCACGCAATGCAGCTAAGACCTGACACTCTGTTAAAATGTGACGCACCGTTAAGGGCACGACACACTGCCCACAGAGTGGTGCGGGGTCACCACTGAGCAAATACCTATGACTAAAAACACAATGTCCAATCCGTAGACGAGCTAAAATTACCTCTTCCCGACGACAAGAACGAGAAGAGGTATCCCAGATCAACGGGAAAGGCTTAACTTCCCGCAACTTGTTCCCCCGGAGGGCCGTCCACTCATCGCGCCAGCGCGAGAGGATGCGGCGACGTAAAATAATACACGAATCAGACGAGGGAACAACAGAAGTAAAAAATCTGGGTAATAAAATCGCCGATTTCGCAGCGGCGTCGGCAGACTCATTACCTGAGATGCCCACATGACCTGGAATCCACATGAAGGACACGCTGATGCCAGAGACACCAAGCGAGTGGAGCAGGTCATGTATGCGCTGTACGAGTGGGTGGTAATGGTACAGCGCATGAATAGCCTGAAGGGCACTCAGAGAGTCCGTACAAATAAAACAGTGCCGTAAGTCGAGCCGCTGAATGTATAAAACAGATTGATAAATGCTAAAAAGTTCGGCGGTAAAAATTGAACATTGTCGAGGTAAACGAAAAGTAAAACGCTGAACACCAAAAACAAAGGCACATCCTACTCCAACATCAGTCTTAGACCCATCAGTATATATAAAATGACAGTCCCCGAACTGCGCTTGTAGTTCTAAAAAGGCGGATCTAAGAACAGAAGCAGGGGTCGCATTTTTCGGCATCGACGTTAGCCCAAGGTGGATGTGGGCCTCAGCGCGCGACCATGGAGGAAAGCGCGTTTCCCCTCGGGTAAGGGCCGGCGCTGGCGTAACGTCCAAATGCCGAAGTAGCAGTCGAAATCGAACCCCTGGAGGGAGCAATGCAGAGGAGCTAACTAAATATTGCCGGTCAAGCGAATCCTCGTAAAATACATCGAAGGACGGGTGGTTAGGCAAGCTTGAGAGTCGACAAGCATAGCTGCACAAAAGCATCTCACGCCGGAAGGACAGCGGAGGCTCTGCAGCTTCTGCGTACAGACTGGGTACAGGGCTAGTTGGAAAGGCCCCTGTAGCGACTCTTATGCCACGATGGTGAATGGCATTCAATCGACGTAACACAGATGGACGTGCCGACGAATAAACAATACACCCGTAATCAAGCTTGGATTGGACCAAAGAGCGATAAAGACGAAGAAGGACGGTCCGATCAGCTCCCCAGGATGTGCCACTTAAAACACGTAAAATAGTAAGAGAACGGTCACACTTTGCCTTTAAAAAGGAAACGTGCGAGGTCCAACACAACTTCCTATCAAAAATCAACCCCAAAAATTTCGCCTCGTCTGCAAACGGAAGTATCCCTGGCCCAAGATGGAGAGAGGGCGGAGGGAAATACTTCCGGCGCCAGAAGTTGATGCAGACGGATTTCTCGGCGGAGAAATTAAAGCCGTTGGCGTTACTCCAGGCGTAGAGATGGTCGATACAGCTCTGGAGACGGCGTTCGAGTAGACAGGTCCGCCGTGAACTGCAATAAATAGCGAAATCGTCAACAAAAAGGGACGAGGAAATGCCAGGTGGAATACAATCAACAATGGGGTTGATAGCAATCGCAAAAAGTGTGACACTGAGTACAGAGCCCTGCGGTACTCCGTTCTCTTGAATAAAACGACGAGATAAAACCGAGCCCACACGTACACGAAAGACGCGGTCCGTCATAAACTCCCGAAGAAATATGGGAAGACGACCGCGGATATTCCAATCGTGAAGTGTACGTAAAATGCCGCCCCTCCAACAAGTGTCATAAGCTTTCTCCAGGTCAAAAAAGCACAGCCACGGTTTGACACTTTCTCAGAAATCCATTCATAACATGCGTCGACAGGGACACCAGATGGTCGTCGGTAGAGCGATAGCGACGAAATCCGCACTGAGCGTTCGCTAGAAGTTTCTGAGACTCAAGCCACCATGTCAACCGCCCGTTGATCATCCGCTCTATCACCTTGCAAATGCAACTGGTGAGGGAGACAGGGCGGTAGCTGGAAGGTAGTTGGCGATCCTTCCCAGGCTTAAGTATAGGGACAATGATGATGATGATGATGATGATATGCGGTTTAAGGGCGCTAAACTGCTAAGGTCATCAGCGCCCTTACAATGTATAAAATATAAGGTCAAAATATAAAAGACAGGTAAAAGAACCGCATAATTAAAGAACGGGACAAAAACCCGCGATGTCCAGAAATCTAAAAATAACGTTAATATAACAATAACAATAACAATAATAACAATAACAACAATACAAATATCTGAAAAAACAACACACTAAAAGCATAGGAAATAAAAGATTAAAACGTGTCAAGAACTGTAGAATGCGAGGGACATGAGCGCCATATGTCCACTGGGGATTAGAGCCCCCATTAAAACAGACAGAATATAATTACTAAGCTAAAAGACGCTCAACGCATTAAATGCGCAGATTAAAATCACTGTCATGAATAAAACGTAAAACACATTCTACAGCACGCGTGTCGTCTGCCAAAACGTTGGCTAGGCCAACAGGCAGACCCACACGAGCACGCAATGCAGCTAAAACCTGACACTCTGTTAAAATGTGACGCACCGTTAAGGGCACTTCACACTGTCCACAGAGTGGTGCGGGGTCACCACTGAGCAAATGCCTATGACTAAAACACAATGTCCTATCCGTAAACGAGCTAAAATTACCTCTTCCCGACGACACGAACGAGAAGAGGTACCCAAGATTAACGGGAAAGGCTTAACCTCCCGCAACTTGTTCCCCCGGAGGGCCGTCCACTCACCGCGCCAGCGCGAGAGGATGCGGCGACGTAAAATAACACACGAATCTGACGAGGGAACAACAGAGGTAAAAAATCTGGGTAATAAAATCGCCGATTTCGCAGCGGCGTCGGCAGACTCATTACCTGAGATGCCCACATGACCTGGAATCCACATGAAGGACACGCTGATGCCAGAGACACCAAGCGAGTGGAGCAGGTCATGTATGCGCTGTGCGAGCGGGTGGTAATGGTACAGAGCAGTAATAGTCTGAAGGACAATGGTGGCTTCGTGCCAAAAGGAAGGAAAAACGCCGTCTTGCCAAATACGGTTATAGACCTCTAAGAGAAAGAGTTTACTGTCGGCTGAAAGGTTCTTTAACATCAGGACATGAATTTTGTCCGGCCCAGGAGCGGAGTGCCTAGAGCAATGAAGAGCGTGCTCCAGCTCCCTCATTGTGAAAAGTTCATTATAACACTCAATATTAGCAGACCGAAAATTAAAGGCGTCGGAATCCAGCCGGTCTTTTATAGAGCGAAAGCCGGCGGAATAATGGTCTGAACTGGATACCGCCTCAAAGGCAGCACCCAGAGTGTTAGCCATGGCAGCCGGATCTACTATAGTGGCATTGGAAACCTTAAGGCCAGCAACAGTACAATGCGACACTTTACCTGAGAAGCGACGAAGTTTATCCCAAACAACAGATGAAGGCGTAAAGTGATTAAAAGACTCGACAAAACGAGTCCACGACGCCTTCTTGCTATCCTGAATAATGCGACGAGCCCTGGCGCGCGATTGTTTAAAAGTCACCAAATTATCAAGTGTAGGGTGTCGCCGAAACACCCTAAGTGAGGTCCTACGGGCACGAACGGCGTCCCGACAATCCTCGTTCCACCACGGAACCGGTGTTCGCCGAGGTTGAGAGGCTGAACGGGGAATTGCGCGTTCGGCGGCAGAGAAAATCGTAGACGTAAGGTGCTGCACTAGTTGGTTAATGTCGGCGATGGACTGATCGGAAAAATGCTCGAGGCTGAAATACAAGCTCCAGTCGGCTTTTGAGAATATCCAGGTAGGTACTCTGGAATGCTGTACGCGGTGCGACAGAAGAGAAACGATGCAGGGGTAATGGTCGCTGGAGTAGGTGTCAGCGACGACGTTCCACTGAAGACGATGAGCAAGCTGGAGTGAGCAAATGGCAAGGTCCAGATGAGAGAAGGTACCAGAAGAATCAGAAATAAAAGTAGGTGCACCTGTGTTGAGGATGGAAAGATTGAACTGATAAAAAATGTCGGAAAGAAGAGTCCCCCTCCCACAAGCCCTTGGCGAACCCCACAGTGGGTGATGGGCATTAAAATCTCCCAACAGAAGAAATGGTGTTGGGAGAGCGGACAGGAGAGCTCGAATGTCCGCGGGAGCGGGAGGAGACGATGGAGGTGAATACACAGAGCAAACAGAAAACAAAAAGCCGGGTAAGTGAAGGCGAACGGCAACAGCTTGCAAGTCGGAAGTAAGTGTGACGGGTTTAAAATTAAGGTCGTTACGCACTAACAACATGACACCTCCATGAGCAGGAGTACCCTCCTCCGGTTCGAGGTCGTAGCGAACCGGAATATATCCTCGGAGATCAAAAGGATCGTGAGGGCGAAGCTTAGTCTCCTGCAAACACACGACCATAGGCAAATGGGAACGCAATAATAGTTGCAGTTCCGCCCTATGCGATCGTACACCACGTACATTCCAGGTCACGATAGCCATTAAGAAAAAAGGGATAAACTGTCTACTTAGAGGGGCGGCTTAAAATTACCTTTTGTTTAACCTTGGGGTTCGGGCTTTTGGTATGGAGTTGGTCAGACTCCATAGCCTCCTCGAAGGGAGGGCCCACGCGCTCAGAGCCAGAAACCGAATCAAGCGCCGTGAATCGGTTCTGGGTGGCGATGGGTGAGGGGTGCCGCTGAGCGCGGCTTGTCCCAGGACCTTCCTGGGACAGCGACTTCCGAGGAGGAGAAGGTGAAATTTTGTTACCGCGCGCACGCGGAAGGTCTTTCAAAAAATCTTCCCTACGTAGTTTCTGCTTGGGCTTCTTTTCAGCGGCTTGCGACTTCATTGACTTTGGACCAGGTCTATACGGCTTGGTAACAGTAGCTTTAATGGACGGCCGGATGGTAGTGGCGGTTAATCCAGTCATGGTCCAGGTCTGAGTTTCGGCTTCTACTCGTGGTACTGGCGAGGCAACAACAGAACTAAATGTGCCAGATCGCAGGAGTGAAGGTTGGCGCGCATGGAAAACGCCTCCGGGCTTCGGCGAAGGAGAGTTTCTCCTTTACCCGGATCTCCTGGATCGACTTCTCGTCCAAATACCGCGGACAGTCGCCAAATGAAGCAGAATGTGATCCTTTACAATTAACGCAGACGGGGGCTGTTGAACAGGCACCTTCGTGTGAGGGCTGGCTACATGTTGCACAGATGTTAACGACACTCTTACATGAGACTTGCGTATGCCCAAAACGTTGGCACTTAAAACAACGAAGAGGTCTAGGAATATAAGGCCTCACAGAAATCCGTTCGTACCCTGCGGAGATGCTCGTGGGCAGATCGACGCCATCAAATGTTAGAAACAGGGTACGAGTGGGTACCAATACGCCGTCGCGTTTGGCCTGCACTCGATGAACCGCTGTCACCTTCTGGTCTGCAAGATATTCGACCAGGTCCTCGTCCGATATGCCATCGAGGCTATGGGTGGTGACAACGCCTCGACAAGAATTCAAGGTGCGGTGCTTCCCAACACGGATAGGATAACCGTGGAGAAGCGTGGCGCTCAACAAGGACTTACTTTGTGCTTCGGATTTGCTTTGCACTAACAACGAACCATTACGAAGCCGAGTGCAGGAAAGAACCGGACCAGCAATTGAGTCAATGCCCTTCTGGATGATAAAAGGGTTCACCTTCTCGAATGATTGTCCTTCCTCCGTACGGGTAATCACTAAGTAACAACCAGCTGTTGGCGGTGCTACTTCTGTTACTAAAGTTTTTCGGCGCTTGTTGTTTATAATGGAGAAAGGGTGCTCCATAGCGAAAAAAATCCTGCACCATTGCAACCGTCTCCGACCTCGGGCTCTGACTTCCCGGGAGTTACCCCGGCTTGGGTGAGTGGCCTATCTATACCTAGCTCACCCCAGGGTCACACCTCCCAGAACATAGACAGAGGGACCCAATCGCCGTCGGAAGTCAGCAGCTCATGCAATGCCCCCCATGCGGGACTGCAGTTGAACAGCGGATACGAACACAAACCCTACATGACGACCTCGGGTGGTGGGGATGACGCCATTACCCACTCACCCAGCTGCGCACCCAGTGCGCGGGTATCCGTCAGGCTGTGTCCACGGAGGATTAAAAGAAAGATAAAAGAAACTAAAACTGTGTGGGCGTTTTGCACGCAAGGTAGGCCGGCGAAGAAGTAAAATAGAGGCGTAAATGAGTGAACGTGGGGCGAAATACGCAGAAATAGAGGAGAAGAAAGAAACGATAGTGAGGTGCGGTATGAATGTGATGCAAAGAACGCACGAGAGCCTATCTTGTGTCCACCGGTCACGAGAAGAACCCACCTCGACCGGATGGGGGTGAGGGGATGAATGTGGCGATGATTGGCTCGGGAACCCCCGGGTGCGCCAAAAACCCGTACTCACATAAGGTGAGCCCCTGAGGGGACAGGGACAATGGTCAGGTCAGGATAGCCATGAATAAGAGGGATAAACTGTCTACTTAGAAGGGCGACTTAAAAGAATCTTTTGCTTAACCTTTGGGCTCGGGCTTTTTGTATGGAGTTGGTCAGACTCCATAGCTTCCTCGGAGGGAGAGCCCACGTGCTGAGTGCCAGAAACCGACTCAAGCGCCGTGAATCGGTTCTGGGTGGCGATGGGTGAGGGGTGCCGCTGAGCGCGGCTTGTCCCAGGACCTTCCTGCGACAGCGACCTCCGAGGAGGAGAAGGTGTACTTTTGTTACCGCGCGCACGCGGAGGGTCTTTCAAAAAATCTTCCCTACGATGTTTCTGCTTGGGTTTCTTTTCAGCGGCTTGCGACTTCATTGACTTTGGACCAGGTTTATAGGGCTTGGTAACAGTAGCTTTAATGGACGGCCAGATGGTAGTGGCGGTTAATCCAGTCATGGTCCAGGTCTGAGTTTCGGCATCCACTCGTGGTACTGGCGAGGCAACAACAGAACTAAAGGTGCCAGATCGCAGGAGTGAAGGTTGGCGCGCATGGTAACGCCTCCGGGCTTCAGCGAAGGAGAGTTTTTCCTTTACCCCGATCTCCTGGATCGCCTTCTCGTCCAAGTACCGCGGACAGTCGGCAAACGAAGCAGAATGAGACCCTTTACAATTAACGCAGACGGGGGCTGTTGAAAAGGGACCTTCGTGTGAGGTCTGGCTACATGTTGCACAGATGTTAACGGCACTCTTACATGAGACTTGCGTATGCCCAAAACGTTGGCATTTAAAACAACGCAGAGGTCTAGGAATATAAGGCCTCACAGAAATCCGTTCGTACCCTGCGGAAATGCTCGTGGGCAGATCGACGCCATCAAATGTTAGAAACAGGGTACGAGGGGTTACCAATACGCCGTCGCGTTTGGCCTGCACTCGATGCACTGCTGTCACCTTTTGTTCGGATAGATATTCTACTAGATCCTCGTCCGATATACCATCGAGGCTATGGGTGGTAATGACGCCTCGACAGGAATTCAATGTGCGGTGCTTCTCCACACGGATGGGATAGCCGTGGAGACGCGTAGCGCGCAACAAGTTCTTACTTTGCTGATCGGATTTCGCTTGTGCTAATAAGGAACCATTCCGTAGACGAGTGCAGGACTGAAGCGCACCAGCAATAGCATCAATGCCCTTTTGGATAATGAAAGGGTTCACCTTCTCAAAACTTTGTCCTTCTTCGGTTCGTGAAATGACCAAGTAACAACGAGTTGTCGGTAGTGTCACTTCTGTTACATAAACGTTTCGGCTCTTGTTGGTATTAATGGAGGAAGGGTGCTCCATAGCGAAATAAATCCTCCACCATTGCAACCGTTTCCGACTTCGGGCTCTGACTTCCCGGGCGTTACCCCGGCTTGGGTGAGTGGCCTATCTATACCAGACTCACCCCAGGGTCACACCTCCCAGAACATAGACAGAGGGACCCAATCGCCGTCAGAAGTCAGCAGCTCATGAAATGGCTCCCCCGCGGGACTGCAGTTGAACAGCGGATACGAACACATACCCTACATGACGACCCCGGGTGGTGGGGATGACGCCATTACCCACTCACCCAGCTGCGCACGCGGTGCTCGGGTATCCGTCAGGCTGTGTCCACGGAGGATTAACATAAAAGGTTAAAAGAAACTAAAAGTGTGTGGGTAGGCCGGCGAAGAAGTAAAAGAGACGTGTAAATGAATGGGCGTGGGGCGAAATGTGCATAAACAGAAGAGAAGAAAGAAGCGATGGCGAGGGGCGACGTGGAATGAAATGCACAGAACGCACGAGAGCCTACCTTGAGTCCCCCGGTCACGAGAACGAACCCACCTCGACCGGACGGGGATGAAAGTTTGAAAATGGCTATGAATGGCTCGGGTACCCCGGGTGCGCCTAACCCGTACTCACAAAAGGTGAGCCCCTGGGGGTTAAACCGTAAGAAATAGCAATATCTTACCACACAGAAAATCTCATTAAAGCACATAAATTAATTGTGGAGTTAACGATTTCCAAGATATTCCTTCCTATTGGCTTGAATTTTCAAATACTTACACTTTTCTCAAATGGGAAGTCATTATTGATATTTTATTTTATTTTTTTTTATCTCCTGGTCGTGCAAAGAAAATTAAATTTCAAAGTCATCACATCACGACCAGCTCTTAAAAGGTTTGACTGTCGCTTAACTTACTATATTCCCTTTGTATCTACAAGAGAGTATGTAATAAGACCACTTCTATAAAACTTTATCTCGATTAATGTGAAGTAGATAGAAGAAGAATAAGCTTTTGTAAGAATGGGTATAGAAAGTCATATGAATGTAACACATAAGTTTTTTTTAAGTAATGTATTCAGTACAATAATGAAACTCCTGTACTGAGCGACAGATTACACTTTTCTGGGCTTCCTCACACATCCATTCTTACAGACACTTCTGCAGTTCTTCTTCATGCATCTGTAAAAAAATTATAAACCTTTTCTTGGCATTTTTCAGAGTTTTGAAAAAGCTATACACACTGAAATTTGACGTCATTATGCAGAAGTAAGACCCACACAAATTCTTGCACAATTACAGAAAATACTAATGGCACCGACTAGAGAAGGGAGGGGGTCACAGTGAAAACACTAAACTAGATTTTTGCCATTTATGGACTTTGATTGATATTACCTTTATGTGTGTCCTCTTGGAATACATCCCTGCTAATGAACACAGGACTGTCACCGTGAATAACCCGCCGATGACGTTTCAGACTTGACTTAAGCTTGAAGCATTTCATACAATCTCCACACATCAACTTGTTGTCCTGTAAGAGACCTTACACTTTCAGACAAACATTGTCTTAGCTTAAGTGTTGTACATAATCGTTATACAAACAGATTGTTATGTACAATACATAAGTAAAAACTAAATCATGTAGACAACTTCAAGACAAATTTTCAGGTAGAAAAAACTGTTAAACATCTGGTTAATAAGTTTAGGACAGCAGGATCATTAAACACTAAACCTAAGAAGCAAAAACAAAATGCTCTAACATAGGAAAAAATGGCATCTATTTGTGAGAAATCCTAAAAAATAAATTTATAAGAACAATTGCTACACCATAGACGAACCTAAGGACAATATAAAAATGGAAATTATGAATATTACACAACAACAACTCATGCATGTTAATGGAAATTTCACGAAGATGGCAGGAATGTCTACACATAGATGGACACCCCTAACTTATTATAGTGGCTGTTACTTTCACTCATGAAGCGAAAACCCCCAAAGTAAAGACAGCGTGTGGCCTCACCATAAAACGACCATTCTCTACATATATTGAACAAGAAACATTTCACACAAAGCTGTCGATATTTCCTCTACTCTGCTTTTCTGATAAAGCAAAGCAACTAAATAGTATTGCTACCTTCACTAGCGCCCTCAGAATGCTACTGCGCATGGTGTCTCTACTACACTGCTGACTGGCCAGGATACACATGTCTATAGTCATGCATGTATTTTGCCCACTGACCCCAGGTCACTAGATGAATGCTGGCAAGGCTCAATGTATCATGCCTCATTCCCTCTCACTTCATGTTCCTCTTTCAAATTACAGGTCGGCAATGAGGCTTGTGTCGCCTGATTGCGATCAGATGGCTTGCGTCTTAGAACTTCTTCTGGGCCATCAGATGAAGGCCACTCAAGTGTCTGCTGCTGGATCGACCTCCATTGGAGGGGAGCCTGTGAGCCACTCCTGGGTGCTTTCCCACTCGGTGCTCAAACTTGAAACTGTTAGGGAACTCTGTGCACCTCCAACGCCTGTGTTACCCAGTCCTACAGCCCATAAGTAACCTGTGGCTCATTCACCTCATCCGTTCCTCCTGGCGATGTATGCACAAAACATCCAGGTGATTTGCGTCCCCTCCGTGGCGTACACCTAATTCATATGACTTTCTATAACCATTACAACTTCACTTTTAATATTCTTTAAAAAGTGATACCTCTTTCCATGATAAATGTTTCCCAGGAAGAATATCAACTTCCTTCCAACAAGCACAAACAACATTAACCATTTTTGTTAAGTGTCAAGCGCATGCAAAGGAAAAAAGAAAAGAAAGAAAAATAGTACAAATTTACAAAATTTTTCATAAGTTGAATCACATAGGAAAATCAAAGCATAGAACATGGAATTAAATTACAGACTTAAAAGGAAGCACAGAGCCTATCTTTGCACAAGTGACCATATCACAGCAAATTGTTCTGCACCACCGTGTTTCTAATTGGTTCTGTCCCCTCTAACCAGTTGAGACAAAGTCTATGCTGTACAGAGGTCAATATGTTGCAAGACAAAACATTTCACTATTATACAGATTAGTGCTCTTAAAATTCAGCACATACAATCATCATGTACGATTCCTATTTGACAAAAAACTCTTGTGGAGAAATGAAACAGATTCCCTGCTGTTATAATGCCATCACACAGAATCTTCAATACGATTCCTATGTGACAACAAACCCTTGTAGAGAAGTGAGACAGATTCCCTGTTATTATAATGTCAGCCTACAGAATCATCATGTACGATTCCTATGTGACAACAAACTCTTGTAGAGAAGTGAGACAGATTCCTACTGTTATACTGCCAGCACACAGAATCTTCATGTATGATTCCTATGTGACAACAAACTCTTATAGAGAACTGAAACAGATACACTGCTGTTATAATGCCAGCACACAGAATCTTCATGTATGATTCCTATGTGACAACAAACTCTTGTAGAGAAGTGAGACCGGTTCCCTGTTGTTATAATACCAGCACACAGAGTCTCTATGTACAATTCCTATGTGACAACAAAATATTGTAGAGAAGTGAGACAGATTCCCTGCAGTTATATTGACAACATACAGAACCTTCATGTATGATTCCTATGTGAAAACACACTCTTGTAGAGAAGTGAGACAGATTCCCTGTTGTTATAATACCAGCACAAAGAATCTTCATGTATGATTCCTATGTGACAACAAGCTCTTGTAGAAAAGTGAGACAGATTCCTTGCAGTTAAACGTCAGCACACACAATCACACGTAAGACTCCTGTGTGACAACAAACACTTTAAAAGAAGTGAGCCAGATGTCCTGTTGTTATAGTGCCAGCACACAGAATCTTCATTTATAAATCCTATGTGACAACAAACTCTTGTAGAGAAGTGATACAGATTCCCTGTTGTTACAACACCAGCACACGGAATCTTCATGTTTGATTTCTATGTGACAACGAGCTCTTGTAGAGAAGTGATAAAATTTCCCTGCTGTTATAATACCAGCACACAGAAACTTCATGTATGATTTCTATGTGACAACAAACTCTTGTAGAGAGTGAGACAGATACCCTGCTGTTTTAATACCAGCACATGGAATCTTCATGTATGATTCCTATGTGACAACAAACGCTTGTAGACAAGTGAGACAGATTCCCTGCTGTTATAATGCTACCACATGGAATCTACATGTAAGATTCCTATGTAACAACAAGCTCTGGTAGAGAAGTGAGACAGATTCCTTGCTGTTATAACGTCAGCACACACAATCAACATGTATGATTCCTATGTGACAACAAAATCTTGTACAGAAGTCAGACAGGTACCCTGATGTTTTAATGCCAGCACACAGAATTACTTGTATGAATCCTATGTGACAACAAGCTCTTGTAGAGGAGTGAGACAGATCCCCTGATGTTATAATGTCAGCACACAGAATCTTCATGTATGATTCCTATGTGACAACAAACTCTTGTAGAGAAGTGAGACAGATCCCCTGATGTTATAATGTCAGCACACGGAATCTTCATGTATGATTCCTATGTGACAACAAACTCTTGTAGAGAAGTGAGACAGATCCCCTGATGTTATAATGTCAGCACACGGAATCTTCATGTATGATTCCTATGTGACAACAAACTCTTGTAGAGAAGTGAGACAGATCCCCTGGTGTTATAATGTCAGCACACGGAATCTTCATGTATGATTCCTATGTGACAACAAACTCTTGTAGAGAAGTGAGACAGATCCCCTGATGTTATAATGTCAGCACACGGAATCTACATGTATGATTCCTATGTGACAACAAACTCTTGTAGAGAAATGAGACAGAGTGCCTGCTGTTATAATACCAGCACACGGAATCTACACGTATGATTCCTATGTGACAACAAACTCTTGTAGAGAAGTGAGACAGATCCCCTGATGTTATAATGTCAGCACACGGAATCTACATGTATGATTCCTATGTGACAACAAACTCTTGTAGAGGAGTGAGACAGATCCCCTGATGTTATAATGTCAGCACACGGAATCTACATGTATGATTCCTATGTGACAATAAACTCTTGTAGAGAAGTGAGACAGATCCCCTCATGTTATAATGTCAGCACACGGAATCTACATGTATGATTCCTATGTGACAATAAACTCTTGTAGAGAAATGAGACAGAGTGCCTGCTGTTATAATACCAGCACACGGAATCTACACGTATGATTCCTATGTGACAATAAACTCTTGTAGAGAAATGAGACAGAGTGCCTGCTGTTATAATACCAGCACACAGAATCTTCATGTATGATTCCTATGTGACAATAAACTCTTGTAGAGAAATGAGACAGATTGCCTGCTGTTATAATACCAGCACACGGAATCTACATGTATTTAGGTGTACTTAGTATTTATGATTTCTATGTGTGTGCAAGCTCTTATAGAGAAGTGACAGATTCCCTGGTGTTAATCAGCACATGGAATATTCATGTATGATTCTTATGTGACAACAAACTCTTGTAGAGAAGTGAGACAGATTCGCTGTTGTTATAATGCCAGCACACGGAATCTTCATGTATGATTGCTATGTGACAATAAACTCATGTAGAGAAATGAGACAGATTCCCTGATGTTATAATGCCAGAACATGGAATCTTCATGTATAATTCCTATGTGACAACAAACTCTTGTAGAGAAGTGAGACCGGTTCCCTGTTGTTATAATACCAGCACACAGAATCTTTATGTACAATTCCTATGTTACAACAAAATATTGTAGAGAAGTGAGACAGATTCCCTGCAGTTATATTGACAGCATACAGAACCTTCATGTATGATTCCTATGTGAAAACACACTCTTGTAGAGAAGTGAGACAGATTCCCTGTTGTTATAATACCAGCACAAAGAATCTTCATGTATGATTACTATGTGACAACATAGTTCTTATAGAGAAGTGAGACAGATTCCTTGCAGTTAAACGTCAGCACACACAATCACACGTAAGACTCCTGTGTGACAACAAACACTTTAAAAGAAGTGAGCCAGATGTCCTGTTGTTATAGTGCCAGCACACAGAATCTTCATTTATAAATCCTATGTGACAACAAACTCTTGTAGAGAAGTGATACAGATTCCCTGTTGTTACAATACCAGCACACGGAATCTTCATGTTTGATTTCTATGTGACAACGAGCTCTTGTAGAGAAGTGATAAAATTTCCCTGCTGTTATAATACCAGCACACAGAAACTTCATGTATGATTTCTATGTGACAACAAACTCTTGTAGAGAGTGAGACAGATTCCCTGCTGTTATAATACCAGCACATGGAATCTTCATGTATGATTCATATGTGACAACAAACTCTTGTAGACAAGTGAGACAGATTCCCTGCTGTTATAATACCAGTACACAGAATCTTCATGTATGATTCCTATGTGACAACAAGCACTTGTAGAGAAGTGAGACAGATTCCTTGCTGTTATAACGTCAGCACACACAATCAACATGTATGATTCCTATGTGACAACAAAATCTTGTACAGAAGTCAGACAGGTACCCTGATGTTTTAATGCCAGCACACAGAATTTCTTGTATGAATCCTATGTGACAACAAGCTCTTGTAGAGGAGTGAGACAGATCCCCTGATGTTATAATGTCAGCACACGGAATCTACATGTATGATTCCTATGTGAGAATAAACTCTTGTAGAGAAATGAGACAGAGTACCTGCTGTTATAATACCAGCACACAGAATCTTCATGTATGATTCCTATGTGACAATAAACTCTTGTAGAGAAATGAGACAGATTGCCTGCTGTTATAATACCAGCACACGGAATCTTCATGTATTTAGGTGTACTTAGTATTTATTATTTCTATGTGTCAGCAAGCTCTTATAGAGAAGTGACAGATTCCCTGGTGTTAATCAGCACATGGAATATTCATGTATGATTCTTATGTGACAACAAACTCTTGTAGAGAAGTGAGACAGATTCGCTGTTGTTATAATGCCAGCACACGGAATCTTCATGTATGATTGCTATGTGACAATAAACTCATGTAGAGAAATGAGACAGATTCCCTGATGTTATAATGCCAGCACATGGAATCTTCATGTATAATTCCTATGTGACAACAAGCTCTTGTAGAGAAGTGAGACAGATTCCCTGCTGTTATAACGTCAGCACACACAATCAGCATGTATGATTCCTATGTGACAACAAGCTCTTGTAGAGAAGTGAGACAGATTCCTTGCTGTTATAACTTCAGCACACACAATCAGCATGTATGATTCCTATGTGACAACAAGCTCTTATAGAGAAGTGAGACAGATTCCCTGCTGTTATAATACCAGCACATGGAATCTTCATGTATGATTCCTATGTGACAATAAACTCTTGTAGAGAAGTGAGACAGATTCCCTGCTGTTATAATACCAGCACATGGAATCTTCATTTATGATTCCTATGTGACAATAAACTCTTGTAGAGAAGTGAGACAGATTCCCTGCTGTTATAATACCAGCACATGGAATCTTCATGTATGATTCCTATGTGACAATAAACTCTTGTAGAGAAGTGAGACAGATTCCCTGCTGTTATAATACCTGCACATGGAATCTTCATGTATGATTCCTATGTGACAACAAGCTCTTGTAGAGAAGTGAGACAGATTCCCTGCTGTTATAATACCTGCACATGGAATCTTCATGTATGATTCCTATGTGACAATAAACTCTTATAGAGAAGTGAGACAGATTCCCTGCTGTTATAATACCAGCACATGGAATCTTCATGTATGATTCCTATGTGACAATAAACTCTTATAGAGAAGTGAGACAGATTCCCTGCTGTTATAATACCAGCACATGGAATCTTCATGTATGATTCCTATGTGACAATAAACTCTTATAGAGAAGTGAGACAGATTCCCTGTTCTTATAATCCCAGCACATGGAATCTTCATCTATGATTCCTATGTGACAACAAGCTCTTGTAGAGAAGTGAGACAGATTCCCTGCTGTTATAATACCAGCACATGGAATCTTCATGTATGATTCCTATGTGACAATAAACTCTTGTAGAGAAGTGAGACAGATTCCCTGCTGTTATAATACCTGCACATGGAATCTTCATATATGATTCCTATGTGACAATAAACTCTTGTAGAGAAGTGAGACAGATTCCCTGCTGTTATAATACCAGCACATGGAATCTTCATGTATGATTCCTATGTGACAACAAACTCTTATAGAGAAGTGAGACAGATTCCCTGCTGTTATAATACCAGCACATGGAATCTTCATGTATGATTCCTATGTGACAATAAACTCTTGTAGAGAAGTGAGACAGATTCCCTGCTGTTATAATACCAGCACATGGAATCTTCATGTATGATTCCTATGTGACAACAAACTCTTATAGAGAAGTGAGACAGATTCCCTGCTGTTATAATACCTGCACATGGAATCTTCATGTATGATTCCTATGTGACAACAAGCTCTTGTAGAGAAGTGAGACAGATTCCCTGCTGTTATAATACCTTCACATGGAATCTTCATGTATGATTCCTATGTGACAATAAACTCTAATAGAGAAGTGAGACAGATTCCCTGCTGTTATAATACCAGCACATGGAATCTTCATGTATGATTCCTATGTGACAATAAACTCTTATAGAGAAGTGAGACAGATTCCCTGTTGTTATAATACCAGCACATGGAATCTTCATGTATGATTCCTATGTGACAATAAACTCTTATAGAGAAGTGAGACAGATTCCCTGTTGTTATAAACCCAGCACATGGAATCTTCATGTATGATTCCTATGTGACAACAAACTCTTGTAGAGAAGTGAGACAGACTCCCTGTTGTTATAATCCCAGCACATGGAATCTTCATGTATGATTCCTATGTGACAACAAGCTCTTGTAGAGAAGTGAGACAGATTCCCTGTTGTTATAATACCAGCACATGGAATCTTCATGTATGATTCCTATGTGACAACAAACTCTTGTAGAGAAGTGAGACAGATTCCCTGCTGTTATAATCCCAGCACATGGAATCTTCATGTATGATTCCTATGTGACAACAAACTCTTGTAGAGAAGTGAGACAGATTCCCTGGTGTTATAATACCAGCACATGGAATCTTCGTGTATGATTCCTATGTGACAACAAACTATTGTAGAGAAGTGAGACAGATTCCCTGCTGTTATAATACCAGCACATGGAATCTTCATGTATGATTCCTATGTGACAATAAACTCTTATAGAGAAGTGAGACAGATTCCCTGCTGTTATAATACCAGTACACAGAGTCTTCTTGTATGATTCCTATGTGAAAGCAAGCTCTTGTATAGACGTTAGACAGATTCCCGGCTCTTATAATCCCAGCACACAGAATCTTCATGTATGATTCCTATGTGACAACAAGCTCTTGTAGAGAAGTGACACAGATTCCTTGCTGTTATAACTTCAGCACACACAATCAGCATGTATGTTTCCTATGTGACAACAAACTCTGGTACAGAAGTGAGACAGATTCCCTGATGTTATTATGCCAGCACACAAAATTTCTTGTATGAATCCTATGTGACAACAAGCTCTTATAGGGAAGTGAGACAGATTCCTTGTTGTTATAATGCCAACACACAGAATCTTCATGTATGATTCCTATGTGACAACAAGCTCTTGTAGAGAAGTGACACAGATTCCTTGCTGTTATAACTTCAGCACACACAATCAGCATGTATGATTCCTATGTGACAACAAACTCTGGTACAGAAGTGAGACAGATTCCCTGATGTTATTATGCCAGCACACAAAATTTCTTGTATGAATCCTATGTGACAACAAGCTCTTATAGGGAAGTGAGACAGATTCCTTGTTGTTATAATGCCAACACACAGAATCTTCATGTATGATTCCTATGTGACAACAAGCTCTTGTAGAGAAGTGACACAGATTCCTTGCTGTTATAACTTCAGCACACACAATCAGCATGTATGATTCCTATGTGACAACAATCTCTTGTACAGAAGTGAGACAGATTCCCTGATGTTATAATGCCAGCACACAAAATTTCTTGTATGAATCCTACGTGACAACAAGCTCTTATAGGGAAGTGAGACAGATTCCTTGTTGTTATAATGCCAACACACAGAATCTTCATGTATGATTCCTATGTGACAACAAGCTCTTGTAGAGAAGTGAGACAGATTCCCTGCTGTTTTAATCCCAGCACACAGAAGCTTCATGTATGATTCCTATGTGACAACAAGCTCTTGTAGAGAAGTGACACAGATTCCTTGCTGTTATAACTTCAGCACACACAATCAGCATGTATGATTCCTATGTGACAACAAACTCTGGTACAGAAGTGAGACAGATTCCCTGATGTTATAATACCAGTACATGGAATCTTTATGTATGATTCCTATGTGAGAACAAGCTCTTGTAGAGAAGTGAGACAGATTCCCTGATGTTATAATCCCAGCACATGGAATCTTTATGTATGATTCCTATGTGACAACAAGCTCTTGTAGAGAAGTGAGACAGATTCCCTGATGTTATAATCCCAGCACATGGAATCTTTATGTATGATTCCTATGTGACAACAAGCTCTTGTAGAGAAGTGAGACAGATTCCCTGATGTTATAATACCAGCACATGGAATCTTTATGTATGATTCCTATGTGACAACAAACTCTTGTAGAGAAGTGAGGAAGATTCCCTGATGTTATAATACCAGCACATGGAATCTTTATGTATGATTCCTATGTGACAACAAGCTCTTGTAGAGAAGTGAGACAGATTCCCTGATGTTATAATCCCAGCACATGGAATCTTTATGTATGATTCCTATGTGACAACAAACTCTTGTAGAGAAGTGAGACAGATTCCCTGATGTTATAATACCAGCACATGGAATCTTTATGTATGATTCCTATGTGACAACAAGCTCTTGTAGAGAAGTGAGACAGATTCCCTGCTGTTATAATCCCAGCACATAGAATCTTCATGTATGATTCCTATGTGACAACAAGCTCTTGTAGAGAAGTGACACAGATTCCTTGCTGTTATAACTTCAGCACACACAATCAGCATGTATGATTCCTATGTGACAACAAACTCTGGTACAGAAGTGAGACAGATTCCCTGATGTTATAATACCAGTACATGGAATCTTTATGTATGATTCCTATGTGACAACAAACTCTTGTAGACAAGTGAGACAGATTCCCTGCTGTTATAATACCAGTACACAGAATCTTCATGTATGATTCCTATGTGACAACAAGCACTTGTAGAGAAGTGAGACAGATTCCTTGCTGTTATAACGTCAGCACACACAATCAACATGTATGATTCCTATGTGACAACAAAATCTTGTACAGAAGTCAGACAGGTACCCTGATGTTTTAATGCCAGCACACAGAATTTCTTGTATGAATCCTATGTGACAACAAGCTCTTGTAGAGGAGTGAGACAGATCCCCTGATGTTATAATGTCAGCACACGGAATCTACATGTATGATTCTTATGTGAGAATAAACTCTTGTAGAGAAATGAGACAGAGTGCCTGCTGTTATAATACCAGCACACAGAATCTTCATGTATGATTCCTATGTGACAATAAACTCTTGTAGAGAAATGAGACAGATTGCCTGCTGTTATAATACCAGCACACGGAATCTTCATGTATTTAGGTGTACTTAGTATTTATTATTTCTATGTGTCAGCAAGCTCTTATAGAGAAGTGACAGATTCCCTGGTGTTAATCAGCACATGGAATATTCATGTATGATTCTTATGTGACAACAAACTCTTGTAGAGAAGTGAGACAGATTCGCTGTTGTTATAATGCCAGCACACGGAATCTTCATGTATGATTGCTATGTGACAATAAACTCATGTAGAGAAATGAGACAGATTCCCTGATGTTATAATGCCAGCACATGGAATCTTCATGTATAATTCCTATGTGACAACAAGCTCTTGTAGAGAAGTGAGACAGATTCCCTGCTGTTATAACTTCAGCACACACAATCAGCATGTATGATTCCTATGTGACAACAAGCTCTTGTAGAGAAGTGAGACAGATTCCTTGCTGTTATAACTTCAGCACACACAATCAGCATGTATGATTCCTATGTGACAACAAGCTCTTATAGAGAAGTGAGACAGATTCCCTGCTGTTATAATACCAGCACATGGAATCTTCATGTATGATTCCTATGTGACAATAAACTCTTGTAGAGAAGTGAGACAGATTCCCTGCTGTTATAATACCAGCACATGGAATCTTCATTTATGATTCCTATGTGACAATAAACTCTTGTAGAGAAGTGAGACAGATTCCCTGCTGTTATAATACCAGCACATGGAATCTTCATGTATGATTCCTATGTGACAATAAACTCTTGTAGAGAAGTGAGACAGATTCCCTGCTGTTATAATACCTGCACATGGAATCTTCATGTATGATTCCTATGTGACAACAAGCTCTTGTAGAGAAGTGAGACAGATTCCCTGCTGTTATAATACCTGCACATGGAATCCTCATGTATGATTCCTATGTGACAATAAACTCTTATAGAGAAGTGAGACAGATTCCCTGCTGTTATAATACCAGCACATGGAATCTTCATGTATGATTCCTATGTGACAATAAACTCTTATAGAGAAGTGAGACAGATTCCCTGCTGTTATAATACCAGCACATGGAATCTTCATGTATGATTCCTATGTGACAATAAACTCTTATAGAGAAGTGAGACAGATTCCCTGTTCTTATAATCCCAGCACATGGAATCTTCATCTATGATTCCTATGTGACAACAAGCTCTTGTAGAGAAGTGAGACAGATTCCCTGTTGTTATAATACCTGCACATGGTATCTTCATGTATGATTCCTATGTGACAATAAACTCTTGTAGAGAAGTGAGACAGATTCCCTGCTGTTATAATACCTGCACATGGAATCTTCATATATGATTCCTATGTGACAATAAACTCTTGTAGAGAAGTGAGACAGATTCCCTGCTGTTATAATACCAGCACATGGAATCTTCATGTATGATTCCTATGTGACAACAAACTCTTATAGAGAAGTGAGACAGATTCCCTGCTGTTATAATACCAGCACATGGAATCTTCATGTATGATTCCTATGTGACAATAAACTCTTGTAGAGAAGTGAGACAGATTCCCTGCTGTTATAATACCAGCACATGGAATCTTCATGTATGATTCCTATGTGACAATAAACTCTTATAGAGAAGTGAGACAGTTTCCCTGCTGTTATAATACCTGCACATGGAATCTTCATGTATGATTCCTATGTGACAACAAGCTCTTGTAGAGAAGTGAGACAGATTCCCTGCTGTTATAATACCTGCACATGGAATCTTCGTGTATGATTCCTATGTGACAATAAACTCTAATAGAGAAGTGAGACAGATTCCCTGCTGTTATAATACCAGCACATGGAATCTTCATGTATGATTCCTATGTGACAATAAACTCTTATAGAGAAGTGAGACAGATTCCCTGTTGTTATAATACCAGCACATGGAATCTTCATGTATGATTCCTATGTGACAATAAACTCTTATAGAGAAGTGAGACAGATTCCCTGTTGTTATAAACCCAGCACATGGAATCTTCATGTATGATTCCTATGTGACAACAAACTCTTGTAGAGAAGTGAGACAGACTCCCTGTTGTTATAATCCCAGCACATGGAATCTTCATGTATGATTCCTATGTGACAACAAGCTCTTGTAGAGAAGTGAGACAGATTCCCTGTTGTTATAATACCAGCACATGGAATCTTCATGTATGATTCCTATGTGACAACAAACTCTTGTAGAGAAGTGAGACAGATTCCCTGCTGTTATAATCCCAGCACATGGAATCTTCATGTATGATTCCTATGTGACAACAAACTCTTGTAGAGAAGTGAGACAGATTCCCTGTTGTTATAATACCAGCACATGGAATCTTCGTGTATGATTCCTATGTGACAACAAACTCTTGTAGAGAAGTGAGACAGATTCCCTGCTGTTATAATACCAGCACATGGAATCTTCATGTATGATTCCTATGTGACAATAAACTCTTATAGAGAAGTGAGACATGATGATGATGATGATATGCGGCTTAAGGGCGCTAAACTGCTGGGGTCATCAGCGCCCTTACAAGGTATAAAATATAAAGTCAAAAAATAAAAGACAGGTAAAAAACCGCATAATTAAAAAACGGGACACAAACCCGCGATGTCAAAAAGCTAAAACTAACAATATAACAATAACAAATATAACAATAACAATAATAACAATAACAACAATAACAATAAAAACAATAATAACAATAACAACAATAATAAGAACAAGACAAAGATCTGAAAAACAACACTCTAAAAGCATAGGCAGTAAAGGATTAAAACGTGTCAGGAACTGTAGAATGCGAGGGACATGAGCGTCATATGTCCACTGGGGATAAGAGTTCCCATAAAA
Organism: Deroplatys truncata; assembly: GCA_030765065.1. Taxonomy (NCBI): domain Eukaryota; kingdom Metazoa; phylum Arthropoda; class Insecta; order Mantodea; family Mantidae; genus Deroplatys; species Deroplatys truncata. The sequence continues at coordinate 4,468,338 of CM060984.1, forward strand.
AACCGACAGGATAAAAGTACGAAGCTAACAGACGCTCAACGCATTAAATGCGCAGATTAAAATCACTGTCATGAATAAAACGTAAAACACATTCCACAGCATGCGTGTCGTCTGCCAAAACGTTGGCTAGGCCAACAGGCAGACCCACACGAGCACGCAATGCAGCTAAAACCTGACACTCTGTTAAAATGTGACGCACCGTTAAGGGCACGTCACACTGCCCACAGAGTGGCGCGGGGTCACCACTCAGCAAATACTTATGACTAAAAATGCAATGTCCGATACGAAGGCGTGTTAAAATTACCTCTTCCCGACGAGAAGCACGGGAAGAGGTAGCCCAGACTAACGGGAGAGGCTTAACCTCCCGCAACTTGTTCCCCCGGAGGGCCGTCCACTCATCGCTCCAAAGCGAGAGGATGCGGCGACGTAAAACAATAAACAAATCTGACGAGGGAACAACAGAGGTAAAACGTCTGGGTGATAAAATCGCCGACTTGGCAGCGACATCGGCAGACTCATTACCTGAGATGCCCACATGACCTGGAATCCACAAGAAGGAGACGCTGATGCCAGAGACATCAAGCGAGTGGAGCAGGTCATGAATGCGCTGTACGAGCGGGTGGTAACTGTACAGCGAGCTAATACTTTGAAGAGCACTCAGGGAGTCGGAACAAATAAAACAGTGCCGTATGTCGTGCCGCTGAATATATAAAAGAGACTGATAAATGCTAAAAAGTTCGGCGGTAAAAATCGAACATTGCTCTGGTAAACGAAAGGTAAAACTATTTCCACCACAAAAAAGGCACATCCTACTCCAGCATCAGTCTTAGATCCATCAGTAAAGATAAAAGGCAAGTCCCCGAATTGCGACTGAAGTTCTAAAAACGCTGATCTAAAGACTGAAGAAGGGGTCTCATTCTTCGGCATTGACGATAACCCAAGGTGACAGACGGCCTCAGCGCGCGACCATGGAGGAAAACGCGTTTCCCCCCTTGGAAGGGCCGGCGCTGGCGTAACGTCCAAATGCCGAAGGAGCAGTCGAAATCGAACCCCTGGAGGGAGCAATGCAGAGGAGCTAACTAAATATTGCCGGTCAAGTGAATCCTCGAAAAATGCCGCGAAAGACGGGTGGTCAGGTAAGCTTGAGAGTCGACAGGCATAGCTGCACAAGAGCATCTCACGCCTGGAGGACAGCGGAGGCTCTGCAGCTTCAGCATAAAGACTGGGCACGGGGCTAGTTGGAAAGGCCCCTGTAGCGACTCTAAGACCACGATGATGAATGGGATTCAAACGACGCAACACAGATGGACGTGCCGACGAATAAACAAAACACCCGTAATCAAGTTTGGATCGGACCAAAGAGCGATAAAGGCGAAGAAGGACGGTCCGATCAGCTCCCCAGGATGTGCCACTTAAAACACGTAAAAGATTAAGAGAACGGTCACACTTTGCTTTTAAAAAGGAAACGTGCGAGGTCCAACACAACTTCCTATAAAAATCAACCCCAAAAATTTCGCCTCGTCTGCAAACGGAAGTATCCCTGGCCCAAGATGGAGAGAGGGCGGAGGGAAATACTTCCGGCGCCAGAAGTTGATGCAGACGGATTTCTCGGCGGAGAAATTAAAGCCGTTGGCGTTACTCCAGGCGTAGAGACGGTCGATACAGCTCTGGAGACGGCGTTCGAGTAGACAGGTCCGCCGTGAACTGCAATAAATAGCGAAATCGTCAACAAAAAGGGACGATGAAATGCCAGGTGGAATACAATCAACAATGGGGTTGATAGCAATCGCAAAAAGTGTGACACTGAGTACAGAGCCCTGCGGTACTCCGTTCTCTTGAATAAAACGACGAGATAAAACCGAGCCCACACGTACACGAAAGACGCGGTCCGTCATAAACTCCCGAAGAAATATGGGAAGACGACCGCGGATATTCCAATCGTGAAGTGTACGTAAAATGCCGCCCCTCCAACAAGTGTCATAAGCTTTCTCCAGGTCAAAAAATACAGCCACGGTTTGACACTTTCTCAGAAATCCATTCATAACATGCGTCGACAGGGACACCAGATGGTCGACGGTAGAGCGATAGCGACGAAATCCGCACTGAGCGTTCGCTAAAAGTTTCTGAGACTCAAGCCACCATGTCAACCGCCCGTTGATCATGCGCTCCAGCACCTTGCAAATGCAACTGGTGAGGGAGATAGGGCGGTAGCTGGAAGGTAGTTGGCGATCCTTCCCAGGCTTAAGTATAGGGACAATGGTGGCTTCGCGCCAAACGGAAGGAAAAATGCCGTCTTGCCAAATACGGTTATAGACCTGTAAGAGAAATAGTTTACTGTCGGCTGAGAGGTTCTTTAACATCAGGACATGAATGCCGTCCGGCCCAGGAGCGGAGTGCCGAGAGCAATGAAGAGCATGCTCCAGCTCCCTCATTGTGAAAAGTTCATTATAACACTCAATATTAGCAGATCGAAAATTAAAGGTGTCGGAATCCAGCCGGTCTTTGATAGAGCGAAAGCCGGCGGAATAATGGTCCGAATTGGATACCGCCTCAAAGGCAGCACCCAGAGTGTTAGCGATGGCAGCCGGATCCACTATGGTGGCATTAGAAACCTGAAGGCCAGAAACAGTACAATGTGACACTTTACCTGAGAAGCGACGAAGTTTATCCCAAACAACGGATGAAGGCGTAAAACGATTAAAAGACTCGACAAAACGAGCCCAAGATGCCTTCTTGCTATCCTGAATAATGCGACGAGCCCTGGCGCGCGATTGTTTAAAAGTCACCAAATTATCAAGTGTAGGGTGTCGCCGAAACACCCTAAGTGCAGTCCGACGGGCACGAACGGCGTCCCGACAATCCTCGTTCCACCACGGAACAGGTGGCCGCCGAGGTTGGGAGGATGATCGGGGTATTGCACGTTCGGCGGCTGAGAAAATAATAGACGTAAGGTGCTGCACTAGTTGATTAACGTCGGAGAAGGGCTGGTCGTCAAAATGCACGAGGCTGGAATACAAGCTCCAGTCGGCTTTTGCGAATATCCAGGTAGGTACTCTGGAATGCTGTACGTGGTGCGACAGAAGAGAAACGATGCAGGGGAAATGGTCGCTGGAGTAGGTGTCAGCGACGACGTTCCACTGAAGACGACGTGCAAGCTGGATTGAGCAAATCGCAAGGTCCAGGTGAGAGAATGTACCAGAAGAATCAGAAATAAAAGTAGGTGCACCTGTATTGAGGATGGAAAGATTGAACTGATAAAAAATGTCGGAAAGAAGAGTTCCCCTCGCACAAGCCCTTGGCGAACCCCATAGTGGGTGATGGGCATTAAAATCTCCCAACAGAAGAAATGGTGTTGGGAGAGCGGACAGGAGAGCTCGAATGTCCGCGGGAGCGAGGGGAGACGATGGAGGTGTATACACAGAACAAACAGAAAAGAAAAAACCGGGTAACTGCAGTCTAATGGCGACAGCTTGCAAGTCGGATATAAGTGTGACAGGTGTAAAATGAACGTCGTTACGCACTAAGAACATGACACCTCCATGAGCAGGAGTACCCTCCTCCGGTTCAAGGTCGTAGCGAACCGGAGTATATCCTCGGAGATCAAAAGGATCGTGAGGGCGAAGCTTAGTCTCCTGCAAACACACGACCATAGGTGAATGGGAACGCAATAAAAGCTGCAGTTCCGCCCTATGCGATCGTACACCACGTACATTCCAGGTCAGGATAGCCATTAAAAATAAGGGGATAAACTGTCTATTTAGAAGGGCGGCTTAAAATTACCTTTTGTTTAACCTTTGGGCTCGGGCTTTTTGTATGGAGTTGGTCAGACTCCATAGCTTCCTCGGAGGGAGGGCCCACGCGCTCAGTGCCAGAAACCGATTCAAGCGCCGTGAATCGGTTCTGGGTGGCGATGGGTGAAGGGTGCCGCTGAGCGCGGCTTGTCCCAGGACCGTCCTGGGACAGCGACCTCCGAGGAGGAGAAGGTGAACTTTTGTTACCGCGCGCACGCGGAGGGTCTTTCAAAAAATCTTCCCTACGTAGTTTCTGCTTGGGCTTCTTTTCAACGGCTTGCGAGTTCATTGACTTGGGACCAGGTTTATACGGCTTGGTAACTGTAGCCTTAATAGACGGCCGGATGGTAGTGGCGGTTAATCCAGTCAAGGTCCAGGTCTGAGTTTCGGCATCTACTCGCGGTACTGGCGAGGCAACAACAGAACTAAATGTGCCAGATCGCAGGAGTGAAGGTTGGCGCGCATGGTAACGCCTCCGGGCTTCAGCGAAGGAGAGTTTTTCCTTTACCCGGATCTCCTGGATCGCCTTCTCGTCCAAGTACCGCGGACAGTCGGCAAACGAAGCAGAATGAGACCCTTTACAATTAACGCAGACGGGGGCTGTTGAACAGGTACCTTCGTGTGAGGGCTGGCTACAGGTTGCACAGATGTTAACGGCACTCTTACATGAGACTTGCGTATGCCCAAAACGTTGGCATTTAAAACAACGCAGAGGTCTAGGAATATAAGGCCTCACAGAAATCCGTTCGTACCCTGCGGAAATGCTCGTGGGCAGATCGACGCCATCAAATGTAATAAACAGGGTACGAGTGGGTACCAATACGCCGTCGCGTTTGGCCTGCACTCGATGGACCGCTGTCACCTTCTGGTCTGCAAGATATTCTACCAGGTCCTCGTCCGATATACCATCGAGGCTATGGGTGGTAATAACGCCTCGACAGGAATTCAATGTGCGGTGCTTCTCCACACGGATGGGATAGCCGTGGAGAAGCGTAGCGCGCAACAAGGTCTTACTTTGCTGATCGGATTTCGTTTGGGCTAATAAGGAACCATTCCGTAGACGAGTGCAGGACTGAACCGCACCAGCAATTGCATCAATGCCCTTTTGAATAATGAAAGGGTTCACCTTCTCAAAGCTTTGTCCTTCTTCGGTTCGTGAAATGACCAAGTAACAACCGGTTGTCTGTGGTGTCACTTCTGTTACATAAACTTTTCGGCGCTTGTTAGTAGTAATGGAGGAAGGGTGCTCCATAGCGAAATAAATCCTCCACCATTGCAACCGTCTCCGACCTCGGGCTCTGACTTCTCGGGCGTTACCCCGGCTTGGGTGAGTGGCCTATCTATACCAGACTCACCCCAGGGTCACACCTCCCAGAACATAGACAGAGGGACCCAATCGCCGTCAGAAGTCAGCAGCTCATGCAATGGCCCCCCCGCGGGACTGCAGTTGAACAGCGGATACGAACACAAACCCTACATGACGACCCCGGGTGGTGGGGATGACGCCATTACCCACTCACCCAGCTGCGCACGCGGTGCGCGGGTATCCGTCAGGCTGTGTCCACGGAGGATTTAAATAAAAAGATAAAAGAAACTAAAACTGTGTGGGCGTTTCGCACGCAAGGTAGGCCGGCGGGGAAGAAAAAGAGAGATGCGAATGCCGTGGTGCGAAATGGCCGGAAAGTGATAAGGGAAGAAAGAAACGATGGTGAGGTGCGGTATGAATGGAATGTAAAGAACGCACGAGAGCCTACCTTGTGTCCACCGGTCACTTGAAGAACCCACCTCGACCGAATGGGGCTGAGGGGATGAAGGTGGCAATGATTGGCTCGGGAACCCCCGGGTGCGCCAAAAACCCGTACTCACAGAAGGTGAGCCCCTGAGGGGAGAAGTGAGACAGATTCCCTGCTGTTATAATACCAGTACACAGAGTCTTCTTGTATGATTCCTATGTGAAAGCAAGCTCTTGTAGAGACGTTAGACAGATTCCCGGCTCTTATAATCCCAGCACACAGAAACTTCATGTATGATTCCTATGTGACAACAAGCTCTTGTAGAGAAGTGACACAGATTCCTTGCTGTTATAACTTCAGCACACACATTCAGCATGTATGATTCCTATGTGACAACAAACTCTGGTACAGAAGTGAGACAGATTCCCTGATGTTATAATGCCAGCACACAAAATTTCTTGTATGAATCCTATGTGACAACAAGCTCTTATAGGGAAGTGAGACAGATTCCTTGTTGTTATAATGCCAACACACAGAATCTTCATGTATGATTCCTATGTGACAACAAGCTCTTGTAGAGAAGTGACACAGATTCCCTGCTGTTATAATCCCAGCACACAGAATCTTCATGTATGATTCCTATTTGACAACAAGCTCTTGTAGAGAAGTGACACAGATTCCTTGCTGTTATAACTTCAGCACACACAATCAGCATGTATGATTCCTATGTGACAACAATCTCTTGTACAGAAGTGAGACAGATTCCCTGATGTTATAATGCCAGCACACAAAATTTCTTGTATGAATCCTATGTGACAACAAGCTCTTATAGGGAAGTGAGACAGATTCCTTGTTGTTATAATGCCAACACACAGAATCTTCATGTATGATTCCTATGTGACAACAAGCGCTTGTAGAGAAGTGAGACAGATTCCCGGCTCTTATAATCCCAGCACACAGAAACTTCATGTATGATTCCTATGTGACAACAAGCTCTTGTAGAGAAGTGACACAGATTCCTTGCTGTTATAACTTCAGCACACACAATCAGCATGTATGATTCCTATGTGACAACAAACTCTGGTACAGAAGTGAGACAGATTCCCTGATGTTATAATACCAGTACATGGAATGTTTATGTATGATTCCTATGTGACAACAAGCTCTTGTAGAGAAGTGAGACAGATTCCCTGCTGTTATAACTTCAGCACACACAATCAGCATGTATGATTCCTATGTGACAACAAACTCTGGTACAGAAGTGAGACAGATTCCCTGATGTTATAATCCCAGCACATGGAATCTTTATGTATGATTCCTATGTGACAACAAGCTCTTGTAGAGAAGTGAGACAGACTCCCTGATGTTATAATACCAGCACATGGAATCTTTATGTATGATTCCTATGTGACAACAATCTCTTGTAGAGAAGTGAGGAAGATTCCCTGATGTTATAATACCAGCACATGGAATCTTTATGTATGATTCCTATGTGACAACAAGCTCTTGTAGAGAAGTGAGACAGATTCCCTGATGTTATAATCCCAGCACATGGAATCTTTATGTATGATTCCTATGTGACAACAAACTCTTGTAGAGAAGTGAGACAGATTCCCTGATGTTATAATCCCAGCACATGGAATCTTTATGTATGATTCCTATGTGACAACAAGCTCTTGTAGAGAAGTGAGACAGATTCCCTGCTGTTATAATCCCAGCACATAGAATCTTCATGTATGATTCCTATGTGACAACAAGCTCTTGTAGAGAAGTGACACAGATTCCTTGCTGTTATAACTTCAGCACACACAATCAGCATGTATGATTCCTATGTGACAACAAACTCTGGTACAGAAGTGAGACAGATTCCCTGATGTTATAATCCCAGCACACAGAATCTTCACGTATGATTCCTATGTGACAACAAGCTCTCGTAGAGAAGTGACACAGATTCCTTGCTGTTATAACTTCAGCACACACAATCAGCATGTATGATTCCTATGTGACAACAAACTCTGGTACAGAAGTGAGACAGATTCCCTGATGTTATAATACCAGTACACAGAATCTTCATGTATGATTCCTATGTGACAACAAGCTCTTGTACAGAAGTGAGACAGATTCCCTGATGTTATAATACCACTACATGGAATCTTCATGTATGATTCCTATGTGAAAACAAACTCTTTCCAGAAGTGAGACAGATTCCCTGATGTTATAATACCAGCACACAGAATCTTCATGTATGATTCCTATGTGACAACAAACTCTTGTAGAGAAGTGGTACAGATTTCCTGCTGTTACAAAACTAGCACACGGAATCTTCCTGTGTGACAACAAGCTCTTGTAGAGAAGTGAGACAGATTCCCCAAAGTTGTAATACCAGCACAGAAACTTCATGTATGATTCCTATGTGACAACAAACTCCTGTAGAGAAGTCAGACAGATTCCTGTTCTTATAATACCAGCACACAGAAACTTCATGCATGATTCCTATGTGACAACAAACTCTTGTAGAGAAGTGAGACAGACTGCCTCCTGTTATAATATCAGCACACACAATCAGCAGGTATGTATCCTATGTGACATCAAGCTCTTATAGGGAAGTGAGACAGATTCCTTGTTGTTATAATGCCAACGCACAGAATCTTCATGTATGATTCCTATGTGACAACAAGCTCTTGTAGAGAAGTGACACAGATTCCCTGCTGTTATAATCCCAGCACACAGAATCTTCATGTATGATTCCTATTTGACAACAAGCTCTTGTAGAGAAGTGACACAGATTCCTTGCTGTTATAACTTCAGCACACACAATCAGCATGTATGATTCCTATGTGACAACAATCTCTTGTACAGAAGTGAGACAGATTCCCTGATGTTATAAAGCCAGCACACAAAATTTCTTGTATGAATCCTATGTGACAACAAGCTCTTATAGGGAAGTGAGACAGATTCCTTGTTGTTATAATGCCAACACACAGAATCTTCATGTATGATTCCTATGTGACAACAAGCTCTTGTAGAGAAGTGAGACAGATTCCCTGCTGTTATAATCCCAGCACACAGAAGCTTCATGTATGATTCCTATGTGACAACAAGCTCTTGTAGAGAAGTGACACAGATTCCTTGCTGTTATAACTTCAGCACACACAATCAGCATGTATGATTCCTGTGACAACAAACTCTGGTACAGAAGTGAGACAGATTCCCTGATGTTATAATACCAGTACATGGAAGCTTTATGTATGATTCCTATGTGACAACAAGCTCTTGTAGAGAAGTGAGACAGATTCCCTGATGTTATAATCCCAGCACATGGAATCTTTATGTATGATTCCTATGTGACAACAAGCTCTTGTAGAGAAGTGAGACAGATTCCCTGATGTTATAATCCCAGCACATGGAATCTTTATGTATGATTCCTATGTGACAACAAGCTCTTGTAGAGAAGTGAGACAGACTCCCTGATGTTATAATACCAGCACATGGAATCTTTATGTATGATTCCTATGTGACAACAAACTCTTGTAGAGAAGTGAGGAAGATTCCCTGATGTTATAATACCAGCACATGGAATATTTATGTATGATTCCTATGTGACAACAAGCTCTTGTAGAGAAGTGAGACAGATTCCCTGATGTTATAATCCCAGCACATGGAATCTTTATGTATGATTCCTATGTGACAACAAACTCTTGTAGAGAAGTGAGACAGATTCCCTGATGTTATAATACCAGCACATGGAATCTTTATGTATGATTCCTATGTGACAACAAGCTCTTGTAGAGAAGTGAGACAGATTCCCTGCTGTTATAATCCCAGCACATAGAATCTTCATGTATGATTCCTATGTGACAACAAGCTCTTGTAGAGAAGTGACACAGATTCCTTGCTGTTATAACTTCAGCACACACAATCAGCATGTATGATTCCTATGTGACAACAAACTCTGGTACAGAAGTGAGACAGATTCCCTGATGTTATAATACCAGTACATGGAATATTTTTGTGTATGATTCCTATGTGACAACAAGCTCTTGTAGAGAAGTGAGACAGATTCCCTGATGTTATAATCCCAGCACATGGAATCTTTATGTATGATTCCTATGTGACAACAAGCTCTTGTAGAGAAGTGAGACAGATTCCCTGATGTTATAATCCCAGCACTTGGAATCTTTATGTATGATTCCTATGTGACAACAAGCTCTTGTAGAGAAGTGAGACAGATTCCCTGATGTTATAATACCAGCACATGGAATCTTTATGTATGACTCCTATGTGACAACAAACTCTTGTAGAGAAGTGAGGAAGATTCCCTGATGTTATAATACCAGCACATGGAATCTTTATGTATGATTCCTATGTGACAACAAGCTCTTGTAGAGAAGTGAGACAGATTCCCTGATGTTATAATCCCAGCACATGGAACCTTTATGTATGATTCCTATGTGACAACAAACTCTTGTAGAGAAGTGAGACAGATTCCCTGATGTTATAATACCAGCACATGGAATCTTTATGTATGATTCCCATGTGACAACAAACTCTTGTAGAGAAGTGAGACAGATTCCCTGATGTTATAATACCAGCACATGGAATCTTTATGTATGATTCCTATGTGACAACAAACTCTTGTAGAGAAGTGAGACAGATTCCCTGATGTTATAATACCAGCACATGGAATCTTCATGTATGATTCCTATGTGACAACAAGCTCTTGTAGAGAAGTGAGACAGATTCCCTGATGTTATAATCCCAGCACATGGAATCTTTATGTATGATTCCTATGTGACAACAAACTCTTGTAGAGAAGTGAGACAGATTCCCTGATGTTATAATACCAGCACATGGAATCTTTATGTATGATTCCTATGTGACAACAAGCTCTTGTACAGAAGTGAGAAAGATTCCCTGATGTTATAATACCAGTACATGGAATCTTCATGTATGATTCCTATGTGACAACAAGCTCTTGTAGAGAAGTGAGACAGATTCCCTGCTGTTATAATACCAGTACACAGAATCTTCATGTATGATTCCTATGCGACAACAGGCTCTTGTAGAGAAGTGAGACAGATTCCCTGCTGTTATAATACCAGTACACAGAATCTTCATGTATGATTCCTATGTGACAACAAAGTCTTGTAGAGAAGTGAGACAGATTCCCTGATGTTATAATACCAGTACATGGAATCTTCATGTATGATTCCTATGTGACAACAAGCTCATGTAGAGAAGTGAGCCAGATTCCCTGCTGTTATAATCCCAGCACACAGAATCTTCACGTATGATTCCTATGTGACAACAAGCTCTTGTAGATAAGTGACACAGATTCCTTGCTGTTATAACTTCAGCACACACAATCAGCATGTATGATTCCTATGTGACAACAAACTCTGGTACAGAAGTGAGACAGATTCCCTGATGTTATAATACCAGTACACAGAATCTTCATGTATGATTCCTATGTGACAACAAGCTCTTGTACAGAAGTGAGACAGATTCCCTGATGTTATAATACCACTACATGGAATCTTCATGTATGATTCCTATGTGAAAACAAACTCTTTCCAGAAGTGAGACAGATTTCCTGATGTTATAATACCAGCACACAGAATCTTCATGTATGATTCCTATGTGACAACAAACTCTTGTAGAGAAGTGGTACAGTTTTCCTGCTGTTACAAAACTAGCACACGGAATCTTCCTGTGTGACAACAAGCTCTTGTAGAGAAGTGAGACAGATTCCCCAAAGTTGTAATACCAGCACACAGAAACTTCATGTATGATTCCTATGTGACAACAAACTCCTGTAGAGAAGTCAGACAGATTCCTGTTCTTATAATACCAGCACACAGAAACTTCATGCATGATTCCTATGTGACAACAAACTCTTGTAGAGAAGTGAGACAGACTGCCTCCTGTTATAATATCAGCACACACAATCAGCAGGTATGTATCCTATGTGACATCAAGCTCTTATAGGGAAGTGAGACAGATTCCTTGTTGTTATAATGCCAACACACAGAATCTTCATGTATGATTCCTATGTGACAACAAGCTCTTGTAGAGAAGTGAGACAGATTCCCTGTTGTTATAATGTCAGCGCACAGAATCTTCATGTATGATTCCTATGTGACAACAAACTCTGGTACAGAAGTGAGACAGATTCCCTGATGTTATAATACCAGTACATGGAATCTTTATGTATGATTCCTATGTGACAACAAGCTCTTGTAGAGAAGTGAGACAGATTCCCTGATGTTATAATCCCAGCACATGGAATCTTTATGTATGATTCCTATGTGACAACAAGCTCTTGTAGAGAAGTGAGACAGATTCCCTGATGTTATAATACCAGCACATGGAATCTTTATGTATGCTTCCTATGTGACAACAAACTCTTGTAGAGAAGTGAGACAGATTCCCTGATGTTATAATACCAGTACATGGAATCTTCATGTATGATTCCTATGTGACAACAAGATCTTGTAGAGAAGTGAGACAGATTCCCTGCTGTTATAATCCCAGCGCACAGAATCTTCGTGTATGATTCCTATGTGACAACAAATTCTTGTAGAGCAGTTAGACAGATTCCCTGCTGTTATAATCCCAGCACACAGAATCAGCATGTATGATTCCTATGTGACAACAAACTCTTGTACAGAAGTGAGACAGATTCCCTGATGTTATAATACCAGCACATGGAATCTTTATGTATGATTCCTATGTGACAACAAGCTCTTGTAGAGAAGTGAGACAGATTCCCTGATGTTCTAATACCAGCACATGGAATCTTTATGTATGATTCCTATGTGACAACAAACTCTTGTAGAGAAGTGAGACATATTCCGTGATGTTATAATACCAGCACACGGAATCTTTATGTATGATTCCTATGTGACAACAAGTTCTTGTAGAGAAGTGAGACAGATTCCCTGATGTTATAATCCCAGCACATGGAATATTTATGTATGATTCCTATGTGACAACAAACTCTTGTAGGGAAGTGAGACAGATTCCCTGATGTTATAATACCAGCACATGGAATCTTTATGTATGATTCCTATGTGACAACAAACTCTTGTAGAGAAGTGAGACAAATTCCCTGATGTTATAATACCAGTACACAGAATCTTCATGTATGATTCCTATGTGACAACAAGCTCTTGTACAGAAGTGAGACAGATTCCCTGATGTTATAATACCACTACATGGAATCTTCATGTATGATTCCTATGTGAAAACAAACTCTTTCCAGAAGTGAGACAGATTCCCTGATGTTATAATACCAGCACACAGAATCTTCATGTATGATTCCTATGTGACAACTAACTCCTGTAGAGAAGTCAGACATGATGATGATATGCGGTTTAAGGGCGCTAAACTGCTAGGGTCATCAGCGCCCTTACAATGTGTAAAATATAAGGTCAAAGTATAAAAGGTAAAAAAACCGCATAATTAAAAAACGGGACACAAACCCGCGATGTCCAAAAAGTTAAAACTAACAATAGTATAACAATAACAACAAGAATAAAAATAACAACAAGAATAACAATAACAACAAGAATAACAATAACAACAATAATAACAATAAATATATCTCAAAAACCAACACACTAAAAGCATAGCCAATAAAAGATTAAAACGTGTCAAGAACTGTAGAATGCGGGACATGAGCGCCACATGTCACTGGGGAGTAAGTCCCTATAAAAACATACAGAAGAAAATAACAAAGCTAAAAGACGCTCAGCGCATCAAATGCGACGATTAAAATCAATGTCACTTATAAAACGTAAAAGACATTCTACAGCATGCGCGTCGTCTGCCAAAACGTTGGCTATGCCAACAGGCAGACCCAGGCGAACGCGCAGTGGAGCTAAAACTTGACACTCAGTTAAAATGTGACGCACCGTTAAGGGCACGTCACACTGCTGACACAGCGGAGCGGGATCACCACTGAGCAGGTAACTGTGACTAAAACGACAATGTCCAATTCGTAAACGGGCTAAAAGTACCTCTTCCCGACGTGAAGAACGAGAAGAGGTACCCCAGAGTAACGGGAGAGGCTTAACCTCCCGCAACTTGTTCCCCCGGAGGGCCGTCCACTCATCGCGCCAGCGCGAGAGGATGCGGCGACGTAAAATAACACACGAATCTGACGAGGGAACAACAGAGGTAAAAAATCTGGGTAATAAAATCGCCGATTTCGCAGCGGCGTCGGCAGACTCATTACCTGAGATGCCCACATGACCTGGAATCCACATGAAGGACACGCTGATGCCAGTGACACCAAGCGAGTGGAGCAGGTCATGTATGCGCTGTACAAGCGGGTGGTAATGGTACAGCGCAGTAATAGTCTGAAGGGCACTCAGAGAGTCCGTACAAATAAAACAGTGCTGTAAGGCGTGCCGCTGAATGTATAAAATAGACTGATAAATGCTAAAAAGTTCGGCAGTAAAAATTGAACATTGTCCAGGTAAACGAAACTTAAAACTACAGTGACCAGACACAAAGGCACATCCAACTCCAGCTTCAGTCTTAGATCCATCGGTATAGATAAAATAGTAGTCTCCGAATTGAGCCCGTACTTCTAAAAAAGCCGATCTAAAGACTGAAGCAGGGGTCTCAGTCTTCGGCATCGACGTTAGCCCAAGGTGACAGTGGGCCTCAGCGCGAGACCATGGAGGAAAACGCGTTTCCCCCCGTGGAAGGGCCGGCGCTGGCGGAACGTCTAAATGCCGAAGGAGCTGTCGAAAGCGAACCCCTGGTGGGAGCAAGGCAGAGGAGCTAATAAAATAGTGACGATCAAGTGACTCCTCGAAAAATAACTCGAAGGACGGGTGGTTAGGCAAGCTTGAGAGTCGACAAGCATAGCTGCACAAGAGCATCTCACGCCTGAAGGACAGCGGAGGCTCTGCAGCTTCTGCGTACAGACTGGGTACAGGGCTAGTTGGAAAGGCCCCTGTAGCGACTCTGATGCCACGATGGTGAATGGCATTCAATCGACGTAACACAGATGGACGTGCCGACGAATAAACAATACACCCGTAATCAAGCTTGGATCGGACCAAAGAGCGATAAAGGCGAAGAAGGACGGTCCGATCAGCTCCCCAGGATGTGCCACTTAAAACACGTAAAATATTAAGAGAACGGTCACACTTTGCTTTTAAAAAGGAAACGTGCGAGGTCCAACACAACTTCCTGTCAAAAATCAACCCCAAAAATTTCGCCTCGTCTGCAAACGGAAGTATCCCTGGCCCAAGATGGAGAGAGGGCGGAGGGAAATACTTCCGGCGCCAGAAGTTGATGCAGACGGATTTCTCGGCGGAGAAATTAAAGCCGTTGGCGTTACTCCAGGCGTAGAGACGGTCGATACAGCTCTGGAGACGGCGTTCGAGTAGACAGGTCCGCCGTGAACTGCAATAAATAGCGAAATCGTCAAAAAAAGGGACGATGAAATGCCAGGTGGAATACAATCAACAATGGGGTTGATAGCAATCGCAAAAAGTGTGACACTGAGTACAGAGCCCTGCGGTACTCCGTTCTCTTGAATAAAACGACGAGATAAAACCGAGCCCACACGTACACGAAAGACGCGGTCCGTCATAAACTCCCGAAGAAATATGGGAAGACGACCGCGGATATTCCAATCGTGAAGTGTACGTAAAATGCCGCCCCTCCAACAAGTGTCATAAGCTTTCTCCAGGTCAAAAAATACAGCCACGGTTTGACACTTTCTCAGAAATCCATTCATAATATGCGTCGACAAGGACACCAGATGGTCGACGGTAGAGCGATAGCGACGAAACCCGCACTGAGCGTTCGCTAGAAGTTTCTGAGACTCAAGCCACCATGTCAACCGCCCGTTGATCATGCGCTCCATCACCTTACAAATGCAACTGGTGAGGGAGATAGGGCGGTAGCTGGAAGGTAGTTGGCGATCCTTCCCAGGCTTAAGTATAGGGACAATGGTGGCTTCGCGCCAAACGGAAGGAAAAATGCCGTCTTGCCAAATACGGTTATAGACCTGTAAGAGAAATAGTTTACTGTCGGCTGAAAGGTTCTTTAACATCAGGACATGAATGCCGTCCGGCCCGGGAGCGGAGTGCCGAGAGCAATGAAGAGCGTGCTCCAGCTCCCTCATTGTGAATAGTTCGTTATAGCAGTCATCATTAGCAGACCGAAAAGTAAATGATGCGGAATCCTGCCGGTCTTTAATAGAGCGAAAGCCGGCGGAATAATGGTCTGAACTGGAAACCGCCTCAAAGGCAGAACCCAGAGTGTTAGCGATGGCAGCCGGATCCACTATGGTGGCATTAGAAATCTGAAGGCCAGAAACAGTACAATGTGACACTTTACCTGAGAAGCGACGAAGTTTATCCCAAACAACGGATGAAGGCGTAAAACGATTAAAAGACTCGACAAAACGAGCCCAAGATTCCTTCTTGCTATCCTGAATAATGCGACGAGCCCTGGCGCGCGATTGTTTAAAAGTCACCAAATTATCAAGTGTAGGGTGGCGCCGAAACACCCTAAGTGCAGTCCTACGGGCACGAACGGCGTCCCGACAATCCTCGTTCCACCATGGAACAGGTGGCCGCCGAGGTTGGGAGGATGTACGGGGTATTGCACGTTCGGCGGCTGAGAAAATAATAGACGTAAGGTGCTGCACTAGTTGATTAATGTCGGAGAAGGGCTGGTCGTCAAAATGCACGAGGCTGGAATACAAGCTCCAGTCGGCTTTTGCGAATATCCAGGTAGGTACTCTGGAATGCTGTACGTGGTGCGACAGAAGAGAAACGATGCAGGGGAAATGGTCGCTGGAGTAGGTGTCAGCGACGACGTTCCACTGAAGACGACGTGCAAGCTGGATTGAGCATATCGCAAGGTCCAGGTGAGAGAATGTACCAGAAGAATCAGAAATAAAAGTAGGTGCACCTGTATTGAGGATGGAAAGATTGAACTGATAAAAAATGTCGGAAAGAAGAGTTCCCCTCGCACAAGCCCTTGGCGAACCCCATAGTGGGTGATGGGCATTAAAATCTCCCAACAGAAGAAATGGTGTTGGGAGAGCGGACAGGAGAGATCGAATGTCCGCGGGAGCGAGGGGAGACGATGGAGGTGTATACACAGAACAAACAGAAAAGAAAAAACCGGGTAACTGCAGTCTAATGGCAACAGCTTGCAAGTCGGACGTAAGTGTGATAGGATGAAAATGAACGTCATTACGCACCAACAACATGACACCTCCATGAGCAGGAGCACCCTCCTCCGGTTCAAGATCGTAGCGAACCGGAGTGTACCC
Source organism: Deroplatys truncata (assembly GCA_030765065.1). Lineage (NCBI taxonomy): Eukaryota > Metazoa > Arthropoda > Insecta > Mantodea > Mantidae > Deroplatys > Deroplatys truncata. The sequence goes on from CM060984.1 coordinate 4,485,173, forward strand.
TCGGAGATCGAAAGGGTCGTGAGGGCGAAGCTTGGTCTCCTGCAAACACACGACCATAGGTGAATGGGAACGCAATAAAAGTTGCAGTTCCGCCCTATGCGATCGTATACCACGTACATTCCAGCTCAGGATAGCCATGAATAAAAGGGATAAACTGTCTACTTAGAAGGGCGGCTTAAAATTACCTTTTGTTTAACCTTTGGGCTCGGGCTTTTTGTATGGAGTTGGTCAGACTCCATAGCTTCCTCGGAGGGAGGGCCCACGCGCTCAGTGCCAGAAACCGATTCAAGCGCCGTGAATCGGTTCTGGGTGGCGATGGGTGAAGGGTGCCGCTGAGCGCGGCTTGTCCCAGGACCTTCCTGGGACAGCGACCTCCGAGGAGGAGAAGGTGAACTTTTCTTACCGCGCGCACGCGGAGGGTCTTTCAAAAAATCTTCCCTACGTAGTTTCTGCTTGGGCTTCTTTTCAACGGCTTGCGACTTCATTGACTTGGGACCAGGTTTATACGGCTTGGTAACTGTAGCCTTAATAGACGGCCGGATGGTAGTGGCGGTTAATCCAGTCAAGGTCCAGGTCTGAGTTTCGGCATCTACGCGTGGTACTGGCTAGGCAACAACAGAACTAAATGTGCCAGATCGCAGGAGTGAAGGTTGGCGCGCATGGTAACGCCTCCGGGCTTCAGCGAAGGAGAGTTTTTCCTTTACCCGGATCTCCTGGATCGCCTTCTCGTCCAAGTACCGCGGACAGTCGGCAAACGAAGCAGAATGAGACCCTTTACAATTAACGCAGACGGGGGCTGTTGAACAGGTACCTTCGTGTGAGGGCTGGCTACAGGTTGCACAGATGTTAACGGCACTCTTACATGAGACTTGCGTATGCCCAAAACGTTGGCATTTAAAACAACGCAGAGGTCTAGGAATATAAGGCCTCACAGAAATCTGTTCGTACCCTGCGGAAATGCTCGTGGGCAGATCGACGCCATCAAATGTAATAAACAGGGTACGAGTGGGTACCAACACGCCGTCGCGTTTGGCCTGCACTCGATGAACCGCTGTCACCCTCTGGTCTGCAAGATATTCCACCAGGTCTTCGTCAGAGATACCATCGAGGCTATGCGTGGTGACAACGCCTCTACAAGAATTCAAGGTGCGGTGCTTCTCAACACGGATAGGATAACCGTGGAGAAGCGTGGCGCTCAACAAGGACTTACTTTGTGCCTCGGATTTGCTTTGAACTAGCAACGAACCATTACGAAGACGAGTGCAGGAAAGAACCGGACCAGCAATTGAGTCAATGCCCTTCTGGATAATAAAAGGGTTCACCTTCTCGAATGATTGTCCCTCCTCTGTACGGGTAATCACTAAGTAACAACCAGCTGTTGGCGGTGCTACTTCTGTTACAAAAACTTTGCGGCGCTTGTTGTTAACAATGGAGAAAGGGTGCTCCATAGCGAAAAAAATCCTCCACCATTGCAACCGTCTCCGACCTCGGGCTCTGACTTCCCGGGCGTTACCCCGGCTTGGGTGAGTGGCCTATCTATACCTAGCTCACCCCAGGGTCACACCTCCCAGAACATAGACAGAGGGACCCAATCGCCGTCGGAAGCCAGCAGCTCATGCAATGGCCCCCCGCGGGACTGCAGTTGAACAGCGGATACGAACAACAACCCTACATGACGACCCCGGGTGGTGGGGATGACGCCATTACCCACTCACCCAGCTGCGCACGCGGTGCGCGGGTATCCGTCAGGCTGTGTCCACGGAGGATTTAAATAAAAAGATAAAAGAAACTAAAACTGTGTGGGCGTTTCGCACGCAAGGTAGGCCGGCGGGGAAGAAAAAGAGAGATATGCGAATGTCGTGGTGCGAAATGGCCGGAAAGTGATAAGGGAAGAAAGAAACGATGGTGAGGTGCGGTATGGATGGAATGCAAAGAACGCACGAGAGCCTACCTTGGGTCCACCGGTCACGAGAAGAACCCACCTCGACCGGATGGGGGTGAGAGGATGAATGTGGCGATGAGCGGCTCGGGAACCCCCGGGTGCGCCAAAAACCCGTACTCACAGAAGGTGAGCCCCTGAGGGGTGAAGTCAGACAGATTCCTGTTCTTATAATACCAGCACACAGAAACTTCATGCATGATTCCTATGTGACAACAAACTCTTGTAGAGAAGTGAGACAGACTGCCTCCTGTTATAATATCAGCACACACAATCAGCAGGTATGTATCCTATGTGACATCAAGCTCTTATAGGGAAGTGAGACAGATTCCTTGTTGTTATAATGCCAACGCACAGAATCTTCATGTATGATTCCTATGTGACAACAAGCTCTTGTAGAGAAGTGACACAGATTCCCTGCTGTTATAATCCCAGCACACAGAATCTTCATGTATGATTCCTATTTGACAACAAGCTCTTGTAGAGAAGTGACACAGATTCCTTGCTGTTATAACTTCAGCACACACAATCAGCATGTATGATTCCTATGTGACAACAATCTCTTGTACAGAAGTGAGACAGATTCCCTGATGTTATAATGCCAGCACACAAAATTTCTTGTATGAATCCTATGTGACAACAAGCTCTTATAGGGAAGTGAGACAGATTCCTTGTTGTTATAATGCCAACACACAGAACCTTCATGTATGATTCCTATGTGACAACAAGCTCTTGTAGAGAAGTGAGACAGATTCCCTGCTGTTATAATCCCAGCACACAGAAGCTTCATGCATGATTCCTATGTGACAACAAGCTCTTGTAGAGAAGTGACACAGATTCCTTGCTGTTATAACTTCAGCACACACAATCAGCATGTATGATTCCTATGTGACAACAAACTCTGGTACAGAAGTGAGACAAATTCCCTGATGTTATAATACCAGTACATGGAATCTTTATGTATCATTCCTATGTGACAACAAGCTCTTGTAGAGAAGTGAGACAGATTCCCTGATGTTATAATCCCAGCACATGGAATCTTTATGTATGATTCCTATGTGACAACAAGCTCTTGTAGAGAAGTGAGACAGATTCCCTGATGTTATAATACCAGCACATGGAATCTTTATGTATGATTCCTATGTGACAACAAACTCTTGTAGAGAAGTGAGGAAGATTCCCTGATGTTATAATACCAGCACATGGAATCTTTATGCATGATTCCTATGTGACAACAAGCTCTTGTAGAGAAGTGAGACAGATTCCCTGATGTTATAATCCCAGCACATGGAATCTTTATGTATGATTCCTATGTGACAACAAACTCTTGTAGAGAAGTGAGACAGATTCCCTGATGTTATAATACCAGCACATGGAATCTTTATGTATGATTCCTATGTGACAACAAACTCTTGTAGAGAAGTGAGACAGATTCCCTGCTGTTATAATCCCAGCACATAGAATCTTCATGTATGATTCCTATGTGACAACAAGCTCTTGTAGAGAAGTGACACAGATTCCTTGCTGTTATAACTTCAGCACACACAATCAGCATGTATGATTCCTATGTGACAACAAACTCTGGTACAGAAGTGAGACAGATTCCCTGATGTTATAATACCAGTACATGGAATATTTTTGTGTATGATTCCTATGTGACAACAAGCTCTTGTAGAGAAGTGAGACAGATTCCCTGATGTTATAATCCCAGCACATGGAATCTTTATGTATGATTCCTATGTGACAACAAGCTCTTGTAGAGAAGTGAGACAGATTCCCTGATGTTATAATCCCAGCACTTGGAATCTTTATGTATGATTCCTATGTGACAACAAGCTCTTGTAGAGAAGTGAGACAGATTCCCTGATGTTATAATACCAGCACATGGAATCTTTATGTATGACTCCTATGTGACAACAAACTCTTGTAGAGAAGTGAGGAAGATTCCCTGATGTTATAATACCAGCACATGGAATCTTTATGTATGATTCCTATGTGACAACAAGCTCTTGTAGAGAAGTGAGACAGATTCCCTGATGTTATAATCCCAGCACATGGAATCTTTATGTATGATTCCTATGTGACAACAAACTCTTGTAGAGAAGTGAGACAGATTCCCTGATGTTATAATACCAGCACATGGAATCTTTATGTATGATTCCCATGTGACAACAAACTCTTGTATGATGATGATGATGATATGCGGTTTAAGGGCGCTAAACTGCTACGGTCATCAGCGCCCTTACAATGTATAAAAGATAAGGTCACAATATAAAACAAGTAAAAAACCGCATAGTTAAAAACGGGACACAAACCCGCGATGTTCAAAAAGCTAAAACTAACAACAGAACAATAACAAAATAACAATAATAACAATAACTATAACAATAACAACAATAATAACAAGAACAACAAGAATAACAATAACAATACAAAGTTCTGAAAAATCAACACACTAAAAGCAAGGGCAAGAAACGATTAAAACGTGTCAGGAACTGTAGAATGCGAGGGACATGAGCGCCAAATGTCCACTGGGGATAAGAGTTCCCATAAAAACAGACAGAATAAAAGTACTAAGCCAACAGGCGCCCAACGCATTAAATGCGCAGATTAAAATCACTGTCATGAATAAAACGTAAAACACATTCTACAGCACGCGTGTCGTCTGCCAAAACGTTGGCTAGGCCAACAGGCAGACCCACACGAGCACGCAATGCAGCTAAAACCTGACACTCTGTTAAAATGTGACGCACCGTTAAGGGCACGACACACTGCCCACAGAGTGGTGCGGGGTCACCACTGAGCAAATACCTATGACTAAAAACACAATGTCCAATCCGTAGACGAGCTAAAATTACCTCTTCCCGACGACAAGAACGAGAAGAGGTATCCCAGATCAACGGGAAAGGCTTAACTTCCCGCAATTTGTTCCCCCGGAGGGCCGTCCACTCATCGCGCCAGCGCGAGAGGATGCGGCGACGTAAAATAATACACGAATCAGACGAGGGAACAACAGAAGTAAAAAATCTGGGTAATAAAATCGCCGATTTCGCAGCGGCGTCGGCAGACTCATTCCCTGAGATGCCCACATGACCTGGAATCCACATGAAGGACACGCTGATGCCAGAGACACCAAGCGAGTGGAGCAGGTCATGTATGCGCTGTACAAGCGGGTGGTAATGGTACAGCGCAGTAATAGTCTGAAGGGCACTCAGAGAGTCCGTACAAATAAAACAGTGCTGTAAGGCGTGCCGCTGAATGTATAAAATAGATTGATAAATGCTAAAAAGTTCGGCGGTAAAAATTGAACATTGTGCAGGTAAACGAAACTTAAAACTACAGTGACCAGAAACAAAGGCACATCCAACTCCAGCTTCAGTCTTAGATCCATCGGTAAAGATAAAATGGAAGTCCCCGAATTGAGCCCGTACTTCTAAAAAAGCCGATCTAAAGACTGAAGCAGGGGTCTCAGTCTTCGACATTGACGTTAGCCCAAGGTGACAGTGGGCCTCAGCGCGGGACCATGGAGGAAAACGCGTTTCCCCCCGTGGAAGGGCCGGCGCTGGCGTAACGTCCAAATGCCGAAGTAGCAGTCGAAATCGAACCCCTGGAGGGAGCAATGCAGAGGAGCGAACTAAATATTGCCGGTCAAGCGAATCCTCGTAAAATACATCGAAGGACGGGTGGTTAGGCAAGCTTGAGAGTCGACAAGCATAGCTGCACAAGAGCATCTCACGCCTGAAGGACAGCGGAGGCTCTGCAGCTTCTGCGTACAGACTGGGTACAGGGCTAGTTGGAAAGGCCCCTGTAGCGACTCTTATGCCACGATGGTGAATGGCATTCAATCGACGTAACACAGATGGACGTGCCGACGAATAAACAATACACCCGTAATCAAGCTTGGATCGGACCAAAGAGCGATAAAGGCGAAGAAGGACGGTCCGATCAGCTCCCCAGGATGTGCCACTTAAAACACGTAAAAGATTAAGAGAACGGTCACACTTTGCTTTTAAAAAGGAAACGTGCGAGGTCCAACACAACTTCCTGTCAAAAATCAACCCCAAAAATTTCGCCTCGTCTGCAAACGGAAGTATCCCTGGCCCAAGATGGAGAGTGGGCGGAGGGAAATACTTCCGGCGCCAAAAGTTGATGCAGACGGATTTCTCGGCGGAGAAATTAAAGCCGTTGGCGTTACTCCAGGCGTAGAGACGGTCGATACAGCTCTGGAGACGGCGTTCGAGTAGACAGGTCCGCCGTGAACTGCAATAAATAGCGAAATCGTCAACAAAAAGGGACGATGAAATGCCAGGTGGAATACAATCAACAATGGGGTTGATAGCAATCCAAAAAGTGTGACACTGAGTACAGAGCCCTGCGGTACTCCGTTCTCTTGAATAAAACGACGAGATAAAACCGAGCCCACACGTACACGAAAGACGCGGTCCGTCATAAACTCCCGAAGAAATATGGGAAGACGACCGCGGATATTCCAATCGTGAAGTGTACGTAAAATGCCGCCCCTCCAACAAGTGTCATAAGCTTTCTCCAGGTCAAAAAATACTGCCACGGTTTGACACTTTCTCAGAAATCCATTCATAATATGCGTCGACAAGGACACCAGATGGTCGACGGTAGAGCGATAACGACGAAACCCGCACTGAGCGTTCGCTAGAAGTTTCTGAGACTCAAGCCACCATGTCAACCGCCCGTTGATCATGCGCTCCATCACCTTGCAAATGCAACTGGTGAGGGAGATAGGGCGGTAGCTGGAAGGTAGTTGGCGATCCTTCCCAGGCTTAAGTATAGGGACAATGGTGGCTTCGCGCCAAACGGAAGGAAAAATGCCGTCCTGCCAAATACGGTTATAGACCTGTAAGAGAAAGAGTTTACTGTCGGCTGAAAGGTTCTTTAACATCAGGACATGAATGCCGTCCGGCCCAGGAGCGGAGTGCCGAGAGCAATGAAGAGCATGCTCCAGCTCCCTCATTGTGAAAAGTTCATTATAACACTCAATATTAGCAGATCGAAAATTAAAGGTGTCGGAATCCAGCCGGTCTTTGATAGAGCGAAAGCCGGCGGAATAATGGTCCGAATTGGATACCGCCTCAAAGGCAGCACCCAGAGTGTTAGCGATGGCAGCCGGATCCACTATGGTGGCATTAGAAACCTGTAGGCCAGAAACAGTACAATGCGACACTTTACCTGAGAAGCGACGAAGTTTATCCCAAACAACAGATGAAGGCGTAAAGCGATTAAAAGACTCGACAAAACGAGCCCACGACGCCTTCTTGCTATCCTGAATAGTGCGACGAGCCCTGGCGCGCGATTGTTTAAAAGTCACCAAATTAGCAAGTGTAGGGTGGCGCCGAAACACCCTAAGTGCAGCCCTACGAGCACGAACGGCGTCCCGACAATCCTCGTTCCACCACGGAACAGGTGGCCGCCGAGGTTGGGAGGATGAACGGGGTATTGCGCGTTCGGCGGCAGAGAAAATAATAGACGTAAGGTGCTGCACTAGTTGGTTAATGTCGGAGAAGGGCTGGTCGTCAAAATGCACGAGGCTGGAATACAAGTTCCAGTCGGCTTTTGCGAATATCCAGGTAGGTACTCTGGAATGCTGTACGTGGTGCGACAGAAGAGAAACGATGCAGGGGTAATGGTCGCTGGAGTAGGTGTCAGCGACGACGTTCCACTGGAGACGATGTGCAAGCTGGAGTGAGCAAATGGAAAGGTCCAGGTGAGAAAATGTACCAGAAGAATCAGAAATAAAAGTAGGTGCACCTGTATTGAGGATGAAAAGATTGAACTGATAAAAAATGTCGGAAAGAAGAGTTCCCCTCGCACAAGCCCTTGGCGAACCCCATAGTGGGTGATGGGCATTAAAATCTCCCAACAGAAGAAATGGTGTTGGGAGAGCGGACAGGAGAGATCGAATGTCCGCGGGAGCGAGGGGAGACGATGGAGGTGTATACACAGAACAAACAGAAAAGAAAAAACCGGGTAACTGCAGTCTAATGGCAACAGCTTGCAAGTCGGACGTAAGTGTGATAGTTTGAAAATGAACGTCATTACGCACCAACAACATAACACCTCCATGAGCAGGAGCACCCTCCTCCGGTTCAAGATCGTAGCGAACCGGAGTGTACCCTCGGAGATCGAAAGGGTCGTGAGGGCGAAGCTTGGTCTCCTGCAAACACACGACCATAGGTGAATGGGAACGCAATAAAAGTTGCAGTTCCGCCCTATGCGATCGTACACCACGTACATTCCAGCTCAGGATAGCCATGAATAAAAGGGATAAACTGTCTACTTAGAAGGGCGGCTTAAAATTACCTTTTGTTTAACCTTTGGGCTCGGGCTTTTTGTATGGAGTTGGTCAGACTCCATAGCTTCCTCGGAGGGAGGGCCCACGCGCTCAGTGCCAGAAACCGATTCAAGCGCCGTGAATCGGTTCTGGGTGGCGATGGGTGAGGGGTGCCGCTGAGCGCGGCTTGTCCCAGGACCTTCCTGGGACAGCGACCTCCGAGGAGGAGAAGGTGAACTTTTGCTACCGCGCGCACGCGGAGGGTCTTTCAAGAAATCTTCCCTACGTAGTTTCTGCTTGGGCTTCTTTTCAGCGGCTTGCGACTTCATTGACTTTGGACCAGGTTTATAAGGCTTGGTAACAGTAGCTTTAATAGACGGCCGGATGGTAGTGGCGGTTAATCCAGTCAAGGTCCAGGTCTGAGTTTCAGCATCTACTCGTGGTACTGGCGAGGCAACAACAGAACTAAATGTGCCAGATCGCAGGAGGGAAGGTTGGCGCGCATGGTAACGCCTCCGGGCTTCAGCGAAGGAGAGTTTTTCCTTTACCCGGATCTCCTGGATCGCCTTCTCGTCCAAGTACCGCGGACAGTCGGCAAACGAAGCAGAATGAGACCCTTTGCAATTAACGCAGACGGGGGTTGTTGAACAGGTACCTTCGTGTGAGGGCTGGCTACATGTTGCACAGATGTTAACGGCACTCTTACATGAGACTTGCGTATGCCCAAAACGTTGGCATTTAAAACAACGCAGAGGTCTAGGAATATAAGGCCTCACAGAAATCCGTTCGTACCCTGCGGAAATGCTCGTGGGCAGATCGACGCCATCAAATGTAATAAACAGGGTACGAGTGGGTACCAATACGCCGTCGCGTTTGGCCTGCACTCGATGAACCGCTGTCACCCTCTGGTCTGCAAGATATTCCACCAGGTCTTCGTCAGAGATACCATCGAGGCTATGCGTGGTGACAACGCCTCTACAAGAATTCAAGGTGCGGTGCTTCTCAACACGGATAGGATAACCGTGGAGAAGCGTGGCGCTCAACAAGGACTTACTTTGTGCCTCGGATTTACTTTGAACTAGCAACGAACCATTACGAAGCCGAGTGCAGGAAAGAACCGGACCAGCAATTGAGTCAATGCCCTTCTGGATAATAAAAGGGTTCACCTTCTCGAATGATTGTCCCTCCTCGGTACGGGTAATCACTAAGTAACAACCAGCTGTTGGCGGTGCTACTTCTGTTACTAAAGTTTTACGGCGCTTGTTGTTAATAATGGAGAAAGGGTGCTCCATAGCGAAAAAAATCCTCCACCATTGCAACCGTCTCCGACCTCGGGCTCTGACTTCCCGGGCGTTACCCCGGCTTGGGTGAGTGGCCTATCTATACCTAGCTCACCCCAGGGTCACACCTCCCAGAACATAGACAGAGGGACCCAATCGCCGTCGGAAGCCAGCAGCTCATGCAATGGCCCCCCCGCGGGACTGCAGTTGAACAGCGGATACGAACAACAACCCTACATGACGACCCCGGGTGGTGGGGATGACGCCATTACCCACTCACCCAGCTGCGCACACGGTGCGCGGGTATCCGTCAGGCTGTGTCCACGGAGGATTTAAATAAAAAGATAAAAGAAACTAAAACTGTGTGGGCGTTTCGCACGCAAGGTAGGCCGGCGGGGAAGAAAAAGAGAGATATGCGAATGTCGTGGTGCGAAATGGCCGGAAAGTGATAAGGGAAGAAAGAAACGATGGTGAGGTGCAGTATGGATGGAATGCAAAGAACGCACGAGAGCCTACCTTGGGTCCACCGGTCACTTGAAGAACCCACCTCGACCGGATGGGGGTGAGGGGATGAAGGTGGCGATGAGTGGCTCGGGAACCCCCGGGTGCGCCAAAAACCCGTACTCACATAAGGTGAGCCCCTGAGGGGAAACTCTTGTAGAGAAGTGAGACAGATTCCCTGATGTTATAATACCAGCACATGGAATCTTTATGTATGATTCCTATGTGACAACAAACTCTTGTAGAGAAGTGAGACAGATTCCCTGATGTTATAATACCAGCACATGGAATCTTTATGTATGATTCCTATGTGACAACAAGCTCTTGTAGAGAAGTGAGACAGATTCCCTGATGTTATAATCCCAGCACATGGAATCTTTATGTATGATTCCTATGTGACAACAAACTCTTGTAGAGAAGTGAGACAGATTCCCTGATGTTATAATACCAGCACATGGAATCTTTATGTATGATTCCTATGTGACAACAAGCTCTTCTACAGAAGTGAGACAGATTCCCTGATGTTATAATACCAGTACATGGAATCTTCATGTATGATTCCTATGTGACAACAAGCTCTTGTAGAGAAGTGAGACAGATTCCCTGCTGTTATAATACCAGTACACAGAATCTTCATGTATGATTCCTATGCGACAACAGGCTCTTGTAGAGAAGTGAGACAGATTCCCTGCTGTTATAATACCAGTACACAGAATCTTCATGTATGATTCCTATGTGACAACAAAGTCTTGTAGAGAAGTGAGACAGATTCCCTGATGTTATAATACCAGTACATGGAATCTTCATGTATGATTCCTATGTGACAACAAGCTCATGTAGAGAAGTGAGCCAGATTCCCTGCTGTTATAATCCCAGCACACAGAATCTTCACGTATGATTCCTATGTGACAACAGGCTCTTGTAGATAAGTGACACAGATTCCTTGCTGTTATAACTTCAGCACACACAATCAGCATGTATGATTCCTATGTGACAACAAACTCTGGTACAGAAGTGAGACAGATTCCCTGATGTTATAATACCAGTACACAGAATCTTCATGTATGATTCCTATGTGACAACAAGCTCTTGTACAGAAGTGAGACAGATTCCCTGATGTTATAATACCACTACATGGAATCTTCATGTATGATTCCTATGTGAAAACAAACTCTTTCCAGAAGTGAGACAGATTCCCTGATGTTATAATACCAGCACACAGAATCTTCATGTATGATTCCTATGTGACAACAAACTCTTGTAGAGAAGTGGTACAGATTTCCTGCTGTTACAAAACTAGCACACGGAATCTTCCTGTGTGACAACAAGCTCTTGTAGAGAAGTGAGACAGATTCCCCAAAGTTGTAATACCAGCACACAGAAACTTCATGTATGATTCCTATGTGACAACAAACTCCTGTAGAGAAGTCAGACAGATTCCTGTTCTTATAATACCAGCACACAGAAACTTCATGCATGATTCCTATGTGACAACAAACTCTTGTAGAGAAGTGAGACAGACTGCCTCCTGTTATAATATCAGCACACACAATCAGCAGGTATGTATCCTATGTGACATCAAGCTCTTATAGGGAAGTGAGACAGATTCCTTGTTGTTATAATGCCAACACACAGAATCTTCATGTATGATTCCTATGTGACAACAAGCTCTTGTAGAGAAGTGAGACAGATTCCCTGTTGTTATAATGTCAGCGCACAGAATCTTCATGTATGATTCCTATGTGACAACAAACTCTGGTACAGAAGTGAGACAGATTCCCTGATGTTATAATACCAGTACATGGAATCTTTATGTATGATTCCTATGTGACAACAAGCTCTTGTAGAGAAGTGAGACAGATTCCCTGATGTTATAATCCCAGCACATGGAATCTTTATGTATGATTCCTATGTGACAACAAGCTCTTGTAGAGAAGTGAGACAGATTCCCTGATGTTATAATACCAGCACATGGAATCTTTATGTATGCTTCCTATGTGACAACAAACTCTTGTAGAGAAGTGAGACAGATTCCCTGATGTTATAATACCAGTACATGGAATCTTCATGTATGATTCCTATGTGACAACAAGATCTTGTAGAGAAGTGAGACAGATTCCCTGCTGTTATAATCCCAGCGCACAGAATCTTCGTGTATGATTCCTATGTGACAACAAATTCTTGTAGAGCAGTGAGACAGATTCCCTGCTGTTATAATCCCAGCACACAGAATCAGCATGTATGATTCCTATGTGACAACAAACTCTTGTACAGAAGTGAGACAGATTCCCTGATGTTATAATACCAGCACATGGAATCTTTATGTATGATTCCTATGTGACAACAAGCTCTTGTAGAGAAGTGAGACAGATTCCCTGATGTTATAATACCAGCACATGGAATCTTTATGTATGATTCCTATGTGACAACAAACTCTTGTAGAGAAGTGAGACATATTCCGTGATGTTATAATACCAGCACACGGAATCTTTATGTATGATTCCTATGTGACAACAAGTTCTTGTAGAGAAGTGAGACAGATTCCCTGATGTTATAATCCCAGCACATGGAATATTTATGTATGATTCCTATGTGACAACAAACTCTTGTAGGGAAGTGAGACAGATTCCCTGATGTTATAATACCAGCACATGGAATCTTTATGTATGATTCCTATGTGACAACAAACTCTTGTAGAGAAGTGAGACAGATTCCCTGATGTTATAATACCAGCACATGGAATCTTTATGTATGATTCCTATGTGACAACAAACTCTTGTAGAGAAGTGAGACAGATTTCCTGATGTTATAATACCAGCACATGGAATCTTTATGTATGATTCCTATGTGACAACAAGCTCTTGTAGAGAAGTGAGACAGATTCCCTGATGTTATAATACCAGTACATGGAATCTTTATGTATGATTCCTATGTGACAACAAGCTCTTGTACAGAAGTGAGACAGATTCCCTGCTGTTATAATACCAGCACATGGAATCTTTATATATGATTCCTATGTGACAACAAATTCTTGTAGAGAAGTGAGACAGATTCCCTGTTGTTATAATACCAGTACAGAGAATCTTCATTTATAAATCCTATGTGACAATAAACTCTTGTAGAGAAGTGGTACAGATTCCCTGATGTTATAATACCAGTACACAGAATCTTCATGTATAATTCCTATGTGACAACAAGCTCTTGTAGAGAAGTGAGACAGATTCCCTGATGTTGTAATACCAGTACACAGAATGTTTATGTATGATTCCTATGTGACAACAAATTCTTCTAGAGAAGTGAGACAGATTCCCTGCTGATATAATACCAGTACACAGAATCTTCATTTATAAATCCTATGTGACAACAAACCCTTGTAGAGAAGTGATTAAGATTCCCTGCTGTTACAATACCAGCACACGGAATCTTAATATTTGATTCCTATGTGACAACAAGCTCTTGTAGAGAAGTGAGACAGAGTGCCTCCTGTTATAATATCAGCACACGGAATATTCATGTATTTAGGTGTATTTTGTATTTATGATTCCTGTGTGAAAGCAAGCTCTTGTAGAGACGTTAGACAGATTCCCGGCTGTTATAATCCCAGCACACAGAATCTTCATGTATGATTCCTATGTGACAACAAGCTCTTGTAGAGAAGTGAGACAGATTCCCTGCTGTTATAATCCCAGCACACAGAATCTTCATGTATGATTCCTATTTGACAACAAGCTCTTGTAGAGAAGTGACACAGATTCCTTGCTGTTATAACTTCAGCACACACAATCAGCATGTATGATTCCTATGTGACAACAAACTCTGGTACAGAAGTGAGACAGATTCCCTGATGTTATAATACCAGTACATGGAATCTTAATGTATGATTCCTATGTGACAACAAGCTCTTGTAGAGAAGTGAGACAGATTCCCTGATGTTATAATCCAAGCACATGGAATCTTTATGTATGATTCCTATATGACAACAAGGTCTTGTAGAGAAGTGATACAGATTCCCTGATGTTATAATACCAGCACATGGAATCTTTATGTATGATTCCTATGTGACAACAAACTCTTGTAGAGAAGTGAGACAGATTCCCTGATGTTATAATACCAGCACATGGAATCTTTATGTATGATTCCTATGTGACAACAAGCTCTTGTAGAGAAGTGAGACAGATTCCCTGATGTTATAATACCAGCACATGGAATCTTTATGTATGATTCCTATGTGACAACAAGCTCTTGTAGAGAAGTGAGACAGATTCTCTGATGTTATAATCCCAGCACATGGAATCTTTATGTATGATTCCTATGTGACAACAAACTCTTGTAGAGAAGTGAGACAGATTCCCTGATGTCATAATACCAGCACATGGAATCCTTATGTATGATTCCTATGTGACAACAAGCTCTTGTACAGAAGTGAGACAGATTCCCTGATGTTATAATACCAGTACATGGAATCTTCATGTATGATTCCTATGTGACAACAAGCTCTTGTAGAGAAGTGATACAGATTCCCTGCTGTTATAATACCAGTACACAGAATCTTCATGTATGATTCCTATGTGACAACAAGCTCTTGTAGAGAAGTGAGACAGATTCCTTGCTGTTATAACGTCAGCACACACAATCAACATGTATGATTCCTATGTGACAACAAAATCTTGTACAGAAGTCAGACAGGTACCCTGATGTTTTAATGCCAGCACACAGAATTTCTTGTATGAATCCTATGTGACAACAAGCTCTTGTAGAGGAGTGAGACAGATCCCCTGATGTTATAATGTCAGCACACGGAATCTACATGTATGATTCCTATGTGAGAATAAACTCTTGTAGAGAAATGAGACAGAGTGCCTGCTGTTATAATACCAGCACACGGAATCTACACGTATGATTCCTATGTGACAATAAACTCTTGTAGAGAAATGAGACAGAGTGCCTGCTGTTATAATACCAGCACACAGAATCTTCATGTATGATTCCTATGTGACAATAAACTCTTGTAGAGAAATGAGACAGATTGCCTGCTGTTATAATACCAGCACACGGAATCTACATGTATTTAGGTGTACTTAGTATTTATTATTTCTATGTGTCAGCAAGCTCTTATAGAGAAGTGACAGATTCCCTGGTGTTAATCAGCACATGGAATATTCATGTATGATTCTTATGTGACAACAAACTCTTGTAGAGAAGTGAGACAGATTCGCTGTTGTTATAATGCCAGCACACGGAATCTTCATGTATGATTGCTATGTGACAATAAAATCATGTAGAGAAATGAGATAGATTCCCTGATGTTATAATGCCAGCACATGGAATCTTCATGTATAATTCCTATGTGACAACAAGCTCTTGTAGAGAAGTGAGACAGATTCCCTGCTGTTATAACTTCAGCACACACAACCAGCATGTATGATTCCTATGTGACCACAAACTCTGGTACAGAAGTGAGACAGATTCCCTGATGTTATAATACCAGTACATGGAATCTTTATGTATGATTCCTATGTGACAACAATCTCTTGTACAGAAGTGAGAAGAATTCCCTGATGTTATAATGCCAGCACACAAAATTTCTTGTATGAATCCTACGTGACAACAAGCTCTTATAGGGAAGTGAGACAGATTCCTTGTTGTTATAATGCCAACACACAGAATCTTCATGTATGATTCCTATGTGACAACAAGCTCTTGTAGAGAAGTGAGACAGATTCCCTGCTGTTATAATCCCAGCACACAGAATCTTCATGTATGATTCCTATGTGACAACAAACTCTGGTACAGAAGTGAGACAGATTCCCTGATTTTATAATACCAGTACATGGAATCTTTATGTATGTTTCCTATGTGACAACAAGCTCTTGTACAGAAGTGAGACAGATTCCCTGATGTTATAATACCAGTACACAGAATCTTCATGTATGATTCCTATGTGACGACAAGCTCTTGTACAGAAGTGAGACAGATTCCCTGATGTTATAATACCAGTACACAGAATCTTCACGTATGATTCCTATGTGACAACAAACTCTTGTAGAGAAGTGAGACGGATTCCCTGATGTTATAATACCAGTACACAGAATCTTCATGTATGATTCCTCTGTGACAACAAGCTCTTGTACAGAAGTGAGACAGATTCCCTGATGTTTAAATACCAGTACATGGAATCTTTATGTATGATTCCTATGTGACAACAAGCTCTTGTACAGAAGTGAGACAGATTCCCTGATGTTATAATACCACTACATGGAATCTTCATGTATGATTCCTATGTGAAAACAAACTCTTTCCAGAAGTGAGACAGATTCCCTGATGTTATAATACCAGCACACAGAATCTTCATGTATGATTCCTATGTGACAACAAACTCTTGTAGAGAAGTGGTACAGATTTCCTGCTGTTACAAAACTAGCACACGGAATCTTCCTGTGTGACAACAAGCTCTTGTAGAGAAGTGAGACAGATTCCCCAAAGTTGTAATACCAGCACACAGAAACTTCATGTATGATTCCTATGTGACAACAAACTCCTGTAGAGAAGTCAGACAGATTCCTGTTCTTATAATACCAGCACACAGAAACTTCATGCATGATTCCTATGTGACAACAAACTCTTGTAGAGAAGTGAGACAGACTGCCTCCTGTTATAATATCAGCACACACAATCAGCAGGTATGTATCCTATGTGACATCAAGCTCTTATAGGGAAGTGAGACAGATTCCTTGTTGTTATAATGCCAACACACAGAATCTTCATGTATGATTCCTATGTGACAACAAGCTCTTGTAGAGAAGTGAGACAGATTCCCTGTTGTTATAATGTCAGCGCACAGAATCTTCATGTATGATTCCTATGTGACAACAAACTCTGGTACAGAAGTGAGACAGATTCCCTGATGTTATAATACCAGTACATGGAATCTTTATGTATGATTCCTATGTGACAACAAGCTCTTGTAGAGAAGTGAGACAGATTCCCTGATGTTATAATCCCAGCACATGGAATCTTTATGTATGATTCCTATGTGACAACAAGCTCTTGTAGAGAAGTGAGACAGATTCCCTGATGTTATAATACCAGCACATGGAATCTTTATGTATGATTCCTATGTGACAACAAACTCTTGTAGAGAAGTGAGACAGATTCCCTGATGTTATAATACCAGCACATGGAATCTTTATGTATGATTCCTATGTGACAACAAGCTCTTGTAGAGAAGTGAGACAGATTCCCTGATGTTATAATCCCAGCACATGGAATCTTTATGTATGATTCCTATGTGACAATAAACTCTTGTAGAGAAGTGAGACAGATTCCCTGATGTTATAATACCAGCACATGGAATCTTTATGTATGATTCCTATGTGACAACAAGCTCTTGTACAGAAGTGAGACAGATTCCCTGATGTTATAATACCAGTACATGGAATCTTCATGTATGATTCCTATGTGACAACAAGCTCTTGTAGAGAAGTGAGACAGATTCCCTGCTGTTATAATACCAGTACACAGAATCTTCATGTATGATTCCTATGCGACAACAGGCTCTTGTAGAGAAGTGAGACAGATTCCCTGCTGTTATAATACCAGTACACAGAATCTTCATGTATGATTCCTATGTGACAACAAACTCTTGTAGAGAAGTGAGACAGATTCCCTGATGTTATAATACCAGTACATGGAATCTTCATGTATGATTCCTATGTGACAACAAGCTCATGTAGACAAGTGAGCCAGATTCCCTGCTGTTATAATCCCAGCACACAGAATCTTCACGTATGATTCCTATGTGACAACAAGCTCTTGTAGAGAAGTGACACAGATTCCTTGCTGTTATAACTTCAGCACACACAATCAGCATGTATGATTCCTATGTGACAACAAACTCTGGTACAGAAGTGAGACAGATTCCCTGATGTTATAATACCAGTACACAGAATCTTCATGTATGATTCCTATGTGACAACAAGCTCTTGTACAGAAGTGAGACAGATTCCCTGATGTTATAATACCAGTACATGGAATCTTCATGTATGATTCCTATGTGAAAACAAACTCTTGTACAGAAGTGAGACAGATTCCCTGATGTTATAATACCAGCACACAGAATCTTCATGTATGATTCCTATGTGACAACAAACTCTTGTAGAGAAGTGGTACAGATTTCCTGCTGTTACAAAACTAGCACACGGAATCTTCCTGTGTGACAACAAGCTCTTGTAGAGAAGTGAGACAGATCCCCAAAGTTGTAATACCAGCACACAGAAACTTCGTGTATGATTCCTATGTGACAACAAACTCTTGTAGAGAAGTGAGACAGATTCCTGTTCTTATAAAACCAGCACACAAAACTTCATGCATGATTCCTATGTGACAACAAACTCTTGTAGAGAAGTGAGACAGAGTGCCTCCTGTTATAATATCAGCACACACAATTAGCATGTATGATTCCTATGTGACATCAAGCTCTTATAGGGAAGTGAGACAGATTCCTTGTTGTTATAATGCCAACACACAGAATCTTCATGTATGATTCCTATGTGACAACAAGCTCTTGTAGAGAAGTGAGACAGATTCCATGTTGTTATAATGTCAGTGCACAGAATCTTTATGTATGACTCCTATGTGACAACAAATTCTTGTAGAGAAGTGAGACAGATTCCCTGCTGTTATAACTTCAGCACACACAATCAGCATGTATGATTCCTATGTGACAACAAACTCTGGTACAGAAGTGAGACAGATTATCTGATGTTATAATACCAGTACATGGAATCTTTATGTATGATTCCTATGTGACAACAAGCTCTTGTAGAGAAGTGAGACAGATTCCCTGATGTTATAATCCCAGCACATGGAATCTTTATGTATGATTCCTATGTGACAACAAACTCTTGTAGAGAAGTGAGACAGATTCCCTGATGTTATAATACCAGTAAATGGAATCTTCATGTATGATTCCTATGTGACAACAAGCTCTTGTAGAGAAGTGAGACAGATTCCCTGCTGTTATAATCCCAGCACACAGAATCTTAATGTATGATTCCTATGTGACAACAAATTCTTGTAGAGAAGTGAGACAGGTTCCCTGCTGTTATAATCCCAGCACACAGAATCAGCATGTATGATTCCTATGTGACAACAAACTCTTGTACAGAAGTGAGACAGATTCCCTGATGTTATAATACCAGCACATGGAATCTTTATGTATGATTCCTATGTGACAACAAGCTCTTGTAGAGAAGTGAGACAGATTCCCTGATGTTATAATACCAGCACACGGAATCTTTATGTATGATTCCTATGTGACAACAAGCTCTTGTAGAGAAGTGAGACAGATTCCCTGATGTTATAATCCCAGCACATGGAATCTTTATGTATGATTCCTATGTGACAACAAACTCTTGTAGGGAAGTGAGACAGATTCCCTGATGTTATACCAGCACATGAAATCTTTATGTATGATTCCTATGTGACAACAAACTCTTGTAGAGAAGTGAGACAGATTCCCTGATGTTATAATACTAGCACATGGAATCTTTATGTATGATTCCTATGTGACAACAAACTCTTGTAGAGAAGTGAGACAGATTTCCTGATGTTATAATACCAGCACATGGAATCTTTATGTATGATTCCTATGTGACAACAAGCTCTTGTAGAGAAGTGAGACAGATTCCCTGATGTTATAATACCAGTACATGGAATCTTTATGTATGATTCCTATGTGACAACGAGCTCTTGTACAGAAGTGAGACAGATTCCCTGCTGTTATAATACCAGCACATGGAATCTTTATGTATGATTCCTATGTGACAACAAATTCTTCTAGAGAAGTGAGACAGATTCCCTGCTGTTATAATACCAGTACACAGAATCTTCATTTATAAATCCTATGTGACAACAAACCCTTGTAGAGAAGTGATTAAGATTCCCTGCTGTTACAATACCTGCACACGGAATCTTAATGTTTGATTTCTATGTGACAACAAGCTCTTGTAGAGAAGTGAGACAGAGTGCCTCCTGTTATAATATCAGCACACGGAATATTCATGTATTTAGGTGTATTTTGTATTTATGATTCCTATGTGAAAGCAAGCTCTTGTAGAGACGTTAGACAGATTCCCGGCTGTTATAATCCCAGCACACAGAATCTTCATGTATGATTCCTATGTGACAACAAGCTCTTGTAGAGAAGTGAGACAGATTCCCTGCTGTTATAATCCCAGCACACAGAATCTTCATGTATCATTCCTATTTGACAACAAGCTCTTGTAGAGAAGTGACACAGATTCCTTGCTGTTATAACTTCAGCACACACAATCAGCATGTATGATTCCTATGTGACAACAAACTCTGGTACAGAAGTGAGACAGATTCCCTGATGTTATAATACCAGTACATGGAATCTTTATGTATGATTCCTATGTGACAACAAGCTCTTGTAGAGAAGTGAGACAGATTCCCTGATGTTATAATCCCAGCACATGGAATCTTTATGTAAGATTCCTATGTGACAACAAGCTCTTGTAGAGAAGTGAGACAGATTCCCTGGTGTTATAATACCAGCACATGGAATCTTTATGTATGATTCCTATGTGACAACAAACTCTTGTAGAGAAGTGAGACAGATTCCTTGATGTTATAATACCAGCACACGGAAACTTTATGTATGATTCCTATGTGACAACAAGCTCTTGTAGAGAGGTGAGACAGATTCCCTGATGTTATAATCCCAGCACATGGAATCTTTATGTATGATTCCTATTTGACAACAAACTCTTGTAGAGAAGTGAGACAGATTCCCTGATGTTATAATACCAGCACATGGAATCTTTATGTATGATTCCTATGTGACAACAAACTCTTGTAGAGAAGTGAGACAGATTCCCTGATGTTATAATACCAGCACATGGAATCTTTATGTATGATTCCTATGTGACAACAAGCTCTTGTAGAGAAGTGAGACAGATTCCCTGATGTTATAATACCAGCACATGGAATCTTTATGTATGATTCCTATGTGACAACAAGCTCTTGTAGAGAAGTGAGACAGATTCCCTGATGTTATAATCCCAGCACATGGAATCTTTATGTATGATTCCTATGTGACAACAAATTCTTGTAGAGAAGTGAGACAGATTCCCTGATATTATAATACCAGCACATGGAATCCTTATATATGATTCCTATGTGACAACAAGCTCTTGTACAGAAGTGAGACAGATTCCCTGATGTTATAATACCAGTACATGGAATCTTCATGTATGATTCCTATGTGACAACAAGCTCTTGTAGAGAAGTGAGACAGATTCCCTGCTGTTATAATACCAGTACACAGAATCTTCATGTATGATTCCTATGTGACAACAAGCTCTTGTAGAGAGGTGAGACAGATTCCTTGCTGTTATAACGTCAGCACACACAATCAACATGTATGATTCCTATGTGACAACAAAATCTTGTACAGAAGTCAGACAGGTACCCTGATGTTTTAATGCCAGCACACAGAATTTCTTGTATGAATCCTACGTGACAACAAGCTCTTATAGGGAAGTGAGACAGATACCTTGTTGTTATAATGCCAACACACAGAATCTTCATGTACGATTCCTATGTGATAACAAGCTCTTGTAGAGAAGTGAGACAGATTCCCTGCTGTTATAATCCCAGAACACAGAATCTTCATGTATGATTCCTTTGTGACAACAAACTCTGGTACAGAAGTGAGACAGATTCCCTGATGTTATAATACCAGTACATGGAATCTTTATGTATGTTTCCTATGTGACAACAAGCTCTTGTACAGAAGTGAGACAGATTCCCTGATGTTATAATACCAGTACACAGAATCTTCATGTATGATTCCTATGTGACGACAAGCTCTTGTACAGAAGTGAGACAGATTCCCTGATGTTATAATACCAGTACACAGAATTTTCATGTATGATTCCTATGTGACAACAAACTCCTGTAGAGAAGTGAGACGGATTCCCTGATGTTATAATACCAGTACACAGAATCTTCATGTATGATTCCTCTGTGACAACAAGCTCTTGTACAGAAGTGAGACAGATTCCCTGATGTTTAAATACCAGTACATGGAATCTTTATGTATGATTCCTATGTGACATCAAGCTCTTGTAGAGAAGTGAGACAGATTCCCTGCTGTTATAATCCCAGCAGATAGAATCTTCATGTATGATTCCTATGTGACAACAAGCTCTTGTAGAGAAGTGACACAGATTCCTTGCTGTTATCACTTCAGCACACACAATCAGCATGTATGATTCCTATGTGACAACAAACTCTGGTACAGAAGTGAGACAGATTCCCTGATGTTATAATACCAGTACATGGAATCTTTATGTATGATTCCTATGTGACAACAAGCTCTTGTAGAGAAGTGAGACAGATTCCCTGATGTTATAATCCCAGCACATGGAATCTATATGTGTGATTCCTATGTGACAACAAGCTCTTGTAGAGAAGTGAGACAGATTCCCTGATGTTATAATCCCAGCACTTGGAATCTTTATGTATGATTCCTATGTGACAACAAGCTCTTGTAGAGAAGTGAGACAGATTCCCTGATGTTACAATACCAGCACATGGAATCTTTATGTATGATTCCTATGTGACAACAAACTCTTGTAGAGAAGTGAGGAAGATTCCCTGATGTTATAATACCAGCACATGGAATCTCTATGTATGATTCCTATGTGACAACAAGCTCTTGTAGAAAAGTGAGACAGATTCCCTGATGTTATAATCCCAGCACATGGAATCTTTATGTATGATTCCTATGTGACAACAAACTCTTGTAGAGAAGTGAGACAGATTCCCTGCTGTTATAATACCAGTACACAGAATCTTCATTTATAAATCCTATGTGACAATAAACTCTTGTAGAGAAGTGGTACAGATTCCCTGATGTTATAATACCAGTACACAGAATCTTCATGTATGATTCCTATGTGACAACAAGCTCTTGTAGAGAAGTGAGACAGATTCCCTGATGTTATAATACCAGTACACAGAATCTTTATGTATGATTCCTATGTGACAACAAATTCTTCTAGAGAAGTGAGACAGATTCCCTGCTGTTATAATACCAGTACACAGAATCTTCATTTATAAATCCTATGTGACAACAAACCCTTGTAGAGAAGTGATTAAGATTCCCTGCTGTTACAATACCTGCACACGGAATCTTAATGTTTGATTTCTATGTGACAACAAGCTCTTGTAGAGAAGTGAGACAGAGTGCCTCCTGTTATAATATCAGCACACGGAATATTCATGTATTTAGGTGTATTTTGTATTTATGATTCCTATGTGAAAGCAAGCTCTTGTAGAGACGTTAGACAGATTCCCGGCTGTTATAATCCCAGCACACAGAATCTTCATGTATGATTCCTATGTGACAACAAGCTCTTGTAGAGAAGTGAGACAGATTCCCTGCTGTTATAATCCCAGCACACAGAATCTTCATGTATGATTCCTATTTGACAACAAGCTCTTGTAGAGAAGTGACACAGATTCCTTGCTGTTATAACTTCAGCACACACAATCAGCATGTATGATTCCTATGTGACAACAAACTCTGGTACAGAAGTGAGACAGATTCCCTGATGTTATAATACCAGTACATGGAATCTTTATGTATGATTCCTATGTGACAACAAGCTCTTGTAAAGAAGTGAGACAGATTCCCTGATGTTATAATCCCAGCACATGGAATCTTTATGTAAGATTCCTATGTGACAACAAGCTCTTGTAGAGAAGTGAGACAGATTCCCTGATGTTATAATACCAGCACATGGAATCTTTATGTATGATTCCTATGTGACAACAAACTCTTGTAGAGAAGTGAGACAGATTCCCTGATGTTATAATACCAGCACACGGAAACTTTATGTATGATTCCTATGTGACAACAAGCTCTTGTAGAGAGGTGAGACAGATTCCCTGATGTTATAATCCCAGCACATGGAATCTTTATGTATGATTCCTATTTGACAACAAACTCTTGTAGAGAAGTGAGACAGATTCCCTGATGTTATAATACCAGCACATGGAATCTTTATGTATGATTCCTATGTGACAACAAACTCTTGTAGAGAAGTGAGACAGATTCCCTGATGTTATAATACCAGTACACAGAATCTTCATGTATGATTCCTATGTGACAACAAGCTCTTGTAGAGAAGTGAGACAGATTCCCTGATGTTATAATACCAGTACACAGAATCTTTATGTATGATTCCTATGTGACAACAAATTCTTCTAGAGAAGTGAGACAGATTCCCTGCTGTTATAATACCAGTACACAGAATCTTCATTTATAAATCCTATGTGACAACAAACCCTTGTAGAGAAGTGATTAAGATTCCCTGCTGTTACAATACCTGCACACGGAATCTTAATGTTTGATTTCTATGTGACAACAAGCTCTTGTAGAGAAGTGAGACAGAGTGCCTCCTGTTATAATATCAGCACACGGAATATTCATGTATTTAGGTGTATTTTGTATTTATGATTCCTATGTGAAAGCAAGCTCTTGTAGAGACGTTAGACAGATTCCCGGCTGTTATAATCCCAGCACACAGAATCTTCATGTATGATTCCTATGTGACAACAAGCTCTTGTAGAGAAGTGAGACAGATTCCCTGCTGTTATAATCCCAGCACACAGAATCTTCATGTATGATTCCTATTTGACAACAAGCTCTTGTAGAGAAGTGACACAGATTCCTTGCTGTTATAACTTCAGCACACACAATCAGCATGTATGATTCCTATGTGACAACAAACTCTGGTACAGAAGTGAGACAGATTCCCTGATGTTATAATACCAGTACATGGAATCTTTATGTATGATTCCTATGTGACAACAAGCTCTTGTAAAGAAGTGAGACAGATTCCCTGATGTTATAATCCCAGCACATGGAATCTTTATGTAAGATTCCTATGTGACAACAAGCTCTTGTAGAGAAGTGAGACAGATTCCCTGATGTTATAATACCAGCACATGGAATCTTTATGTATGATTCCTATGTGACAACAAACTCTTGTAGAGAAGTGAGACAGATTCCCTGATGTTATAATACCAGCACACGGAAACTTTATGTATGATTCCTATGTGACAACAAGCTCTTGTAGAGAGGTGAGACAGATTCCCTGATGTTATAATCCCAGCACATGGAATCTTTATGTATGATTCCTATTTGACAACAAACTCTTGTAGAGAAGTGAGACAGATTCCCTGATGTTATAATACCAGCACATGGAATCTTTATGTATGATTCCTATGTGACAACAAACTCTTGTAGAGAAGTGAGACAGATTCCCTGATGTTATAATACCAGCACATGGAATCTTTATGTATGATTCCTATGTGACAACAAGCTCTTGTAGAGAAGTGAGACAGATTCCCTGATGTTATAATACCAGCACATGGAATCTTTATGTATGATTCCTATGTGACAACAAGCTCTTGTAGAGAAGTGAGACAGATTCCCTGATGTTATAATCCCAGCACATGGAATCTTTATGTATGATTCCTATGTGACAACAAATTCTTGTAGAGAAGTGAGACAGATTCCCTGATATTATAATACCAGCCAATGGAATCCTTATATATGATTCCTATGTGACAACAAGCTCTTGTACAGAAGTGAGACAGATTCCCTGATGTTATAATACCAGTACATGGAATCTTCATGTATGATTCCTATGTGACAACAAGCTCTTGTAGAGAAGTGAGACAGATTCCCTGCTGTTATAATACCAGTACACAGAATCTTCATGTATGATTCCTATGTGACAACAAGCTCTTGTAGAGAGGTGAGACAGATTCCTTGCTGTTATAACGTCAGCACACACAATCAACATGTATGATTCCTATGTGACAACAAAATCTTGTACAGAAGTCAGACAGGTACCCTGATGTTTTAATGCCAGCACACAGAATTTCTTGTATGAATCCTACGTGACAACAAGCTCTTATAGGGAAGTGAGACAGATTCCTTGTTGTTATAATGCCAACACACAGAATCTTCATGTATGATTCCTATGTGATAACAAGCTCTTGTAGAGAAGTGAGACAGATTCCCTGCTGTTATAATCCCAGCACACAGAATCTTCATGTATGATTCCTATGTGACAACAAACTCTGGTACAGAAGTGAGACAGATTCCCTGATGTTATAATACCAGTACATGGAATCTTTATGTATGTTTCCTATGTGACAACAAGCTCTTGTACAGAAGTGAGACAGATTCCCTGATGTTATAATACCAGTACACAGAATCTTCATGTATGATTCCTATGTGACGACAAGCTCTTGTACAGAAGTGAGACAGATTCCCTGATGTTATAATACCAGTACACAGAATTTTCATGTATGATTCCTATGTGAAAACAAACTCCTGTAGAGAAGTGAGACGGATTCCCTGATGTTATAATACCAGTACACAGAATCTTCATGTATGATTCCTCTGTGACAACAAGCTCTTGTACAGAAGTGAGACAGATTCCCTGATGTTTAAATACCAGTACATGGAATCTTTATGTATGATTCCTATGTGACAACAAGCTCTTGTAGAGAAGTGAGACAGATTCCCTGCTGTTATAATCCCAGCAGATAGAATCTTCATGTATGATTCCTATGTGACAACAAGCTCTTGTAGAGAAGTGACACAGATTCCTTGCTGTTATCACTTCAGCACACACAATCAGCATGTATGATTCCTATGTGACAACAAACTCTGGTACAGAAGTGAGACAGATTCCCTGATGTTATAATACCAGTACATGGAATCTTTATGTATGATTCCTATGTGACAACAAGCTCTTGTAGAGAAGTGAGACAGATTCCCTGATGTTATAATCCCAGCACATGGAATCTATATGTGTGATTCCTATGTGACAACAAGCTCTTGTAGAGAAGTGAGACAGATTCCCTGATGTTATAATCCCAGCACTTGGAATCTTTATGTATGATTCCTATGTGACAACAAGCTCTTGTAGAGAAGTGAGACAGATTCCCTGATGTTACAATACCAGCACATGGAATCTTTATGTATGATTCCTATGTGACAACAAACTCTTGTAGAGAAGTGAGGAAGATTCCCTGATGTTATAATACCAGCACATGGAATCTCTATGTATGATTCCTATGTGACAACAAGCTCTTGTAGAAAAGTGAGACAGATTCCCTGATGTTATAATCCCAGCACATGGAATCTTTATGTATGATTCCTATGTGACAACAAACTCTTGTAGAGAAGTGAGACAGATTCCCTGATGTTATAATACCAGCACATGGAATCCCAATGTATGATTCCTATGTGACAACAAACTCTTGTAGAGAAGTGAGACAGATTCGCTGATGTTATAATACCAGCACATGGAATCTATATGTATGATTCCTATGTGACAACAAACTCTTGTAGAGAAGTGAGACAGATTCCCTGATGTTATAATACCAGCACATGGAATCTTTATGTATGATTCCTATGTGACAACAAGCTCTTGTAGAGAAGTGAGACAGATTCCCTGATGTTATAATCCCAGCACATGGAACCTTTATGTATGATTCCTATGTGACAACAAACTCTTGTAGAGAAGTGAGACAGATTCCCTGATGTTATAATACCAGCACATGGAATCTTTATGTATGATTCCTATGTGACAACAAGCTCTTGTACAGAAGTGAGACAGATTCCCTGATGTTATAATACCAGTACATGGAATCTTCATGTATGATTCCTATGTGACAACAAGCTCTTGTAGAGAAGTGAGACAGATTCCCTGCTGTTATAATACCAGTACACAGAATCTTCATGTATGATTCCTATGCGACAACAGGCTCTTGTAGAGAAGTGAGACAGATTCCCTGCTGTTATAATACCAGTACACAGAATCTTCGTGTATGATTCCTATGTGACAACAAACTCTTGTAGAGAAGTGAGACAGATTCCCTGATGTTATAATACCAGTACATGGAATCTTCATGTATGATTCCTATGTGACAACAAGCTCATGTAGACAAGTGAGCCAGATTCCCTGCTGTTATAATCCCAGCACACAGAATCTTCACGTATGATTCCTATGTAACAACAAGCTCTTGTAGAGAAGTGACACAGATTCCTTGCTGTTATAACTTCAGCACACACAATCAGCATGTATGATTCCTATGTGACAACAAACTCTGGTACAGAAGTGAGACAGATTCCCTGATGTTATAATACCAGTACACAGAATCTTCATGTATGATTCCTATGTGACAACAAGCTCTTGTACAGAAGTGAGACAGATTCCCTGATGTTATAATACCAGTACATGGAATCTTCATGTATGATTCCTATGTGTAAACAAACTCTTGTACAGAAGTGAGACAGATTCCCTGATGTTATAATCCCAGCACACAGAATCTTCATGTATGATTCCTATGTGACAACAAACTCTTGTAGAGAAATGGTACAGATTTCCTGCTGTTACAAAACTAGCACACGGAATCTTCCTGTGTGACAACAAGCTCTTTTAGAGAAGTGAGACAGATCCCCAAAGTTGTAATACCAGCACACAGAAACTTCGTGTATGATTCCTATGTGACAACAAACTCTTGTAGAGATGTGAGACAGAGTGCCTCCTGTTATAATATCAGCACACACAATCAGCATGTATGATTCCTATGTGACATCAAGCTCTTATAGGGAAGTGAGACAGATTGCTTGTTGTTATAATGCCAACACACAGAATCTTCATGTATGATTCCTATGTGACAACAAGCTCTTGTAGAGACGTGAGACAGATTCCATGTTGTTATAATGTCAGCGCACAGAATCATCATGTATGACTCCTATGTGACAACAAATTCTAGTAGAGAAGTGAGACAGATTCCCTGCTGTTATAACTTCAGCACACACAATTAGCATGTATGATTCCTATGTGACAACAAACTCTGGTACAGAAGTGAGACAGATTCCCTGATGTTATAATACCAGTACATGGAATCTTTATGTATGATTCCTATGTGACAAGCTCTTGTAGAGAAGTGAGACAGATTCCCTGATGTTATAATCCCAGCACATGGAATCTTTATGTATGATTCCTATGTGACAACAAACGCTTGTAGAGAAGTGTGACAGATTCCCTGATGTTATAATACCAGTACATGGAATCTTCATGTATGATTCCTATGTGACAACAAGCTCTTGTAGAGAAGTGAGACAGATTCCCTGCTGTTATAATCCCAGCACACAGAATCTTCATGTATGATTCCTATGTGACAACAAATTCTTGTAGAGAAGTGAGACAGATTCCCTGCTGTTATAATCCCAGCACACAGAATCAGCATGTATGATTCCTATGTGACAACAAACTCTTGTACAGAAGTGAGACAGATTCCCTGATGTTATAATACCAGCACATGGAATCTTTATGTATGATTCCTATGTGACAACAAGCTCTTGTAGAGAAGTGAGACAGATTCCCTGATGTTATAATACCAGCACACGGAATCTTTATGTATGATTCCTATGTGACAACAAGCTCTTGTAGAGAAGTGAGACAGATTCCCTGATGTTATAATCCCAGCACATGGAATCTTTATGTATGATTCCTATGTGACAACAAACCCTTGTAGGGAAGTGAGACAGATTCCCTGATCTTATACCAGCACATGAAATCTTTATGTATGATTCCTATGTGACAACAAACTCTTGTAGAGAAGTGAGACAGATTCCCTGATGTTATAATACCAGCACATGGAATCTTTATGTATGATTCCTATGTGACAACAAACTCTTGTAGAGAAGTGAGACTTATTTGCTGATGTTATAATACCAGCACTTGGAATCTTTATGTATGATTCCTATGTGACAACAAGCTCTTGTAGAGAAGTGAGACAGATTCCCTGATGTTATAATCCCAGCACATGGAATCTATATGTGTGATTCCTATGTGACAACAAGCTCTTGTAGAGAAGTGAGACAGATTCCCTGATGTTATAATCCCAGCACTTGGAATCTTTATGTATGATTCCTATGTGACAACAAACTCTTGTAGAGAAGTGAGACAGATTCCCTGATGTTACAATACCAGCACATGGAATCTTTATGTATGATTCCTATGTGACAACAAACTCTTGTAGAGAAGTGAGGAAGATTCCCTGATGTTATAATACCAGCACATGGAATCTCTATGTATGATTCCTATGTGACAACAAGCTCTTGTAGAAAAGTGAGACAGATTCCCTGATGTTATAATCCCAGCACATGGAATCTTTATGTATGATTCCTATGTGACAACAAACTCTTGTAGAGAAGTGAGACAGATTCCCTGATGTTATAATACCAGCACATGGAATCCCAATGTATGATTCCTATGTGACAACAAACTCTTGTAGAGAAGTGAGACAGATTCGCTGATGTTATAATACCAGCACATGGAATCTATATGTATGATTCCTATGTGACAACAAACTCTTGTAGAGAAGTGAGACAGATTCCCTGATGTTATAATACCAGCACATGGAATCTTTATGTATGATTCCTATGTGACAACAAGCTCTTGTAGAGAAGTGAGACAGATTCCCTGATGTTATAATCCCAGCACATGGAACCTTTATGTATGATTCCTATGTGACAACAAACTCTTGTAGAGAAGTGAGACAGATTCCCTGATGTTATAATACCAGCACATGGAATCTTTATGTATGATTCCTATGTGACAACAAGCTCTTGTACAGAAGTGAGACAGATTCCCTGATGTTATAATACCAGTACATGGAATCTTCATGTATGATTCCTATGTGACAACAAGCTCTTGTAGAGAAGTGAGACAGATTCCCTGCTGTTATAATACCAGTACACAGAATCTTCATGTATGATTCCTATGCGACAACAGGCTCTTGTAGAGAAGTGAGACAGATTCCCTGCTGTTATAATACCAGTACACAGAATCTTCGTGTATGATTCCTATGTGACAACAAACTCTTGTAGAGAAGTGAGACAGATTCCCTGATGTTATAATACCAGTACATGGAATCTTCATGTATGATTCCTATGTGACAACAAGCTCATGTAGACAAGTGAGCCAGATTCCCTGCTGTTATAATCCCAGCACACAGAATCTTCACGTATGATTCCTATGTGACAACAAGCTCTTGTAGAGAAGTGACACAGATTCCTTGCTGTTATAACTTCAGCACACACAATCAGCATGTATGATTCCTATGTGACAACAAACTCTGGTACAGAAGTGAGACAGATTCCCTGATGTTATAATACCAGTACACAGAATCTTCATGTATGATTCCTATGTGACAACAAGCTCTTGTACAGAAGTGAGACAGATTCCCTGATGTTATAATACCAGTACATGGAATCTTCATGTATGATTCCTATGTGAAAACAAACTCTTGTACAGAAGTGAGACAGATTCCCTGATGTTATAACACCAGCACACAGAATCTTCATGTATGATTCCTATGTGACAACAAACTCTTGTAGAGAAGTGGTACAGATTTCCTGCTGTTACAAAAATAGCACACGGAATCTTCCTGTGTGACAACAAGCTCTTGTAGAGAAGTGAGACAGATCCCCAAAGTTGTAATACCAGCACACAGAAACTTCGTGTATGATTCCTATGTGACAACAAACTCTTGTAGAGAAGTGAGACAGAGTGCCTCCTGTTATAATATCAGCACACACAATCAGCATGTATGATTCCTATGTGACATCAAGCTCTTATAGGGAAGTGAGACAGATTGCTTGTTGTTATAATGCCAACACACAGAATCTTCATGTATGATTCCTATGTGACAACAAGCTCTTGTAGAGAAGTGAGACAGATTCCATGTTGTTATAATGTCAGCGCACAGAATCATCATGTATGACTCCTATGTGACAACAAATTCTTGTAGAGAAGTGAGACAGATTCCCTGCTGTTATAACTTCAGCACACACAATCAGCATGTATGATTCCTATGTGACAACAAACTCTGGTACAGAAGTGAGACAGATTCCCTGATGTTATAATACCAGTACATGGAATCTTTATGTATGATTCCTATGTGACAAGCTCTTGTAGAGAAGTGAGACAGATTCCCTGATGTTATAATCCCAGCACATGGAATCTTTATGTATGATTCCTATGTGACAACAAACGCTTGTAGAGAAGTGAGACAGATTCCCTGATGTTATAATACCAGTACATGGAATCTTCATGTATGATTCCTATGTGACAACAAGCTCTTGTAGAGAAGTGAGACAGATTCCCTGCTGTTATAATCCCAGCACACAGAATCTTCATGTATGATTCCTATGTGACAACAAATTCTTGTAGAGAAGTGAGACAGATTCCCTGCTGTTATAATCCCAGCACACAGAATCAGCAAGTATGATTCCTATGTGACAACAAACTCTTGTACAGAAGTGAGACAGATTCCCTGATGTTATAATACCAGCACATGGAATCTTTATGTATGATTCCTATGTGACAACAAGCTTTTGTAGAGAAGTGAGACAGATTCCCTGATGTTATAATACCAGCACACGGAATCTTTATGTATGATTCCTATGTGACAACAAGCTCTTGTAGAGAAGTGAGACAGATTCCCTGATGTTATAATCCCAGCACATGGAATCTTTATGTATGATTCCTATGTGACAACAAACTCTTGTAGGGAAGTGAGACACATTCCCTGATCTTATACCAGCACATGAAATCTTTATGTATGATTCCTATGTGACAACAAACTCTTGTAGAGAAGTGAGACAGATTCCCTGATGTTATAATACCAGCACATGGAATCTTTATGTATGATTCCTATGTGACAACAAACTCTTGTAGAGAAGTGAGACAGATTTGCTGATGTTATAATACCAGCACATGGAATCTTTCTGTATGATTCCTATGTGACAACAAGCTCTTGTAGAGAAGTGAGACAGATTCCCTGATGTTATAATACCAGTACATGGAATCTTTATGTATGATTCCTATGTGACAACGAGCTCTTGTACAGAAGTGAGACAGATTCCCTGCTGTTATAATACCAGCACATGGAATCTTTATGTATGATTCCTATGTGACAACAAATTCTTGTAGAGAAGTGAGACAGATTCCCTGCTGTTATAATACCAGTACACAGAATCTTCATTTATAAATCCTATGTGACAATAAACTCTTGTAGAGAAGTGGTACAGATTCCCTGATGTTATAATACCAGTACACAGAATCTTTATGTATGATTCCTATGTGACAACAAATTCTTCTAGAGAAGTGAGACAGATTCCCTGCTGTTATAATACCAGTACACAGAATCTTCATTTATAAATCCTATGTGACAACAAACCCTTGTAGAGAAGTGATTAAGATTCCCTGCTGTTACAATACCTGCACACGGAATCTTAATGTTTGATTCCTATGTGACAACAAGCTCTTGTAGAGAAGTGATGATGATGATGATATGCGGTTTAAGGGCGCTAAACTGCTAGGGTCATCAGCGCCCTTACAATGTGTAAAATATAAGGTCAAAGTATAAAAGGTAAAAAAACCGCATAATTAAAAAACGGGACACAAACCCGCGATGTCCAAAAAGTTAAAACTACCAATAGTATAACAATAACAATAACAACAAGAATAAAAATAACAACAAGAATAACAATAACAACAAGAATAACAATAACAACAATAATAACAATAAACATATCTCAAAAACCAACACACTAAAAGCATAGCCAATAAAAGATTAAAACGTGTCAAGAACTGTAGAATGCGGGACATGAGCGCCACATGTCACTGGGGAGTAAGTCCCTATAAAAACATACAGAAGAAAATAACAAAGCTAAAAGACGCTCAGCGCATCAAATGCGACGATTAAAATCAATGTCACTTATAAAACGTAAAAGACATTCTACAGCATGCGCGTCGTCTGCCAAAACGTTGGCTATGCCAACAGGCAGACCCAGGCGAACGCGCAGTGGAGCTAAAACTTGACACTCAGTTAAAATGTGACGCACCGTTAAGGGCACGTCACACTGCTGACACAGCGGAGCGGGATCACCACTGAGCAGGTAACTGTGACTAAAACGACAATGTCCAATTCGTAAACGGGCTAAAAGTACCTCTTCCCGACGTGAAGAACGAGAAGAGGTACCCCAGAGTAACGGGAGAGGCTTAACCTCCCGCAACTTGTTCCCCCGGAGGGCCGTCCACTCATCGCGCCAGCGCGAGAGGATGCGGCGACGTAAAATAACACACGAATCTGACGAGGGAACAACAGAGGTAAAAAATCTGGGTAATAAAATCGCCGATTTCGCAGCGGCGTCGGCAGACTCATTACCTGAGATGCCCACATGACCTGGAATCCACATGAAGGACACGCTGATGCCAGTGACACCAAGCGAGTGGAGCAGGTCATGTATGCGCTGTACAAGCGGGTGGTAATGGTACAGCGCAGTAATAGTCTGAAGGGCACTCAGAGAGTCCGTACAAATAAAACAGTGCTGTAAGGCGTGCCGCTGAATGTATAAAATAGACTGATAAATGCTAAAAAGTTCGGCAGTAAAAATTGAACATTGTCCAGGTAAACGAAACTTAAAACTACAGTGACCAGACACAAAGTCACATCCAACTCCAGCTTCAGTCTTAGATCCATCGGTATAGATAAAATAGTAGTCTCCGAATTGAGCCCGTACTTCTAAAAAAGCCGATCTAAAGACTGAAGCAGGGGTCTCAGTCTTCGGCATCGACGTTAGCCCAAGGTGACAGTGGGCCTCAGCGCGAGACCATGGAGGAAAACGCGTTTCCCCCCGTGGAAGGGCCGGCGCTGGCGGAACGTCTAAATGCCGAAGGAGCTGTCGAAAGCGAACCCCTGGTGGGAGCAAGGCAGAGGAGCTAATAAAATAGTGACGATCAAGTGACTCCTCGAAAAATAACTCGAAGGACGGGTGGTTAGGCAAGCTTGAGAGTCGACAAGCATAGCTGCACAAGAGCATCTCACGCCTGAAGGACAGCGGAGGCTCTGCAGCTTCTGCGTACAGACTGGGTACAGGGCTAGTTGGAAAGGCCCCTGTAGCGACTCTGATGCCACGATGGTGAATGGCATTCAATCGACGTAACACAGATGGACGTGCCGACGAATAAACAATACACCCGTAATCAAGCTTGGATCGGACCAAAGAGCGATAAAGGCGAAGAAGGACGGTCCGATCAGCTCCCCAGGATGTGCCACTTAAAACACGTAAAATATTAAGAGAACGGTCACACTTTGCTTTTAAAAAGGAAACGTGCGAGGTCCAACACAACTTCCTGTCAAAAATCAACCCCAAAAATTTCGCCTCGTCTGCAAACGGAAGTATCCCTGGCCCAAGATGGAGAGAGGGCGGAGGGAAATACTTCCGGCGCCAGAAGTTGATGCAGACGGATTTCTCGGCGGAGAAATTAAAGCCGTTGGCGTTACTCCAGGCGTAGAGACGGTCGATACAGCTCTGGAGACGGCGTTCGAGTAGACAGGTCCGCCGTGAACTGCAATAAATAGCGAAATCGTCAACAAAAAGGGACGATGAAATGCCAGGTGGAATACAATCAACAATGGGGTTGATAGCAATCGCAAAAGTGTGACACTGAGTACAGAGCCCTGCGGTACTCCGTTCTCTTGAATAAAACGACGAGATAAAACCGAGCCCACACGTACACGAAAGACGCGGTCCGTCATAAACTCCCGAAGAAATATGGGAAGACGACCGCGGATATTCCAATCGTGAAGTGTACGTAAAATGCCGCCCCTCCAACAAGTGTCATAAGCTTTCTCCAGGTCAAAAAATACCGCCACGGTTTGACGCTTTCTCAGAAATCCATTCATAATATGCGTCGACAAGGACACCAGATGGTCGACGGTAGAGCGATAGCGACGAAACCCGCACTGAGCGTTCGCTAGAAGTTTCTGAGACTCAAGCCACCATGTCAACCGCCCGTTGATCATGCGCTCCATCACCTTACAAATGCAACTGGTGAGGGAGATAGGGCGGTAGCTGGAAGGTAGTTGGCGATCCTTCCCAGGCTTAAGTATAGGGACAATGGTGGCTTCGCGCCAAACGGAAGGAAAAATGCCGTCTTGCCAAATACGGTTATAGACCTGTAAGAGAAATAGTTTACTGTCGGCTGAAAGGTTCTTTAACATCAGGACATGA
Organism: Deroplatys truncata; assembly: GCA_030765065.1. Classification (NCBI taxonomy): domain Eukaryota; kingdom Metazoa; phylum Arthropoda; class Insecta; order Mantodea; family Mantidae; genus Deroplatys; species Deroplatys truncata. The sequence goes on from CM060984.1 coordinate 4,521,409, forward strand.
ATGCCGTCCGGCCCGGGAGCGGAGTGCCGAGAGCAATGAAGAGCGTGCTCCAGCTCCCTCATTGTGAATAGTTCGTTATAGCAGTCATCATTAGCAGACCGAAAAGTATATGATGCGGAATCCTGCCGGTCTTTAATAGAGCGAAAGCCGGCGGAATAATGGTCTGAACTGGAAACCGCCTCAAAGGCAGAACCCAGAGTGTTAGCGATGGCAGCCGGATCCACTATGGTGGCATTAGAAACCTGAAGGCCAGAAACAGTACAATGTGACACTTTACCTGAGAAGCGACGAAGTTTATCCCAAACAACGGATGAAGGCGTAAAACGATTAAAAGACTCGACAAAACGAGCCCAAGATGCCTTCTTGCTATCCTGAATAATGCGACGAGCCCTGGCGCGCGATTGTTTAAAAGTCACCAAATTATCAAGTGTAGGGTGGCGCCGAAACACCCTAAGTGCAGTCCTACGGGCACGAACGGCGTCCCGACAATCCTCGTTCCACCATGGAACAGGTGGCCGCCGAGGTTGGGAGGATGAACGGGGTATTGCACGTTCGGCGGCTGAGAAAATAATAGACGTAAGGTGCTGCACTAGTTGATTAATGTCGGAGAAGGGCTGGTCGTCAAAATGCACGAGGCTGGAATACAAGCTCCAGTCGGCTTTTGCGAATATCCAGGTAGGTACTCTGGAATGCTGTACGTGGTGCGACAGAAGAGAAACGATGCAGGGGAAATGGTCGCTGGAGTAGGTGTCAGCGACGACGTTCCACTGAAGACGACGTGCAAGCTGGATTGAGCAAATCGCAAGGTCCAGGTGAGAGAATGTACCAGAAGAATCAGAAATAAAAGTAGGTGCACCTGTATTGAGGATGGAAAGATTGAACTGATAAAAAATGTCGGAAAGAAGAGTTCCCCTCGCACAAGCCCTTGGCGAACCCCATAGTGGGTGATGGGCATTAAAATCTCCCAACAGAAGAAATGGTGTTGGGAGAGCGGACAGGAGAGATCGAATGTCCGCGGGAGCGAGGGGAGACGATGGAGGTGTATACACAGAACAAACAGAAAAGAAAAAACCGGGTAACTGCAGTCTAATGGCAACAGCTTGCAAGTCGGACGTAAGTGTGATAGGATGAAAATGAACGTCATTACGCACCAACAACATGACACCTCCATGAGCAGGAGCACCCTCCTCCGGTTCAAGATCGTAGCGAACCGGAGTGTACCCTCGGAGATCGAAAGGGTCGTGAGGGCGAAGCTTGGTCTCCTGCAAACACACGACCATAGGTGAATGGGAACGCAATAAAAGTTGCAGTTCCGCCCTATGCGATCGTACACCACGTACATTCCAGCTCAGGATAGCCATGAATAAAAGGGATAAACTGTCTACTTAGAAGGGCGGCTTAAAATTACCTTTTGTTTAACCTTTGGGCTCGGGCTTTTTGTATGGAGTTGGTCAGACTCCATAGCTTCCTCGGAGGGAGGGCCCACGCGCTCAGTGCCAGAAACCGATTCAAGCGCCGTGAATCGGTTCTGGGTGGCGATGGGTGAGGGGTGCCGCTGAGCGCGGCTTGTCCCAGGACCTTCCTGGGACAGCGACCTCCGAGGAGGAGAAGCTGAACTTTTGCCACCGCGCGCACGCGGAGGGTCTTTCAAGAAATCTTCCCTACGTAGTTTCTGCTTGGGCTTCTTTTCAGCGGCTTGCGACTTCATTGACTTTGGACCAGGTTTATAAGGCTTGGTAACAGTAGCTTTAATAGACGGCCGGATGGTAGTGGCGGTTAGTAGAGAAGTGAGACAGAGTGCCTCCTGTTATAATATCAGCACACGGAATATTCATGTATTTAGGTGTATTTTGTATTTATGATTCCTATGTGAAAGCAAGCTCTTGTAGAGACGTTAGACAGATTCCCGGCTGTTATAATCTCAGCACACAGAATCTTCATGTATGATTCCTATGTGACAACAAGCTCTTGTAGAGAAGTGAGACAGATTCCCTGCTGTTATAATCCCAGCACACAGAATCTTCATTTATGATTCCTATTTGACAACAAGCTCTTGTAGAGAAGTGACACAGATTCCTTGCTGTTATAACTTCAGCACACACAATCAGCATGTATGATTCCTATGTGACAACAAACTCTGGTACAGAAGTGAGCTAGATTCCCTGATGTTATAATGCCAGTACATGGAATCTTTATGTATGATTCCTATGTGACAACAAGCTCTTGTAGAGAAGTGAGACAGATTCCCTGATGTTATAATCCCAGCACATGGAATCTTTATGTAAGATTCCTATGTGACAACAAGCTCTTGTAGAGAAGTGAGACAGATTCCCTGATGTTATAATACCAGCACATGGAATCTTTATGTATGATTCCTATGTGACAACAAACTCTTGTAGAGAAGTGAGACAGATTCCCTGATGTTATAATACCAGCACACGGAAACTTTATGTATGATTCCTATGTGACAACAAGCTCTTGTAGAGAAGTGAGACAGATTCCCTGATGTTATAATCCCAGCACATGGAATCTTTATGTATGATTCCTATGTGACAACTAACTCTTGTAGAGAAGTGAGACAGATTCCCTGATGTTATAATACCAGCACATGGAATCTTTATGTATGATTCCTATGTGACAACAAACTCTTGTAGAGAAGTGAGACAGATTCCCTGATGTTATAATACCAGCACATGGAATCTTTATGTATGATTCCTATGTGACAACAAGCTCTTGTAGAGAAGTGAGACAGATTCCCTGATGTTATAATACCAGCACATGGAATCTTTATGTATGATTCCTATGTGACAACAAGCTCTTGTAGAGAAGTGTGACAGATTCCCTGATGTTATAATCCCAGCACATGGAATCTTTATGTATGATCCTATGTGACAACAAACCCTTGTAGAGAAGTGAGACAGATTCCCTGATATTATAATACCAGCACATGGAATCCTTATATATGATTCCTATGTGACAACAAGCTCTTGTACAGAAGTGAGACAGATTCCCTGATGTTATAATACCAGTACATGGAATCTTCATGTATGATTCCTATGTGACAACAAGCTCTTGTAGAGAAGTGAGACAGATTCCCTGCTGTTATAATACCAGTACACAGAATCTTCATGTATGATTCCTATGTGACAACAAGCTCTTGTAGAGAGGTGAGACAGATTCCTTGCTGTTATAACGTCAGCACACACAATCAACATGTATGATTCCTATGTGACAACAAAATCTTGTACAGAAGTCAGACAGGTACCCTGATGTTTTAATGCCAGCACACAGAATTTCTTGTATGAATCCTATGTGACAACAAGCTCTCTTAGAGGAGTGAGACAGATCCCCTGATGTTATAATGTCAGCACACGGAATCTACATGTATGATTCCTATGTGAGAATAAACTCTTGTAGAGAAATGAGACAGAGTGCCTGTTGTTATAATACCAGCACACGGAATCTACACGTATGATTCCTATGTGACAATAAACTCTTGTAGAGAAATGAGAAAGATTGCCTGCTGTTATAATACCAGCACACGGAATCTACATGTATTTAGGTGTACTTAGTATTTATTATTTCTATGTGTCAGCAAGCTCTTATAGAGAAGTGACAGATTCCCTGGTGTTAATCAGCACATGGAATATTCATGTATGATTCTGATGTGACAACAAACTCTTGTAGAGAAGTGAGACAGATTCGCTGTTGCTATAATGCCAGCACACGGAATCTTCATGTATGATTGCTATGTGACAATAAACTCATGTAGAGAAATGAGATAGATTCCCTGATGTTATAATGCCAGCACATGGAATCTTCATGTATAATTCCTATGTGACAACAAGCTCTTGTAGAGAAGTGAGACAGATTCCCTGCTGTTATAACTTCAGCACACACAATCAGCATGTATGATTCCTATGTGACCACAAACTCTGGTACAGAAGTGAGACGGATTCCCTGATGTTATAATACCAGTACATGGAATCTTTATGTATGATTCCTATGTGACAACAATCTCTTGTACAGAAGTGAGACAGATTCCCTGATGTTATAATGCCAGCACACAAAATTTCTTGTATGAATCCTACGTGACAACAAGCTCTTATAGGGAAGTGAGACAGATTCCTTGTTGTTATAATCCCAGCACACAGAATCTTCATGAATGATTCCTATGTGACAACAAGCTCTTGTAGAGAAGTGAGTCAGATTCCCTGCTGTTATAATCCCAGCACACAGAATCTTCATGTATGATTCCTATGTGACAACAAACTCTGGTACAGAAGTGAGACAGATTCCCTGATGTTATAATACCAGTACACAGAATCTTCATGTATGATTCCTATGTGACGACAAGCTCTTGTACAGAAGTGAGACAGATTCCCTGATGTTATAATACCAGTACACAGAATCTTCATGTATGATTCCTATGTGACAACAAACTCTTGTAGAGAAGTGAGACGGATTCCCTGATGTTATAGTACCAGTACACAGAATCTTCATGTATGATTCCTCTGTGACAACAAGCTCTTGTACAGAAGTGAGACAGATTCCCTGATGTTTAAATACCAGTACATGGAAGCTTTATGTATGATTCCTATGTGACAACAAGCTCTTGTAGAGAAGTGAGACAGATTCCCTGCTGTTATAATCCCAGCAGATAGAATCTTCATGTATGATTCCTATGTGACAACAAGCTCTTGTAGAGAAGTGACACAGATTCCTTGCTGTTATAACTTCAGCACACACAATCAGCATGTATGATTCCTATGTGACAACAAGCTCTTGTAGAGAAGTGAGACAGATTCCCTGATGTTATAATACCAGTACATGGAATCTTTATGTATGATTCCTATGTGACAACAAGCTCTTGTAGAGAAGTGAGACAGATTCCCTGAGGTTATAATCCCAGCACATGGAATCTTTATGTATGATTCCTATGTGACAACAAGCTCTTGTAGAGAAGTGAGACAGATTCCCTGATGTTATAATCCCAGCACATGGAATCTTTATGTATGATTCCTATGTGACAACAAGCTCTTGTAGAGAAGTGAGACAGATTCCCTGATGTTTTAATACCAGCACATGGAATCTTTATGTATGATTCCTATGTGACAACAAACTCTTGTAGAGAAGTGAGGAAGATTCCCTGATGTTATAATACCAGCACATGGAATCTTTATGTATGATTCCTATGTGACAACAAGCTCTTGTAGAGAAGTGAGACAGATTCCCTGATGTTATAATCCCAGCACATGGAATCTTTATGTATGATTCCTATGGACAACAAACTCTTGTAGAGAAGTGAGACAGATTCCCTGATGTTATAATACCAGCACATGGAATCTTTATGTATGATTCCTATGTGACAACAAACTCTTGTAGAGAAGTGACACAGATTCCCTGATGTTATAATACCAGCACATGGAATCTTTATGTATGATTCCTATGTGACAACAATCCTTGTAGAGAAGTGAGACAGATTCCCTGATGTTATAATACCAGCACATGGAATCTTTATGTATGATTCCTATGTGACAACAAGCTCTTGTAGAGAAGTGAGACAGATTCCCTGATGTTATAATCCCAGCACATGGAATCTTTATGTATGGTTCCTATGTGACAACAAACTCTTGTAGAGAAGTGAGACAGATTCCCTGATGTTATAATACCAGCACATGGAATCTTTATGTATGATTCCTATGTGACAACAAGCTCTTGTACAGAAGTGAGACAGATTCCCTGATGTTATAATACCAGTACATGGAATCTTCATGTATGATTCCTATGTGACAACAAGCTCCTGTAGAGAAGTGAGACAGATTCCCTGCTGTTATAATACCAGTACACAGAATCTTCATGTATGATTCCTATGCGACAACAGGCTCTTGTAGAGAAGTGAGACAGATTCCCTGATGTTATAATACCAGTACACAGAATCTTCATGTATGATTCCTATGTGACAACAAACTCTTGTAGAGAAGTGAGACAGATTCCCTGATGTTATAATACCAGCACATGGAATCTCTATGTATGATTCCTATGTGACAACAAGCTCTTGTAGAAAAGTGAGACAGATTCCCTGATGTTATAATCCCAGCACATGGAATCTTTATGTATGATTCCTATGTGACAACAAACTCTTGTAGAGAAGTGAGACAGATTCCCTGATGTTATAATACCAGCACATGGAATCTCAATGTATGATTCCTATGTGACAACAAACTCTTGTAGAGAAGTGAGACAGATTCCCTGATGTTATAATACCAGCACATGGAATCTTTATGTATGATTCCTATGTGACAACAAACTCTTGTAGAGAAGTGAGACAGATTCCCTGATGTTATAATACCAGCACATGGAATCTTTATGTATGATTCCTATGTGACAACAAGCTCTTGTAGAGAAGTGAGACAGATTCCCTGATGTTATAATCCCAGCACATGGAATCTTTATGTATGATTCCTATGTGACAACAAACTCTTGTAGAGAAGTGAGACAGATTCCCTGATGTTATAATACCAGCACATGGAATCTTTATGTATGATTCCTATGTGACAACAAGCTCTTGTACAGAAGTGAGACAGATTCCCTGATGTTATAATACCAGTACATGGAATCTTCATGTATGATTCCTATGTGACAACAAGCTCTTGTAGAGAAGTGAGACAGATTCCCTGCTGTTATAATACCAGTACACAGAATCTTCATGTATGATTCCTATGTGACAACAAACTCTTGTAGAGAAGTGAGACAGATTCCCTGATGTTATAATACCAGTACATGGAATCTTCATGTATGATTCCTATGTGACAACAAGCTCATGTAGACAAGTGAGCCAGATTCCCTGCTGTTATAATCCCAGCACACAGAATCTTCACGTATGATTCCTATGTGACAACAAGCTCTTGTAGAGAAGTGACACAGATTCCTTGCTGTTATAACTTCAGCACACACAATCAGCATGTATGATTCCTATGTGACAACAAACTCTGGTACAGAAGTGAGACAGATTCCCTGATGTTATAATACCAGTACACAGAATCTTCATGTATGATTCCTATGTGACAACAAGCTCTTGTACAGAAGTGAGACAGATTCCCTGATGTTATAATGCCAGCACACAAAATTTCTTGTATGAATCCTACGTGACAACAAGCTCTTATAGGGAAGTGAGACAGATTCCTTGTTGTTATAATGCCAACACACAGAATCTTCATGTATGATTCCTATGTGACAACAAGCTCTTGTAGAGAAGTGAGACAGATTCCCTGCTGTTATAATCCCAGCACAAAGAATCTTCATGTATGATTCCTATGTGACAACAAACTCTGGTACAGAAGTGAGACAGATTCCCTGATGTTATAATACCAGTACATGGAATCTTTATATATGTTTCCTATGTGACAACAAGCTCTTGTACAGAAGTGAGACAGATTCCCTGATGTTATAATACCAGTACACAGAATCATCATGTATGATTCCTATGTGACGACAAGCTCTTGTACAGAAGTGAGACAGATTCCCTGATGTTATAATACCAGTACACAGAATCTTCATGTATGATTCCTATGTGACAACAAACTCTTGTAGAGAAGTGAGACGGATTCCCTGATGTTATAATACCAGTACACAGAATCTTCATGTATGATTCCTCTGTGACAACAAGCTCTTGTACAGAAGTGAGACAGATTCCCTGATGTTTAAATACCAGTACATGGAATCTTTATGTATGATTCCTATGTGACAACAAGCTCTTGTAGAGAAGTGTGACAGATTCCCTGCTGTTATAATCCCAGAATATAGAATCTTCATGTATGATTCCTATGTGACAACAAGCTCTTGTAGAGAAGTGACACAGATTCCTTGCTGTTATAACTTCAGCACACACAATCAGCATGTATGATTCCTATGTGACAACAAACTCTGGTACAGAAGTGAGACAGATTCCCTGATGTTATAATACCAGTACATGGAATCTTTATGTATGATTCCTATGTGACAACAAGCTCTTGTAGAGAAGTGAGACAGATTCCCTGATGTTATAATCCCAGCACATGGAATCTTTATGTATGATTCCTATGTGACAACAAGCTCTTGTAGAGAAGTGAGACAGATTCCCTGATGTTATAATCCCAGCACATGGAATCTTTATGTATGATTCCTATGTGACAACAAGCTCTTGTAGAGAAGAGAGACAGATTCCCTGATGTTATAATACCAGCACATGGAATCTTTATGTATGATTCCTATGTGACAACAAACTCTTGTAGAGAAGTGAGGAAGATTCCCTGATGTTATAATACCAGCACATGGAATCTTTATGTATGATTCCTATGTGACAACAAGCTCTTGTAGAGAAGTGAGACAGATTCCCTGATGTTATAATCCCAGCACATGGAATCCTTATGTATGATCCTATGTGACAACAAACTCTTGTAGAGAAGTGAGACAGATTCCCTGATGTTATAATACCAGTACATGGAATCTTTATGTATGATTCCTATGTGACAACAAACTCTTGTAGAGAAGTGAGACAGATTCCCTGATGTTATAATCCCAGCACATGGAATCTTTATGTATGATTCCTATGTGACAACAATCTCTTGTAGAGAAGTGAGACAGATTCCCTGATGTTATAATACCAGCACATGGAATCTTTGTGTATGATTCCTATGTGACAACAAGCTCTTGTAGAGAAGTGAGACAGATTCCCTGATGTTATAATCCCAGCACATGGAATCTTTATGTATGATTCCTATGTGACAACAAACTCTTGTAGAGAAGTGAGACAGATTCCCTGATGTTATAATACCAGCACATGGAATCTTTATGTATGATTCCTATGTGACAACAAGCTCTTGTACAGAAGTGAGACAGATTCCCTGATGTTATAATACCAGTACATGGAATCTTCATGTATGATTCCTATGTGACAACAAGCTCCTGTAGAGAAGTGAGACAGATTCCCTGCTGTTATAATACCAGTACACAGAATCTTCATGTATGATTCCTATGCGACAACAGGCTCTTGTAGAGAAGTGAGACAGATTCCCTGCTGTTATAATACCAGTACAAAAAATCTTCATGTATGATTCCTATGTGACAACAAACTCTTGTAGAGAAGTGAGACAGATTCCCTGATGTTATAATACCAGTACATGGAATCTTCATGTATGATTCCTATGTGACAACAAGCTCATGTAGAGAAGTGAGACAGATTCCCTGCTGTTATAATCCCAGCACACATAATCTTCACGTATGATTCCTATGTGACAGCAAGCTCTTGTAGAGAAGTGACACAGATTCCCTGCTGTTATAACTTCAGCACACACAATCAGCATATATGATTCCTATGTGACAACAAACTCTGGTACAGAAGTGAGACAGATTCCCTGATGTTATAATACCAGTACAGAGAATCTTCATGTATGATTCCTATGTGACAACAAGCTCTTGTACAGAAGTGAGACAGATTTCCTGATGTTATAATACCAGTACATGGAATCTTCATGTATGATTCCTATGTGAAAACAAACTCTTGTACAGAAGTGAGACAGATTCCCTGATGTTACAAAACTAGCACACGGAATCTTCCTGTGTGACAACAAGCTCTTGTAGAGAAGTGAGACAGATTCCCCAAAGTTGTAATACCAGCACACAGAAACTTCATGTATGATTCCTATGTGACAACAAACTCTTGTAGAGAAGTGAGACAGATTCCTGTTCTTATAATACCAGCACACAGAAACTTCATGCATGATTCCTATGTGACAACAAACTCTTGTAGAGAAGTGAGACAGAGTGCCTCCTGTTATAATATCAGCACACACAATCAGCATGTATGATTCCTATGTGACAACAAGCTCTTATAGGGAAGTGAGACAGATTCCTTGTTGTTATAATGCCAACACACAGAATCTTCATGTATGATTCCTCTGTGACAACAAGCTCTTGTAGAGATGTGAGACAGATTCCCTGTTGTTATAATGTCAGCGCACAGAATCTTCATGTATGACTCCTATGTGACAACAAATTCTTGTAGAGCAGTGAGACAGATTCCCTGCTGTTATAACTTCAGCAGACACAATCAGCATGTATGATTCCTATGTGACAACAAACTCTGGTACAGAAGTGAGACAGATTCCCTGATGTTATAATACCAGTACATGGAATCTTTATGTATGATTACTATGTGACAACAAGCTCTTGTAGAGAAGTGAGACAGATTCCCTGATGTTATAATCCCAGCAAATGGAATCTTTATGTATGATTCCTATGTGACAACAAGCTCTTGTGGAGAAGTGAGACAGATTCCCTGATGTTATAATACCAGCACATGGAATCTTCATGTATGATTCCTATGTGACAACAAACTCTTGTAGAGAAGTGAGACAGATTCCCTGATGTTATAATACCAGTACATGGAATCTTCATGTATGATTCCTATGTGACAACAAGCTCTTGTAGAGAAGTGAGACAGATTCAATGCTGTTATAATCCCAGCACACAGAATCTTCATGTATGATTCCTATGTGACAACAAATTCTTGTAGAGAAGTGAGACAGATTCCCTGCTGTTATAATCCCAGCACACAGAATCAGCATGTATGATTCCTATGTGACAACAAACTCTTGTACAGAAGTGAGACAGATTCCCTGATGTTATAATACCAGCACATGGAATCTTTATGTATGATTCCTATGTGACAACAAGCTCTTGTAGAGAAGTGAGACAGATTCCCTGATGTTATAATACCAGCACACGGAATCTTTATGTATGATTCCTATGTGACAACAAGCTCTTGTAGAGAAGTGAGACAGATTCCCTGATGTTATAATCCCAGCACATGGAACTTTATCTATGATTCCTATGTGACAACAAACTCTTGTAGGGAAGTGAGACAGATTCCCTGATGTTATAATACCAGCACATGGAATCTTTATGTATGATTCCTATGTGACAACAAGCTCTTGTAGAGAAGTGAGACAGATTCCCTGATGTTATAATACCAGCACATGGAATCTTTATGTATGATTCCTATGTGACAACAAACTCTTGTAGAGAAGTGAGACAATTTCCTGATGTTATAATACCAGCACATGGAATCTTTATGTATGATTCCTATGTGACAACAAGCTCTTGTAGAGAAGTGAGACAGATTCCCTGATGTTATAATACCAGTACACAGAATCTTTATGTATGATTCCTATGTAACAACAAATTCTTCTAGAGAAGTGAGACAGATTCCCTGCTGTTATAATACCAGTACACAGAATCTTCATTTATAAATCCATGTGACAACAAACCCTTGTAGAGAAGTGATTAAGATTCCCTGCTGTCACAATACCTGCACACGGAATCTTAATGTTTGATTCCTATGTGACAACAAGCTCTTGTAGAGAAGTGAAACAGAGTGCCTCCTGTTATAATATCAGCACACGGAATATTCATGTATTTAGGTGTATTTTGTATTTATGATTCCTATGTGAAAGCAAGCTCTTGTAGAGACGTTAGACAGATTCCCGGCTGTTATAATCCCAGCACACAGAATCTTCATGTATGATTCCTATTTGACAACAAGCTCTTGTAGAGAAGTGACACAGATTCCTTGCTGTTATAACTTCAGCACACACAATCAGCATGTATGATTCCTATGTGACAACAAACTCTGGTACAGAAGTGAGACAGATTCCCTGATGTTATAATACCAGTACATGGAATCTTTATGTATGATTCCTATGTGACAACAAGCTCTTGTAGAGAAGTGAGACAGATTCCCTGATGTTATAATCCCAGCACATGGAATCTTTATGTATGATTCCTATGTGACAACAAGCTCTTGTAGAGAAGTGAGACAGATTTCCTGATGTTATAGTACCAGCACATGGAATCTTTATGTATGATTCCTATGTGACAACGAACTCTTGTAGAGAAGTGAGACAGATTCCCTGATGTTATAATACCAGCACACGGAAACTTTATGTATGATTCCTATGTGACAACAAGCTCTTGTAGAGAAGTGAGACAGATTCCCTGATGGTATAATACCAGCACATGGAATCTTTATGTATGATTCCTATGTGACAACAAGCTCTTGTAGAGAAGTGAGACAGATTCACTGATGTTATAATCCCAGCACATGATATCTTTATGTATGATTCCTATGTGACAACAAACTCTTGTAGAGAAGTGAGACAGATTCCCTGATGTTATAATACCAGTACATGGAATCCTTATGTATGATTCCTATGTGACAACAAGCTCTTGTACAGAAGTGAGACAGATTCCCTGATGTTATAATACCAGTACATGGAATCTTCATGTATGATTCCTATGTGACAACAAGCTCTTGTAGAGAAGTGAGACAGATTCCCTGATGTTATAATACCAGTACACAGAATCTTCATGTATGATTCCTATGTGACAACAAGCTCTTGTAGAGAAGTGAGACAGATTCCCTGATGTTATAATACCAGTACACAGAATCTTTATGTATGATTCCTATGTGACAACAAATTCTTCTAGAGAAGTGAGACAGATTCCCTGCTGTTATAATACCAGTACACAGAATCTTCATTTATAAATCCTATGTGACAACAAACCCTTGTAGAGAAGTGATTAAGATTCCCTGCTGTTACAATACCTGCACACGGAATCTTAATGTTTGATTCCTATGTGACAACAAGCTCTTGTAGAGAAGTGAGACAGAGTGCCTCCTGTTATAATATCAGCACACGGAATATTCATGTATTTAGGTGTATTTTTTATTTATGATTCCTATGTGAAAGCAAGCTCTTGTAGAGACGTTAGACAGATTCCCGGCTGTTATAATCCCAGCACACAGAATCTTCATGTATGATTCCTATGTGACAACAAGCTCTTGTAGAGAAGTGAGACAGATTCCCTGCTGTTATAATCCCAGCACACAGAATCTTCATGTATGATTCCTATTTGACAACAAGCTCTTGTAGAGAAGTGACACAGATTCCCTGCTGTTATAACTTCAGCACACACAATCAGCATATATGATTCCTATGTGACAACAAACTCTGGTACAGAAGTGAGACAGATTCCCTGATGTTATAATACCAGTACAGAGAATCTTCATGTATGATTCCTATGTGACAACAAGCTCTTGTACAGAAGTGAGACAGATTCCCTGATGTTATAATACCAGTACATGGAATCTTCATGTATGATTCCTATGTGAAAACAAACTCTTGTACAGAAGTGAGACAGATTCCCTGATGTTACAAAACTAGCACACGGAATCTTCCTGTGTGACAACAAGCTCTTGTAGAGAAGTGAGACAGATTCCCCAAAGTTGTAATACCAGCACACAGAAACTTCATGTATGATTCCTATGTGACAACAAACTCTTGTAGAGAAGTGAGACAGATTCCTGTTCTTATAATACCAGCACACAGAAACTTCATGCATGATTCCTATGTGACAACAAACTCTTGTAGAGAAGTGAGACAGAGTGCCTCCTGTTATAATATCAGCACACACAATCAGCATGTATGATTCCTATGTGACAACAAGCTCTTATAGGGAAGTGAGACAGATTCCTTGTTGTTATAATGCCAACACACAGAATCTTCATGTATGATTCCTCTGTGACAACAAGCTCTTGTAGAGATGTGAGACAGATTCCCTGTTGTTATAATGTCAGCGCACAGAATCTTCATGTATGACTCCTATGTGACAACAAATTCTTGTAGAGCAGTGAGACAGATTCCCTGCTGTTATAACTTCAGCAGACACAATCAGCATGTATGATTCCTATGTGACAACAAACTCTGGTACAGAAGTGAGACAGATTCCCTGATGTTATAATACCAGTACATGGAATCTTTATGTATGATTACTATGTGACAACAAGCTCTTGTAGAGAAGTGAGACAGATTCCCTGATGTTATAATCCCAGCGAATGGAATCTTTATGTATGATTCCTATGTGACAACAAGCTCTTGTGGAGAAGTGAGACAGATTCCCTGATGTTATAATACCAGCACATGGAATCTTCATGTATGATTCCTATGTGACAACAAACTCTTGTAGAGAAGTGAGACAGATTCCCTGATGTTATAATACCAGTACATGGAATCTTCATGTATGATTCCTATGTGACAACAAGCTCTTGTAGAGAAGTGAGACAGATTCAATGCTGTTATAATCCCAGCACACAGAATCTTCATGTATGATTCCTATGTGACAACAAATTCTTGTAGAGAAGTGAGACAGATTCCCTGCTGTTATAATCCCAGCACACAGAATCAGCATGTATGATTCCTATGTGACAACAAACTCTAGTACAGAAGTGAGACAGATTCCCTGATGTTATAATACCAGCACATGGAATCTTTATGTATGATTCCTATGTGACAACAAGCTCTTGTAGAGAAGTGAGACAGATTCCCTGATGTTATAATACCAGCACACGGAATCTTTATGTATGATTCCTATGTGACAACAAGCTCTTGTAGAGAAGTGAGACAGATTCCCTGATGTTATAATCCCAGCACATGGAATCTTTATCTATGATTCCTATGTGACAACAAACTCTTGTAGGGAAGTGAGACAGATTCCCTGATGTTATAATACCAGCACATGGAATCTTTATGTATGATCCCTATGTGACAACAAACTCTTGTAGAGAAGTGAGACAATTTCCTGATGTTATAATACCAGCACATGGAATCTTTATGTATGATTCCTATGTGACAACAAGCTCTTGTAGAGAAGTGAGACAGATTCCCTGATGTTATAATAACAGTACATGGAATCTTTATGTATGATTCCTATGTGACAACAAGCTCTTGTACAGAAGTGAGACAGATTCCCTGCTGTTACAATACCAGCACATGGAATCTTTATGTATGATTCCTATGTGACAACAAATTCTTGTAGAGAAGTGAGACAGATTCCCTGCTGTTATAATACCAGTACACAGAATCTTCATTTATAAATCCTATGTGACAATAAACTCTTGTAGAGAATTGGTACAGATTCCCTGATGTTATAATACCAGTACACAGAATATTCATGTATGATTCCTATGTGACAACAAGCTCTTGTAGAGAAGTGAGACAGATTCCCTGATGTTATAATACCAGTACACAGAATCTTTATGTATGATTCCTATGTAACAACAAATTCTTCTAGAGAAGTGAGACAGATTCCCTGCTGTTATAATACCAGTACACAGAATCTTCATTTATAAATCCATGTGACAACAAACCCTTGTAGAGAAGTGATTAAGATTCCCTGCTGTTACAATACCTGCACACGGAATCTTAATGTTTGATTCCTATGTGACAACAAGCTCTTGTAGAGAAGTGAAACAGAGTGCCTCCTGTTATAATATCAGCACACGGAATATTCATGTATTTAGGTGTATTTTGTATTTATGATTCCTATGTGAAAGCAAGCTCTTGTAGAGACGTTATACAGATTCCCGGCTGTTATAATCCCAGCACACAGAATCTTCATGTATGATTCCTATTTGACAACAAGCTCTTGTAGAGAAGTGACACAGATTCCTTGCTGTTATAACTTCAGCACACACAATCAGCATGTATGATTCCTATGTGACAACAAACTCTGGTACAGAAGTGAGACAGATTCCCTGATGTTATAATACCAGTACATGGAATCTTTATGTATGATTCCTATGTGACAACAAGCTCTTGTAGAGAAGTGAGACAGATTCCCTGATGTTATAATCCCAGCACATGGAATCTTTATGTATGATTCCTATGTGACAACAAGCTCTTGTAGAGAAGTGAGACAGATTCCCTGATGTTATAGTACCAGCACATGGAATCTTTATGTATGATTCCTATGTGACAACGAACTCTTGTAGAGAAGTGAGACAGATTCCCTGATGTTATAATACCAGCACACGGAAACTTTATGTATGATTCCTATGTGACAACAAGCTCTTGTAGAGAAGTGAGACAGATTCCCTGATGTTATAATACCAGCACATGGAATCTTTATGTATGATTCCTATGTGACAACAAGCTCTTGTAGAGAAGTGAGACAGATTCACTGATGTTATAATCCCAGCACATGGAATCTTTATGTATGATTCCTATGTGACAACAAACTCTTGTAGAGAAGTGAGACAGATTCCCTGATGTTATAATACCAGTACATGGAATCCTTATGTATGATTCCTATGTGACAACAAGCTCTTGTACAGAAGTGAGACAGATTCCCTGATGTTATAATACCAGTACATGGAATCTTCATGTATGATTCCTATGTGACAACAAGCTCTTGTAGAGAAGTGAGACAGATTCCCTGATGTTATAATACCAGTACACACAATCTTCATGTATGATTCCTATGTGACAACAAGCTCTTGTAGAGAAGTGAGACAGATTCCCTGATGTTATAATACCAGTACACAGAATCTTTATGTATGATTCCTATGTGACAACAAATTCTTCTAGAGAAGTGAGACAGATTCCCTGCTGTTATAATACCAGTACACAGAATCTTCATTTATAAATCCTATGTGACAACAAACCCTTGTAGAGAAGTGATTAAGATTCCCTGCTGTTACAATACCTGCACACGGAATCTTAATGTTTGATTCCTATGTGACAACAAGCTCTTGTAGAGAAGTGAGACAGAGTGCCTCCTGTTATAATATCAGCACACGGAATATTCATGTATTTAGGTGTATTTTTTATTTATGATTCCTATGTGAAAGCAAGCTCTTGTAGAGACGTTAGACAGATTCCCGGCTGTTATAATCCCAGCACACAGAATCTTCATGTATGATTCCTATGTGACAACAAGCTCTTGTAGAGAAGTGAGACAGATTCCCTGCTGTTATAATCCCAGCACACAGAATCTTCATGTATGATTCCTATTTGACAACAAGCTCTTGTAGAGAAGTGACACAGATTCCTTGCTGTTATAACTTCAGCACACACAATCAGCATGTATGATTCCTATGTGACAACAAACTCTGGTACAGAAGTGAGACAGATTCCCTGATGTTATAATACCAGTACATGGAATCTTTATGTATGATTCCTATGTGACAACAAGCTCTTGTAGAGAAGTGAGACAGATTCCCTGATGTTATAATCCCAGCACATGGAATCTTTATGTATGATTCCTATGTGACAACAAGCTCTTGTAGAGAAGTGAGACAGATTCCCTGATGTTATAATACCAGCACATGGAATCTTTATGTATGATTCCTATGTGACAACAAACTCTTGTAGAGAAGTGAGACAGATTCCCTGATGTTATAATACCAGAAATGGAATCTTTATGTATGATTCCTATGTGACAACAAACTCTTGTAGAGAAGTGAGACAGATTCCCTGATGTTATAATACCAGCACATGGAATCTTTATGTATGATTCCTATGTGACAACAAGCTCTTGTAGAGAAGTGAGACAGATTCCCTGATGTTATAATACCAGCACATGGAATCTTTATGTATGATTCCTATGTGACAACAAGCTCTTGTAGAGAAGTGAGACAGATTCCCTGATGTTATAATCCCAGCACATGGAATCTTTATGTATGATTCCTATGTGACAACAAACTCTTGTAGAGAAGTGAGACAGATTCCCTGATGATATAATACCAGGACATGGAATCCTTATGTATGATTCCTATGTGACAACAAGCTCTTGTACAGAAGTGAGACAGATTCCCTGATGTTATAATACCAGTACATGGAATCTTCATGTATGATTCCTATGTGACAACAAATTCTTGTAGAGAAGTGAGACAGATCCCCTGATGTTATAATGTCAGCACACGGAATCTACATGTATGATTCCTATGTGAGAATAAACTCTTGTAGAGAAATGAGACAGAGTGCCTGCTGTTATAATACCAGCACACGGAATCTACACGTATGATTCCTATGTGACAATAAACTCTTGTAGAGAAATGAGACAGAGTGCCTGCTGTTATAATACCAGCACACAGAATCTTCATGTATGATTCCTATGTGACAATAAACTCTTGTAGAGAAATGAGAAAGATTGCCTGCTGTTATAATACCAGCACACGGAATCTACATGTATTTAGGTGTACTTAGTATTTATTATTTCTATGTGTCAGCAAGCTCTTATAGAGAAGTGACAGATTCCCTGGTGTTAATCAGCACATGGAATATTCATGTATGATTCTTATGTGACAACAAACTCTTGTAGAGAAGTGAGACAGATTCGCTGTTGCTATAATCCCAGCACACGGAATCTTCATGTATGATTGCTATGTGACAATAAACTCATGTAGAGAAATGAGATAGATTCCCTGATGTTATAATGCCAGCACATGGAATCTTCATGTATAATTCCTATGTGACAACAAGCTCTTGTAGAGAAGTGAGACAGATTCCCTGCTGTTATAACTTCACACACACAATCAGCATGTATGATTCCTATGTGACCACAAACTCTGGTACAGAAGTGAGACAGATTCCCTGATGTTATAATACCAGTACATGGAATCTTTATGTATGATTCCAATGTGACATTAATCTCTTGTACAGAAGTGAGACAGATTCCCTGATGTTATAATACCAGCACACAAAATTTCTTGTATGAACCCTACGTGACAACAAGCTCTTATAGGGCAGTGAGACAGATTCCTTTTTGTTATAATGCCAACACACAGAATCTTCATGTATGATTCCTATGTGACAACAAGCTCTTGTAGAGAAGTGAGACAGATTCCCTGCTGTTATAATCCCAGCACACAGAATCTTCATGTATGATTCCTATGTGACAACAAACTCTGGTACAGAAATGAGACAGATTCCCTGATGTTATAATACCAGTACATGGAATCTTTATGTATGTTTCCTATGTGACAACAAGCTCTTGTACAGAAGTGAGACAGATTCCCTGATGTTATAATACCAGTACACAGAATCTTCATGTATGATTCCTATTTGACGACAAGCTCTTGTACAGAAGTGAGACAGATTCCCTGATGTTATAATACCAGTACACAGAATCTTCATGTATGATTCCTATGTGACAACAAACTCTTGTAGAGAAGTGAGACGGATTCCCTGATGTTATAATACCAGTACACAGAATCTTCATGTATGATTCCTCTGTGACAACAAGCTCTTGTACAGAAGTGAGACAGATTCCCTGATGTTTAAATACCAGTACATGGAATCTTTATGTATGATTCCTATGTGACAACAAGCTCTTGTAGAGAAGTGAGACAGATTCCCTGCTGTTATAATCCCAGAATATAGAATCTTCATGTATGGTTCCTATGTGACAACAAGCTCTTGTAGAGAAGTGACACAGATTCCTTGCTGTTATAACTTCAGCACACACAATCAGCATGTATGATTCCTATGTGACAACAAACTCTGGTACAGAAGTGAGACAGATTCCCTGATGTTATAATACCAGTACATGGAATCTTTATGTATGATTCCTATGTGACAACAAGCTCTTGTAGAGAAGTGAGACAGATTCCCTGATGTTATAATCCCAGCACATGGAATCTTTATGTATGATTCCTATGTGACAACAAGCTCTTGTAGAGAAGTGAGACAGATTCCCTGATGTTATAATCCCAGCACATGGAATCTTTATGTATGATTCCTATGTGACAACAAGCTCTTGTAGAGAAGTGAGACAGACTCCCTGATGTTATAATACCAGCACATGGAATCTTTATGTATGATTCCTATGTGACAACAACCTCTTGTAGAGAAGTGAGGAAGATTCCCTGATGTTATAATACCAGCACATGGAATCTTTATGTATGATTCCTATGTGACAGCAAGCTCTTGTAGAGAAGTGAGACAGATTCCCTGATGTTATAATCCCAGCACATGGAATCTTTATGTATGATTCCTATGTGACAACAAACTCTTGTAGAGAAGTGAGACAGATTCCCTGATGTTATAATACCAGCACATGGAATCTTTATGTATGATTCCTATGTGACAACAAACTCTTGTAGAGAAGTGAGACAGATTCCCTGATGTTATAATACCAGCACATGGAATCTTTATGTATGATTCCTATGTGACAACAATCTCTTGTAGAGAAGTGAGACAGATTCCCTGATGTTATAATACCAGCTCATGGAATCTTTATGTATGATTCCTATGTGACAACATGCTCTTGTAGAGAAGTAGGACAGATTCCCTGATGTTATAATCCCAGCACATGGAATCTTTATGTATGATTCCTATGTGACAACAAACTCTTGTAGAGAAGTGAGACAGATTCCCTGATGTTATAATACCAGCACATGGAATCTTTATGTATGATTCCTATGTGACAACAAGCTCTTGTACAGAAGTGAGACAGATTCCCTGATGTTATAATACCAGTACATGGAATCTTCATGTATGATTCCTATGTGACAACAAGCTCCTGTAGAGAAGTGAGACAGATTCCCTGCTGTTATAATACCAGTACACAGAATCTTCATGTATGATTCCTATGCGACAACAGGTTCTTGTAGAGAAGTGAGACAGATTCCTTGTTGTTATAATGCCAACACACAGAATCTTCATGTATGATTCCTATGTGACAACAAGCTCTTGTAGAGAAGTGAGATCAATTCCCTGCTGTTATAATCCCAGCACACAGAATCTTCATGTATGATTCCTATGTGACAACAAACTCTGGTACAGAAGTGAGACAGATTCCCTGATGTTATAATACCAGTACATGGAATCTTTATGAATGTTTCCTATGTGACAACAAGCTCTTGTACAGAAGTGAGACAGATTCCCTGATGTTATAATACCAGTACACAGAATCTTCATGTATGATTCCTATGTGACGACAAGCTCTTGTACAGAAGTGAGACAGATTCCCTGATGTTGTAATACCAGTACACAGAATCTTCATGTATGATTCCTATGTGACAACAAACTCTTGTAGAGAAGTGAGACGGATTCCCTGATGTTATAATACCAGTACACAGAATCTTCATGTATGATTCCTCTGTGAGAACAAGCTCTTGTAGAGAAGTGAGACAGATTCCCTGCTGTTATAATCCCAGCAGATAGAATCTTCATGTATGATTCCTATGTGACCACAAGCTCTTGTAGAGAAGTGACACAGATTCCTTGCTGTTATAACTTCAGCACACACAATCAGCATGTATGATTCCTATGTGACAACAAACTCTGGTACAGAAGTGAGACAGATTCCCTGATGTTATAATGCCAGCACATGGAATCTTTATGTATGTATCCTATGTGACAACAAGCTCTTGTAGAGAAGTGAGACAGATTCCCTGATGTTATAATCCCAGCACATGGAATCTTTATGTATGATTCCTATGTGACAACAAGCTCTTGTAGAGAAGTGAGACAGATTCCCTGATGTTATAATACCAGCACATGGAATCTTTATGTATGATTCCTATGTGACAACAACCTCTTGTAGAGAAGTGAGGAAGATTCCCTGATGTTATAATACCAGCACATGGAATCTTTATGTATGATTCCTATGTGACAACAAGCTCTTGTAGAGAAGTGAGACAGATTCCCTGATGTTATAATCCCAGCACATGGAATCTTTATGTATGATTCCTATGTGACAACAAACTCTTGTAGAGAAGTGAGACAGATTCCCTGATGTTATAATACCAGCACATGGAATCTTTATGTATGATTCCTATGTGACAACAAACTCTTGTAGAGAAGTGAGACAGATTCCCTGATGTTATAATACCAGCACATGGAATCTTTATGTATGATTCCTATGTGACAACAATCTCTTGTAGAGAAGTGAGACAGATTCCCTGATGTTATAATACCAGCACATGGAATCTTTATGTATGATTCCTATGTGACAACAAGCTCTTGTAGAGAAGTGAGACAGATTCCCTGATGTTATAATCCCAGCACATGGAATCTTTATGTATGATTCCTATGTGACAATAACTCTTGTAGAGAAGTGAGACAGATTCCCTGATGTTATAATACCAGCACATGGAATCTTTATGTATGATTCCTATGTGACAACAAGCTCTTGTACAGAAGTGAGACAGATTCCCTGATGTTATAATACCAGTACATGGAATCTTCATGTATGATTCCTATGTGACAACAAGCTCCTGTAGAGAAGTGTGACAGATTCCCTGCTGTTATAATACCAGTACACAGAATCTTCATGTATGATTCCTATGCGACAACAGGCTCTTGTAGAGAAGTGAGACAGATTCCCTGATGTTATAATACCAGCACATGGAATCTTTATGTATGATTCCTATGTGACAACAAGCTCTTGTAGAGCAGTGAGACAGATTCCCTGATGTTATAATACCAGCACATGGAATCTTTATGTATGATTCCTATGTGACAACAAGCTCTTGTAGAGAAGTGAGACAGATTCCCTGATGTTATAATAACAGTACATGGAATCTTTATGTATGATTCCTATGTGACAACAAGCTCTTGTACAGAAGTGAGACAGATTCCCTGCTGTTACAATACCAGCACATGGAATCTTTATGTATGATTCCTATGTGACAACAAATTCTTGTAGAGAAGTGAGACAGATTCCCTGCTGTTATAATACCAGTACACAGAATCTTCATTTATAAATCCTATGTGACAATAAACTCTTGTAGAGAATTGGTACAGATTCCCTGATGTTATAATACCAGTACACAGAATATTCATGTATGATTCCTATGTGACAACAAGCTCTTGTAGAGAAGTGAGACAGATTCCCTGATGTTATAATACCAGTACACAGAATCTTTATGTATGATTCCTATGTAACAACAAATTCTTCTAGAGAAGTGAGACAGATTCCCTGCTGTTATAATACCAGTACATGGAATCTTTATGTACGATTCCTATGTGACAACAAGCTCTTGTAGAGAAGTGAGACAGATTCCCTGATGTTATAATCCCAGCACATGGAATCTTTATGTATGATTCCTATTTGACAACAAGCTCTTGTAGAGAAGTGACACAGATTCCTTACTGTTATAACTTCAGCACACACAATCAGCATGTATGATTCCTATGTGACAACAAACTCTGGTACAGAAGTGAGACAGATTCCCTGATGTTATAATACCAGTACATGGAATCTTTATGTATGATTCCTATGTGACAACAAGCTCTTGTAGAGAAGTGAGACAGATTCCCTGATGTTATAATCCCAGCACATGGAATCTTTATGTATGATTCGTATGTGACAACAAGCTCTTGTAGAGAAGTGAGACAGATTCCCTGATGTTATAGTACCAGCACATGGAATCTTTATGTATGATTCCTATGTGACAACGAACTCTTGTAGAGAAGTGAGACAGATTCCCTGATGTTATAATACCAGCACACGGAAACTTTATGTATGATTCCTATGTGACAACAAGCTCTTGTAGAGAAGTGAGACAGATTCCCTGATGTTATAATACCAGCACATGGAATCTTTATGTATGATTCCTATGTGACAACAAGCTCTTGTAGAGAAGTGAGACAGATTCACTGATGTTATAATCCCAGCACATGGAATCTTTATGTATGATTCCTATGTGACAACAAACTCTTGTAGAGAAGTGAGACAGATTCCCTGATGTTATAATACCAGTACATGGAATCCTTATGTATGATTCCTATGTGACAACAAGCTCTTGTACAGAAGTGAGACAGATTCCCTGATGTTATAATACCAGTACATGGAATCTTCATGTATGATTCCTATGTGACAACAAGCTCTTGTAGAGAAGTGAGACAGATTCCCTGATGTTATAATACCAGTACACAGAATCTTCATGTATGATTCCTATGTGACAACAAGCTCTTGTAGAGAAGTGAGACAGATTCCCTGATGTTATAATACCAGTACACAGAATCTTTATGTATGATTCCTATGTGACAACAAATTCTTCTAGAGAAGTGAGACAGATTCCCTGCTGTTATAATACCAGTACACAGAATCTTCATTTATAAATCCTATGTGACAACAAACCCTTGTAGAGAAGTGATTAAGATTCCCTGCTGTTACAATACCTGCACACGGAATCTTAATGTTTGATTCCTATGTGACAACAAGCTCTTGTAGAGAAGTGAGACAGAGTGCCTCCTGTTATAATATCAGCACACGGAATATTCATGTATTTAGGTGTATTTTTTATTTATGATTCCTATGTGAAAGCAAGCTCTTGTAGAGACGTTAGACAGATTCCCGGCTGTTATAATCCCAGCACACAGAATCTTCATGTATGATTCCTATGTGACAACAAGCTCTTGTAGAGAAGTGAGACAGATTCCCTGCTGTTATAATCCCAGCACACAGAATCTTCATGTATGATTCCTATTTGACAACAAGCTCTTGTAGAGAAGTGACACAGATTCCTTGCTGTTATAACTTCAGCACACACAATCAGCATGTATGATTCCTATGTGACAACAAACTCTGGTACAGAAGTGAGACAGATTCCCTGATGTTATAATACCAGTACATGGAATCTTTATGTATGATTCCTATGTGACAACAAGCTCTTGTAGAGAAGTGAGACAGATTCCCTGATGTTATAATCCCAGCACATGGAATCTTTATGTATGATTCCTATGTGACAACAAGCTCTTGTAGAGAAGTGAGACAGATTCCCTGATGTTATAATACCAGCACATGGAATCTTTATGTATGATTCCTATGTGACAACAAACTCTTGTAGAGAAGTGAGACAGATTCCCTGATGTTATAATACCAGCACACGGAAACTTTATGTATGATTCCTATGTGACAACAAGCTCTTGTAGAGAAGTGAGACAGATTCCCTGATGTTATAATCCCAGCACATGGAATCTTTATGTATGATTCCTATGTGACAACAAACTCTTGTAGAGAAGTGAGACAGATTCCCTGATGTTATAATACCAGAAATGGAATCTTTATGTATGATTCCTATGTGACAACAAACTCTTGTAGAGAAGTGAGACAGATTCCCTGATGTTATAATACCAGCACATGGAATCTTTATGTATGATTCCTATGTGACAACAAGCTCTTGTAGAGAAGTGAGACAGATTCCCTGATGTTATAATATCAGCACATGGAATCTTTATGTATGATTCCTATGTGACAACAAGCTCTTGTAGAGAAGTGAGACAGATTCCCTGATGTTATAATCCCAGCACATGGAATCTTTATGTATGATTCCTATGTGACAACAAACTCTTGTAGAGAAGTGAGACAGATTCCCTGATGATATAATACCAGGACATGGAATCCTTATGTATGATTCCCATGTGACAACAAGCTCTTGTACAGAAGTGAGACAGATTCCCTGATGTTATAATACCAGTACATGGAATCTTCATGTATGATTCCTATGTGACAACAAGCACTTGTAGAGAAGTGAGACAGATTCCCTGCTGTTATAATACCAGTACACAGAATCTTCATGTATGATTCCTATGTGACAACAAGCTCTTGTAGAGAAGTGAGACAGATTCCTTGCTGTTATAACGTCAGCACACACAATCAACATGTATGATTCCTATGTGACAACAAAATCTTGTACAGAAGTGAGACAGATTCCCTGATGTTATAATACCAGTACATGGAATCTTTATGTATGTTTCCTATGTGACAACAAGCTCTTGTACAGAAGTGAGACAGATTCCCTGATGTTTTAATGCCAGCACACAGAATTTCTTGTATGAATCCTATGTGACAACAAGCTCTTGTAGAGGAGTGAGACAGATCCCCTGATGTTATAATGTCAGCACACGGAATCTACATGTATGATTCCTATGTGAGAATAAACTCTTGTAGAGAAATGAGACAGAGTGCCTGCTGTTATAATACCAGCACACGGAATCTACACGTATGATTCCTATGTGACAATAAACTCTTGTAGAGAAATGAGACAGAGTGCCTGCTGTTATAATACCAGCACACAGAATCTTCATGTATGATTCCTATGTGACAATAAACTCTTGTAGAGAAATGAGAAAGATTGCCTGCTGTTATAATACCAGCACACGGAATCTACATGTATTTAGGTGTACTTAGTATTTATTATTTCTATGTGTCAGCAAGCTCTTATAGAGAAGTGACAGATTCCCTGGTGTTAATCAGCACATGGAATATTCATGTATGATTCTTATGTGACAACAAACTCTTGTAGAGAAGTGAGACAGATTCGCTGTTGCTATAATCCCAGCACACGGAATCTTCATGTATGATTGCTATGTGACAATAAACTCATGTAGAGAAATGAGATAGATTCCCTGATGTTATAATGCCAGCACATGGAATCTTCATGTATAATTCCTATGTGACAACAAGCTCTTGTAGAGAAGTGAGACAGATTCCCTGCTGTTATAACTTCACACACACAATCAGCATGTATGATTCCTATGTGACCACAAACTCTGGTACAGAAGTGAGACAGATTCCCTGATGTTATAATACCAGTACATGGAATCTTTATGTATGATTCCTATGTGACATTAATCTCTTGTACAGAAGTGAGACAG
The DNA here is from genome assembly GCA_030765065.1 of Deroplatys truncata. Taxonomy (NCBI): domain Eukaryota; kingdom Metazoa; phylum Arthropoda; class Insecta; order Mantodea; family Mantidae; genus Deroplatys; species Deroplatys truncata. The sequence goes on from CM060984.1 coordinate 4,547,898, forward strand.
ATTCCCTGATGTTATAATACCAGCACACAAAATTTCTTGTATGAACCCTACGTGACAACAAGCTCTTATAGGGCAGTGAGACAGATTCCTTTTTGTTATAATGCCAACACACAGAATCTTCATGTATGATTCCTATGTGACAACAAGCTCTTGTAGAGAAGTGAGACAGACTCCCTGATGTTATAATACCAGCACATGGAATCTTTATGTATGATTCCTATGTGACAACAACCTCTTGTAGAGAAGTGAGGAAGATTCCCTGATGTTATAATACCAGCACATGGAATCTTTATGTATGATTCCTATGTGACAACAAGCTCTTGTAGAGAAGTGAGACAGATTCCCTGATGTTATAATCCCAGCACATGGAATCTTTATGTATGATTCCTATGTGACAACAAACTCTTGTAGAGAAGTGAGACAGATTCCCTGATGTTATAATACCAGCACATGGAATCTTTATGTATGATTCCTATGTGACAACAAACTCTTGTAGAGAAGTGAGACAGATTCCCTGATGTTATAATACCAGCACATGGAATCTTTATGTATGATTCCTATGTGACAACAATCTCTTGTAGAGAAGTGAGACAGATTCCCTGATGTTATAATACCAGCTCATGGAATCTTTATGTATGATTCGTATGTGACAACAAGCTCTTGTAGAGAAGTAGGACAGATTCCCTGATGTTATAATCCCAGCACATGGAATCTTTATGTATGATTCCTATGTGACAACAAACTCTTGTAGAGAAGTGAGACAGATTCCCTGATGTTATAATACCAGCACATGGAATCTTTATGTATGATTCCTATGTGACAACAAGCTCTTGTACAGAAGTGAGACAGATTCCCTGATGTTATAATACCAGTACATGGAATCTTCATGTATGATTCCTATGTGACAACAAGCTCCTGTAGAGAAGTGAGACAGATTCCCTGCTGTTATAATACCAGTACACAGAATCTTCATGTATGATTCCTATGCGACAACAGGTTCTTGTAGAGAAGTGAGACAGATTCCTTGTTGTTATAATGCCAACACACAGAATCTTCATGTATGATTCCTATGTGACAACAAGCTCTTGTAGAGAAGTGAGACAGATTCCCTGCTGTTATAATCCCAGCACACAGAATCTTCATGTATGATTCCTATGTGACAACAAACTCTGGTACAGAAGTGAGACAGATTCCCTGATGTTATAATACCAGTACATGGAATCTTTATGAATGTTTCCTATGTGACAACAAGCTCTTGTACAGAAGTGAGACAGATTCCCTGATGTTATAATACCAGTACACAGAATCTTCATGTATGATTCCTATGTGACGACAAGCTCTTGTACAGAAGTGAGACAGATTCCCTGATGTTGTAATACCAGTACACAGAACCTTCATGTATGATTCCTATGTGACAACAAACTCTTGTAGAGAAGTGAGACGCATTCCCTGATGTTATAATACCAGTACACAGAATCTTCATGTATGATTCCTCTGTGACAACAAGCTCTTGTAGAGAAGTGAGACAGATTCCCTGCTGTTATAATCCCAGCAGATAGAATCTTCATGTATGATTCCTATGTGACAACAAGCTCTTGTAGAGAAGTGACACAGATTCCTTGCTGTTATAACTTCAGCACACACAATCAGCATGTATGATTCCTATGTGACAACAAACTCTGGTACAGAAGTGAGACAGATTCCCTGATGTTATAATGCCAGCACATGGAATCTTTATGTATGTATCCTATGTGACAACAAGCTCTTGTAGAGAAAGGAGACAGATTCCCTGATGTTATAATCCCAGCACATGGAATCTTTATGTATGATTCCTATGTGACAACAAGCTCTTGTAGAGAAGTGAGACAGATTGCCTGATGTTATAATACCAGCACATGGAATCTTTATGTATGATTCCTATGTGACAACAACCTCTTGTAGAGAAGTGAGGAAGATTCCCTGATGTTATAATACCAGCACATGGAATCTTTATGTATGATTCCTATGTGACAACAAGCTCTTGTAGAGAAGTGAGACAGATTCCCTGATGTTATAATCCCAGCACATTGAATCTTTATGTATGATTCCTATGTGACAACAAACTCTTGTAGAGAAGTGAGACAGATTCCCTGATGTTATAATACCAGCACATGGAATCTTTATGTATGATTCCTATGTGACAACAAACTCTTGTAGAGAAGTGAGACAGATTCCCTGATGTTATAATACCAGCACATGGAATCTTTATGTATGATTCCTATGTGACAACAATCTCTTGTAGAGAAGTGAGACAGATTCCCTGATGTTATAATACCAGCACATGGAATCTTTATGTATGATTCCTATGTGACAACAAGCTCTTGTAGAGAAGTGAGACAGATTCCCTGATGTTATAATCCCAGCACATGGAATCTTTATGTATGATTCCTATGTGACAATAACTCTTGTAGAGAAGTGAGACAGATTCCCTGATGTTATAATACCAGCACATGGAATCTTTATGTATGATTCCTATGTGACAACAAGCTCTTGTACAGAAGTGAGACAGATTCCCTGATGTTATAATACCAGTACATGGAATCTTCATGTATGATTCCTATGTGACAACAAGCTCCTTTGAGAAGTGAGACAGATTCCCTGCTGTTATAATACCAGTACACAGAATCTTCATGTATGATTCCTATGCGACAACAGGCTCTTGTAGAGAAGTGAGACAGATTCCCTGATGTTATAATACCAGCACATGGAATCTTTATGTATGATTCCTATGTGACAACAAGCTCTTGTAGAGCAGTGAGACAGATTCCCTGATGTTATAATACCAGCACATGGAATCTTTATGTATGATTCCTATGTGACAACAAGCTCTTGTAGAGAAGTGAGACAGATTCCCTGATGTTATAATCCCAGCACATGGAACCTTAAGTATGATTCCTATGTGACAACAAACTCTTGTAGAGAAGTGAGACAGATCCCCTGATGTTATAATACCAGCACATGGAATCCTTATGTATGATTCCTATGTGACAACAAGCTCTTGTACAGAAGTGAGACAGATTCCCTGATGTTATAATACCAGTACATGGAATCTTCATGTATGATTCCTATGTGACAACAAGCTCTTGTAGAGAAGTGGTACAGATTCCCTGATGTTATAATACCAGTACACAGAATCTTCATGTATGATTCCTATGTGACAACAAGCTCTTGTAGAGAAGTGAGACAGATTCCCTGATGTTATAATACCAGTACACAGAATGTTTATGTATGATTCCTATGTGACAACAAATTCTTCTAGAGAAGTGAGACAGATTCCCTGATGTTATAATACCAGCACATGGAATCTTTATGTATGATTCCTATGTGACAACAAGCTCTTGTAGAGAAGTGAGACAGATTCCCTGATGTTATATTCCCAGCACATGGAATCTTTATGTATGATTCCTATGTGACAACAAACTCTTGTAGAGAAGTGAGACAGATTCCCTGATGTTATAATACCAGCACATGGAATCCTTATGTATGATTCCTATGTGACAACAAGCTCTTGTACAGAAGTGAGAGAGATTCCCTGATGTTATAATACCAGTACATGGAATCTTCATGTATGATTCCTATGTGACAACAAGCTCTTGTAGAGAAGTGAGACAGATTCCCTGCTGTTATAATACCAGTACACAGAATCTTCATGTATGATTCCTATGTGACAACAAGGTCTTGTAGAGAAGTGAGACAGATTCCTTGCTGTTATAACGTCAGCACACACAATCAACATGTATGATTCCTATGTGACAAGAAAATCTTGTACAGAAGTCAGACAGGTACCCTGATGTTTTAATGCCAGCACACAGAATTTCTTGTATGAATCCTATGTGACAACAAGCTCTTGTAGAGGAGTGAGACAGATCCCCTGATGTTATAATGTCAGCACACGGAATCTACATGTATGATTCCTATGTGAGAATAAACTCTTGTATAGAAATGAGACAGAGTGCCTGCTGTTATAATACCAGCACACGGAATCTACACGTATGATTCCTATGTGACAATAAACTCTTGTAGAGAAATGAGACAGAGTGCCTGCTGTTATAATACCAGCACACAGAATCTTCATGTATGATTCCTATGTGACAATAAACTCTTGTAGAGAAATGAGACAGATTGCCTGCTGTTATAATACCAGCACACGGAATCTACATGTATTTAGGTGTACTTAGTATTTATTATTTCTATGTGTCAGCAAGCTCTTATAGAGAAGTGACAGATTCCCTGGTGTTAATCAGCACATGGAATATTCATGTATGATTCTTATGTGACAACAAACTCTTTTAGCGAAGTGAGACAGATTCGCTGTTGTTATAATGCCAGCACACGGAATCTTCATGTATGATTGCTATGTGACAACAAGCTCTTGTAGAGAAGTGAGACAGATTCCCTGATGTTACAATACCAGTACATGGAATCTTTATGTATGATTCCTATGTGACAACAATCTCTTGTACAGAAGTGAGACAGATTCCCTGATGTTATAATGCCAGCACACAAAATTTCTTGTATGAATCCTACGTGACAACAAGCTCTTATAGGGAAGCGAGACAGATTCCTTGTTGTTATAATGCCAACACACAGAATCTTCATGTATGCTTCCTATGTGACAACAAGCTCTTGTAGAGAAGTGAGACAGATTCCCTGCTGTTATAATCCCAGCACACAGAATCTTCATGTGTGATTCCTATGTGACAACAAACTCTGGTACAGAAGTGAGACAGATTCCCTGATGTTATAATACCAGTACATTGGAATCTTTATGTATGTTTCCTATGTGACAACAAGCTCTTGTACAGAAGTGAGACAGATTCCCTGATGTTATAATATCAGTACAAAGAATCTTCATGTATGATTCCTATGTGACGACAAGCTCTTGTACAGAAGTGAGACAGATTCCCTGATGTTATAATACCAGTACACAGAATCTTCATGTATGATTTCTATGTGACAACAAACTCTTGTAGAGAAGTGAGACGGATTCCCTGATGTTATAATACCAGTACACAGAATCTTCATGTATGATTCCTCTGTGACAACAAGTTCTTCTACAGAAGTGAGACAGATTCTCTGATGTTTAAATACCAGTACATGGAATCTATATGTATGATTCCTATGTGACAACAAGCTCTTGTAGAGAAGTGAGACAGATTCCCTGCTGTTATAATCCCAGCAGATAGAATCTTCATGTATGATTCCTATGTGACGACAAGCTCTTGTAGAGAAGTGACACAGATTCCTTGCTGTTATAACTTCAGCACACACAATCAGCATGTATGATTCCTATGTGACAACAAACTCTGGTACAGAAGTGAGACATATTCCCTGATGTTATAATACCAGTACATGGAATCGTTATGTATGATTCCTATGTGACAACAAGCTCTTGTAGAGAAGTGAGACAGATTCCCTGATGTTATAATCCCAGCACATGGAATCTTTATGTATGATTCCTATGTGACAACAAGCTCTTGTAGAGAAGTGAGACAGATTCACTGATGTTATAATCCCAGCACATGGAATCTTTATGTATGATTCCTATGTGACAACAAGCTCTTGTAGAGAAGTGAGACAGATTCCCTGATGTTATAATACCAGCACATGGAATCTTTATGTATGATTCCTATGTGACAACAAACTCTTGTAGAGAAGTGAGGAAGATGCCCTGATGTTATAATACCAGCACATGGAATCTTTATGTATGATTCCTATGTGATACAAGCTCTTGTAGAAAAGTGAGACAGATTCCCTGATGTTATAATCACAGCACATGGAATCTTTATGTATGATTCCTATGTGACAACAAACTCTTGTAGAGAAGTGAGACAGATTCCCTGATGTTATAATACCAGCACATGGAATCTTTATGTATGATTCCTATGTGACAACAAACTCTTGTAGAGAAGTGAGACAGATTCCCTGATGTTATAATACCAGCACATGGAATCTTTATGTATGATTCCTATGTGACAACAAACTCTTGTAGAGAAGTGAGACAGATTCCCTGATGTTATAATACCAGCACATGGAATCTTTATGTATGATTCCTATGTGACAACAAGGTCTTGTAGAGAAGTGAGACAGATTCCCTGATGTTATAATCCCAGCACATGGAATCTTTATGTATGATTCCTATGTGACAACAAACTCTTGTAGAGAAGTGAGACAGATTCCCTGATGTTATAATACCAGCACATGGAATCTTTATGTATGATTCCTATGTGACAACAAGCTCTTGTACAGAAGTGAGACAGATTCCCTGCTGTTATAATACCAGTACATGGAATCTTCATGTATGATTCCTATGTGACAACAAGCTCCTGTAGAGAAGTGAGACAGATTCCCTGCTGTTATAATACCAGTACACAGAATCTTCATGTATGATTCCTATGCGACAACAGGCTCTTGTAGAGAAGTGAGACAGATTCCCTGCTGTTATAATACCAGTACACAGACTCTTCATGTATGATTCGTATGTGACAACAAACTCTTGTAGAGAAGTGAGACAGATTCCCTGATGTTATAATACCAGTACATGGAATCTTCATGTATGATTCCTATGTGACAACAAGCTCATGTAGAGAAGTGAGACAGATTCCCTGCTGTTATAATCCCAGCACACCGAATCTTCACGAATGATTCCTATGTGACAACAAGCTCTTGTAGAGAAGTGACACAGATTCCTTGCTGTTATAACTTCAGCACACACAATCAGCATGTATGATTCCTATGTGACAACAAACTCTGGTACAGAAGTGAGACAGATTCCCTGATGTTATAATACCAGTACACAGAATCTTCATGTATGATTCCTATGTGACAACAAGCTCTTGTACAGAAGTGAGACAGATTCCCTGATGTTATAATACCAGTACATGGAATCTACATGTATGATTCCTATGTGAAAACAAACCCTTGTACAGAAGCGAGACAAATTCCCTGATGTTATAATACCAGCACACAGAATCTTCATGTATGATTCCTATGTGACAACAAACTCTTGTAGAGAAGTGGTACAGATTTCCTGCTGTTACAAAACTAGCACACGGAATCTTCCTGTGTGACAACAAGCTCTTGTAGAGAAGTGAGACAGATTCCCCAAAGTTGTAATACCAGCACACAGAAACTTCATGTATGATTCCTATGTGACAACAAACTCTTGTAGAGAAGTGAGACCGATTCCTGTTCTTATAATACCAGCACACAGAAACTTCATGCATGATTCCTATGTGACAACAAACTCTTGTAGAGAAGTGAGACAGAGTGCCTCCTGTTATAATATCAGCACACACAATCAGCATGTATGATTCCTATGTGACAACAAGCTCTTATAGGGAAGTGAGACAGATTCCTTGTTGTTATAATGCCAAGACACAGAATCTTCGTGTATGATTCCTATGTGACAACAAGCTCTTGTAGAGAAGTGAGACAGATTCCCTGTTGTTATAATGTCAGCCCACAAAATCTTCATGTATGACTCCTATGTGACAACAAATTCTTGTAGAGCAGTGAGACAGATTCCCTGCAGTTATAACTTCAGCACACACAATCAGCATGTATGATTCCTATGTGACAACAAACTCTGGTACAGAAGTGAGACAGATTCCCTGATGTTATAATACCAGTACATGGAATCTTTATGTATGATTCCTATGTGACAACAAGCTCTTGTAGAGAAGTGAGACAGATTCCCTGATGATATAATCCCAGCACATGGAATCTTTATGTATGATTCCTATGTGACAACAAGCTCTTGTAGAGAAGTGAGACAGATTCCCTGATGTTATAATACCAGCACATGGAATCTTTATGTATGATTCCTATGTGACAACAAACTCTTGTAGAGAAGTGAGACAGATTCCCTGATGTTATAATACCAGCACATGGAATCTTTATGTATGATTCCTATGTGACAACAAGCTCTTGTACAGAAGTGAGACAGATTCCCTGATGTTATAATACCAGTACATGGAATCTTCATGTATGATTCCTATGTGACAACTAGCTCTTGTAGAGAAGTGAGACAGATTCCCTGCTGTTATAATACCAGTACACAGAATCTTCATGTATGATTCCTATGCGACAACAGGCTCTTGTAGAGAAGTGAGACAGATTCCCTGCTGTTATAATACCAGTACACAGAATCTTCATGTATGATTCCTATGTGACAACAAACTCTTGTAGAGAAGTGAGACAGATTCCCTGATGTTATAATACCAGTACATGGAATCTTCATGTATGATTCCTATGTGACAACAAGCTCATGTAGACAAGTGAGCCAGATTCCCTGCTGTTATAATCCCAGCACACAGAATCTTCACGTATGATTCCTATGTGACAACAAGCTCTTGTAGAGAAGTGACACAGATTCCTTGCTGTTATAACTTCAGCACACACAATCAGCATGTATGATTCCTATGTGACAACAAACTCTGGTACAGAAGTGAGACAGATTCCCTGATGTTATAATACCAGTACACAGAATCTTCATGTATGATTCCTATGTGACAACAAGCTCTTGTACAGAAGTGAGACAGATTCCCTGATGTTATAATACCAGTACATGGAATCTTCATGTATGATTCGTATGTGAAAACAAACTCTTGTACAGAAGTGAGACAGATTCCCTGATGTTATAATACCAGCACACAGAATCTTCATGTATGATTCCTATGTGACAACAAACTCTTGTAGAGAAGTGGTACAGATTTCCTGCTGTTACAAAACTAGCACACGGAATCTTCCTGTGTGACAACAAGCTCTTGTAGAGAAGTGAGACAGATCCCCAAAGTTGTAATACCAGCACACAGAAACTTCGTGTATGATTCCTATGTGACAACAAACTCTTGTAGAGAAGTGAGACAGATTCCTGTTCTTATAAAACCAGCACACAGAAACTTCATGCATGATTCCTATGTGACAACAAACTCTTGTAGAGAAGTGAGACAGAGTGCCTCCTGTTATAATATCAGCACACACAATCAGCATGTATGATTCCTATGTGACATCAAGCTCTTATAGGGAAGTGAGACAGATTCCTTGTTGTTATAATGCCAACACACAGAATCTTCATGTATGATTCCTATGTGACAACAAGCTCTTGTAGAGAAGTGAGACAGATTCCATGTTGTTATAATGTCAGCGCACAGAATCTTCATGTATGACTCCTATGTGACAACAAATTCTTGTAGAGAAGTGAGACAGATTCCCTGCTGTTATAACTTCAGCACACACAATCAGCATGTATGATTCCTATGTGACAACAAACTCTGGTACAGAAGTGAGACAGATTCCCTGATGTTATAATACCAGTACATGGAATCTTTATGTATGATTCCTATGTGACAAGCTCTTGTAGAGAAGTGAGACAGATTCCCTGATGTTATAATCCCAGCACATGGAATCTTTATGTATGATTCCTATGTGACAACACGCTCTTGTAGAGAAGTGAGACAGATTCCCTGATGTTATAATACCAGCACATGGAATCTTTATGTATGATTCCTATGTGACAACAAACTCTTGTAGAGAAGTGAGACAGATTCCCTGATGTTATAATACCAGTACATGGAATCTTCATGTATGATTCTTATGTGACAACAAGCTCTTGTAGAGAAGTGAGACAGATTCCCTGCTGTTATAATACCAGCACACAAAATCTTCATGTATGATTCCTATGTGACAACAAACTCTTGTAGAGAAGTGAGACAGATTCCCTGATGTTATAATACCAGTACATGGAATCTTCATGTATGATTCCTATGTGACAACAAGCTCTTGTAGAGAAGTGAGACAGATTCCCTGCTGTTATAATCCCAGCACACAGAATCTTCATGTATGATTCCTATGTGACAACAAATTCTTGTAGAGAAGTGAGACAGATTCCCTGCTGTTATAATCCCAGCACACAGAATCAGCATGTATGATTCCTATGTGACAACAAACTCTTGTACAGAAGTGAGACAGATTCCCTGATGTTATAATACCAGCACATGGAATCTTTATGTATGATTCCTATGTGACAACAAGCTCTTGTAGAGAAGTGAGACAGATTCCCTGATGTTATAATACCAGCACACGGAATCTTTATGTATGATTCCTATGTGACAACAAGCTCTTGTAGAGAAGTGAGACAGATTCCCTGATGTTATAATCCCAGCACATGGAATCTTTATGTATGATTCCTATGTGACAACAAACTCTTGTAGGGAAGTGAGACAGATTCCCTGATCTTATACCAGCACATGAAATCTTTATGTATGATTCCTATGTGACAACAAACTCTTGTACAGAAGTGAGACAGATTCCCTGATGTTATAATACCAGCACATGGAATCTTTATGTATGATTCCTATGTGACAACAAGCTCTTGTAGAGAAGTGAGACAGATTCCCTGATGTTATAATACCAGCACACGGAATCTTTATGTATGATTCCTATGTGACAACAAGCTCTTGTAGAGAAGTGAGACAGATTCCCTGATGTTATAATCCCAGCACATGGAATCTTTATCTATGATTCCTATGTGACAACAAACTCTTGTAGGGAAGTGAGACAGATTCCCTGATGTTATAATACCAGCACATGGAATCTTTATGTATGATTGCTATGTGACAACAAGCTCTTGTAGAGAAGTGAGACAGATTCCCTGATGTTATAATACCAGCACATGGAATCTTTATGTATGATTCCTATGTGACAACAAACTCTTGTAGAGAAGTGAGACAATTTCCTGATGTTATAATACCAGCACATGGAATCTTTATGTATGATTCCTATGTGACAACAAGCTCTTGTAGAGAAGTGAGACAGATTCCCTGATGTTATAATAACAGTACATGGAATCTTTATGTATGATTCCTATGTGACAACAAGCTCTTGTACAGAAGTGAGACAGATTCCCTGCTGTTACAATACCAGCACATGGAATCTTTATGTATGATTCCTATGTGACAACAAATTCTTGTAGAGAAGTGAGACAGATTCCCTGCTGTTATAATACCAGTACACAGAATCTTCATTTATAAATCCTATGTGACAATAAACTCTTGTAGAGAATTGGTACAGATTCCCTGATGTTATAATACCAGTACACAGAATATTCATGTATGAATCCTATGTGACAACAAGCTCTTGTAGAGAAGTGATTAAGATTCCCTGCTGTTACAATACCTGCACACGGAATCTTAATGTTTGATTCCTATGTGACAACAAGCTCTTGTAGAGAAGTGAAACAGAGTGCCTCCTGTTATAATATCAGCACACGGAATATTCATGTATTTAGGTGTATTTTGTATTTATGATTCCTATGTGAAAGCAAGCTCTTGTAGAGACGTTAGACAGATTCCCGGCTGTTATAATCCCAGCACACAGAATCTTCATGTATGATTCCTATTTGACAACAAGCTCTTGTAGAGAAGTGACACAGATTCCTTGCTGTTATAACTTCAGCACACACAATCAGCATGTATGATTCCTATGTGACAACAAACTCTGGTACAGAAGTGAGACAGATTCCCTGATGTTATAATACCAGTACATGGAATCTTTATGTATGATTCCTATGTGACAACAAGCTCTTGTAGAGAAGTGAGACAGATTCCCTGATGTTATAATCCCAGCACATGGAATCTTTATGTATGATTCCTATGTGACAACAAGCTCTTGTAGAGAAGTGAGACAGATTCCCTGATGTTATAGTACCAGCACATGGAATCTTTATGTATGATTCCTATGTGACAACGAACTCTTGTAGAGAAGTGAGACAGATTCCCTGATGTTATAATACCAGCACACGGAAACTATATGTATGACTCCTATGTGACAACAAGCTCTTGTAGAGAAGTGAGACAGATTCCCTGATGTTATAATACCAGCACATGGAATCTTTATGTATGATTCCTATGTGACAACAAGCTCTTGTAGAGAAGTGAGACAGATTCACTGATGTTATAATCCCAGCACATGGAATCTTTATGTATGATTCCTATGTGACAACAAACTCTTGTAGAGAAGTGAGACAGATTCCCTGATGTTATAATACCAGTACATGGAATCCTTATGTATGATTCCTATGTGACAACAAGCTCTTGTACAGAAGTGAGACAGATTCCCTGATGTTATAATACCAGTACATGGAATCTTCATGTATGATTCCTATGTGACAACAAGCTCTTGTAGAGAAGTGAGACAGATTCCCTGATGTTATAATACCAGTACACAGAATATTCATGTATGATTCCTATGTGACAACAAGCTCTTGTAGAGAAGTGAGACAGATTCCCTGATGTTATAATACCAGTACACAGAATCTTTATGTATGATTCCTATGTGACAACAAATTCTTCTAGAGAAGTGAGACAGATTCCCTGCTGTTATAATACCAGTACACAGAATCTTCATTTATAAATCCTATGTGACAACAAACCCTTGTAGAGAAGTGATTAAGATTCCCTGCTGTTACAATACCTGCACACGGAATCTTAATGTTTGATTCCTATGTGACAACAAGCTCTTGTAGAGAAGTGAGACAGAGTGCCTCCTGTTATAATATCAGCACACGGAATATTCATGTATTTAGGTGTATTTTTTATTTATGATTCCTATGTGAAAGCAAGCTCTTGTAGAGACGTTAGACAGATTCCCGGCTGTTATAATCCCAGCACACAGAATCTTCATGTATGATTCCTATGTGACAACAAGCTCTTGTAGAGAAGTGAGACAGATTCCCTGCTGTTATAATCCCAGCACACAGAATCTTCATGTATGATTCCTATTTGACAACAAGCTCTTGTAGAGAAGTGACACAGATTCCTTGCTGTTATAACTTCAGCACACACAATCAGCATGTATGATTCCTATGTGACAACAAACTCTGGTACAGAAGTGAGACAGATTCCCTGATGTTATAATACCAGTACATGGAATCTTTATGTATGATTCCTATGTGACAACAAGCTCTTGTATAGAAGTGAGACAAATTCCCTGATGTTATAATCCCAGCACATGGAATCTTTATGTATGATTCCTATGTGACAACAAGCTCTTGTAGAGAAGTGAGACAGATTCCCTGATGTTATAATACCAGCACATGGAATCTTTATGTATGATTCCTATGTGACAACAAACTCTTGTAGAGAAGTGAGACAGATTCCCTGATGTTATAATACCAGCACACGGAAACTTTATGTATGATTCCTATGTGACAACAAGCTCTTGTAGAGAAGTGAGACAGATTCCCTGATGTTATAATCCCAGCACATGGAATCTTTATGTATGATTCCTATGTGACAACAAACTCTTGTAGAGAAGTGAGACAGATTCCCTGATGTTATAATACCAGAAATGGAATCTTTATGTATGATTCCTATGTGACAACAAACTCTTGTAGAGAAGTGAGACAGATTCCCTGATGTTATAATACCAGCACATGGAATCTTTATGTATGATTCCTATGTGACAACAAGCTCTTGTAGAGAAGTGAGACAGATTCCCTGATGTTATAATACCAGCACATGGAATCTTTATGTATGATTCCTATGTGACAACAAGCTCTTGTAGAGAAGTGAGACAGATTCCCTGATGTTATAATCCCAGCACATGGAATCTTTATGTATGATTCCTATGTGACAACAAACTCTTGTAGAGAAGTGACACAGATTCCCTGATGATATAATACCAGGACATGGAATCCTTATGTATGATTCCTATGTGACAACAAGCTCTTGTACAGAAGTGAGATAGATTCCCTGATGTTATAATACCAGTACATGGAATCTTCATGTATGATTCCTATGTGACAACAAGCTCTTGTAGAGAAGTGAGACAGATTCCCTGCTGTTATAATACCAGTACACAGAATCTTCATGTATGATTCCTATGTGACAACAAGCTCTTGTAGAGAAGTGAGACAGATTCCTTGCTGTTATAACGTCAGCACACACAATCAACATGTATGATTCCTATGTGACAACAAAATCTTGTACAGAAGTGAGACAGATTCCCTGATGTTATAATACCAGTACATGGAATCTTTATGTATGTTTCCTATGTGACAACAAGCTCTTGTACAGAAGTGAGACAGATTCCCTGATGTTTTAATGCCAGCACACAGAATTTCTTGTATGAATCCTATGTGACAACAAGCTCTTGTAGAGGAGTGAGACAGATCCCCTGATGTTATAATGTCAGCACACGGAATCTACATGTATGATTCCTATGTGAGAATAAACTCTTGTAGAGAAATGAGACAGAGTGCCTGCTGTTATAATACCAGCACACGGAATCTACACGTATGATTCCTATGTGACAATAAACTCTTGTAGAGAAATGAGACAGAGTGCCTGCTGTTATAATACCAGCACACAGAATCTTCATGTATGATTCCTATGTGACAATTAACTCTTGTAGAGAAATGAGAAAGATTGCCTGCTGTTATAATACCAGCACACGGAATCTACATGTATTTAGGTGTACTTAGTATTTATTATTTCTATGTGTCAGCAAGCTCTTATAGAGAAGTGACAGATTCCCTGGTGTTAATCAGCACATGGAATATTCATGTATGATTCTTATGTGACAACAAACTCTTGTAGAGAAGTGAGACAGATTCGCTGTTGCTATAATCCCAGCACACGGAATCTTCATGTATGATTGCTATGTGACAATAAACTCATGTAGAGAATTGAGATAGATTCCCTGATGTTATAATGCCAGCACATGGAATCTTCATGTATAATTCCTATGTGACAACAAGCTCTTGTAGAGAAGTGAGACAGATTCCCTGCTGTTATAACTTCACACACACAATCAGCATGTATGATTCCTATGTGACCACAAACTCTGGTACAGAAGTGAGACAGATTCCCTGATGTTATAATACCAGTACATGGAATCTTTATGTATGATTCCTATGTGACATTAATCTCTTGTACAGAAGTGAGACAGATTCCCTGATGTTATAATACCAGCACACAAAATTTCTTGTATGAACCCTACGTGACAACAAGCTCTTATAGGGCAGTGAGACAGATTCCTTTTTGTTATAATGCCAACACACAGAATCTTCATGTATGATTCCTATGTGACAACAAGCTCTTGTAGAGAAGTGAGACAGATTCCCTGCTGTTATAATCCCAGCACACAGAATCTTCATGTATGATTCCTATGTGACAACAAACTCTGGTACAGAAGTGAGACAGATTCCCTGATGTTATAATACCAGTACATGGAATCTTTATGTATGTTTCCTATGTGACAACAAGCTCTTTTACAGAAGTGAGACAGATTCCCTGATGTCATAATACCAGTACACAGAATCTTCATGTATGATTCCTATTTGACGACAAGCTCTTGTACAGAAGTGAGACAGATTCCCTGATGTTATAATACCAGTACACAGAATCTTCATGTATGATTCCTATGTGACAACAAACTCTTGTAGAGAAGTGAGACGGATTCCCTGATGTTATAATACCAGTACACAGAATCTTCATGTATGATTCCTCTGTGACAACAAGCTCTTGTACAGAAGTGAGACAGATTCCCTGATGTTTAAATACCAGTACATGGAATCTTTATGTATGATTCCTATGTGACAACAAGCTCTTGTAGAGAAGTGAGACAGATTCCCTGCTGTTATAATCCCAGAATATAGAATCTTCATGTATGATTCCTATGTGACAACAAGCTCTTGTAGAGAAGTGACACAGATTCCTTGCTGTTATAACTTCAGCACACACAATCAGCATGTATGATTCCTATTGTACAACAAGCTCTTGTAGAGAAGTGAGACAGATTCCCTGATGTTATAATCCCAGCACATGGAATCTTTATGTATGATTCCTATGTGACAACAAGCTCTTGTAGAGAAGTGAGACAGATTCCCTGATGTTATAATCCCAGCACATGGAATCTTTATGTATGATTCCTATGTGACAACAAGCTCTTGTAGAGAAGTGAGACAGACTCCCTGATGTTATAATACCAGCACATGGAATCTTTATGTATGATTCCTATGTGACAACAACCTCTTGTAGAGAAGTAAGTAAGTAAGTAAGATATGCGGTTTAAGGGCGCTAAACTGCTACGGTCATCAGCGCCCTTACAATGTATAAAAGATAATGTCAAAATATAAAACAGGTAAAAGAACCGCATAGTTAAAAACGGGACACAAACCCGCGATGTTCAAATAGCTAAAACCAACAACAGAACAATTACAAAATAACAATAACAACAATAAGAACAATAACAATAACAATAATAACAATAACAAGAACAACAATAATAACAAGAATAACAATAACAACAATACAAAGGTCTGAAAAACCAACACACTAAAAGCAAGGGCTATAAAAGATTAAAACGTGTCAGGAACTGTAGAACGCGAGGGACATGAGCGTCATATGTCCACTGGGGATAAGAGTTCCCATAAAACAGACAGAATAAAAGTACTAAGCCAACAGACGCCCAACGCATTAAATGCGCAGATTAAAATCACCGTCATGAATAAAACGTAAAACACATTCTACAGCACGCGTGTCGTCTGCCAAAACGTTGGCTAGGCCAACAGGCAGACCCACACGAGCACGCAATGCAGCTAAAACCTGACACTCTGTTAAAATGTGACGCACCGTTAAGGGCACGTCACACTGCCCACAGAGTGGTGCGGGGTCACCACTGAGCAAATACCTATGACTAAAAACACAATGTCCAATCCGTAGACGAGCTAAAATTACCTCTTCCCGACGACAAGAACGAGAAGAGGTACCCCAGATTAACGGGAGAGGCTTAACCTCCCGCAACTTGTTCCCCCGGAGGGCCGTCCACTCATCGCGCCAGCGCGAGAGGATGCGGCGACGTAAAATAGCACACGAATCTGACGAGGGAACAACAGAGGTAAAAAATCTGGGCAATAAAATCGCCGATTTCGCAGCGGCGTCGACAGACTCATTCCCTGAGATGCCCACATGACCTGGAATCCACATGAAGGACACGCTGATGCCAGAGACACCAAGCGAGTGGAGCAGGTCATGTATGCGCTGTACAAGCGGGTGGTAATGGTACAGCGCAGTAATAGTCTGAAGGGCACTCAGAGAGTCCGTACAAATAAAACAGTGCTGTAAGGCGTGCCGCTGAATGTATAAAATAGATTGATAAATGCTAAAAAGTTCGGCGGTAAAAATTGAACATTGTGCAGGTAAACGAAACCTAAAACTACAGTGACCAGAAACAAAGGCACATCCAACTCCAGCTTCAGTCTTAGATCCATCGGTAAAGATAAAATGGAAGTCCCCGAATTGAGCCCGTACTTCTAAAAAAGCCGATCTAAAGACTGAAGCAGGGGTCTCAGCCTTCGGCATTGACGTTAGCCCAAGGTGACAGTGGGCCTCAGCGCGGGACCATGGAGGAAAACGCGTTTCTCCCCGTGGAAGGGCCGGCGCTGGCGTAACGTCCAAATGCCGAAGTAGCAGTCGAAATCGAACCCCTGGAGGGAGCAATGCAGAGGAGCGAACTAAATATTGCCGGTCAAGCGAATCCTCGTAAAATACATCGAAGGACGGGTGGTTAGGCAAGCTTGAGAGTCGACAAGCATAGCTGCACAAGAGCATCTCACGCCTGAAGGACAGCGGAGGCTCTGCAGCTTCTGCGTACAGACTGGGTACAGGGCTAGTTGGAAAGGCCCCTGTAGCGACTCTTATGCCACGATGGTGAATGGCATTCAATCGACGTAACACAGATGGACGTGCCGACGAATAAACAATACACCCGTAATCAAGCTTGGATCGGACCAAAGAGCGATAAAGGCGAAGAAGGACGGTCCGATCAGCTCCCCAGGATGTGCCACTTAAAACACGTAAAATATTAAGAGAACGGTCACACTTTGCTTTTAAAAAGGAAACGTGCGAGGTCCAACACAACTTCCTGTCAAAAATCAACCCCAAAAATTTCGCCTCGTCTGCAAACGGAAGTATCCCAGGCCCAAGATGGAGTGAGGGTGGAGGGAAATACTTCCGGCGCCAAAAGTTGATGCAGACGGATTTCTCGGCGGAGAAATTAAAGCCGTTGGCGTTACTCCAGGCGTAGAGACGGTCGATACAGCTCTGGAGACGGCGTTCGAGTAGACAGGTCCGCCGTGAACTACAATAAATAGCGAAATCGTCAACAAAAAGGGACGATGAAATGCCAGGTGGAATACAATGAACAATGGGGTTGATAGCAATCGCAAAAAGTGTGACACTGAGTACAGAGCCCTGCGGTACTCCGTTCTCTTGAATAAAACGACGAGATAAAACCGAGCCCACACGTACACGAAAGACGCGGTCCGTCATAAACTCCCGAAGAAATATGGGAAGACGACCGCGGATATTCCAATCGTGAAGTGTACGTAAAATGCCGCCCCTCCAACAAGTGTCATAAGCTTTCTCCAGGTCAAAAAATACAGCCACGGTTTGACACTTTCTCAGAAATCCATTCATAATATGCGTCGACAAGGACACCAGATGGTCGACGGTAGAGCGATAACGACGATACCCGCACTGAGCGTTCGCTAGAAGTTTCTGAGACTCAAGCCACCATGTCAACCGCCCGTTGATCATGCGCTCCATCACCTTGCAAATGCAACTGGTGAGGGAGATAGGGCGGTAGCTGGAAGGTAGTTGGCGATCCTTCCCAGGCTTAAGAATAGGGACAATGGTGGCTTCGCGCCAAACGGAAGGAAAAATGCCGTCTTGCCAAATACGGTTATAGACCTGTAAGAGAAATAGTTTACTGTCGGCTGAAAGGTTCTTTAACATCAGGACATGAATGCCGTCCGGCCCGGGAGCGGAGTGCCGAGAGCAATGAAGAGCGTGCTCCAGCTCCCTCATTGTGAATAGTTCGTTATAGCATTCATCATTAGCAGACCGAAAAGTATATGATGCGGAATCCTGCCGGTCTTTAATAGAGCGAAAGCCGGCGGAATAATGGTCTGAATGGGATACCGCCTCAAAGGCAGCACCCAGAGTGTTAGCGATGGCAGCCGGATCCACTATGGTGGCTTTAGAAACCTGAAGGCCAGAAACAGTACAATGTGACACCTTACCTGAGAAGCGACGAAGTTTATCCCAAACAACGGATGAAGGCGTAAAGCGATTAAAAGACTCGGCAAAACGAGCCCAAGATGCCTTCTTGCTATCCTGAATAATGCGACGAGCCCTGGCGCGCGATTGTTTAAAAGTCACCAAATTATCAAGTGTAGGGTGGCGCCGAAACACCCTAAGTGCAGTCCTACGGGCACGAACGGCGTCCCGACAATCCTCGTTCCACCACGGAACAGGTGGCCGCCGAGGTTGGGAGGATGAACGGGGTATTGCGCGTTCGGCGGCAGAGAAAATAACAGACGTAAGGTGCTGCACTAGGTGGTGAATGTCGGAGAAGGGCTGATCGTCAAAATGCACGAGACTGGAATACAAGCTCCAGTCGGCTTTTGCGAATATCCAGGTAGGTACTCTGGAATGCTGTACGTGGTGCGACAGAAGAGAAACGATGCAGGGGTAATGGTCGCTGGAGTAGGTGTCAGCGACGACGTTCCACTGAAGACGACGTGCAAGCTGGAGTGAGCAAATTGCAAGGTCCAGGTGAGAAAATGTACCAGAAGAATCAGAAATAAAAGTAGGTGCACCTGTATTGAGGATGGAAAGATTGAACTGATAAAAAATGTCGGAAAGAAGAGTTCCCCTCGCACAAGCCCTTGGCGAACCCCATAGTGGGTGATGGGCATTAAAATCTCCCAACAGAAGAAATGGTGTTGGGAGAGCGGACAGGAGAGCTCGAATGTCCGCGGGAGCGAGGGGAGACGATGGAGGTGTATACACAGAACAAACAGAAAAGAAAAAACCGGGTAACTGCAGTCTAATGGCAACAGCTTGCAAGTCGGACGTAAGTGTGATAGGATGAAAATGAACGTCATTACGCACCAACAACATGACACCTCCATGAGCAGGAGCACCCTCCTCCGGTTCAAGATCGTAGCGAACCGGAGTGTACCCTCGGAGATCGAAAGGGTCGTGAGGGCGAAGCTTGGTCTCCTGCAAACACACGACCATAGGTGAATGGGAACGCAATAAAAGTTGCAGTTCCGCCCTATGCGATCGTACACCACGTACATTCCAGGTCAGGATAGCCATGGAGAAGAAGGGGATAAACTGTCTATTTAGAAGGGCGGCTTAAAATTACCTTCGGTTTAACCTTTGGGCTCGGGCTTTTTGTATGGAGTTGGTCAGACTCCATAGCTTCCTCGGAGGGAGGGCCCACGCGCTCAGTGCCAGAAACCGATTCAAGCGCCGTGAATCGGTTCTGGGTGGCGATGGGTGAAGGGTGCCGCTGAGCGCGGCTTGTCCCAGGACCATCCTGGGACAGCGACCTCCGAGGAGGAGAAGGTGAACCTTTGTTACCGCGCGCACGCGGAGGGTCTTTTAAAAAATCTTCCCTACGAAGTTTCTGCTTGGGCTTCTTTTCAACGGCTTGCGACTTCATTGACTTGGGACCAGGTTTATACGGCTTGGTAACTGTAGCCTTAATAGACGGCCGGATGGTAGTGGCGGTTAATCCAGTCAAGGTCCAGGTCTGAGTTTCGGCATCTACTCGTGGTACTGGCGAGGCAACAACAGAGCTAAATGTGCCAGATCGCAGGAGTGAAGGTTGGCGCGCATGGAAACGCCTCCGGGCTTCAGCGAAGGAGAGTTTTTCCTTTACCCGGATCTCCTGGATCGCCTTCTCGTCCAAATACCGCGGACAGTCGGCAAACGAAGCAGAATGTGACCCTTTACAATTAACGCAGACGGGGGCTGTTGAACAGGTACCTTCGTGTGAGGGCTGGCTACATGTTGCACAGATGTTAACGGCACTCTTACAGGAGACTTGCGTATGCCCAAAACGTTGGCATTTAAAACAACGCAGAGGTCTAGGAATATAAGGCCTCACAGAAATCCGTTCGTACCCTGCGGAAATGCTCGTGGGCAGATCGACGCCATCAAATGTAATAAACAGGGTACGAGTGGGTACCAATACGCCGTCGCGTTTGGCCTGCACTCGATGCACTGCAGTGACCTTTTGATCGGATAGATATTCTACGAGATCCTCGTCCGATATACCATCGAGGCTATGGGTGGTAACGACGCCCCGACAGGAGTTCAATGTGCGGTGCTTCTCAACACGGATGGGGTAACCGTGGAGAAGCGTAGCGCGCAACAAGGTCTTACTTTGCTGATCGGACTTAGTTTGTGCCAATAAGGAACCATTCCGTAGACGAGTGCATGATTGAACCGCACCAGCAATAGCATCTATGCCCTTCTGAATTATAAAAGGGTTCACCTTCTCAAAGTTTTGTCCTTCTTCTGTTCTCGAAATGACCAAGTAACAACCAGATGACGGCGGTGCTACTTCTGTTACAATGACTTTTCGGCGCTTGTTGTTAATAATGGAGAAAGGGTGCTCCATAGCGAAAAATATCCTCCACCATTGCAACCGTCTCCGACCTCGGGCTCTGACTTCTCGGGCGTTACCCCGGCTTGGGTGAGTGGCCTATCTATACCAGACTCACCCCAGGGTCACACCTCCCAGAACATAGACAGAGGGACCCAATCGCCGTCAGAAGTCAGCAGCTCATGCAATGGCCCCCCCGCGGGACTGCAGTTGAACAGCGGATACGAACACAAACCCTACATGACGACCCCGGGTGGTGGGGATGACGCCATTACCCACTCACCCAGCTGCGCACGCGGTGCGCGGGTATCCGTCAGGCTGTGTCCACGGAGGATTTAAATAAAAGGATAAAAGAAACTAAAACTGTGTGGGCGTTTCGCACGCAAGGTAGGCCGGCGGGGAAGAAAAAGAGATATGCGAATGTCGTGGTGCGAAATGGCCGGAAAGTGATAAGGGAAGAAAGAAACGATGGTGAGGTGCGGTATGAATGGAGTGTAAAGAACGCACGAGAGCCTACCTTGGGTCCACCGGTCACTTGAAGAACCCACCTCGACCGGATGGGTGTGAGGGGATGAATATGGCGATGATTGGCTCGGGAACCCCCGGGTGCGCCAAAAACCCGTACTCACATAAGGTGAGCCCCTGAGGGTGTAGAGAAGTGAGGAAGATTCCCTGATGTTATAATACCAGCACATGGAATCTTTATGTATGATTCCTATGTGACAACAAGCTCTTGTAGAGAAGTGAGACAGATTCCCTGATGTTATAATCCCAGCACATGGAATCTTTATGTATGATTCCTATGTGACAACAAACTCTTGTAGAGAAGTGAGACAGATTCCCAGATGTTATAATACCAGCACATGGAATCTTTATGTATGATTCCTATGTGACAACAAACTCTTGTAGAGAAGTGAGACAGATTCCCTGATGTTATAATACCAGCACATGGAATCTTTATGTATGATTCCTATGTGACAACAATCTTCTGTAGAGAAGTGAGACAGATTCCCTGATGTTATAATACCAGCTCATGGAATCTTTATGTATGATTCCTATGTGACAACAAGCTCTTGTAGAGAAGTAGGACAGATTCCCTGATGTTATAATCCCAGCACATGGAATCTTTATGTATGATTCCTATGTGACAACAAACTCTTGTAGAGAAGTGAGACAGATTCCCTGATGTTATAATACCAGCACATGGAATCTTTATGTATGATTCCTATGTGACAACAAGCTCTTGTACAGAAGTGAGACAGATTCCCTGATGTTATAATACCAGTACATGGAATCTTCATGTATGATTCCTATGTGACAACAAGCTCCTGTAGAGAAGTGAGACAGATTCCCTGCTGTTATAATACCAGTACACAGAATCTTCATGTATGATTCCTATGCGATAACAGGTTCTTGTAGAGAAGTGAGACAGATTCCTTGTTGTTATAATGCCAACACACAGAATCTTCATGTATGATTCCTATGTGACAACAAGCTCTTGTAGAGAAGTGAGACAGATTCCCTGCTGTTATAATCCCAGCACACAGAATCTTCATGTATGATTCCTATGTGACAACAAACTCTGGTACAGAAGTGAGACAGATTCCCTGATGTTATAATACCAGTACATGGAATCTTTATGAATGTTTCCTATGTGACAACAAGCTCTTGTACAGAAGTGAGACAGATTCCCTGATGTTATAATACCAGTACACAGAATCTTCATGTATGATTCCTATGTGACGACAAGCTCTTGTACAGAAGTGAGACAGATTCCCTGATGTTGTAATACCAGTACACAGAATCTTCATGTATGATTCATATGTGACAACAAACTCTTGTAGAGAAGTGAGACGGATTCCCTGATGTTATAATACCAGTACATAGAATCTTCATGTATGATTCCTCTGTGAGAACAAGCTCTTGTAGAGAAGTGAGACAGATTCCCTGCTGTTATAATCCCAGCAGATAGAATCTTCATGTATGATTCCTATGTGACAACAAGCTCTTGTAGAGAAGTGACACAGATTCCTTGCTGTTATAACTTCAGCACACACAATCAGCATGTATGATTCCTATGTGACAACAAACTCTGGTACAGAAGTGAGACAGATTCCCTGATGTTATAATGCCAGCACATGGAATCTTTATGTATGTATCCTATGTGACAACAAGCTCTTGTAGAGAAGTGAGACAGATTCCCTGATGTTATAATCCCAGCACATGGAATCTTTATGTATGATTCCTATGTGACAACAAGCTCTTGTAGAGAAGTGAGACAGATTCCCTGATGTTATAATACCAGCACATGGAATCTTTATGTATGATTCCTATGTGACAACAACCTCTTGTAGAGAAGTGAGGAAGATTCCCTGATGTTATAATACCAGCACATGGAATCTTTATGTATGATTCCTATGTGACAACAAGCTCTTGTAGAGAAGTGAGACAGATTCCCTGATGTTATAATCCCAGCACATGGAATCTTTATGTATGATTCCTATGTGACAACAAACTCTTGTAGAGAAGTGAGACAGATTCCCTGATGTTATAATACCAGCACATGGAATCTTTATGTATGATTCCTATGTGACAACAAACTCTTGTAGAGAAGTGAGACAGATTCCCTGATGTTATAATACCAGCACATGGAATCTTTATGTATGATTCCTATGTGACAACAATCTCTTGTAGAGAAGTGAGACAGATTCCCTGATGTTATAATACCAGCACATGGAATCTTTATGTATGATTCCTATGTGACAACAAGCTCTTGTAGAGAAGTGAGACAGATTCCCTGATGTTATAATCCCAGCACATGGAATCTTTATGTATGATTCCTATGTGACAATAACTCTTGTAGAGAAGTGAGACAGATTCCCTGATGTTATAATACCAGCACATGGAATCTTTATGTATGATTCCTATGTGACAACAAGCTCTTGTACAGAAGTGAGACAGATTCCCTGATGTTATAATACCAGTACATGGAATCTTCATGTATGATTCCTATGTGACAACAAGCTCCTGTAGAGAAGTGAGACAGATTCCCTGCTGTTATAATACCAGTACACAGAATCTTCATGTATGATTCCTATGCGACAACAGGCTCTTGTAGAGAAGTGAGACAGATTCCCTGATGTTATAATAACAGCACATGGAATCTTTATGTATGATTCCTATGTGACAACAAGCTCTTGTAGAGCAGTGAGACAGATTCCCTGATGTTATAATACCAGCACATGGAATCTTTATGTATGATTCCTATGTGACAACAAGCTCTTGTAGAGAAGTGAGACAGATTCCCTGATGTTATAATACCAGCACATGGAATCTTTATGTATGATTCCTATGTGACAACAAACTCTTGTAGAGAAGTGAGACAATTTCCTGATGTTATAATACCAGCACATGGAATCTTTATTGTATGATTCCTATGTGACAACAAGCTCTTGTAGAGAAGTGAGACAGATTCCCTGATGTTATAATAACAGTACATGGAATCTTTATGTATGATTCCTATGTGACAACAAGCTCTTGTACAGAAGTGAGACAGATTCCCTGCTGTTACAATACCAGCACATGGAATCTTTATGTATGATTCCTACGTGACAACAAATTCTTGTAGAGAAGTGAGACAGATTCCCTGCTGTTATAATACCAGTACACAGAATCTTCATTTATAAATCCTATGTGACAATAAACTCTTGTAGAGAATTGGTACAGATTCCCTGATGTTATAATACCAGTACACAGAATATTCATGTATGATTCCTATGTGACAACAAGCTCTTGTAGAGAAGTGAGACAGATTCCCTGATGTTATAATACCAGTACACAGAATCTTTATGTATGATTCCTATGTAACAACAAATTCTTCTAGAGAAGTGAGACAGATTCCCTGCTGTTATAATACCAGTACACAGAATCTTCATTTATAAATCCTATGTGACAACAAACCCTTGTAGAGAAGTGATTAAGATTCCCTGCTGTTACAATACCTGCACACGGAATCTTAATGTTTGATTCCTATGTGACAACAAGCTCTTGTAGAGAAGTGAAACAGAGTGCCTCCTGTTATAATATCAGCACACGGAATATTCATGTATTTAGGTGTATTTTGTATTTATGATTCCTATGTGAAAGCAAGCTCTTGTAGAGACGTTAGACAGATTCCCGGCTGTTATAATCCCAGCACACAGAATCTTCATGTATGATTCCTATTTGACAACAAGCTCTTGTAGAGAAGTGACACAGATTCCTTGCTGTTATAACTTCAGCACACACAATCAGCATGTATGATTCCTATGTGACAACAAACTCTGGTACAGAAGTGAGACAGATTCCCTGATGTTATAATACCAGTACATGGAATCTTTATGTATGATTCCTATGTGACAACAAGCTCTTGTAGAGAAGTGAGACAGATTCCCTGATGTTATAATCCCAGCACATGGAATCTTTATGTATGATTCCTATGTGACAACAAGCTCTTGTAGAGAAGTGAGACAGATTCCCTGATGTTATAGTACCAGCACATGGAATCTTTATGTATGATTCCTATGTGACAACGAACTCTTGTAGAGAAGTGAGACAGATTCCCTGATGTTATAATACCAGCACAGGGAAACTTTATGTATGATTCCTATGTGACAACAAGCTCTTGTAGAGAAGTGAGACAGATTCCCTGATGTTATAATACCAGCACATGGAATCTTTATGTATGATTCCTATGTGACAACAAGCTCTTGTAGAGAAGTGAGACAGATTCACTGATGTTATAATCCCAGCACATGGAATCTTTATGTATGATTCCTATGTGACAACAAACTCTTGTAGAGAAGTGAGACAGATTCCCTGATGTTATAATACCAGTACATGGAATCCTTATGTATGATTCCTATGTGACAACAAGCTCTTGTACAGAAGTGAGACAGATTCCCTGATGTTATAATACCAGTACATGGAATCTTCATGTATGATTCCTATGTGACAACAAGCTCTTGTAGAGAAGTGAGACAGATTCCCTGCTGTTATAATACCAGTACACAGAATCTTCATGTATGATTCCTATGTGACAACAAGCTCTTGTAGAGAAGTGAGACAGATTCCTTGCTGTTATAACGTCAGCACACACAATCAACATGTATGATTCCTATGTGACAACAAAATCTTGTACAGAAGTGAGACAGATTCCCTGATGTTATAATACCAGTACATGGAATCTTTATGTATGTTTCCTATGTGACAACAAGCTCTTGTACAGAAGTGAGACAGATTCCCTGATGTTTTAATGCCAGCACACAGAATTTCTTGTCTGAATCCTATGTGACAACAAGCTCTTGTAGAGGAGTGAGACAGATCCCCTGATGTTATAATGTCAGCACACGGAATCTACATGTATGATTCCTATGTGAGAATAAACTCTTGTAGAGAAATGAGACAGAGTGCCTGCTGTTATAATACCAGCACACAGAATCTTCATGTATGATTTCTATGTGACAATAAACTCTTGTAGAGAAATGAGAAAGATTGCCTGCTGTTATAATACCAGCACACGGAATCTACATGTATTTAGGTGTACTTAGTATTTATTATTTCTATGTGTCAGCAAGCTCTTATAGAGAAGTGACAGATTCCCTGGTGTTAATCAGCACATGGAATATTCATGTATGATTCTTATGTGACAACAAACTCTTGTAGAGAAGTGAGACAGATTCGCTGTTGCTATAATCCCAGCACACGGAATCTTCATGTATGATTGCTATGTGACAATAAACTCATGTAGAGAAATGAGATAGATTCCCTGATGTTATAATGCCAGCACATGGAATCTTCATGTATAATTCCTATGTGACAACAAGCTCTTGTAGAGAAGTGAGACAGATTCCCTGCTGTTATAACTTCACACACACAATCAGCATGTATGATTCCTATGTGACCACAAACTCTGGTACAGAAGTGAGACAGATTCCCTGATGTTATAATACCAGTACATGGAATCTTTATGTATGATTCCTATGTGACATTAATCTCTTGTACAGAAGTGAGACAGATTCCCTGATGTTATAATACCAGCACACAAAATTTCTTGTATGAACCCTACGTGACAACAAGCTCTTATAGGGCAGTGAGACAGATTCCTTTTTGTTATAATGCCAACACACAGAATCTTCATGTATGATTCCTATGTGACAACAAGCTCTTGTAGAGAAGTGAGACAGATTCCCTGCTGTTATAATACCAGTACATGGAATCTTTATGTATGTTTCCTATGTGACAACAAGCTCTTGTACAGAAGTGAGACAGATTCCCTGATGTTATAATACCAGTACACAGAATCTTCATGTATGATTCCTATTTGACGACAAGCTCTTGTACAGAAGTGAGACAGATTCCCTGATGTTATAATACCAGTACACAGAATCTTCATGTATGATTCCTATGTGACAACAAACTCTTGTAGAGAAGTGAGACGGTTCCCTGATGTTATAATACCAGTACACAGAATCTTCATGTATGATTCCTCTGTGACACCAAGCTCTTGTACAGAAGTGAGACAGATTCCCTGATGTTTAAATACCAGTACATGGAATCTTTATGTATGATTCCTATGTGACAACAAGCTCTTGTAGAGAAGTGAGACAGATTCCCTGCTGTTATAATCCCAGAATATAGAATCTTCATGTATGATTCCTATGTGACAACAAGCTCTTGTAGAGAAGTGACACAGATTCCTTGCTGTTATAACTTCAGCACACACAATCAGCATGTATGATTCCTATGTGACAACAAACTCTGGTACAGAAGTGAGACAGATTCCCTGATGTTATAATACCAGTACATGGAATCTTTATGTATGATTCCTATGTGACAACAAGCTCTTGTAGAGAAGTGAGACAGATTCCCTGATGTTATAATCCCAGCACATGGAATCTTTATGTATGATTCCTATGTGACAACAAGCTCTTGTAGAGAAGTGAGACAGATTCCCTGATGTTATAATCCCAGCACATGGAATCTTTATGTATGATTCCTATGTGACAACAAGCTCTTGTAGAGAAGTGAGACAGACTCCCTGATGTTATAATACCAGCACATGGAATCTTTATGTATGATTCCTATGTGACAACAACCTCTTGTAGAGAAGTGAGGAAGATTCCCTGATGTTATAATACCAGCACATGGAATCTTTATGTATGATTCCTATGTGACAACAAGCTCTTGTAGAGAAGTGAGACAGATTCCCTGATGTTATAATCCCAGCACATGGAATCTTTATGTATGATTCCTATGTGACAACAAACTCTTGTAGAGAAGTGAGACAGATTCCCTGATGTTATAATACCAGCACATGGAATCTTTATGTATGATTCCTATGTGACAACAAACTCTTGTAGAGAAGTGAGACAGATTCCCTGATGTTATAATACCAGCACATGGAATCTTTATGTATGATTCCTATGTGACAACAATCTCTTGTAGAGAAGTGAGACAGATTCCCTGATGTTATAATACCAGCTCATGGAATCTTTATGTATGATTCCTATGTGACAACAAGCTCTTGTAGAGAAGTAGGACAGATTCCCTGATGTTATAATCCCAGCACATGGAATCTTTATGTATGATTCCTATGTGACAACAAACTCTTGTAGAGAAGTGAGACAGATTCCCTGATGTTATAATACCAGCACATGGAATCTTTATGTATGATTCCTATGTGACAACAAGCTCTTGTACAGAAGTGAGACAGATTCCCTGATGTTATAATACCAGTACATGGAATCTTCATGTATGATTCCTATGTGACAACAAGCTCCTGTAGAGAAGTGAGACAGATTCCCTGCTGTTATAATACCAGTACACAGAATCTTCATGTATGATTCCTATGCGACAACAGGTTCTTGTAGAGAAGTGAGACAGATTCCTTGTTGTTATAATGCCAACACACAGAATCTTCATGTATGATTCCTATGTGACAACAAGCTCTTGTAGAGAAGTGAGACAGATTCCCTGCTGTTATAATCCCAGCACACAGAATCTTCATGTATGATTCCTATGTGACAACAAACTCTGGTACAGAAGTGAGACAGATTCCCTGATGTTATAATACCAGTACATGGAATCTTTATGAATGTTTCCTATGTGACAACAAGCTCTTGTACAGAAGTGAGACAGATTCCCTGATGTTATAATACCAGTACACAGAATCTTCATGTATGATTCCTATGTGACGACAAGCTCTTGTACAGAAGTGAGACAGATTCCCTGATGTTGTAATACCAGTACACAGAATCTTCATGTATGATTCCTATGTGACAACAAACTCTTGTAGAGAAGTGAGACGCATTCCCTGATGTTATAATACCAGTACACAGAATCTTCATGTATGATTCCTCTGTGACAACAAGCTCTTGTAGAGAAGTGAGACAGATTCCCTGCTGTTATAATCCCAGCAGATAGAATCTTCATGTATGATTCCTATGTGACAACAAGCTCTTGTAGAGAAGTGACACAGATTCCTTGCTGTTATAACTTCAGCACACACAATCAGCATGTATGATTCCTATGTGACAACAAACTCTGGTACAGAAGTGAGACAGATTCCCTGATGTTATAATGCCAGCACATGGAATCTTTATGTATGTATCCTATGTGACAACAAGCTCTTGTAGAGAAGTGAGACAGATTCCCTGATGTTATAATCCCAGCACATGGAATCTTTATGTATGATTCCTATGTGACAACAAGCTCTTGTAGAGAAGTGAGACAGATTCCCTGATGTTATAATACCAGCACATGGAATCTTTATGTATGATTCCTATGTGACAACAACCTCTTGTAGAGAAGTGAGGAAGATTCTCTGATGTTATAATACCAGCACATGGAATCTTTATGTATGATTCCTATGTGACAACAAGCTCTTGTAGAGAAGTGAGACAGATTCCCTGATGTTATAATCCCAGCACATGGAATCTTTATGTATGATTCCTATGTGACAACAAACTCTTGTAGAAAAGTGAGACAGATTCCCTGATGTTATAATACCAGCACATGGAATCTTTATGTATGATTCCTATGTGACAACAAACTCTTGTAGAGAAGTGAGACAGATTCCCTGATGTTATAATACCAGCACATGGAATCTTTATGTATGATTCCTATGTGACAATCTCTTGTAGAGAAGTGAGACAGATTCCCTGATGTTATAATACCAGCACATGGAATCTTTATGTACGATTCCTATGTGACAACAAGCTCTTGTAGAGAAGTGAGACAGATTCCCTGATGTTATAATCCCAGCACATGGAATCTTTATGTATGATTCCTATGTGACAATAACTCTTGTAGAGAAGTGAGACAGATTCCCTGATGTTATAATACCAGCACATGGAATCTTTATGTATGCTTCCTATGTGACAACAAGCTCTTGTACAGAAGTGAGACAGATTCCCTGATGTTATAATACCAGTACATGGAATCTTCATGTATGATTCCTATGTGACAACAAGCTCCTGTAGAGAAGTGAGACAGATTCCCGGCTGTTATAATACCAGTACACAGAATCTTCATGTATGATTCCTATGCGACAACAGGCTCTTGTAGAGAAGTGAGACAGATTCCCTGATGTTATAATACCAGCACATGGAATCTTTATGTATGATTCCTATGTGACAACAAGCTCTTGTAGAGCAGTCAGACAGATTCCCTGATGTTATAATACCAGCACATGGAATCTTTATGTATGATTCCTATGTGACAACAAGCTCTTGTAGAGAAGTGAGACAGATTCCCTGATGTTATAATCCCAGCACATGGAACCTTAAGTATGATTCCTATGTGACAACAAACTCTTGTAGAGAAGTGAGACAGATCCCCTGATGTTATAATACCAGCACATGGAATCCTTATGTATGATTCCTATGTGACAACAAGCTCTTGTACAGAAGTGAGACAGATTCCCTGATGTTATAATACCAGTACATGGAATCTTCATGTATGATTCCTATGTGACAACAAGCTCTTGTAGAGAAGTGGTACAGATTCCCTGATGTTATAATACCAGTACACAGAATCTTCATGTAAGATTCCTATGTGACAACAAGCTCTTGTAGAGAAGTGAGACAGATTCCCTGATGTTATAATACCAGTACACAGAATGTTTATGTATGATTCCTATGTGACAACAAATTCTTCTAGAGAAGTGAGACAGATTCCCTGATGTTATAATACCAGCACATGGAATCTTTATGTATGATTCCTATGTGACAACAAGCTCTTGTAGAGAAGTGAGACAGATTCCCTGATGTTATATTCCCAGCACATGGAATCTTTATGTATGATTCCTATGTGACAACAAACTCTTGTAGAGAAGTGAGACAGATTCCCTGATGTTATAATACCAGCACATGGAATCCTTATGTATGATTCCTATGTGACAACAAGCTCTTGTACAGAAGTGAGAGAGATTCCCTGATGTTATAATACCAGTACATGGAATCTTCATGTATGATTCCTATGTGACAACAAGCTCTTGTAGAGAAGTGAGACAGATTCCCTGCTGTTATAATACCAGTACACAGAATCTTCATGTATGATTCCTATGTGACAACAAGGTCTTGTAGAGAAGTGAGACAGATTCCTTGCTGTTATAACGTCAGCACACACAATCAACATGTATGATTCCTATGTGACAACAAAATCTTGTACAGAAGTCAGACAGGTACCCTGATGTTTTAATGCCAGCACACAGAATTTCTTGTATGAATCCTATGTGACAACAAGCTCTTGTAGAGGAGTGAGACAGATCCCCTGATGTTATAATGTCAGCACACGGAATCTACATGTATGATTCCTATGTGAGAATAAACTCTTGTATAGAAATGAGACAGAGTGCCTGCTGTTATAATACCAGCACACGGAATCTACACGTATGATTCCTATGTGACAATAAACTCTTGTAGAGAAATGAGACAGAGTGCCTGCTGTTATAATACCAGCACACAGAATCTTCATGTATGATTCCTATGTGACAATAAACTCTTGTAGAGAAATGAGACAGATTGCCTGCTGTTATAATACCAGCACACGGAATCTACATGTATTTAGGTGTACTTAGTATTTATTATTTCTATGTGTCAGCAAGCTCTTATAGAGAAGTGACAGATTCCCTGGTGTTAATCAGCACATGGAATATTCATGTATGATTCTTATGTGACAACAAACTCTTTTAGCGAAGTGAGACAGATTCGCTGTTGTTATAATGCCAGCACACGGAATCTTCATGTATGATTGCTATGTGACAACAAGCTCTTGTAGAGAAGTGAGACAGATTCCCTGCTGTTATAACTTCAGCACACACAATCAGCATGTATGATTCCTATGTGACCACAAACTCTGGTACAGAAGTGAGACAGATTCCCTGATGTTACAATACCAGTACATGGAATCTTTATGTATGATTCCTATGTGACAACAATCTCTTGTACAGAAGTGAGACAGATTCCCTGATGTTATAATGCCAGCACACAAAATTTCTTGTATGAATCCTACGTGACAACAAGCTCTTATAGGGAAGCGAGACAGATTCCTTGTTGTTATAATGCCAACACACAGAATCTTCATGTATGCTTCCTATGTGACAACAAGCTCTTGTAGGGAAGTGAGACAGATTCCCTGCTGTTATAATCCCAGCACACAGAATCTTCATGTATGATTCCTATGTGACAACAAACTCTGGTACAGAAGTGAGACAGAATCCCTGATGTTATAATACCAGTACATTGGAATCTTTATGTATGTTTCCTATGTGACAACAAGCTCTTGTACAGAAGTGAGACAGATTCCCTGATGTTATAATATCAGTACAAAGAATCTTCATGTATGATTCCTATGTGACGACAAGCTCTTGTACAGAAGTGAGACAGATTCCCTGATGTTATAATACCAGTACACAGAATCTTCATGTATGATTCCTATGTGACAACAAAGTTCTTCTACAGAAGTGAGACAGATTCCCTGATGTTTAAATACCAGTACATGGAATCTATATGTATGATTCCTATGTGACAACAAGCTCTTGTAGAGAAGTGAGACAGATTCCCTGCTGTTATAATCCCAGCAGATAGAATCTTCATGTATGATTCCTATGTGACGACAAGCTCTTGTAGAGAAGTGACACAGATTCCTTGCTGTTATAACTTCAGCACACACAATCAGCATGTATGATTCCTATGTGACAACAAACTCTGGTACAGAAGTGAGACAGATTCCCTGATGTTATAATACCAGTACATGGAATCGTTATGTATGATTCCTATGTGACAACAAGCTCTTGTAGAGAAGTGAGACAGATTCCCTGATGTTATAATCCCAGCACATGGAATCTTTATGTATGATTCCTATGTGACAACAAGCTCTTGTAGAGAAGTGAGACAGATTCACTGATGTTATAATCCCAGCACATGGAATCTTTATGTATGATTCCTATGTGACAACAAGCTCTTGTAGAGAAGTGAGACAGATTCCCTGATGTTATAATACCAGCACATGGAATCTTTATGTATGATTCCTATGTGACAACAAACTCTTGTAGAGAAGTGAGGAAGATGCCCTGATGTTATAATACCAGCACATGGAATCTTTATGTGTGATTCCTATGTGATACAAGCTCTTGTAGAAAAGTGAGACAGATTCCCTGATGTTATAATCCCAGCACATGGAATCTTTATGTATGATTCCTATGTGACAACAAACTCTTGTAGAGAAGTGAGACAGATTCCCTGATGTTATAATACCAGCACATGGAATCTTTATGTATGATTCCTATGTGACAACAAACTCTTGTAGAGAAGTGAGACAGATTCCCTGATGTTATAATACCAGCACATGGAATCTTTATGTATGATTCCTATGTGACAACAAACTCTTGTAGAGAAGTGAGACAGATTCCCTGATGTTATAATACCAGCACATGGAATCTTTATGTATGATTCCTATGTGACAACAAGGTCTTGTAGAGAAGTGAGACAGATTCCCTGATGTTATAATCCCAGCACATGGAATCTTTATGTATGATTCCTATGTGACAACAAACTCTTGTAGAGAAGTGAGACAGATTCCCTGATGTTATAATACCAGCACATGGAATCTTTATGTATGATTCCTATGTGACAACAAGCTCTTGTACAGAAGTGAGACAGATTCCCTGCTGTTATAATACCAGTACATGGAATCTTCATGTATGATTCCTATGTGACAACAAGCTCCTGTAGAGAAGTGAGACAGATTCCCTGGTGTTATAATACCAGTACACAGAATCTTCATGTATGATTCCTATGCGACAACAGGCTCTTGTAGAGAAGTGAGACAGATTCCCTGCTGTTATAATACCAGTACACAGACTCTTCATGTATGATTCGTATGTGACAACAAACTCTTGTAGAGAAGTGAGACAGATTCCCTGATGTTATAATACCAGTACATGGAATCTTCATGTATGATTCCTATGTGACAACAAGCTCATGTAGAGAAGTGAGACAGATTCCCTGCTGTTATAATCCCAGCACACCGAATCTTCACGTATGATTCCTATGTGACAACAAGCTCTTGTAGAGAAGTGACACAGATTCCTTGCTGTTATAACTTCAGCACACACAATCAGCATGTATGATTCCTATGTGACAACAAACTCTGGTACAGAAGTGAGACAGATTCCCTGATGTTATAATACCAGTACACAGAATCTTCATGTATGATTCCTATGTGACAACAAGCTCTTGTACAGAAGTGAGACAGATTCCCTGATGTTATAATACCAGTACATGGAATCTACATGTATGATTCCTATGTGAAAACAAACCCTTGTACAGAAGTGAGACAAATTCCCTGATGTTATAATACCAGCACACAGAATCTTCATGTATGATTCCTATGTGACAACAAACTCTTGTAGAGAAGTGGTACAGATTTCCTGCTATTACAAAACTAGCACACGGAATCTTCCTGTGTGACAACAAGCTCTTGTAGAGAAGTGAGACAGATTCCCCAAAGTTGTAATACCAGCACACAGAAACTTCATGTATGATTCCTATGTGACAACAAACTCTTGTAGAGAAGTGAGACCGATTCCTGTTCTTATAATACCAGCACACAGAAACTTCATGCATGATTCCTATGTGACATCAAACTCTTGTAGAGAAGTGAGACCGAGTGCCTCCTGTTATAATATCAGCACACACAATCAGCATGTATGATTCCTATGTGACAACAAGCTCTTATACGGAAGTGAGACAGATTCCTTGTTGTTATAATGCCAAGACACAGAATCTTCGTGTATGATTCCTATGTGACAACAAGCTCTTGTAGAGAAGTGAGACAGATTCCCTGTTGTTATAATGTCAGCCCACAAAATCTTCATGTATGACTCCTATGTGACAACAAATTCTTGTAGAGCAGTGAGACAGATTCCCTGCAGTTATAACTTCAGCACACACAATCAGCATGTATGATTCCTATGTGACAACAAACTCTGGTACAGAAGTGAGACAGATTCCCTGATGTTATAATACCAGTACATGGAATCTTTATGTATGATTCCTATGTGACAACAAGCTCTTGTAGAGAAGTGAGACAGATTCCCTGATGTTATAATCCCAGCACATGGAATCTTTATGTATGATTCCTATGTGACAACAAGCTCTTGTAGAGAAGTGAGACAGATTCCCTGATGTTATAATACCAGCACATGGAATCTTTATGTATGATTCCTATGTGACAACAAACTCTTGTAGAGAAGTGAGACAGATTCCCTGATGTTATAATACCAGCACATGGAATCTTTATGTATGATTCCTATGTGACAACAAGCTCTTGTACAGAAGTGAGACAGATTCCCTGATGTTATAATACCAGTACATGGAATCTTCATGTATGATTCCTATGTGACAACAAGCTCTTGTAGAGAAGTGAGACAGATTCCCTGCTGTTATAATACCAGTACACAGAATCTTCATGTATGATTCCTATGCGACAACAGGCTCTTGTAGAGAAGTGAGACAGATTCCCTGCTGTTATAATACCAGTACACAGAATCTTCATGTATGATTCCTATGTGACAACAAACTCTTGTAGAGAAGTGAGACAGATTCCCTGATGTTATAATACCAGTACATGGAATCTTCATGTATGATTCCTA
Organism: Deroplatys truncata; assembly: GCA_030765065.1. Lineage (NCBI taxonomy): Eukaryota > Metazoa > Arthropoda > Insecta > Mantodea > Mantidae > Deroplatys > Deroplatys truncata. The sequence goes on from CM060984.1 coordinate 4,584,601, forward strand.
TGTGACAACAAGCTCATGTAGACAAGTGAGCCAGATTCCCTGCTGTTATAATCCCAGCACACAGAATCTTCACGTATGATTCCTATGTGACAACAAGCTCTTGTAGAGAAGTGACACAGATTCCTTGCTGTTATAACTTCAGCACACACAATCAGCATGTATGATTCCTATGTGACAACAAACTCTGGTACAGAAGTGAGACAGATTCCCTGATGTTATAATACCAGTACACAGAATCTTCATGTATGATTCCTATGTGACAACAAGCTCTTGTACAGAAGTGAGACAGATTCCCTGATGTTATAATACCAGTACATGGAATCTTCATGTATGATTCGTATGTGAAAACAAACTCTTGTACAGAAGTGAGACAGATTCCCTGATGTTATAATACCAGCACACAGAATCTTCATGTATGATTCCTATGTGACAACAAACTCTTGTAGAGAAGTGGTACAGATTTCCTGCTGTTACAAAACTAGCACACGGAATCTTCCTGTGTGACAACAAGCTCTTGTAGAGAAGTGAGACAGATTCCCAAAGTTGTAATACCAGCACACAGAAACTTCGTGTATGATTCCTATGTGACAACAAACTCTTGTAGAGAAGTGAGACAGATTCCTGTTCTTATAAAACCAGCACACAGAAACTTCATGCATGATTCCTATGTGACAACAAACTCTTGTAGAGAAGTGAGACAGAGTGCCTCCTGTTATAATATCAGCACACACAATCAGCATGTATGATTCCTATGTGACATGAAGCTCTTATAGGGAAGTGAGACAGATTCCTTGTTGTTATAATGCCAACACACAGAATCTTCATGTATGATTCCTATGTGACAACAAGCTCTTGTAGAGAAGTGAGACAGATTCCATGTTGTTATAATGTCAGCGCACAGAATCTTCATGTATGACTCCTATGTGACAACAAATTCTTGTAGAGAAGTGAGACAGATTCCCTGCTGTTATAACTTCAGCACTCACAATCAGCATGTATGATTCCTATGTGACAACAAACTCTGGTACAGAAGTGAGACAGATTCCCTGATGTTATAATACCAGTACATGGAATCTTCATGTATGATTCCTATGTGACAAGCTCTTGTAGAGAAGTGAGACAGATTCCCTGATGTTATAATCCCAGCACATGGAATCTTTATGTATGATTCCTATGTGACAACACGCTCTTGTAGAGAAGTGAGACAGATTCCCTGATGTTATAATACCAGCACATGGAATCTTTATGTATGATTCCTATGTGACAACAAACTCTTGTAGAGAAGTGAGACAGATTCCCTGATGTTATAATACCAGTACATGGAATCTTCATGTATGATTCCTATGTGACAACAAGCTCTTGTAGAGAAGTGAGACAGATTCCCTGCTGTTATAATCCCAGCACACAAAATCTTCATGTATGATTCCTATGTGACAACAAACTCTTGTAGAGAAGTGAGACAGATTCCCTGATGTTATAATACCAGTACATGGAATCTTCATGTATGATTCCTATGTGACAACAAGCTCTTTTAGAGAAGTGAGACAGATTCCCTGCTGTTATAATCCCAGCACACAGAATCTTCATGTATGATTCCTATGTGACAACAAATTCTTGTAGAGAAGTGAGACAGATTCCCTGCTGTTATAATCCCAGCACACAGAATCAGCATGTATGATTCCTATGTGACAACAAACTCTTGTACAGAAGTGAGACAGATTCCCTGATGTTATAATACCAGCACATGGAATCTTTATGTATGATTCCTATGTGACAACAAGCTCTTGTAGAGAAGTGAGACAGATTCCCTGATGTTATAATACCAGCACACGGAATCTTTATGTATGATTCCTATGTGACAACAAGCTCTTGTAGAGAAGTGAGACAGATTTCCTGATGTTATAATACCAGCACATGGAATCTTTATGTATGATTCCTATGTGACAACAAGCTCTTGTAGAGAAGTGAGACAGATTCCCTGATGTTATAATACCAGTACATGGAATCTTTATGTATGATTCCTATGTGACAACGAGCTCTTGTACAGAAGTGAGACAGATTCCCTGCTGTTATAATACCAGCACATGGAATCTTTATGTATGATTCCTATGTGACAACAAATTCTTGTAGAGAAGTGAGACAGATTCCCTGCTGTTATAATACCAGTACACAGAATCTTCATTTATAAATCCTATGTGACAATAAACTCTTGTAGAGAAGTGGTACAGATTCCCTGATGTTATAATACCAGTACACAGAATCTTTATGTATGATTCCTATGTGACAACAAATTCTTCTAAAGAGGTGAGACAGATTCCCTGCTGTTATAATACCAGTACACAGAATCTTCATTTATAAATCCTATGTGACAACAAACCCTTGTAGAGAAGTGATTAAGATTCCCTGCTGTTACAATACCTGCACACGGAATCTTAATGTTTGATTCCTATGTGACAACAAGCTCTTGTAGAGAAGTGAGACAGAGTGCCTCCTGTTATAATATCAGCACACGGAATATTCATGTATTTAGGTGTATTTTGTATTTATGATTCCTATGTGAAAGCAAGCTCTTGTAGAGACGTTAGACAGATTCCCGGCTGTTATAATCCCAGCACACAGAATCTTCATGTATGATTCCTATGTGACAACAAGCTCTTGTAGAGAAGTGAGACAGATTCCCTGCTGTTATAATCCCAGCACACAGAATCTTCATGTATGATTCCTATTTGACAACAAGCTCTTGTAGAGAAGTGACACAGATTCCTTGCTGTTATAACTTCAGCACACACAATCAGCATGTATGATTCCTATGTGACAACAAACTCTGGTACAGAAGTAAGCTAGATTCCCTGATGTTATAATACCAGTACATGGAATCTTTATGTATGATTCCTATGTGACAACAAGCTCTTGTAGAGAAGTGAGACAGATTCCCTGATGTTATAATCCCAGCACATGGAATCTTTATGTAAGATTCCTATGTGACAACAAGCTCTTGTAGAGAAGTGAGACAGATACCCTGATGTTATAATACCAGCACATGGAATCTTTATGTATGATTCCTATGTGACAACAAACTCTTGTAGAGAAGTGAGACAGATTCCCTGATGTTATAATACCAGCACACGGAAACTTTATGTACGATTCCTATGTGACAACAAGCTCTTGTAGAGAAGTGAGACAGATTCCCTGATGTTATAATCCCAGCACATGGAATCTTTATGTATGATCCCTATGTGACAACTAACTCTTGTAGAGAAGTGAGACAAATTCCCTGATGTTATAATACCAGCACACACAATCAGCATGTATGATTCCTATGTGACATGAAGCTCTTATAGGGAAGTGAGACAGATTCCTTGTTGTTATAATGCCAACACACAGAATCTTCATGTATGATTCCTATGTGACAACAAGCTCTTGTAGAGAAGTGAGACAGATTCCATGTTGTTATAATGTCAGCGCACAGAATCTTCATGTATGACTCCTATGTGACAACAAATTCTTGTAGAGAAGTGAGACAGATTCCCTGCTGTTATAACTTCAGCACTCACAATCAGCATGTATGATTCCTATGTGACAACAAACTCTGGTACAGAAGTGAGACAGATTCCCTGATGTTATAATACCAGTACATGGAATCTTCATGTATGATTCCTATGTGACAAGCTCTTGTAGAGAAGTGAGACAGATTCCCTGATGTTTTAATCCCAGCACATGGAATCTTTATGTATGATTCCTATGTGACAACAAGCTCTTGTAGAGAAGTGAGACAGATTCCCTGATGTTATAATACCAGTACATGGAATCTTTATGTATGATTCCTATGTGACAACAAGCTCTTGTAGAGAAGTGAGACAGATTCCCTGATGTTTTAATCCCAGCACATGGAATCTTTATGTATGATTCCTATGTGACAACAAGCTCTTGTAGAGAAGTGAGACAGATTCCCTGATGTTATAATACCAGCACATGGAATCTTTATGTATGATTCCTATGTGACAACAAACTCTTGTAGAGAAGTGAGACAGATTCCCTGATGTTATAATACCAGCACATGGAATCTTTATGTATGATTCCTATGTGACAACAAGCTCTTGTACAGAAGTGAGACAGATTCCCTGATGTTATAATACCAGTACATGGAATCTTCATCTATGATTCCTATGTGACAACAAGCTCTTGTACAGAAGTGAGACAGATTCCCTGCTGTTATAATACCAGTACATGGAATCTTCATGTATGATTCCTATGTGACAACAAGCTCCTGTAGAGAAGTGAGACAGATTCCCTGCTGTTATAATACCAGTACACAGAATCTTCATGTATGATTCCTATGCGACAACAGGCTCTTGTAGAGAAGTGAGACAGATTCCCTGCTGTTATAATACCAGTACACAGACTCTTCATGTATGATTCGTATGTGACAACAAACTCTTGTAGAGAAGTGAGACAGATTCCCTGATGTTATAATACCAGTACATGGAATCTTCATGTATGATTCCTATGTGACAACAAGCTCATGTAGAGAAGTGAGACAGATTCCCTGCTGTTATAATCCCAGCACACCGAATCTTCACGTATGATTCCTATGTGACAACAAGCTCTTGTAGAGAAGTGACACAGATTCCTTGCTGTTATAACTTCAGCACACACAATCAGCATGTATGATTCCTATGTGACAACAAACTCTGGTACAGAAGTGAGACAGATTCCCTGATGTTATAATACCAGTACACAGAATCTTCATGTATGATTCCTATGTGACAACAAGCTCTTGTACAGAAGTGAGACAGATTCCCTGATGTTATAATACCAGTACATGGAATCTACATGTATGATTCCTATGTGAAAACAAACCCTTGTACAGAAGTGAGACAAATTCCCTGATGTTATAATACCAGCACACAGAATCTTCATGTATGATTCCTATGTGACAACAAACTCTTGTAGAGAAGTGGTACAGATTTCCTGCTGTTACAAAACTAGCACACGGAATCTTCCTGTGTGACAACAAGCTCTTGTAGAGAAGTGAGACAGATTCCCCAAAGTTGTAATACCAGCACACAGAAACTTCATGTATGATTCCTATGTGACAACAAACTCTTGTAGAGAAGTGAGACCGATTCCTGTTCTTATAATACCAGCACACAGAAACTTCATGCATGATTCCTATGTGACAACAAACTCTTGTAGAGAAGTGAGACAGAGTGCCTCCTGTTATAATATCAGCACACACAATCAGCATGTATGATTCCTATGTGACAACAAGCTCTTATAGGGAAGTGAGACAGATTCCTTGTTGTTATAATGCCAAGACACTGAATCTTCGTGTATGATTCCTATGTGACAACAAGCTCTTGTAGAGAAGTGAGACAGATTCCCTGTTATAATGTCAGCGCACAAAATCTTCATGTATGACTCCTATGTGACAACAAATTCTTGTAGAGCAGTGAGACAGATTCCCTGCTGTTATAACTTCAGCACACACAATCAGCATGTATGATTCCTATGTGACAACAAACTCTGGTACAGAAGTGAGACAGATTCCCTGATGTTATAATACCAGTACATGGAATCTTTATGTATGATTCCTATGTGACAACAAGCTCTTGTAGAGAAGTGAGACAGATTCCCTGATGTTATAATCCCAGCACATGGAATCTTTATGTATGATTCCTATGTGACAACAAGCTCTTGTAGAGAAGTGAGACAGATTCCCTGATGTTATAATACCAGCACATAGAATCTTTATGTATGATTCCTATGTGACAACAAACTCTTGTAGAGAAGTGAGACAGATTCCCTGATGTTATAATACCAGCACATGGAATCTTTATGTATGATTCCTATGTGACAACAAGCTCTTGTACAGAAGTGAGACAGATTCCCTGATGTTATAATACCAGTACATGGAATCTTCATGTATGATTCCTATGTGACAACAAGCTCTTGTAGAGAAGTGAGACAGATTCCCTGCTGTTATAATACCAGTACACAGAATCTTCATGTATGATTCCTATGCGACAACAGGCTCTTGTAGAGAAGTGAGACAGATTCCCTGCTGTTATAATACCAGTACACAGAATCTTCATGTATGATTCCTATGTGACAACAAACTCTTGTAGAGAAGTGAGACAGATTCCCTGATGTTATAATACCAGTACATGGAATCTTCATGTATGATTCCTATGTGACAACAAGCTCATGTAGACAAGTGAGCCAGATTCCGTGCTGTTATAATCCCAGCACACAGAATCTTCACGTATGATTCCTATGTGACAACAAGCTCTTGTAGAGAAGTGACACAGATTCCTTGCTGTTATAACTTCAGCACACACAATCAGCATGTATGATTCCTATGTGACAACAAACTCTGGTACAGAAGTGAGACAGATTCCCTGATGTTATAATACCAGTACACAGAATCTTCATGTATGATTCCTATGTGACAACAAGCTCTTGTACAGAAGTGAGACAGATTCCCTGATGTTATAATACCAGTACATGGAATCTTCATGTATGATTCGTATGTGAAAACAAACTCTTGTACAGAAGTGAGACAGATTCCCTGATGTTATAATACCAGCACACAGAATCTTCATGTATGATTCCTATGTGACAACAAACTCTTGTAGAGAAGTGGTACAGATTTCCTGCTGTTACAAAACTAGCACACGGAATCTTCCTGTGTGACAACAAGCTCTTGTAGAGAAGTGAGACAGATCCCCAAAGTTGTAATACCAGCACACAGAAACTTCGTGTATGATTCCTATGTGACAACAAACTCTTGTAGAGAAGTGAGACAGATTCCTGTTCTTATAAAACCAGCACACAGAAACTTCATGCATGATTCCTATGCGACAACAAACTCTTGTAGAGAAGTGAGACAGAGTGCCTCCTGTTATAATATCAGCACACACAATCAGCATGTATGATTCCTATGTGACATCAAGCTCTTATAGGGAAGTGAGACAGATTCCTTGTTGTTATAATGCCAACACACAGAATCTTCATGTATGATTCCTATGTGACAACAAGCTCTTGTAGAGAAGTGAGACAGATTCCATGTTGTTATAATGTCAGCGCACAGAATCTTCATCTATGACTCCTATGTGACAACAAATTCTTGTAGAGAAGTGAGACAGATTCCCTGCTGTTATAACTTCAGCACACACAATCAGCATGTATGATTCCTATGTGACAACAAACTCTGGTACAGAAGTGAGACAGATTCCCTGATGTTATAATACCAGTACATGGAATCTTTATGTATGATTCCTATGTGACAAGCTCTTGTAGAGAAGTGAGACAGATTCCCTGATGTTATAATCCCAGCACATGGAATCTTTATGTATGATTCCTATGTGACAACACGCTCTTGTAGAGAAGTGAGACAGATTCCCTGATGTTATAATACCAGCACATGGAATCTTTATGTATGATTCCTATGTGACAACAAGCTCTTGTAGAGAAGTGAGACAGATTCCCTGCTGTTATAATCCCAGCACACAAAATCTTCATGTATGATTCCTATGTGACAACAAACTCTTGTAGAGAAGTGAGACAGATTCCCTGATGTTATAATACCAGTACATGGAATCTTCATGTATGATTCCTATGTGACAACAAGCTCTTGTAGAGAAGTGAGACAGATTCCCTGCTGTTATAATCCCAGCACACAGAATCTTCATGTATGATTCCTATGTGACAACAAATTCTTGTAGAGAAGTGAGACAGATTCCCTGCTGTTATAATCCCAGCACACAGAATCAGCATGTATGATTCCTATGTGACAACAAACTCTTGTACAGAAGTGAGACAGATTCCCTGATGTTATAATACCAGCACATGGAATCTTTATGTATGATTCCTATGTGACAACAAGCTCTTGTAGAGAAGTGAGACAGATTCCCTGATGTTATAATACCAGCACACGGAATCTTTATGTATGATTCCTATGTGACAACAAGCTCTTGTAGAGAAGTGAGACAGATTCCCTGATGTTTAAATCCCAGCACATGGAATCTTTATGTATGATTCCTATGTGACAACAAACTCTTGTAGGGAAGTGAGACAGATTCCCTGATCTTATACCAGCACATGAAATCTTTATGTATGATTCCTATGTGACAACAAACTCTTGTAGAGAAGTGAGACAGATTCCCTGATGTTATAATACCAGCACATGGAATCTTTATGTATGATTCCTATGTGACAACAAACTCTTGTAGAGAAGTGAGACAGATTTCCTGATGTTATAGTACCAGCACATGGAATCTTTATGTATGATTCCTATGTGACAACAAGCTCTTGTAGAGAAGTGAGACAGATTCCTTGATGTTATAATACCAGTACATGGAATCTTTATGTATGATTCCTATGTGACAACGAGCTCTTGTACAGAAGTGAGACAGATTCCCTGCTGTTATAATACCAGCACATGGAATTTTTATGTATGATTCCTATGTGACAACAAATTCTTGTAGAGAAGTGAGACAGATTCCCTGCTGTTATAATACCAGTACACAGAATCTTCATTTATAAATCCTATGTGACAATAAACTCTTGTAGAGAAGTGGTACAGATTCCCTGATGTTATAATACCAGTACACAGAATCTTTATGTATGATTCCTATGTGACAACAAATTCTTCTAGAGAAGTGAGACAGATTCCCTGCTGTTATAATACCAGTACACAGAATCTTCATTTATAAATCCTATGTGACAACAAACCCTTGTAGAGAAGTGATTAAGATTCCCTGCTGTTACAATACCTGCACACGGAATCTTAATGTTTGATTCCTATGTGACAACAAGCTCTTGTAGAGAAGTGAGACAGAGTGCCTCCTGTTATAATATCAGCACACGGAATATTCATGTATTTAGGTGTATTTTGTATTTATGATTCCTATGTGAAAGCAAGCTCTTGTAGAGACGTTAGACAGATTCCCGGCTGTTATAATCCCAGCACACAGAATCTTCATGTATGATTCCTATGTGACAACAAGCTCTTGTAGAGAAGTGAGACAGATTCCCTGCTGTTATAATCCCAGCACACAGAATCTTCATGTATGATTCCTATTTGACAACAAACTCTTGTAGAGAAGTGACACAGATTCCTTGCTGTTATAACTTCAGCACACACAATCAGCATGTATGATTCCTATGTGACAACAAACTCTGGTACAGAAGTGAGCTAGATTCCCTGATGTTATAATACCAGTACATGGAATCTTTATGTATGATTCCTATGTGACAACAAGCTCTTGTAGAGAAGTGAGACAGATTCCCTGATGTTATAATCCCAGCACATGGAATCTTTATGTAAGATTCCTATGTGACAACAAGCTCTTGTAGAGAAGTGAGACAGATACCCTGATGTTATAATACCAGGACATGGAATCTTTATGTATGATTCCTATGTGACAACAAACTCTTGTAGAGAAGTGAGACAGATTCCCTGATGTTATAATACCAGCACACGGAAACTTTATGTATGATTCCTATGTGACAACAAGCTCTTGTAGAGAAGTGAGACAGATTCCCTGATGTTATAATCCCAGCACATGGAATCTTTATGTATGATTCCTATGTGACAACAAACTCTTGTAGAGAAGTGAGACAGATTCCCTGATGTTATAATACCAGCACATGGAATCTTTATGTATGATTCCTATGTGACAACAAGCTCTTGTAGAGAAGTGAGACAGATTCCCTGATGTTATAATACCAGCACATGGAATCTTTATGTATGATTCCTATGTGACAACAAGCTCTTGTAGAGAAGTGTGACAGATTCCCTGATGTTATAATCCCAGCACATGGAATCTTTATGTATGATTCCTATGTGACAACAAACTCTTGTAGAGAAGTGAGACAGATTCCCTGTTGTTATAATGTCAGCGCACAAAATCTTCATGTATGACTCCTATGTGACAACAAATTCTTGTAGAGCAGTGAGACAGATTCCCTGCTGTTATAACTTCAGCACACACAATCAGCATGTATGATTCCTATGTGACAACAAACTCTGGTACAGAAGTGAGACAGATTCCCTGATGTTATAATACCAGTACATGGAATCTTTATGTATGATTCCTATGTGACAACAAGCTCTTGTAGAGAAGTGAGACAGATTCCCTGATGTTATAATACCAGCACATGGAATCTTTATGTATGATTCCTATGTGACAACAAACTCTTGTAGAGAAGTGAGACAGATTCCCTGATGTTATAATACCAGCACATGGAATCTTTATGTATGATTCCTATGTGACAACAAGCTCTTGTACAGAAGTGAGACAGATTCCCTGATGTTATAATACCAGTACATGGAATCTTCATGTATGATTCCTATGTGACAACAAGCTCTTGTAGAGAAGTGAGACAGATTCCCTGCTGTTATAATACCAGTACACAGAATCTTCATGTATGATTCCTATGCGACAACAGGCTCTTGTAGAGAAGTGAGACAGATTCCCTGCTGTTATAATACCAGTACACAGAATCTTCATGTATGATTCCTATGTGACAACAAACTCTTCTAGAGAAGTGAGACAGATTCCCTGTTGTTATAATGTCAGCCCACAAAATCTTCATGTATGATTCCTATGTGACAACAAGCTCATGTAGACAAGTGAGCCAGATTCCCTGCTGTTATAATCCCAGCACACAGAATCTTCACGTATGATTCCTATGTGACAACAAGCTCTTGTAGAGAAGAGACACAGATTCCTTGCTGTTATAACTTCAGCACACACAATCAGCATGTATGATTCCTATGGGACAACAAACTCTGGTACAGAAGTGAGACAGATTCCCTGATGTTATAATACCAGTACACAGAATCTTCATGTATGATTCCTATGTGACAACAAGCTCTTGTACAGAAGTGAGACAGATTCCCTGATATTATAATACCAGTACATGGAATCTTCATGTATGATTCCTATGTGAAAACAAACTCTTGTACAGAAGTGAGACAGATTCCCTGATGTTATAATACCAGCACACAGAATCTTCATGTATGATTCCTATGTGACAACAAACTCTTGTAGAGAAGTGGTACAGATTTCCTGCTGTTACAAAACTAGCACACGGAATCTTCCTGTGTGACAACAAGCTCTTGTAGAGAAGTGAGACAGATCCCCAAAGTTGTAAAACCAGCACACAGAAACTTCGTGTATGATTCCTATGTGACAACAAACTCTTGTAGAGAAGTGAGACAGATTCCTGTTCTTATAAAACCAGCACACAGAAACTTCATGCATGATTCCTATGTGACAACAAACTCTTGTAGAGAAGTGAGACAGAGTGCCTCCTGTTATAATATCAGCACACACAATCAGCATGTATGATTCCTATGTGACATCAAGCTCTTATAGGGAAGTGAGACAGATTCCTTGTTGTTATAATGCCAACACACAGAATCTTCATGTATGATTCCTATGTGACAACAAGCTCTTGTAGAGAAGTGAGACAGATTCCATGTTGTTATAATGTCAGCGCACAGAATCTTCATGTATGACTCCTATGTGACAACAAATTCTTGTAGAGAAGTGAGACAGATTCCCTGCTGTTATAACTTCAGCACACACAATCAGCATGTATGATTCCTATGTGACAACAAACTCTGGTACAGAAGTGAGACAGATTCCCTGATGTTATAATACCAGTACATGGAATCTTTATGTATGATTCCTATGTGACAAGCTCTTGTAGAGAAGTGAGACAGATTCCCTGATGTTATAATCCCAGCACATGGAATCTTTATGTATGATTCCTATGTGACAACACGCTCTTGTAGAGAAGTGAGACAGATTCCCTGATGTTATAATACCAGCACATGGAATCTTTATGTATGATTCCTATGTGACAACAAACTCTTGTAGAGAAGTGAGACAGATTCCCTGATGTTATAATACCAGTACATGGAATCTTCATGTATGATTCCTTTGTGACAACAAGCTCTTGTAGAGAAGTGAGACAGATTCCCTGCTGTTATAATCCCAGCACACAAAATCTTCATGTATGATTCCTATGTGACAACAAACTCTTGCAGAGAAGTGAGACAGATTCCCTGATGTTATAATACCAGTACATGGAATCATCATGTATGATTCCTATGTGACAACAAGCTCTTGTAGAGAAGTGAGACAGATTCCCTGCTGTTATAATCCCAGCACACAGAATCTTCATGTATGATTCCTATGTGACAACAAATTCTTGTAGAGAAGTGAGACAGATTCCCTGCTGTTATAATCCCAGCACACAGAATCAGCATGTATGATTCCTATGTGACAACAAACTCTTGTACAGAAGTGAGACAGATTCCCTGATGTTATAATAAGAGCACATGGAATCTTTATTTATGATTCCTATGTGACAACAAGCTCTTGTAGAGAAGTGAGACAGATTCCCTGATGTTATAATACCAGCACACGGAATCTTTATTTATGATTCCTATGTGACAACAAGCTCTTGTAGAGAAGTGAGACAGATTCCCTGATGTTATAATACCAGTACATGGAATCTTTATGTATGATTCCTATGTGACAACGAGCTCTTGTACAGAAGTGAGACAGATTCCCTGCTGTTATAATACCAGCACATGGAATCTTTATGTATGATTCCTATGTGACAACAAATTCTTGTAGAGAAGTGAGACAGATTCCCTGCTGTTATAATACCAGTACACAGAATCTTCATTTATAAATCCTATGTGACAATAAACTCTTGTAGAGAAGTGGTACAGATTCCCTGATGTTATAATACCAGTACACAGAATCTTTATGTATGATTCCTATGTGACAACAAATTCTTCTAGAGAAGTGAGACAGATTCCCTGCTGTTATAATACCAGTACACAGAATCTTCATTTATAAATCCTATGTGACAACAAACCCTTGTAGAGAAGTGATTAAGATTCCCTGCTGTTACAATACCTGCACACGGAATCTTAATGTTTGATTCCTATGTGACAACAAGCTCTTGTAGAGAAGTGAGACAGAGTGCCTCCTGTTATAATATCAGCACACGGAATATTCATGTATTTAGGTGTATTTTGTATTTATGATTCCTATGTGAAAGCAAGCTCTTGTAGAGACGTTAGACAGATTCCCGGCTGTTATAATCCCAGCACACAGAATCTTCATGTATGATTCATATGTGACAACAAGCTCTTGTAGAGAAGTGAGACAGATTCCCTGCTGTTATAATCCCAGCACACAGAATCTTCATGTATGATTCCTATTTGACAACAAGCTCTTGTAGAGAAGTGACACAGATTCCTTGCTGTTATAACTTCAGCACACACAATCAGCATGTATGATTCCTATGTGACAACAAACTCTGGTACAGAAGTGAGCTAGATTCCCTGATGTTATAATACCAGTACATGGAATCTTTATGTATGTTTCCTATGTGACAACAAGCTCTTGTAGAGAAGTGAGACAGATTCCCTGATGTTATAATCCCAGCACATGGAATCTTTATGTAAGATTCCTATGTGACAACAAGCTCTTGTAGAGAAGTGAGACAGATTCCCTGATGTTATAATACCAGCACATGGAATCTTTATGTATGATTCCTATGTGACAACAAACTCTTGTAGAGAAGTGAGACAGATTCCCTGATGTTATAATACCAGCACACGGAAACTTTATGTATGATTCCTATGTGACAACAAGCTCTTGTAGAGAAGTGAGACAGATTCCCTGATGTTATAATCCCAGCACATGGAATCTTTATGTATGATTCCTATGTGACAACTAACTCTTGTAGAGAAGTGAGACAGATTCCCTGATGTTATAATACAGCACATGGAATCTTTATGTATGATTCCTATGTGACAACATACTCTTGTAGAGAAGTGAGACAGATTCCCTGATGTTATAATACCAGCACATGGAATCTTTATGTATGATTCCTATGTGACAACAAGCTCTTGTAGAGAAGTGAGGCAGATTCCCTGATGTTATAATACCAGCACATGGAATCTTTATGTATGATTCCTATGTGACAACAAGCTCTTGTAGAGAAGTGTGACAGATTCCCTGATGTTATAATCCCAGCACATGGAATCTTTATGTATGATTCCTATGTGACAACAAACTCTTGTAGAGAAGTGAGACAGATTCCCTGATATTATAATACCAGCACATGGAATCCTTATATATGATTCCTATGTGACAACAAGCTCTTGTACAGAAGTGAGACAGATTCCCTGATGTTATAATACCAGTACATGGAATCTTCATGTATGATTCCTATGTGACAACAAGCTCTTGTAGAGAAGTGAGACAGATTCCCTGCTGTTATAATACCAGTACACAGAATCTTCATGTATGATTCCTATGTGACAACAAGCTCTTGTAGAGAGGTGAGACAGATTCCTTGCTGTTATAACGTCAGCACACACAATCAACATGTATGATTCCTATGTGACAACAAAATCTTGTACAGAAGTCAGACAGGTACCCTGATGTTTTAATGCCAGCACACAGAATTTCTTGTATGAATCCTATGTGACAACAAGCTCTTGTAGAGGAGTGAGACAGATCCCCTGATGTTATAATGTCAGCACATCTACATGTATGATTCCTATGTGAGAATAAACTCTTGTAGAGAAATGAGACAGAGTGCCTCCTGTTATAATACCAGCACACGGAATCTACACGTATGATTCCTATGTGACAATAAACTCTTGTAGAGAAATGAGAAAGATTACCTGCTGTTATAATACCAGCACACGGAATCTACATGTATTTAGGTGTACTTAGTATTTATTATTTCTATGTGTCAGCAAGCTCTTATAGAGAAGTGACAGATTCCCTGGTGTTAATCAGCACATGGAATATTCATGTATGATTCTTATGTGACAACAAACTCTTGTAGAGAAGTGAGACAGATTCGCTGTTGCTATAATGCCAGCACACGGAATCTTCATGTATGATTGCTATGTGACAATAAACTCATGTAGAGAAATGAGATAGATTCCCTGATGTTATAATGCCAGCACATGGAATCTTCATGTATAATTCCTATGTGACAACAAGCTCTTGTAGAGAAGTGAGACAGATTCCCTGCTGTTATAACTTCAGCACACACAATCAGCATGTATGATTCCTATGTGACCACAAACTCTGGTACAGAAGTGAGACAGATTCCCTGATGTTATAATACCAGTACATGGAATCTTTATGTATGATTCCTATGTGACAACAATCTCTTGTACAGAAGTGAGACAGATTCCCTGATGTTATAATGCCAGCACACAAAATTTCTTGTATGAATCCTACGTGACAACAAGCTCTTATAGGGAAGTGAGACAGATTCCTTGTTGTTATAATGCCAACACACAGAATCTTCATGTATGATTCCTATGTGACAACAAGCTCTTGTAGAGAAGTGAGTCAGATTCCCTGCTGTTATAATCCCAGCACACAGAATCTTCATGTATGATTCCTATGTGACAACAAACTCTGGTACAGAAGTGAGACAGATTCCCTGATGTTATAATACCAGTACACAGAATCTTCATGTATGATTCCTATGTGACGACAAGCTCTTGTACAGAAGTGAGACAGATTCCCTGATGTTATAATACCAGTACACAGAATCTTCATGTATGATTCCTATGTGACAACAAACTCTTGTAGAGAAGTGAGACGGATTCCCTGATGTTATAGTACCAGTACACAGAATCTTCATGTATGATTCCTCTGTGACAACAAGCTCTTGTACAGAAGTGAGACAGATTACCTGATGTTTAAATACCAGTACATGGAATCTTTATGTATGATTCCTATGTGACAACAAGATCTTGTAGAGAAGTGAGACAGATTCCCTGCTGTTATAATCCCAGCAGATAGAATCTTCATGTACGATTCCTATGTGACAACAAGCTCTTGTAGAGAAGTGACACAGATTCCTTGCTGTTATAACTTCAGCACACACAATCAGCATGTATGATTCCTATGTGACAACAAGCTCTTGTAGAGAAGTGAGACAGATTCCCTGATGTTATAATACCAGTACATGGAATCTTTATGTATGATTCCTATGTGACAACAAGCTCTTGTAGAGAAGTGAGACAGATTCCCTGATGTTATAATCCCAGCACATGGAATCTTTATGTATGATTCCTATGTGACAACAAGCTCTTGTAGAGAAGTGAGACAGATTCCCTGATGTTATAATCCCAGCACATTGAATCTTTATGTATGATTCCTATGTGACAACAAGCTCTTGTAGAGAAGTGAGACAGATTCCCTGATGTTATAATACCAGCACATGGAATCTTTATGTATGATTCCTATGTGACAACAAACTCTTGTAGAGAAGTGAGGAAGATTCCCTGATGTTATAATACCAGCACATGGAATCTTTATGTATGATTCCTATGTGACAACAAGCTCTTGTAGAGAAGTGAGACAGATTCCCAGATGTTATAATCCCAGCACATGGAATCTTTATGTATGATTCCTATGGACAACAAACTCTTGTAGAGAAGTGAGACAGATTCCCTGATGTTATAATACCAGCACATGGAATCTTTATGTATGATTCCTATGTGACAACAAACTCTTGTACAGAAGTGACACACATTCCCTGATGTTATAATACCAGCACATGGAATCTTTATGTATGATTCCTATGTGACAACAATCTCTTGTAGAGAAGTGAGACAGATTCCCTGATGTTATAATACCAGCACATGGAATCTTTATGTATGATTCCTATGTGACAACAAGCTCTTGTAGAGAAGTGAGACAGATTCCCTGCTGTTATAATCCCAGCACACAGAATCTTCATGTATGATTCCTATGTGACAACAAATTCTTGTAGAGAAGTGAGACAGATTCCCTGCTGTTATAATCCCAGCACACAGAATCAGCATGTATGATTCCTATGTGACAACAAACTCTTGTACAGAAGTGAGACAGATTCCCTGATGTTATAATAAGAGCACATGGAACCTTTATGTATGATTCCTATGTGACAACAAGCTCTTGTAGAGAAGTGAGACAGATTCCCTGATGTTATAATACCAGCACACGGAATCTTTATTTATGATTCCTATGTGACAACAAGCTCTTGTAGAGAAGTGAGACAGATTCCCTGATGTTATAATACCAGTACATGGAATCTTCATGTATGATTCCTATGTGACAACAAGCTCCTGTAGAGAAGTGAGACAGATTCCCTGCTGTTATAATACCAGTACACAGAATCTTCATGTATGATTCCTATGCGACAACAGGCTCTTGTAGAGAAGTGAGACAGATTCCCTGATGTTATAATACCAGTACACAGAATCTTCATGTATGATTCCTATCTGACAACAAACTCTTGTAGAGAAGTGAGAGAGATTCCCTGTTGTTATAATACCAGCACATTGAATCTTTATGTATGATTCCTATGTGACAACAAGCTCTTGTAGAGAAGTGAGACAGATTCCCTGATGTTATAATCCCAGCACATGGAATCTTTATGTATGATTCCTATGTGACAACAAACTCTTGTAGAGAAGTGAGACAGATTCCCTGATGTTATAATACCAGCACATGGAATCTTTATGTATGATTCCTATGTGACAACAAGCTCTTGTACAGAAGTGAGACAGATTCCCTGATGTTATAATACCAGTACATGGAATCTTCATGTATGATTCCTATGTGACAACAAGCTCTTGTAGAGAAGTGAGACAGATTCCCTGCTGTTATAATACCAGTACACAGAATCTTCATGTATGATTCCTATGCGACAACAGGCTCTTGTAGAGAAGTGAGCCAGATTCCCTGCTGTTATAATACCAGTACACAGAATCTTCATGTTTGATTCCTATGTGACAACAAACTCTTGTAGAGAAGTGAGACAGATTCCCTGATGTTATAATACCAGTACATGGAATCTTCATGTATGATTCCTATGTGACAACAAGCTCATGTAGACAAGTGAGCCAGATTCCCTGCTGTTATAATCCCAGCACACAGAATCTTCACGTATGATTCCTATGTGACAACAAGCTCTTGTAGAGAAGTGACACAGATTCCTTGCTGTTATAACTTCAGCACACACAATCAGCATGTATGATTCCTATGTGACAACAAACTCTGGTACAGAAGTGAGACAGATTCCCTGATGTTATAATACCAGTACAGAGAATCTTCATGTATGATTCCTATGTGACAACAAGCTCTTGTACAGAAGTGAGACAGATTCCCTGATGTTATAATACCAGTACATGGAATCTTCATGTATGATTCCTATGTGAAAACAAACTCTTGTACAGAAGTGAGACAGATTCCCTGATGTTACAAAACTAGCACACGGAATCTTCCTGTGTGACAACAAGCTCTTGTAGAGAAGTGAGACAGATTCCCCAAAGTTGTAATACCAGCACACAGAAACTTCATGTATGATTCCTATGTGACAACAAACTCTTGTAGAGAAGTGAGACAGATTCCTGTTCTTACAATACCAGCACACAGAAACTTCATGCATGATTCCTATGTGACAACAAACTCTTGTAGAGAAGTGAGACAGAGTGCCTCCTGTTATAATATCAGCACACACAATCAGCATGTATGATTCCTATGTGACAACAAGCTCTTATAGGGAAGTGAGACAGATTCCTTGTTGTTATAATGCCAACGCACAGAATCTTCATGTATGATTCCTCTGTGACAACAAGCTCTTGTAGAGATGTGAGACAGATTCCCTGTTGTTATAATGTCAGCGCACAGAATCTTCATGTATGACTCCTATGTGACAACAAATTCTTGTAGAGCAGTGAGACAGATTCCCTGCTGTTATAACTTCAGCAGACACAATCAGCATGTATGATTGCTATGTGACAACAAACTCTGGTACAGAAGTGAGACAGATTCCCTGATGTTATAATAGCAGTACATGGAATCTTTATGTATGATTCCTATGTGACAACAAGCTCTTGTAGAGAAGTGAGGCAGATTCCCTGATGTTATAATCCCAGCAAATGGAATCTTTATGTATGATTCCTATGTGACAACAAGCTCTTGTGGAGAAGTGAGACAGATTCCCTGATGTTATAATACCAGCACTTGGAATCTTCATGTATGATTCCTATGTGACAACAAACTCTTGTAGAGAAGTGAGACAGATTCCCTGATGTTATAATACCAGTACATGGAATCTTCATGTATGATTCCTATGTGACAACAAGCTCTGGTAGAGAAGTGAGACAGATTCAATGCTGTTATAATCCCAGCACACAGAATCTTCATGTATGATTCCTATGTGACAACAAATTCTTGTAGAGAAGTGAGACAGATTCCCTGCTGTTATAATCCCAGCACACAGAATCAGCATGTATGATTCCTATGTGACAACAAACTCTTGTACAGAAGTGAGACAGATTCCCTGATGTTATAATACCAGCACATGGAATCTTTATGTATGATTCCTATGTGACAACAAGCTCTTGTAGAGAAGTGAGACAGATTCCCTGATGTTATAATACCAGCACACGGAATCTTTACGTATGATTCCTATGTGACAACAAGCTCTTGTAGAGAAGTGAGACAGATTCCCTGATGTTATAATCCCAGCACATGGAATCTTTATCTATGATTCCTATGTGACAACAAACTCTTGTAGGGAAGTGAGACAGATTCCCTGATGTTATAATACCAGCACATGGAATCTTTATGTATGATTCCTATGTGACAACAAGCTCTTGTAGAGAAGTGAGACAGATTCCCTGATGTTATAATACCAGCACATGGAATCTTTATGTATGATTCCTATGTGACAACAAACTCTTGTAGAGAAGTGAGACAATTTCCTGATGTTATAATACCAGCACATGGAATCTTTATGTATGATTCCTATGTGACAACAAGCTCTTGTAGAGAAGTGAGACAGATTCCCTGATGTTATAATAACAGTACATGGAATCTTTATGTATGATTCCTATGTGACAACAAGCTCTTGTACAGAAGTGAGACAGATTCCCTGCTGTTACAATACCAGCACATGGAATCTTTATGTATGATACCTATGTGACAACAAATTCTTGTAGAGAAGTGATACAGATTCCCTGCTGTTATAATACCAGTACACAGAATCTTCATTTATAAATCCTATGTGACAATAAACTCTTGTAGAGAATTGGTACAGATTCCCTGATGTTATAATACCAGTACACAGAATATTCATGTATGATTCCTATGTGACAACAAGCTCTTGTAGAGAAGTGAGACAGATTCCCTGATGTTATAATACCAGTACACAGAATCTTTATGTATGATTCCTATGTGACAACAAATTCTTCTAGAGAAGTGAGACATATTCCCTGCTGTTATAATACCAGTACACAGAATCTTCATTTATAAATCCTATGTGACAACAAACCCTTGTAGAGAAGTGATTAAGATTCCCTGCTGTTACAATACCTGCACACGGAATCTTAATGTTTGATTCCTATGTGACAACAAGCTCTTGTAGAGAAGTGAAACAGAGTGCCTCCTGTTATAATATCAGCACACGGAATATTCATGTATTTAGGTGTATTTTGTATTTATGATTCCTATGTGAAAGCAAGCTCTTGTAGAGACGTTAGACAGATTCCCGGCTGTTATAATCCCAGCACACAGAATCTTCATGTATGATTCCTATGTGACAACAAGCTCTTGTAGAGAAGTGAGACAGATTCCCTGCTGTTATAATCCCAGCACACAGAATCTTCATGTATGATTCCTATTTGACAACAAGCTCTTGTAGAGAAGTGACACAGATTCCTTGCTGTTATAACTTCAGCACACACAATCAGCATGTATGATTCCTATGTGACAACAAACACTGGTACAGAAGTGAGACAGATTCCCTGATGTTATAATACCAGTACATGGAGTCTTTATGTATGATTCCTATGTGACAACAAGCTCTTGTAGAGAAGTGAGACAGATTCCCTGATGTTATAATCCCAGCACATGGAATCTTTATGTATGATTCCTATGTGACAACAAGCTCTTGTAGAGAAGTGAGACAGATTCCCTGATGTTATAATACCAGCACATGGAATCTTTATGTATGATTCCTATGTGACAACGAACTCTTGTAGAGAAGTGAGACAGATTCCCTGATGTTATAATACCAGCACACGGAAACTTTATGTATGATTCCTATGTGACAACAAGCTCTTGTAGAGAAGTGAGACAGATTCCCTGATGTTATAATACCAGCACATGGAATCTTTATGTATGATTCCTATGTGACAACAAGCTCTTGTAGAGAAGTGAGACAGATTCACTGATGTTACAATACCAGTACATGGAATCCTTATGTATGATTCCTATGTGACAACAAGCTCTTGTACAGAAGTGAGACAGATTCCCTGATGTTATAATACCAGTACATGGAATCTTCATGTATGATTCCTATGTGACAACAAGCTCTTGTAGAGAAGTGAGACAGATTCCCTGATGTTATAATACCAGTACACAGAATCTTCATGTATGATTCCTATGTGACAACAAGCTCTTGTAGAGAAGTGAGACAGATTCCCTGATGTTATATTACCAGTACACAGAATCTTTATGTATGATTCCTATGTGACAACAAATTCTTCTAGAGAAGTGAGACAGATTCCCTGCTGTTATAATACCAGTACACAGAATCTTCATTTATAAATCCTATGTGACAACAAACCCTTGTAGAGAAGTGATTAAGATTCCCTGCTGTTACAATACCTGCACACGGAATCTTAATGTTTGATTCCTATGTGACAACAAGCTCTTGTAGAGAAGTGAGACAGAGTGCCTCCTGTTATAATATCAGCACACGGAATATGCATGTATTTAGGTGTATTTTTTATTTATGATTCCTATGTGAAAGCAAGCTCTTGTAGAGACGTTAGACAGATTCCCGGCTGTTATAATCCCAGCACACAGAATCTTCATGTATGATTCCTATGTGACAACAAGCTCTTGTAGAGAAGTGAGACAGATTCCCTGCTGTTATAATCCCAGCACACAGAATCTTCATGTATGATTCTTATTTGACAACAAGCTCTTGTAGAGAAGTGACACAGATTCCTTGCTGTTATAACTTCAGCACACACAATCAGCATGTATGATTCCTATGTGACAACAAACTCTGGTACAGAAGTGAGACAGATTTCCTGATGTTATAATACCAGTACATGGAATCTTTATGTATGATTCCTATGTGACAACTAGCTCTTGTAGAGAAGTGAGACAGATTCCCTGATGTTATAATCCCAGCACATGGAATCTTTATGTATGATTGCTATGTGACAACAAGCTCTTGTAGAGAAGTGAGACAGATTCCCTGATGTTATAATACCAGCACATGGAATCTTTATGTATGATTCCTATGTGACAACAAACTCTTGTAGAGAAGTGAGACAGATTCCCTGATGTTATAATACCAGCACATGGAATCTTTATGTATGATTCCTATGTGACAACAAGCTCTTGTAGAGAAGTGAGACAGATTCCCTGATGTTATAATACCAGCACATGGAATCTTTATGTATGATTCCTATGTGACAACAAGCTCTTGTAGAGAAGTGAGACAGATTCCCTGATGTTATAATCCCAGCACATGGAATCTTTATGTATGATTCCTATGTGACAACAAACTCTTGTAGAGAAGTGAGACAGATTCCCTGATGATATAATACCAGCACATGGAATCCTTATGTATGATTCCTATGTGACAACAAGGTCTTGTACAGAAGTGAGACAGATTCCTTGCTGTTATAACGTCAGCACACACAATCAACATGTATGATTCCTATGTGACAACAAAATCTTGTACAGAAGTCAGACAGGTACCCTGATGTTTTAATGCCAGCACACAGAATTTCTTGTATGAATCCTATGTGACAACAAGCTCTTGTAGAGGAGTGAGACAGATCCCCTGATGTTATAATGTCAGCACACGGAATCTACATGTATGATTCCTATGTGAGAATAAACTCTTGTAGAGAAATGAGACAGAGTGCCTGCTGTTATAATACCAGCACACGGAATCTACACGTATGATTCCTGTGTGACAATAAACTCTTGTAGAGAAATGAGACAGAGTGCCTGCTGTTATAATACCAGCACACAGAATCTTCATGTATGATTCCTATGTGACAATAAACTCTTGTAGAGAAATGAGAAAGATTGCCTGCTGTTATAATACCAGCACACGGAATCTACATGTATTTAGGTGTACTTAGTATTTATTATTTCTATGTGTCAGCAAGCTCTTATAGAGAAGTGACAGATTCCCTGGTATTAATCAGCACATGGAATATTCCTGTATGATTCTTATGTGACAACAAACTCTTGTAGAGAAGTGAGACAGATTCGCTGTTGCTATAATCCCAGCACACGGAATCTTCATGTATGATTGCTATGTGACAATAAACTCATGTAGAGAAATGAGATAGATTCCCTGATGTTATAATGCCAGCACATGGAATCTTCATGTATAATTCCTATGTGACAACAAGCTCTTGTAGAGAAGTGAGACAGATTCCCTGATGTTATAATACCAGTACATGGAATCTTTATGTATGATTCCTATGTGACATTAATCTCTTGTACAGAAGTGAGACAGATTCCCTGATGTTATAATACCAGCACACAAAATTTCTTGTATGAATCCTACGTGACAACAAGCTCTTATAGGGCAGTGAGACAGATTCCTTTTTGTTATAATGCCAACACACAGAATCTTCATGTATGATTCCTATGTGACAACAAGCTCTTGTAGAGAAGTGAGACAGATTCCCTGCTGTTATAATCCCAGCACACAGAATCTTCATGTATGATTCCTATGTGACAACAAACTCTGGTACAGAAGTGAGACAGATTCCCTGATGTTATAATACCAGTACATGGAATCTTTATGTATGTTTCCTATGTGACAACAAGCTCTTGTACAGAAGTGAGACAGATTCCCTGATGTTATAATACCAGTACACAGAATCTTCATGTATGATTCCTATTTGACGACAAGCTCTTGTAGAGAAGTGAGACAGATTCCCTGCTGTTATAATACCAGTACACAGAATCTTCATGTATGATTCCTATGTGACAACAAACTCTTGTAGAGAAGTGAGACGGATTCCCTGATGTTATAATACCAGTACACAGAATCTTCATGTATGATTCCTCTGTGACAACAAGCTCTTGTACAGAAGTGAGACAGATTCCCTGATGTTTAAATACCAGTACATGGAATCTTTATGTATGATTCCTATGTGACAACAAGCTCTTGTAGAGAAGTGAGACAGATTCCCTGCTGTTATAATCCCAGCAGATAGAATCTTCATGTATGATTCCTATGTGACAACAAGCTCTTGTAGAGAAGTGACACAGATTCCTTGCTGTTATAACTTCAGCACACACAATCAGCATGTATGATTCCTATGTGACAACAAACTCTGGTACAGAAGTGAGACAGATTCCCTGATGTTATAATACCAGTACATGGAATCTTTATGTATGATTCCTATGTGACAACAAGCTCTTGTAGAGAAGTGAGACAGATTCCCTGATGTTATAATCCCAGCACATGGAATCTTTATGTATGATTCCTATGTGACAACAAGCTCTTGTAGAGAAGTGAGACAGATTCCCTGATGTTATAATCCCAGCACATGGAATCTTTATGTATGATTCCTATGTGACAACAAGCTCTTGTAGAGAAGTGAGACAGACTCCCTGATGTTATAATACCAGCACATGGAATCTTTATGTATGATTCCTATGTGACAACAACCTCTTGTAGAGAAGTGAGGAAGATTCCCTGATGTTATAATACCAGCACATGGAATCTTTATGTATGATTCCTATGTGACAACAAGCTCTTGTAGAGAAGTGAGACAGATTCCCTGATGTTATAATCCCAGCACATGGAATCTTTATGTATGATTCCTATGTGACAACAAACTCTTGTAGAGAAGTGAGACAGATTCCCTGATGTTATAATACCAGCACATGGAATCTTTATGTATGATTCCTGTGTGACAACAAACTCTTGTAGAGAAGTGAGACAGATTCCCTGATGTTATAATACCAGCACATGGAATCTTTATGTATGATTCCTATGTGACAACAATCTCTTGTAGAGAAGTGAGACAGATTCCCTGATGTTATAATACCAGCTCATGGAATCTTTATGTATGATTCCTATGTGACAACAAGCTCTTGTAGAGAAGTAGGACAGATTCCCTGATGTTATAATCCCAGCACATGGAATCTTTAGGTATGATTCCTATGTGACAACAAACTCTTGTAGAGAAGTGAGACAGATTCCCTGATGTTATAATACCAGCACATGGAATCTTTATGTATGATTCCTATGTGACAACAAGCTCTTGTACAGAAGTGAGACAGATTCCCTGATGTTATAATACCAGTACATGGAATCTTCATGTATGATTCCTATGTGACAACAAGCTCCTGTAGAGAAGTGAGACAGATTCCCTGCTGTTATAATACCAGTACACAGAATCTTCATGTATGATTCCTATGCGACAACAGGTTCTTGTAGAGAAGTGAAACAGATTCCTTGTTGCTATAATGCCAACACACAGAATCTTCATGTATGATTCCTATGTGACAACAAGCTCTTGTAGAGAAGTGAGACAGATTCCCTGCTGTTATAATCCCAGCACACAGAATCTTCATGTATGATTCCTATGTGACAACAAACTCTGGTACAGAAGTGAGACAGATTCCCTGATGTTATAATACCAGTACATGGAATCGTTATGTATGTTTCCTATGTGACAACAAGCTCTTGTACAGAAGTGAGACAGATTCCCTGATGTTATAATACCAGTACACAGAATCTTCATGTATGATTCCTATGTGACGACAAGCTCTTGTACAGAAGTGAGACAGATACCCTGATGTTGTAATACCACTACACAGAATCTTCATGTATGATTCCTATGTGACAACAAACTCTTGTAGAGAAGTGAGACGGATTCCCTGATGTTATAATACCAGTACACAGAATCTTCATGTATGATTCCTCTGTGACAACAAGCTCCTGAAGAGAAGTGAGACAGATTCCCTGCTGTTATAATCCCAGCAGATAGAATCTTCATGTATGATTCCTATGTGACAACAAGCTCTTGTAGAGAAGTGACACAGATTCCTTGCTGTTATAACTTCAGCACACACAATCAGCTTGTATGATTCCTATGTGACAACAAACTCTGGTACAGAAGTGAGACAGATTCCCTGATGTTATAATGCCAGCACATGGAATCTTTATGTATGTATCCTATGTGACAACAAGCTCTTGTAGAGAAGTGAGACAGATTCCCTGATGTTATAATCCCAGCACATGGAATCTTTATGTATGATTCCTATGTGACAACAAGCTCTTGTAGAGAAGTGAGACAGATTCCCTGATGTTATAATACCAGTACATGGAATCTTTATGTATGATTCCTATGTGACAACAACCTCTTGTAGAGAAGTGAGGAAGATTCCCTGATGTTATAATACCAGCACATGGAATCTTTATGTATGATTCCTATGTGACAACAAGCCCTTGTAGAGAAGTGAGACAGATTCCCTGATGTTATAATCCCAGCACATGGAATCTTTATGTATGATTCCTATGTGACAACAAACTCTTGTAGAGAAGGGAGACAGATTCCCTGATGTTATAATACCAGCACATGGAATCTTTATGTATGATTCCTATGTGACAACAAACTCTTGTAGAGAAGTGAGACAGATTCCCTGATGTTATAATACCAGCACATGGAATCTTTATGTATGATTCCTATGTGACAACAATCTCTTGTAGAGAAGTGAGACAGATTCCCTGATGTTATAATACCAGCACATGGAATCTTTATGTATGATTCCTATGTGACAACAAGCTCTTGTAGAGAAGTGAGACAGATTCCCTGATGTTATAATCCCAGCACATGGAATCTTTATGTATGATTCCTATGTGACAATAACTCTTGTAGAGAAGTGAGACAGATTCCCTGATGTTATAATACCAGCACATGGAATCTTTATGTATGATTCCTATGTGACAACAAGCTCTTGTACAGAAGTGAGACAGATTCCCTGATGTTATAATACCAGTACATGGAATCTTCATGTATGATTCCTATGTGACAACAAGCTCCTGTAGAGAAGTGAGACAGATTCCCTGCTGTTATAATACCAGTACACAGAATCTTCATGTATGATTCCTATGCGACAACAGGCTCTTGTAGAGAAGTGAGACAGATTCCCTGATGTTATAATACCAGCACATGGAATCTTTATGTATGATTCCTATGTGACAACAAGCTCTTGTAGAGCAGTGAGGCAGATTCCCTGATGTTATAATACCAGCACATGGAATCTTTATGTATGATTCCTATGTGACAACAAGCTCTTGTAGAGAAGTGAGACAGATTCCCTGATGTTATAATCCCAGCACATGGAATCTTAAGTATGATTCCTATGTGACAACAAACTCTTGTAGAGAAGTGAGACAGATCCCCTGATGTTATAATACCATCACATGGAATCCTTATGTATGATTCCTATGTGACAACAAGCTCTTGTACACAAGTGAGACAGATTCCCTGATGTTATAATACCAGTACATGGAATCTTCATGTATGATTCCTATGTGACAACAAGCTCTTGTAGAGAAGTGGTACAGATTCCCTGATGTTATAATACCAGTACACAGAATCTTCATGTATGATTCCTATGTGACAACAAGCTCTTGTAGAGAAGTGAGACAGATTCCCTGATGTTATAATACCAGTACACAGAATGTTTATGTATGATTCCTATGTGACAACAAATTCTTCTAGAGAAGTGAGACAGATTCCCTGATGTTATAATACCAGCACATGGAATCTTTATGTATGATTCCTATGTGACAACAAGCTCTTGTAGAGAAGTGAGACAGATTCCCTGATGTAATAATCCCAGCACATGGAATCTTTATGTATGATTCCTATGTGACAACAAACTCTTGTAGAGAAGTGAGACAGATTCCCTGATGTTATAATACCAGCACATGGAATCCTTATGTATGATTCCTATGTGACAACAAGCTCTTGTACAGAAGTGAGAGAGATTCCCTGATGTTATAATACCAGTACATGGAATCTTCATGTATGATTCCTATGTGACAACAAGCTCTTGTAGAGAAGTGAGACAGATTCCCTGCTGTTATAATACCAGTACACAGAATCTTCATGTATGATTCCTATGTGACAACAAGGTCTTGTAGAGAAGTGAGACAGATTCCTTGCTGTTATAACGTCAGCACACACAATCAACATGTATGATTCCTATGTGACAACAAAATCTTGTACAGAAGTCAGACAGGTACCCTGATGTTTTAATGCCAGCACACAGAATTTCTTGTATGAATCCTATGTGACATCAAGCTCTTGTAGAGGAGTGAGACAGATCCCCTGATGTTATAATGTCAGCACACGGAATCTACATGTATGATTCCTATGTGAGAATAAACTCTTGTAGAGAAATGAGACAGAGTGCCTGCTGTTATAATACCAGCACACGGAATCTACACGTATGATTCCTATGTGACAATAAACTCTTGTAGAGAAATGAGACAGAGTGCCTGCTGTTATAATACCAGCACACAGAATCTTCATGTATGATTCCTATTTGACAATAAACTCTTGTAGAGAAATGAGACAGATTGCCTGCTGTTATAATAAGAGCACACGGAATCTACATGTATTTAGGTGTACTTAAAATTTATTATTTCTATGTGTCAGCAAGCTCTTATAGAGAAGTGACAGATTCCCTGGTGTTAATCAGCACATGGAATATTCATGTATGATTCTTATGTGACAACAAACTCTTGTAGCGAAGTGAGACAGATTCGCTGTTGTTATAATGCCAGCACACGGA
The DNA here is from genome assembly GCA_030765065.1 of Deroplatys truncata. Classification (NCBI taxonomy): domain Eukaryota; kingdom Metazoa; phylum Arthropoda; class Insecta; order Mantodea; family Mantidae; genus Deroplatys; species Deroplatys truncata. Next base: position 4,613,535 of record CM060984.1, read on the forward strand.
ATCTTCATGTATGATTGCTATGTGACAACAAGCTCTTGTAGAGAAGTGAGACAGATTCCCTGCTGTTATAACTTCAGCACACACAATCAGCATGTATGATTCCTATGTGACCACAAACTCTGGTACAGAAGTGAGACAGATTCCCTGATGTTACAATACCAGTACATGGAATGTTTATGTATGATTCCTATGTGACAACAATCTCTTGTACAGAAGTGAGACAGATTCCCTGATGTTATAATGCCAGCACACAAAATTTCTTGTATGAATCCTACGTGACAACAAGCTCTTATAGGGAAGTGAGACAGATTCCTTGTTGTTATAATGCCAACACACAGAATCTTCATGTATGCTTCCTATGTGACAACAAGCTCTTGTAGAGAAGTGAGACAGATTCCCTGCTGTTATAATCCCAGCACACAGAATCTTCATGTATGATTCCTATGTGACAACAAACTCTGGTACAGAAGTGAGACAGATTCCCTGATGTTATAATACCAGTACATGGAATCTTTATGTATGTTTCCTATGTGACAACAAGCTCTTGTACAGAAGTGAGACAGATTCCCTGATGTTATAATACCAGTACACAGAATCTTCATGTATGATTCCTATGTGACGACAAGCTCTTGTACAGAAGTGAGACAGATTCCCTGATGTTATAATACCAGTACACAGAATCTTCATGTATGATTCCTATGTGACAACAAACTCTTGTAGAGAAGTGAGACGGATTCCCTGATGTTATAATACCAGTACACCGAATCTTCATGTATGATTCCTCTGTGACAACAAGTTCTTCTACAGAAGTGAGACAGATTCCCTGATGTTTAAATACCAGTACATGGAATCTATATGTATGATTCCTATGTGACAACAAGATCTTGTAGAGAAGTGAGACAGATTCCCTGCTGTTATAATCCCAGCAGATAGAATCTTCATGTATGATTCCTATGTGACGACAAGCTCTTGTAGAAAAGTGACGCAGATTCCTTGCTGTTATAACTTCAGCACACATAATCAGCATGTATGATTCCTATGTGACAACAAACTCTGGTACAGAAGTGAGACAGATTCCCTGATGTTATAATACCGGTACATGGAATCGTTATGTATGATTCCTATGTGACAACAAGCTCTTGTAGAGAAGTGAGACAGATTCCCTGATGTTATAATCCCAGCACATGGAATCTTTATGTATGATTCCTATGTGACAACAAGCTCTTGTAGAGAAGTGAGACAGATTCCCTGATGTTATAATCCCAGCACATGGAATCTTTATGTATGATTCCTATGTGACAACAAGCTCTTGTAGAGAAGTGAGACAGATTCCCTGATGTTATAATACCAGCACATGGAATCTTTATGTATGATTCCTATGTGACAACAAACTCTTGTAGAGAAGTGAGGAAGATGCCCTGATGTTTTAATACCAGCACATGGAATCTTTATGTATGATTCCTATGTGATACAAGCTCTTGTAGAAAAGTGAGACAGATTCCCTGATGTTATAATCCCAGCACATGGAATCTTTATGTATGATTCCTATGTGACAACAAACTCTTGTAGAGAAGTGAGACAGATTCCCTGATGTTATAATACCAGCACATGGAATCTTTATGTATGATTCCTATGTGACAACAAACTCTTGTAGAGAAGTGAGACAGATTCCCTGATGTTATAATACCAGCACATGGAATCTTTATGTATGATTCCTATGTGACAACAAACTCTTGTAGAGAAGTGAGACAGATTCCCTGATGTTATAATACCAGCACATGGAATCTTTATGTATGATTCCTATGTGACAACAAGGTCTTGTAGAGAAGTGAGACAGATTCCCTGATGTTATAATCCCAGCACATGGAATCTTTATGTATGATTCCTATGTGACAACAAACTCTTGTAGAGAAGTGAGACAGATTCCCTGATGTTATAATACCAGCACATGGAATCTTTATGTATGATTCCTATGTGACAACAAGCTCTTGTACAGAAGTGAGACAGATTCCCTGCTGTTATAATACCAGTACATGGAATCTTCATGTATGATTCCTATGTGACAACAAGCTCCTGTAGAGAAGTGAGACAGAGTCCCTGCTGTTATAATACCAGTACACAGAATCTTCATGTATGACTCCTATGCGACAACAGGCTCTTGTAGAGAAGTGAGACAGATTCCCTGCTGTTATAATACCAGTACACAGACTCTTCATGTATGATTCGTATGTGACAACAAACTCTTGTAGAGAAGTGAGACAGATTCCCTGATGTTATAATACCAGTACATGGAATCTTCATGTATGATTCCTATGTGACAACAAGCTCATGTAGAGAAGTGAGACAGATTCCCTGCTGTTATAATCCCAGCACACCGAAACTTCACGTATGATTCCTATGTGACAACAAGCTCTTGTAGAGAAGTGACACAGATTCCTTGCTGTTATAACTTCAGCACACACAATCAGCATGTATGATTCCTATGTGACAACAAACTCTGGTACAGAAGTGAGACAGATTCCCTGATGTTATAATACCAGTACACAGAATCTTCATGTATGATTCCTATGTGACAACAAGCTCTTGTACAGAAGTGAGACAGATTCCCTGATGTTATAATACCAGTACATGGAATCTACACGTATGATTCCTATGTGAAAACAAACTCTTGTACAGAAGTGAGACAGATTCCCTGATGTTATAATACCAGCACACAGAATCTTCATGTATGATTTTTATGTGACAACAAACTCTTGTAGAGAAGTGGTACAGATTTCCTGCTGTTACAAAACTAGCACACGGAATCTTCCTGTGTGACAACAAGCTCTTGTAGAGAAGTGAGACAGATTCCCCAAAGTTGTAATACCAGCACACAGAAACTTCATGTATGATTCCTATGTGACAACAAACTCTTGTAGAGAAGTGAGACCGATTCCTGTTCTTATAATACCAGCACACAGAAACTTCATGCATGATTCCTATGTGACAACAAACTCTTGTAGAGAAGTGAGACAGAGTGCCTCCTGTTATAATATCAGCACACACAATCAGCATGTATGATTCCTATGTGACAACAAGCTCTTATAGGGAAGTGAGACAGATTCCTTGTTGTTATAATGCCAAGACACAGAATCTTCGTGTATGATTCCTATGTGACAACAAGCTCTTGTAGAGAAGTGAGACAGATTCCCTGTTGTTATAATGTCAGCGCACAAAATCTTCATGTATGACTCCTATGTGACAACAAATTCTTGTAGAGCAGTGAGACAGATTCCCTGCTGTTATAACTTCAGCACACACAATCAGCATGTATGATTCCTATGTGACAACAAACTCTGGTACAGAAGTGAGACAGATTCCCTGATGTTATAATACCAGTACATGGAATCTTCATGTATGATTCCTATGTGACAACAAGCTTTTGTAGAGAAGTGAGACAGATTCCCTGATGTTATAATCCCAGCACATGGAATCTTTATGTATGATTCCTATGTGACAACAAGCTCTTGTAGAGAAGTGAGACAGATTCCCTGATGTTATAATACCAGCACATGGAATCTTTATGTATGATTACTATGTGACAACAAACTCTTGTAGAGAAGTGAGACAGATTCCCTGATGTTATAATACCAGTACATGGAATCTTCATGTATGATTCCTATGTGACAACAAGCTTTTGTAGAGAAGTGAGACAGATTCAATGCTGTTATAATCCCAGCACACAGAATCTTCATGTATGATTCCTATGTGACAACAAATTCTTGTAGACAAGTGAGACACATTCCCTGCTGTTATAATCCCAGCACACAGAATCAGCATGTATGATTCCTATGTGACAACAAACTCTTGTACAGAAGTGAGACAGATTCCCTGATGTTATAATACCAGCACATGGAATCTTTATGTATGATTCCTATGTGACAACAAGCTCTTGTGGAGAAGTGAGACAGATTCCCTGATGTTATAATACCAGCACATGGAATCTTTATGTATGATTCCTATGTGACAACAAACTCTTGTAGAGAAGTGAGACATATTCCCTGATGTTATAATACCAGCACACGGAATCTTTATGTATGATTCCTATGTGACAACAAGCTCTTGTAGAGAAGTGAGATAGATTCCCTGATGTTATAATCCCAGCACATGGAATCTTTATGTATGATTCCTATGTGACAACAAGCTCTTGTAGAGAAGTGAGACAGATTCCCTGATGTTATAATCCCAGCACATGGAATCTTTATGTATGAATCCTATGTGACAACAAACTCTAGTAGAGAAGTGAGACAGATTCCCTGATGTTATAATACCAGCACATGGAATCTTTATGTATGATTCCTATGTGACAATAATCTCTTGTAGAGAAGTGAGACAGATTTCCTGATGGTGTAATACCAGCACATGGAATCTTTATGTATGATTCCTATGTGACAACAAGCTCTTGTAGAGAAGTGAGACAGATTCCCTGATGTTATAATACCAGTACATGGAATCTTTATGTATGATTCCTATGTGACAACAAGCTCTTGTACAGAAGTGAGACAGATTCCCTGCTGTTATAATACCAGCACATGGAATCTTTATGTATGATTCCTATGTGACAACAAATTCTTGTAGAGAAGTGAGACAGATTCCCTGCTGTTATAATACCAGTACACAGAATCTTCATTTATAAATCCTATGTAACAATAAACTCTTGTAGAGAAGTGGTACAGATTCCCTGATGTTATAATACCAGTACACAGAATCTTCATGTATGATTCCTATGTGACCACAAGCTCTTGTAGAGAAGTGAGACAGATTCCCTGATGTTATAATACCAGTACACAGAATCTCTATGTATGATTCCTATGTGACAACAAATTCTTCTAGAGAAGTGAGACAGATTCCCTGCTGTTATAATACCAGTACACAGAATCTTCATTTATAAATCCTATGTGACAACAAACCCTTGTAGAGAAGTGAGACAGATTCCCTGCTGTTACAATACCTGCACACGGAATCTTAATGTTTGATTCCTATGTGATAACAAGCTCTTGTAGAGAAGTGAGACAGAGTGCCTCCTGTTATAATATCAGCACACGGAATATTCATGTATTTAGGTGTATTTTGTATTTATGATTCCTATGTGAAAGCAAGCTCTTGTAGAGACGTTAAGACAGATTCCCGGCTGTTATAATCCCTGCACACAGAATCTTCATGTATGATTCCTATGTGACAACAAGCTCTTGTAGAGAAGTGAGACAGATTCCCTGCTGTTATAATCCCAGCACACAGAATCTTCATGTATGATTCCTATTTGACAACAAGCTCTTGTAGAGAAGTGACACAGATTCTTTGCTTTTATAACTTCAGCACACACAATCAGCATGTATGATTCCTATGTGACAACAAACTCTGGTACAGAAGTGAGACAGATTCCCTGATGTTATAATACCAGTACATGGAATCTTTATGTATGATTCCTATGTGACAACAAGCTCTTGTAGAGAAGTGAGACAGATTCCCTGATGTTATAATCCCAGCACATGGAATCTTTATGTATGATTCCTATGTGACAACAAGCTCTTGTAGAGAAGTGAGACAGATTCCCTTATGTTATAATACCAGCACATGGAATCCTTATGTATGATTCCTATGTGACAACAAACTCTTGTAGAGAAGTGAGACAGGTTCCCTGATGTTATAATACCAGCACACGGAAACTTTATGTATGATTCCTATGTGACAACAAGCTCTTGTAGAGAAGTGAGACAGATTTCCTGATGTTATAATCCCAGCACATGGAATCTTTATGTATGATTCCTATGTGACAACAAACTCTTGTAGAGAAGTGAGACAGATTCCCTGATGTTATAACACCAGCACATGGAATCTTTATGTATGATTCCTATGTGACAACAAACTCTTGTAGAGAAGTGAGACAGATTCCCTGATGTTATAATACCAGCACATGGAATCTTTATGTATGATTCCTATGTGACAGCAAGCTCTTGTAGAGAAGTGAGACAGATTCCCTGATGTTATAATACCAGCACATGGAATCTTTATGTATGATTCCTATGTGACAACAAGCTCTTGTAGAGAAGTGATACAGATTCCCGGATGTTATAATCCCAGCACATGGAATCTTTATGTATGATTCCTATGTGACAACAAACTCTTGTAGAGAAGTGAGACAGATTCCCTGATGTTATAATACCAGCACATGGAATCCTTATGTATGATTCCTATGTGACAACAAGCTCTTGTACAGAAGTGAGACAGATTCCCTGATGTTATAATACCAGTACATGGAATCTTCATGTATGATTCCTATGTGACAACAAGCTCTTGTAGAGAAGTGAGACAGATTCCCTGCTGTTATAATACCAGTACACAGAATCTTCATGTATGATTCCTATGTGACAACAAGCTCTTGTAGAGAAGTGAGACAGATTCCTTGCTGTTATAACGTCAGCACACACAATCAACATGTATGATTCCTATGTGACAACAAAATCTTGTACAGAAGTCAGACAGGTACCCTGATGTTTTAATGCCAGCACACAGAATTTCTTGTATGAATCCTATGTGACAACAAGCTCTTGTAGAGGAGTGAGACAGATCCCCTGATGTTATAATGTCAGCACACGGAATCTACATGTATGATTCCTATGTGAGAATAAACTCTTGTAGAGAAATGAGACAGAGTGCCTGCTGTTATAATACCAGCACACGGAATCTACACGTATGATTCCTATGTGACAATAAACTCTTGTAGAGAAATGAGACAGAGTGTCTGCTGTTATAATACCAGCACACAGAATCTTCATGTATGATTCCTATGTGACAATAAACTCTTGTAGAGAAATGAGACAGATTGCCTGCTGTTATAATACCAGCACACGGAATCTACATGTATTTAGGTGTACTTAGTATTTATTATTTCTATGTGTCAGCAAGCTCTTATAGAGAAGTGACAGATTCCCTGGTGTTAATCAGCACATGGAATATTCATGTATGATTCTTATGTGACAACAACTCTTGTAGCGAAGTGAGACAGATTCGCTGTTGATATAATGCCAGCACACGGAATCTTCATGTATGATTGCTATGTGACGACAAGCTCTTGTACAGAAGTGAGACAGATTCCCTGGTGTTAATCAGCACATGGAATATTCATGTATGATTCTTATGTGACAACAACTCTTGTAGCGAAATGAGACAGATTCGCTGTTGATATAATGCCAGCACACGGAATCTTCATGTATGATTGCTATGTGACGACAAGCTCTTGTACAGAAGTGAGACAGATTCCCTGATGTTATAATACCAGTACACAGAATCTTCATGTATGATTCCTATGTGACGACAAGCTCTTGTACAGAAGTGAGACAGATTCCCTGATGTTATAATACCAGTACACAGAATCTTCATGTATGATTCCTATGTGACAACAAACTCTTGTAGAGAAGTGAGACGGATTACCTGATGTTATAATACCAGTACACAGAATCTTCATGTATGATTCCTCTGTGACAACAAGCTCTTGTAGAGAAGTGAGACAGATTCCCTGCTGTAATAATCCCAGCAGATAGAATCTTCATGTATGATTCCTATGTGACAACAAGCTCTTGTAGAGAAGTGACACAGATTCCTTGCTGTTATAACTTCAGCACACACAATCAGCATGTAATTCCTATGTGACAACAAACTCTGGTACAGAAGTGAGACAGATTCCCTGATGTTATAATACCAGCACATGGAATCTTTATGTATGATTCCTATGTGACAACAAGCTCTTGTAGAGCAGTGAGACAGATTCCCTGATGTTATAATGCCAGCACATGGAATCTTTATGTATGTATCCTATGTGACAACAAGCTCTTGTAGAGAAGTGAGACAGATTCCCTGATGTTATAATCCCAGCACATGGAATCTTTATGTATGATTCCTATGTGACAACAAGCTCTTGTAGAGAAGTGAGACAGATTCCCTGATGTTATAATACCAGCACATGGAATCTTTATGTATGATTCCTATGTGACAACAACCTCTTGTAGAGAAGTGAGGAAGATTCCCTGATGTTATAATACCAGCACATGGAATCTTTATGTATGATTCCTATGTGACAACAAGCTCTTGTAGAGAAGTGAGACAGATTCCCTGATGTTATAATCCCAGCACATGGAATCTTTATGTATGATTCCTATGTGACAACAAACTCTTGTAGAGAAGTGAGACAGATTCCCTGATGTTATAATACCAGCACATGGAATCTTTATGTATGATTCCTATGTGACAACAAACTCTTGTAGAGAAGTGAGACAGATTCCCTGATGTTATAATACCAGCACATGGAATCTCTATGTATGATTCCTATGTGACAACAATCTCTTGTAGAGAAGTGAGACAGATTCCCTGATGTTATAATACCAGCACATGGAATCTTTATGTATGATTCCTATGTGACAACAAGCTCTTGTAGAGAAGTGAGACAGATTCCCTGATTTTATAATCCCAGCACATGGAATCTTTATGTATGATTCCTATGTGACAACAAACTCTTGTAGAGAAGTGAGACAGATTCCCTGATGTTATAATACCAGCACATGGAATCTTTATGTATGATTCCTATGTGACAACAAGCTCTTGTACAGAAGTGAGACAGATTCCCTGATGTTATAATACCAGTACATGGAATCTTCATGTATGATTCCTATGTGACAACAAGCTCCTGTAGAGAAGTGAGACAGATTCCCTGCTGTTATAATACCAGTACACAGAATCTTCATGTATGATTCCTATGCGACAACAGGCTCTTGTAGAGAAGTGAGACATATTCCCTGATGTTATAATACCAGCACACGTAAACTTTATGTATGATTCCTATGTGACAACAAGCTCTTGTAGAGAAGTGAGACAGATTCCCTGATGTTATAATACCAGCACATGGAATCTTTATGTATGATTCCTATGTGACAACAAGCTCTTGTAGAGAAGTGAGACAGATTCCCTGATGTTATAATCCCAGCACATGGAATCTTTATGTATGATTGCTATGTGACAACAAACTCTTGTAGAGAAGTGAGACAGATTCCCTGATGTTATAATACCAGCACATGGAATCCTTATGTATGATTCCTATGTGACAACAAGCTCTTGTACAGAAGTGAGACACATTCCCTGATGTTATAATGCCAGTACATGGAATCTTCATGTATGATTCCTATGTGACAACAAGCTCTTGTAGAGAAGTGGTACAGATTCCCTGATGTTATAATACCAGTACACAGAATCTTCATGTATGATTCCTATGTGACAACAAGCTCTTGTAGAGAAGTGAGACAGATTCCCTGATGTTATAATACCAGTACACAGAATGTTTATGTATGATTCCTATGTGACAACAAATTCTTCTAGAGAAGTGAAACAGATTCCCTGATGTTATAATACCAGCACATGGAATCTTTATGTATGATTCCTATGTGACAACAAGCTCTTGTAGAGAAGTGAGACAGATTCCCTGATGTTATAATCCCAGCACATGGAATCTTTATGTATGATTCCTATGTGACAACAAACTCTTGTAGAGAAGTGAGACAGATTCCCTGATGTTATAATACCAGCACATGGAATCCTTATGTATGATTCCTATGTGACAACAAGCTCTTGTACAGAAGTGAGACAGATTCCCTGATGTTATAATACCAGTACATGGAATCTTCATGTATGATTCCTATGTGACAACAAGCTCTTGTAGAGAAGTGAGACAGATTCCCTGCTGTTATAATACCAGTACACAGAATCTTCATGTATGATTCCTATGTGACAACAAGGTCTTGTAGAGAAGTGAGACAGATTCCTTGCTGTTATAACGTCAGCACACACAATCAACATGTATGAATCCTATGTGACAACAAAATCTTGTACAGAAGTCAGACAGGTACCCTGATGTTTTAATGCCAGCACACAGAATTTCTTGTATGAATCCTATGTGACAACAAGCTCTTGTAGAGGAGTGAGACAGATCCCCTGATGTTATAATGTCAGCACACGGAATCTACATGTATGATTCCTATGTGAGAATAAACTCTTGTAGAGAAATGAGACAGAGTGCCTGCTGCTATAATACCAGCACACGGAATCTACACGTATGATTCCTATGTGACAATAAACTCTTGTAGAGAAATGAGACAGAGTGCCTGCTGTTATAATACCAGCACACAGAATCTTCATGTATGATTCCTATGTGACAATAAACTCTTGTAGAGAAATAAGACAGATTGCCTGCTGTTATAATACCAGCACACGGAATCTACATGTATTTAGGTGTACTTAGTATTTATTATTTCTATGTGTCAGCAAGCTCTTATAGAGAAGTGACAGATTCCCTGGTGTTAATCAGCACATGGAATATTCATGTATGATTCTTATGTGACAACAAACTCTTGTAGCGAAGTGAGACAGATTCGCTGTTGTTATAATGCCAGCACACGGAATCTTCATGTATGATTGCTATGTGACAATAAACTCATGTAGAGAAATGAGATAGATTCCCTGATGTTATAATGCCAGCACATGGAATCTTCATGTATCATTCCTATGTGACAACAAGCTCTTGTAGAGAAGTCAGACAGATTCCCTGCTGTTATAACTTCAGCACACACAATCAGCATGTATGATTCCTATGTGACCACAAACTCTGGTACAGAAGTGAGACAGATTCCCTGATGTTATAATACCAGTACATGGAATCTTTATGTATGATTCCTATGTGACAACAATCTCTTGTACAGAAGTGAGACAGATTCCCTGATGTTATAATGCCAGCACACAAAATTTCTTGTATGAATCCTACGTGACAACAAGCTCTTATAGGGAAGTGAGACAGATTCCTTGTTGTTATAATGCCAACACACAGAATCTTCATGTATGCTTCCTATGTGACAACAAGCTCTTGTAGAGGAAGTGAGACAGATTCCCTGCTGTTATAATCCCAGCACACAGAATCTTCATGTATGATTCCTATGTGACAACAAACCCTGGTAAAGAAGTGAGACAGATTCCCTGATGTTATAATACCAGTACATGGAATCTTCATGTATGATTCCTATGTGACAAAAAGCTCTTGTAGAGAAGTGAGACAGATTCCCTGCTGTTATAATACCAGTACACAGAATCTTCATGTATGATTCCTATGTGACAACAAGCTCTTGTAGAGAAGTGAGACAGATTCCTTGCTGTTATAACGTCAGCACACACAATCAACATGTATGATTCCTATGTGACAACAAAATCTTGTACAGAAGTCAGACAGGTACCCTGATGTTTTAATGCCAGCACACAGAATTTCTTGTATGAATCCTATGTGACAACAAGCTCTTGTAGAGGAGTGAGACAGATCCCCTGATGTTATAATTTCAGCACACGGAATCTACATGTATGATTCCTATGTGAGAATAAACTCTTGTAGAGAAATGAGACAGAGTGCCTGCTGTTATAATACCAGCACACGGAATCTACACGTATGATTCCTATGTGACAATAAACTCTTGTAGAGAAATGAGACAGAGTGCCTGCTGTTATAATACCAGCACACAGAATCTTCATGTATGATTCCTATGTGACAATAAACTCTTGTAGAGAAATGAGACAGATTGCCTGCTGTTATAATACCAGCACACGGAATCTACATGTATTTAGGTGTACTTAGTATTTATTATTTCTATGTGTCAGCAAGCTCTTATAGAGAAGTGACAGATTCCCTGGTGTTAATCAGCACATGGAATATTCATGTATGATTCTTATGTGACAACAACTCTTGTAGAGAAGTGAAACAGATTCGCTGTTGATATAATGCCAGCACACGGAATCTTCATGTATGATTGCTATGTGACGACAAGCTCTTGTACAGAAGTGAGACAGATTCCCTGATGTTATAATACCAGTACACAGAATCTTCATGTATGATTCCTATGTGACGACAAGCTCTTGTACAGAAGTGAGACAGATTCCCTGATGTTATAATACCAGTACACAGAATCTTCATGTATGATTCCTATGTGACAACAAACTCTTGTAGAGAAGTGAGACGGATTCCCTGATGTTATAATACCAGTACACAGAATCGTCATGTATGATTCCTCTGTGACAACAAGCTCTTGTAGAGAAGTGAGACAGATTCCCTGCTGTTATAATCCCAGCAGATAGAATCTTCATGTATGATTCCTATGTGACAACAAGCTCTTGTAGAGAAGTGACACAGATTCCTTGCTGTTATAACTTCAGCACACACAATCAGCATGTAATTCCTATGTGACAACAAACTCTGGTACAGAAGTGAGACAGATTCCCTGATGTTATAATACCAGCACATGGAATCTTTATGTATGATTCCTATGTGACAACAAGCTCTTGTAGAGAAGTGAGACAGATTCCCTGATGTTATAATGCCAGCACATGGAATCTTTATGTATGTATCCTATGTGACAACAAGCTCTTGTAGAGAAGTGAGACAGATTCCCTGATGTTATAATCCCAGCACATGGAATCTTTATGTATGATTCCTATGTGACAACAAGCTCTTGTAGAGAAGTGAGACAGATTCCCTGATGTTATAATACCAGCACATGGAATCTTTATGTATGATTCCTATGTGACAACAACCTCTTGTAGAGAAGTGAGGAAGATTCCCTGATGTTATAATACCAGCACATGGAATCTTTATGTATGATTCCTATGTGACAACAAGCTCTTGTAGAGAAGTGAGACAGATTCCCTGATGTTATAATCCCAGCACATGGAATCTTTACGTATGATTCCTATGTGACAACAAACTCTTGTAGAGAAGTGAGACAGATTCCCTGATGTTATAATACCAGCACATGGAATCTTTATGTATGATTCCTATGTGACAACAAACTCTTGTAGAGAAGTGAGACAGATTCCCTGATGTTATAATACCAGCACATGGAATCTCTATGTATGATTCCTATGTGACAACAATCTCTTGTAGAGAAGTGAGACAGATTCCCTGATGTTATAATACCAGCACATGGAATCTTTATGTATGATTCCTATGTGACAACAAGCTCTTGTAGAGAAGTGAGACAGATTCCCTGATTTTATAATCCCAGCACATGGAATCTTTATGTATGATTCCTATGTGACAATAACTCTTGTAGAGAAGTGAGACAGATTCGCTGATGTTATAATACCAGCACATGGAATCTTTATGTATGATTCCTATGTGACAACAAGCTCTTGTACAGAAGTGAGACAGATTCCCTGATGTTATAATACCAGTACATGGAATCTTCATGTATGATTCCTATGTGACAACAAGCTCCTGTAGAGAAGTGAGACAGATTCCCTGCTGTTATAATACCAGTACACAGAATCTTCATGTATGATTCCTATGCGACAACAGGCTCTTGTAGAGAAGTGAGACATATTCCCTGATGTTATAATACCAGCACACGGAAACTTTATGTATGATTCCTATGTGACAACAAGCTCTTGTAGAGAAGTGAGACAGATTCCCTGATGTTATAATACCAGCACATGGAATCTTTATGTATGATTCCTATGTGACAACAAGCTCTTGTAGAGAAGTGAGACAGATTCCCTGATGTTATAATCCCAGCACATGGAATCTTTATGTATGATTCCTATGTGACAACAAACTCTTGTAGAGAAGTGAGACAGATTCCCTGATGTTATAATACCAGCACATGGAATCCTTATGTATGATTCCTATGTGACAACAAGCTCTTGTACAGAAGTGAGACAGATTCCCTGATGTTATAATACCAGTACATGGAATCTTCATGTATGATTCCTATGTGACAACAAGCTCTTGTAGAGAAGTGGTACAGATTCCCTGATGTTATAATACCAGTACACAGAATCTTCATGTATGATTCCTATGTGACAACAAGCTCTTGTAGAGAAGTGAGACAGATTCCCTGATGTTATAATACCAGTACACAGAATGTTTATGTATGATTCCTATGTGACAACAAATTCTTCTAGAGAAGTGAAACAGATTCCCTGATGTTATAATACCAGCACATGGAATCTTTATGTATGATTCCTATGTGACAACAAGCTCTTGTAGAGAAGTGAGACAGATTCCCTGATGTTATAATCCCAGCACATGGAATCTCTATGTATGATTCCTATGTGACAACAAACTCTTGTAGAGAAGTGAGACAGATTCCCTGATGTTATAATACCAGCACATGGAATCCCTATGTATGATTCCTATGTGACAACAAGCTCTTGTACAGAAGTGAGACAGATTCCCTAATGTTATAATACCAGTACATGGAATCTTCATGTATGATTCCTATGTGACAACAAGCTCTTGTAGAGAAGTGAGACAGATTCCCTGCTGTTATAATACCAGTACACAGAATCTTCATGTATGATTCCTATGTGACAACAAGGTCTTGTAGAGAAGTGAGACAGATTCCTTGCTGTTATAACGTCAGCACACACAATCAACATGTATGAATCCTATGTGACAACAAAATCTTGTACAGAAGTCAGACAGGTACCCTGATGTTTTAATGCCAGCACACAGAATTTCTTGTATGAATCCTATGTGACAACAAGCTCTTGTAGAGGAGTGAGACAGATCCCCTGATGTTATAATGTCAGCACACGGAATCTACATGTATGATTCCTATGTGAGAATAAACTCTTGTAGAGAAATGAGACAGAGTGCCTGCTGTTATAATACCAGCACACGGAATCTACACGTATGATTCCTATGTGACAATAAACTCTTGTAGAGAAATGAGACAGAGTGCCTGCTGTTATAATACCAGCACACAGAATCTTCATGTATGATTCCTATGTGACAATGAACTCTTGTAGAGAAATAAGACAGATTGCCTGCTGTTATAATACCAGCACACGGAATCTACATGTATTTAGGTGTACTTAGTATTTATTATTTCTATGTGTCAGCAAGCTCTTATAGAGAAGTGACAGATTCCCTGGTGTTAATCAGCACATGGAATATTCATGTATGATTCTTATGTGACAACAAACTCTTGTAGCGAAGTGAGACAGATTCGCTGTTGTTATAATGCCAGCACACGGAATCTTCATGTATAATTCCTATGTGACAACAAGCTCTTGTAGAGAAGTGAGACAGATTCCCTGCTGTTATAACTTCAGCACACACAATCAGCATGTATGATTCCTATGTGACCACAAACTCTGGTACAGAAGTGAGACAGATTCCCTGATGCTATAATACCAGTACATGGAATCTTTATGTATGATTCCTATGTGACAACAATCTCTTGTACAGAAGTGAGACAGATTCCCTGATGTTATAATGCCAGCACACAAAATTTCTTGTATGAATCTTCCGTGACAACAAGCTCTTATAGGGAAGTGAGACAGATTCCTTGTTGTTATAATGCCAACACACAGAATCTTCATGTATGCTTCCTATGTGACAACAAGCTCTTGTAGAGGAAGTGAGACAGATTCCCTGCTGTTATAATCCCAGCACACAGAATCTTCATGTATGATTCCTATGTGACAACAAACCCTGGTACAGAAGTGAGACAGATTCCCTGATGTTATAATACCAGTACATGGAATCTTTATGTATGTTTCCTATGTGACAACAAGCTCTTGTAGAGAAGTGAGACAGATTCCCTGCTGTTATAATACCAGTACACAGAATCTTCATGTATGATTCCTATGTGACAACAAGCTCTTGTAGAGAAGTGAGACAGATTCCTTGCTGTTATAACGTCAGCACACACAATCAACATGTATGATTCCTATGTGACAACAAAATCTTGTACAGAAGTCAGACAGGTACCCTGATGTTTTAATGCCAGCACACAGAATTTCTTGTATGAATCCTATGTGACAACAAGCTCTTGTAGAGGAGTGAGACAGATCCCCTGATGTTATAATGTCAGCACACGGAATCTACATGTATGATTCCTATGTGAGAATAAACTCTTGTAGAGAAATGAGACAGAGTGCCTGCTGTTATAATACCAGCACACGGAATCTACACGTATGATTCCTATGTGACAATAAACTCTTGTAGAGAAATGACACAGATTGCCTGCTGTTATAATACCAGCACACGGAATCTACATGTATTTAGGTGTACTTAGTATTTATTATTTCTATGTGTCAGCAAGCTCTTATAGAGAAGTGACAGATTCCCTGGTGTTAATCAGCACATGGAATATTCATGTTTGATTCTTATGTGACAACAAACTCTTGTAGAGAAGTGAGACAGATTCCCTGATGTTATAATGCCAGCACATGGAATCTTCATGCATAATTCCTATGTGACAACAAGCTCTTGTAGAGAAGTGAGACAGATTCCCTGCTGTTATAACTTCAGCACACACAATCAGCATGTATGATTCCTATGTGACCACAAACGCTGGTACAGAAGTGAGACAGATTCCCTGATGTTATAATACCAGTACATGGAATCTTTATGTATGATTCCTATGTGACAACAATCTCTTGTACAGAAGTGAGACAGATTCCCTGATGTTATAATGCCAGCACACAAAATTTCTTGTATGAATCCTACGTGACAACAAGCTCTTATAGGGAATTGAGACAGATTCCTTGTTGTTATAATGCCAACACACAGAATCTTCATGTATGATTCCTATGTGACAACAAACTCTTGTAGAGAAGTGAGACAGATTCCCTGATGTTATAATACCAGCACATGGAATCTTTATGTATGATTCCTATGTGACAACAAGCTCTTGTAGAGAAGTGAGACAGATTCCCTGATGTTATAATCCCAGCACATGGAATCTTTATGTATGATTCCTATGTGACAACAAACTCTTGTAGAGAAGTGAGACAGATTCCCTGATGTTACAATACCAGCACATGGAATCTTTATGTATGATTCCTATGTGACAACAAGCTCTTGTACAGAAGTGAGACAGATTCCCTGATGTTATAATACCAGTACATGGAATCTTCATGTATGATTCCTATGTGACAACAAGCTCTTGTAGAGAAGTGAGACAGATTCCCTGCTGTTATAATACCAGTACACAGAATCTTCATGTATGATTCCTATGCGACAACAGGCTCTTGTAGAGAAGTGAGACAGATTCCCTGCTGTTATAATACCAGTACACAGAATCTTCATGTATGATTCCTATGTGACAACAAACTCTTGTAGAGAAGTGAGACAGATTCCCTGATGTTATAATACCAGTACATGGAATCTTCATGTATGATTCCTATGTGACAACAAGCTCATGTAAAGAAGTGAGACAGATTCCCTGCTGTTATAATCCCAGCACACAGAATCTTCACGTATGATTCCTATGTGACAACAAGCTCTTGTAGAGAAGTGACACAGATTCCTTGCTGTTATAACTTCAGCACACACAATCAGCATGTATGATTCCTATGTGACAACAAACTGTGGTACAGAAGTGAGACAGATTCCCTGATGTTATAATACCAGCACACAGAATCTTCATGTATGATTCCTATGTGACAACAAACTCTTGTAGAGAAGTGGTACAGATTTCCTGCTGTTACAAAACTAGCACACGGAATCTTCCTGTGTGACAACAAGCTCTTGTAGAGAAGTGAGACAGATTCCCAAAAGTTGTAATACCAGCACACAGAAACTTCATGTATGATTCCTATGTGACAACAAACTCTTGTGGAGAAGTGAGACAGATTCCTGTTCTTATAATACCAGCACACAGAAACTTCATGCATGATTCCTATGTGACAACAAACTCTTGTAGAGAAGTGAGACAGAGTGCCTCCTGTTATAATATCAGCACACACAATCAGCATGTATGATTCCTATGTGACAACAAGCTCTTATAGGGAAGTGAGACAGATTCCTTGTTGTTATAATGCCAACACACAGAATCTTCATGTATGATTCCTATGTGACAACAAGCTCTTCTAGAGAAGTGAGACAGATTCCCTGTTGTTATAATGTCAGCGCAGAGAATCTTCATGTATGACTCCTATGTGACAACAAATTCTTGTAGAGAAGTGAGACAGATTCCCTGCTGTTATAACTTCAGCACACACAATCAGCATGTATGATTCCTATGTGACAGCAAACTCTGGTACAGAAGTGAGACAGATTCCCTGATGTTATAATACCAGTACATGGAATCTTTATGTATGATTCCTATGTGACAACAAGCTCTTGTAGAGAAGTTAGACAGATTCCCTGATGTTATAATACCAGCACATGGAATCTTTATGTATGATTCCTATGTGACAACAAACTCTTGTAGAGAAGTGAGACATATTCCCTGATGTTATAATACCAGCACACGTAATCTTTATGTATGATTCCTATGTGACAACAAACTCTTGTAGAGAAGTGAGACAGATTCCCTGATGTTATAATCCCAGCACATGGAATCTTTATGTATGATTCCCATGTGACAACAAACTCTTGTAGAGAAGTGAGACAGATTCCCTGATGTTATAATACCAGCACATGGAATCTTTATGTATGATTCCTATGTGACAACAAACTCTTGTAGGGAAGTGAGACAGATTCCCTGATGTTATAATACCAGCACATGGAATCTTTATGTATGATTCCTATGTGACAACAAACTCTTGTAGAGAAGTGAGACAGATTTCCTGATGTTATAATACCAGCACATGGAATCTTTATGTATGATTCCTATGTGACAACAAGCTCTTGTGGAGAAGTGAGACAGATTCCCTGATGTTATAATACCAGTACATGGAATCTTTATGTATGATTCCTATGTGACAACAAGCTCTTGTACAGAAGTGAGACAGATTCCCTGCTGTTATAATACCAGCACATGGAATCTTTATGTATGATTCCTATGTGACAACAAATTCTTGTAGAGAAATGAGACAGTTTCCCTGCTGTTATAATACCAGTACACAGAATCTTCATTTATAAATCCTATGTGACAATAAACTCTTGCAGAGAAGTGGTACAGATTCCCTGATGTTATAATAACAGTACACAGAATCTTCATGTATGATTCCTATGTGACAACAAGCTCTTGTAGAGAAGTGAGACAGATTCCCTGATGTTATAATACCAGCACATGGAATCTTTATGTATGATTCCTATGTGACAACAATCTCTTGTAGAGAAGTGAGACAGATTCCCTGATGTTATAATACCAGTACATGGAATCTTCATGTATGATTCCTATGTGACAACAAGCTCTTGTAGAGAAGTGGTACAGATTCCCTGATGTTATAATACCAGTACACAGAATCTTCATGTATGATTCCTATGTGACAACAAGCTCTTGTAGAGAAGTGAGACAGATTCCCTGATGTTATAATACCAGTACACAGAATGTTTATGTATGATTCCTATGTGACAACAAATTCTTCTGGAGAAGTGAATCAGATTCCCTGATGTTATAATACCAGCACATGGAATCTTTATGTATGATTCCTATGTGACAACAAGCTGTTGTAGAGAAGTGAGACAGATTCCCTGATGTTATAATCCCGGCACATGGAATCTTTATGTATGATTCCTATGTGACAACAAACTCTTGTAGAGAAGTGAGACAGATTCCCTGATGTTATAATACCAGCACATGGAATCCTTATGTATGATTCCTATGTGACAACAAGCTCTTGTACAGAAGTGAGACAGATTCCCTGATGTTATAATACCAGTACATGGAATCTTCATGTATGATTCCTATGTGACAACAAGCTCTTGTAGAGAAGTGAGACAGATTCCCTGCTGTTATAATACCAGTACACAGAATCTTCATGTATGATTCCTATGTGACAACAAGGTCTTGTAGAGAAGTGAGACAGATTCCTTGCTGTTATAACGTCAGCACACACAATCAACATGTATGAATCCTATGTGACAACAAAATCTTGTACAGAAGTCAGACAGGAACCCTGATGTTTTAATGCCAGCACACAGAATTTCTTATATGAATCCTATGTGACAACAAGCTCTTGTAGAGGAGTGAGACAGATCCCCTGATGTTATAATGTCAGCACACGGAATCTACATGTATGATTCCTATGTGAGAATAAACTCTTGTAGAGAAATGAGACAGAGTGCCTGCTGTTATAATACCAGCACACGGAATCTACACGTATGATTCCTATGTGACAATAAACTCTTGTAGAGAAATGAGACAGAGTGCCTGCTGTTATAATACCAGCACACAGAATCTTCATGTATGATTCCTATGTGACAATAAACTCTTGTAGAGAAATAAGACAGATTGCCTGCTGTTATAATACCAGCACACGGAATCTACATGTATTTAGGTGTACTTAGTATTTATTATTTCTATGTGGCAGTAAGCTCTTATAGAGAAGTGACAGATTCCCTGGTGTTAATCAGCACATGGAATATTCATGTATGATTCTTATGTGACAACAAACTCTTGTAGCGAAGTGAGACAGATTCGCTGTTGTTATAATGCCAGCACACGGAATCTTCATGTATGATTGCTATGTGACAATAATCTCATGTAGAGAAATGAGATAGATTCCCTGATGTTATAATGCCAGCACATGGAATCTTCATGTATAATTCCTATGTGACAACAAGCTCTTGTAGAGAAGTGAGACAGATTCCCTGCTGTTATAACTTCAGCACACACAATCAGCATGTATGATTCCTATGTGACCACAAACTCTGGTACAGAAGTGAGACAGATTCCCTGATGTTATAATACCAGTACATGGAATCTTTATGTATGATTCCTATGTGACAACAATCTCTTGTACAGAAGTGAGACAGATTCCCTGATGTTATAATGCCAGCACACAAAATTTCTTGTATGAATCCTACGTGACAACAAGCTCTTATAGGGAAGTGAGACAGATTCCTTGTTGTTATAATGCCAACACACAGAATCTTCATGTATGCTTCCTATGTGACAACAAGCTCTTGTAGAGGAAGTGAGACAGATTCCCTGCTGTTATAATCCCAGCACACAGAATCTTCATGTATGATTCCTATGTGACAACAAACCCTGGTACAGAAGTGAGACAGATTCCCTGATGTTATAATACCAGTACATGGAATCTTCATGTATGATTCCTATGTGACAACAAGCTCTTGTAGAGAAGTGAGACAGATTCCCTGCTGTTATAATACCAGTACACAGAATCTTCATGTATGATTCCTATGTGACAACAAGCTCTTGTAGAGAAGTGAGACAGATTCCTTGCTGTTATAACGTCAGCACACACAAATAACATGTATGATTCCTATGTGACAACAAAATCTTGTACAGAAGTCAGACAGGTACCCTGATGTTTTAATGCCAGCACACAGAATTTCTTGTATGAATCCTATGTGACAACAAGCTCTTGTAGAGGAGTGAGACAGATCCCCTGATGTTATAATGTCAGCACACGGAATCTACATGTATGATTCCTATGTGAGAATAAACTCTTGTAGAGAAATGAGACAGAGTGCCTGCTGTTATAATACCAGCACACGGACTCTACACGTATGATTCCTATGTGACAATAAACTCTTGTAGAGAAATGAGACAGAGTGCCTGCTGTTATAATACCAGCACACAGAATCTTCATGTATGATTCCTATGTGACAATAAACCCTTGTAGAGAAATGAGACAGATTGCCTGCTGTTATAATACCAGCACACGGAATCTACATGTATTTAGGTGTACTTAGTATTTATTATTTCTATGTGTCAGCAAGCTCTTATAGAGAAGTGACAGATTCCCTGGTGTTAATCAGCACATGGAATATTCATGTATGATTCTTATGTGACAACAACTCTTGTAGAGAAGTGAGACAGATTCGCTGTTGATATAATGCCAGCACACGGAATCTTCATGTATGATTGCTATGTGACGACAAGCTATTGTACAGAAGTGAGACAGATTCCCTGATGTTATAATACCAGTACACAGAATCTTCATGTATGATTCCTATGTGACGACAAGCTCTTGTACAGAAGTGAGACAGATTCCCTGATGTTATAATACCAGTACACAGAATCTTCATGTATGATTCCTATGTGACAACAAACTCTTGTAGAGAAGTGAGACGGATTCCCTGATGTTATAATACCAGTACACAGAATCTTCATGTATGATTCCTCTGTGACAACAAGCTCTTGTAGAGAAGTGAGACAGATTCCCTGCTGTTATAATCCCAGCAGATAGAATCTTCATGTATGATTCCTATGTGACAACAAGCTCTTGTAGAGAAGTGACACAGATTCCTTGCTGTTATAACTTCAGCACACACAATCAGCATGTAATTCCTATGTGACAACAAACTCTGGTACAGAAGTGAGACAGATTCCCTGATGTTATAATACCAGCACATGGAATCTTTATGTATGATTCCTATGTGACAACAAGCTCTTGTAGAGAAGTGAGACAGATTCCCTGATGTTATAATGCCAGCACATGGAATCTTTATGTATGTATCCTATGTGACAACAAGCTCTTGTAGAGAAGTGAGACAGATTCCCTGATGTTATAATCCCAGCACATGGAATATTTATGTATGATTCCTATGTGACAACAAGCTCTTGTAGAGAAGTGAGACAGATTCCCTGATGTTATAATACCAGCACATGGAATCTTTATGTATGATTCCTATGTGACAACAACCTCTTGTAGAGAAGTGAGGAAGATTCCCTGATGTTATAATACCAGCACATGGAATCTTTATGTATGATTCCTATGTGACAACAAGCTCTTGTAGAGAAGTGAGACAGATTCCCTGATGTTATAATCCCAGCACATGGAATCTTTATGTATGATTCCTATGTGACAACAAACTCTTGTAGAGAAGTGAGACAGATTCCCTGATGTTATAATACCAGCACATGGAATCTTTATGTATGATTCCTATGTGACAACAAACTCTTGTAGAGAAGTGAGACAGATTCCCTGATGTTATAATACCAGCACATGGAATCTCTATGTATGATTCCTATGTGACAACAATCTCTTGTAGAGAAGTGAGACAGATTCCCTGATGTTATAACGTCAGCACACACAATCAACATGTATGAATCCTATGTGACAACAAAATCTTGTACAGAAGTCAGACAGGTGCCCTGATGTTTTAATGCCAGCACACAGAATTTCTTGTATGAATCCTATGTGACAACAAGCTCTTGTAGAGGAGTGAGACAGATCCCCTGATGTTATAATGTCAGCACACGGAATCTACATGTATGATTCCTATGTGAGAATAAACTCTTGTAGAGAAATGAGACAGAGTGCCTGCTGTTATAATACCAGCACACGGAATCTACACGTATGATTCCTATGTGACAATAAACTCTTGTAGAGAAATGAGACAGAGTGCCTGCTGTTATAATACCAGCACACAGAATCTTCATGTATGATTCCTATGTGACAATAAACTCTTGTAGAGAAATAAGACAGATTGCCTGCTGTTATAATACCAGCACACGGAATCTACATGTATTTAGGTGTACTTAGTATTTATTATTTCTATGTGTCAGTAAGCTCTTATAGAGAAGTGACAGATTCCCTGGTGTTAATCAGCACATGGAATATTCATGTATGATTCTTATGTGACAACAAACTCTTGTAGCGAAGTGAGACAGATTCGCTGTTGTTATAATGCCAGCACACGGAATCTTCATGTATGATTGCTATGTGACAATAAACTCATGTAGAGAAATGAGATAGATTCCCTGATGTTATAATGCCAGCACATGGAATCTTCATGTATAATTCCTATGTGACAACAAGCTCTTGTAGAGAAGTGAGACAGATTCCCTGCTGTTATAACTTCAGCACACACAATCAGCATGTATGATTCCTATGTGACCACAAACTCTGGTACAGAAGTGAGACAGATTCCCTGATGTTATAATACCAGTACATGGAATCTTTATGTATGATTCCTATGTGACAACAATCTCTTGTACAGAAGTGAGACAGATTCCCTGATGTTATAATGCCAGCACACAAAATTTCTTGTATGAATCCTACGTGACAACAAGCTCTTATAGGGAAGTGAGACAGATTCCTTGTTGTTATAATGCCAACACACAGAATCTTCATGTATGCTTCCTATGTGACAACAAGCTCTTGTAGAGGAAGTGAGACAGATTCCCTGCTGTTATAATCCCAGCACACAGAATCTTCATGTATGATTCCTATGTGACAACAAACCCTGGTACAGAAGTGAGACAGATTCCCTGATGTTATAATACCAGTACATGGAATCTTCATGTATGATTCCTATGTGACAACAAGCTCTTGTAGAGAAGTGAGACAGATTCCCTGCTGTTATAATACCAGTACACAGAATCTTCATGTATGATTCCTATGTGACAACAAGCTCTTGTAGAGAAGTGAGACAGATTCCTTGCTGTTATAACGTCAGCACACACAATCAACATGTATGATTCCTATGTGACAACAAAATCTTGTACAGAAGTCAGACAGGTACCCTGATGTTTTAATGCCAGCACACAGAATTTCTTGTATGAATCCTATGTGACAACAAGCTCTTGTAGAGGAGTGAGACAGATCCCCTGATGTTATAATGTCAGCACACGGAATCTACATGTATGATTCCTATGTGAGAATAAACTCTTGTAGAGAAATGAGACAGAGTGCCTGCTGTTATAATACCAGCACACGGAATCTACACGTATGATTCCTATGTGACAATAAACTCTTGTAGAGAAATGAGACAGAGTGCCTGCTGTTATAATACCAGCACACAGAATCTTCATGTATGATTCCTATGTGACAATAAACTCTTGTAGAGAAATGAGACAGATTGCCTGCTGTTATAATACCAGCACACGGAATCTACATGTATTTAGGTGTACTTAGTATTTATTATTTCTATGTGTCAGCAAGCTCTTATAGAGAAGTGACAGATTCCCTGGTGTTAATCAGCACATGGAATATTCATGTATGATTCTTATGTGACAACAACTCTTGTAGAGAAGTGAGACAGATTCGCTGTTGATATAATGCCAGCACACGGAATCTTCATGTATGATTGCTATGTGACGACAAGCTCTTGTACAGAAGTGAGACAGATTCCCTGATGTTATAATACCAGTACACAGAATCTTCATGTATGATTCCTATGTGACGACAAGCTCTTGTACAGAAGTGAGACAGATTCCCTGATGTTATAATACCAGTACACAGAATCTTCATGTATGATTCCTATGTGACAACAAACTCTTGTAGAGAAGTGAGACGGATTCCCTGATGTTATAATACCAGTACACAGAATCTTCATGTATGATTCCTCTGTGACAACAAGCTCTTGTAGAGAAGTGAGACAGATTCCCTGCTGTTATAATCCCAGCAGATAGAATCTTCATGTATGATTCCTATGTGACAACAAGCTCTTGTAGAGAAGTGACACAGATTCCTTGCTGTTATAACTTCAGCACACACAATCAGCATGTAATTCCTATGTGACAACAAACTCTGGTACAGAAGTGAGACAGATTCCCTGATGTTATAATACCAGCACATGGAATCTTTATGTATGATTCCTATGTGACAACAAGCTCTTGTAGAGAAGTGAGACAGATTCCCTGATGTTATAATGCCAGCACATGGAATCTTTATGTATGTATCCTATGTGACAACAAGCTCTTGTAGAGAAGTGAGACAGATTCCCTGATGTTATAATCCCAGCACATGGAATCTTTATGTATGATTCCTATGTGACAACAAGCTCTTGTAGAGAAGTGAGACAGATTCCCTGATGTTATAATACCAGCACATAGAATCTTTATGTATGATTCCTATGTGACAACAACCTCTTGTAGAGAAGTGAGGAAGATTCCCTGATGTTATAATACCAGCACATGGAATCTTTATGTATGATTCCTATGTGACAACAAGCTCTTGTAGAGAAGTGAGACAGATTCCCTGATGTTATAATCCCAGCACATGGAATCTTTATGTATGATTCCTATGTGACAACAGACTCTTGTAGAGAAGTGAGACAGATTCCCTGATGTTATAATACCAGCACATGGAATCTTTATGTATGATTCCTATGTGACAACAAACTCTTGTAGAGAAGTGAGACAGATTCCCTGATGTTATAATACCAGCACATGGAATCTCTATGTATGATTCCTATGTGACAACAATCTCTTGTAGAGAAGTGAGACAGATTCCCTGATGTTATAATACCAGCACATGGAATCTTTATGTATGATTCCTATGTGACAACAAGCTCTTGTAGAGAAGTGAGACAGATTCCCTGATTTTATAATCCCAGCACATGGAATCTTTATGTATGATTCCTATGTGACAATAACTCTTGTAGAGAAGTGAGACAGATTCCCTGATGTTATAATACCAGCACATGGAATCTTTATGTATGATTCCTATGTGACAACAAGCTCTTGTACAGAAGTGAGACAGATTCCCTGATGTTATAATACCAGTACATGGAATCTTCATGTATGATTCCTATGTGACAACAAGCTCCTGTAGAGAAGTGAGACAGATTCCCTGCTGTTATAATACCAGTACACAGAATCTTCATGTATGATTCCTATGCGACAACAGGCTCTTGTAGAGAAGTGAGACATATTCCCTGATGTTATAATACCAGCACACGGAAACTTTATGTATGATTCCTATGTGACAACAAGCTCTTGTAGAGAAGTGAGACAGATTCCCTGATGTTATAATACCAGCACATGGAATCTTTATGTATGATTCCTATGTGACAACAAGCTCTTGTAGAGAAGTGAGACAGATTCCCTGATGTTATAATCCCAGCACATGGAATCTTTATGTATGATTCCTATGTGACAACAAACTCTTGTAGAGAAGTGAGACAGATTCCCTGATGTTATAATACCAGCACATGGAATCCTTATGTATGATTCCTATGTGACAACAAGCTCTTGTACAGAAGTGAGACAGATTCCCTGATGTTATAATACCAGTACATGGAATCTTCATGTATGATTCCTATGTGACAACAAGCTCTTGTAGAGAAGTGGTACAGATTCCCTGATGTTATAATACCAGTACATGGAATCTTCATGTATGATTCCTATGTGACAACAAGCTCTTGTAGAGAAGTGAGACAGATTCCCTGCTGTTATAATACCAGTACACAGAATCTTCATGTATGATTCCTATGTGACAACAAGGTCTTGTAGAGAAGTGAGACAGATTCCTTGCTGTTATAACGTCAGCACACACAATCAACATGTATGAATCCTATGTGACAACAAAATCTTGTACAGAAGTCAGACAGGTACCCTGATGTTTTAATGCCAGCACACAGAATTTCTTGTATGAATCCTATGTGACAACAAGCTCTTGTAGAGGAGTGAGACAGATCCCCTGATGTTATAATGTCAGCACACGGAATCTACATGTATGATTCCTATGTGAGAATAAACTCTTGTAGAGAAATGAGACAGAAGGCCTGCTGTTATAATACCAGCACACGGAATCTACACGTATGATTCCTATGTGACAATAAACTCTTGTAGAGAAATGAGACAGAGTGCCTGCTGTTATAATACCAGCACACAGAATCTTCATGTATGATTCCTATGTGACAATAAACTCTTGTAGAGAAATAAGACAGATTGCCTGCTGTTATAATACCAGCACATGGAATCTACATGTATTTAGGTGTACTTAGTATTTATTATTTCTATGTGTCAGCAAGCTCTTATAGAGAAGTGACAGATTCCCTGGTGTTAATCAGCACATGGAATATTCATGTATGATTCTTATGTGACAACAAACTCTTGTAGCGAAGTGAGACAGATTCGCTGTTGTTATAATGCCAGCACACGGAATCTTCATGTATGATTGCTATGTGACAATAAACTCATGTAGAGAAATGAGATAGATTCCCTGATGTTATAATGCCAGCACATGGAATCTTCATGTATAATTCCTATGTGACAACAAGCTCTTGTAGAGAAGTGAGACAGATTCCCTGCTGTTATAACTTCAGCACACACAATCAGCATGTATGATTCCTATGTGACCACAAACTCTGGTACAGAAGTGAGACAGATTCCCTGATGTTATAATACCAGTACATGGAATCTTTATGTATGATTCCTATGTGACAACAATCTCTTGTACAGAAGTGAGACAGATTCCCTGATGTTATAATGCCAGCACACAAAATTTCTTGTATGAATCCTACGTGACAACAAGCTCTTATAGGGAAGTGAGACAGATTCCTTGTTGTTATAATGCCAACACACAGAATCTTCATGTATGCTTCCTATGTGACAACAAGCTCTTGTAGAGGAAGTGAGACAGATTCCCTGCTGTTATAATCCCAGCACACAGAATCTTCATGTATGATTCCTATGTGACAACAAACCCTGGTACAGAAGTGAGACAGATTCCCTGATGTTATAATACCAGTACATGGAATCTTTATGTATGTTTCCTATGTGACAACAAGCTCTTGTAGAGAAGTGAGACAGATTCCCTGCTGTTATAATACCAGTACACAGAATCTTCATGTATGATTCCTATGTGACAACAAGCTCTTGTAGAGAAGTGAGACAGATTCCTTGCTGTTATAACGTCAGCACACACAATCAACATGTATGATTCCTATGTGACAACAAAATCTTGTACAGAAGTCAGACAGGTACCCTGATGTTTTAATGCCAGCACACAGAATTTCTTGTATGAATCCTATGTGACAACAAGCTCTTGTAGAGGAGTGAGACAGATCCCCTGATGTTATAATGTCAGCACACGGAATCTACATGTATGATTCCTATGTGAGAATAAACTCTTGTAGAGAAATGAGACAGAGTGCCTGCTGTTATAATACCAGCACACGGAATCTACACGTATGATTCCTATGTGACAATAAACTCTTGTAGAGAAATGACACAGATTGCCTGCTGTTATAATACCAGCACACGGAATCTACATGTATTTAGGTGTACTTAGTATTTATTATTTCTATGTGTCAGCAAGCTCTTATAGAGAAGTGACAGATTCCCTGGTGTTAATCAGCACATGGAATATTCATGTATGATTCTAATGTGACAACAAACTCTTGTAGAGAAGTGAGACAGATTCCCTGATGTTATAATGCCAGCACATGGAATCTTCATGCATAATTCCTATGTGACAACAAGCTCTTGTAGAGAAGTGAGACAGATTCCCTGCTGTTATAACTTCAGCACACACAATCAGCATGTATGATTCCTATGTGACCACAAACTCTGGTACAGAAGTGAGACAGATTCCCTGATGTTATAATACCAGTACATGGAATCTTTATGTATGATTCCTATGTGACAACAATCTCTTGTACAGAAGTGAGACAGATTCCCTGATGTTATAATGCCAGCACACAAAATTTCTTGTATGAATCCTACGTGACAACAAGCTCTTATAGGGAATTGAGACAGATTCCTTGTTGTTATAATGCCAACACACAGAATCTTCATGTATGATTCCTATGTGACAACAAACTCTTGTAGAGAAGTGAGACAGATTCCCTGATGTTATAATACCAGCACATGGAATCTTTATGTATGATTCCGATGTGACAACAAGCTCTTGTAGAGAAGTGAGACAGATTCCCTGATGTTATAATCCCAGCACATGGAATCTTTATGTATGATTCCTATGTGACAACAAACTCTTGTAGAGAAGTGAGACAGATTCCCTGATGTTATAATACCAGCACATGGAATCTTTATGTATGATTCCTATGTGACAACAAGCTCTTGTACAGAAGTGAGACAGATTCCCTGATGTTATAATACCAGTACATGGAATCTTCATGTATGATTCCTATGTGACAACAAGCTCTTGTAGAGAAGTGAGACAGATTCCCTGCTGTTATAATACCAGTACACAGAATCTTCATGTATGATTCCTATGCGACAACAGGCTCTTGTAGAGAAGTGAGACAGATTCCCTGCTGTTATAATACCAGTACACAGAATCTTCATGTATGATTCCTATGTGACAACAAACTCTTGTAGAGAAGTGAGACAGATTCCCTGATGTTATAATACCAGTACATGGAATCTTCATGTATGATTCCTATGTGACAACAAGCTCATGTAGAGAAGTGAGACAGATTCCCTGCTGTTATAATCCCAGCACACAGAATCTTCACGTATGATTCCTATGTGACAACAAGCTCTTGTAGAGAAGTGACACAGATTCCTTGCTGTTATAACTTCAGCACACACAATCAGCATGTATGATTCCTATGTGACAACAAACTCTGGTACAGAAGTGAGACAGATTCCCTGATGTTATAATACCAGCACACAGAATCTTCATGTATGATTCCTATGTGACAACAAACTCTTGTAGAGAAGTGGTACAGATTTCCTGCTGTTACAAAACTAGCACACGGAATCTTCCTGTGTGACAACAAGCTCTTGTAGAGAAGTGAGACAGATTCCCCAAAGTTGTAATACCAGCACACAGAAACTTCATGTATGATTCCTATGTGACAACAAACTCTTGTGGAGAAGTGAGACAGATTCCTGTTCTTATAATACCAGCACACAGAAACTTCATGCATGATTCCTATGTGACAACAAACTCTTGTAGAGAAGTGAGACAGAGTGCCTCCTGTTATAATATCAGCACACACAATCAGCATGTATGATTCCTATGTGACAACAAGCTCTTATAGGGAAGTGAGACAGATTCCTTGTTGTTATAATGCCAACACACAGAATCTTCATGTATGATTCCTATGTGACAACAAGCTCTTGTAGAGAAGTGAGACAGATTCCCGGTTGTTATAATGTCAGCGCAGAGAATCTTCATGTATGACTCCTATGTGACAACAAATTCTTGTAGAGAAGTGAGACAGATTCCCTGCTGTTATAACTTCAGCACACACAATCAGCATGTATGATTCCTATGTGACAACAAACTCTGGTACAGAAGTGAGACAGATTCCCTGATGTTATAATACCAGTACATGGAATCTTTATGTATGATTCCTATGTGACAACAAGCTCTTGTAGAGAAGTGAGACAGATTCCCTGATGTTATAATCCCAGCACATGGAATCTTTATGTATGATTCCTATGTGACAACAAGCTCTTGTAGAGAAGTGAGACAGATTCCCTGATGTTATAATACCAGTACATGGAATCTTCATGTATGATTCCTATGTGACAACAAGCTCTTGTAGAGAAGTGAGACAGATTCAATGCTGTTATAATCCCAGCACACAGAATCTTCATGTATGATTCCTATGTGACAACAAATTCTTGTAGAGAAGTGAGACAGATTCCCTGCTGTTATAATCCCAGCACACAGAATCAGCATGTATGATTCCTATGTGACAACAAACTCTTGTACAGAAGTGACACAGATTCCCTGATGTTATAATACCAGCACATGGAATCTTTATGTATGATTCCTATGTGACAACAAGCTCTTGTAGAGAAGTTAGACAGATTCCCTGATGTTATAATACCAGCACATGGAATCTTTATGTATGATTCCTATGTGACAACAAACTCTTGTAGAGAAGTGAGACATATTCCCTGATGTTATAATACCAGCACACGGAATCTTTATGTATGATTCCTATGTGACAACAAACTCTTGTAGAGAAGTGAGACAGATTCCCTGATGTTATAATCCCAGCACATGGAATCTTTATGTATGATTCCTATGTGACAACAAACTCTTGTAGAGAAGTGAGACAGATTCCCTGATGTTATAATACCAGCACATGGAATCTTTATGTATGATTCCTATGTGACAACAAACTCTTGTAGGGAAGTGAGACAGATTCCCTGATGTTATAATACCAGCACATGGAATCTTTATGTATGATTCCTATGTGACAACAAATTCTTGTAGAGAAGTGAGACAGATTTCCTGATGTTATAATACCAGCACATGGAATCTTTATGTATGATTCCTATGTGACAACAAGCTCTTGTAGAGAAGTGAGACAGATTCCCTGATGTTATAATACCAGTACATGGAATCTTTATGTATGATTCCTATGTGACAACAAGCTCTTGTACAGAAGTGAGACAGATTCCCTGCTGTTATAATACCAGCACATGGAATCTTTATGTATGATTCCTATGTGACAACAGATTCTTGTAGAGAAGTGAGACAGTTTCCCTGCTGTTATAATACCAGTACACAGAATCTTCATTTATAAATCCTATGTGACAATAAACTCTTGCAGAGAAGTGGTACAGATTCCCTGATGTTATAATAACAGTACACAGAATCTTCATGTATGATTCCTATGTGACAACAAGCTCTTGTAGAGAAGTGAGACAGATTCCCTGCTGTTATAATACCAGTACACAGAATCTTCATGTATGATTCCTATGCGACAACAGGCTCTTGTAGAGAAGTGAGACAGATTCCCTGATGTTATAATACCAGCACATGGAATCTTTATGTATGATTCCTATGTGACAACAAGCTCTTGTAGAGCAGTGAGACAGATTCCCTGATGTTATAATACCAGCACATGGAATCTTTATGTATGATTCCTATGTGACAACAAGCTCTTGTAGAGAAGTGAGACAGATTCCCTGATGTTATAATCCCAGCACATGGAATCTTAAGTATGATTCCTATGTGACAACAAACTCTTGTAGAGAAGTGAGACAGATCCCCTGATGTTATAATACCCGCACATGGAATCCTTATGTATGATTCCTATGTGACAACAAGCTCTTGTACACAAGTGAGACAGATTCCCTGATGTTATAATACCAGTACATGGAATCTTCATGTATGATTCCTATGTGACAACAAGCTCTTGTAGAGAAGTGGTACAGATTCCCTGATGTTATAATACCAGTACACAGAATCTTCATGTATGATTCCTATGTGACAACAAGCTCTTGTAGAGAAGTGAGACAGATTCCCTGATGTTATAATACCAGTACACAGAATGTTTATGTATGATTCCTATGTGACAACAAATTCTTCTAGAGAAGTGAGACAGATTCCCTGATGTTATAATACCAGCACATGGAATCTTTATGTATGATTCCTATGTGACAACAAGCTCTTGTAGAGAAGTGAGACAGATTCCCTGATGTAATAATCCCAGCACATGGAATCTTTATGTATGATTCCTATGTGACAACAAACTCTTGTAGAGAAGTGAGACAGATTCCCTGATGTTATAATACCAGCACATGGAATCCTTATGTATGATTCCTATGTGACAACAAGCTCTTGTACAGAAGTGAGAGAGATTCCCTGATGTTATAATACCAGTACATGGAATCTTCATGTATGATTCCTATGTGACAACAAGCTCTTGTAGAGAAGTGAGACAGATTCCCTGCTGTTATAATACCAGTACACAGAATCTTCATGTATGATTCCTATGTGACAACAAGCTCTTGTAGAGAAGTGAGACAGATTCCTTGCTGTTATAACGTCAGCACACACAATCAACATGTATGATTCCTATGTGACAACAAAATCTTGTACAGAAGTCAGACAGGTACCCTGATGTTTTAATGCCAGCACACAGAATTTCTTGTATGAATCCTATGTGACAACAAGCTCTTGTAGAGGAGTGAGACAGATCCCCTGATGTTATAATGTCAGCACACGGAATCTACATGTATGATTCCTATGTGAGAATAAACTCTTGTAGAGAAATGAGACAGAGTGCCTGCTGTTATAATACCAGCACACGGAATCTACACGTATGATTCCTATGTGACAATAAACTCTTGTAGAGAAATGAGACAGAGTGCCTGCTGTTATAATACCAGCACACAGAATCTTCATGTATGATTCCTATGTGACAATAAACTCTTGTAGAGAAATGAGACAGATTGCCTGCTGTTATAATACCAGCACACGGAATCTACATGTATTTAGGTGTACTGAAAATTTATTATTTCTATGTGTCAGCAAGCTCTTATAGAGAAGTGACAGATTCCCTGGTGTTAATCAGCACATGGAATATTCATGTATGATTCTTATGTGACAACAAACTCTTGTAGCGAAGTGAGACAGATTCGCTGTTGTTATAATGCCAGCACACGGAATCTTCATGTATGATTGCTATGTGACAACAAGCTCTTGTAGAGAAGTGAGACAGATTCCCTGCTGTTATAACTTCAGCACACACAATCAGCATGTATGATTCCTATGTGACCACAAACTCTGGTACAGAAGTGAGACAGATTCCCTGATGTTACAATACCAGTACATGGAATCTTTATGTATGATTCCTATGTGACAACAATCTCTTGTACAGAAGTGAGACAGATTCCCTGATGTTATAATGCCAGCACACAAAATTTCTTGTATGAATCCTACGTGACAACAAGCTCTTATAGGGAAGTGAGACAGATTCCTTGTTGTTATAATGCCAACACACAGAATCTTCATGTATGCTTCCTATGTGACAACAAGCTCTTGTAGAGAAGTGAGACAGATTCCCTGCTGTTATAATCCCAGCACACAGAATCTTCATGTATGATTCCTATGTGACAACAAACTCTGGTACAGAAGTGAGACAGATTCCCTGATGTTATAATACCAGTACATGGAATCTTTATGTATGTTTCCTATGTGACAACAAGCTCTTGTACAGAAGTGAGACAGATTCCCTGATGTTATAATACCAGTACACAGAATCTTCATGTATGATTCCTATGTGACGGCAAGCTCTTGTACAGAAGTGAGACAGATTCCCTGATGTTATAATACCAGTACACAGAATCTTCATGTATGATTCCTATGTGACAACAAACTCTTGTAGAGAAGTGAGACGGATTCCCTGATGTTATAATACCAGTACACCGAATCTTCATGTATGATTCCTCTGTGACAACAAGTTCTTCTACAGAAGTGAGACAGATTCCCTGATGTTTAAATACCAGTACATGGAATCTATATGTATGATTCCTATGTGACAACAAGCTCTTGTAGAGAAGTGAGACAGATTCCCTGCTGTTATAATCCCAGCAGATAGAATCTTCATGTATGATTCCTATGTGACGACAAGCTCTTGTAAAGAAGTGACACAGATTCCTTGCTGTTATAACTTCAGCACACATAATCAGCATGTATGATTCCTATGTGACAACAAACTCTGGTACAGAAGTGAGACAGATTCCCTGATGTTATAATACCGGTACATGGAATCGTTATGTATGATTCCTATGTGACAACAAGCTCTTGTAGAGAAGTGAGACAGATTCCCTGATGTTATAATCCCAGCACATGGAATCTTTATGTATGATTCCTATGTGACAACAAACTCTTGTAGAGAAGTGAGACAGATTCCCTGATGTTATAATCCCAGCACATGGAATCTTTATGTATGATTCCTATGTGACAACAAGCTCTTGTAGAGAAGTGAGACAGATTCCCTGATGTTATAATACCAGCACATGGAATCTTTATGTATGATTCCTATGTGACAACAAACTCTTGTAGAGAAGTGAGACAGATTCCCTGATGTTATAATACCAGCACATGGAATCTTTATGTATGATTCCTATGTGATACAAGCTCTTGTAGAAAAGTGAGACAGATTCCCTGATGTTATAATCCCAGCACTAGGAATCTTTATGTATGATTCCTATGTGACAACAAACTCTTGTAGAGAAGTGAGACAGATTCCCTGATGTTATAATACCAGCACATGGAATCTTTATGTATGATTCCTATGTGACAACAAACTCTTGTAGAGAAGTGAGACAGATTCCCTGATGTTATAATACCAGCACATGGAATCTTTATGTATGATTCCTATGTGACAACAAACTCTTGTAGAGAAGTGAGACAGATTCCCTGATGTTATAATACCAGCACATGGAATCTTTATGTATGATTCCTATGTGACAACAAGGTCTTGTAGAGAAGTGAGACAGATTCCCTGATGTTATAATCCCAGCACATGGAATCTTTATGTATGATTCCTATGTGACAACAAACTCTTGTAGAGAAGTGAGACAGATTCCCTGATGTTATAATACCAGCACATGGAATCTTTATGTATGATTCCTATGTGACAACAAGCTCTAGTACAGAAGTGAGACAGATTCCCTGCTGTTATAATACCAGTACATGGAATCTTCATGTATGATTCCTATGTGACAACAAGCTCCTGTAGAGAAGTGAGACAGAGTCCCTGCTGTTATAATACCAGTACACAGAATCTTCATGTATGATTCCTATGCGACAACAGGCTCTTGTAGAGAAGTGAGACAGATTCCCTGCTGTTATAATACCAGTACACAGACTCTTCATGTATGATTCGTATGTGACAACAAACTCTTGTAGAGAAGTGAGACAGATTCCCTGATGTTATAATACCAGTACATGGAATCTTCATGTATGATTCCTATGTGACAACAAGCTCATGTAGAGAAGTGAGACAGATTCCCTGCTGTTATAATCCCAGCACACCGAATCTTCACGTATGATTCCTATGTGACAACAAGCTCTTGTAGAGAAGTGACACAGATTCGTTGCTGTTATAACTTCAGCACACACAATCAGCATGTATGATTCCTATGTGACAACAAACTCTGGTACAGAAGTGAGACAGATTCCCTGATGTTATAATACCAGTACACAGAATCTTCATGTATGATTCCTATGTGACAACAAGCTCTTGTACAGAAGTGAGACAGATTCCCTGATGTTATAATACCAGTACATGGAATCTACATGTATGATTCCTATGTGAAAACAAACTCTTGTACAGAAGTGAGACAGATTCCCTGATGTTATAATACCAGCACACAGAATCTTCATGTATGATTTTTATGTGACAACAAACTCTTGTAGAGAAGTGGTACAGATTTCCTGCTGTTACAAAACTAGCACACGGAATCTTCCTGTGTGACAACAAGCTCTTGTAGAGAAGTGAGACTGATTCCCCAAAGTTGTAATACCAGCACACAGAAACTTCATGTATGATTCCTATGTGACAACAAACTCTTGTAGAGAAGTGAGACCGATTCCTGTTCTTATAATACCAGCACACAGAAACTTCATGCATGATTCCTATGTGACAACAAACTCTTGTAGAGAAGTGAGACAGAGTGCCTCCTGTTATAATATCAGCACACACAATCAGCATGTATGATTCCTATGTGACAACAAGCTCTTATAGGGAAGTGAGACAGATTCGTTGTTGTTATAATGCCAAGACACAGAATCTTCGTGTATGATTCCTATGTGACAACAAGCTCTTGTAGAGAAGTGAGACAGATTCCCTGTTGTTATAATGTCAGCGCACAAAATCTTCATGTATGACTCCTATGTGACAACAAATTCTTGTAGAGCAGTGAGACAGATTCCCTGCTGTTATAACGTCAGCACACACAATCAGCATGTATGATTCCTATGTGACAACAAACTCTGGTACAGAAGTGAGACAGATTCCCTGATGTTATAATACCAGTACATGGAATCTTTATGTATGATTCCTATGTGACAACAAGCTTTTGTAGAGAAGTGAGACAGATTCCCTGATGTTATAATCCCAGCACATGGAATCTTTATGTATGATTCCTATGTGACAACAAGCTCTTGTAGAGAAGTGAGACAGATTCCCTGATGTTATAATACCAGCACATGGAATCTTTATGTATGATTCCTATGTGACAACAAACTCTTGTAGAGAAGTGAGACAGATTCCCTGATGTTATAATACCAGTACATGGAATCTTCATGTATGATTCCTATGTGACAACAAGCTCTTGTAGAGAAGTGAGACAGATTCAATGCTGTTATAATCCCAGCACACAGAATCTTCATGTATGATTCCTATGTGACAACAAATTCTTGTAGACAAGTGAGACAGATTCCCTGCTGTTATAATCCCAGCACACAGAATCAGCATGTATGATTCCTATGTGACAACAAACTCTTGTACAGAAGTGAGACCGATTCCCTGATGTTATAATACCAGCACATGGAATCTTTATGTATGATTCCTATGTGACAACAAGCTCTTGTGGAGAAGTGAGACAGATTCCCTGATGTTATAATACCAGCACATGGAATCTTTATGTATGATTCCTATGTGACAACAAACTCTTGTAGAGAAGTGAGACATATTCCCTGATGTTATAATACCAGCACACGGAATCTTTATGTATGATTCCTATGTGACAACAAGCTCTTGTAGAGAAGTGAGACAGATTCCCTGATGTTATAATCCCAGCACATGGAATCTTTATGTATGATTCCTATGTGACAACAAGCTCTTGTAGAGAAGTGAGACAGATTCCCTGATGCTATAATCCCAGCACATGGAATCTTTATGTATGATTCCTATGTGACAACAAACTCTAGTAGAGAAGTGAGACAGATTCCCTGATGTTATAATACCAGCACATGGAATCTTTATGTATGATTCCTATGTGACAATAAACTCTTGTAGAGAAGTGAGACAGATTTCCTGATGTTATAATACCAGCACATGGAATCTTTATGTATGATTCCTATGTGACAACAAGCTCTTGTAGAGAAGTGAGACAGATTCCCTGATGTTATAATACCAGTACATGGAATCTTTATGTATGATTCCTATGTGACAACAAGCTCTTGTACAGAAGTGAGACAGATTCCCTGCTGTTATAATACCAGCACATGGAATCTTTATGTATGATTTCTATGTGACAACAAATTCTTGTAGAGAAGTGAGACAGATTCCCTGCTGTTATAATACCAGTACACAGAATCTTCATTTATAAATCCTATGTAACAATAAACTCTTGTAGAGAAGTGGTACAGATTCCCTGATGTTATAATACCAGTACACAGAATCTTCATGTATGATTCCTATGTGACAACAAGCTCTTGTAGAGAAGTGAGACAGATTCCCTGATGTTATAATACCAGTACACAGAATCTCTATGTATGATTCCTATGTGACAACAAGCTCTTGTACAGAAGTGAGACAGATTCCCTGCTGTTATAATACCAGCACATGGAATCTTTATGTATGATTCCTATGTGACAACAGATTCTTGTAGAGAAGTGAGACAGTTTCCCTGCTGTTATAATACCAGTACACAGAATCTTCATTTATAAATCCTATG
Source organism: Deroplatys truncata (assembly GCA_030765065.1). Lineage (NCBI taxonomy): Eukaryota > Metazoa > Arthropoda > Insecta > Mantodea > Mantidae > Deroplatys > Deroplatys truncata. The sequence goes on from CM060984.1 coordinate 4,652,603, forward strand.
TGACAATAAACTCTTGCAGAGAAGTGGTACAGATTCCCTGATGTTATAATAACAGTACACAGAATCTTCATGTATGATTCCTATGTGACAACAAGCTCTTGTAGAGAAGTGAGACAGATTCCCTGCTGTTATAATACCAGTACACAGAATCTTCATGTATGATTCCTATGCGACAACAGGCTCTTGTAGAGAAGTGAGACAGATTCCCTGATGTTATAATACCAGCACATGGAATCTTTATGTATGAATCCTACGTGACAACAAGCTCTTATAGGGAAGTGAGACAGATTCCTTGTTGTTATAATACCAGCACACAGAATCTTCATGTATGATTTTTATGTGACAACAAACTCTTGTAGAGAAGTGGTACAGATTTCCTGCTGTTACAAAACTAGCACACGGAATCTTCCTGTGTGACAACAAGCTCTTGTAGAGAAGTGAGACTGATTCCCCAAAGTTGTAATACCAGCACACAGAAACTTCATGTATGATTCCTATGTGACAACAAACTCTTGTAGAGAAGTGAGACCGATTCCTGTTCTTATAATACCAGCACACAGAAACTTCATGCATGATTCCTATGTGACAACAAACTCTTGTAGAGAAGTGAGACAGAGTGCCTCCTGTTATAATATCAGCACACACAATCAGCATGTATGATTCCTATGTGACAACAAGCTCTTATAGGGAAGTGAGACAGATTCGTTGTTGTTATAATGCCAAGACACAGAATCTTCGTGTATGATTCCTATGTGACAACAAGCTCTTGTAGAGAAGTGAGACAGATTCCCTGTTGTTATAATGTCAGCGCACAAAATCTTCATGTATGACTCCTATGTGACAACAAATTCTTGTAGAGCAGTGAGACAGATTCCCTGCTGTTATAACGTCAGCACACACAATCAGCATGTATGATTCCTATGTGACAACAAACTCTGGTACAGAAGTGAGACAGATTCCCTGATGTTATAATACCAGTACATGGAATCTTTATGTATGATTCCTATGTGACAACAAGCTTTTGTAGAGAAGTGAGACAGATTCCCTGATGTTATAATCCCAGCACATGGAATCTTTATGTATGATTCCTATGTGACAACAAGCTCTTGTAGAGAAGTGAGACAGATTCCCTGATGTTATAATACCAGCACATGGAATCTTTATGTATGATTCCTATGTGACAACAAACTCTTGTAGAGAAGTGAGACAGATTCCCTGATGTTATAATACCAGTACATGGAATCTTCATGTATGATTCCTATGTGACAACAAGCTCTTGTAGAGAAGTGAGACAGATTCAATGCTGTTATAATCCCAGCACACAGAATCTTCATGTATGATTCCTATGTGACAACAAATTCTTGTAGACAAGTGAGACAGATTCCCTGCTGTTATAATCCCAGCACACAGAATCAGCATGTATGATTCCTATGTGACAACAAACTCTTGTACAGAAGTGAGACCGATTCCCTGATGTTATAATACCAGCACATGGAATCTTTATGTATGATTCCTATGTGACAACAAGCTCTTGTGGAGAAGTGAGACAGATTCCCTGATGTTATAATACCAGCACATGGAATCTTTATGTATGATTCCTATGTGACAACAAACTCTTGTAGAGAAGTGAGACATATTCCCTGATGTTATAATACCAGCACACGGAATCTTTATGTATGATTCCTATGTGACAACAAGCTCTTGTAGAGAAGTGAGACAGATTCCCTGATGTTATAATCCCAGCACATGGAATCTTTATGTATGATTCCTATGTGACAACAAGCTCTTGTAGAGAAGTGAGACAGATTCCCTGATGCTATAATCCCAGCACATGGAATCTTTATGTATGATTCCTATGTGACAACAAACTCTAGTAGAGAAGTGAGACAGATTCCCTGATGTTATAATACCAGCACATGGAATCTTTATGTATGATTCCTATGTGACAATAAACTCTTGTAGAGAAGTGAGACAGATTTCCTGATGTTATAATACCAGCACATGGAATCTTTATGTATGATTCCTATGTGACAACAAGCTCTTGTAGAGAAGTGAGACAGATTCCCTGATGTTATAATACCAGTACATGGAATCTTTATGTATGATTCCTATGTGACAACAAGCTCTTGTACAGAAGTGAGACAGATTCCCTGCTGTTATAATACCAGCACATGGAATCTTTATGTATGATTTCTATGTGACAACAAATTCTTGTAGAGAAGTGAGACAGATTCCCTGCTGTTATAATACCAGTACACAGAATCTTCATTTATAAATCCTATGTAACAATAAACTCTTGTAGAGAAGTGGTACAGATTCCCTGATGTTATAATACCAGTACACAGAATCTTCATGTATGATTCCTATGTGACAACAAGCTCTTGTAGAGAAGTGAGACAGATTCCCTGATGTTATAATACCAGTACACAGAATCTCTATGTATGATTCCTATGTGACAACAAATTCTTCTAGAGAAGTGAGACAGATTCCCTGCTGTTATAATACCAGTACACAGAATCTTCATTTATAAATCCTATGTGACAACAAATCCTTGTAGAGAAGTGAGACAGATTCCCTGCTGTTACAATACCTGCACACGGAATCTTAATGTTTGATTCCTATGTGATAACAAGCTCTTGTAGAGAAGTGAGACAGAGTGCCTCCTGTTATAATATCAGCACACGGAATATTCATGTATTTAGGTGTATTTTGTATTTATGATTCCTATGTGAAAGCAAGCTCTTGTAGAGACGTTAAGACAGATTCCCGGCTGTTATAATCCCAGCACACAGAATCTTCATGTATGATTCCTATGTGACAACAAGCTCTTGTAGAGAAGTGAGACAGATTCCCTGCTGTTATAATCCCAGCACACAGAATCTTCATGTATGATTCCTATTTGACAACAAGCTCTTGTAGAGAAGTGACACAGATTCTTTGCTGTTATAACTTCAGCACACACAATCAGCATGTATGATTCCTATGTGACAACAAACTCTGGTACAGAAGTGAGACAGATTCCCTGATGTTATAATACCAGTACATGGAATCTTTATGTATGATTCCTATGTGACAACAAGCTCTTGTAGAGAAGTGAGACAGATTCCCTGATGTTATAATCCCAGCACATGGAATCTTTATGTATGATTCCTATGTGACAACAAGCTCTTGTAGAGAAGTGAGACAGATTCCCTTATGTTATAATACCAGCACATGGAATCTTTATGTATGATTCCTATGTGACAACAAACTCTTGTAGAGAAGTGAGACAGGTTCCCTGATGTTATAATACCAGCACACGGAAACTTTATGTATGATTCCTATGTGACAACAAGCTCTTGTAGAGAAGTGAGACAGATTTCCTGATGTTATAATCCCAGCACATGGAATCTTTATGTATGATTCCTATGTGACAACAAACTCTTGTAGAGAAGTGAGACAGATTCCCTGATGTTATAACACCAGCACATGGAATCTTTATGTATGATTCCTATGTGACAACAAACTCTTGTAGAGAAGTGAGACAGATTCCCTGATGTTATAATACCAGCACATGGAATCTTTATGTATGATTCCTATGTGACAACAAGCTCTTGTAGAGAAGTGAGACAGATTCCCTGATGTTATAATACCAGCACATGGAATCTTTATGTATGATTCCTATGTGACAACAAGCTCTTGTAGAGAAGTGATACAGATTCCCGGATGTTATAATCCCAGCACATGGAATCTTTATGTATGATTCCTATGTGACAACAAACTCTTGTAGAGAAGTGAGACAGATTCCCTGATGTTATAATACCAGCACATGGAATCCTTATGTATGATTCCTATGTGACAACAAGCTCTTGTACAGAAGTGAGACAGATTCCCTGATGTTATAATACCAGTACATGGAATCTTCATGTATGATTCCTATGTGACAACAAGCTCTTGTAGAGAAGTGAGACAGATTCCCTGCTGTTATAATACCAGTACACAGAATCTTCATGTATGATTCCTATGTGACAACAAGCTCTTGTAGAGAAGTGAGACAGATTCCTTGCTGTTATAACGTCAGCACACACAATCAACATGTATGATTCCTATGTGACAACAAAATCATGTACAGAAGTCAGACAGGTACCCTGATGTTTTAATGCCAGCACACAGAATTTCTTGTATGAATCCTATGTGACAACAAGCTCTTGTAGAGGAGTGAGACAGATCCCCTGATGTTATAATGTCAGCACACGGAATCTACATGTATGATTCCTATGTGAGAATAAACTCTTGTAGAGAAATGAGACAAAGTGCCTGCTGTTATAATACCAGCACACGGAATCTACACGTATGATTCCTATGTGACAATAAACTCTTGTAGAGAAATGAGACAGAGTGCCTGCTGTTATAATACCAGCACACAGAATCTTCATGTATGATTCCTATGTGACAATAAACCCTTGTAGAGAAATGAGACAGATTGCCTGCTGTTATAATACCAGCACACGGAATCTACATGTATTTAGGTGTACTTAGTATTTATTATTTCTATGTGTCAGCAAGCTCTTATAGAGAAGTGACAGATTCCCTGGTGTTAATCAGCACATGGAATATTCATGTATGATTCTTATGTGACAACAACTCTTGTAGAGAAGTGAGACAGATTCGCTGTTGATATAATGCCAGCACACGGAATCTTCATGTATGATTGCTATGTGACGACAAGCTCTTGTACAGAAGTGAGACAGATTCCCTGATGTTATAATACCAGTACACAGAATCTTCATGTATGATTCCTATGTGACGACAAGCTCTTGTACAGAAGTGAGACAGATTCCCAGATGTTATAATACCAGTACACAGAATCTTCATGTATGATTCCTATGTGACAACAAACTCTTGTAGAGAAGTGAGACGGATTCCCTGATGTTATAATACCAGTACACAGAATCTTCATGTATGATTCCTCTGTGACAACAAGCTCTTGTAGAGAAGTGAGACAGATTCCCTGCTGTTATAATCCCAGCAGATAGAATCTTCATGTATGATTCCTATGTGACAACAAGCTCTTGTAGAGAAGTGACACAGATTCCTTGCTGTTATAACTTCAGCACACACAATCAGCATGTAATTCCTATGTGACAACAAACTCTGGTACAGAAGTGAGACAGATTCCCTGATGTTATAATACCAGCACATGGAATCTTTATGTATGATTCCTATGTGACAACAAGCTCTTGTAGAGAAGTGAGACAGATTCCCTGATGTTATAATGCCAGCACATGGAATCTTTATGTATGTATCCTATGTGACAACAAGCTCTTGTAGAGAAGTGAGACAGATTCCCTGATGTTATAATCCCAGCACATGGAATCTTTATGTATGATTCCTATGTGACAACAAGCTCTTGTAGAGAAGTGAGACAGATTCCCTGATGTTATAATACCAGCACATGGAATCTTTATGTATGATTCCTATGTGACAACAACCTCTTGTAGAGAAGTGAGGAAGATTCCCTGATGTTATAATACCAGCACATGGAATCTTTATGTATGATTCCTATGTGACAACAAGCTCTTGTAGAGAAGTGAGACAGATTCCCTGATGTTATAATCCCAGCACATGGAATCTTTATGTATGATTCCTATGTGACAACAAACTCTTGTAGAGAAGTGAGACAGATTCCCTGATGTTATAATACCAGCACATGGAATCTTTATGTATGATTCCTATGTGACAACAAACTCTTGTAGAGAAGTGAGACAGATTCCCTGATGTTATAATACCAGCACATGGAATCTCTATGTATGATTCCTATGTGACAACAATCTCTTGTAGAGAAGTGAGACAGATTCCCTGATGTTATAATACCAGCACATGGAATCTTTATGTATGATTCCTATGTGACAACAAGCTCTTGTAGAGAAGTGAGACAGATTCCCTGATTTTATAATCCCAGCACATGGAATCTTTATGTATGATTCCTATGTGACAATAACTCTTGTAGAGAAGTGAGACAGATTCCCTGATGTTATAATACCAGCACATGGAATCTTTATGTATGATTCCTATGTGACAACAAGCTCTTGTACAGAAGTGAGACAGATTCCCTGATGTTATAATACCAGTACATGGAATCTTCATGTATGATTCCTATGTGACAACAAGCTCCTGTAGAGAAGTGAGACAGATTCCCTGCTGTTATAATACCAGTACACAGAATCTTCATGTATGATTCCTATGCGACAACAGGCTCTTGTAGAGAAGTGAGACATATTCCCTGATGTTATAATACCAGCACACGGAAACTTTATGTATGATTCCTATGTGACAACAAGCTCTTGTAGAGAAGTGAGACAGATTCCCTGATGTTATAATACCAGCACATGGAATCTTTATGTATGATTCCTATGTGACAACAAGCTCTTGTAGAGAAGTGAGACAGATTCCCTGATGTTATAATCCCAGCACATGGAATCTTTATGTATGATTCCTAAGTGACAACAAACTCTTGTAGAGAAGTGAGACAGATTCCCTGATGTTATAATACCAGCACATGGAATCCTTATGTATGATTCCTATGTGACAACAAGCTCTTGTACAGAAGTGAGACAGATTCCCTGATGTTATAATACCAGTACATGGAATCTTCATGTATGATTCCTATGTGACAACAAGCTCTTGTAGAGAAGTGGTACAGATTCCCTGATGTTATAATACCAGTACACAGAATCTTCATGTATGATTCCTATGTGACAACAAGCTCTTGTAGAGAGGTGAGACAGATTCCCTGATGTTATAATACCAGTACAGAGAATGTTTATGTATGATTCCTATGTGACAACAAATTCTTCTAGAGAAGTGAAACAGATTCCCTGATGTTATAATACCAGCACATGGAATCTTTATGTATGATTCCTATGTGACAACAAGCTCTTGTAGAGAAGTGAGACAGATTCCCTGATGTTATAATCCCAGCACATGGAATCTTTATGTATGATTCCTATGTGACAACAAACTCTTGTAGAGAAGTGAGACAGATTCCCTGATGTTATAATACCAGCACATGGAATCCTTATGTATGATTCCTATGTGACAACAAGCTCTTCTACAGAAGTGAGACAGATTCCCTGATGTTATAATACCAGTACATGGAATCTTCATGTATGATTCCTATGTGACAACAAGCTCTTGTAGAGAAATGAGACAGATTCCCTGCTGTTATAATACCAGTACACAGAATCTTCATGTATGATTCCTATGTGACAACAAGGCCTTGTAGAGAAGTGAGACAGATTCCTTGGTGTTATAACGTCAGCACACACAATCAACATGTATGAATCCTATGTGACAACAAAATCTTGTACAGAAGTCAGACAGGTACCCTGATGTTTTAATGCCAGCACACAGAATTTCTTGTATGAATCCTATGTGACAACAAGCTCTTGTAGAGGAGTGAGACAGATCCCCTGATGTTATAATGTCAGCACACGGAATCTACATGTATGATTCCTATGTGAGAATAAACTCTTGTAGAGAAATGAGACAGAGTGCCTGCTGTTATAATACCAGCACACGGAATCTACACGTATGATTCCTATGTGACAATAAACTCTTGTAGAGAAATGAGACAGAGTGCCTGCTGTTATAATACCAGCACACAGAATCTTCATGTATGATTCCTATGTGACAATAAACTCTTGTAGAGAAATAAGACAGATTGCCTGCTGTTATAATACCAGCACACGGAATCTACGTGTATTTAGGTGTACTTAGTATTTATTATTTCTATGTGTCAGCAAGCTCTTATAGAGAAGTGACAGATTCCCTGGTGTTAATCAGCACATGGAATATTCATGTATGATTCTTATGTGACAACAAACTCTTGTAGCGAAGTGAGACAGATTCCCTGGTGTTATAATACCAGCACATGGAATCCTTATGTATGATTCCTATGTGACAATAAACTCATGTAGAGAAATGAGATAGATTCCCTGATGTTATAATGCCAGCACATGGAATCTTCATGTATAATTCCTATGTGACAACAAGCTCTTGTAGAGAAGTGAGACAGATTCCCTGCTGTTATAACTTCAGCACACACAATCAGCATGTATGATTCCTATGTGACCACAAACTCTGGTACAGAAGTGAGACAGATTCCCTGATGTTATAATAACAGTACATGGAATCTTTATGTATGATTCCTATGTGACAACAATCTCTTGTACAGAAGTGAGACAGATTCCCTGATGTTATAATGCCAGCACACAAAATTTCTTGTATGAATCCTACGTGACAACAAGCTCTTATAGGGAAGTGAGACAGATTCCTTGTTGTTATAATGCCAACACACAGAATCTTCATGTATGCTTCCTATGTGACAACAAGCTCTTGTAGAGGAAGTGAGACAGATTCCCTGCTGTTATAATCCCAGCACACAGAATCTTCATGTATGATTCCTATGTGACAACAAACCCTGGTACAGAAGTGAGACAGATTCCCTGATGTTATAATACCAGCACATGGAATCTTTATGTATGTTTCCTATGTGACAACAAGCTCTTGTAGAGAAGTGAGACAGATTCCCTGCTGTTATAATACCAGTACACAGAATCTTCATGTATGATTCCTATGTGACAACAAGCTCTTGTAGAGAAGTGAGACAGATTCCTTGCTGTTATAACGTCAGCACACACAATCAACATGTATGATTCCTATGTGACAACAAAATCTTGTACAGAAGTCAGACAGGTACCCTGATGTTTTAATGCCAGCACACAGAATTTCTTGTATGAATCCTATGTGACAACAAGCTCTTGTAGAGGAGTGAGACAGATCCCCTGATGTTATAATGTCAGCACACGGAATCTACATGTATGATTCCTATGTGAGCATAAACTCTTGTAGAGAAATGAGACAGAGTGCCTGCTGTTATAATACCAGCACACGGAATCTACACGTATGATTCCTATGTGACAATAAACTCTTGTAGAGAAATGACACAGATTGCCTGCTGTTATAATACCAGCACACGGAATCTACATGAATTTAGGTGTACTTAGTATTTATTATTTCTATGTGTCAGCAAGCTCTTATAGAGAAGTGACAGATTCCCTGGTGTTAATCAGCACATGGAATATTCATGTATGATTCTTATGTGACAACAAACTCTTGTAGAGAAGTGAGACAGATTCCCTGATGTTATAATGCCAGCACATGGAATCTTCATGCATAATTCCTATGTGACAACAAGCTCTTGTAGAGAAGTGAGACAGATTCCCTGCTGTTATAACTTCAGCACACACAATCAGCATGTATGATTCCTATGTGACCACAAACTCTGGTACAGAAGTGAGACAGATTCCCTGATGTTATAATACCAGTACATGGAATCTTTATGTATGATTCCTATGTGACAACAATCTCTTGTACAGAAGTGAGACAGATTCCCTGATGTTATAATGCCAGCACACAAAATTTCTTGTATGAATCCTACGTGACAACAAGCTCTTATAGGGAATTGAGACAGATTCCTTGTTGTTATAATGCCAACACACAGAATCTTCATGTATGATTCCTATGTGACAACAAACTCTTGTAGAGAAGTGAGACAGATTCCCTGATGTTATAATACCAGCACATGGAATCTTTATGTATGATTCCTATGTGACAACAAGCTCTTGTAGAGAAGTGAGACAGATTCCCTGATGTTATAATCCCAGCACATGGAATCTTTATGTATGATTCCTATGTGACAACAAACTCTTGTAGAGAAGTGAGACAGATTCCCTGATGTTATAATACCAGCACATGGAATCTTTATGTATGATTCCTATGTGACAACAAGCTCTTGTACAGAAGTGAGACAGATTCCCTGATGTTATAATACCAGTACATGGAATCTTCATGTATGATTCCTATGTGACAACAAGCTCTTGTAGAGAAGTGAGACAGATTCCCTGCTGTTATAATACCAGTACACAGAATCTTCATGTATGATTCCTATGCGACAACAGGCTCTTGTAGAGAAGTGAGACAGATTCCCTGCTGTTATAATACCAGTACACAGAATCTTCATGTATGATTCCTATGTGACAACAAACCCTTGTAGAGAAGTGAGACAGATTCCCTGATGTTATAATACCAGTACATGGAATCTTCATGTATGATTCCTATGTGACAACAAGCTCATGTAGAGAAGTGAGACAGATTCCCTGCTGTTATAATCCCAGCACACAGAATCTTCACGTATGATTCCTATGTGACAACAAGCTCTTGTAGAGAAGTGACACAGATTCCTTGCTGTTATAACTTCAGCACACACAATCAGCATGTATGATTCCTATGTGACAACAAACTCTGGTACAGAAGTGAGACAGATTCCCTGATGTTATAATACCAGCACACAGAATCTTCATGTATGATTCCTATGTGACAACAAACTCTTGTAGAGAAGTGGTACAGATTTCCTGCTGTTACAAAACTAGCACACGGAATCTTCCTGTGTGACAACAAGCTCTTGTAGAGAAGTGAGACAGATTCCCCAAAGTTGTAATACCAGCACACAGAAACTTCATGTATGATTCCTATGTGACAACAAACTCTTGTGGAGAAGTGAGACAGATTCCTGTTCTTATAATACCAGCACACAGAAACTTCATGCATGATTCCTATGTGACAACAAACTCTTGTAGAGAAGTGAGACAGAGTGCCTCCTGTTATAATATCAGCACACACAATCAGCATGTATGATTCCTATGTGACAACAAACTCTGGTACAGAAGTGAGACAGATTCCCTGATGTTATAATACCAGTACATGGAATCTTTATGTATGATTCCTATGTGACAACAAGCTCTTGTAGAGAAGTGAGACAGATTCCCTGATGTTATAATCCCAGCACATGGAATCTTTATGTATGATTCCTATGTGACAACAAGCTCTTGTAGAGAAGTGAGACAGATTCCCTGATGTTATAATACCAGTACATGGAATCTTCATGTATGATTCCTATGTGACAACAAGCTCTTGTAGAGAAGTGAGACAGATTCAATGCTGTTATAATCCCAGCACACAGAATCTTCATGTATGATTCCTATGTGACAACAAATTCTTGTAGAGAAGTGAGACAGATTCCCTGCTGTTATAATCCCAGCACACAGAATCAGCATGTATGATTCCTATGTGACAACAAACTCTTGTACAGAAGTGAGACAGATTCCCTGATGTTATAATACCAGCACATGGAATCTTTATGTATGATTCCTATGTGACAACAAGCTCTTGTAGAGAAGTTAGACAGATTCCCTGATGTTATAATACCAGCACATGGAATCTTTATGTATGATTCCTATGTGACAACAAACTCTTGTAGAGAAGTGAGACATATTCCCTGATGTTATAATACCAGCACACGGAATCTTTATGTATGATTCCTATGTGACAACAAACTCTTGTAGAGAAGTGAGACAGATTCCCTGATGTTATAATACCAGCACATTGAATCTTTATGTATGATTCCTATGTGACAACAAACTCTTGTAGGGAAGTGAGACAGATTCCCTGATGTTATAATACCAGCACATGGAATCTTTATGTATGATTCCTATGTGACAACAAACTCTTGTAGAGAAGTGAGACAGATTTCCTGATGTTATAATACCAGCACATGGAATCTTTATGTATGATTCCTATGTGACAACAAGCTCTTGTAGAGAAGTGAGACAGATTCCCTGATGTTATAATACCAGTACATGGAATCTTTATGTATGATTCCTATGTGACAACAAGCTCTTGTACAGAAGTGAGACAGATTCCCTGCTGTTATAATACCAGCACATGGAATCTTTATGTATGATTCCTATGTGACAATAAATTCTTGTAGAGAAGTGAGACAGTTTCCCTGCTGTTATAATACCAGTACACAGAATCTTCATTTATAAATCCTATGTGACAATAAACTCTTGCAGAGAAGTGGTACAGATTCCCTGATGTTATAATAACAGTACACAGAATCTTCATGTATGATTCCTATGTGACAACAAGCTCTTGTAGAGAAGTGAGACAGATTCCCTGATGTTATAATACCAGTACACAGAATCTTTATGTATGCTTCCTATGTGACAACAAATTCTTCTAGAGAAGTGAGACAGATTCCCTGCTGTTATAATACCAGTACACGGAATCTTCATGTTTGATTCCTATGTGACAACAAGCTCTTGTAGAGAAGTGAGACAGAGTGCCTGCTGTTATAATATCAGCACACGGAATATTCATGTATTTAGGTGTATTTTATATTTATGATTACTATGTGAAAGCAAGCTCTTGTAGAGACGTTAGACAGATTCCCGGCTGTTATAATCCCAGCACACAGAATCTTCATGTATGATTCCTATGTGACAACAAGCTCTTGTAGAGAAGTGAGACAGATTCCCTGCTGTTATAATCCCAGCACACAGAATCTTCATGTATGATTCCTATTTGACAACAAGCTCTTGTAGAGAAGTGACACAGATTACTTGCTGTTATAACTTCAGCACACACAATCAGCATGTATGATTCCTATGTGACAACAAACTCTGGTACATAAGTGAGACAGATTCCCTGATGTTATAATACCAGTACATGGAATCTTTATGTATGATTCCTATGTGACAACAAGCTCTTGTAGAGAAGTGAGACAGATTCCCTGATGTTATAATACCAGTACATGGAATCTTTATGTATGATTCCTATGTGACAACAAGCTCTTGTACAGAAGTGAGACAGATTCCCTGCTGTTATAATACCAGCACATGGAATCTTTATGTATGATTCCTATGTGACAACAAATTCTTGTAGAGAAGTTGCACAGATTCCCTGCTGTTATAATACCAGTACACAGAATCTTCATTTATAAATCCTATGTAACAATAAACTCTTGTAGAGAAGTGGTACAGATTCCCTGATGTTATAATACCAGTACACAGAATCTTCATGTATGATTCCTATGTGACAACAAGCTCTTGTAGAGAAGTGAGACAGATTCCCTGATGTTATAATACCAGTACACAGAATCTCTATGTATGATTCCTATGTGACAACAAATTCTTCTAGAGAAGTGAGACAGATTCCCTGCTGTTATAATACCAGTACACAGAATCTTCATTTATAAATCCTATGTGACAACAAGCTCTTGTAGAGAAGTGAGACAGATTCCCTGATGTTATAATCCCAGCACATGGAATCTTTATGTATGATTCCTATGTGACAACAAACTCTTGTAGAGAAGTGAGACAGATTCCCTGATGTTATAATACCAGCACATGGAATCTTTATGTATGATTCCTATGTGACAACAAGCTCTTGTACAGAAGTGAGACAGATTCCCTGATGTTATAATACCAGTACATGGAATCTTCATGTATGATTCCTATGTGACAACAAGCTCTTGTAGAGAAGTGAGACAGATTCCCTGCTGTTATAATACCAGTACACAGAATCTTCATGTATGATTCCTATGCGACAACAGGCTCTTGTAGAGAAGTGAGACAGATTCCCTGCTGTTATAATACCAGTACACAGAATCTTCATGTATGATTCCTATGTGACAACAAACCCTTGTAGAGAAGTGAGACAGATTCCCTGATGTTATAATACCAGTACATGGAATCTTCATGTATGATTCCTATGTGACAACAAGCTCATGTAGAGAAGTGAGACAGATTCCCTGCTGTTATAATCCCAGCACACAGAATCTTCACGTATGATTCCTATGTGACAACAAGCTCTTGTAGAGAAGTGACACAGATTCCTTGCTGTTATAACTTCAGCACACACAATCAGCATGTATGATTCCTATGTGACAACAAACTCTGGTACAGAAGTGAGACAGATTCCCTGATGTTATAATACCAGCACACAGAATCTTCATGTATGATTCCTATGTGACAACAAACTCTTGTAGAGAAGTGGTACAGATTTCCTGCTGTTACAAAACTAGCACACGGAATCTTCCTGTGTGACAACAAGCTCTTGTAGAGAAGTGAGACAGATTCCCCAAAGTTGTAATACCAGCACACAGAAACTTCATGTATGATTCCTATGTGACAACAAACTCTTGTGGAGAAGTGAGACAGATTCCTGTTCTTATAATACCAGCACACAGAAACTTCATGCATGATTCCTATGTGACAACAAACTCTTGTAGAGAAGTGAGACAGAGTGCCTCCTGTTATAATATCAGCACACACAATCAGCATGTATGATTCCTATGTGACAACAAACTCTGGTACAGAAGTGAGACAGATTCCCTGATGTTATAATACCAGTACATGGAATCTTTATGTATGATTCCTATGTGACAACAAGCTCTTGTAGAGAAGTGAGACAGATTCCCTGATGTTATAATCCCAGCACATGGAATCTTTATGTATGATTCCTATGTGACAACAAGCTCTTGTAGAGAAGTGAGACAGATTCCCTGATGTTATAATACCAGTACATGGAATCTTCATGTATGATTCCTATGTGACAACAAGCTCTTGTAGAGAAGTGAGACAGATTCAATGCTGTTATAATCCCAGCACACAGAATCTTCATGTATGATTCCTATGTGACAACAAATTCTTGTAGAGAAGTGAGACAGATTCCCTGCTGTTATAATCCCAGCACACAGAATCAGCATGTATGATTCCTATGTGACAACAAACTCTTGTACAGAAGTGAGACAGATTCCCTGATGTTATAATACCAGCACATGGAATCTTTATGTATGATTCCTATGTGACAACAAGCTCTTGTAGAGAAGTTAGACAGATTCCCTGATGTTATAATACCAGCACATGGAATCTTTATGTATGATTCCTATGTGACAACAAACTCTTGTAGAGAAGTGAGACATATTCCCTGATGTTATAATACCAGCACACGGAATCTTTATGTATGATTCCTATGTGACAACAAACTCTTGTAGAGAAGTGAGACAGATTCCCTGATGTTATAATACCAGCACATGGAATCTTTATGTATGATTCCTATGTGACAACAAACTCTTGTAGGGAAGTGAGACAGATTCCCTGATGTTATAATACCAGCACATGGAATCTTTATGTATGATTCCTATGTGACAACAAACTCTTGTAGAGAAGTGAGACAGATTTCCTGATGTTATAATACCAGCACATGGAATCTTTATGTATGATTCCTATGTGACAACAAGCTCTTGTAGAGAAGTGAGACAGATTCCCTGATGTTATAATACCAGTACATGGAATCTTTATGTATGATTCCTATGTGACAACAAGCTCTTGTACAGAAGTGAGACAGATTCCCTGCTGTTATAATACCAGCACATGGAATCTTTATGTATGATTCCTATGTGACAACAAATTCTTGTAGAGAAGTGAGACAGTTTCCCTGCTGTTATAATACCAGTACACAGAATCTTCATTTATAAATCCTATGTGACAATAAACTCTTGCAGAGAAGTGGTACAGATTCCCTGATGTTATAATAACAGTACACAGAATCTTCATGTATGATTCCTATGTGACAACAAGCTCTTGTAGAGAAGTGAGACAGATTCCCTGATGTTATAATACCAGTACACAGAATCTTTATGTATGCTTCCTATGTGACAACAAATTCTTCTAGAGAAGTGAGACAGATTCCCTGCTGTTATAATACCAGTATACGGAATCTTCATGTTTGATTCCTATGTGACAACAAGCTCTTGTAGAGAAGTGAGACAGAGTGCCTGCTGTTATAATATCAGCACACGGAATATTCATGTATTTAGGTGTATTTTATATTTATGATTCCTATGTGAAAGCAAGCTCTTGTAGAGACGTTAGACAGATTCCCGGCTGTTATAATCCCAGCACACAGAATCTTCATGTATGATTCCTATGTGACAACAAGCTCTTGTAGAGAAGTGAGACAGATTCCCTGCTGTTATAATCCCAGCACACAGAATCTTCATGTATGATTCCTATTTGACAACAAGCTCTTGTAGAGAAGTGACACAGATTACTTGCTGTTATAACTTCAGCACACACAATCAGCATGTATGATTCCTATGTGACAACAAACTCTGGTACATAAGTGAGACAGATTCCCTGATGTTATAATACCAGTACATGGAATCTTTATGTATGATTCCTATGTGACAACAAGCTCTTGTAGAGAAGTGAGACAGATTCCCTGATGTTATAATACCAGTACATGGAATCTTTATGTATGATTCCTATGTGACAACAAGCTCTTGTACAGAAGTGAGACAGATTCCCTGCTGTTATAATACCAGCACATGGAATCTTTATGTATGATTCCTATGTGACAACAAATTCTTGTAGAGAAGTGAGACAGATTCCCTGCTGTTATAATACCAGTACACAGAATCTTCATTTATAAACCCTATGTAACAATAAACTCTTGTAGAGAAGTGGTACAGATTCCCTGATGTTATAATACCAGTACACAGAATCTTCATGTATGATTCCTATGTGACAACAAGCTCTTGTAGAGAAGTGAGACAGATTCCCTGATGTTATAATACCAGTACACAGAATCTCTATGTATGATTCCTATGTGACAACAAATTCTTCTAGAGAAGTGAGACAGATTCCCTGCTCTTATAATACCAGTACACAGAATCTTCATTTATAAATCCTATGTGACAACAAACCCTTGTAGAGAAGTGAGACAGATTCCCTGCTGTTACAATACCTGCACACGGAATCTTAATGTTTGATTCCTATGTGATAACAAGCTCTTGTAGAGAAGTGAGACAGAGTGCCTCCTGTTATAATATCAGCACACGGAATATTCATGTATTTAGGTGTATTTTGTATTTATGATTCCTATGTGAAAGCAAGCTCTTGTAGAGACGTTAAGACAGATTCCCGGCTGTTATAATCCCAGCACACAGAATCTTCATGTATGATTCCTATGTGACAACAAGCTCTTGTAGAGAAGTGAGACAGATTCCCTGCTGTTATAATCCCAGCACACAGAATCTTCATGTATGATTCCTATTTGACAACAAGCTCTGGTAGAGAAGTGACACAGATTCTTTGCTGTTATAACTTCAGCACACACAATCAGCATGTATGATTCCTATGTGACAACAAACTCTGGTACAGAAGTGAGACAGATTCCCAGATGTTATAATACCAGTACATGGAATCTTTATGTATGATTCCTATGTGACAACAAGCTCTTGTAGAGAAGTGAGACAGATTCCCTGATGTTATAATCCCAGCACATGGAATCTTTATGTATGATTCCTATGTGACAAAAAGCTCTTGTAGAGAAGTGAGACAGATTCCCTTATGTTATAATACCAGCACATGGAATCTTTATGTATGATTCCTATGTGACAACAAACTCTTGTAGAGAAGTGAGACAGGTTCCCTGATGTTATAATACCAGCACACGGAAACTTTATGTATGATTCCTATGTGACAACAAGCTCTTGTAGAGAAGTGAGACAGATTTCCTGATGTTATAATCCCAACACATGGAATCTTTATGTATGATTCCTATGTGACAACAAACTCTTGTAGAGAAGTGAGACAGATTCCCTGATGTTATAACACCAGCACATGGAATCTTTATGTATGATTCCTATGTGACAACAAACTCTTGTAGAGAAGTGAGACAGATTCCCTGATGTTATAATACCAGCACATTGAATCTTTATGTATGATTCCTATGTGACAACAAGCTCTTGTAGAGAAGTGAGACAGATTCCCTGATGTTATAATACCAGCACATGGAATCTTTATGTATGATTCCTATGTGACAACAAGCTCTTGTAGAGAAGTGATACAGATTCCCGGATGTTATAATCCCAGCACATGGAATCTTTATGTATGATTCCTATGTGACAACAAACTCTTGTAGAGAAGTGAGACAGATTCCCTGATGTTATAATACCAGCACATGGAATCCTTATGTATGATTCCTATGTGACAACAAGCTCTTGTACAGAAGTGAGACAGATTCCCAGATGTTATAATACCAGTACATGGAATCTTCATGTATGATTCCTATGTGACAACAAGCTCTTGTAGAGAAGTGAGACAGATTCCCTGCTGTTATAATACCAGTACACAGAATCTTCATGTATGATTCCTATGTGACAACAAGCTCTTGTAGAGAGGTGAGACAGATTCCTTGCTGTTATAACGTCAGCACACACAATCAACATGTATGATTCCTATGTGACAACAAAATCTTGTACAGAAGTCAGACAGGTACCCTGATGTTTTAATGCCAGCACACAGAATTTCTTGTATGAATCCTATGTGACAACAAGCTCTTGTAGAGGAGTGAGACAGATCCCCTGATGTTATAATGTCAGCACACGGAATCTACATGTATGATTCCTATGTGAGAATAAACTCTTGTAGAGAAATGAGACAGAGTGCCTGCTGTTATAATACCAGCACACGGAATCTACACGTATGATTCCTATGTGACAATAAACTCTTGTAGAGAAATGAGACAGAGTGCCTGCTGTTATAATACCAGCACACAGAATCTTCATGTATGATTCCTATGTGACAATAAACTCTTGTAGAGAAATGAGACAGATTGCCTGCTGTTATAATACCAGCACACGGAATCTACATGTATTTAGGTGTACTTAGTATTTATTATTTCTATGTGTCAGCAAGCTCTTATAGAGAAGTGACAGATTCCCTGGTGTTAATCAGCACATGGAATATTCATGTATGATTCTTATGTGACAACAACTCTTGTAGAGAAGTGAGAAACATTCGCTGTTGATATAATGCCAGCACACGGAATCTTCATGTATGATTGCTATGTGACGACAAGCTCTTGTACAGAAGTGAGACAGATTCCCTGATGTTATAATACCAGTACACAGAATCTTCATGTATGATTCCTATGTGACGACAAGCTCTTGTACAGAAGTGAGACAGATTCCCTGATGTTATAATACCAGTACACAGAATCTTCATGTATGATTCCTATGTGACAACAAACTCTTGTAGAGAAGTGAGACGGATTCCCTGATGTTATAATACCAGTACACAGAATCTTCATGTATGATTCCTCTGTGACAACAAGCTCTTGTAGAGAAGTGAGACAGATTCCCTGCTGTTATAATCCCAGCAGATAGAATCTTCATGTATGATTCCTATGTGACAACAAGCTCTTGTAGAGAAGTGACACAGATTCCTTGCTGTTATAACTTCAGCACACACAATCAGCATGTAATTCCTATGTGACAACAAACTCTGGTACAGAAGTGAGACAGATTCCCTGATGTTATAATACCAGCACATGGAATCTTTATGTATGATTCCTATGTGACAACAAGCTCTTGTAGAGAAGTGAGATAGATTCCCTGATGTTATAATCCCAGCACATGGAATCTTTATGTATGATTCCTATGTGACAACAAGCTCTTGTAGAGAAGTGAGACAGATTCCCTGATGTTATAATACCAGCACATGGAATCTTTATGTATGATTCCTATGTGACAACAACCTCTTGTAGAGAAGTGAGGAAGATTCCCTGATGTTATAATACCAGCACATGGAATCTTTATGTATGATTCCTATGTGACAACAAGCTCTTGTAGAGAAGTGAGACAGATTCCCTGATGTTATAATCCCAGCACATGGAATCTTTATGTATGATTCCTATGTGACAACAAACTCTTGTAGAGAAGTGAGACAGATTCCCTGATGTTATAATACCAGCACATGGAATCTTTATGTATGATTCCTATGTGACAACAAACTCTTGTAGAGAAGTGAGACAGATTCCCTGATGTTATAATACCAGCACATGGAATCTCTATGTATGATTCCTATGTGACAACAATCTCTTGTAGAGAAGTGAGACAGATTCCCTGATGTTATAATACCAGCACATGGAACCTTTATGTATGATTCCTATGTGACAACAAGCTCTTGTAGAGAAGTGAGACAGATTCCCTGATTTTATAATCCCAGCACATGGAATCTTTATGTATGATTCCTATGTGACAATAACTCTTGTAGAGAAGTGAGACAGATTCCCTGATGTTATAATACCAGCACATGGAATCTTTATGTATGATTCCTATGTGACAACAAGCTCTTGTACAGAAGTGAGACAGATTCCCTGATGTTATAATACCAGTACATGGAATCTTCATGTATGATTCCTATGTGACAACAAGCTCCTGTAGAGAAGTGAGACAGATTCCCTGCTGTTATAATACCAGTACACAGAATCTTCATGTATGATTCCTATGCGACAACAGGCTCTTGTAGAGAAGTGAGACATATTCCCTGATGTTATAATACCAGCACACGGAAACTTTATGTATGATTCCTATGTGACAACAAGCTCTTGTAGAGAAGTGAGACAGATTCCCTGATGTTATAATACCAGCACATGGAATCTTTATGTATGATTCCTATGTGACAACAAGCTCTTGTAGAGAAGTGAGACAGATTCCCTGATGTTATAATCCCAGCACATGGAATCTTTATGTATGATTCCTATGTGACAACAAACTCTTGTAGAGAAGTGAGACAGATTCCCTGATGTTATAATACCAGCACATGGAATCCTTATGTATGATTCCTATGTGACAACAAGCTCTTGTACAGAAGTGAGACAGATTCCCTGATGTTATAATACCAGTACACAGAATGTTTATGTATGATTCCTATGTGACAACAAATTCTTCTAGAGAAGTGAAACAGATTCCCTGATGTTATAATACCAGCACATGGAATCTTTATGTATGATTCCTATGTGACAACAAGCTCTTGTAGAGAAGTGAGACAGATTCCCTGATGTTATAATCCCAGCACATGGAATCTTTATGTATGATTCCTATGTGACAAGAAACTCTTGTAGAGAAGTGAGACAGATTCCCTGATGTTATAATACCAGCACATGGAATCCTTATGTATGATTCCTATGTGACAACAAGCTCTTGTACAGAAGTGAGACAGATTCCCTGATGTTATAATACCAGTACATGGAATCTTCATGTATGATTCCTATGTGACAACAAGCTCTTGTAGAGAAGTGAGACAGATTCCCTGCTGTTATAATACCAGTACACAGAATCTTCATGTATGATTCCTATGTGACAACAAGGTCTTGTAGAGAAGTGAGACAGATTCCTTGCTGTTATAACGTCAGCACACACAATCAACATGTATGAATCCTATGTGACAACAAAATCTTGTACAGAAGTCAGACAGGTACCCTGATGTTTTAATGCCAGCACACAGAATTTCTTGTATGAATCCTATGTGACAACAAGCTCTTGTAGAGGAGTGAGACAGATCCCCTGATGTTATAATGTCAGCACACGGAATCTACATGTATGATTCCTATGTGAGAATAAACTCTTGTAGAGAAATGAGACAGAGTGCCTGCTGTTATAATACCAGCACACGGAATCTACACGTATGATTCCTATGTGACAATAAACTCTTGTAGAGAAATGAGACAGAGTGCCTGCTGTTATAATACCAGCACACAGAATCTTCATGTATGATTCCTATGTGACAATAAACTCTTGTAGAGAAATAAGACAGATTGCCTGCTGTTATAATACCAGCACACGGAATCTACATGTATTTAGGTGTACTTAGTATTTATTATTTCTATGTGTCAGCAAGCTCTTATAGAGAAGTGACAGATTCCCTGGTGTTAATCAGCACATGGAATATTCATGTATGATTCTTATGTGACAACAAACTCTTGTAGCGAAGTGAGACAGATTCGCTGTTGTTATAATGCCAGCACACGGAATCTTCATGTATGATTGCTATGTGACAATAAACTCATGTAGAGAAATGAGATAGATTCCCTGATGTTATAATGCCAGCACATGGAATCTTCATGTATAATTCCTATGTGACAACAAGCTCTTGTAGAGAAGTGAGACAGATTCCCTGCTGTTATAACTTCAGCACACACAATCAGCATGTATGATTCCTATGTGACCACAAACTCTGGTACAGAAGTGAGACAGATTCCCTGATGTTATAATAACAGTACATGGAATCTTTATGTATGATTCCTATGTGACAACAATCTCTTGTACAGAAGTGAGACAGATTCCCTGATGTTATAATGCCAGCACACAAAATTTCTTGTATGAATCCTACGTGACAACAAGCCCTTATAGGGAAGTGAGACAGATTCCTTGTTGTTATAATGCCAACACACAGAATCTTCATGTATGCTTCCTATGTGACAACAAGCTCTTGTAGAGGAAGTGAGACAGATTCCCTGCTGTTATAATCCCAGCACACAGAATCTTCATGTATGATTCCTATGTGACAACAAACCCTGGTACAGAAGTGAGACAGATTCCCTGATGTTATAATACCAGTACATGGAATCTTTATGTATGTTTCCTATGTGACAACAAGCTCTTGTAGAGAAGTGAGACAGATTCCCTGCTGTTATAATACCAGTACACAGAATCTTCATGTATGATTCCTATGTGACAACAAGCTCTTGTAGAGAAGTGAGACAGATTCCTTGCTGTTATAACGTCAGCACACACAATCAACATGTATGATTCCTATGTGACAACAAAATCTTGTACAGAAGTCAGACAGGTACCCTGATGTTTTAATGCCAGCACACAGAATTTCTTGTATGAATCCTATGTGACAACAAGCTCTTGTAGAGGAGTGAGACAGATCCCCTGATGTTATAATGTCAGCACACGGAATCTACATGTATGATTCCTATGTGAGAATAAACTCTTGTAGAGAAATGAGACAGAGTGCCTGTTGTTATAATACCAGCACACGGAATCTACACGTATGATTCCTATGTGACAATAAACTCTTGTAGAGAAATGACACAGATTGCCTGCTGTTATAATACCAGCACACGGAATCTACATGTATTTAGGTGTACTTAGTATTTATTATTTCTATGTGTCAGCAAGCTCTTATAGAGAAGTGACAGATTCCCTGGTGTTAATCAGCACATGGAATATTCATGTATGATTCTTATGTGACAACAAACTCTTGTAGAGAAGTGAGACAGATTCCCTGATGTTATAATGCCAGCACATGGAATCTTCATGCATAATTCCTATGTGACAACAAGCTCTTGTAGAGAAGTGAGACAGATTCCCTGCTGTTATAACTTCAGCACACACAATCAGCATGTATGATTCCTATGTGACCACAAACTCTGGTACAGAAGTGAGACAGATTCCCTGATGTTATAATACCAGTACATGGAATCTTTATGTATGATTCCTATGTGACAACAATCTCTTGTACAGAAGTGAGACAGATTCCCTGATGTTATAATGCCAGCACACAAAATTTCTTGTATGAATCCTACGTGACAACAAGCTCTTATAGGGAATTGAGACAGATTCCTTGTTGTTATAATGCCAACACACAGAATCTTCATGTATGATTCCTATGTGACAACAAACTCTTGTAGAGAAGTGAGACAGATTCCCTGATGTTATAATACCAGCACATGGAATCTTTATGTATGATTCCTATGTGACAACAAGCTCTTGTAGAGAAGTGAGACAGATTCCCTGATGTTATAATCCCAGCACATGGAATCTTTATGTATGATTCCTATGTGACAACAAACTCTTGTAGAGAAGTGAGACAGATTCCCTGATGTTATAATACCAGCACATGGAATCTTTATGTATGATTCCTATGAGATAACAAGCTCTTGTACAGAAGTGAGACAGATTCCCTGATGTTATAATACCAGTACATGGAATCTTCATGTATGATTCCTATGTGACAACAAGCTCTTGTAGAGAAGTGAGACAGATTCCCTGCTGTTATAATACCAGTACACAGAATCTTCATGTATGATTCCTATGCGACAACAGGCTCTTGTAGAGAAGTGAGACAGATTCCCTGCTGTTATAATACCAGTACACAGAATCTTCATGTATGATTCCTATGTGACAACAAACTCTTGTAGAGAAGTGAGACAGATTCCCTGATGTTATAATACCAGTACATGGAATCTTCATGTATGATTCCTATGTGACAACAAGCTCATGTAGAGAAGTGAGACAGATTCCCTGCTGTTATAATCCCAGCACACAGAATCTTCACGTATGATTCCTATGTGACAACAAGCTCTTGTAGAGAAGTGACACAGATTCCTTGCTGTTATAACTTCAGCACACACAATCAGCATGTATGATTCCTATGTGACAACAAACTCTGGTACAGAAGTGAGACAGATTCCCTGATGTTATAATACCAGCACACAGAATCTTCATGTATGATTCCTATGTGACAACAAACTCTTGTAGAGAAGTGGTACAGATTTCCTGCTGTTACAAAACTAGCACACGGAATCTTCCTGTGTGACAACAAGCTCTTGTAGAGAAGTGAGACAGATTCCCCAAAGTTGTAATACCAGCACACAGAAACTTCATGTATGATTCCTATGTGACAACAAACTCTTGTGGAGAAGTGAGACAGATTCCTGGTCTTATAATACCAGCACACAGAAACTTCATGCATGATTCCTATGTGACAACAAACTCTTGTAGAGAAGTGAGACAGAGTGCCTCCTGTTATAATATCAGCACACACAATCAGCATGTATGATTCCTATGTGACAACAAACTCTGGTACAGAAGTGAGACAGATTCCCTGATGTTATAATACCAGTACATGGAATCTTTATGTATGATTCCTATGTGACAACAAGCTCTTGAGAGAAGTGAGACAGATTCCCTGATGTTATAATCCCAGCACATGGAATCTTTATGTATGATTCCTATGTGACAACAAGCTCTTGTAGAGAAGTGAGACAGATTCCCTGATGTTATAATACCAGTACATGGAATCTTCATGTATGATTCCTATGTGACAACAAGCTCTTGTAGAGAAGTGAGACAGATTCAATGCTGTTATAATCCCAGCACACAGAATCTTCATGTATGATTCCTATGTGACAACAAATTCTTGTAGAGAAGTGAGACAGATTCCCTGCTGTTATAATCCCAGCACACAGAATCAGCATGTATGATTCCTATGTGACAACAAACTCTTGTACAGAAGTGAGACAGATTCCCTGATGTTATAATACCAGCACATGGAATCTTTCTGTATGATTCCTATGTGACAACAAGCTCTTGTAGAGAAGTTAGACAGATTCCCTGATGTTATAATACCAGCACATGGAATCTTTATGTATGATTCCTATGTGACAACAAACTCTTGTAGAGAAGTGAGACATATTCCCTGATGTTATAATACCAGCACACGGAATCTTTATGTATGATTCCTATGTGACAACAAACTCTTGTAGAGAAGTGAGACAGATTCCCTGATGTTATAATCCCAGCACATGGAATCTTTATGTATGATTCCTATGTGACAACAAACTCTTGTAGAGAAGTGAGACAGATTCCCTGATGTTATAATACCAGCACATGGAATCTTTATGTATGATTCCTATGTGACAACAAACTCTTGTAGGGAAGTGAGACAGATTCCCTGATGTTATAATACCAGCACATGGAATCTTTATGTATGATTCCTATGTGACAACAAACTCTTGTAGAGAAGTGAGACAGATTTCCTGATGTTATAATACCAGCACATGGAATCTTTATGTATGCTTCCTATGTGACAACAAGCTCTTGCAGAGAAGTGAGACAGATTCCCTGATGTTATAATACCAGTACATGGAATCTTTATGTATGATTCCTATGTGACAACAAGCTCTTGTACAGAAGTGAGACAGATTCCCTGCTGTTATAATACCAGCACATGGAATCTTTATGTATGATTCCTATGTGACAACAAATTCTTGTAGAGAAGTGAGACAGTTTCCCTGCTGTTATAATACCAGTACACAGAATCTTCATTTATAAATCCTATGTGACAATAAACTCTTGCAGAGAAGTGGTACAGATTCCCTGATGTTATAATAACAGTACACAGAATCTTCAAGTATGATTCCTATGTGACAACAAGCTCTTGTAGAGAAGTAAGACAGATTCCCTGATGTTATAATACCAGTACACAGAATCTTTATGTATGCTTCCTATGTGACAACAAATTCTTCTAGAGAAGTGAGACAGATTCCCTGCTGTTATAATACCAGTACACGGAATCTTCATGTTTGATTCCTATGTGACAACAAGCTCTTGTAGAGAAGTGAGACAGAGTGCCTGCTGTTATAATATCAGCAGACGGAATATTCATGTATTTAGGTGTATTTTATATTTATGATTCCTATGTGAAAGCAAGCTCTTGTAGAGACGTTAGACAGATTCCCGGCTGTTATAATCCCAGCACACAGAATCTTAATGTATGATTCCTATGTGACAACAAGCTCTTGTAGAGAAGTGAGACAGATTCCCTGCTGTTATAATCCCAGCACACAGAATCTTCATGTATGATTCCTATTTGACAACAAGCTCTTGTAGAGAAGTGACACAGATTACTTGCTGTTATAACTTCAGCACACACAATCATCATGTATGATTCCTATGTGACAACAAACTCTGGTACAAAAGTGAGACAGATTCCCTGATGTTATAATACCAGTACATGGAATCTTTATGTATGATTCCTATGTGACAACAAGCTCTTGTAGAGAAGTGAGACAGATTCCCTGATGTTATAATCCCAGCACATGGAATCTTTATGTATGATTCCTATGTGACAACAAGCTCTTGTAGAGAAGTGAGACAGATTCCCTGATGTTATAATACCAGCACATGGAATCTTTATGTATGATTCCTATGTGACAACAAACTCTTGTAGAGAAGTGAGACAGATTCCCTGATGTTATAATACCAGCACACGGAAACTTTAAGTATGATTCCTATGTGACAACAAGCTCTTGTAGAGAAGTGAGACAGATTCCCTGATGTTATAATCCCAGCACATGGAATCTTTATGTATGATTCCTATGTGACAACAAACTCTTGTAGAGAAGTGAGACAGATTCCCTGATGTTATAATACCAGCACATGGAATCTTTATGTATGATTCCTATGTGACAACAAGCTCTTGTAGAGAAGTGAGAGATTCCCTGATGTTATAATACCAGCACATGGAATCTTTATGTATGATTCCTATGTGACAACAAGCTCTTGTAGAGAAGTGAGACAGATTCCCTGATGTTATAATACCAGCACATGGAATCTTTATGTATGATTCCTATGTGACAACAAGCTCTTGTAGAGAAGTGAGACAGATTCCCTGATGTTATAATCCCAGCACATGGAATCTTTATGTATGATTCCTATGTGACAACAAACTCTTGTAGAGAAGTGAGACAGATTCCCTGATGTTATAATACCAGTACATGGAATCTTCATGTATGATTCCTATGTGACAACAAGCTCTTGTAGAGAAGTGAGACAGATTCCCTGCTGTTAAAATACCAGTACACAGAATCTTCATGTATGATTCCTATGTGACAACAAGCTCTTGTAGAGAAGTGAGACAGATTCCTTGCTGTTATAACGTCAGCACACACAATCAACATGTATGATTCCTATGTGACAACAAAATCTTGTACAGAAGTCAGACAGGTACCCTGATGTTTTAATGCCAGCACACAGAATTTCTTGTATGAATCCTATGTGACAACAATCTCTTGTAGAGGAGTGAGACAGATCCTCTGATGTTATAATGTCAGCACACGGAATCTGCATGTATGATTCCTATGTGAGAATAAACTCTTGTAGACAAATGAGACAGAGTGCCTGCTGTTATAATATCAGCACACGGAATCTACACGTATGATTCCTATGTGACAATAAACTCTTGTAGAGAAATGAGACAGAGTGCCTGCTGTTATAATACCAGCACACAGAATCTTCATGTATGATTCCTATGTGACAATAAACTCTTGTAGAGAAATGAGACAGATTGCCTGCTGTTATAATACAAGCACACGGAATCTACATGTATTTAGGTGTACTTAGTATTTATTATTTCTATGTGTCAGCAAGCTCTTATAGAGAAGTGACAGATTCCCTGGTGTTAATCAGCACATGGAATATTCATGTATGATTCTTATGTGACAACAAACTCTTGTAGAGAAGTGAGACAGATTCGCTGTTGTTATAATGCCAGCACACGGAATCTTCATGTATGATTGCTATGTGACAATAAACTCATGTAGAGAAATGAGACAGATTCCCTGATGTTATAATGCCAGCACATGGAATCTTCATGCATAATTCCTATGTGACAACAAGCTCTTGTAGAGAAGTGAGACAGATTCCCTGCTGTTATAACTTCAGCACACACAATCAGCATGTATGATTCCTATGTGACCACAAACTCTGGTACAGAAGTGAGAAAATTTCCCTGATGTTATAATACCAGTACATGGAATCTTTATGTATGATGCCCATGTGACAACAAGCTCTTGTACAGAAGTGAGACAGATTCCCTGATGTTATAATACCAGTACACAGAATCTTCATGTATGATTCCTATGTGACGACAAGCTCTTGTTCAGAAGTGAGACAGATTCCCTGATGTTATAATACCAGTACACAGAATCTTCATGTATGATTCCTATGTGACAACAAACTCTTGTAGAGAAGTGAGACAGATTCCCTGATGTTATAATACCAGTACACAGAATCTTTATGTATGATTCCTCTGTGACAACAAGCTCTTGTACAGAAGTGAGACAGATTCCCTGATGTTTAAATACCAGTACATGGAATCTTCATGTATGATTCCTATGAGACAACAAGCTCTTGTAGAGAAGTGAGACAGATTCCCTGCTGTTATAATCCCAGCACACAGAATCTTCATGTATGATTCCTATGTGACAACAAATTCTTGTAAAGAAGTGAGACAGATTCCCTGCTGTTATAATCCCAGCACACAGAATCAGCATGTATGATTCCTATGTGACAACAAGCTCTTTTAGAGAAGTGAGACAGATTCCTTGCTGTTAAAATGCCAGCACACAGAATCTTCATGTATGATTCCTATGTGACAACAAGTTCTTGTAGAGAAGTGAGACAGATCCCCTGCTGTTATAATGCCAGCACACAGAATCTTCATTTATAAATCCTATGTGACAACAAACTCTTGTAGAGAAGTGATACAGATTGCCTGCTGTTATAATACGAGCACACTGAATCTTCATGTATTTAGGTGCACTTTGTATTTATGTCTGCTATGTGACAGCAAGCTCTTATAGAGAAGTGAGACAGATTCCCTGCTGTTATAATACCAGCACATGGAATCTTCATGTATGATTCCTATGTGAAAAAAAGATCTTGTAGATAAGTGAGACAGATTCCTTGCTGGTATAACTTCAGCACACACAATCAGCATGTATGATTTCTATGTGAAAACAAACTCTTGTACAGAAGTGAGACAGATTCCCTGTTGTTATAATACCATCACACAGAATCTTCATGTATTTAGGTGCACTTTGTATTTATGTTTGCTATGTGACAGCAAGCTCTTATAGAGAAGCGAGACAGATTCCTTGCTGGTATAACTTCATGCACACAAAATCAGCATGTATGATTCCTATGTGACAACAAGCTCTTGTAGAGAAGTGAGACAGATTCCCTGCTGTTATAATACCAGCACACAGAATCCTCATTTATAAATCCTATGTGACAAGAAACCCTTGTAGAGAAGTGATTAAGATTCCCTGCTGTTACAATACCTGCACACGGAATCGTAATGTTTGATTCCTATGTGACAATAAACTCTTGTAGAGAAGTGATTAAGATTCCCTGCTGTTACAACTTCAGCACACACAATCAGCATGTATGATTCCTATGTGACAACAAGCTCTTGTAGAGAAGTGAGACAGATTCCCTGCTGTTATAATACCAGCACATGGAATCTTTATGTATGATTCCTATTTGACAACAAACTCTTGTAGAGAAGTGAGACAGATTCCCTGATGTTATAATACCAGTACACAGAATCTTCATTTATAAATCCTATGTGACAACAAAAGCTTGTAGAGAAGTGATTAAGATTCCCTGCTGTTACAATACCTGCACACGGAATCTTAATGTTTGATTCCTATGTGACAACAAGCTCTTGTAGAGAAGTGAGACAGAGTGCCTCCTGTTATAATATCAGCACACGGAATATTCATGTATTTAGGTGTATTTTGTATTTATGATTCCTATGTGAAAGCAAGCTCTTGTAGAGACGTTAGACAGATTCCCGGCTGTTATAATCCCAGCACACAGAATCTTCATGTATGATTCCTATGTGACAACAAGCTCTTGTAGAGAAGTGACACATATTCCCTGATGTCATAATGCCAGCACACAAAATTTCTTGTATGAATCCTACCTGACAACAAGCTCTTATAGGGAAGTGAGACAGATTCCTTGTTGTTATAATGCCAACACACAGAATCTTCATGTATGATTCCTATGTGACAACAAGCTCTTGTAGAGAAGTGAGACAGATTCCCTGATGTTATAATCCCAGCACACAGAATCTTCATGTATGATTCCTATGTGACAACAAGCTCTTGTAGAGAAGTGACACAGATTCCTTGCTGTTATAACTTCAGCACACACAATCAGCATGTATGATTCCTATGTGATAACAAACTCTGGTACAGAAGTGAGACAGATTCCCGGATGTTATAATACCAGTACATGGAATCTTTATGTATGATTCCTATGTGACAACAAGCTCTTGTACAGAAGTGAGACAGATTCCCTGATGTTATAATACCAGTACACAGAATCTTCATGTATGATTCCTATGTGACAACAAGCTCTTGTACAGAAGTGAGACAGATTCCCTGATGTTATAATACCAGCACATGGAATCTTCATGTATGATTCCTATGTGACAACAAACTCTTGTACAGAAGTGAGACAGATTCCCTGATGTTATAATACCAGCACATGGAATCTTTATGTATGATTCCTATGTGACAACAAGCTCTTGCAGAGATGACAGACAGATTCCCTGCTGTTATAATAGCAGCACATGCAATCTTCATGTATGATTCCTATGTGACTACAAGCTCTTTTAGAGAAGTGAGACAGATTCCTTGCTGTTAAAATGCCAGCACACAGAATCTTCATGTATGATTCCTATGTGACAACAAGCTCTTGTAGAGAAGTGAGACAGATCCCCTGCTGTTATAATGCCAGCACACAGAATCTTCATTTATAAATCCTATGTGACAACAAACTCTTGTAGAGAAGTGATACAGATTGCCTGCTGTTATAATACGAGCACACTGAATCTTCATATATTTAGGTGCACTTTGTATTTATGTTTGCTATGTGACAGCAAGCTCTTATAGAGAAGTGAGACAGATTCCCTGCTGTTATAATACCAGCACATGGAATCTACATGTATGATTCCTATGTGAAAAAAAGATCTTGTAGATAAGTGAGACAGATTCCTTGCTGTTATAACTTCATGCACACACAATCAGCATGTATGATTCCTATGTGAAAACAAACTCTTGTACAGAAGTGAGACAGATTCCCTGTTGTTATAATACCATCACACAGAATCTTCATGTATTTAGGTGCACTTTGTATTTATGTTTGCTATGTGACAGCAAGTTCTTATAGAGAAGTGAGACAGATTCCCTGCTGTTATAATACCAGCACATGGAATCTTCATGTATGATTCCTATGTGACAGCAAGCTCTTATAGAGAAGTGAGACAGATTCCCTGCTGTTATAATACCAGCACATGGAATCTTCATGTATGATTCCTATGTGAAAAAAAGATCTTGTAGATAAGTGAGACAGATTCCTTGCTGTTATAACTTCATGCACACAAAATCAGCATGTATGATTCCTATGTGACAACAAACTCTTGTACAGAAGTGAGACAGATTCCCTGATGTTATAATGCCAGCACACAGAATTTCTTGTATGAATCCTATGTGACAACAAGCTCTTGTAGAGAAGTGAGAAAGATTCCCCGATGTTATAATACCAGTACACAGAATCTTCATTTATAAATCCTATGTGACAACAAACTCTTGTAGAGAAGTGATTAAGATTCCCTGCTGTTATAATACCAGCACATGGAATCTTTATGTATGATTCCTATGTGACAACAAGCTCTTGTAGAGAAGTGACACAGATTCCCTGCTGTTATAATACCAGCACATGGAATCTTTATGTATGATTCCTATGTGACAACAAACTCTTATAGAGAAGTGACACAGATTCCCTGCTGTTATAATACCAGTACACAGAATCTTCATTTATAAATCCTATGTGACAACAAACCCTTGTAGAGAAGTGATTAAGATTCCCTGCTGTTACAATACCTGCACACGGAATCTTAATGTTTGATTCCTATGTGACAACAAGCTCTTGTAGAGAAGTGAGACAGAGTGCCTCCTGTTATAATATCAGCACACGGAATATACATGTATTTAGGTGTATTTTGTATTTATGATTCCTATGTGAAAGCAAGCTCTTGTAGAGACGTTAGACAGATTCCCGGCTGTTATAATCCCAGCACACAGAATCTTCATGTATGATTCCTATGTGACAACAAACTCTGGTACAGAAGTGACACAGATTCCCTGATGTTATAATGCCAGCACACAAAATTTCTTGTATGAATCCTATGTGACAACAAGCTCTTATAGGGAAGTGAGACAGATTCCTTGTTGTTATAATGCCAACACACAGAATCTTCATGTATGATTCCTATGTGACAACAAGCTCTTGTAGAGAAGTGAGACAGATTCCCTGCTGTTATAATCCCAGCACACAGAATCTTCATGTATGATTCCTATGTGACAACAAGCTCTTGTAGAGCAGTGACACAGATTCCTTGCTGTTATAACTTCAGCACACACAATCAGCATGTATGATTCCTATGTGACAACAAACTCTGGTACAGAAGTGAGACAGATTCCCTGATGTTATAATACCAGTACACAGAATCTTGATGTATGATTCCTATGTGACAACAAACTCTGGTACAGAAGTGAGACAGATTCCCCGATGTTATAATACCAGTACACAGAATCTTCATGTATGATTCCTATGTGACAACAAGCTCTTGTACAGAAGTGAGACAGATTCCCTGATGTTATAATACCAGTACATGGAATCTTCATGTATGATTCCTATGTGACAACAAGCTCTTGTAGAGAAGTGAGACAGATTCCCTGCTGTTATAATCCCAGCACACAGAATCTTCATGTATGATTCCTATGTGACAACAAATTCTTGTAGAGAAGTGAGACAGATTCCCTGCTGTTATAATCCCAGCACACAGAATCTTCATGTATGATTCCTATGTGACAACAAGCTCTTGTAGAGAAGTGAGACAGAGTGCCTCCTGTTATAATATCAGCACACGGAATATTCATGTATTTAGGTGTATTTTGTATTTATGATTCCTATGTGAAAGCAAGCTCTTGTAGAGACGTTAGACAGATTCCCGGCTGTTATAATCCCAGCACACCGAATCTTCATGTATGATTCCTATGTGACAACAAGCTCTTGTAGAGAAGTGAGACAGATTCCCTGCTGTTATAATCCCAGCACACAGAATCTTCATGTATGATTCCTATT
Source organism: Deroplatys truncata (assembly GCA_030765065.1). Taxonomy (NCBI): domain Eukaryota; kingdom Metazoa; phylum Arthropoda; class Insecta; order Mantodea; family Mantidae; genus Deroplatys; species Deroplatys truncata. The sequence goes on from CM060984.1 coordinate 4,686,129, forward strand.
TGACAACAAGCTCTTGTAGAGAAGTGACACAGATTCCTTGCTGTTATAACTTCAGCACACACAATCAGCATGTATGGTTCCTATGTGACAACAAACTCTGGTACAGAAGTGAGACAGATTCCCTGATGTTATAATACCAGTACATGGAATCTTTATGTATGATTCCTATGTGACAACAAGCTCTTGTAGAGAAGTGAGACAGATTCCCTGATGTTATAATCCCAGCACATGGAATCTTTATGTATGATTCCTATGTGACAACACGCTCTTGTAGAGAAGTGAGACAGATTCCCTGATGTTATAATACCAGCACATGGAATCTTTATGTATGATTCCTATGTGACAACAAACTCTTGTAGAGGAGTGAGACAGATTCCCTGATGTTATAATACCACCACACGGAAACTTTATGTATGATTCCTATGTGACAACAAGCTCTTGTAGAGAAGTGAGACAGATTCCCTGATGTTATAATACCAGCACATGGAATCTTTATGTATGATTCCTATGTGACAACAAACTCTTGTAGAGAAGTGAGACAGATTCCCTGATGTTATAATACCAGCACATGGAATCTTTATGTATGATTCCTATGACACAACAAACTCTTGTAGAGAAGTGAGACAGATTCCCTGATGTTATAATACCAGCAGATGGAATCTTTATGTATGATTCCTATGTGACAACAAGCTCTTGTAGAGAAGTGAGACAGACTCCCTGATGTTATAATACCAGCACATGGAATCTTTATGTATGATTCCTATGTGACAACAAGCTCTTGTAGAGAAGTGAGACAGATTCCCTGATGTTATAATCCCAGCACATGGAATCTTTATGTATGATTCCTATGTGACAACAAACTCTTGTAGAGAAGTGAGACAGATTCCCTGATGTTATAATACCAGCACATGGAATCCTTATGTATGATTCCTATGTGACAACAAGCTCTTGTACAGAAGTGAGACAGATTCCCTGATGTTATAATACCAGTACATGGAATCTTCATGTATGATTCCTATGTGACAACAAGCTCTTGTAGAGAAGTGAGACAGATTCCCTGCTGTTATAATACCAGTACACAGAATCTTCATGTATGATTCCTATGTGACAACAAGCTCTTGTAGAGAAGTGAGACAGATTCCTTGCTGTTATAACGTCAGCACACACAATCAACATGTATGATTCCTATGTGACAACAAAATCTTGTACAGAAGTCAGACAGGTACCCTGATGTTTTAATGCCAGCACACAGAATTTCTTGTATGAACCCTATGTGACAAAAAGCTCTTGTAGAGGAGTGAGACAGATCCCCTGATGTTATAATGTCAGCACACGGAATCTACATGTATGATTCCTATGTGAGAATAAACTCTTGTAGAGAAATGAGACAGAGTGCCTGCTGTTATAATACCAGCACACGGAATCTACACGTATGATTCCTATGTGACAATAAACGCTTGTAGAGAAATGAGACAGAGTGTCTGCTGTTATAATACCAGCACACAGAATCTTCATGTATGATTCCTATGTGACAATAAACTCTTGTAGAGAAATGATACAGATTGCCTGCTGTTATAATACCAGCACACGGAATCTACATGTATTTAGGTGTACTTAGTATTTATTATTTCTATGTGTCAGCAAGCTCTTATAGAGAAGTGACAGATTCCCTGGTGTTAATCCGCACATGGAATATTCATGTATGATTCTTATGTGACAACAAACTCTTGTAGAGAAGTGAGACAGATTCGCTGTTGTTATAATGCCAGCACACGGAATCTTCATGTATGATTGCTATGTGACAATAAACTCATGTAGAGAAATGAGACAGATTCCCTGATGTTATAATGCCAGCACATGGAATCTTCATGCATAATTCCTATGTGACAACAAGCTCTTGTAGAGAAGTGATACAGATTCCCTGCTGTTGTAACTTCAGCACACACAATCAGCATGTATGATTCCTATGTGACCACAAACTCTGGTACAGAAGTGAGACAGATTCCCTGATGTTATAATACCAGTACATGGAATCTTTATGTATGATTCCTATGTGACAACAAGCTCTTGTACAGAAGTGAGACAGATTCCCTGATGTTATAATACCAGTACACAGAATCTTCATGTATGATTCCTATGTGACGACAAGCTCTTGTACAGAAGTGAGACAGATTCCCTGATGTTATAATACCAGTACACAGAATCTTCATGTATGATTCCTATGTGACAACAAACCCTTGTAGAGAAGTGAGACAGATTCCCTGATGTTATAATACCAGTACACAGAATCTTCATGTATGATTCCTCTGTGACAACAAGCTCTTGTACAGAAGTGAGACAGATTCGCTGATGTTTAAATACCAGTACATGGAATCTTCATGTATGATTCCTATGAGACAACAAGCTCTTGTAGAGAAGTGAGACAGATTCCCTGCTGTTATAATCCCAGCACACAGAATCTTCATGTATGATTCCTATGTGACAACAAAATCTTGTAGAGAAGTGAGACAGATTCCCTGCTGTTATAATCCCAGCACACAGAATCAGCATGTATGATTCCTATGTGACAACAAGCTCTTTTAGAGAAGTGAGACAGATTCCCTGCTGTTAAAATGCCAGCACACAGAATCTTCATGTATGATTCCTATGTGACAACAAGCTCTTGTAGAGAAGTGAGACAGATCCCCTGCTGTTATAATGCCAGCACACAGAATCTTCATTTATAAATCCTATGTGACAACAAGCTCTTGTAGAGGAGTGATACAGATTGCCTGCTGTTATAATACGAGCACACTGAATCTTCATGTATTTAGGTGCACTTTGTATTTATGTTTGCTATGTGACAGCAAGCTCTTATAGAGAAGTGAGACAGATTCCCTGCTGTTATAATACCAGCACATGGAATCTTCATGTATGATTCCTATGTGAAAAAAAGATCTAGTAGATAAGTGAGACAGATTCCTTGCTGGTATAACTTCAGCACACACAATCAGCATGTATGATTTCTATGTGAAAACAAACTCTTGTACAGAAGTGAGACAGATTCCCTGTTGTTATAATACCATCACACAGAATCTTCATGTATTTAGGTGCACTTTGTATTTATGTTTGCTATGTGACAGCAAGCCCTTATAGAGAAGTGAGACAGATTCCTTGCTGGTATAACTTCATGCACACAAAATCAGCATGTATGATTCCTATGTGACAACAAGCTCTTGTAGAGAAGTGAGACAGATTCCCTGATGTTATAATCCCAGCACACAGAATCTTCATGTATGATTCCTATGTGACAACAAGCTCTTGTAGAGAAGTGACACAGATTCCTTGCTGTTATAACTTCAGCACACACAATCAGCATGTATGATTCCTATGTGACAACAAACTCTGGTACAGAAGTGAGACAGATTCCCTGATGTTATAATACCAGTACATGGAATCTTTATGTATGATTCCTATGTGACAACAAGCTCTTGTACAGAAGTGAGACAGATTCCCTGATGTTATAATACCAGTACACAGAATCTTCATGTATGATTCCTATGTGACAACAAACTCTTGTACAGAAGTGAGACAGATTCCCTGATGTTATAATACCAGCACATGGAATCTTTATGTATGATTCCTATGTGACAACAAGCTCTTGCAGAGATGACAGACAGATTCCCTGCTGTTATAATAGCAGCACATGCAATCTTCATGTATGATTCCTATGTGACTACAAGCTCTTTTAGAGAAGTGAGACAGATTCCTTGCTGTTAAAATGCCAGCACACAGAATCTTCATGTATGATTCCTATGTGACAACAAGCTCTTGTAGAGAAGTGAGACAGATCCCCTGCTGTTATAATGCCAGCACACAGAATCTTCATTTATAAATCCTATGTGACAACAAACTCTTGTAGAGAAGTGATACAGATTGCCTGCTGTTATAATACGAGCACACTGAATCTTCATGTATTTAGGTGCACTTTGTATTTATATTTGCTATGTGACAGCAAGCTCTTATAGAGAAGTGAGACAGATTCCCTGCTGTTATAATACCAGCACATGGAATCTTCATGTATGATTCCTATGTGAAAAAAAGATCTTGTAGATAAGTGAGACAGATTCCTTGCTGTTATAACTTCATGCACACACAATCAGCATGTATGATTCCTATGTGAAAACAAACTCTTGTACAGAAGTGAGACAGATTCCCTGTTGTTATAATACCATCACACAGAATCTTCATGTATTTAGGTGCACTTTGTATTTATGTTTGCTATGTGACAGCAAGTTCTTATGGAGAAGTGAGACAGATTCCCTGCTGTTATAATACCAGCACATGGAATCTTCATGTATGATTCCTATGTGACAGCAAGCTCTTATAGAGAAGTGAGACAGATTCCCTGCTCTTATAATACCAGCACATGGAATCTTCATGTATGATTCCTATGTGAAAAAAAGATCTTGTAGATAAGTGAGACAGATTCCTTGCTGTTATAACTTCATGCACACAAAATCAGCATGTATGATTCCTATGTGACAACAAACTCTTGTACAGAAGTGAGACAGATTCCCTGATGTTATAATGCCAGCACACAGAATTTCTTGTATGAATCCTATGTGACAACAAGCTCTTGTAGAGAAGTGAGACAGATTCCCCGATGTTATAATACCAGTACACAGAATCTTCATTTATAAATCCTATGTGACAACAAACTCTTATAGAGAAGTGATTAAGATTCCCTGCTGTTATAATACCAGCACATGGAATCTTTATGTATGATTCCTATGTGACAACAAGCTCTTGTAGAGAAGTGACACAGATTCCCTGCTGTTATAATACCAGCACATGGAATCTTTATGTATGATTCCTATGTGACAACAAACTCTTATAGAGAAGTGACACAGATTCCCTGCTGTTATAATACCAGTACACAGAATCTTCATTTATAAATCCTATGTGACAACAAACCCTTGTAGAGAAGTGATTAAGATTCCCTGCTGTTACAATACCTGCACACGGAATCTTAATGTTTGATTCCTATGTGACAACAAGCTCTTGTAGAGAAGTGAGACAGAGTGCCTCCTGTTATAATATCAGCACACGGAATATACATGTATTTAGGTGTATTTTGTATTTATGATTCCTATGTGAAAGCAAGCTCTTGTAGAGACGTTAGACAGATTCCCGGCTGTTATAATCCCAGCACACAGAATCTTCATGTATGATTCCTATGTGACAACAAACTCTGGTACAGAAGTGACACAGATTCCCTGATGTTATAATGCCAGCACACAAAATTTCTTGTATGAATCCTATGTGACAACAAGCTCTTATAGGGAAGTGTTACAGATTCCTTGTTGTTATAATGCCAACACACAGAATCTTCATGTATGATTCCTATGTGACAACAAGCTCTTGTAGAGAAGTGAGACAGATTCCCTGCTGTTATAATCCCAGCACACAGAATCTTCATGTATGATTCCTATGTGACAACAAGCTCTTGTAGAGCAGTGACACAGATTCCTTGCTGTTATAACTTCAGCACACACAATCAGCATGTATGATTCCTATGTGACAACAAACTCTGGTACAGAAGTGAGACAGATTCCCTGATGTTATAATACCAGTACACAGAATCTTGATGTATGATTCCTATGTGACAACAAACTCTGGTACAGAAGTGAGACAGATTCCCTGATGTTATAATACCAGTACACAGAATCTTCATGTATGATTCCTATGTGACAACAAGCTCTTGTACAGAAGTGAGACAGATTCCCTGATGTTATAATACCAGTACATGGAATCTTCATGTATGATTCCTATGTAACAACAAGCTCTTTAAGAGACGTGAGACAGATTCCCTGCTGTTATAATCCCAGCACACAGAATCTTCATGTATGATTCCTATGTGACAACAAATTCTTGTAGAGAAGTGAGACAGATTCCCTGCTGTTATAATCCCAGCACACAGAATCTTCATGTATGATTCCTATGTGACAACAAGCTCTTGTAGAGAAGTGAGACAGAGTGCCTCCTGTTATAATATCAGCACACGGAATATTCATGTATTTAGGTGTATTTTGTATTTATGATTCCTATGTGAAAGCAAGCTCTTGTAGAGACAAAGACAGATTCCCGGCTGTTATAATCCCAGAAACCGAATCTTCATGTATGATTCCTATGTGACAACAAGCTCTTGTAGAGAAGTGAGACAGATTCCCTGCTGTTATAATCCCAGCACACAGAATCTTCATGTATGATTCCTATTTGACAACAAGCTCTTGTAGAGAAGTGACACAGATTCCTTGCTGTTATAACTTCAGCACACACAATCAGCATGTATGATTCCTATGTGACAACAAACTCTGGTACAGAAGTGAGACAGATTCCCTGATGTTATAATACCAGTACATGGAATCTTTATGTATGATTCCTATGTGACAACAAGCTCTTGTAGAGAAGTGAGACAGATTCCCTGATGTTATAATCCCAGCACATGGAATCTTTATGTATGATTCCTATGTGACAACAAGCTCTTGTAGAGAAGTGAGACAGATTCCCTGATGTTATAATACCAGCACATGGAATGTTTATGTATGATTCCTATGTGACAACAAACTCTTGTAGAGGAGTGAGACAGATTCCCTGATGTTATAATACCAGCACACGGAAACTTTATGTATGATTCCTATGTGACAACAAGCTCTTGTAGAGAAGTGAGACAGATTCCCTGATGTTATAATACCAGCACATGGAATCTTTATGTATAATTCCTATGTGACAACAAACTCTTGTAGAGAAGTGAGACAGATTCCCTGATGTTATAATACCGGCACATGGAATCTTTATGTATGATTCCTATGACACAACAAACTCTTGTAGAGAAGTGAGACAGATTCCCTGATGTTATAATACCAGCACATGGAATCTTTATGTATGATTCCTATGTGACAACAAGCTCTTGTAGAGAAGTGAGACAGATTCCCTGATGTTATAATACCAGCACATGGAATCTTTATGTATGATTCCTATGTGACAACAAGCTCTTGTAGAGAAGTGAGACAGATTCCCTGATGTTATAATCCCAGCACATGGAATCTTTATGTATGATTCCTATGTGACAACAAACTCTTGTAGAGAAGTGAGACAGATTCCCTGATGTTATAATACCAGCACATGGAATCCTTATGTATGATTCCTATGTGACAACAAGCTCTTGTACAGAAGTGAGACAGATTCCCTGATGTTATAATACCAGTACATGGAATCTTCATGTATGATTCCTATGTGACAACAAGCTCTTGTAGAGAAGTGAGACAGATTCCCTGCTGTTATAATACCAGTACACAGAATCTTCATGTATGATTCCTATGTGATAACAAGCTCTTGTAGAGAAGTGAGACAGATTCCTTGCTGTTATAACGTCAGCACACACAATCAACATGTATGATTCCTATGTGACAACAAAATCTTGTACAGAAGTCAGACAGGTACCCTGATGTTTTAATGCCAGCACACAGAATTTCTTGTATGAACCCTATGTGACAACAAGCTCTTGTAGAGGAGTGAGACAGATCCCCTGATGTTATAATGTCAGCACACGGAATCTACATGTATGATTCCTATGTGAGAATAAACTCTTGTAGAGAAATGAGACAGAGTGCCTGCTGTTATAATACCAGCACACGGAATTTACACGTATGATTCCTATGTGACAATAAACTCTTGTAGAGAAATGAGACAGAGTGTCTGCTGTTATAATACCAGCACACAGAATCTTCATGTATGATTCCTATGTGACAATAAACTCTTGTAGAGAAATGATACAGATAGCCTGCTGTTATAATACCAGCACACGAAATCTACATGTATTTAGGTGTACTTAGTATTTATTATTTCTATGTGTCAGCAAGCTCTTATAGAGAAGTGACAGATTCCCTGGTGTTAATCAGCACATGGAATATTCATGTATGATTCTTATGTGACAACAAACTCTTGTAGAGAAGTGAGACAGATTCGCTTTTGTTATAATGCCAGCACACGGAATCTTCATGTATGATTGCTATGTGACAATAAACTCATGTAGAGAAATGAGACAGATTCCCTGATGTTATAATGCCAGCACATGGAATCTTCATGCATAATTCCTATGTGACAACAAGCTCTTGTAGAGAAGTGAGACAGATTCCCTGCTGTTATAACTTCAGCACACACAATCAGCATGTATGATTCCTATGTGACCACAAACTCTGGTACAGAAGTGAGACAGATTCCCTGATGTTATAATACCAGTACATGGAATCTTTATGTATGATTCCTATGTGACAACAAGCTCTTGTACAGAAGTGAGACAGATTCCCTGATGTTATAATACCAGTACACAGAATCTTCATGTATGATTCCTATGTGACGACAAGCTCTTGTACAGAAGTGAGACAGATTCCCTGATGTTATAATACCAGTACACAGAATCTTCATGTATGATTCCTATGTGACAACAAACTCTTGTAGAGAAGTGAGACAGATTCCCTGATGTTATAATACCAGTACACAGAATCTTCATGTATGATTCCTCTGTGACAACAAGCTCTTGTACAGAAGTGAGACAGATTCCCTGATGTTTAAATACCAGTACATGGAATCTTCATGTATGATTCCTATGAGACAACAAGCTCTTGTAGAGAAGTGAGACAGATTCCCTGCTGTTATAATCCCAGCACACAGAATCTTCATGTATGATTCCTATGTGACAACAAAATCTTGTAGAGAAGTGAGACAGATTCCCTGCTGTTATAATCCCAGCACACAGAATCAGCATGTATGATTCCTATGTGACAACAAGCTCTTTTAGAGAAGTGAGACAGATTCCTTGCTGTTAAAATGCCAGCACACAGAATCTTCATGTATGATTCCTATGTGACAACAAGCTCTTGTAGAGAAGTGAGACAGATCCCCTGCTGTTATAATGCCAGCACACAGAATCTTCATTTATAAATCCTATGTGACAACAAACTCTTGTAGAGGAGTGATACAGATTGCCTGCTGTTATAATACGAGCACACTGAATCTTCATGTATTTAGGTGCACTTTGTATTTATGTTTGCTATGTGACAGCAAGCTCTTATAGAGAAGTGAGACAGATTCCTTGCTGGTATAACTTCATGCACACAAAATCAGCATGTATGATTCCTATGTGACAACAAGCTCTTGTAGAGAAGTGAGACAGATTCCCGGATGTTATAATGCCAGCACACAGAATTTCTTGTATGAATCCTATGTGACAACAAGCTCTTGTAGAGAAGTGAGACAGATTCCCTGTTGTTATAGCACCAGCACACAGAATTTCTTGTATGAATCCTATGTGACAACAAGCTCTTGTAGAGAAGTGAGACAGATTCCCTGCTGTTATAATACCAGCACACAGAATCTTCATTTATAAATCCTATGTGACAACAAACCCTTGTAGAGAAGTGATTAAGATTCCCTGCTGTTACAATACCTGCACACGGAATCGTAATGTTTGATTCCTATGTGACAATAAACTCTTGTAGAGAAGTGATTAAGATTCCCTGCTGCTACAACTTCAGCACACACAATCAGCATGTATGATTCCTATGTGACAACAAGCTCTTGTAGAGAAGTGAGACAGACTCCCTGCTGTTATAATCCCAGCACACAGAATCTTCAAGTATGATTCCTATGTGACAAAAATTCTTGTAGAGAAGTGACACAGATTCCTTGCTGTTATAACTTCAGCACACACAATCAGCATGTATGATTCGTATGTGACAACAAACTCTGGTACAGAAATGAGACAGATTCCCTGAAGTTATAATACCAGTACATGGAATCTTTATGTATGATTCCTATGTGACAACAAGCTCTTGTAGAGAAGTTAGACAGATCCCCTGATGTTATAATCCCAGCACCTGGAATCTTTATGTATGATTCCTATGTGACAACAAGCTCTTGTAGAGAAGTGAGACAGATTCCCTGATGTTATAATCCCAGCACATTGAATCTTTATGTATGATTCCTATGTGACAACAAACTCTTGTAGAGAAGTGAGACAGATTCCCTGATGTTATAATACCAGCACATGGAATCTTTATGTATGATTCCTATGTCACAACAAACTCTTGTAGAGAAGTGAGACAGATTCCCTGATGTTATAATACCAGCACACAGAATCTTCATGTATGATTCCTATGTGACAACAAACTCTTGTCGAGAAGTGAGACAGATTCCCTGCTGTTATAATACCAGCACATGGAATCTTTATGTATGATTCCTATGTGACAACAAACCCTTGTAGAGAAGTGAGACAGATTCCCTGATGTTATAATACCAGCACACGGAATCTTTATGTATGATTCCTATGTGACGCCAAACTCTTGTAGAGAAGTGAGACAGATTCCCTGCTGTTATAATACCAGCACACAGAATCTTTATGTATGATTCCTATGTGACAACAAACTCTTGTAGAGAAGTGAGACAGATTCTCTGATGTTATAATACCAGCACACTGAATCTTTATGTATGATTCCTATGTGACAACAAACTCTTGTAGAGAAGTGAGACAGATTCCCTGCTGTTATAATACCAGCACACAGAATCTTTATGTATGATTCCTATGTGACAACAAACTCTTGTAGAGAAGTGAGTCAGATTCCCTGATGTTATAATACCAGCACATGGAATCTTTATGTATGATTCCTATGTGACAACAAATTCTTGTAGAGAAGTGAGAAAGATTCCCTGCTGTTATAATACCAGCACATGGAAAATTTATGTATGATTCCTATTTGACAACAAACTCTTGTAGAGAAGTGAGACAGATTCCCTGATGTTATAATACCAGTACACAGAATCTTCATTTATAAATCCTATGTGACAACAAACGCTTGTAGAGAAGTGATTAAGATTCCCTGCTGTTACAATACCTGCACACGGAATCTTAATGTTTGATTCCTATGTGACAACAAGCTCTTGTAGAGAAGTGAGACAGAGTGCCTCCTGTTATAATATCAGCACACGGAATATTCATGTATTTAGGTGTATTTTGTATTTATGATGCCCATGTGAAAGCAAGCTCTTGTAGAGACGTTAGACAGATTCCCGGCTGTTATAATCCCAGCACACAGAATCTTCATGTATGATTCCTATGTGACAACAAGCTCTTGTAGAGAAGTGACACAGATTCCCTGATGTTATAATGCCAGCACACAAAATTTCTTGTATGAATCCTACGTGACAACAAGCTCTTATAGGGAAGTGAGACAGATTCCTTGTTGTTATAATGCCAACACACAGAATCTTCATGTATGATTCCTATGTGACAACAAGCTCTTGTAGAGAAGTGAGACAGATTCCCTGATGTTATAATCCCAGCACACGGAATCTTCATGTATGATTCCTATGTGACAACAAGCTCTTGTAGAGAAGTGACACAGATTCCTTGCTGTTATAACTTCAGCACACACAATCAGCATGTATGATTCCTATGTGACAACAAACTCTGGTACAGAAGTGAGACAGATTCCCTGATGTTATAATACCAGTACATGGAATCTTTATGTATGATTCCTATGTGACAACAAGCTCTTGTACAGAAGTGAGACAGATTCCCTGATGTTATAATACCAGTACACAGAATCTTCATGTATGATTCCTATGTGACAACAAGCTCTTGTACAGAAGTGAGACAGATTCCCTGATGTTATAATACCAGCACATGGAATCTTCATGTATGATTCCTATGTGACAACAAGCTCTTGTAGAGAAGTGAGACAGATTCCCTGCTGTTATAATCCCAGCACACAGAATCTTCATGTATGATTCCTATGTGACAACAAATTCTTGTAGAGAAGTGAGACAGATTCCCTGCTGTTATAATCCCAGCACACAGAATCAGCATGTATGATTCCTATGTGACAACAAACTCTTGTACAGAAGTGAGACAGATTCCCTGATGTTATAATACCAGCACATGGAATCTTTATGTATGATTCCTATGTGACAACAAGCTCTTGCAGAGATGACAGACAGATTCCCTGCTGTTATAATAGCAGCACATGCAATCTTCATGTATGATTCCTATGTGACTACAAGCTCTTTTAGAGAAGTGAGACAGATTCCTTGCTGTTAAAATGCCAGCACTCAGAATCTTCATGTATGATTCCTATGTGACAACAAGCTCTTGTAGAGAAGTGAGACAGATTCCCTGATGTTATAATCCCAGCACATGGAATCTTTATGTATGATTCCTATGTGACAACAAGCTCTTGTAGAGAAGTGAGACAGATTCCCTGATGTTATAATACCAGCACATGGAATGTTTATGTATGATTCCTATGTGACAACAAACTCTTGTAGAGGAGTGAGACAGATTCCCTGATGTTATAATACCAGCACACGGAAACTTTATGTATGATTCCTATGTGACAACAAGCTCTTGTAGAGAAGTGAGACAGATTCCCTGATGTTATAATACCAGCACATGGAATCTTTATGTATGATTCCTATGTGACAACAAACTCTTGTAGAGAAGTGAGACAGATTCCCTGATGTTATAATACCGGCACATGGAATCTTTATGTATGATTCCTATGACACAACAAACTCTTGTAGAGAAGTGAGACAGATTCCCTGATGTTATAATACCAGCACATGGAATCTTTATGTATGATTCCTATGTGACAACAAGCTCTTGTAGAGAAGTGAGACAGATTCCCTGATGTTATAATACCAGCACATGGAATCTTTATGTATGATTCCTATGTGACAACAAGCTCTTGTAGAGAAGTGAGACAGATTCCCTGATGTTATAATCCCAGCACATGGAATCTTTATGTATGATTCCTATGTGACAACAAACTCTTGTAGAGAAGTGAGACAGATTCCCTGATGTTATAATACCAGTACATGGAATCTTCATGTATGATTCCTATGTGACAACAAGCTCTTGTAGAGAAGTGGGACAGATTCCCTGCTGTTATAATACCAGTACACAGAATCTTCATGTATGATTCCTATGTGATAACAAGCTCTTGTAGAGAAGTGAGACAGATTCCTTGCTGTTATAACGTCAGCACACACAATCAACATGTATGATTCCTATGTGACAACAAAATCTTGTACAGAAGTCAGACAGGTACCCTGATGTTTTAATGCCAGCACACAGAATTTCTTGTATGAACCCTATGTGACAACAAGCTCTTGTAGAGGAGTGAGACAGATCCCCTGATGTTATAATGTCAGCACACGGAATCTACATGTATGATTCCTATGTGAGAATAAACTCTTGTAGAGAAATGAGACAGAGTGCCTGCTGTTATAATACCAGCACACGGAATTTACACGTATGATTCCTATGTGACAATAAACTCTTGTAGAGAAATGAGACAGAGTGTCTGCTGTTATAATACCAGCACACAGAATCTTCATGTATGATTCCTATGTGACAATAAACTCTTGTAGAGAAATGATACAGATTGCCTGCTGTTATAATACCAGCACACGAAATCTACATGTATTTAGGTGTACTTAGTATTTATTATTTCTATGTGTCAGCAAGCTCTTATAGAGAAGTGACAGATTCCCTGGTGTTAATCAGCACATGGAATATTCATGTATGATTCTTATGTGACAACAAACTCTTGTAGAGAAGTGAGACAGATTCGCTGTTGTTATAATGCCAGCACACGGAATCTTCATGTATGATTGCTATGTGACAATAAACTCATGTAGAGAAATGAGACAGATTCCCTGATGTTATAATGCCAGCACATGGAATCTTCATGCATAATTCCTATGTGACCACAAGCTCTTGTAGAGAAGTGAGACAGATTCCCTGCTGTTATAACTTCAGCACACACAATCAGCATGTATGATTCCTATGTGACCACAAACTCTGGTACAGAAGTGAGACAGATTCCCTGATGTTATAATACCAGTACATGGAATCTTTATGTATGATTCCTATGTGACAACAAGCTCTTGTACAGAAGTGAGACAGATTCCCTGATGTTATAATACCAGTACACAGAATCTTCATGTATGATTCCTATGTGACGACAAGCTCTTGTACAGAAGTGAGACAGATTCCCTGATGTTATAATACCAGTACACAGAATCTTCATGTATGATTCCTATGTGACAACAAACTCTTGTAGAGAAGTGAGACAGATTCCCTGATGTTATAATCCCAGCACATGGAATGTTTATGTATGATTCCTATGTGACAACAAACTCTTGTAGAGGAGTGAGACAGATTCCCTGATGTTATAATACCAGCACACGGAAACTTTATGTATGATTCCTATGTGACAACAAGCTCTTGTAGAGAAGTGAGACAGATTCCCTGATGTTATAATACCAGCACATGGAATCTTTATGTATGATTCCTATGTGACAACAAACTCTTGTAGAGAAGTGAGACAGATTCCCTGATGTTATAATACCGGCACATGGAATCTTTATGTATGATTCCTATGACACAACAAACTCATGTAGAGAAGTGAGACAGATTCCCTGATGTTATAATACCAGCACATGGAATCTTTATGTATGATTCCTATGTGACAACAAGCTCTTGTAGAGAAGTGAGACAGATTCCCTGATGTTATAATACCAGCACATGGAATCTTTATGTATGATTCCTATGTGACAACAAGCTCTTGTAGAGAAGTGAGACAGATTCCCTGATGTTATAATCCCAGCACATGGAATCTTTATGTATGATTCCTATGTGACAACAAACTCTTGTAGAGAAGTGAGACAGATTCCCTGATGTTATAATACCAGCACATGGAATCCTTATGTATGATTCCTATGTGACAACAAGCTCTTGTACAGAAGTGAGACAGATTCCCTGATGTTATAATACCAGTACATGGAATCTTCATGTATGATTCCTATGTGACAACAAGCTCTTGTAGAGAAGTGAGACAGATTCCCTGCTGTTGATTATGATGATGATGATGATGATGATGATATGCGGCTTAAGGGCGCTAAACTGCTGAGGTCATCAGCGCCCTTACAAGGTATAAAATATAAACTCAAAAAATAAAAGATACCTAAAAAACCGCATAATTAAAAAACGGGACACAAACCCGCGATGTCAAAAAGCTAAAACTAACAATATAACAATAACAAATATAACAATAACAATAATAACAATAACAACAATAACAATAAAAACAATAATAACAATAACAGCAATAATAACAAGACAAAGATCTGAAAAACAACACACTAAAAGCATAGGCAGTAAAGGAGTAAAACGTGTCAGGAACTGTAGAATGCGAGGGACATGAGCGCCATATGTCCACTGGGGATAAGAGTTCCCATAAAAACCGACAGGATAAAAGTACGAAGCTAACAGACGCTCAACGCATAAAATGCGCAGATTAAAATCACTGTCATGAATAAAACGTAAAACACATTCCACAGCATGCGTGTCGTCTGCCAAAACGTTGGCTAGGCCAACAGGCAGACCCACACGAGCACGCAATGCAGCTAAAACCTGACACTCTGTTAAAATGTGACGCACCGTTAAGGGCACGTCACACTGCCCACAGAGTGGCGCGGGGTCACCACTCAGTAAATACTTATGACTAAAAATGCAATGTCCGATACGAAGGCGTGTTAAAATTACCTCTTCCCGACGAGAAGCACGGGAAGATGTAGCCCAGACTAACGGGAGAGGGTTAACCTCCCGCAACTTGTTCCCCCGGAGGGCCGTCCACTCATCGCTCCAAAGCGAGAGGATGCGGCGACGTAAAACAATAAACAAATCTGACGAGGGAACAACAGAGGTAAAACGTCTGGGTGATAAAATCGCCGACTTGGCAGCGACATCGGCAGACTCATTACCTGAGATGCCCACATGACCTGGAATCCACAAGAAGGAGACGCTGATGCCAGAGACATCAAGCGAGTGGAGCAGGTCATGAATGCGCTGTACGAGCGGGTGGTAACTGTACAGCGAGCTAATACTTTGAAGAGCACTCAGGGAGTCGGAACAAATAAAACAGTGCCGTAAGTCGTGCCGCTGAATATATAAAAGAGACTGATAAATGCTAAAAAGTTCGGCGGTAAAAATCGAACATTGCTCTGGTAAACGAAAGGTAAAACTATTTCCACCACAAAAAAGGCACATCCTACTCCAGCATCAGTCTTAGATCCATCAGTAAAGATAAAAGGCAAGTCCCCGAATTGCGACTGAAGTTCTAAAAACGCTGATCTAAAGACTGAAGAAGGGGTCTCATTCTTCGGCATTGACGATAACCCAAGGTGACAGTGGGCCTCAGCGCGCGACCATGGAGGAAAACGCGTTTCCCCCCTTGGAAGGGCCGGCGCTGGCGTAACGTCCAAATGCCGAAGGAGCAGTCGAAATCGAACCCCTGGAGGGAGCAATGCAGAGGAGCTAACCAAATATTGCCGGTCAAGTGAATCCTCGAAAAATGCCGCGAAAGACGGGTGGTCAGGTAAGCTTGAGAGTCGACAGGCATAGCTGCACAAGAGCATCTCACGCCTGGAGGACAGCGGAGGCTCTGCAGCTTCAGCATAAAGACTGGGCACGGGGCTAGTTGGAAAGGCCCCTGTAGCGACTCTAAGACCACGATGATGAATGGGATTCAAACGACGTAACACAGATGGACGTGCCGACGAATAAACAAAACACCCGTAATCAAGTTTGGATCGGACCAAAGAGCGATAAAGGCGAAGAAGGACGGTCCGATCAGCTCCCCAGGATGTGCCACTTAAAACACGTAAAAGATTAAGAGAACGGTCACACTTTGCTTTTAAAAAGGAAACGTGCGAGGTCCAACACAACTTCCTATCAAAAATCAACCCCAAAAATTTCGCCTCGTCTGCAAACGGAAGTATCCCTGGCCCAAGACGGAGAGAGGGGGGAGGGAAATACTTCCGGCGCCAGAAGTTGATGCAGACGGATTTCTCGGCGGAGAATTTAAAGCCGTTGGCGTTACTCCAGGCGTAGAGACGGTCGATACAGCTCTGGAGACGGCGTTCGAGTAGACAGGTCCGCCGTGAACTGCAATAAATAGCGAAATCGTCAACAAAAAGGGACGATGAAATGCCAGGTGGAATACAATCAACAATGGGGTTGATAGCAATTGCAAAAAGTGAGACACTGAGTACAGAGCCCTGCGGTACTCCGTTCTCTTGAATAAAACGACGAGATAAAAGCGAGCCCACACGTACACGAAAGACGCGGTCCGTCATAAACTCCCGAAGAAATATGGGAAGACGACCGCGGATATTCCAATCGTGAAGTGTACGTAAAATGCCGCCCCTCCAACAAGTGTCATAAGCTTTCTCCAGGTCAAAAAATACAGCCACGGTTTGACACTTTCTCAGAAATCCATTCATAATATGCGTCGACAAGGACACCAGATGGTCGACGGTAGAGCGATAGCGACGAAACCCGCACTGAACGTTCGCTAGAAGTTTCTGAGACTCAAGCCACCATGTCAACCGCCCGTTGATCATGCGCTCCATCACCTTGCAAATGCAACTGGTGAGGGAGATAGGGCGGTAGCTGGAAGGTAGTTGGCGATCCTTCCCAGGCTTAAGTATAGGGACAATGGTGGCTTCGCGCCAAACGGAAGGAAAAATGCCGTCTTGCCAAATACGGTTATAGACCTGTAAGAGAAATAGTTTACTGTCGGCTGAAAGGTTCTTTAACATCAGGACATGAATGCCGTCCGGCCCGGGAGCGGAGTGCCGAGAGCAATGAAGAGCGTGCTCCAGCTCCCTCATTGTGAATAGTTCGTTATAGCATTCAGCATTAGCAGTTCGAAAAGTATATGATGCGGAATCCTGCCGGTCTTTAATAGAGCGAAAGCCGGCGGAATAATGGTCTGAACTGGAAACCGCCTCAAAGGCAGAACCCAGAGTGTTAGCGATGGCAGCCGGATCCACTATGGTGGCATTAGAAACCTGAAGGCCAGAAACAGTACAATGTGACACTTTACCTGAGAAGCGACGAAGTTTATCCCAAACAACGGTTGAAGGCGTAAAACGATTAAAAGACTCGACAAAACGAGCCCAAGATGCCTTCTTGCTATCCTGAATAATGCGACGAGCCCTGGCGCGCGATTGTTTAAAAGTCACCAAATTATCTAGTGTAGGGTGGCGCCGAAACACCCTAAGTGCAGTCCTACGGGCACGAACGGCGTCCCGACAATCCTCGTTCCACCACGGAACAGGTGGCCGCCGAGGTTGGGAGGATGAACGGGGTATTGCACGTTCGGCGGCTGAGAAAATAATAGACGTAAGGTGCTGCACTAGTTGATTAATGTCGGAGAAGGGCTGGTCGTCAAAATGCACGATGCTGGAATACAAGCTCCAGTCAGCTTTTGCGAATATCCAGGTAGGTACTCTGGAATGCTGTACGTGGTGCGACAGAAGAGAAACGATGCAGGGGAAATGGTCGCTGGAGTAGGTGTCAGCGACGACGTTCCACTGAAGACGACGTGCAAGCTGGATTGAGCATATGGCAAGGTCCAGGTGAGAGAATGTACCGGAAGAATCAGAAATAAAAGTAGGTGCACCTGTATTGAGGATGGAAAGATTGAACTGATAAAAAATGTCGGAAAGAAGAGTTCCCCTCGCACAAGCCCTTGGCGAACCCCATAGTGGGTGATGGGCATTAAAATCTCCCAACAGAAGAAATGGTGTTGGGAGAGCGGACAGGAGAGATCGAATGTCCGCGGGAGCGAGGGGAGACGATGGACGTGTATACACAGAACAAACAGAAAAGAAAAAACCGGGTAACTGCAGTCTAATGGCAACAGCTTGCAAGTCGGACGTAAGTGTGATAGGATGAAAATGAACGTCATTACGCACCAACAACATGACACCTCCATGAGCAGGAGCACCCTCCTCCGGTTCAAGATCGTAGCGAACCGGAGTGTACCCTCGGAGATCGAAAGGGTCGTGAGGGCGAAGCTTGGTCTCCTGCAAACACACGACCATAGGTGAATGGGAACGCAATAAAAGTTGCAGTTCCGCCCTATGCGATCGTACACCACGTACATTCCAGCTCAGGATAGCCATGAATAAAAGGGATAAACTGTCTACTTAGAAGGGCGGCTTAAAATTACCTTTTGTTTAACCTTTGGGCTCGGGCTTTTTGTATGGAGTTGGTCAGACTCCATAGCTTCCTCGGAGGGAGGGCCCACGCGCTCAGTGCCAGAAACCGATTCAAGCGCCGTGAATCGGTTCTGGGTGGCGATGGGTGAGGGGTGCCGCTGAGCGCGGCTTGTCCCAGGACCTTCCTGGGACAGCGACCTCCGAGGAGGAGAAGGTGAACTTTTGCTACCGCGCGCACGCGGAGGGTCTTTCAAGAAATCTTCCCTACGTAGTTTCTGCTTGGGCTTCTTTTCAGCGGCTTGCGACTTCATTGACTTTGGACCAGGTTTATAAGTCTTGGTAACAGTAGCTTTAATAGACGGCCGGATGGTAGTGGCGGTTAATCCAGTCAAGGTCCAGGTCTGAGTTTCGGCATCTACTCGTGGTACTGGCGAGGCAACAACAGAACTAAATGTGCCAGATCGCAGGAGGGAAGGTTGGCGCGCATGGTAACGCTTCCGGGCTTCAGCGAAGGAGAGTTTTTCCTTTACCCGGATCTCCTGGATCGCCTTCTCGTCCAAGTACCGCGGACAGTCGGCAAACGAAGCAGAATGAGACCCTTTGCAATTAACGCAGACGGGGGCTGTTGAACAGGTACCTTCGTGTGAGGGCTGGCTACATGTTGCACAGATGTTAACGGCACTCTTACATGAGACTTGCGTATGCCCAAAACGTTGGCATTTAAAACAACGCAGAGGTCTAGGAATATAAGGCCTCACAGAAATCCGTTCGTACCCTGCGGAAATGCTCGTGGGCAGATCGACGCCATCAAATGTAAGAAACAGGGTACGAGTGGGTACCAATACGCCGTCGCGTTTGGCCTGCACTCGATGCACTGCAGTCACCTTTTGATCAGAGAGATATTCTACGAGATCCTCGTCCGATATACCATCGAGGCTATGGGTGGTAACGACGCCCCGACAGGAGTTCAATGTGCGGTGCTTCTCAACACGGATGGGGTAACCGTGGAGAAGCGTAGCGCGCAACAAGGTCTTACTTTGCTGATCGGACTTAGTTTGTGCCAATAAGGAACCATTCCGTAGACGAGTGCATGATTGAACCGCACCAGCAATAGCATCTATTCCCTTCTGAATTATAAAAGGGTTCACCTTCTCAAAGTTTTGTCCTTCTTCTGTTCTCGAAATGACCAAGTAACAACCAGATGACGGCGGTGCTACTTCTGTTACAATGACTTTTCGGCGCTTGTTGTTAATAATGGAGAAAGGGTGCTCCATAGCGAAAAAAAATCCTCCACCATTGCAACCGTCTCCGACCTCGGGCTCTGACTTCTCGGGCGTTACCCCGGCTTGGGTGAGTGGCCTATCTATACCAGACTCACCCCAGGGTCACACCTCCCAGAACATAGACAGAGGGACCCAATCGCCGTCAGAAGTCAGCAGCTCATGCAATGGCCCCCCCGCGGGACTGCAGTTGAACAGCGGATACGAACACAAACCCTACATGACGACCCCGGGTGGTGGGGATGACGCCATTACCCACTCACCCAGCTGCGCACGCGGTGCGCGGGTATCCGTCAGGCCGTGTCCACGGAGGATTTAAATAAAAAGATAAAAGAAACTAAAACTGTGTGGGCGTTTCGCACGCAAGGTAGGCCGGCGGGGAAGAAAAAGAGTTATGCGAATGTCGTGGTGCGAAATGGCCGGAAAGTGATACGGGAAGAAAGAAACGATGGTGAGGTGCGGTATGAATGGAATGCAAAGAACGCACGAGAGCCTACCTTGGGTCCACCGGTCACTTGAAGAACCCACCTCGACCGGATGGGGGTGAGGGGATGAATATGGCGATGATTGGCTCGGGAACCCCCGGGTGCGCCAAAAACCCGTACTCACATAAGGTGAGCCCCTGAGGGTCCCTGCTGTTATAATACCAGTACACAGAATCTTCATGTATGATTCCTATGTGATAACAAGCTCTTGTAGAGAAGTGAGACAGATTCCTTGCTGTTATAACGTCAGCACACACAATCAACATGTATGATTCCTATGTGACAACAAAATCTTGTACAGAAGTCAGACAGGTACCCTGATGTTTTAATGCCAGCACAAGGAATTTCTTGTATGAACCCTATGTGACAACAAGCTCTTGTAGAGGAGTGAGACAGATCCCCTGATGTTATAATGTCAGCACACGGAATCTACATGTATGATTCCTATGTGAGAATAAACTCTTGTAGAGAAATGAGACAGAGTGCCTGCTGTTATAATACCAGCACACGGAATTTACACGTATGATTCCTATGTGACAATAAACTCTTGTAGAGAAATGAGACAGAGTGTCTGCTGTTATAATACCAGCACACAGAATCTTCATGTATGATTCCTATGTGACAATAAACTCTTGTAGAGAAATGATACAGATTGCCTGCTGTTATAATACCAGCACACGAAATCTACATGTATTTAGGTGTACTTAGTATTTATTATTTCTATGTGTCAGCAAGCTCTTATAGAGAAGTGACAGATTCCCTGGTGTTAATCAGCACATGGAATATTCATGTATGATTCTTATGTGACAACAAACTCTTGTAGAGAAGTGAGACAGATTCGCTGTTGTTATAATGCCAGCACACGGAATCTTCATGTATGATTGCTATGTGACAATAAACTCATGTAGAGAAATGAGACAGATTCCCTGATGTTATAATGCCAGCACATGGAATCTTCATGCATAATTCCTATGTGACAACAAGCTCTTGTAGAGAAGTGAGACAGATTCCCTGCTGTTATAACTTCAGCACACACAATCAGCATGTATGATTCCTATGTGACCACAAACTCTGGTACAGAAGTGAGACAGATTCCCTGATGTTATAATACCAGTACATGGAATCTTTATGTATGATTCCTATGTGACAACAAGCTCTTGTACAGAAGTGAGACAGATTCCCTGATGTTATAATACCAGTACACAGAATCTTCATGTATGATTCCTATGTGACGACAAGCTCTTGTACAGAAGTGAGACAGATTCCCTGATGTTATAATACCAGTACACAGAATCTTCATGTATGATTCCTATGTGACAACAAACTCTTGTAGAGAAGTGAGACAGATTCCCTGATGTTATAATACCAGTACACAGAATCTTCATGTATGATTCCTCTGTGACAACAAGCTCTTGTACAGAAGTGAGACAGATTCCCTGATGTTTAAATACCAGTACATGGAATCTTCATGTATGATTCCTATGAGACAACAAGCTCTTGTAGAGAAGTGAGACAGATTCCCTGCTGTTATAATCCCAGCACACAGAATCTTCATGTATGATTCCTATGTGACAACAAAATCTTGTAGAGAAGTGAGACAGATTCCCTGCTGTTATAATCCCAGCACACAGAATCAGCATGTATGATTCCTATGTGACAACAAGCTCTTTTAGAGAAGTGAGACAGATTCCTTGCTGTTAAAATGCCAGCACACAGAATCTTCATGTATGATTCCTATGTGACAACAAGCTCTTGTAGAGAAGTGAGACAGATCCCCTGCTGTTATAATGCCAGCACACAGAATCTTCATTTATAAATCCTATGTGACAACAAACTCTTGTAGAGGAGTGATACAGATTGCCTGCTGTTATAATACGAGCACACTGAATCTTCATGTATTTAGGTGCACTTTGTATTTATGTTTGCTATGTGACAGCAAGCTCTTATAGAGAAGTGAGACAGATTCCTTGCTGGTATAACTTCATGCACACAAAATCAGCATGTATGATTCCTATGTGACAACAAGCTCTTGTAGAGAAGTGAGACAGATTCCCGGATGTTATAATGCCAGCACACAGAATTTCTTGTATGAATCCTATGTGACAACAAGCTCTTGTAGAGAAGTGAGACAGATTCCCTGTTGTTATAGCACCAGCACACAGAATTTCTTGTATGAATCCTATGTGACAACAAGCTCTTGTAGAGAAGTGAGACAGATTCCCTGCTGTTATAATACCAGCACACAGAATCTTCATTTATAAATCCTATGTGACAACAAACCCTTGTAGAGAAGTGATTAAGATTCCCTGCTGTTACAATACCTGCACACGGAATCGTAATGTTTGATTCCTATGTGACAATAAACTCTTGTAGAGAAGTGATTAAGATTCCCTGCTGTTACAACTTCAGCACACACAATCAGCATGTATGATTCCTATGTGACAACAAGCTCTTGTAGAGAAGTGAGACAGACTCCCTGCTGTTATAATCCCAGCACACAGAATCTTCAAGTATGATTCCTATGTGACAACAAATTCTTGTAGAGAAGTGACACAGATTCCTTGCTGTTATAACTTCAGCACACACAATCAGCATGTATGATTCCTATGTGACAACAAACTCTGGTACAGAAATGAGACAGATTCCCTGAAGTTATAATACCCGTACATGGAATCTTTATGTATGATTCCTATGTGACAACAAGCTCTTGTAGAGAAGTTAGATAATTTCCCTGATGTTATAATCCCAGCACCTGGAATCTTTATGTATGATTCCTATGTGACAACAAGCTCTTGTAGAGAAGTGAGACAGATTCCCTGATGTTATAATCCCAGCACATTGAATCTTTATGTATGATTCCTATGTGACAACAAACTCTTGTAGAGAAGTGAGACAGATTCCCTGATGTTATAATACCAGCACATGGAATCTTTATGTATGATTCCTATGTCACAACAAACTCTTGTAGAGAAGTGAGACAGATTCCCTGATGTTATAATACCAGCACACAGAATCTTCATGTATGATTCCTATGTGACAACAAACTCTTGTAGAGAAGTGAGACAGATTCCCTGCTGTTATAATACCAGCACATGGAATCTTTATGTATGATTCCTATGTGACAACAAACCCTTGTAAAGAAGTGAGACAGATTCCCTGATGTTATAATACCAGCACACGGAATCTTTATGTATGATTCCTATGTGACGACAAACTCTTGTAGAGAAGTGAGACAGATTCCCTGCTGTTATAATACCAGCACACAGAATCCTTATGTATGATTCCTATGTGACAACAAACTCTTGTAGAGAAGTGAGACAGATTCCCTGATGTTATAATACCAGCACACTGAATCTTTATGTATGATTCCTATGTGACAACAAACTCTTGTAGAGAAGTGAGACAGATTCCCTGCTGTTATAATACCAGCACACAGAATCTTTATGTATGATTCCTATGTGACAACAAACTCTTGTAGAGAAGTGAGACAGATTCCCTGATGTTATAATACCAGCACATGGAATCTTTATGTATGATTCCTATGTGACAACAAATTCTTGTAGAGAAGTGAGAAAGATTCCCTGCTGTTATAATACCAGCACATGGAAAATTTATGTATGATTCCTATTTGACAACAAACTCTTGTAGAGAAGTGAGACAGATTCCCTGATGTTATAATACCAGTACACAGAATCTTCATTTATAAATCCTATGTGACAACAAACGCTTGTAGAGAAGTGATTAAGATTCCCTGCTGTTACAATACCTGCACACGGAATCTTAATGTTTGATTCCTATGTGACAACAAGCTCTTGTAGAGAAGTGAGACAGAGTGCCTCCTGTTATAATATCAGCACACGGAATATTCATGTATTTAGGTGTATTTTGTATTTATGATGCCTATGTGAAAGCAAGCTCTTGTAGAGACGTTAGACAGATTCCCGGCTGTTATAATCCCAGCACACAGAATCTTCATGTATGATTCCTATGTGACAACAAGCTCTTGTAGAGAAGTGACACAGATTCCCTGATGTTATAATGCCAGCACACAAAATTTCTTGTATGAATCCTACGTGACAACAAGCTCTTATAGGGAAGTGAGACAGATTCCTTGTTGTTATAATGCCAACACACAGAATCTTCATGTATGATTCCTATGTGACAACAAGCTCTTGTAGAGAAGTGAGACAGATTCCCTGATGTTATAATCCCAGCACACGGAATCTTCATGTATGATTCCTATGTGACAACAAGCTCTTGTAGAGAAGTGACACAGATTCCTTGCTGTTATAACTTCAGCACACACAATCAGCATGTATGATTCCTATGTGACAACAAACTCTGGTACAGAAGTGAGACAGATTCCCTGATGTTATAATCCCAGTACATGGAATCTTTATGTATGATTCCTATGTGACAACAAGCTCTTGTACAGAAGTGAGACAGATTCCCTGATGTTATAATACCAGTACACAGAATCTTCATGTATGATTCCTATGTGACAACAAGCTCTTGTACAGAAGTGAGACAGATTCCCTGATGTTATAATACCAGCACATGGAATCTTCATGTATGATTCCTATGTGCCAACAAGCTCTTGTAGAGAAGTGAGACAGATTCCCTGCTGTTATAATCCCAGCACACAGAATCTTCATGTATGATTCCTATGTGACAACAAATTCTTGTAGAGAAGTGAGACAGATTCCCTGCTGTTATAATCCCAGCACACAGAATCAGCATGTATGATTCCTATGTGACAACAAACTCTTGTACAGAAGTGAGACAGATTCCCTGATGTTATAATACCAGCACATGGAATCTTTATGTATGATTCCTATGTGACAACAAGCTCTTGCAGAGATGACAGACAGATTCCCTGCTGTTATAATAGCAGCACATGCAATCTTCATGTATGATTCCTATGTGACTACAAGCTCTTTTAGAGAAGTGAGACAGATTCCTTGCTGTTAAAATGCCAGCACTCAGAATCTTCATGTATGATTCCTATGTGACAACAAGCTCTTGTAGAGAAGTGAGACAGATCCCCTGCTGTTATAATGCCAGCACACAGAATCTTCATTTATAAATCCTATGTGACAACAAACTCTTGTAGAGAAGTGATACAGATTGCCTGCTGTTATAATACGAGCACACTGAATCTTCATGTATTTAGGTGCACTTTGTATTTATGTTTGCTATGTGACAGCAAGCTCTTATAGAGAAGTGAGACAGATTCCCTGCTGTTATAATACCAGCACATGGAATTTTCATGTATGATTCCTATGTGAAAAAAAGATCTTGTAGATAAGTGAGACAGATTCCTTGCTGTTATAACTTCATGCACACACAATCACCATGTATGATTCCTATGTGAAAACAAACTCTTGTACAGAAGTGAGACAGATTCCCTGTTGTTATAATACCATCACACAGAATCTTCATGTATTTAGGTGCACTTTGTATTTATGTTTGCTATGTGACAGCAAGCTCTTATAGAGAAGTGAGACAGATTCCCTGCTGTTATAATACCAGCACATGGAATCTTCATGTATGATTCCTATGTGACAGCAAGCTCTTATAGAGAAGTGAGACAGATTCCCTGCTGTTATAATACCAGCACATGGAATCTTCATGTATGATTCCTATGTGAAAAAAAGATCTTGTAGATAAGTGAGACAGATTCCTTGCTGTTATAACTTCATGCACACAACATCAGCATGTATGATTCCTATGTGACAACAAACTCTTGTACAGAAGTGAGACAGATTCCCTGATGTTATAATGCCAGCACACAGAATTTCTTGTATGAATCCTATGTGACAACAAGCTCTTGTAGAGAAGTGAGACAGATTCCCCGATGTTATAATACCAGTACACAGAATCTTCATTTAAAAATCCTATGTGAGAACAAACCATTGTAGAGAAGTGATTAAGATTCCCTGCTGTTATAATACCAGCACATGGAATCTTTATGTATGATTCCTATGTGACAACAAGCTCTTGTAGAGAAGTGACACAGATTCCCTGCTGTTATAATACCAGCACATGGAATCTTTATCTATGATTCCTATGTGACAACAAACTCTTATAGAGAAGTGACACAGATTCCCTGCTGTTATAATACCAGTACACAGAATCTTCATTTATAAATCCTATGTGACAACAAACCCTTGTAGAGAAGTGATTAAGATTCCCTGCTGTTACAATACCTGCACACGGAATCTTAATGTTTGATTCCTATGTGACAACAAGCTCTTGTAGAGAAGTGAGACAGAGTGCCTCCTGTTATAATATCAGCACACGGAATATTCATGTATTTAGGTGTATTTTGTATTTATGATTCCTATGTGAAAGCAAGCTCTTGTAGAGACGTTAGACAGATTCCCGGCTGTTATAATCCCAGCACACAGAATCTTCATGTATGATTCCTATGTGACAACAAACTCTGGTACAGAAGTGACACAGATTCCCTGATGTTATAATGCCAGCACACAAAATTTCTTGTATGAATCCTATGTGACAACAAGCTCTTATAGGGAAGTGAGACAGATTCCTTGTTGTTATAATGCCAACACACAGAATCTTCATGTATGATTCCTATGTGACAACAAGCTCTTGTAGAGAAGTGAGACAGATTCCCTGCTGTTATAATCCCAGCACACAGAATCTTCATGTATGATTCCTATGTGACAACAAGCTCTTGTAGAGCAGTGACACAGATTCCTTGCTGTTATAACTTCAGCACACACAATCAGCATGTATGATTCCTATGTGACAACAAACTCTGGTACAGAAGTGAGACAGATTCCCTGATGTTATAATACCAGTACACAGAATCTTGATGTATGATTCCTATGTGACAACAAACTCTGGTACAGAAGTGAGACAGATTCCCTGATGTTATAATACCAGTACACAGAATCTTCATGTATGATTCCTATGTGACAACAAGCTCTTGTACAGAAGTGAGACAGATTCCCTGATGTTATAATACCAGTACATGGAATCTTCATGTATGATTCCTGTGTGACAACAAGCTCTTGTAGAGAAGTGAGACAGATTCCCTGCTGTTATAATACCAGCACACAGAATCTTTATGTATGATTCCTATGTGACAACAAACTCTTGTAGAGAAGTGAGACAGATTCCCTGATGTTATAATACCAGCACATGGAATCTTTATGTATGATTCCTATGTGACAACAAATTCTTGTAGAGAAGTGAGAAAGATTCCCTGCTGTTATAATACCAGCACATGGAAAATTTATGTATGATTCCTATTTGACAACAAACTCTTGTAGAGAAGTGAGACAGATTCCCTGATGTTATAATACCAGTACACAGAATCTTCATTTATAAATCCTATGTGACAACAAACGCTTGTAGAGAAGTGATTAAGATTCCCTGCTGTTACAATACCTGCACACGGAATCTTAATGTTTGATTCCTATGTGACAACAAGCTCTTGTAGAGAAGTGAGACAGAGTGCCTCCTGTTATAATATCAGCACACGGAATATTCATGTATTTAGGTGTATTTTGTATTTATGATGCCTATGTGAAAGCAAGCTCTTGTAGAGACGTTAGACAGATTCCCGGCTGTTATAATCCCAGCACACAGAATCTTCATGTATGATTCCTATGTGACAACAAGCTCTTGTAGAGAAGTGACACAGATTCCCTGATGTTATAATGCCAGCACACAAAATTTCTTGTATGAATCCTACGTGACAACAAGCTCTTATAGGGAAGTGAGACAGATTCCTTGTTGTTATAATGCCAACACACAGAATCTTCATGTATGATTCCTATGTGACAACAAGCTCTTGTAGAGAAGTGAGACAGATTCCCTGATGTTATAATCCCAGCACACGGAATCTTCATGTATGATTCCTATGTGACAACAAGCTCTTGTAGAGAAGTGACACAGATTCCTTGCTGTTATAACTTCAGCACACACAATCAGCATGTATGATTCCTATGTGACAACAAACTCTGGTACAGAAGTGAGACAGATTCCCTGATGTTATAATCCCAGTACATGGAATCTTTATGTATGATTCCTATGTGACAACAAGCTCTTGTACAGAAGTGAGACAGATTCCCTGATGTTATAATACCAGTATACAGAATCTTCATGTATGATTCCTATGTGACAACAAGCTCTTGTACAGAAGTGAGACAGATTCCCTGATGTTATAATACCAGCACATGGAATCTTCATGTATGATTCCTATGTGCCAACAAGCTCTTGTAGAGAAGTGAGACAGATTCCCTGCTGTTATAATCCCAGCACACAGAATCTTCATGTATGATTCCTATGTGACAACAAATTCTTGTAGAGAAGTGAGACAGATTCCCTGCTGTTATAATCCCAGCACACAGAATCAGCATGTATGATTCCTATGTGACAACAAACTCTTGTACAGAAGTGAGACAGATTCCCTGATGTTATAATACCAGCACATGGAATCTTTATGTATGATTCCTATGTGACAACAAGCTCTTGCAGAGATGACAGACAGATTCCCTGCTGTTATAATAGCAGCACATGCAATCTTCATGTATGATTCCTATGTGACTACAAGCTCTTTTAGAGAAGTGAGACAGATTCCTTGCTGTTAAAATGCCAGCACTCAGAATCTTCATGTATGATTCCTATGTGACAACAAGCTCTTGTAGAGAAGTGAGACAGATCCCCTGCTGTTATAATGCCAGCACACAGAATCTTCATTTATAAATCCTATGTGACAACAAACTCTTGTAGAGAAGTGATACAGATTGCCTGCTGTTATAATACGAGCACACTGAATCTTCATGTATTTAGGTGCACTTTGTATTTATGTTTGCTATGTGACAGCAAGCTCTTATAGAGAAGTGAGACAGATTCCCTGCTGTTATAATACCAGCACATGGAATCTTCATGTATGATTCCTATGTGACAGCAAGCTCTTATAGAGAAGTGAGACAGATTCCCTGCTGTTATAATACCAGCACATGGAATCTTCATGTATGATTCCTATGTGAAAAAAAGATCTTGTAGATAAGTGAGACAGATTCCTTGCTGTTATAACTTCATGCACACA
The DNA here is from genome assembly GCA_030765065.1 of Deroplatys truncata. Lineage (NCBI taxonomy): Eukaryota > Metazoa > Arthropoda > Insecta > Mantodea > Mantidae > Deroplatys > Deroplatys truncata. The sequence continues at coordinate 4,716,092 of CM060984.1, forward strand.
ACATCAGCATGTATGATTCCTATGTGACAACAAACTCTTGTACAGAAGTGAGACAGATTCCCTGATGTTATAATGCCAGCACACACAATTTCTTGTATGAATCCTATGTGACAACAAGCTCTTGTAGAGAAGTGAGACAGATTCCCCGATGTTATAATACCAGTACACAGAATCTTCATTTAAAAATCCTATGTGAGAACAAACCATTGTAGAGAAGTGATTAAGATTCCCTGCTGTTATAATACCAGCACATGGAATCTTTATGTATGATTCCTATGTGACAACAAGCTCTTGTAGAGAAGTGACACAGATTCCCTGCTGTTATAATACCAGCACATGGAATCTTTATGTATGATTCCTATGTGACAACAAACTCTTATAGAGAAGTGACACAGATTCCCTGCTGTTATAATACCAGTACACAGAATCTTCATTTATAAATCCTATGTGACAACAAACCCTTGTAGAGAAGTGATTAAGATTCCCTGCTGTTACAATACCTGCACACGGAATCTTAATGTTTGATTCCTATGTGACAACAAGCTCTTGTAGAGAAGTGAGACAGAGTGCCTCCTGTTATAATATCAGCACACGGAATATTCATGTATTTAGGTGTATTTTGTATTTATGATTCCTATGTGAAAGCAAGCTCTTGTAGAGACGTTAGACAGATTCCCGGCTGTTATAATCCCAGCACACAGAATCTTCATGTATGATTCCTATGTGACAACAAACTCTGGTACAGAAGTGACACAGATTCCCTGATGTTATAATGCCAGCACACAAAATTTCTTGTATGAATCCTATGTGACAACAAGCTCTTATAGGGAAGTGAGACAGATTCCTTGTTGTTATAATGCCAACACACAGAATCTTCATGTATGATTCCTATGTGACAACAAGCTCTTGTAGAGAAGTGAGACAGATTCCCTGCTGTTATAATCCCAGCACACAGAATCTTCATGTATGATTCCTATGTGACAACAAGCTCTTGTAGAGCAGTGACACAGATTCCTTGCTGTTATAACTTCAGCACACACAATCAGCATGTATGATTCCTATGTGACAACAAACTCTGGTACAGAAGTGAGACAGATTCCCTGATGTTATAATACCAGTACACAGAATCTTGATGTATGATTCCTATGTGACAACAAACTCTGGTACAGAAGTGAGACAGATTCCCTGATGTTATAATACCAGTACACAGAATCTTCATGTATGATTCCTATGTGACAACAAGCTCTTGTACAGAAGTGAGACAGATTCCCTGATGTTATAATACCAGTACATGGAATCTTCATGTATGATTCCTGTGTGACAACAAGCTCTTGTAGAGAAGTGAGACAGATTCCCTGCTGTTATAATACCAGCACACAGAATCTTTATGTATGATTCCTATGTGACAACAAACTCTTGTAGAGAAGTGAGACAGATTCCCTGATGTTATAATACCAGCACATGGAATCTTTATGTATGATTCCTATGTGACAACAAATTCTTGTAGAGAAGTGAGAAAGATTCCCTGCTGTTATAATACCAGCACATGGAAAATTTATGTATGATTCCTATTTGACAACAAACTCTTGTAGAGAAGTGAGACAGATTCCCTGATGTTATAATACCAGTACACAGAATCTTCATTTATAAATCCTATGTGACAACAAACGCTTGTAGAGAAGTGATTAAGATTCCCTGCTGTTACAATACCTGCACACGGAATCTTAATGTTTGATTCCTATGTGACAACAAGCTCTTGTAGAGAAGTGAGACAGAGTGCCTCCTGTTATAATATCAGCACACGGAATATTCATGTATTTAGGTGTATTTTGTATTTATGATGCCTATGTGAAAGCAAGCTCTTGTAGAGACGTTAGACAGATTCCCGGCTGTTATAATCCCAGCACACAGAATCTTCATGTATGATTCCTATGTGACAACAAGCTCTTGTAGAGAAGTGACACAGATTCCCTGATGTTATAATGCCAGCACACAAAATTTCTTGTATGAATCCTACGTGACAACAAGCTCTTATAGGGAAGTGAGACAGATTCCTTGTTGTTATAATGCCAACACACAGAATCTTCATGTATGATTCCTATGTGACAACAAGCTCTTGTAGAGAAGTGAGACAGATTCCCTGATGTTATAATCCCAGCACACGGAATCTTCATGTATGATTCCTATGTGACAACAAGCTCTTGTAGAGAAGTGACACAGATTCCTTGCTGTTATAACTTCAGCACACACAATCAGCATGTATGATTCCTATGTGACAACAAACTCTGGTACAGAAGTGAGACAGATTCCCTGATGTTATAATCCCAGTACATGGAATCTTTATGTATGATTCCTATGTGACAACAAGCTCTTGTACAGAAGTGAGACAGATTCCCTGATGTTATAATACCAGTACACAGAATCTTCATGTATGATTCCTATGTGACAACAAGCTCTTGTACAGAAGTGAGACAGATTCCCTGATGTTATAATACCAGCACATGGAATCTTCATGTATGATTCCTATGTGCCAACAAGCTCTTGTAGAGAAGTGAGACAGATTCCCTGCTGTTATAATCCCAGCACACAGAATCTTCATGTATGATTCCTATGTGACAACAAATTCTTGTAGAGAAGTGAGACAGATTCCCTGCTGTTATAATCCCAGCACACAGAATCAGCATGTATGATTCCTATGTGACAACAAACTCTTGTACAGAAGTGAGACAGATTCCCTGATGTTATAATACCAGCACATGGAATCTTTATGTATGATTCCTATGTGACAACAAGCTCTTGCAGAGATGACAGACAGATTCCCTGCTGTTATAATAGCAGCACATGCAATCTTCATGTATGATTCCTATGTGACTACAAGCTCTTTTAGAGAAGTGAGACAGATTCCTTGCTGTTAAAATGCCAGCACTCAGAATCTTCATGTATGATTCCTATGTGACAACAAGCTCTTGTAGAGAAGTGAGACAGATCCCCTGCTGTTATAATGCCAGCACACAGAATCTTCATTTATATATCCTATGTGACAACAAACTCTTGTAGAGAAGTGATACAGATTGCCTGCTGTTATAATACGAGCACACTGAATCTTCATGTATTTAGGTGCACTTTGTATTTATGTTTGCTATGTGACAGCAAGCTCTTATAGAGAAGTGAGACAGATTCCCTGCTGTTATAATACCAGCACATGGAATTTTCATGTATGATTCCTATGTGAAAAAAAGATCTTGTAGATAAGTGAGACAGATTCCTTGCTGTTATAACTTCATGCACACACAATCACCATGTATGATTCCTATGTGAAAACAAACTCTTGTACAGAAGTGAGACAGATTCCCTGTTGTTATAATACCATCACACAGAATCTTCATGTATTTAGGTGCACTTTGTATTTATGTTTGCTATGTGACAGCAAGCTCTTATAGAGAAGTGAGACAGATTCCCTGCTGTTATAATACCAGCACATGGAATCTTCATGTATGATTCCTATGTGACAGCAAGCCCTTATAGAGAAGTGAGACAGATTCCCTGCTGTTATAATACCAGCACATGGAATCTTCATGTATGATTCCTATGTGAAAAAAAGATCTTGTAGATAAGTGAGACAGATTCCTTGCTGTTATAACTTCATGCACACAACATCAGCATGTATGATTCCTATGTGACAACAAACTCTTGTACAGAAGTGAGACAGATTCCCTGATGTTATAATGCCAGCACACACAATTTCTTGTATGAATCCTATGTGACAACAAGCTCTTGTAGAGAAGTGAGACAGATTCCCCGATGTTATAATACCAGTACACAGAATCTTCATTTAAAAATCCTATGTGAGAACAAACCATTGTAGAGAAGTGATTAAGATTCCCTGCTGTTATAATACCAGCACATGGAATCTTTATGTATGATTCCTATGTGACAACAAGCTCTTGTAGAGAAGTGACACAGATTCCCTGCTGTTATAATACCAGCACATGGAATCTTTATGTATGATTCCTATGTGACAACAAACTCTTATAGAGAAGTGACACAGATTCCCTGCTGTTATAATACCAGTACACAGAATCTTCATTTATAAATCCTATGTGACAACAAACCCTTGTAGAGAAGTGATTAAGATTCCCTGCTGTTACAATACCTGCACACGGAATCTTAATGTTTGATTCCTATGTGACAACAAGCTCTTGTAGAGAAGTGAGACAGAGTGCCTCCTGTTATAATATCAGCACACGGAATATTCATGTATTTAGGTGTATTTTGTATTTATGATTCCTATGTGAAAGCAAGCTCTTGTAGAGACGTTAGACAGATTCCCGGCTGTTATAATCCCAGCACACAGAATCTTCATGTATGATTCCTATGTGACAACAAACTCTGGTACAGAAGTGACACAGATTCCCTGATGTTATAATGCCAGCACACAAAATTTCTTGTATGAATCCTATGTGACAACAAGCTCTTATAGGGAAGTGAGACAGATTCCTTGTTGTTATAATGCCAACACACAGAATCTTCATGTATGATTCCTATGTGACAACAAGCTCTTGTAGAGAAGTGAGACAGATTCCCTGCTGTTATAATCCCAGCACACAGAATCTTCATGTATGATTCCTATGTGACAACAAGCTCTTGTAGAGCAGTGACACAGATTCCTTGCTGTTATAACTTCAGCACACACAATCAGCATGTATGATTCCTATGTGACAACAAACTCTGGTACAGAAGTGAGACAGATTCCCTGATGTTATAATACCAGTACACAGAATCTTGATGTATGATTCCTATGTGACAACAAACTCTGGTACAGAAGTGAGACAGATTCCCTGATGTTATAATACCAGTACACAGAATCTTCATGTATGATTCCTATGTGACAACAAGCTCTTGTACAGAAGTGAGACAGATTCCCTGATGTTATAATACCAGTACATGGAATCTTCATGTATGATTCCTGTGTGACAACAAGCTCTTGTAGAGAAGTGAGACAGATTCCCTGCTGTTATAATACCAGCACACAGAATCTTTATGTATGATTCCTATGTGACAGCAAACTCTTGTAGAGAAGTGAGACAGATTCCCTGATGTTATAATACCAGCACATGGAATCTTTATGTATGATTCCTATGTGACAACAAATTCTTGTAGAGAAGTGAGAAAGATTCCCTGCTGTTATAATACCAGCACATGGAAAATTTATGTATGATTCCTATTTGACAACAAACTCTTGTAGAGAAGTGAGACAGATTCCCTGATGTTATAATACCAGTACACAGAATCTTCATTTATAAATCCTATGTGACAACAAACGCTTGTAGAGAAGTGATTAAGATTCCCTGCTGTTACAATACCTGCACACGGAATCTTAATGTTTGATTCCTATGTGACAACAAGCTCTTGTAGAGAAGTGAGACAGAGTGCCTCCTGTTATAATATCAGCACACGGAATATTCATGTATTTAGGTGTATTTTGTATTTATGATGCCTATGTGAAAGCAAGCTCTTGTAGAGACGTTAGACAGATTCCCGGCTGTTATAATCCCAGCACACAGAATCTTCATGTATGATTCCTATGTGACAACAAGCTCTTGTAGAGAAGTGACACAGATTCCCTGATGTTATAATGCCAGCACACAAAATTTCTTGTATGAATCCTACGTGACAACAAGCTCTTATAGGGAAGTGAGACAGATTCCTTGTTGTTATAATGCCAACACACAGAATCTTCATGTATGATTCCTATGTGACAACAAGCTCTTGTAGAGAAGTGAGACAGATTCCCTGATGTTATAATCCCAGCACACGGAATCTTCATGTATGATTCCTATGTGACAACAAGCTCTTGTAGAGAAGTGACACAGATTCCTTGCTGTTATAACTTCAGCACACACAATCAGCATGTATGATTCCTATGTGACAACAAACTCTGGTACAGAAGTGAGACAGATTCCCTGATGTTATAATCCCAGTACATGGAATCTTTATGTATGATTCCTATGTGACAACAAGCTCTTGTACAGAAGTGAGACAGATTCCCTGATGTTATAATACCAGTACACAGAATCTTCATGTATGATTCCTATGTGACAACAAGCTCTTGTACAGAAGTGAGACAGATTCCCTGATGTTATAATACCAGCACATGGAATCTTCATGTATGATTCCTATGTGCCAACAAGCTCTTGTAGAGAAGTGAGACAGATTCCCTCCTGTTATAATCCCAGCACACAGAATCTTCATGTATGATTCCTATGTGACAACAAATTCTTGTAGAGAAGTGAGACAGATTCCCTGCTGTTATAATCCCAGCACACAGAATCAGCATGTATGATTCCTATGTGACAACAAACTCTTGTACAGAAGTGAGACAGATTCCCTGATGTTATAATACCAGCACATGGAATCTTTATGTATGATTCCTATGTGACAACAAGCTCTTGCAGAGATGACAGACAGATTCCCTGCTGTTATAATAGCAGCACATGCAATCTTCATGTATGATTCCTATGTGACTACAAGCTCTTTTAGAGAAGTGAGACAGATTCCTTGCTGTTAAAATGCCAGCACTCAGAATCTTCATGTATGATTCCTATGTGACAACAAGCTCTTGTAGAGAAGTGAGACAGATCCCCTGCTGTTATAATGCCAGCACACAGAATCTTCATTTATATATCCTATGTGACAACAAACTCTTGTAGAGAAGTGATACAGATTGCCTGCTGTTATAATACGAGCACACTGAATCTTCATGTATTTAGGTGCACTTTGTATTTATGTTTGCTATGTGACAGCAAGCTCTTATAGAGAAGTGAGACAGATTCCCTGCTGTTATAATACCAGCACATGGAATTTTCATGTATGATTCCTATGTGAAAAAAAGATCTTGTAGATAAGTGAGACAGATTCCTTGCTGTTATAACTTCATGCACACACAATCACCATGTATGATTCCTATGTGAAAACAAACTCTTGTACAGAAGTGAGACAGATTCCCTGTTGTTATAATACCATCACACAGAATCTTCATGTATTTAGGTGCACTTTGTATTTATGTTTGCTATGTGACAGCAAGCTCTTATAGAGAAGTGAGACAGATTCCCTGCTGTTATAATACCAGCACATGGAATCTTCATGTATGATTCCTATGTGACAGCAAGCTCTTATAGAGAAGTGAGACAGATTCCCTGCTGTTATAATACCAGCACATGGAATCTTCATGTATGATTCCTATGTGAAAAAAAGATCTTGTAGATAAGTGAGACAGATTCCTTGCTGTTATAACTTCATGCACACAACATCAGCATGTATGATTCCTATGTGACAACAAACTCTTGTACAGAAGTGAGACAGATTCCCTGATGTTATAATGCCAGCACACAGAATTTCTTGTATGAATCCTATGTGACAACAAGCTCTTGTAGAGAAGTGAGACAGATTCCCCGATGTTATAATACCAGTACACAGAATCTTCATTTAAAAATCCTATGTGAGAACAAACCATTGTAGAGAAGTGATTAAGATTCCCTGCTGTTATAATACCAGCACATGGAATCTTTATGTATGATTCCTATGTGACAACAAGCTCTTGTAGAGAAGTGACACAGATTCCCTGCTGTTATAATACCAGCACATGGAATCTTTATGTATGATTCCTATGTGACAACAAACTCTTATAGAGAAGTGACACAGATTCCCTGCTGTTATAATACCAGTACACAGAATCTTCATTTATAAATCCTATGTGACAACAAACCCTTGTAGAGAAGTGATTAAGATTCCCTGCTGTTACAATACCTGCACACGGAATCTTAATGTTTGATTCCTATGTGACAACAAGCTCTTGTAGAGAAGTAAGACAGAGTGCCTCCTGTTATAATATCAGCACACGGAATATTCATGTATTTAGGTGTATTTTGTATTTATGATTCCTATGTGAAAGCAAGCTCTTGTAGAGACGTTAGACAGATTCCCGGCTGTTATAATCCCAGCACACAGAATCTTCATGTATGATTCCTATGTGACAACAAACTCTGGTACAGAAGTGACACAGATTCCCTGATGTTATAATGCCAGCACACAAAATTTCTTGTATGAATCCTATGTGACAACAAGCTCTTATAGGGAAGTGAGACAGATTCCTTGTTGTTATAATGCCAACACACAGAATCTTCATGTATGATTCCTATGTGACAACAAGCTCTTGTAGAGAAGTGAGACAGATTCCCTGCTGTTATAATCCCAGCACACAGAATCTTCATGTATGATTCCTATGTGACAACAAGCTCTTGTAGAGCAGTGACACAGATTCCTTGCTGTTATAACTTCAGCACACACAATCAGCATGTATGATTCCTATGTGACAACAAACTCTGGTACAGAAGTGAGACAGATTCCCTGATGTTATAATACCAGTACACAGAATCTTGATGTATGATTCCTATGTGACAACAAACTCTGGTACAGAAGTGAGACAGATTCCCTGATGTTATAATACCAGTACACAGAATCTTCATGTATGATTCCTATGTGACAACAAGCTCTTGTACAGAAGTGAGACAGATTCCCTGATGTTATAATACCAGTACATGGAATCTTCATGTATGATTCCTGTGTGACAACAAGCTCTTGTAGAGAAGTGAGACAGATTGCCTGCTGTTATAATCCCAGCACACAGAATCTTCATGTATGATTCCTATGTGACAACAAATTCTTGTAGAGAAGTGAGACAGATTCCCTGCTGTTATAATCCCAGCACACAGAATCAGCATGTATGATTCCTATGTGACAACAAACTCTTGTACAGAAGTGAGACAGATTCCCTGATGTTATAATACCAGCACACAGAATCTTCATGTATTTAGGTGCACTTTGTATTTATGTTTGCTATGTGACAGCAAGCCCTTATAAAGAAGTGAGACAGATTCCCTGCTGTTATAATAACAGCACATGGAATCTTCATGTATGATTCCTATGTGACAACAAGCTCTTTTAGAGAAGTGAGACAGATTCCCTGCTGTTATAATACCAGCACATGGAATCTTCATGTATGATTCCTATGTGAAAAAAAGATCTTGTAGTTAAGTGAGACAGATTCCTTGCTGTTATAACTTCATGCACACAAAATCAGCATGTATGATTCCTATGTGACAACAAACTCTTGTAGAGAAGTGAGACAGATTCCCTGATGTTATAATGCCAGCACACAGAATTTCTTGTATGAATCCTATGTGACAACAAGCTCTTGTAGAGCAGTGACACAGATTCCTTGCTGTTATAACTTCAGCACACACAATCAGCATGTATGATTCCTATGTGACAACAAACTCTGGTACAGAAGTGAGACAGATTCCCTGATGTTATAATACCAGTACACAGAATCTTGATGTATGATTCCTATGTGACAACAAACTCTGGTACAGAAGTGAGACAGATTCCCTGATGTTATAATACCAGTACATGGAATCTTCATGTATGATTCCTATGTGACAACAAGCTCTTGTAGAGAAGTGAGACAGATTCCCTGCTGTTATAATCACAGCACACAGAATCTTCATGTATGATTCCTATGTGACAACAAATTCTTGTAGAGAAGTGAGACAGATTCCCTGCTGTTATAATCCCAGCACACAGAATCAGCACGTATGATTCCTATGTGACAACAAACTCTTGTACAGAAGTGAGACAGATTCCCTGATGTTATAATACCAGCACATGGAATCTTTATGTATGATTCCTATGTGACAACAAGCTCTTGCAGAGATGACAGACAGATTCCCTGCTGTTATAATAGCAGCACATGGAATCTTCATGTATGATTCCTATGTGACAACAAGCTCTTTTAGAGAAGTGAGACAGATTCCTTGCTGTTAAAATGCCAGCACACAGAATCTTCATGTATGATTCCTATGTGACAACAAACTCTTGTAGAGAAGTGGTACAGATTTCCTGCTGTTACAAAACTAGCACACGGAATCTTCATGTATGATTCCTATGTGACAACAAGCTCTTGTAGAGAAGAGAGACAGATTCCCCAAAGTTGTAATACCAGCACACAGAAACTTCATGTATGATTCCTATGTGACAACAAACTCTTGTATGATGATGATGATATGCGGTTTAAGGGCGCTAAACTGCTAGGGTCATCAGCGCCCTTACAATGTGTAAAATATAAGGTCAAAATATAAAAGGTAAAAAAACCGCATAATTAAAAAACGGGACACAAACCCGCGATGTCCAAAAAGTTAAAACTAACAATAGCATAACAATAACAATAACAACAAGAATAAAAATAACAACAAGAATAACAATAACAACAATAATAACAATAAATATATCTCAAAAACCAACACACTAAAAGCATAGCCAATAAAAGATTAAAACGTGTCAAGAACTGTAGAATGCGGGACATGAGCGCCATATGTCTCTGGGGAGTAAGTCCCTATAAAAACATACAGAATCAAATAACAAAGCTAAAAGACGCTCAGCGCATCAAATGCGACGATTAAAATCAATGTCACTTATAAAACGTAAAAGACATTCTACAGCATGCGCGTCGTCTGCCAAAACGTTGGCTATGCCAACAGGGAGACCCAGGCGAACGCGCAGTGGAGCTAAAACTTGACACTCAGTTAAAATGTGACGCACCGTTAAGGGCACGTCACACTGTTGACACAGCGGAGCGGGATCACCACTGAGCAGGTAACTATGACTAAAACGACAATGTCCAATTCGTAAACGGGCTAAAAGTACCTCTTCCCGACGTAAAGAACGAGAAGAGGTACCCCAGATTAACGGGAGAGGCTTAACCTCCCGCAACTTGTTCCCCCGGAGGGCCGTCCACTCATCGCGCCAGCGCGAGAGGATGCGGCGACGTAAAATAACACACGAATCTGACGAGGGAACAACAGAGGTAAAAAATCTGGGTAATAAAATCGCCGATTTCGCAGCGGCGTCGGCAGACTCATTACCTGAGATGCCCACATGACCTGGAATCCACATGAAGGACACGCTGATGCCAGTGACATCAAGCGAGTGGAGCAGGTCATGTATGCGCTGTACAAGCGGGTGGTAATGGTACAGCGCAGTAATAGTCTGAAGGGCACTCAGAGAGTTCGTACAAATAAAACAGTGCTGTAAGGCGTGCCGCTGAATGTATAAAATAGATTGATAAATGCTAAAAAGTTCGGCGGTAAAAATTGAACATTGTCCAGGTAAACGAAACTTAAAACTACAGTGACCAGAAACAAAGGCACATCCAACTCCAGCATCAGTCTTAGATCCATCGGTAAAGATAAAATGGAAGTCTCCGAATTGAGCCCGTACTTCTAAAAAAGCCAATCTAAAGACTGAAGCAGGGGTCTCAGTCTTCGGCATCGACGTTAGCCCAAGGTGACAGTGGGCCTCAGCGCGAGACCATGGAGGAAAACGCGTTTCCCCCCGTGGAAGGGCCGGCGCTGGCGGAACGTCTAAATGCCGAAGGAGCTGTCGAAAGCGAACCCCTGGTGGGAGCAAAGCAGAGGAGCTAATAAAATAGTGACGATCAAGTGACTCCTCGAAAAATAACTCGAAGGACGGGTGGTCAGGCAAGCTTGAGAGTCGACAAGCATAGCTGCACAAGAGCATCTCACGCCTGAAGGACAGCGGAGGCTCTGCAGCTTCAGCATACAGGCTAAAAACAGGGCTGGTTGGAAAGGCCCCTTTAGCGACTCTTATGCTACGATGGTGAATGGCATTCAATCGACGTAACACAGATGGACGTGCCGACGAATAAACAATACACCCGCAATCAAGCTTGGATCGGACCAAAGAGCGATAAAGGCGAAGAAGGACGGTCCGATCAGCTCCCCAGGATGTGCCACTTAAAACACGTAAAATATTAAGAGAACGGTCACACTTTGCTTTTAAAAAGGAAACGTGCGAGGTCCAACACAGCTTCCTGTCAAAAATCAACCCCAAAAATTTCGCCTCGTCTGCAAACGGAAGTATCCCAGGCCCAAGATGGAGAGAGGGCGGAGCGAAATACTTCCGGCGCCAAAAGTTGATGCAGACGGATTTCTCGGCGGAGAAATGAAAGCCGTTGGCGTTACTCCAGGCGTAGAGACGGTCGATACAGCTCTGGAGACGGCGCTCGAGTAGACAGGTCCGCCGTGAACTACAATAAATAGCGAAATCGTCAACAAAAAGTGACGATGAAATGCCAGGTGGAATACAATCAACAATGGGGTTGATAGCAATCGCAAAAAGTGGGACACTGAGTACAGAGCCCTGCGGTACTCCGTTCTCTTGAATAAAACGACGAGATAAAACCGAGCCCACACGTACACGAAAGACGCGGTCCGTCATAAACTCCCGAAGAAATATGGGAAGACGACCGCGGATATTCCAATCGTGAAGTGTACGTAAAATGCCGCCCCTCCAACAAGTGTCATAAGCTTTCTCCAGGTCAAAAAATACAGCCACGGTTTGACACTTTCTCAGAAATCCATTCATAATATGCGTCGACAAGGACACCAGATGGTCGACGGTAGAGCGATAGCGACGAAACCCGCACTGAGCGTTCGCTAGAAGTTTCTGAGACTCAAGCCACCATGTCAACCGCCCGTTGATCATGCGCTCCATCACCTTGCAAATGCAACTGGTGAGAGAGATAGGGTGGTAGCTGGAAGGTAGTTGGCGATCCTTCCCAGGCTTAAGTATAAGGACAATGGTGGCTTCGCGCCAAACGGAAGGAAAAATGCCGTCTTGCCAAATACGGTTATAGACCTGTAAGAGAAATAGTTTACTGTCGGCTGAAAGGTTCTTTAACATCAGGACATGAATGCCGTCCGGCCCGGGAGCGGAGTGCCGAGAGCAATGAAGAGCGTGCTCCAGCTCCCTCATTGTGAATAGTTCGTTATAGCATTCATCATTAGCAGACCGAAAAGTATATGATGCGGAATCCTGCCGGTCTTTAATAGAGCGAAAGCCGGCGGAATAATGGTCTGAACTGGAAACCGCCTCAAAGGCAGAACCCAGAGTGTTAGCGATGGCAGCCGGATCCACTATGGTGGCATTAGAAACCTGAAGGCCAGAAACAGTACAATGTGACACTTTACCTGAGAAGCGACGAAGTTTATCCCAAACAACGGATGAAGGCGTAAAACGATTAAAAGACTCGACAAAACGAGCCCAAAATGCCTTCTTGCTATCCTGAATAATGCGACGAGCCCTGGCGCGCGATTGTTTAAAAGTCACCAAATTATCAAGTGTAGGGTGGCGCCGAAACACCCTAAGTGCAGTCCTACGGGCACGAACGTCGTCCCGACAATCCTCGTTCCACCACGGAACAGGTGGCCGCCGAGGTTGGGAGGATGAACGGGGTATTGCACGTTCGGCGGCTGAGAAAATAATAGACGTAAGGTGCTGCACTAGTTGATTAATGTCGGAGAAGGGCTGGTCGTCAAAATGCACGAGGCTGGAATACAAGCTCCAGTCGGCTTTTGCGAATGTCCAGGTAGGTACTCTGGAATGCTGTACGTGGTGCGACAGAAGAGAAACGATGCAGGGGAAATGGTCGCTGGAGTAGGTGTCAGCGACGACGTTCCACTGAAGACGACGTGCAAGCTGGATTGAGCAAATCGCAAGGTCCAGGTGAGAGAATGTACCAGAAGAATCAGAAATAAAAGTAGGTGCACCTGTATTGAGGATGGAAAGATTGAACTGATAAAAAATGTCGGAAAGAAGAGTTCCCCTCGCACAAGCCTTTGGCGAACCCCATAGTGGGTGATGGGCATTAAAATCTCCCAACAGAAGAAATGGTGTTGGGAGAGCGGACAGGAGAGCTCGAATGTCCGCGGGAGCGAGGGGTGACGACGGAGGTGAATATACAGAGCAAACAGAAAATAAAAAGCCGGGTAAGTGAAGGCGAACGGCAACAGCTTGCAAGTCGGATGTAAGTGTGACAGGTGTAAAATGAACGTCGTTACGCACTAAGAACATGACACCTCCATGAGCAGGAGTACCCTCCTCCGGTTCAAGGTCGTAGCGAACCGGAGTATATCCTCGGAGATCAAAAGGGTCGTGAGGGCGAAGCTTAGTCTCCTGCAAACATACGACCATAGGCGAATGGGAACGCAATAAAAGTTGCAGTTCCGCCCTATGCGATCGTACACCACGTACATTCCAGGTCAGGATAGCCATTAAGAATAAGGGGATAAACTGTATATTTAGAAGGGCGGCTTAAAATTACCTTTTGTTTAACCTTTGGGCTCGGGCTTTTTGTATGGAGTTGGTCAGACTCCATAGCTTCCTCGGAGGGAGGGCCCATGCGCTCAGTGCCAGAAACCGATTCAAGCGCCGTGAATCGGTTCTGGGTGGCGATGGGTGAAGGGTGCCGCTGAGCGCGGCTTGTCCCAGGACCATCCTGGGACAGCGACCTCCGAGGAGGAGAAGGTGAACTTTTGTTACCGCGCGCACGCGGAGGGTCTTTCAAAAAATCTTCCCTACGTAGTTTCTGCTTGGGCTTCTTTTCAGCGGCTTGCGATTTCATTGACTTTGGACCAGGTTTATAGGGCTTGGTAACAGTAGCTTTAATAGACGGCCGGATGGTAGTGGCGGTTAATCCAGTCAAGGTCCAGGTCTGAGTTTCGGCATCTACTCGTGGTACTGGCGAGGCAACAACAGAACTAAATGTGCCAGATCGCAGGAGTGAACGTTGGCGCGCATGGTAACGCCTCCGGGCTTCAGCGAAGGAGAGTTTTTCCTTTACCCGGATCTCCTGGATCGCCTTCTCGTCCAAGTACCGCGGACAGTCGGCAAACGAAGCAGAATGAGACCCTTTACAATTAACGCAGACGGGGGCTGTTGAACAGGTACCTTCGTGTGAGGGCTGGCTACAGGTTGCACAGATGTTAACGGCACTCTTACATGAGACTTGCGTATGCCCAAAACGTTGGCATTTAAAACAACGCAGAGGTCTAGGAATATAAGGCCTCACAGAAATACGTTCGTACCCTGCGGAAATGCTCGTGGGCAGATCGACGCCATCAAATGTAATAAACAGGGTACGAGTGGGTACCAACACGCCGTCGCGTTTGGCCTGCACTCGATGAACCGCTGTCACCCTTTGGTCTGCAAGATATTCCACCAGGTCTTCGTCAGAGATACCATCGAGGCTATGCGTGGTGACAACGCCTCTACAAGAATTCAAGGTGCGGTGCTTCTCAACACGGATAGGATAACCGTGGAGAAGCGTGGCGCTCAACAAGGACTTACTTTGTGCCTCGGATTTGCTTTGAACTAGCAACGAACCATTACGAAGCCGAGTGCAGGAAAGAACCGGACCAGCAATTGAAGTCAATGCCCTTCTGGATAATAAAAGGGTTCACCTTCTCGAATGATTGTCCCTCCTCTGTACGGGTAATCACTAAGTAACAACCAGCTGTTGGCGGTGCTACTTCTGTTACTAAAACTTTGCGGCGCTTGTTGTTAACAATGGAGAAAGGGTGCTCCATAGCGAAAAAAATCCTCCACCATTGCAACCGTCTCCGACCTCGGGCTCTGACTTCCCGGGCGTTACCCCGGCTTGGGTGAGTGGCCTATCTATACCTACCTCACCCCAGGGTCACACCTCCCAGAACATAGACAGAGGGACCCAATCGCCGTCGGAAGCCAGCAGCTCATGCAATGGCCCCCCCGCGGGACTGCAGTTGAACAGCGGATACGAACAACAACCCTACATGACGACCCCGGGTGGTGGGGATAACGCCATTACCCACTCACACAGCTGCGCACGCGGTGCGCGGGTATCCGTCAGGCTGTGTCCACGGAGGATTTAAATAAAAGGATAAAAGAAACTAAAACTGTGTGGGCGTTTCGCACGCAAGGTAGTCCGGCGGGGAAGAAAAAGAGAGATATGCGAATGTCGTGGTGCGAAATGGCCGGAAAGCGATAAGGGAAGAAAGAAACGATGGTGAGGTGCGGTATGGATGGAATGCAAAGAACGCACGAGAGCCTACCTTGGGTCCACCGGTCACGAGAAGAACCCACGTCGACCGGATGGGGGTGAGGGGATGAAGGTGGCGATGATTGGCTCGGGAACCCCCGGGTGCGCCAAAAACCCGTACTCACATAAAGTGAGCCCCTGAGGGGAGGCGATGATTGGCTCGGGAACCCCCGGGTGCGCCAAAAACCCGTACTCACATAAGGTGAGCCCCTGAGGGGAAACTCTTGTAGAGAAGTGGTACAGATTTCCTGCTGTTACAAAACTAGCACACGGAATCTTCCTGTGTGACAACAAGCTCTTGTAGAGAAGTGAGACAGATTCCCCAATGTTATAATACCAGCACACAGAAACTTCATGTATGATTCCTATGTGACAACAAACTCTTGTAGAGAAGTGAGACAGATTTCTGTTCTTATAATACCAGCACACAGAAACTTCATGTATGATTCCTATGTGACAACAAACTCTTGTAGAGAAGGGAGACAGATTCCCTGTTGTTATAATACCAGCACACAGAAACTTCATGTATGATTCCTATGTGACAACAAACTCTTGTAGAGAAGTGAGACAGATTTCTGTTCTTATAATACCAGCACACAGAAACTTCATGTATGATTCCTATGTGACAACAAGCTCTTGTACAGAAGTGAGACAGATTCCCTGATGTTATAATACCAGTACATGGAATCTTCATGTATGATTCCTATGTGACAACAAGCTCTTGTAGAGAAGTGAGACAGATTCCCTGCTGTTATAATCCCAGCACACAGAATCTTCATGTATGATTCCTATGTGACAACAAATTCTTGTAGAGAAGTGAGACAGATTCCCTGCTGTTATAATCCCAGCACACAGAATCAGCATGTATGATTCCTATGTGACAACAAACTCTTGTACAGAAGTGAGACAGATTCCCTGATGTTATAATGCCAGCACACAGAATCTTCATGTATGATTCCTATGTGACAACAAATTCTTGTAGAGAAGTGACACAGATTCCCTGCTGTTATAATACCAGTACACAGAATCTTCATTTATAAATCCTATGTGACAATAAACTCTTGTAGAGAAGTGAGACAGATTCCCTGATGTTATAATACCAGTACACAGAATCTTCATGTATGATTCCTATGTGACAATAAACTCTTGTAGAGAAGTGAGACAGATTCCCTGCTGTTATAATACCAGTACATGGAATCTTTATGTATGATTCCTATGTGACAACAAATTCTTGTAGAGAAGTGAGACAGATACCCTGCTGTTATAATACCAGCACATGGAATCTTTATGTATGATTCCTATGTGACAACAAGTTCTTGTAGAGAAGTGACACAGATTCCCTGCTGTTATAATACCAGTACACAGAATCTTCATTTATAAATCCTATGTGACAATAAACTCTTGTAGAGAAGTGATTAAGATTCCCTGCTGTTACAATACCTGCACACGGAATCTTAATGTTTGATTCCTATGTGACAACAAGCTCTTGTAGAGAAGTGAGACAGAGTGCCTCCTGTTATAATATCAGCACACGGAATATTCATGTATTTAGGTGTATTTTGTATTTATGATTCCTATGTGAAAGCAAGCTCTTGTAGAGACGTTAGACAGATTCCCGGGTGTTATAATCCCAGCACACAGAATCTTCATGTATGATTCCTATGTGACAACAAGCTCTTGTAGAGAAGTGACACAGATTCCCTGATGTTATAATCCCAGCACACAGAATCGTCATGTATGATTCCTATGTGACAACAAGCTCTTGTAGAGACGTTAGACAGAGTCCCGGCTGTTATAATCCCAGCACACAGAATCTTCATGTATGATTCCTATGTGACAACAAGCTCTTGTAGAGAAGTGACACAGATTCCCTGATGTTATAATGCCAGCACACAAAATTTCTTGTATGAATCCTATGTGACAACAAGCTCTTATAGGGAAGTGAGACAGATTCCTTGTTGTTATAATGCCAACACACAGAATCTTCATGTATGATTCCTATGTGACAACAAGCTCTTGTAGAGAAGTGAGACAGATTCCCTGCTGTTATAATCCCAGCACACAGAATCTTCATGTATGATTCCTATGTGACAACAAGCTCTTGTAGAGAAATGACACAGATTCCTTGCTGTTATAACTTCAGCACACACAATCAGCATGTATGATTCCTATGTGACAACAAACTCTGGTACAGAAGTGAGACAGATTCCCTGATGTTATAATACCAGTACATGGAATCTTTATGTATGATTCCTATGTGACAACAAGCTCTTGTAGAGAAGTGAGACAGATTCCCTGATGTTATAATACCAGTACATGGAATCTTCATGTATGATTCCTATGTGACAACAAGCTCTTGTAGAGAAGTGAGACAGATTCCCTGCTGTTATAATACTAGTACACAGAATCTTCATGTATGATTCCTATGTGACAACAAGCTCTTGTAGAGAAGTGAGACAGATTCCCTGCTGTTATAATACCAGTACACAGAATCTTCATGTATGATTCCTATGTGACAAAAAACTCTTGTAGAGAAGTGAGCCAGATTCCCTGATGTTATAATACCAGTACATGGAATCTTCATGTATGATTCCTATGTGACAACAAGCTCTTGTAGAGAAGTGACACAGATTCCTTGCTGTTATAACCTCAGCACACACAATCAGCATGTATGATTCCTATGTGACAACAAACTCTGGTACAGAAGTGAGACAGATTCCCTGATGTTATAACACCAGTACACAGAATCTTCATGTATGATTCCTATGTGACAACAAGCTCTTGTAGAGAAGTGAGACAGATTCCCTGCTGTTATAATCCCAGCACACAGAATCTTCATGTATGATTCCTATGTGACAACAAATTCTTGTAGAGAAGTGAGACAGATTCCCTGCTGTTATAATCCCAGCACACAGAATCAGCATGTATGATTCCTATGTGACAACAAACTCTTGTACAGAAGTGAGACAGATTCCCTGATGTTATAATACCAGCACATGGAATCTTTATGTATGATTCCTATGTGACAACAAGCTCTTGCAGAGATGACAGACAGATTCCCTGCTGTTATAATAGCAGCACATGGAATCTTCATGTATGATTCCTATGTGACAACAACCTCTTTTAGAGAAGTGAGACAGATTCCCTGCTGTTAAAATGCCAGCACACAGAATCTTCATGTATGATTCCTATGTGACAACAAACTCTTGTAGAGAAGTGGTACAGATTTCCTGCTGTTACAAAACTAGCACATGGAATCATCCTGTGTGACAACAAGCTCTTGTAGAGAAGTGAGACAGATTCCCCAAAGTTGTAATACCAGTACACAGAAACTTCATGTATGATTCCTATGTGACAGCAAACTCTTGTAGAGAAGTGGTACAGATTTCCTGCTGTTACAAAACTAGCACACGGAATCTTCCTGTGTGACAACAAGTTCTTGTAGAGAAGTGAGACAGATTCCCCAATGTTATAATACCAGCACACAGAAACTTCATGTATGATTCCTATGTGACAACAAACTCTTGTAGAGAAGTGAGACAGATTCCTGTTCTTATAATACCAGCACACAGAAACTTCATGTATGATTCCTATGTGACAACAAACTCTTGTAGAGAAGGGAGACAGATTCCCTGTTGTTATAATACCAGCACACAGAAACTTCATGTATGATTCCTATGTGACAACAAACTTTTGTAGAGAAGTGAGACAGATTCCCTGTTGTTATAATACCAGCACATGGAATTTTTATGTATGATTCCTATGTGACAACAAACTCTTGTAGAGAAGTGAGACAGATTCCTTGCTGTTATAATACCAGCACACAGAATCTTCATGTATGATCCCTATGTGACAACAAACTCTTGTAGAGAAGTGAGACAGATTCCTTGCTGTTATAATCCCAGCACACAGAACCTTCATGTATGATTCCTATGTGACAACAAACTCTTGTAGAGAAGTGAGACAGATTCCTGTTCTTTTAATGCCAGCACACAGAACCTTCATGTATGATTCCTATGTGACAACAAACTCTTGTAGAGAAGTGAGACAGATTCCTTGCTGTTATAATACCAGCACACAGAACCTTCATGTATGATTCCTATGTGACAACAAACTCTTGTAGAGAAGTGAGACAGATTCCTTGCTGTTATAATACCAGCACACAGAACCTTCATGTATGATTCCTATGTGACAACAAACTCTTGTAGAGAAGTGAGACAGATTCCTGTTCTTTTAATGCAAGCACACAGAAACTTTATGTATGATTCCTATGTGACAACAAACTCTTGTAGAGAAGTGAGACAGATTCCCTGTTGTTATAATACCAGCACATGGAATCTTCATGTATGATTCCTATGTGACAACAAACTCTTGTAGAGAAGTAAGACAGATTCCCTGTTGTTATAATACCAGCACACAGAACCTTCATGTATGATTCCTATGTGACAACAAACTCTTGTAGAGAAGTGAGACCGATTCCTTGCTGTTATAATACCAGCACACAGAACCGTCATGTATGATTCCTATGTGACAACAAACTCTTGTAGAGAAGTGAGACAGATTCCCTGTTGTTATAATACCAGCACATGGAATCTTCATGTATGATTCCTATGTGACAACAAAGTCTTGTAGAGAAGTGAGACAGATTCCCTGCTGTTATAGTACCAGTACACAGAATCTTCATGTATGATTTCTATGTGACAACAAGCTCTTGTAGAGAAGTGAGATAGATTCCCTGCTTTTATAATACCAGCACATAGAATCTTCATGTATAATTCCTATGTGACAACAAACTCTTGTAGAGAAGTGTGATGATGATGATGATGAGATGCGGTTTAAGGGCGCTAAACTGCTATGGTCATCAGCGCCCTTACAATGTATAAAATATAAGGTCAGAAATATAAAAGAACCACATAATTAAAAAACGGGACACAAACCCGCGATGTCCAAAAATTTAAAACAACAATAATACCACAATGACAAAAACTAACACACTAAAAGCATAGGCAATGAAAGATTAAAACGTGTCAAGGACTGTAGAATGCGAGGGACATGAGCGCCTTTTGTCCACTGGGGATTAGAGTCCCCATAAAAACAATCAGAATAAAATTACTAAGCTAAAAGACGCTCAACGCATTAAATGCGCAGATTAAAATCACTGTCATGAATAAAACTTAAAACACATTCTACAGCACGCGTGTCGTCTGCCAAAACGTTGGCTAGGCCAACAGGCAGTTCCACACGAGCACGCAATGCAGCTAAAACCTGACACTCAGTTAAAATGTGACGTACCGTTAAGGGCACGTCACACTGCCCACAGAGTGGTCCGGGGTCACCACTGAGCAAATACCTATGACTAAAAACACAATGTCCAATCCGTAAACGAGCTATAATTACCTCTTCCCGACGACACGAACGAGAAGAGGTACTCCAGATCAACGGGAAAGGCTTAACCTCCCGCAACTTGTTCCCCCGGAGGGCCGTCCACTCATCGCGCCCGCGCGAGAGGATGCGGCGACGTAAAGTAACACACGAATCTGACGAGGGAACAACAGAAGTAAAAAATCTGGGTAATAAAATCGCCGATTTCGCAGCGGCGTCGGCAGACTCATTACCTGAGATGCCTACATGACCTGGAATCCACATGAAGGACACGCTGATGCCAGAGACACCAAGCGAGTGGAGCAGGTCATGTATGCGCTGTACGAGTGGGTGGTAATGGTACAGCGAATGAATAGCCTGAAGGGCACTCAGAGAGTCCGTACAAATAAAACAATGCCGTAAGTCGTGCCGTAAGTCGTGCCGCTGAATGTATAAAACAGATTGATAAATGCTAAAACGTTCGGCGGTAAAAATTGAACATCTTCCAGGTAAACGAAACTTAAAACTACAGTGACCAAAAACAAAGGCAAATCCAACTGCAGCTTCAGTCTTAGATCCATCGGTAAAGATAAAATAGAAGTCCCCGAATTGAGCCCGTACTTCTAAAAAAGCCGATCTAAAGACTGAAGCAGGGGTCTCAGTCTTCGGCATCGACGTTAGCCCAAGGTGACAGTGGGCCTCAGCGCGGGACCATGGAGGAAAACGCGTTTCCCCCCGTGGAAGGGCCGGCGCTGGCGGAACGTCTAAATGCCGAAGGAGCTGTCGAAAGCGAACCCCTGTTGGGAGCAAAGCAGAGGAGGTCATAAAATAGTGACGATCAAGTGACTCCTCGAAAAATAACGCGAAGGACGGGTGGTCAGGCAAGTTTGAGAGTCGACAGGCATAGCTGCACAAGAGCATCAAACGCCTGAAGGATAGCGGAGGCTCTGCAGCTTCAGCATACAGGCTAAGAACAGGGCTGGTTGGAATGGCCCCTGTAGCGACTCTTATGCCACGATGGTGAATGGCATTCAATCGACGTAACACAGATGGACGTGCCGACGAATAAACAATACACCCGTAATCAAGCTTGGATCGGACCAAAGAGCGATAAAGGCGAAAAAGGACGGTCCGAACAGCTCCCCAGGATGTGCCACTTAAAACACGTAAAATATTAAGAGAACGGTCACACTTTGCTTTTAAAAAGGAAACGTGAGAAGTCGAGCTCAGCTTCCGGTCAAAGATCAACCCCAAAAATTACACCTCATCTGCAAATGGAAGGACCTCCGACCCAAGATGGAGAGAGGGCGGAGGGAAAGCCTTCCGGCGCCAGAAGTTGATGCAGACGGATTTCGCGGCGGAGAAATTAAAGCCGTTAGCGTTACTCCAGGCGTAGATGATGATGATGATGATGATGATGATGAAATGCGGTTTAAGGGCGCTAAACTGCTGCGGTCATCAGCGCCCTTACAATGAGTAAAATATAAGGTCACAATACATAAAACAGGTAAAAAACCGCATAATTAAAAAACGGGACACAAACCCGCGATGTCAAAAACGATAAAAATAACAATAGAATAACAATAACAAGAATAACAATAACAATAAAAACAATAATAACAATAACAATAAAAACAATAACAATAATAACAATAACAAGAATAACAATAAATATATCTGTAAAACCAACACACTAAAATCATGGTCACTAAAAGAATAAAACGTGTCAAGAACTGTAGAATGCAAGGAACATGAGCGCCTTATGTCCGGGGAGAAGGGCCCCATTAAAACTAACAATAGAAAATCAAACAGCTAAAAGGCGCTCAGCGCATCAAATGCGACGGCTAAAACCAATGTCAGTGATAAAACGTAAAAGACATTCTACAGCATGCGCGTCGTCTGCCAACACGTTGGCTAGGCCAACAGGCAGACCCACGCGAACGCGCAGTGGAGCTAAAACTTGACGGACCGTTAAGGGCACGTCACACTGACCACACACAGGTGCGGGATCACCACTTAACAGGTATCTATGACTAAAAAGGCAATGTCCGATACGAAGGCGTGTTAAAAGTACCTCTTCCCGACGAGAAGCACGGGAAGAGGTAGCCCAGACTAGCGGAAGAGGTTTAACCTCCCGCAACTTGTTCCCCCGGAGGGCCGTCCACTCATCGCGCCAGCGCGAGAGGATGCGGCGACGTAAAATAACACACGAATCTGACGAGGGAACAACAGAAGTAAAAAATCTGGGTAATAAAATCGCCGATTTCGCAGCGGCGTCGGCCGACTCATTCCCTGAGATACCCACATGACCTGGAATCCACATAAAAGAGACGCTGATGCCAGAGGCACCCAGCGAATGGAGCAGGTCATGAATGCGCTGTACGAGGGGGTGGTAAGAGTACAGCGCGTTAATACTCTGAAGGGCACTCCTAGAGTCCGAACAAACAACACAACGCCGTAAAACATGCCGCTGAATGTATAAAACACATTGATAGATACTAAAAAGTTCGGCGGTATAAATCGAACATTGCCCGGGTAAACGAAAAGTAAAACTATGCGCACCTAAAACAAAGGCACATCCTACTCCAACATCAGTCTTAGACCCATCAGTATAAATAAAATTACAGTCTCCGAATGTTGCCTGAAGTTCTAAAAATGCGGATCTAAGGACTGAAGCAGGCGTCTCACTCTTCGGCATCGACGTTAGCCCAAAGTGGATGTGGGCCTCAGCGCGCGACCATGGAGGAAAGCGCGTTTCCCCTCGGGTAAGGGCCGGCGCTGGCGTAACGTCCAAATGCCGAAGTAGCAGTCGAAATCGAACTCCTGGAGGGAGCAATGCAGAGGAGCTAACTAAATATTGGCGATCAAGAGAATCCTCGTAAAATACATCGAAGGACGGGTGGTTAGGCAAGCTTGAGAGTCGACAAGCATAGCTGCACAAAAGCATCTCACGCCGGAAGGACAGCGGAGGCTCTGCAGCTTCTGCGTACAGACTGGGTACAGGGCTAGTTGGAAAGGCCCCTGTAGCGACTCTTATGCCACGATGGTGAATGGCATTCAATCGACGTAACACAGATGTACGTGCCGACGAATAAACAATACACCCGTAATCAAGCTTGGATCGGACCAAAGAGCGATAAAGGCGAAGAAGGACGGTCCGATCAGCTCCCCAGGATGTGCCACTTAAAACACGTAAAATATTAAGAGAACGGTCACACTTTGCTTTTAAAAAGGAAACGTGCGAGGTCCAACACAACTTCCTGTCAAAAATCAACCCCAAAAATTTCGCCTCGTCTGCAAACGGAAGTATCCCTGGCCCAAGATGGAGAGTGGGCGGAGGGAAATACTTCCGGCGCCAAAAGTTGATGCAGACGGATTTCTCGGCGGAGAAATTAAAGCCGTTGGCGTTACTCCAGGCGTAGAGACGGTCGATACAGCTCTGGAGACGGCGTTCGAGTAGACAGGTCTGCCGTGAACTGCAATAAATAGCGAAATCGTCAACAAAAAGGGACGATGAAATGCCAGGTGGAATACAATCAACAATGGGGTTGATAGCAATCGCAAAAAGTGTGACACTGAGTACAGAGCCCTGTGGTACTCCGTTCTCTTGAATAAAACGACGAGATAAAACCGAGCCCACACGTACACGAAAGACGCGGTCCGTCATAAACTCCCGAAGAAATATGGGAAGACGACCGCGTATATTCCAATCGTGAAGTGTACGTAAAATGCCGCCCCTCCAACAAGTGTCATAAGCTTTCTCCAGGTCAAAAAATACAGCCACGGTTTGACACTTTCTCAGAAATCCATTCATAATATGCGTCGACAAGGACACCAGATGGTCGACGGTAGAGCGATAGCGACGAAACCCGCACTGAGCGTTCGCTAGAAGTTTCTGAGACTCAAGCCACCATGTCAACCGCCCGTTGATCATGCGCTCCATCACCTTACAAATGCAACTGGTGAGGGAGATAGGGCGGTAGCTGGAAGGTAGTTGGCGATCCTTCCCAGGCTTAAGTATAGGGACAATGGTGGCTTCGCGCCAAACGGAAGGAAAAATGCCGTCTTGCCAAATACGGTTATAGACCTGTAAGAGAAATAGTTTACTGTCGGCTGAAAGGTTCTTTAACATCAGGACATGAATGCCGTCCGGCCCGGGAGCGGAGTGCCGAGAGCAATGAAGAGCGTGCTCCAGCTCCCTCATTGTGAAAAGTTCGTTATAGCATTCATCATTAGCAGACCGAAAAGTATATGATGCGGAATCCTGCCGGTCTTTAATAGAGCGAAAGCCGGCGGAATAATGGTCTGAACTGGAAACCGCCTCAAAGGCAGAACCCAGAGTGTTAGCGATGGCAGCCGGATCCACTATGGTGGCATTAGAAACCTGAAGGCCAGAAACAGTACAATGTGACACTTTACCTGAGAAGCGACGAAGTTTATCCCAAACAACGGATGAAGGCGTAAAACGATTAAAAGACTCGACAAAACGAGCCCAAGATGCCTTCTTGCTATCCTGAATAATGCGACGAGCCCTGGCGCGCGATTGTTTAAAAGTCACCAAATTATCAAGTGTAGGGTGGCGCCGAAACACCCTAAGTGCAGTCCTACGGGCACGAACGGCGTCCCGACAATCCTCCTTCCACCACGGAACAGGTGGCCGCCGAGGTTGGGAGGATGAACGGGGTATTGCACGTTCGGCGGCTGAGAAAATAATAGACGTAAGGTGCTGCACTAGTTGATTAATGTCGGAGAAGGGCTGGTCGTCAAAATGCACGAGGCTGGAATACAAGCTCCAGTCGGCTTTTGCGAATATCCAGGTAGGTACTCTGGAATGCTGTACGTGGTGCGACAGAAGAGAAACGATGCAGGGGAAATGGTCGCTGGAGTAGGTGTCAGCGACGACGTTCCACTGAAGGCGACGTGCAAGCTGGATTGAGCAAAGGGCAAGGTCCAGGTGAGAGAAAGTACCAGAAGAATCAGAAATAAAAGTAGGTGCACCTGTATTGAGGATGGAGAGATTGAACTGATAAAAAATGTCAGAAAGAAGAGTTCCCCTCGCACAAGCCCTTGGCGAACCCCATAGTGGGTGATGGGCATTAAAATCTCCCAACAGAAGAAATGGTGTTGGGAGAGCGGACAGGAGAGCTCGAATGTCCGCGGGAGCGAGGGGAGACGATGGAGGTGAATATACAGAGCAAACAGAAAACAAAAAGCCGGGTAAGTGAAGGCGAACGGCAACAGTTTGCAAGTCGGATGTAAGTGTGACAGGTGTAAAATGAACGTCGTTACGCACTAAGAACATGACACCTCCATGAGCAGGAGTACCCTCCTCCGGTTCAAGGTCGTAGCGAACCGGAGTATATCCTCGGAGATCAAAAGGATCGTGAGGGCGAAGCTTAGTCTCCTGCAAACATACGACCATAGGCGAATGGGAACGCAATAAAAGTTGCAGTTCCGCCCTATGCGATCGTACACCACGTACATTCCAGGTCAGGATAGCCATTAAGAATAAGGGGATAAACTTTCTATTTAGAAGGGCGGCTTAAAATTACCTTTTGTTTAACCTTTGGGCTCGGGCTTTTGGTATGGAGTTGGTCAGACTCCATAGCTTCCTCGGGGGGAGGGCCCACGCGCTCAGTGCAAGAAACCGATTCAAGCGCCGTGAATCGGTTCTGGGTGGCGATGGGTGAAGGGTGCCGCTGAGCGCGGCTTGTCCCAGGACCATCCTGGGACAGCGACCTCCGAGGAGGAGAAGGTGAACTTTTGTTACCGCGCGCGCGCGGAGGGTCTTTCAAAAAATCTTCCCTACGAAGTTTCTGCTTGGGCTTCTTTTCAACGGCTTGCGACTTCATTGACTTGGGACCAGGTTTATACGGCTTGGTAACTGTAGCCTTAATAGACGGCCGGATGGTAGTGGCGGTTAATCCAGTCAAGGTCCAGGTCTGAGTTTCGGCATCTACTCGTGGTACTGGCGAGGCAACAACAGAACTAAATGTGCCAGATCGCAGGAGTGAAGGTTGGCGCGCATGGAAACGCCTCCGGGCTTCAGCGAAGGAGAGTTTTTCCTTTACCCGGATCTCCTGGATCGCCTTCTCGTCCAAATACCGCGGACAGTCGGCAAACGAAGCAGAATGTGACCCTTTACAATTAACGCAGACGGGGGCTGTTGAACAGGTACCTTCGTGTGAGGGCTGGCTACATGTTGCACAGATGTTAACGGCACTCTTACAGGAGACTTGCGTATGCCCAAAACGTTGGCATTTAAAACAACGCAGAGGTCTAGGAATATAAGGCCTCACAGAAATCCGTTAGTACCCTGCGGAAATGCTCGTGGGCAGATCGACGCCATCAAATGTAATAAACAGGGTACGAGTGGGTACCAATACGCCGTCGCGTTTGGCCTGCACTCGATGCACTGCAGTGACCTTTTGATCAGATAGATATTCTACGAGATCCTCGTCCGATATACCATCGAGGCTATGGGTGGTAACGACGCCCCGACAGGAGTTCAATGTGCGGTGCTTCTCAACATGGATGGGGTAACCGTGGAGAAGCGTAGCGCGCAACAAGGTCTTACTTTGCTGATCGGACTTAGTTTGTGCCAATAAGGAACCATTCCGTAGACGAGTGCATGATTGAACCGCACCAGCAATAGCATCTATTCCCTTCTGAATTATAAAACGGTTCACCTTCTCAAAATTTTGTCCTTCTTCTGTTCTCGAAATGACCAAGTAACAACCAGTTGTCGGTGGTGTCACTTCTGTTACATAAACTTTTCGGCGCTTGTTAGTAGTAATGGAGGAAGGGTGCTCCATAGCGAAATAAATCCTCCACCATTGCAACCGTCTCCGACCTCGGGCTCTGACTTCTCGGGCGTTACCCCGGCTTGGGTGAGTGGCCTATCTATACCAGACTCACCCCAGGGTCACACCTCCCAGAACATAGACAGAGGGACCCAATCGCCGTCAGAAGTCAGCAGCTCATGCAATGGCCCCCCGCGGGACTGCAGTTGAACAGCGGATACGAACACATACCCTACATGACGACCCCGGGTGGTGGGGATGACGCCATTACCCACTCACCCAGCTGCGCACCAGTGCGCGGGTATCCGTCAGGCTGTGTCCACGGAGGATTTAAATAAAAAGATAAAAGAAACTAAAACTGTGTGGGCGTTTCGCACGCAAGGTAGGCCGGCGGGAAAGAAAAAGAGAGATATGCGATGTCGTGGTGCGAAATGGCCGGAAAGTGACAAGAGAAGAAAGAAACGATGGTGAGGTGCGGTATGAACGGAATGTAACGAACGCACGAGAGCCTACCTTGCGTCCACCGGTCACTTGAAGAACCCACCTCGACCGGATGGGGGTGAGGGGATGAATGTGGCGATGACTGGCTCGGGAACCCCCGGGTGCGCCAAAAACCCGTACTCACATAAGGTGAGCCCCTGAGGGGGCCAGGCGTAGAGACGGTCGATACAGCTCTGGAGACGGTGTTCGAGTATACAGGTCCGCCGTGAACTGCAATAAATGGCAAAATCATCAACAAAAAGGGACGATGAAATGACAGGTGGAATACAATCAACAATGTGGTTGATAGCAATCGCAAAAAGTGTGACACTGAGTACAGAGCCCTGCGGTACTCCGTTCTCTTGAATAAAACGACTAGATAAAACCGAGCCCACACGTACACGAAAGACGCGGTCCGTCATAAACTCCCGAAGAAATATGGGAAGACGACCGCGGATATTCCATGCGTGAAGTGTACGTAAAATGCCGCCCCTCCAACAAGTGTCATAAGCTTTCGCCAGGTCAAGAAATACAGCCACTGTTTGACACTTTCTCAGAAATCCATTCATAATATGCGTCGACAAGGACACCAGATGGTCGACGGTAGAGCGATAGCGACGAAATCCGCACTGAGCGTTCGCTAGAAGTTTCTGAGACTCAAGCCACCATGTCAACCGCCCGTTGATCATGCGCTCCATCACCTTGCAAATGCAACTGGTGAGGGAGATAGGGCGGTAGCTGGAAGGTAGTTGGCGATCCTTCCCTGGCTTAATTATAGGGACAATGGTGGCTTCGCGCCAAACGGAAGGAAAAAGGCCGTCTTGCCAAATACGGTTATGGACCTGTAAGAGAAAGAGTTTACCGTCGGCTGAAAGGTGCCTTAACATCAGGACATGAATGCCGTCCGGCCCAGGAGCGGAGTGCCGAGAGCAATGAAGAGCGTGCTCCAGCTCCCTCATTGTGAAAAGTTCATTATAACACTCAATATTAGCAGACCGAAAATTAAAGGTGTCGGAATCCAGCCGGTCTTTGATAGAGCGAAAGCCGGCGGAATAATGGTCTGAACTGGATACCGCCTCAAAGGCAGCACCCAGAGTGTTAGCGATGGCAGCCGGATCCACTATAGTGGCATTGGAAACCTGAAGGCCAGAAACAGTACAATGCGACACTTTACCTGAGAAGCGACGAAGTTTATCCCAAATAACAGATGAAGGCGTAAAGCGATTAAAAGACTCGACAAAACGAGCCCACGACGCCTTCTTGCTATCCTGAATAATGCGACGAGCCCTGGCGCGCGATTGTTTAAAAGTCACCAAATTATCAAGTGTAGGGTGTCGCCGAAACACCCTAAATGCAGTCCTACGGGCACGAACGGCGTCCGACAATCCTCGTTCCACCACGGAACAGGTGGCCGCCGAGGTTGAGAGGATGAACGGGGAATTGCGCGTTCGGCGGCAGAGAAAATCGTAGACGTAAGGTGCTGCACTAGTTGGTTAATGTCGGCGAAGGGCTGATCGTAAAAATGCACGAGGCTGGAATACAAGCTCCAGTCGGTTTTTAGGAATATCCAGGTAGGTACTCTGGAATGCTGTACGTGGTGCGACA
Source organism: Deroplatys truncata (assembly GCA_030765065.1). Taxonomy (NCBI): domain Eukaryota; kingdom Metazoa; phylum Arthropoda; class Insecta; order Mantodea; family Mantidae; genus Deroplatys; species Deroplatys truncata. The sequence continues at coordinate 4,746,335 of CM060984.1, forward strand.
GAAGAGAAACGATGCAGGGGTAATGGTCGCTGGAGTAGGTGTCAGCGACGACGTTCCACTGAAGACGATGAGCAAGCTGGAGTGAGCAAATGGCAAGGTCCAGGTGAGAGAATGTATCAGAAGAATCAGAACTGAAAGTAGGTGGACCTGTATTGAGGATGGAAAGATTGAACTGATAAAAAAGGTCGGAAAGAAGAGTTCCCCTCGCACAAGCCCTTGGCGAATCCCACAGTGGGTGATGGGCATTAAAATCTCCCAATAGAAGAAATGGTGTTGAGAGAGCGGACAGGAGAGCTCGAATGTCCGCGAGAGCGAGGGGAGACGATGGAGGTGTATACACAGAACAAACAGAAAAGAAAAAACCGGGTAACTGCAGTCTAATGGCAACAGCTTGCAAGTCGGACGTAAGTGTGATAGGATGAAAATGAACGTCATTACGCACCAACATCATGACACCTCCATGAGCAGGAGCACCCTCCTCCGGTTCAAGATCGTAGCGAACCGGAGTGTACCCTCGGAGATCGAAAGGGTCGTGAGGGCGAAGCTTGGTCTCCTGCAAACACACGACCATAGGTGAATGGGAACGCAATAAAAGTTGCAGTTCCGCCCTATGCGATCGTACACCACGTACATTCCAGCTCAGGATAGCCATGAATAAAAGGGATAAACTGTCTACTTAGAAGGGCGGCTTAAAATTACCTTTTGTTTAACCTTTGGGCTCGGGCTTTTTGTATGGAGTTGGTCAGACTCCATAGCTTCCTCGGAGGGAGGGCCCACGCGCTCAGTGCCAGAAACCGATTCAAGCGCCGTGAATCGGTTCTGGGTGGCGATGGGTGAGGGGTGCCGCTGAGCGCGGCTTATCCCAGGAGCTTCCTGGGACAGCGACCTCCGAGGAGGAGAAGGTGAACTTTATTTACCGCGCGCACGCAGAGGGTCTTTCAAAAAATCTTCCCTACGAAGTTTCTGCTTGGGTTTCTTTTCAGCGGCTTGCGACTTCATTGACTTTGGACCAGGTTTATACGGCTTGGTAACAGTAGCTTTAATGGACGGCCGGATGGTAGTGGCGGTTAATCCAGTCATGGTCCAGGTCTGAGTTTCGGCATCTACTCGTGGTACTGGCGAGGCAACAACAGAACTAAATGTGCCAGATCGCAGGAGTGAAGGTTGGCGCGCATGGTAACGCCTCCGGGCTTCAGCGAAGGAGAGTTTTTCCTCTACCCGGATCTCCTGGATCGCCTTCTCGTCCAAGTACCGCGGACAGTCGGCACACGAAGCAGAATGAGACCCTTTACAATTAACACAGACGGGGGCTGTTGAACAGGTACCTTCGTGTGAGGGCTGGCTACATGTTGCACAGATGTTAACCGCACTCTTACATGAGACTTGCGTATGCCCAAAACGTTGGCATTTAAAACAACGCAGAGGTCTACGAATATAAGGCCTCACAGAAATCCGTTCGTACCCTGCGGAAATGCTCGTGGGCAGATCGACGCCATCAAATGTTAGAAACAGGGTACGAGTGGGTACCAATACGCCGTCGCGTTTGGCCTGCACTCGATGGACCGCTGTCACCTTCTGGTCTGCAAGATATTCTACCAGGTCCTCGTCCGATATACCATCGAGGCTGTGGGTGGTAATGACGCCTCGACAGGAATTCAATGTGCGGTGCTTCTCCACACGGATGGGATAGCCGTGGAGAAGCGTGGCGCTCAACAAGGTCTTACTTTGCTGATCGGATTTCGTTTGTGCTAATAAGGAACCATTCCGTAGACAAATGCAGGACTGAACCGCACCAGCAATAGCATCAATGCCCTTTTGAATGATGAAAGGGTTCACCTTCTCAAAACTTTTTCCTTCTTCGGTTCGTGAAATGACCAAGTAACAACCAGTTGTCGGTGGTGTCACTTCTGTTACATAAACTTTTCGGCGCTTGTTGGTATTAATGGAGGAAGGGTTCTCCATAGCGAAATAAATCCTCCACCATTGCAACCGTCTCCGACCTCGGGCTCTGACTTTCCCAGCTTGGGTGAGTGGCCTATCTATAACAGACTCACCCCGGGTCACACCTCCCAGAACATAGACAGAGGGACCCAATGGCCGTCGGAAGTCAGCAGCTCATGCAATGGCCCCCCCCCGCGGGACTGCAGTTGAACAGCGGATACGAACACATACCCTACATGACGACCCCGGGTGGTGGGGATGACGCCATTACCCACTCAACCAGCAGCGCACCCAGTGCGCGGGTATACGTCAGGCTGTGTCCACGGAGGATTAAAATAAAAGATAAAAGAAATAAAACTGTGTAGGCGTTTCGGATGCAAGGTAGGCCGGCCAGGAAGAAAAAGAGAGGCGTAAATGAATGGACGTGGTGCGAAATGCGCAGAAGTAAAAGAGAAGAAAGAAACGATGGTGAGGTGCGGTATGAATGGAATGCAAAGAACGCACGAGAGCCTACCTTGAGTCCACCGGTCACGAGAACAACCCACCTCGAACGGATGGGGGTGAGGGGAAGAATGTGGCGATGATTGGCTCGGGAACCCCCGGGTGCCCCAAACACTCGTACTCACATAAGGTGAGCCCCTGAAGGGTTTGTAGAGACGTGAGACAGATTCCCTGCTGTTATAATACCAGCATACGGAATCTTCATGTATTTAGGTGTATTTTGTATTTATGATTCCTGTGTGACAGCGGGCTCTTGTAGAGAAGTTAGACAGATTCCCTACTGTTTAAATGCAAGCACACAGAATCTTCATGTATGATTCCTATGTGACAACAAACTCTTGTAGAGAAGTGAGACAGATTCCCTGTCATTATAATGCCAGCACACAGAATTTCTTGTATGAATCCTATGTGACAACAAGCTCTTGTAGAGAAGTGAGACAGATCCCCTGCTGTTATAATACCAGCACATGGAATCTTTATGTATGATTCCTATGTGACAACAAATTCTTGTAGAGAAGTGAGACAGATTCCTTGCTGTTATAATACCAGCCCACGGAATCTACATGTATGACTCCTATGTGACAATAAACTCTTGGAGATAAGTGAGACATCCCCTGCTGCTATAATGGCAGCACACGGAATCTTCATGTATTTAGGTGCACTTTGTATTTATGATTCCTATGTGACAGCAAGCTCATAAGGAGAAGTGAGACAGATTCCCTGTTGTTATAATACCAGCACACGGAATCTACATGTATGACTCCTATGTGACAATAAACTCTTGTAGATAAGTGAGACATCCCCTGCTGCTATAATGGCAGCACACGGAATCTTCATGTATTTAGGTGCACTTTGTATTTATGATTCCTATGTGACAGCAAGCTCATAAGGAGAAGTGAGACAGATTCCCTGTTGTTAAAATACCAGCACATGGAATCTTCATGTATGATTCCTATGTGACAACAAACTATTGTAGAGAAGTGAGACAGATTCCCTATTGTTATAATGCCAGCACACAGAACCTTCATGTATGATTCCTATGTGACAACAAACTCTTGTAGAGAAGTGAGACAGATTCCCTGTTGATATAATACCAGCACACGGAATCTACATGTATGACTCCTATGTGACAATAAACTCTTGTAGATAAGTGAGACATCCCCTGCTGCTATAATGGCAGCACACGGAATCTTCATGTATTTAGGTGCACTTTGTATTTATGATTCCTATGTGACAGCAAGCTCATAAGGAGAAGTGAGACAGATTCCCTGCTGTTATAATATCAGCACACAGAATCTTCATGTATGATTCCTATGTGACAACAAACTCTTGTAGAGAAGTGAGACAGATGCCCTATTGTTATAATGCCAGCACACAGAATCTTCATGTATGATTCCTATGTGACAACAAAATCTTGTAGAGAAGTGAGACAGATTCCCTGCTGTTATAATACCAGCACACGGAATCTTCATGTATGATTCCTATGCGACAACAAGCACTTTAGGGAAGTGAGACGGATTCCCTGTTGTTACAATACCAGCACACGGAATCTTCATGTATGATTGCTATGTGACAATAAACTCTTGTAGAGAAATGAGACAGATTCCCTGCTGCTATAATAACAGCACACGGAATCTTCATGTATTTAGGTGTATTTTGTATTTATGATTCCTAAGTGACAGCAGGCTCTTGTAGAGAAGTTTGAGAGATTCACTGCTGTTATGATACCACGACACAGAATCTTCATGTATGATTCCTATGTGACAGCAAGCTCTTGTAGAGAAGTGAAACAGATTCCTTGCTGTTATAACGTCAGCACACACAGTTAGCATGTATGATTCCTATGTGGCAACAAACTCTTGTAGAGAAGTGAGACAGATTCCCTGATGTTATAATGCCAGCACGCAGAATTTCTGGTATGAATTCTATGTGGCAACAAACTCTTGTAGAGAAGTGAGACAGATCCCCTGCTGTTATAGTACCAGCACATGGAATCTGCGTGTATGATCCCTATGTGACAACAAATTCTTGTAGAGAAGTGAGACAGATTCCCTGCTGTTATAATACCAGCGCACGGAATCTACATGTATGATTCCTATGTGAGAGCAAGCTCTTGTTGAGAAGTGAGACAGACTCCTTGCTGTTAAAATGCCAGCACACAGAATCTTCATGTGTGATTCCTATGTGACAAACTCTTGTAGAGAAGTGAGACAGATTCGCTGTTGTTATAATACCAGCACACAGAATCTTCATGTATGATTCCTATGTGACAACAAACTCTTGTAGAGGAGTGAGACAGATTCCCTGATGTTATAATACCAGCACACAGAATCTTCATGTATGATTCCTATGTGACAACAAACTCTTGTAGAGAAGCGAGACAGATTCCCTGTTGTTATAATGTCAACACACAGAATCTTCATGTACGATTCCTATGTGACAACAAACTCTTGTAGAGAAGCGAGACAGATTCCCTGTTGTTATAATACCAGCACACAGAATCTTCATGTACGATTCCTATGTGACAACAAACTCTTGTAGAGAAGCGAGACAGATTCCCTGTTGTTAAAATACCAGCACACAGAATCTTCATGTACGATTCCTATGTGACAGCAAACTCTTGTAGGGAAGCGAGACAGATTCCCTGCTGTTATAATGTCAGCACACAGAATCTTCATGTATGATTCCTATGTGACAACAAACTCTTGTAGAGAAGTGAAACAGATTCCCTGCTGTTATAATAGCAGCACACAGAATCTTCATGTATGATTCCAATGTGACAACAAACTCTTGTAGAGAAGCGAAACAGACTCCCTGTTGTTATAATGTCAGCACACAGAATCTTCATGTATGATTCCTATGTGACAATAAACTCTTGTAGATAAGTGAGACATCCCCTGCTGCTATAATGGCAGCACACGGAATCTTCATGTATTTAGGTGCACTTTGTATTTATGATTCCTATGTGACAGCAAGCTCATAAGGAAAAGTGAGACAGATTCCCTGTTGTTATAATAGCAGCACACGGAATCTACATGTATGACTCCTATGTGACAATAAACTCTTGTAGATAAGTGAGACATCCCCTGCTGCTATAATGGCAGCACACGGAATCTTCATGTATTTAGGTGCACTTTGTATTTATGATTCCTATGTGACAGCAAGCTCATAAGGAGAAGTGAGACAGATTCCCTGTTGTTATAATACCAGCACACAAAATCTACATGTATGACTCCTATGTGACAACAAACTCTTGTAGAGAACTGAGACAGATTCCCTATTGTTATAATGCCAGTACACAGAATCTTCATGTATGATTCCTATGTGACAACAAACTCTTGTAGAGAAGTGAGACAGATTCCCTATTGTTATAATGCCAGCACACAGAATCTTCATGTATGATTCCTATGTGACAACAAACTCTTGTAGAGAAGTGAGACAGATTCCCTGCTGTTATAATACCAGTACACAGAGTATTCATGTATGATTCCTATGTGACAACAAAATCTTGTAGAGAAGTGAGACAGATTCCCTGCTGTTATAATACCAGCACACGGAATCTTCATGTATGATTCCTACGCGACAACAAGCACTTTAGGGAAGTGAGACGGATTCCCTGTTGTTACAATACCAGCACACGGAATCTTCATGTATGATTGCTATGTGACAATAAACTCTTGTAGAGAAATGAGACAGATTCCCTGCTGCTATAATAACAGCACACGGAATCTTCATGTATTTAGGTGTATTTTGTATTTATGATTCCTAAGTGACAGCAGGCTCTTGTAGAGAAGTTTGACAGATTCACTGCTGTTATGATACCACGACACAGAATCTTCATGTATGATTCCTATGTGACAACAAGCTCTTGTAGAGAAGTGAAACAGATTCCTTGCTGTTATAATGCCAGCACGCAGAATTTCTGGTATGAATTCTATGTGGCAACAAACTCTTGTAGAGAAGTGAGACAGATTCCCTGATGTTATAATGCCAGCACGCAGAATTTCTGGTATGAATTCTATGTGGCAACAAACTCTTGTAGAGAAGTGAGACAGATCCCCTGCTGTTATAGTACCAGCACATGGAATCTGCGTGTATGATCCCTATGTGACAACAAATTCTTGTAGAGAAGTGAGAGAGATTCCCTGCTGTTATAATACCAGCGCACGGAATCTACATGTATGATTCCTATGTGACAGCCAGCTCTTGTTGAGAAGTGAGACAGATTCCTTGCTGTTAAAATGCCAGCACACAGAATCTTCATGTGTGATTCCTATGTGACAACAAACTCTTGTAGAGAAGTGAGACAGATTCGCTGTTGTTATAATACCAGCACACAGAATCTTCATGTATGATTCCTATGTGACAACAAACTCTTGTAGAGGAGTGAGACAGATTCCCTGATGTTATAATACCAGCACAGAGAATCTTCATGTATGATTCCTATGTGACAACAAACTCTTGTAGAGAAGTGAGACAGATTCCCTGATGTTATAATACCAGCACACAGAATCTTCATGTATGATTCCTATGTGACAACAAACTCTTGTAGAGAAGCAAGACAGATTCCCTGTTGTTATAATGTCAGCACACAGAATCTTCATGTATGATTCCTATGTGACAACAAACTCTTGTAGAGAAGTGAGACAGTTTCCCTGCTGTTATAATGTCAGCACACAGAATCCTCATGTATGATTCCTATGTGACAACAAACTCTTGTAGAGAAGCGAGACAGATTCCCTGTTGTTATAATGTCAGCACACAGAATCTTCATGTATGATTCCAATGTGACAACAAACTCTTGTAGAGAAGCGAGACAGATTTCCTGTTGTTATAATGTCAACACACAGAATCTTCATGTATGATTCCTATGTGACAACAAACTCTTGTAGAGAAGTGAGACAGATTCCCTGTTGTTATAATGTCAACACACAGAATCTTCATGTACGATTCCTATGTGACAACAAACTCTTGTAGAGAAGCGAGACAGATTCCCTGTTGTTATAATACCAGCACACAGAATCTTCATGTACGATTCCTATGTGACAACAAACTCTTGTAGAGAAGCGAGACAGATTCCCTGTTGTTATAATACCAGCACACAGAATCTTCATGTACGATTCCTATGTGACAACAAACTCTTGTAGAGAAGCGAGACAGATTCCCTGTTGTTATAATGTCAGCACACAGAATCTTCATGTATGATTCCTATGTGACAACAAACTATTGTAGAGAAGTGAGACATATTCCCTGCTGTTATAATGTCAGCACACAGAATCTTCATGTATGATTCCTATGTGACAACAAACTCTTGTAGAGAAGTGAGACAGATTCCCTGTTGTTATAATGTCAGCACACAGAATCTTCATGTATGATTCCAATGTGACAACAAACTCTTGTAGAGAAGTGATACAGATTCCCTGCTGTTATAATAGCAGCACACAGAATCTTCATGTATGATTCTTATATGACAACAAACCCTTGTAGAGAAGTGAGACAGATTCCCTGTTGTTATAATACCAGCACACAGAATCTTCATGTATGATTCCAATGTGATAACAAACTCTTTAAGAGCAGTGAGACAGATTCCCTGTTGTTATAAATCCAGCACACAGAATCTTCATGTATGATTCCTATGTGACAACAAACTCTTGTAGAGAAGTGAGACAGATTCCCTGTTGTTATAATGTCAGCACACAGAATCTTCATGTATGATTCCTATGTGACAACAAACTCTAAGTGAGAGATTCCCTGCTGTTATAATGCCAGCACACAGAATCTTCATGTATGATTCCTATGTGACAACAAACTCTTGTAGAGAAGTGAGACAGATTCCCTGCTGTTATAATGTAAGCACACACACAATCTTCATGTATGATTCCTATGTGACAACAAACTCTTGTAGAGAAGTGAGACAGATTCCCTGTTGTTATAATGTCAGCACACAGAATCTTCATGTATGATTCCTATGTGACAACAAACGCTTGTAGAGAAGTGAGACAGAGACGCCCTGCTGTTATAATGTGAATATAGTTAATTGTGCAATTGGATGTTAGGAACTGTTAATGATCAGGCTGTTGGCCTTGTTAAAATAGATTTTGTTGAGGATCGTGAGACATGTGTGGTCATCATAGGTATAGTTTGCAAGCGCTTGAATATGCGATTCCCCCAGCAAACAGTGTGCTTCCTGTGACTAGGATAACTCCCGGCAGACTTATCGATGAGCACTCTATATTTAACAAAATAAAATTTTCTGGATAACTAACTATAGATTGCGTAATTAAAGTTATGAGTTGATCCTTGCAACAACTACTCCTCCTTGTAATTGTGTGAACACTCACTACAGGCTGATGTTTCACTAGAGTGAGGAACTTTTGAAAACTTCTTTGAAGATGCATAAATGTTGGTGTTCTGTTTAAAACAGGAGAGTTGAAGTCCCCTCTGGTTGTCACTAGAGCATGGACGGTAATAAATCAAAGTCATGGTTTTGATAGAATGAGTTTTTGTTTTGCCCTTTTAAAGTCTATTAATATTTTTTATTTGTCATCATTTCAGCTATTCTCTTGGAAAATGGGTTGCAAAAAGAAAGAGTGAGGATATGCTTAGCCAGAAATTAAACAAGGTAGCAAAGAATTATGTGCTAATCTTATTAACCAAAGATCTTTGAAACTACAGAGATAACTGACTGGGGAAGGGAAAAACAAATTGAAATTTGTGACAAATTCGGAAGGGAAGGGTTTAGAACCTGGGATAAGGAGTAGATGTATCAAGGGAAAATGTGCAATGTGTGAAGAAGCAGAGAACATATTATAGTATTGTATTCTAGAAAATGTGGAGGGATGAGTTCCTTTTACAAAGATGGCAAAACGTACTAAATGAATTGAGGCAGAAGTGTTGAGAGGAAAACTGGGAAAGTATATAGGCAAGGTGAGACAAAAATGGTTATGCAAGGTGCGTAAAATTAACAGTAAGGACAGTGGAGATAATCTTTTTTGAGGTATACAAGAAAATTTTAAGTTTTAGGACAAAGAATCCAATATATAATCCTAAATATAATGGGGGAATGGAAGTAATGCAACTCTATAAATAGGGGAGTTTTAAATTAGAAAATATAATTGTAATTGCAATAATGTATAGCAATATTGTACTAATGAAGAAATAGTTTTTGTATAGAAAGTCTGTAAATAGTCATTCATTCGTTCATGTAGTTTTATGGCAAAACCTATGCCATTTCTTTCTTCAATGTGTTTCAGACTCCCACACTGGTTTCTCATTATTATTGAGTCTGGAAAGGTAGAATCAGACGATTCAAAAATTGAATGCCATCGCCAGGATTTGAACCATGGATCTCCCTGTTTCCATCTAACCACCGAGTAACATGTCAATACGACATTAAATTCCCCTTTTTCCAGGTAAAGCACAAGGAGATCTCAAATTGTATTGAGTTGACATACTCCAGAAACCGGGAGATTAATAGTTCAAATCCCGGTGATGGCATTTGTCTGATTCAACCTTGTCCAACATCGGCTTGTGTGGAAGAACAATTAATTCTATTGTTGAGTCTGTTGTGTATTATTGTTAAACAGACTATTTTTGTGTTTGCAATGAAATAAGTGAAGTCTTTCTAGGCGAGTACTGTGTCTTTGCACACGGGGAAAACAGAAAACAATAAAGCCATCATATTGTAGAACACCAGTTACTGTGAAACACATTTTGTTTATCTACCCGGGTCTCACATCACACAACGCAGCTGAACTACTGAGTCACAACCCACAAGTAAACTGCACTGTCTACTTTTCACTTTGTCACTTCTAACAGAACGCACTCAACTGAACTGAACTGCTGTCCAGGCATGAGCAGGCTCCTATGTAGATCCCACATATAAGCAGAGCTTTTAAGAAAAAGAACTTACCAGACATGCCAAAATGAAGGTTCTTGAACAGCACATAAGGAGGCTTTTATTCCATGTTGCCGCACTTGCTATCATTCCAGTGGCCTTACGCATGCAGTCACAGTGTTAATGAACAAAGTGATGGTCTATTTCCCAGTTCTAAACCAATAGTCTTTGTAACTCACCATTAACCGTACATTTTATTGTGTTAAATAGCCACTTATTGCACAAAACAACGCAACTGCTGACGGTAGGAAAGGATATTACAAACTTCCTCAGGCACGTTGTCAACAATGGCAATACTGAGGTTAACATCACATTAATGACAATATGCAGCTATGTGTCAAGCTGTCAACTGGATGGCACAGAGCCGCTGACCAGTAAGAAGTAGACACAGTGGCACTCTAACCTAGCATAAATACTGAAGTGTTATCTACAGTTAAACAATCTTCTGGAAGTTTCCGTCCCTCTCACCTCCATTACATTCTGCAATGTTCTATAGAAAATTCCTGCACCCATATAAGCCAGCGTGTTCACGAGTGAGTTGGTGAGTGCATTCTCTGAGTGAGGTTGTGACGTAAGGTGAGTGCTTCTACTCCAAGAGATTAGAAAGGTCCTGTGTTCGACTCCCCAGTGAGTGAAGTGAGTGAAAGAAGAGGCAACTTTGCTCATATTTGATTACACTACTACATTGCGAAGAAAAGTGAAGTGACACTGTGCACTTACTGGACAAAGTAACAATATTAATAAATAAGAGCCAATAACAAAAATAATGAAATTGCAATATGCAAAATCTTGATAAAGGTTCCCATTACAAAGAAAAGGCCATTAAACTTCAAAGGGCACATAGTTTGAATATAGGCAATTATTGGAACTGTAAAATTAGTATATGTTACTCATGAAACATATTTATTTACACTAACCTTATGTTTTCTAAGCAAAGGAACAAAATAGGCAAATGCTGTGCTCGAATAATAACAACCAATATTTAGCTTAAAAATCATACAAATTATACATTTTTATTGTTGCATATTACTACAAGGTAATGCTGTAAATGTTCTCGAGTTAGATTCTGCTGCTAAAGATTTACACAAATCTAATGAAAACTGTAACTGTTAGGTATTGGAAGAAGCCTTATTTGCTTATCACTACTCTTTGAAGCGAGAGCAGATTTGTATTTTCTTGTTTGATCAAATACTAGCACAATAAAACTGTTGAAAACACACAAACACCAAATCCGCTAACATTATTGTTAAGTTTACTTTTCGATGGTTGACTGAATTTAGACATTGTAACCAAATGAGGTTATGTCTGTTTACATGTGACATTAACTGACCATCAGTATTGATCAAACTCTTTTACTGATACTGGGGAACCGTTTTCCAAGAGAATAGCTGAAATGATAGCACATAGAAAATATTAATTGATTTTAAAAAGGCAAAATAACAACTCATTCTATCAAAAACATGACTTTCTTTTATTACCACCCAGTAAAAAGGTCAACATGCCTAACATCCGGTTGAAGTAGATGAAATTGAATTTAAAACTTTTGCAGCTTCTCTTTGGTCCCGTACTTATTTAATAACATAGAAGTTACAAAGTTTCCACAAAGTACAGAAACTTATGATATCAATACACAATTAAGAAGTGAAGCTGGTGAATATGAAGATACCCCAATCTCAGGTGAACAAGTTAAAAATTTTGGAAGTATCACATGGTATGTAAACATTGAGAAAAATAATCCTTTCACTTGTTAATTATAAATACCAGTTGAGTCATTTCTGCTGTTACAATGGACACAATTTCCCCTCTTTATGCAGCACAATGCACTAGTACAACTGTAACATGACCAGGAGCATTTTGGAAACACAAAAAAGATCAGATTATCAAAGGACACTTTTATTTGTATAAAAGTATGATACAAAGATAATATTGCTGTCAGTATTACATATTATGAAGTAAATATACTATAAAAATTCAATATGCAATACCTTCAGAGGCTGTAGTCAAACAGTGCAGACTTATGAAGGCAAACAATATGCCTCTAATGTTGGTTTCTTTAGAAGAAAATACCCTTCATTTTGCTGAGATGTTTCTCCATCTTCGTACACACAGTAAATTGATTAGTGTGGAAAAATGTACTGAAAACATGTGTCGAATGTCTGCATGTGATACTCAGGGAATACACTAGTCATTGCCATCATCTTTTTCTCTGTTGTGTGTAGTCTGTGTGATGACAGCAATGATGTCATTATTTAGTTCTGCTTCTGTCATGCAGTCATCATCTTTCTCTCTGTTGTATGTAGTCTGTGTGATGACTGCAATGATGTGATCATTTAGTTCTGCTTCTGTCATGCAGTCATCATCTTTCTCTCTGTTGTGTGTAGTCTGTGTGATGACTGCAATGATGTCTTTATTTAGTTCTGCTTCTGTCATGCAGTCATCAACTTTCTGTCTGTTGTGTGTAGTCTGTGTGATGACAGCAATGATGTCTTTATTTAGTTCTGCTTCTGTCATGCAGTCATCATCTTTCTGTCTGTTGTGTGTAGTCTGTGTGATGACAGCAATGATGTCTTTATTTAGTTCTGCTTCTGTCCTGCAGTCATCATCTTTCTCTCTGTTGTGTGTAGTCTGTGTGATGACAGCAATGATGTCATTATTTAGTTCTGCTTCTGTCATGCAGTCATCATCTTTCTGTCTGTTGTGTGTAGTCTGTGTGATGACTGCAATGATGTGATCATTTAGTTCTGCTTCTGTCATGCAGTCATCATCTTTCTCTCTGTTGTGTGTAGTCTGTGTGATGACAGCAATGATGTCATTATTTAGTTCTGCTTCTGTCATGCAGTCATCATCTTTCTCTCTGTTGTGTGTAGTCTGTGTGATGACAGCAATGATGTCTTTATTTAGTTCTGCTTCTGTCATGCAGTCATCATCTTTCTCTCTGTTGTGTGTAGTCTGTGTGATGACAGCAATGATGTCTTTATTTAGTTCTGCTTCTGCCATGCAGTCATCATCTTTCTCTCTGTTGTGTGTAGTCTGTGTGATGACAGCAATGATGTCTTTATTTAGTTCTGCTTCTGTCATGCAGTCATCATCTTTCTCTCTGTTGTGTGTAGTCTGTGTGATGACAGCAATGATGTCTTTATTTAGTTCTGCTTCTGTCATGCAGTCATCATCTTTCTGTCTGTTGTGTGTAGTCTGTGTGATGACAGCAATGATGTGATCATTTAGTTCTGCTTCTGTCATGCAGTCATCATCTTTCTGTCTGTTGTGTGTAGTCTGTGTGATGACAGCAATGATGTAGTTATTTAGTTCTGCTTCTGTCATGCAGTCATCAACTTTCTGTCTGTTGTGTGTAGTCTGTGTGATGACAGCAATGATGTCATTATTTAGTTCTGCTTCTGTCATGCAGTCATCATCTTTCTCTCTGTTGTGTGTAGTCTGTATGATGACAGCAATGATGTCATTATTTAGTTCTGCTTCTGTCATGCAGTCATTATCTTTCTCTCTGTTGTGTGTAGTCTGTGTGATGACAGCAATGATGTCATTATTTAGTTCTGCTTCTGTCATGCAGTCATCATCTTTCTCTCTGTTGTATGTAGTCTGTGTGATGACAGCAATGATGTCATTATTTAGTTCTGCTTCTGTCATGCAGTCATCATCTTTCTCTCTGTTGTATGTAGTCTGTGTGATGACAGCAATGATGTCATTATTTAGTTCTGCTTCTGTCATGCAGTCATCATCTTTCTCTCTGTTGTGTGTATTCTGTGTGATGACAGCAATACTGTCATTATTTAGTTCTGCTTCTGTCATGCAGTCATCATCTTTTTCTCTGTTGTGTGTAGTCTGTGTGATGACAGCAATGATGTGATCATTTAGTTCTGCTTCTGTCATGCAGTCATCATCTTTCTTTCTGTTGTGTGTAGTCTGTGTGATGACAGCAATGATGTCATTATTTAGTTCTGCTTCTGTCATGCAGTCATCATCTTTCTCTCTGTTGTGTGTAGTCTGTGTGATGACAGCAATGTCACTATTTAGTTCTGCTTCTGTCATGCAGTCATCATCTTTCTGTCTGTTGTGTGTAGTCTGTGGGATGACAGCAATGATGTGATAATTTAGTTCTGCTTCTGTCATGCAGTCATCATCTTTCTCTCTGTTGTGTGTAGTCTGTGTGATGACAGCAATGATGTCACTATTTAGTTCTGCTTCTGTCATGCAGTCATCATCTTTCTCTCTGTTGTGTGTAGTCTGTGTGATGACAGCAATGATGTCACTATTTAGTTCTGCTTCTGTCATGCAGTCATCATCTTTCTCTCTGTTGTGTGTAGTCTGTGGGATGACAGCAATGATGTGATAATTTAGTTCTGCTTCTGTCATGCAGTCATCATCTTTCTGTCTGTTGTGTGTAGTCTCGGTAATGACAGCAATAATGTCATTATTTAGTTCTGCTTCTGTCATGCAGTCATCATCTTTCTGTCTGTTGTGTGTAGTCTGTGGGATGACAGCAATGATGTGATAATTTAGTTCTGCTTCTGTCATGCAATCATCATCTTTCTGTCTGTTGTGTGTAGTCTCGGTAATGACAGCAATAATGTCATTATTTAGTTCTGCTTCTGTCATGCAGTCATCATCTTTCTGTCTGTTGTGTGTAGTCTGTGGGAAGACAGCAATGATGTGATAATTTAGTTCTGCTTCTGTCATGCAGTCATCATCTTTCTGTCTGTTGTGTGTAGTCTCGGTAATGACAGCAATAATGTCATTATTTAGTTCTGCTTCTGTCATGCAGTCATCATCTTTCTGTCTGTTGTGTATAGACTGTGGGATGACAGCAATGATGTCATTATTTAGTTCTGCTTTTGTCATGCAGTCATCATCTTTCTCTCTGTTGTGTGTAGTCTGTGTGATGACAGCAATGATGTCACTATTTAGTTCTGCTTCTGTCATGCAGTCATCATCTTTCTCTCTGTTGTGTGTAGTCTGTGTGATGACAGCAATGATGTGATCATTTAGTTCTGCTTCTGTCATGCAGTCATCATCTTTCTCTCTGTTGTGTGTAGTCTGTGGGATGACAGCAATAATGTGATCATTTAGTTCTGCTTCTGTCATGCAGTCATCATCTTTCTCTCTGTTATGTGTAGTCTGTGTGATGACAGCAATAATGTGATCATTTAGTTCTGCTTCTGTCATGCAGTCATCATCTTTCTCTCTGTTGTGTGTAGTCTGTGTGATGATAGCAATAATGTGATCATTTAGTTCTGCTTCTGTCATGCAGTCATCATCTTTCTGTCTGTTGTGTGTAGTCTGTGGGATCACAGCAATGATGTGATAATTTAGTTCTGCTTCTGTCATGCAGTCATCATCTTTCTGTCTGTTGTATGTAGTCTCAGTAATGACAGCAATAATGTCATTATTTAGTTCTGCTTCTGTCATGCAGTCATCATCTTTCTCTGTGTTGTATGTAGTCTCAGTAATGACAGCAATAATGTCATTATTTAGTTCTGCTTCTGTCATGCAGTCATCATCTTTCTGTCTGTTGTATGTAGTCTCAGTAATGACAGCAATAATGTCATTATTTAGTTCTGCTTCTGTCATGCAGTCATCATCTTTCTGTCTGTTGTATGTAGTCTCAGTAATGACAGCAATAATGTCATTATTTAGTTCTGCTTCTGTCATGCAGTCATCATCTTTCTGTCTGTTGTATGTAGTCTCAGTAATGACAGCAATAATGTCATTATTTAGTTCTGCTTCTGTCATGCAGTCATCATCTTTCTCTGTGTTGTATGTAGTCTCAGTAATGACAGCAATAATGTCATTATTTAGTTCTGCTTCTGTCATGCAGTCATCATCTTTCTGTCTGTTGTATGTAGTCTCAGTAATGACAGCAATAATGTCATTATTTAGTTCTGCTTCTGTCATGCAGTCATCATCTTTCTGTCTGTTGTATGTAGTCTCAGGAATGACAGCAATAATGTCATTATTTAGTTCTGCTTCTGTCATGCAGTCATCATCTTTCTCTGTGTTGTATGTACTCTCGGTAATGACAGCAATAATGTCATTATTTAGTTCTGCTTCTGTCATGCAGTCATCATCTTTTTCTCTGTTGTGTGTAGTCTCGGTAATGACAGCAATGATGTGATAATTTAGTTCTGCTTCTGTCATGCAGTCATCATCTTTTTCTCTGTTGTGTGTAGTCTCAGTAATGACAGCAATAATGTCATTATTTAGTTCTGCTTCTGTCATGCAGTCATCATCTTTCTGTCTGTTGTGTGTAGTCTCGGTAATGACAGCAATAATGTCATTATTTAGTTCTGCTTCTGTCATGCAGTCATCATCTTTCTCTGTGTTGTATGTAGTCTGTGTAATGACAGCAATAATGTCATTATTTAGTTCTGCTTCTGTCATGCAGTCATCATCTTTCTGTCTGTTGTGTGTAGTCTCGGTAATGACAGCAATGATGTGATAATTTAGTTCTGCTTCTGTCATGCAGTCATCATCTTTCTGTCTGTTGTGTGTAGTCTGTGGGATGACAGCAATGATGTGATAATTTAATTCTGCTTCTGTCATGCAGTCATCATCTTTCTGTCTGTTGTGTGTAGTCTGTGGGATCACAGCAATGATGTGATAATTTAGTTCTGCTTCTGTCATGCAGTCATCATCTTTCTGTCTGTTGTGTGTAGTCTGTGGGATGACAGCAATGATGTGATAATTTAGTTCTGCTTCTGTCATGCAATCATCATCTTTCTGTCTGTTGTGTGTAGTCTCGGTAATGACAGCAATAATGTCATTATTTAGTTCTGCTTCTGTCATGCAGTCATCATCTTTCTGTCTGTTGTGTGTAGTCTGTGGGATGACAGCAATGATGTGATAATTTAGTTCTGCTTCTGTCATGCAGTCATCATCTTTCCATCTGTTGTATGTAGTCTCAGTAATGACTGCAATAATGTCATTATTTTGTTCTGCTTCTGTCATGCAGTCATCATCTTTTTCTCTGTTGTGTGTAGTCTCGGTAATGACAGCAATGATGTGATAATTTAGTTCTGCTTCTGTCATGGAGTCATCATCTTTCTGTCTGTTGTGTGTAGTCTCGGTAATGACAGCAATAATGTCATTATTTAGTTCTGCTTCTGTCATGCAGTCATCATCTTTCTGTCTGTTGTGTGTAGTCTGTGGGATGACAGCAATGATGTGATAATTTAGTTCTGCTTCTGTCATGCAGTCATCATCTTTCTCTCTGTTGTATGTAGTCTCGGTAATGACAGCAATAATGTGATAATTTAGTTCTGCTTCTGTCATGCAATCATCATCTTTCTGTCTGTTGTATGTAGTCTCGGTAATGACAGCAATAATGTCATTATTTAGTTCTGCTTCTGTCATGCAGTCATCATCTTTCTCTCTGTTGTGTGTAGTCTGTGGGATAACAGCAATGATGTGATAATTTAGTTCTGCTTCTGTCATGCAATCATCATCTTTCTGTCTGTTGTGTGTAGTCTGTGGGATGACAGCAATGATGTGATAATTTAGTTCTGCTTCTGTCATGCAATCATCATCTTTCTGTCTGTTGTGTGTAGTCTCGGTAATGACAGCAATGATGTGATAATTTAGTTCTGCTTCTGTCATGCAGTCATCATCTTTCTGTCTGTTGTGTGTAGTCTCGGTAATGACAGCAATGATGTGATAATTTAGTTCTGCTTCTGTCATGCAGTCATCATCTTTCTGTCTGTTGTGTGTAGTCTGTGGGATGACAGCAATGATGTGATAATTTAGTTCTGCTTCTGTCATGCAATCATCATCTTTCTGTCTGTTGTGTGTAGTCTCGGTAATGACAGCAATGATGTGATAATTTAGTTCTGCTTCTGTCATGCAGTCATCATCTTTCTGTCTGTTGTGTGTAGTCTCGGTAATGACAGCAATGATGTGATAATTTAGTTCTGCTTCTGTCATGCAGTCATCATCTTTCTGTCTGTTGTGTGTAGTCTGTGGGATGACAGCAATGATGTGATAATTTAGTTCTGCTTCTGTCATGCAATCATCATCTTTCTGTCTGTTGTGTGTAGTCTCGGTAATGACAGCAATGATGTGATAATTTAGTTCTGCTTCTGTCATGCAGTCATCATCTTTCTGTCTGTTGTGTGTAGTCTGTGGGATGACAGCAATGATGTGATAATTTAGTTCTTCTTCTGTCATGCAATCATCATCTTTCTGTCTGTTGTGTGTAGTCTCGGTAATGACAGCAATGATGTGATAATTTAGTTCTGCTTCTGTCATGCAGTCATCATCTTTCTGTCTGTTGTGTGTAGTCTCGGTAATGACAGCAATGATGTGATAATTTAGTTCTGCTTCTGTCATGCAGTCATCATC
Source organism: Deroplatys truncata (assembly GCA_030765065.1). Classification (NCBI taxonomy): domain Eukaryota; kingdom Metazoa; phylum Arthropoda; class Insecta; order Mantodea; family Mantidae; genus Deroplatys; species Deroplatys truncata. Next base: position 4,765,026 of record CM060984.1, read on the forward strand.
TTTCTGTCTGTTGTGTGTAGTCTGTGGGATGACAGCAATGATGTGATAATTTAGTTCTGCTTCTGTCATGCAGTCATCATCTTTCTGTCTGTTGTGTGTAGTCTGTGGGATCACAGCAATGATGTGATAATTTAGTTCTGCTTCTGTCATGCAGTCATCATCTTTCTGTCTGTTGTGTGTAGTCTGTGGGATGACAGCAATGATGTGATAATTTAGTTCTGCTTCTGTCATGCAGTCATCATCTTTCTGTCTGTTGTGTGTAGTCTGTGGGATGACAGCAATGATGTGATAATTTAGTTCTGCTTCTGTCATGTAATCATCATCTTTCTGTCTGTTGTGTGTAGTCTCGGTAATGACAGCAATGATGTGATAATTTAGTTCTGCTTCTGTCATGCAATCATCATCTTTCTGTCTGTTGTGTGTAGTCTCGGTAATGACAGCAATAATGTCATTATTTAGTTCTGCTTCTGTCATGCAGTCATCATCTTTCTGTCTGTTGTGTGTAGACTGTGGGATGACAGCAATGATGTCATTATTTAGTTCTGTTTCTGTCATGCAGTCATCATCTTTCTCTCTGTTGTGTGTATTCTGTGGGATGACAGCAATAATGTCATTATTTAGTTCTGCTTCTGTCATGCAGTCATCATCTTTCTCTCTGTTGTGTGTAGACTGTGGGATGACAGCAATAATGTCATTATTTAGTTCTGTTTCTGTCATGCAGTCATCATCTTTCTCTCTGTTGTGTGTATTCTGTGGGATGACAGCAATAATGTCATTATTTAGTTCTGCTTCTGTCATGCAGTCATCATCTTTCTCTCTTTTGTGTGTAGACTGTGGGATGACAGCAATGATGTCATTATTTAGTTCTGCTTCTGTCATGCAGTCATCATCTTTCTGTCTGTTGTGTGTAGTCTCGGTAATGACAGCAATAATGTCATTATTTAGTTCTGCTTCTGTCATGCAATCATCATCTTTCTGTCTGTTGTATGTAGTCTCGGTAATGACAGCAATAATGTCATTATTTAGTTCTGCTTCTGTCATGCAGTCATCATCTTTCTGTCTGTTGTGTGTAGTCTGTGGGATAACAGCAATGATGTGATAATTTAGTTCTGCTTCTGTCATGCAATCATCATCTTTCTGTCTGTTGTGTGTAGTCTGTGGGATGACAGCAATGATGTGATAATTTAGTTCTGCTTCTGTCATGCAATCATCATCTTTCTGTCTGTTGTGTGTAGTCTGTGGGATAACAGCAATAATGTGATAATTTAGTTCTGCTTCTGTCATGCAATCATCATCTTTCTGTCTGTTGTGTGTAGTCTGTGGGATGACAGCAATGATGTGATAATTTAGTTCTGCTTCTGTCATGCAATCATCATCTTTCTGTCTGTTGTGTGTAGTCTGTGGGATCACAGCAATAATGTGATAATTTAGTTCTGCTTCTGTCATGCAATCATCATCTTTCTGTCTGTTGTGTGTAGTCTGTGGGATGACAGCAATGATGTGATAATTTAGTTCTGCTTCTGTCATGCAATCATCATCTTTCTGTCTGTTGTGTGTAGTCTGTGGGATAACAGCAATAATGTGATAATTTAGTTCTGCTTCTGTCATGCAATCATCATCTTTCTGTCTGTTGTGTGTAGTCTGTGGGATGACAGCAATGATGTGATAATTTAGTTCTGCTTCTGTCATGCAGTCATCATCTTTCTGTCTGTTGTGTGTAGTCTGTGGGATAACAGCAATGATGTGATAATTTAGTTCTGCTTCTGTCATGCACTCATCATCTTTCTGTCTGTTTTGTGTAGTCTGTGGGATAACAGCAATGATGTGATAATTTAGTTCTGCTTCTGTCATGCAATCATCATCTTTCTGTCTGTTGTGTGTAGTCTGTGGGATGACAGCAATGATGTGATAATTTAGTTCTGCTTCTGTCATGCAATCATCATCTTTCTGTCTGTTGTGTGTAGTCTCGGTAATGACAGCAATGATGTGATAATTTAGTTCTGCTTCTGTCATGCAGTCATCATCTTTCTGTCTGTTGTGTGTAGTCTGTGGGATAACAGCAATAATGTGATAATTTAGTTCTGCTTCTGTCATGCAATCATCATCTTTCTGTCTGTTGTGTGTAGTCTGTGGGATGACAGCAATGATGTGATAATTTAGTTCTGCTTCTGTCATGCAGTCATCATCTTTCTGTCTGTTGTGTGTAGTCTGTGGGATGACAGCAATGATGTGATAATTTAGTTCTGCTTCTGTCATGCAATCATCATCTTTCTGTCTGTTGTGTGTAGTCTGTGGGATAACAGCAATGATGTGATAATTTAGTTCTGCTTCTGTCATGCAGTCATCATCTTTCTGTCTGTTGTGTGTAGTCTGTGGGATAACAGCAATGATGTGATAATTTAGTTCTGCTTCTGTCATGCAATCATCATCTTTCTGTCTGTTGTGTGTAGTCTGTGGGATGACAGCAATGATGTGATAATTTAGTTCTGCTTCTGTCATGCAATCATCATCTTTCTGTCTGTTGTGTGTAGTCTCGGTAATGACAGCAATGATGTGATAATTTAGTTCTGCTTCTGTCATGCAATCATCATCTTTCTGTCTGTTGTGTGTAGTCTCGGTAATGACAGCAATAATGTGATAATTTAGTTCTGCTTCTGTCATGCAGTCATCATCTTTCTGTCTGTTGTGTGTAGTCTCGGTAATGACAGCAATAATGTGATAATTTAGTTCTGCTTCTGTCATGCAATCATCATCTTTCTGTCTGTTGTGTGTAGACTGTGGGATGACAGCAATGATGTCATTATTTAGTTCTGTTTCTGTCATGCAGTCATCATCTTTCTCTCTGTTGTGTGTATTCTGTGTGATGACAGCAATGATGTCATTATTTAGTTCTGTTTCTGTCATGCAGTCATCATCTTTCTGTCTGTTGTGTGTATTCTGTGGGATGACAGCAATGATGTCATTATTTAGTTCTGTTTCTGTCATGCAGTCATCATCTTTCTCTCTGTTGTGTGTATTCTGTGTGATGACAGCAATGATGTCATTATTTAGTTCTGTTTCTGTCATGCAGTCATCATCTTTCTCTCTGTTGTGTGTATTCTGTGGGATGACAGCAATGATGTCATTATTTAGTTCTGTTTCTGTCATGCAGTCATCATCTTTCTGTCTGTTGTGTGTAGTCTGTGTGATGACAGCAATGATGTCATTATTTAGTTCTGTTTCTGTCATGCAGTCATCATCTTTCTCTCTGTTGTGTGTATTCTGTGGGATGACAGCAATGATGTCATTATTTAGTTCTGTTTCTGTCATGCAGTCATCATCTTTCTGTCTGTTGTGTGTAGTCTGTGTAATGACAGCAATAATGTCATTATTTAGTTCTGCTTCTATCATGCAGTCATCATCTTTTTCTCTGTTGTGTGTAGTCTCGGTAATGACAGCAATAATGTCATTATTTAGTTCTGTTTCTGTCATGCAGTCATCATCTTTTTCTCTGTTGTGTGTAGTCTGTGTAATGACAGCAATAATGTCATTATTTAGTTCTGTTTCTGTCATGCAGTCATCATCTTTTTCTCTGTTGTGTGTAGTCTCGGTAATGACAGCAATAATGTGATAATTTAGTTCTGTTTCTATCATGCAGTCATCATCTTTTTCTCTGTTGTGTGTAGTCTGTGTAATGACAGCAATAATGTCATTATTTAGTTCTGTTTCTGTCATGCAGTCATCATCTTTTTCTCTGTTGTGTGTAGTCTGTGTAATGACAGCAATAATGTGATAATTTAGTTCTGCTTCTGTCATGCAGTCATCATCTTTCTGTCTGTTGTGTGTAGTCTGTGGGATAACAGCAATGATGTGATAATTTAGTTCTGCTTCTGTCATGCAGTCATCATCTTTCTGTCTGTTGTGTGTAGTCTGTGGGATGACAGCAATGATGTGATAATTTAGTTCTGCTTCTGTCATGCAGTCATCATCTTTCTGTCTGTTGTGTGTAGTCTGTGGGATGACAGCAATGATGTGATAATTTAGTTCTGCTTCTGTCATGCAATCATCATCTTTCTGTCTGTTGTGTGTAGTCTGTGGGATCACAGCAATGATGTGATAATTTAGTTCTGCTTCTGTCATGCAGTCATCATCTTTCTGTCTGTTGTGTGTAGTCTGTGGGATGACAGCAATGATGTGATAATTTAGTTCTGCTTCTGTCATGCAGTCATCATCTTTCTGTCTGTTGTGTGTAGTCTCGGTAATGACAGCAATGATGTGATAATTTAGCTCTGCTTCTGTCATGTAGCCATCATCTTTCTGTCTGTTGTGTGTAGTCTCGGTAATGACAGCAATAATATGATCATATAGCTCTGCTTCTGTCATGTAGCCATCATGTTTGTCTCTGTTGTCTGGGTGATGACAGCAATAATATGATCATATAGCTCTGCTTCTGTCATGTAGCCATCATGTTTGTCTCTGTTGTCTGGGTGATGACAGCAATAATATGATCATATAGCTCTGCTTCTGTCATGTAGCCATCATGTTTGTCTCTGTTGTCTGGGTGATGACAGCAATAATATGATCATATAACTCTGCTTCTGTCATGTAGCCATCATGTTTGTCTCTGTTGTCTGGGTGATGACAGCAATAATATGATCATATAGCTCTGCTTCTGTCATGTAGCCATCATCTTTGTCTCTGTTGTCTGGGTGATGACAGCAATAATATGATCATATAGCTCTGCTTCTGTCATGTAGCCATCATGTTTGTCTCTGTTGTCTGGGTGATGACAGCAATAATATGATCATTTAGCTCTGCTTCTGTCATGTAGCCATCATGTTTGTCTCTGTTGTCTGGGTGATGACAGCAATAATATGATCATATAGCTCTGCTTCTGTCATGTAGCCATCATGTTTGTCTCTGTTGTCTGGGTGATGACAGCAATAATATGATCATATAGCTCTGCTTCTGTCATGTAGCCATCATGTTTGTCTCTGTTGTCTGGGTGATGACAGCAATAATATGATCATTTAGCTCTGCTTCTGTCATGTAGCCATCATGTTTGTCTCTGTTGTCTGGGTGATGACAGCAATAATATGATCATATAGCTCTGCTTCTGTCATGTAGCCATCATGTTTGTTTCTGTTGTCTGGGTGATGACAGCAATAATATGATCATATAGCTCTGCTTCTGTCATGTAGCCATCATGTTTGTCTCTGTTGTCTGGGTGATGACAGCAATAATATGATCATATAGCTCTGCTTCTGTCATGTAGCCATCATGTTTGTCTCTGTTGTCTGGGTGATGACAGCAATAATATGATCATATAGCTCTGCTTCTGTCATGTAGCCATCATGTTTGTCTCTGTTGTCTGGGTGATGACAGCAATAATATGATCATATAGCTCTGCTTCTGTCATGTAGCCATCATGTTTGTCTCTGTTGTCTGGGTGATGACAGCAATAATATGATCATATAGCTCTGCTTCTGTCATGTAGCCATCATGTTTGTCTCTGTTGTCTGGGTGATGACAGCAATAATATGATCATATAGCTCTGCTTCTGTCATGTAGCCATCATGTTTGTCTCTGTTGTCTGGGTGATGACAGCAATAATATGATCATTTAGCTCTGCTTCTGTCATGTGGCCATCAACTTTCTCTCTGTTGTCTGTTGTCTGGGTGATGACAGCAATAATATGATCATTTAGCTCTGCTTCTGTCATGTAGCAATCATCTTTCTCTCTGTTATCTGGGTGATGACAGCAATAATATGATCATTTAGCTCTGCTTTTGTCATGTAGCCATCATCTTTCTCTCTGTTGTCTGTTGTCTGGGTGATGACAACAATAATATGATCATTTAGCTCTGCATCTGTCATGTAGCCATCATCTTTCTCTCTGTTGTCTGGATGATGACAGCAATAATATGATCATTTAGCTCTGCTTCTGTCATGTAGCCATCATCTTTGTCTCTGTTGTCTGGCTGATGACAGCAATAATATGATCATTTAGCTCTGCTTCTGTCATGTAGCCATCATCTTTGTCTCTGTTGTCTGGGTGATGACAGCAATAATGTGATCATTTAGCTCTGCTTCTGTCATGTAGCCATCATCTTTGTCTCTGTTGTCTGGGTGTGGACAGCAATAATATGATCATTTAGCTCTGCTTCTGTCATGTAGCCATCATCTTTGTCTCTGTTGTCATTTGTCTGGGTGATGACAGCAATAATATGATCATTTAGCTCTGCTTCTGTCATGTAGACGTCATCTTTGTCTCTGTTGTCTGGGTGATGACAGCAATAAGATAATCATTTAGCTCTGCATCTGTCATGCAGCCATGATCTTTATCTCTGTTGTCTGGGTGATGACAGCAATAATATGATCATTTAGCTCTGCTTCTGTCATGCAGCCATCATCTTTGTCTCTGTTGTCTATTGTCAGGGTAATGACAGCAATAATATGATCTTTTAGCTCTGCTTCTGTCATGTAGCCATCATCTTTCTCTCTGTTCTCTGTTGTCTGGGTGATGACAGCAATAATGTGATAATTTACTTCTGCTTCTGTCATGTAGCCGTCATCTTTATCTCTGTTGTCTGGGTGATGACAGCAATAATATGATCATTTAGCTCTGCTTCTGTCATGCAGCCATCATCTTTGTCTCTGTTGTCTATTGTCAGGGTGATGACAGCAATAATATGATCATTTAGCTCTGCTTCTGTCATGTAGCCATCATCTTTCTCTCTGTTCTCTGTTGTCTGGGTGATGACAGCAATAATATGATCATTTAGCTCTGCTTCTGTCATGTAGCCATCATCTTTCTCTCTATTTTCTGTTGTCTGGGTGATGACAGCAATAATATGATCATTTAGCTCTGCTTCTGTCATGTAGCCATCATCTTTCTCTCTGTTCTCTGTTGTCAGGGTGATGACAGCAATAATATGATCATTTAGCTCTGCTTCTGTCATGTAGCCATCATCTTTCTCTCTATTTTCTGTTGTCTGGGTGATGACAGCAATAATATGATCATTTAGCTCTGCTTCTGTCATGTAGCCATCATCTTTCTCTCTGTTCTCTGTTGTCAGGGTGATGACAGCAATAATATGATCATTTAGCTCTGTTTCTGTCATGTAGCCATCATTTTTCCCTCTATTTTCTGTTGTCTGGGTGATGACAGCAATAATATGATCATATAGCTCTGCTTCTGTCATGTAGCCATCATGTTTGTCTCTGTTGTCTGGGTGATGACAGCAATAATATGATCATTTAGCTCTGCTTCTGTCATGTGGCCATCAACTTTCTCTCTGTTGTCTGTTGTCTGGGTGATGACAGCAATAATATGATCATTTAGCTCTGCTTCTGTCATGTAGCAATCATCTTTCTCTCTGTTATCTGGGTGATGACAGCAATAATATGATCATTTAGCTCTGCTTTTGTCATGTAGCCATCATCTTTCTCTCTGTTGTCTGTTGTCTGGGTGATGACAACAATAATATGATCATTTAGCTCTGCATCTGTCATGTAGCCATCATCTTTGTCTCTGTTGTCTGGATGATGACAGCAATAATATGATCATTTAGCTCTGCTTCTGTCATGTAGCCATCATCTTTGTCTCTGTTGTCTGGCTGATGACAGCAATAATATGATCATTTAGCTCTGCTTCTGTCATGTAGCCATCATCTTTGTCTCTGTTGTCTGGGTGATGACAGCAATAATGTGATCATTTAGCTCTGCTTCTGTCATGTAGCCATCATCTTTGTCTCTGTTGTCTGGGTGATGACAGCAATAATATGATCATTTAGCTCTGCTTCTGTCATGTAGCCATCATCTTTGTCTCTGTTGTCTGTTGTCTGGGTGATGACAGCAATAATATGATCATTTAGCTCTGCTTGTCATGTAGCCGTCATCTTTGTCTCTGTTGTCTGGGTGATGACAGCAATAAAATGATCATTTAGCTCTGCATCTGTCATGCAGCCATGATCTTTATCTCTGTTGTCTGGGTGATGACAGCAATAATGTGATAATTTACTTCTGCTTCTGTCATGCAGCCATGATCTTTATCTCTGTTGTCTGGGTGATGACAGCAATAATATGATCATTTAGCTCTGCTTCTGTCATGCAGCCATCATCTTTGTCTCTGTTGTCTATTGTCAGGGTGATGACAGCAATAATATGATCATTTAGCTCTGCTTCTGTCATGTAGCTATCATCTTTCTCTCTGTTCTCTGTTGTCTGGGTGATGACAGCAATAATGTGATAATTTACTTCTGCTTCTGTCATGTAGCCGTCATCTTTATCTCTGTTGTCTGGGTGATGACAGCAATAATATGATCATTTAGCTCTGCTTCTGTCATGCAGCCATCATCTTTGTCTCTGTTGTCTATTGTCAGGGTGATGACAGCAATAATATGATCATTTAGCTCTGCTTCTGTCATGTAGCCATCATCTTTCTCTCTGTTCTCTGTTGTCTGGGTGATGACAGCAATAATATGATCATTTAGCTCTGCTTCTGTCATGTAGCCATCATCTTTCTCTCTATTTTCTGTTGTCTGGGTGATGACAGCAATAATATGATCATTTAGCTCTGCTTCTGTCATGTAGCCATCATCTTTCTCTCTGTTCTCTGTTGTCAGGGTGATGACAGCAATAATATGATCATTTAGCTCTGCTTCTGTCATGTAGCCATCATCTTTCTCTCTATTTTCTGTTGTCTGGGTGATGACAGCAATAATATGATCATTTAGCTCTGCTTCTGTCATGTAGCCATCATCTTTCTCTCTGTTCTCTGTTGTCAGGGTGATGACAGCAATAATATGATCATTTAGCTCTGTTTCTGTCATGTAGCCATCATCTTTCTCTCTATTTTCTGTTGTCTGGGTGATGACAGCAATAATATGATCATTTAGCTCTGCTTCTGACATGTAGCCATCATCTTTCTCTCTGTTCTCTGTTGTCTGGGTGATGACAGCAATAATATGATCATTTAGCTCTGCTTCTGTCATGTAGCCATCATCTTTCTCTCTGTTGTATGTTGTCTGGGTGATGACAGCAATAATAAGATCATTTAGCTCTGCTTCTGTCATGTAGCCATCATCTTTGTCTCTGTTGTCTGGGTGATGACAGCAATAATATGATCATTTAGCTCTGCTTCTGCCATGTAGCAATCATCTTTCTCTCTGTTGTCTGGGTGATGACAACCATAATATGATCATTTAGCTCTGCTTCTGTCATGTAGTCATCATCTTTCTCTCTGCTGTCTGGGTGATGACAGCAATAATATGATCATTTAGCTCTGCTTCTGTCATGTAGCCATCATCTTTCTCTGTGTTTCCTGGGTGATGACAGCAATAATATGATCATTTAGCTCTGCTTCTGTCATGTAGTCATCATCTTTCTCTCTGTTGTCTATTGTCTGGGTGATGACAGCAGTAATATAATCATTTAGTTCTGCTTCTGTCATGTAGCCATTATCTTTCTCTGTGTTGTCTGGGTGATGACAGCAATAATATGATCATTTAGCTCTGCTTCTGTCATGTAGTCATCATCTTTCTCTCGGTTGTCTGTTGTCTGGGTGATGACAGCAATAATATAATCATTTAGCTCTGCTTCTGTCATGTACCCATCATCTTTCTCTCTGTTGTCTGTTGTCTGGGTGATGGCAGCAGTAATATGATCGTTTAGATCTGCTTCTGTCATGTAGCCATCATCTTTCTCTCTGTTGTCTGTTGTCTGGGTGATGACAACAATAATATGATCATTTAGCTCAGCTTTTTCATGTAGCTATCATCTTTGTCTCTGATGTCTGTGTGATGACAGCACTAATATGATCATTTAGGTCTGCTTCTGTCATGCAGCCATCATCTTTCGCTCTGTTGTCTATTGTCTGGGTGATGACAGCAATAATATGATCATTTAGCTCTGCTTCTATCATGTAGCCATCATCTTTCTCTCTGTAGTCTGGGTGATGACAGCAATAATATGATCATTTAGCTCTGCTTCTGTCATGTAGCCATCGTCTTTCTCTCTGTTGTCTGTTAGCTGGGTGATGACAGCAATAATATGATCATTTAGCTCTGCTTCTGTCATGTAGCCAGCATCTTTCTCTCTGTTGTCTGTTGTCTGGGTGATGGCAGCAATAATATAATCATTTAGCTCTGCTTCTGTCATGCAGCCATCATCTTTGTCTCTGTTGTCTGTTGTCTGGGTGATGACAGCAATAATATGATCATTTAGCTCTGCTTCTGTCATGTAGCAATCATCTTTGTCTCTTTTGTCTGTTGTCTGGGTGATGACAGCAAAAATATGATCATTTAGCTCTGCTTCTGTCATGCAGCCATCATCTTTGTCTCTGTTGTCTGTTGTCTGGGTGATGACAGCAATAATATGATCATTTAGCTCTGCTTCTGTCATGTAGCAATCATCTTTGTCTCTGTTGTCTGGGTGATGACAGCAATAATATGATCATTTAGCTCTGCTTCTGTCATGTAGCCATCATCTTTCTCTGTGTTGTCTGGGTGATGACAACAATAATATGATCATTTAGCTCTGCTTCTGTCATGTAGCCATCATCTTTGTCTCTGTTGTCTGTTGTCTGGGTGATGACAGCTATAATATGATCATTTAGCTCTGCTTCTGTCATGTAGCAATCATCTTTCTCTGTGTTGTCTGGGTGATGACAACAATAATATGATCATTTAGCTCTGCTTCTGTCATGTAGCCATCATCTTTGTCTCTGTTGTCTGGTTGATGACAACAATAATATGATCATTTAGCTCTGCTTCTGTCATGTAGCAATCATCTTTCTCTCTGTTATCTGGGTGATGACAGCAATAATATGATCATTTAGCTCTGCTTTTGTCATGTAGCCATCATCTTTCTCTCTGTTGTCTGTTGTCTGGGTGATGACAACAATAATATGATCATTTAGCTCTGCATCTGTCATGTAGCCATCATCTTTGTCTCTGTTGTCTGGATGATGACAGCAATAATATGATCATTTAGCTCTGCTTCTGTCATGTAGCCATCATCTTTGTCTCTGTTGTCTGGCTGATGACAGCAATAATATGATCATTTAGCTCTGCTTCTGTCATGTAGCCATCATCTTTGTCTCTGTTGTCTGGGTGATGACAGCAATAATATGATCATTGAGCTCTGCTTCTGTCATGTAGCAATCATCTTTGTCTCTGTTGTCTGGGTGATGACAACAATAATCTGATCATTTACCTCTGTTTCTGTCATGTAGCTATCATCTTTCTCTGTTGTCTGTTGTCTGGGTGATGACAGCAATAATATGATCATTTAGCTCTGTTTCTGTCATGTAGCCATCATCTTTCTCTGTGTTGTCTGGGTGATGACAACAATAATATGATCATTTAGCTCTGTTTCTGTCATGCAGCCATCATCTTTCTCTGTTGTCTGTTGTCTGGGTGATGACAGCAATAATATGATTATTTAGCTCTGTTTCTGTCATGTAGCCATCATCTTTCTCTGTGTTGTCTGGGTGATGACAACAATAATATGATCATTTAGCTCTGTTTCTGTCATGCAGCCATCATCTTTCTCTGTTGTCTGTTGTCTGGGTGATGACAGCAATAATATGATCATTTAGCTCTGCTTCTGTCATGTAGCAATCATCTTTGTCTCTGTTGTCTGTTGTCTGGGTGATGACAGCATTAATATGATCATTTAGCTTTGCTTCTGTCATGTAGCCATCATCTTTGTCTCTGTTGTCTGTTGTCTGGGTGATGACAGCAATAATATGATCATTTAGCTCTGCTTCTGTCATGTAGCAATCATCTTTGTCTCTGTTGTCTGGGTGATGACAACAATAATATGATCATTTACCTCTGTTTCTGTCATGTAGCTATCATCTTTCTCTGTTGTCTGTTGTCTGGGTGATGACAGCAATAATATGATCATTTAGCTCATTTTCTGTCATGTAGCAATCATCTTTGTCTCTGTTGTCTGGGTGATGACAACAATAATATGATCATTTACCTCTGTTTCTGTCATGTAGCTATCATCTTTCTCTGTTGTCTGTTGTCTGGGTGATGACAGCAATAATATGATCATTTAGCTCTGTTTCTGTCATGTAGCCATCATCTTTCTCTGTGTTGTCTGGGTGATGACAACAATAATATGATCATTTAGCTCTGTTTCTGTCATGCAGCCATCATCTTTCTCTGTTGTCTGTTGTCTGGGTGATGACAGCAATAATATGATCATTTAGCTCTGCTTCTGTCATGTAGCAATCATCTTTGTCTCTGTTGTCTGGGTGATGACAACAATAATATGATCATTTAGCTCTGTTTCTGTCATGCAGCCATCATCTTTCTCTGTTGTCTGTTGTCTGGGTGATGACAGCAATAATATGATCATTTAGCTCTGCTTCTGTCATGTAGCAATCATCTTTGTCTCTGTTGTCTGGGTGATGACAACAATAATATGATCATTTACCTCTGTTTCTGTCATGTAGCTATCATCTTTCTCTGTTGTCTGTTGTCTGGGTGATGACAGCAATAATATGATCATTTAGCTCTGTTTCTGTCATGTAGCCATCATCTTTCTCTGTGTTGTCTGGGTGATGACAACAATAATATGATCATTTAGCTCTGTTTCTGTCATGCAGCCATCATCTTTCTCTGTTGTCTGTTGTCTGGGTGATGACAGCAATAATATGATCATTTAGCTCTGCTTCTGTCATGTAGCAATCATCTTTGTCTCTGTTGTCTGGGTGATGACAACAATAATATGATCATTTAGCTCTGTTTCTGTCATGTAGCCATCATCTTTGTCTCTGTTGTCTGTTGTCTGGGTGATGACAGCAATAATATGATCATTTAGCTCTGCTTCTGTCATGTAGCAATCATCTTTGTCTCTGTTGTCTGGGTGACGACAGCAATAATATGATCATTTAGCTCTGCTTCTGTCATGCAGCCATCATCTTTGACTCTGTTGTCTGGATGATGACAACAATAATATGATCATTTAGCTCTGCTTCTGTCATGTAGCTATCATCTTTCTCTCTGTTGTGTGGGTGATGACAACAATAATATGATCATTTAGCTCTGCTTCTGTCATGTAGCAATCACCTTTCTCTGTGTTGTCTGGGTGATGACAGCAATAATATGATCATTTAGCTCTGCTTCTGTCATGTAGCAATCATCTTTGTCTCTGTTGTCTGGGTGATGACAACAATAATATGATCATTTAGCTCTGCTTCTGTCATGTAGCAATCATCTTTCTCTCTGTTGTCTGGGTGATGACAGCAATAATATGATCATTTAGCGCTGCTTCTGTCATGTAGCAATCATCTTTGTCTCTGTTGTCTGGGTGATGACAACAAAATAATATGATCATTTAGCTCTGCTTCTGTCATGTAGCAATCATCTTTGTCTCTGTTGTCTGGGTGATGACAACAATAATATGATCATTTAGCTCTGCTTCTGTCATGTAGCAATCATCTTTCTCTCTGTTGTCTGGGTGATGACAGCAATAATATGATCATTTAGCTCTGCTTCTGTCATGTAGCAATCATCTTTGTCTCTGTTGTCTGCGTGATGACAGCTATAATATGATCATTTAGCTCTGCTTCTGTCATGTAGCAATCATCTTTGTCTCTGTTGTCTGTTGTCTGGGTGATGACAACAATAGTATGATCATTTAGCTCTGCTTCTGTCATGTAGCCATCATCTTTCTCTCTATTTTCTGTTGTCTGGGTGATGACAGCAATAATATGATCATTTAGCTCTGCTTCTGTCATGTAGCCATCATCTTTCTCTCTGTTGTCTGTTGTCTGGGTGATTACAACAATAATATGATCATTTAGCTCTGCTTCTGTCACGTAGCCATCATCTTTCTCTCTATTTTCTGTTGTCTGGGTGATGACAGCAATAATATGATCATTTAGCTCTGCTTCTGTCATGTAGCCATCATCTTTCTCTCTATTTTCTGTTGTCTGGGTGATGACAGCAATAATATGATCATTTAGCTCTGCTTCTGTCATGTAGTCATCATCTTTCTCTCTGTTGTCTGTTGTCTGGGTGATGACAACAATAATATGATCATTTAGCTCAGCTTCTGTCATTTAGCCATCATCTTTGTCTCTGTTGTCTGTTGTCTGGGTGATGACAGCAATAATATGATCATTTAGCTCTGCTTCTGTCATGCAGCCATCATCTTTGTCTCTGTTGTGTGTTGTCAGGGTGATGACAGCAATAATATGATCATTTAGCTCTGCTTCTGTCATGCAGCCATCATCTTTGTCTCTGTTGTCTGTTGTCTGGGTGATGACAACAATAGTATGATCATTTAGCTCTGCTTCTGTTATGTAGCCATCATCTTTCTCTCTATTTTCTGTTGTCTGGGTGATGACAGCAATAATATGATCATTTAGCTCTGCTTCTGTCATGTAGCCATCATCTTTCTCTCTGTTGTCTGTTGTCTGGGTGATGACAGCAATAATATGATCATTTAGCTCTGCTTCTGTCATGTAGCCATCATCTTTCTCTCTGTAGTCTGGGTGATGACAACAATAATATGATCATTTAGCTCTGCTTCTGTCATGTAGCCATCATCTTTCTCTCTGTTGTCTGTTGTCTGGGTGATGACAACAATAATATGATCATTTAGCTCTGCTTCTGTCATGTAGCCATCATCTTTCTCTGTGTTGTCTGGGTGATGACAGCAATAATATGATCATTTAGCTCTGTTTCTGTCATGTAGCCATCATCTTTCTCTGTGTTGTCTGGGTGATGACAGCAATAATATGATCATTTAGCTCTGCATCTGTCATGTAGCCATCATCTTTCTCTCTGTAGTCTGGGTGATGACAACAATAATATGATCATTTAGCTCTGCTTCTGTCATGTAGCCATCATCTTTCTCTGTGTTGTCTGGGTGATGACAGCAATAATATGATCATTTAGCTCTGCTTCTGTCATGTAGCCATCATCTTTCTCTCTGTAGTCTGGGTGATGACAACAATAATATGATCATTTAGCTCTGCTTCTGTCATGTAGCCATCATCTTTCTCTTTGTAGTCTGGGTGATGACAACAATAATATGATCATTTAGCTCTGCTTCTGTCATGTAGCCATCATCTTTCTCTGTGTTGTCTGGGTGATGACAGCAATAATATGATCATTTAGCTCTGCATCTGTCATGTAGCCATCATCTTTCTCTCTGTAGTCTGGGTGATGACAACAATAATATGATCATTTAGCTCTGCTTCTGTCATGTAGCCATCATCTTTCTCTGTGTTGTCTGGGTGATGACAGCAATAATATGATCATTTAGCTCTGCTTCTGTCATGTAGCCATCATCTTTCTCTCTGTAGTCTGGGTGATGACAGCAATAATATGATCATTTAGCTCTGTTTCTGTCATGTAGCCATCATCTTTCTCTGTGTTGTCTGGGTGATGACAGCAATAATATGATCATTTAGCTCTGCTTCTGTCATGTAGCCATCATCTTTCTCTCTGTAGTCTGGGTGATGACAACAATAATATGATCATTTAGCTCTGCTTCTGTCATGTAGCCATCATCTTTCTCTCTGTAGTCTGGGTGATGACAACAATAATATGATCATTTAGCTCTGCTTCTGTCATGTAGCCATCATCTTTCTCTCTGTAGTCTGGGTGATGACAACAATAATATGATCATTTAGCTCTGCTTCTGTCATGTAGCCATCATCTTTCTCTCTGTAGTCTGGGTGATGACAACAATAATATGATCATTTAGCTCTGCTTCTGTCATGTAGCCATCATCTTTCTCTCTGTAGTCTGGGTGATGACAACAATAATATGATCATTTAGCTCTGCTTCTGTCATGTAGCCATCATCTTTCTCTCTGTTGTCTGGGTGATGACAACAATAATATGATAATTTAGCTCTGCTTCTGTCATGTAGCCATCATCTTTCTCTGTGTTGTCTGGGTGATGACAGTAATAATATGATAATTTAGCTCTGCTTCTGTCATGTAGCCATCATCTTTCTCTCTGTTGTCTGGGTGATGACAACAATAATATGATAATTTAGCTCTGCTTCTGTCATGTAGCCATCATCTTTCTCTGTGTTGTCTGGGTGATGACAGCAATAATATGATCATTTAGCTCTGCTTCTGTCATGTAGCCATCATCTTTCTCTCTGTAGTCTGTTGTCTGGGTGATGACAGTAATAATATGACCATTTTGTATACTGCTTGGCTGCAGCTTTTGTCCTATTTTTACAGCATTTTCTGTGGAGTAACAACTGCATGGCATTCAGTAGTAGCCTTGTTCACAAGGATGTTCTTTTACATCTGCGTCAGTTACTTTAATCCAGTTCATGCACACACACACACACACCTGATCGTAACCTAACCTCACATAAATCTGAAAAAATTATCATTGTGCTTTATTACCGCAGCTCACTAAGGCCAGACAACGTATGTGTCATTTATTTCAGCGGTATTGTTTCGTGTAATGTTGGCAGGGCTTCAGAGTCAACTTCCATGAGTTACAAAGTGACCACTACAGGCCAGGGAAGGTAACTATGGAACAAACGAACATTAAATATTAAGACTTACAGTTGCCACAGCTCCGCCAGGTGGACCCATCTGCTGGATATCTGTTGAACAAGAGATACAACATTATCACTAGAATATGATAGCAAAGTTCACTAATTCAGTTATGTCAAGAAATTACACTTTATCTTGGTAGTGCGATACTGTTGCTGTTGAACTTTCCTTTTACTAGTGCACCAATTGTATTATTTACATTAGTTCTCCGCCCCTGCTGACATCTCGCTCTAAGATAAAGTAATGCCTGGAATTTCACAATTCCAGCCTTCGCACGAGAAGTAAGTTAGGAAAAACTTTCCAACGCATGATGCAACAATTTGTGCTAAGACCGAAGGTTCAACTACGTACATGTGCAAGCACACATTGTAGCAAACTACTGAAAAAATGTTTCAGACATGTACACAACAGTAACTATGGAGAAACATGTCCAGCCCAAGTTTTCTCTCAGGTTTTATTGCTTCACACTCGTGAGCCTGCAGAATTCATTGTAGTGTGAGAAGGAAAAGTTGTTTAAATGTTCTAGAAATAGCTCTGCAATATTACAGAGAGCTGCCTTCAGTTACTGTTTGATGACATGTAGTGGAGTAGCCAGCAAAGTATTGGATGCATGTTTTAAAGCATTTGTATCAATTCAAGTGATAAATATGAATTATCCTGAGTTGAAATATTTGAATAAATTGGTTTTGTATTCACAGATTAGTGTGCAGCAATTGGAATTAAAATAGGATAGGATGTTTTGCATATTCTAAGTGGTAAATGTATTGTGACATGAGAATTAATAACCACTGTGAAGCGTTTTATATTACCACTGCAGGATATTTTATTTCACTACAAAATAATGTTTCTAGTTCTAAACTGGGAGATGTTGCACTCATTTGGAAACGAGTCAAACTTGGCATTGCAACAAAAACTTGCCCCCGATATCTTAACATGGCTGTACCCACACCATCTAAAGTATAGTTTCTGTTGCTGTCACCTTTGGTGATATTCTCTAAGACATATGGCGTAAACTTAGTGACACAATTATGATCTACCTCGTTCCTGTCAACCTAGAAAAGTTGCTATTATTTTAACGAAGCTAGTTTTGCATTTTAATTTTTTAGCAAAGGGGGCTTCAACCCCTCCCCAGCTACGCCTGTGTGTGAGTACAATACCATTCTGCAACCCTTATAGTGATAAGATTTAGTTAAAGTTTACGCTATAAAAATAGTTATGTTGACAAGTTAGTGTAATTTGGGGATAAATATGACTTGGTTGCACTGCATTCTTCAATATGACTACATGCACATTAAGTAAATAAATAAACCTTTAAGTCATGTTAAGAAACGTCCTCAAACATCAAATTATGCCAAAAAGTAATTATAAAATTAGATTAGACATCAAATGTCAATCATGTTGGAAAGTTGAGCCTGGGGTCATTAGCAGCATAAAACACTTTTAGCAAAGTACTTACCCTCTCATGTTCTTAATAAGAAACAGTGTTGCTCTTCTGTACTCCAAATAAGGAAGTTAGTGTCATCACAGCATGTACTCACTATTCTAACAAAAGCTTCTACTTTTTAATAATTAAGTACAATACACTAGGTGAAGTGACAGTCAGATTTTTAAAAGAACATGAAGGCTTTGAAACTGCAAATAATGCCCAGTAAAACCTGTATTACGCGAAAATAATAGTCTTTAGAGCGGTGGTGCATGCTTAAAGATTTGTTTTACACAGTGGTCGGATCTCTTCTTCCTCACAATGGTACAGTTAACAACGTTACCAGATCCGTCAAGTCTGCTTTTAGAAAAAGAAAGAGACAAGACGCTTGACGGTCACAGTATTTTGTCAAAAGTGAACCCTTGCCCCAGTTAGCTATGTGATGTGTTGGACATGGGAGAGAAAACAACCGCGTGGTCAAACTATACATCAGGTCAGGTGACAATAGATTTGTACAAGTGAGTGAAGGAAAAGGATCACATATAGGCGTGTTCAAGACCTTGACCAATCACTGTAAAAATCCTGAAATTATTACTTAAATAAAAAGGTGGTCTTTGAAAAGGGGTGTAAATGAACAAAATAGCTCACCAAACCTGGTCGCTGCGTGGAGAGAGGTAACAAATACATTGTTTATATAGGTTTTCTAAATCAGTTCCTGTAAAAATTGGTCCTTAACGAGAGTCGTCTCTTAATAGGAGTGATTGCTGAAAGAGTTTTCACTATATAGCAACTTCTCAGTACGTATTAGAAAATTCAAACCAATGTCTCACAAATAGTTAACTCCACAAAAACAATCATTTTAGGACACTTGATAAACATTTAGGTTCAAAAACTTGACTTTTTGTTGTGATCAATTATAAAATGTATAAGGAACATAGGATGTAATTTATTTTGTTATTTGCACCTTTAAAGGGCTCTTATGATCCAGAAATGTTATAGTGTATTGGTATGTAACAATGTGATCACCTTGTTGTTTTTTGCCATTTCCCATAAGTTTTATTTTTTAAACTTCAGGTACACATTTCTCAAAATTTATTTAACTTAGAAGTTTGAAATATGTTGTGGCTGTAGAGAATCTTTGGTTGCATTTAGTAGCTTAAGACTTTTATCATAAATTACATTTATTCCACGAAAAAAGTAATAAATATAAAAAAAATTACACCAAAATATTACTTTCTTGTGGCTATATTTTTAAACGTCCATCTCATGGACAAATAATTAACTAGCTATCTTAAGCTACTCATAATAAAAAAATCTGATGTGTTACACTCACATGACTTTCTCTACTCTTGTACAAACTATTTTTACAAACACTTGTTCTCCATATGCTTCATGTTAATCGAGATGTTAATCTTATTGCTAATTTTCTTGTAGGTGCAAGGGGGAATTGGTAGGTTTTAAGCGATAGTCAAATATTTTAAGAGCCAGTTGCTATGTGGCGCATTCCATTCTATTTGTATGTCCAGGACATAAAAAAAATGAATAACAATTTGAGAAAAAGTATAAGTATTGGAAAATTAAAGGGAATAACAAGCAATATCTCGAAAATGGTTCACTCAACAACAAAAATGTATATGACATAAATTGTGTATTTTAACGCAATCTACATTTTTTATGTAGTACAGTTTTGTCTATCTCTTATGGTTTAACAGCTATGCAAAAGTTGTTCACAATGAAGAATACTTTTGGAGACATTCCCAGAAAATTTGAGATATACATTTCATTTCTCATGAAAATATCTTAAACATGTGATACTTTAATCAAAATTGTTACAGCCATTTTTGAGAAAATTAAAATTTTCGAAAAATGTTCCATGTAAAGGGTAATCTGGGGTGGGGGAATTTTCTTGAAAACCTTTGTGTCGCATCTCTGGAAGATACTGAACCTAAATACCAAGTTTGGTGTTTATCCAACAGTTCGTTTCTGAGTTATGTTGTTCACAGACACACACACGGACATGCTTTTTTTGGATTCAGGGGGTCTCAAAACATATATTTCCGGTGAAATCTCAGTATCGAATTTTTGGGTGGAATACAATACTTCCCCTACTTACTATACGTTGTAGAGAAAGTAAAAAGAAAATCTGATGTGTTACACTCACATGACTTTCTCTACTCTTGTACAAACTATTTTTACAAACGCTTATTCTCCATATGCTTCATGTTAATCGAGATGTTAATCTTATTGCTAATTTTCTTGTAGGTGCCAATGGGAATATGGTAGGTTTTAAGCGACAGTTAAATCTTTTAAGAGCTGGTTGTTATGCAGAGCATTCCATTCTCTTTGCATGTCCAGGACATAAAAAAAATAAATAACGAATTTCAGTAAAAGTATAAGTATTGGAAAATTTAAGGGAATAACAAGCAATATCTCGAAAATGGTTCACTCAACAACAAAAATGTATATGACATAAATTGTGTATTTTAACGCGATCTACATTTTTTGTGTAGTACAATTTTGTCTATCTCTTATACTTTACCAGTTATGCAAAAGTCGTTCACAATGAAGAATACTTTTGGAGATATTCCCAGAAAATTCGAGATATACATTTCATTTTTCATGAAAATATCTTAAACATATGATATTTTAATCAAAATCATTGGAGCCATTTTTGAGAAAATTAAAATTTTCAAAAAATGTTCCATGTGAAGGGTAATCTGGGGTGGAGGGATTTTCTTGAAAACTTTCGTGTCGCATCTCTGGAAGATACTGAACCTAAATACCAAGTTGGGTGTTTATCCGACTGTTCGTTTCAGAGTTGTGCTGTTCACAGACAGACACACACATGAACATGTTTCCAAAAATGCTTTTTATGGATTAAGGGATCTCAAAACAATATTCCGGTGAAATGTCGGTATCGAATTTTTGGGTGGAATACAATACTTCCCTACTTACTATACATAGTAGTGAAAGTAAAAATTGGTGCAGTTCTGATCTTTATTTTCAGAGAAAAGTGTACCTACAAATGAAAGCAAACATTTTTACTTTCTCTACTACGTATAGTAAGTAGGGGAAGTATTGTATTCCACCCAAAAATTTGATACCGAGATTTCACCGGAAATATATGTTTTGAGACACCCTGAATCCAAAAAAAGCATTTTTGGAAACATGTCCGTGTGTGTGTGTGTGTGTGTGTGTGTGTGTGTGTGTGTGTGTGTCTGTGAACAGCATAACTCAGAAACGAACAGTCGGATAAACACCCAACTTGGTATTTAGGTTCAGTATCTTCCAGAGATGCGACACAAAGGTTTTCAAGAAAATTCCCCCACCCCAGATTACCCTTTACATGAAACATTTTTCGAAAATTTTAATTTTCTCAAAAATGGCTCCAATGATTTTGATTAAAATATCATATGTTTAAGATATTTTCATGACAAATGAAATGTATATCTTGAATTTTCTGGGAATATCTCCAAAAGTATTCTTCATTGTGAACAACTTTTGCATAACTGGTAAACCATAAGAGATAGACAAAATTTTACTACACAAAAAATGTAGATCGCATTAAAATACAAAATTTATGTCATATACATTTTTGTTGTCGAGTGAACCATTTTCGAGATATTGCTTGTTATTCCCTTAAATTTTGCAATACTTATACTTTTTCTCAAATGGAAATTCATTATTCATTTTTTTTGTCCTGGTAATGCAAAGAGAATGGAATACTCCACATAGCAACCAGCTCTTAAAATATTTGACTATTGCTTAAAACCTAGCAATTCCACTTGCATCTACAAGAAAATTAGCAATAAGATAATTTCTGCAAATTTTTATCTCCATTAACATGAAGTAGATGGAGAATATGTGTTTATAAAAATAGTTTGTACAAGAGTAGGGAAAGACATATGAGTGCACCATATCAGATTTTTTTATGTATTATTTTATGGTATTTAAATATTTTTATAACTAAAAGATTTAAAGCTAGCTATACCAGTATACTCAGAAAAGCTTCTTCAATAAGCAGTAACAAGTTCATTGTCCTAGATGGTGTAATTCTAGAGAAAACTGGCTTACTTCCAATTGCAAAAAAGCCTGCAATCTCTACCAAGAGTCCTAAACATACAGTTTACTTTCACACTTTACCAGTTATATGTACAAGAATCATTCAGACTGAAGATGGAATTCCCAGAAAATTTAAGACATACATTTTATTTGTCATGAAAATATCTTAAACATGTGGTAGGTACTTTAATAAAATAGCCAAGACTCGTTTTTTAGAAAATCCAAATTTTGGAAACATTTTCCACATAAAGTGGAGTTTGCTGTCCAGGGATTTTCTTGAAAATGTTCGTGTCGCAGCGTTGGAGCATGCCAACTGACTTTATGTTTTGAGTTATGCTATTCACAGAAACACACACTCACCTTTTTCTGAAAATGTGTTTTGTGTTCAGGGCCTCAAAAAGAATGTGTTTTGGCTCAAACCTTGAAATCAAATTTTTGGGTGGCATACAACCTTCCTTTAGTTGCTGTAAGTAGATTATAGGAAGTAAATGCAAGCATGACCAAGCTGAGTATTTAAATACTAAATCTGTTATTTCAGACAGAAATTTGAGAAATATACAATTGTTGTCAAATTAGTAAGTGCTCTTTTTAATGAGTAATTTACACATCATGTAAGAGCTGCTAGAAAAGATACAAGTTAGATATATGGTATTTCTTCTCTTTATAGAAGTTACATCCTTGACCAATAATACACATTTAAGAGTGTAAACTACACTCTCCTGGTGTATAACAAACTATAATTGTCCTCTCTCTCCTGCTCCTTACCCACTTGCCCCATCCTACCAATTTCTAACGCCTCTTTCTCATTCCAAATCCTGTCCTCCAGCTTTCAACCACATTAGGCACTGGTGAATATTGTCCTCTTGTTGCAGCCTTCTGTCAGTACACCTGTTCGTATCGAAGCACAGACCATCTTTCCAACTTTGTTTGAATTTCTCCATACTACAACTCCTTTTAATTTTCCTATATACTTCCAATGAGCATTTATCCTCAAAACTAGTCCATAACTATATATCCTCAACTCACTGCCTCACCTCCTTTCAAAATCCATTGCAATCCATTTCACCAGTAGCCCGACTTCCCCATTTCAATTTGTTCACCTGCACAAACCAGTTGCCCTCAAATCAAAACTCTCAACTATTGCACCCTTCAGCTAAACTCGTCCTCTAGGTCAACCTCTCTACCAAACATTGTGTGCCATCGTTTCACCATTCCTCACATCACCTTTGTTTCCACCACTGTAGTATCATATAATCTTTGTAACCACTACGTAGGCATTTTGTATAAACATCTTCCGACTGCTTTAGCCTCTACTTCCCAGCTTCCATTACTTCAAAATCTTACACCCAAATAATCAAATTCTTTCACTACCTCTATCTGCTCTCCATTTATATACCAACTTTCATCTCTTCTAGTTTTACTCCGCTTTTGAAAACTATTATTTTATATTTCTTGCAATTTACTTTAGAACCCATTCATCAGAAAATCTTATTTCATAAATAATATGTTGATGCCATATCGCGGTTATAGCTACCGAAATCAAATTATCTGCAAAGAGCGAGCCTGAATTTCTTTCTTTCTTTACAATGACTGTTACTCTTCTCTATTCTATCTAAAATATCATGTATAAATAAGTTGAACAAAATCCATCTCAGTTTACGACCCTGCCTTAGGCCTAGAATGTGTCCCATGTAGTTCCTGTCTGGATATCCAAGTCTATTACACGTAGACAAGCCCTACAGCAGTCTAGGATTCCTTTAGGGAGAGCCTAACATGTTGTGAAATGTAGCTTACCAACGAGCAAAATCAAGTCAGTAATGCTGCATTTTCATCACCAAATTATCAAAGAGCATATAAGTGATCCACAGATTATACTTCAGATGCAAACATTAATTTAAACCTTCAAAAAAAACTTACATTATTATTTGTATAAAGATGCACAGTTTTAACTCTCAGTGCCATGGTGGACATAAGAGAAGAAATTAGAGCTTCAATACTGGCTGCAAATAAAACAAATTATTCTCTTCACAACTTGTTTAAAACATAATTATTAGCAGGAAAACCAAGACCAGACAATACTGAACATTAATTAAGAATGTTATCCTCTAGCTCATACAATATGTTAGCTACATTTCAAACATGGAAGGTGGTGAACCAGATGGAATAAAGCAGTATAAACAGCTCGACATAAAACATAAGGAGACTGAGATGGTCTGGTATATGAATGATATCCTCTAGCTCTTAGAATATGTTAGCTACATTTCAAACATGGAATGTGGTGAACCAGATGGAATAAAGCAGTATAAACAGCTCGACATAAACATAAGGAGACTGAGATGGTCTGGTATATGAATGATATCCTCTAGCTCTTAGAATATGTTAGCTACATTTCAAACATGGAAGGTGGTGAACCAGATGGAATAAAGCAGTATAAACAGCTCGACATAAAACATAAGGAGACTGAGATGGGCTGGTATACGAATGTTATTCTCTAGCTCTTACAATATGTTAGCTACATTTCAAACATGGAAGGTGGTGAACCAGATGGAATAAAGCAGTATAAACAGCTCGACATAAAACATAAGGAGACTGAGATGGGCTGGTATACGAATGTTATTCTCTAGCTCTTACAATATGTTAGCTACATTTCAAACATGGAAGGTGGTGAACCAGATGGAATAAAGCAGTATAAACAGCTCGACATAAAACATAAGGAGACTGAGATGGGCTGGTATACGAATGTTATTCTCTAGCTCTTACAATATGTTAGCTACATTTCAAACATGGAAGGTGGTGAACCAGATGGAATAAAGCAGTATAAACAGCTCGACATAAAACATAAGGAGACTGAGATGGGCTGGAATACGAATGTTATTCTCTAGCTCTTACAATATGTTAGCTACATTTCAAACATGGAAGGTGGTGAACCAGATGGAATAAAGCAGTATAAACAGGTCGACATAAACATAAGGAGACTGAGATGGTCTGGTATATGAATGATATCCTCTAGCTCTTAGAATATGTTAGCTACATTTCAAACATGGAATGTGGTGAACCAGATGGAATAAAGCAGTATAAACAGCTCGACTTAAACATAAGGAGACTGAGATGGTCTGGTATATGAATGATATCCTCTAGCTCTTAGAATATGTTAGCTACATTTCAAACATGGAAGGTGGTGAACCAGATGGAATAAAACAGTATAAACAGCTCGACATAAAACATAAGGAGACTGAGATGGGCTGGTATACGAATGTTATTCTCTAGCTCTTACAATATGTTAGCTACATTTCAAACATGGAAGGTGGTGAACCAGATGGAATAAAGCAGTATAAACAGCTCGACATAAAACATAAGGAGACTGAGATGGGCTGGAATACGAATGTTATCCTCTAGCTCTTACAATATGTTAGCTACATTTCAAACATGGAAGGTGGTGAACCAGATGGAATAAAGCAGTATAAACAGCTCGACATAAACATAAGGAGACTTAGATGGTCTGGTATATGAATGTTATCCTCTAGCTCTTACAATAAGTTAGCTACATTTCAAACATGGAAGGTGGTGAACCAGATGGAATAAAGCAGTATAAAAAGCTCGACATAAAACATAAGGAGACTGAGATTAGCTGGTATACGAATGTTATCCTCTAGCTCTTACAATATGTTAGCTACATTTCAAACATGGAAGGTGGTGAACCAGATGGAATAAAGCAGTATAAACAGCTCGACATAAACATAAGTAGACTGAGATGGATTGGTATACGAATGTTATCCTCTAGCTCTTACAATATGTTATCTACATTTCAAACATGGAAGGTGGTGCACCAGATGGAATAAAGCATTATAAACAGCTCGACATAAACATAAGGAGACAGAGATTAGCTGGTATACGAATGTTATCCTCTAGCTCTTAGAATATGTTAGCTACATTTCAAACATGGAAGGTGGTGAACCAGATGGAATAAAGCAGTATAAACAGCTCGACATAAGGAGACTGAGATGGTCTGGTATATGAATGTTATCCTCTAGCTCTTACAATATGTTAGCTACATTTCAAACATGGAAGATGGTGAACCAGATGGAATAAAGCAGTATAAACAGCTCGACATAAACATAAGGTGACTGAGATGGGCTGGTATATGAATGTTATCCTCTAGCTCTTACAATATGTTAGCTACATTTCAAACATGGAAGGTGGTGAACCAGATGGAATAAACCAGTATAAACAGGTCGACATAAACATAAGGAGACTTAGACGGTCTGGTATATGAATGTTATCGTCTAGCTCTTACAATATGTTAGCTACATTTCAAACATGGAAGGTGGTGAACCAGATGGAATAAAGCAGTATAAACAGCTCGACATAAACATAAGGAGACTGAGATGAGTTGGTATATGAATGTTATCCTCTAGCTCTTACAATATGTTAGCTACATTTCAAACATGGAAGGTGGTGAACCAGATGGAATAAAGCAGTATAAACAGCTCGACATAAGGAGACTGAGATGGGCTGCTCATGTCCTAAACATGCCAGATCCCAAAAGCAAATATTGGATGGAAAATTTTACAAGACTAGACCAAACGGAGTGCCACAGAATAGATGGGAAACTGCTGGGAGTTAGGATATCGAGAAGAAAGGCAATGGGGGCAAAGACTTAGGGAGGCTGAAGCCTACGGTGGGCTGTAATGCCTAGGAGGAGGAGAATAAGATGACAAAGAAGAGTAAATAAAAGTTTCTTTTAAACATAATATGTATAAGTAGTTTTGCGTTAATGACCTTTATGTTTAATTTCCTTAAGCTTTTAACAGTATCAAATAACCAAAAGTTTGATATCATAATTTTAATGCATATAGACATTTTTAGTTTGCCAGAATAAAAACACGGTTTGCCTTAAAAGAGGGAATATAATTACACTTGCTATTAAAAGCGCAGAACTCAAAACCGAAAAGTAGATTAAATATTGTACAACAGCTTGATGAAAAGCACAGAACTATAAAGAAGAAAAAACGAGAATAATACATTTTCCCACAAATAAACAACTACCACTTACATAAATAAAAAATATTGATTTCTTTATGCACTGGCATGACTAAATTCCTCAATAATGTGATATTTCCATCACGCCTGCGTCCATCGCTAATTTCATGCTCTAATGTTATATTCCGCGCATTTAGGTTTCTTGGTTTCGTGACCTTCGGCCCTCCTAACAGAACACCTTAAGTACAACTATAGTCATCTTTTTATGTTATGTTATTTTTGTATAATTATTGTTGCGACGAGGAGATTTGCCCCAAATGACGTGTCCCATAACATGAATATGTTTCCGAGGATGAAATAAAATACAATAATACTACTCGGGACATTTACCAATAGCACTGGACTGGAAGCGCTGTTTTCATTTCGTACGTGATGACAAGCCCGGATGCTATGTCTGCTATGTGTAGCACATATATGCATGAACAGGATTATTTGATTGCTTCAGATGGGAAAAAGCACTTTAGAAAGGAATATGTGGGCATTATACACGTGTTACGTAGTATATTTTAACATCTTCACTATCGTGTGTAATATACAGCTGTTAACACAGAATAGCAAACTAGCTGTTAACTAACAAGCGCTTGCAGAAAGCTCTCCCGAAGGTGTACGAACACCACGCTTCCAAAGCGAATGTCGCGACTTCTGCCATGCTGATTGCTGAGCTTGTTTGCTGTTCTGTGGCTTGAAAC
Organism: Deroplatys truncata; assembly: GCA_030765065.1. Lineage (NCBI taxonomy): Eukaryota > Metazoa > Arthropoda > Insecta > Mantodea > Mantidae > Deroplatys > Deroplatys truncata. The sequence continues at coordinate 4,792,770 of CM060984.1, forward strand.
TAAACTAAGATGGAAGTCAGCTGATAAAATAGCAATGCCGAAAATATAAAAATAAAGCAGAATTTTCGTATCAACGAGCAATTGTGTAAATGTAGGAGTTTATAGTGATACCTTATTTAATATTGAGTACCAAATAACGTGCATTCGATGTTTAAAACTGGAACATGACCTGAAAACCTAGTAAGGTAAAAGACAGGTTATGAATCGAAAGTTTAGTTGGTTTTAATGAAGAATTGAAATATATACAGCGAAAACAAGCTAACCTTAAATATAAACTATACTTAGTATGTTAAGGTGTTAAAATGTGTGTTTGTGCTATTTAGTGTTGAAATGTGTTCGAATTAGGGACTGTATTTCGAAAAGTTTATTTTTATGGATTGCACACTAATATCGTAAAACGAACAAGAGAACTCATACTCAAAGGTTATATCTGATACCTATTTCAATTTTGAATGTGATGTAATGATAATAGTTTGTGGTCCATAGTTTGATTTTGGATGTGTATTAGTGTGCTCAAACACTATTTCCTGCTGTTATACCAAATAAATAAATTACGACATAATGCTCTTTTCATTGCAAAATAACTTAAAGCATTTCATAAACAGAAAATTCTCCATATGTACTGTGTATCTTTGGGAATTTTTTGTCAATCTGGGTAACTCGGTTAAGCGCTGGCCTTGGAAGCACAAATAGTTACATAAAACTTGTGTATTATCACATTATTGCTGAATGATTTCTACATATCGAAATGTCAGCTACCATATTTATGACAAAACACCCAACTTAAATTATATCAATGTATAATATGTATTGCATGGCAAAATATCTGCTGAAATAGTTATTCTTTTTTAAGTATCTACTTTGTTTACATACACCCCATTTGTGAAGTCATAGTGGGAGCTGCCTTGTAAAACAACTTCTTGGTATACTTGATAGTATTGAGTAATACTATCTCTGTTTTAAATGTTGTCTCATATTCACACTTCTAATTGGGCAGCACTATGGCCTCTCACAAAAAAGCCTGGATTCAATCCTAGGGATCAGAGGTGGGATTTTGTGGTAGATAAAATGGCACTTAGAATGAACTTGAACTGGAAGATCGTTCCCTCGTTAATTTTCGGCATTCGCTCCAACTTCGGGGAGCTATCTGCAAGCGCTAGTTGTTAACTACTCAACAATGTAGCCAATCCGCAATTTTCTACGCTAGAACACAAAAAGCGCTAAAAAGCCGTCCAATTAGCGAAAAAAGAGAAAGATTGACTCGTAACATTTTTATTGTTTCATTTATACCCCGTCTTTGATTGCATTGTCACATCGTAGGCTTTTTACCTTTGGAGCATATTGCCTATCGCCAATGACGTTAGCTCGTAATAGTTGTCATTTGGATTTCTGATTTTTTTGGGGGGGGGAGGAAGGGTTTAAACATTAGATCAGACACATTCACAATTTCATACTTTGGGAAGGACAGGGCATAACTTTGGCTAGAGAAACATTCCCATCCCCCAATAAATATTCCGTATCAATACAGGAAACTCGGGCGATTTAACACAAGAACGGTTGGCAACGGTGACGGTGTCACCATCTATAGCGTGAAACTACACATACACATATCAGCTGATTTAACTCAAAGGAAATGATGCTGCAACACACGTGATTTCTATTAAAATCGGAATAAATACGCCAGTTTATTCTTTTATTTTCAGTGCAAAAAATTTATACTACTCTTTTCACAAGGATGCAATCCTTTATATTTCAAGTGTGGATTAAGTTAATCTTTACATGTCACACAATGTAGTTGTTTATACTGGCCTACATTAGTGGGAAGAGTATCAAATACAATAATTATTATAAGAAATGTTTGAAGCTAAATGGTTGATCATTCATAGGTTTTGCGGTGCTGCCGAATAAAATCTCATTTTAACATGATTGTTTTGTGCCGAAAATATAAATATCAGGAGCTGCCAAGACGTATTTCGGAGAACAGCTGATTTTGACCCAGAGAATACGTCGAAGCCTAGAGAAGCTGAAATCGAACGTGTGTACCGTTCAAATCCTGCTCAAGACACGAGACTGAGAGTTTACTTTGCTCCGCTCTTCAGCAGTCTGCGAAATTTTCTGAATTAAATGTTGTTAGGTATTCATTCTATCTTCATTTTGGAATGTGGCATGATGCACAGACGAAAAACATTTATAACTTGAATTTTGAAATTCCCACTAAGCTAAGACCTAACATCGTAATTATAGGCATAATTTGGCTATAATCATATACAAATATTTATTTTCTGCAATTTTCCATGTTGTACCTACTTCATTGGTTTTAATTGCAAATTACCTTAAATATGCAATTAAGATTGTTCTGCACAACTCGTTTCCTTTTATCTGTGACAGCCACCATTCACTGTTATTGTTGAGAATGTCTTAGCTTTAGCTCCGGCAACCACTGAAATAAGTTTCTACCCAAAATAAAAGATTTTGATCCTCAGATGTCTGTCGCATTCTATAAAATAGAATAAGGACAATTCTCTGTCAGAAAAGAAAAGTATAAATTGTTTCAACACGAAACATCATTAATGGTTAATACAAAGTTTCACTTAATAAATGTTGAGAAATAACATTCTGTGATCACAATTATTTTACCCCTTCCTGAAAACTGTGGCGTTTTTAATTAATAAGGATATATGAAAATAATTTTTCATTTCTTTGGTGTATTTTCATAATAGGTATGCTTTTATATTTATAACTTTTAACGTGGAGAGACTCTGGTCATATGCTTTAAAACAGTCTCGAGGAAATCGAAAGAAAAAACCGGCATTATTTTGCCAACTATGAAGTGCCGGATATACTTTCCAGTCCTTGAAGGCTGTCATTGCTTAAAGCTCGATAAAGCAACCCTTAACACCTAATTCTCCGTATTCCCTACACAGTTGATACAAATGTTCCACGTCTACGCTATTTCTGCCGAGTCCCCTGTGTTGGTAGTCAATGGTATTTGCCAGGGGGGTCTCTTCCCGCATCGTTTTCGCTTGTCCTGCTTTCGGTCCGCCTGCTGCATGAAGTTTTAGCTAGCCAGTATTCTGCACCGTACTTTTCGTATAATATTCTCGTTATACGATCTGTTTCGACCCTATACTACTTGAAACAAAATTGCATCTATAACTAGACTTAGTCTTGGAAATAATAAACACAAACCTCTCTTTTTACAGCTAAATACCCAACTGGCGCCAATTTCATTTCTCCTTGAAATATTCACTAAAACGCTGTCGATATGACATTTTGTCTTGAGGTATGACTTACAGCATACATGTTATTCAAAGAAAGAGAGATATGTAGATATAAAGCAGATATTTGTTATATTAAAGTTGTTCAGAAGCTCTAAGTTGCAAGCTTTAAAACCATTTTCTTAGTTTATGCTATTGCTTGACTTTAATTATATTATGTTAAAGAAAACCAATAACATATTATTCGGCCAATTTTAGCAACGAAAATAAAATACGTTATACGCTATATAAAATTCAACGTTATACGCTATCGGGTCTTAAACTTTGATTCGAAATTAAATTGTATTGTTTGTTTATGGATTGTGAAAAACGCAGCTTAATGAGAGAAACTGTATGTTGATCATGCTATTATGTAATATGACTTAAACATAGCAGTTTTAAAAGTCATGATAGCTGAAAACTTGATATATGTGCATGTTTTCCGAGACTTTTTTTTTTCGCGTCTAGGTAAAAGCATGAATAATCGACATGCATATTTAAAATAATTTTTTTAAAAAGATATTTATTAATATAACTATATTGGCAGAAGAGAGTAACTCCACAAAATGAATTAAATTCACATAACATTCGACTACTTGAAGTAGATAATGGACACATGCTGAAAAACAGTTATCTGCACAGCAAGTCTTGCAAATATCCTCCAATTTTCAAATAAACCGAATTTACAGAGTAGTGTACATTCGAATGATGTGTTCAGAATTTGGATATTTTGGCTTCATTATTTAGACTGAGAATGTGCTTATATAAACCTAATTTCTTAATTATTTCTAGTATAAAGTTGTTTTAATTTTTAATTAATGAATAATTAATTGTACATAGTTCCCATTTGATCCTTCCTACTTGAAAGAGTAAGAACAAGAATGCGTCTAGCCTTAATATTTTGGAGATATTAATTTTAGAACAACCTCTCCTGTATGCTTTAGTATACGCTCGCAACCAATACCCTTAAAAGCACACAAATGTAATGCTTTCACCCAAGGGAAAGTGGGTGTTGTTAAATGGAGGTGTATTAGTGTATTGCACTGGCGATCATTGAAACATATTACACTGATCTTTTTAAAAGGAGGTAGATCTAAGGAACTTGCCAATTGTAATTAGGTGCCTATATTATTTAGTATTTATGCAAGGAAAGTGCAATAACTTACTCGTATCTTAGTTTTCGTTATTTTGTATAAAACATGGACACATTTCACGCCAAACTGGCAGGAGAGGCTTTACGAAACAAATCAATATTATGTGAGCAAATACAGAGGAGATGAACGTAAATACATGAGATAAAATGTCAGAGCGGTGTTTTATAAGCAGGGCGCGGATTTTGATGACTAATTTTTTTTTAATGACTACATTTGTTTCAAAATGACTTTGTAATTACAAAAATTATCTAAAATGAGATTTATTTGATTTACTAAAATTAGTGTACAGAAAGTTATAAATTAATTTATATATTGATATAACTCCTATACAAGAAGAAAAAATAAGTAAAAGAGCAGTGAAAATATTCTTGTTCAAAGAATCTGAAAAGAAAAGAAAATTTTCTTACTTTCCTTTTCAGATTCTTCAAACAAGTAAGAACATTATTTTCTTTGCTTTTCAGATTCTCCAAACAAGAACATAGAACAAATATACTTTCAATTAATTTTCTAACTTATTGTGTTTTTAAACAGGTCTTACAAAAGTGTAGCATTAACTCTTTTGAGAACTCAGAATATGCAATGTTTATTGCAAATGAAGAGGATTTCACAGTCCATGTCATACATAAATAAGAGCAATATGCACTTATTAAGCCAAAAAGGGAAAACTGACCTCCTCATCCCTAATTTTGAACATGAATTCATAACAGTAGTTATACCTGTTTCCACAAGCAACTCTTTCCAGACCAACCAATAATCTTTATATGCTCTATACTTATGCAAGGAAGTTACCAAATAAAGCGGCAAAGGAAAGAAATTACAAATTAATGATGTAATATCGAAAAAAAACATTATCCAAAATAGAAAACTTGAAACTACCAAAATGACCTAATATATAGATATGATCTCTCCATGATAAGGATTTATGTACACTTAAGCAATACCTTTATTGCAGGAATTAAAAGATGGCATGTCATCTGAATCCGGATCATGCTTATATGATACTTGATCTTCAAATAGCTTCTGCTCACAATAATATACTGTTTAATACGCATTCCTGAGGAATATAAAGAACTTACTTTTTGGCAGGTAGGCCGACTCATAACATGAAAACAGATGTAATGCGGGCCAAAGGTATTGTTCCCTGAAAATGGCAAGCTTTTCCAGGTATATAATCCTTTACAGAACCACAGTGAACGGAAAAAGGTTGTTAAACTTTGGCTGTAAGAGCAAACAGCATTTCCGTTGAAATAATTATGCCGCTCAACTGCGTAAAAGGCAACAGATATTAATCTGAGCTTCTCTTCGCTTTAAAAGTCACGTACAATTATCCTACTTTATCTCGCTATGTTGGCGGAAACTTCACAACTTAACAACAGATGTACGAAAGTACATTGTTCCTTATCACTCAGTCATATACCCCCCCCCACTTCAACAAATAAGTTGCACACACATATTTAAACTAGAATCTTGAGTATAGATTCAGTTTTCTCTGCTTTGGTGAAGTGTTTAAGTCGGTGTGCAATGAGTAAGAACGTTAAGAGTAGAATGTATTGTGCTGTAGCACAATACTGTAATTACGGTTTTAAAACGGTTGGTGTGAATTATCACACATTTCCAAAAAAAATGAGCAATTAAAGCGCGTGTGGGTGTCTCGCTGTAAGCGTACTGACAAATTTAACGCTGATAATTCACGTGTATGTTCAGCGCACTTTCTTCCTAGTAACTATAAACGGGATTTGAAGAGTGAACTTTTAGGTTTGCCGGTTAAAAAAATTCTGCTCCCAGATGCAGTTCCGTAGCAGTTCATTCCCGATTGGTATGGATATGCACTTAGTGAAGGTCCAAGTACAAGTGGAATGTTGCAGGTATGTCTTTTTCATTTTTACATCCTGTAACAGAATAATGCATTCTGGAATTATTGTTTTCATTTCTTACGGTAAAAAAAAATACACCAGCATATCCATTTAGCGATTCCTTTAGAGTAGTTGTAAATTTTCCTTTAGTACTAAAGTAATGTATGTTTGAATCTCTTGTAGCGCCTACAGTTTACGTTGAAGTCCTGGATGTGTTCCAGTAGTTTTGTTTATACGTAAATATATTACTAATGTAATGCAGTTTCCATTCGTTTTGCTTTATGTCTAGCCCACAATGTTTGCAGAATGCCCTGAAATAGTATACCTTTTAAAAAAAACTGGAAGAAGTGCTAATAATAAACAATTGGGAGTTAATCGGGAGGAATTTAGTGTGTTCACTGCGCTGTGTTTGTATTCCGCGCGCTCGTCTTCACTCTCACTTACGTCACAGGCGGGCAGCCAATGGCAGCTCCCACCCCGGAGTGGCTCACCTTAGTTATCTAGCCACATTGGGTATTTGCCCCCCCCAAGCCGGGAATCGAACCCGTCACCTCTCGCACAAAAGGCAGGTGCTCTACCGACTGCTACGACGCTAGCCGATATACCTACACTTGTTTCCACTAATAAATAATTTTAAAAGCTAATGCACACATAGTGAGGAAATGCTCGTTAAATAATATATTTTTTTTTACATAAATGAATTGAGTTGTTATTTATGGACGCTATTTAACTACTACGTTCCTTAACATCCCATTCCATACTGGGTGTGAAAGACCGGTAATTTTGCTCAGAGGCCTTTTTATCAGGCTTGAGGTTCTTTTACGTGCTGCAAATCTACGACACGGGACCACCGGCTTTACTTCCTTCCGAAGGAAACCATGCTAAGGATTTTCACGCCCGAAAAAATGCACTGTCCTCCGCCGGGTTTGGACCAGCGATTTTTGTACATGTATCTTGCAATGATAATACTATCGAACTGATAACCAGTCTTTGACTATATATAATTGAGAAGGGTTTTCGTGAGGTGGACGTCGCTTCAAGGGGCCCGATAACACCTACTGGACCCAATTGGACTCCCTGGTGGTCAGGAAAGTGGAAATCCGCAAACGGAAGAAGCAAGGTAAAGGAAGTTCTCCTGAGGGCACCTGGTTGTAGATAAGACCTTAGAGAAGCATCTTCGAAGCAACGTGGCAGATCCTTTCCCAAGGACAGACACAGGAAATCGCTACCTGCTCTTGGCTATGGACTAATTCACCAAGCAAATGGCCGCAAGTTTACGCAATCCCCAATCAAGAGGCTTCGACTGTGGCTAATGTGCTGGTGAATTTCTTCTGCCGGTTTTGCACCCCCCCCCCAGGAGCTTCGCGGTGATAAATTTCGAATCCCATCTTATGCCATTAGCGAGACTGGGATGTGCATGTGCCGTTATTGCTCTTGCCCCCCCCCCGATGTTGACCAGCAGGTAACGGACGGGCTAGACGACATCCACCACCTCGCCAGGGAGCACCTGAAACTGGCAAGCTACCGGATTCCAGGAGGGTAACCTCATATTGCTCTATCGTCTCACGAGGGCTAGAAGCTGCAACCTTCCTGGGAATCCTGTATCTCAATACGATATTACTGCATTCGGCGTCAACCCCGAGGGAAGCTAATCAGTTCACATTCAGGGGATGGCCCGGGGGGGGGGGAAATCCACCCTCAAGGTATTCATGTCTATTTGTAAATGTATTCAACATTAAAAGTCAAAATAATACACGCATCTGGTGTAACGTAATACGCAAAGACCGCAACTTTGAGAGAATGCCTGCTTAAATGTGTTAAATCTATCTTCAATTTGAAAACGAATCTGGACGATTTACATCTTTGTGACTGAAACGCCGCAGTTTTATGTTGCCTTTTTTATTTAAATGCCTAATTGCCGAAATAAATTCCTTTATTATTAAAAAAAAAAAACCAACGGGTATCGCCGTAAAAGAGGTAAGGTTTTGTGTTTATTATCGTTTATGTTTATTTGACTTCCTATTGGACCCTCCTTCAGAAGCAACAATGAGTACCGGAACGAAAACATGTTTTTCTTGTTCTAAATTTCTCTTTCTTTCAGTTTTCATTGCAACGTTGTTGTGTTCCTTGCAAAGTTACATAAATACTTTCGGATCCGACATATTTTCTACTGATGGTAAAATCTTCTATGCAAAATATGTGAGCAGACAGTGAAGTACCAAAAGAAGTATTTCATTTCTCATTTTAACAACATAATACAGCAGGATGTTAACATAAATGTGCGAGTGTCCGAATAGTACAATCTAGTAAATAGACACAATGTAAGGTTTTTCTGTGTTGCTTTTATTGCCTGTTTTAGCTAGTTATGTCTAAACTTGCAGTCTCTGGTAATAAGCTTGCATTGTTTTCACAAATTTCAACAGAGCCAGCAGCCGCTGTTTACGAAGTTTGGAATCAACAATGGACAGTCGTCATAACTCCGCAAATATTGATACGCACAAAAAGAAACTATCTTAATACAAATCCTGTCGTCTCTATTGTTGTAACAAATTTCAACTTTTTGTGTGCAGCTATTTTAACGGTTAGTCAGTCAACAGTTTACAATGGAAGGGTGATGTGTTCATGCAATGTGCGGTCTTTGTCAATTGTTATAAAAACAAGTGCTAGTACCGAAAGGCAACATCTTTCTTTTCTAATAAGAGACGGCGTATTGCGCAACACGGATGATGGTGAATGTGATCTTCGATTGATAAGTCTGGCCCATGAAACGGCAACTCTAGGCCGAGCCCGAGAACCATAATTATAGATAATTTATTAATTAACTTTTATTGATGTTAAATCATACTATGTAAATATCTTTTTCTCATACTGCTTGTATATTTTAAGAAGGGTGATTTAACGTTATGTACGTATCTAGGTTACTAATATTAGTAGAGTTATAAATGGTTTAATGTAAATAATTTAAGCGCTATGTTAAAATACTGTCCACGACGAAATGTTTAGCTACAGGAATAGAGCCTTCGAAGGCAGAAAACCTAGTTTATGACATCTCTTTGGTCGCTGGGCCATTATTCCTACAGCGAGGGTGTAACACCTTTGTCCCTTTATTTGATAATTCGCCGTGACCAAGTGAGTGAGACAGATAGCTTAACGGTAAATGTAGGAAAAGCCGCGATTTATATTAAACTTGGACCAATGAGATCCCTGGAAGTTAATAGGAAATAGTTACGACGCGTCGAGTGGCGCTAAAAATGGACCAATAGGAAAGGAAGCAGCCACAGAAGCCTGCGACTATAAATGGATCTGTTTGGAGCAAATTCGGGGCAGTTGTATCATGTGTGGTCAGGGAGAGATGCTGCAGGATGCGTGAGATATCGCGCCAAAACAGGGAATCAAGATAGTTTTAGAGACACACCTAAGATCCGCTACTCGTAAAGAGATAATAAGCATATTTAAACTTCGTGTCATATCCGCGCCGCAATTTATCAGCGGGGGACAGTATTTTAACAGCGGCAATACCAGTTTTGTATACTACGTGTGTTAGTTAAATAAAAAGAAACGGCAGTGTCATCTTTACATAAACAAAGCACGTCTATGTCTTCCTATATCACCACCCGAGATTTACGATTCCTTTACCGAGGATAAGTCCATGCTCCCATATAGTTTAAAGAAAACTACTGCAGCTAGCCGAGGATAAGATTGAAGAGAACCTGCACACTGTGAACTTCTGGAACCAACGGGAGAAGCATCAAGGTAAGCCTACAGCAACTGCAGGAGGGGGTGACTGCCACACCCATCCTTCAGTCGCCATCCTGAACAAGGTGTTGAACGCGAGATTAAGTTCAGCAAAAGTGGGAGCGTAGATACATTGGTTGTACTTCGACCGCGATCGAGGTGGGGCTTTTTGCAAATGTGAAATGCATTTTAAAGAACGATATTAAAGCTATAAAAAGAAAAACGGGGAGTGTGTTCATTTCTGTATCTTTCATTAAATTTAGAAAAGCTCCCGGAAACACATGAAAACTAGAAAAGTATGCAGAAGCCGTTGCACTTGAAAATTGTAAATTACAGGCATTAAACGCAGATACTTGCAGGAAATGAAACTGGAAAGGCAATCGCCAAGCAGAGTCTTCTGTAATTCGAAGCGAGCATTTCCTTGCTAAGGAAGAAATCGCCCACACAACAAAATATGAACCTCTATTTCGTAAGATGGTACTAAAAAGCGACATTAATCACGAAAAGTGGGTTAAATTTCGGAGTGGAATGTGTTCGCAAATATGTGCTTCAGAATTATTAAATTGCATTGGCGAGGTTCTAGACAATCAAGATAAAACAATTCTCTATGAAAAATAGTTTGCCTTAATAGAAGATAAATGTACAAATGTTTGTAAACAAAGTGAACCGTCTTTATATCTGTTTGAATTGAGTACCACAGCTGAATCTACATTTACAGCAATTGGTGGTGAGCTAACGAAGACTTTGTTACAAATTAGTAACATGCTCTTTGGATGGTGCTGCTAAGGCACGAGTTGTCATACTTTCACTGCAGAGCACAGGTTTTGTCGATTGCTGCCACCAACTGTAGCAATAAACACCCTATAATTTATTTATTCTAATGTTCTACTGTCCATTCCAAACCAGAGTGCCTTTCACTGAAAACAAACTCTTTGTATTATCCGCGCGAAAGTAGTTCGCAATCCCCTCCCACGTGCTTGTTGAACACTATTTAATGTATAAAAAGGCGCCCTGCGTGAGAATCATAGCTCAAAATGCAACCTGAGGTAACAATCGATTTTATAAGTATGCGGCAATGAACATTTTACTTATGTTAATCACAATCCTTGGGCAAAAGTGCAACACCCAAATCCAGATCCTCCGAAGATGACTCAGCTGCCATATCAGAATCGGAACTACTCTCCAAAATGACTAGCTTATCCACAATTCCACAGCACTGTCGCACTTAAAACAAGTTCCCACATTTTATTCTCTTCTATGTTGTATTATGTCTGTTTATATTCCCTGCTTTCGTTAAATTCTCACTGAAACGCCTGTAAAATGCGATATTAGTTTCGTAATATGCAATAATGCAAGTGTCGGGTATTTTTGTAATAGCGAGTTGAATATATGAAGTATTGTTTGTTTTTAGCCACTTTTTAACTGTTTCCCGCTTCTGTGTTTCAACAGTTTATTCGCACTACACGTACCTTCCTCTGCCATGTGAGCTCAAATACCAACTGACTAAATCACAAGATTTGACCTGAGCTGAGCATGTGTGTGTTAGTGTATTATGAATGACTGTTCCTTTATCATATATCCTGTGTTACACAAAGTGTTTATTCGGTACTCAGATAGCACCGCTGGGAATTCATTGCTGCATTTCTTGAGTATGTAAGAGAGTGACAGTCAACATACGGTCGGTAGCAAGATGCCCTCGGCGTTGGCGCAATAGCAGGCGAAAATCATATTTTGTAATCTCTTAACAGCTAGTATATATCCATTACCTTTAACGATGGGTTCTTACGATAACCGCAATAAAATGTGCAGTTCTATATCTTTCCTGCTCTAATATTTCATAATACATGTATTAAGGAACTATTTACTTTGGCGTAAGAGTGTGTTGTTGGGTTCGTGACAAGCTGAAGCACGTGCTTGTGTTTCGTCTGTTTTAGACCACTAGGGTGTTCCCGTTCTGATTACACAACAGACATTTTCATCCGATGATGCTCTGTCAGACAATGATGGCGTGTTATTTGCTGCAATACTCTCGGTATGGTAGCTCTGGTGGTTTGCTTCTGTTTGGAAACAGGTCTATCCATTTTTTTTCTCACTGACTTTTGTTTACTAAATCTGTTTTTTTTTTCTGCATTTAAAGATGCTTTAAATATTAGTTTTGCTGAGTGAAAAGATAGAAGTATTGTTCGTATTATGGCAGTACTTTTTTTTTTATTAAATAATCAGCTGTGTCGTTCCCTTGTATTCCAATATGCGAGGGAATCCACTGGAAAATTATTTCAGTTTATTTAGGGTGTATTTTATTTCTGTAACTCGAGGTCAATGTATATTTAGCATCTGACATAGCTTGGATTGCCGAACTTGAACAAATGAATGGTTGAGAAATCGCCACATATATTGCTTTTGTTTTAAGTTGCCAGCAGACTTATAAAATGAAGAGAGTTATCGCTTTCTTCCAACTTGGATCCATTGGTGAAACTGTGGAGAGCCATTCGTTTTCTGGATGTGTGTTCATTGTCTGTAAGAGTCACTTCTCTGCCTAGGTCCGAAGGCCCTGCTGATCGATGACAAAATTAAATCGAGTTTTAACCGCTGTGTTTCTTAGCGTCCCATTCTATATTGCGCATGAAAGACCCGTAATTTTTGCTCACAGGCCTCTTTATTAGGCTTCAGGTTCTTTTACGTGTGGTAAATCTACGACACGGGACCACCGGCTTTACTTTACTTCCCTTCCTATGGAAGCCATGCTACGCCCAAAAAAACCAATCGCTCTCCGCCGGGTCTGAGCCTGCGACCTCGGGAACTAAGAGGCTAGCATGGTAACCATTACACCACAGAGGACGACAGGTGCGATCCTCCATTCATAGATTGTGATGTAACCGCCCCTAAACATAAAACAGGGTGCCTCTAAAAACGGTTACGTTTCTGCTCAAAATGGCTTAAGTTCTCGATAAAAAGAATTCTGGACGTAAACACCTATAATAAAACGCACATTACATATTATTGAGAACATGTATTAACTTTTTTATGCTTCTCCTAAACGAGAAAACGTGTTGCATGAAATTCAGTATTAGCATTCGCTGGTATCGCACAGTTCTTGCTACAAGCCCATTACGATGGCATGTGAATATATACTCAAGTTTGACAGAAGTGATGAGTTGTACGTTCAGTGATTTTGGACGATAATTAAATGCCGTCTCAAACTTATGTAAAGTTTTGCAAAAGCAATCACTCAAAACTTCACAACTCCCTGTGCACCTGTTTGTCTTTGCGATGACCACAGTGCAGAAAATGAAACAACAAAATTAAAAAAACAGAAGTTTAAAGCGTGCTATTTGCGAAGACAAGAAACAAACTATGAAAAATGTAAGGAAAAGTATGATTAATGAAATTGAGCAAAGGTTCAATGACAAGACTGTGAAAGTTGATAATAATGATTGTAAAAAACTGCGCTTGATGTTACGATATACACTAGCTGAATGTGTAGGCATTCCTGTCTCCACTGCCAGTGTAGAAAGGTCATTCAGCACAATCACAAGCTTGTATGAAGGATGTTGTAATAAACAGTTATCGCATGCAATATTATTTTATTAATTCTCATAATGTCGTGCATCAAGACAATTAACTTAGGCTATACCTACTTAGTACTTGCGCACAATTTAATTAAATAGCAGAGATTGAGCGAAATTTTAAACCATCAGTACTGCTGTTATTTTTTTAATATGGTATCACTAAAATTTGAAGCCTTTAACATCCCCCACCTTTGCCGTCAAGCTTGATATTCTCTCTGGAGAAAAGTGGCTGATGGTGGTCCATCTTGATCGGCTTGCTCCGGGCCTCAGTTATCACTAGAAGGTGCCGACCGACTGGGTCAAGTGATAGCTTAATACCAAAATCATTATCAAGAGAGAACGGGATTTCCTGAATGTTCTATAACTCTAGCCAGTTAGTAGTTCTTGATGCAACATATTCACTGCAACAATAGATGTGCTACTGCGAGAGATTAGAGGTCCTGTGTTCAACTCTGCAGTGAAATAGAGTAACAAGAGGCTGCTTCGTGCATATCTCATTTCACCACTACATTACAAACAAAAGTGAAGTTACAGGGAAAACTAAACTAGATCACATTAACGAAGTGAAGCAACAGCAAAAACTCGATAGCCGCAGTATACAAATTGGGTATTGTTTGCCTTCATAATATTCTGATTCCTGCTGCAACAATGACTTTAGCTACTACTTATGACATGCTTAAGATATTGTACTTGCGGTAGCAGTTTACTATAAATTTCATTTTCAATTGGAGAGGCATTTTAAAAAACAGGTGGGTAAATTTTGCATCATTTTGCTTAAGATGTAAATTCCCTCAAGTAAATTTACAATTAGTCAGATGTTGTCTTATGGATAGCTCCAAAATAAATGAACATGTACAGGAAACAATATTAAAAATCTAAGTGATCATTCCATACCCAACCAGGTAATCAACTAAAGAAACATTCATTTTGAGCTCTTATATTTCACATTCACTTTATTTCTTGACATGTCAGCAGTGTTGAGCATAATTAACCTCAAGAAAAACTTTAATTTCTACTTCATTAATATAAAAAGACAGATTTGCCAGTTCATCCAAAAATTCTGTACCGAGATTTCACCAGAAATACGTTTTGAGACCTCCAAAAAGGTCCATGTGACTGTGTGGCAGTATTTTATATCACAACAATGTGAATGCCAGAACGATTGTAGTGTAAATTAACATTATTGTATGACAATGATTTGAGATGTTTGTTAATTATAAGCATTGTTAGGAAATAAGTTTACACGGCCTCACTTAAACTGACAATAGGAGCGGGTAACAATGAGCGAGGGGCTGAGCTGATTATTAATTAGAAGAGACAAACAAATGACGTCAGAGTAGCGTGCCTTTCTTAGAAATGGAGGGAATATCTTCCCTAGAGCATATACGTTCATAAATTTGATTGGATAAAAAAATAGACGCTAATGTTGGCGCGCTTTATTAACCAATAGCAGCTCGGTTATAATCTTTAGGCATATTGGGTGAGGGAGTATAAAAAGCTAAAGCCAGAGACAAGTATCATCCAGTTCAACAGGATCATTCACGCATTACACGTCACTCAGTCCAACACAATTATTCGCAGGTAATACGTCGTGCAGTTCAACAGAATCATACAAAGGTTATATGTCACTCAGTTCATCAGAATCATTCACGGGTTACACGTCGCACAGTTTAACAGAATCTCTCACGTCGTAAAGTTAGTTATAAATGTGAAATACGCGAATTAATAATGTGCAGCAAATAAGTGATTATAGTAACATAAAAAAATATAACAGTTTCAGTCGGGTGTGTATCAAGAATAATTATGTGAAATGAATAAAGTGTGACGGCAATAAAAGTATAAAAACAAATTCTTTTATCAGTGTTATCTTTCAGTAAAAGCTCCTTTCTGTTTACACACCCTGTTTAAGAGATTTGCTCGACTGAGTAGTAATAATAGCTAGCCGGAGGACAAAGAACCCAAATGCAAAATAACAAAACAATAACAGGTGCTTAGCAATAAGATAACATGAGTTACCGCGACAAATAAATATAGATATTTATATATTTATTTTATATATAACTTTTGTGCATCACCAATTTCCAAAATATTGTTAATGGTTTAAATTTTTCAATACTTTTATAAGTGCTACAGTTGTTTCTTGCAATGTCATGCAAAGAGTATGGAATTTCAAGGCCAACATATAATGACCTGCCAACAAACTATCAACCCCCTTGTACCTGCAACAGAAATACTTCCACTAACATTTGTCTCCATTAACATAAGCTAGATTGAAAAATAAAGTTTTGTAAGAACAGTTTAATCAAGCTGTGTAAAAAAATTCTGATTTCTCACATTCACAAGACTTCTATACACTAATTATTTTTCTAGGTCATTTTAACTGAAGAAATGGCGATACATTTCACAGGAGATACAAGAAAGTAGGAAATGCCAAAATTTTAATTGGGTTCTGTATGTGAATGACCTTTCATTCAAAACAAAAAAATGTGACTTGCGCATGGTTGTGAAGGAATCAAATCTACCTCTTATACTACATACAGGTGACCCCAAACCAACACTTATATGCCAACATTTTTCTTTTTCAATTTCTAAGACGTGCCTGGTAATTATAATACAAAATCTGATGTGTTACACTCAAATGACTTTCTCTACTCTTGTACAAACTATTTTTACAAACGCTTATTCTCCATATGCTTCATGTTAATCTTATTGCTAATTTTCTTGTAGATGCAAGGGGAATTGGCTTTATGCATTTAAGAGCTGGTTGCTATGTTGAGTATTCCATTCTCTTTGCATTACCAGGACAATAAAAAAATGAATAACGAATTTGAGAAAAAGTATAAGTATTGGAAAATTTAAGAGAATAACAAGCAATATCTCGAAAATGGTTCATTCAACAACAAAAATGTATATGACATAAATTGTGTATTTTAACGCAATCTACATTTGTTGTGTAGTAACATTTAGTCTATCTCTTATGGTTTGCCAGTTATGCAAAAGTCATTCACAATGAAGAACACTTTTGGAGACATTCCCAGAAAATTCGAGATATACATTTCATTTGTCATGAAAATATCTTAAACATATGATACTTTAATCAAAATCGTTAGAGCCATTTTTGAGAAAATTAAAATTATCGAAAAATGTTCCATATAAAGGATAATTTGGGGTGGGGGATTTTCTTGAAAACCTTCGTGTCACATCTCTGGAAGATACTGAACCTAAATACCAAGTTTGGTGTTTATCCGACTGTTCGTTTCTGAGTTATGCTGTTCACAGACAGACACACAGACATGTTTCCAAAAATGCTTTTCTTGGATTCAGGGGGTCTCAAAACGTGTATTTCCGGTGAAATCTCGGTATCGAATTTTTGGGTGGAATACAATACTTCCCCTACTTACTATACGTAGTAGAGAAAGTAAAAATGCCACATACTTATGTATGCATACTTACAAGTTGCTCAAGCTAAAACCTCAAAGTAATAATTTTGCAATGACATGAAATTTACATTGTGTAACATGTTGATTGCACTAAACATACAAAATAATAGGCAATTCCTTTTATAAGAAGACCTGGTAGTACTGCTTCACAAATTCTTCCTGGTATCAAACACGTATTTATCCAAAGGATACCACTTCCTACGCTATACACACATTTCTTATCCATATTTTACACTTCATAGCATCAACTACAAAACAAACTGGCACAAAAAAAGGAAAAAAAAAACCTATGTCCACAACCATAAGAATGTGTTGCAGCCCAGTGAAGAGGTAGCATGATCATGACAAAGGATAGACACACACATAAACTCTGGTCTATCATAGTACTGTATACCATTTACTAGAGGTCACTAGTGATGTTATACATTTTGTTGTAGCCCAGTGAAGGGGGGATCATTTTGGATAGACACACAGATAAGCTCTGGTCTATCATAGTACTGTATACCATTTACTAGAAGTCACTAGTGGTGCTATACATTTTGTTGTAGCCCAGTGAAGGGGGGATCATTTTGGATAGACACACAGATAAGCTCTGGTCTATCATAGTACTGTATGCCATTTACTAGAGGTCACTAGTGGTGCTATACATTTTGTTGTAGCCCAGTGAAGGGGGGACCATGATCAAGAGGGATAGACACACAGATCTGGTCTATCATAGTACTGTATACCATTTACTAGAGGTCACTAGTGGTGCTATACTTTTTGTTGTAGCCCAGTGAAGGGGACCATGATCATGTAGAAGGATACACACAGATAAGGTCTGGTCTAAAATAGCACCGTATACCATTTACTAGAGGTCACTAGTGGTGCTATACATTTTGTTGTAGCCCAGTGAAGAGGGACCATGATCATGATGAAGGATAGACACATAGATAAACTCTGGTCTATCATAATACTGTATACCATTTATTAGAGGTCATTAGTGGTGCTATAGATTTTGTTGTAGCCCAGTGAAGAGGGACCACGATCATGATGAAGGTTACACTAACAGATAAGCTCTGGTCTATCATAGTACTGTATACCATTTACTAGAGGTCACTAGTGGTGCTATACATTTTGTTGTAGCCCAGTGAACAGGGACCATGATCATGATGAAGGATAGACACACAGATAAGCTCTGGTCTATCATAATACTGTATACCATTTATTAGAGGTCATTAGTGGTGCTATAGATTTTGTTGTAGCCCAGTGAAGAGGGACCACGATCATGATGAAGGTTACACTAACAGATAAGGTCTGGTCTATCATAGTACTGTATACCATTTACTAGACGTCACTAGTGGTGCTATTCATTTTGTTGTAGCCCAGTGAAGGGGACCATGATCATGATGAAGGATACACACAGATAAGGTCTGTTCTATCATAGCACCATATAACATTTACTAGAGGTCATTAGTGGTGCTATACATTTTGTTGTAGCCCAGTGAAGAGGGACCACGATCATGATGAAGGTTACACACACAGATAAGCTCTGGTCTATCATAGTACTGTATACCATTTACTAGAGGTCACTAGTCGTGCTATTCATTTTGTTGTAGCCCAGTGAAGGGGACCACGATCATGATGAAGGATACACACAGATAAGGTCTGGTCTATCATAGTACTGTATACCATTTACTAGAGGTCACTAGTGGTGCTATACATTTTGTTGTAGCCCAGTGAAAAGGGACCATGATCATGATAATGGATAGACACACAGATAAGCTCTGGTCTATCATAGCACTGTATGCTATTTACTAGAGGTCACTAGTGGTGCTATACATTTTGTTACAGCCCAGTGAAGGGGGATCATGTTGAAAGATAGACACATAGATAAGCTCTGGTCTATCATAATACCGTATACCATTTACTAGAGGTCATTAGTGGTGCTATACATTTTGTTGTAGCCCAGTGAAGAGGGGACCATAATCATGAGGGATAGACACACAGATAAGCTCTGGTCTATCATAGTACTGTATGCTATTTACTAGAGGTCACTAGTGGTGCTATACATTTTGTTGTAGCCCAGTGAAGGGGGGACCATGATCATGATAAAGGTTACACACACAGATAAGCTCTGGTCTATCATAGTACTGTATACCATTTACTAGAGGTCACTAGTGGTGCTTTAGATTTTGTTGTAGCCCAGTGAAGGGGGATCATTTTGGATAGACACACAGATAAGCTCTGGTCTATCATAGTACTGTATACCATTTACTAGAGGTCACTAATGGTACTATACATTTTGTTGTAGCCCAGTGAAGGGGGGACCATGATCATGATAAAGGTTACACACACAGATAAGCTCTGGTCTATCATAGTACTGTATACCATTTACTAGAGGTCACTAGTGGTGCTTTAGATTTTGTTGTAGCCCAGTGAAGGGGGATCATTTTGGATAGACACACAGATAAGCTCTGGTCTATCATAGTACTGTATACCATTTACTAGAGGTCACTAATGGTACTATACATTTTGTTGTAGCCCAGTGAAGGGGGGACCATGATCATGAGGGATAGACACACAGGTAAGCTCTGGTCTATCATAGTACTGTATACCATTTACTAGAGGTCACTAGTGGTGCTATACATTTTGTTGTAGCCCAGTGAAGGGGGGAGCATGATCATGAGGGATAGACACACAGATAACCTCTGGTCTATCATAGTACTGTAGAGGTCACTAGTGGTGCTATTCTTTTTGTGGTAGCCCAGTGAAGGGGACCATGATCTTGTAGAAGGATACACACAGATAAGGTCTGGTCTAAAATAGCACCGTATACTATTTACTAGAGGTCACTAGTGGTGCTATACATTTTGTTGTAGCCCAGTGAAGAGGGACCACGATCATGATAAAGGTTACACACAGATAAGCTCTGGTCTATCATAGTACTGTATACCATTTACTAGAGGTCACTAGTGGTGCTATACATTTTGTTGTAGCCCAGTGAAGGGGGGATCATTTTGGATAGACACTCAGATAAGCTCTGGTCTATCATAGTACTGTATACCATTTACTAGAGGTCACTAGTGGTGCTATACATTTTGTTGTAGCCCAGTGAAGGGGGTGATCATTTTGGATAGACACACAGATAAGCTCTGGTCTATCATAGTACTGTATACCATTTACTAGAGGTCACTAGTGGTGCTATACATTTTGTTGTAGCCCAGTGAAGGGGGTGATCATTTTGGATAGACACACAGATAAGCTCTGGTCTATCATAGTACTGTATACCATATACTAGAGGTCACTAGTGATGCTATACATTTTGCTAAGGCCCAATGACTTCTAGTGAAGGGGAAAGTGCCAATTCTTCAATGGAAGAAGTACCACTACCTGCCTAAATGTAAGTTATAGTAATCACATGTTACAGTTATGTAGTAGTAGTTTAATTTGTTGTGTAGATGATATACATAATATAGAGCACGTCTAAGATCTCTACAGGTATTTAAAAATAATTACAATATTTACAGATATATATATATATATATATATATATATATATATATATATATATATATATATTGCTTTTGTTACAAATTATGTCAGAAATGTTGCCCGCATCCATTATTAATCTTTTGTTATAGGCATGAGCAGAAGATGGGAATGCCAAAGTTTATTTACTAGAATATGCATGCAATTTCATAATCGAGGAAATTTCTTCTTTTACGAGGAAATGTATGGTTATCATTTATGTATTAGAAGAGACATATTTTAGCATTTTGTAAGGTGTTTGTAGCTGTCTTCTACTTGCTCAGCTGGGGGAGGAGCTGGCAACCCGATAGACGTACGTTGCAGCTAGGGAATAGCTATCAGAATGGATTCGTTTTAATGTCAGTGTAGGTTCCGACTGCCACATCATCCTCTAGTGACTATTGGAAGAGGCAACTAATTAGGTCCCTCTCCTCATGATCATTACCCAGTGTCTATATTTTCACGATGAAAATCTCCTCCCAAAAATTAATTCATGGGGTTGGTCTATGGTGTATTCTGAGTGCGTATTTCACCAATCGATGTTAAAGTGATTTAGCAAAGAAGTTAATGTAAATTGTGTTAGCTTAACACAACTGGAAGTTATTTCCAGACTGTATTACCGTGGTCTGCTGGAGCTAGATGTTCCAAATGTTTCGTCTACAACTATGTTAGACATCTTCAATGGCGTTATTAAAGTCTTCTAGGAGAAGGTTGTGCTGCATCTGTAATGCGGCTGCTCGTGCTGCTATATTTATACTAAGAGAACTTTCCGCTGATTGGTCCAGGTGCCGGTCGGCTGATGGGAGGGGCCCAGCTGCCTCAAAGATGTTACCACCTTCTGATTGGCTCGCTTTGTTTTCTCATGTTATATAACATTTCTTACCTTGAATGACACAATGCCAGTTATTGCTGAGCTTTAGAGCCGACATTTCAGACGCAGCGCAACCTTCTCCTAGAAGACTTCGACAGCGCCACCATAGTTTTAGACGAAACATCTGGAACATCTATCTCCAGTAGACTACAGCAAAACAGCCCAGAAATAACTTCCAGTTATACTGACTCCTACGTTCTCTGAAAGTTAGCTTTGTTAAACTTTATGTTAAGAATTTATCAAATCTTAGAAGATGGAAAATGTCTGTCTCTGATGCAGAATTGCTGTAGATGGAGGTGCGAGTGCTGCTTGCATCATTATTATTATTTTGAAAACTGCTAGAAGAGAAGTACTACAGACTGTCCAAAGTGGTCATGAGCAGGTTTGTAGAATAAATACAAGAGGGGGTAGAATATTACCAACAGAAACATGCCTTTTTCTCCTATGCTACAAATGTTAATTGCTTCGAGGTTTTATGCTACTGGCACTTTTTATTCAATGATAAGTGAAGTGTTGGCATTTCTAAAGCTACCGTTTGTGGGTTTATCCAGAAGGTTTCTGAAGCAATTGTTTCAACAAGTGAACAGAAGGTTTTGTTGGGATCTCCTTGATCCTTAATCAGTGATGACACACTTGTGTCCGTCCACATTAGGGATAACACCAGTTTTAAACCCTTTTAATGCATCTGCCATTATTGGTGCTGCACTTTATGTTAACATAAATTACTGTAGTTCTTACCGGACTAGGAGAAAGGCATGCACTGCAATTAAATTCCTCATGTATTTGCTCCTTTAATTTCACTACTTCTTTGTATTCAGTAAAGTAAGCAGTTCTTAATTAACTCCTTTTTTACATGGAAAAATCAGTTTCTCTACACCTATAATTTTCATTTGACATTGCAATTCTAACTTTATTCAAGAAAATCACATGACAATTGTCCATGAATGTAACTGATTGTCTGCTATTAACACAGAGAGAGTGTGCAGTTCTTTAGGCACTGGCCTTCTGTTCCCAAGGTCACGGGTTCAAACTCAGCCCAGACGGACACTGTTTAAGTGTGCTTAAAAGCAACAGTCCCATCTCAGTGGATTTACTAGTATGTAAAAGAAATGCTGTAGGATGAAATTTCAGCACATCAGCAGTGCTGATATAATCCTGGCAATTGACAGCATTGTTAAAACACAAAATATATACAATCAAGGAGAGCGCTGCAAGACGTAGACAATCAGAGTGCGTTCAGAAACCATATAGTTTGATCATCACCTCCTTGAAAGCTTGTATTAGTAGTTGTCTTTGACATTAACAAGATATAAAAGCTTAATGAAACTCACGATTTTAATATAATGCTAGTAAACATCACATTAAGAGTATTTTTGACATTGGTTGGAGAAACTGGCCCTGAATGTTGGTTCCAAATGTGATGCTATTGCACTGAGACAGATATAAAGGGGTTAAATAGTTTTTAACATATAGAAAACTGTTTGTAAAGTAAAGAAGGAATGGGAATATTTCAACATGGAGTGATGTTAAGTAGTGGTCATTTTTTTTTAATATAATTTGATAATTTATGTTAAAATGTTAATTCATAAAAAAAATTTAAGTTATTTGTTTATTAAAGAAATATTTTTATATTGCTATAATGGTTAAAAATGTCAGGAATATCAAATTCAAAGAAAAATGTTAAGCATTTGTGGAATTCATAGCCAACACTAATATATATTGCTTAAAAAACTGCCTATAGAGATTGTTCATAATATTTATTGACTGAGTTACCATGGCAACATCAGAAAGACTATATACAGGCTGCCATTGATTAGGGGAGACATTTGTGGCATCTCTTTGCTCCAAACCGTATCTCTGCACGAGTTATATTTGCAACCGCGGACAGTGATTTATTCATACCAACTCAGGACCATCAGCAGTGAAAAATCGTTAAAACTTTGTAAAATGGTGCTAAATTTATTAGTGATGAAAAAGTTATTCCAAAAGATAAGAATAAATTCAAAAAGTTTTCACAGTATGTATCTTCATTTTAGATTTCCTTTCCCATACTGCAACCCGAGATAACAAAGTAGGGATCTTTTAGCTCTGGCATTTCAGAATCCACAATGCAGCACAAGATTCAACGTAGAAATGGTAGATGCACATTGAGAGTGATATACTGAGGCTTCGAGAGAATGAGTCAGGCGAGTACCATAAATTAAAGTGTACTGCCTGCCACGTAACCGCGTCAGCACATCTTTATATTTAATATTTCTGAGCTGTTTTTCAGTGATAAATACCTCATCTATTTCAGCATGTGACTTAATGGGGAATATGGTGCTAGTGTGATGTTGAATTCTTTAAAAATCTTTTCCAATTTCCTGTCAATGCACAAGTGGCATTGACTTCCTTAGTCTGATCTAAGGAGAGGGACCTACCTGAGCTCTCAAAAACCTTTTTCTAGTTATACAACCTGAACGTAATTTGCATTGACTGCCAATGTTTATTCGCTGCATGCTTTACTTAACTCAATTTATTTTACTGTCGCCATTGCAATAGCGAGATGGAAACCCTTAGCCATGTTTTGAGCACCATTGTCGGCATTATAAAATAAGATTCACTATTGCTGAAGCCATACAGCATTTCAACAAGTATACGAACGCTCTCGTTGGGGTGACATACAATCCCAATAGTAAGAAAGAACAACTTGGAAGTATATGCTCAATCTACAAGCCTGCCTTCCCGTACTATCTTCAGAAGTACAATTTATCATCAATTCAACTTATTGGGCAAGAACAACCATACCTAGCCAGTTTAGTTAACTTTTACAAATCAGTCTTAAAGCCAATTAATTTTATTCACAATATTGCAATTTTTACCCTTAAAGGTTCAATGAAAATTCGCCAAAACCATCTATATGCAAATTTATATCAATTTTTGGTTATGTTTAAAAGAATAAGAGCCGTGCTTTTAATAATTTCCCCCCCCCCCATAAAATAGCATTTCCTTTTCCAACTTTAGATTGATTTTATTTCAACAATAACTATGTTTTGTCTTGTGCTATTCATTTCGTGTAATCATTTGTAAAATATTAAGCATTGTCTATTTGGCAATCCCTACTTTTGGGAAAGCTAAAAGTTTTGTTTCAGAATAAATGAACATGACTTAGTATAATATTATTATAACAACTTCATTTTATTGAGTTTATGATATGTACGAGGGGAATCAAATGGAAACCTTAAAAATGTAATTAAAAACCAACAATTCATGCCACTGTTCTGTAAGTTGGGTACTGTTACCTGTGATGTAAAGAATGCCCAACAGGTGGCAGAATACTGCAGACAAGCGAAATGTGGCCGCAATACCACTTTAAAATAGCTGCTCCACTTGCGACATGCACCAAGGAAGAACAACTTTCTGAGCTGTATAAGGTCCAGTATGGTGATGATGACGACATGGGGTTAAGGGCACTAAACATCTAGGGTCATCAGCGCCCTTACAATGTATAAAATTTAAAACCCAAAAACTAAAACATGGTACACAGACCCGCTATGTCAAAAAAACTAAAAAACAAAACATCAAATTCTAAAAATTAACACACTAAAACCATGGTCAATAAAAGAGTTAAACAACGTGTCAAGAACTGTAGAATGCGAGGGACATGAGCGTCATATGTCCGCCGGGAGAAGCGCCCCATTAAAACGGAGAATAGAAAATCACAAAGCTAAAAGACGCTCAGCGCATCAAATGCAGCGATTGAAACCACTGTCACTTATAAAACATAAAAGCAATTCTACAGCACACGCGTCTGCCAAAACGTTGATTATGCCAACAGGCAAGCCCACACGAATGTGCAACGGAGCTAAAACTTGACACTCTGTGAGAATGTGATGCACCGTTAAGGGTGCATCACACTGTTCACAAAGTGGTGCGGGGTCACCACTGAGCAGGTATCGATGGCTAAAAAGGCAATGCCCTATTCGTAAACGAGCTAAAAGTACCTCTTCCCGACGAGAAGAGGTACCCCAGACTAACGGAAGAGGTTTAACCTCCCGCAACTTGTTCCCCCGGAGGGCCGTCCGCTCATCGCGCCAAAGCGAGAGGATGCGGCGACGTAAAATAAAACACTAATCTGACGAGGGAACAACAGAGGTAAAAAATCTGGGTGACAAAATCGCCGATTTGGCAGCGACGTCAGCAGACTCGTTGCCTGAGATACCCACATGACCCGGAATCTACACGAACGAGACACTGATGCCAGAAGCACCAAGCGAGTGGACTAGGTCATGTATGCGCTGTACGAGGGGGTGATAATTGTACAGTGCGTTAATACTCTGAAGGGCACCCAGAGAGTTAGTACAAACAATACAGTACCGCAAGTCGTGCCGCTGAACGTATAAAATGGATTGAAAAATACTAAAAAGTTCGGCGGTAAAAATGGAGCATTGCCACGGTAAACGCAAGGTAAAGCTATGCCGACCATAAATAAAGGCACACCCTACTCCAGCATAAGTCTTAGACCCATCAGTATAAATAAAATGACATTCCCCGAATTGCGCCTGTAGTTTTAAAACGCTGATCTTATGACTGCAGAAGGGGTCTCATTCTTCGGCATCGTCATTTAACCCAAGGTGACAGAGGGCCTCAGCGCGCAACCAAGGAGGAAAACGCGTTTCCCCCCTGAGAAGGGCCGGCGCTGGCGTGACGTCCAAATGCCGAAGAAGCTGTCGAAACCGAACCCCTGGAGGGAGCAATGCAGAGGAGCTAACGAAATATTGCCGATCAAGCGAATCCTCGTAAAATACCTCGAAAGACGGGTGGTCAGGCAAGCTGGAGAGTCGACAGGCATAGCTGCACAATAGCATCTCACGCCTGAAGGACAGCGGAGGCTCAACAGCTTCAGCATATAGGCTAGGTACAGGGCTGGTTGGAAAGGCCCCCGTAGCGACTCGTATGCCACGATGGTGAATGGGATTCAAGTGACGTAATACAGATGGACGTTCCGATGAATAGACAATGCACCCATAATCAAGCTTGGATCGGACCAAAGAGCGATAAAGACGCAGAGGAACGGTCCGATCAGCTCCCCAGGATGTGCCACTTAAAACACGTAACAGATTAAGAGAACGGTCACTTTGCTTTTAAAAAGGAAATGTGAGAAGTCCAGCTCAGCTTTCGATCAAAGATCAACCCCAAAAATTTCACCTCGTCTGCAAATGCAAGGACCTTGACCACCCAAGGTGGAGAGACGGCGGAGGGAAAGCCTTCCGGCGCCAGAAGTTGATGCAGACGGATTTCTCGGCGGAGAAATTAAAGCCGTTGGCGTTACTCCAGGCGTAGAGACGGTCGATACAGCTCTGGAGACGGCGTTCGAGCAGACAGGACCGCCGTGAACTACAATAAATGGCAAAATCATCAACGAAAAGGGACGATGAAATGCCAGGTGGAATACAATCAACAATGGGGTTGATAGCAATTGCAAAAAGTGTGACACTGAGCACAGAGCCCTGCGGTACTCCGTTCTCTTGAATAAAACGATCAGATAAAACCGAGCCCACACGTACACGAAAGACGCGGTCCGTCATAAACTCCCGAAGAAATATGGGAAGACGACCGCGGATATTCCATGCGTGAAGTGTACGTAAAATCCCGTCCCTCCAAGTGTCATAAGCTTTCTCCAGGTCAAAAAACACAGCCACTGTTTGACACTTTCTCAGAAATCCATTCATAATATGCGTCGACAGAGACACCAGATGGTCGACGGTACAGCGATGGCGACGAAACCCGCACTGAGCGTTCGCTAGAAGTTTCTGAGACTCAAGCCACCATGTCAACCGCCCGTTGATCATGCGCTCCATCACCTTGCAAATAAATGCAACTGGTGAGGAAGATAGGGCGGTAGCTGGAAGGCAGTTGGCGATCCTTCCCAAACTTAAGGATAGGGACAATGGTGGCTTCGCGCCAAACGGAAGGAAAAAGGCCATCTTGCCAAATACGGTTATAGACCTGAAAGAGAAAGAGCTTACTGTCCGCTGAAAGGTTCTTTAACATCAGGACATGAATGCCGTCCGGCCCAGGAGCGGAGTGCCTAGAGCAATGGAGAGCGTGCTCCAGCTCCCGCATTGTGAAAGGTTCATTATAACACTCATTATTACCAGACCGAAAATTGTAGGTCTTCGAATCCAACCGGTCTTTGATAGAGCGAAAGCCGGCGGAATAATGGGCAGAATTGGAAACCGACTCAAAGGCAGCACCCAGTGTGTTAGCAATGGCAGCCGGATCCACTATGGTGACATTGGAAACCTGAAGGCCAGACACAGTACAATGCGACACTTTACCTGAGAAGCGACGAAGTTCATCCCAAACAACAGAGGAAGGTGTGAAGCGATTAAAAGACTCGACAAAACGAGTCCAAGATGCCTTCTTGCTATCCTGAATAATGCGACGAGCCCTGGCGCGCGATTGTTTAAAAGTCACCAAATTATCAAGTGTGGGGTGTCGCCGAAACACCCTAAGTGCAGTTCTACGGGCACGAACGGCAACCCGACACTCCTCGTTCCACCAAGGAACAGGAATCCGTCGAGGGTGAGAGGATGAACGGGGAATTGCACGTTCGGCGGCAGATAGAATCGTAGACGCAAGGTGCTGCACCATTTGGTTAACGTCAGTGAAGAGCTGGTCCGCAAAAGACACGAGGCTGGAATACAATCTCCAGTCGGCTTTACTGAATATCCAGGTAGGCACTCTGGAATGCTGGAAGTGGTGAGACAAAAGAGAAACGATGCAGGGGTAATGGTCGCTGGAGTAGGTGTCAGCGACGTTCCACTGCACACGACTAACAAGCTGGATGGAGCAAATGGCAAGAACTAAGTGAGAGAATGAACTAGAAGAATCAGAAATAAAAGTAGGTTCACCTGTATTGAGGATAGAAAGGTTGAACTGATAAAAAATGTCGGAAAGAAGAGTTCCCCTCGCACAAGCCCTTGGCGAACCCCACAGGGGGTGATGGGCATTAAAATCTCTCAACAGAAGAAATGGTGTTGGGAGAGCGGACAGGAGATCTCCAACGTTCGCGTGAGCGAGGGGAGACGATGGAGGTGAATACAC
Organism: Deroplatys truncata; assembly: GCA_030765065.1. Lineage (NCBI taxonomy): Eukaryota > Metazoa > Arthropoda > Insecta > Mantodea > Mantidae > Deroplatys > Deroplatys truncata. Next base: position 4,821,248 of record CM060984.1, read on the forward strand.
AGAGCAAACAGAAAAGAAAAAGCCGGGTAAGTGAAGTCTAACGGCAACAGCTTGCAAGTCGGATGTAAGTGTGAGTGTTTGAAAATGAACGTCGTTACGCACTAATATCATGACACCTCCATGAGCAGGAGTACCCTCCTCCGGTTCAAGATCGTAGCGAACCGGATATACCCTCGGAGATCAAAAGGATCGTGAGGGCGAAGCTTAGTTTCCTGCAAACACACGACCATAGGTGAATGGGAATGCAATAAAAGTTGCAATTCCGCCCTATGCGATCTTACACCACCTAAATTCCAGGTCAGGATAGCCATGAATAAAAGGGATAAACTTCTTACTTAGAAGGGCGGCTCAAAATAACTTTGTGCTTAACCTTCGGGCTCGGGCTTTTTGTATGGAGTTGGTCAGACACCATAGGCTCCTCGAAGGGAGGGCCCACGCGCTCAGTGCCAGAAACCGATTCAAGCGCTGTGAATCGGTTCTGGGTGGCAATGGGTGATGGGGGCCGCTGAGCGAGGCTTGTCCCAGGAGCATCCTGGAGGAGGAGGAGGAGAAGGTGAACTTTTCTTACCGCGGGCACGCGGAGGGTCTTTCAAAAAATCTTCCTTACATAGTTTCTGATTGGGCTTCTTATCAGTGCCTTGGGACTTCATGACCTTAGGACCAGCTTTAGCTGTCTTAGTAACTATAGCAGAAATGGACGACTGGATGGTAGTGGCGGTTAATCCAGTCATGGTCCAGGTCTGAGTTTCGGCATCTACTCATGGTACGGGCGTGGCAACAACAGAACTAAATGTACCAGATCGCAGGAGCGAAGGTTGGCGCGCATGATAACGCCTCCGGGCTTCAGCGAAGGAGAGTTTTTCCTTTACCCGGATCTCCTGGATCACCTTCTCATCCAAGTACCGCGGACAGTCGGCAAACGAAGCAGAATGAGACCCTTTACAATTAACGCAGACGGGGGCTGTTGAACAGGCACCTTCGTGTGAGGGTTGGCTACATGAGGCACAGATGGTAACGGCACTCTTACATGAGACTTGCGTATGCCCAAAATGTTGGCATTTAAAACAATGCAGAAGTCTAGGAATATAAGGCCTCACAGCAATCCGTTCGTACCCTGCTGAAATGCTCGTGGGCAGATCGACGCTATCAAATGTTATAAACAGAGTACAAGTGGGTACCAATATGCCTCGTCCGATATACCATCGAGGCTATGCGTGGTGACAACGCTTTGACGGGAATTCAAGGTGTGGTGCTTCTCAACACAGATGAGATAACTGTGGAGAAGCGTGGCACGCAACAAGGTCTTACTTTGGAAAGGTAGAATCAGATGACTGAAAAATTCAATGCCATAGCCGGGATTTGAACCACGGATCTCCCGGTCTCCGTCCGGTTGCTCTAACCACTGAGCTACCATGGCAACATGCCGACACGACATTAAACTCTCCAGCTGATTCGCATTTTTCCCGGTAAACCACAAGGAGATCTCAAATTGTATTGAGATGTCATACCACAATGGCGACTTACAAACATTGTAAGTACTTAAGTCCCGGGCTTTATAGTTGCAACCACTATTAGGTCAATTAATGGGATTAATTGTTCTTTCACACAAGCCGTGTGTTGGACAGGGTTGGAAAGGTAGAATCAGACTGAATTTTTCAGTCATCTGATTCTACCTTTCCAACCCTGTCCAACACACGGCTTGTGTGAAAGAACAATTAATCCCAAGGTCTTACTTTGTTGATCGGACTTACTCTGAACCAACAATGAACCGTTGCGTAGGCAAGTGCAGGAATGAACAGGACCAGCAATTGAGTCAATACCCTTCTGGATGATAAAAGGGTTCACCTTCTCGATGACTGTCCCTCCTCTGTATGCGTAAGCACTAAGCAACAACCAGCTGTTGGTGGTGCTACTTCTGTTGCAATGACTTATCGGCGCTTGTTATTAATAATGGAGAAAGGGTGCTCCATAGCGAAAGAAATCCTCCACCATTGCAACCATCTCCGACCACGGGCTCTGACTTCATGGGCATTACCCCGGCTTGGGTGAGTGGCCTATCTTTACCTATTTCACCCCAGGGTCACACCTCCCAGAACATAGACAGAGGGACCCAATCGCCGTCAGAAGTCAGCAGCTCATGCAATGGCCCCCCTGCGGGACTGCAGTTGAACAGCGGATACCAACACATACCCTACATGACGACCCCGGGTGGTGGGGATGACGCCATTACCCACTCACCAAGCTGCGCACCCAGGCGGGTGTCCATCAAACTGTGTCCACGGAGGATTAAAATAAAAGGGTAAAAGAAACTAAAAGTGCGTGGGCATTTCGCAAGCAAGGTAGGCCGGCAAAGAAGGAAAATAGATGCGTAAATGAATGGACGTGGGGCGAAATGTGCAGAAATAGAAGAGAAGAAATAAACGATGGCGAGGGGCGACATGGAATGAAATGCACAGAACGCACGAGAGCCTACCTTGAGTCCCTTGGTCACGAGAACGAACCCATCTCGACCGGACGAGGGTGGAAGGATGATGGAGATGAGTGGCTCGGGAACCCCTGGGTGCGACAAAACCCATACTCACATAAGGTGAGCCCCTGGGAGGGGGGTCCAGTATGGTGATGCAGCAAGTGTATGAGTGGAGTAGGAAATTCCGAAATGGCACAACACCAGAGACTACTGCAGACAAGCAAAATGTGGCCGCAATACCAGTTTAAAACAGCTGTTCCACTTGCGACAAGCACCAAGGAAGAACAACTTTCTGAGCAGTGAAGGTACGAAAGCTGTTGAAGGTCCAGTATGGTGATGCAGCAAGTGTATGAGTGGAGTAGGAAATTCCGAAATGGCACAACTTCTGTGAGAAGATGCTCTGCGCCCGGGTCGGGCACACCAATGAAATAGCCGCAAATCTAAACATCATTCATGACGTGCCAAAGCATCTATAAGATGGTTGCCAAGGCAGCTCAGTCCAGAACTTAAAGAGCGACGCATTCACATCTGTGAAGAACTTTTGTGTCACTTTCAAGCAGAAGGTGATGGCTTCTTTGCAACAACAGTTACAGGAGACAAACCTGGGTACACTACCACCAACGCAAAACAAAGAGAGCAAGCAAGGAATGGTGCCATTCTCCCAACACCAAAACTCAAGAAGTTCTGGATGCAGGCATCTGCAGGAAAGGTTATTCTGACTCTCTTTTGGGAGGCATTGTCTTGGAACACTACACAACTAGGGAAAACACCATCACCAGTGTGTCACATTTCAACATCTTGAAAAATCATCTTCAGCCTGCAATCAGATCAAAGCAATGTGGATTTCTGACTACAGGTATCAGTTTACATCATCACAATCCTCGGCCTCATACTGCCCATGCAACAGTTGCAACCATTGATGGCCATTTTGGTACTCTTCCACATCCACCATACTAACCAGATCTTGCACCGAGTTAATACATGTTTGGACCACTCAAAGAGGCGGTGGGAGGAAAGAAATTTTGTTTCAATGAAAAGGTGCACCAGGCAGTGCACAGTGGCTGCACACACAACCAAAGGATTTTTTTTTCAGAGGAATCCATGCACTTGCTATGCACTGGAGGAAGTATATTGGACGTTATGGAGACTACATCGAAAAATGAAACACTTGTGTTCCGCTTTTGTTCAATAAATTACATTTTATAAAGCATTTAAGAATTTCATTTGACTCCCCCTTGTATATAAGAGGGGATAGTTCGTAAGTACAAAACTTTGGATGAATTTGTATGCAGCATCATTCATGTGTTTGGTTGTTACAGTGCCACAAAATAAACAAGCTGAGGTTTCTAACAAAAAATAGGTAAAAACTGAATGTTAGAGATTAAAAGGTTTAATACCAACCAAAACAAAAACAGAATTGGATTCCACTTTGGAAGTTTCTTCCCATTTTCTATAGTGGAAAAATGGGCTGTGGAGTTTAAACGCCTAGACCAAAAATTATCTGGCAAACATCTACAATGACATGTTAAATGACAAATGAACAAAAATACATTGGTTGCCAACAACTCACTAGCTTGTGTCTGGAACGAGTTGCAGTGATTTGGCTGCTATATTGTATAACTGCTAATCAGACACACAACCACAACATCTCACAGGAGAGCCTGGACATGTTCAGATACAACATTTGCAATGTTACATCATTGTTGATGAAATATGGATTCATCACCAGACAGAGCTGAACCAGCTGTACAAACAATGAACATGTTCAGATACAACACTTGAATGTTACATCATTGTTGATGAAATATGGATTCATCAACAGACAGAGCTTAACCAGCTGTACAAACAATGAACATCAGATAAAACACTTGAATGTTAATCATTGTTGATGAAATATGGATTCATCACCAGACAGAGCTGAAACAGCTGTACAAACAATGAACATGTTCAGATACAACACTTGAATGTTACATCATTGTTGATGAAATATGGATTCATCAACAGACAGAGCTGAACCAGCTGTACAAACAATGAACATGTTCAGATACAACACTTGAATGTTACATCATTGTTGATGAAATATGGATTCATCAACAGACAGAGCTTAACCAGCTGTACAAACAATGAACATCAGATAAAACACTTGAATGTTACATCATTGTTGATGAAATATGGATTCATCACCAGACAGAGCTGAAACAGCTGTACAAACAATGAACATGTTCAGATACAACACTTGAATGTTACATCATTGTTGATGAAATATGGATTCATCAACAGACAGAGCTGAACCAGCTGTACAAACAATGAACATCAGATACAACACTTGAATGTTAATCATTGTTGATGAAATATGGATTCATCACCAGACAGAGCTGAAACAGCTGTACAAACAATGAACATCTCACAGGAGAGCTTGAACATGTTCAGATACAACACTTGAATGTTACATCATTGTTGATGAATCATCACCACAGGCGAGAGATGAACCAGCTGTACAAACAATGAACATCTCACAGGAGCGCTTGAACATGTTCAGATACAACACTTGAATGTTACATCATTGTTGATGAATCATCACCACAGGCGAGAGATGAACCAGCTGTACAAACAATGAACATCTCACAGGAGCGCTTGAACACGTTCAGATACAACACTTGAATGTTACATCATTGTTGATGAATCATCACCACAGGCGAGAGATGAACCAGCTGTACAAACAATGAACATCTCACAGGAGAGCTTGAACATGTTCAGATACAACACTTGAATGTTACATCATTGTTGATGAATCATCACCACAGGCGAGAGATGAACCAGCTGTACAAACAATGAACATCTCACAGGAGCGCTTGAACATGTTCAGATACAACACTTGAATGTTACATCATTGTTGATGAATCATCACCACAGGCGAGAGATGAACCAGCTGTACAAACAATGAACATCTCACAGGAGCGCTTGAACACGTTCAGATACAACACTTGAATGTTACATCATTGTTGATGAATCATCACCACAGGCGAGAGATGAACCAGCTGTACAAACAATGAACATCTCACAGGAGCGCTTGAACACGTTCAGATACAACACTTGAATGTTACATCATTGTTGATGAATCATCACCACAGGCGAGAGATGAACCAGCTGTACAAACAATGAACATCTCACAGGAGAGCTTGAACATGTTCAGATACAACACTTGAATGTTACATCATTGTTGATGAATCATCACCACAGGCGAGAGATGAACCAGCTGTACAAACAATGAACATCTCACAGGAGCGCTTGAACACGTTCAGATACAACACTTGAATGTTACATCATTGTTGATGAATCATCACCACAGGCGAGAGATGAACCAGCTGTACAAACAATGAACATCTCACAGGAGCGCTTGAACATGTTCAGATACAACACTTGAATGTTACATCATTGTTGATGAATCATCACCACAGGCGAGAGATGAACCAGCTGTACAAACAATGAACATCTCACAGGAGAGCTTGAACATGTTCAGATACAACACTTGAATGTTACATCATTGTTGATGAATCATCACCACAGGCGAGAGATGAACCAGCTGTACAAACAATGAACATCTCACAGGAGAGCTTGAACATGTTCAGATACAACACTTGAATGTTACATCATTGTTGATGAATCATCACCACAGGCGAGAGATGAACCAGCTGTACAAACAATGAACATCTCACAGGAGAGCTTGAACATGTTCAGATACAACACTTGAATGTTACATCATTGTTGATGATAACTGGATTCATCACCACTAGGCGCAGATGAATCAGCAGTCCAAATAATGAACAACTCACAGGAGATCTTGGACATTTTCAGATGCAACACTTGAATGTTACATCATTGTTGATGAATCATCACCACAGGCGAGAGATGAACCAGCTGTACAAACAATGAACATCTCACAGGAGCGCTTGAACATGTTCAGATACAACACTTGAATGTTACATCATTGTTGATGAATCATCACCACAGGCGAGAGATGAACCAGCTGTACAAACAATGAACATCTCACAGGAGCGCTTGAACATGTTCAGATACAACACTTGAATGTTACATCATTGTTGATGAATCATCACCACAGGCGAGAGATGAACCAGCTGTACAAACAATGAACATCTTACAGGAGAGCTTGAACATGTTCAGATACAACACTTGAATGTTACATCATTGTTGATGAATCATCACCACAGGCGAGAGATGAACCAGCTGTACAAACAATGAACATCTCACAGGAGCGCTTGAACATGTTCAGATACAACACTTGAATGTTACATCATTGTTGATGAATCATCACCACAGGCGAGAGATGAACCAGCTGTACAAACAATGAACATCTCACAGGAGAGCTTGAACATGTTCAGATACAACACTTGAATGTTACATCATTGTTGATGATAACTGGATTCATCACCACTAGGCGCAGATGAATCAGCAGTCCAAATAATGAACAACTCACAGGAGATCTTGGACATTTTCAGATGCAACACTTGAATGTTACATCATTGTTGATGAAAAATGGATTCATCACCACATGCCAGAGACAAACCAGCAGTCCAAACAATGGGTGTTAAGTGCTCCAAAGAGGACTAAGTGTGTTCCTTAAGCAGGAAAAGTGATGATCACGGCGAGTTGTTTGTGGACTACTTTAGAAAAGGACAAAACCATCAACAAACGCTACTGTGCCGCTCTGCTGGAGGAGATGAAGGATGCTATCAATACCAAATGTCTGCATTTGTTAAACAAGAAAGTTATTTTCCACCAAGACAATACACCAGTACATACTTCTACTGCCTGACATACTTTGAACTGCTGCCACATGCAGCATATTCACATGACTTTTCCTCTTCCCAAATCTGCAGGACAGAGTTATCTCAGATGTGGAGATCACAAATCACACAAATGCCCTAATTTGCAGGCTTGGAAAAATGATTTTATACTGAATGTATAAACAGTTTAAGAGTATTATGACAATGGTGAACTTGTAACTTTACTTATCATGGAAAATGTGTTACAAGCCTCACTTGCAGCTCTGACTTACAATATCTTGTAACTCACTTGCAACTGTCTCGTAAATGACTCACATTTATTTTCTCCTGTCTTTTTATAGTCCCCTGTTACTAGGGAGAGAAAAATTGAGTTGTTATTTATGGACACTCTTTAACTGCTATGGTTCTTAGCGTCCCATTGCATACTGGACGTGAAAGACCAGAAACTTTGCTCAGAGGCCTGTTTATCAAGCATGAGGTTCTTTAACGTGCCCTAAATTCATGATACGGGACCACCAGCTTACTTCCTTCCGAAGGAAGCCATGCTAAGGATTTTTATGCCCAAAAAAATCCATTGCCCTCCACCAGGTTTGAACCCATGACCTCGGGAACTAAAGGCTAGCATGATACCCCTACACCACGAAGGACAACTCTAGGGGGAGACATTACTACAATGTTCCAGGTGGAAAATTTTCTTGAAAAAGTGCAGTCAAAGCCTCTTCCAATAATTAGTCAACTGCTTTCCTGAATCTACCATGCTCAAAGCCTGTAAATGTATCATTGGTCCAAGTGTATAGTCTTGAAAGATGAAAACAATTATGTTAAAAATCTTCGTCTTCTCTTTTTCACACAAACCCGTGTCACTTGACAGTACCTATGCGCATCTTGGGGCAGGATAAACAACCAATGAGTATACTTGTGGAAGAAGTATATTTTACCAATAATATTACTTACGATACACACACTGTTCACTTCACACTTAATATAAAATTTAACCCAACATACTGGAATATAATTATCTTTAGTTTTAAAATCCTGTGGTACAAATATGTTTTTAATAAAAGTATTAAAATAAAAATTAAATAAAATTAACAATAAAACAAACCTGTAATTGTTGGAAGTGGGGGGAGGCTCCCTGAACCACTTCTTACTTACTAATGTAACATTGCACTCTTATAATGTGTGTTGGCAGTGAAGAATTACACACGTTCTCATATGAACTGAGATCATATCAAACTAAACTACTACTTAAAGTCTGTGCTGTCAAAGCCCCAATCGTTTCAGACTACTGCGCAAAGCATGACGGCTTTTGCTGTCACCGTTCCAAGACTTGGACTTGGAGCGAAACATGCGCAGGTCTGTCTCATGGTTCGGATCCAGCATTGGTCGATAAGAGCATGGCTCGCACTTATCACTGTGCAGTTCAAAGAAGTTCTTGTAGCCCCCGTGCAAGAGGTACAGTTCTGGGTAATTCAGTGATGGATAACATTCTTTGTTGTGATCACGGTCGCAGTTGCGCAGGAAACGGAACCTGTAACATTCGTAAAATATGACATGGTCACACTTGCACAGGAAGTGGAACCTCTAACATTTGTAAACTATGACATGGTCACACTTGAGCAGGAAATGGAACCTGTAACATTTGTAAACTATATCATGGTCACACTTGAGCAGGAAATGGAACCAGTAACATTTGTAAACTAATACATGGTCACACTTGAGCAGGAAATGGAACCTATAACATTTGTAAAATATGACATGGTCACACTTGAGCAGGAAATGGAACCAGTAACATTTGTAAACTATGACATGGTCACACTTGGCAAGGAAGTGGAACCTGTAACATTTGTAAAATATGACATGGTCACACTTGAGCAGGAAATGGAACCTGTAACATTTGTAAAATATGACATGGTCACACTTGAGCAAGAAATGGAACCTCCAACATTTGTAAAATATGTCATGGTCACACTTGAGCAGGAAGTGGAACCTCTAACATTTGTAAAATATGACATGGTCACACTTGCACAGGAGGGGGAACCTCTAACATTTGTAAAATATGACATGGTCACACTTGCACAGGAAGTGGAACCTCTAACATTTGTAAAATATGACATGGTCACACTTGCACAGGAAGTGGAACCTCTAACATTTGTAAAATATGTCATGGTCACACTTGAGCAGGAAGTGGAACCTCTAACATTTGTAAAATATGACTTGGTCACACTTGCACAGGAAGTGGAACCTCTAACATTTGTAAAATATGACATGGTCACACTTGAGCAGGAAATGGAACCTGTAACATTTGTAAAATATGTCATGGTCACACTTGAGCAGGAAGTGGAACCTGTAACATTTGTAAAATATGACATGGTCACACTTGAGCAGGAAATGGAACCTGTAACATTTGTAAAATATGACATGGTCACACTTGAGCAGGAAATGGAACCTGTAACATTTGTAAAATATGACATGGTCACACTTGAGCAGGAAATGGAACCTGTAACATTTGTAAAATATGTCATGGTCACACTTGAGCAGGAAGTGGAACCAGTAACATTTGTAAAATATGACATGGTCACACTTGCACAGGAAGTGGAACCAGTAACATTCGTAAAATATGACATGGTCACACTTGCACAGGAAATGGAACCTGTAACATTCGTAAAATATGACATGGTCACACTTGCACAGGAAATGGAACCTGTAACATTTGTAAAATATGACATGGTCACACTTGCACAGGAAGTGGAACCTCTAACATTTGTAAAATATGACATGGTCACACTTGCACAGGAAGTGGAACCAGTAACATTTGTAAAATATGACATGGTCACACTTGCACAGGAAGTGGAACCAGTAACATTTGTAAAATATACCATGGTCACACTTGAGCAGGAAATGGAACCTGCAACGCTTCTAAACTATATCATGGTCACACTTGAGCAGGAAATGGAACCTGTAATGTTTCTAAACTATACCATGGTCACACTTGAGCAGGAAATGGAACCTGTAACATTTATAAAATATATCATGGTCACACTTGAGCAGGAAATGGAACCTGTAACATTTATAAAATATATATGGTCACACTTGAGCAGGAAATGCATCCTGTAACATTTGTAAAATATATCATGGTCATACTTGAGCAGGAAATGCATGCTGTAACATTTGTAAACTATATCATGGTCACACTTGAGCAGGAAATGGAACCTGTAATGTTTCTAAACTATATCATGGTCACACTTGAGCAGGAAATGGAACCTGTAACATTTATAAACTATATCATGGTCACACTTGAGCAGGAAATGGAACCTGTAACGTTTCTAAACTATATCATGGTCACACTTGAGCAGGAAATGGAACCTGTAATGTTTCTAAACTATTACATGGTCACACTTGAGCAGGAAATGGAACCTGTAACATTTATAAAATATATCATGGTCACACTTGAGCAGGAAATGGAACCTGTAACATTTATAAAATATATCATGGTCACACTTGAGCAGGAAATGCATCCTGTAACATTTGTAAAATATATCATGGTCATACTTGAGCAGGAAATGGAACCTGTAATGTTTCTAAACTATATCATGGTCACACTTGAGCAGGAAATGGAACCTGTAATGTTTCTAAACTATATCATGGTCACACTTGAGCAGGAAATGGAACCTGTAACATTTATAAACTATATCATGGTCACACTTGAGCAGGAAATGGAACCTGTAATGTTTCTAAACTATATCATGGTCACACTTGAGCAGGAAATGGAACCTGTAATGTTTCTAAACTATATCATGGTCACACTTGAGCAGGAAATGGAACCTGTAACATTTATAAACTATATCATGGTCACACTTGAGCAGGAACTGGAACCTGTAACATTTATAAAATATATCATGGTCACACTTGAGCAGGAAATGGAACCTGTAACATTTGTAAAATATATCATGGTCACACTTGAGCAGGAAATGCATCCTGTAACATTTATAAAATATATCATGGTCACACTTGAGCAGGAAATGCATCCTGTAACATTTATAAAATATATCATGGTCACACTTGAGCAGGAAATGCATCCTGTAACATTTATAAAATATATCATGGTCACACTTGAGCAGGAAATGCATCCTGTAACATTTATAAAATATATCATGGTCACACTTGAGCAGGAAATGCATCCTGTAACATTTATAAAATATATCATGGTCACACTTGAGCAGGAAATGCATCCTGTAACATTTATAAAATATGTCATGGTCACACTTGAGCAGGAAATGCATCCTGTAACATTTATAAAAATATCATGGTCACACTTGAGCAGGAAATGCATCCTGTAACATTTATAAAATATATCATGGTCACACTTGAGCAGGAAATGCATCCTGTAACATTTATAAAATATATCATGGTCACACTTGAGCAGGAAATGCATCCTGTAACATTTATAAACTATATCATGGTCACACTTGAGCAGGAAATGGAACCTGTAACATTTATAAACCATATCATGGTCACACTTGAGCAGGAAATGGAACCTGTAACATTTATAAACCATATCATGGTCACACTTGAGCAGGAAATGGAACCTGTAACATTTGTAAAATATGTCATGGTCACACTTGAGCAGGAAATGGAACCTGTAACATTTGTAAAATATATCATGGTCACACTTGAGCAGAAAATGGAACCTGTAACATTTATAAAATATATCATGGTCATACTTGAGCAGGAAATGCATCCTGTAACATTTATAAAATATATCATGGTCACACTTGAGCAGGAAATGCATCCTGTAACATTTATAAAATATGTCATGGTCACACTTGAGCAGGAAATGCATCCTGTAACATTTATAAAATATTTCATGGTCACGCTTGAGCAGGAAATGCATCCTGTAACATTTATAAAATATGTCATGGTCACACTTGAGCAGGAAATGGAACCTGTAACATTTATAAAATATGTCATGGTCATACTTGAGCAGGAAATGGAACCTGCAACATTTATAAAATATATCATGGTCACACTTGAGCAGGAAATGGAACCTGTAACGTTTGTAAAAACTGACATGGTCACACTTGAGCAGGAAATGGAACCTGTAACATTTGTAAAAACTGACATGGTCATACTTGAGCAGGAAATGCATCCTGTAACATTTGTAAAAACTGACATGGTCATACTTGAGCAGGAAATGCATCCTGTAACATGTGTAAAAACTGACATGGTCATACTTGAGCAGGAAATGCATCCTGTAACGTTTGTAAAAACTGACATGGTCATACTTGAGCAGGAAATGCATCCTGTAACGTTTGTAAAAACTGACATGGTCAACTTGAGCAGGAAATGCATCCTGTAACGTTTGTAAAAACTGACATGGTGATACTTGAGCAGGAAATGCATCCTGTAACGTTTGTAAAAACTGACATGGTCACACTTGAGCAGGAAATGGAACCTGTAACATTTGCAAAAACTGACATGGTCATACTTGAGCAGGAAATGGAACCTGTAACATTTGTAAACTATATCATGGTCACACTTGAGCAGGAAATGGAACCTGTAACATTTGTAAACTATATCATGGTCACACTTGAGCAGGAAATGGAACCTGTAACATTTATAAAATATGTCATGGTCACACTTGAGCAGGAAATGGAACCTGTAACATTTGTAAAAACTGACATGGCCATACTTGAGCAGGAAATGCATCCTGTAATATTTGTAAAATATATCATGGTCATACTTGAGCAGGAAATGCATCCTGTAACATTTATAAAATATGTCATGGTCACACTTGAGCAGGAAATGGAACCTGTAACATTTGTAAAAACTGACATGGCCATACTTGAGCAGGAAATGCATCCTGTAATATTTGTAAAATATATCATGGTCATACTTGAGCAATGAAATGCATCCTGTAACATTTGTAAAATATGACATGGTCATACTTAAGCAGGAAATGGAACCTGTAATGTGTCTAAACTATATCATGGTCACACTTGAGCAGGAAATGCATCCTGTAACATTTGTAAAATATGTCATGGTCACACTTGAGCAGGAAATGGAACCTGTAACATTTGTAAAATACGTCATGGTCACACTTGAGCAGGAAATGGAACCTGTATTGTTTCTAAACTATATCATGGTCACACTTGAGCAGGAAATGCATCCTGTAACATTTGTAAAATACGTCATGGTCACACTTGAGCAGGAAATGGAACCTGTATTGTTTCTAAAATATATCATGGTCATACTTGAGCAGGAAATGGAACCTGTAACGTTTATAAAATATATCCTGGTCATACTTGAGCAGGAAATGGAACCTGTAACGTTTATAAAATATATCATGGGCACACTTGAGCAGGAAATGGAACCTGTAACGTTTGTAAACTATATCATGGTCACACTTGAGCAGGAAATGGAACCTGTAACATTTATAAAATATATCATGGTCACACCTGAGCAGGAAATGCATCCTGTAACATTTGTAAAAACTGACATGGTCATACTTGAGCAGGAAATGCATCCTGTAACATTTGTAAAAACTGACATGGTCATACTTGAGCAGGAAATGCATCCTGTAACATTTGTAAAAACTGACATGGTCATACGTGAGCAGGAAATGCATCCTGTAACATTTGTAAAAACTGACATGGTCATTCTTGAGCAGGAAATGCATCCTGTAAAATTTATAAAATATGACATGGTCACACTTGAGCAGGAAATGGAACCTGTAACATTTGTAAAATATGACATGGTCACACCTGAGCAGGAAATGCATCCTGTAACATTTATAAAATATATCATGGTCACACCTGAGCAGGAAATGCATCCTGTAACATTTATAAAATATATCATGGTCACACCTGAGCAGGAAATGCATTCTGTAACATTTGTAAAAACTGACATGGTCATACTTGAGCAGGAAATGCATCCTGTAACATTTGTAAAAACTGACATGGTCTTACTTGAGCAGGAAATGCATCCTGTAACATTTATAAAATATATCATGGTCACACCTGAGCAGGAAATGCATCCTGTAACATTTATAAAATATATCATGGTCACACCTGAGCAGAAAATGCATCCTGTAACATTTATAAAATATATCATGGTCACACCTGAGCAGGAAATGCATCCTGTAACATTTATAAAATATATCATGGTCACACCTGAGCAGGAAATGCATCCTGTAACATTTATAAAATATATCATGGTCACACCTGAGCAGGAAATGCATCCTGTAACATTTATAAAATATATCATGGTCACACCTGAGCAGGAAATGCATCCTGTAACATTTGTAAAAACTGACATGGTCATACTTGAGCAGGAAATGCATCCTGTAACATTTGTAAAAACTGACATGGTCATACTTGAGCAGGAAATGCATCCTGTAACATTTATAAAATATATCATGGTCACACCTGAGCAGAAAATGCATCCTGTAACATTTATAAAATATATCATGGTCACACTTGAGCAGGAAATGCATCCTGTAACATTTGTAAAAACTGACATGGTCATACTTGAGCAGGAAATGCATCCTGTAACATTTATAAAATATATCATGGTCACACCTGAGCAGAAAATGCATCCTGTAACATTTGTAAAAACTGACATGGTCATACTTGAGCAGGAAATGCATCCTGTAACATTTGTAAAAACTGACATGGTCATACTTGAGCAGGAAATGCATCCTGTAACATTTGTAAAAACTGTCATGCTCATACGTGAGCAGGAAATGCATCCTGTAACATTTGTAAAAACTGACATGGTCATTCTTGAGCAGGAAATGCATCCTGTAAAATTTATAAAATATGACATGGTCACACTTGAGCAGGAAATGGAACCTGTAACATTTGTAAAAACTGACATGGTCATTCTTGAGCAGGAAATGCATCCTGTAAAATTTATAAAATATGACATGGTCATACGTGAGCAGGAAATACATCCTGTAACATTTGTAAAAACTGACATGGTCATTCTTTAGCAGGAAATGCATCCTGTAACATTTATAAAATATATCATGGTCACACCTAAGCAGGAAATGCATCCTGTAACATTTGTAAAAACTGACATGGTCATGCTTGAGCAGGAAATGCATCCTGTAACATTTGTAAAAACTGATATGGTCATACGTGAGCAGTAAATGCATCCTGTAACATTTGTAAAAACTGACATGGTCATTCTTGAGCAGGAAATGCATCCTGTAAAATTTATAAAATATGACATGGTCACACTTGAGCAGGAAATGGAACCTGTAACATTTGTAAAATATGACATGGTCACACCTGAGCAGGAAATGCATCCTGTAACATTTATAAAATATATCATGGTCACACCTGAGCAGGAAATGTATCCTGTAACATTTGTAAAAACTGACATGGTCATACTTGAGCAGGAAATGCATCCTGTAACATTTATAAAATATATCATGGTCACACCTGAGCAGGAAATACATCCTGTAACATTTATAAAATATATCATGGTCACACCTGAGCAGGAAATACATCCTGTAACATTTATAAAATATGACGTGGTCACACTTGAGCAGGAAATGGAACCTGCAACATTTGTAAAAACTGACATGGTCACACTTGAGCAAGAAATGGAACCTGCAACATTTGTAAAATATGACATGGTCACACCTGAGCAGGAAATGCATCCTGTAACATTTATAAAATATATCATGGTCACACCTGAGCAGGAAATGCATCCTGTAACATTTGTAAAAACTGACATGGTCACACTTGAGCAGGAAATGGAACCTGCAACATTTGTAAAATATTGTACCTTTAGCTTCTGGGGATGGCTGCATAATCTTGCCGACAATTCGCTCTACTTGTCGTGAGCTGCTTCTGGGCTCTTGTTCAATCTTTGCGTTGTTGTTCCTGCTTATATATCAGCAATTCTCCAATGGCCATGTCCCACCTTATTGGCTGCCTGTCCACCAATCGAAGTTGGTGCAGTTGCCAGTATTTCTTGATGGTGTTTGAGACTGAACAACAGAATGTAAATTTCCAGTATGTGGCAGTTCTGTTTTTGCCGACAATATGGTGTGTCCTTTGGTATTGATGTTTGTATGCTAGTTGATCAACCTCTATGGGATTGAAGTCTATTGGCTTATTAGCAACACTTTATGTTGGCCATTGTTGCAGCTGGTCGGGCAAGTGACCTTTGCTCAATACATCACGATACAGCGAGCAGCTGGTCATTTATAAAAAGCCAAAAGTTGTCAGTTATGTACCACACTAGTCTTGTTGTGAGAGTTGCCAGCTAGATGCAGAAAAGTGCTGTGTTTTAAATTAGTAAAGCAGCTGCTCCCCCACCCCTTACCTAGTTTTAGCAACCCAAGTTGTTTAGGGCTTTCACATAGCCATTTTTTGGTATGGCATATGTGCACCAAGATCCAAGGCAGTTTTAGATTCATTGGGAAAATATTATCAATTTAGTTTTATTAATTGTTCTTTCTTGTACGCTGACATACGGGTATGTTATCGCATGAGAAGCTGAGGATGCTTGTGTTTTACCCAGGAAAACTGGAGTCACATGGAGAATTTCATGAGGTATTGTCACATCCGACATCATAACTCAAGACGATGGAACAGCAGTGCATGAAGCTGAAGACTGTGGTTCAAACCCCCACTATGGCATTGCTTTTTTATTCCAATACTATCTTTCCATAGTTAATTTGGAATTATTATTATCTTAAATTAATTTTATTATCAGAGTTATACAAGAAAACGAGTTTAAAGAAGGTTGCCAACCCTTTTCTGTTTTCAGATGTCCTAAGTAATTAGAACATCATCCCCATCACATTTTACAACATGAGTTCTGAAAATACTTTGGTTCAGCATCCTGGCCACAGAAGTGGTAACATGAGACAATTACTTTGGTTTGAAATAGGGGATTCACCCAATGGAATTAAAATTGTATTTAATGTGCTCACGGTATCTTCAGCATGTCAATGGACCTCCTCAAGCTAGTTACTAGTGCACTCTTCTTCAGCGGAAGATTTAGCAACTTCCAAGCCCATCTCATCTGATTTGATTTTCATTTTGGAAATCCTAACACTGCTAGTTATACAAATAGAGCACCTATTATTAAATGTGAAACCTTTTTGCACATATTTTCTGATAATTTTCTCTTACCACATTTCCAAAGGGATTACAACACTACAAGGTATTCTACAGTTTATTTTCTTTAGGCATTATGAACTATCTCAACTCGCTGTTGTGAGTAACTCATCTCCGCAGTTTGTCACTAACGCTGGGTCTGAATTTCGTCATCGCCATGCTGCCTTGACATGCAGCGATACTGAGCCTTAAAATTTTCTTTTAATGTAGCATCTATGTTATTACAGACGGAACTTAACACGTATGCACTAATATTCTTCAAAACAGATAAAAATGGAAGAAAAAGGTTTACATTTAACGGTGATTTACATTTTTTCTTTCCCTACTTTGTATAGTAAGTATTGCATTCCACCCAAAAATTTGATACAGAGATTTCATCAGAAATACATGTTTTGAGGCCCCCTGAATACAAAAAAAGTCACTTTTACAAAAGGTCTGTGTATCTGAACAGCATAACTGAAAAACGAAGATTTGGATAAACACCAAATTTAGGTTCAGTATCTTTCAAAGATGAGACATGATTTTCAAGAAAATAGCCTGACCGCAGACTACTTACATGGAACACTTTTCAAAAATATTGATTTTCTCAAAAATGGCTCTAACATATATGTATATTTTGAATTTTCTAGGAATGTCCCAAAAGTCCTCTTCTCTCTGAATGGTGTTTGTATAACTGGTAAACCCTAAGAGATAGACCAAGTTTTTCGACTTGTTAAAAAACACAATTTATTTCATATACGTTTTCTTTTTGTGGAGTGAAACATTTCCAAGATATTCCTTATTATTTGTTTGAGCTTTCCAATACTTCTACGTTTTCTCAAATGGGAATTGGTTTTTCTAACTCCTGGACATACAAACAGAATGGAATGCTTCACATAGCAACCAGCTCTTAAAACATTTGACTATCGCTTAAAGCCTACTACCATATTCCCCTTGCATCTACAAGAAAATTAGCAAAAAGGTAGTTTCTACAAATGTTTATCTCGATTAACATGAAGTAGATGGAGAATAAGCATTTGTAAAAATAGTTTGTACAAGAGTAGAGAAAGTCATGTGAGTGTAACACATCAGAATTTTTATGTTACTTTCAAATTCAAACAACTAACTATTTACACAAAACTAAAACCTCATAAGAGCTGCAAGACTTTTATCTTCTCCGTGATGCTTTAGTTGCTTCCTGCAAACGGAGGATGTCCCACAAAAGAATAAGCTGTCTGTCCAAACGCTAAGAATTTGAGTACTTCTAAAAGCCATAATATCAAGTGGCAAGTACATATTAACATAAAGGGCATTCATATACTACAATATAAAAACACCAGAGATCCTTATGTTCCAACTCCACATGAAATGACCCTATTGCTATTTCATTTATACTATAGGAAATGAGAAATCAAAAATTGCCGAGATAAAACATGGTGTCCCACAGGGCTCAATTCTTGGAACTTTATTATTTTTAATAATGATAAACGATCTCCCATCTTTTGTGATCTCACACTCAATTCTATATTCCGATGATAATGTAAGCTCAGAGCTAATGGTCTCTTACTTAACGAGAACAAAACTCAACACATGACCCACAATTGCAGGGATACCTCCATATCTAATAACTGGAAATTGTAAAATTCCTTGGTGTAGTAATAGATGGTAAATTATCCTGGGCACCAAATACTCATCACATTAATGTCGAAAATGTCCAGAGTTATATATCTGATTAGAAATTTGAAAATGCATGTGCCTAAAGCTTATATCAGATCTGCATATTTGCATTTTTTCATAGCATTATAACATATGGTATAGTACTATGGGGCAACAGCCCACATGTTTCTAGTATACTTTTACTGCAGAAAAAGGTAATTAGAATAATGTCCGTAATAAATCTATATATTTACACTGTGTTATTATATATAAAAAATCATTCTTCAGAATGACATAATAGACAGATATACACTTGTATAATACCCGATCATGCCAACATAATGATGTTCCATATTGTAGATTGACTAATAAGTTACCCTTTGAACTAAAACAAAAATTACACGACTGGCTCATCGTCTCACCTTCTGTTCTATACAAGAATATTTTGAAGTATAATAACAACATCTCAATACTCTGCAGTATAGTTTGTAATTTGTAAGCTGTTTCATTATGTATAATATTGTATTATATAAATGTAATATTATTTGTAATTTGATGTCTATTGCTGTAAAGCTCAATGACAATAAAATTATTATTATTAATTATTATAATTATAATCAAATGTGTAATGAAAAAAATTATCCGAATGTTTATCTCAATTAATTTGAAGTAGATAGAAGAATAAGCTTTTTGTAAGAACAGTTTGTAGATACTATATAAAAATAAACAATAGAGGGTAGAGAGAGTCATGGAAACATAACACAGTGAATGTGGAATCAAGTATCTTATTTTCTCCCCTGCACAGACAGCTAATAGACGAGAAGTAGGGTAAAACCGTGTTACTTACAAATTTGGTCCACGTTCTGAAGAAAATTCACAATGGAAGATCAATATACTGCGTTTCCCAGTCTCGTTTTTAGAAACTGGTTCTTTCAGGCTGACAAATTCCTTGAGGATCTGATCTTTGGTGTAGACGTTCTTAGCACCCTTGATATGACCACCTTCGTATTCGTAAGGGTATCTGAAACAAGAGTCTAGTTCCAGACTGTACTTTTACTTTACTGTAACACACGTTCACACAAGTACCTAGCATCACTTACCGACAGTCAATTATTGAGTAGGATTCCACCTCATTTCTGAACTCGCCGTTCATCAGTGCTGCTAACGTGTCTGCTGATATTGACTTGAGATCCTGATGTCGTCCTTCCATGAGCGGCAAGATGAACGGTTTGCTGAAGTCACCAATGAGATCTGGAATCTGTGTGGCTGCAACAAAATAACATTTAACCCCTTAATGAAGGTCAGTTTGTTTCTTCTCATTTCTAGAATTGGATGTGGCCTTGTCTCTTGTCCGTGATACACTATTACCTTTAGATACCTGCCCTACAATAATATTTCCCTTGTTTTACTTGCATTCCACCCACAAATTTGATACCAACATTTCACCAGAAATACATGTTTTGATGTACCTTTAATCCCATTCTTAAAAACAGGTCTGTGCGTGTGTGTGAACAGCATAACTCAAAAACGAAAAGTATAATATACACCAAACTTGGTATTTATGCTCAATATCTTCCAAAGATGCTATACAAAGATTTCCAAGAACACCTCCGCACCACAAACTACCCCTTACATGGAATATTTTTTGAAATTTTTTATTTTCTAAAAAAAGGTTCCAACGATTTTGATTAAAGCACCATATGTTAAAACATATTTACATGATAAATAAAATGTGTCTTGAATTTTCTGGGAATAGGCTGTATCAGAAGGATTATTGTACAATCTTGTATAACTGGTAAACTCAAGCAATAAACAAAAATTGTACACTTCTTTAAAACACACAATTTATTTCAAATAACTTTTTTGTGACATCAGCTATTTCTGAGATATCAGTATTTAGCCTCTAGTAAACAAAACTTCCATCTAACGTAGAAAATTCTTGAAGTATAATTATGCTTTAGTAAGACGTAGGTTTTAGGAGTATTATGTTTAGTGCGATAAATTCAACCTAGAGAAATTACTCGAAGGACCAAATAACTCAAAACAAAAGAGCATGATTTTATCAACTCAGTTGCCCTGAATGTGACCAAATTGACATTAGTAAAACTAAAATTAATTTAGAAACCAGACTGAAGATAGGTATGTCAAATACAAGCAGATGGAAAAATCTGCAGTTTCAAACCACTTTTGGACATCCAATTACATCATCACAGTAAGAAATACATAGCAGAAACCTTATCTCAGTTGGCATTGCAGTCATCTCCAGGTTCCTACCTGTAAAGAATCATCAGTTTTCTGACAGCACATTGCGAAACTTCTCTCCACATCAGCGGAAGTCATTGGTGCATATTTGAAGCAAGTGAAATCTTGTGGAGAAAATTCATCTTCAAAAACACTCACCTCACAATTTTCTCCTTTCACTTATCTTGAGCATGGTTTATAGAAGCACTAGTTTCATCTTCTAGCTGGCAGTTTCACCTTCACATTGTTGCTGTACATCACTCACCTTTGAGGGCACTGAATGAATGGTTTCATTATGTTTTTCAAGGCTGTCACTAAATGAGCAAAATTACTGTATGCCCTTCAGCTGAGCTTTAGCCATGGCAATGGAAGCAGCATCTTATCAAAATGCAAGCAATTAACCAACCACCACACAATGTCAGCACTGGTTCCAGAGGTAGAGGTATGCCAGGTGCATTCTTGCGAATGTCGTACTCTAGATGGGGATTTTAACAACAGATGTCGACATCTGCCAAACTTTTTCACACTTCTTCGCCCACTCAATGCAAAGCATGAGCCAACTTTGGATAATTTAATGCCTTTACCATGTATTGGTGATTGTCCTACTTTATTCCACAAGAGAAAGAGGCTTTTGTCAAACAGCTGGCAATTCATTCTCTCCAGGTTTGTCCTTATCAACAATCACAAATATTCACTTATCTGCAACGTAGTCCCACATTTTTTCAAGTAGCAGTGCACGTACTCCTTCCGAACGAATGTTCCAAGTTTTGAAGGATTCGTTGCTAACGGAATATTCGCGCTAACTAAGCCACTGCCGGAGATGACTTACAACATTCACTACGTTTGTTTGTGCAGGCTGCTCTTGCATGTTTCTCGTGCCCAATATGCTGTTGGACGTGGAACCGCTTTTGCGCAGCAACTTTTACAGAAAAGAATACTTCCATCAGTTAGAAATACCTCCGCTCCGAACTCGGATACAAGCTGTCTCAAAAAAGAACTTCTACTAGGCTTCCACAAACTGTGAAACTGCGTCAAATACAACATGTGAATACAACTTGACGTCACTGTCACAATGCTGGTTAAAGATAACACAACCAGTCTTAACAGTTCTGCATACAACTCTACTGTGTATTTCTTAAAAGGAACTGCAACTGAGACTGGACTAGATTCTACTGGGCAGAAAAAATGTACTCAAAAGAGGTAAAGTTACAAAAAAGAAAAAAGGTCATTAAAGGCAAAAAATAAGGTAAAATAAAACTCACCATTTTGTGGCTTGCAATTACCCATAATGAACATATTTTCTGCTGGGCCTCGCCTTCGGACACTAAATAAAACAAGGATCTGTCCTCAATTTCCTAGCCCTAGTTATTAGCGTGCTAATTATACAAATTTATTAAGTTTTGTTTTATCATCTGCACACTATTTGTGTTCCAGATTATAAAACTGGACGAGCCATGTACTCTCAAGTTACACCAATAGCGATTGCAATTGGACATGCCCATGTCCACCAGACTTTCCACACCATCCATCAGATAACTCTCAACGATGTGTCCATTAGCGAGATGACAGATTCCCTTCTCTCAAAGAGATGCAAGCCCAAGTGTTCATTTTTACCGCTCCACATTAAACCATGAGTGGGAACCACAAGACGTGAAGTGCTTTTCTGTATTTTAAAATAGAGAGTTGAGGGTTGTTACACTACATCACTATGCTAATCTTACTTGAACGCGTTTCGGGAGACGGCTTGTCCCCATCGTCAGCATTCTCTCTCAACTGATATTTGCCGGTCATCGTCTGGGGGATGTGTGTGGTTTGTGGTGTTCTCTGGTGCTGGGCTGATGAACCTCCAAAGGCTGTTGGGTGGCGGCAGTTCGAAATTCATTAGGTGATTCCTGTGTTTGACAATATGTATTTTTTCCCAGATGTCCAATTCATTGCTGCTGTTGATCGGTTTTAAGAGTTTTATGTTTGGAGTGATATCATGGTTTGAAGACCAGAAATGATGTGCTACTGCTGATTTATCTTGCTGCTTTTGGTAAATGCATCTCATATGCTCTTTAAGTCTTATTTCAAGATTTCTTTTGGTTCTTCCTATGTATACCAGGTTACATTTATTACAATCAATTTGATATATACCAGCTGATTTATCGTTGGGGATAGGATCTTTTGTTCTGTTGCATAGTAGTTTCTGTATATTGTGGTTATTCTGTGGAGATAGGGTGATGTTGTATTTTTTGAAAATCCTTTGAAATTTATGATGTGTCCAAGGGTGATAAGTGAATTTTCTATATGCTTGTGGTTTTTATTGTCTGAGTAACGTAGTCATTTGTTGGATGTATTTCTGTCTTTCAAACCTTTTTATCTTCTTATCTATTGTTTTTTTCTGGTATCCATTCATAGTGGCTATGTTGATAATGTGTTGGTATTCTTTCTGGTATTCCTCTTTCTCCATTGGTATATGTACTAACCTGTTTGTAATACTATTTAAAATTGCATGTTTGTGGCTTGTAGGATTGTAGCTATTGTTTTTAGTATAGTTTTCTGTGTGCGTTGGTTTTCTGTAAATGCCGAACGTTAGTTTGTTGTGTGCATTATTTCTGATGATGCTGATGTCTAGGTAAGGTAATTGGCCATTTTCTTCTTTTTCCATTGTGAATTTTATAGATCTTTTTTGTAAATTTAATAATTTCAAAGCATCTTCTGAAAGTTTTTTTGGAACAATAGCAAAAATATCATCTACATACCTATACCAGGTTTTGAATAGATGTGGGAAAGATTTAGTAATATGGGATTCAAAATGGCTCATATATAGTTCTGCTAAAAATGGTGAAAGGGGGTTTCCCATAGTTAGGCCTGAGGTTTGTTTAAAGATTTTGTGATGGAATGAAAAGAAATTCTGGTCCAAACATAATTTTGTTAGTTTCAGGTAATCTTCTGTTTGTGCTCTAGGTGTGCCATTGTTTAATATCCAATTTTCTAGGAGTGGTAATAATTCTTCTTTTAGTATACTTGGGAAGTGCAGTGACATCAAATGATACCACCATGTCTGTGGGTGATATATTTATATTTGAAAGGTGACTGGCTAATTCTAAAGAATTTTTTATGCTAAGACTTATCAACATAGGCATGGAGTTGAAGGTATTTGAAAGCCATTTTGCTAGTTTATATGTGGGAGAGTTTATGTTATTCAATATGGGCCTCATTTTGTTGCCGAGTTTGTGTATTTTTGGTAGTGCATATAACCTAGGTATGATGGGAAAATCTGGTTTAATTCTGGATTTTTCGGCTTTTGTTAATGTTTTGGTTTCTATCAATGTGTTCTGGAGTGACTTGGTGCATTCTTTTAATGGATTTTTGCTGATTTCTATGTACTCTGGGTTATGTAGTAATTGCATAACTCTAGATTCATAATCTTCTTGGTCACTGCACTCTTCCCAAGCATACCAAAAGAAGAATTATTACCACTCCTAGAAAATTGGATATTAAACAATGGCACAAACAGAAGATTACCTGAAACTAACAAAATTATGTTTGGACCAGAATTTCTTTTCATTCCATCACAAAATCTTTAAACAAACCTCAGGCCTAACTATGGGAAACCCCCTTTCACCATTTTTAGCAGAACTATATATGAGCCATTTTGAATCCCATATTACTAAATCTTTCCCACATCTATTCAAAACCTGGTATAGGTATGTAGATGATATTTTTGCTATTGTTCCAAAAAAACTTTCAGAAGATGCTTTGAAATTATTAAATTTACAAAAAAGATCTATAAAATTCACAATGGAAAAAGAAGAAAATGGCCAATTACCTTACCTAGACATCAGCATCATCAGAAATAATGCACACAACAAACTAACGTTCGGCATTTACAGGAAACCAACGCACACAGAAAACTATATTAAAAACAATAGCTACAATCCTACAAGCCACAAACATGCAATTTTAAATAGTATTACAAACAGGTTAGTACATATACCAATGGAGAAAGAGGAATACCAGAAAGAATACCAACACATTATCAACATAGCCACTATGAATGGATACCAGAAAAAAACAATAGATAAGAAGATAAAAAGGTTTGAAAGACAGAAATACATCCAACAAATGACTACGTTACTCAGACAACAAAAACCACAAGCATATAGAAAATTCACTTATCACCCTTGGACACATCATAAATTTCAAAGGATTTTAAAAAAATACAACATCACCCTATCTCCACAGAATAACCACAATATACAGAAACTACTATGCAACAGAACAAAAGATCCTATCCCCAACGACAAATCAGCTGGTATATATCAAATTGATTGTAATAAATGTAACCTGGTATACATAGGAAGAACCAAAAGAAATCTTGAAATAAGACTTAAAGAGCATATGAGATGCATTTACCAAAAGCAGCAAGATAAATCAGCAGTAGCACATCATTTCTGGTCTTCAAACCATGATATCACTCCAAACATAAAACTCTTAAAACCGATCAACAGCAGCAATGATTTGGACATCTGGGAAAAAATACATATTGTCAAACACAGGAATCACCTAATGAATTTCGAACTGCCGCCACCCAACAGCCTTTGGAGGTTCATTAGCCCAGCACCAGAGAACACCACAAACCACACACATCCCCCAGACGATGACCGGCAAAAATCAGTTGAGAGAAAATGCTGACGATGGGAACAAGCCGTCTCCCGAAACGCGTTCAAGTAAGAATATTATAGTGATGTAGTGTAACAACCCTCAACTCTCTATTTTAAATTATGACACATCACTGTTACCAGCTTCTAATTCTTCAAAATTAGTCAATAATTTGGACTTACAAGTCTATAAGAAGCAAAGAATAAACACTGATATTGCCGCACGTAACAACTAAAGAATATGGAGGTAAGCACACATTTACACAGATTCAACGGAAACTTTGGAATAAAACAGGATATAAAATTATACTTAAAACTAGAAATCAAAAAGAAAAACACGGCTGCAAGCATAAGATTCCTAAATCTTTGCTTAAAACACAAAGTTACGCCAAACTTTGTTAGAAAATACGTAAAATTTAATCACAATGTAAAACATCAAACAGCAGCAGACAAGAAAGTAATTGAAATAGAAAAGAACAAACATTATGCAAATTTACAGGACTTGGACCTTAGAATCTATGAATTACACTTATGGTTACCGAACGTTTTAGGAATACCCTTATGGGAAAATTTACGGTCAAATTTCCTTACGATACTTAGCAAGAAAATGAACGCCAAAACAATGAAACTGAAAAAGAAACTAAACAACCTTATATTCAAACAAAAAAACGCCCTGGAATACCGGGAAAAATCTCCTAGACATAACCAAAAACGGAAAGCAACATATAAACATAACCTAAACAATGAACCTACCACAGGCCAATATGTAGTTAACCTCTCAAAAGAACCATTCACCAGCACTGAGCTATCTGTCTTGAACAATGGCCTAAAAACCTGTTTCAACTTCACAAAAAATACAGAAAACTTTGTTGCTGATATTGAAATAGCCTCCAACCACCTTACAGATAAGGATAAAAGTTTAATACAATCACAGTGTGAACCAATATTGGACCAGATACAAGCCCAAAAACACCACTACGTACCACATCAAAAAATTATCAAATCTCTAAAGTCAAAACCTGTAGTATACACCAAAGCAGACAAAGGAAACACATTAGTGATATTACACCAAGAAGATTATGAATCTAGAGTTATGCAATTACTACATAACCCAGAGTACATAGAAATCAGCAAAAATCCATTAAAAGAATGCACCAAGTCACTCCAGAACACAATGATAGAAACCAAAACATTAACAAAAGCCGAAAAATCCAGAATTAAACCAGATTTTCCCATCATACCTAGGTTATATGCACTACCAAAAATACACAAACTCGGCAACAAAATGAGGCCCATATTGAATAACATAAACTCTCCCACATATAAACTAGCAAAATGGCTTTCAAATACCTTCAACTCCATGCCTATGTTGAAAAGTCTTAGCATAAAAAATTCTTTAGAATTAACCAGTCACCTTTCAAATATAAATATATCACCCACAGACATGATGGTATCATTTGATGTCACTGCACTCTTCCCAAGCATACCAAAAGAAGAATTACTACCACTCCTAGAAAATTGGATATTAAACAATGGCACACCTAGAGCACAAACAGAAGATTACCTGAAACTAACAAAATTATGTTTGGACCAGAATTTCTTTTCATTCCATCACAAAATCTTTAAACAAACCTCAGGCCTAACTATGGGAAACCCCCTTTCACCATTTTTAGCAGAACTATATATGAGCCATTTTGAATCCCATATTACTAAATCTTTCCCACATCTATTCAAAACCTGGTATAGGTATGTAGATGATATTTTTGCTATTGTTCCAAAAAAACTTTCAGAAGATGCTTTGAAATTATTAAATTTACAAAAAAGATCTATAAAATTCACAATGGAAAAAGAAGAAAATGGCCAATTACCTTACCTAGACATCAGCATCATCAGAAATAATGCACACAACAAACTAACGTTCGGCATTTACAGAAAACCAACGCACACAGAAAACTATATTAAAAACAATAGCTACAATCCTACAAGCCACAAACATGCAATTTTAAATAGTATTACAAACAGGTTAGTACATATACCAATGGAGAAAGAGGAATACCAGAAAGAATACCAACACATTATCAACATAGCCACTATGAATGGATACCAGAAAAAAACAATAGATAAGAAGATAAAAAGGTTTGAAAGACAGAAATACATCCAACAAATGACTACGTTACTCAGACAACAAAAACCATAAGCATATAGAAAATTCACTTATCACCCTTGGACACATCATAAATTTCAAAGGATTTTCAAAAAATACAACATCACCCTATCTCCACAGAATAACCACAATATACAGAAACTACTATGCAACAGAACAAAAGATCCTATCCCCAACGATAAATCAGCTGGTATATATCAAATTGATTGTAATAAATGTAACCTGGTATACATAGGAAGAACCAAAAGAAATCTTGAAATAAGACTTAAAGAGCATATGAGATGCATTTACCAAAAGCAGCAAGATAAATCAGCAGTAGCACATCATTTCTGGTCTTCAAACCATGATATCACTCCAAACATAAAACTCTTAAAACCGATCAACAGCAGCAATGAATTGGACATCTGGGAAAAAATACATATTGTCAAACACAGGAATCACCTAATGAATTTCGAACTGCCGCCACCCAACAGCCTTTGGAGGTTCATCAGCCCAGCACCAGAGAACACCACAAACCACACACATCCCCCAGACGATGACCGGCAAAAATCAGTTGAGAGAAAATGCTGACAATGGGAACAAGCCGTCTCCCGAAACGCGTTCAAGTAAGAATATCATAGTGATGTAGTGTAACAACACTCAACTCTCTATTTTAAATTATGACACATCACTGTTACCAGCTTCTAATTCTTCAAAATTAGTCAATGCTTTTCTGTATTCTACAAAAAAACTATAACCAAAGCTTTGATTTTATATGAATAACGACCAAGTTATAATGTGGTATCCTGATACCAGAAATTGCATTTCTTACGTGTTTTTTTCTTTTCCCCTCTTCATTCAACTGCCATGTCTTTGGTCTCACCTTGAGAATATACTTTACACATTTCTATGTCCATAAAGGCAGGTATCAATCTTTCTTTGTCTCTACACTGAAGTTACTGGCTTTTCGACATCAAAATAATGAGAAATAAACACAGGCTTTCTACAGAAAACCGATGCACACAGAAACAGCTTTAACCCTAAGTTACACCAGCATACAATTATCTAGTACACAGCCTAGAGGAAAGAGGATAATAACCTCTGGATAACCCATTATAAAAACAGCACCTGTCAATGAGTTTAACTCACAAATGGCAGTCAGAAAGATGCACCACACAAACACCTTTGGAAGAGAGCAACAAAATTAAAAAATTCACATTCCACCTACTACTACACAACAGGTTCCAAAGCACAACATAATTCTAGCCCCCCAAAATAAATAAAAGTTCAAAAATCTGTTAAAGGCACCTGACAAAGACCTCCAAACCAGGAACTTGCAGAATAAACTGCAATAAGGTTTACAACGGAAAAAGCAAAGAAAACAAACTTGCACCAAACAACACATCTGGAACATAAAATAGAGGCGTGTCCGTAAAATAAGGTCTCCAAGGCGCTGGAGCCATGAGGAATGCTTTTACACGAGATCCGGCAACACCGGCATGTAGCTTGGCTCTTCCCCTTCATATCCCTAACAAACTGAGCCCAGTGCGACACTCAGTTTTGGCTGGGCAGCCCTTCGCGATGGAGCTCCCCCTCGCTTCTCCTGCCAGATGCAAGTTATGTGGAGTGGTCCATTTTTTTTTTTTTTTTTGAGTGTCAAGGGCACTACCCCCATTGACATTCTTCGTCAGTTATGCGAGGTCTAGGGTTACAGTGTATGGACATCAAAAACATGTAGAAGTGGGTTAGAAAGTTTAAGGACGGACCTACAGACGTCCATGACGAACAGCATTCTAGTCAGCTTTCAGTTTGAGCCAAAACAATTGCAAAAGTGAAGAAAGAAATACTTGAAGATCAGCGTGTGACAGTTAGTGAGCTGTTCAAACGGATCCCTGAAGTCACCAAGAGTATGACTGACAAGATTTTGACCAAACATTTGCATTATTGCAAGATGTGTGCGAGGTGGGTCCCCAAAATGCTCACTGAAGACCATAAACAATAACATGCTAAGCGGCCCGCAGATTCCTGGCGCGCTATGCAGAATAGGGTGAGGAATTTTTGGATTCAATTGTGACTGGTGACGAAACTTGGGAATACTACACAACACCTGAAACTAAGGAAAAGTCTCGTCACTGGCAGCATTCGAAGAAACATTGTCTGCCAGCTAAGTGATGGCCAGTGTGTTCTGGCACAGGAAAGATGTATTGTTCTGCGAGTTTATGCCTACTGGCACAACAATAAATGCTGCTCACTACTGTCAGACTTTAAAAACCTGCATCATGCCATTCAAAATCGAAAGAGGGGAATGCTGATGAAGGGAGTGCATCATGATAACGCTCGTCCCCATACAACCGATCTCCTGGGATAATCTCCCCCTACAGCCCAGACTTAACACCTAGCGATTATCATCTGTTTCCTGAGTTGAAGTCACAGCTGGGTGGAACATGAGTTGAAAGAGGAGGAACGCTACCTGCACAACGTGGCGGGGGAGTTCTATGATAACGTCACAGCGCAACAGTCGAACCACCAACTGGATACAAAAACCAAATTGCTAAACAAAGTTTAAACTTTCCTGCATGGGAAAAAGCTTCCATAAACACAAACACTGCATTATGAATCTCCAGACAGTCAATCTGCAGCTGAAGATGGAACTGAAGGCTTCTTGCCTCGCATTCAAGTAAATCTGACCCTGTTTCTTTTCACATACCACTCCACTTCTCCTCACATTTCTGGAGACCCACAATCGCTATTCCATTGTAACAACGGGCAATCAATGCAAATTGCAGTGCTGCAATTCTAATTCTGAGATGTCTGTTACAATTTACTTTCCACATTTCCCTGCACAACCGCATTTCTTTGCAAAAGGACGTTAAAATGTGTAACGTGATGCTTTTTCTTGCCATTAATAAGCGTTCCCTCTTGTGGATTCAGCCATTATGCAGCATTTACATAAAATATAAGAAAAACTCACCTACCTTCAGTTGTCAGTGAGTAACAGTCAATGTCAATGCACTTCAGCTGAGGTGTTAATATACTGCCAAGTACCAAGTAGTAAACAACCTGCATGTGCCTACTGCTACATGAGTCAAGTTTAAATATGACAACTAACCTCTCACACATTTCACAATACTGTGGTGTTAATATACTGTCAAGTACCAAGTAGTAAACAACCTGCTGTTACATGAGTCAAGTTTAAATATGACAACTAACCTCTCTCACATTTCACAATACTGAGGTGTTAATATACTGTCAAGTACCAAGCAGTAAACAACCTACATGTGTCTTCTGTTACATGAGTCAAGTTTAAATATGACAACTAACCTCCCACACATTTCACAATACTGTGGTGTTAATATACTGTCAAGTACCAAATAGTAATCAACCTGCATGTGTCTTCTGTTACACGAGTCAAGTTCAAATATGACAACTAACCTCCCACACATTTCACAATACTGTGGTGTTAATATACTGTCAAGTACCAAGTAGTAAACAACCTGCAAGTGTCTTCTGTTACACGAGTCAAGTTTAAATATGACAACTAACCTCCCACACATTTCACAATACTGTGGTGTTAATATACTCTCTAGTACCAAGTAGTAAACAACCTGCAAGTGTCTTCTGTTACACGAGTCAAGTTTAAATATGACAACTAACCCCTCACACATTTCACAATACTGTGGTGTTAATATACTGTCAAGTACCAAGTAGTAAACAACCTGCAAGTGTCTTCTGTTACACGAGTCAAGTTTAAATATGACAACTAACCTCCCACACATTTCACAATACTGTGGTGTTAATATACTGTCAAGTACCAAGTAGTAAACAACCTGCAAGTGTCTTCTGTTACACGAGTCAAGTTTAAATATGACAACTAACCCCTCACACATTTCACAATACTGTGGTGTTAATATACTGTCAAGTACCAAGTAGTAAACAACCTGCATGTGTCTTCTGTTACATGAGTCAAGTTTAAATATGACAACTAACCCCTCACACATTTCACAATACTGTGGTGTTAATATACTGTCAAGTACCAAGTAGTAAACATCTTGCATGTGTCTGCTGCTACACGAGTCAAGTTTAAACATGACAACTAACCTCTCACACATTTCACAATACTGTGGTGTTAATATACTGTCAAGTACCAAGTAGTAAACAACTTGCATGTGTCTGCTGCTACATGAGTCAAGTTCAAACACAAGAACTAACTTCCTACACTTTCACAATACTGTGGTGTTAATATACTGTCAAGTACCAAGTAGTAAACAACCTGCATGTGTCTACTGCTACATGAGTCAAGTTTAAACACAAGAACTAACTTCCTACACTTTCACAATACTGTGGTGTTAATATACTGTCAAGTACCAAGTAGTAAACAACCTGCATGTGTCTACTGCTACATGAGTCAAGTTTAAACACAAGAACTAACTTCCTACACTTTCACAATACTGTGGTGTTAATATACTGTCAAGTACCAAGTAGTAAACAACCTGCATGTGTCTACTGCTACATGAGTCAAGTTTAAACACAAGAACTAACTTCCTACACTTTCACAATACTGTGGTGTTAATATACTGTCAAGTACAAGTAATAAACAACCTGCATGTGTCTTCTGTTACATGAGTCAAGTTTAAACACAAGAACTAACCTCCCACACATTTCACAATACTGTGGTGTTAATATACTATCAAGTACCAAGTAGTAAACAACCTGCATGTGTCTACTGCTACATGAGTCAAGTTTAAACACAAGAACTAACTTCCTACACTTTCACAATACTGTGGTGTTAATATACTGTCAAGTACCAAGTAATAAACAACCTGCATGTGTCTACTGTTACACGAGTCAAGTTTAAACATGACAACTAACCTCCCACACATTTCACAATACTGTGGTGTTAATATACTGTCAAGTACCAAGTAGTAAACAACCTGCATGTGTCTACTGCTACATGAGTCAAGTTTAAACACAAGAACTAACTTCCTACACTTTCACAATACTGTGGTGTTAATATACTGTCAAGTACCAAGTAATAAACAACCTGCATGTGTCTACTGTTACACGAGTCAAGTTTAAATATGAGAACTAACTTCCTACACTTTCACAATACTGTGGTGTTAATATACTGTCAAGTACCAAGTAGTAAACAACCTGCATGTGTCTGCTGCTACATGAGTCAAGTTTAAATATGAGAACTAACCTCCCACACATTTCACAATACTGTGGTGTTAATATACTGTCAAGTACCAAGTAGTAAACAACTTGCATGTGTCTGCTGCTACATGAGTCAAGTTTAAATATCACAACTAACCTCTCACACATTTCACAATACTGTGGTGTTAATATACTGTCAAGTACCAAGTAGTAAACAACTTGCATGTGTCTGCTGCTACATGAGTCAAGTTTAAACACAAGAACTAACCTCCCACACATTTCACAATACTGTGGTGTTAATATACTATCAAGTACCAAGTAGTAAACAACCTGCATGTGTCTACTGCTACATGAGTCAAGTTTTAACACAAGAACTAACTTCCTACACTTTCACAATACTGTGGTGTTAATATACTGTCAAGTAGCAAGTAATAAACAACCTGCATGTGTCTACTGTTACACGAGTCAAGTTTAAATATGACAACTAACCTCCCACACATTTCACAATACTGTGGTGTTAATATACTGTCTAGTACCAAGTAGTAAACAACCTGCATGTGTCTGCTGCTACATGAGTCAAGTTTAAATATGAGAACTAACCTCCCACACATTTCACAATACTGTGGTGTTAATATACTGTCAAGTACCAAGTAGTAAACAACTTGCATGTGTCTGCTGCTACATGAGTCAAGTTTAAACACAAGAACTAACCTCCCACACATTTCACAATACTGTGGTGTTAATATACTATCAAGTACCAAGTAGTAAACAACCTGCATGTGTCTACTGCTACATGAGTCAAGTTTAAACAAAGGAACTAACTTCCTACACTTTCACAATACTGTGGTGTTAATATACTGTCAAGTACCAAGTAATAAACAACCTGCATGTGTCTACTGTTACACGAGTCAAGTTTAAATATGACAACTAACCTCCCACACATTTCACAATACTGTGGTGTTAATATACTGTCTAGTACCAAGTAGTAAACAACCTGCATGTGTCTGCTGCTACATGAGTCAAGTTTAAATATGACAACTAACCTCCCACACATTTCACAATACTGTGGTGTTAATATACTGTCAAGTACCAAGTAGTAAACAACCTGCATGTGTCTGCTGCTACATGAGTCAAGTTTAAACATGACAACTAACCTCTCACACATTTCACAATACTGTGGTGTTAATATACTGTCAAGTACCAAGTAGTAAACAACTTGCATGTGTCTGCTGCTACATGAGTCAAGTTTAAACACAAGAACTAACCTCCCACACATTTCACAATACTGTGGTGTTAATATACTATCAAGTACCAAGTAGTAAACAACCTGCATGTGTCTACTGCTACATGAGTCAAGTTTAAACACAAGAACTAACATCCCACACATTTCACAATACTGTGGTGTTAATATACTGTCAAGTACCAAGTAGTAAACAACCTGCATATGTCTACTGCTACACGAGTCAAGTTTAAATATGATAACTAACCTCCCACACATTTAACAACACTGTGGTGTTAATATACTGTCAAGTACCAAGTAGTAAACAACCTGCATATGTCTACTGCTACACGAGTCAAGTTTAAACATGACAACTACCCTCCCACACATTTTACAATAGTGTGGTGTTAATATACTGTCAAGTACCAAGTAGTAAACAATCTGCATGTGTCTTCTGTTACATGAGTCAAGTTTAAATATGACAACTAACCTCCCACACATTTTACAATAGTGTGGTGTTAATATACTGTCAAGTACCAAGTAGTAAACAACCTGCATGTGTCTTCTGTTACATGAGTCAAGTTTAAATATGACAACTAACCTCCCACACATTTTACAATAGTGTGGTGTTAATATACTGTCAAGTACCAAGTAGTAAACAATCTGCATGTGTGATCTGTTACATGAGTCAAGTTTAAACATGACAACTAACCTCCCACACATTTTACAATAGTGTGGTGTTAATATACTGTCAAGTACCAAGTAGTAAACAACCTGCATGTGTCTTCTGTTACATGAGTCAAGTTTAAATATGACAACTAACCTCCCACACATTTTACAATAGTGTGGTGTTAATATACTGTCAAGTACCAAGTAGTAAACAATCTGCATGTGTGATCTGTTACATGAGTCAAGTTTAAATATGACAACTAACCTCCCACACATTTAACAACACTGTGGTGTTAATATACTGTCAAGTACCAAGTAATAAACAATCTGCATGTGTCTTCTGTTACATGAGTCAAGTTTAAACATGACAACTAACCTCCCACACATTTAACAACACTGTGGTGTTAATATACTGTCAAGTACCAAGTAATAAACAACCTGCATGTGTCTTCTGTTACATGAGTCAAGTTTAAACATGACAACTAACCTCTCACACATTTCACAATACTGTGGTGTTAATATACTGTCAAGTACCAAGTAATAAACAATCTGCATGTGTGATCTGTTACATGAGTCAAGTTTAAACATGACAACTAACCTCTCACACATTTCACAATACTGTGGTGTTAATATACTGTCAAGTACCAAGTAGTAAACAACCTGCATGTGTCTACTGTTACACGAGTCAAGTTTAAATATGACAACTAACCTCCCACACATTTCACAATACTGTGGTGTTAATATACTGTCAAGTACCAAGTAGTAAACAACCTGCATGTGTCTTCTGTTACATGAGTCAAGTTTAAATATGACAACTAACCTCTCACACATTTCACAATACTGTGGTGTTAATATACTGTCAAGTACCAAGTAGTAAACAACCTGCATGTGTCTTCTGTTACATGAGTCAAGTTTAAACATGACAACTAACCTCTCACACATTTCACAATACTGTGGTGTTAATATACTGTCAAGTACCAAGTAGTAAACAACCTGCATGTGTCTACTGCTACATGGCTCAAGTTTAAATATGACAACTAACCTCTCACACATTTCACAATAGTGTGGTGTTAATATACTGTCAAGTACCAAGTAGTAAACAACCTGCATGTGTCTTCTGTTACATGAGTCAAGTTTAAATATGACAACTAACCTCTCACACATTTCACAATACTGTGGTGTTAATATACTGTCAAGTACCAAGTAGTAAACAACCTGCATGTGTCTACTGCTACATGAGTCAAGTTTAAACATGACAACTAACCTCTCACACATTTCACAATACTGTGGTGTTAATATACTGTCAAGCACCAAGTAGTAAACAACCTGCATGTGTCTACTGCTACATGGCTCAAGTTTAAATATGACAACTAACCTCTCACACATTTCACAATAGTGTGGTGTTAATATACTGTCAAGTACCAAGTAGTAAACAACCTGCATGTGTCTTCTGTTACATGAGTCAAGTTTAAATATGACAACTAACCTCTCACACATTTCACAATACTGTGGTGTTAATATACTGTCAAGCACCAAGTAGTAAACAACCTGCATGTGTCTACTGCTACATGGCTCAAGTTTAAATATGACAACTAACCTCTCACACATTTCACAATAGTGTGGTGTTAATATACTGTCAAGTACCAAGTAGTAAACAACCTGCATGTGTCTTCTGTTACATGAGTCAAGTTTAAATATGACAACTAACCTCTCACACATTTCACAATACTGTGGTGTTAATATACTGTCAAGTACCAAGTAGTAAACAACCTGCATGTGTCTACTGCTACATGGCTCAAGTTTAAATATGACAACTAACCTCTCACACATTTCACTATACTGTGGTGTTAATATACTGTCTAGTACCAAATAGTAAAAAACCTGCATGTGTCCACTGCTACATGAGTCAAGTTTAAACATGACAACTAACCTCTCACACATTTCACAATAGTGTGGTGTTAATATACTGTCAAGTAAAAAGTAGTAAACAACCTGCATGTGTCTTCTGCTACATGAGTCAAGTTTAAACATGACAACTAACCTCCCACACATTTCACAATACTGTGGTGTTAATATACTGTCTAGTACCAAGTAGTAAACAACCTGCATGTGTCTTCTGTTACATGAGTCAAGTTTAAACATGACAACTAACCTCCCACACATTTCACAATACTGTGGTGTTAATATACTGTCTAGTACCAAGTAGTATACAACCTGCATGTGTCTTCTGCTACATGAGTCAAGTTTAAACATGACAACTAACCTCCCACACATTTCACAATACTGTGGTGTTAATATACTGTCTAGTACCAAGTAGTAAACAACCTGCATGTGTCTTCTGTTACACGAGTCAAGTTTAAATATGACAACTAACCTCCCACACATTTTACAATACTGTGGTGATAATATACTGTCAAGTACCAAGTAGTAAACAACTTGCATGTGTCTTCTGTTACATGAGTCAAGTTTACATATGACAACTAACCTCCCACACATTTTACAATACTGTGGTGATAATATACTGTCAAGTAAAAAGTAGTAAACAACCTGAATGTGTCTTCTGCTACATGAGTCAAGTTTAAACATGACAACTAACCTCTCACACATTTCACAATACTGTGGTGTTAATATACTGTCAAGTACCAAGTAGTAAACAACCTGCATGTGTCTACTGCTACATGAGTCAAGTTTAAATATGACAACTAACCTCCCACACATTTCA
Organism: Deroplatys truncata; assembly: GCA_030765065.1. NCBI lineage: Eukaryota > Metazoa > Arthropoda > Insecta > Mantodea > Mantidae > Deroplatys > Deroplatys truncata. Next base: position 4,859,088 of record CM060984.1, read on the forward strand.
CAATACTGTTGTGTTTATTATACTGTCAAGTACCAAGTAGTAAACAACCTGCATGTGTCTTCTGTTACATGAGTCAAGTTTAAATATGACAACTAACCTCCCACACATTTCACAATACTGTGGTGTTAATATACTGTCAAGTATCAAATAGTAAACAACCTGCATGTGTCTTCTGTTACATGAGTCAAGTTTAAACACAAGAACTAACCTCCCACACATTTCACAATACTGTGGTGTTAATATACTGTCAAGTATCAAATAGTAAACAACCTGCATGTGTCTTCTGTTACATGAGTCAAGTTTAAATATGACAACTAACCTCCCACACATTTCACAATACTGTGGTGTTAATATACCGTCAAGTACCAAATAGTAAACAACCTGCATGTGTCTTCTGTTACACGAGTCAAGTTTAAATATGACAACTAACCTCCCACACATTTTACAATACTGTGGTGTTAATATACTGTCAAGTACCAAGTAGTAAACAACTTGCATGTGTCTTCTGTTACATGAGTCAAGTTTAAATATGACAACTAACCTCCCACACATTTCACAATACTGTGGTGTTAATATACTGTCAAGTACCAAGTAGTAAACAACCTGCATGTGTCTTCTGTTACATGAGTCAAGTTTAAATATGACAACTAACCTCCCACACATTTTACAATACGGTGGTGATAATATACTGTCAAGTACCAAGTAGTACACAACCTGCATGTGTCTTCTGTTACACGAGTCAAGTTTAAATATGACAACTAACCTCCCACACATTTTACAATACGGTGGTGATAATATACTGTCAAGTACCAAGTAGTAAACAACCTGCATGTGTCTTCTGTTACATGAGTCAAGTTTAAATATGACGACTAACCTCCCACACATTTTACAATACTGTGGTGTTAATATACCGTCAAGTACCAAATAGTAAACAACCTGCATGTGTCTTCTGTTACATGAGTCAAGTTTAAATATGACAACTAACCTCCCACACATTTTACAATACTGTGGTGATAATATACTGTCAAGTACCAAGTAGTAAACAACTTGCATGTGTCTTCTGTTACATGAGTCAAGTTTAAATATGACAACTAACCTCCCACACATTTTACAATACGGTGGTGATAATATACTGTCAAGTACCAAGTAGTAAACAACTTGCATGTGTCTACCGTTACATGAGCCAAGTTTTAACACAAGAACTAACCTCCCACACATTTTACAATACTGTGGTGATAATATACTGTCAAGTACCAAGTAGTAAACAACCTGCATGTGTCTTCTGGTACACGAGTCAAGTTTAAATATGACAACTAACCTCCCACACATTTCACAATACTGTGGTGATAATATACTGTCAAGTACCAAGTAGTAAACAAGCTGCATGTGTCTTCTGTTACATGAGCCAAGTTTAAATATGAGAACTAACCTCCCACACATTTCACAATACTGTGGTGATAATATACTGTCAAGTACCAAGTAATAAACAACCTGCATGTGTCTTCTGGTACATGAGTCAAGTTTAAATATGAGAACTAACCTCCCACACATTTTACAATACTGTGGTGTTAATATACTGTCAAGTACCAAGTAATAAACAACCTGCATGTGTCTTCTGCTACATGAGTCAAGTTTAAATATGACAACTAACCTCTCACACATTACACAATACTGTGGTGTTAATATGCTGTCAAGTACCAAGTAATAAACAACCTGCATGTGTCTTCTGCTACATGAGTCAAGTTTAAATATGACAACTAACCTCTCACACATTTTACAATACTGTGGTGTTAATATACTGTCAAGTACCAAGTAGTAAACAACCTGCATGTGTCTTCTGCTACATGAGTCAAGTTTAAATATGACAACTAACCTCTCACACATTTCACAATACTGTGGTGTTAATATGCTGTCAAGTACCAAGTAATAAACAACCTGCATGCGTCTTCTGTTACATGAGTCAAGTTTAAATATGACAACTAACCTCCCACACATTTCACAATACTGTGGTGTTAATATACTGTCAAGTAGCAAGTAGTAAACAACCTGCATGTGTCTTCTGTTACATGAGTCAAGTTTAAATATCACAACTAACCTCCCACACATTTCACAATACTGTGGTGTTAATATACTGTCAAGTACCAAATAGTAATCAACCTGCATGTGTCTTCTGTTACACGAGTCAAGTTCAAATATGACAACTAACCTCCCACACATTTCACAATACTGTGGTGTTAATATACTGTCAAGTACCAAGTAGTAAACAACTTGCATGTGTCTTCTGTTACATGAGTCAAGTTTAAATATGACAACTAACCTCCCACACATTTCACAATACTGTGGTGTTAATATACTGTCAAGTACCAAGTAGTAAACAACCTGCAAGTGTCTTCTGTTACACGAGTCAAGTTTAAATATGACAACTAACCTCCCACACATTTCACAATACTGTGGTGTTAATATACTGTCTAGTACCAAGTAGTAAACAACCTGCAAGTGTCTTCTGTTACACGAGTCAAGTTTAAATATGACAACTAATCCCTCACACATTTCACAATACTGTGGTGTTAATATACTGTCAAGTACCAAGTAGTAAACAACCTGCAAGTGTCTTCTGTTACACGAGTCAAGTTTAAATATGACAACTAACCTCCCACACATTTCACAATACTGTGGTGTTAATATACTGTCAAGTACCAAGTAGTAAACAACCTGCAAGTGTCTTCTGTTACACGAGTCAAGTTTAAATATGACAACTAACCCCTCACACATTTCACAATACTGTGGTGTTAATATACTGTCAAGTACCAAGTAGTAAACAACCTGCATGTGTCTTCTGTTACATGAGTCAAGTTTAAATATGACAACTAACCCCTCACACATTTCACAATACTGTGGTGTTAATATACTGTCAAGTACCAAGTAGTAAACATCTTGCATGTGTCTGCTGCTACACGAGTCAAGTTTAAACATGACAACTAACCTCTCACACATTTCACAATACTGTGGTGTTAATATACTGTCAAGTACCAAGTAGTAAACAACTTGCATGTGTCTGCTGCTACATGAGTCAAGTTTAAACACAAGAACTAACTTCCTACACTTTCACAATACTGTGGTGTTAATATACTGTCAAGTACCAAGTAGTAAACAACCTGCATGTGTCTACTGCTACATGAGTCAAGTTTAAACACAAGAACTAACTTCCTACACTTTCACAATACTGTGGTGTTAATATACTGTCAAGTACCAAGTAGTAAACAACCTGCATGTGTCTACTGCTACATGAGTCAAGTTTAAACACAAGAACTAACTTCCTACACTTTCACAATACTGTGGTGTTAATATACTGTCAAGTACCAAGTAATAAACAACTTGCATGTGTCTTCTGCTACATGAGTCAAGTTTAAACATGACAACTAACCTCCCACACATTTCACAATACTGTGGTGTTAATATACTGTCAAGTACCAAGTAGTAAACAACCTGCATGTGTCTACTGCTACATGAGTCAAGTTTAAACACAAGAACTAACTTCCTACACTTTCACAATACTGTGGTGTTAATATACTGTCAAGTACCAAGTAATAAACAACCTGCATGTGTCTACTGTTACACGAGTCAAGTTTAAATATGAGAACTAACTTCCTACACTTTCACAATACTGTGGTGTTAATATACTGTCAAGTACCAAGTAGTAAACAACCTGCATGTGTCTGCTGCTACATGAGTCAAGTTTAAATATGAGAACTAACCTCCCACACATTTCACAATACTGTGGTGTTAATATACTGTCAAGTACCAAGTAGTAAACAACTTGCGTGTGTCTGCTGCTACATGAGTCAAGTTTAAACATGACAACTAACCTCTCACACATTTCACAATAGTGTGGTGTTAATATACTGTCAAGTACCAAGTAGTAAACAACCTGCATGTGTCTACTGCTACATGAGTCAAGTTTAAACACAAGAACTAACTTCCTACACTTTCACAATACTGTGGTGTTAATATACTGTCAAGTAGCAAGTAATAAACAACCTGCATGTGTCTACTGTTACACGAGTCAAGTTTAAATATGACAACTAACCTCCCACACATTTCACAATACTGTGGTGTTAATATACTGTCTAGTACCAAGTAGTAAACAACCTGCATGTGTCTGCTGCTACATGAGTCAAGTTTAAATATGAGAACTAACCTCCCACACATTTCACAATACTGTGGTGTTAATATACTGTCAAGTACCAAGTAGTAAACAACTTGCATGTGTCTGCTGCTACATGAGTCAAGTTTAAACACAAGAACTAACCTCCCACACATTTCACAATACTGTGGTGTTAATATACTATCAAGTACCAAGTAGTAAACAACCTGCATGTGTCTACTGCTACATGAGTCAAGTTTAAACACAAGAACTAACTTCCTACACTTTCACAATACTGTGGTGTTAATATACTGTCAAGTACCAAGTAATAAACAACCTGCATGTGTCTACTGATACACGAGTCAAGTTTAAATATGACAACTAACCTCCCACACATTTCACAATACTGTGGTGTTAATATACTGTCTAGTACCAAGTAGTAAACAACCTGCATGTGTCTGCTGCTACATGAGTCAAGTTTAAATATGACAACTAACCTCCCACACATTTCACAATACTGTGGTGTTAATATACTGTCAAGTACCAAGTAGTAAACAACCTGCATGTGTCTGCTGCTACATGAGTCAAGTTTAAACATGACAACTAACCTCTCACACATTTCACAATACTGTGGTGTTAATATACTGTCAAGTACCAAGTAGTAAACAACTTGCATGTGTCTGCTGCTACATGAGTCAAGTTTAAACACAAGAACTAACCTCCCACACACTTCACAATACTGTGGTGTTAATATACTATCAAGTACCAAGTAGTAAACAACCTGCATGTGTCTACTGCTACATGAGTCAAGTTTAAACACAAGAACTAACATCCCACACATTTCACAATACTGTGGTGTTAATATACTGTCAAGTACCAAGTAGTAAACAACCTGCATATGTCTACTGCTACACGAGTCAAGTTTAAATATGATAACTAACCTCCCACACATTTAACAATACTGTGGTGTTAATATACTGTCAAGTACCAAGTAGTAAACAACCTGCATATGTCTACTGCTACACGAGTCAAGTTTAAACATGACAACTAACCTCCCACACATTTTACAATAGTGTGGTGTTAATATACTGTCAAGTACCAAGTAGTAAACAATCTGCATGTGTCTTCTGTTACATGAGTCAAGTTTAAATATGACAACTAACCTCCCACACATTTTACAATAGTGTGGTGTTAATATACTGTCAAGTACCAAGTAGTAAACAACCTGCATGTGTCTTCTGTTACATGAGTCAAGTTTAAATATGACAACTAACCTCCCACACATTTTACAATAGTGTGGTGTTAATATACTGTCAAGTACCAAGTAGTAAACAATCTGCATGTGTGATCTGTTACATGAGTCAAGTTTAAACATGACAACTAACCTCCCACACATTTTACAATAGTGTGGTGTTAATATACTGTCAAGTACCAAGTAGTAAACAACCTGCATGTGTCTTCTGTTACATGAGTCAAGTTTAAATATGACAACTAACCTCCCACACATTTTACAATAGTGTGGTGTTAATATACTGTCAAGTACCAAGTAGTAAACAATCTGCATGTGTGATCTGTTACATGAGTCAAGTTTAAATATGACAACTAACCTCCCACACATTTAACAACACTGTGGTGTTAATATACTGTCAAGTACCAAGTAATAAACAATCTGCATGTGTCTTCTGTTACATGAGTCAAGTTTAAACATGACAACTAACCTCCCACACATTTAACAACACTGTGGTGTTAATATACTGTCAAGTACCAAGTAATAAACAACCTGCATGTGTCTTCTGTTACATGAGTCAAGTTTAAACATGACAACTAACCTCTCACACATTTCACAATACTGTGGTGTTAATATACTGTCAAGTACCAAGTAATAAACAATCTGCATGTGTGATCTGTTACATGAGTCAAGTTTAAACATGACAACTAACCTCTCACACATTTCACAATACTGTGGTGTTAATATACTGTCAAGTACCAAGTAGTAAACAACCTGCATGTGTCTACTGTTACACGAGTCAAGTTTAAATATGACAACTAACCTCCCACACATTTCACAATACTGTGGTGTGAATATACTGTCAAGTACCAAGTAGTAAACAACCTGCATGTGTCTTCTGTTACATGAGTCAAGTTTAAATATGACAACTAACCTCTCACACATTTCACAATACTGTGGTGTTAATATACTGTCAAGTACCAAGTAGTAAACAACCTGCATGTGTCTTCTGTTACATGAGTCAAGTTTAAACATGACAACTAACCTCTCACACATTTCACAATACTGTGGTGTTAATATACTGTCAAGTACCAAGTAGTAAACAACCTGCATGTGTCTACTGCTACATGGCTCAAGTTTAAATATGACAACTAACCTCTCACACATTTCACAATAGTGTGGTGTTAATATACTGTCAAGTACCAAGTAGTAAACAACCTGCATGTGTCTTCTGTTACATGAGTCAAGTTTAAATATGACAACTAACCTCTCACACATTTCACAATACTGTGGTGTTAATATACTGTCAAGTACCAAGTAGTAAACAACCTGCATGTGTCTACTGCTACATGAGTCAAGTTTAAACATGACAACTAACCTCTCACACATTTCACAATACTGTGGTGTTAATATACTGTCAAGCACCAAGTAGTAAACAACCTGCATGTGTCTACTGCTACATGGCTCAAGTTTAAATATGACAACTAACCTCTCACACATTTCACAATAGTGTGGTGTTAATATACTGTCAAGTACCAAGTAGTAAACAACCTGCATGTGTCTTCTGTTACATGAGTCAAGTTTAAATATGACAACTAACCTCTCACACATTTCACAATACTGTGGTGTTAATATACTGTCAAGCACCAAGTAGTAAACAACCTGCATGTGTCTACTGCTACATGGCTCAAGTTTAAATATGACAACTAACCTCTCACACATTTCACAATAGTGTGGTGTTAATATACTGTCAAGTACCAAGTAGTAAACAACCTGCATGTGTCTTCTGTTACATGAGTCAAGTTTAAATATGACAACTAACCTCTCACACATTTCACAATACTGTGCTGTTAATATACTGTCAAGTACCAAGTAGTAAACAACCTGCATGTGTCTACTGCTACATGGCTCAAGTTTAAATATGACAACTAACCTCTCACACATTTCACTATACTGTGGTGTTAATATACTGTCTAGTACCAAATAGTAAAAAACCTGCATGTGTCCACTGCTACATGAGTCAAGTTTAAACATGACAACTAACCTCTCACACATTTCACAATAGTGTGGTGTTAATATACTGTCAAGTAAAAAGTAGTAAACAACCTGCATGTGTCTTCTGCTACATGAGTCAAGTTTAAACATGACAACTAACCTCCCACACATTTCACAATACTGTGGTGTTAATATACTGTCTAGTACCAAGTAGTAAACAACCTGCATGTGTCTTCTGTTACATGAGTCAAGTTTAAACATGACAACTAACCTCCCACACATTTCACAATACTGTGGTGTTAATATACTGTCTAGTACCAAGTAGTATACAACCTGCATGTGTCTTCTGCTACATGAGTCAAGTTTAAATATGACAACTAACCTCCCACACATTTCACAATACTGTTGTGTTTATTATACTGTCAAGTACCAAGTAGTAAACAACCTGCATGTGTCTTCTGTTACATGAGTCAAGTTTAAATATGACAACTAACCTCCCACACATTTCACAATACTGTGGTGTTAATATACTGTCAAGTATCAAATAGTAAACAACCTGCATGTGTCTTCTGTTACATGAGTCAAGTTTAAACACAAGAACTAACCTCCCACACATTTCACAATACTGTGGTGTTAATATACTGTCAAGTATCAAATAGTAAACAACCTGCATGTGTCTTCTGTTACATGAGTCAAGTTTAAATATGACAACTAACCTCCCACACATTTCACAATACTGTGGTGTTAATATACCGTCAAGTACCAAATAGTAAACAACCTGCATGTGTCTTCTGTTACACGAGTCAAGTTTAAATATGACAACTAACCTCCCACACATTTTACAATACTGTGGTGTTAATATACTGTCAAGTACCAAGTAGTAAACAACTTGCATGTGTCTTCTGTTACATGAGTCAAGTTTAAATATGACAACTAACCTCCCACACATTTCACAATACTGTGGTGTTAATATACTGTCAAGTACCAAGTAGTAAACAACCTGCATGTGTCTTCTGTTACATGAGTCAAGTTTAAATATGACAACTAACCTCCCACACATTTTACAATACGGTGGTGATAATATACTGTCAAGTACCAAGTAGTACACAACCTGCATGTGTCTTCTGTTACACGAGTCAAGTTTAAATATGACAACTAACCTCCCACACATTTTACAATACGGTGGTGATAATATACTGTCAAGTACCAAGTAGTAAACAACCTGCATGTGTCTTCTGTTACATGAGTCAAGTTTAAATATGACGACTAACCTCCCACACATTTTACAATACTGTGGTGTTAATATACCGTCAAGTACCAAATAGTAAACAACCTGCATGTGTCTTCTGTTACATGAGTCAAGTTTAAATATGACAACTAACCTCCCACACATTTTACAATACTGTGGTGATAATATACTGTCAAGTACCAAGTAGTAAACAACTTGCATGTGTCTTCTGTTACATGAGTCAAGTTTAAATATGACAACTAACCTCCCACACATTTTACAATACGGTGGTGATAATATACTGTCAAGTACCAAGTAGTAAACAACTTGCATGTGTCTACCGTTACATGAGCCAAGTTTTAACACAAGAACTAACCTCCCACACATTTTACAATACTGTGGTGATAATATACTGTCAAGTACCAAGTAGTAAACAACCTGCATGTGTCTTCTGGTACACGAGTCAAGTTTAAATATGACAACTAACCTCCCACACATTTCACAATACTGTGGTGATAATATACTGTCAAGTACCAAGTAGTAAACAAGCTGCATGTGTCTTCTGTTACATGAGCCAAGTTTAAATATGAGAACTAACCTCCCACACATTTCACAATACTGTGGTGATAATATACTGTCAAGTACCAAGTAATAAACAACCTGCATGTGTCTTCTGGTACATGAGTCAAGTTTAAATATGAGAACTAACCTCCCACACATTTTACAATACTGTGGTGTTAATATACTGTCAAGTACCAAGTAATAAACAACCTGCATGTGTCTTCTGCTACATGAGTCAAGTTTAAATATGACAACTAACCTCTCACACATTACACAATACTGTGGTGTTAATATGCTGTCAAGTACCAAATAATAAACAACCTGCATGTGTCTTCTGCTACATGAGTCAAGTTTAAATATGACAACTAACCTCTCACACATTTTACAATACTGTGGTGTTAATATACTGTCAAGTACCAAGTAGTAAACAACCTGCATGTGTCTTCTGCTACATGAGTCAAGTTTAAATATGACAACTAACCTCTCACACATTTCACAATACTGTGGTGTTAATATGCTGTCAAGTACCAAGTAATAAACAACCTGCATGCGTCTTCTGTTACATGAGTCAAGTTTAAATATGACAACTAACCTCCCACACATTTCACAATACTGTGGTGTTAATATACTGTCAAGTAGCAAGTAGTAAACAACCTGCATGTGTCTTCTGTTACATGAGTCAAGTTTAAATATCACAACTAACCTCCCACACATTTCACAATACTGTGGTGTTAATATACTGTCAAGTACCAAATAGTAATCAACCTGCATGTGTCTTCTGTTACACGAGTCAAGTTCAAATATGACAACTAACCTCCCACACATTTCACAATACTGTGGTGTTAATATACTGTCAAGTACCAAGTAGTAAACAACTTGCATGTGTCTTCTGTTACATGAGTCAAGTTTAAATATGACAACTAACCTCCCACACATTTCACAATACTGTGGTGTTAATATACTGTCAAGTACCAAGTAGTAAACAACCTGCAAGTGTCTTCTGTTACACGAGTCAAGTTTAAATATGACAACTAACCTCCCACACATTTCACAATACTGTGGTGTTAATATACTGTCTAGTACCAAGTAGTAAACAACCTGCAAGTGTCTTCTGTTACACGAGTCAAGTTTAAATATGACAACTAACCCCTCACACATTTCACAATACTGTGGTGTTAATATACTGTCAAGTACCAAGTAGTAAACAACCTGCAAGTGTCTTCTGTTACACGAGTCAAGTTTAAATATGACAACTAACCTCCCACACATTTCACAATACTGTGGTGTTAATATACTGTCAAGTACCAAGTAGTAAACAACCTGCAAGTGTCTTCTGTTACACGAGTCAAGTTTAAATATGACAACTAACCCCTCACACATTTCACAATACTGTGGTGTTAATATACTGTCAAGTACCAAGTAGTAAACAACCTGCATGTGTCTTCTGTTACATGAGTCAAGTTTAAATATGACAACTAACCCCTCACACATTTCACAATACTGTGGTGTTAATATACTGTCAAGTACCAAGTAGTAAACATCTTGCATGTGTCTGCTGCTACACGAGTCAAGTTTAAACATGACAACTAACCTCTCACACATTTCACAATACTGTGGTGTTAATATACTGTCAAGTACCAAGTAGTAAACAACTTGCATGTGTCTGCTGCTACATGAGTCAAGTTTAAACACAAGAACTAACTTCCTACACTTTCACAATACTGTGGTGTTAATATACTGTCAAGTACCAAGTAGTAAACAACCTGCATGTGTCTACTGCTACATGAGTCAAGTTTAAACACAAGAACTAACTTCCTACACTTTCACAATACTGTGGTGTTAATATACTGTCAAGTACCAAGTAGTAAACAACCTGCATGTGTCTACTGCTACATGAGTCAAGTTTAAACACAAGAACTAACTTCCTACACTTTCACAATACTGTGGTGTTAATATACTGTCAAGTACCAAGAAGTAAACAACCTGCATGTGTCTACTGCTACATGAGTCAAGTTTAAACACAAGAACTAACTTCCTACACTTTCACAATACTGTGGTGTTAATATACTGTCAAGTACCAAGTAATAAACAACCTGCATGTGTCTTCTGTTACATGAGTCAAGTTTAAACATGACAACTAACCTCCCACACATTTCACAATACTGTGGTGTTAATATACTGTCAAGTACCAAGTAGTAAACAACCTGCATGTGTCTACTGCTACATGAGTCAAGTTTAAACACAAGAACTAACTTCCTACACTTTCACAATACTGTGGTGTTAATATACTGTCAAGTACCAAGTAATAAACAACCTGCATGTGTCTACTGTTACACGAGTCAAGTTTAAATATGAGAACTAACTTCCTACACTTTCACAATACTGTGGTGTTAATATACTGTCAAGTACCAAGTAGTAAACAACCTGCATGTGTCTGCTGCTACATGAGTCAAGTTTAAATATGAGAACTAACCTCCCACACATTTCACAATACTGTGGTGTTAATATACTGTCAAGTACCAAGTAGTAAACAACTTGCATGTGTCTGCTGCTACATGAGTCAAGTTTAAACATGACAACTAACCTCTCACACATTTCACAATAGTGTGGTGTTAATATACTGTCAAGTACCAAGTAGTAAACAACCTGCATGTGTCTACTGCTACATGAGTCAAGTTTAAACACAAGAACTAACTTCCTACACTTTCACAATACTGTGGTGTTAATATACTGTCAAGTAGCAAGTAATAAACAACCTGCATGTGTCTACTGTTACACGAGTCAAGTTTAAATATGACAACTAACCTCCCACACATTTCACAATACTGTGGTGTTAATATACTGTCTAGTACCAAGTAGTAAACAACCTGCATGTGTCTGCTGCTACATGAGTCAAGTTTAAATATGAGAACTAACCTCCCACACATTTCACAATACTGTGGTGTTAATATACTGTCAAGTACCAAGTAGTAAACAACTTGCATGTGTCTGCTGCTACATGAGTCAAGTTTAAACACAAGAACTAACCTCCCACACATTTCACAATACTGTGGTGTTAATATACTATCAAGTACCAAGTAGTAAACAACCTGCATGTGTCTACTGCTACATGAGTCAAGTTTAAACACAAGAACTAACTTCCTACACTTTCACAATACTGTGGTGTTAATATACTGTCAAGTACCAAGTAATAAACAACCTGCATGTGTCTACTGTTACACGAGTCAAGTTTAAATATGACAACTAACCTCCCACACATTTCACAATACTGTGGTGTTAATATACTGTCTAGTACCAAGTAGTAAACAACCTGCATGTGTCTGCTGCTACATGAGTCAAGTTTAAATATGACAACTAACCTCCCACACATTTCACAATACTGTGGTGTTAATATACTGTCAAGTACCAAGTAGTAAACAACCTGCATGTGTCTGCTGCTACATGAGTCAAGTTTAAACATGACAACTAACCTCTCACACATTTCACAATACTGTGGTGTTAATATACTGTCAAGTACCAAGTAGTAAACAACTTGCATGTGTCTGCTGCTACATGAGTCAAGTTTAAACACAAGAACTAACCTCCCACACACTTCACAATACTGTGGTGTTAATATACTATCAAGTACCAAGTAGTAAACAACCTGCATGTGTCTACTGCTACATGAGTCAAGTTTAAACACAAGAACTAACATCCCACACATTTCACAATACTGTGGTGTTAATATACTGTCAAGTACCAAGTAGTAAACAACCTGCATATGTCTACTGCTACACGAGTCAAGTTTAAATATGATAACTAACCTCCCACACATTTAACAATACTGTGGTGTTAATATACTGTCAAGTACCAAGTAGTAAACAACCTGCATATGTCTACTGCTACACGAGTCAAGTTTAAACATGACAACTAACCTCCCACACATTTTACAATAGTGTGGTGTTAATATACTGTCAAGTACCAAGTAGTAAACAATCTGCATGTGTCTTCTGTTACATGAGTCAAGTTTAAATATGACAACTAACCTCCCACACATTTTACAATAGTGTGGTGTTAATATACTGTCAAGTACCAAGTAGTAAACAACCTGCATGTGTCTTCTGTTACATGAGTCAAGTTTAAATATGACAACTAACCTCCCACACATTTTACAATAGTGTGGTGTTAATATACTGTCAAGTACCAAGTAGTAAACAATCTGCATGTGTGATCTGTTACATGAGTCAAGTTTAAACATGACAACTAACCTCCAACACATTTTACAATAGTGTGGTGTTAATATACTGTCAAGTACCAAGTAGTAAACAACCTGCATGTGTCTTCTGTTACATGAGTCAAGTTTAAATATGACAACTAACCTCCCACACATTTTACAATAGTGTGGTGTTAATATACTGTCAAGTACCAAGTAGTAAACAATCTGCATGTGTGATCTGTTACATGAGTCAAGTTTAAATATGACAACTAACCTCCCACACATTTAACAACACTGTGGTGTTAATATACTGTCAAGTACCAAGTAATAAACAATCTGCATGTGTCTTCTGTTACATGAGTCAAGTTTAAACATGACAACTAACCTCCCACACATTTAACAACACTGTGGTGTTAATATACTGTCAAGTACCAAGTAATAAACAACCTGCATGTGTCTTCTGTTACATGAGTCAAGTTTAAACATGACAACTAACCTCTCACACATTTCACAATACTGTGGTGTTAATATACTGTCAAGTACCAAGTAATAAACAATCTGCATGTGTGATCTGTTACATGAGTCAAGTTTAAACATGACAACTAACCTCTCACACATTTCACAATACTGTGGTGTTAATATACTGTCAAGTACCAAGTAGTAAACAACCTGCATGTGTCTACTGTTACACCAGTCAAGTTTAAATATGACAACTAACCTCCCACACATTTCACAATACTGTGGTGTTAATATACTGTCAAGTACCAAGTAGTAAACAACCTGCATGTGTCTTCTGTTACATGAGTCAAGTTTAAATATGACAACTAACCTCTCACACATTTCACAATACTGTGGTGTTAATATACTGTCAAGTACCAAGTAGTAAACAACCTGCATGTGTCTTCTGTTACATGAGTCAAGTTTAAACATGACAACTAACCTCTCACACATTTCACAATACTGTGGTGTTAATATACTGTCAAGTACCAAGTAGTAAACAACCTGCATGTGTCTACTGCTACATGGCTCAAGTTTAAATATGACAACTAACCTCTCACACATTTCACAATAGTGTGGTGTTAATATACTGTCAAGTACCAAGTAGTAAACAACCTGCATGTGTCTTCTGTTACATGAGTCAAGTTTAAATATGACAACTAACGTCTCACACATTTCACAATACTGTGGTGTTAATATACTGTCAAGTACCAAGTAGTAAACAACCTGCATGTGTCTACTGCTACATGAGTCAAGTTTAAACATGACAACTAACCTCTCACACATTTCACAATACTGTGGTGTTAATATACTGTCAAGTACCAAGTAGTAAACAACCTGCATGTGTCTACTGCTACATGGCTCAAGTTTAAATATGACAACTAACCTCTCACACATTTCACAATAGTGTGGTGTTAATATACTGTCAAGTACCAAGTAGTAAACAACCTGCATGTGTCTTCTGTTACATGTGTCAAGTTTAAATATGACAACTAACCTCTCACACATTTCACAATAGTGTGGTGTTAATATACTGTCAAGTACCAAGTAGTAAACAACCTGCATGTGTCTTCTGTTACATGAGTCAAGTTTAAATATGACAACTAACCTCTCACACATTTCACAATACTGTGGTGTTAATATACTGTCAAGTACCAAGTAGTAAACAACCTGCATGTGTCTACTGCTACATGGCTCAAGTTTAAATATGACAACTAACCTCTCACACATTTCACTATACTGTGGTGTTAATATACTGTCTAGTACCAAATAGTAAAAAACCTGCATGTGTCCACTGCTACATGAGTCAAGTTTAAACATGACAACTAACCTCTCACACATTTCACAATAGTGTGGTGTTAATATACTGTCAAGTAAAAAGTAGTAAACAACCTGCATGTGTCTTCTGCTACATGAGTCAAGTTTAAACATGACAACTAACCTCTCACACATTTCACAATACTGTGGTGTTAATATACTGTCAAGTACCAAATAGTAAACAACCTGCATGTGTCTTCTGTTACACGAGTCAAGTTTAAATATGACAACTAACCTCCCACAGATTTTACAATACTGTGGTGATAATATACTGTCAAGTAAAAAGTAGTAAACAACCTGCATGTGTCTTCTGCTACATGAGTCAAGTTTAAACATGACAACTAACCTCTCACACATTTCACAATACTGTGGTGTTAATATACTGTCAAGTACCAAGTAGTAAACAACCTGCATGTGTCTACTGCTACATGAGACAAGTTTAAATATGACAACTAACCTCCCACACATTTCACAATACTGTTGTGTTTATTATACTGTCAAGTACCAAGTAGTAAACAACCTGCATGTGTCTTCTGTTACATGAGTCAAGTTTAAATATGACAACTAACCTCCCGCACATTTCACAATACTGTGGTGTTAATATACTGTAGGGTATCAAATAGTAAACAACCTGCATGTGTCTTCTGTTACATGAGTCAAGTTTAAACACAAGAACTAACCTCCCACACATTTCACAATACTGTGGTGTTAATATACTGTCAAGTACCAAGTAGTAAACAACTTGCATGTGTCTTCTGCTACATGAGTCAAGTTTAAATATGACAACTAACCTCCCACACATTTCACAATACTGTGGTGTTAATATACTGTCAAGTACCAAGTAGTAAACAACCTGCATGTGTCTTCTGTTACATGAGTCAACTTTAAATATGACAACTAACCTCCCACACATTTTACAATACGGTGGTGATAATATACTGTCAAGTACCAAGTAGTAAACAACCTGCATGTGTCTTCTGTTACACGAGTCAAGTTTAAATATGACAACTAACCTCCCACACATTTTACAATACGGTGGTGATAATATACTGTCAAGTACCAAGTAGTAAACAAGCTGCATGTGTCTTCTGTTACATGAGTCAAGTTTAAATATGACAACTAACCTCCCACACATTTTACAATACTGTGGTGTTAATATACCGTCAAGTACCAAATAGTAAACAACCTGCATGTGTCTTCTGTTACCTGAGTCAAGTTTAAATATGACAACTAACCTCCCACACATTTTACAATACTGTGGTGATAATATACTGTCAAGTACCAAGTAGTAAACAACTTGCATGTGTCTTCTGTTACATGAGTCAAGTTTAAATATGACAACTAACCTCCCACACATTTTACAATACGGTGGTGATAATATACTGTCAAGTACCAAGTAGTAAACAACTTGCATGTGTCTACCGTTACATGCGCCAAGTTTTAACACAAGAACTAACCTCCCACACATTTTACAATACTGTGGTGATAATATACTGTCAAGTACCAAGTAGTAAACAACCTGCATGTGTCTTCTGGTACACGAGTCAAGTTTAAATATGACAACTAACCTCCCACACATTTCACAATACTGTGGTGATAATATACTGTCAAGTACCAAGTAGTAAACAAGCTGCATGTGTCTTCTGTTACATGAGCCAAGTTTAAATATGAGAACTAACCTCCCACACATTTCACAATACTGTGGTGATAATATACTGTCAAGTACCAAGTAATAAACAACCTGCATGTGTCTTCTGGTACATGAGTCAAGTTTAAATATGAGAACTAACCTCCCACACATTTCACAATACTGTGGTGATAATATACTGTCAAGTACCAAGTAATAAACAACCTGCATGTGTCCTCTGGTACATGAGTCAAGTTTAAATATGAGAACTAACCTCCCACACATTTTACAATACTGTGGTGTTAATATACTGTCAAGTACCAAGTAATAAACAACCTGCATGTGTCTTCTGCTACATGAGTCAAGTTTAAATATGACAACTAACCTCTCACACATTACACAATACTGTGGTGTTAATATGCTGTCAAGTACCAAGTAATAAACAACCTGCATGTGTCTTCTGCTACATGAGTCAAGTTTAAATATGACAACTAACCTCTCACACATTTTACAATACTGTGGTGTTAATATACTGTCAAGTACCAAGTAGTAAACAACCTGCATGTGTCTTCTGCTACATGAGTCAAGTTTAAATATGACAACTAACCTCTCACACATTTCACAATACTGTGGTGTTAATATGCTGTCAAGTACCAAGTAATAAACAACCTGCATGCGTCTTCTGTTACATGAGTCAAGTTTAAATATGACAACTAACCTCCCACACATTTCCCAATACTGTGGTGTTAATATACTGTCAAGTAGCAAGTAGTAAACAACCTGCATGTGTCTTCTGTTACATGAGTCAAGTTTAAATATCACAACTAACCTCCCACACATTTCACAATACTGTGGTGTTAATATACTGTCAAGTACCAAATAGTAATCAACCTGCATGTGTCTTCTGTTACACGAGTCAAGTTCAAATATGACAACTAACCTTCCACACATTTCACAATACTGTGGTGTTAATATACTGTCAAGTACCAAGTAGTAAACAACTTGCATGTGTCTTCTGTTACATGAGTCAAGTTTAAATATGACAACTAACCTCCCACACATTTCACAATACTGTGGTGTTAATATACTGTCAAGTACCAAGTAGTAAACAACCTGCAAGTGTCTTCTGTTACACGAGTCAAGTTTAAATATGAGAACTAACCCCCCACACATTTCACAATACTGTGGTGTTAATATACTGTCTAGTACCAAGTAGTAAACAACCTGCAAGTGTCTTCTGTTACACGAGTCAAGTTCAAATATGACAACTAACCCCTCACACATTTCACAATACTGTGGTGTTAATATACTGTCAAGTACCAAGTAGTAAACAACCTGCAAGTGTCTTCTGTTACACGAGTCAAGTTTAAATATGACAACTAACCTCCCACACATTTCACAATACTGTGGTGTTAATATACTGTCAAGTACCAAGTAGTAAACAACCTGCAAGTGTCTTCTGTTACACGAGTCAAGTTTAAATATGACAACTAACCCCTCACACATTTCACAATACTGTGGTGTTAATATACTGTCAACTACCAAGTAGTAAACAACCTGCATGTGTCTTCTGTTACATGAGTCAAGTTTAAATATGACAACTAACCCCTCACACATTTCACAATACTGTGGTGTTAATATACTGTCAACTACCAAGTAGTAAACAACCTGCATGTGTCTTCTGGTACATGAGTCAAGTTTAAATATGACAACTAACCCCTCACACATTTCACAATACTGTGGTGTTAATATACTGTCAACTACCAAGTAGTAAACAACCTGCATGTGTCTTCTGGTACATGAGTCAAGTTTAAATATGACAACTAACCCCTCACACATTTCACAATACTGTGGTGTTAATATACTGTCAACTACCAAGTAGTAAACAACCTGCATGTGTCTTCTGTTACATGAGTCAAGTTTAAATATGACAACTAACCCCTCACACATTTTACAATACTGTGGTGTTAATATACTGTCAAGTACCAAGTAGTAAACATCTTGCATGTGTCTGCTGCTACACGAGTCAAGTTTAAACATGACAACTAACCTCTCACACATTTCACAATACTGTGGTGTTAATATACTGTCAAGTACCAAGTAGTAAACAACTTGCATGTGTCTGCTGCTACATGAGTCAAGTTTAAACACAAGAACTAACTTCCTACACTTTCACAATACTGTGGTGTTAATATACTGTCAAGTACCAAGTAGTAAACAACCTGCATGTGTCTACTGCTACATGAGTCAAGTTTAAACACAAGAACTAACTTCCTACACTTTCACAATACTGTGGTGTTAATATACTGTCAAGTACCAAGTAGTAAACAACCTGCATGTGTCTACTGCTACATGAGTCAAGTTTAAACACAAGAACTAACTTCCTACACTTTCACAATACTGTGGTGTTAATATACTGTCAAGTACCAAGAAGTAAACAACCTGCATGTGTCTACTGCTACATGAGTCAAGTTTAAACACAAGAACTAACTTCCTACAATTTCACAATAGTGTGGTGTTAATATACTGTCAAGTACCAAGTAATAAACAACCTGCATGTGTCTTCTGTTACATGAGTCAAGTTTAAACATGACAACTAACCTCCCACACATTTCACAATACTGTGGTGTTAATATACTGTCAAGTACCAAGTAGTAAACAACCTGCATGTGTCTACTGCTACATGAGTCAAGTTTAAACACAAGAACTAACTTCCTACACTTTCACAATACTGTGGTGTTAATATACTGTCAAGTACCAAGTAATAAACAACCTGCATGTGTCTACTGTTACACGAGTCAAGTTTAAATATGAGAACTAACTTCCTACACTTTCACAATACTGTGGTGTTAATATACTGTCAAGTACCAAGTAGTAAACAACCTGCATGTGTCTGCTGCTACATGAGTCAAGTTTAAATATGAGAACTAACCTCCAACACATTTCACAATACTGTGGTGTTAATATACTGTCAAGTACCAAGTAGTAAACAACTTGCATGTGTCTGCTGCTACATGAGTCAAGTTTAAATATCACAACTAACCTCTCACACATTTCACAATACTGTGGTGTTAATATACTGTCAAGTACCAAGTAGTAAACAACTTGCATGTGTCTGCTGCTACATGAGTCAAGTTTAAACACAAGAACTAACCTCCCACACATTTCACAATACTGTGGTGTTAATATACTATCAAGTACCAAGTAGTAAACAACCTGCAGGTGTCTACTGCTACATGAGTCAAGTTTAAACACAAGAACTAACTTCCTACACTTTCACAATACTGTGGTGTTAATATACTGTCAAGTAGCAAGTAATAAACAACCTGCATGTGTCTACTGTTACACGAGTCAAGTTTAAATATGACAACTAACCTCCCACACATTTCACAATACTGTGGTGTTAATATACTGTCTAGTACCAAGTAGTAAACAACCTGCATGTGTCTGCTGCTACATGAGTCAAGTTTAAATATGAGAACTAACCTCCCACACATTTCACAATACTGTGGTGTTAATATACTGTCAAGTACCAAGTAGTAAACAACTTGCATGTGTCTGCTGCTACATGAGTCAAGTTTAAACACAAGAACTAACCTCCCACACATTTCACAATACTGTGGTGTTAATATACTATCAAGTACCAAGTAGTAAACAACCTGCATGTGTCTACTGCTACATGAGTCAAGTTTAAACACAAGAACTAACTTCCTACACTTTCACAATACTGTGGTGTTAATATACTGTCAAGTACCAAGTAATAAACAACCTGCATGTGTCTACTGTTACACGAGTCAAGTTTAAATATGACAACTAACCTCCCACACATTTCACAATACTGTGGTGTTAATATACTGTCTAGTACCAAGTAGTAAACAACCTGCATGTGTCTGCTGCTACATGAGTCAAGTTTAAATATGACAACTAACCTCCCACACATTTCACAATACTGTGGTGTTAATATACTGTCAAGTACCAAGTAGTAAACAACCTGCATGTGTCTGCTGCTACATGAGTCAAGTTTAAACATGACAACTAACCTCTCACACATTTCACAATACTGTGGTGTTAATATACTGTCAAGTACCAAGTAGTAAACAACTTGCATGTGTCTGCTGCTACATGAGTCAAGTTTAAACACAAGAACTAACCTCCCACACATTTCACAATACTGTGGTGTTAATATACTATCAAGTACCAAGTAGTAAACAACCTGCATGTGTCTACTGCTACATGAGTCAAGTTTAAACACAAGAACTAACATCCCACACATTTCACAATACTGTGGTGTTAATATACTGTCAAGTACCAAGTAGTAAACAACCTGCATATGTCTACTGCTACACGAGTCAAGTTTAAATATGATAACTAACCTCCCACACATTTAACAACACTGTGGTGTTAATATACTGTCAAGTACCAAGTAGTAAACAACCTGCATATGTCTACTGCTTCACGAGTCAAGTTTAAACATGACAACTAACCTCCCACACATTTTACAATAGTGTGGTGTTAATATACTGTCAAGTACCAAGTAGTAAACAACCTGCATGTGTCTTCTGTTACATGAGTCAAGTTTAAATATGACAACTAACCTCCCACACATTTTACAATAGTGTGGTGTTAATATACTGTCAAGTACCAAGTAGTAAACAATCTGCATGTGTGATCTGTTACATGAGTCCAGTTTAAATATGACAACTAACCTCCCACACATTTAACAACACTGTGGTGTTAATATACTGTCAAGTACCAAGTAATAAACAATCTGCATGTGTCTTCTGTTACATGAGTCAAGTTTAAACATGACAACTAACCTCCCAAACATTTAACAACACTGTGGTGTTAATATACTGTCAAGTACCAAGTAATAAACAACCTGCATGTGTCTTCTGTTACATGAGTCAAGTTTAAACATGACAACTAACCTCCCACACATTTCACAATACTGTGGTGTTAATATACTGTCAAGTACCAAGTAGTAAACAACCTGCATGTGTCTTCTGTTACATGAGTCAAGTTTAAATATGACAACTAACCTCTCACACATTTCACAATACTGTGGTGTTAATATACTGTCAAGTACCAAGTAGTAAACAACCTGCATGTGTCTTCTGTTACATGAGTCAAGTTTAAACATGACAACTAACCTCTCACACATTTCACAATACTGTGGTGTTAATATTGTCAAGTACCAAGTAGTAAACAACCTGCATGTGTCTACTGCTACATGGCTCAAGTTTAAATATGACAACTAACCTCTCACACATTTCACAATAGTGTGGTGTTAATATACTGTCAAGTACCAAGTAGTAAACAACCTGCATGTGTCTTCTGTTACATGAGTCAAGTTTAAATATGACAACTAACCTCTCACACATTTCACAATACTGTGGTGTTAATATACTGTCAAGTACCAAGTAGTAAACAACCTGCATGTGTCTACTGCTACATGAGTCAAGTTTAAACATGACAACTAACCTCTCACACATTTCACAATACTGTGGTGTTAATATACTGTCAAGTACCAAGTAGTAAACAACCTGCATGTGTCTACTGCTACATGGCTCAAGTTTAAATATGACAACTAACCTCTCACACATTTCACAATAGTGTGGTGTTAATATACTGTCAAGTACCAAGTAGTAAACAACCTGCATGTGTCTTCTGTTACATGTGTCAAGTTTAAATATGACAACTAACCTCTCACACATTTCACAATACTGTGGTGTTAATATACGGTCAAGTACCAAGTAGTAAACAACCTGCATGTGTCTACTGCTACATGGCTCAAGTTTAAATATGACAACTAACCTCTCACACATTTCACAATAGTGTGGTGTTAATATACTGTCAAGTACCAAGTAGTAAACAACCTGCATGTGTCTTCTGTTACATGAGTCAAGTTTAAATATGACAACTAACCTCTCACACATTTCACAATACTGTGGTGTTAATATACTGTCAAGTACCAAGTAGTAAACAACCTGCATGTGTCTACTGCTACATGGCTCAAGTTTAAATATGACAACTAACCTCTCACACATTTCACTATACTGTGGTGTTAATATACTGTCTAGTACCAAATAGTAAAAAACCTGCATGTGTCCACTGCTACATGAGTCAAGTTTAAACATGACAACTAACCTCTCACACATTTCACAATAGTGTGGTGTTAATATACTGTCAAGTAAAAAGTAGTAAACAACCTGCATGTGTCTTCTGCTACATGAGTCAAGTTTAAACATGACAACTAACCTCTCACACATTTCACAATACTGTGGTGTTAATATACTGTCAAGTACCAAATAGTAAACAACCTGCATGTGTCTTCTGTTACACGAGTCAAGTTTAAATATGACAACTAACCTCCCACACATTTTACAATACTGTGGTGATAATATACTGTCAAGTACCAAGTAGTAAACAACTTGCATGTGTCTTCTGTTACATGAGTCAAGTTTATATATGACAACTAACCTCCCACACATTTTACAATACTGTGGTGATAATATACTGTCAAGTAAAAAGTAGTAAACAACCTGCATGTGTCTTCTGCTACATGAGTCAAGTTTAAACATGACAACTAACCTCTCACACATTTCACAATACTGTGGTGTTAGTATACTGTCAAGTACCAAGTAGTAAACAACCTGCATGTGTCTACTGCTACATGAGTCAAGTTTAAATATGACAACTAACCTCCCACACATTTCACAATACTGTTGTGTTTATTATACTGTCAAGTACCAAGTAGTAAACAACCTGCATGTGTCTTCTGTTACATGAGTCAAGTTTAAATATGACAACTAACCTCCCACACATTTCCCAATACTGTGGTGTTAATATACTGTCAAGTAGCAAGTAGTAAACAACCTGCATGTGTCTTCTGTTACATGAGTCAAGTTTAAATATCACAACTAACCTCCCACACATTTCACAATACTGTGGTGTTAATATACTGTCAAGTACCAAATAGTAATCAACCTGCATGTGTCTTCTGTTACACGAGTCAAGTTCAAATATGACAACTAACCTTCCACACATTTCACAATACTGTGGTGTTAATATACTGTCAAGTACCAAGTAGTAAACAACTTGCATGTGTCTTCTGTTACATGAGTCAAGTTTAAATATGACAACTAACCTCCCACACATTTCACAATACTGTGGTGTTAATATACTGTCAAGTACCAAGTAGTAAACAACCTGCAAGTGTCTTCTGTTACACGAGTCAAGTTTAAATATGAGAACTAACCCCCCACACATTTCACAATACTGTGGTGTTAATATACTGTCTAGTACCAAGTAGTAAACAACCTGCAAGTGTCTTCTGTTACACGAGTCAAGTTCAAATATGACAACTAACCCCTCACACATTTCACAATACTGTGGTGTTAATATACTGTCAAGTACCAAGTAGTAAACAACCTGCAAGTGTCTTCTGTTACACGAGTCAAGTTTAAATATGACAACTAACCTCCCACACATTTCACAATACTGTGGTGTTAATATACTGTCAAGTACCAAGTAGTAAACAACCTGCAAGTGTCTTCTGTTACACGAGTCAAGTTTAAATATGACAACTAACCCCTCACACATTTCACAATACTGTGGTGTTAATATACTGTCAACTACCAAGTAGTAAACAACCTGCATGTGTCTTCTGTTACATGAGTCAAGTTTAAATATGACAACTAACCCCTCACACATTTCACAATACTGTGGTGTTAATATACTGTCAACTACCAAGTAGTAAACAACCTGCATGTGTCTTCTGGTACATGAGTCAAGTTTAAATATGACAACTAACCCCTCACACATTTCACAATACTGTGGTGTTAATATACTGTCAACTACCAAGTAGTAAACAACCTGCATGTGTCTTCTGGTACATGAGTCAAGTTTAAATATGACAACTAACCCCTCACACATTTCACAATACTGTGGTGTTAATATACTGTCAACTACCAAGTAGTAAACAACCTGCATGTGTCTTCTGTTACATGAGTCAAGTTTAAATATGACAACTAACCCCTCACACATTTTACAATACTGTGGTGTTAATATACTGTCAAGTACCAAGTAGTAAACATCTTGCATGTGTCTGCTGCTACACGAGTCAAGTTTAAACATGACAACTAACCTCTCACACATTTCACAATACTGTGGTGTTAATATACTGTCAAGTACCAAGTAGTAAACAACTTGCATGTGTCTGCTGCTACATGAGTCAAGTTTAAACACAAGAACTAACTTCCTACACTTTCACAATACTGTGGTGTTAATATACTGTCAAGTACCAAGTAGTAAACAACCTGCATGTGTCTACTGCTACATGAGTCAAGTTTAAACACAAGAACTAACTTCCTACACTTTCACAATACTGTGGTGTTAATATACTGTCAAGTACCAAGTAGTAAACAACCTGCATGTGTCTACTGCTACATGAGTCAAGTTTAAACACAAGAACTAACTTCCTACACTTTCACAATACTGTGGTGTTAATATACTGTCAAGTACCAAGAAGTAAACAACCTGCATGTGTCTACTGCTACATGAGTCAAGTTTAAACACAAGAACTAACTTCCTACAATTTCACAATAGTGTGGTGTTAATATACTGTCAAGTACCAAGTAATAAACAACCTGCATGTGTCTTCTGTTACATGAGTCAAGTTTAAACATGACAACTAACCTCCCACACATTTCACAATACTGTGGTGTTAATATACTGTCAAGTACCAAGTAGTAAACAACCTGCATGTGTCTACTGCTACATGAGTCAAGTTTAAACACAAGAACTAACTTCCTACACTTTCACAATACTGTGGTGTTAATATACTGTCAAGTACCAAGTAATAAACAACCTGCATGTGTCTACTGTTACACGAGTCAAGTTTAAATATGAGAACTAACTTCCTACACTTTCACAATACTGTGGTGTTAATATACTGTCAAGTACCAAGTAGTAAACAACCTGCATGTGTCTGCTGCTACATGAGTCAAGTTTAAATATGAGAACTAACCTCCAACACATTTCACAATACTGTGGTGTTAATATACTGTCAAGTACCAAGTAGTAAACAACTTGCATGTGTCTGCTGCTACATGAGTCAAGTTTAAATATCACAACTAACCTCTCACACATTTCACAATACTGTGGTGTTAATATACTGTCAAGTACCAAGTAGTAAACAACTTGCATGTGTCTGCTGCTACATGAGTCAAGTTTAAACACAAGAACTAACCTCCCACACATTTCACAATACTGTGGTGTTAATATACTATCAAGTACCAAGTAGTAAACAACCTGCAGGTGTCTACTGCTACATGAGTCAAGTTTAAACACAAGAACTAACTTCCTACACTTTCACAATACTGTGGTGTTAATATACTGTCAAGTAGCAAGTAATAAACAACCTGCATGTGTCTACTGTTACACGAGTCAAGTTTAAATATGACAACTAACCTCCCACACATTTCACAATACTGTGGTGTTAATATACTGTCTAGTACCAAGTAGTAAACAACCTGCATGTGTCTGCTGCTACATGAGTCAAGTTTAAATATGAGAACTAACCTCCCACACATTTCACAATACTGTGGTGTTAATATACTGTCAAGTACCAAGTAGTAAACAACTTGCATGTGTCTGCTGCTACATGAGTCAAGTTTAAACACAAGAACTAACCTCCCACACATTTCACAATACTGTGGTGTTAATATACTATCAAGTACCAAGTAGTAAACAACCTGCATGTGTCTACTGCTACATGAGTCAAGTTTAAACACAAGAACTAACTTCCTACACTTTCACAATACTGTGGTGTTAATATACTGTCAAGTACCAAGTAATAAACAACCTGCATGTGTCTACTGTTACACGAGTCAAGTTTAAATATGACAACTAACCTCCCACACATTTCACAATACTGTGGTGTTAATATACTGTCTAGTACCAAGTAGTAAACAACCTGCATGTGTCTGCTGCTACATGAGTCAAGTTTAAATATGACAACTAACCTCCCACACATTTCACAATACTGTGGTGTTAATATACTGTCAAGTACCAAGTAGTAAACAACCTGCATGTGTCTGCTGCTACATGAGTCAAGTTTAAACATGACAACTAACCTCTCACACATTTCACAATACTGTGGTGTTAATATACTGTCAAGTACCAAGTAGTAAACAACTTGCATGTGTCTGCTGCTACATGAGTCAAGTTTAAACACAAGAACTAACCTCCCACACATTTCACAATACTGTGGTGTTAATATACTATCAAGTACCAAGTAGTAAACAACCTGCATGTGTCTACTGCTACATGAGTCAAGTTTAAACACAAGAACTAACATCCCACACATTTCACAATACTGTGGTGTTAATATACTGTCAAGTACCAAGTAGTAAACAACCTGCATATGTCTACTGCTACACGAGTCAAGTTTAAATATGATAACTAACCTCCCACACATTTAACAACACTGTGGTGTTAATATACTGTCAAGTACCAAGTAGTAAACAACCTGCATATGTCTACTGCTTCACGAGTCAAGTTTAAACATGACAACTAACCTCCCACACATTTTACAATAGTGTGGTGTTAATATACTGTCAAGTACCAAGTAGTAAACAACCTGCATGTGTCTTCTGTTACATGAGTCAAGTTTAAATATGACAACTAACCTCCCACACATTTTACAATAGTGTGGTGTTAATATACTGTCAAGTACCAAGTAGTAAACAATCTGCATGTGTGATCTGTTACATGAGTCAAGTTTAAATATGACAACTAACCTCCCACACATTTAACAACACTGTGGTGTTAATATACTGTCAAGTACCAAGTAATAAACAATCTGCATGTGTCTTCTGTTACATGAGTCAAGTTTAAACATGACAACTAACCTCCCAAACATTTAACAACACTGTGGTGTTAATATACTGTCAAGTACCAAGTAATAAACAACCTGCATGTGTCTTCTGTTACATGAGTCAAGTTTAAACATGACAACTAACCTCCCACACATTTCACAATACTGTGGTGTTAATATACTGTCAAGTACCAAGTAGTAAACAACCTGCATGTGTCTTCTGTTACATGAGTCAAGTTTAAATATGACAACTAACCTCTCACACATTTCACAATACTGTGGTGTTAATATACTGTCAAGTACCAAGTAGTAAACAACCTGCATGTGTCTTCTGTTACATGAGTCAAGTTTAAACATGACAACTAACCTCTCACACATTTCACAATACTGTGGTGTTAATATTGTCAAGTACCAAGTAGTAAACAACCTGCATGTGTCTACTGCTACATGGCTCAAGTTTAAATATGACAACTAACCTCTCACACATTTCACAATAGTGTGGTGTTAATATACTGTCAAGTACCAAGTAGTAAACAACCTGCATGTGTCTTCTGTTACATGAGTCAAGTTTAAATATGACAACTAACCTCTCACACATTTCACAATACTGTGGTGTTAATATACTGTCAAGTACCAAGTAGTAAACAACCTGCATGTGTCTACTGCTACATGAGTCAAGTTTAAACATGACAACTAACCTCTCACACATTTCACAATACTGTGGTGTTAATATACTGTCAAGTACCAAGTAGTAAACAACCTGCATGTGTCTACTGCTACATGGCTCAAGTTTAAATATGACAACTAACCTCTCACACATTTCACAATAGTGTGGTGTTAATATACTGTCAAGTACCAAGTAGTAAACAACCTGCATGTGTCTTCTGTTACATGTGTCAAGTTTAAATATGACAACTAACCTCTCACACATTTCACAATACTGTGGTGTTAATATACGGTCAAGTACCAAGTAGTAAACAACCTGCATGTGTCTACTGCTACATGGCTCAAGTTTAAATATGACAACTAACCTCTCACACATTTCACAATAGTGTGGTGTTAATATACTGTCAAGTACCAAGTAGTAAACAACCTGCATGTGTCTTCTGTTACATGAGTCAAGTTTAAATATGACAACTAACCTCTCACACATTTCACAATACTGTGGTGTTAATATACTGTCAAGTACCAAGTAGTAAACAACCTGCATGTGTCTACTGCTACATGGCTCAAGTTTAAATATGACAACTAACCTCTCACACATTTCACTATACTGTGGTGTTAATATACTGTCTAGTACCAAATAGTAAAAAACCTGCATGTGTCCACTGCTACATGAGTCAAGTTTAAACATGACAACTAACCTCTCACACATTTCACAATAGTGTGGTGTTAATATACTGTCAAGTAAAAAGTAGTAAACAACCTGCATGTGTCTTCTGCTACATGAGTCAAGTTTAAACATGACAACTAACCTCTCACACATTTCACAATACTGTGGTGTTAATATACTGTCAAGTACCAAATAGTAAACAACCTGCATGTGTCTTCTGTTACACGAGTCAAGTTTAAATATGACAACTAACCTCCCACACATTTTACAATACTGTGGTGATAATATACTGTCAAGTACCAAGTAGTAAACAACTTGCATGTGTCTTCTGTTACATGAGTCAAGTTTATATATGACAACTAACCTCCCACACATTTTACAATACTGTGGTGATAATATACTGTCAAGTAAAAAGTAGTAAACAACCTGCATGTGTCTTCTGCTACATGAGTCAAGTTTAAACATGACAACTAACCTCTCACACATTTCACAATACTGTGGTGTTAGTATACTGTCAAGTACCAAGTAGTAAACAACCTGCATGTGTCTACTGCTACATGAGTCAAGTTTAAATATGACAACTAACCTCCCACACATTTCACAATACTGTTGTGTTTATTATACTGTCAAGTACCAAGTAGTAAACAACCTGCATGTGTCTTCTGTTACATGAGTCAAGTTTAAATATGACAACTAACCTCCCACACATTTCACAATACTGTGGTGTTAATATACTGTCAAGTATCAAATAGTAAACAACCTGCATGTGTCTTCTGTTACATGAGTCAAGTTTAAATATGACAACTAACCTCCCACACATTTCACAATACTGTGGTGTTAATATACTGTCAAGTATCAAATAGTAAACAACCTGCATGTGTCTTCTGTTACATGAGTCAAGTTTAAACACAAGAACTAACCTCCCACACATTTCACAATACTGTGGTGTTAATATACTGTCAAGTATCAAATAGTAAACAACCTGCATGTGTCTTCTGTTACATGAGTCAAGTTTAAATATGACAACTAACCTCCCACACATTTCACAATACTGTGGTGTTAATATACCGTCAAGTACCAAATAGTAAAAACCTGCATGTGTCTTCTGTTACACGAGTCAAGTTTAAATATGACAACTAACCTCCCACACATTTCACATTACTGTGGTGTTAATATACTGTCAAGTACCAGGTAGTAAACAACCTGCATGTGTCTTCTGTTACATGAGTCAAGTTTAAATATGACAACTAACCTCCCACACATTTTACAATACGGTGGTGATAATATACTGTCAAGTACCAAGTAGTAAACAACCTGCATGTGTCTTCTGTTACACGAGTCAAGTTTAAATATGACAACTAACCTCCCACACATTTTACAATACGGTGGTGATAATATACTGTCAAGTACCAAGTAGTAAACAACCTGCATGTGTCTTCTGTTACATGAGTCAAGTTTAAATATGACAACTAACCTCCCACACATTTTACAATACTGTGGTGTTAATATACCGTCAAGTACCAAATAGTAAACAACCTGCATGTGTCTTCTGTTACATGAGTCAAGTTTAAATATGACAACTAACCTCCCACACATTTTACAATACTGTGGTGATAATATACTGTCAAGTACCAAGTAGTAAACAACTTGCATGTGTCTTCTGTTACATGAGTCAAGTTTAAATATGACAACTAACCTCCCACACATTTTACAATATGGTGGTGATAATATACTGTCAAGTACCAAGTAGTAAACAACTTGCATGTGTCTACCGTTACATGAGCCAAGTTTTAACACAAGAACTAACCTCCCACACATTTTACAATACTGTGGTGTTAATATACTGTCAAGTACCAAGTAGTAAACAACCTGCATGTGTCTTCTGGTACACGAGTCAAGTTTAAATATGAGAACTAACCTCCCACACATTTCACAATACTGTGGTGATAATATACTGTCAAGTACCAAGTAATAAACAACCTGCATGTGTCTTCTGGTACATGAGTCAAGTTTAAATATGAGAACTAACCTCCCACACATTTCACAATACTGTGGTGATAATATACTGTCAAGTACCAAGTAATAAACAACCTGCATGTGTCCTCTGGTACATGAGTCAAGTTTAAATATGAGAACTAACCTCCCACACATTTTACAATACTGTGGTGTTAATATACTGTCAAGTACCAAGTAATAAACAACCTGCATGTGTCATCTGCTACATGAGTCAAGTTTAAATATGACAACTAACCTCTCACACATTTCACAATACTGTGGTGTTAATATGCTGTCAAGTACCAAGTAATAAACAACCTGCATGTGTCTTCTGCTACATGAGTCAAGTTTAAATATGACAACTAACCTCTCACACATTTTACAATACTGTGGTGTTAATATACTGTCAAGTACCAAGTAGTAAACAACCTGCATGTGTCTTCTGCTACATGAGTCAAGTTTAAATATGACAACTAACCTCTCACACATTTCACAATACTGTGGTGTTAATATGCTGTCAAGTACCAAGTAATAAACAACCTGCATGCGTCTTCTGTTACATGAGTCAAGTTTAAATATGACAACTAACCTCCCACACATTTCACAATACTGTGGTGTTAATATACTGTCAAGTAGCAAGTAGTAAACAACCTGCATGTGTCTTCTGTTACATGAGTCAAGTTTAAATATCACAACTAACCTCCCACACATTTCACAATACTGTGGTGTTAATATGCTGTCAAGTACCAAGTAATAAACAACCTGCATGTGTCTTCTGTTACATGAGTCAAGTTTAAATATGACAACTAACCTCCCACACATTTCAGAATACTGTGGTGTTAATATGCTGTCAAGTACCAAGTAATAAACAACCTGCATGTGTCTTCTGTTACATGAGTCAAGTTTAAATATGACAACTAACCTCCCACACATTTCAGAATACTGTGGTGTTAATATGCTGTCAAGTACCAAGTAATAAACAACCTGCATGTTTCTTCTGTTACATGAGTCAAGTTTAAACATGACAACTAACCTCTCACACATTTCACAATACTGTGGTGTTAATATGCTGTCAAGTACCAAGTAATAAACAACCTGCATGTGTCTTCTGTTACATGAGTCAAGTTTAAATATAACAACTAACCTCCCACACATTTCACAATACTGTGGTGTTAATATACTGTCAAGTAGCAAGTAGTAAACAACCTGCATGTGTCTTCTGTTACATGAGTCAAGTTTAAACATGACAACTAACCTCTCACACATTTCACAATACTGTGGTGTTAATATGCTGTCAAGTACCAAGTAATAAACAACCTGCATGCGTCTTCTGTTACATGAGTCAAGTTTAAATATGACAACTAACCTCCCACACATTTCACAATACTGTGATGTTAATATACTGTCAAGTACCAAGTAGTAAACAACCTGCATGTGTCTTCTGTTACATGAGTCAAGTTTAAATATGACAACTAACCTCCCACACATTTACCAATACTGTGGTGATAATATACTGTCAAGTACCAAGTAGTAAACAACCTGCATGTGTCTTGTGTTACATGAGTCAAGTGTACATATGAGAACTAACCTCCCACACATTTCACAATACTGTGGTGTTAATATACTGTCAAGTACCAAATAGTAAACAACCTGCATGTGTCTTCTGTTACATGAGTCAAGTTTAAATATGACAACTAACCTCCCACACATTTCACAATACTGTGGTGTTAATATACTGTCAAGTACCAAGTAGTAAACAATCTGCATGTGTCTTCTGTTGCACGAGTCAAGTTTAAACACAAGAACTAACCTCCCACACATTTCACAGTACTGTGGTGTTAATATACTGTCAAGTACCAACTAATAAACAACCTGCATGTGTCTTCTGTTACACGAGTCAAGTTTAAACACAAGAACTAACCACCCACACATTTCACAATACTGTGGTGTTAATATACCGTCAAGTACCAAATAGTAAACAACCTGCATGTGTCTTCTGTTACACGAGTCAAGTTTAAATATGACAACTAACCTCCCACACATTTTACAATACTGTGGTGATAATATACTATCAAGTACCAAGTAGTAAACAACTTGCATGTGTCTTCTGTTACATGAGTCAAGTTTAAATATGACAACTAACCTCCCACACATTTTACAATACTGTGGTGTTAATATACTGTCAAGTACCAAGTAGTAAACAACTTGCATGTGTCTGCTGCTACATGAGTCAAGTTTTAACACAAGAACTAACCTCCCACACATTTTACAATACTGTGGTGTTAATATACTGTCAAGTACCAAGTAGTAAACAACCTGCATGTGTCTACTGCTACATGAGTCATGTTTAAATATCACACCTAATCTCCCACACTTCACAATACTGTGGTGTTAATATACTGTCAAGTACCAAGTAGTAAACAACCTGCATGTGTCTACTGCTACACGAGTCAAGTTTAAACACAAGAAGTAACCTCCCACACATTCACAATACTGTGGTGTTAATATACTGTCAAGTACCAAGTAATAAACAACCTGCATGTGTCTTCTGGTACATGAGTCAAGTTTAAATATGAGAAATAACCTCCCACACATTTCACAATACTGTGGTGGTAATATACTGTTAAGTACAAAGTAATAAACAACCTGCATGTGTCTTCTGGTACATGAGTGAAGTGTAAATATGAGAACTAAGCTCCCACACATTTTACAATACTGTGGTGTTAATATACTGTCAAGTACCAAGTGGTAAACAACCTGCATGTGTCTACTGCTACATGAGTCAAGTTTAAATATCTCAACTAACCTCCCACACATTTTACAATACTGTGGTGTTAATATACTGTCAAGTACCAAGTAATAAACAACCTGCATGTGTCTACTGCTACATGAGTCAAGTTTAAATATCTCAACTAACCTCCCACACTTCACAATACTGTGGTGTTAATATACTGTCAAGTACCAAGTAGTAAACAACCTGCATGTGTCTACTGCTACATGAGTCAAGTTTAAATATGACAACTAACCTCCCACACATTTCACAATACTGTGATGTTAATATACTGTCAAGTACCAAGTAGTTAACAACCTGCATGTGTCTTCTGTTGCACGAGTCAAGTTTAAAAAATGACAACTAACCGCCCACAGATTTTACAATACTGTGGTGTTAATATACTGTCAAGTACCAAGTAGTAAACAACCTGCATGTGTCTTCTGTTGCACGAGTCAAGTTTAAATATGACAACTAACCTCCCCCACATTTTACAATACTGTGGGGTTAATATACTGTCAAGTACGAAGTAGTAAACAACCTGCATGTGTCTTCTGTTGCACGAGTCAAGTTTAAACACAAGAACTAAGCTCCCACACATTTCACAATACTGTGGTGTTAATATACTGTCAAGTACCAAGTAGTAAACAACCTGCATGTGTCTTCTGTTACATGAGTCAAGTTTAAATATGACAACTAACCTCCCACACATTTCACAATACTGTGGTGATAATATACTGTCAAGTACCAAGTAATAAACAACCTGCATGTGTCTTCTGTTACATGAGTCAAGTTTAAATATGACAACTAACCTCCCACACATTTTACAATACTGTGGTGATAATATACTTTCAAGTACCAAGTAATAAACAACCTGCATGTGTCTTCTGTTACATGAGTCAAGTTTAAATATGACAACTAACCTCCCACACATTTTACAATACTGTGGTGATAATATACTGTCAAGTACCAAGTAGTAAACAACCTGCATGTGTCTTCTGTTACATGAGTCAAGTTTAAATATGAGAGCTAACCTCCCACACATTTCACAATACTGTGGTGTTAATATACTGTCAAGTACCAAGTAGTAAACAACCTGCATGTGTCTTCTGTTACATGAGTCAAGTTTAAATATGAGAACTAACCTCCCACACATTTCACAATACTGTGGTGCTAATATACTGTCAAGTACCAAGTAGTAAACAACCTGCATGTGTCTTCTGTTACATGAGTCAAGTTTAAATATCACAACTAACCTCTGACACATTTCACAATACTGTGGTGTTAATATACTGTCAAGTACCAAGTAGTAAACAACCTGCATGTGTCTACTGCTACATGAGTCAAGTTTAAATATCACAACTAACCTCTGACACATTTCACAATACTGTGGGGTTAATATACTGTCAAGTACCAAGTAGTAAACAACCTGCATGTGTCTACTGCTACATGAGTCAAGTTTAAATATCACAACTAACCTCTCACACATTTCACAATACTGTGGGGTTAATATACTGTCAAGTACCAAGTAGTAAACAACCTGCATGTGTCTACTGCTACATGAGTCAAGTTTAAATATCACAACTAACCTCTGACACATTTCACAATACTGTGGTGTTAATATACTGTCAAGTACCAAGTAGTAAACAACCTGCATGTGTTTACTGCTACATGAGTCAAGTTTAAATATCACAACTAACCTCTCACACATTTCACAATACTGTGGTGTTAATATACTGTCAAGTACCAAGTAGTAAACAACCTGCATGTGTCTACTGCTACATGAGTCAAGTTTAAATGTGACAACTAACCTCCCACACATTTCACAATACTGTGGTGTTAATATACTGTCAAGTACCAAGTAGTAAACAACCTGCATGTGTCTTCTGTTACATGAGTCAAGTTTAAATATCACAACTAACCTCTGACACATTTCACAATACTGTGGGGTTAATATACTGTCAAGTACCAAGTAGTAAACAACCTGCATGTGTCTACTGCTACATGAGTCAAGTTTAAATATCACAACTAACCTCTGACACATTTCACAATACTGTGGTGTTAATATACTGTCAAGTACCAAGTAGTAAACAACCTGCATGTGTCTTCTGTTACATGAGTCAAGTTTAAATATCACAACTAACCTCTGACACATTTCACAATACTGTGGGGTTAATATACTGTCAAGTACCAAGTAGTAAACAACCTGCATGTGTCTACTGCTACATGAGTCAAGTTTAAATATCACAACTAACCTCTGACACATTTCACAATACTGTGGTGTTAATATACTGTCAAGTACCAAGTAGTAAACAACCTGCATGTGTCTACTGCTACATGAGTCAAGTTTAAATAAGACAACTAACCTCTCAAACATTTCACAATACTGTGGTGTTAATATACTGTCAAGTACCAAGTAGTAAACAACCTGCATGTGTCTACTGCTACATGAGTCAAGTTTAAATGTGACAACTAACCTCCCACACATTTCACAATACTGTGGTGTTAATATACTGTCAAGTACCAAGTAGTAAACAACCTGCATGTGTCTTCTGTTACATGAGTCAAGTTTAAATATCACAACTAACCTCTGACACATTTCACAATACTGTGGGGTTAATATACTGTCAAGTACCAAGTAGTAAACAACCTGCATGTGTCTACTGCTACATGAGTCAAGTTTAAATATGACAACTAACCTCTCACACATTTCACAATACTGTGGTGTTAATATATTGTCACGTACCAAGTAGTAAACAACCTGCATGTGTCTTCTGTTACATGAGTCAAGTTTAAATATGACAACTAACCTCTCACACATTTCACAATACTGTGGTGTTAATATACTGTCAAGTACCAAGTAGTAAACAACCTGCATGTGTCTTCTGTTGCACGAGTCAAGTTTAAACATGACAACTAACCTCTCACACATTTCACAATACTGTGGTGTTAATATACTGTCAAGTCCAAGTAGTAAACAACCTGCATGTGTCTTCTGTTACATGAGTCAAGTTTAAACATGACAACTAACCTCCCACACATTTCACAATACTGTGGTGTTAATATACTGTCAAGTACCAAGTAGTAAACAACCTGCATGTGTCTTCTGTTACATGAGTCAAGTTTAAACATGACAACTAACCTCCCATACATTTCAGAATACTGTGGTGTTAATATACTGTCAAGTACCAAGTAGTAAACAACCTGCATGTACCTACTGCTACATGAGTCAAGTTTAAACATGACAACTAACCTCTCACACATTTCACAATACTGTGGTGTTAATATACTGTCAAGTACCAAGTAGTAAACAACCTGCATGTGCCTACTGCTACATGAGTCAAGTTTAAACATGACAACTAACCTCTCACACATTTCACAATACTGTGATGTTAATATACTGTCAAGTACCAAGTAGTAAACAACCTGCATGTGTCTTCTGTTACATGAGTCAAGTTTAAACATGACAACTAACCTCCCATACATTTCAGAATACTGTGGTGTTAATATACTGTCAAGTACCAAGTAGTAAACAACCTGCATGTATCTACTGTTACACGAGTCAAGTTTAAATATGACAACTAACCTCCCATACATTTCAGAATACTGTGGTGTTAATATACAAATGAATCAATGCCTCCTCAAACTAGTTTCATGCATGTGCTTGTATTTTTTTTTCTTTTGATTCTTCAAATATATGAAGGCTAACTATTTTAAACACTGAACTAATTTCTATTGCAATAAACAGTTGTGTCCAGCAACCATTAAAAGACGATTAGATTCATATGGTTTTGGTGATATACGAAGTAAAGTAAGGGAAGCTGGGTATAGATGGTCACAATTTAGCAATAGAGAAAACAAAAAACAATCTGATCTGTAAATGTCAAAACCTTTTAATAACCCTTATATAAGAAAGTTTTGTTGTATTACCCCTGTACCTTTAATCAAGTTCACTATCAGCATATGTTAATTATTTATATAAAGAGGGGAAACAGTGCCCAGCATAACATCAAAAATTCATTAACTAATATTTATAATTGAGAAGAACATTAAATATTTACATCTGAAAAGATTATTACTTTCTCTACTACGTATAGTAAGTAGGCAAGTATTACATTCCACCCAAAACTTTGATACCGAGATTTCACCAGAAATACATGTTTTGAGATGCTCTGAATCCAAATAAAGTATTTTTGGAAACATGTCCATGGTGTGTCTGTCAGTCAACAGCATAACTTAAACGAAAACTTGAATAAATACCAAACTTGATTAATTTTGAAGACTGAGAAGCTAGTAACAGTGATGTGTCATAATTTAAAATGAAGAGAGTTGAAGGTTGTTACACTACATCACTAAATGTTCTTATTTGAAATGTTCTTACATTTTAGTGATGTAGTGTAACAACCTTCAACTCTCTTTATTTTAAACCAAACTTGATATTTTACTTCAGTATCTTCCAAGGATGCAACACAAACATTTACAAGAAAATTCCCACACCCAAACTACCCATTACATGCAACATTTTTCGTAAATTTTGATGTTCTCAAAAATGGCTCTAATAATTTTGATTAAAATAGCATATGTTTGAGATATTTTTATGGCAAATAAAGTGAATAACTTGAATTTTCTGGGAATGTCCCCAAAACTCCTGTTCATTCTGAATGACCTTTGCATAACTGGTAAACCATAAGAGATAGACAAAAGTTTACTACACCAAAAATGTAGATTCTTTTAAAAGACACGATTTATGTCAGACATATTTTTTTGTCGAGTAAACCATCTGCGACATATTCCTTGTTATTTGTTTAAATTTTCCAATACTTATATTTTTTCTCAACTGGGAATTCATTATTCATTTTTTTTATGTCCTGGTAATACAAAGAGAATGGAATACTCCATATAGCAACTAGCTCTTAAAATATTTGACTATCGCTTAACATGAAGTAGATGGAGAGTAGAGAAAGTCATGTGAGTGCTCTGAGTTTACAGACTGTGCTTAACTTGGTGGCCAGGAAGTGGGGAATCTTCATATTCATCATGTTATTCAATAACTACAGGACCAAAGAGATGGAACAAAAATTTAAAATTTCATCTACCAAGATTATCTAAAAATTATAGGCTGTTTCAATAATTGTTTCATCTCCAAAAGATGTTTACAGGGGGACAATAAGGAAATGATAAATACAGCATGACATTTCACACCACTAATCAAACTCCAAACTTTCCACTTTTGAACAAGAGCTTTTAAAACACTGTATTTATGCGAATCTAATGCGCACCTTTTTTGACCAAATGTAGTACTCAAAATTGTGGTGTGCATTAGATTCAAATGGAAATCCATTCTGTAGAATGCCAGTAACTTCATTTATTACGTCACAATGGAGTTAACATGCATTTGGAAACTCGCTGCTCATTTATCATTGCCTATTATTGAGTTACGATATGGAGGGCAAGGGCAAACAGAAAAGATGATGCTTCTTTAAAGCGTAAAGTAATGCTTTATGCTAAAAAAAATGGTAATAGAAAGGCAGGATGGAAGTTCAATGTTCGCTGAAAACAGAAATTATCATTATTTGCTACTAAAGCTAGTAGGAAGAAGTTTACGGGTCCTTGCAAAGGAAGACATCCTGAAGTTGAAGAAAAACTGTTGGAATTTGTGCGTGAAAGGAGGAAGAATGGGCAACCTGTGACTAGTGACGCTATACAAAAGAGGAGCTGAAGTTCTGGTATTCTGAAACAAGAGTTTAAGGCTAGCCGTGGATCGTTTCATGCAGCAGGCACGTTTATCTCTAAGATGCCGAACAACAATGTGCCAGATTTTGAAGACAAACTACAAAGCTTTCAACGGTATGTCATTTCACTTCAGAAGAAAAAAAATTTTTCCATGGGGCAAATAGGCAATGCTGATGAGATGCCGCGGAACTACAGTATTACTGAGAAGGGGACAAAGGAAGTTATCATGAATACAATGTGTCACCTAACAATAGGGCACTTTCAATTCTATAATCTGATGGTTTATATATACGATACGATATCATTGATGAGCTTTACATTCGATACAAACCCTTTAAGTTTCAAATATGGGGTGCACATTAGATTTGCATAAATAAGCTATTTTAAGTGTGTATAGAATTTGATTTTAATTCATAGCAAAGCAGTACTGATAATTTCTTACATCTCTGCAGAGCACTCTTGATAGTGGCCTCCGACTCCGAGAAGCTTCGCTGGAACCGTATTGGTGGGGCAGGTGCTGACAACTCTTGAATGCTGTGTAAAGAACTGGGTTTCCGTCGCTTGATGCAAGATGGAACAAGTTCGCAAGGGGGCTCAGGCCTCTTGAAGGACTGCAACTTCTCTGTGTCACGAACTTCATCCTGCTCGAAGATGCGACTCAGGCCCTGATAACACAAGGTGCGTATGAGACGTGCGGACACGCATCAGCCGCCACACAGCTAAGACTTGGAGTGTTAGCTTTACATACCTTGCTGGACGAAGGTATCTGCCCTTCTATCAGTGACTGGCTTCTCTGTAGAGGTACCTTGGGTCGCAAACAGCCGCTGCTCTTGATGGTTCCAGACAACAGCGAGTTCAGACCCAACGGAACTTGCGTGTTCTCATCCTACAAAAGAGTCCTAACATCTCATACCACGTATTAAGATAAAAACTGTTAAGCAAGGGCTTTCCGTACCACTGCTCTGAGTTATCATGGCAACATGTTGCTTCCCCATTTTTACTCTATCTACCAGGTACTTAGAGAAGATACTGCACTCCACCCAAAAATTCTATACCGACATTTCACCGCAAGTACATGTTTTGAAGACCCTTGAATAAAAAAATTAAAAAAAAGCATTTTCAGAAAAAATGTGTGTACGTGCGTGCATGTGAGAGAGATAGAGAGAACAGCATAACTCAAAAATGAAAACTCTGCAAACTACAAGCTGGGTATTTAGGTTCAGTACCTTCCAAAGAGTGAAACAAACATTTTCAAGAAAAATCCCAAACTACCTTTTACATTTTTAACATAACACTTAAGGCTGGTTCACAACTGCCTGAGAACGGTGCAAACGAGAACAGGAACCAATGCACCATGCAAGATATTGGTTCACAACAGCCTGGTAACGAGAACGGGAATGTATATCAATCACAAAGTGAAAGTCGATTTTGCGCATTGGGATTTCATTTGTTTTTAACTAACCAATGATATTTTTTCACCTACTTCCAATTTAGCCAAGCCAACGTCAAAATTCAATACAGTAAACATTATCTAAATGCATATCCATGACATTTCCAATCCCTCTACTTATATCACGCTTTCATTCCTTTATTTAATGGCATACATTAAAATTGTTTATTGTTCTTTTTTTCATTTCCACCAGTTTTAGCTGTTCTTTGTAGCTTTTGCCATTGTTTTTTAGGTAATAGCCAGTTTTGAGTTGCATATAAACAAACTACAAATCTCCCTTCACCAGAGAAACCAACCTGATTAGATTTGCGGATGTCAGGATGAGGTTAGCAAGCACATTTACTACTAATTCCTTCCAGTTTCATGTTTCTAGCTTGCGACTATAGAGAGCACTAGTGGCTGTTTCATGTCACGGCCGCCTAGAATAACCTCTAGAGTGAAGAGCCTAATATGCACAATAGGGATCTAATATGCCGTGCCCGGGAATGAGATTGTTAAAAGTTGGGCAACTCTTCTTTCCCATTCCCGGGGCCCAGGAAGGCTTCCCGTTGGTTGTGAACATTCCCATTTGAATACATGTATTTCAAGTTTCCCGTTCTCATTCTGGTTACTGTTCTCGTTGGTTGTGAACCAGCCTTTAATGGGAAACACAGTGAGGTAGATGAAATATTAATAAAACACACTCTTTCAAGATAATTATTCAATTCAATGGTTCAAGGTAATTTCTTGAAAGAGTGAAGTTAGTGTGTGTTCCCACTAGATTATTAATATGCCTTTTACATGCAGCATTTTTCAAAATTTTTGAATTTCTAAAAAATGGTTCTAACGATTTTGATTAAAATACCATATATAAAATACATTTACATGACAAATAAAATGTATACTTTCAATTTTCTGGGCATAGCTTGTGAAGTCCACTTCATTCACAAGGAATTTTGTAAAACAGGTAAACATGTACATCTCTTTAAAACAAACAATTTTTTTATGGCATCAGCCATATCCAAGATATCCATTATTAAGGGTTTCAATTTTCACTTGTTTCTTGTGACGTCATGGGAACAGTATGGCCAGCATAAAATGTCCGCTTCTTAAAATATGTAATGTAGCTATTTCCAGAAAGGTTTAAGGAAGTAAAAGGAAAATAAGCTTTTGTAAGAATAATTTGTACGCCCACTAATAAGAGATAGAGGTGAGAGAAAGTAATGAGAATGTAACATCAGATTTTTCCTGATAAACCACAAGGCATTTTCAGATAACATACTCCAATTGTGAGTTACTCCCAGGCCTTATAGTTAAGCACTATTAGATCAATCAATGATAATTATACACACGCAACACTATTGGTTTACTTGGGGAATTTAGTATTGTACCAGCATGCTGCCATGATAGCACAGAGTTTGTAAGACAAAGCCGTAGATCAGTGGTTCAAATCTGAAGTGGGAATTAAATGAAACCAAATTATTTCAAAAGCCACACTAAAGTGATAGAGTATTTAGTAAGAAACTTATAAAAAATGGTAAAGCCAAAATACTGCTACAAAAAGAGAGAAATCAAATAATTATATCAAGCCACATCTAGAAGAGAAAGAAATAAAAAAAATGAATATAAATTAATATTCCATTTCAAAATTGTAACGAAGGTAATAATAATAATAATACCGAACAAAATCTCAAGAATAGGAAAGATTCTAAAAGTGCAGTGCAGGCATTTTAAGGTGAGTCCACAGACCGGCTATAAGCAGTGACACCGAGTACTTTTCTGATGCATAGCTGTGCTTCAGTCACTGCTTTGTGTTTGTGCTGTAAAGAGAGTTGTGCATCTCAAAGGTGAAAGTTTATTTAAGACATCCTCCGTGTTTTACTTAAGAGTGTTCTTGTCTTGTTGTTACTCCACTGCAATGCCTGCCAACAAATTCACACTCGAACAATGAATTTTTGTCTGATACATATGTAGAAACGAATCAGGAGAAATTTCCTGGTATTCTAGTTCCAGGTAGAGGAACTTTTAGACATCTGGTTAATAAATTTAGGTCAATGGGATCCTAAATGCTAAACCTATGAAATGCTCTAACACAGGAAAACAACTTACAAAACTGGTGCATCTATTTGCGGGGAAACCTAACAAAAAAAAGTGTTTATAGGAACAATCCCCACACTACAAACAAACCTAAGGACAATATAAAAACATTAATCAAGAAGAACTTATTTGTGTGAATGGAAATTTCATTGGAAGATGTCAGGAATGTCTTCACGCAGATGGACAAATTTAGTAGACAGTACAGGCCAAGTTACTATTATTCGTAACATGAGAGTTGCGGAACATAAACCACCAGTGTAATAGACAGTGTGGTCCATCGCACTGTATAATGTGTAAACAAAATATGTAGAGAAATAAATGTAAATAAAAGTCTAACACTAGCAATTACAACAATATGTGATAAAAATCAACAAGTCAAGAGGGAGGATGCCACAGTAAAATTTAGTGAAGCATATGCGAGAACTATGCAGAAGAGAGAAATAGTAGTGTATTAATATTTGGAGGATGGTACAGCATTGATTCCATGGAACCTATAAATAGTTAAGGTGGGAAAGCTCCGTGTTGAGATAAGTTCCCAAGACACACTGAGAAACATACTGTATCCGCACATATGAGAAGTACCTCAACTCAGATTTTCCATGATGCATCTCACCACAAATACAGAAACAGTTGTTTAACAATACTAAGAAAAGAAGAAATTATTTTATACTGCAAAACAAAGTCCACAACGTAGCTAAATATTGCTCTTGAGGTTTTGTAAGGTAAGAAACAATCTGAAATCTCATAGCTCTGGGCACAACAATTTACATGATTTATCTTTAAAATAAAATCTGTTTATGTAAAATCCATATACCGACACCCTGAAGTGCAACAAAAGCTCTACAATTAGCTCAGAACAACCTAAATCCCAGCTATGGCATTTGAATTTCTACCGTAACACAACAAGTGTAGTGTTATGAATAAACAGACTTTGCTATGCTACAGTCCAACAATGAAACCAATATCACTCAAAGGTCACATGGTATAGTGTCACAGAATACACTCGATACTGTAGAACCCTGTTTTAATGTTCCTGCATCATTTCACAAATATTTTTAGAAGTCCCAAGAGAAATAATGTTGTTTAAAGCCATTAACTGGTTTCAAATATGTTATATGGCATTGAACTAGGGACTAGATGGTGGATGTTTTGTAGGGAAGTGCTAGGCAGCAAACAAATTTGTTCGATTGTGGAAAGAACACTTTAAATATTGCTTTAGAATGTTAAATCTAGATGAAAGGAATTTTAAGACAAATGCTTAGAATATCAAGAAATGAGTTTGAGAGAAACTGGGTGGAGCTACAGTACATGAACTTGGAAATTTGGAGGAGGGAAAATAATGTAAATTAGTTTTGGAAAGGAGCAAGAGGAGATTCGAAGATACTAAAATAAAAACACTGTTTAGTGACATAGCTGGAAAAAGATTGTTAGAATTATATATAACAATAAAAAGCACGTCGCCATTATAAGTATACAAAACAATCCTCACGAGAGGTTCTGCGTGACATAAAGTGCTGCCATCTCTGTCACGCATTAGCAAAGAGTGCCCACTTACTTTAAAACAAACCGCATGCTTCTATCTGTTTCCAGTTCTGATAAAAGAAAATTGGAGGTGTTATAACTTGAATGCAACAATACAAAAGAATATGGCTAAGGATTCAGCCCAGACTGTTAATTTGGCATATTCAGATCAATATTTCCTTATCTAAAACCGGCAACAAGGTTTCTTGC
Source organism: Deroplatys truncata (assembly GCA_030765065.1). Lineage (NCBI taxonomy): Eukaryota > Metazoa > Arthropoda > Insecta > Mantodea > Mantidae > Deroplatys > Deroplatys truncata. The sequence goes on from CM060984.1 coordinate 4,903,848, forward strand.
ATCTATCGTTGCTATGACGTATCCATCCCCTCCCATTTATTTAAAGCTTTCTGCCACGTGGTTAGTATCTGTCAATCCCTATCTTGATTGGTGCCAACTATAAAATAACCACATGATTAGCTACAATAAAAGTGTATCAGAAACAGCCATATTTGTCCTCGTGTTAAAATGATATTGTTTACCCCTATCCCTTCTCTGTTTCCATTTTTGCTGAGAAATTGGCTAATATATTTAATTAGTTTACAAATATGTAGAAGTATAGAATACCCAGGATATACTTGCCAGTTTATCAATCTCCAGGAAGTCCGAGAAGCCATCATCGAAGGATTCGCTGCCAGATGACAGACTGTGGAAGAGTGAAACTTTTGATGACCCAGAAGAGATGGCCGACTTCTCCTTTCTTGGGGACTGCTCTATTGAGAGATGTCTCTTTGGTGCCACACCAAACGGTTCTGCAAATTTCACTTCAGTTTTGGCATCCTCACTGTGTATCCCATAACCACTGTCCTGCGAGTTAGGATCCTGGTCTTCCAGAGGTTGGCGATGTCGCATGGGACTCACTGCAAGCTGACAATCACATAACATCTCATTTAGGACCGTTCACTATTCCCCTCTCAAACAAAGGAGGGCTTCATATACATCATTCAAAAATGCAAGCAAGTAACATTTTTTCAACATAAACTTATGTTTTTTTAAATGCACACCCTGTATTATTTTTATGCAACTGATGACGCTTATTGCATCAAAGAAATGTAACATGAAGTACAAGCTTGGGTACAATGAATTTTGTGAGTGGACAACTTTTATTATTTCTAAAGCAACTGATAACAATAAGAAGAGCTTTTATTGCATTGTAATACATAATCACATTTACACTTGAGACAGGCCTCGGAGTGTGTATTTCATTGTATCTCAGGCATGTGATTGAGCTTTGCAATGCCACTCTTTACCCTCTATCATACACATTATTCTTGTGAAAGTTTATTTTCCTATCCACTGCATTTTAATCAAGACAAACATTTACAGAAACAGGTGCATTACATACAAAAGGAATAGTGATAGTCAAATGTTTCAGGACTGAATGTTATAATAATACGCTAACTTTAAAATTTCATACTCTTTGCAAGAAACAATTGAATGTTGACAGGACTTTAAAACATTGACAAAGTATTGACCAATTCGAATCACTGATAACCGATATCTCAGAAGTGGTTCATGCTACAACAAGAAATAAATAGTGCGTTTTAAGGACACCCACAATTTTTGTGCAATACATTTTCATCTATCACTTAGCATTTACTAGTTATACAAGATAATACAAAACATTCCGAATGAAGAGGACTTCACACTAGTTTACAGTGGGGTGGGGGGAAGTTTTAGAATCATGTGTTGCATCTTCGGAAGGTATTAAACCTAAATACCAAGTTTATCCTACTTCTTGTTTTTTAGTTATGCTGTTCACTCACTCTCACATGCATAGACTTTTTTTTAAAATACTTCATTTGGATTCAGGGGACCACAAAACAAGTATTTGCAGTGATATCTTGGTGTCAAAATTTTGGGTGGAATGCAATACCATTTGAACATGATAGAAAAAGAGAATCATATTTACTTACATATTTGAATGACATATCTCATCAGTCCCTCCCCTACCTTCATGCCTGTGAAAGTCATTTTTGTAACAAAAAAATGCTAATAATTCACACTCATCTCCACAGCCATCCTAATCACTGTTTCACCTGAGAAGATTATTCGATTCTCTTGCAACAAAACTGCTCAGCAAGTAATGTAAAGAAAATGTGAATGTAAATGAAGGTGGCAACATTCAAATCCCAGCAAGTTTACACCATATGCAGCATATAATACAACATTTTCAATCATACTTACAGGTTATGTATTCGTGAAGCAATAATGATTTTAAAACTTCTTTAGTGATTGTGGCAATATTTATTTTTCCATGAGCACTATATTAGCTCCTAAGTGCTGCCATTGTTTGTAAAAAGAAATCAACGTCTACTGAGAAGCGAGAATATGAGCACGTAGTGGCTACCTTGTTTCTAGCAACCCCTGCACACACACCTTCACAATAACAAGGCAGAAAGCTTATTACGGTAGGTGGAGTGTCGACTTGAGTGGCTTGTATTTCTGGAACGCGACACAGCAGTTAATTTCATTACTGCTTTTGTTAACTTTTGCAAAGTTAGAATTAAAGTAAGTCAACTCCCAATAATTCACTTTGCATACGAGTCTCAGAACTGTCAATATTTTACTTCACTTAAGTAAAGCCCCTGCACACAGCCAAACGACCTATCTATTCCTACAGCCACGGGCGAAGACATTCACATTGCGAAGGTGTGGAAGAAAGCAAGATTAGTGAGTGACTAAGGCCAATGATAATTATCAAGACTACAGGCAAGAAAGTGAGGACGATATTCAATGCTTTCTCAAACTCATTGTTACATAACATACTAAGTACTTTAAGTCCCAGGCTTCATAAATAACCACTATTACATCAATCAGCATTAATTGTTCTTTCACACAAGCCGAGTGTAGACTAAAGTTGCAAAGGGATATGTTTATCTGGAAAATTAATGTCATACCAGCATGTTCCCGTGGTACGAAGTACCCGACCTGATGTATATATAGCAGTTGTTTCAAACAAATGACTATGGTACAAAGTACCACCCTTATAAAGCTTAAGTTTCAAGTTTGACAATGCTATGTTGTTTAGTAATTGTTTGGCAGCCATCAATAGTGAACTCTCAGCAAATTTGTAAACATGGATAAAACTGGCCATTGTTATGTGATACAATACTTTCATTTGGAAGGTCTTAGTCCAACTAATATTAAAACTGAGCTAGATTCTACTCTGGGGAAGTCTGCTCCTTCATTTACAACAGTATAATATTGGGTGGCAGAGTTTAAGTGAGGTCGTACGAGCTGTCACAATGAACATCGCAGTGGTCAATCAAATGAGGTGACCACACCAGTGCAAGATGGGTGCCACGTTTATTCACAATGGAACAGCAGCAGCGTCGTGAGGATGTTTCAGTCGAGTGCTTCGCTGCAATAAAGCCGAGCTTTTGCATTGATTCATAACCATGGATGAAACATGGGTCCATCACACACCTGAGATGAAGGAACAATCAAAATAGTGGATTAAAAGGGGAGAATTGGCTCCAAAAAGGCGAAAACAGTTCCATCTGCAGGCAAGGTCATGGTGTCAGCTTTTTGGGATGTGTAAGGGATAATTTTCATTATCTTCAAAAAGGTAAAGCAATCAATGGCGAGTATTATGCAAAGTTATTGCACCATTTGAATGATGCAATCAAGCAAAAATAGCCGCATTTAGCAAAAAAGGAAGTTCTGTTTCAAGACAGTGCACCAGTTCATTATCGCCATAGCCAAAATCAATGAGTTAAAGTTGCTTCCTCGTGCACCCTATTTGCCAGATTTAGGCCCCTCTGATTATTGTTGAAGAAATGGCTTGGTGGTAAATGATTTGTTAACCATGAAGAGGTAGAGTTTGCAGTTGGTTCTCATTATAAACAGGGTATTGAAGCTGGCAAAAGTGTATCGAGCTGAAAGGAGACTATAATAAAGACGTTTTTGTGTTTTCTTTGTTAGGTCGGGTACTTCCGGGACAGCCTTCGTAGCTCAGTTGGCCAGATATGCGGTTCACCTCATTCAACTTATATAAAGACAAAACTTCCCTTAAAACTGAAATCTTTGGAGGTTTATTGTACTATTCTATTTCAAATAGAGGAGAGGTTCCGACACCTTCAGGTGCCGTGGGGCAAGCTTTGTGTACCCTAGCACTCGTGCAACTTCTGATGTTACCAGAACTATGTTGGGCTGAACCTCTGAGCCCCTCCTGAAGGGGAGCTGTTTGGACTGGGTTGGTCTCGGCGGGCCAGTGGTTCCAGAGATTGGGTACGTCTGGGCTCTGATGCCCAGGCAGGGTTATGAGAAACCTTGATGTCCTTCAGTATCAACCTGGAGCGCTGGTAGGCAGTAAAATTAAATTAAATTGAGTTTTATTTATGGATGCTGTTTAACTGCTTTGGTTCTTAGCATCCCATTCTATACTGGGCATGAAAGACCAGTAATTTTGCTCAGAGGCCTCTTTTTCAGGCTGAAGGTTCTTTTACGTGCTGTAAATCTATGACACGAGAGCACCGGCTTTACTTCCCTTCCGAAGGAAGCCATGCTAAGGATTTTTACGCCCGAAAAAATCCATCGCCCTCCGCCAGGTTTGAACCCGCAACCTCGGGAACTAGAGGTTAGCATGATAACCAGTATACCATGGAAGACAACGGTAGGCAGTGAGCTAGATCACTGTGACACGCACCAAAGTTCTTCAGTAGTCTTCCTCGCTAGGGTTGATGCACCAAAGTGGCATATCCACTTTCATCCCTGCATAACTGAAGGACCTTTTAAAGAAATCAGGTTCATGCCTTCCTCTGGGCATAGGAGGGGAGCTTCGGTCCAGATCGGCCCTCACTGTCAACACAACTTTATAGCTTTAGTTAAATATTGATCAAGAGCAGTAAATTTTTAACTAAATTATTTGTGGGAATATCTCCCTCTATGTTTTCAGATATACGAGCAGCAGTTTTGTAAGTACACCTTCAGTAAGCAACGATTACCTTAGCCAATCTCATTAAACAGACATCACACCTCACTTCCTTCATCTTATTTAACCGACTAATACACATTATAGTCTTAATGCTGGCTTACAATAACCGGTAACAAGAACGACAAAGTCATATACACATCCATATCTGCCAACTTGCTAAAATTCAAACCCGTAAAACTATCCCTTGTCCAACAAAGTTTAACAAATTTGCAATGACATTAAATTTAGAACAAGTAAAATGTTCATTGCAGTAAACGTACCAACAAACCATGTAAAGTAAACGGGAACTCCCTTTAATAAGAACCCTTGAAGACCTGGCAGCACTACTGAAATTCTTCCTGGAACCACAATAAACACTTATTAAAATTGAACACTACTTCCTGGAATATACATAGATTTCTAGTCCATATTCTACACTTCATTACTTCACCTGTATACAAAAACAGTCACAAAAATTGCAAAACAAATTCCAAAGCCATACAATGTAAATAAACAGTTTACACAAGGGAGTTCACTTTACAATTTTCATTGTCCAATGCTGAATGTTCACAACCTAGTTACTAGAGGTCACTAAAGTTGCTCAACAGTGAAGGGAGATCATGATGAAGGATAGAAACACAGATAAGCTCTGGTCTATCATAACACTGTATACCATTTACTAGAGGTCACTAGTGGTGCTATACATTTTGTTACAGCCCAGTGAAGAGGGACCATGATCATGATGAAGGATAGAAACACAGATAAGCTCTGGTCTATCATAACACTGTATACCATTTACTAGAGGTCACTAGTGGTGCTATACATTTTGTTGTAGCCCAGTGAAGAGGGACCATGATCATGATGAAGGATACACACACAGATAAGCTCTGGTCTATCATAGTACTGTATACCATTTACTAGAAGTCACTAGTGGTGCTATACATTTTGCTGTAGCCCAGTGAAGGGGTACCATGATCATGATGAAGGATAGACACACAGATAAGATCTGGTCTATCATAACACTGTATACCATTTACTAGAGGTCACTAGTGATGCTATACATTTTGTTACAGCCCAGTGAAGAGGGACCATGATCATGATGAACGATACACACAGAAGAGCTCTGGTCTATCATAACACTGTATAACATTTACTAGAGGTCACTAGTGGTGCTATATATTTTGTTACAGCCCAGTGAAGAGGGACCATGATCATGATGAAGGATACACACAGAAGAGCTCTGGTCTATCATAACACTGTATAACATTTACTAGAGGTCACTAGTGGTGCTATATACTTTGTTATAGCCAAGTGAAGAGTGACCATGATCATGATGAAGGATACACACAGAAGAGCTCTGGTCTATCATAACACTGTATACCATTTACTAGAGGTCACTAGTGATGCCATACATTTTGTTACAGCCCAGTGAAGAGGGACCATGATCATGATGAAGGATACACACAGAAGAGCTCTGGTCTATCATAACACTGTATAACATTTACTAGAGGTCACTAGTGGTGCTATACATTTTGTTACAGCCCAGTGAAGCGGGACCATGATCATGATGAAGGATAGACACACAGAAGAGCTCTGGTCTATCATAACACTGTATACCATTTACTAGAGGTCACTAGTGGTTCTATACATTTTGTTACAGCCCAGTGAAGAGGGACCATGATCATGATGAACGATATACACACAGATAAGCTCTGGTCTATCATAGCACTGTATAACATTTACTAGAGGTCACTAGTGGTGCTATACATTTTGTTACAGCCCAGTGAAGAGGGACCATGATCATGATGAAGGATAGACACACAGAAGAGCTCTGGTCTATCATAACACTGTATAACATTTACTAGAGGTCACTAGTGGTGCTATACATTTTGTTACAGCCCAGTGAAGAGGGACCATGATCATGATGAAGGATAGACACACAGAAGAGCTCTGGTCTATCATAACACTGTATAACATTTACTAGAGGTCACTAGTGGTGCTATACATTTTGTTACAGCCCAGTGAAGAGGGACCATGATCATGATGAAGGATACACACAAGAAGAGCTCTGGTCTATCATAACACTGTATAACATTTACTAGAGGTCACTAGTGGTGCTATACATTTTGTTACAGCCCAGTGAACAGGGACCATGACCATGATGAAGGATAGACACACAGATAAGCTCTGGTCTATCATAGCACTGTATAACATTTACTAGAGGTCACTAGTGGTGCTATACATTTTGTTGCAGCCCAGTGAAGAGGGACCATGATCATGATGAAGGATAGAAACAAAGATAAGCTCTGATCTATTCATAACCCTGTATACCATTTACTAGAGGTCACTAGTGGTGCTATACATTTTGTTGTAGCCCAGTGAAGAGGCACCATGATCATGATAAAGGATAGACACACAGATTAGCTCTGGTCTATCACAGCACTGTATACCATTTACTAGAGGTCACTAGTGGTGCTATACATTTTGTTGTAGGTCAGTGAAAGGGACCATGATCATGATAAAGGATAGACACACAGATTAGCTCTGGTCTATCACAGCACTGTATACCATTTACTACAGGTCACTAGTGGTGCTATACATTTTGTTGTAGGTCAGTGAAGAGGGACCATGATCATGATAAAGGATAGACACACAGATTAGCTCTGGTCTATCACAGCACTGTATACCATTTACTAGAGGTCACTAGTGGTGCTATACATTTTGTTGTAGCCCAGTGAAGAGGGACCATGATCATGATAAAGGATAGACACACAGATTAGCTCTGGTCTATCACAGCACTGTATACCATTTACTAGAGGTCACTAGTGGTGCTATACATTTTGTTGTAGCCCAGTGAAGGGGGACTATGATCATGATGAAGGATAGACACAAAGATAAGCTCTGATCTATCATAACCCTGTATACCATTTATTAGAGGTCACTAGTGGTGCTATAGATTTTGTTATAGCCCAGTGAAGAGGCACCATGATCATGATAAAGGATAGACACACAGATTAGCTCTGGTCTATCACAGCACTGTATACCATTTACTAGAGGTCACTAGTGGTGCTATACATTTTGTTACAGCCCAGTGAAGAGGGACCATGATCATGATGAAGGATAGACACACAGATTAGCTCTGGTCTATCATAACACTGTATACCATTTACTAGAGGTCACTAGTGGTGCTATACATTTTGTTACAGCCCAGTGAAGAGGGACCATGATCATGATGAAGGATAGACACACAGATTAGCTCTGGTCTATCATGACACTGTATACCATTTACTAGAGGTCACTAGTAGCGATATATAGTTTGTTGTAGCCCAGTGAAGAGGGAGCATGATCATGATGAAGGATAGACATACAGATTAGCTCTGGTCTATCATAACACTGTATACCATTTACTAGAGGTCACTAGTGGTGCTATACACTTTGTTGTAGCCCAGTGAAGAGGGACCATGATCATAATGAAGGATAGACACACAGATAAGCTCTGGTCTATCATAACACTGTATACCATTTACTAGAGGTCACTAGTGGTGCTATACATGTTGTTACAGCCCAGTGAAGAGGGACCATGATAATGATGAAGTATAGACATAGAGATAAGCTCTGGTATATCATAGCACTGTATACCATTTACTAGAGGTCACTAGTGGTGCTATACATTTTGTTGTAGACCAGTGAAGAGGGACCATGATCATGATGAAGGATACACACAGATAAGCTCTGGTCTATCATAGTACTGTACCATTTACCAGAGGTCACTTAGTGATGCTATACATTTTGTTACAGCCCAGTGAAGTGGGACCATGATCATGATGAAGGATACACACAGATAAGCTCTGGTCTATCATAGTACTGTATACCATTTACTAGAGATCACTAGTGGTGCTATACATTTTGTTACAGCCCAGTGAAGAGGGACCATGATCATGATGAAGGATACACACAGATAAGCTCTGGTCTATCATAGTACTGTATACCATTTACTAGAGGACACTAGTGATGCTATACATTTTGTTACAGCCCATTGAAGAGGGACCATGATCATGATGAAGGATACACACAGATAAGCTCTGGTCTATCATAGTACTGTATACCATTTACTAGAGGTCACTAGTAGTGCTATACATTGTGTTAAGGCCAAGTGAAGAGGGACCATGATCATGATGAAGGATACACACAGATAAGCTCTGGTCTATCATAGTACTGTATACCATATACTAGAGGTCACTAGTGATGCTATACATTTTGTTACAGCCCATTGAAGAGGGACCACGATCATGATGAAGGATAAACACACAGATCAGCTCTGGTCTATCATAACACTGTATACCATTTACTAGAGGTCACTGGTGGTGCTATACATTTTGTTACAGCCCAGTGAAGAGGGACCATGATCATGATGTAGCATAGACACACAGATAAGCTCTGGTCTATCATAACACTGTATACCATTTACTAGAGGTCACCAGTGGTGCTATACATTTTGTTACAGCCCAGTGAAGAAGGACCATGATCATGATGTAGGATAGACACACAGATAAGCTCTGGTCTATCATACTACTGTATACCATTTACTAGAGGTCACTAGTGGTGCTATAATTTTTGTTATAGCCCAGTGAAGAGGGACCATGATCATGATGAAGGATAGACACACAGATAAGCTCTGGTCTATCATAACACCGTATACCATTTACTAGAGGTCACTGGTAGTGCTATACATTTTGTTACAACCCAATGAAGGTGGACCATGATCATGATGAAGGATAGACACACAGATAAGCTCTGATCTATCATAACACTGTATACCATTTACTAGAGGTCACTAGTGGTGCTATAGATTTTGTTATAGCCCAGTGAAGGGGGACTATGATCATGATGAAGGATAGACACAAAGATAAGCTCTGATCTATCATAACACTGTATACCATTAAATAGAGGTCACTAGTGGTGCTATAGATTTTGTTATAGCCCAGTGAAGGTGAACCATGATCATGATGAAGGATACACACACAGATAAGCTCTGATCTATCATAACACTGTATACCATTTACTAGAGGTCACTAGTGGTGCTATACATTTTATTACAGTCCAGTGAAGGTGGACTATGATTATGATGAAGAACAGACCCACAGATAAGCCCTGGTGTATCATAACACTGTATACCATTTACTAGTGGTCACTAGTGGTGCTATACATTTTGTTGTAGCCCAGTGAAGGAGGACCATGATCATGATGGATACACACACAGATAAACTGTGGTATATCATAGCACTGTATACCATTTACTAGAGGTCACTAGTGTTGCTATACATTTTGTTGTAGCCCAGTGAAGAGGGACCATGATCATGAAGGATACACACACACATAAGCTCTGGTCTATCATAACACTCTATACCATCTACTAGAGGTCAATAGTGGTGCTATACATTTTGTTGTGGCCCAGTGAAGACGGACCATGATCATGATAAAGGATAGACACACACATAAGTTCTGGCTATCATACCACTGTATACATTTTACTAGAGGTAACTAGTGGTGCTATACATTTTGTTACAGCCCAGTGAAGAGGGACCATGATCATGATGAAGGATAGACACACAGATTAGCTCTGGTCTATCATAACACTGTATACCATTTACTAGAGGTCACTAGTAGCGATATATAGTTTGTTGTAGCCCAGTGAAGAGGGAGCATGATCATGATGAAGGATACACACAGAAGAGCTCTGGTCTATCATAACACTGTATAACATTTACTAGAGGTCACTAGTGGTGCTATACATTTTGTTACAGCCCAGTGAAGCGGGACCATGATCATGATGAAGGATAGACACACAGAAGAGCTCTGGTCTATCATAACACTGTATACCATTTACTAGAGGTCACTAGTGGTTCTATACATTTTGTTACAGCCCAGTGAAGAGGGACCATGATCATGATGAACGATATACACACAGATAAGCTCTGGTCTATCATAGCACTGTATAACATTTACTAGAGGTCACTAGTGGTGCTATACATTTTGTTACAGCCCAGTGAAGAGGGACCATGATCATGATGAAGGATAGACACACAGAAGAGCTCTGGTCTATCATAACACTGTATAACATTTACTAGAGGTCACTAGTGGTGCTATACATTTTGTTACAGCCCAGTGAAGAGGGACCATGATCATGATGAAGGATAGACACACAGAAGAGCTCTGGTCTATCATAACACTGTATAACATTTACTAGAGGTCACTAGTGGTGCTATACATTTTGTTACAGCCCAGTGAAGAGGGACCATGATCATGATGAAGGATACACACAAGAAGAGCTCTGGTCTATCATAACACTGTATAACATTTACTAGAGGTCACTAGTGGTGCTATACATTTTGTTACAGCCCAGTGAACAGGGACCATGACCATGATGAAGGATAGACACACAGATAAGCTCTGGTCTATCATAGCACTGTATAACATTTACTAGAGGTCACTAGTGGTGCTATACATTTTGTTGCAGCCCAGTGAAGAGGGACCATGATCATGATGAAGGATAGAAACAAAGATAAGCTCTGATCTATTCATAACCCTGTATACCATTTACTAGAGATCACTAGTGGTGCTATACATTTTGTTGTAGCCCAGTGAAGAGGCACCATGATCATGATAAAGGATAGACACACAGATTAGCTCTGGTCTATCACAGCACTGTATACCATTTACTAGAGGTCACTAGTGGTGCTATACATTTTGTTGTAGGTCAGTGAAAGGGACCATGATCATGATAAAGGATAGACACACAGATTAGCTCTGGTCTATCACAGCACTGTATACCATTTACTACAGGTCACTAGTGGTGCTATACATTTTGTTGTAGGTCAGTGAAGAGGGACCATGATCATGATAAAGGATAGACACACAGATTAGCTCTGGTCTATCACAGCACTGTATACCATTTACTAGAGGTCACTAGTGGTGCTATACATTTTGTTGTAGCCCAGTGAAGAGGGACCATGATCATGATAAAGGATAGACACACAGATTAGCTCTGGTCTATCACAGCACTGTATACCATTTACTAGAGGTCACTAGTGGTGCTATACATTTTGTTGTAGCCCAGTGAAGGGGGACTATGATCATGATGAAGGATAGACACAAAGATAAGCTCTGATCTATCATAACCCTGTATACCATTTATTAGAGGTCACTAGTGGTGCTATAGATTTTGTTATAGCCCAGTGAAGAGGCACCATGATCATGATAAAGGATAGACACACAGATTAGCTCTGGTCTATCACAGCACTGTATACCATTTACTAGAGGTCACTAGTGGTGCTATACATTTTGTTACAGCCCAGTGAAGAGGGACCATGATCATGATGAAGGATAGACACACAGATTAGCTCTGGTCTATCATAACACTGTATACCATTTACTAGAGGTCACTAGTGGTGCTATACATTTTGTTACAGCCCAGTGAAGAGGGACCATGATCATGATGAAGGATAGACACACAGATTAGCTCTGGTCTATCATGACACTGTATACCATTTACTAGAGGTCACTAGTAGCGATATATAGTTTGTTGTAGCCCAGTGAAGAGGGAGCATGATCATGATGAAGGATAGACATACAGATTAGCTCTGGTCTATCATAACACTGTATACCATTTACTAGAGGTCACTAGTGGTGCTATACACTTTGTTGTAGCCCAGTGAAGAGGGACCATGATCATAATGAAGGATAGACACACAGATAAGCTCTGGTCTATCATAACACTGTATACCATTTACTAGAGGTCACTAGTGGTGCTATACATGTTGTTACAGCCCAGTGAAGAGGGACCATGATAATGATGAAGTATAGACATAGAGATAAGCTCTGGTATATCATAGCACTGTATACCATTTACTAGAGGTCACTAGTGGTGCTATACATTTTGTTGTAGACCAGTGAAGAGGGACCATGATCATGATGAAGGATACACACAGATAAGCTCTGGTCTATCATAGTACTGTACCATTTACCAGAGGTCACTTAGTGATGCTATACATTTTGTTACAGCCCAGTGAAGTGGGACCATGATCATGATGAAGGATACACACAGATAAGCTCTGGTCTATCATAGTACTGTATACCATTTACTAGAGATCACTAGTGGTGCTATACATTTTGTTACAGCCCAGTGAAGAGGGACCATGATCATGATGAAGGATACACACAGATAAGCTCTGGTCTATCATAGTACTGTATACCATTTACTAGAGGACACTAGTGATGCTATACATTTTGTTACAGCCCATTGAAGAGGGACCATGATCATGATGAAGGATACACACAGATAAGCTCTGGTCTATCATAGTACTGTATACCATTTACTAGAGGTCACTAGTAGTGCTATACATTGTGTTAAGGCCAAGTGAAGAGGGACCATGATCATGATGAAGGATACACACAGATAAGCTCTGGTCTATCATAGTACTGTATACCATATACTAGAGGTCACTAGTGATGCTATACATTTTGTTACAGCCCATTGAAGAGGGACCACGATCATGATGAAGGATAAACACACAGATCAGCTCTGGTCTATCATAACACTGTATACCATTTACTAGAGGTCACTGGTGGTGCTATACATTTTGTTACAGCCCAGTGAAGAGGGACCATGATCATGATGTAGCATAGACACACAGATAAGCTCTGGTCTATCATAACACTGTATACCATTTACTAGAGGTCACCAGTGGTGCTATACATTTTGTTACAGCCCAGTGAAGAAGGACCATGATCATGATGTAGGATAGACACACAGATAAGCTCTGGTCTATCATACTACTGTATACCATTTACTAGAGGTCACTAGTGGTGCTATAATTTTTGTTATAGCCCAGTGAAGAGGGACCATGATCATGATGAAGGATAGACACACAGATAAGCTCTGGTCTATCATAACACCGTATACCATTTACTAGAGGTCACTGGTAGTGCTATACATTTTGTTACAACCCAATGAAGGTGGACCATGATCATGATGAAGGATAGACACACAGATAAGCTCTGATCTATCATAACACTGTATACCATTTACTAGAGGTCACTAGTGGTGCTATAGATTTTGTTATAGCCCAGTGAAGGGGGACTATGATCATGATGAAGGATAGACACAAAGATAAGCTCTGATCTATCATAACACTGTATACCATTAAATAGAGGTCACTAGTGGTGCTATAGATTTTGTTATAGCCCAGTGAAGGTGAACCATGATCATGATGAAGGATACACACACAGATAAGCTCTGATCTATCATAACACTGTATACCATTTACTAGAGGTCACTAGTGGTGCTATACATTTTATTACAGTCCAGTGAAGGTGGACTATGATTATGATGAAGAACAGACCCACAGATAAGCCCTGGTCTATCATAACACTGTATACCATTTACTAGTGGTCACTAGTGGTGCTATACATTTTGTTGTAGCCCAGTGAAGGAGGACCATGATCATGATGGATACACACACAGATAAACTGTGGTATATCATAGCACTGTATACCATTTACTAGAGGTCACTAGTGTTGCTATACATTTTGTTGTAGCCCAGTGAAGAGGGACCATGATCATGAAGGATACACACACACATAAGCTCTGGTCTATCATAACACTCTATACCATCTACTAGAGGTCAATAGTGGTGCTATACATTTTGTTGTGGCCCAGTGAAGACGGACCATGATCATGATAAAGGATAGACACACACATAAGTTCTGGCTATCATACCACTGTATACATTTTACTAGAGGTAACTAGTGGTGCTATACATTTTGTTACAGCCCAGTGAAGAGGGACCATGATCATGATGAAGGATAGACACACAGATTAGCTCTGGTCTATCATAACACTGTATACCATTTACTAGAGGTCACTAGTAGCGATATATAGTTTGTTGTAGCCCAGTGAAGAGGGAGCATGATCATGATGAAGGATAGACATACAGATTAGCTCTGGTCTATCATAACACTGTATACCATTTACTAGAGGTCACTAGTGGTGCTATACATGTTGTTACAGCCCAGTAAAGGTGGATCATGATAAAGGATAGACACACAGATAAGCTCTGGTCTATCATAACACTGTATACCATTTACTAGAGGTCACTAGTGGTGCTATACATGTTGTTACAGCCCAGTGAAGAGGGACCATGATCATGATGAAGTATAGACATAGAGATAAGCTCTGGTCTATCATAGCACTGTATACCATTTACTAGAGGTCACTAGTGGTGCTATACTTTTTTTTGTAGCCCAGTGAAGAGCGACCATGATCATGATGAAAGATACACACAGATAAGCTCTGGTCTATCATAGTACTGTATACCATTTACTAGAGGTCACTAGTGATGCTATACATTTTGTTACAGCCCAGTGAAGAGGGACCATGATCATGATGAAGGATATACACGGATAAGCTCTGGTCTATCATAGCTGTATAACATTTACTAGAGGTCACTAGTGGTGCTATACATTTTGTTACAGCCCAGTGAAGAGGGACCATGATCATGATGAAGGATACACACAGATAAGCTCTGCTCTATCATAGTACTGTATACCATTTACTAGAGGTCACTAGTGATGCTATACATTTTGTTACAGCCCATTGAAGAGGGACCACGATCATGATGAAGGATAAACACACAGATCAGCTCTGGTCTATCATAACACTGTATAACATTTACTAGAGGTCACTGGTGGTGCTATACATTTTGTTACAGCCCAGTGAAGAAGGACCATGATCATGATGTAGGATAGACACACAGATAAGCTCTGGTCTATCATACTACTGTATACCATTTACTAGAGGTCACTAGTGGTGCTATAATTTTTGTTATAGCCCAGTGAAGAGGGACCATGATCATGATGAAGGATAGCCACACAGATAAGCTCTAGTCATTCATAGTACTGTATACCATTTACTAGAGGCCACTAGGGTGCTATACATTTTGTTACAGCAAAGTGAAGGAGGACCATGATCATGATGGATAGACACACAAGTAAGCTCTGGTCTATGACAGCACTGTATACCATCTACTACAGGTCAATAGTGGTGCTATACATTTTGTTGTGGCCCAGTGAAGGGGGACCATGATCACGATAAAGGATAGACACACACATAAGTTCTGGCTATCATAGCACTGTATACAGTTTACTAGAGGTCACTAGTGGTGCTATACATTTTGTTGTAGCCCAGTGAAGAGGGACCATGATCATGATGAAGGATACACACACAGATAAGCTCTGGTCTATCATAGTACTGTATACCATTTACTAGAAGTCACTAGTGGTGCTATACATTTTGTTACAGCCCAGTGAAGAGGGACCATGATCATGATGAAGGATACACACACAGATAAGCTTTAGTCTATCATAGTACTGTATATCATTTACTAAGGTCACTAGTGGTGCTATACATTTTGTTACAGCCCAGTGAAGAGGGACCATGATCATGATGAAGGATAGACACACAGATAAGCTCTGGTCTATCATAGTACTGTATACCATTTACTAGAGGTGACTAGTGGTGCTATACATTTTGTTGTAGCCCAGTGAAGATGAACCATGA
The DNA here is from genome assembly GCA_030765065.1 of Deroplatys truncata. Taxonomy (NCBI): domain Eukaryota; kingdom Metazoa; phylum Arthropoda; class Insecta; order Mantodea; family Mantidae; genus Deroplatys; species Deroplatys truncata. The sequence continues at coordinate 4,920,083 of CM060984.1, forward strand.
TCATGATGGATAGACACACAGATAAGCTCTGGTCTATCATAGTACTGTATACCATTTACTAAGGTCACTAGTGGTGCTATACATTTCGTTGTAGGCCAGTGAAGATCAACCATGATCATGAAGGATAGACACACAGATAAGCTCTGGTCTATCATAACAATGTATACCATTTACTAGAGGTCAATAGTGGTGCTATACATTTTGTTACAGCCCAGTGAAGAGGGACCATGATCATGATGAAGGATAGACACACAGATAAGCTCTGGTCTATCATAGCACTCTATACCATTTACTAAGGTCACTAGTGGTGCTATACATTTTGTTACAGCCCAATGAAGGTGGACCATGATCATGATGAAGCATAGACACACAGATAAGCTCTGGTCTATCATAGCACTGTATACCATTTACTAAGGTCACTAGTGGTGCTATACATTTTGTTACAGCCCAATGAAGGGGAACCATGATCATGATGAAGCATAGACACACAGATAAGCTCTGGTCTATCATAACACCATATACCATTTACTAGAGGTCACTAGTAGTGCTATACATTTTGTTACAACCCAATGAAGGTGGACCATGATCATAATGAAGGATAGACACACAAATAAGCTCTGATCTATCATAACACTGTATACCATTTACTAGAGGTCACTAGTGGTACTATACATTTTATTACAGCCCAGTGAAGGTGGACCATGATCATGATGAAGAACAGACACACAGATAAGATCTGGTCTATCATAACACTGTATACCATTTACTAGAGGTCACTAGTGTTGCTATACATTTTGTTGTAGTCCAGTGAAGCAGGACCATAATCATGAAGGATAGACACACAGATAAGCTCTGGTCTATCATAACACTCTATACCATTTACTAAGGTCACTAGTGGTGCTACACATTTTGTTGTAACCCATTGAAGGAGGACCATGATCATGATGGATAGACACACAAATAAGCTCTGGTCTATCAGAACACTGTATACCATTTACTAAGGTCACTAGTGGTGGTATACATTTTGTTACAGCCCAGTGAAGGAGGACCATGATCATGATGGATAGACACACAAGTATGCTCTGGTCTATCACAGCACTGTATACCATCTACTAGAGGTCACTAGTGGTGCTATACATTTTGTTGTGGCCCAGTGAAGGGGGACCATGATCATGATAAAGGATAGACAAACACATAAGTTCTGGCTATCATAGCACTGTATACCATTTACTAGAGGTCACTAGTGGTGCTATACATTTTGTTACAGCCCAGTGAAGAGAGACCATGATCATGATGAAGGATAGACACACAGATTAGCTCTGGTCTATCATAACACTGTATACCATTTACTAGAGGTCACTAGTAGCGATATATAGTTTGTTGTAGCCCAGTGAAGAGGGAGCATGATCATGATGAAGGATAGACATACAGATTAGCTCTGGTCTATCATAACACTGTATACCATTTACTAGAGGTCACTAGTAGCGATATATAGTTTGTTGTAGCCCAGTGAAGAGGGAGCATGATCATGATGAAGGATAGACACACAGATTAGCTCTGGTCTATCATAACACTGTATACCATTTACTAGAGGTCAATAGTGGTTCTATACACTTTGTAGTAGCCCAGTGAAGAGGGACCATGATCATGATGAAAGATACACACAGATAAGCTCTGGTGTATCATAGTACTGTATACCATTTACTAGACGTCACTAGTGATGCTATACATTTTGTTACAGCCCAGTGAAGAGGGACCATGATCATGATGAAGGATACACACAGATAAGCTCTGGTCTAACATAGCACTGTATACCATTTACTAGAGGTCACTAGTGGTGCTATACATTTTGTTACAGCCCAGTGAAGAGGGACCATGATCATGATGAAGGATACACAGAGAAGAGCTCTGGTCTATCATAGTGCTGTATACCATTTACTAGAGGTCACTGGTGGTGCTATACATTTTGTTACAGCCCAATGAACAGGGACCATGATCATGATGGATAGACATAGAGATAAGCTCTGGTATATCATAGCACTGTATACCATTTACTAGAGGTCACTAGTGGTGCTATACATTTTGTTGTAGCCCAGTGAAGAGGGACCATGATCATGATGAAGGATACACACAGATAAGCTCTGGTCTATCATAGTACTGTATACCATCTACCAGAGGTCACTAGTGATGCTATACATTTTGTTACAACCCAGTGAAGTGGGACCATGATCATGATGAAGGATACACACAGATAAGCTCTGGTCTATCATAGTACTGTATAGCATTTACTAGAGGTCACTAGTGATGCTATACATTTTGTTACAGCCCATTGAAGAGGGACCATGATCATGATGAAGGATACACACAGATAAGCTCTGGTCTATCATAGTACTGTATACCATTTACTAGAGGTCACTAGTGGTGCTATACATTGTGTTAAGGCCAAGTGAAGAGGGACCATGATCATGATGAAGGATATACACAGATAAGCTCTGGTCTATCATAGTACTGTATTCCATTTACTAGAGGTCACTAGTGATGCTATACACTTTGTTACAGCCCATTGAAGAGGGACCACGATCATGTTGAAGGATAAACACACAGATCAGCTCTGGTCTATCATAAAACTGTATACCATTTACTAGAGGTCACTGGTGGTGCTATATATTTTGTTACAGCCCAGTGAAGAGGGACCATGATAATGATGTAGCATAGACACACAGATAAGCTCTGGTCTATCATAGTACTGTATAACATTTACTAGAGGTCACTAATGGTGCTATACATTTTGTTATAGCCCAGTGAAGAGGGACAATGATCATGATGAAGGATAGACACACAGATAAGCTCTGGTCTATCATAACACTGTATACCATTTACTAGAGGTCACTAGTGGTGCTATACATTTTGTTACAGCCCACTGAAGAGGGACCATGATCATGATGAAGGATAGACACACAGATAAGCTCTGGTCTATCATAGCACTGTATACCATTTACTAAGGTCATAAGTGGTGCTATACATTTTGTTACAAGATAGTGAAGGGGAACCATGATCATGATGAAGCATAGACACACAGATAAGCTCTGGTCTATCATAACACCGTATACCATTTACTAGAGGTCACTAGTAGTGCTATACATTTTGTTACAACCCAATGAAGGTGGACTATGATCATGATGAAGGATAGACACACAGATAAGCTCTGATCTATCAGAAGACTGTATACCATTTACTAGAGGTCACTAGTGGTGCTATAGATTTTGTGATATCCCAGTGAAGGGGGACTATGATCATGATGAAGGATAGACACAAAGATAAGCTCTGATCTATCATAACACTGTATACCATTTAATACAGGTCACTAGTGGTGCTATAGATTTTGTTATAGCCCAGTGAAGGTGAACCATGATCATGATGAAGGATAGACACACAGATAAGCTCTGATCTATCATAACACTGTATACCATTTACTAGAGGTCACTAGTGGTGCTATACATTTTGTTACAGCCCAGTGAAGGTGGACCATGATCATGATGAAGAACAGACACACAGATAAGCTCTGGTCTATCATAACACTGTATACCATTTACTAATGGTCAATAGTGGTGCTATACATTTTGTTGTAGCCCAGTGAAGGAGGACCATGATCATGATGGATACACACACAGATAAACTGTGGTATATCATAGCACTGTATACCATTTACTAGAGGTCACTAGTGATGCTATACATTTTGTTACAGCCCAGTGAAGAGGGACCATGATCATGATGAAGGATACACACAACTAAGCTCTGGTCTATCACAGCACTGTATACCATCTACTAGAGGTCACTAGTGGTGCTATACTTTTTTTTGTAGCCCAGTGAAGAGGGACCATGATCATGATGAAAGATACACACAGATAAGCTCTGGTCTATCATAGTACTGTATACCATTTACTAGAGGTCACTAGTGATGCCATACATTTTGTTACAGCCCAGTGAAGAGGGACCATGATCATGATGAAGGATACACACAGATAAGCTCTGGTCTATCATAACACTGTATACCATTTACTAGAGGTCACTAGTGATGCTATACATTTTGTTACAGCCCATCGAAGAGGGACCACGATCATGATGAAGGATAAACACACAGATCAGCTCTGGTCTATCATAACACTGTATACCATTTACTAGTGGTCACTAGTGGTGCTATACATTTTGTTACAGCCCAGTGAAGAGGGACCATAAACATGATGGATAGACATACAGATAAACTCTGGCCTATCATAGCTATGTATACCATTTACTAGAGGTCACTAGTGGTGCTATACATTTTTTGTAGCCCAGTGAAGGAGGACCATGATCATGATGGATACACACACAGACAAACTGTGGTATATCATAGCACTTTATACCATTTACTAGAGGTCACTAGTGTTGCTATACATTTTGTTGTAGCCCAGTGAAGCAGGACCATAATCATGAAGGATAGACACACAGATAAGCTCTGGTCTATCATAACACACTATACCATTTACTAAGGTCACTAGTGGTGCTATACATTTTGTTGTAACCCAGTGAAGGAGGACCATGATCATGATGGATAGACACACAAGTAACCTCTGGTCTATCATAACACACTATACCATTTACTAAGGTCACTAGTGGTGCTATACATTTTGTTGTAACCCAGTGAAGGAGGACCATTATCATGATGGATATACACACAGATAAACTGTGGTATATCATAGCACTGTATACCATTTACTAGAGGTCACTAGTGGTGCTATTCATTTTGTTACAGCCCAGTGAAGGAGGTCCATGATCATGATGGATATACACACAGATAAGCTCTGGTCTATCACAGCACTGTATACCATCTACTAGAGGTGAATAGTGGTGCTATACATTTTGTTGTGGCCCAGTGAAGGGGGACAATTATCATGATAAAGGATAGACACACACATAAGTTCTGGCTATCATAGCACTGTATACAGTTTACTAGAGGTCACTAGTGGTGCTATACATTTTGTTGCAGCCCAGTGAAGAGGGATCATGATCATGATGAAGGATACACACACAGATAAGCTCTAGTCTATCATAGTACTGCATACCATTTACTAGAAGTCACTAGTGGTGCTATACATTTTGTTACAGCCCAGTGAAGAGGGACCATGATCATGATGAAGGATACACACACAGATAAGCTTTAGTCTATCATAGTACTGTATATCATTTACTAAGGTCACTAGTGGTGCTATACATTTTGTTACAGCCCAGTGAAGAGGGACCATGATCATGATGAAGGATAGACACACAGATACGCTCTGGTCTATCATAGTACTGTATACAGTTTACTAGAGGTGACTAGTGGTGCTATACATTACGTTGTAGCCCAGTGAAGATGAACCATGATCATGAAGGATAGACACACAGATAAGCTCTGGTATATCATAGCACTGTATATCATTTACTAGAGTCACTAGTGGTGGTATACATTTTGTTACAGCCCAGTGAAGAGGGACCACGTTCATGATAAAGGATAGACACACAGATAAGCTCTGGTCCATCATAGCACTGTATATCATTTACTAGAGTCACTAGTGGTGCTCTACATTTTGTACAGCCCAGTGAAGAGGGACCAAGATCATGATAAAGGATAGACACACATAAGCTCTGGTCTATCATAGTACTGTATACCATTTACTAGAGGTCACTAGTGGTGCTATATATTTTGTTACACCCCAGTGAAGGGGGACCATGATCATGATGAAGAACAGACACACAGATAAGCTCTGGTCTATCATAACACTGTATACCATTTACTAGTGGTCACTAGTGGTGCTATACATTTTGTTATAGCCCAGTGAAGCAGGACCATGATCATGATGGATACACACACAGATAAACTGTGGTATATCATAGCACTGTATACCATTTACTAGAGGTCACTAGTGTTGCTATATATTTTGTTGTAGTCCAGTGAAGACGGAACATGATCATGAAGGATAGACACACAGATAAGCTCTTGTCTATTATAACACTCTATACCATTTACTAAGGTCACTAGTGGTGCTATACATTTTGTTGTAACCCAGTGAAGGAGGACCATGACCATGATGGATAGACACACAAGTAAGCTCTGGTCTATCACAGCACTGTATACCATCTACTAGAGGTCAATATTGGTGCTATACATTTTGTTGTGGCCCAGTGAAGGGGGACCATGATCATGATAAAGGATAGACACACACATAAGTTCTGGCTATCATACCACTGTATATATTTTACTAGAGGTCACTAGTGGTGCTATACATTTTGTTACAGCCCAGTGAAGAGGGACCATGATCATGATGAAGGATAGACACACAGATAAGCTCTGGTCTATCATAACACTGTATACCATTTACTAGAGGTCACTAGTAGCGATATATAGTTTGTTGTAGCCCAGTGAAGAGGGAGCATGATCATGATGAAGGATAGACATACAGATTAGCTCTGGTCTATCATAACACTGTATACCATTTACTAGAGGTCAGTAGTGGTGCTATACATGTTGTTACAGCCCAGTGAAGGTGGACCATGATCATGATGAAGGATAGACACACAGATAAGCTCTGGTCTATCATAGTACTGTATACCATTTACTAGAGGTCACTAGTGATGCTATACATTTTGTTACAGCCCAGTGAAGAGGGACTATGATCATGATGAAGGATACACACAGATAAGCTCTGGTCTATCATAGCACAGTATAACATTTACTAGAGGTCACTAGTGGTGCTATACATTTTGTTACAGCCCAGTGAAGAGGGACCATGATCATGATGAAGGATACACACAGATAAGCTCTGGTCTATCATAGTACTGTATACCATTTACTAGAGGTCACTAGTGATGCTATACATTTTGTTACAGGCCATTGAAGAGGGACCACGATCACGATGAAGGATAAACACACAGATCAGCTCTGGTCTATCATAACACTGTATACCCTTTACTAGAGGTCACTGGTGGTGCTATACATTTTGTTACAGCCCAGTGAAGAGGGACCATGATCATGATGAAGGATAGACACACAGATAAGCTCTGGTCTATCATAGTACTGTATACCATTTACTAGAGGTCACTAGTGGTGCTATACATTTTGTTATAGCCCAGTGAAGAGGGACCATGATCATGATGAAGGATACACACACAGATAAGCTCTGGTCTATCATAGTACTGCATACCATTTACTAGAAGTCACTAGTGGTGCTATACATTTTGTTACAGCCCAGTGAAGAGGGACCATGATCATGATGAAGGATACACACACAGATAAGCTTTAGTCTATCATAGTACTATATATCATTTACTAAGGTCACTAGTGGTGCTATACATTTAGTTACAGCCCAGTGAAGAGGGACCATGATCATGATGAAGGATAGACACACAGATAAGCTCTGGTCTATCATAGTACTGTATACCATTTATTAGATGTGATTAGTGGTGCTATACATTTTGTTGTAGCCCAGTGAAGATGAACCATGATCATGATGGATAGACACAAAGATAAGCTCTGGTCTATCATAGTACTGTATACCATTTACTAAGGTCACTAGTGGTGCTATACATTTCGTTGTAGCCCAGTGAAGATGAACCATGATCATGAAGGATAGACACACAGATAAGCTCTGGTCTATCATAACACTGTATACCATTTACTAGAGGTCACTAGTGGTGCTATACATTTTGTTACAGCCCAGTGAGTGGGAACCATGATCATGATGAAGCATAGACACACAGATAAGCTCTGGTCTATCATAACACCGTATACCATTTACTAGAGGTCACTAGTAGTGCTATACATTTTGTTACAACCCAATGAAGGTGGACCATGATCATGATGAAGGATAGACACACAGATAAGCTCTGATCTATCATAACACTGTATACCATTTACTAGAGGTCACTAGTGGTGCTATAGATTTTGTTATAGCCCAGTGAAGGTGAACCATGATCATGATGAAGTACAGACACACAGATAAGCTCTGGTCTATCATAACACTGTATACCATTTACTAGAGGTCACTAGTGTTGCTATACATTTTGTTGTAGCCCAGTGAAGCAGGACCATAATCATGAAGGATAGACACACAGATAAGCTCTGGTCTATCATAACACTATATACCATTTACTAAGGTCACTAGTGGTGGTATACATTTTGTTACAGCCCAGTGAAGGAGGACCATGATCATGATGGATAGACACACAAATAAGCTCTGGTTTATCATAACACTATATACCATTTACTAAGGTCACTAGTGGTGGTATACATTTTGTTACAGCCCAGTGAAGGAGGACCATGATCATGATGGATAGACACACAAGTAAGCTCTGGTCTATCACAGAACTTTATACCATCTACTAGAGGTAATTAGTGGTGCTATACATTTTGTTGTGGCCCAGTGAAGGGGGACCATGATCATGATAAAGGCTAGACACACACATAAGTTCTGGCTATCATAGCACTGTATACCATTTACTAGAGGTCACTAGTGGTGCTATACATTTTGTTACAGCCCAGTGAAGAGGGACCATGATCATGATGAAGGATAGACACACAGATTAGCTCTGGTCTATCATAACACTGTATACCATTTACTAGAGGTCACTAGTAGCGATATATAGTTTGTTGTAGCCCAGTGAAGAGGGAGCATGATCATGATGAAGGATAGACATACAGATTAGCTCTGGTCTATCATAACACTGTATACCATTTACTAGAAGTCACTAGTAGCGATATATAGTTTGTTGTAGCCCAGTGAAGAGGGAGCATGATCATGATGAAGGATAGACACACAGATTAGCTCTGGACTATCATAACACTGTATACCATTTACTAGAGGTCACTAGTGGTGCTATACACTTTGTAGTAGCCCAGTGAAGAGGGACCATGATCATGATGAAAGATACACAGCTAAGCTCTGGTGTATCATAGTACTGTATACCACTTACTAAAGGTCACTAGTGGTGCTATACATTTTGTTACAGCCCAGTGAAGGTGGACCATGATCATGATGAAGAACAGACACACAGATAAGCTCTGGTCTATCATAACACTGTATACCATTTACTAGTGGTCACTAGTGGTGCTATACATTTTGTTACAGCCCAGTGAAGAGGGACCATAAACATGATGGATAGACATACAGATAAACTCTGGTCTATCATAGCATTGTATACCATTTACTAGAGGTCACTAGTGGTGCTATACATTTTGTTGTAGACCAGTGAAGGAGGACCATGATCATGATGGATACACACACAGATAAACTGTGGTATATCATAGCACTTTATACCATTTACTAGAGGTCACTAGTGGTGCTATACATTTTGTTACAGCCCAGTGAAGAGGGACCATGATCATGATGAAGGATAGAAACACAGATAAGCTCTGGTCTATCATAACACTGTATACCATTTACTAGAGGTCACTAGTGATGCTATACATTTTCTTACAGCCCAGTGAAGAGGGACCATGATCATGATGAACGATACACACAGAAGAGCTCTGGTCTATCATAACACTGTATAACATTTACTAGAGGTCACTAGTGGTGCTATATATTTTGTTACAGCCCAGTGAAGAGGGACCATGATCATGATGAAGGATACACACAGAAGAGCTCTGGTCTATCATAACACTGTATAACATTTACTAGAGGTCACTAGTGGTGCTATATATTTTGTTATAGCCAAGTGAAGAGTGACCATGATCATGATGAAGGATACACACAGAAGAGCTCTGGTCTATCATAACACTGTATACCATTTACTAGAGGTCACTAGTGATGCCATACATTTTGTTACAGCCCAGTGAAGAGGGACCATGATCATGATGAAGGACACACACAGAAGAGCTCTGGTCTATCATAACACTGTATAACATTTACTAGAGGTCACTAGTGGTGCTATACATTTTGTTACAGCCCAGTGAAGCGGGACCATGATCATGATGAAGGATAGACACACAGAAGAGCTCTGGTCTATCATAACACTGTATACCTTTTACTAGAGGTCACTAGTGGTGCTATACATTTTGTTACAGCCCAGTGAAGAGGGACCATGATCATGATAAAGGATAGACACACAGATAAGCTCTGGTCTATCATAGCACTGTATAACATTTACTAGAGGTCACTAGTGGTGCTATACATTTTGTTACAGCCCAGTGAAGAGGGACCATGATCATGATGAAGGATAGACACACAGAAGAGCTCTGGTCTATCATAACACTGTATAACATTTACTAGAGGTCACTAGTGGTGCTATACATTTTGTTACAGCCCAGTGAAGAGGGACCATGATCATGATGAAGGATAGACACACAGAAGAGCTCTGGTCTATCATAACACTGTATAACATTTACTAGAGGTCACTAGTGGTGCTATACATTTTGTTACAGCCCAGTGAAGAGGGACCATGATCATGATGAAGGATACACACAAGAAGAGCTCTGGTCTATCATAACACTGTAAAACATTTACTAGAGGTCACTAGTGGTGCTATACATTTTGTTACAGCCCAGTGAACAGGGACCATGACCATGATGAAGGATAGACACACAGATAAGCTCTGGTCTATCATAGCACTGTATAACATTTACTAGAGGTCACTAGTGGTGCTATACATTTTGTTGCAGCCCAGTGAAGAGGGACCATGATCATGATGAAGGATAGAAACAAAGATAAGCTCTGATCTATTCATAACCCTGTATACCATTTACTAGAGGTCACTAGTGGTGCTATACATTTTGTTGTAGCCCAGTGAAGAGGCACCATGATCATGATAAAGGATAGACACACAGATTAGCTCTGGTCTATCACAGCACTGTATACCATTTACTAGAGGTCACTAGTGGTGCTATACATTTTGTTGTAGGTCAGTGAAGAGGGACCATGATCATGATAAAGGATAGACACACAGATTAGCTCTGGTCTATCACAGCACTGTATACCATTTACTACAGGTCACTAGTGGTGCTATACATTTTGTTGTAGGTCAGTGAAGAGGGACCATGATCATGATAAAGGATAGACACACAGATTAGCTCTGGTCTATCACAGCACTGTATACCATTTACTAGAGGTCACTAGTGGTGCTATACATTTTGTTGTAGCCCAGTGAAGAGGGACCATGATCATGATAAAGGATAGACACACAGATTAGCTCTGGTCTATCACAGCACTGTATACCATTTACTAGAGGTCACTAGTGGTGCTATACATTTTGTTGTAGCCCAGTGAAGGGGGACTATGATCATGATGAAGGATAGACACAAAGATAAGCTCTGATCTATCATAACCCTGTATACCATTTATTAGAGGTCACTAGTGGTGCTATAGATTTTGTTATAGCCCAGTGAAGAGGCACCATGATCATGATAAAGGATAGACACACAGATTAGCTCTGGTCTATCACAGCACTGTATACCATTTACTAGAGGTCACTAGTGGTGCTATACATTTTGTTACAGCCCAGTGAAGAGGGACCATGATCATGATGAAGGATAGACACACAGATTAGCTCTGGTCTATCCTAACACTGTATACCATTTACTAGAGGTCACTAGTGGTGCTATACATTTTGTTACAGCCCAGTGAAGAGGGACCATGATCATGATGAAGGATAGACACACAGATTAGATCTGGTCTATCATAACACTGTATACCATTTACTAGAGGTCACTAGTAGCGATATATAGTTTGTTGTAGCCCAGTGAAGAGGGAGCATGATCATGATGAAGGATAGACATACAGATTAGCTCTGGTCTATCATAACACTGTATACCATTTACTAGAGGTCACTAGTGGTACTATACACTTTGTTGTAGCCCAGTGAAGAGGGACCATGATCATAATGAAGGATAGACACACAGATAAGCTCTGGTCTATCATAACACTGTATACCATTTACTAGAGGTCTTTAGTGGTGCTATACATGTTGTTACAGCCCAGTGAAGAGGGACCATGATCATGATGAAGTATAGACATAGAGATAAGCTCTGGTCTATCATAACACTGTATACCATTTACTAGAGGTCTTTAGTGGTGCTATACATGTTGTTACAGCTCAGTGAAGAGGGACCATGATCACGATGAAGGATAGACACACAGATAAGCTATGGTCTATCATAACACTGTATACCATTTACTAGAGGTCAATAGTGGTGCTATACATTTTGTTGTAGACCAGTGAAGAGGGACCATGATCATGATGAAGGATACACACAGATAAGCTCTGGTCTAGCATAGTACCGTACCATTTACCAGAGGTCACTTAGTGATGCTATACATTTTGTTACAGCCCAGTGAAGTGGGACCATGATCATGATGAAGGATACACACAGATAAGCTCTGGTCTATCATAGTACTGTATACCATTTACTAGAGATCACTAGTGGTGCTATACATTTTGTTACAGCCCAGTGAAGAGGGACCATGATCATGATGAAGGATACACACAGATAAGCTCTGGTCTATCATAGTACTGTATACCATTTACTAGAGGTCACTAGTGATGCTATACATTTTGTTACAGCCCATTGAAGAGGGACCATGATCATGATGAAGGATACACACAGATAAGCTCTGGTCTATCATAGCACTGTATAACATTTACTAGAGGTCACTAGTGGTGCTATACATTGTGTTAAGGCCAAGTGAAGAGGGACCATGATCATGATGAAGGATACACACAGATAAGCTCTGGTCTATCATAGTACTGTATACCATTTACTAGAGGTCACTAGTGATGCTATACATTTTGTTACAGCCCAGTGAAGAGGGACCATGATCATGATGAAGGATAAACACACAGATCAGCTCTGGTCTATCATAACACTGTATACCATTTACTAGAGGTCACTGGTGGTGCTATACATTTTGTTACAGCCCAGTGAAGAGGGACCATGATCATGATGAAGGATAGACACACAGATAAGCTCTGGTCTATCATAGCACTGTATACCATTTACTAAGGTCACTAGTGGTGCTATACATTTTGTTACAGCACAGTGAAGGGGAACCATGATCATGATGAAGCATAGACACACAGATAAGCTCTGGTCTATCATAACACCGTATACCATTTACTAGAGGTCAGTGGTAGTGCTATACATTTTGTTACAACCCAATGAAGGTGGACCATGATCATGATGAAGGATAGACACACAGATAAGCTCTGATCTATCATAACACTGTATACGATTTACTAGAGGTCACTAGTGGTGCTATAGATTTTATTATAGCCCAGTGAAGGGGGACTATGATCATGATGAAGGATAGACACAAAGATAAGCTCTGATCTATCATAACACTGTATACCATTAAATAGAGGTCACTAGTGGTGCTATAGATTTTGTTATAGCCCAGTGAAGGTGAACCATGATCATGATGAAGGATACACACACAGATAAGCTCTGATCTATCATAACACTGTATACCATTTACTAGAGGTCACTAGTGGTGCTATACATTTTGTTACAGCCCAGTGAAGGTGGACCATGATTATGATGAAGAACAGACCCACAGATAAGCCCTGGTCTATCATAACACTGTATACCATTTACTAGTGGTCACTAGTGGTGCTATACATTTTGTTGTAGCCCAGTGAAGGAGGACCATGATCATGATGGATACACACACAGATAAACTGTGGTATATCATAGCACTGTATACCATTTACTAGAGGTCACTAGTGTTGCTATACATTTTGTTGTAACCCAGTGAAGGAGGACCATGATCATGATGAAGAACAGACACACAGATAAGCTCTGGTCTATCATAACACTGTATACCATTTACTAATGGTCAATAGTGGTGCTATACATTTTATGTAACCCAGTGAAGGAGGACCATGATCATGATGGATAGACACACAGGTAAGCTCTGGTCTATCATAACACACTATACCATTTACTAAGCTCACTAGTGGTGCTATACATTTTGTTGTAACCCAGTGAAGGAGGACCATGATCATGATGGATAGACACACAGGTAAGCTCTGGTCTATCATAACACACTATACCATTTACTAAGCTCACTAGTGGTGCTATACATTTTGTTGTAACCCAGTGAAGGAGGACCATGATCATGATGGATAGACACACAAGTAAGCTCTGGTCTATCATAACACACTATACCATTTACTAAGGTCACTAGTGGTGCTATACATTTTGTTGTAACCCAGTGAAGGAGGACCATTATCATGATGGATATACACACAGATAAACTGTGGTATATCATAGCACTGTATACCATTTACTAGAGGTCACTAGTGGTGCTATTCATTTTGTTACAGCCCAGTGAAGGAGGTCCAGGATCATGATGGATATACACACAGATAAGCTCTGGTCTATCACAGCACTGTATACCATCTACTAGAGGTCAATAGTGGTGCTATACATTTTGTTGTGGCCCAGTGAAAGGGGACCATGATCACGATAAAGGATAGACACACACATAAGTTCTGGCTATCATAGCACTGTATACAGTTTACTAGAGGTCACTAGTGGTGCTATACATTTTGTTGTAGCCCAGTGAAGAGGGACCATGATCATGATGAAGGATACACACACAGATAAGCTCCGGTCTATCATAACACTGTATACCATTTACTAGAAGTTACTAGTGGTGCTATACATTTTGTTACAGCCCAGTGAAGAGGGACCATGATCATGATGAAGGATAGACACACAGATAAGCTCTGGTCTATCATAGCACTGCATACCATTTACTAGAAGTCACTAGTGGTGCTATACATTTTGTTACAGCCCAGTGAAGAGGGACCATGATCATGATGAAGGATACACACACAGATAAGCTCTGGTCTATCATAGCACTGCATACCATTTACTAGAAGTCACTAGTGGTGCTATACATTTTGTTACAGCCCAGTGAAGAGGGACCATGATCATGATGAAGGATAGACACACAGATAAGCTCTGGTCTATCATAGTCTGTATACAGTTTACTAGAGGTGACTAGTGGTGCTATACATTTTGTTGTAGCCCAGTGAAGATGAACCATGATCATGATGGATAGACACACAGATAAGCTCTGCTCTATCATAGTACTGTATATCATTTACTAGAGTCACTAGTGGTGGTATACATTTTGTTACAGCCCAGTGAAGAGGGACCACGTTCATGATAAAGGATAGACACACAGATAAGCTCTGGTCTATCATAGCACTGTATATCATTTACTAGAGTCACTAGTGGTGCTCTACATTATGTTACAGCCCAGTGAAGAGGGACCAAGATCATGATAAAGGATAGACACACATAAGCTCTGGTCTATCATAGTACTGTATACCATTTACTAGAGGTCACTAGTGGTGCTATATATTTTGTGACACCCCAGTGAAGGGGGACCATGATCATGATGAAGGATACAGACACACAGATAAGCTCTGGTCTATCATAGTACTGTATACCATTTACTAGAGGTCACTAGTGGTGCTATACACTTGTTGCAGCCCAGTGAAGAGGGACCATGATCATGATGAAGGATAGACACACAGATAAGCTCTGGTGTATCATAGCACTGTATGCCATTTACTAGAGTCACTAGTGGTGCTATACATTTTGTTGTAGCCCAGTGAAGAGGGACATGATCATGATGAAGGATAGACACACAGATAAGCTCTGGTGTATCATAGCACTGTATACCATTTTCTAGTCACTAGTGCTGCTATATATTTTGTTGTATCCCACTGAAAGGGGACCATGATCATGAAGGATAGACACACAGATAAGCTCTGGTGTATCATAACACTGTATACCATTTACTAGAGTCACTAGTGCTGCTATATATTTTGTTGTAGCCCAGTGAAGGGGGACCATGATCATGAAGGATAGACACACAGATAAGCTCTAGTGTATCATAGCACTGCATACCATTTACTAGAGTCACTAGTGCTGCTATATATTTTGTTGTAGCCCAGTGAAGGGGGACCATGATCATGAAGGATAGACACACAGATAAGCTCTGGTGTATCATAGCACTGTATACCATTTACTAGAGGTCACTAGTGCTGCTATATATTTTGATGTATCCCAGTGAAGGGGGACCATGATCATTAAGGATAGACACACAGATAAGCTCTGGTGAATCATAACACTGTATACCATTTACTAGAGGTCACTAGTGCTGCTATATATTTTGTTGTATCCCAGTGAAGGGGACCATGATCATGAAGGATAGACACACAGATAAGCTCTGGTCTATCATAGCACTGTATATCATTTACTAGAGTCACTAGTGGTGGTATACATTTTGTTACGGCCCAGTGAAGAGGGACCAAGTTCATGATAAAGGATAGACACACAGATAAGCTCTGGTCTATCATAGCACTGTATATCATTTACTAGAGTCACTAGTGGTGCTATACATTTTGTTACAGCCCAGTGAAGGGGGACCATGATCATGATGAAGGATACAGACACACAGATAAGCTCTGGTCTATCATAGTACTGTATACCATTTACTAGAGGTCACTAGTGGTGCTATACATTTTGTTGCAGCCCAGTGAAGAGGGACCATGATAATGATGAAGGAGAGACACACAGATAAGCTCTGGTGTATCATAGGACTGTATACCATTTACTAGAGGTCACTAGTGGTGCTATATATTTTGTTACAGCCCAGTGAAGGGGGACCATGATCATGATGAAGGATACAGACACACAGATAAGCTCTGGTCTATCGTAGTACTGTATACCATTTACTAGAGGTCACTAGTGGTGCTATGCATTTTGTTGTAGCCCAGTGAAGAGGGACCATGATCATGATGAAGGATAGACACACATAAGCTCTGGTCTATCATAGTACTGTATACCATTTACTAGAGGTCACTAGTGGTGCTATACATTTTGTTGCAGCCCAGTGAAGAGGGACCATGTTCATGATGAAGGATAGACACACAGATAAGCTCTGGTCTATCATAGTACTGTATACCATTTACTAGAGTCACTAGTGCTGCTATACATTTTGTTGCAGCCCAGTGAAGAGGGACCATGATCATGAAGGATACACACACAGATAAGCTCTGGTCCATCATAACACTGTATACCATTTACTAGAGGTCACTAGTTGTGCTATACATTTTGTTGCACCCCAGTGAAGAGGGACCATGATCATGATGAAGGATAGACACACAGATAAGCTCTGGTGTATCATAGCACTGTATACCATTTACTAGTCACTAGTGCTGCTATATATTTTGTTGTATCCCACTGAAGGGGGACCATGATCATGAAGGATAGACACACAGATAAGATCTGGTGTATCATAGCACTGTATACCATTTACTAGAGTCCTTAGTGCTGCTATATATTTTGTTGTAGCCCAGTGAAGGGGGACCATGATCATGAAGGATAGACACACAGATAAGCTCTAGTGTATCATAGCACTGTATACCATTTACTAGTCACTAGTGCTGCTATATATTTTGTTGTAGCCCAGTGAAGGGGGACCATGATCATGAAGGATAGACACACAGATAAGCTCTGGTGTATCATAGCACTGTATACCATTTACTAGAGGTCACTAGTGCTGTTATATATTTTGTTGTATCCCAGTGAAGGAGGACCATGATCATTAAGGATAGACACACAGATAAGCTCTGGTGTATCATAATACTGTATACCATTCACTAGAGTCACTAGTGCTGCTATATATTTTGTTGTATCCCAGTGAAGGGGGACCATGATCATGAAGGATAGACACACAGATAAGCTCTGGTCTATCATAGCACTGTATATCATTTACTAGAGTCACTAGTGGTGGTATACATTTTGTTACAGCCCAGTGAAGAGGAACCAAGTTCATGATAAAGGATAGACACACAGATAAGCTCTGGTCTATCATAGCACTGTATATCATTTACTGGAGTCACTAGTGGTGCTATAGATTTTGTTACAGCCCAGTGAAGGGGGACCATGATCATGATGAAGGATACAGACACACAGATAAGCTCTGGTCTATCATAGTACTGTATACCATTTACTAGAAGTCACTAGTGGTGCTATACATTTTGTTGCAGCCCAGTGAAGAGGGACCATGATAATGATGAAGGAGAGACACACAGATAAGCTCTGGTGTATCATAGCACTGTATACCATTTACTAGAGGTCACTAGTGGTGCTATATATTTTGTTACAGCCCAGTGAAGGGGGACCATGATCATGATGAAGGATACAGACACACAGATAAGCTCTGGTCTATCGTAGTACTGTATACCATTTACTAGAGGTCACTAGTGGTGCTATACATTTTGTTGCAGTCCAGTGAAGAGGGACCATGATCATGATGAAGGATAGACACACAGATAAGCTCTGGTCTATCATAGTACTGTATACCATTTACTAGAGGTCACTAGTGGTGCTATACATTTTGTTGCAGCCCAGTGAAGAGGGACCATGATCATGATGAAGGATAGACACACAGATAAGCTCTGGTCTATCATAGTACTGTATACCATTTACTAGAGTCACTAGTGCTGCTATACATTTTGTTGCAGCCCAGTGAAGAGGGACCATGATCATGAAGGATACACACACAGATAAGCTCTGGTCCATCATAACACTGTATACCATTTACTAGAGGTCACTAGTGGTGCTATACATTTTGTTGCAGCCCAGTGAAGAGGGACCATGATCATGAAGGATAGACACACAGATAAGCTCTGGTCCATCATAACACTGTATACCATTTACTAGAGGTCACTAGTGGTGCTATACATTTTGTTGCAGCCCAGTGAAGTGGGACCATGATCATGAAGGATAGACACATAGGTAAGCTTTGGCCTGTCATAGCACTGTATACCATTTTTTCTGTAATCTTAAGTTACAGTATAATGCAATACAATTTAAGGCTTTTTGGTAAAAATCTGTAAGAGTTTGAATTTACCCACAAAGCTGAAAGAAAAAAGGCCTCCACCCCAGTAACAAATGATATAAAGGTTAACTCAGAATCACCAATCAACGGAAGCATTATCCCATGTATCTGAACTAGACTCAGTTGTGTAGGTACCTTTGAAGGACTGATGGGAAGGTCATTCTCATTGCTGATGTTCTCCTTGTCATTATATGGGGAACAAGACTGCGGTACTGCAAGACGTCTTGAAAGACTCCTTACTCGGCACAACCCCGCAGTTGGCAGCTTGATGGAGTTCTTTAGCAGCCTACAACAAACCATAGCGTAACTATTAAGGTGATATGCCCCACTGACACTGTAGCAATACCTGAAATTTCCTCAACATTTTCACAAAACTAGACAAAAGCTTAATATGTATTGTTTTTTCAAGATAACTCCATACTTATACATAGACTATAAACTTTTAATAATTACAATTTAATATAAAGTCACAGTTTTAAGAGGTAATCTTTTATTTACTGCTTAGTATTCTTTAAACTGATAAGCCATTTGTTTAATTTATATGTATTTTAAAACTGAAATTAGAATACCTAACATATACCTTTAAATTGGATAGTTGATGGGTAGGAGTGAAAAAATTTATGAAAAAAATCTCTACTCTAGTACAAACTATTTTTACAAACACCTATTCTCCATATGCTTCATGTTAACCAAGGTAAACATTTGCAGAAACTATCTTATTGCTAATTTCCTTGTAGGTGCAATGGGTATATGGTAGTCTTTAAGCGATAGTCAATTGTTTTAAGAGCTGGTTGCTATGTGGGGTATTCCATTCTCTTTGTATGTCCAGGACATAAAAAAACCTATAACGAATTCCCATTTGGGAAAAAGTATAAGTATTGGAAATTACAAACAAATAACAAGGAATATCTCGGAAATGGTTCACTGGATCAAAAAAAAAAATCTAAGTCGCATAAATTGCATGTTTTAACAAGATCTATATTTTTTTGTGTAGTAAAATTTTTGTCTATTCTTACGGTATACCAGTTATGCAAAAGTCATTCAAAATGAAGAGACTTTTGGGGACATTCCGGGAAAATTCAAGATATACATTTCATTTGCCATGAAAATATCTTAAACATATGATATTTTAATCAAAATCGTTTCACCCATTTTTGAGAAAATCAAAATTTTTGAAAAATGTTTCGTGTAAAGAGTAGCCTGCAGTGGGGGGCTTTTCTTGAAAATCTTTATGTCACATACTTGGACGACACTAAACTCATATCCAAGTTTGTATTTATTTGACTTTTCGTTTTTGAGTTATACTGTTCAGACACAGACACACACACTCATGTTTCAAGAAATGCTTTATTTGGATTCAGGGCACATCAATGTATTTCCAGTGAAATCTTGGTATTGAATTTTTGGGTGGAATGCAATACTTCCTCTACTTACTATACGTAGTAAAGTAAAAATGGGTATGAGAGATACAGATGTTAGTGGAGAGAAATATAAATGAATTTTGGAAGGCGGTAAGAAGTGGAATGGAAGACACAGAAAAGCAAGAGATATGGGGAAGTTTAGAAGACATGGATAAGAACGGGGACAATGTACTTAAGGGGGTTATAAGGAGATAGAAATCGAATATGTGAATTATATAGTGGAAGGGAAAGAACAGAGCACTACATGAAAGAGTGTAAGGAACTAATGATTTGAAGGGGGGGAAATGGACATAAGAATAGTTAACTATAAAAATGCTGACAGGAAATAAAGAAAAGAAAAGTAGGGACATGGGGAAGTTTTAGGGAAAGTAAAAGAAAAATGGATTAGAAAAGTAAGAGATGTAAGAAAAGAAGGACAACAAAGGGTAGGGGGAGAGGAATGAGTGTAAGCGGCAAAAGTTAGTACAGGGCTACTCAGTGAGTTACAAGGTAAGGGAGCATAAAATAAACTTAAAAGACCAGACAATCTGTACACGGGTGAAGTTAATTCTAGGGGAAATATTGCATAAATCTTGTAAATCAAGTTGTACAAATAAATTTAATTCAACTTTAAATTGCTCATATAATTTAAAAAGCTTTTACTAAAACTGCTAGGTCTATTCCACACCCAAATACAAATGTGAACTTTTGGGTCTGATAAATCCAAATGATGATTTTCTGAAAGTAAACTACGTACAGCACTATTTAACTAAAACATTACAACCCAACTCTGTCACTACGACAGTCAAGTATCCACATATCTTTCTTACATATATTTCTCTTTCAATTAAAATATGATGGTGGAAGCATAAGAGGATCCGATGAGGTGTTAGGTTTTAAAAATTTGGTCAGAATGAGAGACTAAGTGATCTTAACTACTTGATTTTCTTTGTCCTACTGTTGCAGCCCTAGGAAGTATGTCTTGATCAGTGACGATGTTATTGTTACAGTCCACATTTTCCAAAAATACCCCACACGTAACATTTGTGTTCGTGCTGTGTGCAACGTCCAGAACATGTGTTTATGATTGCTGGTGCTTGTTTTCCATTTAAGATGAAATACAAAAAGCATTTGTTTGCAACTGTCCACAAATAAATGTTAACAGTTTGTTGTATGGACTAATTGTAAACCCTATATGCAAAAGCTTTAAAACTTTCAAATAGCCATTTTACCCTCTCAAATCCATAGTAATACTACAAGAGAGAACATTTGTGTGTATGTAAGGTAATCTCACAAATCACTCAACAAATGTTGATAATTCTTTCACAACTAAAAGCCATATTCCTTTTGATGGACATCGGAGTATAAAACACCTTTGTTGAGAATGCCAAGGGATGTGCATAAAACAAAGGCTGGTTTTATATATACATGACCACTTGAATAAAAAGTTGACAATTGATGATGATACAAATCATATGTTATATTTATTTCTTTAATTGCTGCAGATGTATATGTGGTGACAAAACCTTTATTCTAAGTCTATAAATGTATACACTCAACACCCTCATGTAGAAACCTTTGTAAACAAGTTCATTAGCAGGGCACGTCAAATAATTCTATACTAAAAAAAAGCTGGTATCAGTCAACCAATATTTTATAACTAATAAATGAGAAGAATGTCTTTTCTCAATGATCGTAGACTAGGTGTCTTTTATGTCATTAAATAACTACAGGACCAAACAGAAGGTACAAAGGTTTGAAATTTCACCTGCTGTAAGTATGTAACAACTTACTTGACCATTCCGACCGATGATTGTTCCACCACAAAAGGGTACTTATAGGCTATACAGCATTTCCAAAACTTGGAAGACTGTCGGGGGAGGTTAAGGAAGACAGACGTTGCAACCGATGATTGTTCCACCACCAAAGGGTACTTATAGGCTATACAGCAGAAGTTGGAAGACTGTCGGGGGAGGTTAAGGAAGTCAGACGTTCCAACCGATGATTGTTCCACCACCAAAGGGTATTTATAGGCTATACAACATTTCCACAAGTTGGAAGACTGTCGGGGGGGGGGGGGTTAAGGAAGTCAGACGTTCCAACCGGTGATTGTTCCACCACCAAAGGGTATTTATAGGCTATACAACATTTCCACAAGTTGGAAGACTGTCGGGGGGGGGGGGGGTTAAGGAAGTCAGACGTTGCAACCGATGATTGTTCCACCACCAAAGGGTACTTATAGGCTATACAGCATTTCCACAAGTTGGAAGACTGTCGGGGGGGGGGGGGGTTAAGGAAGTCAGACGTTGCAACCGATGATTGTTCCACCACCAAAGGGTACTTATAGGCTACACAGCAGAAGTTGGAAGACTGTCGGGGGAGGTTAAGGAAGTCAGACGTTGCAACCGATGATTGTTCCAAAACCAAAGGGTACTTATAGGCTACACAGCAGAAGTTGGAAGACTGTCGGGGGGGGGGGGGTTAAGGAAGTCAGACGTTGCAACCGATGATTGTTCCACCACCAAAGGGTACTTATAGGCTATACAGCATTTCCACAAGTTGGAAGACTGTCGGGGGGGGGGGAGGTTAAGGAAGTCAGACGTTCCAACTGATGATTGTTCCACCACCAAATGGTACTTATAGGCTATACAGCATTTCCACAAGTTGGAAGACTGTCGGGGGAGGTTAAGGAAGTCAGACGTTCCAACCGATGATTGTTCCACCACCAAATGGTACTTATAGGCTATACAGCATTTCCACAAGTTGGAAGACTGTCGGGGGGGGAGGTTAAGGAAGTCAGACGTAAGTCAGACGTTCCAACCGATGATTGTTCCACCACCAAATGGTACTTATAGGCTATACAGCATTTCCACAAGTTGGAAGACTGTCGGGGGGGGGAGGTTAAGGAAGTCAGACGTTCCAACTGATGATTGTTCCACCACCAAATGGTACTTATAGGCTATACAGCATTTCCACAAGTTGGAAGACTGTCGGGGGGGGAGGTTAAGGAAGTCAGACGTTCCAACTGATGATTGTTCCACCACCAAATGGTACTTATAGGCTATACAGCATTTCCACAAGTTGGAAGACTGTCGGGGGGGGGGAGGTTAAGGAAGTCAGACGTTCCAACTGATGATTGTTCCACCACCAAATGGTACTTATAGGCTATACAGCAGAAGTTGGAAGACTGTCGGGGGGGGGGGGGGTTAAGGAAGTCAGACGTTCCAACTGGTGATTGTTCCACCACCAAATGGTACTTATAGGCTATGCAGCAGAAGTTGGAAGACTGTCGGGGGGGGGGGTTAAGGAAGTCAGACGTTCCAACCGATGATTGTTCCACCACCAAATGGTACTTATAGGCTATGCAGCAGAAGTTGGAAGACTGTCGGGGGGGGGGGTTAAGGAAGTCAGACGTTCCAACCGATGATTGTTCCACCACCAAATGGTACTTATAGGCTATGCAGCAGAAGTTGGAAGACTGTCGGGGGGGGGGGGGGGGGTTAAGGAAGTCAGACGTTCCAACTGATGATTGTTCCACCACCAAATGGTACTTATAGGCTATGCAGCAGAAGTTGGAAGACTGTCGGGGGGGGGGGGTTAAGGAAGTCAGACGTTCCAACCGATGATTGTTCCACCACCAAATGGTACTTATAGGCTATGCAGCAGAAGTTGGAAGACTGTCGGGGGGGGGGGGGGGGTTAAGGAAGTCAGACGTTCCAACCGATGATTGTTCCACCACCAAATGGTACTTATAGGCTATGCAGCAGAAGTTGGAAGACTGTCGGGGGAGGTTAAGGAAGTCAGACGTTCCAACTGGTGATTGTTCCACCACCAAATGGTACTTATAGGCTATACAGCATTTCCATAAGTTGGAAGACTATTGGAGGAGGTTAAGGAAGTCACATGTTTTGCCAATGTTTCACTTCCTTCAATATCAGGGCCATTCCACACGATGGAATGGGACAATTGGAGGGTTTTGTTTCTCTGTATTGTTCCAAAAATAACTCTTAACACAAATTGTGAATGTTTACTTTATTCATAATAGAGAATTTCAATCCTAAGGTTAACACAAAAAGTATAAAAGGGAAAATATCTTGTTAAATGAACTAATTCTTCCTGTGACGGAAACGGACATGGGCAAAAAGGAAGTTCCCTCTGCAGAGTTTTGTGAAACCATACAAATGTGTTCAGTAACGAGTAGCCATACAAGAATACGGAGAATTAAATTATCTTTAAGTTATTTTTTATTTGTGTGACAGAAAGAGACACGTATAAAATGATTATCATCAGAACTCACACTGGCGACTATCTACATCAGCAAATGCCATTACTTTTAACACAACAACTCTGTAGTGAAATACATTCAGTGTCAAACTTCACCACTATAAAAGCACCTCATTTGAATTTGCTTCCATTGTTTCAATCTGGACACTTTTGCCAGTCATAAAATCAAAGTTTACATTTTTTTTGACAAACCATGCTCTTTAAATTAAATTGAGTTTTATTTATGGATGCTCTATAATTACTATGGTCCTAATATCCTATTCCATATCAGGCGTGAAAGACCAGAAATTTTGCACAGAGGCCTCTTTATCAGGCTTGAGGTTATTTTGCGTGCCATAAATCTATGATGCAGGACCTCTGGCTTTACTTCCCTTCTGATGGAAGCCATGCTAAGGATTTTTGTGCCTGAAAATATCCATTGCCCTCTGCCGGATTTGAACCCACAACCCCAGGAACTAGAGGCACCATGGTACCCCTAGACCATGCCCAATGTAAAGCACATTAATGTGTCATCATTAGCAACAAATTGTGGTTCTACTGATTTTGACACTTTCCTGGCATTGGCAACCATGTGTTCTCCACCTATGCCACACTAATCTCTTCAGTTCTCAACCAACCTGCCCTTCCCATGACCTGTAGGTAAAAAGTTCCACGTTAACAGAGCTTTGAACTCTTCCAGAAGGCAAGTTAAATTACGTAGAGAACAACACTGTTTAAAGTGGCTTGCTGCACCGTTTGAAAAAATGCCAACTGTGGGTAAGTTTTCCTGGTCTGAGAAACCAGCCTCTGAAGGAGCATATTTGTTACATAATATTTCATCACTTTGCAGCTGTCAAGATGGTGATCTGTTGGCAGTTGCCAATTGAATATTTCAGCAAAATCAATCTGTACTATTACAATTGTTTTGCTGTCTACAGCACCTTTCGTTCTTCTCTTGGCAATATGTACACAGAGTGCTTACCAAGGAGCAAGGTTTTAAAAGCTGGGGTAGTTTTTTAACAAGTTACTCAAATGTTTCACAGACAGAACTTTTTGCATCAATGGTGTTCACACTAAATCATTTGTATCATCTGTTGAGGTGTTGTGCTGACATGCAGCTGTTATTTTCAGGATTGCATACCATGTACTGGTTATTTGTGATGATACCCACACAGAGCAGTCTAAAGTAAATTGATGATCTCACGAGCAGCTGCGGTGAGGCATTTCACTGACAAGGAGAAGAAATTTGGATCTCAATGAAGAGTGTTTTGATTTCCCACTTTCTTATCAGTGTTTTCCTTTTTTAATATCTGATACGCATTTGCTATAGTGGTATACATAAATGTTTTCTGAAAATGTTCTTTCTTTGTCATAACCTCCTTCTTCCCAGGAGCTTGCGGTGATATATAGTCCCTTTGATAAATTGTTTAACTAAATCGCCAATCTCACACAGAGCATTTCATAAAATGTATACTTACAGTACAGTACTAGCAAAGGCATATTTTAAAATATACAGCGCACTTATAAAGTAAGTGTTTCTCAGAATCTAAATTAAAACATGCTATGTTCAACTTACAGGTGCACATATAGTGGTCTGTGATGGAGTGTTATGTTTTTGTGTTATTTGAGGTTAGGGTGGTTCATCACATAAACTTCACTGATCATACATATAAGCAACAAATAAATATTAATTGTTTCAAAATAATAAAAAAAAATTAACACTTTTTCTGTGATGAAATGGGACATTTGAACAATGATAATTAAGTTCCACTGTGAGGTATTACATCAAGTTGCACTAACCAATAAATTCAATGTAAATACAGCCAATGAGTCCATATGTATGTAAAAAACATTAATTTCCAAAATTATTTAAAACTTATCCTTAAGAAACCCTTCTAAAATATATCTGACGAAACACTTCTATCAACATTTGTTGTCACCTTGCAGTAAAATCACAACAGTAGAGGGGTAACATGTTGTTTACACAATTTCTCATAGTTAGCTATATCTTACTTCAAATTTAACACATACCAACTTTGACTTAAAAACATAATTGTGCAACTTGATTTAAGTTTTCATGCAATGACCCATCACAGGACTTTTCATCCACTATTAGAAATAGCTGGGACTGTGCCAAATTAAAATTATAAATCTTAGAGATTGTATATAATTCATAAAGAACAGGATGAGGTAAATTAAATTAATTCATCATTTGTATTTAAAAAGATAACTGCGCAACACTGCTTTAAAAAAAAACTTAGTATTATTTATGGACGCTCTTTAACTATGGTGGTCCCAGTCTATATTGGGTGTGAAAAACCGGTAAGTTTGCTCAGAGGCTTCTTTATCAGGCTTGAGGTTCTTTTACGTGCCGTAAATCTACGACACGGAACCACCAGCTTTACTTCCCTTCCGAAGGAAGCCAAGCTAAGAAACAATCCATTGCCCTGTGCAGGTTTGGAACTAGAGGCCACTGAGCCAAAACCTAGTATATCTTAATTTTATAGTGGGACACAACAATGTTTCACAGCCAAAACAAACTAAAGGTTATAAAACTACTAGTGATATTCCACCCACATTTCTGTGAATGTCAGGGGAATTTTGTTTTATTATTACAAACATTATAGAGGCATTAGCAAATTATGCATCTTCTAAATTATTATACAGTAATTTCTTGGTTGGTACTCTGGCTTCCCAACCCAGGGGTCCTGCATTCAACTTCTGGCTGGCGCAAGGGAATTTTTCTTTACCTGGAATTATACTTTATCCTCTGCAGAGTCTGAAAGTATGAATAAGGGAGTGCTGCATTCACATGACTTTCTATATTCACTCTTCTACAAACTATTGTTATGAAACCTTATTCTTGTTTACCGAGATACACCTCATTGTAGTTAGAGAGAGGATACGGTGCACAAAGCATGTTGCTATGTGTTCGCTCTCAAATTCTATGCTCTTTCCAAGACTACGAGAGCAACTTTACCACTTGACAAAATCTGATGTGTTGCATTCACATTACCTTCAACAAACTATTCTTCTGTCTCCTCCTTGTTAATACAGAGAAACCTGCATTAGCCATTTAGTTGTAGATATAAGAAGAATACAGTAAGCTAAAGTGATAGTCAAATCTTTTCAAAGCTGGTCGCTGTGTGATGGGTTTGTAATTTTGTTCTCTTTGCAAGATCATGAAAAAGAAAGGAAAAAGGAAAAAATATTGATTTGCTGTTGAGAAAAGTATAAGTATCCAAAAATTCAAACAAGTAACAAAGAATATCTCAGAAATTGAGGCAGTATTTTTTAACACTTAAATGATATCAGTCTGATTATATAATATAAAATTAAATAAAAGTCCGCCTTAAAGCAATATAATATATAAAGTGTATATTACAGTCATTGTATTATGTTTATATTATTATGTATATGTATAAAAATGTTATGTGAATGTATTAGGTAGTTTAACAATGTAGGAGCTGTGAAAATAGAAACAAGCTGCTTTCTGTAGCAAACAGAATTACAAAGTAGAAGCCAAAAGTTGCTAACAATGAGGTAACCTTGAGGCAACAGTAAAATTAGAAAGTTTAATAAAGGCTACTAATAGTTCTTGGAACAATAATATAATATTTAAAACAGTTTATAAATAGCCAATCAAAAAACTAGAAAAAGCTTAAGTTAAAAAAAATTATCCTATTGGAATAGGCTTAGCCAATCAGAGACTTGAAATAAGCGGCAGGCGCTACAAGATTGCGTACTCGAGCGGTTCAATAGAGGTTCAATGCGAGACATGAAAAGTTATTGAGGTGAGAATAATATTAAAGTTTACGTGTTACAATCTCACAGCTGTACAGTAGGATACATCAGTGAAGTGTTATTTAATCGTGTGAAGGATTAATAAACAAATTTAAATAAAATTATAATTTGTATAAGCCTTGTTCTTTAGCCGTACCAGCCCTGCTAAGGGATACGTGTTCTGAAAATTACTACTGGCTAAGCCGAGGCATACATACATAAATAAATAAATATTAAAATAAAAAGTTGATTCTTAAATGTGGGGCGAAGGCCACCGGAAACTTTGTACTGTATGTGTGTGGTGCAACAATGAACAACTTCAAGTTTGGCTCCCATACATGGGGATACAACACCAAAAAATGTTTGTGCAGTAAGATCTTGTCTCTCGCTTACGGTTTACCAATTATACAAAATTCCTTCTGAATTAAGAGGACTTCACAGGCAATTCAAGATATACATTTCATTCATCATATCTTACACATATCAAAATCGCTAAGTTATTTTTGACAAAATCAGAAATAAAGAAAAAATTTAAATGTAAGGGGTAGTTTGGGGTGGGAGAATTTTCTTGAAAATCTTGGCACATCCTTGGAAGGTGTTCAACTTTAATACCAAGTTTGGTATTTAACCAAACTTTCGTTTTTGAGTTATATTGTTCACACACCAACATTTTTCTAAAAACACTTATTATTATTATTATTATTATTATTATTATTATTATTATTATTATTATTATTATTATTATTATTATTATTATTATTATTATTCAGGGAGCCTCAAAACATATATTTCCAGTGGAATCTTAATATTCAATTTTTGGGTGGAATGCAATACTTCCCCTATATACAGTAAAAATCTGATGTCTTACACTCACATGACTTTCTCTACTCTTGTACAAACTATTTATACAAACGCTTATTCTCCATCTACTTCATGTTAATCGAGATAAACGTTTGCAGAGTCTATTGCTATTATTGCTAATTTTCTTGTAGATGTAAGGGGAATATATATTTGCAAGGGCAATATAGAAATACAGTAGCCTTTAAGCACATACATATCTCTTAATAGCTGGTTGCTAGGTGCAGCACCATTCCCTTTGCCACAGATTAATACTCTTTGCATATCCAAGACAAAAAAAAATGAATAACGAATTCCCATTTGAGAAAATAAGTATTGAAAAATTTAAGGGAATAACAAGCAATATCTCGAAAATGGTTCACTCAACAACAAAAATGTATATGACATAAATTGTGTATTTTAACGCGATCTACATTTTTGTGTAGTAAAATTTTGTCTATGTCTTATGGTTTACCAATTATGCAAAAGTCGTTCACAATGGAGAATACATTTGGAGACATTCGCAGGAAATTCAAGATATACATTTTATTTGTCATAAAAATATCTTAAACATATGATATTTTAATCAAAATCGTTAGAGCCATTTTTGAGAAAATTAAAATTTTCGAAAAATCTTCCATGTAAAGGGTACTCTGGGGTGGGGGAGATTTTCTTGAAAACCTTTGTGTCACATCTCTGGAAGATACTGAACCTAAATACCAAGTTTGGTGTTTATCCGACTGTTCGTTTTTGAGTTATGCTGTTCACAGACACACACACGGACATGTTTCCAAAAATGCTTTTTTTGGATTCAGGGGGTCTCAAAACATATATTTCCGGTGAAATACAATACTTCCCCTACTTACTGTACGTAGTAGAGAAAGTAAAAAATGAAAAGTTGCATACCAAAGTTGGTATTAAGTTCAACATATTCCAAGGAACAGACATGCAGGTTTTCAAGCAAATTCCCTCATTGCAACTACCCTTTGCATCCACAATTCTTCGTTATTTTTTATTTCCTCAAAAGGTCTCCAACAATTTTCATTAAAATACATGTTTAAGATACTTGCATGAAAAATAAAATGTAAATCCTGAGTTTTATTGCCAATAGCTTTATTCTGAATGAATTTTGCTTTACTGGTAAACCGTAACAGGCCAAACACTCACTGAACAAAAACTGTACCGCTCGTTAAAATAAACACTTTATATGTAATAATTGTTTGTAGTATTGACCATTTTCGAAATATTCGTAGCTCTAGATTTGAATTTTACAATTCTTTTACATTTTTGAAGTGCTAGGTCACCATTCTTTTGTTTGTTGTAATGTCATGTTATGGAATTACATACGTTTATCTTAAAATGAAGTGGACAGATATAGGATTTCATAAGAGTAATTTGTAGAAGAGCGGGCAGATAAAGTCATTTGAATGTAACAATAATATTGTTTAATTATGATAAGCAGAATAGTAAGAGGCAGACGAGCGATACAAACCTGGAACAAGAGTGGCAGACATCGCAAGCCAGCAACATGATTACTGCCGGCCGCGTCAAGCAACCAAGTAAGGGGTCGTGGAACTCTGAGAGACCGCCAAAACACGCCCCTCCTCCCGACCAATCGCACGACAAGGGTTCCTTCATCTCTCACCTGGCGCGCGGCAGCATTCTTCTCACAGATATACAATTACTACCAGCTTCCAATATGCTACAGCGCTGAATCCATTTCAGTACCCCCATAAAAACACGTAGAAACAAAAATGATTCTATATAGTGCAATTGATAGTCTCACTTTCCTAAAAGAAGATACCTTGACTTTCAGTTGAGAGTGCCATGGAGTAGAAAAATCCTTACTCCATAGCATACGCATGTAAAATATGATAAATGCCCTGGATGTTTCATTCCAAGCAATAGATATGTAGATGGTCACGATTTAGCAACAAAGACAAAACAAAACAGAATCGAATTTGTTTATAACGAAACTATACGCATGCGAGTATATTTTAATAAACCCAAGTTCGTTAGTAGGGTATGCTAAATAACTGCATGAGAGAAAATTGTGTCCAGTTAAATTAGGAATCAGTCAACGTAGATTTTGTAATTAACAACTAGAACATGGTAACCGACTATGCGTCTTTTCGAAAGTGATTCGTGAGAAACCTTTATCAGGTTCAGCTTTATTTTGTTGTGTATGTATTATGTGAAAACTATGTCGCTTTTATGTTACTGAATAACTATGGGACCAAAGACAAGGTACAGTTATTTTTACTTTCTCTACTACGTTAGGGGAAGTATTGTATTCCACCCAAAAATTCGATACCGAGATTTCACCGGAAATACATTTTTTGAGACCCCCTGAATAAAAAAAAGCATTTTTGGAAACATGCCCGTGTGTGTGTGTGTGTGTGTGTGTGTGTGTGTGTGTGTGTGCGCGCGCCTGTGAACAGCATAACTCAGAAACGAACAGTCGGATAAACACCAAACTTGGTATTTAGGTTCAGTATCTTCCACAGATGCGACACGAAGGTTTTCAAGAAAATCCCCCCACCACAGATCACCCTTTACATGGAACATTTTTCGAAAATTTTAATTTTCTCAAAAATGGCTCTAACGACTTTGATTAAAATCGAAAATATCATATGTTTAGGATATTTTCATGACAAAATGTATATCTCGAATTTTCTGGGAATGTCTCCAAAAGTATTCTTCATTGTGAACGACTTTTGCATAACTGGTAAACCATAAGAGATAGACAAAATTTTACTTAACAAAAAATGTAGATCGCGTTAAAATACAATGTCATATACATGTTTTGTTGTTGAGTGAACCATTTTCGACATATTGCTTGTTATTCCCTTAAATTTTCCAATACTTATACTTTTTCTCAAATGGAAATTCCTTATTCATTTTTTTTGTCCTGGTAATGCAAAGAGAATGGAATACTCCACATAGCAACCAGCTCTTAAAATATTTGACTATCGCTTAAAGCCTAGCAATTCCCCTTGCACCTACAAGAAAATAGCAATAAGATTAACATCTTGATTAACATGAAGCATATGGAGAATAAGTGTTTGTACAAACGTAGAGAAAGTCATGTGAGTGTAACACATCAGATTTTATTATTATTATGGACAGTCTTTAACTAATGTGGTCCTTAGTGTCCCATATTGGGCGTAAAAGACCGGAAATTTTGCTCAGAGGCCTCTATTAGGTCTGAAGTTTTTATTTTCGACACGCTTTACTTCCCTTCCGAAGGAAGCCATGCTAAGGATTTTTAAGGGTTTGAACCGCGACCTAGGATCTATAGGCTAGTATGGTAAGAAATCGCTTAAAGCATCGGACGACGGTTGTACATGAACACTCCTGCCGTGTGCCCTGTAACCAGTTACATTCGCATCACTTTCTTACTTTTCTATCTACTTCATGCCGATCGTGATAAACGTTTAATTATAAATTTCGTTGTAGATACTAGAGGGATAAAGGGGTCTGACGTGATGTCAAATGGTCGCTATATTATGGCTTTCAAATTGTATACTCTTTGCATCACAACACAAGAAACAAAAGAATGGTAACTTAACACTTGCATTGGAAAAACCAATAGCAACGATTATCTCGGAAGCTATTTTCACAAAAACGTGTTTTAGAGAGATGTGTAGTCGTCTATCTCTTACAGTTTACACAACAGTCATTCAGAATGAAGAGCACTCTCAGAAAAAGCAAGATATATATTTTACTACCAATGCAAGTATCTTAAATATATGGTATTTTAATCAAAATCGTTACTGCCACGCAGTTTGCGTGGGGGGGGATTTTGTTGAAAATGTTCGTATGGAAGATCCTGAACTTATATACCAATTAATCGACTTGTCGTTTTTCAGTTATGCTGTTCGCGCACGTGGACCTTTGTCTAAACATGCTTCTTTTGGGTTTAGGCGGCCTAAAAACATGTATTTCCGGTGAAATTTTTGGGTGGAATATAACATTTCCTCTACTAAGTAGGTAAATAATGTTGTGAGTTGTAAAATGTCGGTTCACTGATGCTCCAACACTGAGGGCCCGATACTTCATGCTACTGCTCCAAGCCGGTAACGTCAAACTTAACGTTCGTCATAATCCCGGCTTGATTACAACATGCAAACATTTCTTACACACGGTTATTAAAATATTTGACATCGGGTCCGTGTCGTATATTTACTGCACGTACAACAACCTCAAGCCTCATAGAGGCCTCTCAGCAAAATTTCGGTCTTTCACGCCAAATATGGAACGGGACGCTAGGCACCACAGTAGCTAAAGACTGTCCATAAAATACATAAACATAAAAAAATCTGATGTGTTACACTCGCATGACTTTCTCTACTCTTGTACAAACTATTTTTACAAACTCTTATTCTGCATATGCTTCATGTTAATCGAGATATCGAGATGTTAATCTTATTGCTAATTTTTTGTAGGTGCAAGGGGAATTGGTAGGCTTTAAGCTATAGTCAAATATATTATGAGCTGATTGCTATGTGGAGTATTCCATTCTCTTTGCATTACCAGGACAAAAAAAAAATGAATAACGAATTTGAGAAAAAGTATAAGTATTAGAAAATTTAATGGAATAACAAGCAATATCTCGAAAATGGTTCACTCAACAACAAAAATGTATGTGACAAATTGTGTATTTTAACGCGATCTACATTTTTTGCGTAGTAAAATTTTGTCTATCTCTTATGGTTTACCAGTTATGCAAAAGTCGTTCACAATGAACAATACTTTTGGAGACATTCCCAGAAAATTCGAGATATACATTTTATTTGTCATGAAAATATCTTAAACATATGATATTTTAATCAAAATCATTAGAGCCATTTTTGAGAAAATTAAAATTTTCGAAAACTGTTCCATGTAAAGGGTAAAGGGGGATTTTCTTGAAAACCTTCGTGTCCCATCTCTGGAAGATACTGAGCCTAAATACCAAGTTTGGTGTTTATCCGACTGTTCGTTTCTGAGTTATGCTGTTCACAGACACACACACACACGGACCGTTTCCAAAAATGCTTTTTTTGGATTCAGGGGGTCTCAAAACGTGTATTTCCGGTGAAATCTCGGTACCGAATTTTTGGGTGGAATACAATACTTCCCCTACTTACTATACGTAGTTGAGAAAGTAAAACGCGCATGCGCATTATAGCATTATAAACAGATGTTTTCTTAGTTGCTATATCGTGGCCATCTGTACACTATGAAATATAGACGGCATTTGTCTTATATTACATGCACGTTCTGTGGAGTAACAACAATTTTCTACTCCATGACATTTACAACTAAACGCCAATGCCTTCTTTTATAACTCCAATATAAGGGCTTTGTTTTACCAATTTATGAATTGAAACTATAAAGCGTTTTACAAGCCATGTCCATCAAGAAGGCTTTTCAATGCTGAAAGAATTATCAAAATCACCCGAGTGCTTCGAGATTCTCACACACACACAGAGTGTAACGAGTTGCATGACCTTGACCCCAAGTACAAACGTTCAGAGGAACATCTGCCACGAATGTTTTGATTCACTTCAGACATTGCTGGTGTGGTATTGCAACCTCCCAATGGTAGGTAGAGGAAGTACTATATTCTATATGGAGATTTCCCGCGCACCCGCTTGACCCAACCCCCCCCCCCTCGAACTGCCCTTTAAGCGGAAAAATGTTCAATACTTTGATTTTGTAAAAAATGACTAACGATGTTGACTAAGATACTGTATTACTGGTAACCACAAGACAAAATCTTAACTACACAAAACGTGTGATGCCATTAATACACACAATTTTTGTCAACTTTTTGTGGATAAATAATTCCAGAGATCTTTGTTGCTGTTGGCTTCAACTTTCGAGTGCTTTGTCACATTGTTTTGTTTCTCACGATTTCATGGAAAGAGCACGAAATTTCAAAATCAGCAAGTGAAGAGCTGACCATTGATGAACTATTTCTGTAAACGTTTATCTAGATTGTTAGGAGATGTAAAGGTCAAATCATAAGACTAAGTCGAAATGTTGTCTCCACACTCCTGCAGAATGTACAGTGTTAATAGCCTCTACACTCATTTTGGGTGAAGAATTTATATTAAGGTGTATCTGCGTTTTCACAGTGTCATGTGCTGCACTCACATGACTTTCTCCACTCACTCTTCTTACAAAAGTTTATTCTTCTTATTAATGCACATTTCATTGTAAGTGAAGAGGAATACATTATGTTAAAGTGAAAGATTTCTAAACGGCGTATCCCTAAACTATGGCTTTGAAATGCCACGCTCTTTGTTGGACCACGAGAAAAAACAAACCTGATGCGATACATTCACGTGACTTTATTAGTGAGTATACAAACTATTCTTACGAAAGCTCATTTTTCTGTCTACTACACTTAAAGCCAAATAAACCTTTACAGAAACAGCTACATTACACATTTCGTTATAGAGAACAGCGATAGTCAAATGTTTAACAACTGAACGCTATATGCTGGCCTTCCATACTGTTTCCATGACATCGCGGCAAACAAGTGAATGTTGACACGACTTTAAAAGAATAACCAAGAAATCAACAGTTCGAACCTTTAATAATGGATATCTTATAGATGGCTTATGCTACAAAAAAAACTTACTTTAAATAAATTGTGTGTTTTAAAGAGATTAACATTTTTTGGTAATGCGTTTTCGTCTATCGCTTAATGTTAATTCCTTCCGAATGAAGAGGACTTCACAGGCTATTCCCAGAAAATTGAAAGTATAGATTTTATTTATGCTGCAAATATCTTTAACATGGGGCATTTTAATCGAAATCGTTAAAGCCACTTTAGAAAATAAAAAATTTCGAAAAATGCTCCATGTACTATGGGGTGGAGGATTTTATTCAAAACCTTCGTGTGACATCTGTAAGATACTGAACCTAAATGCCAAGTTTGGTATTTATCCGACTTAACGCGCTTTACTTACACTGCTCACATACACACACACACATGGACATTTTTATAAACATGCTTTATTTGCACAGTGCCTCAAAACATGTATTTCCGGGGAAATCTAGATGCCGAATTTTTGGGTGGAATGCAATACGTTCTCTATCTACTAGGTAGAGAAAGTAATAGAGGACTTGCCTCTTGAGAAAAGTAAACCAATAACAAAGAATATCTCGGAAATGGTTAAAGCCACAAAAAATGTATTTGATTTAACTTGTGTGTTTTAACGAGACCTACATATTGTTTTTGTCTCTCTCTTTCAGTTTACTAATTATACAAAAGTCATTTCGAACGAGGTCTTCGCAGAGTATTCCCAGAAAATTCAAGATATGTCGCACATTTTGTTATACACACAGTATTTTAATTAAAATCGTTAATCGGCTTTGACACAATCAAAAATGACAAAAGCTTTTTCTATTTAAAGGATAGTTTTGGGTGGGGGATTATCCTGAAAACCCTCATGTCGCTTAACTTAAATATCAAGTTTGCATAAAAAGGCCTGTAAATCCATTTCCGGCGAAACCTCGATATTGTATACAATGAGAATGTGTGGAACAGGTAGACGCAACATCCGGGACAGTATCGTGTTACAGTTCCGGTTTCACCCCCCGTGCGGTGGATGTGCCGGTTATTTTCATAAAATCAATCTCGTGACTGATCAGGGACACACAGCGACAAGGTTGAGCATGTGGAAATGATCAAAAAGTTCTCTTCGTTAATTATATATCGATGCTCTTTAGTTATTCCTAATCACCGGTGCACGGTAGAGAATATGGATAAACACTAAAGCTAGTGACTGTACTCACCGGTGGTCCAGTGCAGGCGACTCGTTAGGACCAGGAGAATTCGAGAAATCTGAAAACAAACATAACACTTGCATCAAATTCTTGGTACAACTAATACGTTTCTGGCTATTCCAGATTTAACGTCTATACTTAGGCCAAAGAATATATTACTTGGCCTACCCTACGTTGCACGGTTAGAATGACGATTTAATTTCATCCCCCCCCCCGTGATCATGAAATTGTTGTGTGACCTAGAGTCCTAATTGTAATTCCGTATCGCGCCAAAGAATGTGGGGAAACCTCCCTGCAAGTGTGGAACAGTGTTAGGGTAGGTGTTGGCATTGGCATCGCATGCTTATTGTACACTCGATTCTCTTTTGTTTTGCTAAATCGTGACCATCGACATATACGTACGTTGCAATATCCACGGCACTTTCTGTGGAGTGAAGGGCTTCTTCGCAAGCAACTTGTATGAAGTGGGTAACCTTTCAGCAATTTATCAAATTAGGTGTTTTATACACGACGTCCGTTAGAAGGAATTATCAAAATGGTTGGGTGGGTGCAATATTAAATAGATACAACTGCTTTTCCTCTTTAAACAAAAAGTGATGTCTCACATTCACCTACTATCGTTTACTTCTGTATAGCGCTTACTGTTATTGCCAACATTATTCGGCTACATACTTCACACTTCGTTACTATACGTACAAAGGAAATAGGGAATATTCAAATGTTTAAAAACGGGTCGCCAGTTGATACCTAGGAAATGGATTATGCCACACAGGAGTTAAGTATTGGAAACAAATACTGTTTTAAAGAGGTTTACTTCTTTTATGTAATCTAAGGTTTTGTCTCTCTCCCACGTTATGAGTTATAAAAAATTCCTTCTGAATGAAGAGGACTTCACAGAAAATTTAAGATATACATTTTATTTGTCACGGAAATATCTTTAATATATGGTATTTTAATCAAAATCCTTAGTCATTTTTTAGAAAATCGAAAATTTCGAAAAATGTTGCATGATAGTTCGAGGTTATCAATTAAATAACATTAAACAACATTTCAAAAGACAGCAGAGACTTGATGAAGAAGATAAAGATTATAAGAATATTAAAGATAGAGTTGATATACAAAAAATGCCAAGAAAGACTGCAGTGGCCTTATTTAGGATGGCAACTGGCCACGATTGCCTCGCAGAACACCTCTACAAGATACGATGCGTACCTACATCCTGTGAACAAACATCATCTCGCCTTAAAAGTGATGACTTACAGACTTTATATTGGGTAGCCAGAGAGATCAATTAATCCCCAGTGAACAACAACAGCAATAGAACCTATTGGTATCGAGTTACATACACAAATGTTTGGTTGGAATGCAGTGCTTGCTCTATCCAACAACCACCTGTCTCCAGCTGTTAAAATCTAAAAGTTCACGTAAACGTTATCTCCGCTCATCGGAGAGATTAACCTGTTACATTCACATTACTTTCTTTACCCACTACCGTTTATTTGTACAAGCTCTCGTGTTAATCGCTGCACGTACAGAGGAGACCTGTTTTAACAATCTTGTTTCACTTTACCACATACTGAGAACATGAAGCATGCAATTTTTGAACAACCATACCAAATTAATCACTTTTTGATGTGGTCCTTGGACTCTGCTGCCAAATTTTTCATTTCAACTTGGTATACAAAGTAACAAAGCTGTAAGCTGTAAACAAAAGCACGTGACAAGACAACTACCATGTCGTCTCTTCCTCGGTTCAGATCCTAACATTCTCGTGCAGAGAAATTTAAAACACTCATTATTGTAACAGTTCAATTTATGAAAGTGAATGTGTTTGTTCAGATTCACCTGTAACTAAATGAACCGTTATAGCAGTTCGTTTCCTGCTGAGAACCCTCTGCCACTGTGGAAAACATAAATGCGGGAAATGGAAGGAAGACAATCGTGTAATATGCTTTTAACAAATTCTGTGTAAAGTACCCACCTTTAATCGACAATGAATATGGTTCCCCATTGTTCAGCAATAATTGAACTTCTTTGTTAGTGATGCACAATTGTTGCTCGGATAGCTTACACTGATGTTAGTCATTAAGTGAATGATTTCTAAAACCTGAAGTTAACAACAGATGCCGAACTGTTCAGGTACAGCTTTTATTTGTCGACTCTTAGTATTGTGTGTTAGAAGTTCAGGATGTAAGACAAAATATAGCAATAAGATATACAATGATCCCCAAGCTGTGCAAGATACTGTATTCGCATTCTGTCTCTCACGTCATCCTCCACGTGGTGCTGCCATGTGCTCGGCGGAGTGATACATTTCTCCTTTCAGCTTACAGTGAAAAAGGTATGGTTTATAAGGACAACAAATATTTTTGTATACATGTTATTGAATTTTTCAACTTTTTGAATGTGTCTTACGGAAAAGAATTTCAACCGAAGTATTTAATTTTTTTAACTACTCCACGACTTTAAATCCGTATTCCTGAAAATTTCAATGTAATAAGTTGTAAAGTGTGGTCCAAGCAGCATTTTGAAGGCACCAATTAACTATCTATTTGTGGCTTTAAAATGGTTGATATTAGAAATGCCGTTGTGCAGCAAGGAGTCGCTATACGCTAGTCACGAGAACAATAGTAACACACAGTTGTTGGTAGCTACGTGGTACACAAGTCGGTGATTCCCTCGTGTGGAGAGATTTGACTATTTCATCTTCTTTCCCATAAACTCAGTTCTATATCACTGGGTCTTTTTTCCAATCTGTACGCTTGTCACCATGTGTGCTTCTTCTGTAAATTGCAAACAAAAGCTCGATACAGAGATATCACCGGAATTACATGTTTCCTGCTACCAAAGTGGCCGTTTGTGCGACTGTCAACATTTCAGTTGTGTGTCTTCCAAGAATGCGATATCAACATTTTCAACAAAATCACACCAACCCAAATTACCCTTTACTGGAAACATTTGTCTTCATTTTTTATTTTTCCGAAAATGGCAGTAACGATTAAAATACAATATTTTTAAGTTATTTTCATTAACATCTTGAATTTTCTGGGAATAGACTGTTAAGTCGTCATAATTCTAAATGACATGTAGGTTAAACCATAAAATATGCACAAAAACTGTAGATCTGTTAAAACTCACAATTTATTACAAATACATTTTTTGAGTTGTTAACCATTTGACATTCTTTGTTATTGGTTTAAATTTTGAAAGTCTTTTTCACGCGACAATCGCTTTCCGCGGGGGGGGGGGTCCCCCATAGAACTCTGACTATCCCTTACATTGTATTGTCCTAATCCCTTGTAGCAAAACTGTATAAAACCATTTCTGCAAATGTTTATCCGGATAAGCATGAAGTGCATAGAAGAATAAGCTTTTCTAATAATAGCATGTTGAAGTATGGGTAGAGAAAGTCTTGTGAATGTAACACATCATCATGAAAGCTAAAGGTCGATTAATTTTTCAATATTTAATTATTTTCTTAAATGTGCTCAAGTTCCAATGATTTTAAATTTAAGGTATATTTATTCGACAATATCAAACTGCTAGGCATTAAAATACTAGTTATGTCATGTTACAATGTTCATCAAGAAATGGAAAAGCAAACAACACTTTCCTGTCTCACTCTCATTCATCATTGTTAGTGGTCAGCATGCCTGGAAGTCTGTCAAGTTACTGTTTCGTCAAGAAATAGCAACCCAAACACCCACTTTCCTAATTCACTCTCACTGTCAAGTCACCATGTCTCTCAAGTTACAGTGTTCCGTCAAGAAATAGCAATCCAAACACCCACTTTCCTAATTCACTCTCACTGTCAAGTCACCATGTCTCTCAAGTTACAGTGTTCCGTCAAGAAATAGCAATCCAAACACCCACTTTCCTACTTCACTCTCGCTCTCAAATCACCATGTCTCTCAAGTTACAGTGTTCCGTCAAGAAATAGCAATCCAAACACCCACTTTCCTACTTCACTCTCGCTGTCAAATCACCATGTCTCTCAAGTTACAATGTTCCGTCAAGAAATAGCAATCCAAACACCCACTTTCCTACTTCACTCTCGCTGTCAAATCACCATGTCTCTCAAGTTACAGTGTTCCGTCAAGAAATAGCAATCCAAACACCCACTTTCCTACTTCACTCTCGCTGTCAAATCACCATGTCTCTCAAGTTACAGTGTTCTGTCAAGAAATAGCAATCCAAACACCCACTTTCCTACTTCACTCTCACTGTCAAGTCACCATGTCTCTCAAGTTACAATGTTCCGTCAAGAAATAGCAATCCAAACACCCACTTTCCTACTTCACTCTCACTGTCAAATCACCATGTCTCTCAAGTTACAGTGTTCCGTCAAGAAATAGCAATCCAAACATCCACTTTCCTACTTCACTCTCGCTGTCAAGTCAACATGTCTGGAAGTCTGTCACGTTACAATGTTCCGTCAAGAAATAGCAATCCAAACACCCACTTTCCTACTTCACTCTCGCTGTCAAATCACCATGT
The DNA here is from genome assembly GCA_030765065.1 of Deroplatys truncata. Lineage (NCBI taxonomy): Eukaryota > Metazoa > Arthropoda > Insecta > Mantodea > Mantidae > Deroplatys > Deroplatys truncata. Next base: position 4,961,583 of record CM060984.1, read on the forward strand.
CTCTCAAGTTACAGTGTTCCGTCAAGAAATAGCAATCCAAACACCCACTTTCCTACTTCACTCTCGCTGTCAAATCACCATGTCTCTCAAGTTACAATGTTCCGTCAAGAAATAGCAATCCAAACACCCACTTTCCTACTTCACTCTCGCTGTCAAATCACCATGTCTCTCAAGTTACAGTGTTCCGTCAAGAAATAGCAATCCAAACACCCACTTTCCTACTTCACTCTCACTGTCAAGTCACCATGTCTCTCAAGTTACAGTGTTCCGTCAAGAAATAGCAATCCAAACACCCACTTTCCTACTTCACTCTCACTGTCAAATCACCAGGTCTCTCAAGTTACAGTGTTCCGTTAAGAAATAGCAATCCAAACACCCACTTTCCTACTTCACTCTCGCTGTCAAATCACCATGTCTCTCAAGTTACAGTGTTCCGTCAAGAAATAGCAATCCAAACACCCACTTTCCTACTGCACTCTCACTGTCAAATCACCATGTCTGTCACGTTACAATGTTCCGTCAAGAAATAGCAATCCAAACACCCACTTTCCTACTTCACTCTCGCTGTCAAATCACCATGTCTGTCACGTTACAATGTTCCGTCAAGAAATAGCAATCCAAACACCCACTTTCCTACTTCACTCTCACTGTCAAATCACCATGTCTGTCACGTTACAATGTTCCGTCAAGAAATAGCAATCCAAACACCCACTTTCCTACTTCACTCTCACTGTCAAATCACCATGTCTGTCACGTTACAATGTTCCGTCAAGAAATAGCAATCCAAACACCCACTTTCCTACTTCACTCTCGCTGACCTCTGTCAAGCCTCGGATCAATGTTGTTATATTGCTGAAGCTCTGCCCGTAAAGCTTTCCATGCAGACCTGAATGCTCATATCAACGAATGAAATGATGCTCGTGGTCCTCTCCCTCTTGAATGTGACGCAGCTCCCCACACCACGGAGGTCAGCTTTTTACGGTATTTGCAGAGTACAAACATATTCGTAAAACGACACAGCGCAGCAAATAACGCCTCATTTTGAAAAAAAAAAAAAAAAGTTGCATTCACACGCCTTTCTCCGCCCACTCTTCTACAAACTATTCTTAAAAATGTTATTCTTGCACTTATTTCTTGTTAATACAGACAAACCTTCATTACACACTTCTTGCAAGTGAAACTGTAATACAAGCTAGAAAACGCTAGTGAAATCTTTTCAAAGCCGATAATATATGATGGCTTTCAAATTCAGTTCTCTTTGCGCGAAAACAGAAATAAATAGGTATTTCCGGTTGAGAAAAGTGCAAGTATTTGAAAGCTCAAACCAATAACAAAGATTGTGTGTCTGGAAAATGTTATTTGAACATAAATTGTGTGAGATATACACTTTTAGTATTGTAAGTCCTTCCGAATGAAGAGGACTTGCCAGAAAATCCATTTATTTATATAAATATCTTAAACGTGTAGTCTTTAATTAAAATCGTTGAGACATTTTCGAGAAGATAAAACCAACATTTTTTCCACGTAAAGGTGGATTTTCTTGAAAACCTTTCCAAGGACGAACTTAAACATCAAATGTGGTATTTAACCGATTTTTCGTTTTTGGGTTATGTTGTTCACTGACGGTATTTTGTTTCCTTCTTCTTTCACAGGGGACCACAAAACCTGTATTTCCAGTCAAATCTCTATATCGAATTTTTGGGTGGAATGTAATACTTCCTCTTTATTATACTTGAGCAATGAAGAAAGTGTGTTCAATTTACATGATTTTTTCTACTCACTCTTCTAAAGTCTATTCTTCCATCTACTTCTTTCACTGCACAACACAGCAGGCTAAAGCGATAATCACATTTTTAAAAAGTGGATATCGCTTTGTGATGGTTTTACCTTCTCTACTACATATAGTAAGTACATTCCATATAGATTTCACTGGAAATGTGTGTTTTGAGGCCCCCTGAAACCAAAAGAAACTTTTTAGAAAAACGTGCGTGTGTGTCCGTGAACACCGTAACCCAAAAAGGAAAAGTAGGATAAATACTAAACCTGGTATTTAAGCTCAGTACCTTTCAAGAAAATCATTCCTCCCAAACTAACTTTACATGGAAGGCTTTTTCGAAATGTTTTATTTCCTAAAAGTTGTCCAACGATTTTGATTAAAACACCATATATTCAAGGTATTTACTTTACAAATAAAATGTATATCTTGAATTTTCTGGCAATAACCTGTGAAGTGCACTTCATTTGGAAGATAGTTTGTATAGTCTTTATAACTGGTAAACGTTAAGCGATAGACGAAAGCGCATCACACAAGAAATGTAGATGTCTTCAAAATACACAATTTATTTCAAATAACTTTTATAGTGGCATGAGCCATTTACGAGCTATCTTTATTAATAGTTCGAATTGTTCATTTTTTGGTCATTCTCTGCAAGTCGTGTCAACATTCACTTGTTTCTCCCGATGTCATGGAAACAGTATGGAAGGCCAGCATATAGCGTCCAGTTGTTAAACATTTGACTATCGCTGTTCTCTATAACGAAATGTGTAATGTAGCTGTTTCTGTAAAGGTTTATCTCGATTAAAATGAAGTAGATAGAAAAATAAGCTTGAGTAAGGATAATGTGTATACCCATCAATAAAGGATAGAGTGTAGAGAAAGGTATGTGAATGTATTTTCATTACCACGAAAAAAGTAACAAATTCCAGTTGAGAAAAATATGAGGTATTTGAAAATTCAAAGCAATATTAATGAGTATCTCGGATACCGTTAACACCATTTGACATAAACTGTGTGATAAAACAGATCTGCACGCGTGTGTTACTATTTAACAGTTAATACAAAATTCCTTGTTAGAAAACTCAGGATAGACTTGGCATGTAGTGTTGTGGTCAAAACAGTATAAAGCCATGTAAAGGGTAGTTTGTGCTGCGTGTCGCATCCTTGGAGGCAAGTCTTGACCACTTTATCTGCTGCTCACAAATATACGGATTTACCATTTTTTGAGGATCTCAAAACATATTTTTCGGTTGAAATATATTTCCTCTTACCTACTATGAGGTAGTTTGGAGAGAAAGTAAAATGCGTAGAAATAAAGCGACTAAAAACGGTTTGGTGCGAGCGGAGCGTAACCTAACTTTTCTAAGAGGTTGCGTGTGCACAGACGAACCACTCAACCGTGTTTCCTTTACTTCCCCGTGCCAGGCTTCAACAAGTATTACGTTGCAACCGTAACCATTTTCTCAACTTAATCTAGTCGAAAAGGTATCTTAATTAATACTATGATTTAAAAAATTCCGATTTTCAATATAATATATGTTAACATTAAAAATCTTGATGTATTACAATCATATGACTTTCTCTACCCACTATTTATTTTACATGCTAGTCGCGATAAACGTTTAAGAGAAATAGCTGCATTGCACATTTCGTGTAGACAACGGAAACGGACTTCATATTCCCATACCCTTTCCGTTTCAAAAACTCAGCAATTTCAAATGAATAATATCTCGAAAATGGCCCATTATTTGCAATGAAATGTGTGTTTTAAAGTTACACAAAATTCCTTCACTGACTATCGCGAGGAAATTTAAGATATAGATGTTAGTTGTCATGTTGCAGCGGATGATGACTGTTAACGAAGGGAGTAACCAGTATGGGCTCTAATTATTTATTAATAGCACTTTCCAATGTTCGCTAATGGATCACTCTCCTAGGAGGACATAACCTAAATCCAATGCGCACAATTAATAACGAGATGAAACAGTAATTCACATTATGTTACAATGTTAAACATTAGTAAGAGCCATTTCGAGGGAATCAAAAGAAACACTAGTTTGGGGTAGGAATATTCGTGTCGCATCTTTGTAGGACAAAGTTTGATAATGAACCGAGTTCTGCTGTTCATAGACAAACAGGTTCAGGGAGTCTCGGTAATAGCATACTTATTGTATGTAGTAGCACACGGCCCGAGTTGTGCCGGCATATTACTGCACTCTGCACACCATGTCCTGAATGCTGCGACAATTGTAATATTCCGGGCACCTCAACATCGCCCACCAAAAATGTCACAAATAACTTTTTTTGTACTTATTTTCCCTATATATGGAGAAATTTTCCTTGCCTATCTTTTTAAAAAAATGATGCTAACGATTTTGATTACAATGTTAACATATTTACATGACAAATAAAATGCACATTTTGAAGCCCATGTCGAACCTCCTCTAACGTTTTCCCACTGGTTCACCAAGCAGTGTACTTTATAAGCTTTTAAACATTTCGAGTACTACACAGAGTGGACCATTTAAGTTGGGACTGTACAGTATCTCCAAAACTAAGTGTAGTACAAAGAAATGTGTTTAATAAAACTTGCTTCATATTATGGGGGAAAGTAAGTGCCATTGGTCGTCTTTTGTTTTAAGGGCCTTATGATAGTCATTTTAATTTTTGTTATGGGAACCTACATTTTGTATGTTGTTTTCTCATTAGAAAATGGTTTATGAAAAGCTATTTATTTTGTGATAAGGAAACTAAATAAAAACGTTGGTTCTCAATTACAAAACGTAACAATTACATTCATTACGCTCTTCGTATACAGCCACTCAGGATGTTAGTTTAGCTGGTGCAAGAACAATTGCAAAGCGCTTTATACAAATTTGTTTAGTTTATGAGTGAGAAAAAACATAAAAATGGTAGGTAGAATAACATGACTGAAAAATTCAATGCCATAGCCGGGATTTGAACCACGGATCTCCCGGTCTCCGTCCGGTTGCTCTAACCACTGAGCTACCATGGCAACATGCCGGCACGCAAAGAATTAAGTCGCCATTGGGGTATGACATCTCAATACAATTTGAGATTTCCTTGTGGTTTACCGGGAAAAATGCAAGTCAGCTGGAGAATTTAATGGCGTGCCGGCATGTTGCCATGGTAGCTCAGTGGTTAGAGCAACCGGACGGAGACCGGGAGATCCGTGGTTCAAATCCCGGCTATGGCATTGAATTTTTCAGTCATCTGATTCTACCTTTCCAACCCTGTCCAATACACGGCTTGTGTGAAAGAACAATTAATTCCCATTAGGTTCCCATTAAAAAAAAACGAAAATGACCCTAAAATAACAGGAGATTGTTTTTCCTAACGAAGTTAACTCGGTAGCCTGGGAATCTTCATATTCACCAGCTTCACCTCTATTTCGTTATGTTAAGAGTTTCTGTATTGTGACCAAAGAGAAGGTTTTAAATGTTACCTAATCTGATTGTCTAACAACTTACTCGACCATTCCGACCGATGATTGTTCCACCGCCAAGGGATACCAGAACTTGGAAGACTGGGGGGGGGGGTTCCGCCGATGTTTCACATCCCAGGAACATCATTGTACAGTCATTCCATAAAGAACGTGGGCCGGAAATGAAATTGCAGAAAAACAAGAACAAAGTTCTAACGTGAGTGTTCACAACTAACAGCGAATTAGATCCACATTGTGCATCTGTAGAAGTTGCTCGAGACATGAAACTGCAGCAGCAAAACTGCAAATAGTAATGGATCTACATTTAGAAAATGTTTACTCTATATGCTAACGTGCATTATGTTGGCTGAACTGAAAACAGGTCATCGTCAGTTACAAACAAATGACATCCCAACGCGCAAAATCTACTTTCCACTTTGCTATCGATATATTGTTGCTTGCTATTTTCGGCTAGAAGTGGAACGCCAGGTAAGTCAGAAGGTCAATTATATATTCATATAAAATCTTATATGTTACATTTAATGACTTACTCTAACCTCTATCGTTTATTACTGTATATACAAATATTCTTACCAAAGTTTATTTTCGTAGCTACATTACACAAAGAGAACAGCGATAGTCAAATGTTTAACAACTGGACGCTATATGCTGGTCTTCCATACTGTTTCCATGACATCGCAAGAAACAACTGAATGTCGATGGGACTAAAAGAATTGAACAATTCGAACCTTTAATAACGGATATCTCAGAAATAGCTTATGCGCCAGAAAATCTTATTTTTAACGTTTACCAGCTATACAAAATTGTACAAAATTTCTTCCGAATGAACAGCACTTCGCAGACTATGCCCAGAAAATTCAAGATATACATTTCATTGCCCATGTAAATGTCTTTAATTATTGATATTTTAATCAAAATTGTTAGGTACATTTTTTTAAAAAATCAAAATTTTCGAAAAATGTTCCAGGTAAAGGCTAGTCTGGGGTGGGGGAGATTTTCTTGAAGATCTGCGTGTCACATCCTCGGAAGATAGTAACCACAAGTACCAAGTTTGGTGTTCACAGACAGACACACACGGACATGTTTCCTAAAGTGCTTTATTTGGACTCAGTGCACCTCAAAACATGTATTTCCGGTGAAATCTCGGTATCGAACTTTTGGGTGGAATGCAATCCTTCCCCTACTTACTACACGTAGTAGAGAAAGTAAAAATGACTATTTTAAATGCCCGTGTCATTTACCTCACCAAAGCGCATAAAATTGTCACAATTTTTGTACTAGGTTTAATTGAAGAAAGAGCAGACCGATTTGTAATACGTTATACAATTATTTTGGCACTGGTATCGCATGTGTGACGTTGCCGTGTTGCTAAATACTGACCAGCGCCTCACATTCGGTTCCTGAGAAGAGTGTAAGATCCGTGCAAAGAGTTCATCAAAGCAACTTGAAACAAATCGTGACCATACACGTATCTCTCAACCAGCAAGTTTATGGTTTTTTACAACACCAGTGAGCTTCTATTCTAGTGCATGACTTAGTAATTAATGAACTGAAATTAGGTGTTTTGTAGGTCATGTCCGTGAAAAACAAGAGGGCCTGTGAAACAATTGTCAAAATCGGCTGAGAGGTTTCGAGATGACGTACATGCAAATTATAGATTGGAGATGCTGCAAGTGGCAGACGTTACGAGAGCAACAGCTGATGATATTAACGGTTGCTTCCCTGTAACCGACGACAACAACTGTTGGCACGTGTTACACATTGGGGAGCAACCCCTAGCGCCATACAGTGGCGGATTCGGTTCCCTCGCACAAACACGCACCCCACTCCCAGACAAGCGGTCGGTCCGCCACTGGCAAGGGTGGCGATCCGACCGTTACCGGAATCTCAAGGTGCCAGTTTCGCCGGAAAACAATACGGCAACGGAAGGGATCCCACAGCAAAGTAAAAAAAAACTCTTCTTTAAAACATTTCCCAGGTCTTTCCCAGGCAAATATTCAAATTGCAAAAACTTTTTCTGCAACTTCAACTTACCTAAAGCCGTCCACGCACAAACAGCTGCCTAAAGTCTGGTGCATTTTATCCGCGGTCATTTAATAATGACCACTTATATATCGCCATGGTGATGACATATCAACATCCAAAACCACTCCCCAAAAAAATATCTTCATTGTTATTGTATAACACATTCCTAGCAGGAAAATTACCTTCTCATGTAGCGAGTTCATACTTGGCAACAACTGTCCAAGAATCGTTCTTCATTCCCGACATCTACTGTTATCGTAAACAAATTAATAGCCCAACTTGGCTTTGGTTTACATTCAATCGCAGAGTATCCCAATGTTTATGCTGTAATTTAATAATCAACGCAGTAGCCATTAGTAAATCGTCGCGTAAAATATCGTATGCAACTAGTGCATCATGACCGGTTCGTGTTTGCTCAGAAACATGGTGTAATAATTATGTAAGCATTTATAATAGATTCCATCCCAATTTCTCCTTAACACTCAAAATTCTAAAGCCTTTCGTAATATCGCCTTTTTATACCGTTTTATTTGAGCTGACAATGGAAACGACTAAGTTTTGTCTCAAAGATATACAGAGTGAGCCAAAAGACTCCGAACCGCCTGCGCGGTGTTTATCATGTCCGCGTCCTCGGCGCTCGTTGCCGTTATAGAAAGGTGCGGATGAAACCATACAACATTTTTAAAGGCTTTACTTACCAACTTTACGAAAAGATGCTGAAACTGGCCACCGTCGTTGTCCATACATTTATGGTATTCTGTAAACAATATTTAAATGTATATGCATTGATACTTGAACATCAATTACTTCTGCTGGTATATATTGAAAGCACTGAAATCCTAATTAATTATGTTCCACTTCAGTTCAGCTCAATTAGTATTCTCTTCATAAGTAAGAAACAAAACATAGACAACGTTGCTATAAAATCCTGACGTCACAGTGTCAATTTGGTTTATTATTAATAGCATAAACCGTTGTGTGCAAGTTAAAATACTACCGTCTATTGCTACGTAAATGTTTAGTAAACAGGTTTATATAGCATAAGGCCATCCTATCCTGCTACTAGCTACAGCACTTCAATACTGAGATTTCACCGCAAACAGACAACTAAAGAGAATGTCAAATCTTTTAAAAAGTGGGTCGCTATTTGATCGCTTTCAAATTCCGTTCTCTTTACATGCCCACTGCAATTGAACGATGAACAAGTAACTATAACAAAGTCTCAGAAACACTAATGCTACAAAAAAAAAAAAAAAAAAAATGAAATAACTTATGGATGTAGGTTTCTGCACTGAGATTTTGTCTAACTCTTAAAGTTTACAAATTATACAACATTCCTTCTGAATGAAGAGGACTTCACAGGCTATTTCCAGAAAATTCAAGATGTACATTTTATTTGTCTGTAAACATCTGAAACATGTTGTATTTTAATAAAAATCTTTATAGAGTCATTTTTGAGAAAATGAAAAATAATAAAAATATTTCCATGTAAAGAGTAGTTTGGGGCAGAGGAATTTTTCTTTTAACCATATCACATAACTTTGGTATTTAACTGACTTTTTGTTTTTGCTTTTGTTGTTCACACATGCACTTTTTTCTAAAAATACTATTTTTGGATTCAGAGTGTGTCAAAAGTTGTATTTTCAGTGAAATACTGCATTTCCCCATCTAACTCAATAGTATGTGTACAGCCCCATGTCAGTAGATTTACCACATCATGTCTATGTCTACATAAAACAGTTTGTGGTTGTTCTTGTGTAGAGAAATTTAAAAAAAAACCCAATATTATAGCAGTTTAATGTATAAAACAAAATGCACGTTTTGAGCCACCCTCAATAAATAAATGACCTGCAGGACCATCCACAACAGCTGACAGGGTTTTCCTGACCTTTTGGAACATTCCATTAGAAATACTGCAGCAGAAAAATAATTGTCCGCGTTGAAACAGCAGAAATAAAGTGATGGAAATGCAACCATAAGCAGCGACTGAAATCTTGGCTCCAGTCAGATTTCAAATACATCACGTTGCAGCAATAACAGCCATTGCTTATTACATTAAAAATTGCCAAGAAAGTTCTACCATATTTTAAACTACAAATAAGACATATGTTTTAAAAATAAAAAAAAAAAAACAACAACAACAACCCTGGCCCTGTGCAACGAAAAGAAAGAAAAAAACACACACAAAGTATTTTGAAACTACCTTAACCCAAAAAGCACATCTTTAGAAAAAGGCATGTGAAGAGCATAAGTCAACAGGCAACTAAACAGAATCTTTTAAAAAGTGGGTTGCTATTTGATGACTCACCTATAACTAGGGACCTCCATTTTTCGCATTTGCAATAATGCCAACTTTTTCAAAATATTTGCTAAAATTCTTGGAAAAAAGTTACTTATACCTACATAACGTTAACATTCGAAATTAGATAGATTTATTTTGCAAAATAAAATGCGAATATGCCAATTTTATATGCACAATAATGCAAATTGACGGTGTTAGCCTGGCTGTATTTCTCAAACAAAAGTATCCATCTGAGAAAGCTACCAGTGTTGACAAGATGGAATATTTGGTTTCTATGTTGAGTAGCATCTTCGTGCAGTTAGTCAGCAATGCTGGTATCAATTTCATGAAATGAACGAAGTATAATTTCAGCTCAAGCAACATGTCAATGAATACATCACTCAACTAGAAGAATGTTGATACCCAACAACTTCTACACTTTATGGAGAACTCAGCAAAATATTGTAAAATTTCGAAGCAACAAAAGAAGAGAATTTTTAGCGAAACAGAAGAGAAGCTGAATTGCATCAGAAACGCAGATGTTCAAGAAGATTTTAGATCAGCTGTGAAAAACACTGCAGCATTAGCATTTGCAAAAATACAGTTATTAAGTTTGAAGAGCCTGCCAATAAGTTGTACTCAGCACTTGAAGTGTTTGGACCAGTATTCATCATTACCAGTAATATCAACTCAGCACTAATGAAAAAAGTGAAGTTTATTCCATTCTTTAAAAATGTGAACGATTCAGCGATCACACAAGAGTACAGTGAACTTCAAGAGCAAACCAATAAAATTATGTTGTGACACGGAAAAATAAATATTGTGAAAGTTCAACGTAGTTTGCTTGACAGTCATCCTGAGTTTAGTGGCAGAACTCCCCGGTCAGTGTGGTATCCATTTGCTAATATTGACTGAACGTTTCTTTTCTTGCTACTCAGGAGTTTTGAGCGACTTGCATTGCAAACATTATGGCAATGTTCTCCTTCGACGGTTAGAAAACACAACATAATGTACTTTTCTTTTATGGTATTATGTCCATTTCAGTCAGTCGTTGTAGTATCAGTGTTTGCTACTCAGGAGTGTTTAGCAACTTGGGTCGCAACAGGCAAGTGATAATCTTCTCCTTTGCCAGTTAGAAAAAGGAATATGTATTTTTCTTTCATGTTATGCCTTCTATAATTGAAGGATAAAAATGTGTGTTCTTTAAAATAAAACTGCACATTGTTCATCATAATCTATTTACATGAAAAAGTACCTTTAAAATTCCAAAATATTATAAAAACTAGTAAAAAGAAAAGTGAAATTCTCCAACAAAAAAAAAAAAACAACCCTGATTTCTACCAAGAAATAAAACGAAAAGCGCAGGTCCGTATGTATAACTAAACAAACCATTATAGCAGAGAGATGAACAGACATGTGCAGGCACTACAGTTCATTTTCGGTTAAGCCGTCAATGTACTCTTTGCCACGTGCTGAAAAAATACTACTTTGTAGAGTGTTACGGCAAAGAATCCTCTACCATTGTGGAAAACAAATGCGGAAAATGGAAAGAAATTGTGTTAAATATTTTTTAAAATTCTGTGAAATGTACCCACCTTTAATAAACAACAAACATGGTTGCCTTGTAACTATTGTATTGTAACACAAAGTACTCTCTACTGCAACTTGGAAGCCAGGACAGTTCCAAGGTCTCACATACTTGTAACTGTTGTATTGTAACACAATGTACTGTCTACTGCAACTTGGTAGCCGGGACAGTTCCAAGGTCTCACATACTTGTAACTGTTGTATTGTAACACAATGTACACTCTACTGCAACTTGGAAGACAGGACAGTTCCAAGGTCTCACATACTTGTAACTGTTGTATTGTAACACAATGTACTCTACAACTTGGGACGCCAGGACAGTTCCAAGGTCTCACATACTTGTAACTATTGTATTGTAACACAATGTACTCTCTACTGCAACTTGGACGACAGGACAGTTCCAAGGTCTCACATACTTGTAACTGTTGTATTGTAACACAATGTACTCTCTACTGCAACTTGGAAGACAGGACAGTTCCAAGGTCTCACATACTTGTAACTGTTGTATTGTAACACAATGTACTCTACAACTTGGTAGCCGGGACAGTTCCAAGGTCTCACATACTTGTAACTATTGTATTGTAACACAATGTACTCTCTACTGCAACTTGGAAGACAGGACAGTTCCAAGGTCTCACATACTTGTAACTATTGTATTGTAACACAATGTACTCTCTACTGCAACTTGGAAGACAGGACAGTTCCAAGGTCTCACAAACTTGTAACTGCTGTATTGTAACACAATGTACTCTCTACTGCAACTTGGAAGCCAGGACAGTTCCAAGGTCTCATAAACTTGTAACTATTGTATTGTAACACAAAGTACTCTCTACTGCAACTTGGAAGCCAGGACAGTTCCAAGGTCTCACATACTTGTAACTGTTGTATTGTAACACAATGTACACTCTACTGCAACTTGGAAGCCGGGACAGTTCCAAGGTCTCACATTCTTGTAACTGTTGTATTGTAACACAAAGTACTCTACAACTTGGGACGCCAGGACAGTTCCAAGGTCTCACATACTTGTAACTGCTGTATTGTAACACAATGTACACTCTACTGCAACTTGGACGCCAGGACAGTTCCAAGGTCTCACATACTTGTAACTGTTGTATTGTAACACAATGTACTCTCTACTGCAACTTGGACGCCAGGACAGTTCCAAGGTCTCACATACTTGTAACTGCTGTATTGTAACACAATGTACTCTCTACTGCAACTTGGACGCCAGGACAGTTCCAAGATCTCACATACTTGTAACTGCTGTATTGTAACACAATGTACTCTCTACTGCAACTTGGAAGACAGGACAGTTCCAAGGTCTCACATACTTGTAACTGTTGTATTGTAACACAATGTACTCTCTACTACAACTTGGTAGCCGGGACAGTTCCAAGGTCTCACATACTTGTAACTGCTGTATTGTAACACAATGTACTCTCTACTGCAACTTGGACGCCAGGACAGTTCCAAGGTCTCACATACTTGTAACTATTGTATTGTAACACAATGCACTCTCTACTGCAACTTGGAAGACAGGACAGTTCCAAGGTCTCACATACTTGTAACTGTTGTATTGTAACACAATGTACTCTACTGCAACTTGGAAGACAGGACAGTTCCAAGGTCTCACATACTTGTAACTGTTGTATTGTAACACAATGTACTCTCTACTGCAACTTGGAAGCCAGGACAGTTCCAAGGTCTCACAAACTTGTAACTATTGTATTGTAACACAATGTACTCTCTACTGCAACTTGGAAGACAGGACAGTTCCAAGGTCTCACATACTTGTAACTATTGTATTGTAACACAATGTACTCTCTACTGCAACTTGGAAGACAGGACAGTTCCAAGGTCTCACATACTTGTAACTGTTGTATTGTAACACAATGTACTCTACTGCAACTTGGAAGACAGGACAGTTCCAAGGTCTCACATACTTGTAACTGTTGTATTGTAACACAATGTACTCTCTACTGCAACTTGGAAGCCAGGACAGTTCCAAGGTCTCACATACTTGTAACTGCTGTATTGTAACACAATGTACTCTCTACTGCAACTTGGTAGCCGGGACAGTTCCAAGGTCTCACATACTTGTAACTGCTGTATTGTAACACAATGTACTCTCTACTGCAACTTGGTAGCCGGGACAGTTCCAAGGTCTCACATACTTGTAACTGCTGTATTGTAACACAAAGTACTCTCTACTGCAACTTGGTAGACAGGACAGTTCCAAGGTCTCACATACTTGTAACTGCTGTATTGTAACACAATGTACTCTCTACTGCAACTTGGTAGCCAGGACAGTTCCAAGGTCTCACATACTTGTAACTGCTGTATTGTAACACAATGTACTCTCTACTGCAACTTGGTAGCCGGGACAGTTCCAAGGTCTCACATTCTTGTAACTGCTGTATTGTAACACAATGTACTCTCTACTGCAACTTGGTAGACAGGACAGTTCCAAGGTCTCACATACATGTAACTGCTGTATTGTAACACAATGTACTCTCTACTGCAACTTGGTAGACAGGACAGTTCCAAGGTCTCACATACTTGTAACTGCTGTATTGTAACACAATGTACTCTCTACTGCAACTTGGTAGACAGGACAGTTCCAAGGTCTCACATTCTTGTAACTGTTGTATTGTAACACAATGTACTCTCTATTGCAACTTGGACGCCAGGACAGTTCCAAGGTCTCACATACTTGTAACTATTGTATTGTAACACAATGTACTCTCTACTGCAACTTGGACCCCAGGACAGTTCCAAGGTCTCACATACTTGTAACTGTTGTATTGTAACATAACAATTGCAGTCTTACTTTGGAAATGGTTATAAAAATAAAGTTGGAGAACTGTAATTATAAATACAGTGCCTTTCACATAAGTGCTCCTAAGTAGCAATTAAAGAGCCTGGATGTTTAGGCATTTATAACAAACAAATTAAGCAGGAATAAAAAAGGAATTATTAATCTTAAAAATCATACAAATTATACATTTTTATTGTTGCATATTACTACAAGGTTATGTTATAAATGTTCTTGGGTTAGATTCTACTAATCATTTACACAAATCTAATGAAAGCTGCGACTGTTTGCTAGATGTTGGAAGTACCATTACTCTTTGACGCAAGAGCAGATTTGTTTTCCTTGTTAACATGTGCTGATTGATAAAATACTTAACAGAAAAAAATGGTTAAATACACATGCACACCACCTCACTAACATAAATGTGAAGTTTACTTTTCTATAGTTCATGGAATTTTGACAAAATAACCAAATGATGTGATGTCTGCTTTCATGTGACAGTAACTGCACATCACAATTGGCGAGATGTTCACATTCCAACTAAACGAATATCCAACATTTACCGTTCAAATAGAAAAATTACAAAATAAAAAAGTGTATTTAAAAAGTGGCAAAAACTGGTATTTATAATAATTCAAATAGGCTGCTAGAACTCGAATGCAAAGAAAAAAACTGATCCTCTAAATTCCGAATACCACAAAACATAATTATGTCTACTTAACTTTTGCTTTCCTGTGGTAACTAAGAAAGTCAGGGAAGCATTTGACCTTCATGGGATGAATAATATAGTCGCATACTCTTCATAATGTTTATCCTAATTTTTCTTTCGAAATGAAGTGCAAAAATCAAAGAGTGTGATCTCAGATATTGTTGTATTTTCTCTAACTATGGTATCCCCAATCTCCTGCTAGGTTGTCAGATACATATAGTATCTGCCATGCACTGCACTGTTTCTAAATGGCTGTTTTTTCTAATCAGTTGAAGCGACGTCTATGCTGTATAGCGATTGATATGTTCTGACACCAAGCATTTCAGTGTTATAGGTAATGGTCCTGTTATAATGTCAGCGCACAGAATCTTCTTGTATGATTCCTGTGTGACAACAAACTCTTGTAGAGAAGTGAGACAGATTCCCTGTTGTTATAATGTCAGCACACAGAATCTTCATGTATGATTCCTATGTGACAACAAACTCTTGTAGAGAAGTGAGACAGATTCCCTGTTGTTATAATGTCAGCACACAGAATCTTCATGTATGATTCCTATGTGACAACAAACTCTTGTAGAGAAGTGAGACAGATTCCCTGTTGTTATAATGTCAGCACACACAATCTTCATGTATGATTCCTATGTGACAACAAACTCTTGTAGGGAAGTTAGACAGATTACCTGTTGATATAATGCGACACACAGAATCTTCATGTATGATTCCTGTGTGACAACAAACTCTTGTAGAGAAGTGAGACAGATTCCCTGTTGTTATAATGTCAGCACACAGAATCTTCATGTAAGATTCCTATGTGACAACAAACTCTTATAGGGAAGTGAGACAGATTCCCTGTTATAATGTCAGCACACAGAATCTTCATGTATGACTCCTATGTAACAACTAACTCTTGTAGAGAAGTGAGACAGATTCCCTGCTCTTATAATACCAGCACACAGAATCTTCATGTATGATTCCTATGTGAGAACTAACTCTTGTAGAGAAGAGATACAGATTCCCTGTTGTTATAATGCCAGCTACACAGAATCTTCATGTATGATTCCTATGTGACAACTAACTCTTGTAGAGAAGAGAGACAGATTCCCTGTTGTTATAATGCCAGCACACAGAATCTTCATGCATGATTCCTATGTGACAACAAACTCTTGTAGAGAAGAGAGACAGATTCCCTGTTGTTATAATGTCAGCACACAGAATCTTCATGTATGATTCCTATGTGACAACAAACTCTTGTGGAGAAGTGAGACAGATTCCCTGTTGTTATAATACCAGCACACAGAATCTTCATGTATGATTCCTATGTGACAACTAACTCTTGTAGAGAAGTGAGACAGATTCCCTGTTGTTATAATACCAGCACACAGAATCTTCATGTATGATACCTATGTGACAACAAACTCTTGTAGAGAAGTGAGACAGATTCCCTGTTGTTATAATGCCAGCACACAGAATCTTCATGTATGATTCCTATGCGACAACAAACTCTTGTAGGGAAGTGAGACAGATTCGCTGCTGTTATAATACCAACACACAGAATCTTCATGTATGATTCCTATGCGACAACAAACTGTTGTAGAGAAGTGAGACAGATTCCCTGTTGTTATTATGCCAGCACACAGAATCTTCATGTATGATTCCTATGTGACAACAAACCGTTGTAGAGAAGTGAGACAGATTCCCTGTTCTTATAATGCCAGCACACAGAATCTTCATGTATGATTCCTATGTGACAACAAACTGTTGTAGAGAAGTGAGACAGATTCCCTGTTCTTATAATGCCAGCACACAGAATCATCATGTATGATTCCTATGTGACAACAAACTCTTGTAGAGAAGTGAGACAGATTCCCTGCTGTTATAATGCCAGCACACAGAATCTTCATGTATGATTCCTCTGTGACAACAAATTCTTGTAGGGAAGTGAGACAGATTCCCTGCTGTTATTATGCCAGCACACAGAATCTTGATGTATGATTCCTATGTGGCAACAAACTCTTGTAGAGAAGTGAGACAGATTCCCTGTTGTTATAATACCAGCAATCAGAATCTTCATGTAAGATTCCTATGTGACAACAAACTCTTGTAGAGAAGTGAGACAGATTCCCTGCTGTTATAATGCCAACACACAGAATCCTCATGTATGATTCCTATGTGACAACAAACTCTTGTAGAGAAGTGAGAGAGATTCCCTGCTGTTATAATACCAGCGCACAGAATCTGCATGTATGATTGCTATGTGACAACAAACTCTTGTAGAGAAGTGACATAGACTCCCTGTTGTTATAATACCAGCACACAGAAACTTCATGTATGATTCCTATGTGACAACAAACTCTTGTAGAGAAGTGAGACAGATTCCCTGCTGTTATACCAGCACACAGAAACTTCATGTATGATTCCTATGTGACAACAAACTTTTGTAGAGAAGAGAGACAAATTCCCTGCTGTTATAATACCAGCACACAGAATCTGCATGTATGATTGCTATGTGACAACAAACTCTTGTAGAGAAGTGACATAGACTCCCTGTTGTTATAATACCAGCACACAGAAACTTCATGTATGATTGCTATGTGACAACAAACTCTTGTAGAGAAGTGAGACAGATTCCCTGTTGTTATAATACCATCACACAGAATCTTCATGTATGATTTCTATGTGACAACTAACTCTTGTAGAGAAGTGAGACAGATTCCCTGCTGTTATAATGCCAGCACACAGAATCTTCATGTATGATTCCTATGTGACAACAAACTCTTGTAGAAAAGTGAGACAGATTCCCTGTTGTTATAATGACAGCACACAGAATCTTCATGTATGATTCCTTTGTGACAACAAACTCTTGTAGAGAAGCGAGACAGGTTCCCTGCTGTTATAATGTCAGCACACAGAATCTTCATGTATGATTCCTATGTGACAACAAACTCTTGTAGAGAAGTGAGACAGATTCCCTGTTGTTATAATGCCAGCACACAGAATCTTCATGTATGATTCCTTTGTGACAACAAACTCTTGTAGAGAAGTGAGACAGCTTCCCTGCTGTTATAATACCAGCACACAGAATCTTCATGTATGATTCCTATGTGACAACAAAATCTTGTAGAGAAGTGACACACATTCCCTGTTGTTATAATGCCAGCACACAGAATCTTCATGTATGATTCCTATGTGACAAACTCTTGTAGAGAAGTGACACAGATTCCCTGCTGTTATAATGCCAGCACACAGAATCTTCATGTATGATTCCTATGTGACAACAAACTCTTGTAGAGAAGTGAGACAGATTCCCTGCTGTTATAATACCAGCACACAGAATCTTCATGTATGATTTCTATGTGACAACAAACTCTTGTAGAGAAGTGAGACATATTCCCTGCTGTTATAATACCAGCACACAGAATCTTCATGTATGATTTCTATGTGACAACAAACTCTTGTAGAGAAGTGAGACAGATTCCCTGCTGTTATAATACCAGCACATAGAATCTTCATGTATGATTCCTCTGTGACAACTAACTCTTGTAGAGGAGTGAGACAGATTCACTGCTGTTATAATGCCACCACACAGAATCTTCATATATGATTCCTATGTGACAACTAACTCTTGTAGAGAAGTGAGACAGATTCCCTGCTGTTATAATGCCAGCACACAGAATCTTCATGTATGATTCCTATATGACAACAAACTCTTGTAGAGAAGAGAGACAGATTCCTACTGTTATAATGCCAGCACACAGAATCTTCATGTATGATTCCTATGTGACAACTAACTCTTGTAGAGAAGAGAGACAGATTCCCTGCTGTTATAATGCCAACACACAGAATCTTCATGTATGATTCCTATGTGACAACTAACTCTTGTACAGAAGTGAGACAGATCCCTACTGTTATAGTGCCAGCACACAGAATCTTCATGTATAATTCCTATGTGACAACTAACTCTTGTACAGAAGTGAGACAGATTCCCTCTTGTTATAATGCCAGCAGACACAATCTTCATGTATGATTCCTATGTGACAACAAACACTTGTAGACAAGTGAGACAGATTCCCTGCTGTTATAATGTCAGCACACAGAATCGTCATGTATGACTCCTATGTGACAACAAACTCTTGTAGAGAAGTGAGACAGATTCCCTGTTGTTATAATACCAGCACACAGAAACTTCATGTATGATTCCTATGTGACAACAAACTCTTGTAGAGAAGTGAGATAGATTTCCTGCTGTTATCATACCAGCACACAGAATCTTCATGTATGATTCCTATGTGACAACAAACTCTTGTATAGAAGTGAGACAGATTCCCTGCTGTTATAATACCATCACATAGAATCTTCATGTTTGATTCCTATGTGACAACAAACTCTTGTAGAGAAGTGAGACAGATTCCCTGCTGTTATAATACCAGCACATAGAATCTTCATGTATGATTCCTATGTGACAACAAACTCTTGAGGAGAAGTGAGACAGATTCCCTGCTGTTATAATACCAACACACAGAATCATCACGTGTGATTCCTATGTGACAACAAACTCTTGTAGAGAAGTGAGACAGATTCCCTGTTGTTATAATGTCAGCACACAGAATCTTCATGTATGACTCCTATGTGACAACTAACTCTTGTAGAGAAGAGAGACAGATTCCCTGTTGTTATAATGTCACAACACAGAATCTTCATGTATGATTCCTATGTGACAACAAACTCTTGTAGAGAAGTGAGACAGATTCCCTGCTGTTATAATGACAGCACACAGAATCTTCATGTATGATTCCTATGTGACAACAAACTCTTGTAGACAAGTGAGACAGATTCCCTGCTGTTATAATGCCAGCACACAGAATCTTCATGTATGATTCCTATGTGACAACAAACTCTTGTAGAGAAGTGAGACAGATTCCCTGCTGTTATAATGCCAGCACACAGAATCTTCATGTATGATTCCTATGTGACAACAAACTCTTGTAGAGAAGTCAGACAGATTGCCTGTTGTTATAATACCAGCACACAGAATCTTCATGTATGATTCCTATGTGACAACTAACTCTTGTAGAGAAGTGAGACAGATTCCCTGCTGTTATAATACCAGCACACAGAATCTTCATGTATGATTCCTATGTGACAACAAACTCTTGTAGAGAAGTCAGACAGATTCCCTGTTGTTATAATACCAGCACACAGAATCTTCATGTATGATTCCTATGTGACAACTAACTCTTGTAGAGAAGTGAGACAGATTCCCTGCTGTTATAATACCAGCACACAGAATCTTCATGTATGATTCCTATGTGACAACAAACTCTTGTAGAGAAGTCAGACAGATTCCCTGTTGTTATAATACCAGCACACAGAATCTTAATGTATGATTCCTATGTGACAACTAACTCTTGTAGAGAAGTGAGACAGATTCCCTGCTGTTATAATACCAGCACACAGAATCTTCATGTATGATTCCTATGTGACAACAAACTCTTGTAGAGAAGTCAGACAGATTCCCTGTTGTTATAATACCAGCACACAGAATCTTCATGTATGATTCCTATGTGACAACTAACTCTTGTAGAGAAGTGAGACAGATTCCCTGCTGTTATAATACCAGCACACAGAATCTTCATGTATGATTCCTATGTGACAACAAACTCTTGTAGAGAAGTGAGACTGATTCCCAAACCTGTTAAGAGGCCTAGGGGCACTGAACCTGGTGTCACTTACAGGGAAGCTTTGGCCGCTTTCAAGATGGCAATTGTGGAAGAGTCCTATCCTGAGAGAAAGCTGATTGGGGAGGACATTCGACCCATTCAGGCTGAGATTCTGAGGAAGATAGATGAGGCGCCAACCAGTGAATCTCTACCTAAACTCAGGTCCTTTTCTCTACAGGATGGGGCTCTGATATACTATTGTGATGATGAGCAGTCATGTCATTGGCTCCAAAATCATATTCAGGGAGCTAAAATCAAGGAGAGATTAGTTCTCAAAGTAGTAGATCCAAAAGATCTACCTAAGCCAGTCAAGGTGGCCCTTAAGACTCGGGACGTTACAACTGATGATCCTAAGGTGCTGCTAAGACGCATTCAAAGATTAAACCAGGAGCTGAATATAGAGCACTGGAAAATCATTGATAAGCAGGCAGACTCCTCTGGTCAACGCCTAATCCTAATGGTGGACCAAGAGTCTGCTACGAAGATAAAAGAGCTTGGCATGTCGGCCTATACCGGGGTGGACAGGGCTCTTTTTAAGATCCTGTCTGACCCGGAGGGGAAGGCAGTAGCAGACAAAGCAAAGAAGGCAGGCAGCGATGGCGGAGACAGTCCGGAGACGAAGATAGGGGACTCTGGAGGATCCGCATCGGGTACTGCTTAAGGTAAGTGTTGTGGGTTAATGCAATTATGAAAATAGTTCAAATTAACTTGCAGCACTGTAAGGCAGCTTCAGCCATTCTCAGTAAGAGACTTGTTGAAGACAATGTTAATATTGCTCTCATACAGGAACCTTGGCTCTTCAGAGGTTCAATTAGAGGGATCAGTTGTACTAAGGGCACTATATATAGACCTAGTAATAATAATCCAAGATCTTGTATTTATGCTAAGAATTGGATAAACGCATTGCTTCTTACTGAGCACTGTTCTAGGGATGTAACTACAATCCAAACAATAGTGGAGGAGGCAGGAGAGAGAAGAGTTTTAATACTCTCTTCCGTCTACCTCCCTTACGAAGACTCTGATCCACCATCGATAGCAGTGAGGGACCTTGTGACCCACTGCGGAGAGAATGGAAAGGAGTTAATCCTGGGGGTTGATGCCAATGCACACCACACACTGTGGGGGAGCACTGATATCAATCACAGAGGAGAAAAGTTAATGGAGTACTTGGTGAGTACAAACCTTAATATTCTAAATCGAGGTAATGAACCAACCTTTGCAACTTTGCGAAGGGAGGAAGTCATTGACATAACGTTAGGGACTAATATTATTGAGAACCTAATTTCAAGTTGGCGTGTATCATCGGAGATCACTCTCTCTGATCATAGATGCATATGCTTCAATATTAAAGCACAAGTCACTCTACCAGTGATTTACAGAAATCCGAGGAAAACTGACTGGGACGGTTATAGACGAGATCTATCAGCATTGACATCGGGTTTCTCAAGGAACATTCGTTCGATATTGGATGTGGAGTTTGCCGTTGATGAAATACAACGGTCAATTCTCCTATCCTATTATCAAAATTGTCAGCCTAAGGTAGCTTACTCGCCAAGGCTGGTGCCTTGGTGGACTAAAGAGTTAAGCGGACTTAGGAAGAAAGCAAGGAAGTTATTTAGACTTGCAAAAAGAACTGGTGATTGGGATTCATATAGACAAGCCCTCACCAATTATAACAAAGAAATACGTAAAGCCAAAAGGAATTCGTGGAGGGAGTACTGCCAGGGGATGGAGAACGTTCCCAGCAGTGCAAGATTCATGAAACATATGGCAAAGGGTGTTAAAAAAATTGTGAGCACTATTAAACTGCCTGATGGCACGTACACACAGTCTGGTTCTGAGACGCTCCTGCAACTTGCGAGGGCTCACTTTCCAGACTTTAAGGTAGACAATGACAGCAATTCTGTGAAGGGGCAACCAAATCTGGACCATCTTTCTTTGGACAGAGAGGATTGGAACCTAATCAGGAGCGTAGTCAATGTCACTAAAATACGATGGGCTGTCAAGTCGTTCGGACCATACAAATCGGCAGGCCCAGATTTAATCATCCCTGCATTTCTACAATATGGTATTGACTCACTTCAATCCCTACTTTGTGGCATATTTAGAGTTTGTCTAGCTTATGGATATATACCCATGGCTTGGAGACAAACAAAGGTGGTGTTTATACCTAAACCAGGGCGTCCTAGTTACGCCCAGGCTAAGGCTTATCGCCCTATTAATCTCTCCTCTTTTATGCTTAAAACTTTGGAGAGGTTAGTGGATAGGCACATTAGGGATTACGTTTTAATGGAACATCCATTAAACAAGTACCAATTTGCCTATCAAATAGGGAAATCAACGGAAGCAGCACTTCATCAAGTGGTCTCGACTATTGAGAAGGCGCTTAATACCAGAGAAATAGCCATTGGTGCCTTTCTTGATATTGAAGGTGCGTTTGACACGACGTCTTGTGACGTCGTGACGAACGCCCTCTATGGACACGATGTACCTTCACTTTTTTGTGAGTGGATACGTTTTGTCTTACAACATAGGAAGATAACCATGAATCTATGTGGGGATACGCTGGATGTGTCCACGGAGAGGGGCTGCCCGCAGGGGGGTGTTTTATCACCCCTGCTATGGAACCTTGTAGTGGACACACTTCTTTGCGCACTCAATAGTGATGGTTACTTCACAGTAGGTTTTGCAGATGACATTGCAATAATCATAAGAGGTAAATTTCCTCACACAGTTTCTCAAGTGCTACAAATGGCGCTTGAGAAAGTGGAAGCTTGGTGCAAGATGAATAATCTAACTGTTAATCCAAGCAAAACAGTAGTGGTACCCTTCACCAGGAGAAGGGGGCCTGATTTAACCAGACTCTCTCTCTTTGGTGAGGTAGTGCCCTATTCAACACAAGTTAAATATCTTGGGCTTGTTTTAGACAAGAAATTAACTTGGAAACATCATATGGAATTATGTATTACCAAAGCCTACAGAGTCTTTTGGACATGTAGAGGTATGCTTGGTAAGACATGGGGTCTGAAACCTAGCATAGTGTATTGGATATACACTGCTATGGTGAGACCTATATTCTCTTATGCCGCACTGATGTGGTGGCCTAGAGTTAATTTAAAGGTGTGCAGAAAGGAACTCTGTAAATTACAGAGGACCTTCTGCATTTCAATTATGGGAGCTTTCAAAACTACTCCAACTGCGGCTATGGAGATGCTGATTGGGCTCACACCTCTCCACCTATGGATGAAGGCAGAAGCCATGATCGCGTATCACCGTATTTGTCGCCAAACCAAAGTGTCTAATACTGGACATATTAATCATCTCAAGCTTCCTTGGGATAAGAATGTACAACAGATACTCAACATGGGGACAGACATTCTTGAAACAAGATTTAAGTTTGATTTGAAATTTACGGTATCCTATCCACAGCGGAGTGAATGGGAAAGACTGGTAAAACCTCATAATAACAAAGGCCCAATCTGGTATACTGATGGTTCTAGAACCAAATCGGGAACGGGGGCTGGGCTTTACGGTAACAATACCAAGATTTCTTATAGTCTTGGTACCTTAGCTACAGTTTTCCAGGCTGAGGTTTATGCAATCCTAGCCAGTGTCATGGAAAGCATTAAAAGGAGATATAAGAATAGAAGTGTTCTTATTCTCTCAGACAGTCAAGCTGCTCTTAAAGCACTTGAATCACCATCAATAAAATCAAAGCTTGTCTCAGAATGCCGGGAATCCTTAAGGGCACTGGCTGAACACAATAAGGTTCAACTTATGTGGGTGCCAGGACATATAGGTATACCAGGCAATGAGAAAGCAGATGAAGCAGCCAAGATTGGCAGTGAAATCCCATTTTTTGGTCCGGAGCCTGTACTGGGAGTGTCCTACAGACCAGTGAAACAGGCTATTAAGTGCTGGGCTCAAGCAGAACACAAGAACTACTGGAACTCCATTGAGGGTTGCAGACATTCCAAGTTGTTCATTACAGACCTGGATAACAGCCGGGCAAAATACTTGCGCGGTCTTAGCAGAAGAAGACTTGCATGGGCAACAGGATTCATTACAGGACACTGTGCCCTAAAGTTTAATCTATACAGAATGGGATTGGTTAACAACCCTATCTGTAATAGATGTCTAGAAGGAGATGAGACTGTTACTCATCTACTATGTGATTGCCCTGCTCTTGCGAGTCAAAGAGCAAGTATTTTTGGCAGTCACTTTCCAAAGATAGATGAACTATCGAAAGCCTCAGTTAGCAGTCTGGTTAAGTTCATATCGAGCAACAGACTACTTAACTGATGATAGGGGGGATGCGCAATAGATCTTAAGGTCGCAGTGCTTGGGCATAAAACCCACCCCTTTTCAAAATAGAAATAGAAATAGAGACTGATTCCCTGCTCTTATAATACCAGCACACAGAATCTTCGTGTATGATTCCTATGTGACAACAAACTCTTGTAGAGAAGTGAGACAGATTCCCTGTTGTTATAATACCAGCACACAGAATCTTTATGTATGATTCCTATGTGACAACTAACTCTTGTAGAGAACTGAAACAGATTCCCTGCTGTTATAATGTCAGTGCACAGAATCTTCATGTATGATTCCTATGTGACAATAAACTCTTGTAGAGAAGTGACACAGATTCCCTGCTGTTATAATACCAGCACTTAGAATCTTCATGTATGATTCCTATGTGACAACAAGCTCTTGTTGAGAAGTGAGACAGATTCCCTGCTGTTATATTGCCAGCACACAGATTCACGTATGATTCCTATGTGACAACAAACTCTTGTAGAGAAGTGAGACAGATTCCCTGCTGTTATAATGCCAGCACACAGAATCTTGATGTATGATTGCTATGTGACAACAAACTCTTGTAGAGAAGTGAGACAGATTCCCTGTTGTTATAATGCCAGCACACAGAATCTTCATGTATGATTCCTATGTGACAACAAACTCTTGTAGGGAAGTGAGACAGATTCGCTGCTGTTATAATACCAACACACAGAATCTTCATGTATGATTCCTATGTGACAACAAACTCTTGTAGGGAAGTGAGAAAGATTCCCTGTTGTTATAATACCAGTACACAGAATCTTCATGTATGATTCCTATGTGACAACTAACTCTTGTAGAGAAGAGAGACAGATTCCCTGTTGTTATAATGTCAGCACACAGAATCTTCATGTATGATTCCTATGTGATAACAAACTCTTGTAGGGAAGTGAGACAGATACCCTGTTCTTAAAATGCCAGCACACAGAATCTTCATGTATGATGCCTATGTGACAACAAACTGTTGTAGAGAAGTGAGACAGATTCCCTGTTGTTATTATGCCAGCACACAGAATCTTCATGTATGATTCCTATGTGACAACAAACTGTTGTAGAGAAGTGAGACAGATTCCCTGTTGTTATTATGCCAGCACACAGAATCTTCATGTATGATTCCTATGAGTCAACAAACTGTTGTAGAGAAGTGAGACAGATTCCCTGTTGTTATTATGCCAGCACACAGAATCTTCATGTATAATTCCTATGTGACAACAAACTGTTGTAGAGAAGTGAGACAGATTCCCTGTTCTTATAATGCCAGCACACAGAATCTTCATGTATGATTCCTATGTGACAACAAACTCTTGTAGAGAAGTGAGAAAGATTCCCTGTTCTCATAATGCCAGCACACAGAATCTTCATGTATGATTCCTATGTGACAACAAACTCTTGTAGAGAAGTGAGAAAGATTCCCTGCACTCTTATAGAGAAGTGAGACAGATTCCCTGCTGTTATAATGTCAGCACACAGAATCTTCATGTATGATTCCTATGTGACAACAAACTCTTGTAGAGAAGTGAGAAAGATTCCCTGCACTCTTATAGGGAAGTGAGACAGATTCCCTGCTGTTATTATGCCAGCACACAGAATCTTGATGTATGATTCCTATGTGGCAACAAACTCTTGTAGAGAAGTGAGACAGATTCCTGTTGTTATAATACCAGCAATCAGAATCTTCATGTAAGATTCCTATGTGACAACAAACTCTTGTAGAGAAGTGAGACAGATTCCCTGCTGTTATAATGCCAACACACAGAATCTTCATGTATGATTCCTATGTGACAACAAACTCTTGTAGAGAAGTGAGACAGATTCCCTGCTGTTATAATACCAGCGCATAGAATCTGCATGTATGATTGCTATGTGACAACAAACTCTTGTAGAGAAGTGAGAGAGATTCCCTGCTGTTATAATACCAGCGCACAGAATCTGCATGTATGATTGCTATGTGACAACAAACTCTTGTAGAGAAGTGACATAGACTCCCTGTTGTTATAATACCAGCACACAGAAACTTCATGTATGATTCCTATGTGACAACAAACTCTTGTAGAGAAGTGAGACAGATTCCCTGTTGTTATACCAGCACACAGAAACTTCATGTATGATTCCTATGTGACAACAAACTTTTGTAGAGAAGAGAGACAAATTCCCTGCTGTTATAATACCAGCACACAGAATCTGCATGTATGATTGCTATGTGACAACAAACTCTTGTAGAGAAGTGACATAGACTCCCTGTTGTTATAATACCAGCACACAGAAACTTCATGTATGATTCCTATGTGACAACAAACTCTTGTAGAGAAGTGAGACAGATTCCCTGTTGTTATAATACCATCACACAGAATCTTCATGTATGATTTCTATGTGACAACTAACTCTTGTAGAGAAGTGAGACAGATTCCCTGCTGTTATAATGCCAGCACACAGAATCTTCATGTATGATTCCTATGTGACAACAAACTCTTGTAGAAAAGTGAGACAGATTCCCTGTTGTTATAATGACAGCACACAGAATCTTCATGTATGATTCCTTTGTGACAACAAACTCTTGTAGAGAAGCGAGACAGGTTCCCTGCTGTTATAATGTCAGCACACAGAATCTTCATGTATGATTCCTATGTGACAACAAACTCTTGTAGAGAAGTGAGACAGATTCCCTGTTATAATGCCAGCACACAGAATCTTCATGTATGATTCCTATGTGACAAACTCTTGTAGAGAAGTGACACAGATTCCCTGCTGTTATAATGCCAGCACACAGAATCTTCATGTATGATTCCTATGTGACAACAAACTCTTGTAGAGAAGTGAGACAGATTCCCTGCTGTTATAATACCAGCACACAGAATCTTCATGTATGATTTCTATGTGACAACAAACTCTTGTAGAGAAGTGAGACATATTCCCTGCTGTTATAATACCAGCACACAGAATCTTCATGTATGATTTCTATGTGACAACAAACTCTTGTAGAGAAGAGAGACAGATTCCTACTGTTATAATGCCAGCACACAGAATCTTCATGTATGATTCCTATGTGACAACAAACTCTTGTAGAGAAGTCAGACAGATTCCCTGTTGTTATAATACCAGCACACAGAATCTTCATGTATGATTCCTATGTGACAACTAACTCTTGTAGAGAAGTGAGACAGATTCCCTGCTGTTATAATGCCAGCACACAGAATCTTCATGTATGATTCCTATGTGACAACAAACTCTTGTAGAGAAGTCAGACAGATTCCCTGTTGTTATAATGCCAGCAGACACAATCTTCATGTATGATTCCTATGTGACAACAAACACTTGTAGACAAGTGAGACAGATTCCCTGCTGTTATAATGTCAGCACACAGAATCGTCATGTATGACTCCTATGTGACAACAAACTCTTGTAGAGAAGTGAGACAGATTCCCTGTTGTTATAATACCAGCACACAGAAACTTCATGTATGATTCCTATGTGACAACAAACTCTTGTAGAGAAGTGAGACAGATTTCCTGCTGTTATCATACCAGCACACAGAATCTTCATGTATGATTCCTATGTGACAACAAACTCTTGTATAGAAGTGAGACAGATTCCCTGCTGTTATAATACCATCACATAGAATCTTCATGTTTGATTCCTATGTGACAACAAACTCTTGAGGAGAAGTGAGACAGATTCCCTGCTGTTATAATACCAACACACAGAATCATCACGTGTGATTCCTATGTGACAACAAACTCTTGTAGAGAAGAGAGACAGATTCCCTGTTGTTATAATGTCAGCACACAGAATCTTCATGTATGACTCCTATGTGACAACTAACTCTTGTAGAGAAGAGAGACAGATTCCCTGTTGTTATAATGTCACCACACAGAATCTTCATGTATGATTCCTATGTGACAACAAACTCTTGTAGAGAAGTGAGACAGATTCCCTGCTGTTATAATGCCAGCACACAGAATCTTCATGTATGATTCCTATGTGACAACAAACTCTTGTAGACAAGTGGGACAGATTCCCTGCTGTTATAATGCCAGCACACAGAATCTTCATGTATGATTCCTATGTGACAACAAACTCTTGTAGAGAAGTGAGACAGATTCCCTGCTGTTATAATGCCAGCACACAGAATCTTCATGTATGATTCCTATGTGACAACAAACTCTTGTAGAGAAGTCAGACAGATTCCCTGTTGTTATAATACCAGCACACAGAATCTTCATGTATGATTCCTATGTGACAACTAACTCTTGTAGAGAAGTGAGACAGATTCCCTGCTCTTATAATACCAGCACACAGAATCTTCATGTATGATTCCTATGTGACAACAAACTCTTGTAGAGAAGTGAGACTGATTCCCTGCTCTTATAATACCAGCACACAGAATCTTCATGTATGATTCCTATGTGACAACAAACTCTTGTAGAGAAGTGAGACAGATTCCCTGTTGTTATAATACCAGCACACACAAATCTTTATGTATGATTCCTATGTGACAACTAACTCTTGTAGAGAACTGAAACAGATTCCCTGCTGTTATAATGTCAGTGCACAGAATCTTCATGTATGACTCCTATGTGACAATAAACTCTTGTAGAGAAGTGACACAGATTCCCTGCTGTTATAATACCAGCACTTAGAATCTTCATGTATGATTCCTATGTGACAACAAACGCTTGTAGAGAAGTGAGACAGATTCCCTGTTGTTATAATACCAGCACACAGAATCTTCATGTATGATACCTATGTGACAACAAACTCTTGTAGAGAAGTGAGACAGATTCCCTGCTGTTATAATGCCAGCACACAGAATCTTCATGTATGATTCCTATGTGACAACAAACTCTTGTAGGGAAGTGAGACAGATTCGCTGCTGTTATAATACCAACACACAGAATCTTCATGTATGATTCCTATGTGACAACAAACTCTTGTAGAGAAGTGAGACAGATTCCCTGTTGTTATAATACCAGTACACAGAATCTTCATGTATGATTCCTATGTGACAACAAACTCTTGTAGGGAAGTGAGAAAGATTCCCTGTTGTTATAATACCAGTACACAGAATCTTCATGTATGATTCCTATGTGACAACTAACTCTTGTAGAGAAGAGAGACAGATTCCCTGTTGTTATAATGTCAGCACACAGAATCTTCATGCATGATTCCTATGAGTCAACAAACTGTTGTAGAGAAGTGAGACAGATTCGCTGCTGTTATAATACCAACACACAGAATCTTCATGTATGATTCCTATGTGACAACAAACTCTTGTAGAGAAGTGAGACAGATACCCTGTTCTTAAAATGCCAGCACACAGAATCTTCATGTATGATGCCTATGTGACAACAAACTGTTGTAGAGAAGTGAGACAGATTCGCTGCTGTTATAATACCAACACACAGAATCTTCATGTATGATTCCTATGTGACAACAAACTCTTGTAGAGAAGTGAGACAGATACCCTGTTCTTAAAATGCCAGCACACAGAATCTTCATGTATGATGCCTATGTGACAACAAACTGTTGTAGAGAAGTGAGACAGATTCCCTGTTGTTATTATGCCAGCACACAGAATCTTCATGTATGATTCCTATGTGACAACAAACTGTTGTAGAGAAGTGAGACAGATTCCCTGTTGTTATTATGCCAGCACACAGAATCTTCATGTATGATTCCTATGAGTCAACAAACTGTTGTAGAGAAGTGAGACAGATTCCCTGTTGTTATTATGCCAGCACACAGAATCTTCATGTATAATTCCTATGTGACAACAAACTGTTGTAGAGAAGTGAGACAGATTCCCTGTTCTTATAATGCCAGCACACAGAATCTTCATGTATGATTCCTATGTGACAACAAACTCTTGTAGAGAAGTGAGACAGATTCCCTGTTGTTATTATGCCAGCACACAGAATCTTCATGTATGATTCCTATGAGTCAACAAACTGTTGTAGAGAAGTGAGACAGATTCCCTGTTCTTATAATGCCAGCACACAGAATCTTCATGTATGATTCCTATGTGACAACAAACTCTTGTAGAGAAGTGAGAAAGATTCCCTGTTCTTATAATGTCAGCACACAGAATCTTCATGTATGATTCCTATGTGACAACAAACTCTTGTAGAGAAGTGAGAAAGATTCCCTGCACTCTTATAGAGAAGTGAGACAGATTCCCTGCTGTTATAATGTCAGCACACAGAATCTTCATGTATGATTCCTATGTGACAACAAACTCTTGTAGAGAAGTGAGAAAGATTCCCTGCACTCTTATAGAGAAGTGAGACAGATTCCCTGCTGTTATAATGTCAGCACACAGAATCTTCATGTATGATTCCTATGTGACACCAAACTCTTATAGAGAAGTGAGACAGATTCCCTGTTGTTACAATACCAGCACACAGAATCTTCATGTATGATTCCTATGTGACAACAAACTCTTGTAGAGAAGTGAGAAAGATTCCCTGCACTCTTATAGAGAAGTGAGACAGATTCCCTGTCGTTATAATGTCAACACACAGAATCTTCATGTATGATTCCTATGTGACAACAAACTCTTGTAGAGAAGTGAGAAAGATTCCCTGCACTCTTATAGAGAAGTGAGACAGATTCCCTGTCGTTATAATGCCAGCACACAGAATCTTCATGTATGATTCCTATGTGACAACAAACTCTTGTAGAGAAGTGAGACAGATTCCCTGTTGTTACAATACCAGCACACAGAATCTTCATGTATGATTCCTTTGTGACAACAAACTCTTGTAGAGAAGTGAGACAGATTCCCTGTCGTTATAATGTCAGCACACAGAATCTTCATGTATGATTCCTTTGTGACAACAAACTCTTGTAGAGAAGTGAGACAGATTCCTTGCTGTTATAATGTCAGCACACAGAATCTTCATGTATGATTCCTATGTGACAACAAACTCTTGTAGAGAAGTGAGACAGATTCCTTGCTGTTATAATACCAGCACACAGAATCTTCATGTATGATTCCTTTGTGACAACAAACTCTTGTAGAGAAGTGAGACAGATTCCTTGCTGTTATAATACCAGCACACAGAATCTTCATGTATGATTCCTTTGTGACAACAAACTCTTGTAGAGAAGTGAGACAGATTCCTTGCTGTTATAATGTCAGCACACAGAATCTTCATGTATGATTCCTTTGTGACAACAAACTCTTGTAGAGAAGTGAGACAGATTCCTTGCTGTTATAATACCAGCACACAGAATCTTCACGTATGATTCCTTTGTGACAACAAACTCTTGTAGAGAAGTGAGACAGATTCCTTGCTGTTATAATGTCAGCACACAGAATCTTCATGTATGATTCCTTTGTGACAACAAACTCTTTTAGAGAAGTGAGACAGATTCCCTGTTGTTACAATACCAGCAGATAGAATCTTCATGTATGATTCCTTTGTGACAACATATTCTTGTAGAGAAGTGAGACAGATTCGCTACTGCTATAATGCCACCAACAGAATCTTCATGTAGGATTCCTAGGTGATAAAGTCTTGTAGAGAAGTGAGATATTTTCTGTTTTTGTCAACAGATTTAGGGAAGTGGGATATATGCTTAATAAGAAGGTGCCGTGTTCTTACAGAGGAGAAACTCAATGAAATCAAAAAACGAAAAATGTCCAAAGAAATCTCTAAAAACGCCTGCAAAGATAAGAAATTTTGCAAACCTCACCTTTTATGTAATTAAACTTATAAAAGTAAAGCCATATAAGATAAAGGTATTTCAGGAATTCCAACCACATGATAATGCAAGTAGATTGTCTGCAATTGGGTGCTTTTAATGATCACTCCATTGACGTACATGGCTTTATTTACATGGCCAAAGAAATTTTGTTAAAAGGTTTTAAAGATACGTGGACGAAGTTTGCAGTATCTTGTATGATGAAGGTATGCGGTTATTGTATAATTGTTATAATTTGCAAACTCTGAATTTAAACGTTGATGAATAGCTGACTTCACCAGCGAACAGCATGCTTCCCCGTGCCAAGAAAGTTCCTGTTAGACGGACATGTGTAAACATGGGCTCTGTGCATACAGTCTAGGGTTCCTTGTTCACCCCACACAAAACTACTACTACCAACAAAAGTTCCTACTCACTCAGTTGGCCTCGGACAGGAGTGCTGTCGCAACCAGAAAGCGAGAGTCTTCTCCGTGGTGTTGAACCCAATGACGTGCCACTTAAGTTGAGGGTAAGGTCTGTCATAGGCGAGAATACTGCAGTCGACGAGCCCGGTGACATGGGGAAGGTTGTGGGAGATTCCACGGACTCCAGCTGCAGACGCAAACAGTCAGGATTCCTCAGGTGCGACATCTTGTCCGTGATGCCCTGGAAAATACATCAGTGAGTGCATTTCAGTTGTGCCAACTTACACCTGGTTACCGCAGACAAATATTTCTCACATATTTGTTCAATATAATTACAACAGAAAGTGAACTTCTCTGGCTCTAAGCAAGCACACCCAGAAATGAAAATCAAGCCTCGTGTGAAATGTCTGCACCCACTGATAAAACTTTGGAAACTTTAAACCTTTAAAAGGAATATAAGTCCTATTCCATCAATATTAAATCTGCTAAATTGGTGACCCCATTATCTCTGAACCTATTTAAGACGTAAGATATTTTTACAGGATGTTGATGCAAGTTCACTCCATCTTCTTTTATACAACAAGTTTGCTTATTAAGGAGGATGGAATTGTTTTGTTAATTATAACATCTTACAATTCAATTTTATCACAATTGTTGTTTTAAAAAATAACCAACCATGTTATTAATATCAAGGTATATCCACAACAGCATTCTAAAAATCAATTTAGCCACGTTCAATAAATTCTGAGTAAACGGGTCATTTATACCAGAAAATGTCATTCGCAGAGAAAACAAACTTTTACACATTTGCAAAGAAGGAAACCACACGTCTTGAGCTTCATGCTCAATAATGGCAGCGATTTGTAGAGCAAAACTTCCCGTAAAAGAAGGGCTAAACTCTACTGTGGGAGTTATAATTGTGCTTCTTCTGTACAATTCACAGCACATGTAGTACCACTTTTAAAAATATAAGTAATTAAAGGGAAATTCCAATTTATAAGACCACACAAAACATTGAAAATGTCACCAATTTAGCACTCTGTGTTATTATGACTACATTTCTTATGTAGGACACCATAAGGAACAAATTGATTGTTTGGACATTCTACATTACTTTGGTCTTCTTTAAAAACGTCGGTAACCTGCATTACATTGGTCTTCAAACCAACATTTGAAATCCCAACTTAGCTGAAAACACGATCGAGAGCCCTCAGCCTCAAAGCATAGCCAAGGGATGTTTTTCAGAAGGAGATGAGTGTAGCAGTTGTGGCCAATTCCTTCCAAAAACGACTATATAAGAAAGGCTGCTTAACCATTACTTTTGTTAACATTTTCTGTGAAGACCAAAGTAATGCAACAAAGCTGATTATTTTCTGCAATATGCAAAAGAGACAATCAACAGGAATCTGGACCATGGTGGCTACATGTCATATTTTCAGAGACATCTGAATAATCTGGGCATGGATCAATCAAGGTTCAAACCCCAGAGTTCCAACAAGCAAGTCAGTCGCTTTAACCATTAGATCAGGCCCAAAACAGCCATAAGGGGGAAAAAAATTGTTTTAGGATTTTAGCAAAATGATATAACTCACATTGAAAACATCTTAATGAGTATTTATCAAATAAAAACATTAAAATCAAGCATATTTATTGTACTACTTGAATGCAGGAAAACCGAGATTTGGAGAAAAGAAAGAGTAGGATTTGGGTCAAGAACGAATAGGAAAATTGACATAAATCAAATTTTAAACAACTAAGAAAATACAGCAATATTTAGAAAAAGTCAAAAAAAATGAATGGAAATGGACTGTTAAAAGAGGAAACGAACAATAATATATCAGTACCTGTATAAATAATGTAACATAAGATGAGTTGCCCAACTTAAGTGGCCAAGGCCAATTTCAGTGGGCAGCCCAATACATTTAACGCTTTAGTACTTCAATAAATTATTATTAAGAATAATGATTTAAACACAAGAAAGAAATCGAGTCCAATATCGAGACTTGAATTAAATTGTGATGTAATATTACACATAGGTATATTTGAATTTTAAATGACACAATTTATGCTGGATTAATATTTCGCTAATGCCTCACTAGGTATTCGGTCAAGTACCGTGGAATTCTAAGACCTTTTAGTTGTAAAATTATAACTTATATGAATGTCATTTAAAGTGAATGTTGAGTACTAAACTCCTGCAAAAATTTGTTTGAGTGCAACAGGTACAGGCTTTTAAGACGGCCACATCTCTTAAACCTTATTTACACTGAAATCGCAGTACAATCCTCTTTGCTTTTTACGAAAATGCAGTGTAAAGCATTTTATTCGTAGAATAATTCCGGAATATAACTAATCTCACTATGCATAACCTATTTTGTGTATCAAATAAGCCGATGCGGGGCAAATGCCGTTCGGATAATTAATACTCTAGATATGAATTAACTTCAACTCTTACTTCAATTCTAGGGTTAATCTTGTGATCCATAAATAATCAAATAAAGGATAAGGGTGTAAATCTGAGCGCCAAAACTCGTTTAAACCCTTATCTCCCAGCACAGTGGCCACATAGGTATTTTACTAGTTCCTTGCAAACTTACCGATGAGAGTCTAATTAGTTCATTTTCGATATATCCATCTCGCTAATTTCATTGATGCGCAAGCTTTAAGCAGCGCTTCTGTTTCAATTTCTCGTTTCCATAGTCTCGTTGCTTAGCATACTACACCAGCGGCTTTCAAACACAATTCACACACCCCACGAACAACAGCCACTAGTGCTTGCAGAAAGCCAACCGAAGTTGCCCGACGAAGTTCGAGCGAATGCCGAAAATGAACGAAAGGGAACGATCTTCCAGTTCGAGGGGGAAGGTGTCGTGACCATGCCGATTGCTGAGGCTTGAAACTAAACTAAGATGGAAGTCAGCTGATAAAATAGCAATGCCGAAAATATAAAAATAAACCAGAATTTTCGTATCAACGAGCAATTGTGTAAATGTAGGAGTTTATAGTGATACCTTATTTAATATTGAGTACCAAATAACGCGCATTCGATGTTTAAAACTGGAACATGACCTGAAAACCTAGTAAGGTAGAAGACAGTGATGAATCGAAAGTTTAGTTGGTTTTAATGAAGAATTGAAAGATATATATAGCGAAAACAAGCCAACCTTAAATATAAACTATACTTAGTATGTTAAGGTGTTAAAATGTGTGTTTGTGCTATTTAGTGTTGAAATGTGTTCAAATTAGGGACTGTATTTCGAAAAGTTTATTTTTATGGATTGTACACTAATATCGTAAAACGAACAAGAGAACTCATGCTCAAAGGATATGTCTGATACCTATTTCAATTTTGAATGTGATGTAATGATAATATTTTGGGATCCATAGTTTGATTTTGGATGTGTATTAGTGTTGTGCTCAAACACCATTTCCTGCTGTTATACCAAATAAATAAATTAGGACATAATGCTCTTTTCATTGCAAAATAACTTAAAGCATTTCATAAACAGAAAATTCTCCATATGTACTGTGTATCCTTGGGAATTTATTTGTCAATCTGGGTAACTTGGTTAAGCGCTAGCCTTGGAAGCACAAATAGTTACATAAAACTTGTGTATTACCACATTATTGCTGAATGATTTCTACATATCGAAATGTCAGCTACCATATTTATGACAAAACACCCAACTTAAATTATATAAATGTGTAATATGTATTGCATGGCAAAATATCTGCTGAAATAGTTATTCTTTTTTAAGTATCTACTTTATTTACATACACCTCATTTGTGAAGTCATGGTGGGAGCTGGCTTGTAAAACAACTTCTTGGTTTCATTACTTGATAGTATTGAGTAATGCTATCTCTGTTTTAAATGTTGTCTCATATTCACACTTCTAATTGGGCAGCACTATGGCCTCTCACAAAAAAGCCTGGATTCAATCCTAGGGATCAGAGGTGGGATTTTGTGGTAGATAAAATGGCACTTAGAATGAATGTTCTCTGGTTTTCCCCACCATAATTCCATCAATTGCACCATCTTCATCCCCCCTCCCACCAGTCCCCAATCTCTGTAAACCTGTGAAGTTAAAAGGGACATTAAAATTAAAAATACTATGGAGGACAGAGAGCAATACTAATGAACGAGTGTCTCATCCAGGCCCCAAATTTATAAACCAGCATGTGCTGTTACATTCTTTCTGCAGTCAACATAGAAAAAAAAAAAAAAAAAAAAATAATATGAAAAAACAATTAATACTGGCACACTAAACGACATGTTAAAGTGATTGACAATTATGAAGAGTGGGTGTGATATGGTTAAACACAAAGAGACATTGTTATTATTTAGAGACATTGCATTCACATTCATATTTAATAATACTGTATAACACATTTGTATGGTATTTTAAGGAACATGTGCCTACATTAATATACATTTGAATGGCCTACCCAATTAAAATGTTCATTAAATTCTAACCTCTTGAATGTCTGTTATTACAATCTATTGGAATGATCTTATAGGTAATTGCACTTAAGTCACTTATGCATACACAAAGCCAGTTCTAGTTAATAAAACTTACAGTTATTGAATAGAAAATACACTTCGATTCCTTTTCCTGGGAAAGGTTCTATATATAACACAGTGGAGGTCCTACAGCACATGGGAACCTTAAATTTATTGACAGGTCATATGGGAAAAAAGCAAATTGAGCCCATACAGTGATGTTTGTTTGTTTGTGTTTGTTCATTTGGTTCCACTGTGAGCAATGCTCAAGGGAAATTGATCACATCATACAATTATGAAGTATGCAGAGTAAGTAGGAATATACCCAATGCCAAGAACAGCCTTTGGGGGGGATGTTCCCCTCCCCATCATGTCTTATCTAAGAGAGAAAAATTTGTAAACCATCACCATTTCAACAGTAAACTTCTCGACACGCATTACAGTAGGACAACAATAGCAAATAAGTGTTAATCACCATCACATGCAATCTGCCCTACATAAAGTGCTTACATGAGGTTGATACTATTATGATGATTAATTCACTTTGAATAAGCTCGAAATTATAACTTTATACTTTGTTATGCTTAAATTTCAATTTCCCATGTAATTTCTATTACCTTGAAGATATGTTTGAGAAAGACATCACTTGAAACGAGAAATTCTCATTATTACTGCATGGGTATTATTTGGGAGGACAGTATACAGGATGGAAGGTACTGCTTGAACCGTACGTTAATCATGGATTCTATATAATGAGTAGTGCAAATATGTCCAATACAATTTTTGTCATTAAACCTACAAAAATGAAACACAGTGTTTTATGTTCCTTGTGCCTGTGTCTATTAGCCATTTTATTACAGTTCAAGCAATATCTTTCACCCTGTATAAGAAAACATTTAGAAGATGGTGGAGTTTGCATATACATAAAACATTATAACATATAAAACTGGGATGCAACAGATCCATCTATCCCATTGACATTTTTTGTGTAGCCCATTTTCCTCTGTTGCTTAACTTTACCAGTTACACAAGAGTATACAAAATTCCTTCCGAATGAAGACTTCACAAGCTGTTCCCAGAAAATTAAAAATAAACATTTTATTTTTCATGTAAATATCTTGAATACAATGGCATTTTAATCAAAATCGTTTGAGTCATTTTTCAGAAGAAAAAAAATCGAGAATTCTTCCGTGTAAAGGGTTATTTTGGGTGGGGAATTTTCTTGAAAATCTTTGTGTCACATCTTTGGAAGATACTGAACTTAAACCGATTTGTACTATGTATGTACAAATTCCTGCTTTGAAACGCATGGCTTTCAATTGCCAGTCGAAATGCGCGCGTCAACGTTCCACGTTACGTATTTCACCACAGCCAATGGGAGCAAAATGTGCCGGAATGGACTACCTTCTCCTTTGAACTGGAAGATCGTTCCCTTTCGTTTATTTTCGGCATTCGCTCGAACTTCGTCGGTCAACTTCGGTTGGCTTTCTGCAAGCGCTAGTAGAACAGCCAACTTCGGTTCTACCAACCCTAAATCAGAGCAGGCAGCCAACATACAAGTAACGACAATGGGAAGGAATGCAAGGAGGGGAGGAACAAATGAGGGAAGTGCAGTGTGCACAATATTAGAAACAGTTTGAAAAAAAATACAAGGAGCAAGCCGATCCTCTTCAGCGGCACACTTAACGTACAAGTGTAGTCTAACTATTTGTTGCAGGATCTTGACTTATGTTTTACATGAAATAACAAATTCTCAGGAGCTTTAATCTTCCAACCCCGAAGTGTCTACGAAATTATTACATACTAGCAGAAACAGAACCCGAAGTTCTACTCGCGTTATTGCGTTAACTGTAGAGATTTTCCTTTTCTCCCTCCCTTTCTTAGTCTTTCCCCTTCCATCTCAATATTCCCCCCTCTTTACCTGGTCTATCTTCCCTGTCTCCTGGTGCACTCTCTCGTTCTCATAGCCCCTATCCTGTGTAACTTAATGGCATGTGATGTTTTCAAAACCAGTAATAAAACTACCGGTGTTAATAAAACTTAAAACGTCACTTGTGTTTCTTCCTTATGCTATGCTTGTTATGTATTAGGAACTGTTTCTCGGGGTAACTGGTTTATGTACACGCATAATTGTAAAGCCGTCCTCAGTGGTCTAGTGGTACCACGCCAGACTCTAGGTCTGACCAAGTTCGCGGGTTCAAACCCGGCGGGGGAAGATGGATTTTTTTCGGGCGTAAAAATCCTAGGCATGGCTTCCTTCGGAAGGGAAGTAAAGTCGCTGGTCCCGTGTCGTAGATTTACGGCAGTAAAAGAACCTCAAGCCTGACAAAAAGGTCTCTGAACAAAATTTCCGGTCTTTCGTATCCAATATTGAATGGGACACTAAGAACCATAGTAGTTAAAGACCGTCCGTAAATTTAAAAAAATGAATAATAATAACAAAAAATTGTTATAACTTCTTAAATATCCATCATATCAACATTTTGTACATAACAAAACACATTTGAAGCATTGTGCTTACAAAGTTTTAAGATATTATACCTAGCATATATCAAATCGTTTAACAATAGGAACATTTATCCGATTTTATGTTTTATACCAATTTTTATAACAATGGGTTTGGCCATTTTGTGTGAAACTACAAATACATGAGCAAATTAAATAAACATTTTGTTTGTCAATGACGCTGTCAATTGTCAGGAACGCATCAGCGACCTTGGGACCAGAAGGCCAGCGCCTAACCAACTGAGCCACCTAGACCGATCATGAGCAAATGAATGTGCAAGCAGATACGTGAACACATACATACGCACTTACACAAATAGATGCGCGCATGCACAAAAACTTGCACACATACAGTAATACACGCGTACACTCACAAATACTTGCACACATACAGTAATACATGCGTACACTCACAAATACTTGCACACATAAAGTAATACATGCGTACACTCACAAATACTTGCACAATACAGCAATACATGCGTACACTCACAAATACTTGCACACATACGGTAATACTTGCGTACACTCACAGATACTTGCCCACATACCGTAATACATGCGCACAAACACAAATACTTGCACACATACAGTAATACATGCGCAAACTCACAAACACTTGCACACATACAGTAATACATGCGCACACACACAAATACTTGCACACATACAGTAATACATGCGCACACTCAGAAATACTTGCACACATACAGTAATACTTGCGCACATACAGTAATACATGCGTACACTCACAAACACATGCACACATACAGTAATACTTGCGTACACTCACAAATACTTGCACACATACAGTAATACATGCGTACACTCACAAATACTTGCCCACACTCACAAATATTGCACACATACAGCAATACATGCGCACACTCACAAACACTTGCACATATACAGTAATACTTGCGCACACTCACAAATACTTGCACACATACAGTAATACATGCGTACACTCACAAATACCTGCACACATACAGTAATACTTGCGTACACTCACAAATACCTGCACACATACAGTAATACTTGCGCACACTCACAAATAACTGCACACATACAGTAATACTTGCACACATACAGTAATACATGCGTACACTCACAAATACCTGCACACATACAGTAATACTTGCGTACACTCGCAAATACCTGCATACATACAGTAATACATGCGCACACTATCAAACACTTGCACACATACAGTAATACTTGCGCACACTCACAAATACCTGCACACATACAGTAATACTTGCGCACACTCACAAATACCTGCACAATACAGTAATACATGCGTACACTCACAAATACCTGCACACATACAGTAATACTTGCGTTCACTCACAAATACCTGCACACATAAAGTAATACTTGCGTACACTCACAAATACCTGCACACATACAGTAATACTTGCGTACACTCACAAATACTTGCACACATACAGTAATACTTGCCCACACTCAGAAATACTTGCACACATACAGTAATACTTCCGCACACTCACAAATACTTGCACACATACAGTAATACTTGCGCACACTCACAAACAATTACATACATACAGTAATACTTGCGCAAACTCAAAAATATTTGCACACATACAGTAATACTTCCGCACACTCACAAATACTTGCACACATACAGTAATACTTGAGCACACTCACAAACAATTGCATACATACAGTAATACTTGCGCAAACTCAAAAATATTTGCACACATACAGTAATACTTGCGCACACTCACAAACAATTGCACACATACAGTAATACTTGCGCAAACTCAAAAATATTTGCACACATACAGTGATACATGCGCAAACTCACAAACAATTGCATACATACAGTAATACTTGCGCAAACTCAAAAATATTTGCACACATACAGTAATACTTGCGCACACTCACAAACAATTGCACACATACAGTAATACTTGCGCAAACTCAAAAATATTTGCACACATACAGTAATACTTGCGCAAACCCACAAACAATTGCATACATACAGTAATACTTGCGCAAACTCAAAAATATTTGCACACATACAGTAATACTTGCGCAAACTCACAAACAATTGCATACATACAGTAATACTTGCGCAAACTCAGAAATACTTGCACACATACAGTAATACTTGCTAACACTCACAAACAATTGCACACATACAGTAATACTTGCGCAAACTCAAAAATATTTGCACACATACAGTAATACTTGCGCAAACTCAGAAATACTTGCATACATACAGTAATACTTGCGCAAACTTAGAAATACTTGCATACATACAGTAATACTTGCGCAAACTCACAAACAATTGCACACATACAGTAATACTTGCGCAAACTCAGAAATACTTGCATACATACAGTAATACTTGCGCAAACTCACAAACAATTGCACACATACAGTAATACTTGCGCAAACTCAGAAATACTTGCATACATACAGTAATACTTGCGCACACTCACAAACAATTGCACACATACAGTAATACTTGCGCACACTCACAAACAATTCCACACATACAGTAATACATGCGCACACTCACAAATACTTGCACACATACAGTAATACATGCGCACACTCACAAACAATTGCACACATACAGTAATACATACGCAAACTCACAAATACTTCCACACATACAGTAATACATACGTACACTCACAAACAATTGCACACATACAGTAATACATACGCAAACTCACAATTACTTGCACACATACAGTAATACATACGCAAACTCACAAACAATTGCACACATACAGTAATACATACGCAAACTCACAATTACTTGCACACATACAGTAATACAT
This sequence comes from Deroplatys truncata, assembly GCA_030765065.1. Taxonomy (NCBI): domain Eukaryota; kingdom Metazoa; phylum Arthropoda; class Insecta; order Mantodea; family Mantidae; genus Deroplatys; species Deroplatys truncata. The sequence continues at coordinate 5,004,235 of CM060984.1, forward strand.
GCGCACACTCACAAATACTTGCACACATACAGTAATACATGCGCACACTCACAAACAATTGCACACATACAGTAATACATACGCAAACTCACAATTACTTGCACACATACAGTAATACATACGCAAACTCACAAACAATTGCACACATACAGTAATACATACGCAAACTCACAAATACTTGCACACATACAGTAATACATGCGCACACTCACAAATACTTGCACACATACAGTAATACATACGCAAACTCACAAATACTTGCACACATACAGTAATACATGCGCAAACTCACAAACAATTGCACACATACAGTAATACATGCGCAAACTCACAAATACTTGCACACATACAGTGATACATGCGCAAACTCACAAACACTTGCACACATACAGTAATACATGCGCAGACTCACAAATACTTGCACACATACAGTAATACATGCGCAAACTCACAAACAACTGCACACATACAGTAATACATACGCAAACTCACAAATACTTGCACACATACAGTAATACATGCGCAAACTCACAAACAATTGCACACATACAGTAATACATGCGCAAACTCACAAACAATTGCACACATACAGTAATACATGCGCAAACTCACAAACACTTGCACACATACAGTAATACATGCGCAAACTCACAAACAATTGCACACATACAGTAATACATGCGCAAACTCACAATTACTTGCACACATACAGTGATACATGCGCAAACTCACAATTACTTGCACACATACAGTAATACATGCGCAAACTCACAAACAATTGCACACATACAGTAATACATGCGCAAACTCACAATTACTTGCACACATACAGTGATACATGCGCAAACTCACAATTACTTGCACACATACAGTAATACATGCGCAAACTCACAAACAATTGCACACATACAGTAATACATGCGCAAACTCACAATTACTTGCACACATACAGTGATACATGCGCAAACTCACAATTACTTGCACACATACAGTAATACATGCGCAAACTCACAAATACCTGCACACATACAGTAATATATGCGCAAACTCACAAATACTTGCACACATACAGTGATACATGCGCAAACTCACAATTACTTGCACACATACAGTAATACATGCGCAAACTCACAAATACTTGCACACATACAGTAATATATGCGCAAACTCACAATTACTTGCACACATACAGTGATACATGCGCAAACTCACAAATACTTGCACACATACAGTAATACATGCGCACACTCACAAATACTTGCACACATACAGTAATACATGCGCAAACTCACAAATACTTGCACACATACAGTAATACATGCGCAAACTCACAAATACTTGCACACATACAGTAATACATGCGCAAACTCACAAATACTTGCACACATACAGTAATATATGCGCAAACTCACAATTACTTGCACACATACAGTGATACATGCGCAAACTCACAATTACTTGCACACATACAGTGATACATGCGCACACTCACAAATACTTGCACACATACAGTGATATATGCGCAAACTCACAATTACTTGCACACATACAGTGATATATGCGCAAACTCACAATTACTTGCACACATACAGTGATATATGCGCAAACTCACAAATACTTGCACACATACAGTGATACATGCGCACACTCACAAACACTTGCACACAAACAGTGATACATGCGCACACTCACAAATACTTGCACACATACAGTAATATATGCGCAAACTCACAATTACTTGCACACATACAGTAATACATGCGCAAACTCACAAATACTTGCACACATACAGTAATACATGCGCAAACTCACAAATACTTGCACACATACAGTAATATATGCGCAAACTCACAATTACTTGCACACATACAGTGATACATGCGCAAACTCACAATTACTTGCACACATACAGTGATACATGCGCACACTCACAAATACTTGCACACATACAGTGATATATGCGCAAACTCACAATTACTTGCACACATACAGTGATATATGCGCAAACTCACAATTACTTGCACACATACAGTGATATATGCGCAAACTCACAAATACTTGCACACATACAGTGATACATGCGCACACTCACAAACACTTGCACACAAACAGTGATACATGCGCACACTCACAAATACTTGCACACATACAGTAATACATGCGCACACTCACAATTACTTGCACACATACAGTAATACATGCGCACACTCACAATTACTTGCACACATACAGTGATACTTGCGCACACTCACAATTACTTGCACACATACAGTAATACATGCGCACACTCACAAATACTTGCACACATACAGTAATACATGCGCACACTCACAATTACTTGCACACATACAGTGATACATGCGCACACTCACAATTACTTGCACACATACAGTGATACTTGCGCAAACTCACAATTACTTGCACACATACAGTGATACTTGCGCAAACTCAAAATTACTTGCACACATACAGTAATACATGCGCAAACTCACAAATACTTGCACACATACAGTGATACATGCGCAAACTCACAATTACTTGCACACATACAGTAATACATGCGCACACTCACAATTACTTGCACACATACAGTAATACATGCGCAAACTCACAATTAATTGCACACATACAGTAATACATGCGCAAACTCACAATTAATTGCACACATACAGTAATACATGCGCACACTCACAATTACTTGAACACATACAGTAATACTTGCGCAAACTCACAATTACTTGCACACATACAGTGATACATGCGCACACTCACAAATACTTGCACACATACAGTAATACTTGCGCAAACTCACAAATACTTGCACACATACAGTAATACATGCGCAAACTCACAAATACTTGCACACATACAGTGATATATGCGCAAACTCACAATTACTTGCACACATACAGTAATACATGCGCAAACTCACAATTACTTGCACACATACAGTGATATATGCGCAAACTCACAATTACTTGCACACATACAGTAATACATGCGCAAACTCACAATTACTTGCACACATACAGTGATACATGCGCACACTCACAAATACTTGCACACATACAGTGATACATGCGCAAACTCACAAACACTTGCACACATACAGTGATATATGCGCAAACTCACAAATACTTGCACACATACAGTAATACATGCGCAAACTCACAAACACTTGCACACATACAGTGATATATGCGCAAACTCACAAATACTTGCACACATACAGTGATACATGCGCAAACTCACAAACACTTGCACACATACAGTAATATATGCGCAAACTCACAATTACTTACACACATACAGTAATACATGCGCAAACTCACAAATACTTGCACACATACAGTAATACATGCGCAAACTCACAAATACTTGCACACATACAGTGATACATGCGCATACTCACAAATACTTGCACACATACAGTAATACATGCGCAAACTCACAATTACTTACACACATACAGTAATACATGCGCAAACTCACAAATACTTGCACACATACAGTAATACATGCGCAAACTCACAAACACTTGCACACATACAGTGATACATGCGCATACTCACAAATACTTGCACACATACAGTAATACATGCGCACACTCACAAATACTTGCACACATACAGTAATACATGCGCACACTCACAATTACTTGCACACATACAGTAATACATGCGCAAACTCACAATTACTTGCACACATACAGTAATACATGCGCACACTCACAAATACTTGCACACATACAGTAATACATGCGCACACTCACAAATACTTGCACACATACAGTAATACATGCGCACACTCACAATTACTTGCACACATACAGAAATACATGCGCAAACTCACAATTACTTGCACACATACAGTAATACATGCGCACACTCACAAATACTTGCACACATACAGTGATACATGCGCAAACTCACAAATACTTGCACACATACAGTGATACATGCGCAAACTCACAATTACTTACACACATACAGTGATACATGCGCAAACTCACAAACACTTGCACACATACAGTGATACATGCGCAAACTCACAAATACTTGCACACATACAGTGATACATGCGCAAACTCACAAATACTTGCACACATACAGTAATACATACGCAAACTCACAATTACTTGCACACATACAGTGATACATGCGCACACTCACAAACACTTGCACACATACAGTAATACATACGCAAACTCACAATTACTTGCACACATACAGTAATACATGCGCAAACTCACAAATACTTGCACACATACAGTAATACATGCGCAAACTCACAAATACTTGCACACATACAGTGATACATGCGCAAACTCACAAATACTTGCACACATACAGTAATACATGCGCAAACTCACAAATACTTGCACACATACAGTAATACATGCGCAAACTCACAAATACTTGCACACATACAGTAATACATGCGCAAACTCACAAATACTTGCACACATACAGTGATACATGCGCAAACTCACAAATACTTGCACACATACAGTGATACATGCGCAAACTCACAAATACTTGCACACATACAGTCATACATGCGCAAACTCACAAATACTTGCACACATACAGTGATACATGCGCAAACTCACAAATACTTGCACACATACAGTAATACATGCGCAAACTCACAAATACTTGCACACATACAGTAATACATGCGCAAACTCACAAATACTTGCACACATACAGTAATACATGCGCAAACTCACAAATACTTGCACACATACAGTGATACATGCGCAAACTCACAAATACTTGCACACATACAGTAATACATGCGCAAACTCACAAATACTTGCACACATACAGTAATACATGCGCAAACTCACAAATACTTGCACACATACAGTCATACATGCGCAAACTCACAAATACTTGCACACATACAGTAATACATGCGCAAACTCACAAATACTTGCACACATACAGTAATACATGCGCAAACTCACAAATACTTGCACACATACAGTATTACATGCGCAAACTCACAATTACTTACACACATACAGTAATACATGCGCAAACTCACAAATACTTGCACACATACAGTGATACATGCGCAAACTCACAATTACTTGCACACATACAGTAATACATGCACACATACAGTAATACATACGCAAACTCACAAATACTTGCACACATACAGTGATACATACGCAAACTCACAAACACTTGCACACATACAGTGATACATACGCAAACTCACAAGCACTTGCACACATACAGTGATACATACGCAAACTCACAAACACTTGCACACATACAGTGATACATGCGCACACTCACAAATACTTGCACACATACAGTAATACTTGCGCAAACTCACAAATACTTGCACACATACAGTGATACATGCGCAAACTCACAAACACTTGCACACATACAGTGATACATGCGCAAACTCACAATTACTTGCACACATACAGTAATATATGCGCAAACTCACAATTACTTGCACACATACAGTGATACATGCGCAAACTCACAATTACTTGCACACATACAGTGATACATGCGCAAACTCACAAATACTTGCACACATACAGTGATACATGCGCACACTCACAAATAATTACACACATACAGTGATACATGCGCACACTCACAAATACTTGCACACATACAGTGATACATGCACACACTCACAAATACTTGCACACATACAGTGATACATGCGCAAACTCACAAATAATTGCACACATACAGTGATACATGCGCAAACTCACAAATACTTGCACACATACAGTGATACATGCGCACACTCACAAATACTTGCACACATACAGTGATACATGCGCAAACTCACAAATAATTGCACACATACAGTGATACATGCGCAAACTCACAAATACTTGCACACATACAGTAATACATGCGCACACTCACAAATACTTGCACACATACAGTGATACATGCGCACACTCACAAACACTTGCACACATACAGTCATACATGCGCACACTCACAAATACTTGCACACATACAGTAATACATGCGCACACTCACAAACACTTGCACACATACAGTGATACATGCGCAAACTCACAAATACTTGCACACATACAGTGATACATGCGCACACTCACAAATAATTGCACACATACAGTGATACATGCGCACACTCACAAATAATTGCACACATACAGTGATACATGCGCACACTCACAAATAATTGCACACATACAGTAATACATGCGCACACTCACAAATAATTGCACACATACAGTGATACATGCGCACACTCACAAATAATTGCACACATACAGTGATACATGCGCACACTCACAAATAATTGCACACATACAGTGATACATGCGCACACTCACAAATAATTGCACACATACAGTGATACATGCGCACACTCACAATTACTTGAACACATACAGTAATACTTGCGCAAACTCACAATTACTTGCACACATACAGTGATACATGCGCACACTCACAAATACTTGCACACATACAGTAATACTTGCGCAAACTCACAAATACTTGCACACATACAGTAATACATGCGCAAACTCACAAATACTTGCACACATACAGTGATATATGCGCAAACTCACAATTACTTGCACACATACAGTAATACATGCGCAAACTCACAATTACTTGCACACATACAGTGATATATGCGCAAACTCACAATTACTTGCACACATACAGTAATACATGCGCAAACTCACAATTACTTGCACACATACAGTGATACATGCGCACACTCACAAATACTTGCACACATACAGTGATACATGCGCAAACTCACAAACACTTGCACACATACAGTGATATATGCGCAAACTCACAAATACTTGCACACATACAGTAATACATGCGCAAACTCACAAACACTTGCACACATACAGTGATATATGCGCAAACTCACAAATACTTGCACACATACAGTGATACATGCGCAAACTCACAAACACTTGCACACATACAGTAATATATGCGCAAACTCACAATTACTTACACACATACAGTAATACATGCGCAAACTCACAAATACTTGCACACATACAGTAATACATGCGCAAACTCACAAATACTTGCACACATACAGTGATACATGCGCATACTCACAAATACTTGCACACATACAGTAATACATGCGCAAACTCACAATTACTTACACACATACAGTAATACATGCGCAAACTCACAAATACTTGCACACATACAGTAATACATGCGCAAACTCACAAACACTTGCACACATACAGTGATACATGCGCATACTCACAAATACTTGCACACATACAGTAATACATGCGCACACTCACAAATACTTGCACACATACAGTAATACATGCGCACACTCACAATTACTTGCACACATACAGTAATACATGCGCAAACTCACAATTACTTGCACACATACAGTAATACATGCGCACACTCACAAATACTTGCACACATACAGTAATACATGCGCACACTCACAAATACTTGCACACATACAGTAATACATGCGCACACTCACAATTACTTGCACACATACAGAAATACATGCGCAAACTCACAATTACTTGCACACATACAGTAATACATGCGCACACTCACAAATACTTGCACACATACAGTGATACATGCGCAAACTCACAAATACTTGCACACATACAGTGATACATGCGCAAACTCACAATTACTTACACACATACAGTGATACATGCGCAAACTCACAAACACTTGCACACATACAGTGATACATGCGCAAACTCACAAATACTTGCACACATACAGTGATACATGCGCAAACTCACAAATACTTGCACACATACAGTAATACATACGCAAACTCACAATTACTTGCACACATACAGTGATACATGCGCACACTCACAAACACTTGCACACATACAGTAATACATACGCAAACTCACAATTACTTGCACACATACAGTAATACATGCGCAAACTCACAAATACTTGCACACATACAGTAATACATGCGCAAACTCACAAATACTTGCACACATACAGTGATACATGCGCAAACTCACAAATACTTGCACACATACAGTAATACATGCGCAAACTCACAAATACTTGCACACATACAGTAATACATGCGCAAACTCACAAATACTTGCACACATACAGTAATACATGCGCAAACTCACAAATACTTGCACACATACAGTGATACATGCGCAAACTCACAAATACTTGCACACATACAGTGATACATGCGCAAACTCACAAATACTTGCACACATACAGTCATACATGCGCAAACTCACAAATACTTGCACACATACAGTGATACATGCGCAAACTCACAAATACTTGCACACATACAGTAATACATGCGCAAACTCACAAATACTTGCACACATACAGTAATACATGCGCAAACTCACAAATACTTGCACACATACAGTAATACATGCGCAAACTCACAAATACTTGCACACATACAGTGATACATGCGCAAACTCACAAATACTTGCACACATACAGTAATACATGCGCAAACTCACAAATACTTGCACACATACAGTAATACATGCGCAAACTCACAAATACTTGCACACATACAGTAATACATGCGCAAACTCACAAATACTTGCACACATACAGTAATACATGCGCAAACTCACAAATACTTGCACACATACAGTAATACATGCGCAAACTCACAAATACTTGCACACATACAGTATTACATGCGCAAACTCACAATTACTTACACACATACAGTAATACATGCGCAAACTCACAAATACTTGCACACATACAGTGATACATGCGCAAACTCACAATTACTTGCACACATACAGTAATACATGCACACATACAGTAATACATACGCAAACTCACAAATACTTGCACACATACAGTGATACATACGCAAACTCACAAACACTTGCACACATACAGTGATACATACGCAAACTCACAAACACTTGCACACATACAGTGATACATACGCAAACTCACAAACACTTGCACACATACAGTGATACATGCGCACACTCACAAATACTTGCACACATACAGTAATACTTGCGCAAACTCACAAATACTTGCACACATACAGTGATACATGCGCAAACTCACAAACACTTGCACACATACAGTGATACATGCGCAAACTCACAATTACTTGCACACATACAGTAATATATGCGCAAACTCACAATTACTTGCACACATACAGTGATACATGCGCAAACTCACAATTACTTGCACACATACAGTGATACATGCGCAAACTCACAAATACTTGCACACATACAGTGATACATGCGCACACTCACAAATAATTACACACATACAGTGATACATGCGCACACTCACAAATACTTGCACACATACAGTGATACATGCACACACTCACAAATACTTGCACACATACAGTGATACATGCGCAAACTCACAAATAATTGCACACATACAGTGATACATGCGCAAACTCACAAATACTTGCACACATACAGTGATACATGCGCACACTCACAAATACTTGCACACATACAGTGATACATGCGCAAACTCACAAATAATTGCACACATACAGTGATACATGCGCAAACTCACAAATACTTGCACACATACAGTAATACATGCGCACACTCACAAATACTTGCACACATACAGTGATACATGCGCACACTCACAAACACTTGCACACATACAGTCATACATGCGCACACTCACAAATACTTGCACACATACAGTAATACATGCGCACACTCACAAACACTTGCACACATACAGTGATACATGCGCAAACTCACAAATACTTGCACACATACAGTGATACATGCGCACACTCACAAATAATTGCACACATACAGTGATACATGCGCACACTCACAAATAATTGCACACATACAGTGATACATGCGCACACTCACAAATAATTGCACACATACAGTAATACATGCGCACACTCACAAATAATTGCACACATACAGTGATACATGCGCACACTCACAAATAATTGCACACATACAGTGATACATGCGCACACTCACAAATAATTGCACACATACAGTGATACATGCGCACACTCACAAATAATTTCACACATACAGTGATACATGCGCACACTCACAAATACTTGCACACATACAGTAATACATGCGCAAATTCACAATTACTTGCACTCATACAGTGATACATGCGCACACTCACAAATAATTGCACACATACAGTGATACATGCGCACACTCACAAATAATTGCACACATACAGTGATACATGCGCACACTCACAAATAATTGCACACATACAGTGATACATGCGCACACTCACAAATAATTGCACACATACAGTGATACATGCGCACACTCACAAATAATTGCACACATACAGTGATACATGCGCACACTCACAAATAATTGCACACATACAGTGATACATGCGCACACTCACAAATAATTGCACACATACAGTAATACATGCGCACACTCACAAATAATTGCACACATACAGTGATACATGCGCACACTCACAAATAATTGCACACATACAGTGATACATGCGCACACTCACAAATAATTGCACACATACAGTGATACATGCGCACACTCACAAATAATTGCACACATACAGTGATACATGCGCACACTCACAAATACTTGCACACATACAGTAATACATGCGCAAATTCACAATTACTTGCACTCATACAGTGATACATGCGCACACTCACAAACACTTGCACACATACAGTAATACATGCGCAAACTCACAAATACTTGCACACATACAGTAATACATACGCAAACTCACAATTACTTGTACACATACAGTAATACATGCGCAAACTCACAAATACTTGCACACATACAGTGATACATGCGCACACTCACAAATACTTGCACACATACAGTGATACATGCGCACACTCACAAATACTTGCACACATACAGTGATACATGCGCACACTCACAAATACTTGCACACATACAGTGATACATGCGCACACTCACAAATACTTGCACACATATCGTAATACATGCGCAAATTCACAAATACTTGCACACATACAGTGATACATGCGCAAACTCACAAATAATTGCACACATACAGTGATACATGCGCACACTCACAAATAATTGCACACATACAGTGATACATGCGCACACTCACAAATAATTGCACACATACAGTAATACATGCGCACACTCACAAATAATTGCACACATACAGTGATACATGCGCACACTCACAAATAATTGCACACATACAGTGATACATGCGCACACTCACAAATAATTGCACACATACAGTGATACATGCGCACACTCACAAATAATTGCACACATACAGTGATACATGCGCACACTCACAATTACTTGAACACATACAGTAATACTTGCGCAAACTCACAATTACTTGCACACATACAGTGATACATGCGCACACTCACAAATACTTGCACACATACAGTAATACTTGCGCAAACTCACAAATACTTGCACACATACAGAAATACATGCGCAAACTCACAAATACTTGCACACATACAGTGATATATGCGCAAACTCACAATTACTTGCACACATACAGTAATACATGCGCAAACTCACAATTACTTGCACACATACAGTGATATATGCGCAAACTCACAATTACTTGCACACATACAGTAATACATGCGCAAACTCACAATTACTTGCACACATACAGTGATACATGCGCACACTCACAAATACTTGCACACATACAGTGATACATGCGCAAACTCACAAACACTTGCACACATACAGTGATATATGCGCAAACTCACAAATACTTGCACACATACAGTAATACATGCGCAAACTCACAAACACTTGCACACATACAGTGATATATGCGCAAACTCACAAATACTTGCACACATACAGTGATACATGCGCAAACTCACAAACACTTGCACACATACAGTAATATATGCGCAAACTCACAATTACTTACACACATACAGTAATACATGCGCAAACTCACAAATACTTGCACACATACAGTAATACATGCGCAAACTCACAAATACTTGCACACATACAGTGATACATGCGCATACTCACAAATACTTGCACACATACAGTAATACATGCGCAAACTCACAATTACTTACACACATACAGTAATACATGCGCAAACTCACAAATACTTGCACACATACAGTAATACATGCGCAAACTCACAAACACTTGCACACATACAGTGATACATGCGCATACTCACAAATACTTGCACACATACAGTAATACATGCGCACACTCACAAATACTTGCACACATACAGTAATACATGCGCACACTCACAATTACTTGCACACATACAGTAATACATGCGCAAACTCACAATTACTTGCACACATACAGTAATACATGCGCACACTCACAAATACTTGCACACATACAGTAATACATGCGCACACTCACAAATACTTGCACACATACAGTAATACATGCGCACACTCACAATTACTTGCACACATACAGAAATACATGCGCAAACTCACAATTACTTGCACACATACAGTAATACATGCGCACACTCACAAATACTTGCACACATACAGTGATACATGCGCAAACTCACAAATACTTGCACACATACAGTGATACATGCGCAAACTCACAATTACTTACACACATACAGTGATACATGCGCAAACTCACAAACACTTGCACACATACAGTGATACATGCGCAAACTCACAAATACTTGCACACATACAGTGATACATGCGCAAACTCACAAATACTTGCACACATACAGTAATACATACGCAAACTCACAATTACTTGCACACATACAGTGATACATGCGCACACTCACAAACACTTGCACACATACAGTAATACATACGCAAACTCACAATTACTTGCACACATACAGTAATACATGCGCAAACTCACAAATACTTGCACACATACAGTAATACATGCGCAAACTCACAAATACTTGCACACATACAGTGATACATGCGCAAACTCACAAATACTTGCACACATACAGTAATACATGCGCAAACTCACAAATACTTGCACACATACAGTAATACATGCGCAAACTCACAAATACTTGCACACATACAGTAATACATGCGCAAACTCACAAATACTTGCACACATACAGTGATACATGCGCAAACTCACAAATACTTGCACACATACAGTGATACATGCGCAAACTCACAAATACTTGCACACATACAGTCATACATGCGCAAACTCACAAATACTTGCACACATACAGTGATACATGCGCAAACTCACAAATACTTGCACACATACAGTAATACATGCGCAAACTCACAAATACTTGCACACATACAGTAATACATGCGCAAACTCACAAATACTTGCACACATACAGTAATACATGCGCAAACTCACAAATACTTGCACACATACAGTGATACATGCGCAAACTCACAAATACTTGCACACATACAGTAATACATGCGCAAACTCACAAATACTTGCACACATACAGTAATACATGCGCAAACTCACAAATACTTGCACACATACAGTAATACATGCGCAAACTCACAAATACTTGCACACATACAGTAATACATGCGCAAACTCACAAATACTTGCACACATACAGTAATACATGCGCAAACTCACAAATACTTGCACACATACAGTATTACATGCGCAAACTCACAATTACTTACACACATACAGTAATACATGCGCAAACTCACAAATACTTGCACACATACAGTGATACATGCGCAAACTCACAATTACTTGCACACATACAGTAATACATGCACACATACAGTAATACATACGCAAACTCACAAATACTTGCACACATACAGTGATACATACGCAAACTCACAAACACTTGCACACATACAGTGATACATACGCAAACTCACAAACACTTGCACACATACAGTGATACATACGCAAACTCACAAACACTTGCACACATACAGTGATACATGCGCACACTCACAAATACTTGCACACATACAGTAATACTTGCGCAAACTCACAAATACTTGCACACATACAGTGATACATGCGCAAACTCACAAACACTTGCACACATACAGTGATACATGCGCAAACTCACAATTACTTGCACACATACAGTAATATATGCGCAAACTCACAATTACTTGCACACATACAGTGATACATGCGCAAACTCACAATTACTTGCACACATACAGTGATACATGCGCAAACTCACAAATACTTGCACACATACAGTGATACATGCGCACACTCACAAATAATTACACACATACAGTGATACATGCGCACACTCACAAATACTTGCACACATACAGTGATACATGCACACACTCACAAATACTTGCACACATACAGTGATACATGCGCAAACTCACAAATAATTGCACACATACAGTGATACATGCGCAAACTCACAAATACTTGCACACATACAGTGATACATGCGCACACTCACAAATACTTGCACACATACAGTGATACATGCGCAAACTCACAAATAATTGCACACATACAGTGATACATGCGCAAACTCACAAATACTTGCACACATACAGTAATACATGCGCACACTCACAAATACTTGCACACATACAGTGATACATGCGCACACTCACAAACACTTGCACACATACAGTCATACATGCGCACACTCACAAATACTTGCACACATACAGTAATACATGCGCACACTCACAAACACTTGCACACATACAGTGATACATGCGCAAACTCACAAATACTTGCACACATACAGTGATACATGCGCACACTCACAAATAATTGCACACATACAGTGATACATGCGCACACTCACAAATAATTGCACACATACAGTGATACATGCGCACACTCACAAATAATTGCACACATACAGTAATACATGCGCACACTCACAAATAATTGCACACATACAGTGATACATGCGCACACTCACAAATAATTGCACACATACAGTGATACATGCGCACACTCACAAATAATTGCACACATACAGTGATACATGCGCACACTCACAAATAATTGCACACATACAGTGATACATGCGCACACTCACAAATACTTGCACACATACAGTAATACATGCGCAAATTCACAATTACTTGCACTCATACAGTGATACATGCGCACACTCACAAATAATTGCACACATACAGTGATACATGCGCACACTCACAAATAATTGCACACATACAGTGATACATGCGCACACTCACAAATAATTGCACACATACAGTGATACATGCGCACACTCACAAATAATTGCACACATACAGTGATACATGCGCACACTCACAAATAATTGCACACATACAGTGATACATGCGCACACTCACAAATAATTGCACACATACAGTGATACATGCGCACACTCACAAATAATTGCACACATACAGTAATACATGCGCACACTCACAAATAATTGCACACATACAGTGATACATGCGCACACTCACAAATAATTGCACACATACAGTGATACATGCGCACACTCACAAATAATTGCACACATACAGTGATACATGCGCACACTCACAAATAATTGCACACATACAGTGATACATGCGCACACTCACAAATACTTGCACACATACAGTAATACATGCGCAAATTCACAATTACTTGCACTCATACAGTGATACATGCGCACACTCACAAACACTTGCACACATACAGTAATACATGCGCAAACTCACAAATACTTGCACACATACAGTAATACATACGCAAACTCACAATTACTTGTACACATACAGTAATACATGCGCAAACTCACAAATACTTGCACACATACAGTGATACATGCGCACACTCACAAATACTTGCACACATACAGTGATACATGCGCACACTCACAAATACTTGCACACATACAGTGATACATGCGCACACTCACAAATACTTGCACACATACAGTGATACATGCGCACACTCACAAATACTTGCACACATATCGTAATACATGCGCAAATTCACAAATACTTGCACACATACAGTGATACATGCGCAAACTCACAAATACTTGCACACATACAGTAATACATGCGCAAACTCACAAATACTTGCACACATACAGTGATACATGCGCAAACTCACAAATACTTGCACACATACAGTAATACATGCGCAAACTCACAAATACTTGCACACATACAGTGATACATGCGCAAACTCACAAATACTTGCACACATACAGTAATACATGCGCAAACTCACAAATACTTGCACACATACAGTGATACATGCGCACACTCACAAATACTTGCACACATACAGTGATACATGCGCACACTCACAAATACTTGCACACATATCGTAATACATGCGCAAATTCACAATTACTTGCACTCATACAGTGATACATGCGCAAACTCACAAACACTTGCACACATACAGTGATACATGCGCAAATTCACAATTACTTGCACTCATACAGTGATACATGCGCAAACTCACAAATACATGCACACATACAGTGATACATGCGCAAATTCACAATTACTTGCACTCATACAGTGATACATGCGCAAACTCACAAATACTTGCACACATACAGTAATACATGCGCAAACTCACAAACACTTGCACACATACAGTAATACATGCGCAAATTCACAAATACTTGCACACATACAGTGATACATGCGCAAACTCACAAATACTTGCACACATACAGTGATACATGCGCAAACTCACAAACACTTGCACACATACAGTGATACATGCGCAAACTCACAAACACTTGCACACATACAGTGATACATGCGCAAACTCACAAATACTTGCACACATACAGTAATACATGCGCAAACTCACAAATACTTGCACACATACAGTAATACATGCGCAAACTCACAAATACTTGCACACATACAGTAATACATGCGCAAACTCACAAACACTTGCACACATACAGTGATACATGCGCAAACTCACAAACACTTGCACACATACAGTGATACATGCGCAAACTCACAAACACTTGCACACATACAGTAATACATGCGCAAACTCACAAACACTTGCACACATACAGTGATACATGCGCAAACTCACAAAGACTTGCACACATACAGTAATACATGCGCAAACTCACAAACACTTGCACACATACAGTAATACATGCGCAAATTCACAATTACTTGCACTCATACAGTGATACATGCGCAAACTCACAAACACTTGCACACATACAGTGATACATGCGTACACTCACAATTACTTGCACTCATACAGTGATACATGCGCACACTCACAAATACTT
This sequence comes from Deroplatys truncata, assembly GCA_030765065.1. Lineage (NCBI taxonomy): Eukaryota > Metazoa > Arthropoda > Insecta > Mantodea > Mantidae > Deroplatys > Deroplatys truncata. The sequence continues at coordinate 5,021,475 of CM060984.1, forward strand.
GCACACATACAGTAATACATGCGCAAACTCACAAATACTTGCACACATACAGTAATACATGCGCAAACTCACAAACACTTGCACACATACAGTGATACATGCGCACACTCACAAATACTTGCACACATACAGTAATACATGCGCAAACTCACAAATACTTGCACACATACAGTAATACATGCGCAAACTCACAAATACTTGCACTCATACAGTGATACATGCGCACACTCACAAATACTTGCACACATACAGTGATACATGCGCACACTCACAAATACTTGCACTCATACAGTGATACATGCGCAAACTCACAAACACTTGCACACATACAGTGATACATGCGTACACTCACAATTAATTGCACTCATACAGTGATACATGCGCAAACTCACAAATACTTACACACATACAGTGATACATGCGCAAACTCACAAATACTTGCACACATACAGTGATACATGCGCAAACTCACAATTACTTGCACACATACAGTGATACATGCGTACACTCACAATTACTTGCACACATACAGTGATACATGCGCAAACTCACAATTACTTGCACACATACAGTGATACATGCGTACACTCACAATTACTTGCACACATACAGTAATACATGCGCAAACTCACAATTACTTGCACTCATACAGTGATACATGCGCAAACTCACAATTACTTGCACACATACAGTGATACATGCGCAAACTCACAATTACTTGCACACATACAGTGATACATGCGCACACTCACAATTACTTGCACACATACAGTGATACATGCGCAAACTCACAAATACTTGCACACATACAGTGATACATGCGCAAACTCACAATTACTTGCACACATACAGTGATACATGCGCAAACTCACAATTACTTGCACACATACAGTGATACATGCTCAAACTCACAAATACTTGCACACATACAGTGATACATGCGCACACTCACAATTACTTGCACACATACAGTGATACATGCGCACACTCACAATTACTTGCACACATACAGTGATACATGCGCAAACTCACAATTACTTGCACACATACAGTGATACATGCGCAAACTCACAAATACTTGCACACATACAGTGATACATGCGTACACTCACAAACACTTGCACACATACAGTGATACATGCGCAAACTCACAAATACTTGCACACATACAGTGATACATGCGCAAACTCACAATTACTTGCACACATACAGTGATACATGCGCAAACTCACAAATACTTGCACACATACAGTGATACATGCGCAAACTCACAAATACTTGCACACATACAGTGATACATGCGCAAACTCACAAATACTTGCACACATACAGTGATACATGCGTACACTCACAAATACTTACACACATACAGTGATACATGCGTACACTCACAATTACTTGCACACATACAGTAATACATGCGCAAACTCACAAACACTTGCACACATACAGTAATACATGCGTACACTCACAATTACTTGCACACATACAGTGATACATGCGTACACTCACAATTACTTGCACACATACAGTGATACATGCGTACACTCACAATTACTTGCACACATACAGTGATACATGCGTACACTCACAAACACTTGCACACATACAGTGATACATGCGTACACTCACAAACACTTGTACACATACAGTGATACATGCGCAAACTCACAAACACTTGCACACATACAGTGATACTTGCGTACACTCACAATTACTTGCACACATACAGTGATACATGCGTACACTCACAATTACTTACACACATACAGTGATACTTGCGTACACTCACAATTACTTGCACACATACAGTGATACTTGCGTACACTCACAATTACTTGCACACATACAGTGATACTTGCGTACACTCACAATTACTTACACACATACAGTGATACATGCGTACACTCACAATTACTTGCACACATACAGTGATACATGCGTACACTCACAATTACTTGCACACATACAGTGATACTTGCGCAAACTCACAATTACTTGCACACATACAGTAATACATGCGCAAACTCACAATTACTTGCACACATACAGTGATACATGCGTACACTCACAATTACTTGCACACATACAGTGATACATGCGTACACTCACAATTACTTGCACACATACAGTGATACTTGCGTACACTCACAATTACTTGCACACATACAGTGATACTTGCGTACACTCACAATTACTTACACACATACAGTGATACATGCGTACACTCACAATTACTTGCACACATACAGTGATACATGCGTACACTCACAATTACTTGCACACATACAGTGATACTTGCGCAAACTCACAATTACTTGCACACATACAGTAATACATGCGCAAACTCACAATTACTTGCACACATACAGTAATACATGCGTACACTCACAATTACTTGCACACATACAGTGATACATGCGCAAACTCACAATTACTTACACACATACAGTAATACATGCGCAAACTCACAATTACTTGCACACATACAGTAATACATGCGTACACTCACAATTACTTACACACATACAGTAATACATGCGTACACTCACAATTACTTGCACACATACAGTAATACATGCGCAAACTCACAATTACTTACACACATACAGTAATACATGCGCAAACTCACAATTACTTGCACACATACAGTAATACATGCGTACACTCACAATTACTTACACACATACAGTAATACATGCGTACACTCACAATTACTTGCACACATACAGTAATACATGCGCAAACTCACAATTACTTACACACATACAGTAATACATGCGCAAACTCACAATTACTTGCACACATACAGTGATACATGCGTACACTCACAATTACTTGCACACATACAGTAATACATGCGCAAACTCACAATTACTTGTACACATACAGTGATACATGCGCACACTCACAATTACTTGCACACATACAGTGATACATGCGCAAACTCACAAATACTTACACACATACAGTGATACATGCGCAAACTCACAAATACTTACACACATACAGTGATACATGCGTACACTCACAATTACTTGCACACATACAGTAATACATGCGCACACTCACAATTACTTACACACATACAGTGATACATGCGCACACTCACAAATACTTACACACATACAGTGATACATGCGTACACTCACAATTACTTACACACATACAGTAATACATGCGCAAACTCACAAATACTTACACACATACAGTGATACATGCGCAAACTCACAATTACTTACACACATACAGTAATACATGCGTACACTCACAAATACTTACACACATACAGTAATACATGCGTACACTCACAATTACTTGCACACATACAGTGATACATGCGCAAACTCACAATTACTTGCACACATACAGTAATACATGCGTACACTCACAAATACTTACACACATACAGTAATACATGCGTACACTCACAATTACTTACACACATACAGTAATACATGCGTACACTCACAAATACTTACACACATACAGTAATACATGCGTACACTCACAATTACTTACACACATACAGTAATACATGCGTACACTCACAAATACTTACACACATACAGTGATACATGCGTACACTCACAAATACTTACACACATACAGTGATACATGCGCAAACTCACAATTACTTGTACACATACAGTGATACATGCGCAAACTCACAATTACTTACACACATACAGTGATACATGCGCAAACTCACAATTACTTGCACACATACAGTGATACATGCGCAAACTCACAATTACTTGCACACATACAGTGATACATGCGTACACTCACAATTACTTGCACACATACAGTGATACATGCGTACACTCACAATTACTTGCACACATACAGTGATACATGCGCAAACTCACAATTACTTGCACACATACAGTGATACATGCGTACACTCACAATTACTTGCACACATACAGTGATACATGCGTACACTCACAATTACTTGCACACATACAGTGATACATGCGTACACTCACAATTACTTGCACACATACAGTGATACATGCGTACACTCACAATTACTTGCACACATACAGTGATACATGCGTACACTCACAATTACTTGCACACATACAGTGATACATGCGTACACTCACAATTACTTGCACACATACAGTGATACATGCGCAAACTCACAATTACTTGCACACATACAGTGATACATGCGTACACTCACAATTACTTGCACACATACAGTGATACATGCGTACACTCACAATTACTTGTACACATACAGTAATACATGCGCAAACTCACAATTACTTGCACACATACAGTGATACATGCGCAAACTCACAATTACTTGCACACATACAGTGATACATGCGTACACTCACAATTACTTGCACACATACAGTGATACTTGCGTACACTCACAATTACTTGCACACATACAGTGATACTTGCGTACACTCACAATTACTTACACACATACAGTGATACATGCGTACACTCACAATTACTTGTACACATACAGTGATACATGCGTACACTCACAAACACTTGCACACATACAGTAATACATGCGTACACTCACAATTACTTGCACACATACAGTGATACATGCGCAAACTCACAATTACTTGCACACATACAGTGATACATGCGCAAACTCACAATTACTTGCACACATACAGTAATACATGCGTACACTCACAATTACTTGCACACATACAGTAATACATGCGTACACTCACAATTACTTACACACATACAGTAATACATGCGTACACTCACAATTACTTGCACACATACAGTAATACATGCGCAAACTCACAATTACTTGCACACATACAGTGATACATGCGTACACTCACAAATACTTGTACACATACAGTAATACATGCGTAAACTCACAATTACTTGTACACATACAGTAATACATGCGTAAACTCACAATTACTTGCACACATACAGTGATACATGCGTAAACTCACAATTACTTGTACACATACAGTAATACATGCGTACACTCACAATTACTTGCACACATACAGTGATATATGCGTACACTCACAATTACTTGTACACATACAGTGATACATGCGTACACTCACAATTACTTGTACACATACAGTGATATATGCGTACACTCACAATTACTTGCACACATACAGTGATATATGCGTACACTCACAATTACTTGTACACATACAGTGATATATGCGTACACTCACAATTACTTGTACACATACAGTGATACATGCGTACACTCACAATTACTTGTACACATACAGTAATACATGCGTACACTCACAATTACTTGCACACATACAGTGATATATGCGTACACTCACAATTACTTGCACACATACAGTGATACATGCGTACACTCACAATTACTTGTACACATACAGTGATACATGCGTAAACTCACAATTACTTGTACACATACAGTAATACATGCGCAAACTCACAATTACTTGCACACATACAGTGATACATGCGTAAACTCACAATTACTTGTACACATACAGTAATACATGCGTAAACTCACAATTACTTGTACACATACAGTAATACATGCGTAAACTCACAATTACTTGTACACATACAGTAATACATGCGCAAACTCACAATTACTTGCACACATACAGTGATACATGCGTAAACTCACAATTACTTGTACACATACAGTAATACATGCGTACACTCACAATTACTTGCACACATACAGTGATACATGCGCAAACTCACAATTACTTGCACACATACAGTGATACATGCGCAAACTCACAATTACTTACACACATACAGTGATACATGCGTACACTCACAATTACTTGCACACATACAGTGATACATGCGTACACTCACAATTACTTGCACACATACAGTGATACATGCGTACACTCACAATTACTTGCACACATACAGTGATACATGCGTACACTCACAATTACTTACACACATACAGTGATACATGCGTACACTCACAATTACTTGCACACATACAGTGATACATGCGTACACTCACAATTACTTGCACACATACAGTGATACATGCGTACACTCACAATTACTTGCACACATACAGTGATACATGCGTACACTCACAATTACTTGCACACATACAGTGATACATGCGTACACTCACAATTACTTGCACACATACAGTGATACATGCGTACACTCACAATTACTTACACACATACAGTAATACATGCGTACACTCACAATTACTTACACACATACAGTGATACATGCGTACACTCACAATTACTTGCACACATACAGTGATACATGCGTACACTCACAATTACTTGCACACATACAGTGATACATGCGTACACTCACAATTACTTGCACACATACAGTGATACATGCGTACACTCACAATTACTTACACACATACAGTGATACATGCGTACACTCACAATTACTTACACACATACAGTGATACATGCGTACACTCACAATTACTTACACACATACAGTGATACATGCGTACACTCACAATTACTTGCACACATACAGTAATACATGCGCAAACTCACAATTACTTGTACACATACAGTGATACATGCGCAAACTCACAATTACTTACACACATACAGTAATACATGCGCGAACTCACAAACACTTGCACACATACAGTAATACATGCGTACACTCACAATTACCTGCACACATACAGTGATACATGCGCAAACTCACAAATACTTGCACACATACAGTCATACATGCGCAAACTCACAATTACTTACACACATACAGTAATACATGCGTACACTCACAATTACTTGCACACATACAGTGATACATGCGCAAACTCACAATTACTTACACACATACAGTAATACATGCGTACACTCACAATTACTTACACACATACAGTAATACATGCGTACACTCACAATTACTTGCACACATACAGTGATACATGCGCAAACTCACAATTACTTACACACATACAGTAATACATGCGTACACTCACAATTACTTACACACATACAGTAATACATGCGTACACTCACAATTACTTACACACATACAGTGATACATGCGTACACTCACAATTACTTACACACATACAGTAATACATGCGCAAACTCACAATTACTTGTACACATACAGTGATACATGCGCAAACTCACAAACACTTGCACACATACAGTGATACATGCGCAAACTCACAAACACTTGCACACATACAGTGATACATGCGTACACTCACAAATACTTGCACACATACAGTGATACATGCGCACACTCACAAACACTTGCACACATACAGTGATACATGCGTAAACTCACAATTACTTGCACACATACAGTGATACATGCGCAAACTCACAAACACTTGCACACATACAGTGATACATGCGCAAACTCACAAACACTTGCACACATACAGTGATACATGCGTACACTCACAAATACTTGCACACATACAGTGATACATGCGCAAACTCACAAACACTTGCACACATACAGTGATACATGCGTAAACTCACAATTACTTGCACACATACAGTAATACATGCGTACACTCACAATTACTTGCACACATACAGTGATACATGCGCACACTCACAATTACTTGTACACATACAGTGATACATGCGCAAACTCACAATTACTTGCACACATACAGTGATACATGCGCAAACTCACAAATACTTGCACACATACAGTGATACATGCGCAAACTCACAATTACTTGCACTCATACAGTGATACATGCGCAAACTCACAATTACTTGTACACATACAGTGATACATGCGCAAACTCACAATTACTTGCACACATACAGTGATACATGCGCAAACTCACAATTACTTGCACACATACAGTGATACATGCGTACACTCACAATTACTTGCACTCATACAGTGATACATGCGCAAACTCACAATTACTTGCACACATACAGTGATACATGCGCAAACTCACAATTACTTGCACACATACAGTAATACATGCGCACACTCACAATTACTTGCACACATACAGTGATACATGCGCAAACTCACAATTACTTGCACACATACAGTGATACATGCGCAAACTCACAATTACTTGCACACATACAGTGATACATGCGCAAACTCACAATTACTTGCACACATACAGTGATACATGCGCACACTCACAATTACTTGCACACATACAGTGATACATGCGCAAACTCACAAATACTTGCACACATACAGTGATACATGCGCAAACTCACAATTACTTGCACACATACAGTGATACATGCGCAAACTCACAATTACTTGCACACATACAGTGATACATGCTCAAACTCACAAATACTTGCACACATACAGTGATACATGCGCACACTCACAATTACTTGCACACATACAGTGATACATGCGCACACTCACAATTACTTGCACACATACAGTGATACATGCGCAAACTCACAATTACTTGCACACATACAGTGATACATGCGCAAACTCACAAATACTTGCACACATACAGTGATACATGCGTACACTCACAAACACTTGCACACATACAGTGATACATGCGCAAACTCACAAATACTTGCACACATACAGTGATACATGCGCAAACTCACAATTACTTGCACACATACAGTGATACATGCGCAAACTCACAAATACTTGCACACATACAGTGATACATGCGCAAACTCACAAATACTTGCACACATACAGTGATACATGCGCAAACTCACAAATACTTGCACACATACAGTGATACATGCGTACACTCACAAATACTTACACACATACAGTGATACATGCGTACACTCACAATTACTTGCACACATACAGTAATACATGCGCAAACTCACAAACACTTGCACACATACAGTAATACATGCGTACACTCACAATTACTTGCACACATACAGTGATACATGCGTACACTCACAATTACTTGCACACATACAGTGATACATGCGTACACTCACAATTACTTGCACACATACAGTGATACATGCGTACACTCACAAACACTTGCACACATACAGTGATACATGCGTACACTCACAAACACTTGTACACATACAGTGATACATGCGCAAACTCACAAACACTTGCACACATACAGTGATACTTGCGTACACTCACAATTACTTGCACACATACAGTGATACATGCGTACACTCACAATTACTTACACACATACAGTGATACTTGCGTACACTCACAATTACTTGCACACATACAGTGATACTTGCGTACACTCACAATTACTTGCACACATACAGTGATACTTGCGTACACTCACAATTACTTACACACATACAGTGATACATGCGTACACTCACAATTACTTGCACACATACAGTGATACATGCGTACACTCACAATTACTTGCACACATACAGTGATACTTGCGCAAACTCACAATTACTTGCACACATACAGTAATACATGCGCAAACTCACAATTACTTGCACACATACAGTGATACATGCGTACACTCACAATTACTTGCACACATACAGTGATACATGCGTACACTCACAATTACTTGCACACATACAGTGATACTTGCGTACACTCACAATTACTTGCACACATACAGTGATACTTGCGTACACTCACAATTACTTACACACATACAGTGATACATGCGTACACTCACAATTACTTGCACACATACAGTGATACATGCGTACACTCACAATTACTTGCACACATACAGTGATACTTGCGCAAACTCACAATTACTTGCACACATACAGTAATACATGCGCAAACTCACAATTACTTGCACACATACAGTAATACATGCGTACACTCACAATTACTTGCACACATACAGTGATACATGCGCAAACTCACAATTACTTACACACATACAGTAATACATGCGCAAACTCACAATTACTTGCACACATACAGTAATACATGCGTACACTCACAATTACTTACACACATACAGTAATACATGCGTACACTCACAATTACTTGCACACATACAGTAATACATGCGCAAACTCACAATTACTTACACACATACAGTAATACATGCGCAAACTCACAATTACTTGCACACATACAGTAATACATGCGTACACTCACAATTACTTACACACATACAGTAATACATGCGTACACTCACAATTACTTGCACACATACAGTAATACATGCGCAAACTCACAATTACTTACACACATACAGTAATACATGCGCAAACTCACAATTACTTGCACACATACAGTGATACATGCGTACACTCACAATTACTTGCACACATACAGTAATACATGCGCAAACTCACAATTACTTGTACACATACAGTGATACATGCGCACACTCACAATTACTTGCACACATACAGTGATACATGCGCAAACTCACAAATACTTACACACATACAGTGATACATGCGCAAACTCACAAATACTTACACACATACAGTGATACATGCGTACACTCACAATTACTTGCACACATACAGTAATACATGCGCACACTCACAATTACTTACACACATACAGTGATACATGCGCACACTCACAAATACTTACACACATACAGTGATACATGCGTACACTCACAATTACTTACACACATACAGTAATACATGCGCAAACTCACAAATACTTACACACATACAGTGATACATGCGCAAACTCACAATTACTTACACACATACAGTAATACATGCGTACACTCACAAATACTTACACACATACAGTAATACATGCGTACACTCACAATTACTTGCACACATACAGTGATACATGCGCAAACTCACAATTACTTGCACACATACAGTAATACATGCGTACACTCACAAATACTTACACACATACAGTAATACATGCGTACACTCACAATTACTTACACACATACAGTAATACATGCGTACACTCACAAATACTTACACACATACAGTAATACATGCGTACACTCACAATTACTTACACACATACAGTGATACATGCGTACACTCACAAATACTTACACACATACAGTGATACATGCGCAAACTCACAATTACTTGTACACATACAGTGATACATGCGCAAACTCACAATTACTTACACACATACAGTGATACATGCGCAAACTCACAATTACTTGCACACATACAGTGATACATGCGCAAACTCACAATTACTTGCACACATACAGTGATACATGCGTACACTCACAATTACTTGCACACATACAGTAATACATGCGCAAACTCACAATTACTTGCACACATACAGTGATACATGCGCAAACTCACAATTACTTGCACACATACAGTGATACATGCGTACACTCACAATTACTTGCACACATACAGTGATACTTGCGTACACTCACAATTACTTGCACACATACAGTGATACTTGCGTACACTCACAATTACTTACACACATACAGTGATACATGCGTACACTCACAATTACTTGTACACATACAGTGATACATGCGTACACTCACAAACACTTGCACACATACAGTAATACATGCGTACACTCACAATTACTTGCACACATACAGTGATACATGCGCAAACTCACAATTACTTGCACACATACAGTGATACATGCGCAAACTCACAATTACTTGCACACATACAGTAATACATGCGTACACTCACAATTACTTGCACACATACAGTAATACATGCGTACACTCACAATTACTTACACACATACAGTAATACATGCGTACACTCACAATTACTTGCACACATACAGTAATACATGCGCAAACTCACAATTACTTGCACACATACAGTGATACATGCGTACACTCACAAATACTTGTACACATACAGTAATACATGCGTAAACTCACAATTACTTGTACACATACAGTAATACATGCGTAAACTCACAATTACTTGCACACATACAGTGATACATGCGTAAACTCACAATTACTTGTACACATACAGTAATACATGCGTACACTCACAATTACTTGCACACATACAGTGATATATGCGTACACTCACAATTACTTGTACACATACAGTGATACATGCGTAAACTCACAATTACTTGTACACATACAGTAATACATGCGCAAACTCACAATTACTTGCACACATACAGTGATACATGCGTACACTCACAATTACTTGCACACATACAGTGATACATGCGTACACTCACAATTACTTGCACACATACAGTAATACATGCGCAAACTCACAATTACTTGTACACATACAGTAATACATGCGTACACTCACAATTACTTGCACACATACAGTGATACATGCGTACACTCACAATTACTTGTACACATACAGTGATACATGCGTAAACTCACAATTACTTGTACACATACAGTAATACATGCGCAAACTCACAATTACTTGCACACATACAGTGATACATGCGTAAACTCACAATTACTTGTACACATACAGTAATACATGCGTAAACTCACAATTACTTGTACACATACAGTAATACATGCGTAAACTCACAATTACTTGTACACATACAGTAATACATGCGCAAACTCACAATTACTTGCACACATACAGTGATACATGCGTAAACTCACAATTACTTGTACACATACAGTAATACATGCGTACACTCACAATTACTTGCACACATACAGTGATACATGCGCAAACTCACAATTACTTGCACACATACAGTGATACATGCGCAAACTCACAATTACTTACACACATACAGTGATACATGCGTACACTCACAATTACTTGCACACATACAGTGATACATGCGTGCACTCACAATTACTTGCACACATACAGTGATACATGCGTACACTCACAATTACTTGCACACATACAGTGATACATGCGTACACTCACAATTACTTACACACATACAGTGATACATGCGTACACTCACAATTACTTGCACACATACAGTGATACATGCGTACACTCACAATTACTTGCACACATACAGTGATACATGCGTACACTCACAATTACTTGCACACATACAGTGATACATGCGTACACTCACAATTACTTGCACACATACAGTGATACATGCGTACACTCACAATTACTTGCACACATACAGTGATACATGCGTACACTCACAATTACTTACACACATACAGTAATACATGCGTACACTCACAATTACTTACACACATACAGTGATACATGCGTACACTCACAATTACTTGCACACATACAGTGATACATGCGTACACTCACAATTACTTGCACACATACAGTGATACATGCGTACACTCACAATTACTTGCACACATACAGTGATACATGCGTACACTCACAATTACTTACACACATACAGTGATACATGCGTACACTCACAATTACTTACACACATACAGTGATACATGCGTACACTCACAATTACTTACACACATACAGTGATACATGCGTACACTCACAATTACTTGCACACATACAGTAATACATGCGCAAACTCACAATTACTTGTACACATACAGTGATACATGCGCAAACTCACAATTACTTACACACATACAGTAATACATGCGCGAACTCACAAACACTTGCACACATACAGTAATACATGCGTACACTCACAATTACCTGCACACATACAGTGATACATGCGCAAACTCACAAATACTTGCACACATACAGTCATACATGCGCAAACTCACAATTACTTACACACATACAGTAATACATGCGTACACTCACAATTACTTGCACACATACAGTGATACATGCGCAAACTCACAATTACTTACACACATACAGTAATACATGCGTACACTCACAATTACTTACACACATACAGTAATACATGCGTACACTCACAATTACTTGCACACATACAGTGATACATGCGCAAACTCACAATTACTTACACACATACAGTAATACATGCGTACACTCACAATTACTTACACACATACAGTAATACATGCGTACACTCACAATTACTTACACACATACAGTGATACATGCGTACACTCACAATTACTTACACACATACAGTAATACATGCGCAAACTCACAATTACTTGTACACATACAGTGATACATGCGCAAACTCACAAACACTTGCACACATACAGTGATACATGCGCAAACTCACAAACACTTGCACACATACAGTGATACATGCGTACACTCACAAATACTTGCACACATACAGTGATACATGCGCACACTCACAAACACTTGCACACATACAGTGATACATGCGTAAACTCACAATTACTTGCACACATACAGTGATACATGCGCAAACTCACAAACACTTGCACACATACAGTGATACATGCGCAAACTCACAAACACTTGCACACATACAGTGATACATGCGTACACTCACAAATACTTGCACACATACAGTGATACATGCGCAAACTCACAAACACTTGCACACATACAGTGATACATGCGTAAACTCACAATTACTTGCACACATACAGTAATACATGCGTACACTCACAATTACTTGCACACATACAGTGATACATGCGCACACTCACAATTACTTGTACACATACAGTGATACATGCGCAAACTCACAATTACTTGCACACATACAGTGATACATGCGCAAACTCACAAATACTTGCACACATACAGTGATACATGCGCAAACTCACAATTACTTGCACTCATACAGTGATACATGCGCAAACTCACAATTACTTGTACACATACAGTGATACATGCGCAAACTCACAATTACTTGCACACATACAGTGATACATGCGCAAACTCACAATTACTTGCACACATACAGTGATACATGCGTACACTCACAATTACTTGCACTCATACAGTGATACATGCGCAAACTCACAATTACTTGCACACATACAGTGATACATGCGCAAACTCACAATTACTTGCACACATACAGTAATACATGCGCACACTCACAATTACTTGCACACATACAGTGATACATGCGCAAACTCACAAACACTTGTACACATACAGTAATACATGCGTACACTCACAATTACTTGCACACATACAGTGATACATGCGTACACTCACAATTACTTGCACACATACAGTGATACTTGCGTACACTCACAAACACTTGCACACATACAGTAATACATGCGTACACTCACAATTACTTGCACACATACAGTGATACATGCGCAAACTCACAATTACTTGCACACATACAGTGATACATGCGTACACTCACAAACACTTGCACACATACAGTGATACATGCGCACACTCACAAACACTTGCACACATACAGTAATACATGCACACACTCACAAACACTTGCACACAAACAGTGATACATGCGCACACTCACAAATACTTGCACACATACAGTGATACATGCACACACTCACAAATACTTGCACACATACAGTGATACATGCGCAAACTCACAAATACTTGCACACATACAGTGATACATGCACACACTCACAAATACTTGCACACAAACAGTGATACATGCGCAAACTCACAAATACTTGCACACATACAGTGATACATGCACACACTCACAAATACTTGCACACAAACAGTGATACATGCGCAAACTCACAAATACTTGCACACATACAGTGATACATGCACACACTCACAAATACTTGCACACATACAGTGATACATGCGCAAACTCACAAATACTTGCACACATACAGTGATACATGCACACACTCACAAACACTTGCACTCATACAGTGATACATGCGCAAACTCACAAACACTTGCACACATACAGTAATACATGCACACACTCACAAATACTTGCACTCATACAGTGATACATGCACACACTCACAAATACTTGCACACATACAGTGATACATGCGCACACTCACAAATACTTGCACACATACAGTGATACATGCACACACTCACAAATACTTGCACACATACAGTGATACATGCGCACACTCACAAATACTTGCACACATACAGTAATACATGCGCACACTCACAAATACTTGCACACATACAGTGATACATGCACACACTCACAAATACTTGCACACATACAGTAATACATGCGCAAACTCACAAACACTTGCACACATACAGTAATACATGCGTACACTCACAAACACTTGCACTCATACAGTGATACATGCGCAAACTCACAATTACTTGCACACATACAGTGATACATGCGCAAACTCACAAACACTTGCACACATACAGTAATACATGCGTACACTCACAATTACTTGCACACATACAGTGATACATGCGCAAACTCACAATTACTTGCACACATTCAGTAATACATGCGCAAACTCACAATTACTTGCACTCATACAGTAATACATGCGCAAACTCACAATTACTTGCACACATACAGTGATACTTGCGCAAACTCACAATTACTTGTACACATACAGTAATACATGCGCAAACTCACAATTACTTGCACACATACAGTGATACATGCGCAAACTCACAATTACTTGCACACATACAGTGATACATGCGTACACTCACAATTACTTGCACACATACAGTGATACATGCGTACACTCACAATTACTTGCACACATACAGTGATACATGCGTACACTCACAAACACTTGCACACATACAGTGATACATGCGTACACTCACAATTACTTGCACACATACAGTGATACATGCGTACACTCACAATTACTTGCACACATACAGTGATACATGCGTACACTCACAAACACTTGCACACATACAGTGATACATGCGTACACTCACAATTACTTGCACACATACAGTAATACATGCGTACACTCACAATTACTTGCACACATACAGTGATACATGCGTACACTCACAAACACTTGCACACATACAGTGATACATGCGTACACTCACAAACACTTGCACACATACAGTGATACATGCGTACACTCACAAACACTTGCACACATACAGTGATACATGCGTACACTCACAAACACTTGCACACATACAGTGATACATGCGTACACTCACAAACACTTGCACACATACAGTGATACATGCGCAAACTCACAATTACTTGCACACATACAGTGATACATGCGTACACTCACAAACACTTGCACACATACAGTGATACATGCGCAAACTCACAATTACTTGCACACATACAGTGATACATGCGTACACTCACAATTACTTGTACACATACAGTGATACATGCGCAAACTCACAAACACTTGCACACATACAGTGATACATGCGCAAACTCACAAACACTTGCACACATACAGTGATACTTGCGCAAACTCACAAATACTTGCACACATACAGTGATACATGCGTACACTCACAAACACTTGCACACATACAGTGATACATGCGTACACTCACAAACACTTGCACACATACAGTGATACATGCGTACACTCACAAACACTTGCACACATACAGTGATACATGCGTACACTCACAATTACTTGCACACATACAATGATACATGCGCAAACTCACAATTACTTGCACACATACAGTGATACATGCGTACACTCACAATTACTTGCACACATACAGTGATACATGCGCAAACTCACAAATACTTGCACACATACAGTGATACATGCACACACTCACAAACACTTGCACACATACAGTGATACATGCGTACACTCACAAACACTTGCACACATACAGTGATACATGCGTACACTCACAAACACTTGCACACATACAGTGATACATGCGTACACTCACAATTACTTGCACACATACAGTGATACATGCGCAAACTCACAATTACTTGCACACATACAGTGATACATGCGTACACTCACAATTACTTGCACACATACAGTGATACATGCGCAAACTCACAAATACTTGCACACATACAGTGATACATGCGTACACTCACAATTACTTGTACACATACAGTGATACATGCGTACACTCACAATTACTTGCACACATACAGTGATACATGCGCAAACTCACAAATACTTGCACACATACAGTGATACATGCGTACACTCACAATTACTTGTACACATACAGTGATACATGCGTACACTCACAATTACTTGCACACATACAGTAATACATGCGTACACTCACAAATACTTGCACACATACAGTGATACATGCGTACACTCACAAATACTTGCACACATACAGTGATACATGCGTACACTCACAATTACTTACACACATACAGTGATACATGCGCAAACTCACAATTACTTGCACACATACAGTGATACATGCGTACACTCACAATTACTTGCACACATACAGTAATACATGCGCAAACTCACAATTACTTGCACACATACAGTGATACATGCGCAAACTCACAATTACTTGCACACATACAGTAATACATGCGCAAACTCACAAACACTTGCACACATACAGTAATACATGCGTACACTCACAAACACTTGCACACATACAGTAATACATGCGCAAACTCACAAACACTTGCACACATACAGTAATACATGCGCAAACTCACAAACACTTGCACACATACAGTGATACATGCGTACACTCACAAACACTTGCACACATACAGTGATACATGCGCACACTCACAATTACTTACACACATACAGTGATACATGCGTACACTCACAATTACTTGTACACATACAGTGATACATGCGTACACTCACAATTACTTGCACACATACAGTAATACATGCGTACACTCACAATTACTTGCACACATACAGTGATACATGCGTACACTCACAATTACTTGCACACATACAGTAATACATGCGTACACTCACAATTACTTGCACACATACAGTGATACATGCGTACACTCACAATTACTTGCACACATACAGTAATACATGCGTACACTCACAATTACTTGCACACATACAGTGATACATGCGTACACTCACAATTACTTGCACACATACAGTAATACATGCGTACACTCACAATTACTTGCACACATACAGTAATACATGCGCAAACTCACAAACACTTGCACACATACAGTAATACATGCGCAAACTCACAATTACTTGCACACATACAGTGATACATGCGTACACTCACAAACACTTGCACACATACAGTAATACATGCGCAAACTCACAATTACTTGCACACATACAGTAATACATGCTCAAACTCACAATTACTTGCACACATACAGTAATACATGCGCAAACTCACAATTACTTGCACACATACAGTAATACATGCGCAAACTCACAATTACTTGCACACATACAGTAATACATGCGCAAACTCACAAACACTTGCACACATACAGTAATACATGCGCAAACTCACAATTACTTGCACACATACAGTGATACATGCGTACACTCACAAATACTTGCACACATACAGTGATACATGCGTACACTCACAATTACTTGCACACATACAGTGATACATGCGTACACTCACAAATACTTGCACACATACAGTGATACATGCGTACACTCACAAATACTTGCACACATACAGTGATACATGCGTACACTCACAATTACTTGCACACATACAGTGATACATGCGTACACTCACAATTACTTGCACACATACAGTGATACATGCGTACACTCACAAATACTTGCACACATACAGTGATACATGCGTACACTCACAAATACTTGCACACATACAGTGATACATGCGTACACTCACAAATACTTGCACACATACAGTGATACATGCGTACACTCACAATTACTTGCACACATACAGTGATACATGCGTACACTCACAAATACTTGCACACATACAGTGATACATGCGTACACTCACAAATACTTGCACACATACAGTGATACATGCGTACACTCACAATTACTTGCACACATACAGTGATACATGCGTACACTCACAATTACTTGCACACATACAGTGATACATGCGTACACTCACAATTACTTGCACACATACAGTGATACATGCGTACACTCACAATTACTTGCACACATACAGTAATACATGCGTACACTCACAATTACTTACACACATACAGTGATACATGCACACACTCACAATTACTTGCACACATACAGTGATACATGCGCACACTCACAATTACTTGCACACATACAGTGATACTTGCGCAAACTCACAATTACTTGCACACATACAGTGATACTTGCGCAAACTCACAATTACTTGCACACATACAGTGATACATGCGCACACTCACAATTACTTGCACACATACAGTGATATTTGCGCAAACTCACAATTACTTGCACACATTCAGTGATACTTGCGCAAACTCACAATTACTTGCACACATACAGTGATACATGCGCACACTCACAATTACTTGCACACATACAGTGATACTTGCGCAAACTCACAATTACTTGCACACATACAGTGATACATGCGCAAACTCACAATTACTTGCACACATACAGTGATACATGCGCAAACTCACAATTACTTGCACACATACAGTGATACATGCGCAAACTCACAATTACTTGCACACATACAGTGATACATGCGTACACTCACAAATACTTGCACACATACAGTGATACATGCGTACACTCACAATTACTTGCACACATACAGTGATACATGCGTACACTCACAATTACTTGCACTCATACAGTGATACATGCGTACACTCACAAATACTTGCACACATACAGTGATACATGCGTACACTCACAATTACTTGCACACATACAGTAATACATGCGCAAACTCACAATTACTTGCACACATACAGTGATACATGCGTACACTCACAATTACTTGCACTCATACAGTAATACATGCGTACACTCACAATTACTTGCACTCATACAGTAATACATGCGCAAACTCACAATTACTTGCACACATACAGTAATACATGCGTACACTCACAATTACTTGCACTCATACAGTAATACATGCGCAAACTCACAATTACTTGCACACATACAGTAATACATGCGTACACTCACAATTACTTGCACTCATACAGTAATACATGCGCAAACTCACAAATACTTGCACACATACAGTGATACATGCGTACACTCACAATTACTTGCACACATACAGTGATACATGCGTACACTCACAATTACTTGCACTCATACAGTGATACATGCGTACACTCACAAATACTTGCACACATACAGTGATACATGCGTACACTCACAATTACTTGCACACATACAGTAATACATGCGCAAACTCACAATTACTTGCACACATACAGTGATACATGCGTACACTCACAATTACTTGCACACATACAGTGATACTTGCGTACACTCACAATTACTTGCACACATACAGTGATACATGCGTACACTCACAATTACTTGCACACATACAGTGATACATGCGTACACTCACAAATACTTGCACACATACAGTGATACATGCGCAAACTCACAATTACTTGTACACATACAGTGATATATGCGCAAACTCACAATTACTTGTACACATACAGTGATACATGCGTACACTCACAAACACTTGCACACATACAGTAATACATGCGCAAACTCACAATTACTTGCACACATACAGTAATACATGCGCAAACTCACAATTACTTGCACTCATACAGTGATACATGCGCAAACTCACAATTACTTACACACATACAGTGATACATGCGCAAACTCACAATTACTTGTACACATACAGTGATATATGCGCAAACTCACAATTACTTGTACACATACAGTGATACATGCGTACACTCACAATTACTTGTACACATACAGTGATACATGCGTACACTCACAATTACTTGCACACATACAGTGATACATGCGTACACTCACAATTACTTGTACACATACAGTGATACATGCGTACACTCACAATTACTTGTACACATACAGTGATACATGCGTACACTCACAATTACTTGTACACATACAGTGATACATGCGTACACTCACAATTACTTGCACACATACAGTGATACATGCGTACACTCACAAACACTTGCACACATACAGTAATACATGCGCAAACTCACAATTACTTGCACTCATACAGTGATACATGCGCAAACTCACAATTACTTACACACATACAGTGATACATGCGCAAACTCACAATTACTTGTACACATACAGTGATATATGCGCAAACTCACAATTACTTGTACACATACAGTGATACATGCGTACACTCACAAACACTTGCACACATACAGTAATACATGCGCAAACTCACAATTACTTGCACACATACAGTAATACATGCGCAAACTCACAATTACTTGCACTCATACAGTGATACATGCGCAAACTCACAATTACTTACACACATACAGTGATACATGCGCAAACTCACAATTACTTACACACATACAGTGATACATGCGCAAACTCACAAACACTTGCACACATACAGTGATACATGCGCAAACTCACAAACACTTGCACACATACAGTGATACATGCGCACACTCACAAATACTTACACACATACAGTGATACATGCGCAAACTCACAAACACTTGCACACATACAGTGATACATGCGCACACTCACAAATACTTACACACATACAGTGATACATGCGCAAACTCACAAATACTTACACACATACAGTGATACATGCGCAAACTCACAAACACTTACACACATACAGTGATACATGCGCACACTCACAAATACTTACACACATACAGTGATACATGCGCAAACTCACAAATACTTACACACATACAGTGATACATTCGCAAACTCACAAACACTTACACACATACAGTGATACATGCGCACACTCACAAACACTTGCACACATACAGTGATACATGCGCACACTCACAAATACTTACACACATACAGTGATACATGCGCAAACTCACAAACACTTGCACACATACAGTGATACATGCGCAAACTCACAAACACTTACACACATACAGTGATACATGCGCACACTCACAAATACTTGCACACATACAGTGATACATGCGCAAACTCACAAACACTTGCACACATACAGTGATACATGCGCACACTCACAAACACTTGCACACATACAGTGATACATGCGCACACTCACAAACACTTGCACACATACAGTGATACATGCGCACACTCACAAATACTTGCACACATACAGTGATACATGCGCACACTCACAAACACTTGCACACATACAGTGATACATGCGCACACTCACAAACACTTGTACACATACAGTGATACATGCGCACACTCACAAATACTTGCACACATACAGTGATACATGCGCACACTCACAAATACTTGCACACATACAGTGATACATGCGCACACTCACAAATACTTGCACACATACAGTGATACATGCGCACACTCACAAATACTTGCACACATACAGTGATACATGCGCACACTCACAAACACTTGTACACATACAGTGATACATGCGCACACTCACAAACACTTGCACACATACAGTGATACATGCGCACACTCACAAACACTTGCACACATACAGTGATACATGCGCACACTCACAAACACTTGCACACATACAGTGATACATGCGCACACTCACAAATACTTGCACACATACAGTGATACATGCGCACACTCACAAACACTTACACACATACAGTGATACATGCGCACACTCACAAACACTTGCACACATACAGTGATACATGCGCACACTCACAAATACTTACACACATACAGTGATACATGCGCACACTCACAAATACTTACACACATACAGTGATACATGCGCACACTCACAAACACTTACACACATACAGTGATACATGCGCACACTCACAAACACTTACACACATACAGTGATACATGCGCACACTCACAAATACTTACACACATACAGTGATACATGCGCACACTCACAAACACTTACACACATACAGTGATACATGCGCACACTCACAAATACTTACACACATACAGTGATACATGCGCACACTCACAAACACTTACACACATACAGTGATACATGCGCACACTCACAAACACTTACACACATACAGTGATACATGCGCAAACTCACAAACACTTGCACACATACAGTGATACATGCGTACACTCACAAATACTTGCACACATACAGTGATACATGCGTACACTCACAATTACTTACACACATACAGTGATACATGCGTACACTCACAATTACTTGCACTCATACAGTGATACATGCGTACACTCACAATTACTTACACACATACAGTGATACATGCGTACACTCACAATTACTTGCACTCATACAGTGATACATGCGTACACTCACAATTACTTGCACACATACAGTGATACATGCGTACACTCACAATTACTTGCACACATACAGTAATACATGCGTACACTCACAATTACTTACACACATACAGTGATACATGCGCAAACTCACAATTACTTGCACACATACAGTAATACATGCGCAAACTCACAAATACTTGCACACATACAGTAATACATGCGCAAACTCACAATTACTTGCACACATACAGTGATACATGCGCAAACTCACAATTACTTGCACACATACAGTGATACATGCGCAAACTCACAAATACTTACACACATACAGTGATACATGCGTACACTCACAAATACTTGCACACATACAGTAATACATGCGTACACTCACAAATACTTACACACATACAGTGATACATGCATACACTCACAATTACTTGCACACATACAGTGATACATGCGTACACTCACAATTACTTGCACACATACAGTGATACATGCGTACACTCACAAATACTTACACACATACAGTGATACATGCGTACACTCACAAATACTTGCACACATACAGTGATACATGCGCAAACTCACAAATACTTACACACATACAGTGATACATGCGTACACTCACAATTACTTACACACATACAGTGATACATGCGCAAACTCACAAATACTTACACACATACAGTGATACATGCGTACACTCACAATTACTTACACACATACAGTGATACATGCGCAAACTCACAAATACTTACACACATACAGTGATACATGCGTACACTCACAATTACTAACACACATACAGTGATACATGCGCAAACTCACAATTACTTGCACACATACAGTGATACATGCGTACACTCACAAACACTTGCACACATACAGTAATACATGCGTACACTCACAAACACTTGCACTCATAGAGTAATACATGCGTAAACTCACAATTACTTACACACATACAGTGATACATGCGTACACTCACAAACACTTGCACACATACAGTAATACATGCGCAAACTCACAATTACTTGCACACATACAGTAATACATGCGTAAACTCACAATTACTTGCACACATACAGTAATACATGCGTACACTCACAAACACTTGCACTCATACAGTAATACATGCGTAAACTCACAAATACTTACACACATACAGTAATACATGCGCACACTCACAAATACTTGCACACATACAGTAATACATGCGTACACTCACAATTACTTACACACATACAGTGATACATGCGTACACTCACAATTACTTGTACACATACAGTGATACATGCGTACACTCACAATTACTTGTACACATACAGTGATACATGCGTACACTCACAAACACTTGTACACATACAGTGATACATGCGTACACTCACAATTACTTGTACACATACAGTGATACATGCGTACACTCACAATTACTTGTACACATACAGTGATACATGCGTACACTCACAATTACTTGCACACATACAGTGATACATGCGTACACTCACAAACACTTGCACACATACAGTGATACATGCGTACACTCACAAATACTTACACACATACAGTGATACATGCGCAAACTCACAAATACTTACACACATACAGTGATACATGCGCAAACTCACAAATACTTACACACATACAGTGATACATGCGCAAACTCACAAATACTTACACACATACAGTGATACATGCGCAAACTCACAATTACTTGCACACATACAGTGATACATGCGCAAACTCACAAATACTTACACACATACAGTGATACATGCGCAAACTCACAAATACTTGCACTCATACAGTGATACATGCGCAAACTCACAAATACTTGCACACATACAGTGATACATGCGCAAACTCACAAATACTTGCACACATACAGTGATACATGCGCAAACTCACAAATACTTACACACATACAGTGATACATGCGTAAACTCACAATTACTTACACACATACAGTGATACATGCGCAAACTCACAATTACTTACACACATACAGTGATACATGCGTAAACTCACAATTACTTACACACATACAGTGATACATGCGTAAACTCACAATTACTTGCACACATACAGTGATACATGCGTACACTCACAATTACTTGTACACATACAGTGATACATGCGTACACTCACAAATACTTACACACATACAGTGATACATGCGTACACTCACAATTACTTGCACACATACAGTGATACATGCGTAAACTCACAAATACTTACACACATACAGTGATACATGCGTACACTCACAATTACTTGTACACATACAGTGATACATGCGTAAACTCACAAATACTTACACACATACAGTGATACATGCGTACACTCACAATTACTTGTACACATACAGTGATACATGCGTACACTCACAAATACTTACACACATACAGTGATACATGCGTACACTCACAATTACTTACACACATACAGTGATACATGCGTACACTCACAATTACTTGCACACATACAGTGATACATGCGCAAACTCACAATTACTTGCACACATACAGTGATACATGCGTACACTCACAATTACTTGCACACATACAGTGATACTTGCGTACACTCACAAATACTTGCACACATACAGTAATACATGCGTACACTCACAATTACTTGCACACATACAGTGATACATGCGCAAACTCACAATTACTTGTACACATACAGTGATACATGCGCAAACTCACAAACACTTGCACACATACAGTGATACATGCGCAAACTCACAAACACTTGCACACATACAGTGATACATGCGCAAACTCACAATTACTTGTACACATACAGTGATACATGCGCAAACTCACAAACACTTGCACACATACAGTGATACATGCGTACACTCACAATTACTTGTACACATACAGTGATACATGCGCAAACTCACAAACACTTGTACACATACAGTGATACATGCGTACACTCACAATTACTTGTACACATACAGTGATACATGCGTACACTCACAATTACTTGCACACATACAGTGATACATGCGTACACTCACAATTACTTGTACACATACAGTGATACATGCGCAAACTCACAAACACTTGCACACATACAGTGATACATGCGTACACTCACAATTACTTGCACACATACAGTGATACATGCGCAAACTCACAATTACTTACACACATACAGTGATACATGCGTACACTCACAATTACTTACACACATACAGTGATACATGCGTACACTCACAATTACTTACACACATACAGTGATACATGCGTACACTCACAATTACTTACACACATACAGTGATACATGCGTACACTCACAATTACTTGTACACATACAGTGATACATGCGCAAACTCACAAACACTTGCACACATACAGTGATACATGCGTACACTCACAATTACTTACACACATACAGTGATACATGCGCAAACTCACAAATACTTACACACATACAGTGATACATGCGTACACTCACAATTACTTACACACATACAGTGATACATGCGCAAACTCACAATTACTTGCACACATACAGTGATACATGCGCAAACTCACAAATACTTGCACACATACAGTGATACATGCGCAAACTCACAATTACTTACACACATACAGTGATACATGCGTACACTCACAATTACTTACACACATACAGTGATACATGCGCAAACTCACAAACACTTGCACACATACAGTGATACATGCGCAAACTCACAATTACTTACACACATACAGTGATACATGCGTACACTCACAATTACTTGCACACATACAGTGATACATGCGCAAACTCACAATTACTTACACACATACAGTGATACATGCGTACACTCACAATTACTTGTACACATACAGTGATACATGCGTACACTCACAAATACTTGCACACATACAGTGATACATGCGCAAACTCACAATTACTTGCACACATACAGTGATACATGCGCAAACTCACAAACACTTGCACACATACAGTGATACATGCGTACACTCACAATTACTTGCACACATACAGTGATACATGCGCAAACTCACAAATACTTGCACTCATACAGTGATACATGCGTACACTCACAATTACTTACACACATACAGTGATACATGCGCAAACTCACAAATACTTGCACACATACAGTGATACATGCGTACACTCACAATTACTTACACACATACAGTGATACATGCGCAAACTCACAAATACTTACACACATACAGTGATACATGCGTACACTCACAATTACTTACACACATACAGTGATACATGCGCAAACTCACAAATACTTGCACACATACAGTGATACATGCGTACACTCACAATTACTTACACACATACAGTGATACATGCGCAAACTCACAAATACTTACACACATACAGTGATACATGCGTACACTCACAATTACTTGCACACATACAGTGATACATGCGTACACTCACAATTACTTACACACATACAGTGATACATGCGCAAACTCACAAATACTTGCACACATACAGTGATACATGCGCAAACTCACAAACACTTGCACACATACAGTGATACATGCGTACACTCACAATTACTTGCACACATACAGTGATACATGCGCAAACTCACAAACACTTGCACACATACAGTGATACATGCGCAAACTCACAATTACTTGCACACATACAGTGATACATGCGCAAACTCACAATTACTTGTACACATACAGTGATACATGCGCAAACTCACAAACACTTGCACACATACAGTGATACATGCGTACACTCACAATTACTTACACACATACAGTGATACATGCGCAAACTCACAAATACTTGCACTCATACAGTGATACATGCGTACACTCACAATTACTTACACACATACAGTGATACATGCGCAAACTCACAAACACTTGCACACATACAGTGATACATGCGTACACTCACAATTACTTGCACACATACAGTGATACATGCGCAAACTCACAAACACTTGCACACATACAGTGATACATGCGCAAACTCACAATTACTTGCACACATACAGTGATACATGCGCAAACTCACAATTACTTGTACACATACAGTGATACATGCGCAAACTCACAAACACTTGCACACATACAGTGATACATGCGTACACTCACAATTACTTGCACACATACAGTGATACATGCGCAAACTCACAATTACTTGCACACATACAGTGATACATGCGTACACTCACAAACACTTGCACACATACAGTGATACATGCGCAAACTCACAATTACTTGCACACATACAGTGATACATGCGTACACTCACAAACACTTGCACACATACAGTGATACATGCGCAAACTCACAAACACTTGCACACATACAGTGATACATGCGTACACTCACAATTACTTACACACATACAGTGATACATGCGCAAACTCACAATTACTTGCACACATACAGTGATACATGCGTACACTCACAATTACTTGCACACATACAGTGATACATGCGTACACTCACAATTACTTACACACATACAGTGATACATGCGTACACTCACAATTACTTGCACACATACAGTGATACATGCGTACACTCACAATTACTTGTACACATACAGTGATACATGCGTAAACTCACAATTACTTACACACATACAGTGATACATGCGTACACTCACAATTACTTGCACACATACAGTGATACATGCGTACACTCACAATTACTTACACACATACAGTGATACATGCGTACACTCACAATTACTTGCACACATACAGTAATACATGCGTACACTCACAATTACTTACACACATACAGTGATACATGCGTACACTCACAATTACTTACACACATACAGTGATACATGCGTACACTCACAATTACTTGCACACATACAGTAATACATGCGTACACTCACAATTACTTGCACACATACAGTGATACATGCGTACACTCACAATTACTTACACACATACAGTGATACATGCGTACACTCACAATTACTTACACACATACAGTGATACATGCGTACACTCACAATTACTTACACACATACAGTGATACATGCGTACACTCACAATTACTTACACACATACAGTGATACATGCGTACACTCACAATTACTTACACACATACAGTGATACATGCGTACACTCACAATTACTTGTACACATACAGTGATACATGCGCAAACTCACAAACACTTGCACACATACAGTGATACATGCGTACACTCACAATTACTTACACACATACAGTGATACATGCGTACACTCACAATTACTTGTACACATACAGTGATACATGCGTACACTCACAAACACTTGTACACATACAGTAATACATGCGTAAACTCACAAACACTTGCACACATACAGTGATACATGCGCAAACTCACAAACACTTGTACACATACAGTGATACATGCGTACACTCACAATTACTTGTACACATACAGTAATACATGCGTACACTCACAAACACTTGCACACATACAGTGATACATGCGCAAACTCACAAACACTTGCACACATACAGTAATACATGCGTACACTCACAATTACTTGCACACATACAGTAATACATGCGCAAACTCACAATTACTTGCACACATACAGTGATACATGCGCAAACTCACAATTACTTGCACACATACAGTGATACATGCGCAAACTCACAATTACTTGTACACATACAGTAATACATGCGTACACTCACAAATACTTGCACACATACAGTGATACATGCACAAACTCACAATTACTTGCACACATACAGTAATACATGCGCAAACTCACAATTACTTGCACACATACAGTAATACATGCGCAAACTCACAATTACTTGCACACATACAGTGATACATGCGCAAACTCACAAACACTTACACACATACAGTGATACATGCGTACACTCACAAACACTTACACACATACAGTGATACATGCGTACACTCACAAACACTTGCACACATACAGTGATACATGCGTACACTCACAATTACTTGCACACATACAGTGATACATGCGCAAACTCACAATTACTTGCACACATACAGTGATACATGCGTACACTCACAAACACTTACACACATACAGTGATACATGCGTACACTCACAAATACTTGCACACATACAGTGATACATGCGCAAACTCACAATTACTTGCACACATACAGTGATACATGCGTACACTCACAATTACTTGCACACATACAGTGATACATGCGTACACTCACAATTACTTACACACATACAGTGATACATGCGTACACTCACAATTACTTGCACACATACAGTGATACATGCGCATACTCACAATTACTTGTACACATACAGTAATACATGCGCAAACTCACAATTACTTGCACACATACAGTGATACATGCGCAAACTCACAATTACTTGCACACATACAGTGATACATGCGCAAACTCACAAACACTTGTACACATACAGTGATACATGCGCAAACTCACAATTACTTGCACACATACAGTGATACATGCGCAAACTCACAAACACTTGAACACATACAGTGATACATGCGTACACTCACAATTACTTGCACACATACAGTGATACATGCGTACACTCACAATTACTTGTACACATACAGTGATACATGCGTACACTCACAAATACTTGTACACATACAGTGATACATGCGTACACTCACAATTACTTGAACACATACAGTGATACATGCGTACACTCACAATTACTTACACACATACAGTGATACATGCGCAAACTCACAATTACTTGCACACATACAGTGATACATGCGTACACTCACAAATACTTGTACACATACAGTGATACATGCGTACACTCACAAATACTTGTACACATACAGTGATACATGCGTACACTCACAAATACTTGTACACATACAGTGATACATGCGTACACTCACAAATACTTGTACACATACAGTGATACATGCGTACACTCACAAACACTTACACACATACAGTGATACATGCGTACACTCACAATTACTTGCACACATACAGTGATACATGCGTACACTCACAAACACTTACACACATACAGTGATACATGCGTACACTCACAAATACTTGTACACATACAGTGATACATGCGTACACTCACAATTACTTACACACATACAGTGATACATGCGCAAACTCACAATTACTTGTACACATACAGTGATACATGCGTACACTCACAATTACTTGTACACATACAGTGATACATGCGTACACTCACAAATACTTGTACACATACAGTGATACATGCGTACACTCACAATTACTTGTACACATACAGTGATACATGCGTACACTCACAAATACTTACACACATACAGTGATACATGCGTACACTCACAAATACTTGCACACATACAGTAATACATGCGTACACTCACAATTACTTGCACACATACAGTGATACATGCGTACACTCACAATTACTTGTACACATACAGTGATACATGCGTACACTCACAATTACTTGCCCACATACAGTGATACATGCGTACACTCACAATTACTTGCCCACATACAGTGATACATGCGTACACTCACAATTACTTGCCCACATACAGTGATACATGCGTACACTCACAATTACTTGCCCACATACAGTGATACATGCGTACACTCACAATTACTTGCCCACATACAGTGATACATGCGTACACTCACAATTACTTACACACATACAGTAATACATGCGCAAACTCACAATTACTTGCACACATACAGTAATACATGCGCAAACTCACAATTACTTGCACACATACAGTGATACATGCGCAAACTCACAATTACTTGCACACATACAGTAATACATGCGTACACTCACAATTACTTGCACACATACAGTGATACATGCGTACACTCACAATTACTTGCACACATACAGTAATACATGCGTACACTCACAATTACTTGCACACATACAGTGATACATGCGTACACTCACAATTACTTGCACACATACAGTGATACATGCGTACACTCACAATTACTTGCACACATACAGTAATACATGCGTACACTCACAATTACTTGCACACATACAGTAATACATGCGTACACTCACAATTACTTGCACACATACAGTGATACATGCGTACACTCACAATTACTTGCACACATACAGTGATACATGCGTACACTCACAATTACTTGCACACATACAGTGATACATGCGTACACTCACAATTACTTGCACACATACAGTAATACATGCGTACACTCACAATTACTTGCACACATACAGTGATACATGCGTACACTCACAATTACTTGCACACATACAGTGATACATGCGCAAACTCACAATTACTTGCACACATACAGTAATACATGCGTACACTCACAATTACTTGCACACATACAGTGATACATGCGTACACTCACAATTACTTGCACACATACAGTGATACATGCGTACACTCACAATTACTTGCACACATACAGTGATACATGCGCAAACTCACAATTACTTGCACACATACAGTGATACATGCGCAAACTCACAATTACTTGCACACATACAGTAATACATGCGTACACTCACAATTACTTGCACACATACAGTGATACATGCGCAAACTCACAATTACTTGCACACATACAGTGATACATGCGTACACTCACAATTACTTGCACACATACAGTGATACATGCGCAAACTCACAATTACTTGCACACATACAGTAATACATGCGTACACTCACAATTACTTGCACACATACAGTGATACATGCGCAAACTCACAATTACTTGCACACATACAGTGATACATGCGCAAACTCACAATTACTTGCACACATACAGTGATACATGCGCAAACTCACAAACACTTGTACACATACAGTGATACATGCGTACACTCACAATTACTTGCACACATACAGTGATACATGCGTACACTCACAAACACTTGTACACATACAGTGATACATGCGTACACTCACAATTACTTGCACACATACAGTGATACATGCGTACACTCACAATTACTTGCACACATACAGTGATACATGCGTACACTCACAATTACTTGTACACATACAGTGATACATGCGTACACTCACAATTACTTGTACACATACAGTGATACATGCGCAAACTCACAATTACTTACACACATACAGTAATACATGCGCAAACTCACAATTACTTGCACACATACAGTGATACATGCGTACACTCACAAACACTTGCACACATACAGTGATACATGCGTACACTCACAAATACTTGTACACATACAGTGATACATGCGCAAACTCACAATTACTTACACACATACAGTAATACTTGCGTAAACTCACAATTACTTGCACACATACAGTGATACATGCGCAAACTCACAAATACTTGCACACATACAGTGATACATGCGTACACTCACAATTACTTACACACATACAGTGATACATGCGCAAACTCACAAACACTTGCACACATACAGTGATACATGCGCAAACTCACAATTACTTACACACATACAGTGATACATGCGCAAACTCACAAACACTTGCACACATACAGTGATACATGCGCAAACTCACAATTACTTGCACACATACAGTGATACATGCGCAAACTCACAAACACTTGCACACATACAGTGATACATGCGTACACTCACAATTACTTGCACACATACAGTGATACATGCGCAAACTCACAAACACTTGCACACATACAGTGATACATGCGCATACTCACAATTACTTGCACACATACAGTGATACATGCGCAAACTCACAAACACTTGCACACATACAGTGATACATGCGTACACTCACAATTACTTACACACATACAGTGATACATGCGTACACTCACAATTACTTACACACATACAGTGATACATGCGTACACTCACAATTACTTACACACATACAGTGATACATGCGTACACTCACAATTACTTACACACATACAGTGATACATGCGTAAACTCACAATTACTTACACACATACAGTAATACATGCGTAAACTCACAATTACTTGCACACATACAGTGATACATGCGCAAACTCACAAATACTTGCACACATACAGTGATACATGCGTAAACTCACAATTACTTGCACACATACAGTGATACATGCGTACACTCACAAATACTTGTACACATACAGTGATACATGCGCAAACTCACAATTACTTGCACACATACAGTAATACATGCGTACACTCACAAACACTTGTACACATACAGTGATACATGCGCAAACTCACAATTACTTGTACACATACAGTAATACATGCGCAAACTCACAAACACTTGTACACATACAGTAATACATGCGTACACTCACAAACACTTGTACACATACAGTGATACATGCGCAAACTCACAATTACTTACACACATACAGTGATACATGCGCAAACTCACAAACACTTGCACACATACAGTGATACATGCGTACACTCACAATTACTTGCACACATACAGTGATACATGCGTACACTCACAATTACTTGCACACATACAGTGATACATGCGTACACTCACAATTACTTGCACACATACAGTGATACATGCGTACACTCACAATTACTTGTACACATACAGTGATACATGCGTACACTCACAATTACTTGCACACATACAGTGATACATGCGTACACTCACAATTACTTGCACACATACAGTGATACATGCGTACACTCACAATTACTTGCACACATACAGTGATACATGCGTACACTCACAATTACTTGCACTCATACAGTGATACATGCGTACACTCACAATTACTTGCACACATACAGTGATACATGCGCAAACTCACAAATACTTACACACATACAGTGATACATGCGTACACTCACAATTACTTGTACACATACAGTAATACATGCGTACACTCACAATTACTTGTACACATACAGTAATACATGCGCACACTCACAATTACTTGTACACATACAGTAATACATGCGCACACTCACAAACACTTGTACACATACAGTAATACATGCGTACACTCACAATTACTTGTACACATACAGTAATACATGCGTACACTCACAATTACTTGTACACATACAGTAATACATGCGTACACTCACAATTACTTGTACACATACAGTAATACATGCGTACACTCACAATTACTTGTACACATACAGTAATACATGCGTACACTCACAATTACTTGTACACATACAGTAATACATGCGTACACTCACAATTACTTGTACACATACAGTCATACATGCGTACACTCACAATTACTTGTACACATACAGTAATACATGCGTACACTCACAATTACTTGTACACATACAGTAATACATGCGTACACTCACAATTACTTGTACACATACAGTAATACATGCGTACACTCACAATTACTTGTACACATACAGTAATACATGCGTACACTCACAATTACTTGCACACATACAGTGATACATGCGTACACTCACAATTACTTGCACACATACAGTGATACATGCGCAAACTCACAATTACTTGTACACATACAGTGATACATGCGCAAACTCACAATTACTTGTACACATACAGTAATACATGCGTACACTCACAATTACTTGTACACATACAGTAATACATGCGTACACTCACAATTACTTGTACACATACAGTAATACATGCGCACACTCACAATTACTTGCACACATACAGTGATACATGCGTACACTCACAAATACTTACACACATACAGTGATACATGCGCAAACTCACAAATACTTACACACATACAGTGATACATGCGTACACTCACAATTACTTACACACATACAGTGATACATGCGTACACTCACAATTACTTGTACACATACAGTGATACATGCGTACACTCACAATTACTTGCACACATACAGTGATACATGCGTACACTCACAATTACTTGCACACATACAGTGATACATGCGTACACTCACAATTACTTGTACACATACAGTGATACATGCGTACACTCACAATTACTTGCACACATACAGTGATACATGCGTACACTCACAATTACTTGCACACATACAGTGATACATGCGTACACTCACAATTACTTGTACACATACAGTGATACATGCGTACACTCACAATTACTTACACACATACAGTGATACATGCGTACACTCACAATTACTTGCACTCATACAGTGATACATGCGTACACTCACAATTACTTGCACACATACAGTGATACATGCGTACACTCACAAATACTTGCACACATACAGTGATACATGCGTACACTCACAATTACTTACACACATACAGTGATACATGCGTACACTCACAATTACTTGCACACATACAGTGATACATGCGTACACTCACAATTACTTACACACATACAGTGATACATGCGTACACTCACAATTACTTGCACTCATACAGTGATACATGCGTACACTCACAAATACTTGCACACATACAGTGATACATGCGTACACTCACAATTACTTACACACATACAGTGATACATGCGTACACTCACAATTACTTGTACACATACAGTGATACATGCGTACACTCACAATTACTTGCACACATACAGTGATACATGCGTACACTCACAATTACTTGCACACATACAGTGATACATGCGTACACTCACAATTACTTGTACACATACAGTGATACATGCGTACACTCACAAATACTTACACACATACAGTGATACATGCGTACACTCACAATTACTTACACACATACAGTGATACATGCGTACACTCACAATTACTTGTACACATACAGTGATACATGCGTACACTCACAATTACTTGCACACATACAGTGATACATGCGTACACTCACAATTACTTGCACACATACAGTGATACATGCGTACACTCACAATTACTTACACACATACAGTGATACATGCGCAAACTCACAAACACTTGCACACATACAGTGATACATGCGTACACTCACAATTACTTGCACACATACAGTGATACATGCGTACACTCACAATTACTTGCACACATACAGTAATACATGCGCAAACTCACAATTACTTGCACACATACAGTGATACATGCGCAAACTCACAATTACTTGCACACATACAGTAATACATGCGTACACTCACAAACACTTGTACACATACAGTGATACATGCGCAAACTCACAATTACTTGCACACATACAGTAATACATGCGTACACTCACAATTACTTGCACACATACAGTGATACATGCGCAAACTCACAAACACTTGTACACATACAGTGATACATGCGCAAACTCACAATTACTTGCACACATACAGTAATACATGCGTACACTCACAATTACTTGCACACATACAGTGATACATGCGTACACTCACAATTACTTACACACATACAGTGATACATGCGTACACTCACAATTACTTGCACACATACAGTGATACATGCGTACACTCACAATTACTTACACACATACAGTAATACATGCGTACACTCACAATTACTTGCACACATACAGTAATACATGCGTACACTCACAATTACTTGTACACATACAGTGATACATGCGCAAACTCACAATTACTTGCACACATACAGTAATACATGCGTACACTCACAATTACTTGCACACATACAGTGATACATGCGTACACTCACAATTACTTGCACACATACAGTGATACATGCGCAAACTCACAATTACTTACACACATACAGTAATACATGCGTACACTCACAATTACTTGCACACATACAGTGATACATGCGCAAACTCACAATTACTTACACACATACAGTAATACATGCGTACACTCACAATTACTTGCACACATACAGTGATACATGCGCAAACTCACAATTACTTACACACATACAGTAATACATGCGTACACTCACAATTACTTGCACACATACAGTGATACATGCGTACACTCACAATTACTTACACACATACAGTGATACATGCGTACACTCACAAACACTTGCACACATACAGTGATACATGCGCAAACTCACAATTACTTGCACACATACAGTAATACATGCGCAAACTCACAATTACTTGCACACATACAGTGATACATGCGCAAACTCACAATTACTTGCACACATACAGTAATACATGCGCAAACTCACAATTACTTGCACACATACAGTAATACATGCGCAAACTCACAATTACTTGCACACATACAGTGATACATGCGTACACTCACAAACACTTGCACTCATACAGTGATACATGCGCAAACTCACAATTACTTGCACACATACAGTGATACATGCGCAAACTCACAATTACTTGCACACATACAGTGATACATGCGCAAACTCACAATTACTTGCACACATACAGTGATACATGCGCAAACTCACAATTACTTGCACACATACAGTGATACATGCGCAAACTCACAAACACTTGCACACATACAGTGATACATGCGTACACTCACAAATACTTGCACACATACAGTAATACATGCGTACACTCACAAATACTTGCACACATACAGTGATACATGCGTACACTCACAAATACTTGCACACATACAGTGATACATGCGCAAACTCACAAATACTTGCACACATACAGTAATACATGCGTACACTCACAAATACTTGCACACATACAGTGATACATGCGCAAACTCACAATTACTTGCACACATACAGTAATACATGCGTACACTCACAAATACTTGCACACATACAGTAATACATGCGCAAACTCACAATTACTTGCACACATACAGTGATACATGCGTACACTCACAAATACTTGCACACATACAGTGATACATGCGCACACTCACAATTACTTGCACACATACAGTGATACATGCGTACACTCACAAATACTTGCACACATACAGTGATACATGCGTACACTCACAATTACTTGCACACATACAGTAATACATGCGTACACTCACAAATACTTGCACACATACAGTGATACATGCGCAAACTCACAATTACTTGCACACATACAGTGATACATGCGCAAACTCACAATTACTTGTACACATACAGTGATACATGCGCAAACTCACAATTACTTGCACACATACAGTAATACATGCGCAAACTCACAATTACTTGCACACATACAGTGATACATGCGCAAACTCACAATTACTTGCACACATACAGTGATACATGCGCAAACTCACAAATACTTGCACACATACAGTGATACATGCGTACACTCACAATTACTTGCACACATACAGTGATACATGCGCAAACTCACAATTACTTACACACATACAGTGATACATGCGCAAACTCACAAACACTTGCACACATACAGTGATACATGCGCAAACTCACAATTACTTGCACACATACAGTGATACATGCGCAAACTCACAATTACTTGCACACATACAGTGATACATGCGCAAACTCACAATTACTTGCACACATACAGTGATACATGCGCAAACTCACAATTACTTGCACACATACAGTGATACATGCGTACACTCACAATTACTTGCACACATACAGTGATACATGCGCAAACTCACAATTACTTGCACACATACAGTGATACATGCGCAAACTCACAATTACTTGCACACATACAGTGATACATGCGCAAACTCACAATTACTTGCACACATACAGTAATACATGCGCAAACTCACAATTACTTGCACACATACAGTAATACATGCGCAAACTCACAATTACTTGCACACATACAGTGATACATGCGTACACTCACAAACACTTGCACTCATACAGTGATACATGCGCAAACTCACAATTACTTGCACACATACAGTGATACATGCGCAAACTCACAATTACTTACACACATACAGTGATACATGCGTACACTCACAAATACTTGCACTCATACAGTGATACATGCGTACAGTCACAATTACTTGCACACATACAGTGATACATGCGTACACTCACAATTACTTGCACACATACAGTAATACATGCGCAAACTCACAATTACTTGCACACATACAGTGATACATGCGCAAACTCACAATTACTTGCACACATACAGTGATACATGCGCAAACTCACAAACACTTGCACACATACAGTGATACATGCGCAAACTCACAATTACTTGCACACATACAGTGATACATGCGCAAACTCACAATTACTTACACACATACAGTGATACATGCGTACACTCACAATTACTTACACACATACAGTGATACATGCGCAAACTCACAATTACTTGCACACATACAGTGATACATGCGTACACTCACAATTACTTACACACATACAGTGATACATGCGCAAACTCACAATTACTTACACACATACAGTGATACATGCGTACACTCACAATTACTTGCACACATACAGTGATACATGCGTACACTCACAATTACTTGCACACATACAGTGATACATGCGCAAACTCACAATTACTTGCACACATACAGTGATACATGCGCAAACTCACAATTACTTGCACACATACAGTAATACATGCGTACACTCACAATTACTTGCACACATACAGTGATACATGCGCAAACTCACAATTACTTGCACACATACAGTGATACATGCGTACACTCACAATTACTTGCACACATACAGTAATACATGCGCAAACTCACAATTACTTACACACATACAGTGATACATGCGCAAACTCACAATTACTTACACACATACAGTGATACATGCGCAAACTCACAATTACTTGCACACATACAGTGATACATGCGCAAACTCACAATTACTTACACACATACAGTGATACATGCGTAAACTCACAATTACTTACACACATACAGTGATACATGCGCAAACT
Source organism: Deroplatys truncata (assembly GCA_030765065.1). Taxonomy (NCBI): domain Eukaryota; kingdom Metazoa; phylum Arthropoda; class Insecta; order Mantodea; family Mantidae; genus Deroplatys; species Deroplatys truncata. The sequence continues at coordinate 5,063,184 of CM060984.1, forward strand.
CACAATTACTTACACACATACAGTGATACATGCGCAAACTCACAATTACTTACACACATACAGTAATACATGCGCAAACTCACAATTACTTACACACATACAGTGATACATGCGCAAACTCACAAACACTTGCACACATACAGTGATACATGCGCAAACTCACAATTACTTGCACACATACAGTGATACTTGCGTACACTCACAATTACTTGCACACATACAGTGATACATGCGTACACTCACAATTACTTGCACACATACAGTGATACTTGCGTACACTCACAATTACTTGCACACATACAGTGATACTTGCGTACACTCACAATTACTTGCACACATACAGTGATACTTGCGTACACTCACAATTACTTGCACACATACAGTGATACTTGCGTACACTCACAATTACTTGCACACATACAGTGATACTTGCGTACACTCACAATTACTTGCACACATACAGTGATACATGCGTACACTCACAATTACTTGCACACATACAGTGATACTTGCGTACACTCACAATTACTTGCACACATACAGTGATACATGCGTACACTCACAATTACTTGCACACATACAGTGATACATGCGCAAACTCACAATTACTTGCACACATACAGTGATACATGCGTACACTCACAATTACTTGCACACATACAGTGATACATGCGTACACTCACAATTACTTGCACACATACAGTGATACATGCGCAAACTCACAATTACTTACACACATACAGTGATACATGCGCAAACTCACAAACACTTGCTCTCATACAGTGATACATGCGTACACTCACAATTACTTGCACACATACAGTGATACATGCGTACACTCACAATTACTTGCACACATACAGTGATACATGCGTACACTCACAATTACTTGCACACATACAGTAATACATGCGCAAACTCACAATTACTTGCACACATACAGTGATACATGCGCAAACTCACAATTACTTGCACACATACAGTGATACATGCGCAAACTCACAAACACTTGCACACATACAGTGATACATGCGCAAACTCACAATTACTTGCACACATACAGTGATACATGCGCAAACTCACAATTACTTACACACATACAGTGATACATGCGTACACTCACAATTACTTACACACATACAGTGATACATGCGCAAACTCACAATTACTTGCACACATACAGTGATACATGCGTACACTCACAATTACTTACACACATACAGTGATACATGCGCAAACTCACAATTACTTACACACATACAGTGATACATGCGTACACTCACAATTACTTGCACACATACAGTGATACATGCGTACACTCACAATTACTTGCACACATACAGTGATACATGCGCAAACTCACAATTACTTGCACACATACAGTGATACATGCGCAAACTCACAATTACTTGCACACATACAGTAATACATGCGTACACTCACAATTACTTGCACACATACAGTGATACATGCGCAAACTCACAATTACTTGCACACATACAGTGATACATGCGTACACTCACAATTACTTGCACACATACAGTAATACATGCGCAAACTCACAATTACTTACACACATACAGTGATACATGCGCAAACTCACAATTACTTACACACATACAGTGATACATGCGCAAACTCACAATTACTTGCACACATACAGTGATACATGCGCAAACTCACAATTACTTACACACATACAGTGATACATGCGTAAACTCACAATTACTTACACACATACAGTGATACATGCGCAAACTCACAATTACTTACACACATACAGTGATACATGCGCAAACTCACAATTACTTACACACATACAGTAATACATGCGCAAACTCACAATTACTTACACACATACAGTGATACATGCGCAAACTCACAAACACTTGCACACATACAGTGATACATGCGCAAACTCACAATTACTTGCACACATACAGTGATACTTGCGTACACTCACAATTACTTGCACACATACAGTGATACATGCGTACACTCACAATTACTTGCACACATACAGTGATACTTGCGTACACTCACAATTACTTGCACACATACAGTGATACTTGCGTACACTCACAATTACTTGCACACATACAGTGATACTTGCGTACACTCACAATTACTTGCACACATACAGTGATACTTGCGTACACTCACAATTACTTGCACACATACAGTGATACTTGCGTACACTCACAATTACTTGCACACATACAGTGATACATGCGTACACTCACAATTACTTGCACACATACAGTGATACTTGCGTACACTCACAATTACTTGCACACATACAGTGATACATGCGTACACTCACAATTACTTGCACACATACAGTGATACATGCGCAAACTCACAATTACTTGCACACATACAGTGATACATGCGTACACTCACAATTACTTGCACACATACAGTGATACATGCGTACACTCACAATTACTTGCACACATACAGTGATACATGCGCAAACTCACAATTACTTACACACATACAGTGATACATGCGCAAACTCACAAACACTTGCTCTCATACAGTGATACATGCGTACACTCACAATTACTTGCACACATACAGTGATACATGCGCAAACTCACAATTACTTGCACTCATACAGTGATACATGCGTACACTCACAAACACTTGCACACATACAGTGATACATGCGTACACTCACAATTACTTGCACACATACAGTGATACATGCGTACACTCACAATTACTTGCACACATACAGTAATACATGCGTACACTCACAATTACTTGCACACATACAGTAATACATGCGCAAACTCACAATTACTTGCACACATACAGTAATACATGCGTACACTCACAATTACTTGCACACATACAGTGATACATGCGTACACTCACAAACACTTGCACACATACAGTGATACATGCGCAAACTCACAATTACTTGTACACATACAGTGATACATGCGTAAACTCACAATTACTTGCACACATACAGTGATACATGCGTACACTCACAAACACTTGCACTCATACAGTGATACATGCGCAAACTCACAATTACTTGCACACATACAGTAATACATGCGTACACTCACAAATACTTGCACACATACAGTGATACATGCGCAAACTCACAATTACTTGCACACATACAGTGATACATGCGTACACTCACAATTACTTGCACACATACAGTGATACATGCGTACACTCACAATTACTTGCACACATACAGTGATACATGCGTACACTCACAATTACTTGCACACATACAGTGATACATGCGTACACTCACAAATACTTGCACACATACAGTAATACATGCGTACACTCACAATTACTTGCACACATACAGTAATACATGCGTACACTCACAAACACTTGCACACATACAGTGATACATGCGCAAACTCACAATTACTTGCACACATACAGTAATACATGCGCACACTCACAAACACTTGCACACATACAGTAATACATGCGCAAACTCACAAACACTTGCACACATACAGTGATACATGCGCAAACTCACAATTACTTGCACACATACAGTAATACATGCGCAAACTCACAAATACTTGCACACATACAGTGATACATGCGCAAACTCACAATTACTTGCACACATACAGTGATACATGCGCAAACTCACAAATACTTGCACACATACAGTGATACATGCGCAAACTCACAAATACTTACACACATACAGTGATACATGCGCAAACTCACAATTACTTGCACACATACAGTGATACATGCGCAAACTCACAATTACTTGCACACATACAGTGATACATGCGCAAACTCACAATTACTTGCACACATACAGTGATACATGCGCAAACTCACAATTACTTGCACACATACAGTGATACATGCGCAAACTCACAATTACTTGCACACATACAGTGATACATGCGCAAACTCACAATTACTTGCACACATACAGTGATACATGCGCAAACTCACAAATACTTGCACACATACAGTGATACATGCGCAAACTCACAAACACTTGCACACATACAGTGATACATGCGCAAACTCACAATTACTTGCACACATACAGTGATACATGCGCAAACTCACAAATACTTGCACACATACAGTGATACATGCGCAAACTCACAAACACTTGCACACATACAGTGATACATGCGCAAACTCACAATTACTTGCACACATACAGTAATACATGCGTACACTCACAATTACTTGCACACATACAGTAATACATGCGCAAACTCACAATTACTTGCACACATACAGTGATACATGCGTACACTCACAATTACTTGCACACATACAGTGATACATGCGTACACTCACAATTACTTGCACACATACAGTAATACATGCGCAAACTCACAATTACTTGCACACATACAGTGATACATGCGTACACTCACAATTACTTGCACACATACAGTAATACATGCGCAAACTCACAAATACTTGCACACATACAGTGATACATGCGTACACTCACAATTACTTGCACTCATACAGTAATACATGCGCAAACTCACAATTACTTGCACACATACAGTGATACATGCGCAAACTCACAATTACTTGCACTCATACAGTAATACATGCGTACACTCACAATTACTTGCACACATACAGTAATACATGCGTACACTCACAATTACTTGCACACATACAGTAATACATGCGCACACTCACAATTACTTGCACACATACAGTAATACATGCGTACACTCACAATTACTTGCACACATACAGTAATACATGCGTACACTCACAATTACTTGCACACATACAGTAATACATGCGTACACTCACAATTACTTGCACACATACAGTAATACATGCGTACACTCACAATTACTTGCACACATACAGTAATACATGCGTACACTCACAATTACTTGCACACATACAGTAATACATGCGTACACTCACAATTACTTGCACACATACAGTAATACATGCGTACACTCACAATTACTTGCACACATACAGTAATACATGCGCAAACTCACAATTACTTGCACACATACAGTGATACATGCGTACACTCACAATTACTTGCACACATACAGTGATACATGCGTACACTCACAATTACTTGCACACATACAGTAATACATGCGCAAACTCACAATTACTTGCACACATACAGTGATACATGCGCAAACTCACAAATACTTGCACACATACAGTAATACATGCGCAAACTCACAATTACTTGCACACATACAGTGATACATGCGCAAACTCACAAATACTTGCACACATACAGTAATACATGCGCAAACTCACAATTACTTGCACACATACAGTGATACATGCGCAAACTCACAATTACTTGCACACATACAGTCATACATGCGCAAACTCACAATTACTTGCACACATACAGTCATACATGCGCAAACTCACAATTACTTGCACACATACAGTCATACATGCGCAAACTCACAAACACTTGCACACATACAGTGATACATGCGCAAACTCACAAATACTTGCACACATACAGTGATACATGCGTACACTCACAATTACTTGCACACATACAGTGATACATGCGCAAACTCACAATTACTTGCACTCATACAGTGATACATGCGTACACTCACAATTACTTGCACACATACAGTAATACATGCGTACACTCACAATTACTTGCACACATACAGTGATACATGCGCAAACTCACAATTACTTGCACTCATACAGTGATACATGCGTACACTCACAATTACTTGCACACATACAGTAATACATGCGTACACTCACAATTACTTGCACACATACAGTAATACATGCGCAAACTCACAATTACTTGCACACATACAGTGATACATGCGTACACTCACAATTACTTGCACACATACAGTGATACATGCGTACACTCACAATTACTTGCACACATACAGTAATACATGCGCAAACTCACAATTACTTGCACACATACAGTGATACATGCGCAAACTCACAAATACTTGCACACATACAGTAATACATGCGCAAACTCACAATTACTTGCACACATACAGTGATACATGCGCAAACTCACAAATACTTGCACACATACAGTAATACATGCGCAAACTCACAATTACTTGCACACATACAGTGATACATGCGCAAACTCACAATTACTTGCACACATACAGTCATACATGCGCAAACTCACAATTACTTGCACACATACAGTCATACATGCGCAAACTCACAATTACTTGCACACATACAGTCATACATGCGCAAACTCACAAACACTTGCACACATACAGTGATACATGCGCAAACTCACAAATACTTGCACACATACAGTGATACATGCGTACACTCACAATTACTTGCACACATACAGTGATACATGCGCAAACTCACAATTACTTGCACTCATACAGTGATACATGCGTACACTCACAATTACTTGCACACATACAGTGATACATGCGCAAACTCACAATTACTTGCACACATACAGTGATACATGCGCAAACTCACAAACACTTGCACACATACAGTAATACATGCGTACACTCACAATTACTTGCACACATACAGTAATACATGCGCAAACTCACAATTACTTGCACACATACAGTAATACATGCGCAAACTCACAATTACTTGCACACATACAGTGATACATGCGTACACTCACAATTACTTGCACACATACAGTGATACATGCGCAAACTCACAATTACTTGCACACATACAGTGATACATGCGTACACTCACAATTACTTGCACACATACAGTAATACATGCGTACACTCACAATTACTTGCACACATACAGTAATACATGCGTACACTCACAATTACTTGCACACATACAGTGATACATGCGTACACTCACAATTACTTGCACACATACAGTGATACATGCGCAAATTCACAATTACTTGCACTCATACAGTAATACATGCGTACACTCACAATTACTTGCACACATACAGTAATACATGCGCAAACTCACAAACACTTGCACACATACAGTAATACATGCGTACACTCACAATTACTTGCACACATACAGTAATACATGCGTACACTCACAATTACTTGCACTCATACAGTAATACATGCGTACACTCACAATTACTTGCACACATACAGTAATACATGCGCAAACTCACAAACACTTGCACACATACAGTAATACATGCGTACACTCACAATTACTTGCACACATACAGTAATACATGCGCAAACTCACAAACACTTGCACACATACAGTAATACATGCGTACACTCACAATTACTTGCACACATACAGTAATACATGCGTACACTCACAATTACTTGCACTCATACAGTAATACATGCGTACACTCACAATTACTTGCACACATACAGTAATACATGCGCAAACTCACAATTACTTGCACACATACAGTGATACATGCGCAAACTCACAATTACTTGCACACATACAGTGATACATGCGCAAACTCACAATTACTTGCACACATACAGTGATACATGCGCAAACTCACAATTACTTGCACTCATACAGTGATACATGCGCAAACTCACAAATACTTGCACACATACAGTAATACATGCGCAAACTCACAAACACTTGCACACATACAGTGATACATGCGCAAACTCACAAACACTTGCACACATACAGTAATACATGCGCAAATTCACAAACACTTGCACACATACAGTGATACATGCGCAAACTCACAAATACTTGCACACATACAGTAATACATGCGCAAACTCACAAACACTTGCACACATACAGTAATACATGCGCAAACTCACAAACACTTGCACACATACAGTAATACATGCGCAAACTCACAAACACTTGCACACATACAGTGATACATGCGCAAACTCACAAACACTTGCACACATACAGTAATACATGCGCAAACTCACAAACACTTGCACACATACAGTAATACATGCGCAAACTCACAAACACTTGCACACATACAGTGATACATGCGCAAACTCACAATTACTTGCACACATACAGTGATACATGCGCAAACTCACAATTACTTGCACACATACAGTGATACATGCGCAAACTCACAATTACTTGCACACATACAGTGATACATGCGCAAACTCACAAACACTTGCACACATACAGTAATACATGCGTACACTCACAATTACTTGCACACATACAGTGATACATGCGCAAACTAACAATTACTTGCACACATACAGTGATACATGCGCAAACTCACAATTACTTGCACACATACAGTGATACATGCGCAAACTCACAATTACTTGCACACATACAGTGATACATGCGCACACTCACAATTACTTGCACACATACAGTGATACATGCGCAAACTCACAATTACTTGCACTCATACAGTGATACATGCGCAAACTCACAATTACTTGCACTCATACAGTGATACTTGCGCAAACTCACAATTACTTGCACACATACAGTGATACTTGCGCAAACTCACAATTACTTGCACACATACAGTGATACTTGCGCAAACTCACAATTACTTGCACTCATACAGTGATACTTGCGCAAACTCACAATTACTTGCACTCATACAGTGATACTTGCGCAAACTCACAATTACTTGCACTCATACAGTGATACTTGCGCAAACTCACAATTACTTGCACTCATACAGTGATACTTGCGCAAACTCACAATTACTTGCACTCATACAGTGATACTTGCGCAAACTCACAATTACTTGCACTCATACAGTGATACTTGCGCAAACTCACAATTACTTGCACTCATACAGTGATACTTGCGCAAACTCACAATTACTTGCACTCATACAGTGATACTTGCGCAAACTCACAATTACTTGCACACATACAGTGATACATGCGCAAACTCACAATTACTTGCACACATACAGTGATACATGCGCAAACTCACAATTACTTGCACACATACAGTAATACATGCGCAAACTCACAAACACTTGCACACATACAGTGATATATGCGCAAACTCACAATTACTTGCACACATACAGTGATACATGCGCAAACTCACAATTACTTGCACACATACAGTAATACATGCGCAAACTCACAAACACTTGCACACATACAGTGATACATGCGCAAACTCACAATTACTTGCACACATACAGTGATACATGCGCAAACTCACAATTACTTGCACACATACAGTAATACATGCGCAAACTCACAAACACTTGCACACATACAGTGATATATGCGCAAACTCACAATTACTTGCACACATACAGTGATACATGCGTACACTCACAATTACTTGCACACATACAGTGATACATGCGCAAACTCACAATTACTTGCACACATACAGTGATACATGCGCAAACTCACAATTACTTGCACACATACATTGATACATGCGCAAACTCACAATTACTTGCACACATACAGTAATACATGCGTACACTCACAATTACTTGCACACATACAGTAATACATGCGCAAACTCACAATTACTTGCACACATACAGTGATACATGCGCAAACTCACAATTACTTGCACACATACAGTAATACATGCGTACACTCACAATTACTTGCACACATACAGTGATACATGCGTACACTCACAATTACTTGCACACATACAGTGATACATGCGCAAACTCACAAATACTTGCACACATACAGTGATACATGCGCAAACTCACAAACACTTGCACACATACAGTGATACATGCGTACACTCACAATTACTTGCACACATACAGTGATACATGCGCAAACTCACAAATACATACACACATACAGTGATACATGCGTACACTCACAATTACTTGCACACATACAGTGATACATGCGCAAACTCACAAACACTTGCACACATACAGTGATACATGCGTACACTCACAATTACTTGCACACATACAGTGATACATGCGCAAACTCACAATTACTTGCACACATACAGTGATACATGCGCAAACTCACAAACACTTGCACACATACAGTGATACATGCGCAAACTCACAAACACTTGCACACAAACAGTGATACATGCGCAAACTCACAATTACTTGCACACATACAGTGATACATGCGTACACTCACAATTACTTGCACTCATACAGTGATACATGCGCAAACTCACAATTACTTGCACTCATACAGTGATACATGCGCAAACTCACAATTACTTGCACTCATACAGTGATACATGCGCAAACTCACAATTACTTGCACTCATACAGTGATACATGCGCAAACTCACAATTACTTGCACTCATACAGTGATACATGCGCAAACTCACAATTACTTGCACACATACAGTGATACATGCGTACACTCACAATTACTTGCACACATACAGTGATACATGCGCAAACTCACAATTACTTGCACACATACAGTGATACATGCGCAAACTCACAATTACTTGCACACATACAGTGATACATGCGCAAACTCACAATTACTTGCACACATACAGTGATACATGCGCAAACTCACAATTACTTGCACACATACAGTGATACATGCGCAAACTCACAAATACTTGCACACATACAGTGATACATGCGCAAACTCACAATTACTTGCACACATACAGTGATACATGCGTACACTCACAATTACTTGCACACATACAGTAATACATGCGCAAACTCACAAACACTTGCACACATACAGTGATACATGCGTACACTCACAAATACTTGCACACATACAGTGATACATGCGTACACTCACAATTACTTGCACACATACAGTAATACATGCGTACACTCACAATTACTTGCACACATACAGTAATACATGCGCAAACTCACAAATACTTGCACACATACAGTGATACATGCGTACACTCACAAATACTTGCACACATACAGTGATACATGCGTACACTCACAATTACTTGCACACATACAGTAATACATGCGTACACTCACAATTACTTGCACACATACAGTGATACATGCGCAAACTCACAATTACTTGCACACATACAGTGATACATGCGTACACTCACAATTACTTGCACACATACAGTGATACATGCGTACACTCACAAATACTTGCACACATACAGTGATACATGCGCAAACTCACAATTACTTGCACACATACAGTGATACATGCGCAAACTCACAAACACTTGCACACATACAGTGATACATGCGCAAACTCACAATTACTTGCACACATACAGTAATACATGCGCAAACTCACAAACACTTGCACACATACAGTAATACATGCGCAAACTCACAATTACTTGCACACATACAGTGATACATGCGCAAACTCACAATTACTTGCACACATACAGTAATACATGCGCAAACTCACAAATACTTGCACACATACAGTGATACATGCGCAAACTCACAAACACTTGCACACATACAGTAATACATGCGCAAACTCACAATTACTTGCACACATACAGTAATACATGCGCAAACTCACAATTACTTGCACACATACAGTGATACATGCGCAAACTCACAATTACTTGCACACATACAGTAATACATGCGCAAACTCACAATTACTTGCACACATACAGTAATACATGCGCAAACTCACAATTACTTGCACACATACAGTAATACATGCGCAAACTCACAATTACTTGCACACATACAGTGATACATGCGCAAACTCACAAACACTTGCACACATACAGTAATACATGCGCAAACTCACAAATACTTGCACACATACAGTGATACATGCGCACACTCACAAACACTTGCACACATACAGTGATACATGCGCAAACTCACAAATACTTGCACACATACAGTGATACATGCGCAAACTCACAAACACTTGCACACATACAGTGATACATGCGCAAACTCCCAAACACTTGCACACATACAGTGATACATGCGTACACTCACAATTACTTGCACACATACAGTAATACATGCGTACACTCACAATTACTTGCACACATACAGTGATACATGCGTACACTCACAAATACTTGCACACATACAGTGATACTTGCGCAAACTCACAAACACTTGCACACATACAGTGATACATGCGTACACTCACAATTACTTACACACATACAGTGATACATGCGCAAACTCACAATTACTTACACACATACAGTGATACATGCGTACACTCACAATTACTTGCACACATACAGTGATACATGCGCAAACTCACAAACACTTGCACACATACAGTGATACATGCGTACACTCACAAACACTTGCACACATACAGTGATACATGCGTACACTCACAATTACTTGCACACATACAGTGATACATGCGTACACTCACAATTACTTGCACACATACAGTGATACATGCGTACACTCACAATTACTTGCACTCATACAGTGATACATGCGTACACTCACAATTACTTGCACACATACAGTGATACATGCGCAAACTCACAAACACTTGCACACATACAGTGATACATGCGCAAACTCACAATTACTTGCACACATATAGTGATACATGCGCAAACTCACAAACACTTGCACACATACAGTGATACATGCGCAAACTCACAAACACTTGCACACATACAGTGATACATGCGCAAACTCACAAACACTTGCACACATACAGTAATACATGCGTACACTCACAATTACTTGCACACATACAGTGATACATGCGTACACTCACAAATACTTGCACACATACAGTGATACATGCGCAAACTCACAAACACTTGCACACATACAGTAATACATGCGCACACTCACAATTACTTGCACACATACAGTAATACATGCGTACACTCACAAACACTTGCACACATACAGTGATACATGCGCAAACTCACAATTACTTGCACACATACAGTAATACATGCGTACACTCACAATTACTTGCACACATACAGTAATACATGCGTACACTCACAAATACTTGCACACATACAGTGATACATGCGCAAACTCACAAACACTTGCACACATACAGTAATACATGCGTACACTCACAATTACTTGCACACATACAGTAATACATGCGTACACTCACAAACACTTGCACACATACAGTGATACATGCGCAAACTCACAAACACTTGCACACATACAGTAATACATGCGTACACTCACAAACACTTGCACACATACAGTAATACATGCGTACACTCACAATTACTTGCACACATACAGTGATACATGCGTACACTCACAAACACTTGCACACATACAGTAATACATGCGTACACTCACAATTACTTGCACACATACAGTAATACATGCGTACACTCACAATTACTTGCACACATACAGTGATACATGCGCAAACTCACAAACACTTGCACACATACAGTGATACATGCGTACACTCACAAACACTTGCACACATACAGTAATACATGCGTACACTCACAATTACTTGCACACATACAGTGATACATGCGCAAACTCACAATTACTTGCACACATACAGTGATACATGCGCAAACTCACAATTACTTGCACACATACAGTGATACATGCGCAAACTCACAAACACTTGTACACATACAGTGATACATGCGTACACTCACAATTACTTGCACACATACAGTGATACATGCGTACACTCACAAACACTTGTACACATACAGTGATACATGCGTACACTCACAATTACTTGCACACATACAGTGATACATGCGTACACTCACAAACACTTGTACACATACAGTGATACATGCGTACACTCACAATTACTTGTACACATACAGTGATACATGCGCAAACTCACAATTACTTACACACATACAGTAATACATGCGCAAACTCACAATTACTTGCACACATACAGTAATACATGCGTACACTCACAAACACTTGCACACATACAGTGATACATGCGTAAACTCACAATTACTTGCACACATACAGTAATACATGCGTACACTCACAATTACTTGCACACATACAGTGATACATGCGTACACTCACAAACACTTGCACACATACAGTGATACATGCGTACACTCACAAATACTTGTACACATACAGTGATACATGCGCAAACTCACAATTACTTACACACATACAGTAATACATGCGTAAACTCACAATTACTTGCACACATACAGTGATACATGCGCAAACTCACAAATACTTGCACACATACAGTGATACATGCGTACACTCACAATTACTTACACACATACAGTGATACATGCGCAAACTCACAAACACTTGCACACATACAGTGATACATGCGCAAACTCACAATTACTTACACACATACAGTGATACATGCGCAAACTCACAAACACTTGCACACATACAGTGATACATGCGCAAACTCACAATTACTTGCACACATACAGTGATACATGCGCAAACTCACAAACACTTGCACACATACAGTGATACATGCGCAAACTCACAAACACTTGCACACATACAGTGATACATGCGCAAACTCACAAACACTTGCACACATACAGTGATACATGCGTACACTCACAATTACTTGCACACATACAGTGATACATGCGCAAACTCACAAACACTTGCACACATACAGTGATACATGCGCAAACTCACAATTACTTGCACACATACAGTGATACATGCGCAAACTCACAAACACTTGCACACATAAAGTGATACATGCGTACACTCACAATTACTTACACACATACAGTGATACATGCGTACACTCACAATTACTTACACACATACAGTGATACATGCGTACACTCACAATTACTTACACACATACAGTGATACATGCGTACACTCACAATTACTTACACACATACAGTGATACATGCGTAAACTCACAATTACTTACACACATACAGTGATACATGCGCAAACTCACAAATACTTGCACACATACAGTGATACATGCGTAAACTCACAATTACTTGCACACATACAGTGATACATGCGTACACTCACAAATACTTGTACACATACAGTGATACATGCGCAAACTCACAATTACTTGCACACATACAGTAATACATGCGTACACTCACAAACACTTGTACACATACAGTGATACATGCGCAAACTCACAATTACTTGTACACATACAGTAATACATGCGCAAACTCACAAACACTTGTACACATACAGTAATACATGCGTACACTCACAAACACTTGTACACATACAGTGATACATGCGCAAACTCACAATTACTTACACACATACAGTGATACATGCGCAAACTCACAAACACTTGCACACATACAGTGATACATGCGTACACTCACAATTACTTGCACACATACAGTGATACATGCGTACACTCACAATTACTTGCACACATACAGTGATACATGCGTACACTCACAATTACTTGCACACATACAGTAATACATGCGTACACTCACAATTACTTGCACACATACAGTGATACATGCGCAAACTCACAAACACTTGAACACATACAGTGATACATGCGTACACTCACAATTACTTACACACATACAGTGATACATGCGTACACTCACAATTACTTACACACATACAGTCATACATGCGTACACTCACAATTACTTGCACACATACAGTGATACATGCGTACACTCACAATTACTTGCACACATACAGTGATACATGCGTACACTCACAAATACTTGCACACATACAGTGATACATGCGCAAACTCACAATTACTTGCACACATACAGTGATACATGCGTACACTCACAAATACTTGCACACATACAGTGATACATGCGTACACTCACAAATACTTGCACACATACAGTGATACATGCGTACACTCACAATTACTTGCACACATACAGTGATACATGCGCAAACTCACAAACACTTGAACACATACAGTGATACATGCGTACACTCACAATTACTTACACACATACAGTGATACATGCGTACACTCACAATTACTTACACACATACAGTCATACATGCGTACACTCACAATTACTTGCACACATACAGTGATACATGCGTACACTCACAATTACTTGCACACATACAGTGATACATGCGTACACTCACAATTACTTGCACACATACAGTGATACATGCGTACACTCACAATTACTTGCACTCATACAGTGATACATGCGTACACTCACAATTACTTGCACACATACAGTGATACATGCGCAAACTCACAAATACTTACACACATACAGTGATACATGCGCAAACTCACAAATACTTACACACATACAGTGATACATGCGTACACTCACAATTACTTACACACATACAGTGATACATGCGTACACTCACAATTACTTGTACACATACAGTGATACATGCGTACACTCACAATTACTTGTACACATACAGTGATACATGCGTACACTCACAATTACTTGCACACATACAGTGATACATGCGTACACTCACAATTACTTGCACACATACAGTAATACATGCGTACACTCACAATTACTTGAACACATACAGTGATACATGCGTACACTCACAATTACTTGCACACATACAGTGATACATGCGCAAACTCACAATTACTTGCACACATACAGTGATACATGCGTACACTCACAATTACTTGTACACATACAGTGATACATGCGTACACTCACAATTACTTGCACACATACAGTGATACATGCGCACACTCACAATTACTTACACACATACAGTGATACATGCGCACACTCACAATTACTTACACACATACAGTGATACATGCGCACACTCACAATTACTTACACACATACAGTAATACATGCGTACACTCACAAATACTTACACACATACAGTGATACATGCGTACACTCACAAATACTTGCACACATACAGTGATACATGCGCACACTCACAATTACTTGCACACATACAGTGATACATGCGTACACTCACAATTACTTGCACACATACAGTGATACATGCGTACACTCACAAATACTTGCACACATACAGTGATACATGCGTACACTCACAATTACTTGCACACATACAGTGATACATGCGTACACTCACAATTACTTGCACACATACAGTGATACATGCGTACACTCACAATTACTTACACACATACAGTGATACATGCGTACACTCACAATTACTTGTACACATACAGTGATACATGCGTACACTCACAATTACTTGCACACATACAGTGATACATGCGCAAACTCACAATTACTTGCACACATACAGTAATACATGCGTACACTCACAATTACTTACACACATACAGTGATACATGCGTACACTCACAATTACTTGCACACATACAGTGATACATGCGTACACTCACAATTACTTGCACACATACAGTGATACATGCGCAAACTCACAATTACTTACACACATACAGTGATACATGCGTACACTCACAATTACTTGCACACATACAGTAATACATGCGTACACTCACAATTACTTGCACACATACAGTGATACATGCGCAAACTCACAATTACTTGCACACATACAGTGATACATGCGTACACTCACAATTACTTGCACACATACAGTGATACATGCGTACACTCACAATTACTTGCACACATACAGTGATACATGCGTACACTCACAATTACTTGCACACATACAGTGATACATGCGTACACTCACAATTACTTACACACATACAGTGATACATGCGTACACTCACAATTACTTGCACACATACAGTAATACATGCGCAAACTCACAAACACTTGTACACATACAGTGATACATGCGCAAACTCACAATTACTTGCACACATACAGTAATACATGCGTACACTCACAATTACTTGCACACATACAGTGATACATGCGTACACTCACAATTACTTACACACATACAGTGATACATGCGTACACTCACAATTACTTGCACACATACAGTGATACATGCGTACACTCACAATTACTTACACACATACAGTAATACATGCGTACACTCACAATTACTTGCACACATACAGTAATACATGCGTACACTCACAATTACTTGTACACATACAGTGATACATGCGCAAACTCACAATTACTTGCACACATACAGTAATACATGCGTACACTCACAATTACTTGCACACATACAGTGATACATGCGTACACTCACAATTACTTGCACACATACAGTGATACATGCGCAAACTCACAATTACTTACACACATACAGTAATACATGCGTACACTCACAATTACTTGCACACATACAGTGATACATGCGCAAACTCACAATTACTTACACACATACAGTAATACATGCGTACACTCACAATTACTTGCACACATACAGTGATACATGCGCAAACTCACAATTACTTACACACATACAGTAATACATGCGTACACTCACAATTACTTGCACACATACAGTGATACATGCGTACACTCACAATTACTTACACACATACAGTGATACATGCGTACACTCACAAACACTTGCACACATACAGTGATACATGCGCAAACTCACAATTACTTGCACACATACAGTAATACATGCGTACACTCACAAATACTTGCACACATACAGTAATACATGCGTACACTCACAAATACTTGCACACATACAGTGATACATGCGTACACTCACAAATACTTGCACACATACAGTGATACATGCGCAAACTCACAAATACTTGCACACATACAGTAATACATGCGTACACTCACAAATACTTGCACACATACAGTGATACATGCGCAAACTCACAATTACTTGCACACATACAGTAATACATGCGTACACTCACAAATACTTGCACACATACAGTAATACATGCGCAAACTCACAATTACTTGCACACATACAGTGATACATGCGTACACTCACAAATACTTGCACACATACAGTGATACATGCGCACACTCACAATTACTTGCACACATACAGTGATACATGCGTACACTCACAAATACTTGCACACATACAGTGATACATGCGTACACTCACAATTACTTGCACACATACAGTAATACATGCGTACACTCACAAATACTTGCACACATACAGTGATACATGCGCAAACTCACAATTACTTGCACACATACAGTGATACATGCGCAAACTCACAATTACTTGTACACATACAGTGATACATGCGCAAACTCACAATTACTTGCACACATACAGTAATACATGCGCAAACTCACAATTACTTGCACACATACAGTGATACATGCGCAAACTCACAATTACTTGCACACATACAGTGATACATGCGCAAACTCACAAATACTTGCACACATACAGTGATACATGCGTACACTCACAATTACTTGCACACATACAGTGATACATGCGCAAACTCACAATTACTTACACACATACAGTGATACATGCGCAAACTCACAAACACTTGCACACATACAGTGATACATGCGCAAACTCACAATTACTTGCACACATACAGTGATACATGCGCAAACTCACAATTACTTGCACACATACAGTGATACATGCGCAAACTCACAATTACTTGCACACATACAGTGATACATGCGCAAACTCACAATTACTTGCACACATACAGTGATACATGCGTACACTCACAATTACTTGCACACATACAGTGATACATGCGCAAACTCACAATTACTTGCACACATACAGTGATACATGCGCAAACTCACAATTACTTGCACACATACAGTGATACATGCGCAAACTCACAATTACTTGCACACATACAGTAATACATGCGCAAACTCACAATTACTTGCACACATACAGTAATACATGCGCAAACTCACAATTACTTGCACACATACAGTGATACATGCGTACACTCACAAACACTTGCACTCATACAGTGATACATGCGCAAACTCACAATTACTTGCACACATACAGTGATACATGCGCAAACTCACAATTACTTACACACATACAGTGATACATGCGTACACTCACAAATACTTGCACTCATACAGTGATACATGCGTACACTCACAATTACTTGCACACATACAGTGATACATGCGTACACTCACAATTACTTGCACACATACAGTAATACATGCGCAAACTCACAATTACTTGCACACATACAGTGATACATGCGCAAACTCACAATTACTTGCACACATACAGTGATACATGCGCAAACTCACAAACACTTGCACACATACAGTGATACATGCGCAAACTCACAATTACTTGCACACATACAGTGATACATGCGCAAACTCACAATTACTTACACACATACAGTGATACATGCGTACACTCACAATTACTTACACACATACAGTGATACATGCGCAAACTCACAATTACTTGCACACATACAGTGATACATGCGTACACTCACAATTACTTACACACATACAGTGATACATGCGCAAACTCACAATTACTTACACACATACAGTGATACATGCGTACACTCACAATTACTTGCACACATACAGTGATACATGCGTACACTCACAATTACTTGCACACATACAGTGATACATGCGCAAACTCACAATTACTTGCACACATACAGTGATACATGCGCAAACTCACAATTACTTGCACACATACAGTAATACATGCGTACACTCACAATTACTTGCACACATACAGTAATACATGCGCAAACTCACAATTACTTGCACACATACAGTGATACATGCGCAAACTCACAATTACTTGCACACATACAGTAATACATGCGTACACTCACAATTACTTGCACACATACAGTAATACATGCGTACACTCACAATTACTTGCACACATACAGTAATACATGCGCAAACTCACAATTACTTGCACACATACAGTAATACATGCGTACACTCACAATTACTTGCACACATACAGTAATACATGCGCAAACTCACAATTACTTGCACACATACAGTAATACATGCGTACACTCACAATTACTTGCACACATACAGTAATACATGCGTACACTCACAATTACTTGCACACATACAGTGATACATGCGCAAACTCACAATTACTTGCACACATACAGTGATACATGCGTACACTCACAATTACTTGCACACATACAGTAATACATGCGCAAACTCACAATTACTTACACACATACAGTGATACATGCGCAAACTCACAATTACTTACACACATACAGTGATACATGCGCAAACTCACAATTACTTGCACACATACAGTGATACATGCGCAAACTCACAATTACTTACACACATACAGTGATACATGCGTAAACTCACAATTACTTACACACATACAGTGATACATGCGCAAACTCACAATTACTTACACACATACAGTGATACATGCGCAAACTCACAATTACTTACACACATACAGTAATACATGCGCAAACTCACAATTACTTACACACATACAGTGATACATGCGCAAACTCACAAACACTTGCACACATACAGTGATACATGCGCAAACTCACAATTACTTGCACACATACAGTGATACTTGCGTACACTCACAATTACTTGCACACATACAGTGATACATGCGTACACTCACAATTACTTGCACACATACAGTGATACTTGCGTACACTCACAATTACTTGCACACATACAGTGATACTTGCGTACACTCACAATTACTTGCACACATACAGTGATACTTGCGTACACTCACAATTACTTGCACACATACAGTGATACTTGCGTACACTCACAATTACTTGCACACATACAGTGATACTTGCGTACACTCACAATTACTTGCACACATACAGTGATACATGCGTACACTCACAATTACTTGCACACATACAGTGATACTTGCGTACACTCACAATTACTTGCACACATACAGTGATACATGCGTACACTCACAATTACTTGCACACATACAGTGATACATGCGCAAACTCACAATTACTTGCACACATACAGTGATACATGCGTACACTCACAATTACTTGCACACATACAGTGATACATGCGTACACTCACAATTACTTGCACACATACAGTGATACATGCGCAAACTCACAATTACTTGCACTCATACAGTGATACATGCGTACACTCACAAACACTTGCACACATACAGTGATACATGCGCAAACTCACAAACACTTGCTCTCATACAGTGATACATGCGCAAACTCACAAACACTTGCTCTCATACAGTGATACATGCGTACACTCACAATTACTTGCACACATACAGTGATACATGCGCAAACTCACAATTACTTGCACACATACAGTGATACATGCGCAAACTCACAAACACTTGCTCTCATACAGTGATACATGCGTACACTCACAATTACTTGCACACATACAGTGATACATGCGCAAACTCACAATTACTTGCACTCATACAGTGATACATGCGTACACTCACAAACACTTGCACACATACAGTGATACATGCGTACACTCACAATTACTTGCACACATACAGTGATACATGCGTACACTCACAATTACTTGCACACATACAGTAATACATGCGTACACTCACAATTACTTGCACACATACAGTAATACATGCGCAAACTCACAATTACTTGCACACATACAGTAATACATGCGTACACTCACAAACACTTGCACACATACAGTGATACATGCGCAAACTCACAATTACTTGTACACATACAGTGATACATGCGTAAACTCACAATTACTTGCACACATACAGTGATACATGCGTACACTCACAAACACTTGCACTCATACAGTGATACATGCGCAAACTCACAATTACTTGCACACATACAGTAATACATGCGTACACTCACAAATACTTGCACACATACAGTGATACATGCGCAAACTCACAATTACTTGCACACATACAGTGATACATGCGTACACTCACAATTACTTGCACACATACAGTGATACATGCGTACACTCACAATTACTTGCACACATACAGTGATACATGCGTACACTCACAATTACTTGCACACATACAGTGATACATGCGTACACTCACAAATACTTGCACACATACAGTAATACATGCGTACACTCACAATTACTTGCACACATACAGTAATACATGCGTACACTCACAAACACTTGCACACATACAGTGATACATGCGCAAACTCACAATTACTTGCACACATACAGTAATACATGCGCACACTCACAAACACTTGCACACATACAGTAATACATGCGCAAACTCACAAACACTTGCACACATACAGTGATACATGCGCAAACTCACAATTACTTGCACACATACAGTAATACATGCGCAAACTCACAAATACTTGCACACATACAGTGATACATGCGCAAACTCACAATTACTTGCACACATACAGTGATACATGCGCAAACTCACAATTACTTGCACACATACAGTGATACATGCGCAAACTCACAATTACTTGCACACATACAGTGATACATGCGCAAACTCACAATTACTTGCACACATACAGTGATACATGCGCAAACTCACAATTACTTGCACACATACAGTGATACATGCGCAAACTCACAATTACTTGCACACATACAGTGATACATGCGCAAACTCACAAATACTTGCACACATACAGTGATACATGCGCAAACTCACAAACACTTGCACACATACAGTGATACATGCGCAAACTCACAATTACTTGCACACATACAGTGATACATGCGCAAACTCACAAATACTTGCACACATACAGTGATACATGCGCAAACTCACAAACACTTGCACACATACAGTGATACATGCGCAAACTCACAATTACTTGCACACATACAGTAATACATGCGTACACTCACAATTACTTGCACACATACAGTAATACATGCGCAAACTCACAATTACTTGCACACATACAGTGATACATGCGTACACTCACAATTACTTGCACACATACAGTGATACATGCGTACACTCACAATTACTTGCACACATACAGTAATACATGCGCAAACTCACAATTACTTGCACACATACAGTGATACATGCGTACACTCACAATTACTTGCACACATACAGTAATACATGCGCAAACTCACAAATACTTGCACACATACAGTGATACATGCGTACACTCACAATTACTTGCACTCATACAGTAATACATGCGCAAACTCACAATTACTTGCACACATACAGTGATACATGCGCAAACTCACAATTACTTGCACTCATACAGTAATACATGCGTACACTCACAATTACTTGCACACATACAGTAATACATGCGTACACTCACAATTACTTGCACACATACAGTAATACATGCGCACACTCACAATTACTTGCACACATACAGTAATACATGCGTACACTCACAATTACTTGCACACATACAGTAATACATGCGTACACTCACAATTACTTGCACACATACAGTAATACATGCGTACACTCACAATTACTTGCACACATACAGTAATACATGCGTACACTCACAATTACTTGCACACATACAGTAATACATGCGTACACTCACAATTACTTGCACACATACAGTAATACATGCGTACACTCACAATTACTTGCACACATACAGTAATACATGCGTACACTCACAATTACTTGCACACATACAGTAATACATGCGCAAACTCACAATTACTTGCACACATACAGTGATACATGCGTACACTCACAATTACTTGCACACATACAGTGATACATGCGTACACTCACAATTACTTGCACACATACAGTAATACATGCGCAAACTCACAATTACTTGCACACATACAGTGATACATGCGCAAACTCACAAATACTTGCACACATACAGTAATACATGCGCAAACTCACAATTACTTGCACACATACAGTGATACATGCGCAAACTCACAAATACTTGCACACATACAGTAATACATGCGCAAACTCACAATTACTTGCACACATACAGTGATACATGCGCAAACTCACAATTACTTGCACACATACAGTCATACATGCGCAAACTCACAATTACTTGCACACATACAGTCATACATGCGCAAACTCACAATTACTTGCACACATACAGTCATACATGCGCAAACTCACAAACACTTGCACACATACAGTGATACATGCGCAAACTCACAAATACTTGCACACATACAGTGATACATGCGTACACTCACAATTACTTGCACACATACAGTGATACATGCGCAAACTCACAATTACTTGCACTCATACAGTGATACATGCGTACACTCACAATTACTTGCACACATACAGTAATACATGCGTACACTCACAATTACTTGCACACATACAGTGATACATGCGCAAACTCACAATTACTTGCACTCATACAGTGATACATGCGTACACTCACAATTACTTGCACACATACAGTAATACATGCGTACACTCACAATTACTTGCACACATACAGTAATACATGCGCAAACTCACAATTACTTGCACACATACAGTGATACATGCGTACACTCACAATTACTTGCACACATACAGTGATACATGCGTACACTCACAATTACTTGCACACATACAGTAATACATGCGCAAACTCACAATTACTTGCACACATACAGTGATACATGCGCAAACTCACAAATACTTGCACACATACAGTAATACATGCGCAAACTCACAATTACTTGCACACATACAGTGATACATGCGCAAACTCACAAATACTTGCACACATACAGTAATACATGCGCAAACTCACAATTACTTGCACACATACAGTGATACATGCGCAAACTCACAATTACTTGCACACATACAGTCATACATGCGCAAACTCACAATTACTTGCACACATACAGTCATACATGCGCAAACTCACAATTACTTGCACACATACAGTCATACATGCGCAAACTCACAAACACTTGCACACATACAGTGATACATGCGCAAACTCACAAATACTTGCACACATACAGTGATACATGCGTACACTCACAATTACTTGCACACATACAGTGATACATGCGCAAACTCACAATTACTTGCACTCATACAGTGATACATGCGTACACTCACAATTACTTGCACACATACAGTGATACATGCGCAAACTCACAATTACTTGCACACATACAGTGATACATGCGCAAACTCACAAACACTTGCACACATACAGTAATACATGCGTACACTCACAATTACTTGCACACATACAGTAATACATGCGCAAACTCACAATTACTTGCACACATACAGTAATACATGCGCAAACTCACAATTACTTGCACACATACAGTGATACATGCGTACACTCACAATTACTTGCACACATACAGTGATACATGCGCAAACTCACAATTACTTGCACACATACAGTGATACATGCGTACACTCACAATTACTTGCACACATACAGTAATACATGCGTACACTCACAATTACTTGCACACATACAGTAATACATGCGTACACTCACAATTACTTGCACACATACAGTGATACATGCGTACACTCACAATTACTTGCACTCATACAGTGATACATGCGCAAATTCACAATTACTTGCACTCATACAGTAATACATGCGTACACTCACAATTACTTGCACACATACAGTAATACATGCGCAAACTCACAAACACTTGCACACATACAGTAATACATGCGTACACTCACAATTACTTGCACACATACAGTAATACATGCGTACACTCACAATTACTTGCACTCATACAGTAATACATGCGTACACTCACAATTACTTGCACACATACAGTAATACATGCGCAAACTCACAAACACTTGCACACATACAGTAATACATGCGTACACTCACAATTACTTGCACACATACAGTAATACATGCGCAAACTCACAAACACTTGCACACATACAGTAATACATGCGTACACTCACAATTACTTGCACACATACAGTAATACATGCGTACACCCACAATTACTTGCACTCATACAGTAATACATGCGTACACTCACAATTACTTGCACACATACAGTAATACATGCGCAAACTCACAATTACTTGCACACATACAGTGATACATGCGCAAACTCACAATTACTTGCACACATACAGTGATACATGCGCAAACTCACAATTACTTGCACACATACAGTGATACATGCGCAAACTCACAATTACTTGCACTCATACAGTGATACATGCGCAAACTCACAAATACTTGCACACATACAGTAATACATGCGCAAACTCACAAACACTTGCACACATACAGTGATACATGCGCAAACTCACAAACACTTGCACACATACAGTAATACATGCGCAAATTCACAAACACTTGCACACATACAGTGATACATGCGCAAACTCACAAATACTTGCACACATACAGTAATACATGCGCAAACTCACAAACACTTGCACACATACAGTAATACATGCGCAAACTCACAAACACTTGCACACATACAGTAATACATGCGCAAACTCACAAACACTTGCACACATACAGTGATACATGCGCAAACTCACAAACACTTGCACACATACAGTAATACATGCGCAAACTCACAAACACTTGCACACATACAGTAATACATGCGCAAACTCACAAACACTTGCACACATACAGTGATACATGCGCAAACTCACAATTACTTGCACACATACAGTGATACATGCGCAAACTCACAATTACTTGCACACATACAGTGATACATGCGCAAACTCACAATTACTTGCACACATACAGTGATACATGCGCAAACTCACAAACACTTGCACACATACAGTAATACATGCGTACACTCACAATTACTTGCACACATACAGTGATACATGCGCAAACTAACAATTACTTGCACACATACAGTGATACATGCGCAAACTCACAATTACTTGCACACATACAGTGATACATGCGCAAACTCACAATTACTTGCACACATACAGTGATACATGCGCACACTCACAATTACTTGCACACATACAGTGATACATGCGCAAACTCACAATTACTTGCACTCATACAGTGATACATGCGCAAACTCACAATTACTTGCACTCATACAGTGATACTTGCGCAAACTCACAATTACTTGCACACATACAGTGATACTTGCGCAAACTCACAATTACTTGCACACATACAGTGATACTTGCGCAAACTCACAATTACTTGCACTCATACAGTGATACTTGCGCAAACTCACAATTACTTGCACTCATACAGTGATACTTGCGCAAACTCACAATTACTTGCACTCATACAGTGATACTTGCGCAAACTCACAATTACTTGCACTCATACAGTGATACTTGCGCAAACTCACAATTACTTGCACTCATACAGTGATACTTGCGCAAACTCACAATTACTTGCACTCATACAGTGATACTTGCGCAAACTCACAATTACTTGCACTCATACAGTGATACTTGCGCAAACTCACAATTACTTGCACTCATACAGTGATACTTGCGCAAACTCACAATTACTTGCACACATACAGTGATACATGCGCAAACTCACAATTACTTGCACACATACAGTGATACATGCGCAAACTCACAATTACTTGCACACATACAGTAATACATGCGCAAACTCACAAACACTTGCACACATACAGTGATATATGCGCAAACTCACAATTACTTGCACACATACAGTGATACATGCGCAAACTCACAATTACTTGCACACATACAGTAATACATGCGCAAACTCACAAACACTTGCACACATACAGTGATACATGCGCAAACTCACAATTACTTGCACACATACAGTGATACATGCGCAAACTCACAATTACTTGCACACATACAGTAATACATGCGCAAACTCACAAACACTTGCACACATACAGTGATATATGCGCAAACTCACAATTACTTGCACACATACAGTGATACATGCGTACACTCACAATTACTTGCACACATACAGTGATACATGCGCAAACTCACAATTACTTGCACACATACAGTGATACATGCGCAAACTCACAATTACTTGCACACATACAGTGATACATGCGCAAACTCACAATTACTTGCACACATACAGTAATACATGCGTACACTCACAATTACTTGCACACATACAGTAATACATGCGCAAACTCACAATTACTTGCACACATACAGTGATACATGCGCAAACTCACAATTACTTGCACACATACAGTAATACATGCGTACACTCACAATTACTTGCACACATACAGTGATACATGCGTACACTCACAATTACTTGCACACATACAGTGATACATGCGTACACTCACAAATACTTGCACACATACAGTGATACATGCGCAAACTCACAATTACTTGCACACATACAGTGATACATGCGTACACTCACAAACACTTGCACACATACAGTGATACATGCGTACACTCACAAATACTTGCACACATACAGTGATACATGCGCAAACTCACAATTACTTGCACTCATACAGTGATACATGCGTACACTCACAAACACTTGCACACAAACAGTGATACATGCGCAAACTCACAATTACTTGCACTCATACAGTGATACTTGCGCAAACTCACAAATACTTGCACACATACAGTGATACATGCGCAAACTCACAAACACTTGCACTCATACAGTGATATTTGCGCAAACTCACAAACACTTGCACACATACAGTGATACATGCGCAAACTCACAATTACTTGCACACATACAGTGATACATGCGTACACTCACAATTACTTGCACTCATACAGTGATACATGCGCAAACTCACAAACACTTGCACACATACAGTGATACATGCGCAAACTCACAATTACTTGCACACATACAGTGATACATGCGCAAACTCACAATTACTTGCACACATACAGTGATACATGCGCAAACTCACAAACACTTGCACACATACAGTGATACATGCGTACACTCACAATTACTTGCACACATACAGTGATACATGCGCAAACTCACAAATACATACACACATACAGTGATACATGCGTACACTCACAATTACTTGCACACATACAGTGATACATGCGCAAACTCACAAACACTTGCACACATACAGTGATACATGCGTACACTCACAATTACTTGCACACATACAGTGATACATGCGCAAACTCACAATTACTTGCACACATACAGTGATACATGCGCAAACTCACAAACACTTGCACACATACAGTGATACATGCGCAAACTCACAAACACTTGCACACAAACAGTGATACATGCGCAAACTCACAATTACTTGCACACATACAGTGATACATGCGTACACTCACAATTACTTGCACTCATACAGTTATACATGCGCAAACTCACAATTACTTGCACTCATACAGTGATACATGCGCAAACTCACAATTACTTGCACTCATACAGTGATACATGCGCAAACTCACAATTACTTGCACTCATACAGTGATACATGCGCAAACTCACAATTACTTGCACTCATACAGTGATACATGCGCAAACTCACAATTACTTGCACACATACAGTGATACATGCGTACACTCACAATTACTTGCACACATACAGTGATACATGCGCAAACTCACAATTACTTGCACACATACAGTGATACATGCGCAAACTCACAATTACTTGCACACATACAGTGATACATGCGCAAACTCACAATTACTTGCACACATACAGTGATACATGCGCAAACTCACAATTACTTGCACACATACAGTGATACATGCGCAAACTCACAAATACTTGCACACATACAGTGATACATGCGCAAACTCACAATTACTTGCACACATACAGTGATACATGCGTACACTCACAATTACTTGCACACATACAGTAATACATGCGCAAACTCACAAACACTTGCACACATACAGTGATACATGCGTACACTCACAAATACTTGCACACATACAGTGATACATGCGTACACTCACAATTACTTGCACACATACAGTAATACATGCGTACACTCACAATTACTTGCACACATACAGTAATACATGCGCAAACTCACAAATACTTGCACACATACAGTGATACATGCGTACACTCACAAATACTTGCACACATACAGTGATACATGCGTACACTCACAATTACTTGCACACATACAGTAATACATGCGTACACTCACAATTACTTGCACACATACAGTGATACATGCGCAAACTCACAATTACTTGCACACATACAGTGATACATGCGTACACTCACAATTACTTGCACACATACAGTGATACATGCGTACACTCACAAATACTTGCACACATACAGTGATACATGCGCAAACTCACAATTACTTGCACACATACAGTGATACATGCGCAAACTCACAAACACTTGCACACATACAGTGATACATGCGCAAACTCACAATTACTTGCACACATACAGTAATACATGCGCAAACTCACAAACACTTGCACACATACAGTAATACATGCGCAAACTCACAATTACTTGCACACATACAGTGATACATGCGCAAACTCACAATTACTTGCACACATACAGTAATACATGCGCAAACTCACAAATACTTGCACACATACAGTGATACATGCGCAAACTCACAAACACTTGCACACATACAGTAATACATGCGCAAACTCACAATTACTTGCACACATACAGTAATACATGCGCAAACTCACAATTACTTGCACACATACAGTGATACATGCGCAAACTCACAATTACTTGCACACATACAGTAATACATGCGCAAACTCACAATTACTTGCACACATACAGTAATACATGCGCAAACTCACAATTACTTGCACACATACAGTAATACATGCGCAAACTCACAATTACTTGCACACATACAGTGATACATGCGCAAACTCACAAACACTTGCACACATACAGTAATACATGCGCAAACTCACAAATACTTGCACACATACAGTGATACATGCGCACACTCACAAACACTTGCACACATACAGTGATACATGCGCAAACTCACAAATACTTGCACACATACAGTGATACATGCGCAAACTCACAAACACTTGCACACATACAGTGATACATGCGCAAACTCACAAACACTTGCACACATACAGTGATACATGCGTACACTCACAATTACTTGCACACATACAGTAATACATGCGTACACTCACAATTACTTGCACACATACAGTGATACATGCGTACACTCACAAATACTTGCACACATACAGTGATACTTGCGCAAACTCACAAACACTTGCACACATACAGTGATACATGCGTACACTCACAATTACTTACACACATACAGTGATACATGCGCAAACTCACAATTACTTACACACATACAGTGATACATGCGTACACTCACAATTACTTGCACACATACAGTGATACATGCGCAAACTCACAAACACTTGCACACATACAGTGATACATGCGTACACTCACAAACACTTGCACACATACAGTGATACATGCGTACACTCACAATTACTTGCACACATACAGTGATACATGCGTACACTCACAATTACTTGCACACATACAGTGATACATGCGTACACTCACAATTACTTGCACTCATACAGTGATACATGCGTACACTCACAATTACTTGCACACATACAGTGATACATGCGCAAACTCACAAACACTTGCACACATACAGTGATACATGCGCAAACTCACAATTACTTGCACACATATAGTGATACATGCGCAAACTCACAAACACTTGCACACATACAGTGATACATGCGCAAACTCACAAACACTTGCACACATACAGTGATACATGCGCAAACTCACAAACACTTGCACACATACAGTAATACATGCGTACACTCACAATTACTTGCACACATACAGTGATACATGCGTACACTCACAAATACTTGCACACATACAGTGATACATGCGCAAACTCACAAACACTTGCACACATACAGTAATACATGCGCACACTCACAATTACTTGCACACATACAGTAATACATGCGTACACTCACAAACACTTGCACACATACAGTGATACATGCGCAAACTCACAATTACTTGCACACATACAGTAATACATGCGTACACTCACAATTACTTGCACACATACAGTAATACATGCGTACACTCACAAATACTTGCACACATACAGTGATACATGCGCAAACTCACAAACACTTGCACACATACAGTAATACATGCGTACACTCACAATTACTTGCACACATACAGTAATACATGCGTACACTCACAAACACTTGCACACATACAGTGATACATGCGCAAACTCACAAACACTTGCACACATACAGTAATACATGCGTACACTCACAAACACTTGCACACATACAGTAATACATGCGTACACTCACAATTACTTGCACACATACAGTGATACATGCGTACACTCACAAACACTTGCACACATACAGTAATACATGCGTACACTCACAATTACTTGCACACATACAGTAATACATGCGTACACTCACAATTACTTGCACACATACAGTGATACATGCGCAAACTCACAAACACTTGCACACATACAGTGATACATGCGTACACTCACAAACACTTGCACACATACAGTAATACATGCGTACACTCACAATTACTTGCACACATACAGTGATACATGCGTACACTCACAATTACTTGCACACATACAGTAATACATGCGCAAACTCACAATTACTTGCACACATACAGTGATACATGCGTACACTCACAATTACTTGCACACATATAGTGATACATGCGCACACTCACAATTACTTGCACACATACAGTGATACTTGCGCAAACTCACAAATACTTGCACACATACAGTGATACATGCGCAAACTCACAATTACTTGCACACATACAGTGATACATGCGCAAACTCACAAACACTTGCACACATACAGTGATACATGCGCAAACTCACAAACACTTGCACACATACAGTGATACATGCGTACACTCACAATTACTTACACACATACAGTGATACATGCGTACACTCACAATTACTTGCACACATACAGTGATACATGCGCAAACTCACAATTACTTGCACACATACAGTGATACATGCGTACACTCACAATTACTTGCACACATACAGTGATACATGCGTACACTCACAATTACTTACACACATACAGTGATACTTGCGCAAACTCACAATTACTTGCACACATACAGTGATACATGCGCAAACTCACAATTACTTGCACACATACAGTGATACATGCGTACACTCACAATTACTTGTACACATACAGTGATACATGCGTACACTCACAATTACTTGCACACATACAGTGATACATGCGTACACTCACAATTACTTGTACACATACAGTGATACATGCGTACACTCACAATTACTTGCACACATACAGTGATACATGCGTACACTCACAATTACTTGCACACATACAGTGATACATGCGTACACTCACAATTACTTGCACACATACAGTGATACATGCGTACACTCACAATTACTTGCACACATACAGTGATACATGCGCAAACTCACAAACACTTGCACACATACAGTAATACATGCGTACACTCACAAACACTTGCACACATACAGTGATACATGCGCAAACTCACAAATACTTGCACACATACAGTGATACATGCGCAAACTCACAAACACTTGCACACATACAGTGATACATGCGTACACTCACAATTACTTGCACACATACAGTGATACATGCGTACACTCACAATTACTTGCACACATACAGTGATACTTGCGCAAACTCACAATTACTTGCACACATACAGTGATACATGCGCAAACTCACAATTACTTGCACACATACAGTGATACATGCGCAAACTCACAATTACTTGTACACATACAGTGATACATGCGTACACTCACAATTACTTGCACACATACAGTGATACATGCGCAAACTCACAATTACTTGTACACATACAGTGATACATGCGTACACTCACAATTACTTGTACACATACAGTGATACATGCGCAAACTCACAATTACTTGTACACATACAGTGATACATGCGCAAACTCACAATTACTTGTACACATACAGTGATACATGCGTACACTCACAAATACTTGCACACATACAGTGATACATGCGCAAACTCACAAACACTTGCACACATACAGTAATACATGCGCAAACTCACAATTACTTGCACACATACAGTGATACATGCGTACACTCACAAACACTTGCACACATACAGTGATACATGCGTACACTCACAATTACTTGCACTCATACAGTGATACATGCGTACACTCACAATTACTTGCACACATACAGTGATACATGCGTACACTCACAATTACTTGTACACATACAGTGATACATGCGCACACTCACAATTACTTGTACACATACAGTGATACATGCGTACACTCACAATTACTTGCACTCATACAGTAATACATGCGTACACTCACAATTACTTGCACACATACAGTGATACATGCGCAAACTCACAATTACTTACACACATACAGTGATACATGCGTACACTCACAATTACTTGTACACATACAGTGATACATGCGTACACTCACAATTACTTGTACACATACAGTGATACATGCGTACACTCACAATTACTTGCACACATACAGTAATACATGCGCAAACTCACAATTACTTGTACACATACAGTGATACATGCGCAAACTCACAATTACTTGCACACATACAGTGATACATGCGCAAACTCACAATTACTTGCACACATACAGTGATACATGCGCAAACTCACAAACACTTGCACACATACAGTGATACATGCGTACACTCACAATTACTTGCACACATACAGTGATACATGCGTACACTCACAAACACTTGCACACATACAGTAATACATGCGCAAACTCACAATTACTTGTACACATACAGTGATACATGCGTACACTCACAAACACTTGTACACATACAGTGATACATGCGTACACTCACAAACACTTGCACACATACAGTGATACATGCGTACACTCACAAACACTTGTACACATACAGTGATACATGCGCAAACTAACAAACACTTGCACACATACAGTGATACATGCGTACACTCACAAATACTTGCACACATACAGTGATACATGCGTACACTCACAATTACTTACACACATACAGTGATACATGCGTACACTCACAATTACTTGCACACATACAGTGATACATGCGCACACTCACAATTACTTGCACACATACAGTGATACATGCGTACACTCACAATTACTTGTACACATACAGTGATACATGCGTACACTCACAATTACTTGCACACATACAGTGATACATGCGTACACTCACAATTACTTGCACACATACAGTGATACATGCGTACACTCACAATTACTTGCACACATACAGTGATACATGCGTACACTCACAATTACTTGTACACATACAGTGATACATGCGTACACTCACAATTACTTGTACACATACAGTGATACATGCGTACACTCACAATTACTTGTACACATACAGTGATACATGCGTACACTCACAATTACTTGTACACATACAGTGATACATGCGCAAACTCACAATTACTTGCACACATACAGTGATACATGCGTACACTCACAATTACTTACACACATACAGTGATACATGCGTACACTCACAATTACTTGCACACATACAGTGATACATGCGTACACTCACAATTACTTGCACACATACAGTGATACATGCGTACACTCACAAATACTTGCACACATACAGTGATACATGCGTACACTCACAAATACTTGCACACATACAGTGATACATGCGTAAACTCACAATTACTTGCACTCATACAGTGATACATGCGTAAACTCACAAATACTTGCACACATACAGTGATACATGCGTACACTCACAATTACATGCACACATACAGTGATACATGCGTACACTCACAATTACTTGCACACATACAGTGATACATGCGTACACTCACAAATACTTGTACACATACAGTGATACATGCGTACACTCACAAATACTTGTACACATACAGTGATACATGCGTACACTCACAAACACTTGTACACATACAGTGATACATGCGTACACTCACAAATACTTGCACACATACAGTGATACATGCGTACACTCACAAATACTTGTACACATACAGTGATACATGCGTACACTCACAATTACTTGTACACATACAGTGATACATGCGTACACTCACAAATACTTGTACACATACAGTGATACATGCGTACACTCACAATTACTTGCACACATACAGTGATACATGCGTACACTCACAATTACTTGCACACATACAGTAATACATGCGTACACTCACAATTACTTACACACATACAGTGATACATGCGTACACTCACAATTACTTGCACACATACAGTAATACATGCGTACACTCACAATTACTTACACACATACAGTAATACATGCGTACACTCACAATTACTTGCACACATACAGTGATACATGCGTACACTCACAATTACTTGCACACATACAGTAATACATGCGTACACTCACAATTACTTGCACACATACAGTGATACATGCGTACACTCACAAATACTTGTACACATACAGTGATACATGCGTACACTCACAATTACTTACACACATACAGTGATACATGCGTACACTCACAATTACTTGCACACATACAGTAATACATGCGTACACTCACAATTACTTGCACACATACAGTAATACATGCGTACACTCACAATTACTTACACACATACAGTGATACATGCGTACACTCACAATTACTTGCACACATACAGTAATACATGCGTACACTCACAATTACTTGTACACATACAGTGATACATGCGTACACTCACAAACACTTGCACACATACAGTGATACATGCGTACACTCACAATTACTTGCACACATACAGTGATACATGCGTACACTCACAATTACTTACACACATACAGTGATACATGCGTACACTCACAATTACTTACACACATACAGTGATACATGCGTACACTCACAAACACTTGCACACATACAGTGATACATGCGTACACTCACAATTACTTGCACACATTCAGTGATACATGCGTACACTCACAATTACTTACACACATACAGTGATACATGCGTACACTCACAATTACTTGCACACATACAGTGATACATGCGTACACTCACAATTACTTACACACATACAGTCATACATGCGTACACTCACAATTACTTGCACACATACAGTGATACATGCGTACACTCACAATTACTTGCACACATACAGTGATACATGCGTACACTCACAATTACTTGCACACATACAGTGATACATGCGTACACTCACAATTACTTGCACACATACAGTGATACATGCGCAAACTCACAATTACTTGCACACATACAGTAATACATGCGTACACTCACAATTACTTACACACATACAGTGATACATGCGCAAACTCACAATTACTTGCACACATACAGTGATACATGCGCAAACTCACAATTACTTGCACACATACAGTGATACATGCGTACACTCACAATTACTTGCACACATACAGTGATACATGCGTACACTCACAAACACTTGCACACATACAGTGATACATGCGTACACTCACAATTACTTGCACACATACAGTGATACATGCGCAAACTCACAAATACTTGTACACATACAGTGATACATGCGTACACTCACAATTACTTGCACACATACAGTGATACATGCGTACACTCACAATTACTTACACACATACAGTGATACATGCGTACACTCACAATTACTTACACACATACAGTGATACATGCGTACACTCACAATTACTTGTACACATACAGTGATACATGCGTACACTCACAATTACTTACACACATACAGTGATACATGCGTACACTCACAATTACTTACACACATACAGTGATACATGCGCAAACTCACAAACACTTGTACACATACAGTGATACATGCGCAAACTCACAAACACTTGTACACATACAGTGATACATGCGTACACTCACAATTACTTACACACATACAGTGATACATGCGTACACTCACAATTACTTACACACATACAGTGATACATGCGTACACTCACAATTACTTGCACACATACAGTGATACATGCGTACACTCACAATTACTTGTACACATACAGTAATACATGCGTACACTCACAATTACTTGTACACATACAGTGATACATGCGTACACTCACAATTACTTACACACATACAGTGATACATGCGTACACTCACAATTACTTACACACATACAGTGATACATGCGCAAACTCACAAACACTTGCACACATACAGTAATACATGCGCAAACTCACAAACACTTGCACACATACAGTGATACATGCGCAAACTCACAATTACTTGCACACATACAGTGATACATGCGTACACTCACAATTACTTGCACACATACAGTAATACATGCGCAAACTCACAATTACTTACACACATACAGTGATACATGCGCAAACTCACAATTACTTGCACACATACAGTGATACATGCGTACACTCACAATTACTTGCACACATACAGTGATACATGCGCAAACTCACAATTACTTGCACACATACAGTGATACATGCGTACACTCACAATTACTTGCACACATACAGTGATACATGCGTACACTCACAATTACTTGCACTCATACAGTGATACATGCGTACACTCACAATTACTTGCACACATACAGTGATACATGCGTACACTCACAATTACTTACACACATACAGTGATACATGCGTACACTCACAATTACTTGCACACATACAGTGATACATGCGTACACTCACAAACACTTGTACACATACAGTAATACATGCGCAAACTCACAATTACTTACACACATACAGTGATACATGCGTACACTCACAAACACTTGTACACATACAGTAATACATGCGCAAACTCACAATTACTTGCACTCATACAGTGATACATGCGTACACTCACAAACACTTGTACACATACAGTGATACATGCGCAAACTCACAATTACTTGTACACATACAGTAATACATGCGCAAACTCACAATTACTTGTACACATACAGTGATACATGCGCAAACTCACAATTACTTGCACACACACAGTGATACATGCGCAAACTCACAATTACTTGCACACATACAGTAATACATGCGCAAACTCACAAACACTTGCACTCATACAGTGATACATGCGCAAACTCACAATTACTTGCACACATACAGTAATACATGCGTACACTCACAATTACTTACACACATACAGTGATACATGCGCAAACTCACAATTACTTGCACTCATACAGTGATACATGCGTACACTCACAATTACTTGCACACATACAGTGATACATGCGCAAACTCACAATTACTTGCACACATACAGTGATACATGCGTACACTCACAATTACTTGCACACATACAGTGATACATGCGCAAACTCACAATTACTTGCACACATACAGTGATACATGCGCAAACTCACAATTACTTGCACACATACAGTGATACATGCGTACACTCACAATTACTTGCACACATACAGTGATACATGCGTACACTCACAATTACTTACACACATACAGTGATACATGCGCAAACTCACAATTACTTGCACACATACAGTGATACATGCGTACACTCACAATTACTTGCACACATACAGTGATACATGCGCAAACTCACAATTACTTGCACACATACAGTGATACATGCGCAAACTCACAATTACTTGCACACATACAGTGATACTTGCGTACACTCACAAACACTTGCACACATACAGTAATACATGCGTACACTCACAATTACTTGCACACATACAGTGATACATGCGCAAACTCACAAACACTTGCACACATACAGTGATACATGCGCAAACTCACAATTACTTGCACACATACAGTAATACATGCGTACACTCACAATTACTTGCACACATACAGTGATACATGCGCAAACTCACAAACACTTGCACACATACAGTGATACATGCGTACACTCACAATTACTTGCACACATACAGTAATACATGCGTACACTCACAATTACTTGCACACATACAGTAATACATGCGTACACTCACAATTACTTGCACACATACAGTGATACATGCGCAAACTCACAAACACTTGCACACATACAGTGATACATGCGTACACTCACAATTACTTGCACACATACAGTGATACATGCGTACACTCACAATTACTTGCACACATACAGTGATACATGCGTACACTCACAATTACTTGCACACATACAGTGATACATGCGCAAACTCACAAACACTTACACACATACAGTGATACATGCGCAAACTCACAATTACTTGCACACATACAGTGATACATGCGTACACTCACAATTACTTGCACACATACAGTGATACATGCGCAAACTCACAAACACTTGCACACATACAGTGATACATGCGTACACTCACAATTACTTACACACATACAGTAATACATGCGTAAACTCACAATTACTTGCACACATACAGTGATACATGCGTACACTCACAAACACTTGCACACATACAGTAATACATGCGTACACTCACAAATACTTGCACACATACAGTAATACATGCGTACACTCACAATTACTTGCACACATACAGTGATACATGCGCAAACTCACAATTACTTGTACACATACAGTGATACATGCGTACACTCACAATTACTTGCACACATACAGTGATACATGCGCAAACTCACAATTACTTGCACACATACAGTGATACATGCGCAAACTTACAATTACTTGTACACATACAGTGATACATGCGTACACTCACAATTACTTGCACACATACAGTAATACATGCGTACACTCACAAATACTTGCACACATACAGTGATACATGCGTACACTCACAATTACTTGCACACATACAGTGATACATGCGCAAACTCACAATTACTTACACACATACAGTAATACATGCGCAAACTCACAAACACTTGCACACATACAGTGATACATGCGCAAACTCACAATTACTTACACACATACAGTAATACATGCGTACACTCACAAACACTTGCACACATACAGTGATACATGCGCAAACTCACAATTACTTGCACACATACAGTGATACATGCGTACACTCACAATTACTTGCACACATACAGTGATACATGCGTACACTCACAAACACTTGCACACATACAGTGATACATGCGTACACTCACAATTACTTGCACACATACAGTAATACATGCGTACACTCACAATTACTTGTACACATACAGTGATACATGCGTACACTCACAAACACTTGCACACATACAGTGATACATGCGTACACTCACAAACACTTGCACACATACAGTAATACATGCGTACACTCACAATTACTTGCACACATACAGTGATACATGCGTACACTCACAAACACTTGCACACATACAGTGATACATGCGCAAACTCACAATTACTTGCACACATACAGTGATACATGCGTACACTCACAAACACTTGCACACATACAGTGATACATGCGTACACTCACAATTACTTGCACACATACAGTGATACATGCGCAAACTCACAATTACTTGCACACATACAGTGATACATGCGTACACTCACAATTACTTGCACACATACAGTAATACATGCGTACACTCACAATTACTTGTACACATACAGTGATACATGCGTACACTCACAAATACTTACACACATACAGTAATACATGCGCAAACTCACAATTACTTGCACACATACAGTAATACATGCGTACACTCACAAATACTTGCACACATACAGTGATACATGCGCAAACTCACAATTACTTGTACACATACAGTAATACATGCGTACACTCACAATTACTTGCACACATACAGTGATACATGCGCAAACTCACAATTACTTGTACACATACAGTGATACATGCGTACACTCACAAATACTTACACACATACAGTAATACATGCGCAAACTCACAATTACTTGCACACATACAGTGATACATGCGTACACTCACAATTACTTGCACACATACAGTAATACATGCGTACACTCACAATTACTTGTACACATACAGTGATACATGCGTACACTCACAAACACTTGCACACATACAGTGATACATGCGTACACTCACAAACACTTGCACACATACAGTAATACATGCGTACACTCACAATTACTTGCACACATACAGTGATACATGCGTACACTCACAAACACTTGCACACATACAGTGATACATGCGCAAACTCACAATTACTTGCACACATACAGTGATACATGCGCAAACTCACAATTACTTGCACACATACAGTGATACATGCGTACACTCACAATTACTTGCACACATACAGTGATACATGCGCAAACTCACAATTACTTGCACACATACAGTGATACATGCGTACACTCACAATTACTTGCACACATACAGTGATACATGCGTAAACTCACAATTACTTGCACACATACAGTGATACATGCGCAAACTCACAATTACTTGCACACATACAGTGATACATGCGCAAACTCACAATTACTTGCACACATACAGTGATACATGCGTAAACTCACAATTACTTGCACACATACAGTGATACATGCGTAAACTCACAAACACTTGCACACATACAGTGATACATGCGCAAACTCACAATTACTTGCACACATACAGTGATACATGCGTAAACTCACAATTACTTGCACACATACAGTGATACATGCGTAAACTCACAATTACTTGCACACATACAGTGATACATGCGCAAACTCACAATTACTTGCACACATACAGTGATACATGCGCAAACTCACAATTACTTGCACACATACAGTGATACATGCGTAAACTCACAATTACTTGCACACATACAGTGATACATGCGCAAACTCACAATTACTTGCACACATACAGTGATACATGCGCAAACTCACAATTACTTGCACACATACAGTGATACATGCGTAAACTCACAATTACTTGCACACATACAGTGATACATGCGTAAACTCACAAACACTTGCACACATACAGTGATACATGCGCAAACTCACAATTACTTGCACACATACAGTGATACATGCGTAAACTCACAATTACTTGCACACATACAGTGATACATGCGTAAACTCACAATTACTTGCACACATACAGTGATACATGCGTAAACTCACAATTACTTGCACACATA
Source organism: Deroplatys truncata (assembly GCA_030765065.1). Lineage (NCBI taxonomy): Eukaryota > Metazoa > Arthropoda > Insecta > Mantodea > Mantidae > Deroplatys > Deroplatys truncata. Next base: position 5,107,004 of record CM060984.1, read on the forward strand.
CAGTGATACATGCGCAAACTCACAAACACTTGCACACATACAGTGATACATGCGTAAACTCACAATTACTTGCACACATACAGTGATACATGCGCAAACTCACAATTACTTGTACACATACAGTAATACATGCGTACACTCACAATTACTTGCACACATACAGTGATACATGCGTACACTCACAATTACTTGCACACATACAGTGATACATGCGTACACTCACAATTACTTACACACATACAGTGATACATGCGTACACTCACAAACACTTGCACACATACAGTGATACATGCGTACACTCACAATTACTTGCACACATACAGTGATACATGCGTACACTCACAATTACTTACACACATACAGTAATACATGCGTACACTCACAAACACTTGCACACATACAGTGATACATGCGTACACTCACAATTACTTGCACACATACAGTGATACATGCGTAAACTCACAATTACTTGCACACATACAGTGATACATGCGCAAACTCACAATTACTTGCACACATACAGTGATACATGCGTAAACTCACAATTACTTGCACACATACAGTAATACATGCGTACACTCACAAACACTTGTACACATACAGTGATACATGCGCAAACTCACAATTACTTGTACACATACAGTGATACATGCGTACACTCACAATTACTTGCACACATACAGTGATACATGCGCAAACTCACAATTACTTGTACACATACAGTAATACATGCGTACACTCACAATTACTTGCACACATACAGTAATACATGCGCAAACTCACAATTACTTGTACACATACAGTGATACATGCGCAAACTCACAATTACTTGCACACATACAGTGATACATGCGCAAACTCACAATTACTTGTACACATACAGTGATACATGCGCAAACTCACAATTACTTGTACACATACAGTGATACATGCGCAAACTCACAATTACTTGTACACATACAGTGATACATGCGCAAACTCACAATTACTTGCACACATACAGTGATACATGCGTACACTCACAATTACTTGCACACATACAGTGATACATGCGTACACTCACAATTACTTGCACACATACAGTGATACATGCGCAAACTCACAATTACTTGCACACATACAGTGATACATGCGTAAACTCACAATTACTTGCACACATACAGTGATACATGCGCAAACTCACAATTACTTGTACACATACAGTAATACATGCGCAAACTCACAATTACTTGCACACATACAGTAATACATGCGCAAACTCACAATTACTTGTACACATACAGTAATACATGCGTACACTCACAATTACTTGTACACATACAGTGATACATGCGTACACTCACAATTACTTGTACACATACAGTGATACATGCGTACACTCACAATTACTTGCACACATACAGTGATACATGCGCAAACTCACAATTACTTGCACACATACAGTAATACATGCGTACACTCACAATTACTTGCACACATACAGTGATACATGCGTACACTCACAATTACTTACACACATACAGTGATACATGCGTACACTCACAATTACTTGCACACATACAGTGATACATGCGTACACTCACAATTACTTGTACACATACAGTGATACATGCGTACACTCACAATTACTTGTACACATACAGTGATACATGCGTACACTCACAATTACTTGTACACATACAGTGATACATGCGCAAACTCACAATTACTTGTACACATACAGTAATACATGCGCAAACTCACAATTACTTGCACACATACAGTAATACATGCGCAAACTCACAATTACTTGTACACATACAGTAATACATGCGTACACTCACAATTACTTGTACACATACAGTGATACATGCGTACACTCACAATTACTTGTACACATACAGTGATACATGCGTACACTCACAATTACTTGCACACATACAGTGATACATGCGCAAACTCACAATTACTTGCACACATACAGTAATACATGCGTACACTCACAATTACTTGCACACATACAGTAATACATGCGTACACTCACAATTACTTACACACATACAGTAATACATGCGTACACTCACAATTACTTGCACACATACAGTGATACATGCGTACACTCACAATTACTTGTACACATACAGTGATACATGCGTACACTCACAATTACTTGTACACATACAGTGATACATGCGTACACTCACAATTACTTGCACACATACAGTGATACATGCGTACACTCACAATTACTTGTACACATACAGTGATACATGCGTACACTCACAATTACTTGCACACATACAGTGATACATGCGTACACTCACAATTACTTGCACACATACAGTGATACATGCGTACACTCACAATTACTTGCACACATACAGTGATACATGCGTACACTCACAATTACTTGTACACATACAGTGATACATGCGTACACTCACAATTACTTGCACACATACAGTAATACATGCGTACACTCACAATTACTTGCACACATACAGTGATACATGCGTACACTCACAATTACTTGCACACATACAGTGATACATGCGTACACTCACAATTACTTGCACACATACAGTGATACATGCGTACACTCACAATTACTTGTACACATACAGTGATACATGCGTACACTCACAATTACTTGCACACATACAGTGATACATGCGTACACTCACAATTACTTGCACACATACAGTGATACATGCGTACACTCACAAACACTTGTACACATACAGTGATACATGCGCAAACTCACAATTACTTACACACATACAGTGATACATGCGCAAACTCACAATTACTTGTACACATACAGTGATACATGCGTACACTCACAAATACTTGTACACATACAGTGATACATGCGTACACTCACAAATACTTGTACACATACAGTGATACATGCGTACACTCACAATTACATGCACACATACAGTGATACATGCGTACACTCACAATTACTTGTACACATACAGTGATACATGCGTACACTCACAAATACTTGTACACATACAGTGATACATGCGTACACTCACAAATACTTGTACACATACAGTGATACATGCGTACACTCACAATTACATGCACACATACAGTGATACATGCGTACACTCACAAATACTTGTACACATACAGTGATACATGCGTACACTCACAAATACTTGTACACATACAGTGATACATGCGTACACTCACAAATACTTGCACACATACAGTGATACATGCGTACACTCACAATTACATGCACACATACAGTGATACATGCGTACACTCACAATTACTTGTACACATACAGTGATACATGCGCAAACTCACAATTACTTGTACACATACAGTGATACATGCGTACACTCACAAACACTTGCACACATACAGTGATACATGCGTACACTCACAATTACTTGCACACATACAGTGATACATGCGTACACTCACAATTACTTGTACACATACAGTGATACATGCGCAAACTCACAATTACTTGCACACATACAGTGATACATGCACAAACTCACAATTACTTGTACACATACAGTGATACATGCGCAAACTCACAAATACTTGCACTCATACAGTGATACATGCGTACACTCACAATTACATGCACACATACAGTGATACATGCGTACACTCACAATTACTTGTACACATACAGTGATACATGCGCAAACTCACAATTACTTGTACACATACAGTGATACATGCGTACACTCACAAACACTTGCACACATACAGTGATACATGCGTACACTCACAATTACTTGCACACATACAGTGATACATGCGTACACTCACAATTACTTGTACACATACAGTGATACATGCGTACACTCACAATTACTTGCACACATACAGTGATACATGCGCAAACTCACAAACACTTGCACACATACAGTGATACATGCACAAACTCACAATTACTTGTACACATACAGTGATACATGCACAAACTCACAATTACTTGTACACATACAGTGATACATGCACAAACTCACAAACACTTGTACACATACAGTGATACATGCGTACACTCACAAACACTTGTACACATACAGTGATACATGCGCAAACTCACAATTACTTGTACACATACAGTGATACATGCGTACACTCACAATTACTTGTACACATACAGTGATACATGCGCAAACTCACAATTACTTGTACACATACAGTGATACATGCACAAACTCACAATTACTTGTACACATACAGTGATACATGCACAAACTCACAAATACTTGCACACATACAGTGATACATGCACAAACTCACAATTACTTGTACACATACAGTGATACATGCGCAAACTCACAATTACTTGTACACATACAGTGATACATGCGCAAACTCACAATTACTTGCACACATACAGTGATACATGCACAAACTCACAATTACTTGCACACATACAGTGATACATGCACAAACTCACAATTACTTGTACACATACAGTGATACATGCGCAAACTCACAATTACTTGTACACATACAGTGATACATGCGCAAACTCACAATTACTTGCACACATACAGTGATACATGCACAAACTCACAATTACTTGCACACATACAGTGATACATGCACAAACTCACAATTACTTGCACACATACAGTGATACATGCGCAAACTCACAATTACTTGCACACATACAGTGATACATGCGTACACTCACAATTACTTACACACATACAGTGATACATGCGTACACTCACAATTACTTGCACACATACAGTGATACATGCGCAAACTCACAATTACTTGCACACATACAGTGATACATGCGTACACTCACAATTACTTGCACACATACAGTGATACATGCGTACACTCACAATTACTTGCACACATACAGTGATACATGCGTACACTCACAATTACTTACACACATACAGTGATACATGCGTACACTCACAAATACTTGCACACATACAGTGATACATGCGCAAACTCACAATTACTTGTACACATACAGTGATACATGCGTACACTCACAATTACTTGCACACATACAGTGATACATGCACAAACTCACAATTACTTGTACACATACAGTGATACATGCGTACACTCACAATTACTTGCACACATACAGTGATACATGCGTACACTCACAATTACTTGCACACATACAGTGATACATGCGTACACTCACAATTACTTGCACACATACAGTGATACATGCGCAAACTCACAAATACTTGCACACATGCAGTGATACATGCGCAAACTCACAAACACTTGCACACATACAGTGATACATGCGCAAACTCACAAATACTTGCACACATACAGTGATACATGCACAAACTCACAATTACTTGTACACATACAGTGATACATGCGTACACTCACAATTACTTGCACACATACAGTGATACATGCGTACACTCACAATTACTTGCACACATACAGTGATACATGCACAAACTCACAATTACTTGTACACATACAGTGATACATGCGTACACTCACAATTACTTGCACACATACAGTGATACATGCGTACACTCACAATTACTTGCACACATACAGTGATACATGCGCAAACTCACAATTACTTGTACACATACAGTGATACATGCGTACACTCACAATTACTTGCACACATACAGTGATACATGCGCAAACTCACAATTACTTGCACACATACAGTGATACATGCGTACACTCACAATTACTTGCACACATACAGTGATACATGCGTACACTCACAATTACTTGCACACATACAGTGATACATGCGTACACTCACAATTACTTACACACATACAGTGATACATGCGTACACTCACAAATACTTGCACACATACAGTGATATATGCGTACACTCACAATTACTTGTACACATACAGTGATACATGCGCAAACTCACAATTACTTGCACACATACAGTGATACATGCGTACACTCACAATTACTTGTACACATACAGTGATACATGCGCAATCTCACAAATACTTGTACACATACAGTGATACTTGCGTACACTCACAATTACTTGCACTCATACAGTGATACATGCGTACACTCACAATTACTTGCACTCATACAGTGATACTTGCGTACACTCACAATTACTTGCACTCATACAGTGATACTTGCGTACACTCACAATTACTTGCACTCATACAGTGATACTTGCGTACACTCACAATTACTTGCACACATACAGTGATACATGCGTACACTCACAATTACTTGCACTCATACAGTGATACATGCGCAAACTCACAATTACTTGTACACATACAGTGATACATGCGCAATCTCACAAATACTTGTACACATACAGTGATACATGCACAAACTCACAATTACTTGCACACATACAGTAATACATGCGCAAACTCACAATTACTTGTACACATACAGTAATACATGCGCAATCTCACAATTACTTGTACACATACAGTAATACATGCGCAAACTCACAATTACTTGTACACATACAGTAATACATGCGCAATCTCACAATTACTTGTACACATACAGTAATACATGCGCAATCTCACAATTACTTGTACACATACAGTAATACATGCACAAACTCACAATTACTTGCACACATACAGTAATACATGCGCAAACTCACAATTACTTGCACACATACAGTAATACATGCGCAATCTCACAATTACTTGTACACATACAGTGATACATGCGCAAACTCACAATTACTTGTACACATACAGTGATACATGCGCAAACTCACAATTACTTGCACACATACAGTGATACATGCACACTCACAAATACTTGTACACATACAGTAATACATGCGCAATCTCACAAATACTTGTACACATACAGTGATACATGCGCAATCTCACAATTACTTGTACACATACAGTGATACATGCGCAATCTCACAATTACTTGCACACATACAGTGATACATGCACAAACTCACAATTACTTGCACACATACAGTGATACATGCACAAACTCACAATTACTTGCACACATACAGTGATACATGCACAAACTCACAATTACTTGCACACATACAGTGATACATGCACAAACTCACAATTACTTGCACACATACAGTGATACATGCGCAAACTCACAAACACTTACACACATACAGTAATACATGCGCAAACTCACAATTACTTGCACACATACAGTGATACATGCGCAAACTCACAAACACTTGCACACATACAGTGATACATGCACAAACTCACAATTACTTGCACACATACAGTGATACATGCGCAAACTCACAATTACTTACACACATACAGTGATACATGCGCAAACTCACAATTACTTACACACATACAGTGATACATGCACAAACTCACAATTACTTGCACACATACAGTGATACATGCGTACACTCACAATTACTTGCACACATACAGTGATACATGCGCAAACTCACAAATACTTACACACATACAGTGATACATGCACAAACTCACAAACACTTGCACACATACAGTGATACATGCACAAACTCACAATTACTTGCACACATGCAGTGATACATGCGCAAACTCACAATTACTTGCACACATACAGTGATACATGCGCAAACTCACAAACACTTGCACACATACAGTGATACATGCGCAAACTCACAAACACTTGCACACATACAGTGATACATGCGCAAACTCACAAACACTTGCACACATACAGTGATACATGCGCAAACTCACAAACCCTTGCACACATACAGTGATACATGCGCACACTCACAATTACTTGCACTCATACAGTGATACATGCGCAAACTCACAATTACTTACACACATACAGTGATCCATGCGTACACTCACAATTACTTGCACACATACAGTAATACATGCGCAAACTCACAATTACTTACACACATACAGTGATACATGCGTACACTCACAAACACTTGCACACATACAGTGATACATGCGCAAACTCACAATTACTTACACACATACAGTGATACATGCGTACACTCACAAACACTTGTACACATACAGTGATACATGCGCAAACTCACAATTACTTACACACATACAGTGATACATGCGCAAACTCACAATTACTTGCACACATACAGTAATACATGCGCAAACTCACAATTACTTGCACACATACAGTGATACATGCGCAAACTCACAAACACTTGCACACATACAGTGATACATGCGCAAACTCACAATTACTTACACACATACAGTGATACATGCGCAAACTCACAAACACTTGCACACATACAGTGATACATGCGCAATCTCACAATTACTTACACACATACAGTGATACATGCGCAAACTCACAATTACTTACACACATACAGTGATACATGCGCAAACTCACAATTACTTACACACATACAGTGATACATGCGCAAACTCACAATTACTTGCACACATACAGTGATACATGCGCAAACTCACAATTACTTACACACATACAGTGATACATGCGCAAACTCACAATTACTTGCAGACATACAGTGATACTTGCGTACACTCACAATTACTTGCACACATACAGTGATACATGCGCAAACTCACAATTACTTGCACACATACAGTAATACTTGCGCAAACTCACAATTACTTGCACACATACAGTGATACATGCGTACACTCACAATTACTTGCACACATACAGTAATACATGCGTACACTCACAATTACTTGCACACATACAGTGATACATGCGCAAACTCACAAACACTTGCACACATACAGTGATACATGCGCAAACTCACAATTACTTGCACACATACAGTGATACATGCGCAAACTCACAAACGCTTGCACTCATACAGTGATACATGCGCAAACTCACAATTACTTGCACACATACAGTGATACATGCGCAAACTCACAAACACTTGCACACATACAGTGATACATGCGCAAACTCACAAACACTTGCACTCATACAGTGATACATGCGCAAACTCACAATTACTTGCACACATACAGTGATACATGCGCAAACTCACAAACACTTGCACACATACAGTGATACATGCGCAAACTCACAATTACTTGCACACATACAGTGATACATGCGTACACTCACAATTACTTGCACACATACAGTGATACATGCGTACACTCACAATTACTTGCACACATACAGTGATACATGCGCAAACTCACAATTACTTGCACACATACAGTGATACATGCGCAAACTCACAATTACTTGCACACATACAGTGATACATGCGTACACTCACAATTACTTGCACACATACAGTGATACATGCGTACACTCACAATTACTTGCACACATACAGTGATACATGCGCAAACTCACAATTACTTGCACACATACAGTGATACATGCGCAAACTCACAATTACTTGCACACATACAGTGATACATGCGTACACTCACAATTACTTGCACACATACAGTGATACATGCGTAAACTCACAATTACTTGCACACATACAGTGATACATGCGCAAACTCACAATTACTTGCACACATACAGTGATACATGCGTACACTCACAATTACTTGCACACATACAGTGATACATGCGCAAACTCACAATTACTTGCACACATACAGTGATACATGCGCAAACTCACAATTACTTGCACACATACAGTGATACATGCGTACACTCACAAATACTTGCACACATACAGTGATACATGCGTACACTCACAATTACTTGCACACATACAGTGATACATGCGCAAACTCACAATTACTTGAACACATACAGTGATACATGCGTACACTCACAATTACTTGCACACATACAGTGATACATGCGTACACTCACAATTACTTGCACACATACAGTGATACATGCGTACACTCACAATTACTTGAACACATACAGTGATACATGCGTACACTCACAATTACTTGCACACATACAGTGATACATGCGTACACTCACAATTACTTGAACACATACAGTGATACATGCGTACACTCACAATTACTTGCACACATACAGTGATACATGCGTACACTCACAATTACTTGCACACATACAGTGATACATGCGCAAACTCACAATTACTTGTACACATACAGTGATACATGCGCAAACTCACAAACACTTGCACACATACAGTGATACATGCGCAAACTCACAAACACTTGCACACATACAGTGATACATGCGCAAACTCACAAACACTTGCACACATACAGTGATACATGCGCAAACTCACAAACACTTGCACACATACAGTGATACATGCGCAAACTCACAAACACTTGCACACATACAGTGATACATGCGTAAACTCACAATTACTTGCACACATACAGTGATACATGCGCAAACTCACAAACACTTGCACTCATACAGTGAGACATGCGCAAACTCACAAACACTTGCACTCATACAGTGATACATGCGTACACTCACAATTACTTGCACACATACAGTGATACATGCGCAAACTCACAAATACTTGCACACATACAGTGATACATGCGTACACTCACAAACACTTGCACACATACAGTGATACATGCGTACACTCACAAACACTTGCACACATACAGTGATACATGCGTACACTCACAAACACTTGCACACATACAGTGATACATGCGTACACTCACAAACACTTGCACACATACAGTGATACATGCGTACACTCACAAACACTTGCACACATACAGTGATACATGCGTACACTCACAAACACTTGCACACATACAGTGATACATGCGTACACTCACAAACACTTGCACACATACAGTGATACATGCGTACACTCACAAACACTTGCACACATACAGTGATACATGCGTACACTCACAAACACTTGCACACATACAGTGATACATGCGCAAACTCACAAACACTTGCACACATACAGTGATACATGCGTAAACTCACAAACACTTGCACACATACAGTGATACATGCGTACACTCACAAACACTTGCACACATACAGTGATACATGCGTACACTCACAAACACTTGCACACATACAGTGATACATGCGCAAACTCACAAATACTTGCACACATACAGTGATACATGCGTACACTCACAAACACTTGCACACATACAGTGATACATGCGTACACTCACAAACACTTGCACACATACAGTGATACATGCGTACACTCACAAACACTTGCACACATACAGTGATACATGCGTACACTCACAAACACTTGCACACATACAGTGATACATGCGCAAACTCACAAATACTTGCACACATACAGTGATACATGCGTACACTCACAAACACTTGCACACATACAGTGATACATGCGTACACTCACAAACACTTGCACACATACAGTGATACATGCGTACACTCACAAACACTTGCACACATACAGTGATACATGCGTACACTCACAAACACTTGCACACATACAGTGATACATGCGTAAACTCACAAACACTTGCACACATACAGTGATACATGCGTACACTCACAAACACTTGCACACATACAGTGATACATGCGCAAACTCACAAACACTTGCACACATACAGTGATACATGCGTAAACTCACAAACACTTGCACACATACAGTGATACATGCGTACACTCACAAACACTTGCACACATACAGTGATACATGCGTACACTCACAAACACTTGCACACATACAGTGATACATGCGCAAACTCACAAATACTTGCACACATACAGTGATACATGCGTACACTCACAAACACTTGCACACATACAGTGATACATGCGTACACTCACAAACACTTGCACACATACAGTGATACATGCGTACACTCACAAACACTTGCACACATACAGTGATACATGCGCAAACTCACAATTACTTGCACACATACAGTGATACATGCGCAAACTCACAAATACTTGCACACATACAGTGATACATGCGCAAACTCACAATTACTTGCACACATACAGTGATACATGCGCAAACTCACAATTACTTGCACACATACAGTGATACATGCGTACACTCACAATTACTTGCACACATACAGTGATACATGCGTACACTCACAAATACTTGCACACATACAGTGATACATGCGTACACTCACAATTACTTGCACACATACAGTGATACATGCGCACACTCACAATTACTTGCACACATACAGTGATACTTGCGCAAACTCACAATTACTTGCACACATACAGTGATACATGCGCAAACTCACAATTACTTGCACACATACAGTGATACATGCGCAAACTCACAATTACTTGCACACATACAGTGATACATGCGCACACTCACAATTACTTGCACACATACAGTGATACATGCGCAAACTCACAATTACTTGCACACATACAGTGATACATGCGCAAACTCACAAATACTTGCACACATACAGTGATACATGCGCAAACTCACAAATACTTGCACACATACAGTGATACATGCGCAAACTCACAAATACTTGCACACATACAGTGATACATGCGTATACTCACAAATACTTGCACACATACAGTGATACATGCGTACACTCACAAATACTTGCACACATACAGTGATACATGCGCAAACTCACAAACACTTGCACACATACAGTAATACATGCGCAAACTCACAAACACTTGCACACATACAGTGATACATGCGTACACTCACAAACACTTGCACACATACAGTGATACATGCGTACACTCACAATTACTTGCACACATACAGTGATACATGCGTACACTCACAAATACTTGCACACATACAGTGATACATGCGTACACTCACAAACACTTGCACACATACAGTAATACATGCGCAAACTCACAAACACTTGCACACATACAGTGATACATGCGTACACTCACAAACACTTGCACACATACAGTGATACATGCGTACACTCACAATTACTTGCACACATACAGTGATACATGCGTACACTCACAAATACTTGCACACATACAGTGATACATGCGCAAACTCACAAACACTTGCACACATACAGTGATACATGCGTACACTCACAATTACTTACACACATACAGTGATACATGCGCACACTCACAATTACTTGTACACATACAGTGATACATGCGTACACTCACAATTACTTGTACACATACAGTGATACATGCGTACACTCACAATTACTTGCACACATACAGTGATACATGCGTACACTCACAATTACTTGCACACATACAGTGATACATGCGCACACTCACAATTACTTGTACACATACAGTGATACATGCGCAAACTCACAATTACTTGCACACATACAGTAATACATGCGTACACTCACAAATACTTGCACACATACAGTGATACATGCGTACACTCACAATTACTTACACACATACAGTGATACTTGCGCAAATTCACAATTACTTGCACACATACAGTGATACATGCGTACACTCACAATTACTTACACACATACAGTGATACATGCGCAAACTCACAATTACTTGCACACATACAGTAATACATGCGTACACTCACAAATACTTGCACACATACAGTGATACATGCGTACACTCACAATTACTTGCACACATACAGTGATACTTGCGCAAATTCACAATTACTTACACTCATACAGTAATACATGCGTACACTCACAATTACTTGCACACATACAGTGATACATGCACAAACTCACAAATACTTGCACACATACAGTAATACATGCGTACACTCACAAACACTTGTACACATACAGTGATACATGCGCAAACTCACAAACACTTGCACACATACAGTGATACATGCGTACACTCACAAACACTTGCACACATACAGTGATACATGCGTACACTCACAAACACTTGCACACATACAGTGATACATGCGTACACTCACAAATACTTACACACATACAGTGATACATGCGTAAACTCACAATTACTTGCACACATACAGTAATACATGCGCAAACTCACAATTACTTACACACATACAGTAATACATGCGTACACTCACAATTACTTGCACACATACAGTGATACATGCGTAAACTCACAATTACTTGCACACATACAGTGATACATGCGTACACTCACAATTACTTACACATACAGTGATACATGCGCACACTCACAATTACTTGCACACATACAGTGATACATGCGCACACTCACAATTACTTACACACATACAGTGATACATGCGTACACTCACAAATACTTGCACACATACAGTGATACATGCGCAAACTCACAATTACTTGCACACATACAGTGATACATGCGTACACTCACAATTACTTGCACACATACAGTGATACATACGTACACTCACAATTACTTGCACACATACAGTGATACATGCGTACACTCACAATTACTTGCACACATACAGTGATACATGCACACACTCACAATTACTTGCACACATACAGTGATACATGCGTACACTCACAATTACTTGCACACATACAGTGATACATGCGTACATTCACAATTACTTGCACACATACAGTAATACATGCGTACACTCACAAATACTTGTACACATACAGTAATACATGCGTACACTCACAAATACTTGCACACATACAGTAATACATGCGTACACTCACAATTACTTGCACACATACAGTAATACATGCGTACACTCACAAATACTTGTACACATACAGTAATACATGCGTACACTCACAATTACTTGCACACATACAGTGATACATGCGTACACTCACAATTACTTGTACACATACAGTAATACATGCGCAAACTCACAAACACTTGCACACATACAGTAATACATGCGCAAACTCACAATTACTTGCACACATACAGTGATACATGCGTACACTCACAATTACTTGTACACATACAGTGATACATGCGTACACTCACAATTACTTGTACACATACAGTAATACATGCGCAAACTCACAATTACTTGCACTCATACAGTGATACATGCGTACACTCACAATTACTTGCACACATACAGTGATACATGCGTACACTCACAATTACTTGCACACATACAGTAATACATGCGTACACTCACAATTACTTGCACACATACAGTGATACATGCGTACACTCACAATTACTTGCACACATACAGTAATACATGCGCAAACTCACAATTACTTGCACACATACAGTGATACATGCGCACACTCACAATTACTTGCACACATACAGTGATACATGCGCAAACTCACAATTACTTGCACACATACAGTAATACATGCGCAAACTCACAATTACTTGCACACATACAGTGATACATGCGCAAACTCACAATTACTTGCACACATACAGTAATACATGCGCAAACTCACAATTACTTGCACACATACAGTGATACATGCGCAAACTCACAATTACTTGCACACATACAGTGATACATGCGCACACTCACAATTACTTGCACACATACAGTGATACATGCGCAAACTCACAATTACTTGCACACATACAGTGATACATGCGCACACTCACAATTACTTGCACACATACAGTGATACATGCGCAAACTCACAATTACTTGCACACATACAGTGATACATGCGCACACTCACAATTACTTGCACACATACAGTGATACATGCGCAAACTCACAATTACTTGCACACATACAGTAATACATGCGCACACTCACAATTACTTGCACACATACAGTGATACATGCGCAAACTCACAATTACTTGCACACATACAGTGATACATGCGCACACTCACAATTACTTACACACATACAGTGATACATGCGCAAACTCACAAACACTTGCACACATACAGTGATACATGCGTACACTCACAATTACTTGCACACATACAGTGATACATGCACAAACTCACAATTACTTGCACACATACAGTGATACATGCGCAAACTCACAATTACTTGCACACATACAGTGATACATGCGTACACTCACAAACACTTGCACACATACAGTGATACATGCGTACACTCACAATTACTTACACACATACAGTGATACATGCGTACACTCACAATTACTTGCACTCATACAGTGATACATGCGTACACTCACAATTACTTACACACATACAGTGATACATGCGTACACTCACAATTACTTGCACACATACAGTGATACATGCGCAAACTCACAATTACTTGCACACATACAGTGATACATGCGCAAACTCACAATTACATGCACACATACAGTGATACATGCGCAAACTCACAATTACTTGCACACATACAGTGATACATGCACACACTCACAATTACTTGTACACATACAGTGATACATGCGCAAACTCACAATTACTTGCACACATACAGTGATACATGCGCAAACTCACAATTACTTGCACACATACAGTGATACATGCGTACACTCACAAATACTTGCACACATACAGTGATACATGCGCAAACTCACAATTACTTGCACACATACAGTGATACATGCGCAAACTCACAAACACTTACACACATACAGTGATACATGCGCAAACTCACAATTACTTGCACACATACAGTGATACATGCGCAAACTCACAATTACTTGCACACATACAGTGATACATGCGCAAACTCACAAACACTTACACACATACAGTGATACATGCGTACACTCACAATTACTTGCACACATACAGTGATACATGCGTACACTCACAATTACTTGCACACATACAGTAATACATGCGTACACTCACAATTACTTGCACACATACAGTAATACATGCGCAAACTCACAATTACTTGCACACATACAGTGATACATGCGTACACTCACAATTACTTGCACACATACAGTGATACATGCGTACACTCACAATTACTTGCACACATACAGTGATACATGCGTACACTCACAATTACTTGCACACATACAGTGATACATGCGTACACTCACAATTACTTGTACACATACAGTGATACATGCGTACACTCACAATTACTTGCACACATACAGTGATACATGCGCAAACTCACAATTACTTACACACATACAGTAATACATGCGTACACTCACAATTACTTGCACACATACAGTGATACATGCGCAAACTCACAATTACTTACACACATACAGTAATACATGCGTACACTCACAATTACTTGCACACATACAGTGATACATGCGCAAACTCACAATTACTTACACACATACAGTAATACATGCGTACACTCACAATTACTTGCACACATACAGTGATACATGCGTACACTCACAATTACTTACACACATACAGTAATACATGCGTACACTCACAATTACTTGCACACATACAGTGATACATGCGTACACTCACAATTACTTGCACACATACAGTGATACATGCGTACACTCACAATTACTTGCACACATACAGTGATACATGCGTACACTCACAATTACTTGCACACATACAGTGATACATGCGTACACTCACAAACACTTGTACACATACAGTGATACATGCGCAAACTCACAATTACTTGCACACATACAGTGATACATGCGCAAACTCACAATTACTTGCACACATACAGTGATACTTGCGCAAACTCACAAATACTTGCACACATACAGTGATACATGCGTACACTCACAATTACTTGCACACATACAGTGATACATGCGCAAACTCACAAATACTTGCACACATACAGTGATACATGCGTACACTCACAAACACTTGCACACATACAGTGATACATGCGCAAACTCACAAATACTTGCACACATACAGTGATACATGCGTAAACTCACAAATACTTGCACACATACAGTGATACATGCGCAAACTCACAATTACTTGCACACATACAGTGATACATGCGCAAACTCACAATTACTTGCACACATACAGTAATACATGCGTAGACTCACAAATACTTGCACACATACAGTAATACATGCGTACACTCACAAATACTTGCACACATACAGTGATACATGCGTACACTCACAAATACTTGCACACATACAGTGATACATGCGCAAACTCACAAATACTTGCACACATACAGTAATACATGCGTACACTCACAAATACTTGCACACATACAGTGATACATGCGCAAACTCACAATTACTTGCACACATACAGTAATACATGCGTACACTCACAAATACTTGCACACATACAGTAATACATGCGCAAACTCACAATTACTTGCACACATACAGTGATACATGCGCAAACTCACAAATACTTGCACACATACAGTGATACATGCGCAAACTCACAATTACTTGTACACATACAGTAATACATGCGCAAACTCACAATTACTTGCACACATACAGTGATACATGCGCAAACTCACAATTACTTGCACACATACAGTAATACATGCGCAAACTCACAATTACTTGCACACATACAGTGATACATGCGCAAACTCACAATTACTTGCACACATACAGTGATACATGCGCAAACTCACAAATACTTGCACACATACAGTGATACATGCGTACACTCACAATTACTTGCACACATACAGTGATACATGCGCAAACTCACAATTACTTACACACATACAGTGATACATGCGCAAACTCACAAACACTTGCACACATACAGTGATACATGCGCAAACTCACAATTACTTGCACACATACAGTGATACATGCGCAAACTCACAATTACTTGCACACATACAGTGATACATGCGCAAACTCACAATTACTTGCACACATACAGTGATACATGCGCAAACTCACAATTACTTGCACACATACAGTGATACATGCGTACACTCACAATTACTTGCACACATACAGTGATACATGCGCAAACTCACAATTACTTGCACACATACAGTGATACATGCGCAAACTCACAATTACTTGCACACATACAGTGATACATGCGCAAACTCACAATTACTTGCACACATACAGTTATACATGCGCAAACTCACAATTACTTGCACACATACAGTAATACATGCGCAAACTCACAATTACTTGCACACATACAGTGATACATGCGCAAACTCACAAACACTTGCACACATACAGTGATACATGCGCAAACTCACAATTACTTGCACTCATACAGTGATACATGCGCAAACTCACAAACACTTGCACACATACAGTGATACATGCGTACACTCACAAACACTTGCACTCATACAGTGATACATGCGCAAACTCACAAACACTTGCACACATACAGTGATACATGCGCAAACTCACAAACACTTGCACACATACAGTGATACATGCGCAAACTCACAAACACTTGCACTCATACAGTGATACATGCGCAAACTCACAAACACTTGCACACATACAGTGATACATGCGTACACTCACAAACACTTGCACTCATACAGTGATACATGCGCAAACTCACAAACACTTGCACACATACAGTGATACATGCGCAAACTCACAAACACTTGCACACATACAGTGATACATGCGTACACTCACAAACACTTGCACTCATACAGTGATACATGCGCAAACTCACAAACACTTGCACACATACAGTGATACATGCGTACACTCACAAACACTTGCACTCATACAGTGATACATGCGCAAACTCACAATTACTTGCACACATACAGTGATACATGCGTACACTCACAAACACTTGCACACATACAGTAATACATGCGCAAACTCACAATTACTTGCACACATACAGTGATACATGCGCAAACTCACAATTACTTGCACACATACAGTGATACATGCGTACACTCACAATTACTTGCACACATAAGTGATACATGCGCAAACTCACAATTACTTGCACACATACAGTGATACATGCGCAAACTCACAATTACTTGCACACATACAGTGATACATGCGCAAACTCACAATTACTTGCACACATACAGTGATACATGCGCAAACTCACAATTACTTGCACACATACAGTGATACATGCGCAAACTCACAATTACTTGCACACATACAGTGATACATGCGCAAACTCACAATTACTTGCACACATACAGTGATACATGCGTACACTCACAATTACTTGCACACATAAGTGATACATGCGCAAACTCACAATTACTTGCACACATACAGTGATACATGCGCAAACTCACAATTACTTGCACACATACAGTGATACATGCGCAAACTCACAATTACTTGCACACATACAGTAATACATGCGCAAACTCACAATTACTTGCACACATACAGTAATACATGCGCAAACTCACAATTACTTGCACACATACAGTGATACCAGCGCAAACTCACAATTACTTGCACACATACAGTGATACATGCGCAAACTCACAATTACTTGCACACATACAGTGATACATGCGCAAACTCACAATTACTTGCACACATACAGTGATACATGCGCAAACTCACAATTACTTGCACACATACAGTGATACATGCGCAAACTCACAATTACTTGCACACATACAGTGATACATGCGCAAACTCACAATTACTTGCACACATACAGTGATACATGCGTACACTCACAAACACTTGCACTCATACAGTGATACATGCGCAAACTCACAAACACTTGCACACATACAGTGATACATGCGCAAACTCACAATTACTTGCACACATACAGTGATACATGCGTACACTCACAATTACTTGCACACATACAGTGATACATGCGTACACTCACAAATACTTGCACACATACAGTGATACATGCGTACACTCACAATTACTTGCACACATACAGTGATACATGCGTACACTCACAAACACTTGCACACATACAGTGATACATGCGTACACTCACAAACACTTGCACACATACAGTGATACATGCGTACACTCACAATTACTTGCACACATACAGTAATACATGCGCAAACTCACAAACACTTGCACACATACAGTGATACATGCGCAAACTCACAATTACTTACACACATACAGTGATACATGCGTACACTCACAATTACTTGCACACATACAGTAATACATGCGCAAACTCACAATTACTTGCACACATACAGTGATACATGCGTACACTCACAATTACTTACACACATACAGTAATACATGCGTAAACTCACAATTACTTGCACACATACAGTAATACATGCGTAAACTCACAATTACTTACACACATACAGTGATACATGCGTACACTCACAATTACTTACACACATACAGTAATACATGCGTAAACTCACAATTACTTGCACACATTCAGTAATACATGCGTAAACTCACAATTACTTACACACATACAGTGATACATGCGTACACTCACAATTACTTACACACATACAGTGATACATGCGTACACTCACAATTACTTACACACATACAGTAATACATGCGCAAACTCACAATTACTTGCACACATACAGTAATACATGCGCAAACTCACAAACACTTGCACACATACAGTAATACATGCGCAAACTCACAAACACTTGCACTCATACAGTGATACATGCGCAAACTCACAATTACTTGCACACATACAGTAATACATGCGCAAACTCACAAACACTTGCACTCATACAGTAATACATGCGTAAACTCACAATTACTTGCACACATACAGTGATACATGCGCAAACTCACAAACACTTGCACACATACAGTAGTACATGCGCAAACTCACAAACACTTGCACTCATACAGTGATACATGCGCAAACTCACAATTACTTACACACATACAGTGATACATGCGCAAACTCACAATTACTTGCACACATACAGTAATACATGCGCAAACTCACAATTACTTGCACACATACAGTGATACATGCGCAAACTCACAAACACTTGCACACATACAGTGATACATGCGCAAACTCACAATTACTTGCACACATACAGTGATACATGCGTACACTCACAAACACTTGCACTCATACAGTGATACATGCGTACACTCACAATTACTTGCACACATACAGTGATACATGCGCAAACTCACAATTACTTGCACTCATACAGTGATACATGCGTACACTCACAAACACTTGAACACATACAGTGATACATGCGTACACTCACAATTACTTGCACACATACAGTGATACATGCGTACACTCACAATTACTTGCACACATACAGTAATACATGCGTACACTCACAATTACTTGCACACATACAGTAATACATGCGCAAACTCACAATTACTTGCACACATACAGTAATACATGCGTACACTCACAAACACTTGCACACATACAGTGATACATGCGCACACTCACAATTACTTGCACACATACAGTGATACATGCGCAAACTCACAATTACTTGCACACATACAGTGATACATGCGCAAACTCACAATTACTTGTACACATACAGTGATACATGCGTAAACTCACAATTACTTGCACACATACAGTGATACATGCGTACACTCACAATTACTTGCACACATACAGTGATACATGCGTACACTCACAATTACTTGCACACATACAGTAATACATGCGTACACTCACAAATACTTGCACACATACAGTGATACATGCGTACACTCACAATTACTTGCACACATACAGTAATACATGCGCAAACTCACAAATACTTGCACACATACAGTAATACATGCGTACACTCACAATTACTTGCACACATACAGTAATACATGCGTACACTCACAATTACTTGCACACATACAGTGATACATGCGTACACTCACAATTACTTGCACACATACAGTGATACATGCGCAAACTCACAATTACTTGCACACATACAGTGATACATGCGCACACTCACAATTACTTGCACACATACAGTGATACATGCGCAAACTCACAATTACTTGCACACATACAGTAATACATGCGCAAACTCACAATTACTTGCACACATACAGTAATACATGCGCAAACTCACAATTACTTGCACACATACAGTAATACATGCGCAAACTCACAATTACTTGCACACATACAGTAATACATGCGCAAACTCACAATTACTTGCACACATACAGTGATACATGCGCAAACTCACAATTACTTGCACTCATACAGTGATACATGCGTACACTCACAATTACTTGCACACATACAGTGATACATGCGCAAACTCACAAACACTTGCACACATACAGTGATACATGCGCAAACTCACAAACACTTGAACACATACAGTGATACATGCGTACACTCACAATTACTTGCACACATACAGTGATACATGCGTACACTCACAATTACTTACACACATACAGTAATACATGCGCACACTCACAATTACTTGCACACATACAGTGATACATGCGTACACTCACAATTACTTACACACATACAGTAATACATGCGTACACTCACAATTACTTGCACACATACAGTGATACATGCGTACACTCACAATTACTTACACACATACAGTAATACATGCGCACACTCACAATTACTTGCACACATACAGTGATACATGCGTACACTCACAATTACTTACACACATACAGTGATACATGCGTACACTCACAATTACTTGCACACATACAGTGATACATGCGTACACTCACAATTACTTACACACATACAGTGATACATGCGTACACTCACAATTACTTGCACACATACAGTGATACATGCGTACACTCACAAACACTTGTACACATACAGTGATACATGCGCAAACTCACAATTACTTGCACACATACAGTGATACATGCGCAAACTCACAATTACTTACACACATACAGTGATACATGCGCAAACTCACAATTACTTGCACACATACAGTAATACATGCGCAAACTCACAATTACTTACACACATACAGTGATACATGCGCAAACTCACAATTACTTACACACATACAGTAATACATGCGTACACTCACAAACACTTGCACTCATACAGTGATACATGCGTACACTCACAAACACTTGCACACATACAGTGATACATGCGTACACTCACAATTACTTGCACACATACAGTAATACATGCGCAAACTCACAATTACTTGCACACATACAGTGATACATGCGTACACTCACAATTACTTACACACATACAGTGATACATGCGTACACTCACAATTACTTGCACACATACAGTGATACATGCGTACACTCACAATTACTTGCACACATACAGTGATACATGCGTACACTCACAATTACTTACACACATACAGTGATACATGCGTACACTCACAATTACTTGCACACATACAGTGATACATGCGTACACTCACAATTACTTGCACACATACAGTGATACATGCGTACACTCACAATTACTTGCACACATACAGTGATACATGCGTACACTCACAATTACTTGCACACATACAGTGATACATGCGTACACTCACAATTACTTGCACACATACAGTGATACAAGCGTACACTCACAATTACTTGCACACATACAGTGATACATGCGTACACTCACAATTACTTGCACACATACAGTGATACATGCGTACACTCACAATTACTTACACACATACAGTGATACATGCGCAAACTCACAATTACTTGCACACATACAGTGATACTTGCGCAAACTCACAATTACTTGCACACATACAGTAATACATGCGCAAACTCACAGTTACTTGCACACATACAGTGATACATGCGCAAACTCACAATTACTTGCACACATACAGTGATACATGCGTACACTCACAATTACTTGCACACATACAGTAATACATGCGTACACTCACAATTACTTACACACATACAGTGATACATGCGTACACTCACAATTACTTGCACACATACAGTGATACATGCGCAAACTCACAAACACTTGCACACATACAGTGATACATGCGCAAACTCACAAATACTTGCACACATACAGTGATACATGCGTACACTCACAATTACTTGCACACATACAGTGATACATGCGTACACTCACAATTACTTGCACACATACAGTGATACATGCGTACACTCACAAACACTTGCACACATACAGTGATACATGCGCACACTCACAATTACTTGCACACATACAGTGATACATGCGCAAACTCACAATTACTTGCACACATACAGTAATACATGCGCAAACTCACAAACACTTGCACACATACAGTGATACATGCGCAAACTCACAAACACTTGCACACATACAGTGATACATGCGTACACTCACAAACACTTGCACACATACAGTGATATATGCGCAAACTCACAAATACTTACACACATACAGTGATACATGCGTACACTCACAAACACTTGCACACATACAGTGATACATGCGCAAACTCACAAACACTTGCACACATACAGTGATACATGCGTACACTCACAATTACTTGCACACATACAGTGATACATGCGCAAACTCACAAACACTTACACACATACAGTGATACATGCGCAAACTCACAAACACTTGCACACATACAGTAATACATGCGTAAACTCACAAACACTTGCACACATACAGTGATACATGCGCAAACTCACAAACACTTACACACATACAGTGATACATGCGTAAACTCACAAACACTTACACACATACAGTGATACATGCGCAAACTCACAAACACTTGCACACATACAGTGATACATGCGTACACTCACAAACACTTGCACACATACAGTGATACATGCGCAAACTCACAAACACTTGCACACATACAGTGATACATGCGTACACTCACAAACACTTGCACACATACAGTGATACATGCGTACACTCACAATTACTTGCACACATACAGTGATACATGCGTACACTCACAAACACTTGCACACATACAGTGATACATGCGTACACTCACAATTACTTGCACACATACAGTGATACATGCGTACACTCACAAACACTTGCACACATACAGTGATACATGCGTACACTCACAATTACTTGCACACATACAGTAATACATGCGTAAACTCACAAACACTTGCACACATACAGTGATACATGCGCAAACTCACAAACACTTGCACACATACAGTGATACATGCGCAAACTCACAAACACTTGCACACATACAGTGATACATGCGTACACTCACAATTACTTACACACATACAGTGATACATGCGCAAACTCACAATTACTTGCACACATACAGTGATACATGCGTAAACTCACAATTACTTGCACACATACAGTGATACATGCGTAAACTCACAAATACTTGCACACATACAGTGATACATGCGTAAACTCACAATTACTTGCACACATACAGTGATACATGCGCAAACTCACAAACACTTACACACATACAGTAATACATGCGTAAACTCACAAATACTTGCACACATACAGTGATACATGCGCAAACTCACAATTACTTGCACACATACAGTGATACATGCGCAAACTCACAAACACTTGCACACATACAGTGATACATGCGTAAACTCACAAATACTTGCACACATACAGTAATACATGCGTACACTCACAAACACTTGCACACATACAGTGATACATGCGTACACTCACAAACACTTGCACACATACAGTGATACATGCGTAAACTCACAAATACTTGCACACATACAGTAATACATGCGTACACTCACAAACACTTGCACACATACAGTGATACATGCGTAAACTCACAAACACTTGCACACATACAGTAATACATGCGTAAACTCACAAACACTTGCACACATACAGTGATACATGCGTACACTCACAAACACTTGCACACATACAGTGATACATGCGTAAACTCACAAACACTTGCACACATACAGTGATACATGCGTACACTCACAAACACTTGCACACATACAGTGATACATGCGTACACTCACAAACACTTGCACACATACAGTGATACATGCGTACACTCACAATTACTTGCACACATACAGTGATACATGCGCAAACTCACAATTACTTGCACTCATACAGTAATACTTGCGTACACTCACAATTACTTGCACACATACAGTGATACATGCGTACACTCACAAACACTTGCACACATACAGTGATACATGCGTACACTCACAATTACTTGCACACATACAGTGATACATGCGTACACTCACAAACACTTGCACACATACAGTGATACATGCGTACACTCACAATTACTTGCACACATACAGTGATACATGCGTACACTCACAATTACTTGCACACATACAGTGATACATGCACACACTCACAAATACTTGCACACATACAGTGATACATGCACACACTCACAAATACTTGCACACATACAGTGATACATGCACACACTCACAATTACTTGCACACATACAGTGATACATGCACACACTCACAAATACTTGCACACATACAGTGATACATGCACACACTCACAATTACTTGCACACATACAGTGATACATGCGTACACTCACAATTACTTGCACACATACAGTGATACTTGCGTACACTCACAATTACTTGCACACATACAGTGATACATGCGTACACTCACAATTACTTGCACACATACAGTGATACTTGCGTACACTCACAATTACTTGCACACATACAGTGATACTTGCGTACACTCACAATTACTTGCACACATACAGTGATACTTGCGTACACTCACAAACACTTGCACACATACAGTGATACATGCGTACACTCACAATTACTTGCACACATACAGTGATACTTGCGTACACTCACAATTACTTGCACACATACAGTGATACATGCGTACACTCACAATTACTTGCACACATACAGTGATACATGCGTACACTCACAATTACTTGCACACATACAGTGATACATGCGCAAACTCACAATTACTTGCACACATACAGTGATACTTGCGCAAACTCACAATTACTTGCACACATACAGTGATACATGCGTACACTCACAATTACTTGCACACATACAGTAATACATGCGTACACTCACAATTACTTGCACACATACAGTGATACTTGCGCAAACTCACAAACACTTGCACACATACAGTGATACATGCGCAAACTCACAATTACTTGCACACATACAGTGATACATGCGTACACTCACAAATACTTGCACTCATACAGTGATACATGCGTACACTCACAAACACTTGCACACAAACAGTGATACATGCGCAAACTCACAAATACTTGTACACATACAGTGATACATGCGTACACTCACAATTACTTGCACACATACAGTGATACATGCGTACACTCACAATTACTTGCACACATACAGTAATACATGCGCAAACTCACAATTACTTGCACACATACAGTGATACATGCGTACACTCACAATTACTTGCACACATACAGTGATACATGCGTACACTCACAATTACTTGCACTCATACAGTGATACATGCGTACACTCACAAACACTTGCACACATACAGTGATACATGCGTACACTCACAAACACTTGCACACATACAGTGATACATGCGTACACTCACAATTACTTGCACACATACAGTGATACATGCGTACACTCACAAACACTTGCACACAAACAGTGATACATGCGCAAACTCACAATTACTTGCACACATACAGTGATACATGCGTACACTCACAATTACTTGCACACATACAGTGATACATGCGTACACTCACAAATACTTGCACTCATACAGTGATACATGCGTACACTCACAAACACTTGCACACAAACAGTGATACATGCGCAAACTCACAATTACTTGCACACATACAGTGATACATGCGTACACTCACAATTACTTGCACACATACAGTGATACATGCGTACACTCACAATTACTTGCACTCATACAGTGATACATGCGTACACTCACAAACACTTGCACACAAACAGTGATACATGCGCAAACTCACAATTACTTGCACACATACAGTGATACATGCGTACACTCACAATTACTTGCACTCATACAGTGATACATGCGCAAACTCACAAACACTTGCACACAAACAGTGATACATGCGCAAACTCACAATTACTTGCACTCATACAGTGATACATGCGCAAACTCACAAACACTTGCACTCATACAGTGATACATGCGCAAACTCACAATTACTTGCACTCATACAGTGATACATGCGCAAACTCACAATTACTTGCACACATACAGTGATACATGCGCAAACTCACAATTACTTGCACTCATACAGTGATACATGCGTACACTCACAATTACTTACACACATACAGTAATACATGCGCAAACTCACAAACACTTGCACACATACAGTGATACATGCGTACACTCACAAACACTTGCACACATACAGTGATACATGCGCAAACTCACAATTACTTACACACATACAGTAATACATGCGCAAACTCACAATTACTTGCACACATACAGTGATACATGCGCAAACTCACAATTACTTGCACACATACAGTGATACATGCGTACACTCACAAACACTTGCACACATACAGTAATACATGCGCAAACTCACAATTACTTGCACACATACAGTGATACATGCGCAAACTCACAAATACTTGCACACATACAGTGATACATGCGTACACTCACAAACACTTGCACACATACAGTGATACATGCGTACACTCACAATTACTTGCACACATACAGTGATACATGCGTACACTCACAATTACTTACACACATACAGTGATATATGCGTAAACTCACAAACACTTGCACACATACAGTGATACATGCGTACACTCACAAACACTTGCACACATACAGTGATATATGCGCAAACTCACAATTACTTGCACACATACAGTGATACATGCGTAAACTCACAAACACTTGCACACATACAGTGATATATGCGCAAACTCACAATTACTTGCACACATACAGTGATACATGCGTAAACTCACAATTACTTGCACACATACAGTGATACATGCGCACACTCACAATTACTTGCACACATACAGTGATACATGCGTACACTCACAAACACTTGCACACATACAGTGATACATGCGTACACTCACAATTACTTGCACACATACAGTGATACATGCGCAAACTCACAATTACTTGCACACATACAGTGATACATGCGCAAACTCACAATTACTTGCACACATACAGTGATACATGCGTACACTCACAATTACTTGCACACATACAGTGATACATGCGCAAACTCACAAATACTTGCACACATACAGTAATTCATGCGCAAACTCACAAATACTTGCACACATACAGTGATACATGCGTACACTCACAATTACTTGCACACATACAGTAATACATGCGTACACTCACAATTACTTGTACACATACAGTGATACATGCGTACACTCACAAACACTTGCACACATACAGTGATACATGCGCAAACTCACAATTACTTGCACACATACAGTGATACATGCGTACACTCACAATTACTTGCACACATACAGTAATACATGCGCAAACTCACAATTACTTGCACACATACAGTGATACATGCGTACACTCACAATTACTTACACACATACAGTAATACATGCGTACACTCACAATTACTTACACACATACAGTAATACATGCGCAAACTCACAATTACTTGCACACATACAGTAATACATGCGCAAACTCACAATTACTTGCACACATACAGTGATACATGCGTACACTCACAATTACTTACACACATACAGTAATACATGCGTACACTCACAATTACTTACACACATACAGTAATACATGCGTACACTCACAATTACTTGCACACATACAGTAATACATGCGCAAACTCACAATTACTTGCACACATACAGTAATACATGCGCAAACTCACAATTACTTGCACACATACAGTGATACATGCGTACACTCACAATTACTTACACACATACAGTAATACATGCGCAAACTCACAATTACTTGCACACATACAGTAATACATGCGCAAACTCACAATTACTTGCACACATACAGTGATACATGCGTACACTCACAATTACTTACACACATACTGTAATACATGCGCAAACTCACAATTACTTGCACACATACAGTGATACATGCGTACACTCACAATTACTTGCACACATACAGTGATACATGCGCAAACTCACAATTACTTGCACTCATACAGTGATACATGCGCACACTCACAAATACTTGCACACATACAGTGATACATGCGTACACTCACAATTACTTGCACACATACAGTGATACATGCGTACACTCACAAACACTTGCACACATACAGTGATACATGCGTACACTCACAATTACTTGCACACATACAGTGATACATGCGTACACTCACAAACACTTGCACACATACAGTAATACATGCGTACACTCACAATTACTTGCACACATACAGTGATACATGCGTACACTCACAAACACTTGCACACATACAGTGATACATGCGTAAACTCACAATTACTTGCACACATACAGTAATACATGCGTACACTCACAATTACTTGCACACATACAGTGATACATGCGCAAACTCACAATTACTTGCACACATACAGTGATACATGCGCAAACTCACAATTACTTGCACTCATACAGTGATACATGCGCAAACTCACAATTACTTGCACACATACAGTAATACATGCGCAAACTCACAATTACTTGCACACATACAGTAATACATGCGCAAACTCACAATTACTTGCACACATACAGTAATACATGCGCAAACTCACAATTACTTGCACACATACAGTGATACATGCGCAAACTCACAAACCCTTGCACACATACAGTAATACATGCGCAAACTCACAATTACTTGCACACATACAGTAATACATGCGCAAACTCACAATTACTTGCACACATACAGTGATACATGCGCAAACTCACAATTACTTGCACACATACAGTAATACATGCGCAAACTCACAATTACTTGCACACATACAGTGATACATGCGCAAACTCACAAACCCTTGCACACATACAGTAATACATGCGCAAACTCACAATTACTTGCACACATACAGTGATACATGCGTAAACTCACAATTACTTGCACACATACAGTGATACATGCGCAAACTCACAAATACTTGCACACATACAGTAATACATGCGCAAACTCACAATTACTTGCACACATACAGTGATACATGCGTACACTCACAATTACTTGCACACATACAGTGATACATGCGCAAACTCACAAATACTTGCACACATACAGTAATACATGCGCAAACTCACAAATACTTGCACACATACAGTGATACATGCGTACACTCACAATTACTTGCACACATACAGTGATACATGCGTACACTCACAATTACTTGCACACATACAGTGATACATGCGCACACTCACAATTACTTACACTCATACAGTGATACATGCGTACACTCACAATTACTTGCACACATACAGTGATACATGCGCAAACTCACAAACACTTGCACACATACAGTGATACATGCGCAAACTCACAAACACTTGCACTCATACAGTGATACATGCGCAAACTCACAAATACTTGCACACGTACAGTAATACATGCGCAAACTCACAATTACTTGCACACATACAGTAATACATGCGCAAACTCACAAATACTTGCACACATACAGTAATACATGCGCAAACTCACAAATACTTGCACACATACAGTAATACATGCGCAAACTCACAATTACTTGCACACATACAGTGATACTTGCGCAAACTCACAATTACTTGCACACATACAGTAATACATGCGCAAACTCACAAACACTTGCACACATACAGTGATACATGCGTACACTCACAATTACTTGCACACATACAGTGATACATGCGTACACTCACAATTACTTGCACACATACAGTGATACATGCGTACACTCACAATTACTTGCACACATACAGTGATACATGCGTACACTCACAATTACTTGCACACATACAGTGATACATGCGTACACTCACAATTACTTGCACACATACAGTGATACATGCGTACACTCACAATTACTTACACACATACAGTGATACATGCGCAAACTCACAAACACTTGCACACATACAGTGATACATGCGCAAACTCACAATTACTTGCACTCATACAGTGATACATGCGTACACTCACAATTACTTGCACACATACAGTGATACATGCGTACACTCACAATTACTTGCACACATACAGTAATACATGCGCAAACTCACAATTACTTGCACACATACAGTAATACATGCGCAAACTCACAATTACTTGCACACATACAGTGATACATGCGTACACTCACAATTACTTGCACACATACAGTAATACATGCGCAAACTCACAAATACTTGCACACATACAGTGATACATGCGTACACTCACAATTACTTGCACACATAAGTGATACATGCGTACACTCACAATTACTTGCACACATACAGTGATACATGCGCAAACTCACAAATACTTGCACACATACAGTGATACATGCGTACACTCACAATTACTTGCACACATACAGTGATACATGCGTACACTCACAATTACTTGCACACATACAGTGATACATGCGTACACTCACAATTACTTGCACACATACAGTGATACATGCGCAAACTCACAATTACTTGCACACATACAGTGATACTTGCGCAAACTCACAATTACTTGCACACATACAGTGATACATGCGTACACTCACAATTACTTGCACACATACAGTAATACATGCGTACACTCACAATTACTTGCACACATACAGTGATACTTGCGCAAACTCACAAACACTTGCACACATACAGTGATACATGCGCAAACTCACAATTACTTGCACACATACAGTGATACATGCGTACACTCACAAATACTTGCACTCATACAGTGATACATGCGTACACTCACAAACACTTGCACACAAACTGTGATACATGCGCAAACTCACAATTACTTGCACACATACAGTGATACATGCGTACACTCACAATTACTTGCACACATACAGTGATACATGCGTACACTCACAATTACTTGCACTCATACAGTGATACATGCGTACACTCACAAACACTTGCACACATACAGTGATACATGCGTACACTCACAATTACTTGCACTCATACAGTGATACATGCGTACACTCACAATTACTTGCACACATACAGTGATACATGCGTACACTCACAATTACTTGCACACATACAGTGATACATGCGTACACTCACAAACACTTGCACACATACAGTGATACATGCGTACACTCACAATTACTTGCACTCATACAGTGATACATGCGTACACTCACAAACACTTGCACACAAACAGTGATACATGCGCAAACTCACAATTACTTGCACACATACAGTGATACATGCGTACACTCACAATTACTTGCACTCATACAGTGATACATGCGCAAACTCACAAACACTTGCACACAAACAGTGATACATGCGCAAACTCACAATTACTTGCACTCATACAGTGATACATGCGCAAACTCACAAACACTTGCACTCATACAGTGATACATGCGCAAACTCACAATTACTTGCACTCATACAGTGATACATGCGCAAACTCACAATTACTTGCACACATACAGTGATACATGCGCAAACTCACAATTACTTGCACTCATACAGTGATACATGCGTACACTCACAATTACTTACACACATACAGTAATACATGCGCAAACTCACAAACACTTGCACACATACAGTGATACATGCGTACACTCACAAACACTTGCACACATACAGTGATACATGCGCAAACTCACAATTACTTACACACATACAGTAATACATGCGCAAACTCACAATTACTTGCACACATACAGTGATACATGCGCAAACTCACAATTACTTGCACACATACAGTGATACATGCGTACACTCACAAACACTTGCACACATACAGTAATACATGCGCAAACTCACAATTACTTGCACACATACAGTGATACATGCGCAAACTCACAAATACTTGCACACATACAGTGATACATGCGTACACTCACAAACACTTGCACACATACAGTGATACATGCGTACACTCACAATTACTTGCACACATACAGTGATACATGCGTACACTCACAATTACTTACACACATACAGTGATATATGCGTAAACTCACAAACACTTGCACACATACAGTGATACATGCGTACACTCACAAACACTTGCACACATACAGTGATATATGCGCAAACTCACAATTACTTGCACACATACAGTGATACATGCGTAAACTCACAAACACTTGCACACATACAGTGATATATGCGCAAACTCACAATTACTTGCACACATACAGTGATACATGCGTAAACTCACAATTACTTGCACACATACAGTGATACATGCGCACACTCACAATTACTTGCACACATACAGTGATACATGCGTACACTCACAAACACTTGCACACATACAGTGATACATGCGTACACTCACAATTACTTGCACACATACAGTGATACATGCGCAAACTCACAATTACTTGCACACATACAGTGATACATGCGCAAACTCACAATTACTTGCACACATACAGTGATACATGCGTACACTCACAATTACTTGCACACATACAGTGATACATGCGCAAACTCACAAATACTTGCACACATACAGTAATACATGCGCAAACTCACAAATACTTGCACACATACAGTGATACATGCGTACACTCACAATTACTTGCACACATACAGTAATACATGCGTACACTCACAATTACTTGTACACATACAGTGATACATGCGTACACTCACAAACACTTGCACACATACAGTGATACATGCGCAAACTCACAATTACTTGCACACATACAGTGATACATGCGTACACTCACAATTACTTGCACACATACAGTAATACATGCGCAAACTCACAATTAGTTGCACACATACAGTGATACATGCGTACACTCACAATTACTTACACACATACAGTAATACATGCGTACACTCACAATTACTTACACACATACAGTAATACATGCGCAAACTCACAATTACTTGCACACATACAGTAATACATGCGCAAACTCACAATTACTTGCACACATACAGTGATACATGCGTACACTCACAATTACTTACACACATACAGTAATACATGCGTACACTCACAATTACTTACACACATACAGTAATACATGCGTACACTCACAATTACTTGCACACATACAGTAATACATGCGCAAACTCACTATTACTTGCACACATACAGTAATACATGCGCAAACTCACAATTACTTGCACACATACAGTGATACATGCGTACACTCACAATTACTTACACACATACAGTAATACATGCGCAAACTCACAATTACTTGCACACATACAGTAATACATGCGCAAACTCACAATTACTTGCACACATACAGTGATACATGCGTACACTCACAATTACTTACACACATACAGTAATACATGCGCAAACTCACAATTACTTGCACACATACAGTGATACATGCGTACACTCACAATTACTTGCACACATACAGTGATACATGCGCAAACTCACAATTACTTGCACTCATACAGTGATACATGCGCACACTCACAAATACTTGCACACATACAGTGATACATGCGTACACTCACAATTACTTGCACACATACAGTGATACATGCGTACACTCACAAACACTTGCACACATACAGTGATACATCCGTACACTCACAATTACTTGCACACATACAGTGATACATGCGTACACTCACAAACACTTGCACACATACAGTGATACATGCGTAAACTCACAATTACTTGCACACATACAGTAATACATGCGTACACTCACAATTACTTGCACACATACAGTGATACATGCGCAAACTCACAATTACTTGCACACATACAGTGATACATGCGCAAACTCACAATTACTTGCACTCATACAGTGATACATGCGCAAACTCACAATTACTTGCACACATACAGTAATACATGCGCAAACTCACAATTACTTGCACACATACAGTAATACATGCGCAAACTCACAATTACTTGCACACATACAGTAATACATGCGCAAACTCACAATTACTTGCACACATACAGTGATACATGCGCAAACTCACAAACCCTTGCACACATACAGTAATACATGCGCAAACTCACAATTACTTGCACACATACAGTAATACATGCGCAAACTCACAATTACTTGCACACATACAGTGATACATGCGCAAACTCACAATTACTTGCACACATACAGTAATACATGCGCAAACTCACAATTACTTGCACACATACAGTGATACATGCGCAAACTCACAAACCCTTGCACACATACAGTAATACATGCGCAAACTCACAATTACTTGCACACATACAGTGATACATGCGTAAACTCACAATTACTTGCACACATACAGTGATACATGCGCAAACTCACAAATACTTGCACACATACAGTAATACATGCGCAAACTCACAATTACTTGCACACATACAGTGATACATGCGTACACTCACAATTACTTGCACACATACAGTGATACATGCGCAAACTCACAAATACTTGCACACATACAGTAATACATGCGCAAACTCACAAATACTTGCACACATACAGTGATACATGCGTACACTCACAATTACTTGCACACATACAGTGATACATGCGTACACTCACAATTACTTGCACACATACAGTGATACATGCGCACACTCACAATTACTTACACTCATACAGTGATACATGCGTACACTCACAATTACTTGCACACATACAGTGATACATGCGCAAACTCACAAACACTTGCACACATACAGTGATACATGCGCAAACTCACAAACACTTGCACTCATACAGTGATACATGCGCAAACTCACAAATACTTGCACACATACAGTAATACATGCGCAAACTCACAATTACTTGCACACATACAGTAATACATGCGCAAACTCACAAATACTTGCACACATACAGTAATACATGCGCAAACTCACAAATACTTGCACACATACAGTAATACATGCGCAAACTCACAATTACTTGCACACATACAGTGATACTTGCGCAAACTCACAATTACTTGCACACATACAGTAATACATGCGCAAACTCACAAACACTTGCACACATACAGTGATACATGCGTACACTCACAATTACTTGCACACATACAGTGATACATGCGTACACTCACAATTACTTGCACACATACAGTGATACATGCGTACACTCACAATTACTTGCACACATACAGTGATACATGCGTACACTCACAATTACTTGCACACATACAGTGATACATGCGTACACTCACAATTACTTGCACACATACAGTGATACATGCGTACACTCACAATTACTTACACACATACAGTGATACATGCGCAAACTCACAAACACTTGCACACATACAGTGATACATGCGCAAACTCACAATTACTTGCACTCATACAGTGATACATGCGTACACTCACAATTACTTGCACACATACAGTGATACATGCGTACACTCACAATTACTTGCACACATACAGTAATACATGCGCAAACTCACAATTACTTGCACACATACAGTAATACATGCGCAAAGTCACAATTACTTGCACACATACAGTGATACATGCGTACACTCACAATTACTTGCACACATACAGTAATACATGCGCAAACTCACAAATACTTGCACACATACAGTGATACATGCGTACACTCACAATTACTTGCACACATAAGTGATACATGCGTACACTCACAATTACTTGCACACATACAGTGATACATGCGCAAACTCACAAATACTTGCACACATACAGTGATACATGCGTACACTCACAATTACTTGCACACATACAGTGATACATGCGTACACTCACAATTACTTGCACACATACAGTGATACATGCGTACACTCACAATTACTTGCACACATACAGTGATACATGCGCAAACTCACAAACACTTGCACACATACAGTGATACATGCGTACACTCACAATTACTTGCACACATACAGTGATACATGCGTACACTCACAATTACTTGCACACATACAGTGATACATGCGTACACTCACAATTACTTGCACACATACAGTGATACATGCGTACACTCACAATTACTTGCCCACATACAGTGATACATGCGCAAACTCACAAACACTTGCACACATACAGTGATACATGCGTACACTCACAATTACTTGCACACATACAGTGATACATGCGTACACTCACAATTACTTGCACACATACAGTGATACATGCGTACACTCACAATTACTTGCACACATACAGTGATACATGCGTACACTCACAATTACTTGCACACATACAGTGATACTTGCGCAAACTCACAATTACTTGCACACATACAGTGATACATGCGCAAACTCACAATTACTTGCACACATACAGTGATACATGCGTACACTCACAATTACTTGCACACATACAGTGATACATGCGCAAACTCACAAACACTTGCACACATACAGTGATACATGCGCAAACTCACAATTACTTGCACACATACAGTAATACATGCGCAAACTCACAAACACTTGCACACATACAGTGATACATGCGTACACTCACAATTACTTGCACACATACAGTAATACATGCGTACACTCACAATTACTTGCACACATACAGTGATACATGCGCAAACTCACAATTACTTGCACACATACAGTGATACATGCGTACACTCACAAACACTTGTACACATACAGTGATACATGCGCAAACTCACAAACACTTGCACACATACAGTGATACATGCGCAAACTCACAATTACTTGCACACATACAGTGATACATGCGCACACTCACAAACACTTGCACACATACAGTGATACATGCGCACACTCACAAACACTTGCACACATACAGTGATACATGCGTACACTCACAAACACTTGCACACATACAGTGATACATGCGCACACTCACAATTACTTGCACACATACAGTGATACATGCGCACACTCACAAACACTTGCACACATACAGTGATACATGCGCACACTCACAAACACTTGCACACATACAGTGATACATGCGCACACTCACAAACACTTGCACACATACAGTGATACATGCGCACACTCACAAACACTTGCACACATACAGTGATACATGCGTACACTCACAATTACTTGCACACATACAGTGATACATGCGTACACTCACAAACACTTGCACACATACAGTGATACATGCGTACACTCACAAACACTTGCACACATACAGTGATACATGCGTACACTCACAAATACTTGCACACATACAGTGATACATGCGTACACTCACAATTACTTGCACACATACAGTGATACATGCGTACACTCACAAACACTTGTACACATACAGTGATACATGCGTACACTCACAATTACTTGTACACATACAGTGATACATGCGTACACTCACAAACACTTGCACACATACAGTGATACATGCGTACACTCACAAACACTTGCACACATACAGTGATACATGCGTACACTCACAAATACTTGCACACATACAGTGATACATGCGTACACTCACAATTACTTGCACACATACAGTGATACATGCGTACACTCACAAACACTTGCACACATACAGTGATACATGCGTACACTCACAAACACTTGCACACATACAGTGATACATGCGTACACTCACAAACACTTGCACACATACAGTGATACATGCGTACACTCACAAATACTTGCACACATACAGTGATACATGCGTACACTCACAATTACTTGCACACATACAGTGATACATGCGTACACTCACAAACACTTGCACACATACAGTGATACATGCGTACACTCACAAATACTTGCACACATACAGTGATACATGCGTACACTCACAATTACTTGCACACATACAGTGATACATGCGTACACTCACAATTACTTGCACACATACAGTAATACATGCGTACACTCACAATTACTTGCACACATACAGTAATACATGCGTACACTCACAATTACTTGCACACATACAGTAATACATGCGCAAACTCACAATTACTTGCACACATACAGTGATACATGCGTACACTCACAAACACTTGCACACATACAGTGATACATGCGTACACTCACAAACACTTGCACACATACAGTGATACATGCGCACACTCACAAATACTTGCACACATACAGTGATACATGCGTACACTCACAAATACTTGCACACATACAGTGATACATGCGTACACTCACAAACACTTGCACACATACAGTGATACATGCGCACACTCACAAATACTTGCACACATACAGTAATACATGCGTAAACTCACAAATACTTGCACACATACAGTGATACATGCGTACACTCACAAACACTTGCACACATACAGTGATACATGCGTACACTCACAAATACTTGCACACATACAGTGATACATGCGTACACTCACAAACACTTGCACACATACAGTGATACATGCGTACACTCACAAATACTTGCACACATACAGTGATACATGCGTAAACTCACAAATACTTGCACACATACAGTAATACATGCGCAAACTCACAATTACTTGCACACATACAGTCATACATGCGCATACTCACAAATACTTGCACACATACAGTGATACATGCGCAAACTCACAATTACTTGCACACATACAGTGATACATGCGCAAACTCACAATTACTTGCACACATACAGTGATACATGCGCACACTCACAATTACTTGCACACATACAGTGATACATGCGCAAACTCACAAACACTTGCACACATACAGTGATACATGCGCAAACTCACAATTACTTGCACACATACAGTGATACTTGCGCAAACTCACAAACACTTGCACACATACAGTGATACATGCGCAAACTCACAAACACTTGCACACATACAGTGATACATGCGCAAACTCACAAACACTTGCACACATACAGTGATACATGCGCAAACTCACAATTACTTGCACACATACAGTAATACATGCGCAAACTCACAATTACTTGCACACATACAGTGATACATGCGTACACTCACAATTACTTGCACACATACAGTGATACATGCGCAAACTCACAATTACTTGCACACATACAGTGATACATGCGTACACTCACAATTACTTGCACACATACAGTGATACATGCGCAAACTCACAATTACTTGCACACATACAGTAATACATGCGCAAACTCACAATTACTTGCACACATACAGTGATACATGCGCAAACTCACAATTACTTGCACACATACAGTAATACATGCGTACACTCACAATTACTTGCACACATACAGTGATACATGCGCACACTCACAAATACTTGCACACATACAGTGATACATGCGCAAACTCACAATTACTTGCACACATACAGTAATACATGCGCAAACTCACAATTACTTGCACACATACAGTAATACATGCGCAAACTCACAATTACTTGCACACATACAGTGATACATGCGCAAACTCACAATTACTTGCACACATACAGTGATACATGCGCAAACTCACAAATACTTGCACACATACAGTAATACATGCGTACACTCACAATTACTTGCACACATACAGTAATACATGCGTACACTCACAATTACTTGCACACATACAGTGATACATGCGCAAACTCACAAACACTTGCACACATACAGTGATACATGCGCAAACTCACAATTACTTGCACACATACAGTAATACATGCGTACACTCACAATTACTTGCACACATACAGTGATACATGCGCAAACTCACAAACACTTGCACACATACAGTGATACATGCGCAAACTCACAAACACTTGCACACATACAGTGATACATGCGCAAACTCACAATTACCTTCACACATACAGTAATACATGCGTACACTCACAATTACTTGCACACATACAGTGATACATGCGCAAACTCACAAACACTTGCACACATACAGTGATACATGCGCAAACTCACAATTACTTGCACACATACAGTGATACATGCGCAAACTCACAATTACTTGCACACATACAGTGATACATGCGTACACTCACAATTACTTGCACACATACAGTGATACATGCGCAAACTCACAATTACTTGCACACATACAGTGATACTTGCGTACACTCACAATTACTTGCACACATACAGTGATACATGCGTACACTCACAATTACTTGCACACATACAGTAATACATGCGCAAACTCACAATTACTTGCACACATACAGTAATACATGCGCAAACTCACAAATACTTGCACACATACAGTGATACATGCGCACACTCACAATTACTTGCACACATACAGTGATACATGCGTACACTCACAATTACTTGCACACATACAGTGATACATGCGCAAACTCACAATTACTTGCACACATACAGTGATACATGCGCAAACTCACAAACACTTGCACACATACAGTGATACATGCGCACACTCACAATTACTTGCACACATACAGTGATACATGCGCAAACTCACAAACACTTGCACACATACAGTGATACATGCGCAAACTCACAAATACTTGCACACATACAGTAATACATGCGTACACTCACAAACACTTGCACACATACAGTAATACATGCGTACACTCACAAATACTTGCACACATACAGTGATACATGCGCAAACTCACAATTACTTGCACACATACAGTAATACATGCGTAAACTCACAAATACTTGCACACATACAGTAATACATGCGCAAACTCACAATTACTTGCACACATACAGTAATACATGCGTACACTCACAAATACTTGCACACATACAGTGATACATGCGCAAACTCACAATTACTTGCACACATACAGTAATACATGCGTAAACTCACAATTACTTGCACACATACAGTGATACATGCGCAAACTCACAATTACTTGCACACATACAGTGATACATGCGCAAACTCACAATTACTTGCACACATACAGTAATACATGCGTACACTCACAAACACTTGCACACATACAGTGATACATGCGTACACTCACAAACACTTGCACTCATACAGTGATACATGCGCAAACTCACAAACACTTGCACACATACAGTGATACATGCG
Organism: Deroplatys truncata; assembly: GCA_030765065.1. NCBI lineage: Eukaryota > Metazoa > Arthropoda > Insecta > Mantodea > Mantidae > Deroplatys > Deroplatys truncata. The sequence goes on from CM060984.1 coordinate 5,150,650, forward strand.
TACACTCACAATTACTTGCACACATACAGTGATACATGCGCAAACTCACAATTACTTGCACACATACAGTGATACATGCGTACACTCACAAATACTTGCACACATACAGTGATACATGCGCAAACTCACAATTACTTGCACACATACAGTGATACATGCGTACACTCACAATTACTTGCACTCATACAGTGATACATGCGCAAACTCACAAACACTTGCACACATACAGTGATACATGCGTACACTCACAATTACTTGCACACATACAGTGATACATGCGCAAACTCACAAACACTTGCACACATACAGTGATACATGCGCAAACTCACAATTACTTGCACACATACAGTGATACATGCGTACACTCACAATTACTTGCACTCATGCAGTGATACATGCGCAAACTCACAAACACTTGCACACATACAGTGATACATGCGTACACTCACAATTACTTGCACACATACAGTGATACATGCGCAAACTCACAATTACTTGCACACATACAGTGATACATGCGCAAACTCACAATTACTTGCACACATACAGTGATACATGCGTACACTCACAAACACTTGCACTCATACAGTGATACATGCGCAAACTCACAAACACTTGCACACATACAGTGATACATGCGCAAACTCACAATTACTTGCACACATACAGTGATATATGCGCAAACTCACAAACACTTGCACACATACAGTGATACATGCGCAAACTCACAATTACTTGCACTCATACAGTGATACATGCGTACACTCACAATTACTTGCACTCATACAGTGATACATGCGTACACTCACAATTACTTGCACACATACAGTGATACATGCGTACACTCACAATTACTTGCACACATACAGTGATACATGCGCAAACTCACAAACACTTGCACACATACAGTGATACATGCGTACACTCACAATTACTTGCACTCATACAGTGATACATGCGCAAACTCACAAACACTTGCACTCATACAGTGATACATGCGCAAACTCACAATTACTTGCACTCATACAGTGATACATGCGCAAACTCACAAACACTTGCACACATACAGTGATACATGCGTACACTCACAAATACTTGCACACATACAGTGATACATGCGTACACTCACAATTACTTGCACACATACAGTGATACATGCGTACACTCACAAACACTTGCACACATACAGTGATACATGCGCAAACTCACAATTACTTGCACACATACAGTGATACATGCGTACACTCACAAACACTTGCACACATACAGTGATACATGCACAAACTCACAAATACTTGTACACATACAGTGATACATGCGTACACTCACAAACACTTGCACACATACAGTAATACATGCGCAAACTCACAAATACTTGCACACATACAGTAATACATGCGCACACTCACAATTACTTGCACACATACAGTGATACATGCGCAAACTCACAAATACTTGCACACATACAGTAATACATGCGCAAACTCACAATTACTTGCACACATACAGTAATACATGCGCAAACTCACAATTACTTGCACACATACAGTAATACATGCGCAAACTCACAATTACTTGCACACATACAGTAATACATGCGTACACTCACAAATACTTGCACACATACAGTGATACATGCACAAACTCACAAATACTTGTACACATACAGTGATACATGCGTACACTCACAAACACTTGCACACATACAGTAATACATGCACACACTCACAAATACTTGCACACATACAGTGATACATGCGCACACTCACAATTACTTGCACACATACAGTGATAGATGCGCAAACTCACAAACACTTGCACACATACAGTGATACATGCACACACTCACAAATACTTGCACACATACAGTGATACATGCGCACACTCACAATTACTTGCACACATACAGTGATACATGCACACACTCACAAACACTTGCACACATACAGTAATACATGCGTACACTCACAATTACTTGCACACATACAGTGATACATGCGTACACTCACAATTACTTGCACACATACAGTGATACATGCGTACACTCACAATTACTTGCACACATACAGTAATACATGCGTACACTCACAAACACTTGCACACATACAGTAATACATGCGTACACTCACAATTACTTGCACACATACAGTGATACATGCGTACACTCACAATTACTTGCACACATACAGTGATACATGCGTACACTCACAATTACTTGCACACATACAGTAATACATGCGTACACTCACAATTACTTGCACACATACAGTGATACATGCGTACACTCACAATTACTTGCACACATACAGTAATACATGCGTACACTCACAAACACTTGCACACATACAGTAATACATGCGTACACTCACAAACACTTGCACACATACAGTAATACATGCGTACACTCACAATTACTTGCACACATACAGTGATACATGCGCACACTCACAATTACTTGCACACATACAGTGATACATGCACACACTCACAAACACTTGCACACATACAGTAATACATGCGTACACTCACAATTACTTGCACACATACAGTGATACATGCGCAAACTCACAATTACTTGCACACATACAGTGATACATGCACACACTCACAAATACTTGCACACATACAGTGATACATGCGTACACTCACAATTACTTGCACACATACAGTGATACATGCGTACACTCACAAACACTTGCACACATACAGTAATACATGCGCAAACTCACAATTACTTGCACACATACAGTAATACATGCGCAAACTCACAATTACTTGCACTCATACAGTGATACATGCGCAAACTCACAATTACTTACACACATACAGTGATACATGCGCAAACTCACAATTACTTGCACACATACAGTGATACATGCACAAACTCACAATTACTTGCACACATACAGTGATACATGCACAAACTCACAATTACTTGCACACATACAGTGATACATGCGTACACTCACAATTACTTGCACACATACAGTGATACATGCGTACACTCACAAACACTTGCACACATACAGTGATACATGCGTACACTCACAATTACTTGCACACATACAGTGATACATGCGTACACTCACAAACACTTGCACACATACAGTGATACATGCGTACACTCACAAACACTTGCACACATACAGTAATACATGCGCAAACTCACAAATACTTGCACACATACAGTGATACATGCGTACACTCACAAACACTTGCACACATACAGTAATACATGCGCAAACTCACAAACACTTGCACACATACAGTGATACATGCGTACACTCACAAACACTTGCACACATACAGTGATACATGCGTACACTCACAATTACTTGCACACATACAGTGATACATGCACACACTCACAAATACTTGCACACATACAGTGATACATGCACACACTCACAAATACTTGCACACATACAGTGATACATGCACACACTCACAAATACTTGCACACATACAGTGATACATGCGTACACTCACAAATACTTGCACACATACAGTGATACATGCGCAAACTCACAATTACTTGCACACATACAGTGATACATGCGTACACTCACAATTACTTGCACACATACAGTAATACATGCGTACACTCACAATTACTTACACACATACAGTGATACATGCGTACACTCACAATTACTTGTACACATACAGTGATACATGCGTACACTCACAATTACTTACACACATACAGTGATACATGCGTACACTCACAATTACTTACACAATACAGTGATACATGCGTACACTCACAATTACTTGCACACATACAGTGATACATGCGTACACTCACAATTACTTGCACACATACAGTGATACATGCGTACACTCACAATTACTTGCACACATACAGTGATACATGCGTACACTCACAATTACTTGCACACATACAGTGATACATGCGTACACTCACAATTACTTGCACACATACAGTGATACATGCGCAAACTCACAATTACTTGCACTCATACAGTGATACATGCGTACACTCACAATTACTTGCACACATACAGTGATACATGCGCAAACACACAAATACTTGCACACATACAGTGATACATGCGCAAACACACAATTACTTGCACACATACAGTGATACATGCGCAAACACACAAATACTTGCACACATACAGTGATACATGCGCAAACACACAAATACTTGCACTCATACAGTAATACATGCGCAAACTCACAATTACTTGCACACATACAGTGATACATGCGCAAACTCACAATTACTTGCACACATACAGTGATACATGCGCAAACTCACAAATACTTGCACACATACAGTAATACATGCGCAAACTCACAATTACTTGCACACATACAGTAATACATGCGCAAACTCACAATTACTTGCACACATACAGTGATACATGCGCAAACTCACAATTACTTGCACACATACAGTGATACATGCGCACACTCACAATTACTTGCACACATACAGTGATATTTGCGCAAACTCACAAACACTTGCACACATACAGTGATACATGCGCAAACTCACAATTACTTGCACACATACAGTGATACATGCGCAAACTCACAAACACTTGCACACATACAGTGATACATGCGTACACTCACAAACACTTGCACACATACAGTAATACATGCGTACACTCACAATTACTTGTACACATACAGTGATACATGCGCAAACTCACAATTACTTGCACACATACAGTGATACATGCGCAAACTCACAAACACATGCACACATACAGTGATACATGCGCAAACTCACAAATACTTGCACACATACAGTGATACATGCGCAAACTCACAATTACTTGCACACATACAGTGATACATGCGCAAACTCACAATTACTTGCACACATACAGTGATACATGCGCAAACTCACAAATACTTGCACACATACAGTGATACATGCGTACACTCACAATTACTTGCACACATACAGTGATACATGCGCAAACTCACAATTACTTACACACATACAGTGATACATGCGCAAACTCACAATTACTTACACACATACAGTGATACTTGCGTACACTCACAATTACTTACACACATACAGTGATACATGCGTACACTCACAAACACTTGCACACATACAGTAATACATGCGTACACTCACAATTACTTGTACACATACAGTGATACATGCGTACACTCACAATTACTTACACACATACAGTGATACATGCGCAAACTCACAATTACTTGCACACATACAGTGATACATGCGTACACTCACAATTACTTGTACACATACAGTGATACATGCGTACACTCACAATTACTTGTACACATACAGTGATACATGCGTACACTCACAATTACTTGTACACATACAGTGATACATGCGTACACTCACAATTACTTGCCCACATACAGTGATACATGCGTACACTCACAATTACTTGTACACATACAGTGATACATGCGTACACTCACAATTACTTGTACACATACAGTGATACATGCGTACACTCACAATTACTTGCCCACATACAGTGATACATGCGTACACTCACAATTACTTGTACACATACAGTGATACATGCGTACACTCACAATTACTTGCACTCATACAGTGATACATGCGCAAACTCACAATTACTTGTACACATACAGTGATACATGCGCAAACTCACAATTACTTGCACACATACAGTGATACATGCGCAAACTCACAATTACTTGCACACATACAGTGATACATGCGCAAACTCACAATTACTTGTACACATACAGTGATACATGCGTACACTCACAATTACTTGTACACATACAGTGATACATGCGCAAACTCACAATTACTTGCACACATACAGTGATACATGCGCAAACTCACAATTACTTGCACACATACAGTGATACATGCGCAAACTCACAATTACTTGTACACATACAGTGATACATGCGCACACTCACAAATACTTGTACACATACAGTGATACATGCGCAAACTCACAATTACTTGTACACATACAGTGATACATGCGCAAACTCACAATTACTTGTACACATACAGTGATACATGCGCACACTCACAAATACTTGTACACATACAGTGATACATGCGCAAACTCACAATTACTTGTACACATACAGTGATACATGCGTACACTCACAATTACTTGTACACATACAGTGATACATGCGTACACTCACAAACACTTGCACACATACAGTGATACATGCGTACACTCACAATTACTTGTACACATACAGTGATACATGCGCAAACTCACAAATACTTGCACTCATACAGTGATACATGCGTACACTCACAATTACTTGTACACATACAGTAATACATGCGCAAACTCACAATTACTTGCACTCATACAGTGATACATGCGTACACTCACAATTACTTGCACTCATACAGTGATACATGCGTACACTCACAATTACTTGCACTCATACAGTGATACATGCGTAAACTCACAATTACTTGTACACATACAGTGATACATGCGTACACTCACAATTACTTGCACTCATACAGTGATACATGCGTACACTCACAATTACTTGCACTCATACAGTGATACATGCGTACACTCACAATTACTTGCACACATACAGTGATACATGCGTACACTCACAATTACTTGCACACATACAGTGATACATGCGCAAACTCACAATTACTTGTACACATACAGTGATACATGCGCAAACTCACAATTACTTACACACATACAGTGATACATGCGTACACTCACAATTACTTGTACACATACAGTGATACATGCGTACACTCACAATTACTTACACACATACAGTGATACATGCGTACACTCACAATTACTTACACACATACAGTGATACATGCGCAAACTCACAATTACTTACACACATACAGTGATACATGCGTACACTCACAATTACTTACACACATACAGTGATACATGCGCAAACTCACAATTACTTACACACATACAGTGATACATGCGTAAACTCACAATTACTTACACACATACAGTGATACATGCGCAAACTCACAATTACTTACACACATACAGTGATACATGCGTACACTCACAAATACTTACACACATACAGTGATACATGCGTACACTCACAATTACTTACACACATACAGTGATACATGCGCAAACTCACAATTACTTACACACATACAGTGATACATGCGCAAACTCACAATTACTTACACACATACAGTGATACATGCGCAAACTCACAATTACTTGTACACATACAGTGATACATGCGTACACTCACAATTACTTGTACACATACAGTGATACATGCGTACACTCACAATTACTTGTACACATACAGTGATACATGCGTACACTCACAATTACTTGTACACATACAGTGATACATGCGCAAACTCACAATTACTTACACACATACAGTGATACATGCGCAAACTCACAATTACTTGTACACATACAGTGATACATGCGTACACTCACAATTACTTGTACACATACAGTGATACATGCGTACACTCACAATTACTTGTACACATACAGTGATACATGCGTACACTCACAATTACTTGAACACATACAGTGATACATGCGTACACTCACAATTACTTGCACTCATACAGTGATACATGCGTACACTCACAATTACTTGCACTCATACAGTGATACATGCGTACACTCACAATTACTTGCACTCATACAGTGATACATGCGTACACTCACAATTACTTGCACTCATACAGTGATACATGCGTACACTCACAATTACTTGCACTCATACAGTGATACATGCGCAAACTCACAATTACTTGCACTCATACAGTGATACATGCGTACACTCACAATTACTTGTACACATACAGTGATACATGCGTACACTCACAATTACTTGCACACATACAGTGATACATGCGTACACTCACAATTACTTGTACACATACAGTGATACATGCGCAAACTCACAATTACTTACACACATACAGTGATACATGCGTACACTCACAATTACTTGTACACATACAGTGATACATGCGCAAACTCACAATTACTTACACACATACAGTGATACTTGCGTACACTCACAATTACTTACACACATACAGTGATACTTGCGTACACTCACAAACACTTGTACACATACAGTGATACATGCGTACACTCACAATTACTTGCACACATACAGTAATACATGCGCAAACTCACAATTACTTACACACATACAGTGATACATGCGCAAACTCACAATTACTTACACACATACAGTGATACATGCGCAAACTCACAATTACTTGCACACATACAGTGATACATGCGCAAACTCACAATTACTTGCACTCATACAGTGATACATGCGTACACTCACAATTACTTGCACACATACAGTGATACATGCGTACACTCACAATTACTTGCACACATACAGTGATACATGCGCAAACTCACAATTACTTGCACACATACAGTGATACATGCGCAAACTCACAAACACTTGCACACATACAGTGATACATGCGCAAACTCACAATTACTTACACACATACAGTGATACATGCGCAAACTCACAATTACTTACACACATACAGTGATACATGCGCAAACTCACAATTACTTGCACACATACAGTGATACATGCGCAAACTCACAATTACTTGCACTCATACAGTGATACATGCGTACACTCACAATTACTTGCACACATACAGTGATACATGCGTACACTCACAATTACTTGCACACATACAGTGATACATGCGCAAACTCACAATTACTTGCACACATACAGTGATACATGCGCAAACTCACAAACACTTGCACACATACAGTGATACATGCGCAAACTCACAATTACTTGCACACATACAGTGATATATGCGTACACTCACAATTACTTGCACACATACAGTGATACATGCGTACACTCACAAACACTTGCACACATACAGTGATACATGCGCAAACTCACAATTACTTACACACATACAGTGATACATGCGTACACTCACAAACACTTGCACACATACAGTAATACATGCGTACACTCACAATTACTTACACACATACAGTGATACATGCGTACACTCACAATTACTTGCACACATACAGTAATACATGCGCAAACTCACAATTACTTACACACATACAGTGATACATGCGCAAACTCACAAACACTTGCACACATACAGTAATACATGCGTACACTCACAATTACTTGCACACATACAGTGATACATGCGTACACTCACAATTACTTGCACACATACAGTGATACATGCGCAAACTCACAATTACTTACACACATACAGTAATACATGCGCAAACTCACAATTACTTACACACATACAGTAATACATGCGCAAACTCACAATTACTTACACACATACAGTGATACATGCGCAAACTCACAATTACTTACACACATACAGTAATACATGCGCAAACTCACAATTACTTACACACATACAGTAATACATGCGCAAAATCACAATTACTTGCACACATACAGTGATACATGCGCAAACTCACAATTACTTGCACACATACAGTAATACATGCGCAAACTCACAATTACTTACACACATACAGTAATACATGCGCAAACTCACAATTACTTGTACACATACAGTGATACATGCGTACACTCACAATTACTTGCACTCATACAGTAATACATGCGTACACTCACAAATACTTGCACTCATACAGTAATACATGCGCAAACTCACAATTACTTGTACACATACAGTGATACATGCGCAAACTCACAAACACTTGCACACATACAGTGATACATGCGTACACTCACAAACACTTACACACATACAGTGATACATGCGCAAACTCACAATTACTTGCACACATACAGTAATACATGCGTACACTCACAAATACTTGCACACATACAGTGATACATGCGCAAACTCACAATTACTTGCACACATACAGTAATACATGCGTACACTCACAATTACTTGTACACATACAGTGATACATGCGCAAACTCACAAACACTTGCACACATACAGTGATACTTGCGTACACTCACAATTACTTACACACATACAGTGATACATGCGTACACTCACAATTACTTGCACACATACAGTGATACATGCGTACACTCACAAACACTTGCACATATACAGTGATACTTGCGTACACTCACAATTACTTACACACATACAGTGATACATGCGTACACTCACAATTACTTGCACACATACAGTGATACTTGCGTACACTCACAAACACTTGCACACATACAGTGATACATGCGTACACTCACAATTACTTGCACACATACAGTGATACATGCGTACACTCACAAACACTTGCACACATACAGTGATACATGCGTACACTCACAAACACTTGCACACATACAGTGATACATGCGTACACTCACAAACACTTGCACACATACAGTAATACATGCGCAAACTCACAATTACTTACACACATACAGTGATACATGCGCAAACTCACAATTACTTACACACATACAGTGATACATGCGCAAACTCACAATTACTTACACACATACAGTGATACATGCGCAAACTCACAATTACTTACACACATACAGTAATACATGCGTACACTCACAAATACTTGCACACATACAGTGATACATGCGTACACTCACAATTACTTACACACATACAGTGATACATGCGTACACTCACAATTACTTGCACACATACAGTGATACATGCGTACACTCACAAACACTTGCACACATACAGTGATACATGCGCAAACTCACAATTACTTGCACACATACAGTGATACATGCGTACACTCACAATTACTTGTACACATACAGTGATACATGCGTAAACTCACAAACACTTGCACACATACAGTGATACATGCGTACACTCACAAATACTTGCACACATACAGTAATACATGCGCAAACTCACAATTACTTGCACACATACAGTGATACATGCGTACACTCACAAATACTTGCACACATACAGTAATACATGCGCAAACTCACAATTACTTGCACACATACAGTAATACATGCGTACACTCACAAATACTTGCACACATACAGTAATACATGCGTAAACTCACAATTACTTGCACACATACAGTGATACATGCGTACACTCACAATTACTTACACACATACAGTGATACATGCGTACACTCACAATTACTTACACACATACAGTGATACATGCGCAAACTCACAATTACTTGTACACATACAGTGATACATGCGTACACTCACAATTACTTGTACACATACAGTGATACATGCGTACACTCACAATTACTTACACACATACAGTGATACATGCGTACACTCACAAACACTTGCACACATACAGTAATACATGCGTACACTCACAATTACTTGCACACATACAGTGATACATGCGTACACTCACAATTACTTACACACATACAGTGATACATGCGTACACTCACAATTACTTACACACATACAGTGATACATGCGTACACTCACAATTACTTACACACATACAGTGATACATGCGTAAACTCACAATTACTTACACACATACAGTGATACATGCGTACACTCACAATTACTTGCACACATACAGTGATACATGCGCACACTCACAATTACTTACACACATACAGTCATACATGCGTACACTCACAATTACTTACACACATACAGTGATACATGCGTACACTCACAATTACTTACACACATACAGTGATACATGCGCAAACTCACAATTACTTGCACACATACAGTAATACATGCGTACACTCACAATTACTTGTACACATACAGTAATACATGCGTACACTCACAATTACTTGTACACATACAGTGATACATGCGCAAACTCACAATTACTTGTACACATACAGTGATACATGCGCAAACTCACAAACACTTGCACACATACAGTGATACATGCGCAAACTCACAAACACTTGCACACATACAGTGATACATGCGTACACTCACAATTACTTGTACACATACAGTGATACATGCGCAAACTCACAAACACTTGCACACATACAGTGATACATGCGTACACTCACAAACACTTGCACACATACAGTGATACATGCGTACACTCACAATTACTTGCACACATACAGTAATACATGCGCAAACTCACAATTACTTGCACACATACAGTGATACATGCGTACACTCACAAATACTTGTACACATACAGTAATACATGCGTACACTCACAAACACTTGCACACATACAGTGATACATGCGTACACTCACAATTACTTGCACTCATACAGTGATACATGCGTACACTCACAATTACTTGCACACATACAGTGATACATGCGCAAACTCACAATTACTTGCACTCATACAGTGATACATGCGTACACTCACAATTACTTGCACACATACAGTGATACATGCGCAAACTCACAATTACTTGCACACATACAGTGATACATGCGTACACTCACAATTACTTGCACACATACAGTGATACATGCGCAAACTCACAATTACTTGCACACATACAGTGATACATGCGTACACTCACAATTACTTGCACACATACAGTGATACATGCGCAAACTCACAATTACTTGCACACATACAGTGATACATGCGCAAACTCACAATTACTTACACACATACAGTGATACATGCGCAAACTCACAATTACTTGCACACATACAGTGATACATGCGTACACTCACAAATACTTGCACACATACAGTAATACTTGCGCAAACTCACAATTACTTGCACACATACAGTGATACATGCGTACACTCACAATTACTTGCACACATACAGTAATACTTGCGCAAACTCACAATTACTTGCACACATACAGTGATACATGCGTACACTCACAATTACTTGCACACATACAGTGATACATGCGTACACTCACAATTACTTGCACACATACAGTGATACATGCGTACACTCACAATTACTTGCACACATACAGTGATACATGCGTACACTCACAATTACTTGCACACATACAGTAATACTTGCGCAAACTCACAATTACTTGCACACATACAGTGATACATGCGTACACTCACAATTACTTGCACACATACAGTGATACATGCGTACACTCACAATTACTTGCACACATACAGTAATACATGCGTACACTCACAATTACTTGCACACATACAGTGATACATGCGTACACTCACAATTACTTGCACACATACAGTGATACATGCGTACACTCACAAACACTTGCACACATACAGTAATACATGCGCAAACTCACAATTACTTGCACACATACAGTGATACATGCGTACACTCACAATTACTTGCACACATACAGTGATACATGCGTACACTCACAATTACATGCACACATACAGTGATACATGCGTACACTCACAATTACTTGCACACATACAGTAATACATGCGCAAACTCACAATTACTTGCACACATACAGTGATACATGCGTACACTCACAAACACTTGCACACATACAGTGATACTTGCGTACACTCACAATTACTTGCACACATACAGTGATACATGCGTACACTCACAATTACTTGCACACATACAGTGATACATGCGTACACTCACAATTACTTGCACACATACAGTGATACATGCGCAAACTCACAATTACTTGCACACATACAGTAATACATGCGCAAACTCACAATTACTTGCACACATACAGTGATACATGCGCAAACTCACAATTACTTACACACATACAGTGATACATGCGTACACTCACAAACACTTGCACACATACAGTGATACATGCGCAAACTCACAATTACTTGCACACATACAGTAATACATGCGTACACTCACAAACACTTGCACACATACAGTGATACATGCGCAAACTCACAATTACTTGCACACATACAGTGATACATGCGCACACTCACAAACACTTGCACACATACAGTGATACATGCGCAAACTCACAATTACTTGCACACATACAGTGATACATGCGTACACTCACAAACACTTGCACACATACAGTGATACATGCGCAAACTCACAATTACTTACACACATACAGTGATACATGCGCAAACTCACAAACACTTACACACATACAGTGATACATGCGCAAACTCACAAACACTTGCACACATACAGTGATACATGCGCAAACTCACAAACACTTGCACACATACAGTGATACATGCGCACACTCACAATTACTTGCACACATACAGTGATACATGCGTACACTCACAATTACTTGCACTCATACAGTGATACATGCGTACACTCACAATTACTTGCACACATACAGTGATACATGCGTACACTCACAAACACTTGCACACATACAGTGATACATGCGCACACTCACAAATACTTGCACACATACAGTGATACATGCGCAAACTCACAATTACTTGCACACATACAGTGATACATGCGCACACTCACAATTACTTGCACACATACAGTAATACATGCGCAAACTCACAATTACTTGCACACATACAGTGATACATGCGCAAACTCACAATTACTTGCACACATACAGTGATACTTGCGCAAACTCACAATTACTTGCACACATACAGTCATACATGCGCAAACTCACAATTACTTGCACACATACAGTAATACATGCGCAAACTCACAATTACTTGCACACATACAGTGATACATGCGCAAACTCACAAATACTTGCACACATACAGTGATACATGCGCAAACTCACAAATACTTGCACACATACAGTGATACATGCGCAAACTCACAATTACTTGCACACATACAGTGATACATGCGCAAACTCACAAATACTTGCACACATACAGTGATACATGCGCAAACTCACAATTACTTGCACACATACAGTGATACATGCGCAAACTCACAATTACTTGCACACATACAGTGATACATGCGCAAACTCACAATTACTTGCACACATACAGTGATACATGCGCAAACTCACAATTACTTGCACACATACAGTGATACATGCGCAAACTCACAATTACTTGCACACATACAGTGATACATGCGCAAACTCACAATTACTTGCACACATACAGTGATACATGCGCAAACTCACAAATACTTGCACACATACAGTGATACATGCGTACACTCACAATTACTTGCACACATACAGTGATACATGCGCAAACTCACAATTACTTGCACACATACAGTGATACATGCGCAAACTCACAATTACTTGCACACATACAGTGATACATGCGCAAACTCACAATTACTTGCACACATACAGTGATACATGCGTACACTCACAATTACTTGCACACATACAGTGATACATGCGTACACTCACAATTACTTGCACACATACAGTGATACATGCGTACACTCACAATTACTTGCACACATACAGTGATACTTGCGCAAACTCACAATTACTTGTACACATACAGTGATACATGCGCAAACTCACAAATACTTGCACACATACAGTGATACATGCGCAAACTCACAAACACTTGCACACATACAGTGATACATGCGCAAACTCACAATTACTTGCACACATACAGTGATACATGCGTACACTCACAATTACTTGCACACATACAGTGATACATGCGTACACTCACAATTACTTGCACACATACAGTGATACATGCGCACACTCACAAACACTTGCACACATACAGTGATACATGCGCAAACTCACAATTACTTGCACACATACAGTGATACATGCGCAAACTCACAAACACTTGCACACATACAGTGATACATGCGTACACTCACAAACACTTGCACACATACAGTGATACATGCGCACACTCACAATTACTTACACACATACAGTAATACATGCGCACACTCACAATTACTTGCACACATACAGTGATACATGCGCAAACTCACAATTACTTGCACACATACAGTAATACATGCGCACACTCACAATTACTTGCACACATACAGTGATACATGCGTACACTCACAATTACTTGCACACATACAGTGATACATGCGTACACTCACAATTACTTGCACACATACAGTAATACATGCGCACACTCACAATTACTTGCACACATACAGTAATACATGCGCACACTCACAATTACTTGCACACATACAGTGATACATGCGTACACTCACAATTACTTGCACACATACAGTGATACATGCGCACACTCACAATTACTTGCACACATACAGTGATACATGCGCAAACTCACAATTACTTGCACACATACAGTAATACATGCGTACACTCACAATTACTTGCACACATACAGTGATACATGCGCACACTCACAAACACTTGCACACATACAGTGATACATGCGCACACTCACAAACACTTGCACACATACAGTGATACATGCGTACACTCACAAACACTTGCACACATACAGTGATACATGCGTACACTCACAAACACTTGCACACATACAGTGATACATGCGTACACTCACAAACACTTGCACACATACAGTGATACATGCGTACACTCACAAACACTTGCACACATACAGTGATACATGCGTACACTCACAAACACTTGCACACATACAGTAATACATGCGTACACTCACAATTACTTGCACACATACAGTGATACATGCGCAAACTCACAAACACTTGCACACATACAGTGATACTTGCGTAAACTCACAAATACTTGTACACATACAGTAATACATGCGTACACTCACAATTACTTGCACACATACAGTGATACATGCGCAAACTCACAAACACTTGCACACATACAGTGATACTTGCGTACACTCACAATTACTTGTACACATACAGTAATACATGCGCAAACTCACAATTACTTGCACACATACAGTAATACATGCGCAAACTCACAATTACTTGCACACATACAGTAATACATGCGCAAACTCACAATTACTTGCACTCATACAGTAATACATGCGTACACTCACAATTACTTGCACTCATACAGTAATACATGCGCAAACTCACAATTACTTGCACACATACAGTGATACATGCGTACACTCACAAATACTTACACACATACAGTGATACATGCGCAAACTCACAATTACTTGCACACATACAGTGATACATGCGCAAACTCACAAATACTTGCACACATACAGTGATACATGCGCAAACTCACAAATACTTGCACACATACAGTGATACATGCGCAAACTCACAATTACTTGCACACATACAGTGATACATGCGTACACTCACAATTACTTGCACACATACAGTGATACATGCGCAAACTCACAATTACTTGTACACATACAGTGATACATGCGCAAACTCACAAACACTTGCACACATACAGTGATACATGCGCAAACTCACAAACACTTGCACACATACAGTGATACATGCGCAAACTCACAAACACTTGCACACATACAGTGATACATGCGCAAACTCACAAACACTTGCACACATACAGTGATACATGCGCAAACTCACAAACACTTGCACACATACAGTGATACATGCGCAAACTCACAATTACTTACACACATACAGTGATACATGCACAAACTCACAATTACTTACACACATACAGTGATACATGCGCAAACTCACAATTACTTGTACACATACAGTGATACATGCGCAAACTCACAATTACTTGCACACATACAGTGATACATGCGTACACTCACAATTACTTGCACACATACAGTGATACATGCGTACACTCACAATTACTTACACACATACAGTAATACATGCGCAAACTCACAATTACTTGCACACATACAGTAATACATGCGTACACTCACAATTACTTACACACATACAGTAATACATGCGCAAACTCACAATTACTTGCACACATACAGTGATACATGCGTACACTCACAATTACTTACACACATACAGTGATACATGCGTACACTCACAATTACTTGCACACATACAGTGATACATGCGTACACTCACAATTACTTGCACACATACAGTGATACATGCGTACACTCACAATTACTTGCACACATACAGTGATACATGCGCAAACTCACAAACACTTGCACACATACAGTGATACATGCGTACACTCACAATTACTTACACACATACAGTGATACATGCGTACACTCACAATTACTTGCACACATACAGTGATACATGCGCAAACTCACAATTACTTACACACATACAGTGATACATGCACAAACTCACAATTACTTACACACATACAGTGATACATGCGTACACTCACAATTACTTGCACACATACAGTGATACATGCGTACACTCACAATTACTTACACACATACAGTGATACATGCGTACACTCACAATTACTTGCACACATACAGTGATACATGCGTACACTCACAATTACTTGCACACATACAGTGATACATGCGCAAACTCACAAACACTTGCACACATACAGTGATACATGCGCAAACTCACAATTACTTGCACTCATACAGTGATACATGCGTACACTCACAAATACTTACACACATACAGTGATACATGCGCAAACTCACAAACACTTGCACACATACAGTGATACATGCGTACACTCACAATTACTTGCACACATACAGTGATACATGCGCAAACTCACAATTACTTGCACACATACAGTGATACATGCGCAAACTCACAATTACTTGCACACATACAGTAATACATGCGTACACTCACAATTACTTGCACACATACAGTGATACATGCGTACACTCACAATTACTTGCACACATACAGTGATACATGCGTACACTCACAAACACTTGCACACATACAGTAATACATGCGTACACTCACAATTACTTGCACACATACAGTAATACATGCGTACACTCACAATTACTTGCACACATACAGTAATACATGCGTACACTCACAATTACTTGCACACATACAGTGATACATGCGTACACTCACAAACACTTGCACACATACAGTAATACATGCGTACACTCACATTTACTTGCACACATACAGTAATACATGCGTACACTCACAATTACTTGCACACATACAGTAATACATGCGTACACTCACAATTACTTGCACACATACAGTGATACATGCGTACACTCACAAACACTTGCACACATACAGTAATACATGCGTACACTCACAATTACTTGCACACATACAGTGATACATGCGTACACTCACAATTACTTGCACACATACAGTAATACATGCGTACACTCACAATTACTTGCACACATACAGTGATACATGCGCAAACTCACAAACACTTGCACACATACAGTGATACATGCGTACACTCACAATTACTTACACACATACAGTGATACATGCGTACACTCACAATTACTTGCACACATACAGTGATACATGCGCAAACTCACAATTACTTACACACATACAGTGATACATGCACAAACTCACAATTACTTACACACATACAGTGATACATGCGTACACTCACAATTACTTGCACACATACAGTGATACATGCGTACACTCACAAACACTTACACACATACAGTGATACATGCGTACACTCACAATTACTTGTACACATACAGTGATACATGCGTACACTCACAATTACTTGCACACATACAGTGATACATGCGCAAACTCACAATTACTTGCACACATACAGTAATACATGCGTACACTCACAATTACTTGCACACATACAGTGATACATGCGTACACTCACAATTACTTGCACACATACAGTGATACTTGCGTACACTCACAAACACTTACACACATACAGTAATACATGCGTACACTCACAAACACTTGCACACATACAGTGATACATGCGCAAACTCACAATTACTTGCACACATACAGTGATACATGCGTACACTCACAATTACTTGCACACATACAGTGATACATGCGTACACTCACAATTACTTGCACACATACAGTGATACATGCGTACACTCACAATTACTTGTACACATACAGTGATACATGCGCAAACTCACAATTACTTGCACACATACAGTGATACATGCACACACTCACAAATACTTGCACACATACAGTGATACATGCGTACACTCACAATTACTTGCACACATACAGTGATACATGCGTACACTCACAATTACTTGCACACATACAGTGATACATGCGTACACTCACAATTACTTGTACACATACAGTGATACATGCGTACACTCACAATTACTTGCACACATACAGTGATACATGCGTACACTCACAATTACTTGTACACATACAGTGATACATGCGTACACTCACAATTACTTGCACACATACAGTGATACATGCGTACACTCACAATTACTTGCACACATACAGTGATACATGCGTACACTCACAAATACTTGCACACATACAGTGATACATGCGTACACTCACAATTACTTGCACACATACAGTGATACATGCGTACACTCACAATTACTTGCACACATACAGTGATACATGCGTACACTCACAATTACTTGCACACATACAGTGATATATGCGTACACTCACAATTACTTGTACACATACAGTGATACATGCGCACACTCACAATTACTTGTACACATACAGTGATATATGCGTACACTCACAATTACTTGCACACATACAGTGATACATGCGTACACTCACAATTACTTGTACACATACAGTGATACATGCGCAAACTCACAATTACTTGCACACATACAGTGATACATGCACACACTCACAAATACTTGTACACATACAGTGATACATGCGTACACTCACAATTACTTGCACACATACAGTGATACATGCGTACACTCACAATTACTTGCACACATACAGTGATACATGCGTACACTCACAAATACTTGCACACATACAGTGATACATGCGTACACTCACAATTACTTGCACACATACAGTGATACATGCGTACACTCACAAATACTTGCACACATACAGTGATACATGCGCAAACTCACAAACACTTGCACACATACAGTGATACATGCGTACACTCACAAATACTTGCACACATACAGTGATACATGCGCAAACTCACAAACACTTGCACACATACAGTGATACATGCGTACACTCACAAATACTTGCACACATACAGTGATACATGCGCAAACTCACAATTACTTGCACACATACAGTGATACATGCGTACACTCACAAACACTTGCACACATACAGTGATACATGCGTACACTCACAATTACTTGTACACATACAGTGATACATGCGTACACTCACAATTACTTGCACACATACAGTGATATATGCGTACACTCACAAATACTTGTACACATACAGTGATACATGCGCAAACTCACAAATACTTGCACACATACAGTGATACATGCGCAAACTCACAAACACTTGCACACATACAGTGATACATGCGCAAACTCACAAACACTTGCACACATACAGTGATACATGCGCAAACTCACAAATACTTGCACACATACAGTGATATATGCGCAAACTCACAAACACTTGCACACATACAGTGATACATGCGTACACTCACAAATACTTGCACACATACAGTGATACATGCGCAAACTCACAAACACTTGCACACATACAGTGATACATGCGTACACTCACAAATACTTGCACACATACAGTGATACATGCGCAAACTCACAATTACTTGCACACATACAGTGATACATGCGTACACTCACAAACACTTGCACACATACAGTGATACATGCGTACACTCACAATTACTTGTACACATACAGTGATACATGCGTACACTCACAATTACTTGCACACATACAGTGATATTTGCGTACACTCACAAATACTTGTACACATACAGTGATACATGCGCAAACTCACAAATACTTGCACACATACAGTGATACATGCGCAAACTCACAAACACTTGCACACATACAGTGATACATGCGTACACTCACAATTACTTGCACACATACAGTGATACATGCGCAAACTCACAAACACTTACACACATACAGTGATACATGCGCAAACTCACAATTACTTGTACACATACAGTGATACATGCGCAAACTCACAATTACTTGCACACATACAGTGATACATGCGTACACTCACAATTACTTGCACACATACAGTGATACATGCGTACACTCACAATTACTTACACACATACAGTAATACATGCGCAAACTCACAATTACTTGCACACATACAGTAATACATGCGTACACTCACAATTACTTACACACATACAGTAATACATGCGCAAACTCACAATTACTTGCACACATACAGTGATACATGCGTACACTCACAATTACTTACACACATACAGTGATACATGCGTACACTCACAATTACTTGCACACATACAGTGATACATGCGTACACTCACAATTACTTGCACACATACAGTGATACATGCGTACACTCACAATTACTTGCACACATACAGTGATACATGCGCAAACTCACAAACACTTGCACACATACAGTGATACATGCGTACACTCACAATTACTTACACACATACAGTGATACATGCGTACACTCACAATTACTTGCACACATACAGTGATACATGCGCAAACTCACAATTACTTACACACATACAGTGATACATGCACAAACTCACAATTACTTACACACATACAGTGATACATGCGTACACTCACAATTACTTGCACACATACAGTGATACATGCGTACACTCACAATTACTTACACACATACAGTGATACATGCGTACACTCACAATTACTTGCACACATACAGTGATACATGCGTACACTCACAATTACTTGCACACATACAGTGATACATGCGCAAACTCACAAACACTTGCACACATACAGTGATACATGCGCAAACTCACAATTACTTGCACTCATACAGTGATACATGCGTACACTCACAAATACTTACACACATACAGTGATACATGCGCAAACTCACAAACACTTGCACACATACAGTGATACATGCGTACACTCACAATTACTTGCACACATACAGTGATACATGCGCAAACTCACAATTACTTGCACACATACAGTGATACATGCGCAAACTCACAATTACTTGCACACATACAGTAATACATGCGTACACTCACAATTACTTGCACACATACAGTGATACATGCGTACACTCACAATTACTTGCACACATACAGTGATACATGCGTACACTCACAAACACTTGCACACATACAGTAATACATGCGTACACTCACAATTACTTGCACACATACAGTAATACATGCGTACACTCACAATTACTTGCACACATACAGTAATACATGCGTACACTCACAATTACTTGCACACATACAGTGATACATGCGTACACTCACAAACACTTGCACACATACAGTAATACATGCGTACACTCACATTTACTTGCACACATACAGTAATACATGCGTACACTCACAATTACTTGCACACATACAGTAATACATGCGTACACTCACAATTACTTGCACACATACAGTGATACATGCGTACACTCACAAACACTTGCACACATACAGTAATACATGCGTACACTCACAATTACTTGCACACATACAGTGATACATGCGTACACTCACAATTACTTGCACACATACAGTAATACATGCGTACACTCACAATTACTTGCACACATACAGTGATACATGCGCAAACTCACAAACACTTGCACACATACAGTGATACATGCGTACACTCACAATTACTTACACACATACAGTGATACATGCGTACACTCACAATTACTTGCACACATACAGTGATACATGCGCAAACTCACAATTACTTACACACATACAGTGATACATGCACAAACTCACAATTACTTACACACATACAGTGATACATGCGTACACTCACAATTACTTGCACACATACAGTGATACATGCGTACACTCACAAACACTTACACACATACAGTGATACATGCGTACACTCACAATTACTTGTACACATACAGTGATACATGCGTACACTCACAATTACTTGCACACATACAGTGATACATGCGCAAACTCACAATTACTTGCACACATACAGTAATACATGCGTACACTCACAATTACTTGCACACATACAGTGATACATGCGTACACTCACAATTACTTGCACACATACAGTGATACTTGCGTACACTCACAAACACTTACACACATACAGTAATACATGCGTACACTCACAAACACTTGCACACATACAGTGATACATGCGCAAACTCACAATTACTTGCACACATACAGTGATACATGCGTACACTCACAATTACTTGCACACATACAGTGATACATGCGTACACTCACAATTACTTGCACACATACAGTGATACATGCGTACACTCACAATTACTTGCACACATAAAGTGATACATGCGTACACTCACAATTACTTGCACACATACAGTAATACATGCGTACACTCACAATTACTTGCACACATACAGTGATACATGCGTACACTCACAATTACTTGCACACATACAGTGATACATGCGTACACTCACAATTACTTGTACACATACAGTGATACATGCGCAAACTCACAATTACTTGCACACATACAGTGATACATGCACACACTCACAAATACTTGCACACATACAGTGATACATGCGTACACTCACAATTACTTGCACACATACAGTGATACATGCGTACACTCACAATTACTTGCACACATACAGTGATACATGCGTACACTCACAATTACTTGTACACATACAGTGATACATGCGTACACTCACAATTACTTGCACACATACAGTGATACATGCGTACACTCACAATTACTTGTACACATACAGTGATACATGCGTACACTCACAATTACTTGCACACATACAGTGATACATGCGTACACTCACAATTACTTGCACACATACAGTGATACATGCGTACACTCACAAATACTTGCACACATACAGTGATACATGCGTACACTCACAATTACTTGCACACATACAGTGATACATGCGTACACTCACAATTACTTGTACACATACAGTGATACATGCGCAAACTCACAATTACTTGCACACATACAGTGATACATGCACACACTCACAAATACTTGTACACATACAGTGATACATGCGTACACTCACAATTACTTGCACACATACAGTGATACATGCGTACACTCACAAATACTTGCACACATACAGTGATACATGCGTACACTCACAATTACTTGCACACATACAGTGATACATGCGTACACTCACAAATACTTGCACACATACAGTGATACATGCGCAAACTCACAAACACTTGCACACATACAGTGATACATGCGTACACTCACAAATACTTGCACACATACAGTGATACATGCGCAAACTCACAAACACTTGCACACATACAGTGATACATGCGTACACTCACAATTACTTGCACACATACAGTGATACATGCGCAAACTCACAAACACTTGCACACATACAGTGATACATGCGCAAACTCACAAACACTTGCACACATACAGTGATACATGCGCAAACTCACAAATACTTGCACACATACAGTGATATATGCGCAAACTCACAAACACTTGCACACATACAGTGATACATGCGTACACTCACAAATACTTGCACACATACAGTGATACATGCGCAAACTCACAAACACTTGCACACATACAGTGATACATGCGTACACTCACAAATACTTGCACACATACAGTGATACATGCGCAAACTCACAATTACTTGCACACATACAGTGATACATGCGTACACTCACAAACACTTGCACACATACAGTGATACATGCGTACACTCACAATTACTTGTACACATACAGTGATACATGCGTACACTCACAATTACTTGCACACATACAGTGATACATGCGCAAACTCACAAACACTTGCACACATACAGTGATACATGCGTACACTCACAATTACTTACACACATACAGTGATACATGCGCAAACTCACAAACACTTGCACACATACAGTGATACATGCGCAAACTCACAAACACTTGCACACATACAGTGATACATGCGTACACTCACAAACACTTGCACACATACAGTGATACATGCGCAAACTCACAAACACTTGCACACATACAGTGATACATGCGTACACTCACAAACACTTGCACACATACAGTGATACATGCGTACACTCACAATTACTTGTACACATACAGTGATACATGCGTACACTCACAAACACTTGCACACATACAGTGATACATGCGCAAACTCACAAACACTTGCACACATACAGTGATACATGCGTACACTCACAATTACTTGTACACATACAGTGATACATGCGCAAACTCACAAACACTTGCACACATACAGTGATACATGCGTACACTCACAATTACTTGCACACATACAGTGATACATGCGTACACTCACAATTACTTGTACACATACAGTAATACATGCGTACACTCACAATTACTTGTACACATACAGTGATACATGCGTACACTCACAATTACTTGCACACATACAGTGATACATGCGCAAACTCACAATTACTTGCACACATACAGTGATACATGCGTACACTCACAATTACTTGTACACATACAGTGATACATGCGCAAACTCACAATTACTTGCACACATACAGTGATACATGCGTACACTCACAATTACTTGTACACATACAGTGATACATGCGCAAACTCACAAATACTTACACACATACAGTGATACATGCGTACACTCACAATTACTTGCACTCATACAGTAATACATGCGTACACTCACAATTACTTGCACACATACAGTAATACATGCGCAAACTCACAAATACTTACACACATACAGTGATACATGCGTACACTCACAATTACTTGCACTCATACAGTAATACATGCGTACACTCACAATTACTTGCACACATACAGTAATACATGCGTACACTCACAAACACTTGCACACATACAGTGATACATGCGCAAACTCACAATTACTTGCACACATACAGTAATACATGCGTACACTCACAAACACTTGCACACATACAGTGATACATGCGCAAACTCACAATTACTTGCACACATACAGTAATACATGCGTACACTCACAATTACTTGCACACATACAGTGATACATGCGTACACTCACAATTACTTGCACACATACAGTAATACATGCGCAAACTCACAAATACTTACACACATACAGTGATACATGCGTACACTCACAATTACTTGCACTCATACAGTAATACATGCGTACACTCACAATTACTTGCACACATACAGTAATACATGCGTACACTCACAATTACTTGCACACATACAGTAATACATGCGCAAACTCACAAATACTTACACACATACAGTGATACATGCGTACACTCACAATTACTTGCACTCATACAGTAATACATGCGTACACTCACAATTACTTGCACTCATACAGTGATACATGCGCAAACTCACAAATACTTACACACATACAGTGATATATGCGTACACTCACAATTACTTGTACACATACAGTGATACATGCGTAAACTCACAAACACTTGTACACATACAGTGATATTTGCGTACACTCACAAATACTTGCACACATACAGTAATACATGCGTACACTCACAATTACTTGCACACATACAGTGATACATGCGTACACTCACAATTACTTGTACACATACAGTGATACATGCGTACACTCACAATTACTTGTACACATACAGTGATACATGCGCAAACTCACAAATACTTACACACATACAGTGATACATGCGCAAACTCACAAACACTTGCACACATACAGTGATACATGCGCAAACTCACAAACACTTGCACACATACAGTGATACATGCGTACACTCACAATTACTTGCACACATACAGTGATACATGCGTACACTCACAATTACTTGCACACATACAGTGATACATGCGCAAACTCACAATTACTTGCACTCATACAGTGATACATGCGCAAACTCACAAACACTTGCACACATACAGTGATACATGCGCAAACTCACAATTACTTGCACTCATACAGTGATACATGCGTACACTCACAAACACTTGCACACATACAGTAATACATGCGTACACTCACAATTACTTGCACACATACAGTAATACATGCGCAAACTCACAAACACTTGCACACATACAGTAATACATGCGCAAACTCACAAACACTTGCACACATACAGTAATACATGCGTACACTCACAATTACTTGCACACATACAGTAATACATGCGCAAACTCACAAACACTTGCACACATACAGTGATACATGCGTACACTCACAATTACTTGCACACATACAGTGATACATGCGTACACTCACAATTACTTACACACATACAGTAATACATGCGTACACTCACAATTACTTACACACATACAGTAATACATGCGTACACTCACAATTACTTACACACATACAGTGATACATGCGTACACTCACAATTACTTACACACATACAGTAATACATGCGCAAACTCACAAACACTTGCACACATACAGTGATACATGCGTACACTCACAATTACTTGCACACATACAGTGATACATGCGTACACTCACAATTACTTGCACACATACAGTGATACATGCGTACACTCACAAACACTTGCACACATACAGTAATACATGCGTACACTCACAATTACTTACACACATACAGTGATACATGCGCAAACTCACAAACACTTGCACTCATACAGTGATACATGCGCAAACTCACAAACACTTGCACACATACAGTGATACATGCGCAAACTCACAAACACTTGCACACATACAGTGATACATGCGCAAACTCACAAACACTTGCACACATACAGTGATACATGCGCAAACTCACAAACACTTGCACACATACAGTGATACATGCGCAAACTCACAAACACTTGCACACATACAGTGATACATGCGCAAACTCACAAATACTTGTACACATACAGTGATACATGCGCAATCTCACAAACACTTGCACACATACAGTGATACATGCGCAAACTCACAAACACTTACACACATACAGTAATACATGCGTACACTCACAATTACTTGTACACATACAGTGATACATGCGCAAACTCACAAACACTTGCACTCATACAGTGATACATGCGCAAACTCACAAACACTTGCACACATACAGTAATACATGCGTACACTCACAATTACTTGTACACATACAGTGATACATGCGCAAACTCACAAACACTTGCACTCATACAGTGATACATGCGCAAACTCACAAACACTTGCACACATACAGTAATACATGCGCAAACTCACAATTACTTGCACACATACAGTGATACATGCGCAAACTCACAATTACTTGTACACATACAGTAATACATGCGCAAACTCACAAACACTTGCACACATACAGTAATACATGCGCAAACTCACAAACACTTGCACACATACAGTAATACATGCGCAAACTCACAATTACTTGTACACATACAGTGATACATGCGCAAACTCACAATTACCTGTACACATACAGTAATACATGCGCAAACTCACAATTACTTGCACACATACAGTGATACATGCGTACACTCACAATTACTTGCACACATACAGTGATACATGCGCAAACTCACAAACACTTGCACACATACAGTGATACATGCGCAAACTCACAATTACTTGCACACATACAGTGATACATGCGCAAACTCACAATTACTTGCACACATACAGTGATACATGCGCAAACTCACAATTACTTGCACACATACAGTGATACATGCGCAAACTCACAATTACTTGCACACATACAGTAATACATGCGCAAACTCACAATTACTTGCACTCATACAGTGATACATGCGCAAACTCACAATTACTTACACACATACAGTAATACATGCGCAAACTCACAAATACTTACACACATACAGTAATACATGCGCAAACTCACAATTACTTACACACATACAGTGATACATGCGTACACTCACAATTACTTACACACATACAGTAATACATGCGCAAACTCACAAATACTTGCACTCATACAGTGATACATGCGTACACTCACAATTACTTGCACACATACAGTGATACATGCGCAAACTCACAAACACTTGCACACATACAGTGATACATGCGCAAACTCACAATTACTTGCACACATACAGTGATACATGCGCAAACTCACAATTACTTGCACTCATACAGTGATACATGCGCAAACTCACAATTACTTACACACATACAGTAATACATGCGCAAACTCACAATTACTTGCACACATACAGTGATACATGCGCAAACTCACAAATACTTACACACATACAGTAATACATGCGCAAACTCACAATTACTTGCACTCATACAGTGATACATGCGCAAACTCACAATTACTTACACACATACAGTAATACATGCGCAAACTCACAATTACTTGCACTCATACAGTGATACATGCGCAAACTCACAATTACTTGCACACATACAGTGATACATGCGCAAACTCACAATTACTTGCACTCATACAGTGATACATGCGAAAACTCACAATTACTTGCACACATACAGTGATACATGCGCAAACTCACAATTACTTGCACTCATACAGTGATACATGCGCAAACTCACAATTACTTACACACATACAGTAATACATGCGCAAACTCACAAATACTTACACACATACAGTAATACATGCGCAAACTCACAATTACTTACACACATACAGTGATACATGCGTACACTCACAATTACTTACACACATACAGTAATACATGCGCAAACTCACAAATACTTGCACTCATACAGTGATACATGCGTACACTCACAATTACTTGCACACATACAGTGATACATGCGCAAACTCACAAACACTTGCACACATACAGTGATACATGCGCAAACTCACAATTACTTGCACACATACAGTGATACATGCGCAAACTCACAAACACTTGCACACATACAGTAATACATGCGCAAACTCACAATTACTTGCACACATACAGTGATACATGCGCAAACTCACAATTACTTGCACACATACAGTGATACATGCGTACACTCACAAACACTTGCACACATACAGTAATACATGCGCAAACTCACAATTACTTGCACACATACAGTAATACATGCGTACACTCACAAACACTTGCACACATACAGTGATACATGCGTACACTCACAATTACTTGCACACATACAGTGATACATGCGTACACTCACAATTACTTGCACACATACAGTGATACATGCGCAAACTCACAATTACTTGCACACATACAG
This sequence comes from Deroplatys truncata, assembly GCA_030765065.1. NCBI lineage: Eukaryota > Metazoa > Arthropoda > Insecta > Mantodea > Mantidae > Deroplatys > Deroplatys truncata. The sequence continues at coordinate 5,181,718 of CM060984.1, forward strand.
TAATACATGCGTACACTCACAATTACTTGCACACATACAGTGATACATGCGTACACTCACAAACACTTGCACACATACAGTAATACATGCGTACACTCACAATTACTTGCACACATACAGTGATACATGCGTACACTCACAATTACTTGCACACATACAGTGATACATGCGCAAACTCACAATTACTTGCACACATACAGTGATACATGCGCAAACTCACAAACATTTGCACTCATACAGTGATACATGCGCAAACTCACAAATACTTGCACACATACAGTGATACATGCGTACACTCACAATTACTTGCACTCATACAGTGATACATGCGTACACTCACAAATACTTGCACACATACAGTAATACTTGCGCAAACTCACAATTACTTGCACACATACAGTGATACATGCGTACACTCACAAATACTTGCACACATACAGTGATACATGCGCAAACTCACAATTACTTGCACACATACAGTGATACATGCGCAAACTCACAATTACTTACACACATACAGTGATACATGCGCAAACTCACAATTACTTGCACACATACAGTGATACATGCGTACACTCACAAATACTTGCACACATACAGTAATACTTGCGCAAACTCACAATTACTTGCACACATACAGTGATACATGCGTACACTCACAATTACTTGCACACATACAGTAATACTTGCGCAAACTCACAATTACTTGCACACATACAGTGATACATGCGTACACTCACAATTACTTGCACACATACAGTGATACATGCGTACACTCACAATTACTTGCACACATACAGTGATACATGCGTACACTCACAATTACTTGCACACATACAGTGATACATGCGTACACTCACAATTACTTGCACACATACAGTGATACATGCGCAAACTCACAATTACTTGCACACATACAGTAATACATGCGTACACTCACAATTACTTGCACACATACAGTGATACATGCGTACACTCACAAACACTTGCACACATACAGTAATACATGCGTACACTCACAATTACTTGCACACATACAGTGATACATGCGTACACTCACAATTACTTGCACACATACAGTGATACATGCGCAAACTCACAATTACTTGCACACATACAGTGATACATGCGCAAACTCACAAACACTTGCACTCATACAGTGATACATGCGCAAACTCACAAATACTTGCACACATACAGTGATACATGCGTACACTCACAATTACTTGCACTCATACAGTGATACATGCGTACACTCACAAATACTTGCACACATACAGTAATACTTGCGCAAACTCACAATTACTTGCACACATACAGTGATACATGCGTACACTCACAAATACTTGCACACATACAGTGATACATGCGCAAACTCACAATTACTTGCACACATACAGTGATACATGCGCAAACTCACAATTACTTGCACACATACAGTGATACATGCGCAAACTCACAATTACTTGCACACATACAGTGATACATGCGCAAACTCACAAATACTTGCACACATACAGTGATACATGCGCAAACTCACAATTACTTGCACACATACAGTGATACATGCGCAAACTCACAAACACTTGCACACATACAGTAATACATGCGCAAACTCACAAACACTTGCACACATACAGTAATACATGCGCAAACTCACAATTACTTGCACACATACAGTGATACATGCGCAAACTCACAAACACTTGCACACATACAGTAATACATGCGCAAACTCACAAACACTTGCACTCATACAGTGATACATGCGTACACTCACAATTACTTGCACACATACAGTGATACATGCGTACACTCACAAACACTTGCACACATACAGTGATACATGCGTACACTCACAATTACTTGCACTCATACAGTGATACATGCGCAAACTCACAATTACTTGCACACATACAGTGATACATGCGTACACTCACAATTACTTGCACACATACAGTGATACATGCGCAAACTCACAATTACTTGTACACATACAGTGATACATGCGCAAACTCACAATTACTTACACACATACAGTAATACATGCGCAAACTCACAATTACTTGCACACATACAGTGATACATGCGCAAACTCACAAATACTTGTACACATACAGTGATACATGCGCAAACTCACAAATACTTGCACACATACAGTGATACATGCGCAAACTCACAAATACTTGCACACATACAGTGATACATGCGCAAACTCACAAATACTTGCACACATACAGTAATACATGCGCAAACTCACAATTACTTGTACACATACAGTGATACATGCGCAAACTCACAAATACTTGCACACATACAGTGATACATGCGCAAACTCACAATTACTTGCACACATACAGTAATACATGCGCAAACTCACAATTACTTGCACACATACAGTGATACATGCGTACACTCACAAACACTTGCACACATACAGTGATACATGCGCAAACTCACAATTACTTGCACACATACAGTGATACATGCGTACACTCACAATTACTTGCACACATACAGTAATACATGCGCAAACTCACAATTACTTGCACACATACAGTAATACATGCGCAAACTCACAATTACTTGCACACATACAGTGATACATGCGCAAACTCACAATTACTTGCACACATACAGTGATACATGCGCAAACTCACAATTACTTGCACACATACAGTGATACATGCGCAAACTCACAATTACTTGCACACATACAGTGATACATGCGCAAACTCACAATTACTTGCACACATACAGTGATACATGCGCAAACTCACAATTACTTGCACACATACAGTGATACATGCGCAAACTCACAATTACTTGCACACATACAGTGATACATGCGTACACTCACAAACACTTGCACACATACAGTAATACATGCGCAAACTCACAATTACTTGCACACATACAGTGATACTTGCGCAAACTCACAATTACTTGCACACATACAGTAATACATGCGTACACTCACAATTACTTGCACACATACAGTGATACATGCGCAAACTCACAATTACTTGTACACATACAGTGATACATGCGTACACTCACAATTACTTGTACACATACAGTAATACATGCGTACACTCACAAACACTTGCACACATACAGTGATACTTGCGCAAACTCACAATTACTTGTACACATACAGTAATACATGCGTACACTCACAATTACTTGCACACATACAGTAATACATGCGTACACTCACAAACACTTGCACACATACAGTGATACTTGCGCAAACTCACAATTACTTGTACACATACAGTGATACATGCGTACACTCACAATTACTTGCACACATACAGTGATACATGCGTACACTCACAATTACTTGCACACATACAGTGATACATGCGTACACTCACAATTACTTGCACACATACAGTGATACATGCGCAAACTCACAAATACTTGCACACATACAGTGATACATGCGCACACTCACAAACACTTGCACACATACAGTGATACATGCGCAAACTCACAATTACTTGCACACATACAGTGATACATGCGTACACTCACAAATACTTGCACACATACAGTGATACATGCGTACACTCACAATTACTTGCACACATACAGTGATACATGCGTACACTCACAATTACTTGCACACATACAGTGATACATGCGCAAACTCACAAATACTTGCACACATACAGTGATACATGCGTACACTCACAAATACTTGCACACATACAGTGATACATGCGTACACTCACAATTACTTGCACACATACAGTAATACATGCGTACACTCACAAATACTTGCACACATACAGTGATACATGCGTACACTCACAAACACTTGCACACATACAGTGATACATGCGTACACTCACAATTACTTGCACACATACAGTGATACATGCGTACACTCACAAACACTTGCACACATACAGTGATACATGCGCACACTCACAATTACTTGCACACATACAGTGATACATGCGTACACTCACAATTACTTGCACACATACAGTAATACATGCGTACACTCACAATTACTTGCACACATACAGTAATACATGCGCAATCTCACAATTACTTGCACACATACAGTGATACATGCGCACACTCACAATTACTTGCACACATACAGTAATACATGCGCACACTCACAATTACTTGCACACATACAGTAATACATGCGTACACTCACAATTACTTGCACACATACAGTGATACATGCGTACACTCACAATTACTTGCACACATACAGTGATACATGCGTACACTCACAATTACTTGCACACATACAGTGATACATGCGTACACTCACAATTACTTGTACACATACAGTGATACATGCGTACACTCACAATTACTTGTACACATACAGTGATACATGCGTACACTCACAATTACTTGCACACATACAGTAATACATGCGCACACTCACAATTACTTACACACATACAGTGATACATGCGCAATCTCACAATTACTTACACACATACAGTAATACATGCGCAAACTCACAATTACTTGCACACATACAGTAATACATGCGCAAACTCACAATTACTTGCACACATACAGTAATACATGCGCAAACTCACAATTACTTGCACACATACAGTAATACATGCGCAAACTCACAATTACTTGCACACATACAGTGATACATGCGCAAACTCACAATTACTTGCACACATACAGTAATACATGCGCAAACTCACAATTACTTACACACATACAGTGATACATGCGCAAACTCACAATTACTTGCACACATACAGTAATACATGCGCAAACTCACAATTACTTGCACACATACAGTGATACATGCGCAAACTCACAATTACTTGCACACATACAGTAATACATGCACACATACAGTAATACATGCGCACACTCACAATTACTTGCACACATACAGTGATACATGCGTACACTCACAATTACTTGCACACATACAGTGATATATGCGCAAACTCACAATTACTTGCACACATACAGTGATACATGCGTACACTCACAATTACTTGCACACATACAGTGATACATGCGTACACTCACAATTACTTGCACACATACAGTGATACATGCGTACACTCACAATTACTTGCACACATACAGTGATACATGCGCACACTCACAATTACTTGCACACATACAGTGATACATGCGTACACTCACAATTACTTGCACACATACAGTGATACATGCGCAAACTCACAATTACTTGTACACATACAGTGATACATGCGCAAACTCACAAATACTTACACACATACAGTGATACATGCGCAAACTCACAAATACTTACACACATACAGTGATACATGCGTACACTCACAATTACTTGCACACATACAGTGATACATGCGTACACTCACAATTACTTGCACACATACAGTGATACATGCGCAAACTCACAATTACTTGCACACATACAGTAATACATGCGCAAACTCACAATTACTTGCACACATACAGTAATACATGCGTACACTCACAAACACTTGCACACATACAGTGATACATGCGCAAACTCACAATTACTTGCACACATACAGTGATACATGCGCAAACTCACAATTACTTGCACACATACAGTGATACATGCGCAAACTCACAAATACTTGCACACATACAGTGATACATGCGCAAACTCACAATTACTTGCACACATACAGTAATACATGCGCAAACTCACAATTACTTGCACTCATACAGTAATACATGCGTACACTCACAAATACTTGCACACATACAGTGATACATGCGCAAACTCACAAATACTTGCACACATACAGTGATACATGCGCAAACTCACAATTACTTGCACTCATACAGTGATACATGCGCAAACTCACAAATACTTGCACACATACAGTGATACATGCGCAAACTCACAATTACTTGCACACATACAGTGATACATGCGCAAACTCACAATTACTTGCACACATACAGTAATACATGCGTACACTCACAAACACTTGCACACATACAGTGATACATGCGCAAACTCACAATTACTTGCACACATACAGTAATACATGCGCAAACTCACAATTACTTGCACACATACAGTGATACATGCGTACACTCACAATTACTTGCACACATACAGTGATACATGCGCAAACTCACAAATACTTGCACTCATACAGTGATACATGCGCAAACTCACAAACCCTTGCACACATACAGTGATACATGCGTACACTCACAATTACTTGCACACATACAGTGATACATGCGCACACTCACAATTACTTGCACACATACAGTGATACATGCGCACACTCACAATTACTTGCACACATACAGTGATACATGCGCACACTCACAATTACTTGCACACATACAGTAATACATGCGCACACTCACAATTACTTGCACACATACAGTGATACATGCGTACATTCACAATTACTTGCACACATACAGTGATACATGCGTACACTCACAATTACTTGCACACATACAGTGATACATGCGTACACTCACAATTACTTGCACACATACAGTGATACATGCGTACACTCACAATTACTTGCACACATACAGTGATACATGCGTACACTCACAATTACTTGCACACATACAGTGATACATGCGCAAACTCACAATTACTTGCACACATACAGTGATACATGCGTACACTCACAAACACTTGCACACATACAGTGATACATGCGTACACTCACAATTACTTGCACACATACAGTGATACATGCGTACACTCACAATTACTTGCACACATACAGTGATACATGCGTACACTCACAATTACTTGCACACATACAGTGATACATGCGTACACTCACAATTACTTGCACACATACAGTGATACATGCGTACACTCACAATTACTTGCACACATACAGTGATACATGCGCAAACTCACAAACACTTGCACACATACAGTGATACATGCGTACACTCACAATTACTTGCACACATACAGTAATACATGCGTACACTCACAAATACTTGCACACATACAGTGATACATGCGTACACTCACAATTACTTGTACACATACAGTGATACATGCGTACACTCACAAATACTTGTACACATACAGTGATACATGCGTACACTCACAATTACTTGCACACATACAGTGATACATGCGTACACTCACAAATACTTGCACACATACAGTGATACATGCGTACACTCACAATTACTTGCACTCATACAGTGATACATGCGTACACTCACAATTACTTGCACACATACAGTGATACATGCGTACACTCACAATTACTTGCACACATACAGTGATACATGCGTACACTCACAATTACTTGTACACATACAGTAATACTTGCGCAAATTCACAATTACTTACACTCATACAGTAATACATGCGTACACTCACAATTACTTGCACACATACAGTGATACATGCGCAAACTCACAATTACTTACACACATACAGTGATACATGCGCAAACTCACAATTACTTGCACACATACAGTGATACATGCGCAAACTCACAATTACTTGCACACATACAGTGATACATGCGCAAACTCACAATTACTTGCACACATACAGTGATACATGCGCAAACTCACAATTACTTGCACACATACAGTGATACATGCGCAAACTCACAATTACTTGCACACATACAGTGATACATGCGCAAACTCACAATTACTTGCACACATACAGTGATACATGCGCAAACTCACAATTACTTGCACACATACAGTGATACATGCGCAAACTCACAATTACTTGCACACATACAGTGATACATGCGCAAACTCACAATTACTTGCACACATACAGTGATACATGCGCAAACTCACAAATACTTGCACACATACAGTGATACATGCGTACACTCACAATTACTTGCACACATACAGTGATACATGCGTACACTCACAAACACTTGCACACATACAGTGATTCATGCGTACACTCACAAACACTTGCACACATACAGTGATACATGCGTACACTCACAATTACTTGCACACATACAGTGATACATGCGTACACTCACAATTACTTGCACACATACAGTGATACATGCGTACACTCACAATTACTTACACACATACAGTGATACATGCGTACACTCACAATTACTTGCACACATACAGTGATACATGCGCAAACTCACAATTACTTACACACATACAGTGATACATGCGCAAACTCACAATTACTTGCACACATACAGTGATACATGCGCAAACTCACAATTACTTGCACACATACAGTGATACATGCGTACACTCACAATTACTTGCACACATACAGTGATACATGCGTACACTCACAAACACTTGCACACATACAGTGATACATGCGTACACTCACAATTACTTGTACACATACAGTGATACATGCGTACACTCACAATTACTTGCACACATACAGTAATACATGCGCAAACTCACAAATACTTGCACACATACAGTGATACATGCGCAAACTCACAATTACTTGCACACATACAGTGATACATGCGCAAACTCACAATTACTTGCACACATACAGTGATACATGCGTACACTCACAAACACTTGCACACATACAGTGATACATGCGCAAACTCACAATTACTTACACACATACAGTGATACATGCGTACACTCACAAACACTTGCACACATACAGTGATACATGCGCAAACTCACAAACACTTGCACACATACAGTGATACATGCGTACACTCACAATTACTTACACACATACAGTGATACATGCGTACACTCACAATTACTTGCACACATACAGTGATACATGCGTACACTCACAATTACTTACACACATACAGTGATACATGCGTACACTCACAATTACTTGTACACATACAGTGATACTTGCGTACACTCACAATTACTTGCACACATACAGTGATACTTGCGCAAATTCACAATTACTTGCACACATACAGTGATACATGCGTACACTCACAAACACTTGTACACATACAGTGATACATGCGTACACTCACAATTACTTGCACACATACAGTGATACATGCGTACACTCACAATTACTTGCACACATACAGTGATACATGCGTACACTCACAAATACTTGCACACATACAGTGATACATGCGTACACTCACAAACACTTGCACACATACAGTGATACATGCGTACACTCACAATTACTTGCACACATACAGTGATACATGCGCAAACTCACAATTACTTGCACACATACAGTGATACATGCGTACACTCACAATTACTTGAACACATACAGTGATACATGCGCAAACTCACAATTACTTGAACACATACAGTGATACATGCGCAAACTCACAATTACTTGAACACATACAGTGATACATGCGTACACTCACAATTACTTGAACACATACAGTGATACATGCGTACACTCACAATTACTTGTACACATACAGTGATACATGCGTACACTCACAATTACTTGTACACATACAGTAATACATGCGTACATTCACAATTACTTGTACACATACAGTAATACATGCGCAAACTCACAATTACTTGCACACATACAGTGATACATGCGCAAACTCACAATTACTTACACACATACAGTGATACATGCGCAAACTCACAATTACTTACACACATACAGTGATACATGCGCACACTCACAATTACTTGCACACATACAGTGATACATGCGCAAACTCACAATTACTTGTACACATACAGTGATACATGCGTACACTCACAATTACTTGTACACATACAGTAATACATGCGTACACTCACAATTACTTACACACGTACAGTGATACATGCGTACACTCACAATTACTTGCACACATACAGTGATACATGCGTACACTCACAATTACTTGCACACATACAGTGATACATGCGTAAACTCACAATTCCTTGCACACATACAGTGATACATGCGTACACTCACAATTACTTACACACATACAGTGATACATGCGTAAACTCACAATTCCTTGCACACATACAGTGATACATGCGTACACTCACAATTACTTGTACACATACAGTGATACATGCGCAAACTCACAATTACTTGTACACATACAGTGATACATGCGCAAACTCACAATTACTTGTACACATACAGTGATACATGCGCAAACTCACAATTACTTGTACACATACAGTGATACATGCGTACACTCACAATTACTTGCACACATACAGTGATACATGCGCAAACTCACAATTACTTGTACACATACAGTGATACATGCGCAAACTCACAATTACTTGTACACATACAGTGATACATGCGCAAACTCACAATTACTTGTACACATACAGTGATACATGCGTACACTCACAATTACTTGTACACATACAGTGATACATGCGCAAACTCACAATTACTTGCACACATACAGTGATACATGCGCAAACTCACAATTACTTGTACACATACAGTGATACATGCGTACACTCACAATTACTTGTACACATACAGTGATACATGCGCAAACTCACAATTACTTGCACACATACAGTGATACATGCGCAAACTCACAATTACTTGTACACATACAGTGATACATGCGTACACTCACAATTACTTACACACATACAGTGATACATGCGTACACTCACAATTACTTGCACACATACAGTGATACATGCGTACACTCACAATTACTTGCACACATACAGTGATACATGCGTACACTCACAATTACTTGCACACATACAGTGATACATGCGTACACTCACAATTACTTACACACATACAGTGATACATGCGTACACTCACAATTACTTGCACACATACAGTGATACATGCGTACACTCACAATTACTTGCACACATACAGTGATACATGCGTACACTCACAATTACTTACACACATACAGTGATACATGCGTACACTCACAATTACTTGCACACATACAGTGATACATGCGTACACTCACAATTACTTACACACATACAGTCATACATGCGTACACTCACAATTACTTACACACATACAGTGATACATGCGCAAACTCACAAACACTTGCACACATACAGTGATACATGCGCAAACTCACAATTACTTACACACATACAGTCATACATGCGTACACTCACAATTACTTGCACACATACAGTGATACATGCGTACACTCACAATTACTTGCACACATACAGTGATACATGCGTACACTCACAATTACTTGCACACATACAGTGATACATGCGTACACTCACAATTACTTGTACACATACAGTGATACATGCGCAAACTCACAATTACTTGCACACATACAGTGATACATGCGTACACTCACAATTACTTGCACACATACAGTGATACATGCGTACACTCACAATTACTTGTACACATACAGTGATACATGCGTACACTCACAATTACTTACACACATACAGTGATACATGCGCAAACTCACAATTACTTGTACACATACAGTAATACATGCGTACACTCACAATTACTTGCACACATACAGTGATACTTGCGCAAACTCACAATTACTTGCACACATACAGTAATACATGCGTACACTCACAATTACTTGTACACATACAGTGATACATGCGTACACTCACAATTACTTGCACACATACAGTAATACATGCGTACACTCACAATTACTTGTACACATACAGTAATACATGCGTACACTCACAAACACTTGCACACATACAGTGATACATGCGTACACTCACAATTACTTGTACACATACAGTGATACATGCGCAAACTCACAATTACTTACACACATACAGTGATACATGCGTAAACTCACAATTACTTGCACACATACAGTGATACATGCGTACACTCACAATTACTTGCACACATACAGTGATACATGCGTACACTCACAATTACTTGCACACATACAGTGATACATGCGCAAACTCACAATTACTTACACACATACAGTGATACATGCGTAAACTCACAATTACTTGCACACATACAGTGAAACATGCGCAAACTCACAATTACTTGCACACATACAGTAATACATGCGCAAACTCACAATTACTTGCACACATACAGTGAAACATGCGCAAACTCACAATTACTTGCACACATACAGTGATACATGCGTAAACTCACAAATACTTGCACACATACAGTGATACATGCGTAAACTCACAATTACTTGCACACATACAGTGAAACATGCGCAAACTCACAATTACTTGCACACATACAGTAATACATGCGCAAACTCACAATTACTTGCACACATACAGTGATACATGCGCAAACTCACAATTACTTGCACACATACAGTGATACATGCGCAAACTCACAAACACTTGTACACATACAGTGATACATGCGCAAACTCACAAATACTTGCACACATACAGTGATACATGCGTACACTCACAAATACTTGCACACATACAGTGATACATGCGTACACTCACAAATACTTGCACACATACAGTGATACATGCGTACACTCACAAATACTTGCACACATACAGTGATACATGCGTACACTCACAAATACTTGCACACATACAGTGATACATGCGTACACTCACAAATACTTGCACACATACAGTAATACATGCGTACACCTACAATTACTTGCACACATACAGTGATACTTGCGCAAACTCACAAACACTTGCACACATACAGTGATACATGCGCAAACTCACAAACACTTGCACACATACAGTGATACATGCGCAAACTCACAAATACTTGCACACATACAGTGATACATGCGCAAACTCACAAATACTTGCACACATACAGTGATACATGCGCAAACTCACAAACACTTGCACACATACAGTGATACATGCGCAAACTCACAAACACTTGCACACATACAGTGATACATGCGTACACTCACAAACACTTGCACACATACAGTGATACATGCGTACACTCACAAACACTTGCACACATACAGTGATACATGCGTACACTCACAATTACTTGCACACATACAGTGATACATGCGCACACTCACAATTACTTGCACACATACAGTGATACATGCGTACACTCACAATTACTTGCACACATACAGTGATACATGCGCACACTCACAATTACTTGCACACATACAGTGATACATGCGTACACTCACAATTACTTACACACATACAGTGATACATGCGTACACTCACAATTACTTACACACATACAGTGATACATGCGTACACTCACAATTACTTACACACATACAGTGATACATGCGTACACTCACAATTACTTGCACACATACAGTGATACATGCGCAAACTCACAAATACTTGCACACATACAGTGATACATGCGCAAACTCACAAACACTTGTACACATACAGTGATACATGCGCAAACTCACAAATACTTGCACACATACAGTAATACATGCGCAAACTCACAATTACTTGCACACATACAGTGATACATGCGCAAACTCACAATTACTTGCACACATACAGTGATACATGCGTACACTCACAATTACTTGCACACATACAGTGATACATGCGCAAACTCACAATTACTTGCACACATACAGTAATACATGCGCAAACTCACAAACACTTGTACACATACAGTGATACATGCGCAAACTCACAATTACTTACACACATACAGTGATACATGCGCAAACTCACAAATACTTGCACACATACAGTGATACATGCGCAAACTCACAAATACTTGCACACATACAGTGATACATGCGCAAACTCACAATTACTTGCACACATACAGTGATACATGCGCAAACTCACAAATACTTGCACTCATACAGTGATACATGCGTACACTCACAATTACTTACACACATACAGTGATACATGCGCAAACTCACAATTACTTACACACATACAGTGATACATGCGCAAACTCACAAATACTTGCACACATACAGTGATACATGCGCAAACTCACAAATACTTGCACACATACAGTGATACATGCGCAAACTCACAATTACTTGCACACATACAGTGATACATGCGCAAACTCACAAATACTTGCACTCATACAGTGATACATGCGTACACTCACAATTACTTACACACATACAGTGATACATGCGTACACTCACAATTACTTGCACTCATACAGTGATACATGCGTACACTCACAAACACTTGCACACATACAGTGATACATGCGTACACTCACAAATACTTGCACTCATACAGTGATACATGCGTACACTCACAATTACTTACACACATACAGTGATACATGCGTACATTCACAATTACTTGCACACATACAGTGATACATGCGTACACTCACAAACACTTGCACACATACAGTGATACGTGCGCAAACTCACAAACACTTGCACACATACAGTGATACATGCGCAAACTCACAAACACTTGCACACATACAGTGATACATGCGTACACTCACAATTACATACACACATACAGTGATACATGCGCAAACTCACAATTACTTGCACACATACAGTGATACATGCGTACACTCACAATTACTTGCACACATACAGTGATACATGCGCAAACTCACAATTACTTACACACATACAGTAATACTTGCGCAAACTCACAATTACTTACACACATACAGTAATACTTGCGCAAACTCACAATTACTTACACACATACAGTGATACATGCGCAAACTCACAAATACTTACACACATACAGTAATACTTGCGCAAACTCACAATTACTTACACACATACAGTGATACATGCGTACACTCACAATTACTTGCACACATACAGTGATACATGCGCAAACTCACAATTACTTGTACACATACAGTGATACATGCGCAAACTCACAATTACTTACACACATACAGTGATACATGCGTACACTCACAATTACTTACACACATACAGTGATACATGCGTACACTCACAATTACTTACACACATACAGTGATACATGCGTACACTCACAATTACTTACACACATACAGTGATACATGCGTACACTCACAATTACTTGCACACATACAGTAATACATGCGCAAACTCACAATTACTTGCACACATACAGTGATACATGCGCAAACTCACAATTACTTGCACACATACAGTGATACATGCACAAACTCACAATTACTTGCACACATACAGTGATACATGCGCACACTCACAAATACTTGCACACATACAGTAATACATGCGTACACTCACAAACACTTGCACTCATACAGTGATACATGCGTACACTCACAATTACTTGCACACATACAGTGATACATGCGTACACTCACAATTACTTGCACACATACAGTGATACATGCGTACACTCACAATTACTTGCACACATACAGTGATACATGCGCAAACTCACAATTACTTGCACACATACAGTGATACATGCGTACACTCACAATTACTTGCACACATACAGTGATACATGCGTACACTCACAATTACTTGCACACATACAGTGATACATGCGTACACTCACAATTACTTGTACACATACAGTGATACATGCGTACACTCACAATTACTTGCACACATACAGTGATACATGCGTACACTCACAATTACTTGCACACATACAGTGATACATGCGTACACTCACAATTACTTGCACACATACAGTGATACATGCGTACACTCACAATTACTTGTACACATACAGTGATACATGCGCAAACTCACAAACACTTGTACACATACAGTGATACATGCGCAAACTCACAATTACTTACACACATACAGTAATACATGCGTACACTCACAATTACTTACACACATACAGTGATACATGCGTACACTCACAATTACTTGCACACATACAGTGATACATGCGTACACTCACAAATACTTGCACACATACAGTGATACATGCGTACACTCACAAATACTTGCACACATACAGTAATACATGCGTACACTCACAATTACTTGCACACGTACAGTGATACATGCGCAAACTCACAATTACTTGTACACATACAGTGATACATGCGTACACTCACAAACACTTGCACACATACAGTAATACATGCGTACACTCACAATTACTTGCACACATACAGTGATACTTGCGCAAACTCACAATTACTTGCACACATACAGTGATACATGCGCAAACTCACAATTACTTGTACACATACAGTAATACATGCGTACACTCACAAACACTTGCACACATACAGTGATACATGCGTACACTCACAATTACTTGCACACATACAGTGATACATGCGTACACTCACAAACACTTGCACACATACAGTGATACATGCGCAAACTCACAAACACTTGCACACATACAGTGATACATGCGCAAACTCACAAACACTTACACACATACAGTGATACATGCGCAAACTCACAATTACTTGCACACATACAGTGATACATGCGCAAACTCACAATTACTTGCACACATACAGTGATACATGCGCAAACTCACAATTACTTGCACACATACAGTGATACATGCGCAAACTCACAATTACTTGCACACATACAGTGATACATGCGCAAACTCACAATTACTTGCACACATACAGTGATACATGCGTACACTCACAAACACTTGCACACATACAGTAATACATGCGTACACTCACAATTACTTGCACACATACAGTAATACATGCGCAAACTCACAATTACTTGTACACATACAGTAATACATGCGCAAACTCACAATTACTTGTACACATACAGTAATACATGCGCAAACTCACAATTACTTGTACACATACAGTAATACATGCGTACACTCACAATTACTTGCACACATACAGTGATACATGCGCAAACTCACAAATACTTGTACACATACAGTAATACATGCGCAAACTCACAATTACTTGTACACATACAGTAATACATGCGCAAACTCACAATTACTTGCACACATACAGTAATACATGCGCAAACTCACAAATACTTGCACACATACAGTAATACATGCGTACACTCACAATTACTTGTACACATACAGTAATACATGCGTACACTCACAATTACTTACACACATACAGTAATACATGCGCAATCTCACAATTACTTGCACACATACAGTAATACATGCGCAAACTCACAATTACTTGCACACATACAGTAATACATGCGCAAACTCACAATTACTTGTACACATACAGTAATACATGCGCAAACTCACAATTACTTGCACACATACAGTAATACATGCGCAAACTCACAATTACTTGCACACATACAGTAATACATGCGCAAACTCACAATTACTTGTACACATACAGTGATACATGCGCAAACTCACAAATACTTACACACATACAGTGATACATGCGCAAACTCACAATTACTTGCACACATACAGTGATACATGCGTACACTCACAATTACTTGTACACATACAGTGATACATGCGTACACTCACAAACACTTACACACATACAGTGATACATGCGTACACTCACAAACACTTGTACACATACAGTGATACATGCGCAAACTCACAATTACTTGTACACATACAGTGATACATGCGTACACTCACAAACACTTGTACACATACAGTGATACATGCGTACACTCACAATTACTTGTACACATACAGTAATACATGCGCAAACTCACAATTACTTGTACACATACAGTGATACATGCGCAAACTCACAAACACTTGCACACATACAGTGATACATGCGTAAACTCACAATTACTTGCACACATACAGTGATACATGCGCAAACTCACAATTACTTGCACACATACAGTGATACATGCGCAAACTCACAATTACTTGCACACATACAGTGATACATGCGTACACTCACAAACACTTGCACACATACAGTGATACATGCGCAAACTCACAATTACTTGCACACATACAGTGATACATGCGCAAACTCACAATTACTTGCACACAAACAGTAATACATGCGCAAACTCACAATTACTTGCACACATACAGTGATACATGCGCAAACTCACAATTACTTGCACACATACAGTAATACATGCGCAAACTCACAATTACTTGCACACATACAGTAATACATGCACACATACAGTGATACATGCGTACACTCACAATTACTTGCACACATACAGTAATACATGCGCAAACTCACAATTACTTGCACACATACAGTAATACATGCGCAAACTCACAATTACTTGCACACATACAGTAATACTTGCACACATACAGTGATACATGCGTACACTCACAATTACTTGCACACATACAGTAATACATGCGTACACTCACAATTACTTGTACACATACAGTAATACATGCGTACACTCACAATTACTTGCACACATACAGTGATACATGCGTACACTCACAATTACTTGCACACATACAGTGATACATGCGCAAACTCACAATTACTTGCACACATACAGTGATACATGCGCAAACTCACAATTACTTGCACACATACAGTAATACATGCGTACACTCACAATTACTTGCACACATACAGTAATACATGCGCAAACTCACAATTACTTGTACACATACAGTAATACATGCGTACACTCACAATTACTTGTACACATACAGTAATACATGCGTACACTCACAATTACTTGCACACATACAGTGATACATGCGTACACTCACAATTACTTGCACACATACAGTGATACATGCGCAAACTCACAATTACTTACACACATACAGTGATACATGCGTACACTCACAATTACTTGCACACATACAGTGATACATGCGTACACTCACAATTACTTACACACATACAGTAATACATGCACACACTCACAAACACTTGCACACATACAGTGATACATGCGTACACTCACAATTACTTGCACACATACAGTGATACTTGCACACACTCACAATTACTTACACACATACAGTAATACATGCACACACTCACAAACACTTGCACACATACAGTGATACATGCGTACACTCACAATTACTTGCACACATACAGTGATACATGCGTACACTCACAATTACTTACACACATACAGTAATACATGCACACACTCACAAACACTTGCACTCATACAGTGATACATGCGCAAACTCACAAACACTTGCACACATACAGTGATACATGCGTACACTCACAATTACTTGCACACATACAGTGATACATGCGTACACTCACAATTACTTGCACACATACAGTGATACATGCGTAAACTCACAATTACTTGCACACATACAGTGATACATGCGTACACTCACAATTACTTGCACACATACAGTGATACATGCGTACACTCACAAACACTTACACACATACAGTAATACATGCGTACACTCACAAACACTTGCACACATACAGTGATACATTCGTACACTCACAAACACTTGTACACATACAGTGATACATGCGTACACTCACAATTACTTACACACATACAGTAATACATGCACACACTCACAAACACTTGCACTCATACAGTGATACATGCGCAAACTCACAAACACTTGCACACATACAGTGATACATGCGTACACTCACAATTACTTGCACACATACAGTGATACATGCGTACACTCACAATTACTTGCACACATACAGTGATACATGCGTAAACTCACAATTACTTGCACACATACAGTGATACATGCGTACACTCACAAACACTTGCACACATACAGTGATACATGCGCAAACTCACAATTACTTGCACACATACAGTGATACATGCGTACACTCACAATTACTTGCACTCATACAGTGATACATGCGCAAACTCACAAACACTTGCACACATACAGTGATACATGCGTACACTCACAATTACTTGCACACATACAGTGATACATGCGCAAACTCACAAACACTTGCACACATACAGTGATACATGCGTACACTCACAAACACTTGCACACATACAGTGATACATGCGTACACTCACAAACACTTGCACACATACAGTGATACATGCGCAAACTCACAATTACTTGTACACATACAGTGATACATGCGCAAACTCACAATTACTTGTACACATACAGTAATACATGCGCAAACTCACAATTACTTGTACACATACAGTGATACATGCGCAAACTCACAATTACTTGTACACATACAGTGATACATGCGTACACTCACAATTACTTGCACACATACAGTGATACATGCGTACACTCACAATTACTTGCACACATACAGTGATACATGCGTACACTCACAATTACTTGTACACATACAGTGATACATGCGTACACTCACAATTACTTGCACACATACAGTGATACATGCGTACACTCACAATTACTTACACACATACAGTGATACATGCGTACACTCACAATTACTTGTACACATACAGTGATACATGCGCAAACTCACAATTACTTGCACACATACAGTGATACATGCGTACACTCACAAACACTTGCACACATACAGTGATACATGCGTACACTCACAATTACTTGTACACATACAGTGATACATGCGCAAACTCACAAATACTTGTACACATACAGTGATACATGCACAAACTCACAAACACTTGTACACATACAGTGATACATGCACAAACTCACAAATACTTGTACACATACAGTGATACATGCGCAAACTCACAATTACTTGTACACATACAGTGATACATGCACAAACTCACAAACACTTGTACACATACAGTGATACATGCGTACACTCACAAACACTTGTACACATACAGTGATACATGCGTACACTCACAATTACTTGTACACATACAGTGATACATGCGCAAACTCACAATTACTTGCACACATACAGTGATACATGCGTACACTCACAATTACTTGCACACATACAGTGATACATGCGTACACTCACAATTACTTGTACACATACAGTGATACATGCGTACACTCACAATTACTTGCACACATACAGTGATACATGCGTACACTCACAATTACTTGCACACATACAGTGATACATGCGCAAACTCACAATTACTTGCACACATACAGTGATACATGCGTACACTCACAATTACTTGCACACATACAGTGATACATGCGTACACTCACAATTACTTACACACATACAGTGATACATGCGTACACTCACAATTACTTGCACACATACAGTGATACATGCGTACACTCACAATTACTTGCACACATACAGTGATACATGCGTACACTCACAATTACTTGCACACATACAGTGATACATGCGTACACTCACAATTACTTACACACATACAGTGATACATGCGTACACTCACAATTACTTGCACACATACAGTGATACATGCGTACACTCACAATTACTTGCACACATACAGTGATACATGCGTACACTCACAATTACTTACACACATACAGTGATACATGCGTACACTCACAATTACTTGCACACATACAGTGATACATGCGTACACTCACAATTACTTACACACATACAGTCATACATGCGTACACTCACAATTACTTACACACATACAGTGATACATGCGCAAACTCACAAACACTTGCACACATACAGTGATACATGCGCAAACTCACAATTACTTACACACATACAGTCATACATGCGTACACTCACAATTACTTGCACACATACAGTGATACATGCGTACACTCACAATTACTTGCACACATACAGTGATACATGCGTACACTCACAATTACTTGCACACATACAGTGATACATGCGTACACTCACAATTACTTGTACACATACAGTGATACATGCGCAAACTCACAATTACTTGCACACATACAGTGATACATGCGTACACTCACAATTACTTGCACACATACAGTGATACATGCGTACACTCACAATTACTTGTACACATACAGTGATACATGCGTACACTCACAATTACTTACACACATACAGTGATACATGCGCAAACTCACAATTACTTGTACACATACAGTAATACATGCGTACACTCACAATTACTTGCACACATACAGTGATACTTGCGCAAACTCACAATTACTTGCACACATACAGTAATACATGCGTACACTCACAATTACTTGTACACATACAGTGATACATGCGTACACTCACAATTACTTGCACACATACAGTAATACATGCGTACACTCACAATTACTTGTACACATACAGTAATACATGCGTACACTCACAAACACTTGCACACATACAGTGATACATGCGTACACTCACAATTACTTGTACACATACAGTGATACATGCGCAAACTCACAATTACTTACACACATACAGTGATACATGCGTAAACTCACAATTACTTGCACACATACAGTGATACATGCGTACACTCACAATTACTTGCACACATACAGTGATACATGCGTACACTCACAATTACTTGCACACATACAGTGATACATGCGCAAACTCACAATTACTTACACACATACAGTGATACATGCGTAAACTCACAATTACTTGCACACATACAGTGAAACATGCGCAAACTCACAATTACTTGCACACATACAGTAATACATGCGCAAACTCACAATTACTTGCACACATACAGTGAAACATGCGCAAACTCACAATTACTTGCACACATACAGTGATACATGCGTAAACTCACAAATACTTGCACACATACAGTGATACATGCGTAAACTCACAATTACTTGCACACATACAGTGAAACATGCGCAAACTCACAATTACTTGCACACATACAGTAATACATGCGCAAACTCACAATTACTTGCACACATACAGTGATACATGCGCAAACTCACAATTACTTGCACACATACAGTGATACATGCGCAAACTCACAAACACTTGTACACATACAGTGATACATGCGCAAACTCACAAATACTTGCACACATACAGTGATACATGCGTACACTCACAAATACTTGCACACATACAGTGATACATGCGTACACTCACAAATACTTGCACACATACAGTGATACATGCGTACACTCACAAATACTTGCACACATACAGTGATACATGCGTACACTCACAAATACTTGCACACATACAGTGATACATGCGTACACTCACAAATACTTGCACACATACAGTAATACATGCGTACACCTACAATTACTTGCACACATACAGTGATACTTGCGCAAACTCACAAACACTTGCACACATACAGTGATACATGCGCAAACTCACAAACACTTGCACACATACAGTGATACATGCGCAAACTCACAAATACTTGCACACATACAGTGATACATGCGCAAACTCACAAATACTTGCACACATACAGTGATACATGCGCAAACTCACAAACACTTGCACACATACAGTGATACATGCGCAAACTCACAAACACTTGCACACATACAGTGATACATGCGTACACTCACAAACACTTGCACACATACAGTGATACATGCGTACACTCACAAACACTTGCACACATACAGTGATACATGCGTACACTCACAATTACTTGCACACATACAGTGATACATGCGCACACTCACAATTACTTGCACACATACAGTGATACATGCGTACACTCACAATTACTTGCACACATACAGTGATACATGCGCACACTCACAATTACTTGCACACATACAGTGATACATGCGTACACTCACAATTACTTACACACATACAGTGATACATGCGTACACTCACAATTACTTACACACATACAGTGATACATGCGTACACTCACAATTACTTACACACATACAGTGATACATGCGTACACTCACAATTACTTGCACACATACAGTGATACATGCGCAAACTCACAAATACTTGCACACATACAGTGATACATGCGCAAACTCACAAACACTTGTACACATACAGTGATACATGCGCAAACTCACAAATACTTGCACACATACAGTAATACATGCGCAAACTCACAATTACTTGCACACATACAGTGATACATGCGCAAACTCACAATTACTTGCACACATACAGTGATACATGCGTACACTCACAATTACTTGCACACATACAGTGATACATGCGCAAACTCACAATTACTTGCACACATACAGTAATACATGCGCAAACTCACAAACACTTGTACACATACAGTGATACATGCGCAAACTCACAATTACTTACACACATACAGTGATACATGCGCAAACTCACAAATACTTGCACACATACAGTGATACATGCGCAAACTCACAAATACTTGCACACATACAGTGATACATGCGCAAACTCACAATTACTTGCACACATACAGTGATACATGCGCAAACTCACAAATACTTGCACTCATACAGTGATACATGCGTACACTCACAATTACTTACACACATACAGTGATACATGCGCAAACTCACAATTACTTACACACATACAGTGATACATGCGCAAACTCACAAATACTTGCACACATACAGTGATACATGCGCAAACTCACAAATACTTGCACACATACAGTGATACATGCGCAAACTCACAATTACTTGCACACATACAGTGATACATGCGCAAACTCACAAATACTTGCACTCATACAGTGATACATGCGTACACTCACAATTACTTACACACATACAGTGATACATGCGTACACTCACAATTACTTGCACTCATACAGTGATACATGCGTACACTCACAAACACTTGCACACATACAGTGATACATGCGTACACTCACAAATACTTGCACTCATACAGTGATACATGCGTACACTCACAATTACTTACACACATACAGTGATACATGCGTACATTCACAATTACTTGCACACATACAGTGATACATGCGTACACTCACAAACACTTGCACACATACAGTGATACGTGCGCAAACTCACAAACACTTGCACACATACAGTGATACATGCGCAAACTCACAAACACTTGCACACATACAGTGATACATGCGTACACTCACAATTACTTACACACATACAGTGATACATGCGCAAACTCACAATTACTTGCACACATACAGTGATACATGCGTACACTCACAATTACTTGCACACATACAGTGATACATGCGCAAACTCACAATTACTTACACACATACAGTAATACTTGCGCAAACTCACAATTACTTACACACATACAGTAATACTTGCGCAAACTCACAATTACTTACACACATACAGTGATACATGCGCAAACTCACAAATACTTACACACATACAGTAATACTTGCGCAAACTCACAATTACTTACACACATACAGTGATACATGCGTACACTCACAATTACTTGCACACATACAGTGATACATGCGCAAACTCACAATTACTTGTACACATACAGTGATACATGCGCAAACTCACAATTACTTACACACATACAGTGATACATGCGTACACTCACAATTACTTACACACATACAGTGATACATGCGTACACTCACAATTACTTACACACATACAGTGATACATGCGTACACTCACAATTACTTACACACATACAGTGATACATGCGTACACTCACAATTACTTGCACACATACAGTAATACATGCGCAAACTCACAATTACTTGCACACATACAGTGATACATGCGCAAACTCACAATTACTTGCACACATACAGTGATACATGCACAAACTCACAATTACTTGCACACATACAGTGATACATGCGCACACTCACAAATACTTGCACACATACAGTAATACATGCGTACACTCACAAACACTTGCACTCATACAGTGATACATGCGTACACTCACAATTACTTGCACACATACAGTGATACATGCGTACACTCACAATTACTTGCACACATACAGTGATACATGCGTACACTCACAATTACTTGCACACATACAGTGATACATGCGCAAACTCACAATTACTTGCACACATACAGTGATACATGCGTACACTCACAATTACTTGCACACATACAGTGATACATGCGTACACTCACAATTACTTGCACACATACAGTGATACATGCGTACACTCACAATTACTTGTACACATACAGTGATACATGCGTACACTCACAATTACTTGCACACATACAGTGATACATGCGTACACTCACAATTACTTGCACACATACAGTGATACATGCGTACACTCACAATTACTTGCACACATACAGTGATACATGCGTACACTCACAATTACTTGTACACATACAGTGATACATGCGCAAACTCACAAACACTTGTACACATACAGTGATACATGCGCAAACTCACAATTACTTACACACATACAGTAATACATGCGTACACTCACAATTACTTACACACATACAGTGATACATGCGTACACTCACAATTACTTGCACACATACAGTGATACATGCGTACACTCACAAATACTTGCACACATACAGTGATACATGCGTACACTCACAAATACTTGCACACATACAGTAATACATGCGTACACTCACAATTACTTGCACACGTACAGTGATACATGCGCAAACTCACAATTACTTGTACACATACAGTGATACATGCGTACACTCACAAACACTTGCACACATACAGTAATACATGCGTACACTCACAATTACTTGCACACATACAGTGATACTTGCGCAAACTCACAATTACTTGCACACATACAGTGATACATGCGCAAACTCACAATTACTTGTACACATACAGTAATACATGCGTACACTCACAAACACTTGCACACATACAGTGATACATGCGTACACTCACAATTACTTGCACACATACAGTGATACATGCGTACACTCACAAACACTTGCACACATACAGTGATACATGCGCAAACTCACAAACACTTGCACACATACAGTGATACATGCGCAAACTCACAAACACTTACACACATACAGTGATACATGCGCAAACTCACAATTACTTGCACACATACAGTGATACATGCGCAAACTCACAATTACTTGCACACATACAGTGATACATGCGCAAACTCACAATTACTTGCACACATACAGTGATACATGCGCAAACTCACAATTACTTGCACACATACAGTGATACATGCGCAAACTCACAATTACTTGCACACATACAGTGATACATGCGTACACTCACAAACACTTGCACACATACAGTAATACATGCGTACACTCACAATTACTTGCACACATACAGTAATACATGCGCAAACTCACAATTACTTGTACACATACAGTAATACATGCGCAAACTCACAATTACTTGTACACATACAGTAATACATGCGCAAACTCACAATTACTTGTACACATACAGTAATACATGCGTACACTCACAATTACTTGCACACATACAGTGATACATGCGCAAACTCACAAATACTTGTACACATACAGTAATACATGCGCAAACTCACAATTACTTGTACACATACAGTAATACATGCGCAAACTCACAATTACTTGCACACATACAGTAATACATGCGCAAACTCACAAATACTTGCACACATACAGTAATACATGCGTACACTCACAATTACTTGTACACATACAGTAATACATGCGTACACTCACAATTACTTACACACATACAGTAATACATGCGCAATCTCACAATTACTTGCACACATACAGTAATACATGCGCAAACTCACAATTACTTGCACACATACAGTAATACATGCGCAAACTCACAATTACTTGTACACATACAGTAATACATGCGCAAACTCACAATTACTTGCACACATACAGTAATACATGCGCAAACTCACAATTACTTGCACACATACAGTAATACATGCGCAAACTCACAATTACTTGTACACATACAGTGATACATGCGCAAACTCACAAATACTTACACACATACAGTGATACATGCGCAAACTCACAATTACTTGCACACATACAGTGATACATGCGTACACTCACAATTACTTGTACACATACAGTGATACATGCGTACACTCACAAACACTTACACACATACAGTGATACATGCGTACACTCACAAACACTTGTACACATACAGTGATACATGCGCAAACTCACAATTACTTGTACACATACAGTAATACATGCGCAAACTCACAATTACTTGTACACATACAGTGATACATGCGTACACTCACAAACACTTGTACACATACAGTGATACATGCGTACACTCACAAACACTTGTACACATACAGTGATACATGCGTACACTCACAATTACTTGTACACATACAGTAATACATGCGCAAACTCACAAACACTTGCACACATACAGTGATACATGCGTACACTCACAATTACTTGTACACATACAGTAATACATGCGCAAACTCACAAACACTTGTACACATACAGTAATACATGCGTACACTCACAATTACTTGTACACATACAGTGATACATGCGTACACTCACAAACACTTGTACACATACAGTGATACATGCGTACACTCACAAACACTTGTACACATACAGTGATACATGCGTACACTCACAATTACTTGTACACATACAGTAATACATGCGCAAACTCACAATTACTTGTACACATACAGTGATACATGCGCAAACTCACAAACACTTGCACACATACAGTGATACATGCGTAAACTCACAATTACTTGCACACATACAGTGATACATGCGCAAACTCACAATTACTTGCACACATACAGTGATACATGCGCAAACTCACAATTACTTGCACACATACAGTGATACATGCGTACACTCACAAACACTTGCACACATACAGTGATACATGCGCAAACTCACAATTACTTGCACACATACAGTGATACATGCGTACACTCACAAACACTTGCACACATACAGTGATACATGCGCAAACTCACAATTACTTGCACACATACAGTGATACATGCGCAAACTCACAATTACTTGCACACAAACAGTAATACATGCGCAAACTCACAATTACTTGCACACATACAGTGATACATGCGCAAACTCACAATTACTTGCACACATACAGTAATACATGCGCAAACTCACAATTACTTGCACACATACAGTAATACATGCACACATACAGTGATACATGCGTACACTCACAATTACTTGCACACATACAGTAATACATGCGCAAACTCACAATTACTTGCACACATACAGTAATACATGCGCAAACTCACAATTACTTGCACACATACAGTAATACTTGCACACATACAGTGATACATGCGTACACTCACAATTACTTGCACACATACAGTAATACATGCGTACACTCACAATTACTTGTACACATACAGTAATACATGCGTACACTCACAATTACTTGCACACATACAGTGATACATGCGTACACTCACAATTACTTGCACACATACAGTGATACATGCGCAAACTCACAATTACTTGCACACATACAGTGATACATGCGCAAACTCACAATTACTTGCACACATACAGTAATACATGCGTACACTCACAATTACTTGCACACATACAGTAATACATGCGCAAACTCACAATTACTTGTACACATACAGTAATACATGCGTACACTCACAATTACTTGTACACATACAGTAATACATGCGTACACTCACAATTACTTGCACACATACAGTGATACATGCGTACACTCACAATTACTTGCACACATACAGTGATACATGCGCAAACTCACAATTACTTACACACATACAGTGATACATGCGTACACTCACAATTACTTGCACACATACAGTGATACATGCGTACACTCACAATTACTTACACACATACAGTAATACATGCACACACTCACAAACACTTGCACACATACAGTGATACATGCGTACACTCACAATTACTTGCACACATACAGTGATACTTGCACACACTCACAATTACTTACACACATACAGTAATACATGCACACACTCACAAACACTTGCACACATACAGTGATACATGCGTACACTCACAATTACTTGCACACATACAGTGATACATGCGTACACTCACAATTACTTACACACATACAGTAATACATGCACACACTCACAAACACTTGCACTCATACAGTGATACATGCGCAAACTCACAAACACTTGCACACATACAGTGATACATGCGTACACTCACAATTACTTGCACACATACAGTGATACATGCGTACACTCACAATTACTTGCACACATACAGTGATACATGCGTAAACTCACAATTACTTGCACACATACAGTGATACATGCGTACACTCACAATTACTTGCACACATACAGTAATACATGCGTACACTCACAATTACTTGTACACATACAGTAATACATGCGTACACTCACAATTACTTGCACACATACAGTGATACATGCGTACACTCACAATTACTTGCACACATACAGTGATACATGCGCAAACTCACAATTACTTGCACACATACAGTGATACATGCGCAAACTCACAATTACTTGCACACATACAGTAATACATGCGTACACTCACAATTACTTGCACACATACAGTAATACATGCGCAAACTCACAATTACTTGTACACATACAGTAATACATGCGTACACTCACAATTACTTGTACACATACAGTAATACATGCGTACACTCACAATTACTTGCACACATACAGTGATACATGCGTACACTCACAATTACTTGCACACATACAGTGATACATGCGCAAACTCACAATTACTTACACACATACAGTGATACATGCGTACACTCACAATTACTTGCACACATACAGTGATACATGCGTACACTCACAATTACTTACACACATACAGTAATACATGCACACACTCACAAACACTTGCACACATACAGTGATACATGCGTACACTCACAATTACTTGCACACATACAGTGATACTTGCACACACTCACAATTACTTACACACATACAGTAATACATGCACACACTCACAAACACTTGCACACATACAGTGATACATGCGTACACTCACAATTACTTGCACACATACAGTGATACATGCGTACACTCACAATTACTTACACACATACAGTAATACATGCACACACTCACAAACACTTGCACTCATACAGTGATACATGCGCAAACTCACAAACACTTGCACACATACAGTGATACATGCGTACACTCACAATTACTTGCACACATACAGTGATACATGCGTACACTCACAATTACTTGCACACATACAGTGATACATGCGTAAACTCACAATTACTTGCACACATACAGTGATACATGCGTACACTCACAATTACTTGCACACATACAGTGATACATGCGTACACTCACAAACACTTACACACATACAGTAATACATGCGTACACTCACAAACACTTGCACACATACAGTGATACATTCGTACACTCACAAACACTTGTACACATACAGTGATACATGCGTACACTCACAATTACTTACACACATACAGTAATACATGCACACACTCACAAACACTTGCACTCATACAGTGATACATGCGCAAACTCACAAACACTTGCACACATACAGTGATACATGCGTACACTCACAATTACTTGCACACATACAGTGATACATGCGTACACTCACAATTACTTGCACACATACAGTGATACATGCGTAAACTCACAATTACTTGCACACATACAGTGATACATGCGTAAACTCACAATTACTTGCACACATACAGTGATACATGCGTACACTCACAATTACTTGCACACATACTGTGATACATGCGTAAACTCACAATTACTTGCACACATACAGTGATACATGCACACACTCACAAACACTTGCACACATACAGTGATACATGCGTACACTCACAATTACTTGCACACATACAGTGATACATGCGCAAACTCACAAACACTTGCACACATACAGTAATACATGCGTACACTCACAATTACTTGTACACATACAGTGATACATGCGCAAACTCACAAACACTTGCACACATACAGTAATACATGCGTACACTCACAATTACTTGCACACATACAGTGATACATGCGCAAACTCACAAACACTTGCACACATACAGTAATACATGCGTACACTCACAATTACTTGCACACATACAGTGATACATGCGCAAACTCACAAACACTTGCACACATACAGTGATACATGCGTACACTCACAATTACTTGCACACATACAGTGATACATGCACACACTCACAAACACTTGCACACATACAGTAATACATGCGTACACTCACAATTACTTGCACACATACAGTGATACATGCGTACACTCACAATTACTTGTACACATACAGTGATACATGCGTACACTCACAATTACTTGCACACATACAGTGATACATGCGTACACTCACAATTACTTGCACACATACAGTGATACATGCGCAAACTCACAATTACTTACACACATACAGTGATACATGCGCAAACTCACAATTACTTGCACACATACAGTGATACATGCGTACACTCACAATTACTTGCACACATACAGTGGTACATGCGTACACTCACAAACACTTACACACATACAGTGATACATGCGTACACTCACAAACACTTGTACTATTACAGTGATACATGCGCAAACTCACAATTACTTGCACACATACAGTAATACATGCGTACACTCACAATTACTTGCACACATACAGTGATACATGCGTACACTCACAATTACTTGCACACATACAGTGATACATGCGTACACTCACAATTACTTGCACACATACAGTGATACATGCGTACACTCACAATTACTTGCACACATACAGTGATACATGCGTACACTCACAATTACTTGCACACATACAGTGATACATGCGCAAACTCACAATTACTTACACACATACAGTAATACATGCGTAAACTCACAATTACTTGTACACATACAGTGATACATGCGTAAACTCACAATTACTTGTACACATACAGTGATACATGCGCAAACTCACAATTACTTGCACACATACAGTGATACATGCGTACACTCACAATTACTTGTACACATACAGTGATACATGCGTACACTCACAATTACTTGCACACATACAGTGATACATGCACAAACTCACAATTACTTGTACACATACAGTGATACATGCGTACACTCACAATTACTTGTACACATACAGTGATACATGCGTACACTCACAATTACTTGAACACATACAGTGATACATGCGTACACTCACAATTACTTGTACACATACAGTGATACATGCGCAAACTCACAATTACTTGTACACATACAGTGATACATGCGTAAACTCACAATTACTTGCACACATACAGTGATACATGCACAAACTCACAATTACTTGTACACATACAGTGATACATGCGTACACTCACAATTACTTGTACACATACAGTGATACATGCGTACACTCACAATTACTTGTACACATACAGTGATACATGCGTACACTCACAATTACTTGCACACATACAGTGATACATGCGTACACTCACAATTACTTGTACACATACAGTGATACATGCGCAAACTCACAATTACTTGTACACATACAGTGATACATGCGCAAACTCACAATTACTTGTACACATACAGTAATACATGCGTAAACTCACAATTACTTGTACACATACAGTAATACATGCGTAAACTCACAATTACTTGTACACATACAGTAATACATGCGTAAACTCACAATTACTTGTACACATACAGTAATACATGCGTAAACTCACAATTACTTGTACACATACAGTAATACATGCGTACACTCACAATTACTTGTACACATACAGTAATACATGCGTACACTCACAATTACTTGTACACATACAGTAATACATGCGTAAACTCACAATTACTTGTACAC
This sequence comes from Deroplatys truncata, assembly GCA_030765065.1. Classification (NCBI taxonomy): domain Eukaryota; kingdom Metazoa; phylum Arthropoda; class Insecta; order Mantodea; family Mantidae; genus Deroplatys; species Deroplatys truncata. Next base: position 5,215,172 of record CM060984.1, read on the forward strand.
ATACAGTAATACATGCGTACACTCACAATTACTTGTACACATACAGTAATACATGCGTACACTCACAATTACTTGTACACATACAGTAATACATGCGTAAACTCACAATTACTTGTACACATACAGTGATACATGCGTAAACTCACAATTACTTGCACACATACAGTGATACATGCGTAAACTCACAATTACTTGCACACATACAGTGATACATGCGTAAACTCACAATTACTTGCACACATACAGTGATACATGCGTACACTCACAATTACTTGCACACATACAGTGATACATGCGTACACTCACAATTACTTGTACACATACAGTGATACATGCGTACACTCACAATTACTTGCACACATACAGTGATACATGCGTACACTCACAAACACTTGTACACATACAGTGATACATGCGTACACTCACAATTACTTGCACACATACAGTGATACATGCGCAAACTCACAAACACTTGCACACATACAGTGATACATGCGCAAACTCACAAACACTTGCACACATACAGTGATACATGCGCAAACTCACAAACACTTGCACACATACAGTGATACATGCGTACACTCACAAACACTTGCACACATACAGTAATACATGCGCAAACTCACAAACACTTGCACACATACAGTGATACATGCGCAAACTCACAATTACTTGCACACATACAGTGATACATGCGCAAACTCACAATTACTTCCACACATACAGTGATACATGCGTACACTCACAAACACTTGCACACATACAGTAATACATGCGTACACTCACAATTACTTACACACATACAGTAATACATGCGCAAACTCACAAACACTTGCACACATACAGTGATACATGCGTACACTCACAATTACTTACACACATACAGTAATACATGCGTACACTCACAATTACTTACACACATACAGTAATACATGCGCAAACTCACAATTACTTGCACACATACAGTGATACATGCGTACACTCACAATTACTTACACACATACAGTAATACATGCGCAAACTCACAAACACTTGCACACATACAGTGATACATGCGTACACTCACAAACACTTGCACACATACAGTAATACATGCGTACACTCACAATTACTTACACACATACAGTAATACATGCGCAAACTCACAATTACTTGCACACATACAGTGATACATGCGTACACTCACAATTACTTACACACATACAGTAATACATGCGCAAACTCACAAACACTTGCACACATACAGTGATACATGCGTACACTCACAAACACTTGCACACATACAGTGATACATGCGCAAACTCACAATTACTTGCACACATACAGTGATACATGGGTACACTCACAAACACTTGCACACATACAGTGATACATGCGCAAACTCACAAACACTTGCACACATACAGTGATACATGCGTACACTCACAAACACTTGCACACATACAGTGATACATGCGTAAACTCACAAACACTTGCACACATACAGTGATACATGCGCACACTCACAATTACTTGCACACATACAGTGATACATGCGCACACTCACAATTACTTGCACACATACAGTGATACATGCGTACACTCACAAACACTTGCACACATACAGTGATACATGCGTACACTCACAAACACTTGCACACATACAGTGATACATGCGCACACTCACAATTACTTGCACACATACAGTGATACATGCGCAAACTCACAATTACTTGCACACATACAGTGATACATGCGCACACTCACAATTACTTGCACACATACAGTGATACATGCGCACACTCACAATTACTTGCACACATACAGTGATACATGCGCAAACTCACAAACACTTGCACACATACAGTGATACATGCGCACACTCACAATTACTTGCACACATACAGTGATACATGCGCACACTCACAATTACTTGCACACATACAGTGATACATGCGCACACTCACAATTACTTGCACACATACAGTGATACATGCGCAAACTCACAAACACTTGCACACATACAGTGATACATGCGCACACTCACAATTACTTGCACACATACAGTGATACATGCGCACACTCACAATTACTTGCACACATACAGTGATACATGCGTACACTCACAAACACTTGCACACATACAGTGATACATGCGTACACTCACAAACACTTGCACACATACAGTGATACATGCGCACACTCACAATTACTTGCACACATACAGTGATACATGCGCAAACTCACAATTACTTGCACACATACAGTGATACATGCGTACACTCACAAACACTTGCACACATACAGTGATACATGCGTACACTCACAATTACTTGCACACATACAGTGATACATGCGCACACTCACAATTACTTGCACACATACAGTGATACATGCGTACACTCACAATTACTTGCACACATACAGTGATACATGCGCACACTCACAATTACTTGCACACATACAGTGATACATGCGTACACTCACAATTACTTGCACACATACAGTGATACATGCGCACACTCACAATTACTTGTACACATACAGTGATACATGCGTACACTCACAATTACTTGTACACATACAGTGATACATGCGCAAACTCACAATTACTTGCACACATACAGTGATACATGCACAAACTCACAATTACTTGTACACATACAGTGATACATGCGCAAACTCACAATTACTTGTACACATACAGTGATACATGCGCACACTCACAATTACTTGCACACATACAGTGATACATGCGCAAACTCACAATTACTTGTACACATACAGTGATACATGCGTACACTCACAAACACTTGCACACATACAGTGATACATGCGTAAACTCACAAACACTTGCACACACACAGTGATACATGCGTAAACTCACAAACACTTGTACACATACAGTAATACATGCGTACACTCACAAACACTTGCACACATACAGTAATACATGCGTACACTCACAAACACTTGTACACATACAGTAATACATGCGTACACTCACAAACACTTACACACATACAGTAATACATGCGTAAACTCACAAACACTTGTACACATACAGTAATACATGCGTACACTCACAAACACTTGCACACATACAGTAATACATGCGTACACTCACAAACACTTGCACACATACAGTGATACATGCGTAAACTCACAAACACTTGCACACATACAGTGATACATGCGTAAACTCACAATTACTTGCACACATACAGTGATACATGCGCAAACTCACAAACACTTGCACACATACAGTGATACATGCGCAAACTCACAAACACTTGCACACATACAGTGATACATGCGCAAACTCACAAACACTTGCACACATACAGTGATACATGCGTACACTCACAATTACTTGCACACATACAGTGATACATGCGCAAACTCACAAATACTTGCACTCATACAGTGATACATGCGCAAACTCACAAACACTTGCACACATACAGTGATACATGCGCAAACTCACAATTACTTGCACACATACAGTGATACATGCGCAAACTCACAAATACTTGCACACATACAGTGATACATGCGTACACTCACAAACACTTGCACACATACAGTGATACATGCGTACACTCACAAACACTTGCACACATACAGTGATACATGCGTACACTCACAAACACTTGCACACATACAGTGATACATGCGTACACTCACAAACACTTGCACACATACAGTGATACATGCGTACACTCACAAACACTTGCACACATACAGTGATACATGCGTACACTCACAATTACTTGCACACATACAGTGATACATGCGCAAACTCACAATTACTTGCACACATACAGTAATACATGCGCAAACTCACAATTACTTGCACACATACAGTGATACATGCGCAAACTCACAATTACTTGCACACATACAGTGATACATGCGCAAACTCACAATTACTTGCACACATACAGTGATACATGCGCAAACTCACAATTACTTGCACACATACAGTGATACATGCGCAAACTCACAATTACTTACACACATACAGTGATACATGCGCAAACTCACAATTACTTGCACTCATACAGTGATACATGCGCAAACTCACAATTACTTGCACTCATACAGTGATACATGCGCAAACTCACAAACACTTGCACTCATACAGTGATACATGCGCAAACTCACAATTACTTGCACTCATACAGTGATACATGCGCAAACTCACAAACACTTGCACTCATACAGTGATACATGCGCAAACTCACAATTACTTGCACACATACAGTGATACATGCGCAAACTCACAAACACTTGCACTCATACAGTGATACATGCGCAAACTCACAAACACTTGCACTCATACAGTGATACATGCGCAAACTCACAAACACTTGCACTCATACAGTGATACATGCGCAAACTCACAAACACTTGCACTCATACAGTGATACATGCGCAAACTCACAAACACTTGCACTCATACAGTGATACATGCGCAAACTCACAAACACTTGCACTCATACAGTGATACATGCGCAAACTCACAAACACTTGCACTCATACAGTGATACATGCGCAAACTCACAAACACTTGCACTCATACAGTGATACATGCGCAAACTCACAAACACTTGCACTCATACAGTGATACATGCGCAAACTCACAAACACTTGCACTCATACAGTGATACATGCGCAAACTCACAAACACTTGCACTCATACAGTGATACATGCGCAAACTCACAAACACTTGCACTCATACAGTGATACATGCGCAAACTCACAAACACTTGCACTCATACAGTGATACATGCGCAAACTCACAAACACTTGCACTCATACAGTGATACATGCGCAAACTCACAAACACTTGCACTCATACAGTGATACATGCGCAAACTCACAAACACTTGCACTCATACAGTGATACATGCGCAAACTCACAAACACTTGCACTCATACAGTGATACATGCGCAAACTCACAAACACTTGCACTCATACAGTGATACATGCGCAAACTCACAAACACTTGCACTCATACAGTGATACATGCGCAAACTCACAATTACTTGCACTCATACAGTGATACATGCGCAAACTCACAAACACTTGCACTCATACAGTGATACATGCGCAAACTCACAATTACTTGCACACATACAGTGATACATGCGCACACTCACAATTACTTGCACACATACAGTAATACATGCGTACACTCACAATTACTTGCACACATACAGTAATACATGCGCAAACTCACAATTACTTGCACACATACAGTGATACATGCGCAAACTCACAATTACTTGCACACATACAGTGATACATGCGCAAACTCACAATTACTTGCACTCATACAGTGATACATGCGCAAACTCACAATTACTTGCACTCATACAGTGATACATGCGCAAACTCACAATTACTTGCACTCATACAGTGATACATGCGCAAACTCACAATTACTTGCACTCATACAGTGATACATGCGCAAACTCACAAACACTTGCACTCATACAGTGATACATGCGCAAACTCACAATTACTTGCACTCATACAGTGATACATGCGCAAACTCACAATTACTTGCACTCATACAGTGATACATGCGCAAACTCACAATTACTTGCACTCATACAGTGATACATGCGCACACTCACAATTACTTGCACACATACAGTGATACATGCGCAAACTCACAATTACTTGCACACATACAGTGATACATGCGCAAACTCACAAACACTTGCACACATACAGTGATACATGCGCAAACTCACAATTACTTGCACTCATACAGTGATACATGCGCACACTCACAATTACTTGCACACATACAGTGATACATGCGCAAACTCACAATTACTTGCACACATACAGTGATACATGCGCAAACTCACAAACACTTGCACACATACAGTGATACATGCGCAAACTCACAAACACTTGCACACATACAGTGATACATGCGCACACTCACAATTACTTGCACTCATACAGTGATACATGCGCAAACTCACAATTACTTGCACTCATACAGTGATACATGCGCAAACTCACAAACACTTGCACTCATACAGTGATACATGCGTACACTCACAAACACTTGCACACATACAGTGATACATGCGCAAACTCACAATTACTTGCACTCATACAGTGATACATGCGCAAACTCACAAACACTTGCACTCATACAGTGATACATGCGTACACTCACAAACACTTGCACACATACAGTGATACATGCGCAAACTCACAATTACTTGCACTCATACAGTGATACATGCGCAAACTCACAAACACTTGCACTCATACAGTGATACATGCGTACACTCACAAACACTTGCACACATACAGTGATACATGCGCAAACTCACAATTACTTGCACTCATACAGTGATACATGCGCAAACTCACAAACACTTGCACACATACAGTGATACATGCGCACACTCACAATTACTTGCACTCATACAGTGATACATGCGCAAACTCACAATTACTTGCACACATACAGTGATACATGCGCAAACTCACAATTACTTGCACTCATACAGTGATACATGCGCAAACTCACAAACACTTGCACTCATACAGTGATACATGCGCAAACTCACAAACACTTGCACACATACAGTGATACATGCGCACACTCACAATTACTTGCACTCATACAGTGATACATGCGCAAACTCACAATTACTTGCACTCATACAGTGATACATGCGCAAACTCACAATTACTTGCACTCATACAGTGATACATGCGCAAACTCACAATTACTTGCACTCATACAGTGATACATGCGCAAACTCACAAATACTTGCACTCATACAGTGATACATGCGCAAACTCACAAACACTTGCACTCATACAGTGATACATGCGCAAACTCACAATTACTTGTACACATACAGTAATACATGCGCAAACTCACAAATACTTGCACACATACAGTGATACATGCGCACACTCACAAACACTTGCACTCATACAGTGATACATGCGCAAACTCACAATTACTTGCACTCATACAGTGATACATGCGCACACTCACAATTACTTACACACATACAGTGATACATGCGCACACTCACAATTACTTGCACACATACAGTGATACATGCGCACACTCACAATTACTTACACACATACAGTGATACATGCGCACACTCACAATTACTTGCACACATACAGTGATACATGCGCACACTCACAAACACTTGCACACATACAGTGATACATGCGCAAACTCACAATTACTTGCACTCATACAGTGATACATGCGCAAACTCACAAACACTTGCACTCATACAGTGATACATGCGTACACTCACAAACACTTGCACACATACAGTGATACATGCGCAAACTCACAATTACTTGCACTCATACAGTGATACATGCGCAAACTCACAAACACTTGCACACATACAGTGATACATGCGCACACTCACAATTACTTGCACTCATACAGTGATACATGCGCAAACTCACAATTACTTGCACACATACAGTGATACATGCGCAAACTCACAATTACTTGCACTCATACAGTGATACATGCGCAAACTCACAAACACTTGCACTCATACAGTGATACATGCGCAAACTCACAAACACTTGCACACATACAGTGATACATGCGCACACTCACAATTACTTGCACTCATACAGTGATACATGCGCAAACTCACAATTACTTGCACTCATACAGTGATACATGCGCAAACTCACAATTACTTGCACTCATACAGTGATACATGCGCAAACTCACAATTACTTGCACTCATACAGTGATACATGCGCAAACTCACAAATACTTGCACTCATACAGTGATACATGCGCAAACTCACAAACACTTGCACTCATACAGTGATACATGCGCAAACTCACAATTACTTGTACACATACAGTAATACATGCGCAAACTCACAAATACTTGCACACATACAGTGATACATGCGCACACTCACAAATACATGCACACATACAGTAATACATGCGCAAATTCACAATTACTTGCACTCATACAGTGATACATGCGCAAACTCACAAATACATGCACACATACAGTAATACATGCGCAAATTCACAATTACTTGCACTCATACAGTGATACATGCGTACACTCACAATTACTTGCACTCATACAGTGATACATGCGCAAACTCACAATTACTTGCACACATACAGTGATACATGCGCAAACTCACAATTACTTGCACTCATACAGTGATACATGCGCAAACTCACAAACACTTGCACTCATACAGTGATACATGCGCAAACTCACAAACACTTGCACTCATACAGTGATACATGCGCAAACTCACAAACACTTGCACTCATACAGTGATACATGCGCAAACTCACAAACACTTGCACTCATACAGTGATACATGCGCAAACTCACAAACACTTGCACACATACAGTGATACATGCGCAAACTCACAAATAATTGCACACATACAGTGATACATGCGCAAACTCACAATTACTTGCACACATACAGTAATACATGCGCAAACTCACAAATAATTGCACTCATACAGTGATACATGCGCAAACTCACAAACACTTGCACTCATACAGTGATACATGCGCAAACTCACAAACACTTGCACTCATACAGTGATACATGCGCAAACTCACAAACACTTGCACTCATACAGTGATACATGCGCAAACTCACAAACACTTGCACTCATACAGTGATACATGCGCACACTCACAAATAATTGCACACATACAGTGATACATGCGCAAACTCACAAATAATTGCACACATACAGTGATACATGCGCAAACTCACAAATACTTGCACACATACAGTAATACATGCGCAAACTCACAATTACTTGCACACATACAGTCATACATGCGCAAACTCACAATTACTTGCACACATACAGTAATACATGCGCAAACTCACAATTACTTGCACTCATACAGTGATACATGCGCAAACTCACAATTACTTGCACTCATACAGTGATACATGCGCAAACTCACAAATACTTGCACACATACAGTAATACATGCGCAAACTCACAAATACTTGCACACATACAGTAATACATGCGCAAACTCACAATTACTTGCACTCATACAGTGATACATGCGCAAACTCACAATTACTTGCACACATACAGTAATACATGCGCAAACTCACAATTACTTGCACTCATACAGTGATACATGCGCAAACTCACAAACACTTGCACTCATACAGTGATACATGCGCAAACTCACAATTACTTGCACACATACAGTGATACATGCGCAAACTCACAATTACTTGCACACATACAGTGATACATGCGCACACTCACAAATACTTGCACACATACAGTGATACATGCGTACACTCACAATTACTTGCACACATACAGTGATACATGCGTACACTCACAATTACTTACACACATACAGTGATACATGCACAAACTCACAATTACTTGCACACATACAGTGATACATGCACAAACTCACAATTACTTACACACATACAGTGATACATGCACACATACAGTAATACATGCGCACACTCACAATTACTTGCACACATACAGTAATACATGCGCACACTCACAATTACTTGCACTCATACAGTAATACATGCGCAAACTCACAATTACTTGCACACATACAGTAATACATGCGCAAACTCACAATTACTTGCACTCATACAGTGATACATGCGCACACTCACAATTACTTGCACACATACAGTAATACATGCGCAAACTCACAATTACTTGCACACATACAGTAATACATGCGCAAACTCACAATTACTTGCACTCATACAGTAATACATGCGCAAACTCACAATTACTTGCACTCATACAGTGATACATGCGCACACTCACAATTACTTGCACACATACAGTAATACATGCGCAAACTCACAATTACTTGCACACATACAGTAATACATGCGCAAACTCACAATTACTTGCACTCATACAGTGATACATGCGCAAACTCACAAACACTTGCACTCATACAGTGATACATGCGCAAACTCACAATTACTTGCACACATACAGTGATACATGCGCAAACTCACAATTACTTGCACACATACAGTGATACATGCGCAAATTCACAATTACTTGCACACATACAGTGATACATGCGCAAACTCACAATTACTTGCACACATACAGTAATACATGCGCAAACTCACAATTACTTGCACACATACAGTAATACATGCGCAAACTCACAATTACTTGCACACATACAGTAATACATGCGCAAACTCACAATTACTTGCACTCATACAGTAATACATGCGCAAACTCACAATTACTTGCACTCATACAGTGATACATGCGCACACTCACAATTACTTGCACACATACAGTAATACATGCGCAAACTCACAATTACTTGCACACATACAGTAATACATGCGCAAACTCACAATTACTTGCACTCATACAGTGATACATGCGCAAACTCACAAACACTTGCACTCATAGAGTGATACATGCGCAAACTCACAATTACTTGCACACATACAGTGATACATGCGCAAACTCACAATTACTTGCACACATACAGTGATACATGCGCAAATTCACAATTACTTGCACACATACAGTGATACATGCGCAAACTCACAATTACTTGCACACATACAGTGATACTTGCGCACACTCACAAACACTTGCACACATACAGTGATACATGCGTACACTCACAAACACTTGCACACATACAGTGATACATGCGTACACTCACAATTACTTGCACACATACAGTGATACATGCGCAAACTCACAAATACTTGCACACATACAGTGATACATGCGCAAACTCACAAACACTTGCACACATACAGTGATACATGCGCAAACTCACAAATACTTGCACACATACAGTAATACATGCGTACACTCACAATTACTTGCACACATACAGTGATACATGCGTACACTCACAATTACTTGCACACATACAGTGATACATGCGTACACTCACAATTACTTGCACACATACAGTGATACATGCGTACACTCACAATTACTTGCACACATACAGTAATACATGCGTACACTCACAATTACTTACACACATACAGTGATACATGCGCAAACTCACAATTACTTGCACACATACAGTGATACATGCGTACACTCACAATTACTTGCACACATACAGTGATACATGCGTACACTCACAATTACTTGCACACATACAGTAATACATGCGTACACTCACAATTACTTGCACACATACAGTGATACATGCGCAAACTCACAATTACTTACACACATACAGTGATACATGCGTACACTCACAATTACTTACACACATACAGTAATACATGCGCAAACTCACAATTACTTGTACACATACAGTGATACATGCGCAAACTCACAAACACTTGCACACATACAGTGATACATGCGCAAACTCACAAATACTTGCACACATACAGTGATACATGCACACATACAGTAATACATGCGCACACTCACAATTACTTGCACACATACAGTAATACATGCGCACACTCACAATTACTTGCACTCATACAGTGATACATGCGCAAACTCACAAACACTTGCACACATACAGTGATACATGCGCAAACTCACAAACACTTGCACACATACAGTAATACATGCGCAAACTCACAAATACTTGCACACATACAGTGATACATGCGCAAACTCACAAACACTTGCACACATACAGTAATACATGCGCAAACTCACAAATACTTGCACACATACAGTAATACATGCGCAAACTCACAAACACTTGCACACATACAGTGATACATGCGCAAACTCACAAATACTTGCACACATACAGTAATACATGCGCAAACTCACAAACACTTGCACACATACAGTAATACATGCGCAAACTCACAAATACTTGTACACATACAGTAATACATGCGCAAACTCACAAATACTTGTACACATACAGTAATACATGCGCACACTCACAATTACTTGCACACATACAGTAATACATGCGCAAACTCACAAACACTTGCACACATACAGTAATACATGCGCAAACTCACAAATACTTGCACACATACAGTAATACATGCGCAAACTCACAAACACTTGCACACATACAGTAATACATGCGCAAACTCACAAATACTTGTACACATACAGTAATACATGCGCACACTCACAATTACTTGCACACATACAGTAATACATGCGCAAACTCACAAACACTTGCACACATACAGTAATACATGCGCAAACTCACAAATACTTGCACACATACAGTAATACATGCGCAAACTCACAAATACTTGCACACATACAGTAATACATGCGCAAACTCACAAACACTTGCACACATACAGTAATACATGCGCAAACTCACAAATACTTGCACACATACAGTGATACATGCGCAAACTCACAAACACTTGCACACATACAGTGATACATGCGCAAACTCACAAATACTTGCACACATACAGTAATACATGCGCAAACTCACAAACACTTGCACACATACAGTGATACATGCGCACACTCACAATTACTTGTACACATACAGTAATACATGCGCAAATTCACAAATACTTGCACACATACAGTGATACATGCGCACACTCACAATTACTTGTACACATACAGTAATACATGCGCAAACTCACAAACACTTGCACACATACAGTGATACATGCGCACACTCACAATTACTTGTACACATACAGTAATACATGCGCAAACTCACAATTACTTGCACACATACAGTAATACATGCGCAAATTCACAAATACTTGCACACATACAGTGATACATGCGCAAATTCACAAATACTTGCACACATACAGTGATACATGCGCACACTCACAAATACTTGCACACATACAGTAATACATGCGCAAACTCACAAATACTTGCACACATACAGTGATACATGCGCAAACTCACAAATACTTGCACACATACAGTAATACATGCGCACACTCACAAATACTTGCACACATACAGTGATACATGCGCACACTCACAAATACTTGCACACATACAGTAATACATGCGCAAACTCACAAATACTTGCACACATACAGTAATACATGCGCAAACTCACAAACACTTGCACACATACAGTGATACATGCGCACACTCACAAATACTTGCACACATACAGTAATACATGCGCAAACTCACAAATACTTGCACACATACAGTAATACATGCGCAAACTCACAAATACTTGCACACATACAGTAATACATGCGCAAACTCACAAACACTTGCACACATACAGTGATACATGCGCACACTCACAATTACTTGTACACATACAGTAATACATGCGCAAATTCACAAATACTTGCACACATACAGTGATACATGCGCACACTCACAATTACTTGTACACATACAGTAATACATGCGCAAATTCACAAACACTTGCACACATACAGTGATACATGCGCACACTCACAATTACTTGCACACATACAGTAATACATGCGCAAACTCACAAACACTTGTACACTTACAGTAATACATGCGCAAACTCACAAATACTTGTACACATACAGTAATACATGCGCAAATTCACAAATACTTGCACACATACAGTAATACATGCGCAAATTCACAAATACTTGCACACATACAGTAATACATGCGCACACTCACAATTACTTGTACACATACAGTAATACATGCGCAAATTCACAAATACTTGCACACATACAGTGATACATGCGCACACTCACAATTACTTGTACACATACAGTAATACATGCGCAAATTCACAAATACTTGCACACATACAGTAATACATGCGCAAATTCACAAATACTTACACACATACAGTAATACATGCGCAAATTCACAAATACTTGCACACATACAGTGATACATGCGCACACTCACAATTACTTGTACACATACAGTAATACATGCGCAAACTCACAAACACTTGTACACATACAGTAATACATGCGCAAACTCACAAATACTTGTACACATACAGTAATACATGCGCAAATTCACAAATACTTGCACACATACAGTAATACATGCGCAAACTCACAAATACTTGTACACATACAGTAATACATGCGCAAACTCACAAACACTTGCACACATACAGTGATACATGCGCACACTCACAAATACTTGTACACATACAGTAATACATGCGCAAATTCACAAATACTTGTACACATACAGTGATACATGCGCAAACTCACAATTACTTGTACACATACAGTAATACATGCGCAAATTCACAAATACTTGCACACATACAGTGATACATGCGCACACTCACAAATACTTGCACACATACAGTGATACATGCGCACACTCACAAATACTTGTACACATACAGTGATATATGCGCAAACTCACAAACACTTGCACACATACAGTGATACATGCGCACACTCACAAATACTTGCACACATACAGTAATACATGCGCAAACTCACAAATACTTGCACACATACAGTGATACATGCGCACACTCACAATTACTTGTACACATACAGTAATACATGCGCACACTCACAAATACTTGCACACATACAGTGATACATGCGCACACTCACAAATACTTGTACACATACAGTAATACATGCGCACACTCACAAATACTTGCACACATACAGTAATACATGCGCACACTCACAATTACTTGTACACATACAGTAATACATGCGCAAATTCACAAATACTTGCACACATACAGTGATACATGCGCACACTCACAAATACTTGCACACATACAGTAATACATGCGCAAACTCACAAATACTTGCACACATACAGTGATACATGCGCAAACTCACAAATACTTGCACACATACAGTAATACATGCGCACACTCACAAATACTTGCACACATACAGTGATACATGCGCACACTCACAAATACTTGCACACATACAGTAATACATGCGCAAACTCACAAATACTTGCACACATACAGTAATACATGCGCAAACTCACAAACACTTGCACACATACAGTGATACATGCGCACACTCACAAATACTTGCACACATACAGTAATACATGCGCAAACTCACAAATACTTGCACACATACAGTGATACATGCGCAAACTCACAAATACTTGCACACATACAGTAATACATGCGCACACTCACAAATACTTGCACACATACAGTGATACATGCGCACACTCACAAATACTTGCACACATACAGTAATACATGCGCAAACTCACAAATACTTGCACACATACAGTAATACATGCGCAAACTCACAAACACTTGCACACATACAGTGATACATGCGCACACTCACAAATACTTGCACACATACAGTAATACATGCGCAAACTCACAAATACTTGCACACATACAGTAATACATGCGCAAACTCACAAATACTTGCACACATACAGTAATACATGCGCAAACTCACAAATACTTGCACACATACAGTGATACATGCGCACACTCACAAATACTTGCACACATACAGTAATACATGCGCACACTCACAAATACTTGCACACATACAGTAATACATGCGCAAACTCACAAATACTTGCACACATACAGTAATACATGCGCACACTCACAAATACTTGCACACATACAGTAATACATGCGCACACTCACAAATACTTGCACACATACAGTAATACATGCGCAAACTCACAAATACTTGCACACATACAGTGATACATGCGCAAACTCACAAATACTTGCACACATACAGTGATACATGCGCAAACTCACAAACACTTGCACACATACAGTAATACATGCGCAAACTCACAATTAATTGCACACATACAGTAATACATGCGCACACTCACAATTACTTGCACACATACAGTAATACATGCGTACACTCACAAATACTTGCACACATACAGTAATACATGCGCACACTCACAATTACTTGCACACATACAGTAATACATGCGTACACTCACAAATACTTGCACACATACAGTAATACATGCGTACACTCACAAATACTTGCACACATACAGTGATATATGCGCAAACTCACAAACACTTGCACACATACAGTAATACATGCGCAAACTCACAAATACTTGCACACATACAGTGATACATGCGCACACTCACAAATACTTGCACACATACAGTAATACATGCGCACACTCACAAATACTTGCACACATACAGTAATACATGCGCAAACTCACAAACACTTGCACACATACAGTAATACATGCGCAAACTCACAAACACTTGCACACATACAGTAATACATGCGCAAACTCACAAACACTTGCACACATACAGTAATACATGCGCAAACTCACAAACACTTGCACACATACAGTAATACATGCGCACACTCACAAATACTTGCACACATACAGTAATACATGCGCACACTCACAATTACTTACACACATACAGTAATACATGCGCACACTCACAAATACTTGCACACATACAGTAATACATGCGCACACTCACAAACACTTGCACACATACAGTGATACATGCGCAAACTCACAAATACTTGCACACATACAGTAATACATGCGCACACTCACAAATACTTGCACACATACAGTGATACATGCGCAAACTCACAAATACTTGCACACATACAGTGATACATGCGCACACTCACAAATACTTGCACACATACAGTGATACATGCGCACAATCACAAACACTTGCACACATACAGTGATACATGCGCACACTCACAAATACTTGCACACATACAGTGATACATGCGCACACTCACAAACACTTGCACACATACAGTGATACATGCGCACACTCACAAACACTTGCACACATACAGTGATACATGCGCACACTCACAAATACTTGCACACATACAGTGATACATGCGCACACTCACAATTAATTGCACACATACAGTAATACATGCGCACACTCACAAACACTTGCACACATACAGTGATACATGCGCACACTCACAAACACTTGCACACATACAGTGATACTTGCGCACACTCACAAATACTTGCACACATACAGTGATACATGCGCACACTCACAAACACTTGCACACATACAGTAATACATGCGCACACTCACAAACACTTGCACACATACAGTGATACATGCGCAAACTCACAATTAATTGCACACATACAGTGATACATGCGCACACTCACAAATACTTGCACACATACAGTGATATATGCGCAAACTCACAATTACTTGCACACATACAGTGATACATGCGCACACTCACAAACACTTGCACACATACAGTGATACATGCGCACACTCACAAATACTTGCACACATACAGTGATACATGCGCACACTCACAAATACTTGCACACATACAGTGATACATGCGCACACTCACAAATACTTGCACACATACAGTGATACATGCGCACACTCACAAATACTTGCACACATACAGTGATACATGCGCACACTCACAAACACTTGCACACATACAGTGATACATGCGCACACTCACAAATACTTGCACACATACAGTGATACATGCGCACACTCACAAATACTTGCACACATACAGTGATATATGCGCAAACTCACAATTACTTGCACACATACAGTGATATATGCGCAAACTCACAATTAATTGCACACATACAGTGATACATGCGCACACTCACAAACACTTGCACACATACAGTGATACATGCGCAAACTCACAAACACTTGCACACATACAGTAATACATGCGCAAACTCACAATTACTTGCACACATACAGTAATATATACGCAAACTCAGAAATACTTGCACACATACAGTGATACATGCGCAAACTCACAAATACTTGCACACATACAGTAATACATGCGCAAACTCACAATTACTTGCACACATACAGTCATACATGCGCAAACTCACAATTACTTGCACACATACAGTAATACATGCGCAAACTCACAATTACTTGCACACATACAGTGATACATGAGCAAACTCACAAACACTTGCACACATACAGTAATACATGCGCAAACTCACAATTACTTGCACACATACAGTAATACATGCGCAAATTCACAATTACTTGCACTCATACAGTGATACATGCGCAAACTCACAATTACTTGCACACATACAGTAATACATGCGCAAACTCACAAACACTTGCACACATACAGTAATACATGCGCAAACTCACAATTACTTGCACACATACAGTAATACATGCGCAAACTCACAAACACTTGCACACATACAGTGATACATGCGCAAACTCACAAACACTTGCACACATACAGTGATACATGCGCAAACTCACAAACACTTGCACACATACAGTAATACATGCGCAAACTCACAAATACTTGCACACATACAGTAATACATACGCAAACTCACAAATACTTGCACACATACAGTAATACATGCGCAAACTCACAAACACTTGCACACATACAGTAATACATGCGCAAACTCACAAACACTTGCACACATACAGTAATACATACGCAAACTCACAAATACTTGCACACATACAGTGATACATGCGCAAACTCACAAATACTTGCACACATACAGTGATACATGCGCAAACTCACAAACACTTGCACACATACAGTAATACATGCGCAAACTCACAAACACTTGCACACATACAGTAATACATGCGCAAACTCACAAACACTTGCACACATACAGTAATACATGCGCAAACTCACAAACACTTGCACACATACAGTAATACATGCGCAAACTCACAAACACTTGCACACATACAGTAATACATGCGCAAACTCACAATTACTTGCACACATACAGTAATACATGCGCAAACTCACAAATACTTGCACACATACAGTGATACATGCGCAAACTCACAAATACTTGCACACATACAGTGATACATGCGCAAATTCACAATTAATTGCACACATACAGTAATACATGCGCAAACTCACAATTAATTGCACACATACAGTAATACATGCGCAAACTCACAATTAATTGCACACATACAGTAATACATGCGCAAACTCACAATTAATTGCACACATACAGTAATACATGCGCAAATTCACAATTAATTGCACACATACAGTAATACATGCGCAAACTCACAATTAATTGCACACATACAGTAATACATGCGCAAACTCACAAACACTTGCACACATACAGTAATACATGCGCAAACTCACAAATACTTGCACACATACAGTAATACATGCGCAAACTCACAAACACTTGCACACATACAGTAATACATGCGCAAACTCACAATTACTTGCACACATACAGTGATACATGCGCACACTCACAATTACTTGCACACATACAGTGATACATGCGCAAACTCACAAACACTTGCACACATACAGTGATACATGCGCAAACTCACAAATACTTGCACACATACAGTAATACATGCGCAAACTCACAAATACTTGCACACATACAGTAATACATACGCAAACTCACAAATACTTGCACACATACAGTAATACATGCGCACACTCACAAATACTTGCACACATACAGTGATACATGCGCACACTCACAAATACTTGCACACATACAGTGATACATGCGCACACTCACAAATACTTGCACACATACAGTAATACATGCGCACACTCACAAATACTTGCACACATACAGTAATACATACGCAAACTCACAAATACTTGCACACGTACAGTGATACATGCGCACACTCACAAATACTTGCACACATACAGTAATACATGCGCACACTCACAAATACTTGCACACATACAGTAATACATACGCAAACTCACAAATACTTGCACACATACAGTAATACATGCGCAAACTCACAAATACTTGCACACATACAGTGATACATGCGCACACTCACAAATACTTGCACACATACAGTGATACATGCGCAAACTCACAATTACTTGCACACATACAGTGATACATGCGCACACTCACAAACACTTGCACACATACAGTAATACATACGCAAACTCACAAATAATTACACACATACAGTGATACTTGCGCACACTCACAAATACTTGCACACATACAGTAATACATACGCAAACTCACAAATAATTACACACATACAGTAATACATACGCAAACTCACAAATACTTGCACACATACAGTGATACTTGCGCACACTCACAAATACTTGCACACATACAGTAATACATGCGCAAACTCACAATTACTTGCACTCATACAGTGATACATGCGCAAATTCACAATTACTTGCACACATACAGTGATACATGCGCAAACTCACAAACACTTGCACACATACAGTAATACATGCGCAAACTCACAAACACTTGCACACATACAGTAATACATGCGCAAACTCACAAACACTTGCACACATACAGTGATACATGCGCAAATTCACAATTACTTGCACACATACAGTGATACATGCGCAAACTCACAAATACTTGCACACATACAGTAATACATGCGCAAACTCACAAATACTTGCACACATACAGTAATACATGCGCAAACTCACAAATACTTGCACACATACAGTAATACATGCGCAAACTCACAAATACTTGCACACATACAGTAATACATGCGCACACTCACAAATACTTGCACAGATACAGTGATACATGCGCAAACTCACAATTACTTGCACACATACAGTAATACATGCGCAAACTCACAAATACTTGCACACATACAGTAATACATGCGCAAACTCACAAATACTTGCACACATACAGTAATACATGCGCAAACTCACAAATACTTGCACACATACAGTAATACATGCGCAAACTCACAAATACTTGCACACATACAGTAATACATGCGCAAACTCACAAATACTTGCACACATACAGTGATACATGCGCAAACTCACAAATACTTGCACACATACAGTAATACATGCGCAAACTCACAAATACTTGCACACATACAGTGATACATGCGCACACTCACAAATACTTGCACACATACAGTGATACATGCGCAAACTCACAAACACTTGCACACATACAGTGATATATGCGCAAACTCACAAACACTTGCACACATACAGTGATACATGCGCACACTCACAAATACTTGCACACATACAGTGATACATGCGCAAACTCACAATTACTTGCACACATACAGTAATACATGCGCAAACTCACAAACACTTGCACACATACAGTGATACATGCGCATACTCACAAATACATGCACACATACAGTGATACATACGCAAACTCACAAACACTTGCACACATACAGTGATACATGCGCATACTCACAAATACTTGCACACATACAGTGATACATGCGCATACTCACAAATACTTGCACACATACAGTAATACATACGCAAACTCACAAACACTTGCACACATACAGTGATACATACGCAAACTCACAAACACTTGCACACATACAGTAATACATGCGCAAACTCACAAACACTTGCACACATACAGTGATACATGCGCAAACTCACAAATACTTGCACACATACAGTAATACATGCGTACACTCACAAATACATGCACACATACAGTAATACATGCGCAAACTCACAAATACTTGCACACATACAGTGATACATGCGCAAACTCACAAACAATTGCACACATACAGTGATACATGCGCACACTCACAAATACTTGCACACATACAGTGATACATGCGCAAACTCACAAATACTTGCACACATACAGTGATACATGCGCAAACTCACAAATACTTGCACACATACAGTGATACATGCGCACACTCACAATTATTTACACACATACAGTGATACATGCGCAAACTCACAAACACTTGCACACATACAGTGATACATGCGCAAACTCACAAATACTTGCACACATACAGTGATATATGCGCACACTCACAAATACTTGCACACATACAGTAATATATGCGCAAACTCACAAATACTTGCACACATACAGTGATACATGCGCACACTCACAAATACTTGCACACATACAGTAATACATGCGCACACTCACAAATACTTGCACACATACAGTAATATATGCGCAAACTCACAAACACTTGCACACATACAGTGATACATGCGCACACTCACAAATACTTGCACACATACAGTAATACATGCGCACACTCACAAATACATGCACACATACAGTAATACATGCGCAAACTCACAAATACTTGCACACATACAGTGATACTTGCGCAAACTCACAATTACTTGCACACATACAGTGATACTTGCGCAAACTCACAAATACATGCACACATACAGTAATACATGCGCAAACTCACAAATACTTGCACACATACAGTGATACTTGCGCAAACTCACAATTACTTGCACACATACAGTGATACTTGCGCAAACTCACAAATACTTGCACACATACAGTAATACATGCGCAAACTCACAAATACTTGCACACATACAGTGATACTTGCGCAAACTCACAATTACTTGCACACATACAGTGATACTTGCGCAAACTCACAAATACTTGCACACATACAGTGATACATGCGCAAACTCACAAACACTTGCACACATACAGTGATACATGCGCAAACTCACAAACACTTGCACACATACAGTGATACATGCGCAAACTCACAATTACTTGCACACATACAGTAATACTTGCGCATACTCACAAATACATGCACACATACAGGAATATATGCGCAAACTCCTAATTACTTGCACACATACAGGAATATATGCGCACACTCACAATTACTTGCACACATACAGTAATACATGCGCAAACTCACAAATACTTGCACACATACAGTGATACTTGCGCACACTCACAAATACTTGCACACATACAGTGATACTTGCGCACACTAAAAATACTTGCACACATACAGTAATACATGCGCAAACTCACAATTACTTGCACACATACAGTAATACATGCGCACACTCACAAATACTTGCACACATACAGTGATACATGCGCAAACTCACAAATACTTGCACACATACAGTAATACATGCGCAAACTCACAAATACTTGCACACATACAGTAATACATGCGCAAACTCACAAATACTTGCACACATACAGTAATACTTGCGCAAACTCACAAATACTTGCACACATACAGTAATACATGCGCAAACTCACAAATACTTGCACACATACAGGAATATATGCGCAAACTCACAAATACTTGCACACATACAGTAATACATGCGCATACTCACAAATACTTGCACACATACAGTAATACATGCGCAAACTCACAAACACTTGCACACATACAGTAATACATGCGCAAACTCACAAATACATGCACACATACAGGAATATATGCGCAAACTCACAATTACTTGCACACATACAGTGATACATGCGCAAACTCACAAATACATGCACACATACAGTGATACTTGCGCACACTCACAATTACTTGCACACATACAGTGATACTTGCGCAAACTCACAAATACATGCACACATACAGTAATACATGCGCAAACTCACAAACACTTGCACACATACAGTAATACATGCGCAAACTCACAAATACATGCACACATACAGTAATACATGCGCAAACTCACAAATACATGCACACATACAGGAATATATGCGCAAACTCACAAATACATGCACACATACAGGAATATATGCGCAAACTCACAAATACATGCACACATACAGGAATATATGCGCAAACTCACAAATACATGCACACATACAGTAATACATGCGCAAACTCACAAATACATGCACACATACAGTAATACATGCGCAAACTCACAAATACATGCACACATACAGGAATATATGCGCAAACTCACAAATACATGCACACATACAGTAATACATGCGCAAATTCACAAATACATGCACACATACAGTAATACATGCGCAAACTCACAAATACATGCACACATACAGGAATATATGCGCAAACTCACAATTACTTGCACACATACAGTGATACATGCGCAAACTTACAAATACATGCACACATACAGTGATACTTGCGCACACTCACAATTACTTGCACACATACAGTGATACTTGCGCAAACTCACAAATACATGCACACATACAGTAATACATGCGCAAACTCACAAATACATGCACACATACAGTAATACATGCGTACACTCACAAATACATGCACACATACAGTAATACATGCGCAAACTCACAAATACTTGCACACATACAGTAATACATGCGCAAACTCACAAATACATGCACACATACAGTAATACATGCGCACACTCACAAATACATGCACACATACAGTAATACATGCGCACACTCACAAATACATGCACACATACAGTAATACATGCGTACACTCACAAATACATGCACACATACAGTAATACATGCGCAAACTCACAAATACATGCACACATACAGTAATACATGCGTACACTCACAAATACATGCACACATACAGTAATACATGCGCAAACTCACAAATACATGCACACATACAGTAATACATGCGTACACTCACAAATACATGCACACATACAGTAATACATGCGCACACTCACAATTACATGCACACATACAGTAATACATGCGCACACTCACAAATACATGCACACATACAGTAATACATGCGCAAACTCACAAATACATGCACACATACAGTAATACATGCGCAAACTCACAAATACATGCACACATACAGTAATACATGCGTACACACACAAATACATGCACACATACAGTGATACATGCGCAAACTCACAAATACATGCACACATACAGTAATACATGCGTACACTCACAAATACATGCACACATACAGTAATACATGCGCAAACTCACAAATACATGCACACATACAGTAATACATGCGTACACTCACAAATACATGCACACATACAGTAATACATGCGCAAACTCACAAATACTTGCACACATACAGTAATACATGCGCAAACTCACAAATACATGCACACATACAGTAATACATGCGCACACTCACAAATACATGCACACATACAGTAATACATGCGCACACTCACAAATACATGCACACATACAGTAATACATGCGTACACTCACAAATACATGCACACATACAGTAATACATGCGCAAACTCACAAATATATGCACACATACAGTAATACACGCGTACACTCACAAATACATGCACACATACAGTAATACATGCGTACACTCACAAATACTTGCACACATACAGTAATACATGCGCACACTCACAATTACATGCACACATACAGTAATACATGCGCACACTCACAAATACATGCACACATACAGTCATACATGCGCACACTCACAAATACATGCACACATACAGTAATACGTGCGCACACTCACAAATACTTGCACACATACTGTAATACTTGCACACATACAGTTACACTTGCACACATACAGTAATACTTGCGCACACTCACAAATGCTTGCACACATTCAGTAATACTTGCACACATACAGTAATACTTGCGCACACTCATAAATACTTGCACACATTCAGTAATACTTGCACACATAGAGTAATACTTGCGCACACTGACAAATACTTGCACACATACAGTAATAGTTGCGCAACCTCACAAATACTTGCACACATACAGTAATACTTGCGTACACTCACAAATACTTGCACACATACAGTAATACTTGCGTACACTCACAAATACCTGCACACATACAGTAATACTTGCGCACACTCATAAATACTTGCACACATTCAGTAATACTTGCACACATAGAGTAATACTTGCGCACACTGACAAATACTTGCACACATACAGTAATACTTGCGCACACTCGCAAATACCTGCACACATACAGTAATACATGCGCACACTCACAAATACTTGCACACATACAGTAATACTTGCGCAAACTCACAAACAATTGCATACTTACAGTAGTACATGCGCACACTCTCAAATACATGCACACATACAGTAATACTTGCGCACACTTACAAATACTTGCACACATACTGTAATACTTGCACATATACAGTTACACTTGCACCCATTCAGTAATACTTGCGCACACTCACAAATACTTGCACCCATACAGTAATACTTGCACACATACAGTAATACTTGCGCACACTCACAATAAGTTGCACACATTCAGCAATACTTGCACACATAGAGTAATACTTGCGCACACTGACAAATACTTGCACACATACAGTAATACTTTCGCGCACTCACAAATACTTGAACACATACAGTAATACTTGCGCACACTCACAAATACTTGCACACATACAGTAATACTTGCGCATACTCACAAATACTTGCGCGCATACAGTAATACTTGCACACATACAGTAATACTGGCGCTCACTCACAAATACTTGCACACATACAGTAATACTTGCGCACACTCACAAATACTGGCACACATACAGTAATACTTGCGCACACACACAAATACTTGCACACATACGGTAATACTTGCTCACACTCACAAATACTTTCACACATAAAGTAATACTTGCACACATACAGTAATACTTGCGCAGACTCACAAATACTTTCACACATACAGTAATACTTGCGCACACTCACAAGTACCTGCACACATACAGTAATACATGCGCACACTCACAAATACTTTCACACATAGAGTAATACATGCGCACACTCTCAATACTTGCACACATACAGTAATACTCTCGCACACTCACAAATACTTGCACACATACAGTAATACTTGCACACATACAGTAATACTTGCGCACACTCACAAATACTTGCACACATACAGTAATACTTGCGCACACTCACAAATACTTGCACACATACTGTAATACTTGCGCATACTCACAAATACTTGCACACATACAGTAATACTTGCGCACACTCACAAATACTTGCACACATACTGTAATACTTGCGCATACTCACAAATACTTGCACACATACAGTAATACATGCGCAAACTCACAAATACTTGCACACATACAGTAATACCTGCGCACACTCACAAATACTTGCACACATACAGTAATACTTGCGCATACTCACAAATACTTGCGCGCATACAGTAATACTTGCGCACACTCACAAATACTTGCACACATACAGTAATACTTGCGCACACTCACAAATACTGGCACACATACAGTAATACTTGCGCACACTCACAAATATTTGCACACATACAGTAATACTTGCTCACATACAGTAATACTTGCGCACACTCACAAATACTGGCACACATAGAGTAATACTTGCGCACACTCTCAATACTTGCACACATACAGTAATACTCTCGCACACTCACAAATACTTGCACACATACAGTAATACTTGCATACATACAGTAATACTTGCACACACTCACAAATACTTGCACACATACAGTAATACTTGCGCACACTCACAAATTCTTGCACACATACTGTAATACTTGCGCATACTCACAAATACTTGCATACATACAGTAATACTTGCGCACACTCACAAATACTTCCACACATACTGTAATACTTGCGCATACTCACAAATACTTGCACACATACAGTAATACATACGCACACTCACAAATACTTGCACACATACAGTAATACTTGCGCACACTCACAAATACTTGCACACATATAGTAATACTTGCGCATACTCACAAATACTTGCGCGCATACAGTAATACTTGCACAGATACAGTAATACTTGCGCACACTCACAAATACTTGCACACATACAGTAATACTTGCTCACACTCACAAATACTTTCACACATAAAGTAATACTTGCACACATACAGTAATACTTGCGCACACTCAAAAATACTTTCACACATACAGTAATACTTGCGCACACTCACAAATACTTGCACACATACAGTAATACATGCCCACACTCACAAATACTTTCACACATAGAGCAATATTTGCGCACACTCTCAATACTTGCACACATACAGTAATACTCTCGCACACTCAGAAATACTTGCACACATACAGTAATACTTGCACACATACAGTAATACTTGCGCACACTCACAAATACTTGCACAGATACTGTAATACTTGCACACATAGAGTTATACTTGCACACATACAGTAATACTTGCGCACACTCACAAATACTTGCACACATACAGTAATACTGCACACATACAGTAATACTTGCGCACACTCACAAATACTTGCACACATTCAGTAATACTTGCACACATAGAGTAATACTTGCGCACACTCACAAATACTTGCACACATACAGTAATAATTTCGCGCACTCACAAATACTTGAACACATACAGTAATACTTGCGCACACTCACAAATACTTGCACACATACAGTAATACTTGCGCACACTCACAAATACTTGCACACATACAGTAATATTTGCGCACACTCACAAATACTTGCACACATACAGTAATACTTGCGCACACTCACAAATACTTGCGCGCATACAGTAATACTTGCAAACATACAGTAATACTTGCGCACACTCACAAATACTTGCACACATACAGTAATACTTGCGCACACTCACAAATACTGGCACACATACAGTAATACTTGCGCACACTCACAAATACTTGCACACATACAGTAATACTTGCTCACACTCACAAATACTTGCACACATACGGTAATACTTGCGCACACTCACAAATACTTGCACATATATAGTAATACTTGCGCACACTCACAATTACTTGCACACATACAGTAATACATACGCAAACATAAAAAAATTGCATACATACAGTAATACTTGCGCACACTCACAATTACTTGCACACATACAGTAATACATGCGCAAACTCACAATTACTTGCACACATACAGTAATACTTGCGCACACTCACAATTACTTGCACACATACACTAATACTTGCGCACACTCACAAATACTTGCACACATACAGTAATACTTGCGCACACTCACAAATACTTGCACACATACAGTAATACATGCGCAAACTCACAATTACTTGCACACATACAGAAATACATGCGTACACTCACAAATACTTGCACACATACAGTAATACTTGCGTACACTCACAAATACTTGCACACATACAGTAATACTTGCGTACACTCACAAATACTTGCACACATACAGTAATACTTGCGTACACTCACAAATACTTGCACACATACAGTAATACTTGCGTACACTCACAAATACTTGCACACATACAGTAATACTTGCGTACACTCACAAATACTTGCACACATACAGTAATACTTGCGCAAACTCAGAAACAATTGCACATATACAGTAATACATGCGTACACTCACAAATACTTCCACACATACAGTAATACTTGCGCACACTCACAAATACTTGCACACATACAGTAATACTTGCGTACACTCACAAATACTTGCACACATAGAGTAATACTTGCGTACACTCACAAATACTTGCACATATACAGTAATACTTGCGTACACTCACAAATACTTGCACACATACAGTAATACCTGCGTACACTCACAAATACTTGCACACATACAGTAATACTTGCGTACACTCACAAATACTTGCACACATACAGTAATACTTGCGTACACTCACAAATACTTGCACACATACAGTAATACTTGCGTACACTCACAAATACTTGCACACATACAGTAATACTTGCGTACACTCACAAATACTTGCACAATTACAGTAATACTTGCGTACACTCACAAATACTTGCACACATACAGTAATACTTGCGTACACTCACAAATACTTGCACACATACAGTAATACTTGCGCACACTCACAAATACTTGCACACATACAGTAATACTTGCGTACACTCACAAATACTTGCACACATACAGTAATACTTGCGTACACTCACAAATACTTGCACACATACAGTAATACTTGCGTACACTCACAAATACTTGCACACATAGAGTAATACTTGCGTACACTCACAAATACTTGCACATATACAGTAATACTTGCGTACACTCACAAATACTTGCACACATACAGTAATACTTGCGTACACTCACAAATACTTGCACACATACAGTAATACTTGCGTACACTCACAAATACTTGCACACATACAGTAATACTTGCGTACACTCACAAATACTTGCACACATACAGTAATACTTGCGCACACTCACAAATACTTGCACACATACAGTAATACTTGCGTACACTCACAAATACTTGCACACATACAGTAATACTTGCGTACACTCACAAATACTTGCACACATACAGTAATACTTGCGTACACTCACAAATACTTCACATATACAGTAATACTTGCGTACACTCACAAATACTTGCTCACATACAGTAATGCATGCGTACACTCACAAATACTTGCACACATACAGTAATACTTGCGCAAATCACAAACAATTGCATACATACAGTAATACATGCGTACACTCACAAATACATGCACACATACAGTAATACTTGCGCAAACTCACTAATACTTGCAAACATACAGTAATACTTGCGCGCACTCAATAATACTTGTACACATACAGTAATACTTGCGCAAACTCACTAATACTTGTACACATACAGTAATACTTGCGCGCACTCAATAATACTTGTACACATACAGTAATACTTGCGCAAACTCACTAATACTTGTACACATACAGTAATACTTGCGCACACTCACAAAAAATGGCATACATATAGTAATACTTGCGTACACTCACTAATACTTGTACACATACAGTAATACTTGCGCAAACTCACTAATACTTGTACACATACAGTAATACTTGCGCGCACTCAATAATACTTGTACACATACAGTAATACTTGCGCAAACTCACTAATACTTGTACACATACAGTAATACTTGCGCAAACTCACTAATACTTGTACACATACAGTAATACTTGCGCACACTCACAAAAAATGGCATACATATAGTAATACTTGCGTACACTCACTAATACTTGTACACATACAGTAATAATTGCGCAAACTCACTAATACTTGTACACATACAGTAATACTTGCGCGCACTCAATAATACTTGTACACATACAGTAATACTTGCGCAAACTCACTAATACTTGTACACATACAGTAATACTTGCGCAAACTCACTAATACTTGTACACATACAGTAATACTTGCGCACACTCACAAAAAATGGCATACATATAGTAATACTTGCGTACACTCACTAATACTTGTACACATACAGTAATACTTGCGCAAACTCACTAATACTTGTACACATACAGTAATACTTGCGCGCACTCAATAATACTTGTACACATACAGTAATACTTGCGCAAACTCACTAATACTTGTACACATACAGTAATACTTGCGCAAACTCACTAATACTTGTACACATACAGTAATACTTGCGCGCACTCAATAATACTTGCACACATACAGTAATACTTGCGCACACTCACAAATACATGCACACATACAGTAATACTTGCGCAAACTCACTAATACTTGTACACATACAGTAATACATGCGCGCACTCAATAATACTTGCACACATACAGTAATACTTGCGCACACTCACAAATACATGCACACATACAGTAATACTTGCGCAAACTCACTAATACTTGTACACATACAGTAATACATGCGCGCACTCAATAATACTTGTACACATACAGTAATACTTGCGCACACTCACAAATACATGCACACATACAGTAATACTTGCGCAAACTCACTAACAATTGCACACATAAAGTAATACTTGCGCACACTCACAAATACATGCACACATACAGTAATACTTGCGCAAACTCACTAATACTTGTACACATACAGTAATACATGCGCGCACTCAATAATACTTGCACACATACAGTAATACTTGCGCAAACTCACAAAAAATGGCATACATATAGTAATACATGCGTACACTCACAAATACTTGCACACATACAGTAATACTTGCGCAAACTAACAAACAATTGCATACATACAGTAATACATGCGCACACTCACAAATACTTGCACACATACAGTAATTCTTGCGCAAACTCACAAACAATTGCACACATACAGTAATACATGTGGACACTGAAAAATACTTGCACACATACAGTAATACATGTGGACACTGAAAAATACTTGCACACATACAGTAATACATGTGGACACTGAAAAATACTTGCACACATACAGTAATACTAGCGCAAACTCACAAACAATTGCACACATACAGTAATACTAGCGCAAACTCACAAATACTTGCACACATACAGTAATACTTGCACACATACAGTAATACTTGCTCACACTCACAAATACTTGCACACATACAGTAATACTTGCTCACACTCACAAATACTTGCACACATACAGTAATACTTGCACACATACAGTAATACTTGCGCAAACTCACAAATACTTGCACACATACAGTAATACTTGCTCACACTCACAAATACTTGCACACATACAGTAATACTTGCACACATACAGTAATACTTGCAGACATACAGTAATACTTGCACACACTCACAAATACTTGCACACATACAGTAATACATGCGTACACTCACAAATACTAGCACACATACAGTAATACTTGCACACATACAGTAATACTTGCACACATACAGTAATACTGCACACATACAGTAATACTTGCGCACACTCACAAATACTTGCACACATTCAGTAATACTTGCACACATAGAGTAATACTTTCGCACACTCACAAATACTTGCACACATACAGTAATACTGCACACATACAGTAGTACTTGCGCACACTCACAAATACTTGCACACATTCAGTAATACTTGCACACATAGAGTAATACTTTCGCGCACTCACAAATACTTGAACACATACAGTAATACTTGCGCACACTCACAAATACTTGCACACATACAGTAATACTTGCGCACACTCCCAAATACTTGCGCGCATACTGTAATACTTGCGCACACTCACAAATACTTGCACACATACTGTAATACTTGCGCACACTCACAAATACTGGTATAAATGCAGTAATACATGCTCACACTCAGAAATACTTGCATACATACAGTAATACATGAGTACACTCACAGATGCTTGCACACATACAGTAATACTTGCGCACACTCACAAATACTTGCACACATACAGTAATACTTGCGCACACTCACAAATGCTTGCACACATACAGTAATACTTGCGCACACTCAGAAACACTTGCACACATTCGGTAATACATGCGTACACTCACAAATACTTGCATACATAGGTAATACTTGTGTACACTCACAAATACTTGCACACATACAGTAATACATGCGTATACTCACAAATACTTGCATACATACAGTAATACATGCCTACACTCACAAATACTTGCATACATACAGTAATACATTGGGTACACTCACAAATACTTGCACACATACAGTAATACATGCGTACACTCACAAATACTTGCAGATATACAGTAATACGTGCGCACACTCACAAGTACTTGCAGATATGCAGTAATATATGCGTACACTCACAAGTACTTGCAGATATGCAGTAATACGTGCGCACACTCACAAGTACTTGCAGATATACAGTAATACATGCGTACACTCACAAGTACTTGCAGATATACAGTAATACATGCGTACACTCACAAGTACTTGCAGATATGCAGTAATACTTGCGTACACTCACAAGTACTTGCAGATATACAGTAATACATGCGTACACTCACAAGTACTTGCAGATATACAGTAATACATGCGTACACTCACAAGTACTTGCAGATATGCAGTAATACTTGCGTACACTCCCAAGTACTTGCAGATATACAGTAATACATGCGTACACTCACAAGTACTTGCAGATATACAGTAATACATGCGTACACTCACAAGTACTTGCAGATATGCAGTAATACGTGCGTACACTCACAAGTACTTGCAGATATACAGTAATACATGCGTACACTCACAAGTACTTGCAGATATACAGTAATACATTGGGTACACTCACAAATACTTGCACACATACAGTAATACTTGCGTACACTGAGAAATACTTGCACACAGACAGTAATACATTCGTACACTCACAAATACTTGCACACATACAGTAATACATGCGTACACTCACAAATACTTGCAGATATACAGTAATACGTGCGCACACTCACAAGTACTTGCAGATATACAGTAATACATGCGTACACTCACAAGTACTTGCAGATATGCAGTAATACGTGCGCACACTCACAAGTACTTGCAGATATACAGTAATACATGCGTACACTCACAAGTACTTGCAGATATGCAGTAATATTATGCTCGCATGGACAAGTATATACGCCCATCACAAGGAAAATCTTCTCGGAACTGGAAATACCTATATTGTGTATACAGTTAACGAACTTTAGAATTGTAAACGTTGACTGGAATGCCATAAAGATCTGATCATGTTCTCAAAGAAGAATGTAGAGTTAATGGTATAAACTGTGATAGGTTTTCAGGGAAATGCTAGTTCCCTCTCCAATCACATTATTATTATTATTATTATTATTATTATTATTATTATTATTATTATTATTATTATTATTATTATTATTATTATTATTATTATTATTATTACCAATCTATATGATTGTGCTGATTTTCTCAACCTTTAAATTTCAGGCATTTTATGAGTACCAACCAATCTCCTTCTCCTTCAAGTACTAAATTAAGTATTCCAATATGGATGTGCTGGACACCACAAAACTATGTACAGATGCTCCCTGCACCCGTTTATATTTTTACTATAAAGGTATATTTGGTTTTTTTGTAATACAAGTTTTATTTTGTTTTTTTTTAACTGTGAACCAGATAAAGTTGAAATTTGTATACGTAGTTATTTGCGGATATAGAATCAGATGTTTAGATTAAAACTGATTTATATGCAGGAGTAAATAGACGTTATATTTTACTAAAAATTAAGTATATAAACGAAGTGAATTGCAAAGAATATATCGACATTGGCGTGTTTGCTGGAGTACCATCAATTTGTTAATATTTAAACCTACAGATATTACTCCCCTAGTTTTAAAACATGAGGGGAATTGTGAGAATAATTGTTATTGAATGTTTATGTGAATACTTAAAATGCTACAGAAACACCTTCCTCTGAAATCGATAAAATCAAAACGTTAATTTATTGTTTAATACTCCAAATTTTAATAAAAGAAGCTTTGTTTATTTTATTTAAAGGAAATTGGGCCCTTGCTATTTGCTAAAAATGGGATTTGTTACACTCACATGAATTTTTCTACTCACTCTTCTACAAAAGGTTATTCTTCTGTCTACTTGTTATTAACACAGATAGACTTTCATTACTCATTTCGTTGTAGGTGTAAGAAGAATACCGTCGGCTAAGGCGATAGTCAGATACTTAAAAGTGGGTCGCTTTGAATTCCCATGCTCCTTGTATGACTGCGACAAGGACTTGCCATTAAAAAGGATATCTCGGAAATGATTAACGCTAAAATATTGTTATTTGATAGAAATTGTATGAATATTTAAAACGCCATCCCTAAGTAGACGCATTTTCATGGTTCATTTTTTAAATTGGGTTTTCCGTAAAAGTGCTTTACAGTACTTTGATACGCTGAACAAATTGCTTCAATTGTTTTCCGATGTGTACCATTCACATTACTTTTACCAACCACTGTTCCAAAAGCTTACACCTCTGTTTAATCCTAATTTTTTGCAGAAATGTTTTTATTTTACATATTGTTGTAGGTATAGGAGGAGGCTCAAATGACATAAAGCCGGTGGTCCCGTGTCGTAGATTTACGACAGGTAAAACAGCCTCTGAGCAAAATTTTTGGTCTTTCACGCCCAGTATAGATAGGGACGCTAAGAACCATAGCTAAACAGCGCCCATAAATAAAACTCAATTTAATTTTTAGAGACTCAAATGACAGTCAAATCTTTGAAAGTCTGATGGGTTGAACTTACATGACTTGTAAAAACTATCTTTACGAACGCTTATACTCTCCATCTACTTCATCTTCATCGAGATATCCAGATGTTTATCTTATTGTTAATTTTCTTGTAGGTGTAAAGGGAATTGGTAGGCTTTAAGCGATAGTCAAATGTTTGCTATGTGGAGTATTCCATTCTCTTTGTATGTCCAGGACATAAAAAAACGAATAACGAATTCCCATTTGAGAAAAAGTACAAGTATTGGAAAAATCAAACAAATAACAAGGAATGTCTCGAGTAGTATAAGTCCCGGATGTGACAATTGGATTAACGATAATCCTGCCGCTAGGGGCGCTAGTGTCGCTAGTGTCGCTGAGAGCGACGGCGGTAAGTTTGAAAAGCGCCATGAGCGGAAGGATTATCGTTATTGCAATTGGTTCATCCGGGACGAGCTAAAAGAATTGAGGATTAGGGAAAGATGAAGGAAAAACAGGAAGTGACGTGGAGTGTTTTGATTGGTAAAAATAAGACGAAATGTGATTGGTTCGTTAATTCGGGTGGAAGATGAAGGAAGGAAGATAAAAGAGTATGGAGGACACGTGATGGAGAGGAGCGGTGTGGCGAGGTGTTGTCTGTGCGGAGGTCGGGACTGAAAGAGGGAAAAGATGGCGAACGAGGGATAAAAAGTATAACAGAAAGTGACGTGTGAAGTTGTGATTGGTGGGAATAAGAAGTGATGTTATTGGTGGAAAGGAACAAATGAAAGTTGTTGATTGGTAAGAATAAGAGAGATTATGATTGGTGGAAAGAAAAAGGTGTGGGAGTGGGGTATGTTGGAGGTGATGGGTTCATCCGGGACGAGTTAAAAGAATTGAGGATTAGGGAAAGATGAAGGAAAAACAGGAAGTGACGTGGAGTGTTTTGATTGGTAACAATAAGATGAAATGTGATTGTTTGGTTAATTTAGGGGAAGATGAAGGAAGGAAGGAAGATGAAAGAGTATGGAGGACACGTGATGGAGAGGAGCTGGGTGGCGAGGTGTTGAGTGTGCGGAGGTCGGGACTGAAAGAGGGAAAAGATGGCGAGCGAGGGATAAAAAGTATAACAGAAAGTGACGTGTGAAGTTGTGATTGGTGGGAATAAGAAGTGATGTTATTGGTGGAAAGGAACAAATGAAAGTTGTTGATTGGTAAGAATAAGAGAGATTATGATTGGTGGAAAGAAAAAGGTGTGGGAGTGGGGTATGTTGGAGGTGATGGGAAAGGTAAGTTTTGCTAGCAACAAGATTTGATAAAGCCTGTCGAGAACTCATCACCAATTTTTGAACGTTGGATGGTGGTTTTCTTGAGTGGATAGAGAGATGGGGTGATATGAGATGCGGTGGTGAAAATGGGAACTAAACAAGATGGTTGAGACAAGAGGTTTAAGGACGAGGAAATTTCGAGGTTAGTGGTGAACATGGCGGTTGCAAGAGGTGGGGGCAAGGAGACGCGGTGGTGAGAATGGGAACTAAAAGAAGATGGCGGTAGCAAGAGCTTAGAAGAGCAGATTTTGAGGTTAAAATAGTGGGAACTAAAAATGGCGGAGGGTCGGTGACAAGGAGATGCGGTGAGAACTAAACAAGATGGCGGACGCAAGAGGAGGGTAAGGAGATTTGAGCTTACAGTACCAAAACACGAAAGGATATATTGCTACGCCAAGCAGGCCCGAAAAATAATTATGCGTGTGGTACTTACCTGTTACTGGTGTTGATGCGTCATCAAAAGCGCAGCAGCTTCACGCGACGCGAAAAAAATAAAAGCAAACTGTTTTTGAAAATGCTTAACCTTCTTTAAGATCAACCAACATCACTACGCACTGATATACCTAGGTTTTTTAAAGCGGTACAGACGCCCTTTGCACAGACGTAATTTACCTATACCAAAAACCTGGTACTGGACCATCGTAATGGTCGCTAGCGTACGTAGGAGCAGGGTTCTCATAGCCGGTCGAAAGCGGTCAAAAAAGTGTACGACGTAGGTGTTCACAGTAGCTGCTGTCGAGTCAACCGTCGAGGTGTGAATTAACGAGATCTGTTCTTGCCGGCAATCTGGTTCGGAGATGAGAGGCGCGGTGGTAAAAATGGGAACTAAATAAGATGGCGGAGGTATGAAGTTGAGGTTAAAATATGAGGTAAACGTGGAGAGCTTAAACTAAAATGGCGGTGGCGTGGTGGTAAAATGGGAACTAAACAAGATGGCGGAGGCAAGAAGTGGAGGGATGAAGAGGTTTGAGGTTAGGGTCAACATGCGAAAGATGTCGAACGCAACAGATGGTGACGAGGAGATAGAATTGAGGATTAGGAAAAGATGAAGGAAAAACAGGAAGTGACGTGGAGTGTTTTGATTGGTAAAAATAAGACGAAATGTGACTGGTTCGTTAATTGGGGGTGGAAGATGAAGGAAGGAAGTTAAAAGAGTATGGAGGACACGTGATGGAGAGGAGCGGAGCGGCGAGGTGTTGTCTGTGCGGAGGTTGGGACTGAAAGAGGGAAAAGATGGCGAACGAGGGATAAAAAGTATAACAGAAAGTGACGTGTGAAGTTGTGATTGGTGGGAATAAGAAGTGATGTTATTGGTGGAAAGTAACAAATGAAAGTTGTTGATTGGTAAGAATAAGAGAGATTATGATTGGTGGAAAGAAAAAGGTGTGGGAGTGGGGTATGTTGGAGGTGATGGAAAAGGTAAGTTTTGCTACCAACAAGATTTGCAAAAGCCTCTCCAGAACTCATCAGCAATTTTAAATAACTAGTGTTTCGGGGTTTTCTCTGGTTGGTAGACGAATGCAAGCTGTTTCTGCTTTTTCATAGGTTTTCCCTGGTTGACGAAGCGCTTTCTAATTTTCGAGGTTTTTCAGGTTTTTCGTGGTTGTTCCTGCCCGGTAGGCAAATGATGAAGTTTTGCCTTGGCGGCGCACGGATACTAGGCACATACTCGCACACACACACATTCACACACACACATACATTCGCTCACAAACTCTTTTCATTTTTCGGGCTTTTAAAAAATTAAATAGGCACACACACACGTTACAGTTGCCATACTTATATTATGCGTCTTTTTGTTTTTTCTTTTCTTTTTTTTTTAATTTTTTTTAAAAAAAAATAACTAGTTTTTTCGGGGTTTTCTGAGGTTGGTAAACGAATGCAAGCTCTTTCTGCTTTTCATAGGTTTTCCCTGGTTGGAAGGCGTTTGCTGTAGTGGTTGACGAAACCCTTTCTAATTTTCGTGGTTTTTCAGGTTTTTCGTGGTTGTCCCTGTCCGGTAGGCAAATGATGAAGTTTTCCCTTGTCGGCGCACGGATACTAGGCACATACTCGCGCACACACACACATTTAATAGTAGCGTGTAGCAAACTGTTTTTGAAAAAATGCTTAACCAGCTTTAAGATCAACCAACATCACTACGCACTGATATACCTAGGTTTTTTAAAGCGGTACAGGCGCCCTTTGCACAGACGTAATTTAACTATACCAAAGCCTGGTACTGGACCATCGTAATGGTCGCTAGCGTACGTAGGAGCAGGGTTCTCATTGCCGGTCGAAAGCGGTCAAAAAAGTGTACTATCTTGTTTTCATGGGTTTTCCAGATCGGTAGGCGTTAGAATACTCTTAGAGCTTTTTTCAGGTTTTTCGTGGTTGTCCCTGTCCGGTAGGCAAATGATGAAGTTTTTCTATAATGTCGTCGTTTTCGCTTGTGGCGCACGGATACTAAGCACATACTCGCACACACACACTATAATAGTAGCGTATAAAAAAATTAACAAACCGTAGATTTTCAAGAAAATTCCCACACCGCAAGCTACCCGTTTAGTGGAAGAAATTTCGTTATTTTTTATTGTCTTAAAAATGGCTCTAACCCTTTTGATTACGGTACGGTATGTTTAAGATATCTGCATGACAAATAAAATGTATAACTTGAATTTTCTGGGAATAGCTGTGAAGTAGTCTCATTCTGAATGTCTTTTGTACAACTGGTAAACCGTAGGAAACGAAGCCTTACTGTACAAGAACTGTACAAAAACGTTAAAGCACACAATTTATGTGTATTGTTATTATTATTATTATTATTATTACTTTGTGGCGTTGTCTATTTACAAAGTTTCCATGTTGATTTTAATGTTTAAAAGCTTTAGACCTTTCTCACTAAAACTCGTCATTCTTTTATCTTTTCTTTTTTTCATTTTCATACAAAGAGAACGGAATTTCACAAGTGAAGCAGTACTGTGATAACGATACCAACAAACTAATTATTATTCACCCACTGTAACACATAAAAACAATAAGTAATAATCACAGGCCCAGTTTGTGGGTATTTAAATGAAACATCATGCACACTACAAGCGAATTATGTAATGAGTTGAAATGTGCAAATCTATAGATGTATTTCTGGTGAAATCCCGGTATCGAATTTTTGAGTGCAATGCAATTCCTCCTGTATCCGCTATGTACGTGGTAGATAAAGTAAAAATAGTTACAGTGACTATACAAATGTAACAATAGAGAAACCCACTTGAAGAAAAAACGGAATAAAATAACAAGGCGTCAGACTCAACTTTCGCGCCATTCTCCGAATATCTGAGAATATTCTTAATATGAGACAAGCATTTTACCTTAAGCAAGTAGTTTTAATCTTACTTTTATGAAAATCAGAGTTTTCTCTATATCCTTTATTTGTGACAACAACGCTAAGTTTCGAGCTAGCTATACTCACTTTTCTTGCAACTATATACGTTTAAACCAATATTAACAAATTTCTCGTAATCCCAGAATTTATTAATCATAGCTGTAATATTTTTCACAACTGCATGTAATAATATTGATTTAGGGGTTTTTAGTAATTTGCTATTCGTTCTAAAACCTTTTATATTGTCAAGCTGGACAACTGTGGACCTGTGCATCCTATAAACATTCACATCAACATTAGTATAATCTTCCCTACAGTGTTTTATGTACAATTTTACAAGTTGTTTTAAGAAATTGTTAAATTTCGGTACCGAAAAAAAATAAAGATACGGTTTTCCAAAGATTTCGAAAGAACTAAGTTGCTGTATCAAAATTTCCTTGTTACAAATTGTGCATTTATTTCTTAAGGAAACCAGGAATACAGATTTTTTATAAATTTAGCGTGCACCGATCTATATTTTTAACTTTTACGCCTACGTTTCTCGTCAATAAACACCATTGCTGAAGAGGTTGCTATTTCTACTCTCTCTACCACGTAAATAGTAGGCAGAGGAGATATGCATTGCATCCAAATATTCAATATTGAGATTTCACTGGAAAACTAAATACTTGTTTTGAGGTCCCCTGAATAAAAAACATTTTTAGAAAATTCTGCGTGTGTGTGTGTGTGTCTGTGTGTATGTGTCAGAGCAGCATAACTCAAAAATGAAAAGTCGGATAAATACTAAACTTGGTATTTAGGTTGAGTACCTTCCAAAGATACGACACAGAGATTTTCAAGAAAGTCCCTCCACCCCAAACTACCCTTTACATGAACTATTTTCCGAAATGTTTTATTTTCTAAAACTGTCTCTGACGATTTTAATTACAACACCATATATTAAAGACATTTATATGAAAAATAAAATGTATATCTTGAATTTTGTGGAAATAGCCTGTGAAGTCCTCTTGATTCGGAAGAAATTTTCTATGATCTTGTATAACTGCTAAGGATTGAGGAAAACATACAATACAAAAAATTTAGATCTCTTTAAAAACACACAATTTATTTCAAATAACTTTTTTGTGACGTCAGCCATTTCCGAGATATCTGTTATAAATGGTTCGAATTGTTCAATGCTTAGCCATTCTTTTAAAGACATGTCGCTTTTCAGTTCTTGCTCGCCATGTTGATGGAAAGAATTTAGAATTTTAAGGCCAGTGTATAGCGTCCCTTTGTATGTATAACGGATGTGTAATGCAGCTATTTCCCGAAAAGTTTATCTGGATTAAAATTAAGTGGATATGAAAATAAACTTTCGTACTCACCTATAAGAGATAGAGGGTAGAGGTCATACGAATGTAACACTTCAGAATTTTTTATTCTGCAGTTGGTGTTACTCCTTAGAAAGGAAGTATCTGTTGATTCTATTTAATTTTTACATTTTACATAACACGTATGCATAGCACAACACAAAAACACTACACACGACGCTGATAGTTTTAAATATTTGACACTGATGTTGAAGTTGGGGCAGGGTACTGTTTTTAACTCCACACGCACTTAATAAATCACATAACCGTGCGGAAATACTTAACCTTCCGCGAAAAGCAACATGTAGCAAGCGTTATAGTTCTGCTGACGTTAGTATCGCAGAAAACAGTAAAAAGAACGATTCTCATGTGCAGCGGGAAGCAGTACGTGAAAGACAGTGTGCTGATGTGTGTTATAATATGCTGACGCGGTTAAAGTGTTGGAAAATGCGCCATAACGTGAAAAATGACCGTGAGAAACGCATGCTCATCAGCAAGAAAATCTTTTAAATGCAGTTTTATGGTCGATGGTAGGGAAAAGTGCAGCGGTGGATGGTGACCGGAAGTGCGCCGGAAATGACTGCGTTTACAACTTGGCAAGTTGTGGCGAAATAAGGCGTCAGGATTTTTAATGAGGCATTTAACTCGACGCGCATGCTGAAACTGCGGTTCAAATCCTTGTTTCATTTCCTTTAACTTTTGGTAATGCAAACAATAATTACTCTGGGGGAATGCTTTATTTCTGATACATTCTATAACGGGCCAGGCGTTTTACTTTTCTAGTTTTCTTTTTTACTTTCTCTACTACGTATAGTAAGTAGGGGAAGTATTGTATTCCACCAAAAAATTCGATACCGAGATTTCACCGGAAATACATGTTTTGAGACCCCCTGGATCCAAAAAAATGCATTTTTGGAAACATGTCCGTGTGTGTGTCTGTGAACAGCATAACTCAGAAACGAACAGTCGGATAAGCACCAAACGTGGTATTTAGGTTCAGTATCTTCCAGCGATGCGACACGAACGTTTCCAAGAAAATCCCCCCACCCCAGACAACCCTTTACATGGAACATTTTTCGAAAATTTTAATTTTCTCAAAAATGGTTCTCACGATTTTGATTAAAATATCATATGTTCAAGATATTTTCAAGACAAATGAAATGTATATCTCGAGTTTCCTGGGAATGTGTCCAAAAGTATTCTTTATTGTGAACGACTTTTGCATAACTGGTAAACCATAAGAGATGGACAAAATTTTACTACACAAAGAATGTAGATCGCGTTAAAATACACAATTTATGTCATATACATTTTTTTAGTTGAGTGAACCATTTTCGAGATATTGCTTGTTATTTCCTTAAATTTTCCAATACTTATACTTTTTCTCAAATTCGTTATTCAATTTTTTATGTCCTGGATATGCAAACAGAATAGAATGCGCCACATAGCAACCAGCGCTTAAAAGATTTGACTATCGCTTATAACCTACCATGTTCCCCTTGCATCTACAAGAAAATTAGCAATAAGATTGACATCTCGATATCTCGATTAACATGAAGTAGATGGAGAATAAGCGTTTGTAAAAACAGTTTGTATAAGAGTAGAGAAAGTCATGTGAGTGTAACACATCAGTTTTGCTATAAAATCGTGCTATTTGACGTGATATAAGTTTTAGAGCAATACGCGCACATGTGCGGGTGTCTAGGTTTAGTATCTTCCAGCGATGCGACACGAAGGTTTTCAAGAAAATCCCCCCACCCCAGACTACCCTTTACATGGAAGATTTTTGGAAAATTTTAATTTTCTCAAAAATGGCTCTAACGATTTTGATTGCAGCTTCGATACGTGTCCACGGAGATCTTAGTGCTAGGCAACTATACCTGTTTCTATACGTGAACGGCAGATTGCAGCTTCGATACGTGTCCACGGAGACCTTAATGCTAGGCAACTGTACCTGTGTTTCTATACGTGAACGTTAGATGGCAGCTTCGATACGTGTCCAAGGAGACCTTAGTGCTAGGCAACTGTACCTCTGCTTCTATACGTGAACGGCAGATTGCAGCTTCGATACGTGTCCACGGAGACCTTAGTGCTAGGCAACTGCACCTCTGTTTCTATACGTGAAAGGCAGATTGCAGCTTCGATACGTGTTCACGGAGACCTTAGTGCTAGGCAACAGTACCTCTGTTTCTATACGTGAACGGCAGATTGCAGCTTCGATACGTGTCCACGGAGACCTTAGTGCTAGGCAACTATACCTCTGTTTCTATACGTGAACGGCAGATTGCAGCTTCGATACGTGTCCACGGAGATCTTAGTGCTAGGCAACTATACCTGTTTCTATACGTGAACGGCAGATTGCAGCTTCGATACGTGTCCACGGAGACCTTAGTGCTAGGCAACTGTACCTGTGTTTCTATACGTGAACGTCAGATGGCAGCTTCGATACGTGTCCACGGAGACCTTAGTGCTAGGCAATGCAATGCCGTGATTGCGGCTTACACCACGGCACACAAGTGCCTAGTGTTATTTTGTCACCTGAAGCGAAAGGTCTCCGTGGACACGTATCGAAGCTGCAATCTGCCTATCACGTATAGAAACAGAGGTACAGTTGCCTAGCACTAAGGT
This sequence comes from Deroplatys truncata, assembly GCA_030765065.1. NCBI lineage: Eukaryota > Metazoa > Arthropoda > Insecta > Mantodea > Mantidae > Deroplatys > Deroplatys truncata. Next base: position 5,259,576 of record CM060984.1, read on the forward strand.
CTCCGTGGACACGTATCGAAGCTGCCATCTGACGTTCACGTGTAGAAACAGAGGTACAGTTGCCTAGCACTAAGGTCTCCGTGGACACGTATCGAAGCTGCAATCTGCCGTTCACGTATAGAAACAGAGGTACAGTTGCCTAGCACTAAGGTCTCCGTGGACACGTATCGAAGCTGCAATCTGACGTTCACGTGTAGAAACAGAGGTACAGTTGCCTAGCACTAAGGTCTCCGTGGACACGTATCGAAGCTGCCATCTGACGTTCACGTGTAGAAACAGAGGTACAGTTGCCTAGCACTAAGGTCTCCGTGGACACGTATCGAAGCTGCAATCTGCCGTTCACGTATAGAAACAGAGGTACAGTTGCCTAGCACTAAGGTCTCCGTGGACACGTATCGAAGCTGCAATCTGACGTTCACGTGTAGAAACAGAGGTACAGTTGCCTAGCACTAAGGTCTCCGTGGACACGTATCGAAGCTGCCATCTAACGTTCACGTATAGAAACACAGGTACAGTTGCCTAGCATTAAGGTCTCCGTGGACACGTATCGAAGCTGCAATCTGCCGTTCACGTATAGAAACAGGTATAGTTGCCTAGCACTAAGATCTCCGTGGACACGTATCGAAGCTGCAATCAAGATCGTTAGAGCCATTTCTGAGAAAATTAAAATTTTCCAAAAATCTTCCATGTAAAGGGTAGTCTGGGGTGGGGGGATTTTCTTGAAAACCTTCGTGTCGCATCGCTGGAAGATACTAAACCTAGACACCCGCACATGTGCGCGTATTGCTCTAAAACTTATATCACGTCAAATAGCACGATTTTATAGCAAAACTGATGTGTTACACTCACATGACTTTCTCTACTCTTGTACAAACTATTTTTACAAACGCTTATTCTCCATCTACTTCATGTTAATCGAGATATCGAGATGTCAATCTTATTGCTAATTTTCTTGTAGATGCAAGGGGAACATGGTAGGTTATAAGCGATAGTCAAATCTTTTAAGCGCTGGTTGCTATGTGGCGCATTCTATTCTGTTTGCATATCCAGGACATAAAAAATTGAATAACGAATTTGAGAAAAAGTATAAGTATTGGAAAATTTAAGGAAATAACAAGCAATATCTCGAAAATGGTTCACTCAACTAAAAAAATGTATATGACATAAATTGTGTATTTTAACGCGATCTACATTTTTTGTGTAGTAAAATTTTGTCCATCTCTTATGGTTTACCAGTTATGCAAACGTTGTTCACAATAAAGAATACTTTTGGACACATTCCCAGGAAATTCGAGATATACATTTCATTTGTCTTGAAAATATCTTGAACATATGATATTTTAATCAAAATCGTGAGAACCATTTTTGAGAAAATTAAAATTTTCGAAAAATGTTCCATGTAAAGGGTTGTCTGGGGTGGGGGGATTTTCTTGGAAACGTTCGTGTCGCATCTCTGGAAGATACTGAACCTAAATACCACGTTTGGTGCTTATCCGACTGTTCGTTTCTGAGTTATGCTGTTCACAGACACACACACGGACATGTTTCCAAAAATGCATTTGTTTTGGATCCAGGGGGTCTCAAAACATGTATTTCCGGTGAAATCTCGGTATCGAATTTTTTGGTGGAATACAATACTTCCCCTACTTACTATACGTAGTAGAGAAAGTAAAAAAGAAAACTAGAAAAGTAAAACGACTGGCCCGTTATAGAATGTATCAGAAATAAAGCATTCCCCCAGAGCAATTATTGTTTGCATTACCAAAAGTTAAAGGAAATGAAACAAGGATTTAAACCGCAGTTTCAGCATGCGCGTTGAGTTAAATGCCTCATTAAAAATCCTGACGCCTTATTTCGCCACAACTTGCCAAGTTGTAAACGCAGTCATTTCCGGCGCACTTCCGGTCACCATCCACCGCTGCACTTTTCCCTACCATCGACCATAAAACTGCATTTAAAAGATTTTCTTGCTGATGAGCATGCGTTTCTCACGGTCATTTTTCACGTTATGGCGCATTTTCCAACACTTTAACCGCGTCAGCATATTATAACACACATCAGCACACTGTCTTTCACGTACTGCTTCCCGCTGCACATGAGAATCGTTCTTTTTACTGTTTTCTGCGATACTAACGTCAGCAGAACTATAACGCTTGCTACATGTTGCTTTTCGCGGAAGGTTAAGTATTTCCGCACGGTTATGTGATTTATTAAGTGCGTGTGGAGTTAAAAACAGTACCCTGCCCCAACTTTAACATCAGTGTCAAATATTTAAAACTATCAGTGTCGTGTGTAGTGTTTTTGTGTTGTGCTATGCATACGTGTTATGTAAAATGTAAAAATTAAATAGAATCAACAGATGCTTCCTTTCTAAGGAGTAACACCAACTGCAGAATAAAAAATTCTGAAGTGTTACATTCGTATGACCTCTACCCTCTATCTCTTATAGGTGAGTACGAAAGTTTATTTTCATATCCACTTAATTTTAATCCAGATAAACTTTTCGGGAAATAGCTGCATTACACATCCGTTATACATACAAAGGGACGCTATACACTGGCCTTAAAATTCTAAATTCTTTCCATCAACATGGCGAGCAAGAACTGAAAAGCGACATGTCTTTAAAAGAATGGCTAAGCATTGAACAATTCGAACCATTTATAACAGATATCTCGGAAATGGCTGACGTCACAAAAAAGTTATTTGAAATAAATTGTGTGTTTTTAAAGAGATCTAAATTTTTTGTATTGTATGTTTTCCTCAATCCTTAGCAGTTATACAAGATCATAGAAAATTTCTTCCGAATCAAGAGGACTTCACAGGCTATTTCCACAAAATTCAAGATATACATTTTATTTTTCATATAAATGTCTTTAATATATGGTGTTGTAATTAAAATCGTCAGAGACAGTTTTAGAAAATAAGACATTTCGGAAAATAGTTCATGTAAAGGGTAGTTTGGGGTGGAGGGACTTTCTTGAAAATCTCTGTGTCGTATCTTTGGAAGGTACTCAACCTAAATACCAAGTTTAGTATTTATCCGACTTTTCATTTTTGAGTTATGCTGCTCTGACACATACACACAGACACACACACACACGCAGAATTTTCTAAAAATGTTTTTTATTCAGGGGACCTCAAAACAAGTATTTAGTTTTCCAGTGAAATCTCAATATTGAATATTTGGATGCAATGCATACCTCCTCTGCCTACTATTTACGTGGTAGAGAGAGTAGAAATAGCAACCTCTTCAGCAATGGTGTTTATTGACGAGAAACGTAGGCGTAAAAGTTAAAAATATAGATCGGTGCACGCTAAATTTATAAAAAATCTGTATTCCTGGTTTCCTTAAGAAATAAATGCACAATTTGTAACAAGGAAATTTTGATACAGCAACTTAGTTCTTTCGAAATCTTTGGAAAACCGTATCTTTATTTTTTTTTCGGTACCGAAATTTAACAATTTCTTAAAACAACTTGTAAAATTGTACATAAAACACTGTAGGGAAGATTATACTAATGTTGATGTGAATGTTTATAGGATGCACAGGTCCACAGTTGTCCAGCTTGACAATATAAAAGGTTTTAGAACGAATAGCAAATTACTAAAAACCCCTAAATCAATATTATTACATGCAGTTGTGAAAAATATTACAGCTATGATTAATAAATTCTGGGATTACGAGAAATTTGTTAATATTGGTTTAAACGTATATAGTTGCAAGAAAAGTGAGTATAGCTAGCTCGAAACTTAGCGTTGTTGTCACAAATAAAGGATATAGAGAAAACTCTGATTTTCATAAAAGTAAGATTAAAACTACTTGCTTAAGGTAAAATGCTTGTCTCATATTAAGAATATTCTCAGATATTCGGAGAATGGCGCGAAAGTTGAGTCTGACGCCTTGTTATTTTATTCCGTTTTTTCTTCAAGTGGGTTTCTCTATTGTTACATTTGTATAGTCACTGTAACTATTTTTACTTTCTCTACCACGTACATAGCGGATACAGGAGGAATTGCATTGCACTCAAAAATTCGATACCGGGATTTCACCAGAAATACATCTATAGATTTGCACATTTCAACTCATTACATAATTCGCTTGTAGTGTGCATGATGTTTCAATTAAATACCCACAAACTGGGCCTGTGATTATTACTTATTGTTTTATGTGTTACAGTGGGTGAATAATAATTAGTGTGTTGGTATAGTTATCACAGTACTGCTTCACTTGTGAAATTCCGTTCTCTTTGTATGAAAATGAAAAAAAGAAAAGATAAAAGAATGACGAGTTTTAGTGAGAAAGGTCTAAAGCTTTTAAACATTAAAATCAACATGGAAACTTTGTAAATAGACAACGCCACAAAGTAATAATAATAATAATAATAATAATAATAATAATAATAATAATAATAATAATAATAATAATAATAACAATACACATAAATTGTGTGCTTTAACGTTTTTGTACAGTTCTTGTACAGTAAGGCTTCGTTTCCTACGGTTTACCAGTTGTACAAAAGACATTCAGAATGAGACTACTTCACAGCTATTCCCAGAAAATTCAAGTTATACATTTTATTTGTCATGCAGATATCTTAAACATACCGTACCGTAATCAAAAGGGTTAGAGCCATTTTTAAGACAATAAAAAATAACGAAATTTCTTCCACTAAACGGGTAGCTTGCGGTGTGGGAATTTTCTTGAAAATCTACGGTTTGTTAATTTTTTTATACGCTACTATTATAGTGTGTGTGTGTGCGAGTATGTGCTTAGTATCCGTGCGCCACAAGCGAAAACGACGACATTATAGAAAAACTTCATCATTTGCCTACCGGACAGGGACAACCACGAAAAACCTGAAAAAAGCTCTAAGAGTATTCTAACGCCTACCGATCTGGAAAACCCATGAAAACAAGATAGTACACTTTTTTGACCGCTTTCGACCGGCAATGAGAACCCTGCTCCTACGTACGCTAGCGACCATTACGATGGTCCAGTACCAGGCTTTGGTATAGTTAAATTACGTCTGTGCAAAGGGCGCCTGTACCGCTTTAAAAAACCTAGGTATATCAGTGCGTAGTGATGTTGGTTGATCTTAAAGCTGGTTAAGCATTTTTTCAAAAACAGTTTGCTACACGCTACTATTAAATGTGTGTGTGTGCGCGAGTATGTGCCTAGTATCCGTGCGCCGACAAGGGAAAACTTCATCATTTGCCTACCGGACAGGGACAACCACGAAAAACCTGAAAAACCACGAAAATTAGAAAGGGTTTCGTCAACCACTACAGCAAACGCCTTCCAACCAGGGAAAACCTATGAAAAGCAGAAAGAGCTTGCATTCGTTTACCAACCTCAGAAAACCCCGAAAAAACTAGTTATTTTTTTTTAAAAAAAATTAAAAAAAAAGAAAAGAAAAAACAAAAAGACGCATAATATAAGTATGGCAACTGTAACGTGTGTGTGTGCCTATTTAATTTTTTAAAAGCCCGAAAAATGAAAAGAGTTTGTGAGCGAATGTATGTGTGTGTGTGAATGTGTGTGTGTGCGAGTATGTGCCTAGTATCCGTGCGCCGCCAAGGCAAAACTTCATCATTTGCCTACCGGGCAGGAACAACCACGAAAAACCTGAAAAACCTCGAAAATTAGAAAGCGCTTCGTCAACCAGGGAAAACCTATGAAAAAGCAGAAACAGCTTGCATTCGTCTACCAACCAGAGAAAACCCCGAAACACTAGTTATTTAAAATTGCTGATGAGTTCTGGAGAGGCTTTTGCAAATCTTGTTGGTAGCAAAACTTACCTTTTCCATCACCTCCAACATACCCCACTCCCACACCTTTTTCTTTCCACCAATCATAATCTCTCTTATTCTTACCAATCAACAACTTTCATTTGTTACTTTCCACCAATAACATCACTTCTTATTCCCACCAATCACAACTTCACACGTCACTTTCTGTTATACTTTTTATCCCTCGTTCGCCATCTTTTCCCTCTTTCAGTCCCAACCTCCGCACAGACAACACCTCGCCGCTCCGCTCCTCTCCATCACGTGTCCTCCATACTCTTTTAACTTCCTTCCTTCATCTTCCACCCCCAATTAACGAACCAGTCACATTTCGTCTTATTTTTACCAATCAAAACACTCCACGTCACTTCCTGTTTTTCCTTCATCTTTTCCTAATCCTCAATTCTATCTCCTCGTCACCATCTGTTGCGTTCGACATCTTTCGCATGTTGACCCTAACCTCAAACCTCTTCATCCCTCCACTTCTTGCCTCCGCCATCTTGTTTAGTTCCCATTTTACCACCACGCCACCGCCATTTTAGTTTAAGCTCTCCACGTTTACCTCATATTTTAACCTCAACTTCATACCTCCGCCATCTTATTTAGTTCCCATTTTTACCACCGCGCCTCTCATCTCCGAACCAGATTGCCGGCAAGAACAGATCTCGTTAATTCACACCTCGACGGTTGACTCGACAGCAGCTACTGTGAACACCTACGTCGTACACTTTTTTGACCGCTTTCGACCGGCTATGAGAACCCTGCTCCTACGTACGCTAGCGACCATTACGATGGTCCAGTACCAGATTTTTGGTATAGGTAAATTACGTCTGTGCAAAGGGCGTCTGTACCGCTTTAAAAAACCTAGGTATATCAGTGCGTAGTGATGTTGGTTGATCTTAAAGCTGGTTAAGCATTTTCAAAAACAGTTTGCTTTTATTTTTTTCGCGTCGCGTGAAGCTGCTGCGCTTTTGGTGACGCATCAACACCAGTAACAGGTAAGTACCACACGCATAATTATTTTTCGGGCCTGCTTGACGTAGCAATATATCCTTTCGTGTTTTGGTACTGTAAGCTCAAATCTCCTTACCCTCCTCTTGCGTCCGCCATCTTGTTTAGTTCTCACCGCATCTCCTTGTCGCCGACCCTCCGCCATTTTTAGTTCCCACTATTTTAACCTCAAAATCTGCTCTTCTAAGCTCTTGCTACCGCCATCTTCTTTTAGTTCCCATTCTCACCACCGCGTCTCCTTGCCCCCACCTCTTGCAACCGCCATGTTCACCACTAACCTCGAAATTTCCTCGTCCTTAAACCTCTTGTCTCAACCATCTTGTTTAGTTTCCATTTTCACCACCGCATCTCATATCGCCCCATCTCTCTATCCACTCAAGAAAACCACCATCCAACGTTCAAAAATTGCTGATGAGTTCTCGACAGGCTTTTGCAAATCTTGTTGCTAGCAAAACTTACCTTTCCCATCACCTCCAACATACCCCACTCCCACACCTTTTTCTTTCCACCAATCATAATCTCTCTTATTCTTACCAATCAACAACTTTCATTTGTTCCTTTCCACCAATAGCATCACTTCTTATTCCCACCAATCACAACTTCACACGTCACTTTCTGTTATACTTTTTATCCCTCGCTCGCCATCTTTTCCCTCTTTCAGTCCCGATCTCCGCACAAACAACACCTCGCCACCCAGCTCCTCTCCATCACGTGTCCTCCATACTCTTTCATCTTCCTTCCTTCCTTCATCTTCCACCCAAATTATCCAAACAATCACATTTCATCTTATTTTTACCAATCAAAACACTCCACGTCACTTCCTGTTTTTCCTTCATCTTTCCCTAATCCTCAATTCTTTTAACTCGTCCCGGATGAACCCATCACCTCCAACATACCCCACTCCCACACCTTTTTCTTTCCACCAATCATAATCTCTCTTATTCTTACCAATCAACAACTTTCATTTGTTCCTTTCCACCAATAACATCACTTCTTATTCCCACCAATCACAACTTCACACGTCACTTTCTGTTATACTTTTTATCCCTCGTTCGCCATCTTTTCCCTCTTTCAGTCCCGACCTCCGCACAGACAACACCTCGCCACACCGCTCCTCTCCATCACGTGTCCTCCATACTCTTTTATCTTCCTTCCTTCATCTTCCACCCGAATTAACGAACCAATCACATTTCGTCTTATTTTTACCAATCAAAACACTCCACGTCACTTCCTGTTTTTCCTTCATCTTTCCCTAATCCTCAATTCTTTTAGCTCGTCCCGGATGAACCAATTGCAATAACGATAATCCTTCCGCTCATGGCGCTTTTCAAACTTACCGCCGTCGCTCGCAGCGACACTAGCGACACTAGCGCCCCTAGCGGCAGGATTATCGTTAATCCAATTGGCTCATCCGGGACTTATACTACTGTCTCGGAAATGGTTCACCCCACAAAGACAATATATATGACAAAAATTGTGTTTTAACGAGATCTACATTCTTTTATGTAGTAAAATTTTGTCTATCTTTTGCGGTGTAACAGTTATGGAGAAGTCATTCAAAATGAAGACTTTTGGGGATATTCCGAAAATTCAAGATATGCATTTCATTTGCCATGAAAATATCTTAAACATGATATTTTAATCAAAATGGTTAAAGCCATGTTTGAGAAGATCAACATTTTCGAAAAAACGTTCCATGTAAAGGTAGTTTGGGGTGGGGGGGATTTTCTTGAAAATCTTCTTGTCACATCTTTGGAAGATACTGAACCTAGATACGAAGTTTGGTATTTATCCGACTTTTCTTCTTGAGTTATGCTGTTCATACCTACCTACGGACCTTTTTCTAAAAAAAAACGTTTTTTTTATTAAGAGGAACATGCATTTCCAGTGGAATCCCGGTATCGGATTTTTTGGGTGAATGCAGTATCTTCTCTACGTAATATTTACGTACAAACGGCATTCGAGAAACACACCAAATGGGCTTAGCAATAACAACCAATGTCTCGAAAACAACTAATCTTACATCAATTTTATATCACACAAATTAAACGAGATTCTGTGCCATGTACACAGTATTAGGGAAAATGTTTTACTCTAACCATAAACTCCATATTGAGATTTCACTGGAAATACGTGTTTTGAAGCCCCTGAATCAACAAGAATTTTAAGCAAAAGGTCCATGTGTGTCTGTGAAGTTAAGTGGTAAGGTGTTATGTAGTCAAAGTAGGGAAATAATTGCAAATGTCCTCGACTTCATGAAGCAAGAAGCAGAGATGAAGGAAGAAAATATATGTTCATCCGAGTTCCACAAAAGCCTTAAGAGAGTGAAAGAAATATTAGTCAAAGCAACTGGTGTTTCACGAGTTCCGATTCCAGAGTTCTCAAAGAAAGAAAAAAAAACATATGGATGAAAGAGTACCATTTGACACACCTGGGAAGAAACATAAGGTCCCTAAACGTATTGCAGAAATACACGATTTCGAATGCGTCATTCGGCGCACGATTCACAGTTCCTATGTGGAAGAAAAAACTGTGCTAACAATAAGCAGATTGCTCATCCAGCTGAAGGACAGCAGAAACTTACAAGGTGATGCTACAAATCTCAGAAAAATTATTAAAGATTTAGGGTTCAAGTGGAAGAAACCGAAATCAAATAGAAGAGTTCTAACAGAAAAGCAAAACAAATAAATAAATAAATAAAATAAAAAAATAACAAAATAAAAAAAATAAAAAGTAAATGTTGCCATGATAGCTTAGTCGGTTAGAGCAACGGCACGGAAAGCCTAAGATCCGTGGTTCAAATCCCGGCATGGCATTGAATTTTTCAGTCTGATTCTACCTTTCCAAATGAGTATAATTTTATATATACTTATAGCAGCATCAATTTTAAAGGTGGTGCTACAAATTTCAGAAAAATACTATAGTGTATGAAGATGAGTCATACATACACAGCAGTCATACAGCATCTAAAAGTTGGAGTGACGATAGCGAATTAGGTTCCAGGTTCCTGTTGCAAAAGGGCAAATACTTGTTATCGTTCATGCTGTTGGAAAGATCGGCTTCGTTCCAAATGCCCTTCTTTTACAAGTTGCAAAAATAACAGGAGATTTTCATCAAGAAATGAATACAGAAAATTACATGAAGTGAATCAACGCCATGTTGATACCTAATATGTCTGCTGGGTCTGTTCTGGTTATCGACAATGCTTCACAATGCGTCAACACTCAAATTGACAAACCACCTACCTCAACTTCCTTGAAAGAAGAAATGAGAGCTTGGTTACTTAGACATAATAAAGCTTTAGATGAAAGCATGAGTAAAACAAAGCTATATAACTTAAAACCAACAAACAGCTTCAGACGTCATACATACTTCACCAGATAGTAATACAACATCACCATAATGTACTTAGACTCCCATCGTATCACCCAGATCTAAACCCAATCGAATTAATCTGGGCTGATATCAAAAAATGGGTGGCATGCAGAAATATGACTTTTAAATTAAAATATGTGGAGCAGTTATAACGCCAGTAATTTGCTGAAATTGGAAGGCCAAAATGGGAAAATGTATGTCGACATGTTGAATAAATTAAGAATCGTTATTCCGAAAAATACGGAATTGCAGAAAATCAAATAGAAATAATTCTCATGCAGGATAATGGTGCAGAAAGTAGTGACAGCAGCGATGACGGCAATAATGTGAGTGATTCCGCAGAAGAGGAAGGGTTTGTTAGGTGTGGCAGAATTAGAGGCAATGATTGACAGCGTTTTTTATATTAAGCGCTTTTTACAGCGTGGATTTTAATATACTGTATATAACTAAGTTTATCAGCGCAGCGCATAACCGGTGTGCGGACATTTGACAATGACTGTCCCACACACTCCTGCAGCATGCAGACGACCGGTCACCTCCTGATCCGGTAAGCAACTCGCTTCAAAGCTCTCATTAAGATTTTCACATGTCTAGAACTGTTGCGCCGATTATAACAAACATCTAAAATCATTGTTATACAATAATGTTAATTTACACTACAATCACTCTGGCATTCACAGTGTTATGATATAAAATACTGCCTCAACTTTTAAAAGTCTTGTAGATTGTCAGTTGTTTCTCGCGATGTCATGGAAACAGCATGAATTTAAAGGCCAGCATATAGCGTCCAGTTGTTAAACATTTGACTATCGCTGTTCTCTTTGTATCTATAACGAAATGTGTAATGTAGCTGATTCTGTAAAGGTTTATCTCGATTAAAATTAAGTAGATAGGAAAGTAAACTTTCGTAAGAGTAATTTCTATACCTAATAGTAAGTGATAGAGGGTAGAGAAAGTCATATGAATGTAATAAACCAGATTTCTATCTGTGTATCCCAGTAACATAGAATTGTATACAATTAATTGAGATTAGCACTTCATAAATATATTTTATTAATTTATAAATATTTGCAAGGTGTGATAATTTAATAAAAATTAATAGCTTTTGTTTTAGAAAATCAAAAATAAGGAGAAATGATCCACGCAAAGGGCAGTTTGCTGTGGGATGGTTTTCAAACACGTGGTATTTTAATAAAACATAATAGTTTTTGTTTTAGAAAATCAAAATGACGAAAAATGATCCACGTAAAGGTCAGTTGGGAGTGGGATGATGTTTGGAAGATACCAAAGTTAAATACTATGCTTCTTTTTGGACTCAGAAAGTTCATAATGAACTTTTAGGTGGAACACACTACTTCCTCTACCTTCTACAGGTAGGTAGTACAGAAAGTATAAACTCACTGGGATATTTTGTTCAAGTTAAAACATTTATAGGAATTAAACAATGTTACCATTTAATTTAAATAACAAAGAAATATATTATACTGACATTTTATATTTCTACGGCCAATGGGCAAATCTGTTCTTAATAAAGGTTTGGAATAAAACTAGCATATTATGTAAACAGCATTTGTATTGCATTCTCCTGTTTGTTAGGTTAAGACTAGCAGAGTTTATTTTGCCGTAAGTTAATAATGCATTGCCCAATATTCACCTTAACGTTTTGTTTTAAAATATCAGTGCCTTTTGTGTATCTTAAACTAAAGAATGATTCGTGATATAAAAAATGGACGAGTTAAGGAAGGTCTCTCTGCAGCCTCCCCCTTGCTGTTGTCCATTTCGTCGTCTACACGATCAGATATTTCACACAAATAACCTGTAATATCGTGCTTTTGGATTTGGAGGTTATGTATGTTTAGATAACGTGCTAAGAACCGTTTCACTTACAGCAGTTTAGTCTCAGAATCTTCTGGAAGTCTATATGAATACTGATAAAGATAATATTCCAGTGAAGATCCTGGCCAAATCACCTCAGACACGTGATCATTGTTGCCCCGCGGAATTAGTGGCAAAGACCTTAAAGTAGGCCAGTCTGATAGGAAGGCAACGCCGGTACGTTGCAGAAAATATTGTACAAGTCTGTAAACTTGAATCAAAACTAAAGAAACAAGGAAAACTAATTGATAAAGTACAAGATATATTATAAAATGTTCCCGGGACCAAAATCTCAAATATGTGTGCCAGTTTTATGGATTTTGTTGTTGAAATAGCAGACAGAGCTCGCAGTCATGCCTGCGTTATTCTCTCTCTTGCATTTGTCTGATAAAACTGTGTTTCTGAAACTAACATTAACCTTCCATCTTCAAGCACTTTGTTGTACAAATTATACCTAAGGCTTAATCCTTAGTAAACTGAAGGAGGAAGAAGAAGGTAGAAAACTACCGAGAACAGGAGGTATGTAAACCTTCCTTACGTAATAGTTTGCTGAAAGTTTTCCAGATCGTCTGATTTGATAAATAGAAATATTACAGCTGTGTGGACCCCCTCCAATCTCAGTAAGCTTATCACCAAACAGATCATATCACACAACTGATGAAACTGCTTGGGACTCAAACCTCTAAAACTAGCACTGAGAAATACTCTAAACTAAACCTCAGCCAGACAACTTGGAACCAGAAACAGCAGGGTGAGAAAGAGTAAACGGAAAAAAGGGAATTTTTGGATACCGAATTTAAACAGTCTTTATTGTTGGTCCAAATTATTAATAACTCGCTAAATTGTGGTATCAGTTTAATAAAATTACCATAGCAACAATTACGTTATAAGATAGTTATTTACAAAATATGAATGACAATATTAACCTGTACTGAAATAAATGTCAAGACCGATGTTTCCGAAATATACGAAACATTTTTACTGTCCATCCAATTAAAAAATCGTTATTCTTCCTCATAACTAGCATATGATTTCCTTGCAATTAGAATAATTCTGGTTTTCCAGCTTCTATTAAAATTCTTGCATTTCTGTTTTTAATGCCAACAAACAAATAACTGTTCTATAGATACAGTGACATAAAACAAAACACATTCACTCACTTCGCAGTAATCCCTTAGACAATATTCATTTTATAATCTTCTTTACACAAAAACTAGCGTATGAAATTCATTTATAATGTATTAAACTATATTATAAACTTATTTCGTAATATTCTAGTATAAAACATTTGGTTTGTCTTTCAGAATATTAACGAAAATTCATTTTATTTAAGTTCTATAAATAAGAATATGGTCAGAAAATACAAGGCTTTTTCATAAAAGTCATTAATAAAGAGATGTTTAGAGCTTTGGACTTTGTACTCCATCATAACTCAGGTAATTAAGATGTGGGACCTAAGGTATGTGGCAGGTGAAAATGCGCACACACAAACAATAACATTGAGAGTGTAACTTTGCTTTTAGGAGAGCCCGTTATCCAAATGTATTTTTATTTTCGTTCGCTGTGTGCATGAAACAATTCAAGAACAAAGATCAACGTTTATAGGAGTTTAAAGAAGCATCAACACATTGCAAAGTGGGTTCAAATTAGTACAAAATTAGAGAAAGTGATACTTCCTCTGTTGTGGAGCGGTCAACGTTCTGGTTCCTCAAACCAGAGGTACCAGGTTCGACTCCCGGCTGGGGCGGGGAATTTTCTTTTAATTAGAATATTTCCCTAACCTCCGTAGAATGTGTTTAATACAGGATGATTTATGAAGAATTGACACATTTCTTTCTTTAATTATTCTGTTCGAAATTCACTCAATGGCCCAATTTTAGCACCAAATTAAGCAGAATGTTCTGGAGTTTCGATTGCCTGTCACTAGATACGCAGATGTTCATGTTTTACTCGTAATTGTTAGTTTTATTGTCGACAACTGCTTTTGAGATTTTCAAGTCAACGTGAAAATGGACACATTAAATGAACAACTATTCCTTGTAAAGCAATACTGGATTACGAATTCAATTACAGCTACTCAAAGGGCATACCAGAGAGAATTTGGTGTTCGGAATCCTTCCCAAAGAAACACAATCCTGGGACTGGTAAACAAATTGGAAACAACTGGATCTCTGGTGAATGAAAAAGGCAAAACTCGTTCATCTAGGCTTCCCATGGTTGTTGAAGTAAGAGCACGACTGGATCAGTCACCCAAAAACTCATTAAGGCGTTTGTCGCAGGAGACAGGGTACAGCTACTCAATGTGTCAGAGAGCTGTGAAAAGTGCAGGCCTAAAGCCGTATAGATTGTCCATCAGTTACAGGAACCAGATAAGGACAGACGACTGAATTATTGTCGTTGGTTTCAGGCGTTCATTGTGCAAAATCCTGCCATATTATCCATCACATGGTTCACAGATGAAGCATGGTTCCATTTATCCGGCCAGCTATGTGAACTCAAATAACTCACGCTATTGGGCCAGCAAAACTCCACATGTTATTCATGAAGCACCTATGCACCCAGTTAAAATCGGAGTTTGGTGCGCAATATCCGCACAAACAATAGTAGGTAGGACCAATTAGTTTTTTAATAATGTGAATACTGTAGAGACCGGCGGATTTTCATGGAGTTTACTGAGCAACTAGACGATGTAGAGCTGAGTCAAGGATATTTTCAGCAGGACGGCGCTACATGCCATACATCAAATGAATCCATGGCACTAATTGCAAGTTTCTCTGACGTCCGGATAATTTTCAAGAACCTGTGGCCACCGAGTTCTCAGGATTTGATATCCCCGGACTTCTTTCTATGGGCTTGCTTAAAAGACAGGGTTTATGTCACATGTCCCCAGACATTGGACGATCTGAAGCACAACCTTACACAGGAGATTCAAGCTAGTGACAACAGAGTCCTCCAACGAGCGGCCAGTAACATGGAACGACGTGTTGAGTTGTACCTTATGCAGGATGGAGGACATTTCCAACATTTGCTATACAGGTAAATAATCTCCCAAAATTCCAGGTATAAGAAGTTGTCGGCAGCATAACTCGCTTTTAAACAATTAAAGAAATAAATGTGTCAGCTCTTCATAAATCCCTCTGTATTATAAAACCAGCGTTAAGCAGGTTACAGTCAACTGTTTCTCATATCAAAGACCCCGATATGACCATAAAAGTTAAAGTGGGCTATACAAATGAAACAAAATTTCTTATATGAATACATTCACACGACTTTCTCTGCCCTTTATCGTTTATTAGTGGGTATACAAACTAGTTTTATTAAAGCTTGTTTTTATATCTATTTTATTTTAATCCAAATAAATTTTTGCAAATATAACTACATTACACATTTCAGGGGAATTTTCCTTTAATTAGAATCTATCCCTAACCTCCGCAGAGTCTGCAAGTATAAGACGAGCGTTAAGCAGGTTACAGTCAACTGTTTCTCATATCAAAGACCCGATATGACTATAAAAGTTAAAGTGGGCTGTACAAATGAAACAACAAACAACTTTTCTTATGTGATACATTCACACGGCTTTCTCTAACCTCTATCGTTTATTAGTGAGTATACAAACTAGTCTTATTAAAGCTTATTTTTATATCTACTTCGCCTTAATCCAAATAAACTTTTACAGAAATAGCTACATTACACATTTCGTTATAGAGAACAGCGATAGTCAAATGTTTAACAACTGAACGCTATATGCTGGCCTTCCATACTGTTTCCATGACATCGCGAGAAAATGTTGACAGGAATTTGAAAGATTGACCAAGTATTGAAGAATTCAATAAACTGTTGCGTAGTATGTTTTCGTCTATCGCTTAACGTTTACCACTATACAAAATTCCTTACGAATGAAGAGAACTTAAAAGGATATTCCCAGAAAATTCCAAATAAACATTTTGTCATGTAAATATCTATAATATATGGTATTTTAATCAAAATCGTTAGAGCCGCTATTTTTTAGAAAATAAAACATTTCCATGTAAAGGGTAGTTTGGGGTGGGGAGATTTTCTTGAAAACCTTTTTGTCGCATCTTTGGAAGGTACAGAACTGAAATATTAAGTTTGGTGTTGATCCAACATTTCGTTTTTGAGTTATGCTGTTCACAGACACACACAGGGACCTTTTTCTAAAAATGCTTTTTTATATTCAGGGGGTCTCAAAACATGTATTTGCGGTGAAATCTGAAAATCTAATTTTTTTATGAAATGCAATATCTTCTCTGTGTTAGAGAAAGTAAAAATGATCCGCTGGGCGTAACAATTTGAAATGTTAAATACGAGAATTATGCGGAAGGAAAGCTGTCCATACATTTACATTTATTTGAAGTCGGGACACAATTAGTGTAGTTTATATTAGAAGTAAGAGGATAGTAAATTCATGTTCAATTTCTGTACCATGTACACAGTAGGTATAGAAGGTGTTCATTCCACCCAAAAATGCTATATCGAGATTTGACCGGAAATACACGTTCTAAATGCACCGAATGAAACAAATAGTTTTAGAAAAATTCCGCGTGCGCTAGTGAACAGCGAAAAGTCCGTTAAATACGAAACTTGATATTTATTCAAGACTTTCCAAGGAAGCGTCACGAAGATTTCGAAGAAAATCCCCCTACCCCTAACCACACTTTACATGGAACATTTTTAGAAATGTTTGATTTTCTTAAAAATGGCTCTAACGATTTTGATTAAAATACCATATGTTTAAACTATTTTCAGAGAAGTAAAATGTATATCTTGAAGTTTCTAAGAACAGCCTGTGAAATCATCTTTATTCTGAATCGCTTTTGTAACGTTGCTAAACCGTAAGAGAGAGAGGGAGAGAGAGAGAGAGAGAGAGAGAGAGAATCTTTCTGCAGAAAAAAGTAGATCTCTTTAAAACGCACATTTTATACTACATAAATTTTTTTGTGGCGTTCATTTTTTCGACATGTTTTTGTTATTAGGTTGCATTATCAAATGCTTTATGCTTCTCTCAACCGCAAATAGTTATTCTGTTTTTGTAATGTTGACAGAGAGAACAGAATTGCAAAGCTACCGACTTACGGCGTTCTTATAGTTACAATAAAGTGTGTAAACAAGGAGGATATAGAAGAATAAGCTTTTGTAAGAATAGTTTGTAGAAGAATGGGTAGAGAAAAGTATGAGAGTGTAACATTTTTTCTGGTATTCTGTGATGAATCTCAGGGAACGTTGTGAATATGAGAAAGTTAAGGTACGTTTTACAGTTCCCACGGCAGTCAGTTGTTCAAAAACACGTTTCTTGCTGTTAGCACCAAGGGGCGGTTTTCTCAGCCAAGAAGCGACCTTGCACTTGTACAATATTTAACTATTACCTCAAGAGAACACACTTGAGTGAAAACATGAGCAATTTTCGTTTTAAAAAGGCAATGGAGCGTTTTCTGGGTTTGAAAGGAATTTCCAAGGACAGTAGGTGTATTGTTGACCGACCCAGCTGCAGGTGCAGGCCTCCGCCTTCAAACGCTTTCATTCACACTGCCGCGCTTGCACAGCCTTGTAGTACCCCAAGACAAGAAAATTGTCACGAAACAACTCAAGTTTTACTTTAGGTAGCACTTAGCTCTAACAAGCAGCTGTGTGTATTCAAAACAATGACATCTTGTCAGACTCCCTGAAAAATCATTTTTAGAAAAATGTGGTGTATATTTAAGTTCAACGTCTTTCAAGAATGAGATACGAAGATTTTTAAAGAAAACTCCCCTCATCCCAAACCAGTCTTTACATGGAAAGTGTTTGGTTATTGTTGATCTCTCAAAATGCCTGTACGGTTTTAATTAAAATGTCAAATGTTTAAGATATATTCATGACAAATATCTTATTGCATAAAAAACGTAGATCTGGTTAAAACGCGTATCGTGAAGTTAACCATTTCCGAAACATTCTTTGTTATTAGTTTTGAGTTACCTTATTTTTTTGAAGTGGTAAGTCGCTATTCGTTTTTTCTCGTGGTCTTGCAAAGAGCTTGGAATTTCAAAGCCATTACTTAGCAAAGCGCTCATTAAACATTTGACTGTCGCCTGCCTACTCTATTCTTTTTATTCCTTCAACGGAATGTGTACATGCATGAAAATTGAAAGTTTATTTCGATAAACAAGAAGTAGACAGACAATAAGATGCTGTGTGAAGAGTGAGTAGAGAAAGCCACGTGAATGGTGTGAACTCATAAAACTAGGCAGACCGGCATGAGCCAGAAAGTTTAAGGAAACGTCCGTGTATTGAACAATTATTTACAGTGAGAAAGCATCTTATTGTTTACTTTTTGTAGCAACTTTGCACAAAATGTTTGAGAAAAAATAATTAGGCTGGATTTGCGTCCGTGAAGTCCACAACAGTCAGAGCACGGGCCGCCACTGACATTCCTCCTGCACTGTTTGAAAGAGGCGTAACCGACAATTCTCGAGCTGAGACAAGCAGGTGGCATCTTACCCCACGGGGAGGAGTTTTTGTGCAGCTGAGGGCGCCAAAACCTCCTCCTGTCATTCATTCATTCTCTACCGCAAGTCCTGACTTCAAAGCTCGCTATTCCCTTCGTCTTGTGACAGAAACACCTTCCTCGCATTAGCAATTCTCACTTTTTGCTTATTGTGTGACATTCTCTACCCAATCAACACGGAGGTCTGTGCTTCAAATCCGGCCAGGACCGTCTTCTCAGTCCTCATAAATAACCTAAACTTAGTCCTGTCACAATTACCATATCATGTGGAGCCTCTTAATACACTACTACTACTACAAGAAACAAAAAATGTAAATACGCATTTGAAAACTGACACAAATCATAGACACCTATGTATTTCACACAAACGCTATCTCTACCACACAGAGAACATTACCCAAAAACTCCATATAGAAATTTCAATGGAGGTACATGTTTTGAAGTTACCTGATTAATAAAAAAAACAATCTAATGTGTTACATTCACATGACTTTCTCCACCCCTCTATCGCTTATTAGTGGCTATACAAGTTATTCTTACAAAAGTTTTTTTTCTATCTGCTCCATCTTAATCGAGATAAACCTTTACAGAAACAGCTACATTACACATTTCGTTATAGAGAACAGCGATAGTCAAATGTTTAACAACTGGACGCTATATGCTGGCCTTCCATGACATCGCGAGAAACAACTGAATGTTGACACGACTTTAAAACAATGACTTAAGTATTCAACAACTAGATCCATTAATGACGGATATCACAGAAATCCGATGCCACAATAAACTTATTTGAAACAAATTGTGTGTTTTAAAGAGACTATATTTCTTATGTAGTGGTTTTCGTCTTTCGCTTAACGTTTACCAGTTATACAAAATTCCTTCCGAATGAAGAGCACTTCACAGGCTATTCCCAGAAAATTCAAAATATACATTTTATTTGTCGTGTAAATATCTTTAATACATGGCGTTTTAATCAAAATAGTTAGCTCCATTTTTAGAAAGTAAACAATTTCGAGAAATGTTGTATGTAAAGGGTAGTTTGGTGTGGAAGAAATGAAAATATTCGTGTCGTCGCATCTTTGGAAGGTACTCAACTTAAATATCAAGTTTGGTGTTATTCGACTTTTCTTTTTTGAGTTATGCGTTCACAGACGAACATTTTCCTAAAAATTCTTGTTTTGGATTGAGGGGGCCTCAGAAGATACATTTCAGGTGAAATCTCGACATCGGCTTTTTGTATTGAATACAACAGTTTGCCCATTTATATATGTAGTACAGAAAATAAGAAACAAGTATTTCAGGTGGATTTATTTGAAACCTCAATGACAGTTTAATATGTGCATAATTAGTTACAGGGATATTAATTGCTTTATTTTTTACTCTTTTGAAAAATTGTTCCACTCGATGCAATTATTTTTTTTCAAAAAATGAATGTTATAGTTAAACTCGTATACAAGCATGACTAGGGGCCACCTAACACCTGGACCAGAGCGAGGCCGGCAGGCCACAGGACCCAGCAGCGGGGTCGAGAGCAAGCCCGACACCGGGACCGAGGCCTGCATGCCTATGCCGCTGAGGGCACGGTTCCTACCTTCTACAGATTGAACATCCCATTGCGGGCCCAGGACTCGGAGACCTCCCCATTCCGAGGTACGAAGGGTTACTTAAAGCATCCTTTTCCCCTGCCATGCAACACCGATACTTTCAACCCTGAAACACCCAAGCAGATGAAGTGAAATGGAGGGACGGGGATATAATGAACCTTGCCAGCCGCTCGCTAACTAAATGTTAAATATATAATTCAATTGTTTGGTAATGACAACATGGAGGTATACACTGCCTCTTTCTCACATAATGTTTAGAGACTTGTTCTGCAAACAGTTTAAGATTCGCCTTTACAAACAAAACATCGTTTTTACTACAGTTTACATTTAAAAGGAGCTGATGTACAGCGTTTATTAACACTAAAATCCTTTTTCACAGACAGGTGACAAGTACCATACTTGGCATTTAAGTCCAGCATGTTCCAAATATGCGACAACAAGATTTGCATGGAAAATTTCTCGTTATTTTTTAAAAAATGGCTAATGAATTTGATTAAAACGCCACATTTTAAAGATATTTACATGACAAATAAAATGTACATCTTGGATTTTCTGGGAATAGCCTGTAAAGTCCTCTTCATTCGGAAGGAATTTTGTATAATCTTGTATAACTGATAAGTGTTAAGCGATAGATATCTTTAAAACACACAATTTATTTTAAATGAGCTGATGCCCGTTGTTATTCGTTTGAATTAGTCAACATTTTTGTCATTTTTGAAACGCTGTCACATTCATTTGTTTCTCCAACATCATGGAAAGAGTACATTTGACTATTCCTTCGTTTCCTGTATCCATCCTGTACCTAAAACGATATCTGTAAACGTTTACCAGATTAACACGGAGTAGATAGAAAAACGATTTAAAAAGTCTGATGTGCTACATACACATGACTTTCTCTATCGTCTATGTTTATTAGTGAGAATAAAACTATTTTTACTAAACTTTATTTTCTTAGCTGCGTTATTTTAATCGACATAAACCTGTATAGAAATACCTACGTTACACATTTCGTTATAGATACAAAGAAAACATCGACAGTCAAATGTTTAACAACTGGACGCTATATGCTCCATACTGTTTCCATGACATCGCGAGAAACAAGTGAATGTTGATAGGAGTTTAAGAGAATGACCAAGAAATGAATAATTCCAGCCTTTAATAACGGATATCTGAGAAATGGCTTATGCCACAAAAATCTTATTTGAAATAAATTGTGTGTTTTAAAAGGATCTACATTTTGCGTGCAGTACGTTTTGGTCTATCACTTAACATTTACCAGTTATACAAGATTATAGAAAATCCCTTCTGAATAATGAAGAGGACTTCACAGGCTAGTCCCAGAAAATTCAAGATATCGATTTTATTATGTAAATATCTTTATATATGGTATTTAATCAAAATTGTTAGGGCCATTTTTTAGAAAATAAAAAATTTCAAAAAATATTACATGTAAGGGGTAGCTTGGGATGGGCGGATTTTCTTGAAAATCTTCGTGTCGCATCTTTGAAAGGTGCTGAACATAAATGCTAATGTTTGTATTTATCCCAGTTTTCGTTTTTGAGTTATGCTGTTTCACACACACGCGCGCGCGCGCGGACATTTTTGTAAAAGTGCTTTGTTTGGATTGAGGGGGCCCCAAAACCTCGGTATCGAATTTTTGTGTGGAATGCAATACTCTCGGTACTACTAGCTACGTGGCAAGGAAAGTAATAGCTTTTATAACAATAGTTTGCAACTGCCGTTTGTGAAAACTGCACCACCAAGAAGGAAAGTAATAGCTTTTATAACAATAGTTTGCAACTGCCGTTTGTGAAAACTGCACCACCAAGAAGGAAAGTAATAGCTTTTATAACAATAGTTTGCAGAAGATACACTGCCGTTTGTGAAAACTGCACCACCAAGAAGGAAAGTAATAGCTTTTATAACAATAGTTTGCAGAAGATACACTGCCGTTTGTGAAAACTGCACCACCAAGAAGGAAAGTAATAGCTTTTATAACAATAGTTTGCAGAAGATACACTGCCGTTTGTGAAAACTGCACCACCAAGAAGGAAAGTAATAGCTTTTATAACAATAGTTTGCAGAAGATACACTGCCGTTTGTGAAAACTGCACCACCAAGAAGGAAAGTAATAGCTTTTATAACAATAGTTTGCAGAAGATACACTGCCGTTTGTGAAAACTGCACCACCAAGAAGGAAAGTAATAGCTTTTATAACAATAGTTTGCAGAAGATACACTGCCGTTTGTGAAAACTGCACCACCAAGAAGGAAAGTAATAGCTTTTATAACAATAGTTTGCAGAAGATACACTGCCGTTTGTGAAAACTGCACCACCAAGAAGGAAAGTAATAGCTTTTATAACAATAGTTTGCAGAAGATACACTGCCGTTTGTGAAAACTGCACCACCAAGAAGGAAAGTAATAGCTTTTATAACAATAGTTTCAGAAGATACACTGCCGTTTGTGAAAACTGCACCACCAAGAAGGAAAGGCATAGCACAGGTTAAGTACATGACAAGTAACAAATGATAAACTTTGAGCCCTAATATTCAGTATTTGGTGTGACGCTGCAATTAGAGCTGCTATACGCCGTGGCATTGAATCAAAAAGGTTCTTAATAAGTTCCTGAGGGATTTCCCTCCACACAGTTTGTATTCGAGCCCGTGACACTGGTTACTGGAGGACCGTGACGCACCAACACGTGCAGGCCAGGGAAGCAATGGTACCCGTCGCTCCTCGAAGAAGGCCTGAAATTCCTCGCAATATGTGGCCGGGCATTGTCACGTTGAAATGTGGCCTGAATCAGGGGGAGTACCTCAGGCTCTACAACCAGTTGCTGTTAAAAGATCCCTCAATTAGTAGGAGGCGCCTAAACCATCACACCTGGTGTTTGTCCACTCAACAGTGCAGCCCTCGAGGTTGCGATCACCACGGTACCGCCGGACACGTATGCGGCCATCGCTGTAGGACACGTTGAAGCGGGACTACATTTTGCCACTCAGCACCCCAGTGACGGTGTTCACGTGCCCATTGCAGTCGGAGGAACTTGTGGTTTCTGGACAATGGAAGCCGACGTAATGGCATGCATGCAACCAGTTCAACCTGTAGCAGACGACGAACCGTTGATGCAGACAAGTTCACACCTGTTGCAGTGCTCTATCGTCGAGCCAACACTCTGTATGAAGCTGTACGGTCCGTTGTGGCCATGCGGACAAGATGACGGTCATCACGTGCTGTGGTCCAGTACCCGCTCTGCGCTGCGTACAACCTTCATCTATCCACTGCTTCCACACACGCATCACTGTCGTAGCAGCATGCCCTGTCACGGTATGACAAACTCGCTTCCCTGAGACCGATCATTCTGCCCCGTTCGAACTCACTCATACCGATATGGCTCCCTTTGACGTCGACGAGGCATACTGGCACTCTCTTTATTGTTTCCACCTTGTTTGACAGCTCTATACTGGGCGCAACACTGGTCTTGTCGGACCGACACGAGAGGGCTCTGCGTGTACCTACCCCATTTCACTGTAAACCTAATCACTTATTGCTTGCACACTCTTCTACACTTTCACCAAGTTTGGAGTTATTCGGGAAATTCTTTCTTGGTGTTGTACTTTTCACAAACGGCAGTGTATATAAACGATAGTGGTTAGAGAAAGTCACATGAATGTAATACATCGTAAAATCTTTTTTCTGTAGTAAGGTTATGGTTTAGAGGTTTACAAACTGATAAAAAATCTCATCCAGAATGAAGTGGGTTTGTACCTCTCTGAACCGCGCACCACTCGGCGAGCTTTGTTTTGTTTTCTTCTATTGCCGGTGCTGTTCTGCTCTCTGCCTGACGTTCGCTCAGCCGAATGCTGAAAAGGGACAACAGATATGTCTGAAGTCGAAATAGGATTTTTATTGCCTGTGTTGGCAACGTGAAGGCATAGCTCGGGCGAGAGGAACCTCGCTGTAATAAACTGTGTCAGAGAACATTTATTTCACAAGGATATCTGAGTTAGCAAATGATACATTTGTTAAATGAAATTTTAAATCTTGCTAGATGGGTAAAGCCTGTAAATTCCTGCTTTAACATAAATAGGCATCTGTGTTGGCGTATATCTTCACAACACAACTAAACTATTAATTGCGGATGTAGCAGAGCGTGGTTGTGTGGCCAATTGTGTCCCAGTAGTCTGATACACCTTGAGCCATTTTCCAGATTCATTGCTACAATTTTTACTATTCGTTCTTTGCTGTTTTTGGCTTTCATGGCTCGAGTTAAAATTATAGTTATTAGAAATATATAAATTACTTTGTTAGTGAGTTTTGCCATGAGTGGCTATTTTTATGATAGCAATGTTATACCGTGACATATTGAGGAAGGGGGAACTTTATTTTGACGTGGCAGTCAGGGATGATATGGACCTGTGTTCGACGAATTGCTGCATCACCTGTCGCCGTATTACGAGCTGATTGTTTCCTGTGTAGATAAGGCTAAAGTTGTTTTGCAGGAATTTAAGATTATTGTCGGGGATGTTCCTCATTCAACGTCCATGAAACAGTATGCTCGCTCTTAAAGCGTGTGTATTTATTTATTCATACTGTTAACGACGTTGTCAGACCATATCAGCGCCATCGTTGTGCGGAATCTCTTCTGTCCCGCAGCAATTCTTTTACATGGGACTGTTGCTTTTAAGTACACTTAAAAACCATCGGTTTGGGCCGGGTTTGAGTCCGCGACCTTGGGATTAGAAGGCCAGTGCCTAACCAGATGAGCCACAGATATGTGATTGCACATAATTATGAGGTTTTTTACCTTGCCGTACTTGAGGAGTTACATTAAAGCTTTATGTCCTTGTTGCATGCCGTTCAACCTGCACGATTTGATTCGGCAATTTAGTTGGCCCACCCGTACAAAGTGGTGAACCGGAAACTCCCGCTGTTAACGTACAGCCAGTTTCTACCCTTGACAGGTGACATCCTGCGCAATCACTGATTGACGTTTCGGGAAAACTCTTGTTATCATAATGTAAGCGGAGTTTGCTTAATTGATGTCGCTGCTCACACAATTGTACAGGCCGTTAGTTCTCTGCTTGCTCCACTTGCGGTTGTTTTCCGCATGCTAAAGTTAGAGGCTGCAGTGTGTGAAACCATAGTTACCGGCTTAAATCCTTCGACAAGATCGGCATTTATGCTCCAGAGAGGAATTACCTGTTGCATTACACAGCGGCGGATCCTATTCGAGCTGTTGTTGCGCCCGTTCGGCTGATGCAGGTGTCTCCACCTCCTTTATTCTCCTTTTCACTTCCTATATCTTCCTTTACTTCTAATTCATTGTCGGTTCCTTCAGTTTTATTTATGAACGCTCTTTAATAACTGCTATGATTCTTATTGTCCCATTCTATATTGGGCGTGAAAGACCGGACATTTTACTCAGAAGCCCCTTTATCAGGCTTGAGGTTCTTTTACGTGCCGTAAATCTACGACACGAGACCACCGGCTTTACTTTCCTTCCAAAGGAAGCCATGCTAAGGATTTTACGCCCAAAAAAATCCATCGCCCTCCGCCGGTTTTGAATCCGCGACCTCGAGAACTAGAGTGTTTTACATGGGGCAAGTATTATAGGCTATACCTAGAAAATTCATAATATACATTTTATTTGCCATGGAAATATATTTAAAATATCGTATTTTAATAACTTCGTTAGCCATTTTTGAAAAATAATAAATAACGAAAACTGTTCCATTTAAGGGTAGTTTGGGGTAAGAGATTTTCTTTAAAAGCTTCGTATCGCATCTTTGAAATATGCTGACACGCACCGAAACGTTTCCCAAAAATGTATAGTATTGAGGGAGCCTCAAAACGTGCATTTACGCTTAAATATAGATATACCAAATTTTGGGTGTAATACATACTTGCCGGCAGAGAGAGTAGGAGGAGTTCAAAAGATAAAGTCTAATTTGCTTGAAACTTGTATAAAATCAAGGGTAGTGTATGCGAGTTTTGTTGCTTGGATATTGAACGTTTGATGCTTTTTGTTTGTTGAATACAGCTACCAGTAGAAATGAGCCGTTTCTTATTAATTACGATAACGACTTCGATAGTTGTACACATTTGTGATACTGTGGATTGTAACACCGACCACCACACTGGGTGAAGACGCTTATAAGAACAAGAATGCCGACGTGGACGAGATCGTCACTCTCAATAGTGAGCGTAGCGAGAATCAACTGGTACAAGAATTGGAGCCGACTGATCATACATTGAAAAGTATTAAATGCTGAAAGAGAAAATCGACGTTGTTCTTAGGCTTCCAACTGGCGAGATCTCCTAGTGGAGTGGGCACAGTTTTCTCATATTGACGACACAGGGGAAATGTCATTACCTAAGTCGAGGGCCACAACCAATGTTGAAGGTTTTCCTCCTTCAGATGGAGATTACGGCACGAAGAGAGGTTTCGTCTTAAGGATCTCTTAATTCAGCATTGATAAAGCTTATTACTGGCCGTAAACATATGAAACTATCGGTGCAAGTTGGAAGTCCAACTACGTGTATTAGAGACATCGAAGATAACTTCTGATAACTATCTTTCCACTAATGGAGTCATTTTTTCCTCTAGAGACGTTGGGGCATTCGAGGCGTACCAATGTTGGCTGTAATGCGCCCTTAGACGAGCACATGGATAGTCTGACCCTTTTTCTCAAGAGAGAGATACCAGCGGAAGAACGTGTTACCTTGGCAAATGCTTGTTTCCCACTTTTCGTTCAAAACCAACGAAGAGGGCCAAGTCTCTTGCTGGTGAGACTGAGCGCCGCGCTACAGCACCTAATTTCAGCGTTGCTGCCCATTGTCTTTATTTTGTAAGGGGGATCGCGGTGCTACCGATTTCCAAAATGCCGTGTGAACATGTCAATTGATGACAAAAGAAAACTTCTTGCGCAGGCTGATTGTTATTTCGCCTGCACCAAGAAGGGTCATCCTGCACGTAGATGTCGAATGAGGTATAATTCATGCAGAGGTGCTACCTACTGCTAATGTGTGATAACGACAAAGTCAGTTCTGTGGTGGAAGCGGGAAACAATCCGTCTGACATTTGGAGCTTGAAATTAATTGTTCTTACAGATATTCTGCACAATGGTGATATGAACTGAGAAGTTGGTGTTTTGATAGACAGCGGGTCACAACACTCCTATGTTTTGGACAGCCTGGCCAAAGAAAGCAAGTATGGCGTCACTGGTGAAAAAGTCTGGTTTACTCTCTGTTGGAGGCTGTAACCTCGGATTAATGAAGTACAGCTGTTATAAGGCACGACTACGCGTAGTTTAAATGGAAACTTCGCCTGCAGGTTTTCAGTACTAGGCCAAGGCATTATTGCTTCATTTATCCCGTTGGTAACACTAGCACAAAAATGGAAGAAGAGATTCGAAAGTTGGGCATCAAGCTTATTGAACACCCACCAATGTCCTGATACGAGCTGGCAAGATCTGGTCTGGCAACAAGGTACTCATTTCTTCTAATATTGTAGCTGTCGGACACTGATGGGAGCGAGAAGAAGTCCATTGCTTGCTGCAGTACAAATGCTCCATAACGACTGTAATTGCCGGATGTGTTGTTGGTCTACGGAAACTCGAGCCACGTGATCCAGTAGAGAAGTAGGAACGAGATTCTGGCTGTTTTGGACCATTTTATTAAGGAAACTGTCGAATTTGTGGACGGCTGCTACCAGGTCCGACTCCCATGGTGCATGGTTTCAAAGTTGTCTTCTAATCGTGAAGTAGCTGAGAACTACAAGAAAGTTGCGCCAATTCAGCAATTTATTTGTGAATTACGATTCAGTATTTCGTGAGTGGTTCAAGTTTAACATCATTCAAAGGACTGAAGGGGTACTATTTGCCCGTTCGTCCAGTAGTGAACAAGACGAGTAGTACGACAGAAATGCGCCCCGTCTTTGACGCCGCGGCTAAAATTACTGGTTTTCCGTCTCTCAATAACTGTTTGGAACAAGGGCCGAATCCCGACATTTTGGATAATTTCAAGCCGTGATTGGGTGTACATGAGCTCTATAAATAAAGTACGAAAGTACCTAATTCTGATTAATTGTTTCTTTAATTTTAGACAAAGTGATGACTCGCTGAATGGGGATTCCCAATGAAATCAATGCATCTACGTACTTGTTAAAGGTTACCTCGTTAAAGCAAGGCGAAATGTTCGTAGGTTCAGGAACAATCTTCCTGGCCAACACAAAGGGGGCACGGGCTGCTACGCCTGCAGATACAGTAAAAGAATATTTTAATAACTTCGAAGTTACACTGAGGAGAGTACAATCTAATAGTATTCTGATGCCGCAGATGACCCGGAGTCAAAGAAAGTAATTTGCAGAAGCATCCGGATAGATTCTTTCACCGTGCACTTCTCTAATGTCTTCTTGAAATGATGATGGGCAACTTCTGCCTGTATATGTTGTTTACAAAGCAGAAAATATTTACGACTGTTGGAGAATTGAGCCCTTAAAGGGACAAGGTAGGGCTACACAAAAGGTGGGTGGTTCGACTAAAAGCATTCTGAACATTGGTTTCTTCAAATAGTCCTGCAAATATTGCAGGACCGGCACAAGGAGGGTCGAGCCGTGCCACCGCCCAGGGCGGCAGGTTTTACGCACACAAAATCTTGAAACATGATCAAATTATGTGAAAATGTGAATGAATTATAAATAATTTTTAAAATCTAGCGGAGATTTTTTGTTATAAAAGTGCTTACAAATAAAGCACCAGAGTGTTTTCAATGCGATCCTCATTATTGATAGTGGTCATAACATTCCGTGGGTGTCAGGTGTTCAGCTTACAAACGCAAGTGTAGCTCTAGTTTATTAATGAGCTATCGTGTTGTTGGAACTAATTGTAATGTACGGCTACCACAAACAAACTTGTTTCTTCACTTAAAGAAGCAGCTCCTCCAGATGAAACTGGAATGATGAATACAAAATAAGAATGTGAGGGAAATAGCTGAAACGCCGGCCACACCGTATCAAAGGCCTGGAGTGATGACCGAATTGAAAGCTCCATAAGTCATTCTCCTTACTGGAGCAGCTATGGCCAACTACTGCGAGATCTGAGGAAGACATTAAACATGGTCATTTCGACAGAAGGATCAGTTATTGTTATGAGTCAATGCCACATACCATATCGGTGCGCGCACTGTGGCCCACTCACATAATGTGACATTTAACATAACAATGAAATAAGGGAAACTTATTAACTTTTGTCACTCATATGTAAATGAAAACGAGCACACGCCCAATCACGTTGTGAAATATTAATCAGTGTAGTCGACCACCTAGTGTGTTTTTTTTAGTCATTTAATCTCCTAATGAAGGGGTAAACCGGAAAATATGAGCATTTTACTCTGTGACTTTGCGTGTATTATCTTTCACCTAGAAAAGTCTCGTTGTTTCGCGAACATATATCTCTTCTTGCGTTTTATTTATTGATTACCCCTGCAAACATATATTTACTTTGCGTGAGAATAAGTAGTCATGGAGAACTAACACTGTGAATAAAAATTAGCTGTCTGAAAGTGTGATGGCACGGAGCGGCAAAACTCTTGGAGCCGCTGCACATCTGCTAAAGCAACCCGCACCAAGGATCTTGATTCGAGATAATCTCTCCAGTCATTTATCTGAAACTGTGGCGCCAGTCTGCAAAGAGAACCATACCAGTTATTCGAGTTGCTAAAATACTCCAAAATCAAGAGGTCTGACTTCCTTTCATCCATTTAAATGCTACTGCAGCACTGACGAAACAAAGGTAACCATCGCACCTTAACTAAAACAAATTGTCCTCCAATATTTGAGAAGCTGATGGAAGGTATATATGAGGCAGCTGCAACAGACATAAATGCTATTTCAGAGAATCAGGGACCGCCCCATTGGACCGCAATGAAGCTTTAAAGCAATTGACCAATCAGCGGCAAATCCAGATGACAGTTTCATCACCACACTACGCGAACTGCGTTATGCGGAAAACAAGGCTCAACCAAGAACACGAAAGAGCGAGAAACCACAAGTGGAGCGAGAGACATCCTGACCCGGGTATCGTCATAACGTCAGCTCTATGTAGAGATGATGGGAGTGAAGAGAGCACTGATGTAGACTACCTGAAGCAGCGAGAAACTACAAGTGGAGCCACAGACATCCTGATCTGAGTATCATGATAACGTCAGCTCTATCTGGAATTGATTGGAGTGAAGAGAGCATTGATGTAGACTACCTGAAGCAGCGAGACACTTCAAGTGGAGCCAGAGACATCCTGACCCGGGTATCGTGATAACGTCAGCTCTATCTGGAGATGATGGGAGTGAAGAGAGCATTGATGCAGACTACCTGAAGCAGCAAGACAATTCAAGTGGAGCCAGAGACATCCTGACCCGGGTATCGTGATAACGTCAGCTCTATCTGGAGATGATGGGAGTGAAGAGAGCATTGATGTGGATTACCTGAAAAAACGAGAAACTACAAGTGGAGCCAGAGATATCCTGATCTGCGTATCGTGATAACGTCAGCTCTATCTGGAGATCATGGGAGTGAAGAGAGCATTGATGTAGACTACCTGAAGCAGCGAGAAACTTCAAGTGGAGCCAGAGACATCCTGATCTGAGTATCATGATAACGTCAGCTCTATCTGCAGATGATGGGAGTGAAGAGAGCACTGATGTAGACTACCTGAAGCAGCGAGAAACTTCAAGTGGAGCCAGTGACATCCTGACCCGGGTATCGTGATAACGTCAGCTCTATGTAGAGATGATGGCAGTGAAGAGAGCAGTGATGTGGACTACTTGAAGCATCGAGACACTTCAAGTGGAGCCAGATATATCCTGATCTGAGTATCGTGAAAACGCCAGCTCTAACTAGAGATGATGGGGGTGAAGAGAGCATTGATGTGGACACTCCTGAAGCAGCGAGAAACTACAAGTTGATTCAGAGATATCGTGATTTGAGTATCATGATAACGAGAGCTCTATACGGAGAAGATGGTAGTGAATAGAGCGCTGATTTAGACTACCTGAAGCTGCGAAAAACTACAAGTTGAGTCAGAGATATCGTGATCTGAGTATCATGATATCGTCAGCTCTATACAGAGCTGATGGGAGTGAAGAGAGCCTGATGTAGACTACCTGAAGCAGCGAGAAACTACAAGTTGAGTCACAGACATCCTGACCGGAGTATCATGATACCGTCAGCTCTATCTGGAGATGATGGGAGTGGAGAGAGTGCTGATGTAGACTACCTGAAGCAGCGAGAAACTACAAGTTGAGTCAGAGATATCGTGATTTGAGTATCATGATAACGAGAGCTCTATCCGGAGAAGATGGGAGTGAATAGAGCGCTGATTTAGACTACCTGAAGCTGCGAGAAACTACAAGTTGAAGCAGAGATATCGTAATCTGAGTATCATGATATCGTCAGCTCTATCCAGAGATGATGGGAGTGAAGAGAGCGCTGATGTAGACTACCTGAAGCAGCGAGAAACTAAAAGTTGGGCCAGAGACATCCCGATCCGAGTATCATGATAACGCCAGCTCTATCTAGAGATGATGGGAGTGAAGAGAGCGCTGATGTAAACTACCTGAAGCAGCGAGAAGTTACAAGTTGAGACAGAGACATCCTGATCTGAGTATCGTGATAACGTCAGTTCTATGTAGAGATGATGGGAATGAAGAGAGCATTGATGTAGACTACCTGAAAACGCGAGAAACTACAAGTTGACTCAGAGATATCGTGATTTGAGTATCATGATAACGCCAGCTCTATCCAGAGATGATGGGAGCGAAGAGACCGCTGATGTAGACTACCTGAAGCTGCCAGAAACTACAAGTTGAGTCAGAGATATCGTGATCTGAGTATCACGATAACGACAGTTCTACCAGAGATGATGGGAGTAAAGAGAGCGCTGATGTAGACTACCTGAAGCAGCGAAAAACTACAGGTTGAGTCAGAGACATCCTGATCTGAGAATCATGATACCGTCAGCTCTATCTGGAGATGATGGGAGTGAAGAGAGCGCTGATGTAGACTACCTCAAGCAGCGAAAAACCACAAGTGGAGCCTGAGCCATCCTGATCTGGGTATCTTGATGACGTCAGCTCTATCTAGAGATGATGGGGGTGAAGAGACCATTGATGTAGACTACTTGAAGCAGCGATAAACTATAAGTGGAGCCAGAGCCATCCTGATCTGAGTATCATGATAACGTCCGCTCTATCTGGAAATGACGGGAGTGAAGAGAGCGCTGATGTAGACTACCTGAAGCAGCGAAAAACTACAAGTTGAGTTAGAGACATCCTATTCTGAGTATAATGATAACGTAAGCTCTATCTAGAGATGATGGGAGTGAAGAGCGCATTGATGTAGACTACATGGGGCAGCGAGAAACTTCAAGGGGAGGCAGAGATATCCTGATCTGAGTATAATGATAACGTTCGCTCTATCTGGAGATGATGGGAGTGAAGTGAGCGCTGATGTAGACTACCTGAAGCAGCGAGAAACTACAAGTGGAGCCAGAGACATCCTGATCTGGGATCATGATAACATCAGCTCTATCTGGAGATGATGGGACTTAAGAGAGCATTGATGTAGAGTACCGAAAGAAGCGAAAAACTACAAGTGGAGCAAGAGACATCCTTATTTGAGTATCATGGTAACCTCAGCTCTATCTGGAGATAATGGGGGTAAAGAGAGCATTAACGTAGGCAACCTGAAGCCACGAAAAACTACAAGTGGAGTTGGAGACATCCTGATCTGAGTATGATGATATCGGCAGCTTTATCTAGAGATGATGGGGGTAAAGAGAGCATTGATATACAACAATTGAAGCAGCGAGAAACTACACGTGGAGCAGAGACATCCTGATCTGAGTATCGTGATAACGCCAGCTCTATCTAAAGATGATAGGAGTGAAGAGAGCATTGATGTTGACTACCTGAAGCAGCGAGAAACTTCAAGTGGAGTCAGAGACATCCTGATCTGAGTATCGTGATAACGCCAGCTCTATCTAGAGATGATGGTGGTGAAGAGAGCATTGATATAGACAACCTGAAGCAGCGAGAAACTACAAGTGGAGCCAGAGACATCCTGATTTGAGTATCGTGATAACGCCAGCTCTATCCAGAGATGATGGGAGTGAAGAGAGCATTGATGTGGACTACCTGAAGCAAAGAGACACTTCAATTGGAGGCCGAGATAACCTGAACTGAGTATCATGATAACCCCAGCTCTATCTAGAGATGATCGGAGTGAAGAGAGCATTGATGTGGACTACCTGAAGCATCGAAATGCTTCAAGTGGAGCCAGTTACATCCCGATCTGACTATCATGATAAGATCAGTTCTATCTAGAGATAATGGGAGTGAACAGAGCATAGATGTAGACCAGAAGCAACGAGACACTTCAAATGGAGCCAGAGACATCCTCATTTAGTATCGTGATAACGCCAGCTCTATCCAGGGATGATGGGAGTGAAGAGAGCATTGATGTGGACTACCTGATGCAACGAGATACTACAAGTGGAGCCAGAGACATTCTGATCTGGTTATTATGATAACGTCAGCTCTATCTGGAGATGATGAAGGTGAAGACAGCATTGATGTAGAATACCTGAAGCTCTGAGAAACTACAAGTTGAGTCAGAGATATCGTGATCTGTGTATCATGAAAACGGCAGCTCTATCCAGAGATGAGAGTGAAGAGAGCGCTGATGTAGACTACCTGAAGCTGCCAGTAACTACTAGTGGATCCAGAGACTTCCTGATCTGAGAATCGTGACAACGTCAGCTCTATCTGGAGATAATCGGAGTGAAGAGAGCATATATGTAGACATCCTGAAACAAAGAGAAACTACAAGTGAACCCAGAGAAATCCTCATTTGAGTAACATGATAACGTCACCTCTATCTACAGATTTTGAGAGTGAAGAGAGCATTTATGTAGACTACCTGAAGCAGCGATAAACTCCAAGTGGAGCCAGAGACATCGTGATCTGAGTATCATGATAGAGTTTGCTGTATCTGAAGATGATGGGACTGAAGAGAGCATTGATGTAGACAGCCTCAATCAACGAGAAACTAAGGTTTGAGCCAGACACATCCTGATCTGAGTATCATGACAACGACGGCTCTATCTGGAGATGATGGGAATGAAGAGAGCATTGATGTAGACTACCTGAAACAGCGAGAAACTACTGGTTGAGTCAGAGATATCCTGATCTGAGTATCATGATAACGCCAGCTCTATCTAGAGATGATGGGAGTGAATAGAGCATTGATTTGGACTACCTGAAACAGCGAGTAACTTCAAGTGGAGCCAGAGACATCCTGATCTGAGTATCATGGTAACCTCAGCTCTATCTATAGATAATGGGGGTGAAGAGGGCATTGACTTAGACAACCTGAAGCCACGAGAAACCACAACTGGAGCCTGAGACATCCTGATCTGAGTATCGTGATAACGACAGCTCTATGTAGAGATAATGGGAGGAAGAGAGCGCTGATGTAGACAACTTGAGGCAGCGAGACACTTCAAGTGGAGCCAGAGATATCCTGATCTGAGTATCATGATAACGCCAGCTCTATGTAGAGATTATGGGAGTGAAGAGAGCGCTGATGTAGTCTACCGGAAGCAAAGAGAAACTACAAGTTCAGTCAGAGATATCCTGATCCGAGTATCATGATAACGCCAGCTCTATCTAGAGATGATGGGAGTGAAGAGAGCGCTGATGTAGACTACCTGAAGCAAAGAGAAACTACAAGTTGAGTCAGAGATGTCCTGACCTGAGTATCATGATAACGCCAGCTCTATCTGGAGATGATGGGAATGAAGAGAGCATTGATGTAGACTACCTGAAGCAGCGAGAAGCTACAAGTGGAGCCAGAGATATCCTGATCCGAGTATCATGATAACGCCAGTTTTATCTAGAGATGATGGGAGTGAAGAGAGCGCTGATGTAGACTACTTGAAGCAACGAGAAACTACTGGTTGAGTCAGAGATATCCGGATCTGAGTATCATGATAACGCCAGCTCTATCTAGAGATGATGGGAGTGAATAGAGCATTGATGTGGACTACCTGAAGCAGCGAGCAACTTCAAGTGGAGCCAGATACATCCTGATCTGATTATCATGATAAGGTCAGCTCTATCTAGAGATGATAGGAGTGATGAGAGCATTGATGTGGACAACCTGAAGCACCGAGACACTTCAAGTAGAGCCATAGATATGCCGATCTGTGTATCGTGATAACGCCAGCTCTATCTAGAGATGATGGGAGTTAAGAGAGCATTGATGTGGACAACCTGAAGCAGCGAGAAACTACAAGTGGAGCCAGAGACATCCTGATCCGAGTGTCATAATAACGCCTGCGCTATCTATAGATGATGGGAGTGAACAGAGCATAGATGTAGACCACCTGAAGCACCGAGACACTTCAAGTGGCGCCAGAGATATCCTGATCTGAGTATTGTGATAACGCCAGCTCTATCTAGAGATGACGGGAGTGAGGAGACAATTGATCTGGACTACCTGAATCAACGTGAAACTACAAGTGGAGCCAGAGACATCCTGATCTGTGTATTATGATAAGGTCAGCTCTATCTGGAGATGATGGGAGTGAAGAGAGCATTGATGTAGACTAGCTAAAGCAGCGAGAAACGTCAAGGGGGGCAGAGATATCCTGATCTGAGTATCATGATAACGCCAGCTCTATTTAGAGATGATGGGAGTGAAGAGAGCATTGATGTGGACTACCTGAAGCAGCGAGACACTTCAAGTGGAGACAGAGATATCCTGATCTGAGTTTCATGATAAGGTCAGCTCTATCTAGAGATGATGGGAGTGAAGAGAGCATTGATGTAGACTACCTAAAGCAGCGAGACACTTCAAGGGGGGCAGAGATATCCTGATCTCAGTATTATGATAACGCCAGCTGTTTCTAGAGATGATGGGAGTGAAGAGAGCATTGATGTGGATCACCTGAAGCAGAGAGAAACTACAAGTGGAGCCAGAGACATCCTGATCTGAGTATCATGATAACGTCAGCTCTATCTAAAGATGATGGGAGTGAAGAGAGCATTGATGTAGACTACCTGGAAAAAGAGACACTTCAAGGGGAGGCAGAGACATTGTGATCTGAGTATCATGATAACGTCAGCTCTATCTGGAGATGATGAAGTTGAAGACACCATTGATGTAGAATACCTGAAGCTCTGAGAAACTCCAAGTTGAGTCAGAGATATCGTGATTTGAGTATCATGATGACGCCAGCTCTATCCGGAGATGATGGGAGTGAAGAGAGCGCTGATTTAGACAACCTCAAGCAGCAAGACACTTCAAGTGGAGCCAGAGTTATCCCATCTGAGTATCGTGAGAACGCCAGCTCTAGCCAGAGATGATGGGAGCGACGACCGCATTGACGTAGACTACCTGAAGCACCCAGAAACTACAAGTGGCGCCAGAGACATCGTGATCAGGGTATCATATTAACACCAGCTCTGTCTAGAGATGATGGGAGTGAAGAGAGCATTGATGTAGACTACCTGAAGCATCGAGAAACTACAGGTTGAGCCAGAGACATCCTGATCCGAGTGTCATGATAACGCCAGCGCTATCTAGAGATGATGGGAGTGAACAGAGCGCTGATGTTGACTAACTGAAGAAGCGAGAAACTAAAGTTGAGCCAGAGACATCCTGATCTGAGTATCGTGATAACGTCAGCTCTATGTAGAGATGATGGAAATGAAGAGAGCATTGATGTAGACTACCTGAAACAGCGAGAAACTACAAGTTGAGTCAGAGATATCATGATCTGAGTATCATGATAACGCCAGGTCTATCCGTAGATGATAGTAGTGAAGAGAGCGCTGATAAAGACTACTTGAAGCTGCGAGAAACTACAAGTTGAGTAAGAGATATCGTGATCTGAGTATCATGATAACGTCACCTCTATCCAGAGATGATGGGAGTAAAGAGAGCGCTGATGTAGTCTACCTGAAGCAGCGAGAAACTACAAGTTTAGTCAGAGACATCCTGATCTGAGTATCATGATACTGTCAGCTCTATCTGGAGATGATGGGAGTGAAGAGAGCGCTGATGTAGACTACCTGAAGCAGCGAGAAACTAAGAGTTGAGTCAGAAACATCCTTATCTGAGTATCATGATAACGCCAGCTCTACCTAGAGATGATGGGGTGAAGAGAGCATTGATATAGACACCATGAAGCAGCGAGAAACTACAGGTGGAGCCAGAGACATCCTGATCTGAGTATCGTAATAACGCCAGCTCTATCTAGAGATGATTGGAGTGAACAGAGCATTGATGTTGACTACCTGAAGCAGCGAGACACTTCAAGTGGAGCCAGAGATATACTGATCTGAGTATCGTGATAACGCCAGCTCTATCCAGAGATGATGGGGGTGAGGAGAGCATTGATATAGACAACCTGAAGCAGCGAAAAAACTACAAGCGGAGCCAGAGACATCCTGATCTGAGTATCGTGATAACGCCAGCTCTATCTGGACACGACGGGAGTGAAGAGAGCATTGATGTTGACTACCTGAAGCAGCGAGACACTTTAGTGGAGTCAGCGATATCCTGATCTGAGTATCGTGATAACGCCAGCTCTATCCAGAGATGATGGGAGTGAAGAGAGCATTGATGTGGACTACCTGAAGCAACGAGAAACTACAAGTGGAGGCAGAGACAACCTGATCTGAGTATCATGATAACGTCAGCTCTACCTGGAGATGATGGGGGTGAAGAGAGCATTCATGTAGACTACCTGAAGCTGCGAGAAATTACAAGTTGAGCCAGAGACATCGTGATCTGTGTATTGTGATAGCGTCTGCACTATCTACAAATGATGGGAGTGAAGAGAGCATTGATGTAGACTACCTGAAGCAGCGAGAAACTACAAGTGGAGCCAGAGACTTCCTCATTTGAGTATCATGATGACGTCAGCTCTATCTAGAGATGATGGGAGTGAAGAGAGCGCTGATGTAGACTAACTGAAGAAGCGAGAAACTACAAGTTGAGCCAGAGACATCCTGATCTGAGTATCGTGATAACGTCAGCTCTATGTAGAGATGATGGAAATGAAGAGAGCATTGATGTAGACTACCTAAAACAGCGAGAATATACAAGTTGAGTCGGAGATATCGTGATCTGAGTATCATGATAACGCCAGGTCTATCCGGAGATGATGGGAGTGAACAGAGCATTGATGTTGACTACCTGAAGCAGCGAGACACTTCAAGTGGAGCCAGAGATATCCTGATCTGAGTATCGTGATAACGCCAGCTCTATCCAGAGATGATAGGAGTGAAGAGAGCATTGATGTAGACTACCTGAAGCAGCGAGAAACTACAAGTTTAGTCAGAGACATCCTGATCTGAGTATCATGATACTGTCAGCTCTATCTGGAGATGATGGGAGTGAACAGAGCATTGATGTTGACTACCTGAAGCAGGGAGACACTTCAAGTGGAGCCAGAGATATCCTGATCTGAGTATCGTGATAACGCCAGCTCTATCCAGAGATGATAGGCGTGAAGAGAGCATTGATGTAGACTACCTGAAACAACCAGAAACTAGGGGTTGAGCTAGATACTTCCTGATTTGAGTATCATTATAACGTAAGCTCTATCTAGAGATGATGGGAGTGAAGAGAGCATTGATGTAGACTAGCTGAAGCAGCGAGAAACTACAAGTGGAGTCAGAGATATCCTGATCTGAGTATCATGATAAGGCCTGCTCTATCTAGAGGTGATGGAAGTGAAGAGAGCATTGATGTAGACAACATGAAACAACGAGAAACTACAACTGGAGACAGAAAAAACCTGACCGGGTATCATGATAACGCCAGCACTACCTGGAGATGATGGGGGTGAAGAGAGCATTGATGTGGACTACCTGAAGCAACGAGAAACTACAAGTGGAGCCTGAGACATCCTGATGTGAGTATCATGATAACGTCAGCTCTATCTGGAGATGATGGGGGTGAAGAGAGCATTGATGTAGACTGCCTGAAGCTCCGAGAAACTACACGTTGAGCCAAAAACATCGTGATCTGAGTATCGTGATAGCGTCTGCTCTATCTGGAGATGATGGGAGTGCAGAGAGCATTGATTTAGACTACATGAAGCAGCGAGAAACTGCAAGTGGAGCTAGAGACTTCCTGATGTGAGTATCATGATAGCCTCAGCTCTATCCAGAGATGATGGGGGTGAAGGGAGCATTGATGTAGACTACCTGAAGCAGCGAGAAACTACAAATGGAGCCAGAGACTTCCTGATGTGAGTATCATGATAGCGTCTGCTCTAAATGGAGATGATGGGAGTGCAGAGAGCATTGATGTAGACAACCTGAAACAGCGAGAAACTAGAAGTGGAGACAGAGACATCCTGATCTGAGTATCATGGTAACCTCAGCTCTATCTAGAGATGATGAGGGCGAAGAGAGCATCGACGTAGACAACCTGAAGCCACGAGAAACTACAAGCGGAGCAAGAGACATCCTTATCTGACTATCGTGATAACGCCAGCGCTACTTAGAAATAATGGGAGTGAAGAGAGCGCTGATGTAGACAACATATAGCAAACAGAAACAACAAGTGGAGTTAGAGATATCCTGATCCAGGTATCGTGACAACGTCAGCTCTATGTAAAGATAATGAGAGTGAATAGAGCGCTGATGTAGACAACCTGAGGCGTCGAGACACATAAAGTGGAGCCAGAGATATCCTGATCTGAGTATCATGATAACAACAGCTCAATGTAGAGATGATGGGAGTGAAGAGAGCGCTGATGTAGACTACCTGAAGCAACGGCAAACTACAAGTGGAGCCAGAGACATCCTGATCCGAGTATTATGATAACGCCAGCTCTATCTAGAGATGATGGGAGTGAAGAGAGCGCTGATGTAGACTACCTGAAGCAACGAGAAACTACAAGTGGAGCCAGAGGCAGCCTGATCCGAGTATCGTGATAACGCCAGCTCTATCTAGAGATGATGGGAGTGAAGAGAGCATTGATGTGGACTACCTGAAGCACCGAGACAGTTCAAGTGGACCCAGAGATATCCTGATCTGAGTATCGTGATAACGTCAGCTCTATTTAGAGATGATGGATGTGAAGAGGGCATTGATGTGCACTACCTGAAGCAGCGAGAAACTACAAGTGGAGCCAGATACATCCTGATCTGATTATCATTATAAACTCAGCTCTATCTAGAGTAGATGGGAGTGAAGAGAGCATTGATGTGGACAACCTGAAGCACCGAGACACTTCAAGTGGAGCTAGAGATATCCTGATCTGAGTATCATGATAAGGTCAGCTCTATCTAGAGATGATGGGAGTGAAGAGAGCATTGATGTAGACTACCTGAAGCAAAGAGACACTTCAAGGGGAGCAGAGATATCCTGATCTGAGTATCATGATAACGCCAGCTCTATCTAAAGATGATGGGAGTGAAGAGAGCATTGGTGTTGACTACCTTAAGCAGCAAGGCATTTCAAGTGGAGTCAAAGATATCCTGATCGCAGTATCGTTATAACGCCTGGTCTATCTAGAAATGATAGGGGTGAAGAGAGCATTGAAATAGACAACCTGAAGCAGCGAGAAACTACAAGTGGAGCCAGAGACATCCTGATCTGAGTATCATGATACCGTCAGCTCTATCTGGAGATGATGTGAGTGAAGAGAGCGCTGATGTAGACTACCTGAAGCAGCGAGAAACAACAAGTTGAGTCAGAGACATCCTGATCTGAGTATCATGATAACGCAAGCTCTACCTAGAGATGATGCGGTTGAAGAGAGCATTGATGTAGACTACATGAAGCAGTGAGAAACCTCAAGGGGAGCCAGAGATATCCTGATCTGACTATCATGATAACGTCCGCTCTATCTAGAGATGATGGGGGTAAAAAGAGCATTGACGTAGACAACATGAAGCCACGAGAAACTAAAAGTGGAACCAGAGACATCCTGATCCGAGTATCGTGATAACATCAGCTCCATCTAGACATGACGGGAGTGAAGAGAGCATTGATGTTGACTACCTGAAGCAGCGAGACACTTCAAGTGGAGTCAGAGATATCCTGATCTGAGTATCGTGATAACGCCAGCTCTATCCAGAGATGATGGGAGTGAAGAGAGCATTGATGTGGACTACATGAAGGAACGAGAAACTACACGTTGGGCCAGAGACATCGTGATTTGAGTATCGTGATAGCGTCTGCTCTATCTGGAGATGATGGGGGTGAAGAGAGCATTGTTGTAGACTGCCTGAAGCTCCGAGAAACTTCACGTTGAGCCAGAGACATCGTGATTTGAGTATCGTGATAGCGTCTGCTCTATCTGGAGATGATGGGGTGAAGGGAGCATTGATTTAGACTACCTGAAGCAGCGAGAAACTACAAGTGGAGCCAGAGACTTCCTGATGTGAGTATCATGATAGCGTCTGCTCTATCTGGAGATGATGGGAGTGCAGAGAGCATTGATGTAGACAACATGAAGCAGCGAGAAACTACAAGTGGAGCCAGAGACTTCCTGATGTGAGTATCATGATAACGTCAGCTCTATCTGGAGATGATGGGAATGAAGAGAGCCTTGATGTAGACTACCTGAAACAGCGAGAAACTAGAAGTGGAGACAGAGACATCCTGATCTGAGTATCATGGTAACCTCAGCTCTATCTAGAGATGATGAGGGTGAAGAGAGCATCGACGTAGACTACCTGAAGCCACGAAAAACTACAATTGGAGCCAGAGACATCCTGATCTGACTATCGTGATAACGCCAGCGCTATTTACAGATAATGGGAGTGAAGGGAGCGCTGATGTAGACAACATGAAGCAACCAGAAACTACAAGTGCAGCCAGAGATATCCTGATCCAGGTATCGTGACAACGTCAGCTTTGTAAAGATAATGAGAGTGAATAGAGCGCTGATGTAGACAACCTGAAGCGGCGAGACACTTAAAGTATAGCCAGAGACATCCTGATCCGAGTATCATGATAACAACAGCTCTATGTAAAAATGATGGGAGTGAAGAGAGCGCTGATGCAGACTACCCGAAACAACGAGAAACTACAAGTGGAGCCAGAGACAGCCTGATCCGAGTATCGTGATAACGCCAGCTCTATCTAGAGATGATGGGAGTGAAGAGAGCGCTGATGTAGACTAACTGAAGAAGCGAGAAACTACAAGTTGAGCCAGAGACATCCTGATCTGGGTATCGTGATAACGTCAGCTCTATGTAGAGA
Organism: Deroplatys truncata; assembly: GCA_030765065.1. Taxonomy (NCBI): domain Eukaryota; kingdom Metazoa; phylum Arthropoda; class Insecta; order Mantodea; family Mantidae; genus Deroplatys; species Deroplatys truncata. The sequence goes on from CM060984.1 coordinate 5,302,023, forward strand.
TGATGGAAATGAAGTGAGCATTGATGTAGACTACCTGAAACAGCGAGAAACTACAAGTTGAGTCGAAGATATCGTGATCTGAATATCATGATAACGTCACCTCTATCCAGAGATGATCGCAGTAAAGAGAGCGCTGATGTAGACTACCTGAAGCTGCGAGAAACTACAAGTTGAGTAAGAGATATTGTGATCTGAGTATCATGATAACGCCAGCTCTATCTAGAGATGATGGAAGTGAAGAGAGCGCTGATGTAGACTACCTGAAGCAGCGAGAAGCTACAAGTTTAGTCAGAGACATGCTCATCTGAGTATCATGATACTGTCAGCTCTATATGAAGATGATGGGAGTGAAGAGAGCGCTGATGTAGACTACCTGAAGCAGCGAGAAATTAAGAGTTGAGTCTGAAACATCCTTATCTGAGTATCATGATAACGCCAGCTCTACCTAGAGATGAGGGGGGTGAAGAGAGCATTGATATAGACAGAATGAAGCACCGAGAAACTACAGGTGGAGCCAGAGACATCCTGATCTGAGTATCGTGTAAAGGACAGCTCTATCTAGAGATGATGGGAGTGAACAGAGCATTGATGTTGACTACCTGAAGCAGCGAGACACTTCAAGTGGAGCCACAGATATCCTGATCTGAAAATCGTGATAACGCCAGCTCTATATAAAGATGATGGGAGTGAAGAGAGCATTGTTGCTGACTACCTGAAGCAGCAAGGCATTTCAAGTGGAGTCAGAGATATCCTGATCTCAATATCGTTATAACGCCAGCTCTATCTAGAGATGATAGGGGTGATGAGAGCATTGATATAGACAACCTGAAGCATCGAGAAACTACAAGTGGAGCCAGACACATCCTGATCTGAGTATCATGATAACGTAAGCTATACTAAGGGTTGATGGGGGTGAAGAGAGCATCGATGTAGACTACCTGAGGCAGCGAGAAACTTCAAGGGGAGGCAGAAATATCCTGATCTGAGCATCATGATAACGTTCACTCTTTCTGGAGATGATGGGAGTGAAGAGAGCGCTGATGCAGACTACCACAATCAACGAGGAACTAAGGGTTGAGCCAGACAAATCCTGATCTGGGTATCATGATAACGCCAGCTCTATCTAGAGATGATGGGAATGAAGAGAGCATTCATGTAGACTACCTGAAGCAGCGAGAAACTACAAGTGGAGCCAGATACTTCCTGATGTGAGTATCATGATAACGTCAGCTCTATCCAGAGATGATGGGGTGAAGAGAGCATTGATGTAGACAACTCAATCAACGAGAAACTAAGGTTTGAGCCAGACACATCCTGATCAGAGTATTATGATAACGCCAGCTCTATCTGGAGATGATGGGAATAAAGAGAGCATTGATGTAAATAACCTGAAACAGCGAGAAACTACAAGTGGAGACAGAGACATCCTGATCTGAGTATCATGGTAACCTCAGCTCTATCTGGAGATGATGAGGGTGAAGAGATCATCGACTTAGACAACCTGAAGCCACGAGAAACAACAAGTGGAGCCAGAGACATCCTGATCTGACTATCGTGATAACAGTAGCTCTATGTAGAGATAATGGGAGTGAAGAGAGCGCTGATGTAGACAACCTGAAGCAACCAAAAACTACAAGTGGAGCAAGAGATATTGTGATCTGAGTATAATGATAACGTCAGCTCTATCCAGAGATGATGGGAGTGAAGAGAGCGCTGATGTAGACTACCAGAAGCAGCGAGAAACTACAAGTATAGCTAGAGACTTCCTGATCTGAGTATCATGATACCGTCAGCTCTATCTGGAGATGATGGGAGTGAAGAGAGCGCTGATGTGGACTACCTGAAGCAGCCAGAAACTACAAGTTGAGTCAGAGACATCCTGATCTGAGTATCGTGATATCGTCAGCTCTTTATGCAGATGATGGGAGTGAAGAGAGCATTGATGTGGACTACCTTAAGCGACGAGAAACTACAAGTAGAGCCAGAGACATACTGATCTGAGTATCATGATAACGTCAGCTCTATCTGGAGATGAAGAAGGTGAAGAGAGCATTGATGTAGAATTCCTATAGCTCCGAGAAACTACAAGTTGAGACAGAGATATCGCGATCTGAGTATCATGATAACGGCAGCTCTATCCAGAGATGAGAGTGAAGAGCGCGCTGATGTAGACTACCTGAAGCTGCGAGAAACTACAAGTTGAGTCAGAGATATCGTGATAAGTATCATGATAACTCCAACTCTATCCAGAGGTGATGGGAGCGACAAGGGCATTGATGTAGACTACATGAAGCACCCAGAAACCACAAGGGGAGCCAGAGACTTCGTGATCAGGGTATCATACTAACACCGGCTCTATCTAGAGATGATGGGAGTGAAGAGAGCATTGATGTAGACAACCTGAAGCATTCAGAAACTACAAGTGGAGCCAGAGATATCCTGATCCGATTATCATGATAACGCCAGCTCTATCTAGAGATGATGGGAGTGAAGAGAGCGCTGATGTAGACTACCTGAAGCAGCGAGAAACTACAAGTTGAGAAAGAGACATCCTGATCTGTGTATCGTGATAACGTCAGCTCTATGTAGAGATGATGTGAATGAAGAGAGCATTGATGTAGACTACCTGAAACAGCGCGAAACTACAAGTTGAGTCAGAGATATCGTGATTTGAGTATCATGATATCGCCAGCTCTATCCGGAGATGATGGGAGTGAAGAGAGCGCTGATTTAGACTACCTGAAGCTGCGCGAAGCTACAAGTTTAGTCAGAGATATCGTGATCTGAGTATCGTAATAACGCCACCTCTATCTAGAGATGAAGGGAGTGAAGAGAGCATTGATCTTGACTACCTGAAGCACCCAGAAACTACAAGTGGCGCCAGAGACATCGTGATCAGGGTATCATCCTAACACCAGCTCTATCTAGAGATGATGGGAGTGAAGAGAGCATTGATGTAGACGACCTGAAGCATCGAGAAACTACAGGTGGAGCCAGAGACGTCCTGATCCGAGTGTCGTGATCACGCCAGCTCCATCTAGAGATGATGGGAGTGAAGAGAGCGCTGATGCAGACTACCTGAAGAAGCGAGAAACTACAAGTTGAATCAGAGACATCCTGATCTGAGTATCGTGATAACGTCAGCTCTATGTAGAGATGATGGAAATGAAGTGAGCATTGATGTAGACTACCTGAACCAGCGAGAAACTATAAGTTGAGTCGGAGATATCGTGATCTGCGTATCATGATAACGTCACCTCTATCCAGAGATGATCGGAGTAAAGAGAGCGCTGATGTAGACTACCTGAAGCTGCGAGAAACTACAAGTTGAGTAAGAGATATTTTGATCTGAGTATCATGATACTGTCAGCTCTATATGGAGATGATGGGAGTGAAGAGAGCGCTGATGTAGACTACCTGAAGCAGCGAGAAACTAAGAGTTGAGTGGGAAACATCCTTATCTGAGTATCATGATAACGCCAGCTCTACCTAGAGATGAGGGGGGTGAAGAGAGCATTGATATAGACAGAATGAAGCACCGAGAAACTACAGATGGAGCCAGAGACATCCTGGTCTGAGTATCGTGATAAGGCCAGCTCTATCTAGAGATGATGGGAGTGAACAGAGCATTCATGTTGACTACCTGAAGCACCGAGACACTTCAAGTGGAGCCAGAGATATCCTGATCTGAGTATCGTGATAACGCCAGCTCTATCCAGAGATTATAGGAGTGATGAGAGCATTGATGTAGACTATCTGAGACAACGAGAACATAGGGGTTGAGCCAGATACTTCCTGATTTGAGTGTCATTATAACGTCAGCTCTATCTAGAGATGATGGGAGTGAAGAGAGCATTAATGTAGACTAACTGAAGCAGCGAGAAACTACAAGTGGAGTCAGAGATATCCTGATCTGAGTATCATGATAAGGTCTGCTGTATCTGGAGAGGATGGAAGTGAAGAGAGCATTGATGTAGACAACATGAAACAACGAGAAACTACAACTGGAGCCAGAAAAAACCTGACCGGGTATCATGATAACGCCAGCTCTATCTGGAGATGATGGGAGTGACGAGAGCATTGTCGTAGACAACCTGAAGCACCGAGAAACTAAGTGTGCAGCCAGAGACATCCTGTTGTGAGTATCATGATAACGTCAGCTCTATCTGCAGATGATGGGGGTGACGCGAGAGCATTGATGTAGACAACGTGAAGGAACGAGAAACTACAAGTGGAGCCAGACACTTCCTGATCTGAGTATCGTGATAACGTAAGCTCTATCTAAAGATGATGGGAGTGAAGAGAGCATTGATGTTGACTACCTGAAGCAGCAAGGCATTTCAGGTGGAGTCAAAGATATCCTGATCGCAGTATCGTTATAACGCCAGGTCTATCTAGAAATGATAGCGGTGAAGACAGCATTGATATAGACAACCTGAAGCAGCGAGAAACTACAAGTGGAGCCAGAGACATCCTGATCTGTGTATCGTGATAACGCCAGCTCTATGTAGAGATGATGAAAATGAATAGAGCATTGATTTAGACTACCTGAAACAGCGAGAAACTACAAGTTGAGTCACATATATCGTGATCTGAGTATCATGATAACGTCAGCTCTATCCAGAGATGATGGGAGTGAAGAGAGCGCTGATGGCCACTACCGGAAGCAGCGAAAAAGTACAAGTTTAGCCAGAGAAATCCTGATCTGAGTATCATGATACCGTCAGCTCTATCTGGAGATGATGTGAGTGAAGAGAGCGCTGAAGTAGACTACCTGAAGCAGCGAGAAACAACAAGTTGAGTCAGAGACATCCTGATCTGTGTATCATGATAACGCAAGCTCTACCTAGAGATAATGCGGTTGAAGAGAGCATTGATGTAGACTACATGAAGCAGCGAGAAACCTCAAGGGGAGCCAGAGATATCCTGATCTGACTATCATGATAACGTCCGCTCTATCTAGAGATGATGGGGATAAAAAGAGCATTGACGTAGACAACATGAAGCCACGAGAAACTACAAGTGGAACCAGAGACATCCTGATCCGAGTATCGTGATAACATCAGCTCCATCTAGACATGACGGGAGTGAAGAGAGCATTGATGTTGACTACCTGAAGCAGCGAGACACTTCAAGTGGAGTCAGAGATATCCTGATCTGAGTATCGTGATAACGCCAGCTCTATCCAGAGATGATGGGAGTGAAGAGAGCATTGATGTGGACTACATGAAGCAACGAGAAACCTCACGTTGGGCCAGAGACATCGTGATTTGATTATCGTGATAGCGTCTGCTCTATCTGGAGATGATGGGGGTGAAGAGAGCATTGTTGTAGACTGCCTGAAGCTCCGAGAAACTTCACGTTGAGCCAGAGACATCGTGATTTGAGTATCGTGATAGCGCCTGCTCTATCTGGAGATGATGGGGTGAAGGGAGCATTGATTTAGACTACCTGAAGCAGCGTGAAACTACAAGTGGAGCCAGAGACTTCCTGATGTGAGTATCATGATAACGTCAGCTCTATCCAGAGATGATAGGGGTGAAGAGAGCATTGATGTAGACAACCTCAATCAACGAGAAACTAAGGTTTGAGCCAGACACATCCTGATCTGAGTATCCTGATAACGCCAGCTCTATCTGGAAATGATGGGAATGAAGAGAGCCTTGATGTAGACTACCTGAAACAGCGAGAAACTAGAAGTGGAGACAGAGACATCCTGATCTGAGTATCATGGTAACCTCAGCTCTATCTAGAGATGATGAGGGTGAAGAGAGCATCGACGTAGACAACCTGAAGCGACGAGAAACTACAATTGGAGCCAGAGACATCCTGATCTGACTATCGTGATAACGCCAGCGCTATTTACAGATAATGGGAGTGAAGAGAGCCCTGATGTAGACAACATGAAGCAACCAGAAACTACAAGTGGATCCAGAGATATCCTGATCCAGGTATCGTGACAACGTCAGCTTTGTAAAGATAATGAGAGTGAATAGAGCGCTGATGTAGACGTCCTGAAGCGGCGAGACACTTAAAGTGGAGCCAGAGATATCCTGATCTGAGTATCATGATAACAACAGCTCTATGTAAAGATGATGGGAGTGAAGAGAGCGCTGATGTAGATTACCTGAAGCAACGGTAAACTACAAGTGGAGCCAGAGACATCCTGATCCGAGTATCATGATAACGCCAGCTCTATCTAGAGATGATGGGAGTGAAGAGGGCGCTGATGCAGACTACCTGAAGCAACGAGAAACTACAAGTGGAGCCAGAGACAGCCTGATCCGAGTATCGTGATAACGCCAGCTCTATCTAGAGATGATGGGAGTGAAGAGAGCGCTGATGTAGACTAACTGAAGAAGCGAGAAACTACAAGTTGAGCCAGAGACATCCTGATCTGGGTATCGTGATAACGTCAGCTCTATGTAGAGATGATGGAAATGAAGTGAGCATTGATGTAGACTACCTGAAACAGCGAGAAACTACAAGTTGAGTCGGAGATATCGTGATCTGAATATCATGATAACGTCACCTCTATCCAGAGATGATCGCAGTAAAGAGAGCGCTGATGTAGACTACCTGAAGCTGCGAGAAACTATAAGTTGAGTAAGAGATATTGTGATCTGAGTATCATGATAACCTCTATCCAGAGATGATCGGAGTAAAGAGAGCGCTGATGTAGACTACCTGAAGCAGCGAGAAGCTACAAGTTTAGTCAGAGACATGCTCATCTGAGTATCATGATACTGTCAGCTCTATATGGAGATGATGGGAGTGAAGAGAGCGCTGATGTAGACTACCTGAAGCAGCGAGAAACTAAGAGTTGAGTCTGAAACATCCTTATCTGAGTATCATGATAACGCCAGCTCTACCTAGAGATGAGGGGGGTGAAGAGAGCATTGATATAGACAGAATGAAGTACCGAGAAACTACAGGTGGAGCCAGAGACATCCTGATCTGAGTATCGTGTAAAGGCCAGCTCTATCTAGAGATGATGGGAGTGAAGAGAGCATTGATGTAGACTAACTGAAGCAGCGAGGAACTACAAGTGGAGTCAGAGATATCCTGATCTGAGTATCATGATAAGGTCTGCTCTATCTAGAGATGACGGAAGTGAAGAGAGCATTGATGTAGACAACATGAGACAACGAGAAACTACAACTGGAAACAGAAAAAACCAGACCGGGTATCATGATAACGCCAGGTCTATCTGGAGATGATGGTAGGGACGAGAGCATTGTCGTAGACAACCTGAAGCACCGAGAAACTACAAGTGCAGCTAGAGACATCCTGTTGTGAGTATCATGATAACGTCAGCTCTATCTGCAGATGATGGGGGTGACGCGAGAGCATTGATGTAGACAACTTGAAGGAACGAGAAGCTACAAGTGGAGCCAGAGACATCCTGATCTGAGTATCGTGATAACGTCAGCTCTATCTAAAGATGATGGGAGTGAAGAGAGCATTGATAATGACTACCTGAAGCAGCAAGGCATTTCAAGTGGAGTCAAAGATATCCTGATCTCAGTATCGTTATAACGCCAGGTCTATCTAGAAATGATAGGGGTGAAGAGAGCAGTGATGTGGACTACATGAAGCAACGAGAAACTACAAGTGGAGCCAGTGACATCCTGATGTGAGTATCATGATAACGTCAGCTCTATCTGGAGATGATGGGGGTGAAGAGAGCATTGATGTAGACTGCCTGAAGCTCCGAGTAACTACACGTTGAGCCAGAGACATCGTGATTTGAGTATCGTGATAGCGTCTGCTCTATCTGGAGATGATGGGAGTGCAGAGAGCATTGATGTAGACTACATGAAGCAGCGAGAAACTGCAAGTGGAGCTACGGACCTCCTGATATGAGCATCATGATAGCCTCAGCTCTATCCAGAGATGATGGGGGTGAAGGGAGCATTGATTTAGACTACCTGAAGCAGCGAGAAACTACAAGTGGAGCCAGAGACTTCCTGATGTGAGTATCATGATAGCGTCTGCTCTATCTGTAGATGATGGGAGTGCAGAGAGCATTGATGTAGACAACATGAAGCAGCGAGAAACTACAAGTGGAGCCGGACACTTCCTTATGTGAGTATCATGATAACGTCAGCTCTATCCAGAGATGATAGGGGTGAAGATAGCATTGATGTAGACAACCTCATTCAACGAGAAGCTAAGGTTTGAGCCAGACACATCCTGATCTGAGTATCCTGATAACTTAAGCTCTATCTAGAGATGATGAGGGTGAAGAGAGCATCGACGTAGACTACCTGAAGCCACGAGACACTACAATTGGAGCCAGAGACATCCTGATCTGACTATCGTGATAACGCCAGCGCAATGTACAGATAATGGGAGTGAAGAGAGCGCTGATGTAGACAACATGAAGAATGCAGAAACTACAAGTGCAGCCAGAGATATCCTGATCCAGGTATTGTGACAACGTCAGCTTTGTAAAGATAATGGGAGTGAACAGAGCGCTGATGTAGGCAACCTGAAGCGGCGAGACACTTAAAGTGGAGCCAGAGATATCCTGATCTGAGTATCATGATAACGCCAGCTCTATCTAGAGATGATGGGAGTGAAGAGAGCGCTGATGCAGACTACCTGAAGCAACGGGAAACTACAAGTGGAGCCAGAGACAGCCTGATCCGAGTATCGTGATAACACAAGCTCTATCTGGAGATGATGAGAGTGAAGAGAGCATTGATGTGGACTACCTGAAGCACCGAGACAGTTCAAGTGGAGCCAGAGATATCCTGATCTGATGATCATGATAAACTCAGCTCTATCTAGAGATGATGGGAGTGAAGAGAGCATTGATGTGGACAACCTGAAGCACCGAGACACTTCAGGTGGAGCTAGAGATATCCTGATCTCAGTATCGTTATAACGCCAGCTCTATCTAGAGATGATAGCGGTGAAGAGAGCATTGATATAGACAACCTGAAGCAGCGAGAAACTACAAGTGGAGCGAGAAACATCCTGATCTGGGTATCGTGATAACGCCAGCTCTATGTAGAGATGTTGGAAATGAAGAGAGCATTGATTTAGACTACCTGAAACAGCGAGAAACTACAAGTTGAGTCCAGATATCGTGATCTGAGTATCATGATAAGGCCAGCTCTATCCGGAGATGATGGGAGTGAAGGGAGCGCTGATGTAGACTACCTGAAGCTGCGAGAAACTACAAGTTGAGTCAGAGATATCGTGATCTGAGTATCATGATAACGTCAGCTCTATCCAGAGATGATGGGAGTGAAGAGAGCGCTGATGTAGACCACCGGAAGCAGCGAGAAACTAGAAGTTTAGCCAGAGACATCCTGATTTGAGTATCATGATACCGTTCAGATATATCTGGAGATGATGTGAGTGAAGGGAACGCTGATGTAGACTCCCTGAAGCAGCGAGAAACTACAAGTTGAGCCAGAGACGTACTCATCTGAGTATCATGGTAACCTCAGCTCTATCTAGAGATGATGGGGATGAAGAGAGCTTTGACGTAGACAACATGAAGCCACGAGAAACTACAGGTGGAGCCAGAGACATCCTGATCTGGGTATAATGATAACGCCAGCTCTATCTAGAGATGATGGAGGTGAAGAGAGCATTGATGTTGACTACCTGAAGCAGCGAGACACTTTAGTGGAGCCAGAGACATCCTGATCTGAGTGTCGTGATAACGTCAGCTCTATCTGGAGATGATGGGGGTGAAGAGAGCTTTGATGTTTACTACCTGAAGCAGCGAGACACTTCAACTGGAGTCAGAGATATCCTGATCTGAGTATTGTGATAACGCCAGCTCTATCTAGACATGACGGGAGTGAAGAGAGCATTTATGTGGACTACCTGAAGCAACGAGAAACTACAAGTGGAGCCAGAGACATCCTGATCTGTTTATCATGATAACGTCAGCTCTTTCTGGAGATGATGGGAGTAATAAGAGCATTGATTTAGACTACCTGAAACTCCGAGAAACTACAAGTGGAGCTAGAGACATCATGATCTGGAATCATGAACGTCAGCTCTTTATGCAGATGATGGGTGTGAAGAGAGCATTGATGTGGACTACCTGAAGCAACTGGAAGCTACAAGTGGAGCCAGAGAAATCCTGATCTGAGTATCATGATAACGTCAGCTCTATCTGGAGATAATGGCGGTGAAGAGAGCATTGATGTAGACTACCTGAAGCTCCGAGAAACTACAAGTAAGTCAGAGACATCCTGATCTGAATATCATGATACTGTCAGCTCTATCTGGAGATAATGGGAGTGAAGAGGGCGCTGATGTAGACTACCTGAAGCAGCGAGAAACTACAAGTGGAACCAGAGAATTCCTGATCTGAGTATCATGGTAACCTCAGCTCTATCTATAGATGATGGGGGTGAAGAGAGCATTGAATTGGACAACCTGTAGCCACGAGAAAATACAACTGGAGCCAGAGACATCCTGATCTGAGTATCGTGATAACGCCAGCTCTATGTAGAGATAATGGGAGTGAAGAGAGCGCTGATGTAGACAACCTGAGGCAGCGATACACTTCAAGTGGAGCCAGAGATATCCTGATCTGAGTATCATGATAACGCCAGCTCTATGTAGAGGTTATGGGAGTGAAGAGAGCGCTGATGTAGACTACCGGAAGCAAAGTGAAACTACAAGTTGAGTCAGAGATATCCTGATCCGAGTATCATGATAACGCCAGCTCTATTTAGAGATGATGGTAGTGACTAGAGCGCCGATGTAGACCACCTGAAGCTGCGGAAGCTACTAGTTGAGTCAGAGATATCGTGATCTGAGTATCATGATAACGTCAGCTCTATCTGGAGATGATGTGAGTGAAGAGAGCGCTGATGAAGACTACCTGAAGCAGCGAGATACAACAAGTTGAGTCAGAGACATCCTGATCTGAGTATCATGGTAACGTCAGCTCTATATAGAGATGATGGGGTTGAAAAGGGCATTGATGTGGACTACCTGAAGCAGAGAGAAACTAAACGTGGAGCCAGAGACAACCTGATCCGAGTATCGTGATAACATCAGCTCCATCTAGACATGACGGGAGTGAAGAGAGCTTTGATGTTGACTACCTGAAGCCACGAGAAACTACAGGTGCAGCCAGAGACATTCTGATCCGAGTATCGTGATAACATCAGCTCCATCTAGACATGACGGGAGTAAAGAGAGCAGTGATGTTGACTACCTGAAGCAGCGAGACACTTCAAGTGGAGTCAGAGATATCCTGATCTGAGTATCGTGATAACGCCAGCTCTATCTAGACATGACGGGAGTGAAGAGAGCATTGATGTTTACTACCTGAAGCAGCGAGACACTTCAACTGGAGTCAGAGATATCCTGATCTGAGTATTGTGATAACGCCAGCTCTATCTAGACATGACGGGAGTGAAGAGAGCATTTATGTGGACTACCTGAAGCAACGAGAAACTACAAGTGGAGCCAGAGACATCCTGATCTGTGTATCATGATAACGTCAACTCTATCTGGAGATGATGCGAGTGATAAGAGCATTGATTTAGACTACCTGAAACTCCGATAAACTACAAGTGGAGCCAGAGACATCCTGATCTGGAATCATGAACGTCAGCTCTTTATGTAGATGATGGGAATGAAGAGACAATTGATGTGGACTACCTGAAGCAGCGAGACACTACAAGTTGAGTCAGAGATATCCTGACCTGAGTATCATGATAACGCCAGCTCTATCTAGAGATGATGGGAATGAAGAGAGCATCGATGTAGACTACCTGAAGCAGCGAGAAACTACACGTTGAGTCAGAGACATCCTGATCTAAGTATCATGATAAAGTAAGCTCTACCTAGAGATGATGGGGGTGAAGAGAGCATTGAAGTAGACTACCTTAAGCAGCGCGACACTTGAAGGGGAGCCAGAGATATCCTGATCTGAGTATCATGATAACGTCAGCTTTATCTACAGATGATGGGGGTGAAGAGGGCATTGATTAGACTACCTGAAGCAGAGGGAAACTAAAAGTGGAGCCAGGGACAACCTGATCTGGGATCATAATTACACCAGATCTTTTTGGAGATGATGGGAGTGAAGAGGGCATTGATGTAGAGTACCTGAAGCAGCGAAAAACTACAAGTGGAGCCAGAGACATACTCATCTGAGTATCATGGAAACCTCAGCTCTATCCAGAGATGATGGGGAAAGAGAGCTTTGACGTAGACAACATGAAGCCACGAGAAGCTACAGGTGGAGCCAGAGACATCCTGATCAGAGTATCGTGATAACGCCAGCTCTATCTGGAGATGCTGGGGGTGAAGAGAGCATTGATGTTGACTACCTGAAGCAATTAGACGTTTTAGTGGAGCCAGAGACATCCTGATCTGAGTATCGTGATAACGTCAGCTCTATCTGGAGATGCTGGGGGTGAAGAGAGCATTGATGTACACTACCTGAAGCAGCGAGAAACTACAAGTGGAGCCAGAGACTTCCAGATGTGAGTATCATGATAACGTCAGCTCTATCCAGAGATGATGGGGGTGAAGAGAGCATTGATGTGGACTACATGAAGCAACGAGACACTTCAAGTGGAGCCAGAGATATCCTCTACTGAGTATCATGATAACGCCAGCTCTATCTAGAGATGATCGGAGTGAAGAGAGCATTGATGTAGACTACCTGAAGCAACGAGACACTCCAAGTGGAGCAAGAGATATCCTGATCTGAGTATCATGATAAGGTCAGCTCTATCTAGAAATGATGGGAGTGAAGAGAGCATTGATGTAGACTACCTGAAGCAAAGAGACACTTCAAGGGGAGCAGAGATATCCTGATCTGAGTATCATGATAACGCCAGCTCTATCTAGAGATGATGGGAGTGAAGGGAGCATTGATGTGGACCACTTGAAGCAGCGAGAAACTACAAGTGGAGCCAGAGACATCCTGATCTGTTTATCATGATAACGTCAGCTCTTTCTGGTGATGATGCGACTGATGAGAACATTGATTTAGACTACCTGAAACTCCGAGAAACTACAAGTGGAGCTAGAGACATCCTGATCTGGAATCATGATAGTCAGCTCTCTATGCAGATGATAGGTGTGAAGAGAGCATTGATGTGGACTACCTGAAGCAACGGGAAAATACAAGTGGAGCCAGAGACATCCTGATCTGAGTATCATGATAACGTCAGCTCTATCTGGAGATGTTGGGGGGTAAGAGAGCATTGATGTAGACTACCTGAAGCTCCGAGAAGCTACAAGTTGAGTCAGAGACATCCTGATCTGAATATCATGATACTGTCAGCTCTATCTGGAGATGATGGGAGTGAAGAGAGCACTGATGTAGACTACCTGAAGCAGCGAGAAACTTCAAGTTGAGTCAGAGGCATCCTGATCTGAGTATCATGATAACGTAAGCTATACTAAGGGTCGATGGGGGTGAAGAGAGCATCGATGTAGACTAACTGAGGCAGCGAGAAACTTCAAGGGGAGGGAGAAGTATCCTGATCTGAGTATCATGATAACGTTCATTCTTTCTGGAGATGATGGGAGTGAAGAGAGCGCTGATGCAGACTACCACAATCAACGAGAAACTAAGGGTTGAGCCAGACACATCCTGATCTGAGTATCATGATAACGCCAGCTCTATCTGGAGATGATGGGAATGAAGAGAACATTGAATTGGACAACCTGAAGCAACGAGAAACTACAACTGGCGCCAGAGGCATCCTGATCTGAGTATCGTGATAACGCCAGCTCTATGTAGAGATAATGGGAGTGAAGAGAGCGCTGATGTAGACAACCTGAGGCAGCCAGACACTTCAAGTGGAGCCAGAGATATCCTGATCTGAGTATCATGATAACGCCTGCTCTATGTAGAGGTTCTGGGAGTGAAGAGAGCGCTGATGTAGACTACCGGAAGCAAAGAGAAACTACAAGTTGAGTCAGAGATATCCTGATCCGAGTATCATGATAACGCCAGCTCTATCCAGAGATGATGGGAGTGAAGAGAGCATTGATGTAGACTACCTGAAACTCCGAGAAATTACAAGTTTAGCCAGAGACATCGTGATCTGAGTATCGTGATAGCGTCTGCACTATCTGGAGAAGATGGGAGTGCAGAGAGCATTGATGTAGACTACCTGAAGCAGCGAGAAACTACAAGTTGAGTTAGAGATATTGTGATCTGAGTGTCATGATAACGTCACCTCTATCCAGAGATGATGGGAGTAAAGACAGCGCTGATGTAGACTACTTGAAGCAGCGAGAAACTACAAGTTTAGTCAGAGACATCCTGATCTGAGTATCGTGATAAACTCAGCTCTATGTAGAGATGATGGAAATGAAGAGAGCATTGATGTACACTACCTGAAACAGCGAGAAACTACAAGTTGAGTCGGAGATACCGTGATCTGAGTATCATGATTACGCCAGGTCTATCCGCAGATTATAGATGTGAAGCGAGCGCTGATGTAGACTACCTGAAGCTGCGAGAAACTACAAGTTGAGTAAGAGATATTGTATTCTGAGTATCATGATAACGTCACCTCTATCCAGAGATGATGGGAGTAAAGAGAGCTGATGTAGACTACCTGAAGCAGCAAGAAACTACAAGTTTAGTCAGAGACATCCTGATCTGAGTATCATGATACTGTCAGCTCTATCTGGAGATGATGGGAGTGAAGAGAGCATTGTCGTAGACAACCTGAAGCACTGAGAAACTACAAGTGCAGCCAGAGCCATCCTGTTGTGAGTATCATGATAACGTCAGCTCTATCTGCAGATGATGGGGGTGACGCGAGAGCATTGATGTAGACAACTTGAAGGAACGAGAAACTACAAGTGGAGCCAGAGACATCCTGATCTGAGAATCGTGATAACGTCAGCTCTATCTAAAGATGATGGGAGTGAAGAGAGCATTAATGTTGACTACCTGAAGCAGCAAGGCATTTCAAGTGGAGTCAAAGATATCCTGATCTCAGTATTGTTATAACGCCAGGTCTATCTAAAATGATAGGGGTGAAGGGAGCATTGATATAGACAACCTGAAGCAGCGAGAAACTACTAGTTGAATCAGAGATATCGTGATCTGAGTATCATGATAACGTCAGCTCTATCCAGAGATGACGGGAGTGAAGAGAGCGCTGATGGCCAAAACCGGAAGCAGCGAGAAACTACAAGTTTAGCCAGAGGCATCCTGATCGGAGTATCATGATACCGTCAGCTCTATCTGGAGATGATGTGAGTGAAGAGAGCGCTGATGTAGACTACCTGAAGCAGCGAGAAACAACAAGTTGAGTCAGATACATCCTGATCTGAGTATCATGATAACGTCCGCTCTATCTAGAGATAATGGGGATAAAAAGAGCATTGACGTAGACAACATGAAGACACGAGAAACTACAAGTGGAACCAGAGACATCCTGATCCGAGTATCGTGATAACACTAGCTCTATCTAGACATGACGGGAGTGAAGAGAGCATTGATGTTGACTACCTGAAGCAGCGAGACACTTCAAGTGGAGTCAGAGATATCCTGATCTGAGTATCGTGAAAACGCCAGCTCTATCCAGAGATGATGGGAGTGCACAGAGCATTGATGTAGACTACATGAAGCAGCGAGAAACTGCAAGTGGAGCTAGAGACTTCCTGATGTGAGTATCGTGATAGCCTCTGCTCTATCCAGAGATGATGAGGGTGAAGGGAGCATTGATGTAGACTACCTGAGGCAGTGAGAAACTACAAGTGGAGCCAGAGACTTCCTGATGTGAGTATCATGGTAGCGTTTGCTCTATCTGGAGATGATGGGAGTTCAGAGAGCATTGATGTAGACAGCCTGAAGCAGCGAGAAACTACAAGTGGAGCCAGAGACTTCCTGATGTGAGTATCATGATAACGTCAGCTCTATCCAGAGATGATAGGGGTGAAGAGAGCATTGATGTAGACAACCTCAATCAACGAGAAACTAAGGTTTGAGCCAGACACATCCAAATCTGAGCATCATGATAACGCCAGCTCTATCTGGAGATGATGGGAATGAAGAGAGCCTTGATGTAGACTACCTGAAACAGCGAGAAACTAGAAGTGGAACAAGAGACATCGTGATCTGAGTATCATGGTAACCTCAGCTCTATCTAGAGATGATGAGGGTGAAGAGAGCATCGACGTAGACAACCTGAAGCCACGAGAAACTACAATTGGAGGCAGAGACATCCTGATCTGACTATCGTGATAACGCCAGCGCTATTTACAGATAATGGGAGTGAAGAGAGCGCTGATGTAGACAAAATGAACCAACCAAAAAACTACAAGTGCAGTCAGAGATATCCTGATCCAGGTATCGTGACAACGTCAGCTCTATGTAAAGATAATGAGAGTGAATAGAGCGCTGATGTAGACAACCTGAGGCGGCGAGGCACTTAAAGTGGAGCCAGAGATATCCTGATCTGAGTATCATGATAAGGTCAGCTCTATCTAGAGATGATGGGAGTGAAGAGTGCGTTGATGAAGACTACCTAAAGCAGCGAGAACCTCAAGTGGAGCCTGAGACATCCTGATCTGAGTATCATGATAACGTCAGTTCTATCTGGAGATAATGGGAGTGATGAGAGCTTTTTGTAGACAACTTAAAGCAGCCAGAAACTAAACGTGGAGCCAGAGACATCCTGATCTGGAATCATGATAACGTCAGCTCTTTATGCAGATGATGGGAGTGAAGAGAGCATTGGTGTAGCCTACCTGAAGCAACGAGACACTCCAAGTGGAGCAAGAGATATCCTGATCTGTGTATCATGATAACGTCAGCTCTATCTGGAGATGATGCGAGTGATGAGAGTATTGATTTGGACTACCTGAAGCAGCGAGAAACTACAAGTGGAGTCAGAGACATTCTGATCTGAGTTTCATGATACAGTCAGCTCTATCTAAAGATAATGGGAGTGAAGAGAGCATTGATGTGGACTACCTGAAGCAAC
This sequence comes from Deroplatys truncata, assembly GCA_030765065.1. Taxonomy (NCBI): domain Eukaryota; kingdom Metazoa; phylum Arthropoda; class Insecta; order Mantodea; family Mantidae; genus Deroplatys; species Deroplatys truncata. The sequence continues at coordinate 5,318,981 of CM060984.1, forward strand.
GAGACACTTCAAGTGGAGCCAGAGATATCCTGAACTGAGTATCATGATAACGCCAGCTCTATCTAGAGATGATCGGAGTGAAGAGAGCATTGATGTAGACTACCAGAAGCAACGAGACACTCTAAGTGTAGCCAGAGATATCCTGATCTGAGTATCGTGATAACGCCAGCTCTATGTAGACATGACGGGAGTGAAGAGAGCATTGATATAGACAACCTGAAGAAGCGAGAAACTACAAGTGGAGCCAGAGATATCCTGATCTGTGTATCGTGATAACGGCAGCTCTACCTAGAGATGATGGGAGTGAAGAGAGCATTGATGTGGACTACCTGAAGCAGCGAGAAACTACAAGTGGAATCAGAGACATTCTGATCTGAGTTTCATGATACAGTCAGCTCTATCTAAAGATAATGGGAGTGAAGAGAGCATTGATGTGGACTACCTGAAGCAACGAGACACTTCAAGTGGAGCCAGAGATATCCTGAACTGAGTATCATGATAACGCCAGCTCTATCTAGAGATGATCGGAGTGAAGAGAGCATTGATGTAGACTACCTGAAGCAACGAGACACTCTAAGTGGAGCCAGAGATATCCTGATCTGAGTATCGTGATAACGCCAGCTCTATGTAGACATGACGGGAGTGAAGAGAGCATTGATATAGACAACCTGAAGAAGCGAGAAACTACAAGTGGAGCCAGAGACATCCTGATATCTGTATCGTGATAACGCCAGCTCTATGTAGAGATGATGGAAATGATGAGAGCATTGATTTAGACTACCTGAAACTGCGAGAAACTACAAGTGGAGTCACAGATATCGTGATCTGAGTATCATGATAACGCCAGCTCTATCCAGAGATGATGGGAGTGAAGAGAGTGCTGATGTAGACTACCTGAAGCTGCGAGAAACTACAAGTTGAGTCAGAGATATCGTGATCTGAGTATCATTATAACGTCAGCTCTTTCCAGAGATGATGGTAGTGAAGAGAGGGCTGATGTAGACTACATGAAGCAGCGAGAAACTACAAGTTGAGTCAGAGACATCCTGATCTGAGTATCATCATAACGCAAGCTCTACCTAGAGATGATGGGGGTGATGAGAACATTGTTGTAGAATACCTATAGCTCCGAGAAACTACAAGTTGAGTAGGAGATATCGTGATCTGAGTATCATGATAACGGCAGGTCTATCCAGAGATGATGGGAGTAAATAGAGCGCTGATGTAGACTTCCGGAAGCAGCGAGAAACTACAAGTTTAGCCAGAGACATCCTGATCTGAGTATCATGATACCGTCAGCTCTATCTGGAGATGATGTGATTGAAGAGAGCGCTGATGTAGGCTACCTGAAGCAGCGAGAAAATACAAGTTGAGTCAGAGACATCCTGATCTGAGTATCATGATAACGTAAGCTCTACCTAGAGATGATCGGGGTGAAGAGAGCATTGAAGTAAACTACCAGAAGCAGCGAGACACTTCAAGGGGAGCCAGAGATATCCTGATCTGAGTATCATGGTAACCTCAGCTCTATCTAGAGAAGATGGGGATGAAGAGAGCATTGATGTAGAGTACCTGAAGCAGCGAAAAACTACAAGTGGAGCCAGAGACATACTCATCTGAGTATCATGGTAACCTCAGCTCTATCTAGAGAAGATGGGGATGAAGAGAGCATTGACGTAGACAACATGAAGCCGCGAGAAACTACTGTGGAGCAAGAGACATCCCGATCTGAGTATCGTGATAACGCCAGCTCTATCTAGACATGACGGGAGTGAAGAGAGCATTGATGCTGTCTACCTGAAGCAGCGATACACTTTAGTGGAGTCAGAGATATCCTGATCTGAGTATCGTGATAACGCCAGCTCTATCCAGAGATGATGGTAGTGAAGAGAGCATTGATGTAGACTACCTCAAACTCCGAGAAATTACAAGTTCAGCCAGAGACATCGTGATCTGAGTATCGCGATACCGTGTGCACTATCTGGAGATCATGAGAGTTCAGAGAGCATTGATGTAGACTACCTGAAGCAGCGAGAAACTACAAGTGGAGCCAGAAACTTCCTGATGTGTGTATCATGATAACGTCAGCTCTATCTGGAGATAATGCGAGTGATGAGAGCTCTTTGTAGACAACCTAAGCAGCCAGAAACTAAAAGTGGAGCCAGAGACATCCTGATCTGGAATCATGATAACGTCAGCTCCTTATGCAGATGATGGGAGTGAAGAGAGGATTGATGTGGACTACCTGAAACTCCGAGAAACTACAAGTTGAGCAAGAGATATCGTGATCTGAGTATCATTATAACGGCAGCTATATCCAGAGATGAGAGTGAAGAGCGCGCTGATGTAGACTACCTGTAGCTGCGAGAAACTACAAGTTGAGTCAGAGATATCGTGATAAGTATCATGATAACTTCAACTCTACCCAGAGATGATGGGAGCGACAAGGGCATTGATGCAGACTACATGAAGCACCCAGAAACTACAAGGGGAGCCAGAGACATCGTGATCAGGGTATCATACTAATAACAGCTGTATCTAGAGATGATGGGAGTGAAGAGAGCATTGATGTTGACAACCTGAAGCATCGAGAAACTACAAGTGGAGACAGAGACACCCTGATCTGCGTATCGTGATAACGCCAGCTCTATCTAGAGATGATGGGAATGAAGAGAGCGCTGATGTAGACTACCTGAAGCAAAGAGAAACTAAAAGCGGAGCCAGAGACATCCTGATCCGAGTATCGAGATAACGCCAGCTCTATCTAGAGATGATGGGAGTGAAGAGAGCATTGATGTGGACTACCTGAAGCACCGAGACACTTCAATTGGAGCCAGGGATATCCTGATCTGGGTATCGTTATAACGCCAGCTCTATTTAGAGATGATGGGAGTGAAGGGAGCATTGATGTGGACTACCTGAAGCTGCGAGAAACTACAAGTGGAGCCAGATACATCCCGATCTGTGTATCGTGATAACGCCAGCTCTATGTTGAGATGATGGAAATGAAGAGAGCATTGATTTAGACTACCTGAAACAGCGAGAAACTACAAGTTGAGTTACAGATATCGTGATCTAATTATCATGATAACGCCAGCTCTATTCGGAGATGATGGGAGTGAAGGGAGCGCTGATGTAGACTACCTGAAGCTGCGAGAAACTACAAGTAGAGTCAGAGATATCGCGATATGTATCATGATAACTCCAACTCTATCCAGAGATGATCGGAGCGACAAGGGCATTGATGTAGACAACATGAAGCACCCAGAAACTACAAGGGGAGCAAGAGACATCGCGATCACGGTATCATACTAACACCAGCTCTATCTAGAGATGATGGGAGTGAAGAGAGCATTGATGTAGACAACCTGAAGCATTCAGAAACTACAAGTGTAGCCAGAGAAATCCTGATCCGAGTATCATGATAACGCCAGTTCTATCTAGAGATGATGGGAGTGAAGTGAGCGCTAATGTAGACTACATGAAGCAGCGAGAAACTACAAGTTGAGTCAGAGATATCCTGATCTGAGTATCATGATAAGGTCAGCTCTATCTAGAGATGATGGGAGTGAAGAGAGCATTGATTTAGACTACCTGAAGCTGCGAGAAGCTACAAGTTGAGGCAGAGATATCGTGATCTGAGTATCGTAATAACGGCAGCTATATCCAGAGATGAGAGTGAAGAGCGCGCTGATGTAGACTACCTGAAGCTGCGAGAAACTACAAGTTGAGTCGGAGATATCGTGATAAGTATCATGATAACTCCAACTCTACCCAGAGATGATGGGAGCGACAAGGGCATTGATGCAGACTACATGAAGCACCCAGAAACTACAAGGGGAGCCAGAGACATCGTGATCAGGGTATCATACTAATAACAGCTGTATCTAGAGATGATGGGAGTGAAGGGAGCATTGATCCTGAGTACCGAAAGCAGCGAGACATTTCAAGTGGAGCCAGATATATCCTGATCCGGGTATCATGATAACGCCAGCTCTATCTAGAGATGATGGAAGTGAAGAGAGCGCTGATGTAGACTACCTGAAGCAACGAGAAACTACTGGTTGAGTCAGAGATATCCTGATCTGAGTATCATGATAACGCCAGCTCTATCTAGAGATGATGGGTGTGAAGAGAGCATTGATGTAGACTACCTGAAGCAGCGAGTAACTTCAAGTGGAGGCAGATACATTCTAATCTGATTATCATGATAAGGTCAGCTCAATCTAGAGATGATGGGGTGAAGAGAGCATTGATACAGAACCATTGAAGCAGCGAGAAGCTACAAGTGGAGCCAGATACATCCTGATCTGAGTATCGTAATAACGGCAGCCCTATGTAGAGATGATGGAAATGAAGAGAGCATTGATTTAGACTAAGTGAAACAGCGCGAAACTACAAGTTGAGTCACAGATATCGTGATCTGAGTATCATGATAACGCCAGCTCTATCCGGAGATGATGGTGGTGACGAGAGCGCTGATGTAGACTACCTGAAGCAGCGAGAAACTATAAGTTGAGTCAGAGACATCCTGATATCAGTATCATGATAACGCAAGCTCTACCTAGAGATGATGAGGGTGATGAGAACATTGATGTAGACAACTTAAAGCACCCAAAAAATACAAGTGGAGCCAGAGACATCCTGATCTGGAATCATGATAACGTCAGCTCTTTATGCAGATGATGGGAGTGAAGAGAGCATTGATGTGGACTACCTAAAGCAACGAGAAACTACAAGTAGAGCCAGAGACATTCTGATCTGAGTATCATGATAACGTCAGCTCTATCTGGAGATGATGAAGGGGAAGAGAGCATTGATGTAGAATACCTATAGCTCCGAGAAACTACAAGTTGAGGTAGAGATATCGTGATCTGAGTATCATGATAACGGCAGCTGTACCCATAGATGAGAGTGAAGAGCGTGCTGATGTAGACTACCTGAAGCTGCGAGAAACTACAAGTTGAGTCAGAGATATCGTAAAAAGTAACATGATAACTCCAACTCTATCCAGAGATGATGGGAGTCACAGGGCATTGATGTAGACTACATGAAGCACCCAGAAACTACAAGGGGAGCCAGAGACATCGTGATCCCTGTATCATGATAACGCCAGCTCTATCCAGAGATGATGGGAGTAAAGGGAGCGCTGATGTAGACTACCTGAAGTAGCGAGAAACTACATGTTTAATCAGAGACATCCTGATCTGAGTATCATGATACAGTCAGCTCTATCTGGAGATGATGGGAGTGAAGAGAGCGCTGATGTAGACTACATGAAGCAGCGAGAAACTAAGATTTGAGTCAGAAACATCGTTATTTAAGAATCATGATAACGCCAGCTCTACCTAGAGATGATGGGGGTGAAGAGAGCATTGATATAGACACCCTGAAGCAGCGAGAAACTATAGGCGGAGCCAAGGACTTCTGGATCTGAGTATCGTGATAACGCCAGCTCTATCTAGAGATGATTGGAGTGAACATAGCATTGATGTTGACTAGTTGAAGCAGCGAGACACTTCAAGTGGAGTCAGAGATATCCTGATCTGAGTATCGTGATAACACCAGCTCTATCCAGAGATGATAGGAGTGAAGAGAGCATTTATGTAGACTACCTGAAACAACGAGAAACTAGGGGTTGAGCCACATACTTCCTGATTTGAGTATCATTATAACGTCAGCTCTATCTAGAGATGATGGGAGTGAAGAGAGCATTGATGTAGACTAACTGAAGCAGCGAGAAACTACAAGTGCAGCCAGAGACATCCTGTTGTGAGTATCATGATAATGTCAGCTCTATCTGCAGATGATGTGGGTGACGCGAGAGCATTGACGTAGACAACTTGAAGGAACGAGGAACTACAAGTGGAGCCAGAGACATCCTGATCTGAGTATCGTGATAACGTCAGCTCTATGTAAAGATGATGGGAGTGCAGAGAGCATTGATGTTGACTACCTGAAGTAGCAAGGCAATTCAAGTGGAGTCAGAGATATCCTGATCTCAGTATCGTGATAACGCCAGCTCTATCTAGAGATGATAGGGGTGAAGAGAGCATTGATATAGACAACCTGAAGCAGCGAGAAACTAAAAGTCGAGCCAGGGACATCCTGATCTGACTATCATGATAACGCCAGCTCTCTGTAGAGATGATGGAAATGAAGAGAGCATTCATTTAGACTACCTGAAACAGCGAGAAACTACAAGTTGAATCACAGATATCGTGATCTGAGTATCATGATACCGTCAGCTTTATCTGGAGATGATGTGAGTGAAGAAAGCGCTGATGTAGACTATCCGAAGCAGCGAGAAACTACAAGTTGAGTCAGAGACATCCTGATCTGAGTATCATGATAACGTAAGCTCTACCTAGAGATGATGGGGGTGAAGAGAGCATTGATGTAGACTACCTGAAGCAGCGAGAAACTTCAAGGGGAGCAAGAGATATCCTGATGTGAGTATCATGATAACGTCCGCTCTATATAGAGATGATGGGAGTGAAGAGAGCACTGATGTAGACTACCATAAGCAGCGAGAATTTACATGTTGAGTCAGAGACATCCTCTTCTGAGTATTATGATAATGTCAGCTCTATCTAGAGATGATTGGGGTGAAGAGGGCATTGATGTGGACTACCTGAAGCAGAGAGAAACTAAAAGTGGAGCCAGAGACATCCTGATCTGAGTATCGTGATAACGCCAGCTCTATCTAGAGATGTTGGGAGTTAAGAGAGCATTGATGTGAACTACCTTAAGCAGCGAGTAACTTCAAGTGGAGCCAGATACATCCTGATCTGGTTATCATGATAACGTCAGCTCTATCTAGAGATAATGGGAGTGAAGAGGGCATTGATGTAGACTACCTGAAGCACTGAGACACTTTAAGTGGAGCCAGAGATATCCTGATCTGAGTATCGTGATAACGCCAGCTCTATCCAGAGATGATAGGAGTAAAGAGTGAATTGATGTGGACTACCTGAAGCAACGAGACACCTCAAGCGGAGCCAGAGATATCCTGAAATGAGTATCATGGTAACGCCAGCTCTATCTAGAGATGATCGTAGTGAAGAGGGCATTGATGTAGACTACCTGAAGCAACGAGACACTCTAAGTGGAGGCAGAGATATCCTGATCTGAGTATCATGATAAGGTCAGCTCTATCTAGAGATGATGGGAGTGAAGAGAGCTTTGATGTGGGTTACCTGAAGGAGCGAGACACTTCAATTGGAGACAGAGATATCCCGATCTGAGTTTCATGATGAGGTCAGCTCTATCTAGAGGTGATGGGAGTGAAGAGAGCATTGATGTAGACTACCTGAAGCAGCGAGACACTTCAGGGGGAGAGAGATATCCTGATCTGTGTATCATGATAGCGCCAGCTCTATCTAGAAATGATGGGAGTCAAGAGAGCATTGATGTGGACCACTTGAAGCAGCGAGAAACTACAAGTGGAGCCAGAGACATCCTGATCCGAGTATCATGATAACGTTAGCTCTTTATGCAGATGATGGGAGTGAAGGGAGCATTGATGTAGACTACCTGAAGCAGCGGGAAACTAAAAGTGGAGCCAGAGACATCCTGATCTGAGTATCGCGATAACGCCAGCTCTATGTAGAGATGATGGAAATGAAGAGAGCATTGATTTAGACTACCTGAAACAGCGAGAAACTACAAGTTGAGTCACAGATATCGTGATCTAAGTATCATGATAACGCCAGCTCTATCTGGAGATGATGGGGGTGAAGAGAACGCTGATGTAGACTACCTGAAGCAGCTAGAAACTACAAGTTGAGTCAGAGGCAACCAGATCTGAGTATCATGGTAAACTCAACTCTATCTAGAGATGATGAGGGTGAAGAGAGCATCGACGTAGACAACCTGAAGCCACGAGAAACTACAAGTGGAGCACGAGACATCCTGATCTGACTATCGTGATAACGCCAGCTCTATTTAGAGATAATGGGAGTGAAGAGAGCGCTGATGTAGACAACATTAAGCAAACAGAAACTACAAGTGGAGCCAGAGATATCCTGATGCAGGTATCGTGACAAAGTCAGGTCTATGTAAAGATGATGGGAATGAAGAGAACGCTGATGTAGACAACCTGAGGCGGCGAGACACTTCAAGTGGAGCCAGAGATATCCTGATCTGAGTATCATGATAACAACAGTTCTATGTAGATATGATGGGAGTGAAGAGAGCGCTGATGTAGACTACCTGAAGCAACGGCAAACTACAAGTGGAGCCAGAGACATCCTGATCGGAGTATCATGATAACGCCAGCTCTATCTAGAGATGATGGGAGTGAAGAGAGCGCTGATGTAGACTACATTAAGCAACGAGAAACTACAAGTGGAGCCAGAGACATCCTGATCCGAGTATCGTGATAACGCCAGCTCTATCTAGTGATGATGGGAGTGAAGAGAGCATTGATGTGGACTACCTGAAGCACCGAAACAGTTCAAGTGGAGCCAGAGATATCCTGATCTGAGTATCATGATAAGGTCAGCTCTATCTAGAGATGATGGGAGTGAAGAGAGCATTGATGTGGACCACTTGAAGCAGCGAGAAACTACAAGTGGAGCCAGAGACATCCTGATCTGTGTATCATGATAACGTCAGCTCTATCTGGAGATGATGCGAGTGATGAGAGTATTGATTTGGACTACCTGAGACTCCGAGAAACTACAAGTGGAACCAGAGACAGTCTGATCTTGAATCATGAACGTCAGCTCTTTATGCAGATAATGGGAGTGAAGAGAGCATTGATGTTGGACTACCTGAAGCAACGGGAAACTACAAGTGGAGCCAGAGACATCCTGATCTGAGTATCACGATAACGTCAGCTCTATCTGGAGATGATGGGAGTGAAGAGAGCATTGATGTAGACTAACTGAAGCTCCGAGAAACTACAAGTTGAGTCAGAGATATCGTGATCTGAGTATCATGATAACGTCACCTCTATCCAGAGATGATGGGAGTAAAGAGAGCGCTGATATAGACTACCTGAGGCAGCGAGAAACTTCAAGGGGAGGCAGAAATATCCTGATCTGAGTATCATGATAACGTCCACACTTTCTGGAGATGATGGGAGTGAAGATAGCGCTGATATAAACTACCTCAATCAACGAGAAACTAAGGGTTGAGCCAGACACATACTGATCTGAGTATCATGATAACGCCAGCTCTATCTGGAGATGATGCGAATGAAGAGAGCATTGATGTAGACTACCTGAAACAGCGAGAAACTACAAGTGGAGCCAGAGACATCCTGATCTGTGTATCGTGGTTACTTCAGCTCTATCTATAGATGATGGGGCTGAAGAGAGCATTGACTTAGACAAACTGAAGCCACGAGTAACTACAACTGGAACCAGAGACATCCTGATCTGAGTATCGTGATAACGGCAGCTCTATGCAGAGATTATGGGAGTGAAGAGAGCGCTGATGTAGACTACCGGAAGCAAAGAGAAACTACAAGTAGATTCAGAGATATCCTGATCCGAGTATCATGATAACGCCAGCTCTATTTAGAGATGATGGGAGTGAAGAGAGCGCTGATGTAGACTACCTGAAGCGACGAGGAACTACAAGTTGAGTCAGAGATATCCTGACCTGAGTATCATGATAACGCCAGCTCTATCTAGAGATGATGGGAATGGAGAGAACATTGATGTAGACTACCTGAAACAGCGAGAAGCTACAATTGGAGCCAGAGATAGCCTGATCCGGGTATCATGATAACGCCAGCTCTATCTAGAGATGATGAGAGTGAAGAGAGCGCTGATGTAGACTACATGAAGCAACGAGAAACTACAAGTTGAGTCAGAGATATCCTGATCTGAGTATCATGATAACGCCAGCTCTATCTAGAGATGATGAGAGTGAAGAGAGCGCTGATGTAGACTACATGAAGCAACGAGAAACTACTGGTTGAGTCAGAGATATCCTGATCTGAGTATCATGATAACGCCAGCTCTATCTAGAGATGATGGGAGTGAAGAGAGCATTGATGTGTACAACCTGAAGCTCCGAGACACTTCAGGTGGAGCCAGAGATATCCTGAGCTGTGTATCGTGATAACGCCAGCTCTATCTAGAGATGATGGGAGTGAAGAGAGCATTGATGTGGACAACTTGAAGCAGCGTGAAACTACAAGTGGTGCCAGAGATATCGTGATCAGGGTATTGTGATAACGCCAGCTCTATCTAGAGATGATGGGAGTGAAGAGAGCATTGATGTGGACTACCTGAAGAGGCGGGAAACTACAAGTGGACCCAGAGACATCCTGATCTGTGTATAATGATACAGTCAGCTCTGTCTAAAGATAATGGGAGTGAGGAGAGCATTGATGTAGACTACCTGAAGCAAATTGACACTTCAAGGTGAGGCAGAGATATCCTGATCTAAGTATCATGATAACGCCAGCTCTATCTAGAGATGATGAGAGTGAAGAGAGCGCTGATGTAGACTACATGAAGCAACGAGAAACTACTGGTTGAGTCAGAGATATCCTGATCTGAGTATCATGATAACGCCAGCTCTATCTAGAGATGATGGGAGTGAAGAGAGCATTGATGTGTACAACCTGAAGCTCCGAGACACTTCAGGTGGAGCCAGAGATATCCTGAGCTGTGTATCGTGATAACGCCAGCTCTATCTAGAGATGATGGGAGTGAAGAGAGCATTGATGTGTACAACCTGAAGCTCCGAGACACTTCAGGTGGAGCCAGAGATATCCTGAGCTGTGTATCGTGATAACGCCAGCTCTATCTAGAGATGATGGGAGTGAAGAGAGCATTGATGTGTACAACCTGAAGCTCCGAGACACTTCAGGTGGAGCCAGAGATATCCTGAGCTGTGTATCGTGATAACGCCAGCTCTATCTAGAGATGATGGGAGTGAAGAGAGCATTGATGTGGACAACTTGAAGCAGCGTGAAACTACAAGTGGTGCCAGAGATATCGTGATCAGGGTATTGTGATAACGCCAGCTCTATCTAGAGATGATGGGAGTGAAGAGAGCATTGATGTGGACTACCTGAAGAGGCGGGAAACTACAAGTGGACCCAGAGACATCCTGATCTGTGTATAATGATACAGTCAGCTCTGTCTAAAGATAATGGGAGTGAGGAGAGCATTGATGTGGACTACCTGAAGAGGCGGGAAACTACAAGTGGACCCAGAGACATCCTGATCTGTGTATAATGATACAGTCAGCTCTGTCTAAAGATAATGGGAGTGAGGAGAGCATTGATGTAGACTACCTGAAGCAAATTGACACTTCAAGGTGAGGCAGAGATATCCTGATCTAAGTATCATGAGAACGCCAGCTCTATCTAGAGATGATGGGAGTGAAGAGAGCATTGATGTGGACTACATAAAGCAGCGAGACACTTCAAGTGGAGACAGAGATATACTGATCTGAGCTTCATGATAAGGTCAGCTCTATCTAGAGATGATGGGAGTGAAGAGACCATTGATGTAGACTACATAAAGCAGCGAGACACTTCAAGGGGGGCAGAGATGTCCTGATCTGTGTATCATGATAACTCCAGCGCTATCTAGAGATGATGGGAGTGAAGAGAGCATTGATGTGGACCACCTAAAGCAGCTAGAAACTACACGTGGAGCCAGAGACATCCTGATCTGAGTATCATCATAACGTCAGCTCTATCTGGAGATGATGCGAGTGATGAGAGCATTGTTGTAGGCAAACTAAAGCAGCCAGAAACTACAATTGGAACCAGAGACATCCTAATCGGGAATCATGATAACGTCAGCTCTTTAAACAGATGATGGGAGTGAAGAGAGCATTGATGTGGACTACCTGAAGCAACGAGAAACTACAAGTAGAGCCAGAGACATTCTGATCTGAGTATCATGATAACGCCGGCTCTATCTAAAACTGATGGGAGTGAAGAGAGCATTGATGTGGACTACCTGAAGCACCGAGACACTTCAAGTGGAGCCAGAGATATCCTGATCTGAGTATCGTGATAACGCCAGCTCTATCTAGTGATGATGGGAGTGAAGAGAGCATTGATGTGGACTACCTTAAGCAGCGAGGAACTTCAAGTTGAGCCAGATACATCCTGATCTGGTCATCATGATAAAGTCAGCTCTATCTAGAGATAATGGGAGTGAAGAGGGCATTGATGTAGACTACCTGAAGCACCGAGACACTTCAAGTGGAGCCAGAGATATCCTGATCTGGGTATCTTGATAACGCCAGCTCTATATAGAGATGATAGGAGTAAGGAGAGCATTGATGGGGACTACCTGAAGCAACGAGACAGTTCAAGTGGAGCCAGAGATATCCTGAAATGAGTATCATGATAACACCAGCTCTATCTAGAGATGATCGTAGTGAAAAGAGCATTGATGTAGAATACCTGAAGCAACGAGACGCTCTAAGTGGAACCAGAGATATCCTGATCTGAGTACCATGATAAGGTCAGCTCTATCTAGAGATGATGGGAGTGAAGAGAGAATTGATGCAGACTACCTGAAGCAAATATCCACTTCAACGGGAAGGCAGAGATATCCTGATCTGGTTATCATGATAACGCCAGCTCTATCTAGAGATGATGGGAGTGAAGAGAGCTTTGATGTGGACTACCTGAAGGAGCGAGACACTTCAATTGGAGACAGAGATATCCCGATCTGAGTTTCATGAAGAGGTCAGCTCTATCTAGAGATGATGGGAGTGAAGAGAGCATTGATGTAGACTACCTGAAGCAGCGAGACACTTTAGGGGGAGCAGAGATATCCTGATCTGAGTATCATGATAACGCCAGCTCTATCTAGAGATGATGGGAGTGAAGAGAGCATTGATGTGGACCACTTGAAGCACCGAGAAACTACAAGTGGAGCCAGAGACATCCTGATCCGAGTGACATGATAACGTCAGCTCTATCTGCAGATGATGTTAGTGATGAGAGCATTGATGTAGACAGCTTAAAGCAGCCAGAAACTACAAGTGGAGCCAGAGACATCCTGATCCGGAATCATGAACGTCAGCTCTTTATGCAGATGATGGGAGTGAAGAGAGCATTGGTGTAGCCTACCTGAAGCAGCGAGAAACTAAAAGTGGAGCCAGAGACATCCTGATCTGAGTATCGCGATAACGCCAGCTCTATGTAGAGATGATGGAAATGAAGAGAGCATTGATTTAGACTACCTGAAACAGCGAGAAACTACAAGTTGAGTCACAGATATCGTGATCTGAGTATCATGATAACGCCTGCTCTATCCGGAGATGATGGGAACGAAGAGAGCGCTGATGTAGACTACCTGAAGCAGCGAGAAACTACAAGTTGAGTCAGAGATATCGTGATCTGAGTATCATGATAACGTCATGCTGTATCCAGAGATGATGGGAGTGAAAAGAGCGCTGACGTAGACTACCGGAAGTAGCAAGAAACTACAAGTTTAGCCAGAGACATCCTGATCTGAGTATCACGATACCGTCAGCTCTATCTGGAGAATGATGTGAGTGAAGAGAGCGCTGATGTAGACTACCTGAAGCAGCGAGAAACTACAAGTTGAGTCAGAGACATCCTGATCTGAGTATCATGATAACGTCCGCTCTATCTAGAGATGATGGGAGTGAAGGGAGCGCTGATGTGGACTACCTGAAGCAGAGAGAACCTAAAAGTGGAGCAACAGACAACATGATCTGGTATCATGATAACACCAGCTCTATCTAGAGATGATGGGAGTGAAGAGAGAATTGATGTAGAGTACCTGAAGCAGCGAAAAACTACAAGTGGAGCCAGATACATCCTCATCTGAGTATCATGGTAACCTCAGCTCTATCTTGCGATGATGGTGATGAAGAGAGCATTGACGTAGACAACATAAAGCCACGAGAAACTACAAGTGGAGCCAGATACATCCTGATCTGAGTATCATGATAACGCCAGCTCTATCTAGAGATGATGGGGGTGAAGAGAGCATTGATATAGACAAACTGAGCAGCGAAAAAACTACAGGTGGAGCCTGAGACATCCTTATCTGAGTATCGTGATAACGCCAGCTCTATCTAGACTTGACGGGAGTGAAGAGAGCATTGATGTTGACTACCTGAAGCAGCAAGATACTTCAAGTGGAGTCAGAGATATCCTGATCTGAGTATCGTGATAACGCCAGCTCTATCCAGAGATGATGGGAGTGAAGTGAGCATTGTTGTGGACTACCTGAAGCAACGAGAAACTACAAGTGGAGCCAGAGTCATCGTGATCTGACTATCGTGATAGCGTCTGCTCTATCTGGAGATGATGGGAGTGAAGTGAGCATTGATATAGACTACCTGAAGCAGCGAAAAACTACAAGTGGAGCCAGATACATCCTCATCTGAGTATCATGGTAACCTCAGCTCTATCTTGCGATGATGGTGATGAAGAGAGCATTGACGTAGACAACATAAAGCCACGAGAAACTACAAGTGGAGCCAGATACATCCTGATCTGAGTATCATGATAACGCCAGCTCTATCTGGAGATGATGGGCATTAAGAGAGCATTGATGTAGACTACCTTAATTAGAGAGAAACTACAAGTGGAGACAGGGACATCCTGATCTGAGTCTCATGGTAACCTCAGCTCTATCTAGAGATGATGAGGGTGAAGAGAGCATTGATGTAGACAACCTTAATTAGAGAGAAACTACAAGTGGAGACAGGGACATCCTGATCTGAGTCTCATGGTAACCTCAGCTCTATCTAGAGATGATGAGGGTGAAGAGAGCATTGATGTAGACAACCTTAATTAGAGAGAAACTACAAGTGGAGACAGGGACATCCTGATCTGAGTCTCATGGTAACCTCAGCTCTATCTAGAGATGATGAGGGTGAAGAGAGCATTGATGTAGACAACCTCATTCAACGAGTAACTAAGGTTTGAGCCAGACACATCCTGATCTGAGTATCATGATAACGCCAGCTCTATCTGGAGATGATGGGCATTAAGAGAGCATTGATGTAGACTACCTTAATTAGAGAGAAACTACAAGTGGAGACAGGGACATCCTGATCTGAGTCTCATGGTAACCTCAGCTCTATCTAGAGATGATGAGGGTGAAGAGAGCATTGATGTAGACAACCTCATTCAACGAGTAACTAAGGTTTGAGCCAGACACATCCTGATCTGAGTATCATGATAACGCCAGCTCTATCTGGAGATGATGGGCATTAAGAGAGCATTGATGTAGACTACCTTAATTAGAGAGAAACTACAAGTGGAGACAGGGACATCCTGATCTGAGTCTCATGGTAACCTCAGCTCTATCTAGAGATGATGAGGGTGAAGAGAGCATCGACTTAGACAACCTGAAGTCACGAGAAACTACAAGTGAGCCAGAGACATCCTGAGCTGAGTATAGTGATAACGCCAGCTCTATGTAGAGATAATGCGAGTGAAGAGAGCGCTGATGTAGACAACCTAAAACAACCAGAAACTAAAAGTGGAGCCAGAGATATCCTGAACCAGGTAGCGTGACAACTTCAGGTCTATGTAAAGATGATGGGAGTGAAGAGAACGCTGATGTAGACAACCTGAGGCGGCGAGACACTTCAAGTGGAGCCAGAGATATCCTGATCTGAGTAACATGATAAAAACAGCTCTATGTAGAGATGTAAAGAGTGAAGAGAGCGCTGATGTAGACTACCTGAAGCACCGAGACACTTCAAGTGGAGCCAGAGATATCCTGATATGTGTATCGTGATAACGCCATTTCTATCTAGAGATGATCGGAGTGAAGAGAGCATTGATGTAGACTACCTGAAGCAACGAGACACTCCAAGTGGAGCTAGAGAAATCCTGATTTGAGTATCATGATAAGGTGGGCTCTATCTAAAGATAATGGGAGTGAAGAGGGCATCAATGTAGACTACCTGAAGCACCGAGACACTTCAAGTGGAGCCAGAGATATCCTTATCTGAGTATCGTGATAACGCCAGCTCTATCCAGAGATGAGAGGAGTAAAGAAAGCATTGATGTGGACTACCTGAAGCAACGAGACACTTGAAGTGGGCCCAGAGATATCCTGACCTGAGTATCGTGATAACGCCAGCTCTATCTAGAGATCATGGGAGTGAAGAGAGCATTGATGTGGACCACTTGAAGCAGCGAGAAACTACAAGTGGATCCAGAGACATCCTGATCCGGAATCATGAACGTCAGCTCTTTATGCAGATGATGGGAGTGAAGAGAGCATTGATGTAGACTACCTGAAGCAGCGAGAAACTAAAAGTGGAGCCAGAGGCATCCTGATCTGATTATCATGATAAGGTCAGCTCTATCTATAGATGATGGGAGTGCAGAGAGCATTGATGTGGACAACCTGAAGCACCGAGACACTTCAAGTGGAGCCAGAGATATCCTGATCCGGGTATCATGATAACGCCAGCTCTATCTAGAGATGACGGGAGTTAAGAGAGCGCTGATGTAGACTACGTGAAGACGCGAGAAACTACTGATTGAGTAAAGAGATATCCTGATCTGATTATCATTATAACGCCAGCTCTATCTAGAGATGATGGGAGTGAAGAGAGCATTGATGTGGACAACCTGAAGCACCGAGACACTTCAATTGGAGCCAGAGATATCCTGATCTGGGTATCGAGATAACTCCAGCTCTATCCAGAGATGATGGGAGTGAAGAGAGCATTGATGTGGACTACGTGAAGCAGCGAGACACCTCAAATGGAGGCAGATACATCCTGATCTGATTATTATGCTAAGGTCAGCTCTATCTAGAGATGATGGGAGTGAAGAGAGCATTGATGTAGACTACCTGAAGCAGCGAGAAACTACAAGTGGAGCCAGAGACTTCCTGATGTGAGTATCTTGATAACGTCAGCTCTATCCAGAGATGATGGGGGTGAAGAGAGCATTGATGCAGACAACCTCAATCAACGAGAAACTAAGGTTTGAGCCTGACACATCCTGATCTGAGTATCATGATAACGCCAGCTCTATCTGGAGATGATGGGAATGAAGAGAGCATTGATGTAGACTACCTGAAACAGCGAGAAACTAAAAGTGGAGACAGGGACATCCTGATCTGAGTATCATGGTAACCTCAGCTCTATCTAGAGATGATGAGGGTGAAGAGAGCATCGACTTAGACAACCTGAAGCCACGAAAAACTACAAGTGGAGCCAGAGACATCCTGATCTGACTATCGTGATAACTGCAGCTCTATGAAGAGATAATGGGAGTGAAGAGAGCGCTGATGTAGACAATCTGAAGCAACCAGAAACTTCAAGTGGAGCCAGAGATATCCTGATCCAGGTATCGTTACAACGTCAGCTCTATGTAAAGATGATGGGAGTGAAGAGAGCGCTGATGTAGACAACCTGAGGCGGCGAGACACTTCAAGTAGAGCCAGAGATATCCTGATCTGAGTATCATGATAACAACAGCTCTATGTAGAGATGATCGGAGTGAAGAGAGCGCTGATGTAGACTACCTGAAGCAACGGCAAACTACAAGTGGAGCCAGAGACATCCTGATCCGAGTATCATGATAACGCCAGCTCTATACAGAGATGATGGGAGTAAAGAGAGCATTGATGTGGACTACCTGAAGCAACGGCAAACTACAAGTGGTGCCAGAGACATCCTGATCCGAGTATCATCATAACGCCAGCTCTATCCAGAGATGATGGGAGTAAAGAGAGCATTGATGTGGACTACCTGAAGCAACGTGACACTTCAAGTGAAGCCAGAGATATCCTGAACTGAGTATCATGATAACGCAAGATCTATCTAGAGATGATCGTAGTGAAGAGAGCATTGATGTAGACTACCTGAAGCAAAGAGACACTTCAAGGGGAGCAGAGATATCCTGATCTGAGTATCATGATAACGCCAGCTCTATTTGGAGATGATGGGAGTGAAGAGAGCATTGATGTGGACCACTTGAAGCAGCGAGAAACTAAAAGTGGAGCCAGAGACATCCTGATCCAGAATCATGAACGTCAGCTCTTTATGCAGATGATGGGAGTGAAGAGTGCATTGATGTGGACTACCTGAAGCAACGGGAAACTACAAGTGGAGCCAGAGACATCCTGATCTGAGTATCATGATAACGTCAGGTCTATCAGGAGATGATGGGGGTGAAGATAGCATTGATGATGATGATGACGATGATGATATGCGGTTTAAGGGCGCTAAACTGCTACGGTCATCAGCGCCCTTACAATGTATAAAAGATAAGGTCAAAATATAAAACAAGTAAATGAACCGCATTGTTAAAAACGGGACACAAACCCGCGATGTTCAGAAAGCTAAAACTAACAATAATAGAACAATAACAATATAACAATAACAACAATAACAACAATAATAACAAGAACAACAATAATAACAATAACAACAATACAAAGTTCTGAAAAACCAACACACTAAAATCATAGGCAATAAAAGATTAAAACGTGGCAGGAACTGTAGAATGCGAGGGACATGAGCGCCATATGTCCACTGGGGATAAGACTTCCCATAAAAACAGACAGAATAAATGTACTAAGCTAACAGACGCCCAACGCATTAAATGCGCAGATTAAAATCACTGTCATGAATAAAACGTAAAACACATTCTACAGCACGCGTGTCGTCTGCCAAAACGTTGGTTAGGCCAACAGGCAGACCCACACGAGCACGCAATGCACCTAAAACCTGACACTCTGTTAAAATGTGACGCACCGTTAAGGGCACGTCACACTGCCCACAGAGTGGTGCGGGGTCACCACTGAGCAAATACCTATGACTAAAACCACAATGTCCAATCCGTAGACGAGCTAAAATTACCTCTTCCCGACGACATGAACGAGAAGAGGTACCCCAGATCAACGGGAAAGGCTTAACCTCCCGCAACTTGTTCCTCCGGAGGGACGTCCACTCACCGCGCCAGCGCGAGAGGATGCGGCGACGTAAAACAACACACGAATCTGACGAAGGAACAACAGAAGTAAAACATCTGGGTAATAAAATCTCCGATTTCGCAGCGGCGTCGGCAGACTCATTACCTGAGATGCCCACATGACCTGGAATCCACATGAAGGACACGCTGATGCCAGAGACACCAAGCGTGTGGAGCAGGTCATGAATGCGCTGTACGAGTGGGTGGTAATGGTACAGCGCATGAATAGTCTGAAGGGCACTCAGAGAGTCCGTACAAATAAAACAGTGCCGTAAGTCGTGCCGCTGAATGTATAAAACAGATTGATAAATGCTAAAAAGTTCGGCGGTAAAAATTGAACATTGTCGAGGTAAACGAAAAGTAAAACTCTGTACACCAAAAACAAAGGCACATCCTACACCAACATCAGTCTTAGACCCATCGGTATATATAAAATGACAGTCCCCGAACTGCCCTGTAGTTCTAAAAAGGCGGATCTAAGAACAGAAGCAGAGGTCGCATCTTTCGGCATCGACGTTAGCCCAAGGTGGATGTGGGCCTCAGAGCGCGACCATGGAGGAAAGCGCGTTTCCCCTCGGGTAAGGGCCGGCGCTGGCGTAACGTCCAAATGCCGAAGTAGCAGTCGAAATCGAACCCCTGGAGGGAGCAATGCAGAGGAGCTAACGAAATATTGGCGATCAAGCGAATCCTCGTAAAATACATCGAAGGACGGGTGGTTAGGCAAGCTTGAGAGCCGACAAGCATAGCTGCACAAAAGCATCTCACGCCGGAAGGACAGCGGAGGCTCTGCAGCTTCTGCGTACAGGGCTAGTTGGAAAGGCCCCTGTAGCGACTCTTATGCCACGATGGTGAATGGCATTCAATCGACGTATTACAGATGGACGTGCCGACGAATAAACAATACACCCGTAATAAGCTTGGATCGGACCAAAGAGCGATAACGGCGAAGAAGGACGGTCCGATCAACTCCCCAGGATGTGCCACTTAAAACACGTAAAAGATTAAGAGAACGGTCACACTTTGCCTTTAAAAAGGAAACGTGCGAGGTCCAACACAACTTCCTATCAAAAATCAACCCCAAAAATTTCGCCTCGTCTGCAAACGGAAGTATCCCTGGCCCAAGATGGAGAGAGGGCGGAGGGAAATACTTCCGGCGCCAGAAGTTGATGCAGACGGATTTCTCGGCGGAGAAATTAAAGCCGTTTGCGTTACTCCAGGCGTAGAGACGGTCGATACAGCTCTGGAGACGGCGTTCGAGTAGACAGGTCCGCCGTGAACTGCAATAAATAGCGAAATCGTCAACAAAAAGGGACGATGAAATGCCAGGTGGAATACAATCAACAATGGGGTTGATAGCAATCGCAAAAAGTGTGACACTGAGTACAGAGCCCTGCGGTACTCCGTTCTCTTGAATAAAACGACGAGATAAAACCGAGCCCACACGTACACGAAAGACGCGGTCCGTCATAAACTCCCGAAGAGATATGGGAAGACGACCGCGGATATTCCAATCGTGAAGTGTACGTAAAATGCCGCCCCTCCAACAAGTGTCATAAGCTTTCTCCAGGTCAAAAAATACAGCCACGGTTTGACACTTTCTCAGAAATCCATTCATAATATGCGTCGACAAGGACACCAGATGGTCGACGGTAGAGCGATAGCGACGAAACCCGCACTGAGCGTTCGCTAGAAGTTTCTGAGACTCAAGCCACCATGTCAACCGCCCGTTGATCATGCGCTCCATCACCTTGCAAATGCAACTGGTGAGGGAGATAGGGCGGTAGCTGGAAGGTAGTTGGCGATCCTTCCCTGGCTTAATTATAGGGACAATGGTGGCTTCGCGCCAAACGGAAGGAAAAAGGCCGTCTTGCCAAATACGGTTATGGACGTGTAAGAGAAAGAGTTTACCGTCGGCTGAAAGGTGCCTTAACATCAGGACATGAATGCCGTCCGGCCCAGGAGCGGAGTGCCGAGAGCAATGAAGAGCGTGCTCCAGCTCCCTCATTGTGAAAAGTTCATTATAACACTCAATATTAGCAGACCGAAAATTAAAGGTGTCGGAATCCAGCCGGTCTTTGATAGAGCGAAAGCCGGCGGAATAATGGTCTGAACTGGATACCGCCTCAAAGGCAGCACCCAGAGTGTTAGCGATGGCAGCCGGATCCACTATAGTGGCATTGGAAACCTGAAGGCCAGAAACAGTACAATGCGAAACTTTACCTGAGAAGCGACGAAGTTTATCCCAAATAACAGATGAAGGCGTAAAGCGATTAAAAGACTCGACAAAACGAGCCCACGACGCCTTCTTGCTATCCTGAATAATGCGACGAGCCCTCGCGCGCGATTGTTTAAAAGTCACCAAATTATCAAGTGTAGGGTGTCGCCGAAACACCCTAAATGCAGTCCTACGGGCACGAACGGCGTCCCGACAATCCTCGTTCCACCACGGAACAGGTGGCCGCCGAGGTTGAGAGGATGAACGGGGAATTGCGCGTTCGGCGGCAGAGAAAATCGTAGACGTAAGGTGCTGCACTAGTTGGTTAATGTCGGCGAAGGGCTGATCGTAAAAATGCACGAGGCTGGAATACAAGCTCCAGTCGGCTTTTGCGAATATCCAGGTAGGTACTCTGAAATGCTGAACGTGGTGCGACAGAAGAGAGACGATGCAGGGGTAATGGTCGCTGGAGTAGGTGTCAGCGACGACGTTCCACTGAAGACGATTAGCAAGCTGGAGGGAGCAAATGACAAGGTCCAGGTGAGAGAATGTACCAGAAGAATCAGAAATAAAAGTAGGTGCACCTGTATTGAGGATGGAAAGATTGAACTGATAAAAAATGTCGGAAAGAAGAGTTCCCCTCGCACAAGCCCTTGGCGAACCCCACAGTGGGTGATGGGCATTAAAATCTCCCAACAGAAGAAATGGTGTTGGGAGAGCGGACAGGAGAGCTCGAATATCCGCGGGAGGGAGAGGAGACATGGAGGTGAGTACACAGAGCAAACAGAAAACAAAAAGCCTGGTAAGTGAAGGCGAACGGCAACTGCTTGCAAGTCGGATGTAAGTGTGAAAGGTTTAAAATGAACGTCGTTACGCACCAACAACATGACACCTCCATGAGCAGGAGTACCCTCCTCCAGTTCAAGGTCGTAGCGAACCGGAGTATATCCTCGGAGATCAAAAGGATCCTGAGGGCGAAGCTTAGTCTCCTGCAAACATACGACCATGGGCGAATGGGAACGCAGTAATAGTTGCAGTTCCGCCCTATGCGATCGTACACCACGTACATTCCAGGTCAGGATAGCCATGAATAAAAGGGATAAACTGTCTACTTAGAAGGGCGGCCTAAAAGAATCTTTTGCTTAACCTTTGGGCTCGGGTTTTTTGTATGGATTTGGTCAGACTCCATAGCTTCCTCGGAGGGAGGGCCCACGCGCTCAGTGCCAGAAACCGATTCAAGCGCCGTGAATCGGTTCTGGAAGGCGATGGATGAGGGGTGCCGCTGAGCGCGGCTTGTCCCAGGAGCTTCCTGGGACAGCGACCTCCGAGGAGGAGAAGGTGAACTTTTGTTACCGCGCGCACGCGGAGGGTCTTTCAAAAAATCTTCCCTACGAAGTTTCTGCTTGGGCTTCTTTTCAGCGGCTTGCGACTTCATTGACTTTGGACCAGGTTTATACGGCTTGGTAACTGTAGCCTTAATGGACGGCCGGATGGTAGAGGCGGTTAATCCAGTCATGGTCCAGGTCTGAGTTTCGGCATCTACTCGTGGTACTGGCGAGGCAACAACAGAACTAAATGTGCCAGATCGCAGGAGTGAAGGTTGGCGCGCATGGTAACGCCTCCGGGCTTCAGCGAAGGAGAGTTTTTCCTTTACCCGGATCTCCTGGATCTCCTTCTCGTCCAAGTACCGCGGACAGTCGGCAAACGAAGCAGAATGGGACCCTTTACAATTAACGCAGACGGGGGCTGTTGAACAGGTACCTTCGTGTGAGGGCTGGCTACATGTTGCACAGATGTTAGCGGCACTCTTGCATGAGACTTGCGTATGCCCAAAACGTTGGCATTTAAAACAACGCAGAGGTCTAGGAATATAAGGCCTCACAGAAATCCGTTCGTACCCTGCGGAAATGCTCGTGGGCAGATCGACGCCATCAAATGTTAGAAACAGGGTACGAGTGGGTACCAATACGCCGTCGCGTTTGGCCTGCGCTCGATAGACCGCTGTCACCTTCTGGTCTGCAAGATATTCTATGAGGTCCTCGTCCGATATACCATCGAGGCTATTGGTGGTAATGACGCCTCGACAGGAATTCAATGTGCGGTGCTTCTCCACACGGATGGGATAGCCGTGGAGAAGCGTAGCGCGCAACAAGGTCCTACTTTGCTGATCGGATTTCGTTTGGGCTAATAAGGAACCATTCCGTGGACGAGTGCAGGACTGAACCGCACCAGCAATAGCATCAATGCCCTTTTGAATGATGAAAGGGTTCCCTTCTCAAAACTTAGTCCTTCTTCGGTTCGTGAAATGACCAAGTAACAACCAGTTGTCGGTGGTGTCACTTCTGTTACATAAACTTTTCGGCGCTTGTTAGTATTAATGGAGGAAGGGTACTCCATAGCGAAATAAATCTTCCACCATTGCAACCGTCTCCGACCTCGGGCTCTGACTTCTCGGGCGTTATCCCGGCTTGGGTGAGTGGCCTATCTATACCAGACTCACCCCAGGGTCACACCTCCCAGAACATAGACAGAGGGACCCAATCGCCGTCAGAAGTCAGCAGCTCATGCAATGGCCACCCCGCGGAACTGCAGTTCAACAGCGGATACGAACACAAACCCTACATGACGACCCCGGGTGGTGGGAATGACGCCATTACCCACACACCCAGCTGCGCACCTGGTGCGCGGGTATCCGTCAGGCTGTGTCTACGGAGGATTAAAAGAAAGATAAAAGAAACTAAAACTGTGTGGGCGTTTCGGATGCAAGGTAGGCCGGCGAGGAAGAAAAAGATGCGTAAATGAATGGACGTGGTGCGAAATGTGCAGAAGTAAAAGCGAAGAAAGAAACGATGGCGAGGGGCGACATGATATGAAATGCACAGAACGCACGAGAGCCTACCTTGATTCCCCCGGTCACGAGAACGAACGCACCTCGACCGGACGGAGGTGGAAGGATGATGATGGCGATGATTGGCTCGGGTACCCCGGGTGCGCCTAACCCGTACTCACAAAAGGTGAACCCTGGGGGGGAAGAGAGCATTGATGTAGACTACCTGAAGCTCCGAGAAACTACAAGTTTAGTCAGAGACATCCTGTTCTGAATATCATAATACTGTCAGCTCTATCTGGAGATGATGGGACTGAAGAGAGCGCTGATGTAGACTACCTGAAGCAGCGAGAAACTACAAGTTGAATAAGAGGCATCCTGATCTGGGTATCATGATAACGTAAGCTATATCTAGAGCTGATGGGGGTGAAGAGAGCATCGATCTAGACTACCTGAGGTAGCAAGAAACTTCAAGGGGAGGCAGAAATATCCTGATCTGAGTATCATGATAACGTTCACTCTTTCTGGAGATTATGGGAGTGAAGAGCGCGCTGAGGTAGACTACCTGAAGCAGCGAGAAACTACAAAAGGAGTGACAGACACCCTGATCTGGGTATCATGATAACGTCAGCTCTATATAGAGATGATGGGGTGAAGAGAGCATTGATGTGGACTACCTGAAGCAGCGAGAAACTAAAGGTGGAGCCAGAGACATCCTGATCTGGGATCATGATAACATCAGCTCTATCTGGAGATGATGGGAGTGAAGAGAGCATTGATGTAGAGTACCTGAAGCAGCGAAAAACTAAGGTGGAGCAAGAGACATCCTGATCTGAGTATCATGGTAACCTCAGCTCTATCTGGAGATAATGGGAGTGAAGAGAGCATTGACGTAGACAACCTGAAGCCACGAAAAACTACAAGTGGAGCCAGAGACATCCTGATCTGAGTATCATGATATCGCCAGCTCAATCTGGAGATGATGGGGGTGAAGAGAGCATTTATATAAAACTATTGAAGCAGCGAGAAACTACAAGTGGAGCCAGAGACATCCTGATCGGAGTATCGTGATAACGCCAGCTCTATCTAAATATGATGGGAGTGAAGAGAGCATTGATATAGACAACCTGAAGCAGCAAGAAACTACAAGTGGAGCCAGAGACATACTGATCTGAGTATCCTGATAACGCCTGCTCTATGTAGAGATGATGGAAATGAAGATAGCATTGATTTAGACTACCTGAAACAGCGAGAACCTACAAGTTGAGTCACAGATATCGTGATCTGAGTATCATGATAACGCCAGCTCTATCCGGAGATGATGCGAGTGAAGAGAGCGCTGATGTAGACCACATGAACCTGCGAGAAACTTCAAGTTGATTCAGAGATATTGTGATCTGAGTATCATGATAACGTAAGCTATGTCCAGAGATGATGAGAGTAAAGAGAGCGCTGATGCAGACTACAGAATGCAGCGAGAAACTACAAATTTAGTCAGAGACATCCTGATCTAAATATCATGATACCGTCAGCTCTATCTGGAGATGATGGGAGTGAAGAGAGCGCAGATGTAGACTACCTGAAGCAACGAGAAACTACAAGTTGAGTTAGAGATAACCTGATCTACGTATCATGATAACGCCAGCTCTATCTAGAGATGATGGGAGTGAAGAGAGCATTGATGTGGACTACCTGAAGCAGCGAGTAACTTCAAGTGGAGCCAGATACATCCTGATCTGATTATCATGATAAGTTCAGCTCTATCTAGAGATGATGGGAGTGAAGAGAGTATTGATGTGGAAAACCTGAAGCACCGAGACTCTTCAAGTGGAGCTAGAGATATCCTAAACTGTGTATCGTGATAACGCCAGCTCTATCTAGAGATGATGGGAGTGAGGAGAGCATTGATGTGGACAACCTGAAGCAGCGAGAAACTACAACTGGTGCCAGAGATATCGTGATCTGGGTATCATGAAAAAGTCAGCTCTATCTAGAGATGATGGGAGTGAACAGAGCATAGATGTAGACCTGAAGCACCGAGACACATCAAGTGGAGCCAGAGATATCCTGATTTGAGTATCGTGATAACGCCAGCACAATCTAGAGATGATGGGAGTGAAGAGGTCATTGATGTAGACTACCTGAAGCAGCGAGAAACTACAAGTGGAACCAGAGACATCCTGATCTGTGTATCATGGTACAGTCAGCTCTATCTAAAGATAATGGGAGTGAAGAGAGCATTGATCTAGACTACCTGAAGCACCGAGACAGTTCAAGTGGAGCCAGAGATATCCTGATCTGAGTATCGTGATAACGCCAGCTCTATCCAGAGATGATGGGAGTGAAGAGAGCATTGATGTGGACTACCTGAAGCAACGAGGCACTTCAAATGGAGCCAGAATTATCCTGAACTGAGTATCATGATAACGACAGCTCTATCTAGAGATGATCGGAGTGAAGAGAGCATTGATGTAGACTACCTGAAGCATCGAGAAACTACAAGTGGAGCCAGACATCCTGATCTGAGTATCATGATAACGCCATCTCTATCTAGAGATGATGGGAGTGAAGAGAGCGCTGATGTAGACCACCTGAAGCAGCGAGAAACTACAAGTTGAGAAATAGACATCCTGATCTGAGTATCGTGATAACGCCAGCTCTATCTAGAGATGATGGGACTGAACAGAGCATTGATGTTCACTACGTGATGCAGCGAGACACTTCACGTGGAGCCAGAGATATCCTGATCTGAGTATCGTGATAACGCCAGCTCTATCCAGAGATGATGGGAGTGAAGAGAGCATTGATGTAGACTACTTGAAACAACGAGAAACCAGGGGTTGCGCCAGACACATCCTGATCTGAGTATCAAGATAACGCCAGCTCTATCTGGAGATGATGGGAGTGAAGAGATCATTGATGTAGACTACATGAAGCAGCGAAAAACTAAGGATTGACCCACAGACATCCTGATCTGAGTGTCACGATAACGTCAGGTCTTTCTAGAGATGATGGGAGTGAAGAGAGCATTGATGTAGACTACATGAAGCAGCGACAAACTACAAGTTCATCCAGATACTTCCTGATTTGAGTATCATTATAACGTCAGCTCTATCTAGAGATGATAAGAGTCAAGAGAGCATTGATGTTGACTGCCTGACGCAGCGAGAAACTACAAGTTGAGTGAGAGACACCCTGATCTGATCATCATGATAACGTCAGCTCCATATGGAGATGATGGGGCTGAAGAGAGCATTGATGTGGACTACCTGAAGCAGCTAGAAACTAAAAGTGGAGCCAGAGGCATCTTGATCTGTGATCATGTTAACATCAGCTCTATCTGGAGATGATTGAGAGTGAAGAGAGCATTGATGTAGAGTACCTGAAGCAGGAAAAACTACAATTGGAGCAAGAGACATCCTGATCTGAGTATCATGGTATCCTCAGCTCTATCTGGAGATAATGGGGGTGAAGAGAGCATTGACGTAGACAAATTGAAGCCACGGGAAACTACCAGTGGAACCAGAGACATCCTGATCTGAGTATCATGATATCGCCAGCTCTATCTAGAGATGATGGCGGTGAAGAGAGCATTGATATAGAACCATTGAAGCAGCGAGAAACTACAAGCTGAGCCAGAGACATCCTGATCTGAGTATCGTGATAACGCCAGCTCTATCTAAAGATGATGGGAGTGAAGAGAGCATTGCTGTTGACTACCTGAAGCTGCGAGACACTTCAAGTGGAATCAGAGATATCCTGATCTGAATATCGTGATAATGCCAGCTCTATCTAGAGATGATGGAGGCGAAGAGGGCATTGATATAGACAACCTCAAGCGGCGGGAAACTACAAGTGAAGCCTAGAGACATCCTGATATGAGTATCGGGATAATGCCAGTTCTATTTAGAGATGATGGGAGTGAAGAGAGCATTGATTTTGACAACCTGAAGCAGCGAGAAACTACAAGTGGAAACAGAGACATCCTGACCTGAGTATCGTGATAACGCCAGCTCTATCCAGAGATGTTGGGAGCGACGAGAACATTGACGTAGACTACTTGATACAGCGAGAAACTACAAGTTGAGTCAGAGATATCGTGATCAGAGTATCATGATAACGTCAGCTCTATCTGGAGATGATGCGAGTGATGAGAGCATTGATGTAGACAGCTTAAAGCAGCCAGAAACTACAAGTGGAGCCAGCGACATCCTGATCTGGTATAATGATAACGTCAGCTCTTTATGCAGATGATGGAAGTGACAGAGCATTGATGTGGACTACAAGAAGCAACGAGAAACTACAAGTGCAGCCAGAGATATCCCATCTGAGTATCGTGATAAGGCCAGCTCTATCCTGGGATGATGGGATGGACGAGCTTTATTGATGTAGACTACCTGAAGCACCCAGAAACTACAAGTGGAGCTACAGACATCGTGATCAGGGTATCATACTAAAACCAGCTCTATCTAGAGATGATGGGAGTGAAGAGACAATTAATGTAGACTACCTGTAGCATCGAGAAACTACAAGTGGAGCCAGAGACATCCTGATCTGAGTTACATGATAACATCAGCTCTATCTAGAGATGATGGGAGTGAAGAGAGCATTGATGTAGGATACCTGAAGCAGCGAGACACTTCAAGGGGAGGCACAGATATCCTGATCTAAGTATCATGTAAACGCCAGCTCTATCTAAAGATGATAGGAGTGAAGAGAGCATTGATGTGGACTACCTGAAGCAACGAGAAACAACAAGTGGAGCCAGAGACATCCTGATCTGAGTATCGTGATAACGTCAGCTCTATCTGGAGATGATGAGCGTGAAGAGAGCATTGATGTAGATTACCTGAAGCATCGAGAAGCTACAAGTAGAGCTAGAGACATCCTGATCTGAGTATCATGATAAAGGCAGCTCTATCCAGAGATGAGAGTGAAGAGAGTGCTGATGTAGACTATCTGAAGCTTCGAGAAACTGAGGGTTGAGGCAGAGATATCGTTATCTGAGTATCATGATACCTCCAGCTCTATCCAGAGATGATGGGAGCGACGAGAGCATTGATGTAGGCTACCTGAAGCACCCAGAAACTAGAAGGGGAGCCAGAGACATCGTGATCAGGGAATCATACTCACACCAGCTCTATCTACAGATGATGGGAGTGAAGAGAGCGCTGATGTAGACTACCTGAAGCAGCGAGAAACTACAAGTATAGTTATAGACATTCTCATCTGAGTATCGTGATAACGTCAGCTCTATGTAGAGATGATGGGAATGAAGAGAGCATTGATGTAGACTACCTGAAGCAGCGAGAAACTACAAGTTGAGTAATAGACATCCTGATCTGAATATCGTGATAATGCCAGCTCTATCTAGAGATGATGGAGGCGAAGAGGGCATTGATATAGACAACCTCAAGCGGCGGGAAACTACAAGTGAAGCCTAGAGACATCCTGATATGAGTATCGGGATAATGTCAGTTCTATCTAGAGATGATGGGAGTGAATAGAGCATTGATTTTGACAACCTGAAGCAGCGAGAAACTACAAGTGGAAACAGAGACATCCTGACCTGAGTATCGTGATAACGCCAGCTCTATCCAGAGATGTTGGGAGCGACGAGAACATTGACGTAGACTACTTGATACAGCGAGAAACTACAAGTTGAGTCAGAGACATCCTGATATGAGTATCGTGATAACGTCAGCTCTATGTAGAGATGATGGGAATGAAGAGAGCATTGATGTAGACTCCCTGAAGCAGCGAGAAACTACAAGTTGAGTAATAGACATCCTGATCTGAGTATCGTGATAACGTCAGATCTATGTAGAGATGATGGGAATGAAGAGAGCATTGATGTAGACTACCTGAAGCAGCGAGAAACTACAAGTTGAGTAATAGACATCCTGATCTGAGTATCTGATTACTTCAGCTCTATGCAGAGATAATGGGAATGAAGAGAGCATTGATGTAGACTACCTGATACAGTCGAGAAACTACAAGTTGAGCCACAGACATCCCGATCCGAGTATCATGATAACGCCAGCTCTATCTTGAGATGATGGGAGTGAAGAGAGCGCTGATGTAGACTACCTGAAGCAGCGAGAAACTAAAAGTTGAGTCAGAGACATCCTGATATGAGTATCGTGATAACGTCAGCTCTATGTAGAGATAATGGGAATGAAGAGAGCATTGATGTAAACTACCTGATACAGCGAGAAACTACAAGTTCAGTCAGAGCTATCGTGATTTGAGTATCATATCAACGCCAGCTCTATCCGGAGATGATGGGAGTGAAGAGAGCGCTGATGTACACTACTTGAAGCTGCCAGAAACTACCAGTTGAGTCAGAGTTATCGTGATCTGAGCATCATGATAACGGCAGCTCTATCCAGAGATGATGGGTGTGAAGAGAGCGCTGAAGTAGACTACCTGAAGCAGCGAGAAGCTACAGGTTAAGTCAGAGACATCTTGATCTGAGTTTCATGATAAGGTCAGGTCTATCTATAGATGTTGGGAGTGAAGAGACATTGATGTAGACTACCTGAAGCAGCGATACACTTCAAGGGGAGGCAGAGATATCCTTATCTGAGTATCATGATAACGCCAACTCTATCTGGAGATGATGCGAGTGATGAGAGCATTGATGTAGACAACTTAAAGCAGCCAGAAACTACAAGTGGAGCCAGAGACATCCTGATCCGGAATCATGATAACGTCAGGTCTTTATGCAGATGATGGGACTAAAGAGAGCATTGATGTGGACTACCTGAAACAACGAGGAACTACAAGTGGAGCCAGAGACATCCTGATCTGAGTATCATGATAACGTCAGCTCTATCTGGAGATGATGGGGGTGACGAGAGCATTGATGTAGAACACCTGAAGCTCCGACAAACTACAAATTGAGTCAGAGATATCGTGATCTAACTACCATGATAACTCCAGCTCTATCCAGAGAATGCTGGGAGCGACGAGAGCATTGATGTAGACTACCTGAGGCACCCAGAAACTACAAGGGGAGCCAGAGACATCGTGATCAGGGTAACATACTAACACCAGCTCTAACTAGAGATGATGGGAGTGAAGAGAGCATTGATGTAGACTACCTGAAGCATCGAGAAACTACAAGTGGAGCCAGAGACATCCTGATCCGAGTATCATGATAACACCAGCTCTATCGAGAGATGATGGCTGTGAAAAGAGCGCTGATGTGGACTACCTGAAGCAGCGAGAAACTACAAGTTGAGTCAGAGACATCCTGATCTGAGTATCGTGATAACTTCAGCTCTATGTAGAGATGATGGGAATGAAGAGAGCATTGATGTAGACTACCTGAAACCGCGAGAAACTACAAGTTCAGTCAGAGATATCGTGATCTGAGTATCATGATAACGTCAGCTCTATATAGAGATGATGGGGGTGAAGAGAGCATTGATCTGAACTACCCGAAGCCCCGAGAAACTAAAAGTAGAGCCAGAGACACCATATCTGAGTATCGTGATAACTCCAATTCTATCTAAAGATGATGTGAGTGAAGAGAGCATTGATGCTGACTACCTGAAGCAGCGAGACACTTCAAGTGGCGTCAGAGATATCCTGATCTGAGTATCGTGATAACGCCAGCTCTATCTGGAGATGATATGGGTGAAGAGAGCATTGACGTACACTACCTCAAGCAACGAGAAACTACAAGTGGAGCCAGAGACATCCTGATCCGAGTATCGTTATAACGCCAGCTCTATCTAGAGATGATGGGAGTGAAGACAGCATTGATGTGGACTACCTGAAGCAGCGAGAAGCTACAAGTGGAGTCAGAGACATCCTGATCTGTGTGTCATGATACAGTCAGCTCTATCCAAAGATAATGGGAGTGAAGGGGGCATCGATGTAGACTACCTGAAGCACCGAGACACTTCAAGTGGAGCCAGAGATATCCTGATCTGAGTATCGTGATAACGCCAGCTCTATCCAGAGATGATGGGAGTAAAGAGAGCATTGATGTGGACTACCTGAAGCAACGAGACACTTCACTTGGAGCCAGAGATATCCTGAACTGAGTATCATGATAACGCCAGCTCTATCCAGAGATGATGGCAGCGACAAGGGCATTGATTCAGACTACATGAAGCACCCAGAAACTACAAGGGGAGCCAGAGACATCCTGATCCGAGTATCGTGATAACGCCAGCTCTATCTAGAGATGATGGGAGTGAAGAGAGCGCTGGTGTAGACTACCTGAAGCAACGAGAAACTAGAAGTGGAGCCAGAGACATCCTGATCGGAGTATCATGATAACGCCAGCTCTATCTAGAGATGATGGGAGTGAAGAGAGCATTGATGTGGACTACTTGAAGCAGCGAGTAACTTCAAGTGGTGCCATATACATCCTGATCTGATTATCATGGTAAAGTCAGCTCTATCTAGAAATGATGGGAGTGAAGAGAGCATTGATGTGGACAACCTGAAGCACCGAGACACTTCAAATCGTGCCAGAGACATGCTGATCTGTGTATCGTGATAACGCCGGCTCCATCTAGATATAATGGGAGTGAAGAGAGCATTGATGTGGACTACCTGAAGCAGCGAGAAACTACAAGTGGAGTCAGACACATCCTGATCTGTGTGTCATGATACAGTCAGCTCTATCTAAGATAATGGCACTCAAGAGAGCATTGATGTGGACTACCTGAAGCAAAGAGACACTGCAAGTGGAGCCAGAGATATCCTGAACTGAGTATCATGATAACGCCAGCTCTATCTAGAGATGATCGGTGTGAAGAGAGCATTGATGTAGACTACCTGAAGCAACGAGACACTCTAATTGGAGCCAGAGATATCCTGATCTGAGTATCATGATAAGGTCAGCTTTATCTAGAGATGGTGGGAGTGAAGAGAGCATTGATGTAGACTACCTGAAGCAAAGAGACACTTCAAGGGGAGGCAGAGATATCCTGATATGATTATCATGATAACGCCAGCTCTATCCAGAGATGATGGGAGTGAAGAATGCATTGATGTGGGCTACCTGAAGCAGCGAGACAATTCAATTGGAGACAGAGATATCCTGATCTGAGTTTCATGTTATCGCCAGCTCTATCTAGAGATGATGGGAGTGAAGAGAGCATTGATATAGAACCATTGAAGTAGCCAGAAACTACAAGTGGAGGCAGAGACATCCTGATCTGTGTATCGTGATAACGCCAGCTCTATCTAGAGATGATGGGGGTGAAGAGAGCATTGATATAGACAACCTGAAGTACCGAGAAACTACAAGTGGATCCAGAGACATCCTGATCTGAGTATCGTGATACCCCCAACTCTATCTAGAGATGATGGGAGTGAAGAGAGCATTGATGTTGACCAACTGAAACAGCGAGACACTTCAAGTGGAACCAGAGATATGCTATCTGAGTATCGTGATAACGCCAGCTCTATCCAGAGATGATGGGAGCGACGAGAGCATTGATGTAGACTAACTGAACAACCCAGAAACTACAAGTAAAGCCAGAGACAACGTGATCAGTGTATCATACTAACGCCAGCTCTATCTAGAGATGAAGGGAGTGAAGAGAGCGCCGATGGAGACTACCTGAAGCAGCGAGAAACTACAAGTTGAGTCAGAGACATCCTGATCTGAGTATCGTGATAACGTCAGCTCTATGTAGAGGTGATGGAAATGAAGGGGGCATTGATGTAGACTACCTGAAACAGCGACAAACTTACAAGTTGAGTCAGAGATATCGTGATCTGAGTATTATGATAACGCTAGCTCTATCCCGTGATGATGGGAGTGAAGAGAGCGCTGATTTAGAGTAACTGAAGCTGCGAGAAACTACAAGTTGAGTTAGATATATCATGATCTGAGTATCATGAAAACGCCAGCTCTATCCAGACATGATGGCGGTAAACAGAGCATTGATGTAGACTACCTGAAGCAGCGAGAAACTACAAGTTGAGTAATAGACATCCTGATCTGAATATCGTGATAATGCCAGCTCTATCTAGAGATGATGGGATTGAATAGAGCATTGATTTTGACAACCTGAAGCAGCGAGAAACTACAAGTGGAAACAGAGACATCCTGACCTGAGTATCGTGATAACGCCAGCTCTATCCAGAGATGTTGGGAGCGACGAGAACATTGACGTAGACTACTTGATACAGCGAGAAACTACAAGTTGAGTCAGAGACATCCTGATATGAGTATCGTGATAACGTCAGCTCTATGTAGAGATGATGGGAATGAAGAGAGCATTGATGTAGACTTCCTGAAGCAGCGAGAAACTACAAGTTGAGTAATAGACATCCTGATCTGAGTATCGTGATAACGTCAGATCTATGTAGAGATGATGGGAATGAAGAGAGCATTGATGTAGACTACCTGAAGCAGCGAGAAACTACAAGTTGAGTAATAGACATCCTGATCTGAGTATCTGATTACTTCAGCTCTATGCAGAGATAATGGGAATGAAGAGAGCATTGATGTAGACTACTTGATACAGTCGAGAAACTACAAGTTGAGCCACAGACATCCCGATCCGAGTATCATGATAACGCCAGCTCTATCTTGAGATGATGGGAGTGAAGAGAGCGCTGATGTAGACTACCTGAAGCAGCGAGAAACTAAAAGTTGAGTCAGAGACATCCTGATATGAGTATCGTGATAACGTCAGCTCTATGTAGAGATAATGGGAATGAAGAGAGCATTGATGTAAACTACCTGATACAGCGAGAAACTACAAGTTCAGTCAGAGCTATCGTGATTTGAGTATCATATCAACGCCAGCTCTATCCGGAGATGATGGGAGTGAAGAGAGCGCTGATGTACACTACCTGAAGCTGCCAGAAACTACCAGTTGAGTCAGAGTTATCGTTATCTGAGCATCATGATAACGGCAGCTCTATCCAGAGATGATGGGAGTGAAGAGAGCGCTGAAGTAGACTACCTGAAGCAGCGAGAAGCTACAGGTTAAGTCAGAGACATCTTGATCTGAGTTTCATGATAAGGTCAGGTCTATCTAGAGATGTTGGGAGTGAAGAGACATTGATGTAGACTACCTGAAGCAGCGAGACACTTCAAGGGGAGGCAGAGATATCCTGATCTGAGTATCATGATAACGCCAACTCTATCCGGAGATGATGCGAGTGATGAGAGCATTGATGCAGACAACTTAAAGCAGCCAGAAACTACAAGTGGAGCCAGAGACATCCTGATCCGGAATCATGATAACGTCAGGTCTTTATGCAGATGATGGGACTAAAGAGAGCATTGATGTGGACTACCTGAAACAACGAGGAACTACAAGTGGAGCCAGACACATCCTGATCTGAGTATCATGATAACGTCAGCTCTATCTGGAGATGATGGGGGTGACGAGAGCATTGATGTAGAACACCTGAAGCTCCGACAAACTACAAATTGAGTCAGAGATATCGTGATCTAACTACCATGATAACTCCAGCTCTATGCAGAGAATGCTGGGAGCGACGAGAGCATTGATGTAGACTACCTGAGGCACCCAGAAACTACAAGGGGAGCCAGAGACATCGTGATCAGGGTAACATACTAACACCAGCTCTAACTAGAGATGATGGGAGTGAAGAGAGCATTGATGTAGACTACCTGAAGCATCGAGAAACTACAAGTGGAGCCAGAGACATCCTGATCCGAGTATCATGATAACACCAGCTCTATCGAGAGATGATGGCTGTGAAAAGAGCGCTGATGTGGACTACCTGAAGCAGCGAGAAACTACAAGTTGAGTCAGAGACATCCTGATCTGAGTATCGTGATAACTTCAGCTCTATGTAGAGATGATGGGAATGAAGAGAGCATTGATGTAGACTACCTGAAACCGCGAGAAACTACAAGTTCAGTCAGAGATATCGTGATCTGAGTATCATGATAACGTCAGCTCTATATAGAGATGATGGGGGTGAAGAGAGCATTGATCTGAACTACCCGAAGCACCGAGAAACTAAAAGTAGAGCCAGAGACACCATATCTGAGTATCGTGATAACTCCAATTCTATCTAAAGATGATATGGGTGAAGAGAGCATTGATGTACACTACCTCAAGCAACGAGAAACTACAAGTGGAGCCAGAGACATCCTGATCCGAGTATCGTTATAAGGCCAGCTCTATCTAGAGATGATGGGAGTGAAGACAGCATTGATGTGAACTACCTGAAGCAGCGAGAAGCTACAAGTGGAGTCAGAGACATCCTGATCTGTGTGTCATGATACAGTCAGCTCTATCCAAAGATAATGGGAGTGAAGGGGGCATCGATGTAGACTACCTGAAGCACCGAGACACTTCAAGTGGAGCCAGAGATATCCTGATCTGAGTATCGTGATAACGCCAGCTCTATCCAGAGATGATGGGAGTAAAGAGAGCATTGATGTGGACTACCGGAAGCAACGAGACACTTCACTTGGAGCCAGAGATATCCTGAACTGAGTATCATGATAACGCCAGCTCTATCCAGAGATGATGGCAGCGACAAGGGCATTGATTCAGACTACATGAAGCACCCAGAAATTACAAGGGGAGCCAGAGACATCCTGATCCGAGTATCGTGATAACGCCAGCTCTATCTAGAGATGATGGGAGTGAAGAGAGCGCTGGTGTAGACTACCTGAAGCAACGAGAAACTAGAAGTGGAGCCAGAGACATCCTGATCGGAGTATCATGATAACGCCAGCTCTATCTAGAGATGATGGGAGTGAAGAGAGCATTGATGTGGACTACTTGAAGCAGCGAGTAACTTCAAGTGGTGCCATATACATCCTGATCTGATTATCATGGTAAAGTCAGCTCTATCTAGAAATGATGGGAGTGAAGAGAGCATTGATGTGGACAACCTGAAGCACCGAGACACTTCAAATCGTGCCAGAGACATGCTGATCTGTGTATCGTGATAACGCCGGCTCCATCTAGATATAATGGGAGTGAAGAGAGCATTGATGTGGACTACCTGAAGCAGATAGAAACTACAAGTGGAGTCAGACACATCCTGATCTGTGTGTCATGATACAGTCAGCTCTATCTAAGATAATGGCACTCAAGAGAGCATTGATGTGGACTACCTGAAGCAAAGAGACACTGCAAGTGGAGCCAGAGATATCCTGAACTGAGTATCATGATAACGCCAGCTCTATGTAGAGATGATCGGTGTGAAGAGAGCATTGATGTAGACTACCTGAAGCAACGAGACACTCTAATTGGAGCCAGAGATATCCTGATCTGAGTATCATGATAAGGTCAGCTTTATCTAGAGATGGTGGGAGTGAAGAGAGCATTGATGTAGACTACCTGAAGCAAAGAGACACTTCAAGGGGAGGCAGAGATATCCTGATATGATTATCATGATAACGCCAGCTCTATCCAGAGATAATGGGAGTGAAGAATGCATTGATGTGGGCTACCTGAAGCAGCGAGACAATTCAATTGGAGACAGAGATATCCTGTACTGAGTTTCATGTTATCGCCAGCTCTATCTAGAGATGATGGGAGTGAAGAGAGCATTGATATAGAACCATTGAAGTAGCGAGAAACTACAAGTGGAGGCAGAGACATCCTGATCTGTGTATCGTGATAACGCCAGCTCTATCTAGAGATGATGGGGGTGAAGAGAGCATTGATATAGACAACCTGAAGTACCGAGAAACTACAAGTGGATCCAGAGACATCCTGATCTGAGTATCGTGATACCCCCAGCTCTATCTAGAGATGATGGGAGTGAAGAGAGCATTGATGTTGACCAACTGAAGCAGCGAGACACTTCAAGTGGAACCAGAGATATGCTATCTGAGTATCGTGATAACGCCAGCTCTATCCAGAGATGATGGGAGCGACGACAGCATTGATGTAGACTAACTGAACAACCCAGAAACTACAAGTAAAGCCAGAGACAACGTGATCAGTGTATCATACTAACGCCAGCTCTATCTAGAGATGAAGGGAGTGAAGAGAGCGCCGATGGAGACTACCTGAAGCAGCGAGAAACTACAAGTTGAGTCAGAGACATCCTGATCTGAGTATCGTGATAACGTCAGCTCTATGTAGAGGTGATGGAAATGACGGGGGCATTGATGTAGACTACCTGAAACAGCGACAAACTTACAAGTTGAGTCAGAGATATCGTGATCTGAGTATTATGATAACGCTAGCTCTATCCCGTGATGATGGGAGTGAAGAGAGCGCTGATTTAGAGTAACTGAAGCTGCGAGAAACTACAAGTTGAGTTAGATATATCGTGATCTGAGTATCATGAAAACGCCAGCTCTATCCAGACATGATGGCGGTAAACAGAGCATTGATGTAGACCAACTGACGCTGCGAGAAACTACAAGTTGAGTCAGGGACATCCTGATCTGAGTATCGTGATAACGTCAGCTCTATGTAGAGGTGATGGAAATGAAGGGGGCATTGATGTAGACTACCTGAAACAGCGACAAACTACAAGTTGAGTGAGAGATATCGTGATCTGAGTATTATGATAACGCTAGCTCCATCCCGAGATGATGGGAGTGAAGAGAGCGCTGATTTAGACTAACTGAAGCTGCGAGAAACTTCAGGTTGAGTTAGAGATATCGTGATGTGAGTATCATGAAAACGTCAGCTCTATCCAGAGATGATGGGAGTGAAAAGAGCGCTGATGTAGACTACCTGAAGCAGCGAGAAACTACAAGTTGAGTCAGAGACATCCTGATCTGAGTATCATAATAACGTTAGCTCTATCTAGAGATGATGGGAGTGAACAGAGCGTTGATGTAGAATACCTGAAGCACCGAGACACTTCAGGTGAGCCAGAGATATCCTGATCTGTGCATGATGATAACGCCAGCCCTATCTGGAGATGATGGCAATGAAGAGAGCTTTGATGTAGACTATCTGAAAGAGCGAGAAACTACAAGTAGAGTCACAGACATCCTGATCTGAGTATCATGATAACCTCAGCTCTATCTAGAGATGATGGGAATTGAGAGGGCATTGATGTAGACTACGTAAAGTAGCGAAGAACTACAAGTGGAGACAGAGACTTCCTGATCTGAGTATCATGATAACGTGTGCTCTATCCAGAGATGATGGGGGTGAAGAGAGCATTGACGTAGACAACCTGAAACAACGAGAAACTATATGTGGAGACAGAGAGATCCTGATCTGAGTATCATGATACCGTCAGCTTTAACTAGAGATGATGGGAGTGACGCGAGCATTGATGTAGACAACCTGAAGCAGCGAGAAACTATAATGGAGCCAGAGATATACTGATCTGGGTATCATGATAATGTCAGCTCTATCTAGAGATGATGGGAGTGAAGATAGTATTGATGTAGAATACCTGAAACAGCGAGAAACCACAAGTGGAGACAGAGACATCCTGATCTGGGATCATGATAACGCCAGCTCTATCTGGAGATGATGGGAGTGAAGAGAGCATTGATCTAGACCACTTAGAGCAACGCGAAACCACAAGTGGAGGCAGAGATATCCTGACCCGTGTATCGTGATAGCGCCAGCTCTATCTGGAGATGATGGGAGTGAAGAGAGCGCGGAAGTAGACTAAATAAATCAACGAGAAACTACAAGTGGAGCCAGAGACATCCTGATCCGGGTATCGTGATAACGCCAGCTCTATCTAGAGATGATGGGAGTGAACAGAGCATTGATGTGGACTACCTGATGCAGAGAGAAACTTCAAGTGGAGCCAGAGACATCCTGATCCGAGTATCATGATAACGCCAGCTTTATCTAGAGATGATGGGAGTGAACAGAGCATTGATTTGGACAACCTAAAGCACCGAGACACTTCAAGTGGAGCCGTACATATTCTGATCTGAGTATCGTGATAACGCCAGCTCTATCTAGAGATGATGGGAGTGAACAGAGCATTGATGTGGACTACCTGAAGCAGCGAGGAACTACAAGTGGAGCCAGAGATATCGTGCTCTGAGTATCATGATAAAGTCTGCTCTATCTGCAGATGATGGAGTGAAGAGAGCATTGATGCAGACTACTTGAAGCACCGAGACACTTCAAGTGGAGCCGCACATATTCTGATCTGAGTATCGTGATAACGCCAGCTCTATCTAGAGATAATGGGAGTGAAGAGAGCATTGATGTGGACTACCAAAAGCAGCGAGAAACTACCAATGGAGCCAGAGACATCCTGATCTGAGTATCATGATACAGTCAGCTCTATCTGGAGATGGTGGGGGTGAAGAGAGCATTGATGTAGACTACCTGAAGCTCCGAGAAACTACAACTTGAGTCACAGATATCGCGATCCGAGTATCATGATAACGCCTGCTCTATCCAGAGATGATGGGAGCGAAGAGAGCATTGATGTAGACTACCTGGAGCATCCAGAACCTACAAGTGGAGCTTGAGATACCCTGATCCGAGTATCACGATAACGCCAGCTCTATCGGGAGATGATGGGAGTGAAGAAAGCGCTGAAAAAGACTATCATAAGCAGCGAGAAACTACAAGTTGAGTCTGAGACATCCTGATCTGAGTATCGCGATAACGTCAGCTCTATGTAGAGATGATGGGAATGAAGAGAGCATTGCTGTAGACTACCTGAAACAGCGAGAAACTACAAGTTGACTCAGAGATATCGTGATTTGAATATCATGATAACGCTAACTCTATCCGGAGATGATGGGAGTGAAGAGAGCGCTGATGTAGACTATCTGAAACAGCGACAAACTACACGTTGAGTCAGAGATATCGTGATCTGAGTATCATGATAACGCTAGCTCTATCCGGAGATGATGGGAGTGAAGAGAGCGCTGATTTAGACTACCTGAAGCTGCGAGAAACTACAGGTTGAGTCAGAGATATCGTGATCTGAGTATCATGAAAACGACAGCTCTAGCCAGACATGATGGGAGTGAAGAGAGCGCTGATGTAGACTACCTGAAGCAGCGAGAAACTACAAGTTTAGTCAGAGACATCTTGATCTGAGTATCATGATACCGTCAGCTCTATCTGGAGATAATGGGAGTGAAGAGAGCACTGATGTAGACTACCTGAAGCAGCGAGAACCTAAAAGTGGGGCCAGAGCCTTCCTGATCTGGGTATCATGATAACGTCAGCTCTATCTGGAGATGATGGGGGTGAAGAGAGCATTGTTGAAGACTACTTGTAGCAGCGAGAAACTACAAGTGGAGCCAGAGCCATTCTGATCTCGTCTGATGTAGACTACCTGAAGCAGCGAGAAACTACAAGTTTAGTCAGAGACATCTTGATCTGAGTATCATGATAACGTCCGCTCTATCTGGAGATGATGGGAGTGAAGAGAGCGCTGATGTAGACCACCTGAAGCAGTGAGAAACTACAAGTTGAGTCAGAGACATCCTGATCTGAGTATCGTGATAACGCCAGCTCTATCTAAAGATGATGGGAGTGAAGAGAGCATTGCTGTTGACAACTTGAAGCTGCGAGACACTTCAAGTGGAGTCAGAGATATCCTGATCTGAATATCGTGATAATGCCAGCTCTATCTAGAGATGATGGAGGCGAAGAGGGCATTGATATAGACAACCTCAAGCGGCGGGAAACTACAAGTGAAGCCTAGAGACATCCTGATATGAGTATCGGGATAATGTCAGTTCTATCTAGAGATGTTGGGAGCAACGAGAACATTGACGTAGACTACTTGATACAGCGAGAAACTACAAGTTGAGTCAGAGACATCCTGATATGAGTATCGTGATAACGTCAGCTCTACGTAGAGATGATGGGAATGAAGAGAGCATTGATGTAGACTACCTGAAGCAGCGAGAAACTACAAGTTGAGTAATAGACATCCTGATCTGAGTATCGTGATAACGTCAGATCTATGTAGAGATGATGGGAATGAAGAGAGCACTGATGTAGACTACCTGAAGCAGCGAGAAACTACAAGTTGAGTAATAGACATCCTGATCTGAGTATCTGATTACTTCAGCTCTATGCAGAGATAACGGGAATGAAGAGAGCATTGATGTAGACTACCTGATACAGTCGAGAAACTACAAGTTGAGCCACAGACATCCCGATCCGAGTATCATGATAACGCCAGCTCTATCTTGAGATGATGGGAGTGAAGAGAGCGCTGATGTAGACTACCTGAAGCAGCGAGAAACAAAAAGTTGAGTCAGAGACATCCTGATATGAGTATCGTGATAACGTCAGCTCTATGTAGAGATAATGGGAATGAAGAGAGCATTGATGTAAACTACCTGATACAGCGAGAAACTACAAGTTCAGTCAGAGCTATCGTGATTTGAGTATCATATTAACGCCAGCTCTATCCGGAGATGATGGGAGTGAAGAGAGCGCTGATGTACACTACCTCAAGCTGCCAGAAACTACCAGTTGAGTCAGAGTTATCGTGATCTGAGCATCATGATAACGACAGCTCTATCCAGAGATGATGGGAGTGAAGACAGCGCTGAAGTAGACTACCTGAAGCAGCGAGAAGCTACAGGTTAAGTCAGAGACATCTTGATCTGAGTTTCATGATAAGGTCAGGTCTATCTAGAGATGTTGGGAGTGAAGAGACATTGATGTAGACTACCTGAAGCAGCGAGACACTTCAAGGGGAGGCAGAGATATCCTGATCTGAGTATCATGATAACGCCAACTCTATCTAGAGATGATGGGAGTGAAGAGAGCAATGATGTGGACCACCTGAAGCAGCAAGAAACTACAAGTGGAGCCAGAGACGTCCTGTTCTGAGTATCATGTTAATATCAGCTCTATCTGGAGATGATGCGAGTGATGAGAGCATTGATGTAGACAACTTAAAGCAGCCAGAAACTACAAGTGGAGCCAGAGACATCCTGATCCGGAATCATGATAACGTCAGGTCTTTATGCAGATGATGGTACTAAAGAGAGCATTGATGTGGACTACCTGAAACAAAGAGGAACTACAAGTGGAGTCAGAGACATCCTGATCTGAGTATCATGATAACGTCAGCTCTATCTGGAGGTGATGGGGGTGACGAGAGCATTGATGTGGAACACCTGAAGCTCCTACAAACTACAAATTGAGTCAGAGATATCGTGATCTAACTACCATGATAACTCCAGCTCTATCCAGAGAATGCTGGGAGCGACGAGAGCATTGATGTAGACTACCTGAGGCACCCAGAAACTACAAGGGGAGCCAGAGACATCGTGATCAGGGTAACATACTAACACCAGCTCTAACTAGAGATGATGGGAGTGAAGAGACCATTGATGTAGACTACCTGAAGCATCGAGAAACTACAAGTGGAGCCAGAGACATCCTGATCCGAATATCATGATAACACCAGCTCTATCGAGAGATGATGGCTGTGAAAAGAGCGCTGATGTGGACTACCTGAAGCAGCGAGAAACTACAAGTTGAGTCAGAGACATCCTGATCTGAGTATCGTGATAACTTCAGCTCTATGTAGAGATGACGAGAATGAAGAGAGCATTGATGTAGACTACCTGAAACAGCGAGAAACTACAAGTTCAGTCAGAGATATCGTGATCTGAGTATCATGATAATGTCAGCTCTATATAGAGATGATGGGGGTGAAGAGAGCATTGATCTGAACTACCCGAAGCACCGAGAAACTAAAAGTAGAGCCAGAGACACCATATCTGAGTATCGTGATAACTCCAATTCTATCTAAAGATGATGTGAGTGAAGAGAGCATTGATGCTGACTACCTGAAGCAGCGAGACACTTCAAGTGGCGTCAGAGATATCCTGATCTGAGTATCGTGATAACGCCAGCTCTATCTGGAGATGATATGGGTGAAGAGAGCATTGATGTAGACTACCTCAAGCAACGAGAAACTACAAGTGGAGCCAGAGACATCCTGATCCGAGTATCGTTATAACGCCAGCTCTATCTAGAGATGATGGGAGTGAAGACAGCATTGATGTGGACTACCTGAAGCAGCGAGAAGCTACAAGTGGAGTCAGAGACATCCTGATCTGTGTGTCATGATACAGTCAGCTCTATCCAAAGATAATGGGAGTGAAGGGGGCATCGATGTAGACTACCTGAAGCACCGAGACACTTCAAGTGGAGCCAGAGATATCCTGATCTGAGTATCGTGATAACGCCAGCTCCATCCAGAGATGAT
Source organism: Deroplatys truncata (assembly GCA_030765065.1). Lineage (NCBI taxonomy): Eukaryota > Metazoa > Arthropoda > Insecta > Mantodea > Mantidae > Deroplatys > Deroplatys truncata. Next base: position 5,363,069 of record CM060984.1, read on the forward strand.
GGGAGTAAAGAGAGCATTGATGTGGACTACCTGTAGCAACGAGACACTTCACTTGGAGCCAGAGATATCCTGAACTGAGTATCATGCTAACGCCAGCTCTATATAGAGATGATGGCAGTGAAGAGGGCATTGATTTAGACTACCTGAATCAGCGAGAAACTACAAGTTGAGTCACAGATATCGTGATCTGAATATCATGATAACGCCAGCCCTATCCGGAGATGATGAGAGTGAAGAGAGCGCTGATGTAGACTACCTGAAGCTGCGAGAAACTACAAGTTGAGTCAGAGATATTGTGATCTGAGTATCATGATAACGGCAGCTCTATCCAGAGATGAGAGTGAAGAGCGCGCTGATGTAGACTACCTGATGCTGCGAGAAACTACACGTTGAGTCAGAGATATCGTGATAAGTATCATGATAACTCCAACTCTATCCAGAGATGATGGCAGCGACAAGGGCATTGATTCAGACTACATGAAGCACCCAGAAACTTCAAGGGGAGCCAGAGACAACCTGATCCGAGTATCGTGATAACGCCAGCTCTATCTAGAGATGATGGGAGTGAAGAGAGCGCTGGTGTAGACTACCTGAAGAGACGAGAAACTACAAGTGGAGCCAGAGACATCCTGATCGGAGTATCATGATAACGCCAGCTCTATCTAGAGATAATGGGAGTGAAGAGAGCATTGATGTGGACTACTTGAAGCAGCGAGTAACTTCAAGTGGAGCCATATACATCCTGTTCAGATTATCATGGTAAAGTCAGCTCTATCTAGAAATGATGGGAGTGAAGAGAGTATTGATGTGGACAACCTGAAGCACCGAGACACTTCAAATCGTGCCAGAGACATGCTGATCTGTGTATGGTGATAACGCCAGCTCCATCTAGATATTATGGGAGTGAAGAGAGCATTGATGTGGGCTACCTGAAGTAGCGAGACAATTCAATTGGAGACAGAGATATCCTGATCTGAGTTTCATTTTATCCCAGCTCTATCTAGAGATGATGGGAGTGAAGAGAGCATTGATATAGAACCATTGAAGTAGCGAGAAACTACAAGTGGAGCCAGAGACATCCTGATCTGTGTATCGTGATAACGCCAGCTCTATCTAGAGATGATGGGGGTGAAGAGAGCATTGATATAGACAACCTGAAGTACCGAGAAACTACAAGTGGATCCAGAGACATCCTGATCTGAGTATCGTGATAACGCCAGCTCTATCTAGAGATGATGGGAGTGAAGAGAGCATTGATGTTGACCAACTGAAGCAGCGAGACAATTCAAGTGGAACCAGAGATATGCTATCTGAGTATCGTGATAACGCCAGCTCTATCCAGAGATGATGGGAGCGACGAGAGCATTGATGTACACTAACTGAACAACCCAGAAACTACAAGTAAAGCCAGAGACAACGTGATCAGTGTATCATACTAACGCCAGCTCTATCTAGAGATGAAGGGAGTGAAGAGAGCGCCGATGGAGACTACCTGAAGCAGCGAGAAACAAGTTGAGTCAGAGACATCCTGATCTGAGTACCGTGATAACGTCAGCTCTATGTAGAGGTGATGGAAATGAAGGGGGCATTGATGTAGACTACCTGAAACAGCGACAAACTACAAGTTGAGTGAGAGATATCGTGATCTGAGTATTATGATAACGCTAGCTCTATCCTGAGATGATGGGAGTGAAGAGAGCGCTGATTTAGAGTAACTGAAGCTGCGAGAAACTTCAGGTTGCGTTAGAGATATCGTGATGTGAGTATCATGAAAACGTCAGCTCTATCCAGAGATGATGGGAGTGAAGAGAGCGCTGATGTAGACTACCTGAAGCAGCGAGAAACTACAAGTTGAGTCAGAGACATCCTGATCTGAGTATCATGATAACGTTAGCTCTATCTAGAGATGATGGGAGTGAACAGAGCGTTGATGTAGAATACCTGAACCACCGAGACACTTCAAGTGAGCCAGAGATATCCTGATCTGAGTATCATGATAACGCAAGGTCTATCTAGAGATGATGGGAGTGAAGAGAGCATTGATGTGGACTACCAGAAGCAGCGAGAACTACAAGTGGAGCCAGAGACTTCCTGATGTGAGTATCATGATAACGTTAGCTCTATCCAGAGATGATGGGGGTGAAGAGAGCATTGATGTAGACAACCTGAATCAACGAGAAACTAAGCGTTGAGCCAGACGCATCCTGATCTGTGCATGATGATAACGCCAGCCCTATCTGGAGATGATGGCAATGAAGAGAGCTTTGTTGTAGACTATCTTAAAGAGCGAGAAACTACAAGTAGAGTCAGAGACATCCTGATCTGAGTATCATGATAACCTCAGCTCTATCTAGAGATGTTGGGAATTGAGAGGGCATTGATGTAGACTACCTGAAGTAGCGAAGAACTACAAGTGGAGCCAGAGACTTCCTGATCTGAGTATCATGATAACGTGTGCTCTATCCGGAGATGATGGGGGTGAAGAGAGCATTGACGTAGACAACCTGAAACAACGAGAAACTATAATGGAGCCAGGGATATACTGATCTGGTTATCATCATAATGTCAGCTCCATCTAGAGATGATGGGAGTGAAGATAGTATTGATGTAGAATACCTGAAACAGCGAGAAACCACAAGTGGAGACAGAGACATCCTGATCTGGGATCATGATAACGCCAGCTCTATCTGGAGATGATGGGAGTGAAGAGAGCATTGATGTAGACCACCTAGAGCAACGCGAAACCACAAGTGGAGGCAGAGATATCCTGACCCGTGTATCGTGATAGCGCCAGCTCTATCTGGAGATGATGGGAGTGAAGAGAGCGCGGAAGTAGACTAAATGAATCAACGAGAAACTACAAGTGGAGCAAGAGACATCCTGATCCGGGTATCGTGATAACGCCAGCTCCATCTAGAGATGATGGGAGTAAAGAGAGCATTGATGTGGACTACCTGATGCAGAGAGAAACTTCAAGTGGAGCCAGAGACATCCTGATCCGAGTATCATGATAACGCCAGCTCTATCTAGAAATGATGGGAGTGAACAGAGCATTGATTTGGACAACCTAAAGCACCGAGACACTTCAAGTGGAGCCGCACATATTCTGATCTGAGTATCGTGATAACGCCAGCTCTATCTAGAGATAATGGGAGTGAAGAGAGCATTGATGTGGACTACCAAAAGCAGCGAGAAACTACCAATGGAGCCAGAGACATCCTGATCTGAGTATCATGATACAGTCAGCTCTATCTGGAGATGGTGGGGGTGAAGAGAGCATTGATGTAGACTACCTGAAGCTCCGAGAAACTACAACTTGAGTCACAGATATCGCGATCCGAGTATCATGATAACGCCTGCTCTATCCAGAGATGATGGGAGCGAAGAGAGCATTGATGTAGACTACCTGGAGCATCCCGAACCTACAAGTGGAGCCAGAGATACCCTGATCCGAGTATCACGATAACGCCAGCTCTATCGGGAGATGATGGGAGTGAAGAAAGCGCTGAAAAAGACTATCATAAGCAGCGAGAAACTACAAGTTGAGTCTGAGACATCCTGATCTGAGTATCGCGATAACGTCAGCTCTATGTAGAGATGATGGGAATGAAGAGAGCATTGCCGTAAACTACCTGAAACAGCGAGAAACTACAAGTTGACTCAGAGATATCGTGATCTGAGTATCATGATAACGCTAGCTCTATCCGGAGATGATGGGAGTGAAGAGAGCGCTGATTTAGACTACCTGAAGCTGCGAGAAACTACAGGTTGAGTCAGAGATATCGTCATCTGAGTATCATGAAAACGACAGCTCTAGCCAGACATGATGGGAGTGAAGAGAGCGCTGATGTAGACTACCTGAAGCAGCGAGAAACTACAAGTTTAGTCAGAGACATCTTGATCTGAGTATCATGATACCGTCAGCTCTATCTGGAGATAATATGAGTGAAGAGAGCACTGATGTAGACTACCTGAAGCAGCGAGAACCTAAAAGTGGGGCCAGAGCCTTCCTGATGTGGGTATCATGATAACGTCAGCTCTATCTGGAGATGATGGGGGTGAAGAGAGCATTGTTGAAGACTACTTGTAGCAGCGAGAAACTACAAGTGGAGCCAGAGCCATTCTGATCTCGTCTGATGTAGACTACCTGAAGCAGCGAGAAACTACAAGTTTAGTCAGAGACATCTTGATCTGAGTATCGTGAAAACGTCAGCTCTATTCAGACATGATGGGAGTGAAGAGAGCGCTGATGTAGACTACCTGAAGCAGCGAGAAACTACAAGTTTAGTCAGAGATATCGAGATCTGGGTATCATAATGACGCTAGCTCTATCCCGAGGTGATGGGAGTGAAGAGAGCGCTTATTTAGACTACCTGGAGCAGCGAGAAGCACAAGTGGAGCCAGAGATATCGTATTCTGAGTATCATGATAACCCAAGCTCTATCTAGAGATGATGGGAGTGAAGTGAGAATTGATGTGGACTACCAGAAGCGGCGAGAGACTACAAGTGGAGCCAGAGACTTCCTGATGTGAGTATCATGATAACGTCACCCCTATCCAGAGATGATGGGGGTGAAGAGAGCATTGATGTACACAACCTGAATCAACGAGATACTAAGCGTTGAGCCAGACACATTGTGATCTGAGTATCATGATAAGGCCAGCTCTATCTGGAGATGATGGGAATGAAGAGGGCATTGATGTCGACTACCTGAAACACCGAAAAACTACAAGTGGAGCGAGAGACTTCCTGATCTGAGTATCATGATAACGTCTGCACTATCCAGAGATGATGGGGGTGAAGAGAGTATTGAATTAGACTACCTGAAAAAGCGAGAAACTACAACTTGAACCAGAGATATCCTGATCTGTGTATCATGATAACGTCAGCTCTATCTAGAGATGATGGGAGTGAACAGAGCATTGATGTAGACAACCTGAAACAGCGAGAAACTATAGTGGAACCAGAGATATCCTGATCTGGGTGCCATAATAACGCCAGCTCTATATAGAGATCATGGGAGTGAAGAGAGCATTGATGTAGGCTACCCCAAGCAGCGAGACACTTCAAGTGGAGCCAGAGATATCCAGATTCGGTTATCATGATAACGACAGCTCCATCTAGAGATGATGGGATTGAACTGAGCATTGTTGTAGACTTCCTGATGCAGCGAGAAACTACAGGTGTAGCCAGACACATCATGATCTGGGATCATGTAAACGTCACCTCTATCTGGAGATGATGGGAGTGAAGAGAGTATTGATGTAAACTACCTAGAACAGTGAGAAACTACAAGTGGAGCCAAAGATATCCTGATCCGAGTATCGTGATAACGCCAGCTCTATCTAGAGATGATGGGAGTGAAGAGAGCATTGATATGGACTACCTGAAGCAGCGAGAAACTACAAGTGGAGCCAGAGATATCGTGATCTGTGTATCATGATAAAGTCTGCTCTATCTAGAGATGATGGGAATGAACAGAGCATAGATGTAGACCACCTTAAGCACCGAGACACTTCAAGTGGAGCCAGGGATATCCTGATCTGAGTATCGTGATAACGCCAATTCTATCTAGAGATGATGGGAGTGAAGAGAGCATTGATGTGGACTACCTGAAGTGGCGAGAAACTACAAGTGGAGCCAGAGATATCCTGATCCGGGTTTCGTGATAACGCCAGCTCTATCTATAGATGACGGGAGTGAAGGCAGCGCTAATGCAGACTACCTGGAGCTGCAAGAAACTACAAGTTGAGTCAGAGATATCCTGATTTGGGTATCATGATAACGTCAGCTCTATCTGGAGAAGATGAGATTGAACAGAGCACTGATATAGACTTCCTGTTGCAGCGAGAAACTACAAGTGTAGCCAGAGACATCATGTTCTGTGTATCATGATACCGTCAGCTCTATCTGGAGCGATGGGAGTGAAGAGAGCGCTGATGTAGACTACCTGTAGCAGCGAGAAACTCCAAGTGGAGCCAGAGCCATCCTAATCTGGGTATCGTGATAACGCCAGCTCTATCTGGAGATGATGGGGGTGGAGAGAGCATTGATGTAGACTACCTGAAGTAGCCAGAAACTACAAGTGGAGCCAGAGTCATCCTGATCTGCGTATCATGATAACGTCCGCTCTATCTGTAGAAGATGGGAGTGAAGAGAGCGCTGATGTAGACTACCAGAAGCAGCGAGAAACTACAAGTTGATTCAGGGACATCCCGATCAGGGTATCATGATAACCTTCGCTCAATCTAGAGATGATGGGAGTGAAGAGAGCGCTGATGTAGACTACATGGAGCAGCGAAAAACTACAAGTTGAACCAAAGACACCCTGATCTGAGTATCACGATAACGTCAGCTCTATATAGAGATGATGGGGGTGAAGAGAGCATTGCTGTGGACTACCTGAATCAGCGAGAAACTAAAAGTGAAGCCAGAGACATCCTGATCTGGGATCAAGATAACATCGGCTCTATCTGGAGATGATCGGAGTGAAGAGAGCATTGATGTAGAGTACCTGAAGCAGCAAAAAACTACAAGTGGAGCCAGAGACATCCTGATCTGAGTATCATGGTAACCTCAGCTCTATCTACAGATGATGGGGGAAATAGAGCATTGACGTAGACAACCTGAAGCCACGAGAAACTACTAGTGGAGCCAGAGACATCCGGATCTAAATATCATGATATCGCAAGCTCCAGCTAGAGATTATAGGGGTGAAGAGAGCTTTGATATAGAACTATTGAAGTAGCGAGAAACTACAAGTGGAGCCAGAGACATCCTCATGTGAATATCGTGATAACGCCAGCTCTATCTAGAGATGATGGGGGTGAAGAGAGCATATATATAGAGAACCTGAAGCAGCGAGAAACTACAAGTGGATCCGGAGACATCCTGATCTGAGTATCGTGATAACGCCAGCTCTATCTAGAGTTGATGGGAGTGAAGAGCGCATTGATGTTGACTACCTGAAACAGCGAGACACTTCAAGTGGAGCCAGAGATATCCTCATCAGTGTATCGTGATAACGCCAGCTCTATCTACAGATGATGGGGGTGAAGAGAGCATTGATATAGAGAACCTGAAGCAGCGAGAAACTACAAGTGGATCCGGAGACATCCTGATCTGAGTATCGTGATAACGCCAGCTCTATCTAGAGATGATGAGAGTGAAGAGAGCATTTATGTTGACTACCTGAAGCAGCAAGACACTTCAAGTGGAACTAGAGATATCCTATCTGAGTATCGTGATAACGCCAGCTCTATACAGAGATGATGCGAGCGACGGGAGCATTGATGTAGACTACCTGAACAACCCAGAAACTACAAGCGGAGCCAGAGACATCCTGATCTGAGTATCATGATAACGTCAGCTATATCTGGAGATGATGGGAGTGAAGAGAGCGCTGATGTAGACAACCTGAAGCAGCGAGAAACACAAGTGGAGCCAGAGATATCGTGATCTGAGTATCGTGAAAACGTCAGCTCTATCCAGACATGATGTGAGTGAAGAGAGCGCTGATGTAGACAACCTGAAGCAGCGAGAAACACAAGTGGAGCCAGAGATATCGTATTCTGAGTATCATGATAACCCAAGCTCTATCTAGAGATGATGGGAGTGAAGTGAGCATTGATGTGGACTACCAGAAGCGGCGAGAGACTACAAGTGGAGCCAGAGACTTCCTGATGTGAGTATCATTATAACGAAACCCCTATCCAGAGATGATGGGTGTGAAGAGAGCATTGATGTAGACAACCTGAATCAACGAGATACTAAGCGTTGAGCCAGACACATTCTGATCTGAGTATCATGATAAGGCCAGCTCTATCTGGAGATGATGAGAATGAAGAGGGCATTGATGTAGACTACCTGAAACACCGAAACACTGCAAGTGGAGCGAGAGACTTCCTGATCTGAGTATCATGATAACGTCTGCACTATCCAGAGGTGATGGGGGTGAAGAGAGCATTGAATTAGACTACCTGAAAAAGCGAGAAACTACAACTTGAACCAGAGACATCCTGATCTGTGTATCATGATAACGTCAGCTCTATCTAGAGATGATGGGAGTGAACAGAGCATTGATGTAGACAACCTGAAACAGCGAGAAACTATAGTGGAGCCAGAGATATCCTGATCTGGGTGTCATAATAACGCCAGCTCTATATAGAGATCATGGGAGTGAAGAGAGCATTGATGTAGGCTACCCCAAGCAGCGAGACACTTCAAGTGGAGCCAGAGATATCCAGATTCGGTTATCATGATAACGACAGCTCTATCTAGAGATGATGGGATTGAACTGAGCATTGATGTAGACTTCCTGATGCAGCGAGAAACTACAGGTGTAGCCAGACACATCATGATCTGGGATCATGTAAACGTCACCTCTATCTGGAGATGATGGGAGTGAAGAGAGTATTGATGTAAACTACCTAAAACAGCGAGAAACTACAAGTGGAGCCAGAGATATCCTGATCCGATTATCGTGATAAAGCCAGCTCTATCTAGAGATGATGGGAATGAATAGAGCATAGATGTAGACCACTTTAAGCACCGAGACACTTCAAGTGGAGCCAGGGATATCCTGATCTGAGTATCGTGATAACGCCAGCTCTATCTAGAGATGATGGGAGTGAAGAGAGCATTGATGTGGACTACCTGAAGCAGCGAGAAACTACAAGTGGAGCCAGAGATATCCTGATCCGGGTTTCGTGATAACGCCAGCTCTATCTATAGATGATGGGAGTGAAGACAGCGCTAATGCAGACTATCTGGAGCTGCAAGAAACTACAAGTTGAGTCAGAGATATCCTGATTTGGGTATCATGATAACGTCAGCTCTATCTGGAGATGTTGAGATTGAACAGAGCATTGATGTAGAGTTCCTGTTGCAGCGAGAAACTACAAGTGTAGCCAGAGCCATCCTAATCTGGGTATCACGATAACGTCAGCTCTATCTGGAGATGATGGGGGTGGAAAGAGCATTGATGTAGACTACTTGATGCAACTAGAAACTACAAGTGGAATCAGCGCCATCCTGATCTGAGTATCATGATAACGTTCGCTCTATCTAGAGATGATGGGAGTGAAAAGACCGCTGATGTAGACTACATGAAGCAGCGAAAAACTACAAGTTGTGTCAAAGACACCCTGATCTGAGTATCACGATATCGTCAGCTCTATATAGAGATGATAGGGTGAAGAGAGCATTGCTGTGGACTACCTGAATCAGCGAGAAACTACAAGTGAAGCCAGAGATTTCCTGATCTGAGTATCATGGTAACCTCAGCTCTATCTACAGATGATGGGCGGAAGAGAGCATTGACGTAGACAACCTGAAGCCACGAGAAACTACTAGTGGAGCCAGAGACATCCGGACCTCAATATCATGATATCGCCAGCTCTATCTAGAGATGATGGGAGTGAAGAGAGCATTGATGTTGACTACCTGAAGCAGCGAGACACTTCAAGTGGAACCAGAGATATCTTATCTGAGTATCGTGATAACGCCAGCTGTATCCAGAGATGATGGGAGCGACGAGAACATTGATGTAGGCTACCGGAACAACCTAGAAACCACAAGCGGAGCCAGAGACAACGTGATCAGGGTATCATACTAACACCAGCTCTATCTAGAGAGGATGGAAGTGAAGAGAGCATAGATTTCGACTACCGGAAGCATCGACAAACTACAAGCTAAGTCAGAGATATCGTGATCTGAGTATTATGATAACGCTAGCTCTATCCCGAATTGATGGGAGTGAAGAGAGCGCTGATTTAGACTAACTGAAGCTGTGAAAAACTACAAGTTGAGTCAGAGATATCGTGATCTGAGTATCATGATGACGCTAGCTCTATCCTGAGATGATGGGAGTGAAGAGAGCGCTTATTTAGACTGCCTGAAGAAGCGAGAAACTACACGTTGAGTCACAGATATCGTGATCTGAGTATCATGAAAACGTCAGCTCTATCCAGACATGATGGGAGTGAAGAGAGCGCTGAAGTAGACTACCTGAAGCAGCGAGAAACTACAAGTTTAGTTAGAGACATCTTGATCTGAGTATCATGATACCGTCAGCTCTATCTGGAGATGATGGGAGTGAAGAGAGCGCTGATGTAGACTACCTGAAGCAGCGAGAAAACACAAGTGGAGCCAGAGATATCGTGATCTGAGTATCATGATAACCCAAGCTCTATCCAGACATGATGGGAGTGAAGAGAGCGCTGAAGTAGACTACCTGAAGCAGCGAGAAACTACAAGTTTAGTTAGAGACATCTTGATCTGAGTATCATGATACCGTCAGCTCTATCTGGAGATGATGGGAGTGAAGAGAGCATTGATGTGGCCTACCAGAAGCGGCGAGAGACTACAAGCGGAGCCAGAGACTTCCTGATGTGAGTATCATGATAACGTCACCCCTATCCAGAGATGATGGGGGTGAAGAGAGCATTGATGTAGAAAACCTGAAAAAGCGCGAAACTACAACTAGAACCAGAGACATCCTGATCTGTGTTTCATGATAACGTCAGCTCTATCTAGAGATTATGGGAGTGAAGAGAGCATTGACGTAGACAACGAGAAACTATAAGTGGAGTCAGAGACATCCTGATCTGAGTAACATGATAACGTCAGCTGTATCTAGAGATGATGGGAGTGAACAGAGCATTGATGTAGACAACCTGAAACAGTTAGAAACTACAAGTGGAGCCAGAGATATCCTGATCTGCGTATCATGATAACGTCAAATCTATCTAGAGATGATGGGAGTGAACCGAGCATTGATGTAGACAACCTGAAACAGCGAGAAACTATAGTGGAGCAAGAGATATCCTGATCTGGGTGTCATAATAACGCCAGCTCTATATAGAGATGATGGGAGTGAAGAGAGTATTGATGTAGACTACCTCAAGCAGCGAGACAATTCAAGTGGAGCCAGAGATATCCTTATTCGGTTATCATGATAACGACAGCTCTATCTAGAGATGATGGGATTGAACAGAGCATTGATGTAGACTTCCTGATGCAGCGAGAAACTACAAGTGTAGCCAGACACATCATGATCTGGGATCATGATAATGTCACCTGTATCTGGAGATGATGGGAGTGAAGAGAGTATTGATGTAGACTACCTAAAACAGCGAGAAACCACAAGTGGAGCCAGAGATATCCTGATCCGAGTATCGTGATAACGCCAGCTCTATCTAGAAATGATGGGAGTGAAGAGAGCATTGATGTGGACTACCTGAAGCAGCGAGAAACTACAGGTGGAGCCAGAGATATGCTGATCCGAGTATCGTGATAACGCCACCTCTATCTATAGATAATGGAAGTGAAGACAGCGCTAATGTAGACTACCTGAAGCTACAAGAAACTACAAGTTGATTCAGAGATATCCTGATTTGGGTATCATGATAACGTCAGCTCTCTCTGGATATGATGAGATTGAACAGAGCATTGATGTAGACTTCCTGATGCAGCGAGAAACTATAAGTGTAGCCAGACACATCATGATCTGGGATCATGATAACGTCAACTCTATCTGGAGATGATGCGAGTGAAGAGAGCGCTGATGTAGACTACCTGGAGCAGCGAGAAACTACAAGTTTAGTCAGAGACATCCGGATCTGAGTATCATGATACCGTCAGCTCTATCTGGAGCGATGGGAGTGAAGAGAGCGCTGATGTAGACTAACTGTAGCAGCGAGAACCTCCAAGTGGAGCCAGAGCCATCCTAATCTGGGTATCATGATAACGTCAGCTCTATCTGTAGAAGATGGGAGTGAAGAGACAGCTGATGTAGACTACCAGAAGCAGCGAGTAACTACAAGTTGAGGCAGAGACATCGTGATCTGGGTGTCATGATAACGTTCGCTCTATCTAGAGATGATGGGAGTGAAAAGACCGCTGATGTAGACTACATGAAGCAGCGAAAAAGTACAAGTTGTGTCAAAGACACCCTGATCTGAGTATCACGATAACGTCAGCTCTATATAGAGATGATGGGGTGAAGAGAGCATTGCTGTGGACTACCTGAATCAGCTAGAAACTAAAAGTGAAGCCAGAGACATCCTGATCTAAGTATCGTGATAACGTCAGCTCTATGTAGAGATGCTGGAAATGAAGGGAGCATTGATGTAGACTACCTGAAACAGCGATAAACTACAAGTTGAGTCAGAGATATCGTGATCTAAATATCATGATAACGCTAGCTCTATCCAGAGATGATGGGAGTGAAGAGAGCGCTGATTTAGACTACAAGAAGCAGCGAGAACCTACAAGTTGAGTCAGAGATATCGTGATCTGAGTATCATGATAACGCTAGCTCTATCCCGAGATGATGGGAGTGAAAAGAGCGCTGATTTAGACTACAAGAAGCAGCGAGAACCTACAAGTTGAGTCAGAGATATCGTGATCTGAGTATCATGATAACGTCAGCTATATCCAGAGACGATGGGAGAGAAGAGAGCGCTGATGTAGACTACCTGAAGCAGCGAGACACTTCAAGTGGAGCCAGAGATATCCTGATCTGTGTATCGCGATAACGTCAGCTCTATCTAGAGATGATGGGGGTGCAGAGAGCATTGATATAGACAACGTGAAGCAGCGAGAAACTACAAGTGGAGCCAGAGACATCCTGATCTGGGTATGGTGATAACGCCAGCTCTATCTAGAGATGAACTGAGTGAAGAGAGCATTGATAATGACTACCTGAAGCAGCGAGACACTTCAAGTGCAACAAGAGGTATCCCATCTAAATATCGCGATAACGCCAGCAATATCCAGAGATGATGGGAGCGACGAGAGCTCTATGTAGAGATGCTGGAAATGAAGGGAGCATTGATGTAGACTACCTGAAACAGCGATAAACTACAAGTTGAGTCAGACATATCGTGATCTCAATATCATGATAACGCTAGCTCTATCCGGAGATGATGGGAGTTAACAGAGCGCTGATTTAGACTACCTGAAGGTGCGAGAAACTACAATTTGAGTCAGAGATATCCTGATCTGTGTATCGGGATTACGCCAGCTATATCTAGAGATGATGGGGATAAAGAGAGCATTGATATAGACAACCTGAAGCAGCAAGAAACTACAAGTGGAACCAGGGACATCCCGATCTGTGTATGGTGATAACGCCAGCTCTATCTAGAGATGATGGGAGTGAAGAGAGCATTGATGTTGACTACCTGAAGCAGCGAGACACTTCAAGTGGAACCAGACACATCCTATCTGAGTATCGTGATAACGCCAGCTATATCCAGAGCTGATGGGAGCGACGAGAGCATTGATGTAGACTACTTGAACCACCCAAAAACTACAAGTGGAGCCAGAGACAACGTGATCACGGTATCATACTAACACCAGCTCTATCTAGAGATGATGGGAGTGAAGAGAGCATTGATATAGACTACCTGAAGAATCGAGAAACTACAAGTGGAACGAGAGACATCCCGATCCGAGTATCATGATACCGTCAGCTCTATCTGGAGCGATGGGAGTGAAGAGAGCGCTGATGTAGACTACCTGAAGCAGCGAGACACTTCAAGTGGAGTCAGAGATATCCTGATCTGTGTATCGTGATAACGCCAGCTCTATCTAGAGATGATGGGAGTGAAGAGAGCGCTGATGGAGACTACCTGAAGCAGCGAGAAACCACAAGTTGAGTCAGACACATCCTGATCTGAGTGTCGTGATAACGTCAGCTCTATGTAGGGATGATGGAAATGAAGGGAGCATTGATGTAGACTACCTGAAACAGCGACCAACTACAAGTTGAGTCAGAGATATCGTGATTTGAGTATTATGATAACGCTAGCTCTATCCCGAGATGATGGGAGTGAAGAGAGCGCTGATTTAGACTAACTGAAGCTGCGAGAAACTACAAGTTGAGTCAGAGATATCGCGATCTGAGTATCATGAAAACGTCAGCTCTATCCAGACATGAAGGGAGTGAAGAGAGCGCTGATGTAGACTACCTGAAGAAGCGAGAAACTACAAGTTTAGTCAGAGACATCCTGCTCTGAGTATCATGCTACCGTCAGCTCTATCTGGAGATGATGGGGTGAAGAGAGCGCTGATGTAGACTACCTGAAGCGGCGAGAACCTACAAGTGGGGCCAGAGCCATCCTGATCTGGGTATCATGATAACGTGCGCTCTATCTGGAGATGTTGGGAGTGAACAGAGCATTGATGTAGAATACCCGAAGCACCGTGACACTTCAAGTGAGCCAGAGATATCCTTATCTGAGTATCATGATAACGCCAGCTCTATCTAGAGATGATGGGAGTGAAGACAGCGCTGATGTAGACTACCTGTAGCAGCGAGAAACTAAAAGTTGAGTCAGAGATATGTGAGCTGAGTATCATGTAAACGCCAGCTCTATCCAGACATGATGGGAGTGAAGAGAGCATTGATGTTGACTACCTGAAGCAGCGAGACACTTCAAGTGGAGCCAGAGATATCCTGATCTGTGTATCGGGATTACGCCAGCTCTATCTAGAGATGATGGGGGTGAAGAGAGCATTGATGTTGACTACCTGAAACAGAGAGACACTTCACGTGGAACCAGAGGTATCCTATCTGAGTATCGTGATAACACCAGCTCTATCTAGAGATGATGGAAGTGATGAGAGCATTGATATAGACTACCTGAAGCATCGAGAAACTACAAGTGGAGCGAGAGACATCCCGATCCTAGTATCATGATACCGTCAGCTCTAACTGGAGCGATGTGAGTGAAGAGAGCGCTGATGTAGACTACCTGAAGCAGCGAGACACTTCACGTGAAGCCAGAGATATCCTGATCTGTGTATCGTGATAACGCCAGCTCTAGCTAGAGATGATGTAAGTGAAGAGAGCGCTGATGGAGACTACCTGAAGCAGCGAGAAACCACAATTTGAGTCAGAGACATCCTGATCTGAGTATCGTGATAACGTCAGCTCTATGTGAGGGATGATGGAAATGAAGGGAGCATTGATGTAGACTACCTGAAACAGCGACAAACTACAAGTTGAGTCAGAGATATCGTGATCTGAGTATTATGATAACGCTAGCTCTATCCCGAGATGATGGGAATGAAGAGAGCGCTGATTTCGACTAACTGAAGCTGCGAGAAACTACAAGTTGAGTCAGAGATATCGTGATCTGAGTATCATGAAAACGTCAGCTCTATCCAGACATGAAGGGAGTGAAGCGAGCGCTGATGTAGACTACCTGAAGAAGCGAGAAACTACAAGTTTAGTCAGAGACATCCTGATCTAAAGATCATGCTACCGTCAGCTCTATCTGGAGATGATGGGAGTGAAGAGAGCGCTGATGTAGACTACCTGAAGCGGCGAGAACCTACAAGTCGGGCCAGAGCCATCCTGATCTGGGTATCATGATAACGTCAGCTCTATCTGGAGATGTTGGGTGTGAAGAGAGCATTGATGTCGACTACTTGTAGCAGCGAGAAATTAAAGTGGAGCCAGAGCCATCCTGATCTGAGTATCATGATAACGCAAGGTCAATCTAGAGATGATGGGATTGAAGAGAGCATTGATGTGGACTACTAGAAGCAGCGAGAAACTACAAACGGAGCCAGAGACATCCTGATCTGAGTATCATGATAACGTCAGCTCTATCTGGAGATGTTGGGTGTGAAGAGAGCATTGATGTCGACTACTTGTAGCAGCGAGAAATTAAAGTGGAGCCAGAGCCATCCTGATCTGAGTATCATGATAACGCAAGGTCAATCTAGAGATGATGGGATTGAAGAGAGCATTGATGTGGACTACTAGAAGCAGCGAGAAACTACAAACGGAGCCAGAGACATCCTGATCTGAGTATCATGATAACGCCAGCTCTATCTGGAGATGATGGGAGTGAAGAGAGCATTGATGTGGACTACTAGAAGCAGCGAGAAACTACAAACGGAGCCAGAGATATCCCGATCTGGGATCATGATAACGTCAGCTCTATCTGGAGATAATGGGAGTGAAGAGAGCATTGATGTAGACTAACTGAAGCAGCGAGAAACTAAAAGTGGAGCCAGAGATATCCCGATCCGAGTATCGTGATAACGCCAGCTCTATCTAGAGATGATGGGAGTGAAGAGAGCATTGATGTGGACTACCTGAAGGAGCGAGACACTTCAAGTGCAGCCAGAGATATCCTGATCTGAGTATTGTGATAACGCCAGCTCTATCTGGAGATGATGGGAGGGAAGAGAGCATTGATATGGACTACCTGAAGCAGCGAGAAACTTAAATTGGAGCCAGCGACAGCCTGATTTGAGTATCATGATAACGCCAGCTCTATCTGGAGATGATGGTAGTGAAGAGAGCATTGATGTAGACTACCTGAATCAACGAGAAACTCAAGTGGAGCCAGAGACATCCTGACCCGGGTATCGTGATAACGCCAGCTCTAACTGGAGATAATGGGGGTGAAGAGAGCATTGATGTGGACCACCTAAAGCAACGAGAAACCACAAGTGGAGCCAGAGATATCCTGACCCGTGTATCGTGATAGGGCCAGGTCTATCTGGAGATGATGGGAGTGAAATGAGCGCAAAAGTAGACTACATAAAACAACGAGAAACTACAGGTGGAGCCAGAGACATCCTGATCCGGGTATCGTGATAACGCTAGCTCTATCTAGAGATGATGGTAGTGAAGAGAGCATTCATGTGGACTACCTGAAGCAGACAGAAACTTCATGTGGAGCCAGAGACATCCTGATCCGAGTATCGTGTTAACGCCAGCTCTATCCAGAGATGATGGGAGCAACGAGAGCATTGATGTAGACTACCTGAACAACCCAGAAACTACAAGTGGAGCCATAGACAACGTGATCAGGGTATCATACTAACACCAGCTATATCTAGAGTGATGGAAGTGAAGAGAGCATAGATGTCGACTACCTGATGCATCGAGAAACTACAAGTTTAGTCAGAGCTTTCGTGATCTGAGTATCATGATAACGCTAGCTCTATCCCGAGATGATGGGAGTGAAGAGAGCGTTGATTTAGTATACAAGAAGCAGCGAGAACCTACAAGTTGAGTGAGAGATATCGTGATCTGAGTATCATGATAACGCTAGCTCTATCCAGAGACGATGGGAGTGAAGAGAGCGCTGATGTAGACTACCTGAAGCAGCGAGACACTACAAGTGGAGCCAGAGATATCCTGATCTGTGTATCGTGATAACGCCAGCTCTATCTAGAGATGATGGGGGTGAAGAGAGCATTGATATAGACAACCTGAAGCAGCGAGAAACTACAAGTGGAGCCAGAGACATCCTGATCTGGGTATGGTGATAACGCCAGCTCTATCTAGAACTGAACTGAGTGAAGAGAGCATTGATAATGACTACCTGAAGCAGCGAGATACTTCAAGTGGAACCAGAGGTATCCTATCCGAGTATCGTGATAACGCCAGCTATATCCAGAGCTGATGGGAGCGACAAGAGCATTGATGTAGACTAACTGAAGCTGCGAGGAACTACAAGTTGAGTCAGAGATATCGTGATCACGGTATCATACTAACACCAGCTCTATCTAGAGATGATGGGAGTGAAGAGAGCATTGATGTAGACTACCTTAAGCATCGAGAAACTACAATTGGAGCGAGAGACATCCCGATCCGAGTATCATGATACCGTCAGCTCTATCTGGAGCGATGGGAGTGAAGAGAGCACTGATATAGACTACCTGAAGCAGCGAGACACTTCAAGTGGAGCCAGAGATATCCTGATCTGTGTATCGTGATAACGCCAGCTCTATGTAGAGATGATAGGAGTGAAGAGAGCACTGATGGAGACTACTTGAAGCAGCGAGAAACCACAAGTTGAGTCAGAGACATCCTGATCTGAGTATCGTGATAACGTCAGCTCTATGTAGAGATGATGGAAATGAACGGAGCATTGATGTAGACTACCTGAAACAGCGACAAACTACAAGTTGAGTCAGAGATATCGTGATCTGAGTATTATGATAACTCTAGCTCTATCCCGAAATGATGGAAGTGAAGAGAGCGCTGATTTAGACTAACTGAAGCTGCGAGAAACTACAAGTTGAATCAGAGATATCGTGATCTGAGTATCATGAAAACGTCAGCTCTATCCAGACATGTAGGGAGTGAAGAGAGCGCTGATGTAGACTACCTGAACCAGCGAGAAACTACAAGTTTAGTCAGAGACATCCTGATCTGAGTATCATGCTACCGTCAGCTCTATCTGGAGATGATGGGAGTGAAGAGAGCACTGATGTAGACTACCTGAAGCAGCAAGAACCTACAAGTGGGGCCAGAGCCATCCTGATCTGGATATCATGATAACGTCAGCTCTATCTGGAGATGTTGGGGGTGAAGAGAGCATTGATGTCGTCTACTTGTAGCAGCGAGAAACTAAAGTGGAGCCAGAGCCATCCTGATCTGAGTATCATGATAACGTTAGCTCTATCTAGAAATGATGGGAGTGAACAGAGCATTGATGTAGAATACCTGAAGCACCGAGACACTTCAAGTGAGCCAGAGATATCCTGATCTGAGTATCATGATAACGCAAGGTCTATCTAGAGATGATGGGATTGAAGAGAGCATTGATGTGGACTACTAGAAGCAGCGAGAAACTACAAGTGGAGCCAGAGACATCCTGATGTGAGTATCATGATAACGTTAGCTCTATCCAGAGATGATGGGGGTGAACAGAGCATTGATGTAGACAACCTGAATCAACGAGAAACTAAGCGTTGCGCCAGACACATCCTGATCTGAGTATGATGATAACGCCAGCCCTATCTGGAGATGATGGGAATCAAGAGAGCGTTGATGTAGACTATCTGAAAGAGCGAGAAACTACAAATAGGGCCAGAGACATCGTGATCTGTGTATCATGATAACCCAAGGTCTATCTAGAGATGATGTGAATTAAGAGGGCATTGATGTAGACTACCTGAAGTAGCAAAGAACTACAAGTGGAGTCAGAGACTTCCTGATCTGAGTATCATGATAACGTTAGCTCTATCTATAGATGATGGGAGTGAACAGAGCATTGATGTGGACTACCTGAAGGAGCGAGACACTTCAAGTGCAGCCAGAGATATCCTGATCTGAGTATTGTGATAACGCCAGCTCTATCTGGAGATGATGGGAGGGAAGAGAGCATTGATATGGACTACCTGAAGGAGCGAGAAACTTAAAGTGGAGCCAGCGACAGCCTGATTTGAGTATCATGATAACGCCAGCTCTATCTGGAGATGATGGTAGTGAAGAGAGCATTGATGTTGACTACCTGAATCAACGAGAAACTCAAGTGGAGCCAGAGACATCCTGACCCGGGTATCGTGATAACGCCAGCTCTAACCTGAGATAATGGGAGTGAAGAGAGAATTGATGTAGACCACCTTAAGCAACGAGAAACCACAAGTGGAGCCAGAGATATCCTGACCCGTGTATCGTGATAGGGCCAGCTCTATCTGGAGATGATGGGAGTGAAGAGAGCGCAAAAGTAGACTACATAAAACAACGAGAAACTACAGGTGGAGCAAGAGACATCCTGATGCGGGTACCGTGATAACGCTAGCTCTATCTAGAGATGATGGTAGTGAAGAGAGCATTCATGTGGACTACCTGAAGCATACAGAAACTTCAAGTGGAGCCAGAGACATCCTGATCCGAGTATCATGATAACGCCAGCTCTATCTAGAGATAATGGGAGTGAAGAGAGCATTGATGTGGACTACCTGAAGCAGCGAGTAACTTCAAGCGGAGCCAGAGACATCCTGATCTGATTATCATGATAAAGTCAGCTTTATCTAGAGATGTTGGGAGTGAAGAGAGCATTGATTTGGACAACCAGAAGCAGCGAGAAACTACTAATGGAGCCAGAGACATCCTGATCTGAGTATCATGATACAGTCAGCTCTATCTGGAGATGATGGGAATAAAGGGAACATTGATGTAGACAGCTTAAAGCAGCCAGAAACTACAAGTGGGGCCAGAGACATCCTGGTCTGGAATCATGATAACGTAAGGTCTTTTTACAGATGATGGGAGTAAAGAGAGCCTTGATGTGGTCTACCTCAAGCAACTAGAAACTACAAGTGGAGCCAGAGACATACCTTGATCTGGGATCATGATAACGTCAGCTCTATATGGAGATGATGGGAGTGAAGAGAGCATTCATGTAGACTCTCTGAAGCACGGAGACACTTCAAGTGGAGCCAGAGATATCCTGATCTGTGTATAGTAATAACGCCAGCTCTATCCAGAGATAATGGGAGTGAAGAGAGCATTGATGCGGACTACCAGAAGCAGCGAGAAACTACTAATGGAGCCAGAGACATCCTGATCTGAGTATCATGATACAGTCAGCTCTATCTGGAGATGATGGGAATGAAGAGAGCATTGATGTAGACAACTTAAAGCAGCCAGAAACTACAAGTGGAGCCAGAGACATACTGGTCTGGAATCATGATAACGTAAGGTCTTTTTACAGATGATGGGAGTAAAGAGAGCCTTGATGTGGTCTACCTCAAGCAACTAGAAACTACAAGAGTAGCCAGAGACATACCTTGATCTGGGATCATGATAACGTCAGCTCTATATGGAGATGATGGGAGTGAAGAGACCACTGATCTAGACTACCTGAAGCATCGAAAAAGCTAATATGGAGCCAGGGACATCCTGATCTTAGTATCATGATACATGCAGCTCTATCTGGGGATGATGGGAATAAAGAAAGCATTGATGTAGACAACTTAAAGCAGCCAGAAACTACAAGTGGAGACATCCTGATCTGGAATCATGATAACGTAAGGTCTTTATACAGATGATGGGAGTAAAGAGAGCATTGATGTGGACTACCTGAAGCAACGAGAAACTACAAGTGGAGCCAGAGACAATCCTTGATCTGGGATCATGATAACGTCAGCTCTATCTGGAGATGATGGGGGTGAAGAGAGCATTGATGTAGACTACCTGAAGCTCCGAGAAGCTAAAAGTTGAGTCAGAGATATCGTGATCCGAGTATCATGATAACGCCAGCTCTATCCAGAGATGATAGGAGCGATGAGAGCATTGATGTAGACTACCTGGAGCTTCCAGAAACTACAAGTGGAGCCAGAGACACCCTGATCCGAGTATCACGATAACGTCAGCTCTATCTAGACATTATGGGAGTGAAGAGAGCATTGACGTAGACAACCTGAAACAACTAGAAACTATAAGTGGAGCCAGAGACATCCTGATCTGAGTATCATGATAACGTCAGCTCTATCTAGAGATGATGGGAGTGAACAGAGCATTGATGTAGACAACCTGAAAGAGCGAGAAACTACAAGTGGAGCCAGAGATATCTTGATCTGGGTATCATGATAACGTCCGCTTTAACTAGAGATGAGGGGAGTGAAGAGAGCATTGATGTAGACAACCTGAAGCAGCGAGAAACTATAGTGGAGCCAGAGATATCCTGATCTGGGTATCATGATAACGCCAGTTCTATATAGAGATGACGGGAGTGAAGAGAGCATTGCTGTAGACTACCTGAAGCAGCGAGAGACTTCAAGTGGAGCCAGAGATATCCAGATCTGGGTATCATGAAACGTCAGCTCTATCTAGAGATAATGGGAGTGAACAGAGCACTGATGTAGACTTCCTGATGCAGCGAGAAACTACAAGTATAGCCAAACACATCATGATCTGGGATCATGATAACGTCAACTCTATCTGGAGATGATGGGAGTGAAGAGAGTATTGATGTAGACTACCTGAAACAGTGAGAAACCACAAGTGGAGCCAGAGATATTCTGATCTGAGTATCGTGATAACGTCAGCTCTATGTAGAGATGATGGGAATGAAGACAGTATTGACGTAGACTACCTGAAACAGCGAGAAATTACAAGTTGAGTCAGAGATATCGTGATGTGAGTATCATGATAACGTTAGCTCTATCCAGAGATGATGGGAGTGAAGAGAGCGCTGATGTAGACTACCTGAAGCAGCGAGAAACTACAAGTTGAGTCAGAGACATCCTGATCTGAGTATCATGATGCCGTCAGCTCGATCTGGAGCGATGGGAGTGATGAGAGCGCTGATGTAGACTACCTGAAGCAGCGAGACACTTCAAGTGGAGCCAGAGGTATCCTATCTGTGTATCGTGATAACGCCAACTATATCCAGAGATAATGGGAGCGACGAGAGCATTGATGTAGACTACCTGAACCACCCAGAAACTACAAGTGCAGCCAGAGACAACGTGATCAGGGTATCATACTAACACCAGCTCTATCTAGAGATGATGGGAGTGAAGAGAGCATTGATGTAGACTACCTGAAGCATCGAGAAACTACCAGTGGAGCCAGAGACTTCCTGATTCGAGTATCATGATACCGTCAGCTCTATCTGGAGCGATGGGAGTGAAGAGAGCGCTGATGTAGACTACCTGAAGCAGCGAGACACTTCAAGTGGAGCCAGAGATATCCTGATCTGTGTATCGTGATAACGCCAGCTCTATCTAGAGATGATGGGGGTGAAGAGAGAATTGAGATAGACAACCTGAAGCAGCGATAAACTACAAGCTGAGTCAGAGATATCGTGATCTAAATATCATGAAAACGCTAGCTCTATCCGGAGATGATGGGAGTGAAGAGAGCGCTGATTTAGACTACCTGAAGGTGCGAGAAACTACAAGTTGAGTCAGAGATATCGTGATCTGAGTATCATGAAAACGCCAGCTCTATCCAGACATGATGGGAGTGAGGAGAGCATTGATGTTGACTACCTGAAGCAGCGAGACACTTCAAGTGGAGCCAGAGATATCCTAATCTGTGTATCGGGATTACGCCGGCTCTATTTAGATATGATGGGGGTGAAGAGAGCATTGATATAGACAACCTGAAGCAGCAAGAAACTACAAGTGGAGCCAGAGACATCCTGATCTGTGTATTGTGATAACGCCAGCTCTATCTAGAGATGATGGGAGTGAAGAGAGCATTGATGTAGACTACCTGAAGCAGCGAGACACTTCAAGTGGAACCAGAGATATCCTGATCTGTGTATCGTGATAACGCCAGCTCTATCTAGAGATGATGGGAGTGAAGGGAGCGCTGATGGAGACTACCTGAAGCAGCGAGAAACTACAAGTTGAGTCAGAGACATCCTGATCTGAGTATCGTGATAACGTCAGCTCTATTTAGAGATGATGGAAATGAAGGGAGTATTGATGTAGACTACCTGAAACAGCGACAAACTACAAGTTGAGTCAGAGATATCGTGATCTGAGTATTATGATAACGCTAGTAGTATAAGTCCCGGATGAGCCAATTGGCTTAAAGATAATCCTGCCGCTAGGGTCGCTAGTGTCGCTGCGTGCGACGGCGGCGGCGGTAAGTTTGAAAAGCGCCCTGAGCGGGAGGATTATCGTTATTGCAATTGGCTCATTCGTGACTGTTTTCTTTATTTATAATTTGAATACAGTACATTGGATAGAGATATGTATACATAGTTTTGATTAACATGATGTATTATTTGCTTAACATATGAATACATAGTTTGAGAATAACATAATGGATTATTTGATTACAGGAGATTAACATATGAATACAATAAATGGACAATATAAGAAATATTAGGAGAAAAATAAGCACATTAAAATTCATAGTTTGTTGAGGCACTAGGACACACAGATTTCGCGCACAACAATGATTTTAAAGTACGTGGTGCACTTTGAGTCCTCGTCATCGCTGCTGCTGCTATCGACGGTAAATTGGTGGATAGGTTTGGTGATGCAGGTGACGAGCAGGTGAGAGAAACTTTCGTTGACGAACTCGGTGAAGGTTGGTATATAGATGGGGATGGTAAATTCGTTGTAATGGCTGGTTGAGAAGCATCCTGTGGATGTGACTTTGTTGGTTAGAGCAGGAATGTTGCTGTTGCCGAGGTATATGATGCATAGTGCGTCTTGTTGATGCTGGTGCACTTTGGTAGGTACGCATTTGACGTGGACGGCGTGAGCCCCTTGGACGTCGAGTGTGATGGTGACAACTCTGCTGTTGCGGAAATAGGAGTTGGAGATGCAGAGGATACGGATAGGTGAAGCTGCGTTGAGAATGAGTTGTAGGTGAAGATTGTTCCCCACGGGGACGGGATAGGTTTCGTCGGACATTATTTAGGGTTATATGGGGAGAACGTGACGATGTGACGTTTGAAACCGCTGCGTAGTTTTCCTCGCCTGCGTATATGATGCAGAACGAGGTAGAGTTGAGTTTGTTGATGAGTTCTGGAGAGGCTTTTGCAAATCTTGTTGGTAGGAAAACTTCTGTGTCGTTGTCGAGTTTGGCGACGAGCTTTGTACCGTGAACGGTGTCGATTGTTTTGACGCCGACGACACGATATGGTACGTGCTGTTGAAGCGTAGATACGCTGAGAGTGTGGGCGCTGCTGGAAAGTTCTTCTAGCTCTTTAAGGACGTCCTGTGACATTATGACGGCACAGATGGCAGTTTTTGATAAACGGGGGAGGACCGTCTATATGAGTGGTTTGATGAGGAAGGTTGTAGTGTTGTTTACACCTGCGATAAGGTGCGCAAACTACCTGTGCGTCTGTGGGAAGTTGGTTCCACACAAGGTCGACGTCGCTTGGGGGATAACGTTCGAAGATGTATATGCCGTTCTGCAGCAGCACTGGGCGTTCCCTGGGCAGTAGCAGGTGGATTCTTCGTCCGTTATCGAGATACCGAAAGAGCACGATGAAGCAGTTCATGTGGTGTTTCTAGCGGAGTACCTTCGAAGGAATTGTTGAATTTGCTTGTTGAGATGATCGAGGTCTTCGTAGAAACCGAGTTGACACTGCGTGCACAGGCGGGTGCGACGGTGCTTAAGTTCGCAGCTGCACGTTTGGTGAAAGCAAAACGAGCAGTGGAAGTCTTTACACGACGGTCCTGGCATTCCCCACGGCTGGCTAGCACCGAATGAAGGGGAAAAGAATGCGCGTGCATAAATATAACCCAACTGCCGGAAGCAGGAAATCACTGGTGGGGGAAAAGTTCGTTGGAGATTTACCACATCAGGGGAAGCACTGGTGGGGGAAACATTCGTTGGAGAAACACCACATCAGGGGGAAGCAGTGGTGGGGGAAACGTTCGTTGGAGGTTGACTACATACGCCGGAAGCGCTTAGCGATTATTGCACAACATCCGCAGGAAAAACACTGTGTCCGTTGATTTAACGGTTTTCGTCTTGGAGGAGAACTCTGTTTTGAACGGTGCTGAACATGCAAACGACCACATCAGGGGGAAGCACTGGTGGGGGAAAAGTTGGTTGGAGAATTACCACATCAGGGGAAGCACTGGTGGGGAAACGTTCGTTGGAGGTTCACTACATCCGCCGGAAGCGCTTAGCGATTATTGCACAACATCCGCAGGAAAAACACTGTGTCCGTTGATTTAACGGTTTTCGACTTGGAGGAGAACTCTGTTTTGAACGGTGCTGAACATGCAAACGCCGTGAATGTGATCGGGTATGATATAGGATGCTTCGCGACCCAAATGCGCCGCTAAGCACGTGCCGTAGCACATGGGGTTTTCGTTTAACATTTGCTGCATTTTGTCTGTGGAAATGTATTGCTGTTCGTAGAAAACGATGTATAAACCTCTTGCGGGCACAAATTGGAACCACTGATGTTGTACGTCTTCTTTATCTGCTTTGAACTGGATATCGTTGAAGCACATGTTAGATAGCACAAAATGAATTTTGGTTTCGCAGCTGTGAACTCTGGCGGAGACGGATTTTCCGTCGTAGGTGCTGTCGACGAAGCGAAGTGCATAAGGTGTATTTTTATATGGGTGACCGTCCACCTCGTAGTTTTTAAACATCTTACTGTCATGGTGGTACCGACAGGTAATTTCTGTAACCCATGATGCGGGAGCGAAGGGCGCGAGATGTTTGGGTGAGGTGCGGTTGGAACGCTGGTAGAAATACATGCGCACTAAGGACTATTTTGTGAGATGCGCAGTGCGAAATGGGTGTTGAGGAAATGATGAACCTCGAGGAATGTTCTAAAATTGGCGCACCGTATGTACTTGGTGAACTGCGTGAAATTCATGTTATGTAAGGGAACGTTGGAGGCATGATTGTGAAGCATGTACTTGTGGTATGCCATGATTTGATTTTGCACGTCCGTCTCTTCCTTCTTTTTGTGATACATGATGTCGGTAATGATGCGCTGCAGGGTATGCAACACGTGCCATTCTTGTTGGTTGAGCGTAACGGATGCGCCTTGCGGTTCTTTGAAAACGAGCTTTAGCTTTCCGAACACAAACTTAAACACGATGGTGACGCTGTCGCTGAACTGAAATTGCTGTAGACGTCCCTGTGGGTCATTCAAGCGTTTGTGAATGATGGGGATGGCTTCGACGAGTTTGTGCCACTGCGAGGAACTCATGACGACTGCGTTGTGCTGTCCACATTTGGCAATGGTGACGACGAGATGGTGCGGCGGCTGGGGGGAGAATCCCACACTGACGAATTTAGTTTGTTGCGGGTTGAGGAAGTAGATATCCGCCAGAGGACCCACAACTGCACTCTGTTGGAACTGTGCTGGCGGAGCAGGGCTGTCGGGATGCTGTTGGAGGTCGAAGATGGGTAGTTTCCTTTTTTCCCCGGGTTTTGAGGTGGTCGGGGTTTGACATCCGGTTATACTGGAACACACAAAACAATAATAATAATGTGAGGGATAGAGAGATAAACGGGAAAGAAAAAAGCAAGCTAATACATAGGTGCGGACCTACCTGGTCGGCGTGCTGCATGGCAGCATGACTGTATCCGCGTGCTGCATGGTACACTCTGAATGAGGCGAGCGGCACCGTGACGTAGCTTTTTATATGAGCAGGAGCGTCTTCTGAAAGCACGTGCAAGACGATGGATTAGCTTAGATGTGCTGAATAGTGACACACACACACACACACACACACACACACACACGCACACACGTACTCACCTTCAAGGGTTGACAAGTTTGCTGAGCGTCAGAGTACTTTGCGCGGCATGCGTCTGTGAACGTTTTGCGAATGATGACATCATTATGCGCGTGATTGCTGACGTGAAATTTTGAGAAGAATGTATGCTTAGGTAAGCCGGAGCAGCGGTGGGTGAGGTAGGCGATGACGTAATGACCGCAAGTGGTGCTGTCGAAACCTTGCAGCCTTCTGGCGTTGGTGGACCAACGCGTCCCGCAGACCGAATTTAAGAACCGGAGAAAATGGGGCGAAAGCGGTCCTATGCCGTAACTGTCAAAATATTCTGCATGCGAGTTTTTGTCCACAAAGATGCAAACCCAGTGTTGCCCGGATTTGGTGCTGGGGTCGGTGTTAGCCACTAGCGCCAAGGGAGGCGTTCGAATGCCGTGAAGTACGGGTAGTTTATCGCAGGGGTAGACGCCTAAAAAGTGAGAGCGCGTAGAGGGGCATGTCGATAGAAACCGCTGAATTTGAAAGGTGTTCATGATACCAAAATGGATCGGTTGGCGTCGATTTCGACCGTGCGATGTATTTCCGCTAGCAGCAGAAGTATGACCGGTTCTGTCAATTTATCGGCAAAACCGATGCTTATAGAGACGGTTCCGTGGCGCTGACCCGAGATGTGAGACTCGTTAGCGCTCATGTCTGCAGTGAGATCGAAAACCATTATCGTATACCCTTGCGGGTAGGTTTCTCTGGAGATGGAGTGTCCCTCGTCCTTGAAATGAATGCCTAAGCCGTCCTGCAGGGTTTGAAAGCATTGCAAATAGTGTCCCTTTGTAAAGTCGGGTTGCAGAGGTTGGGAGGGAACGGGTTGCCCGTTCACGTAGAGCTGAAAGAAGTTCATTTTAAAATGTTTCAAGTTGTACGGATTTGAGTTAAAATGGCCGGAATAGGCCTTGTCGGTGACCATGGCTACTACCACTCTCCTTGGAACTTGCCCTACGCACACGTCGCTAAACGTCATTGCCCTGGACTCCTTGGGGATGCTGAGAGAGTGAAAGCTGACGTCTTTGAGATGGTACTTTGCGTTGCCCTTTGCGAGCACGGCCTGGTGCGCGAGCTTTATGGTCGGCGAGGGCCGCACCGATTTTAAGCGCAGCGTGGCAGACACGATGTCGGTGTACCCCTTAAAGGTATCTACGTCGGAAAACAGATAAAACTGGGGAGAGGCGGGAGTGAGCTTGACGGTCATGCTAACGTTGTTCAAAAGCAGCTTCTCCTGTCTAAAAAGAGCGTTGGACAGAGGACCGATGAGCTGTACGACGTTGCTCCCTTTGGTAAACCCTTGACGCCACTGAAAACCCGCATTGGCGTTAAAAGTGTCCATGATGCCTGCCGTGTCCTTTCTCCAGAGGGTAGATTCTAGTTTGGTGTTCATGGCATCTTCGGAGTAATTGAGAAGCGTCTCGAGGTAGGTTCTATAGGGGTAACCGGCTTGCGGCATGGAGACGATGACGTTATTGAGGGCTACCTCCATCTGTTGAAACAAGGAATTTAAGGCGTTGTTGACCAGAGTGGCGTTAGCGTCAGCGTTTAAGGCCTCTCCTTTGTCATCTACAATGCGCACCATGAGTTCGAGTACGACGTAGGTCAAGTCTAGGTAATCGTCCACATTTCCGGAATAATGAAAGGTGATGGGGGCATTTTTCATTAAAGTGTTTGAGGGTTTAGGTATAGGAACCGTGACTCCTCGATGCTCGTCTGAACTGGTACCTCTGTAAAGAGGTCCAGTTCGGAACTCATGTGGACGGCCGCGTCTGCCATTACGAAAATACGTCTTGCACCTTACGCCTACCGCGTTTCAGCTTGGACTGCTTGCTCTTTTTGGATTTGCTCGGTTTTATTCTCTTGAGGCGCCTGGCGACGGAACCGAGCATGGCATCGAGCTTTTCGTCGGCTTTTCGCTTTAAATTGTATCCGGACTCCTTGAGCCTCCGTTGGAGCGCTTGCTTTGGCGCTGCTCCCGCCGCAGTCACATCGGACAGAACGTGAGCGCCCGCCTTTAAGGCCTCCTTTCCGACTGCTTTTGCTCCGCTCTTTAAAAACGGTAGCAACCTTCTGAAGAGTCCTCCGAGGGCTGAAAAGAGACCGCTGCCTCTTTGGTAGCGCTTGCCCCTGTAGAGAGTGAAATCGCGATGGTGGAACGCGCCGCCGGTCTGATTGAGGTAGTACCGCGTTACGGCGTGCACGTCCATTACGCCTGTTTCGGACGAAAAGCGAGAACTATAGTAGAGGAAAATCCGTCGGCGAATGGCAAGAGATCGCCGTAACCGTTCCTTAAATCTATGTTGACCGTCTTGAAGTCTTGCTGAATCAAGGGTACCCAATTTTGATAAAAAACGTCTTTTCGTCGCTCATGTAAGTGTTGTTGCTTCTTTCGTATTCCACGGCCGCGCTCTCTATGACTTGGGCGAAGGTGTCGCCCACGACTTGCGGGGACACTAGATTACAATAGATGAACATTTCGTAAGGAAACCCCATATAAGGATCTACGGGGTGTTTAGCAGCTTTTTCGAGAATGACGTTGACGTAGGGCTCGAAACCCAACATTTTTGCCATAGCGGGCGTTAAGAGCAAACTGTGGATGCGGTGTAGAGGTCCCGGAGGGTCCTCCGATTTTGAAACGTCTCCTTTGGGTCTGACGGAACGAGCCGCCGCGGGTTTCTGCTGCCCCGAAGCCCGGGGCTTCGGTTTCGGTTTCGGCTTGGGTCTCTGGTGGGGCGCATCGTTGAGAGCTTCGTATTCGCCGACCGCGTACGGTACGACCGTGCGCGCGACATTTTCCACAAACCCGTCGAACGGAATGTCGGGTAGTGGTTCGGGATGGGCGACGGCGGCATTCACGCCCAGCGTCTGCTTGCGCTCGTCGAAGAGGAAGAAGTTTTCCACGTGCAATTGTTCGAGTAGAACGGGGTTGACGAGGTTCACCAAGTCTTTGGGATTGTGCACGATGCCTTGCGGCATTTGCAAACTGAATTTGGAATGCGTGGGGAGGAGCGTCATGGTGTACTTGGTGCCCGCCAGACGGGCATCGTCTGCCGAAAGGTTATAAAATTTCACCGGATACCTGACCTTTTGCAGGGCGACCTACCATTCTCCCTGCAGAACGATTCTCTCGGGCAAGATGTTAGAAAATCTGGCCGTGGTGTTGTCGGTAAAGTGTTCCATGGAAGCGTTGCTCACGAGTGATGGAGAAGGGCTTGGTCTTAGTCATGTCGAATCGATGGTCGAAGCCAGAACCCACGAGTTAAACTTTGCCGGATACCCCTTCCACTTTACCAAGACCTGCTTGTGGCGCCCTCGGCCCTTGGTCTGTAAAACGCGTTCGATCTTAAACGTCCGAGGTAGCGCGAACTTTTGTAGCTCCTCGGTGTAAAATGTGCCGTCTATGGCTTCTCCGGCCAGATCCTTCAACTTATATACCACCGGCCGACCACGCACCACCTCGGCTATCCGAAATATTTCGTCCGTCCAATTCTGCTCGTAGCCCTTGTCGAATTTCATTTTTTCTTTAGAGATGCGCACGTGATCGCCGACGGAAAATGTGGGTTTCCCTGCGCGAGGTAGGGTCCTATTTCCGTAGAGATTGCGGTACACTCGTAAAATGTTAGATTCGTTCACGTCCTTCGGAGCCATTTTTATGGACCTGTGATGCGAGCTATTGTACGACTCGAGTAAGGCCGGAAGGACTTCCAGGTATCTGTAACTGTTTTTGTGCGTGAAATACCTCCACATCTTGGTTTTAAAGGTGCGGTTGAAGCGCTCCACGACGCTGGCTTTAACGTTATTTTTGGTTGTGTAATGTTTCACGTCGTGTTTCTTCAGAAAGTCGCGAAAAGTCTTGTTGGTAAACTCGGTTCCCTTGTCCGTTTGGAGGACCCTGGGGACGCGTTGGGAGAATATGGAGCGAAACGCTTGCGCAAACTCGGTACCCAGCTTCGATTTCAGGGGTACGGCCCAAGCATATTTGGAAAATACGTCGATAACGGTCAGAATGTACACGTAAGGTTTGTTATGTTCCCTCACGCTGTTCATGACGTTTAGATCGGCCTCCCAAAGATCGTCCATATTCGTCACGTGATAACATCTGGTGGGGAACCGCTTTCTGACCGGTTTGTGCAGAGTGTAACTGTCCTGGGTTTGAAGGAAGGACTCGATGTTCGCCTTAGACGCACCCGTGGCCTTTCGAAGGGGCTTGACCGTACCCAAACCGGCATAGTGTTCCGGTTTGGCATAGTATCGCCTTAGCGCCTTCGATTCCTTCATGCTTTACTTGTACAGGAGTTGCCAGACGTGTTTGCGAAAATGGTACGACGCGGAAGGCGATTTCGATTTCTTTTTCGGAGTGGCAGGGTTTGCCCTCTTCTTTTTGCGAGGCGAGAGGAGGTTGACCTTTATGGTTCGGGGTTCGACCTCCTGCTTCAACAGCACGCGTTCGTGCACGTCTTCGTAATCGTCGTCGTCGTCGTCGTCGCCGAGGAAGGGCTTTCTGACTTGTGCCACGAGATCGAGGTAGTTGTCCAATTTATGTTTTACGAGCCGCCACTTTTCGTCGGCAGAGAGCTTTGCGCTCTGCAGGTTCTGAATTTCTTTAGCCAATCTGGATATGGTGCGGTCTATAGCGTGAAGCTTATCGACGGTCTTTGGTTGCGGTGCAACGAGGATCTGCTTGCCGTACTTCATCCTGTTAATTTCGACACTAGCGCGCCGCCAAGCGAAGCCAAGACGGGTAGGAGAAATGCCGGCAAAAAACCTCCTTTTTGAACCAAGATGCTCTTCTTCTTCTTCTTCTTCTTCTTCAGAGGAACCCGTTTATCCGTCAACTTCCTCCAAGAAGCCTTGTGCTTCTTTAGGCGACCCAAGCACTTTGCGGGAACTTGCACGTGACCTCTGCACACGTTGAGCATGCATTCGCTAATGGCCTTGATCAGATCGCCATCGGCATTTTTTAACAACTTTTTGCGCAGAGGGGCCTTCGCCTTGGCCAGAGCCGTCAAATTACCGTGCTGTCTCGCTATGCGAGGACTGGTCAGCGTCGCAAGCCTTAACCTACCTCTAGCCATGCTTGCGCGATAATCACGTTCGCTCCGAAAGCGGTACTTTTTATTTAGACTCAATGGCCTCAGTTGGGCAAGACTCTGCCGGGATAATATAGAACGAAACGAACCCGAGTCCTCTCGGCGGTCTCAGTTGGGTACGAAATAAGAGAGGTTTTCCCCCGGCAGCACGCCGGTTCGATACCTGTATCGGGCGGGCGTGTACTGAGTGCAGTCCAACGCGAGATACCCGTGAGGACGTTCGGTGGCCTTCTCGAAGGCCTCCAAGAGAAACCTAGAGTTCCTGGGTTCGATCTGCTGGCACAGTCTCTCGATCTGCATCTTGTCGCGGTTGTTCTTGAAGACCACGACGTAGTTTGCATTCAGAGAGATGTTGCGATATTTCTGACCCTGCGGAAACACGTTCTGCAGGATGTAGACGATTCCGAAGCGCTTGTGATGGGAGCCTCTGGTGAAAACATTGGACACGTCCTTCCCGCCACCCTCCAGCGTCAGATCGTCGAGGACGACCAGGTCGTTCTCGCCCACCGAAGCAAGTTCGGGTATGCCCGCGTGGGTCTCGCAACGCAGAGCCGAGGGTTCGAGTCTCGGCGAATACTCCGGAGAGTGGCACCACAGCACCCTCCTGGGGCGCACGTCGAACATCCGGTGCGCGTGGCGTAACAGGTTTTTCACGAAGGTCGACTTGCCGCAGCGCGACGGCCCCGCCACGAGCATCGTGCTGGGAAACTCGAATCGCCCCAGGTCTCGGGGACCGGGCATCGTCTCCTCAGGGGCGCCCGGTTCGAAATGACTTTGGCGCGGCTGTAGACCTCTCATTTATGCGTTCCTCTTGAACCCGTAGGGATAGGAATCGTGATCGCCGGCGAGTACGCGCTTGTTGACCACCATCCTAAACGTCTTCGAGCTGGGTTCGGTGACGACCGTCCAAGACGGTTTCCGCGAAATCTGCGTGCCCGCCAGCTTCACCGCACGATCGTTGTCCCTCAGCACCACGTCGCGAATCACCTCCGCGTTCACCAGCTCCAGGTTGCCCGAATTGAGCGTGATCCCCTTCACCTTGCACACCGAGAAGGTCTTGCCCGTCACGGGGCAAACGATCTCCATGCAGTAGCTCTTGGGCCCCGCGGAGGCGAACCGGGCGATGTAAGAGCCCCGCCCGTACTTCTCCAGCTCGTCCGTCATGTCCCCCAGGAGGCGTCCAACGGACGGCGTCCAGTCGCCCGGAGCGGCGGCGACGACGATGGAATCGGTGTCGAAGTAGCAGACCCGTTCTCCCAGCCTCTTGAGGTAGGAGTAGAGCACCAGGCGCGCGTGAGCCGTGGTGTAGGCCGCCAGGACGGCGTTGGCGGTGAGGTTGACCTTGCGGTGCTGCTCGCAGTACTTCCACACCGCGTACATGATCCGGTCGGTGACGGGCACGTAGGTCTGCACTTCCACGCCAGGGTCGTTGAGCAGCTCCAGGAGGCGGTCGTACCGGTCCACCAGCTCGCACGTGGGGAGGTTTTCCCTCTGCCCCAGCTTGGCCAGCTCCCGCCTGCCGGGGTTGGTGGCGACGGCCTGGGGATCCAGGGCTACGCCTTCGTGTTCGAAGAATTGCTCCACGTACTGCTGCTTTGCGGCAGGGTCGTCGCAATCCGAGGGCCAGCCGGAGGCTTCGGTCTTGATCTTCAGGAACTGATTCACATACTCCTCGAAGAGACCCTAGGCTCCAGTGGTCGGTTCGTGCTGCACCACGTCGTACTCCCAGATCTCGTGGACCCGGAGGAGGCGGTACCCCTCGTCCAGGGCGACCTTCATCTCGTCGACCACCCAGGTAACCGACAACGCCCTCTCGCGCTCGCCGTGGTGGCACTCGTCTTGGCTCTCCGCCTCCGCACAAGCGCGGCATAGCGGGAACATCAGCTTGCCGCCGATGCGCGCCGGTAGCACCGGGTGGTACAGGTGTTGCGGCGGTAGAACCTCGCACTTCACCAACCCGCCCCCCACGTCTTCCAAGCGCGGGAATCGATCCACGTGGATCTTGGGATGGCCCGCGGGGTAGGGCTTCGTCTTGTTCACGTACGGGTACAGGCTGCATACGTCGTAGTAGTAGATCTTGCTATCCCCCTTCTCCTCGCAGTACGTCTTGGTGCAGTTGATGCGACCTCCGTAGAAGGCGTCTCTGGGGTTCAGGGGTTCCGGTACCGCAAAGTCCCTTGCGTGGCGCGCGAGGTCCTGGTTGGCCTCCATCGCGGCGTTGAACTCGCACTCCCACATTTCCACCACGGCGTTTCCGGCGGCCTTGATCTCGGCCGTGACCTTCTCGGTGCTCTCTAACCTGGAGGACATGTTTTCGTGTCCCGAGTTGTATATCGCCGCATGGCGATTGTGAAAGCACCGCCTGCAGCCGTGGTAAAAGCAGCCGTGGAAGAAGTACGCGGTTTTTTCGGCCTCTCTGTACCCGTCCACCTTGTGCCCCGCGATTTTGACTTCGCGTTCTCGCATGGCGTGCTGGATGACGATGCCGTTTTGCATCTCTAGCCAAGTTAGCCATATGCATGCGGCGCGAGACTGCCGGTCCGCTAGTCGATACCCGCCCGCTGGCAAGAGGGCAATTTTTTTAAGCGGCATGAAGCGCTTTCTATACACGCACATGCACGCCTGCGCGATGGTGACGCATTCTCTGAACGGGTCTATTCCGTTCTCGTCCAAGAATTCCATTCTGAATTTGGAAACTCCCTGACTGAGTAGAAATACGTCCATCTTGCAATACGCCACCATTTCCGCCCTCATGTCGAAGACGTACCCGGAGGACGCCTTTTCTTCGTGCCACTGCTCGAAGGCTTTCCGACCCTCCGCCGACATGCCCTCCGGACAGTAATGCCTTTTGTCGGGAATCGAACCCACGTACTGCTCGTTTTCCTTCGTGTTAAACAGGTACGGGAAATAACCTTTGCATTCCTTCAATCCGAAGGTCTTGGAAAAGCGGGAGAGTGGCATGGGTATGAAGTTGAGCGAGTCTAGAAATGTGACGTCACTGTACCTCATCCTGTAGATCTTGCTCCCGTTCATGATGAGCTCCGGCGCCCAGTCTAAGTGCGCCACCATGTACTTTAATAAAAACTGCCCGTCGTAAGCTCTGAGGTTATGCGCCACGACGTAGACGTCCCAGGCTTCGAACCTCGCCTGCGCGATGTGCTCGAAAAGCTGCTTCACGGGTTCGTCCATGAACACCCATTCTTTGCAACCGCATTCGGTGCAGTATACCGTCTTGTGGCGTTCGTCGATGCAGTGCGGGCAGGCTTGGTACAACACGCACAAGTTAGGTACATGCTCGTATGTGTCCTTTTTGCCGGTATATGGAATGTTTTGCGTGCATTCAAAGTCGATAAACATAAACACGTACCGGTTTCTTTTGTTCTTTGCGGCATACGGCTGCATATAGCACATGTGGCTAGAATTCACGTGTGTCTTTCAATGATAGCAGTACTTTTCCCCGCACTCGTGCGCGGTTTTTCTGTGCCTCGCATTCACGAGCTTATTGCAAGACGTGCACACCTTTTCTACATCGCACACCGACAGCGCCTTTGGGTAAAAAACGCCTTTCTTTGCGTGGTTTGCAAAGCATGTCGGTCCCTTAAAATCTCTGTTGCACCCGGCGCAGCGTATGTAGTCGTCAAATCGCGCATCGCACTGCTGAAGGCATTTAGCACACCTGGCGTCGCACCTGTGAAATTCTTTTTTGTGTGCCGAGGGATGATGACACCGGCGGCAATACCATTTGCATTTAAAGCACTTGTGAAGGTTCGCGATAGCATTAAAGTGCCCGGCGTGGAGCATGACGTCGATGTATTTATCGCATTTCTTATCCGACGCGTACAGCACGTGCTTCCCCGTATGATCGCCAAACACCGTCACAGCGTAGCCCTTTAACGCAGCGTCAAAGCGTCTGACGTCATTTATCGTGCAGCTGTCGTGGCCTTGACCGATGCTCGCACACAAGGCTACGGCCTTCGATTTTTGCAGATAGTCGGAGCGCGTCATCGTTCTATAGTTGACGTCGCGATCCACTTTGGCTTTAACTACAACAATGGCTCTTGCTAAACACAAGTTGTCTTTGTTGGCTATTTCGACAATGCCTTTATTGTCCCTACAGGCATCGCAAGGTTGGTGGCACGAACCCGAGACCTCCTTGGTCCACACAAACGGCACATGAAGAGGCCCGCTTAGCAAGAATTGTTGGTTACTTTGCATTACTTTTTCGATGCTTCCAACAATGACATCCGCATTCAATTGCTCTACGCGCCTCACGCTCATGTTGAAGGCTTTGGACGCCTCCTTTTCGTCTGTTATGGATATGCCTAAATATCCGGGTTCGTTTTCTAACAGGTTCTCTTTCGCAAAGTTTAGAATATCGTTAAACAAATGCGATACCCATTGCTCCGGGTTATTATCTCTGGGGACCGGGTTTACGGTAATTTGAGACTCTGTAAAGACGGAAAAAAGTTTTGGCAGCCTTCTCTGCTTGTGCCCTATAATTTCGAACGTAGGCTGCAAGGTGCCATCGCGACTTCCCCCGGGTTGCGGCTCCATCTTATCGTCCGAATGCACCGATCGCTCTTTCCCTGCAAAGTGCTGCTGCTATTTTGTTTTTATTTTAAACTATTTTTCGTCAAATAGAACGATTTTGTAGAAAAACCCACCATCGCTCCCGTTTCTCACTACGGCCGTTTGCTCTTGGCACCGGGTTTTTATAAGCTCGCTTATCGCAACCGCAGTTTCAACATGCACGTCGAGTTAAATGCCTCATTTCGCCACAAAATTGTCAAGTTGTAAAAACGCAGTCATCCTGTCACGATCCGCCACTGCGCGATCCCTACCATCGGCAATAAAGCTGCATTTTATCGCTGACGAACATCCGTTTCTCACGCTCAATTTTCACTTACATCAGCACACGGTCTTTGCGCGCAGTGCTGTGCGTGAGAATGACTTAAGCGAGCAGCGTTGTAACGCTTGCACACCCATTAGTGCAATATTTAAAACTATGAGTGTCGTGTGTAGTGTTTTTGTGTTGTGCCGTGCATACGTGTTATGTAAAATGTAAGAATTAAATAGAATCAGCAGATACTTCCTTTCTAAGGAGTAACACCAACTGTTGAATAAAAATTCTCAAGTGTTACGTTCGTATGACCTCTACCCTCTATCTCTTATAGGTGAGTACGAAAGTTTATTTTCATATCCACTTAATTTTAATCCAGATAAACGTTTCGGGAAATGGTTGCATTGCACATCCGTTATACATCCAAAGGGACGCTATACACTGGCCTTAAAATTCTAAATTCTTTCCATCAACATGGCGAGCAAGAACTGAAAAGCGACATGCCTTTAAAAAAGAATGGCTAAGCATTGTACAATTCGAACCATTTATAACAGATATCTCGGAAATGGCTGACGTCACAAAAAAGTTATTTCAAATAAATTGTGTGTGTTTTTAAAGAGATCTAAATTTTTTGTATTGTATGTTTTTCTCAAACCTCAGCAGTTATACAAGATCATAGAAAATTTCTTCCGAATCAAGAGGACTTCACAGGCTATTTCCACAAAATTCAAGATATACATTTTATTTTTCATATAAATGTCTTTAATATATGGTGTTGTAATTAAAATCGTCAGAGACAGTTTTAGAAAATAAAACATTTCGGAAAATAGTTCATGTAAAGGGTAGTTTGGGGTAGAGGGACTTTCTTGAAAATCTCTGTGTCGTATCTTTGGAAGGTACTCAACCTAAATACCAAGTTTAGTATTTATCCGACTTTTCATTTTTGAGTTATGCTGCTCTGACACATACACACAGAATTTTCTAAAAATGTTTTTTTTTTCAGGGGACCTCAAAACAAGTATTTAGTTTTCCAGTGAAATCTCAATATTGAATATTTGGATGCAATGCATACCTCCTCTACCTACTATTTTACGTGGTAGAGAGAGTAAAAATACCAACCTCTTAAGAAACAGGTTCACAGTTGTCCAGCTTGACAATAT
The DNA here is from genome assembly GCA_030765065.1 of Deroplatys truncata. NCBI lineage: Eukaryota > Metazoa > Arthropoda > Insecta > Mantodea > Mantidae > Deroplatys > Deroplatys truncata. The sequence goes on from CM060984.1 coordinate 5,401,148, forward strand.
AAAAGGTTTTAGAACGAATAGCAAATTACTAGAAGCCCCTAAATCAATATTATTACATGCAGTTGTGAAAAATATTACAGCTATGATTAATAAATTCTGGGATTACGAGAAATTTGTTAATATTAGCTTAAACGTATATAGTTGCAAGAAAAGTGAGTATAGCTAGCTCGAAACTTAGCGTTGTTGTCACAAATAAAGGTTATAGAGAAAACTCTGATTTTCATAAAAGTAAGATTAAAACTACTTGCTTAAGGTAAAATGCTTGTCTCATATTAAGAATATTCTCAGATATTCGGAGAATGGCGCGAAAGTTGAGTCTGACGCCTTGTTATTTTTATTCCGTTTTTTCTTCAAGTGGGTTTCTCTATTGTTACATTTGTATAGTCACTGTAACTATTTTTACTTTCTCTACCACGTACATAGCAGATACAGGAGAAATTGCATTGCACTCAAAAATTCCATACCGGGATTTCACCAGAAATACATCTATAGATTTGCACATTTCAACTTATTACATAATTGGCTTGTATTGTGCATGATGTTTCATTTAAATACCCACAAACTGGGTCTGTGATTATTACTTATTGTTTTTATGTGTTTCAGTGGGTGAATAATAATTAGTTTGTTGGTATCGTTATCACAGTACTGTTTCACTTGTGAAATTTCGTTCTCTTTGTATGAAAATGGAAAAAGAAAAGATAAAAGAATGACGAGTTTTAGTGAGAAAGGTCTAAAGCTTTTAAACATTAAAATCAACATGGAAACTTTGTAAATAGACAACGCCACAAAGTAATAATAATAATAATAATAATAATAATAATAATATAAATAATAATAATAACAATACACATAAATTGTGTGCTTTAACGTTCTTGTACAGTTCTTGTACAGTAAGGCTTCGTTTCCTACGGATTAACAGTTGTACAAAAGACATTCACAATGAGACTACTTCACAGCTATTCCCAGAAAATTGAAGTTATACATTTTATTTGTCATGCAGATATCTTAAACATACCGTACCGTAATCAAAAGGGTTAGAGCCATTTTTAAGACAATAAAAATAACGAACTTTCTTCCACTAAACGGGTAGTTTGCGGTGTGGGAATTTTCTTGAAAATCTACGGTTTGTTAAATTTTTTTATACGCTACTATTTTAGTGTGTGTGTGTGCGAGTATGTGCCTAGTATCCGTGCGCCACAAGCCAAAACGACGCCATTATAGAAAAACTTTATCATTTGCCTACCGGACAGGGACAACCGCGAAAAACCTGAAAAAAGCTCTAAGAGTATTCTAACGCTTACCGATCTGGAAAACCCATGAAAACAAGATAGTACACTTTTTTGCCGCTTTCGACCGGCAATGAGAACCCTGCTCCTACGTACGCTAGCGACCAGGTTTTTGGTATAGTTAAATTACGTCTGTGCAAAGGGCGTCTGTACCGCTTTAAAAAACCTAGGTATATCAGTGCGTAGTGATGTTGGTTGATCTTATAGCTGGTTAAGCATTTTTCAAAAACAGTTTGCTACACGCTACTATTAAATGTGTGTGTGTGCGAGTATGTGCCTAGTATCCGTGCGCCGACAAGGTAAAACTTCATCATTTGCCAACCACTAAAAACCTGAGAAAACCTCGAAAATTAGAAACGGCTTCGTCAACCACTACAGAAAACGCCTACCAACCAGGGAAAACCTATGAAAAAGCAGAAAGAGCTTGCATTCGTTTACCAACCGCAGAAAACCCCCAAAAAACTAGTTATTTTTTAAAAAAAACGAAAACACAAAAAGAAAAAAGGAAAAGACGAATAATATAAGTATGGCAACTGCAACGGGTGTGTGTGTGTGTGTGTGTGCGAGTATGTGCCTAGAATCAGTGCGCCGACAAGGTAAAACTTCATCATTTGCCTACCGGGCAGGGACAACCACTAAAAAACCTGAGAAAACCTCGAAAATTAGAAACGGCTTCGTCAACCACTACAGAAAACGCCTACCAACCAGGGAAAACCTATGAAAAAGCAGAAAGAGCTTGCATTCGTTTACCAACCGCAGAAAACCCCCCAAAACTAGTTATTATTTAAAAAAAAGAAAAAAAGGAAAAGACGAATAATATAAGTATGGCAACTGCAACGGGTGTGTGTGTGTGTGTGTGTGTCTGTGCGAGTATGTGCCTAGTATCCGTGCACCGACAAGGTAAAACTTCATCATTTGCCTACCGGGCAGGGACAACCACTAAAAAACCTGAGAAAACCTCGAAAATTAGAAACGGCTTCGTCAACCACTACAGAAAACGGCTACAACCAGGGAAAACCTATGAAAAAGCAGAAAGAGCTTGCATTCGTTTACCAACCGCAGAAAACCCCCAAAAACTAGTTATTTTTTTAAAAAAAAAGAAAAAAGTAAAAGACGAATAATATAAGTATGGCAACTGCAACGGGTGTGTGTGTGTGTGTGTGTGTGTGCCTATTTAATTTTTATTTTCTTTTGCACTGCACACATTTGTGTTACAATATATGCATTTTCAATTTTGGGAAAACCTATGAAAAAGCAGAAACAGCTTGCATTCGTCTACCAACCAGAGAAAACCCCGAAACACTAGTTATTTAAAATTGCTGATGAATTCTGGATAGGCTTTTGCAAATGTTGTTGGTAGCAAAACTTACCTTTACCATCACCTCCAACATACCCCACTCCCACACCTTTTTTCTTTCCACCAATCATACTCTCTCTTATTCTTAGCAATCAACAACTTTCATTTGTTCCTTTCCACCAATAACATCACTTCTTATTCCCACCAATCACAACTTCACACGTCACTTTCAGTTATACTTTTTATCCCTCGTTCGCCATCTTTCCCCTCTTTCAGCCTCAACCTCCGCACAGACAACACCTCACCGCTCCTTAACCTCAACTTCATGCCTCCGCCATCTTATTTAGTTCCCATTTTTACCACCGCGCCTCTCATCTCCCAACCAGATTGCCGGCAAGAACAGATCTCGTTCATTCACACCTCGACCGTTGACTCGACAGCAGCTACTGTGAACACCTACGTCGTACATTTTTTGACCGCTTTCGACCAGCTATGAGAACCCTGCTCCTACGTACGCTAGCAACCATCACGATGGTCCAGTACCAGGTTTTTGGTATAGTTAAATTACGCCTCTGCAAAGGGCGTCTGTACCGCTTTAAAAAACCTAGGTATATCAGTGCGTAGTGATGTTGGTTGATCTTAAAGCTGGTTAAGCATTTTCAAAAACAGTTTGCTTTTATTTTTTCGCGTCGCGTGAAGCTGCCGCGCTATTGGTGACGCATCCACACCGGTAACAGGTAAGTACCACACGCATAATTATTTTTCGGACCTGCTTGGCGTAGGAATATATCCTTTCGTGTTTTGGTACTGAAACCTCAAATCTCCTTACCCTCCTCTTGCGTCCGTCATCTTGTATAGTTCTCATCGCATCTCCTTGTCGCAGACCCTCGGCCATTTTTAGTTCCCACTATTTTAACCTCAAAATCTGCTCTTCTAAGCTCTTGCTACCGCCATCTTCTTTTAGTTCCCATTCTCACCACCGCGTCTCCTTGCCCCCACCTCTTGCGACCGCCATGTTCACCACTAACCTCCAAATTTCCTCGTCCTTAAACCTCTTGTCTCAACCATCTTGTTTAGTTCCCATTTTCGCCACCGCATCTCATATCGCCCCATCTCTCTATCCACTCAAGAAAACTACCATCAAACGTTCAAAAAATTGCTGATCAGTTCACGACCGGCTTTTGCAAATCTTGTTACTAGCAAAACTTACCCTTCCCATCCCCCTCCAACATACCCCACTCCCACACCTTTTTCTTTCCACCAATCATAATCTCTCTTATTCTTACCAATCAACAACTTTCATTTGTTCCTTTCCACCAATAACATCACTTCTTATTCCCACCAATCACAACTTCACACGTCACTTTCTGTTATACTTTTTATCCCTCGCTCCCCATCTTTTCCCTCTTTCAGTCCGGACCTCCGCACAGACAACACCCCGCCACCCCGCTCCTCTCCATCACGTGACCTCCATACTCTTTCATCTTCCTTCCTTCATCTTCCACACAAATTAACGAACCAATCAAAACACTCCACGTCACTTCCTGTTTCTCCTTCACCTTTCCCTAATCCTCAATTCTTTTAACTCGTCCCGCATGAACCAATTGCAATAACGATAATCCTCCCGCTCAGGGCGCTTTTCAAACTTACCGCCGCCGCCATCGCACGCAGCGACACTAGCGACACTAGCGCTCCTAGCGGCAGGATTATCGTTAAGCCAATTGGCTCATCCGGGACTTATACTACTAACGCTAGCTCTATCCCGAGATGATGGGAGTGAAGAGAGCGCTGATTTAGACTAACTGAAGCTGCGAGAAACTACAAGTTGAGTCAAAGATATCGTGATCTGAGTATCATGAAAACGTCAGCTCTATCCAGACATGAAGGGAGTGAAGAGAGCGCTGATGTAGACTACCTGAAGCAGCGAGAAACTACAAGTTTAGTCAGAGACATCCTGATCTGAGTATCATGCTACCGTCAGCTCTATCTGGAGATGATGGGAGTGCAGAGAGCGCTGATGTAGACTACCTGAAGCAGCGAGAACCTAAAAGTGGGGCCAGAGCCATCCTGATCTGGGTATCATGATAACGTCAGCTCTATCTGGAGATGTTGGGGGTGAAGAGAGCTTTGATGTCGACTACTTGTAGCAGCGAGAAACTAGAGTGGAGCCAGAGCCATCCTGATCTGATATCATGATAACGTTAGCTCTATCTAGGGATGATGGGAGTGAACAGAGCATTGATGTAGAATACCTGAAGCACCGAGACACTTCAAGTGAGCCAGAGATATCCTGATCTGAGTATCATGATAACGCAAGGTCTATCTAGAGATGATGGGATAGAAGAGAGCATTGATGTGGACCACTAGAAGCAGCGAGAAACTACAAGTGGAGCCAGAGACCTCCTGTGAGTATCATGATAACGTTAGCTCTATCCAGAGATGATGGGGGTGAAGAAAGCATTGATGTAGACAACCTGAATCAACGAGAAACTAAGCGTTGCGCCAGACACATCCTGATCTGAGTATGATGATAACGCCAGCCCTATCTGGAGATGATGGGAATCAAGAGAGCATTGATGTAGACTATCTGAAAGACCAAGAAACTACAAGTAGAGCCAGGGACATCCTGATCTGAGTATCATGATAACCCAAGTTCTATCTAGAGATGATGTGAATTAAGAGGGCATTGATGTAGACTACCTGAAGTAGTGACTAACTACAAGTAGAGCCAGAGACATCCTGATCACGATATCTCTGACTCAACTTGTAGTTTATCGCTGTATCAGGTAGTCTACATCAATGCTCCCTTCATTTCCAGCATTTCTACATAGAGCTGATGTTATCACGATACTCAGATCAGGATGTCTCTGGCTCCACTTGTAGTTTTTTGCTGCTTAAGGTACTCTACATCAATGCTCTCTTCACTCCCATCATCTCCAGATAGAGCTGATGTTATCATGATCCCAGATCAGGATGTCTCTGGCTTCACTTTTAGTTTCTCGCTGATTCAGGTAGTCCACAGCAATGCTCTCTTCACCCCATCATCTCTATATAGAGCTGCTCGTTATCGTGATACTCAGATCAGGGTGTCTTTGACACAACTTGTAGTTTTTCGCTGCTTCATGTAGTCTACATCAGCGATCTTTTCACTCCCATCATCTCTAGATAGAGCGAACGCTATCATGATACCCAGATCAGGATGTCTCTGACTCAACTTGTAGTTTCTCGCTGCTTCTGGTAGTCTACATCAGCGCTCTCTTCACTCCCATCTTCTACAGATGGAGCGGACGTTATCATGATACGCAGATCAGGATGGCTCTGGCTCCACTTGTAGTTTCTGGCTGCATCAAGTAGTCTACATCAATGCTATCTTCACCCCCATTATCTCTGGATAGAGCAGACGTTATCATGATACTCAGAGCAGGACATCTCTCGCTCCACTTGTAGTTTTTCGCTGTTTCAGGTAGTCTACATCAATGTCCTCTTCATTCCCATCATCTCCAGATAGAGGTGGCGTTATCATGATACTCAGATCAGGATGTGTCTGGCTCAACGCTTAGTTTCTCGTTGATTCAGGTTGTCTACATCAATGCTCCCTTCACCCCCACTATCTCTGGATAGGGGTGACGATATCATGATACTCACATCAGGAAGTCTCTAGCTCAACTTGTAGTCTCTCGCTGCTTCTGGTAGTCCACAACAATGCTCTCTTCACTCCCATCATCTCTAGATAGAGCTTGCGTTATCATGATACTCAGATCACGATATCACTGGCTCACACTGAAGTGTCTCGATGCTTCAGGTGGTCTACATCTATGCTCTGTTCACTCCCATCATCTCTAGATAGAGCAGACTTTTTCATGATACTCAGATCACGATATCCCTGGCTCCACTTGTAGTTGCTCGCTGCTTCATGTAGTCTACATCAGCGCTCTCTTCACTCCCATCATCTCCAGATAGAGCGGACATTATCATGATACATAGATCAGGATGGCTCTGGATCCACTTGTAGTTTCACGCTGCTACAAGTAGTCTACAACAATGCTCCCTTCACCCCCATCATCTCCAGATAGAGCTGACGTTATCATGATACCCAGATCAGGAAGGCTCTGGCCCCACTTTTAGGTTCTCGCTGCTTCAGGTAGTCTACATCAGCGCTCTCTTCACTCCAATCATCTCCATATAGAGCTGACGGTATCATGATACTCAGATCAAGATGTCTCTGACTAAACTTGTAGTTTCTCGCTGCTTCAGGTAGTCTACATCAGCGCTCACTTCACTCCCATCATGTCTGGCTAGAGCTGCCTTTTCCTGATACTCAGATCACGATATCTCTGACTCGACCTGTAGTTTCTCGCAGCTTCAGGTAGTCTAAATCAGCGCTCTCATCACTCCCATTATCTCCGGATAGAGCTAGCGTTATCATGATACTCAGATCACGATATCTCTGACTCAACTTGTAGTTTGTCGCTGTTTCAGGTAGTCTACATCAGCGCTCTCTTCACTCCCATCATCTCCGGATACAGCTAGCGTTATCATGATATTCAAATCACGATATCTCTGAGTCAACTTGTAGTTTCTCGCTGTTTCAGGTAGTCTACGTCAATGCTCTCTTCATTCCCATCATCTCTGCATAGAGCTGACGTTATCGCGATACTCAGATCAGGATGTCTCTGGCTCCACTTGAAGTCTCTCGGTGCTTCAGGTAGTCTACATCAATGCTCTCTTCACTCCCATCATCTCCAGATAGAGCAGACTTTATCATTATACCCAGATAACGATATCTCTGGCTCCACTTGTAGTTTCTCGCTGCTTCAGGTAGTCCACATCAATGCTCTCTTCAATCCAATCATCTCTAGATAGAGCTGGCGTTATCACGATAGTCAGATCAGAATATGTGCGGCTCGACTTGAAGTGTCTCGGTGCTTTAAGTTGTCCAAATCAATGCTCTCTTCACTCCCATCATCTCTAGATAGAGCTGACTTTATCATGATAATCAGATCAGGATGTCTCTAGCTCCACTTGAAGTTACTCGCTGCTTCAGTAGTCCACATCAATGCTCTATTCACTCCCATCATCTCTCGATAGAGCTGGCGTTATCACGATACCCGGATCAGGATGTCTCTGGCTCCACTTGTAGTTTCTCGTTGATTTATGTAGTCTACTTCAGCGCTCTCTTCACTCCCATCATCTCCAGATAGAGCTGGCGCTATCACGATACACGGGTCAGGATACCTCTGGCTCCACGTATGGTTTCTCGTAGCTTTAGGTGGTCTACATCAATGCTCTCTTCACTCTCACCATCTCCAATTAGAGCTGGCGTTATCACGATACCCGGGTCAGGATTTCTCTGGCTCCACTTGAGTTTCTCGTTGATTCAGGTAGTCTACATCAATGCTCACTTCACTACCGTCATCTCCAGATAGAGCTGGCGTTACCATGATACTCAAATCAGGGTGTCGCTGGCTCCACTTAAGGTTTCTCACTGTTTCAGGTATTCTACATCAAAACTCTCTTCACTCCCATCATCTCTAAATAGAGCTGACATTATCATGATACCCAGAGCAGGATATCTCTGGCTCCACTTGAAGTGTCTCGCTGCTTCAGGTGGTCTACATCAATGCTCTCTTCACTCCCGTCATCTCTATATAGAGCTGGCGTTATCATGATACCCAGATCAGGATATCTCTGGCTCCACTATAGTTTCTCGCTGCTTCAGGTTGTATACATCAATGCTCTCGTCACTCCCATCAGCTCTAGTTAAAGCTGACGGTATCATGATACACAGATCAAGATATCTCTGGCTCCACTTGTAGTTTCTCGCTGTTTCAGGTTGTCTACTTCAATGCTCTGTTTACTCCCATCATCTCAAGATACAGCTGACGTTATCATGATACTCAGATCAGGATCTATCTGGCTCCACATATAGTTTCTCGTTGTTTCAGGTTGTCTACGTCAATGCTCTCTTCACCCCCATCATCTCTGGATAGAGCACACGTTATCATGATAATCAGATCAGGAAGTCTCGTGCTCCACTTGTAGTTCTTCGCTACTTCAGGTAGTCTACATCGATGCTCTCTTCATTCCCATCATCTCCAGATAGAGCTGGCGTTATCATAATACACAGATCTGGATGTGTCTGGCTCAACGCTTAGTTTCTCGTTGATTCAGGTTGTCTACATCAATGGTCTCTTCACACCCATCATCTCTGGGTAGAGCTAACGTTATCATGATACTCACATCAGGAAGTCTCTGGCTCCAATTGTAGTTTCTCGCTGCTTCTGGTAGTCCACATCAATGCTCTCTTCACTCCCATCATCTCTAGATAGACCTTGCGTTATCATGATACTCAGATCAAGATATCTCTGGCTCCACTTTAGTTTCTCGCTGCTACAAGTAGTCGACATCAATGCTCTCTTCACCCCCAACATCTCCAGATAGAGCTGACGTTATCATGATACCCAGATCAGGATGGCTCTGGCCCCGCTTGTAGGTTAGTCTACATCAATGCTCTCGTCGCTCCCATCATCTCTGGATAGAGCTGGCGTTATCAAGATACTCAGATTGGATATCTCTGGTTCCAATTGAAGTATCTCGCTGCTTCAGGTAGTCAACATCAATGCTCTCTTCACTCCCATCATCTCTAGATAGAGCTGGCGTTATCACGATACTCAGATCAGTATGTCTCTGGATCCACTTGTAGTTTCTCGGTGCTTCAGGTTGTCTATATCAATGCTCTCTTCACCCCCATCCTCTCTAGATAGAGCTGGCGTTATCACGATATTCAGATCAGGATGTCTCTGGCTCCATTTGTAGTTTCTCGCTACTTCAATGGTTCTATATCAATGCTCTCTTCACCCCCATCACCTCTAGATAGAGCTTGCGATATCATGATACTCAGATCAGGATGTCTCTGGCTCCACTAGTAGTCTCGTGGCTTCAGGTTGTCTACGTCAATCCTCTCTTCCCCCCATCATCTCCAGATACAGCTGACGTTATCGTGATACTCAGATCAGGGTGTCTCTGACTCAACTTGTAGTTTTTTGCTGCTTCAGGTAGTCTACATCAGCGCTCTCTTCACTCCCATCATCTCTAGCTACAGCGAACGTTATCATGATACTCAGATCAGGATATCTGTTCGTACCCCTGAAGTTTCTCGCTGCTTCAGGTAGTCTACATCAATGCTCTCTTCACCCCCATCATCTCTAGATAGACATTACGTTATCATGATACTCAGATCAGGATGTCTCTGACTGAACTTGTAGTTTCTCGCTGCCTCAGGTAGTCTACATCAGCGCTCTCTTCACTCCCATCTTCTCCAGATAGAGCTGACGTTATCATAATACGCAGATCAGGATGGCTCTGGCTCCACTTGTAGTTTTTGGCTTCTTCAGGTAGTCTACATCAATGCTCTCTTCACTCGCATCATCTCCAGATAGAGCTGTCCTTATCATGATACTCAGATCAGGATATCTCTGGCTCCACTTGAAGTGTCTCGCTGCCTCAGGTAGTCCAAATCAATGCTCTCTTTACTCCCATCATCTGCATAAAGAGCTTACGTTATCATGATACTCAGATCAGGATGTCTCTGGCTCCACTTGTAGTTTCTCGCTGCTTCAGGAGGTCCACGTCAATGCTCTCTTCACTCCCATCATCTCTAGAAAGAGTTGGCGTTATCATGATACTGAGATCAGGATATCTCTGCCCCCCTGAAGTGTCTCGCTGCTTCAGGTAGTCTACATCAATGCTCTCTTCACTCGCATCATCTCCAGATAGAGCTGTCCTTATCATGATACTCAGATCAGGATATCTCTGGCTCCATTTGAAGTGTCTCGGTGCTCCAGATAGTCTACATTAATGCTCTCTTCACTCCCATCATCTCTAGATAGAGCTGGCGTTATCATGATACTAGGATCAGGATGTCTCTGGTTCCACTTGAGGTCTCTCTCTGCTTCAGGTAGTCCACATTAATGCTCTCTTCACTCCCATTATCTCTGGATAGAGCTGGCGTTATCACGATACTCAGATCAGAATATCTGTGGCTCCACTTGAAGTGCCTCGGTGCTTTAGGTTGTGCAAATCAATGCTGTCTTCTCTCCCATCATCTCTAGATAGAGCTGACTTTATCATGATGATCAGATCAGGATGTCTCTGGCTCCACGAGAAGTTACTCGCTGCTTCAGGTAGTCCACATCAATCCTCTCTTCACTACCATCATTTCTAGATAGAGGTGGCGTTATTATGATACTCGGATCAGGATGCCTCTGGCTCCCCGTGAAGTTTCTCTCTGCTTCAGGTAGTCCACATAAATGCTCTCTTCACTCCCATCATCTCTAGATAGAGCTGGCGTTATCACGATAACCGGATCAGGATGTCTCTGGCTCCACTTGAAGTTTCTCTTTGCTTCATGTAGTCTACTTCAGCGCTCTCTTCACTCCCATCATCTCCAGATAGAGCTGGCGTTATCACGATACTCGGGTCAGGATATCTCTGGCTCCAATTGTAGTTTCTCGTTGCTTCAGGTTGTCTACATCAATGCTCTCTTCACACCCATCATCTCCAGATAGAGCTGGTGTTATCACGATACTCAGATCGGGATATCTCTGGCTGCACTTGAAGTGTCTCGCTGCTACAGGTAGTCTACATCAGCGCTCTCTTCACTCCCATCGCTCCAGATAGAGCTGACGGTATCAAGATACTCAGATCCGGATGTCTCTGACTAGACTTGTAGTTTCTCGCTGCTTCACGTAGTCTACATCTGCGCTCTCTTCACTCGCATCATCTGCAGATAGAGTTGACGTTATCATGATCCCAGAACATGATGTGTCTTGCTACACTTGTAGTTTCTCGCTGCATCAGGAAGTCTACATCAATGCTCTGTTCAATCTCATCATCTCCAGATAGAGCTGACGTTATCATGATACACAAATCAGGATATCTCTGACTCAACTTGTAGTTTCTTGCAGCTTCAGGTAGTCTACATTAGCGCTGTCTTCACTCCCATCGTCTCTAGATAGAGCTTGTGTTATCATGATACTCAGATCAGGATATCTCTGGCTCCACTTTAAGTGTCTCGGTGCTTCAGGTGGTCTACATCTATGCTCTCTTCACTCACATCATCTCTAGATAGAGCTGGCGTTATCACGATACCCGGATCAGGGTATCTCTGTCTCCACTTGTTGTTTCTCGCTGTTTTAGGTAGTCTACATCAATACTCTCTTCACTCCCATCATCTCCAGATAGAGTTGAAGTTATCATGATCCCAGATCATGATGTGTCTGACTCCACTTATAGTTTCTCGTTGTTTCAAGTTGTCTACGTCAATGCTCTTTTCACTCCCATAATCTCTAGATAGAGCTGACGTTATCATGATACTCAGATCAGAAAGTCTCTCGTTCCAATTGTAGTTTTTCGCTGTTTCAGGTAGTCTACATCAATGCCCTCTTCATTCCCATCATCTCCGGATACAGCTGGCGTTATCATGATACTCAGATCAGGATGTGTCTGGCTCAACGCTTAGTTTCTCGTTGATTCAGGTTGTCTACAGCAATGCTCTCTCCACCCCCTCATCTCTCGATAGGGTTGACGTTATCATGATACTCACATCAGGAAGTCTCTGGCTCCACTTGTAGTTTCTCGCTGCTTCAGGTAGTCTACATCAATGCTCTCGTCACCCCCATCATCTCTAGCTAGAGCTTACGTCATCGTGATACTCAGATCAGGATGTCTCTGACTCAACTTGTAGTTTCTCGCTGCTTCATGTAGTCTACATCAGCGCTCTCTTCACTCCCATCATCTCCAGATAGAGCGGACATTATCATGATACATAGATCAGGATGGCTCTGGATCCACTTGTAGTTTCACGCTGCTACAAGTAGTCTACAACAATGCTCCCTTCACCCCCATCATCTCCAGATAGAGCTGACGTTATCATGATACACAGATCAGGAAGGCTCTGGCCCCACTTTTAGGTTCTCGCTGCTTCAGGCAGTCTACATCAGCGCTCTCTTCACTCCAATCATCTCCAGATAGAGCTGACGGTATCATGATAGTCAGATCAAGATGTCTCTGACTAAACTTGTAGTTTCTCGCTGCTTCAGGTAGTCTACATCAGCGCTCACTTCACTCCCATCATGTCTGGCTAGAGCTGACTTTTCCTGATACTCAGATCACGATATCTCTGACTCGACCTGTAGTTTCTCGCAGCTTCAGGTAGTTTAAATCAGCGCTCTCTTCACTCCCATTATCTCCGGATAGAGCTAGCGTTATCATGATACTCAGATCACGATATCTCTGACTCAACTTGTAGTTTGTCGCAGTTTCAGGTAGTCTACATCAGCGCTCTCTTCACTCCCATCATCTCCGGATAGAGCTAGCGTTATCATGATATTCAAATCACGATATCTCTGAGTCAACTTGTAGTTTCTCGCTGTTTCAGGTAGTCTACGTCAATGCTCTCTTCATTCCCATCATCTCTGCATAGAGCTGACGTTATCGCGATACTCAGATCAGGATGTCTCTGGCTCCACTTGAAGTCTCTCGGTGCTTCAGGTAGTCTACACCAATGCTCTCTTCTCTCCTATCATCTCCAGATAGAGCAGACTTTATCATTATACCCAGATAACGATATCTCTGGCTCCACTTGTAGTTTCTCGCTGCTTCAGGTAGTCCACATCAATGCTCTCTTCAATCCAATCATCTCTAGATAGAGCTGGCGTTATCACGATAGTCAGATCAGAATATGTGCGGCTCCACTTGAAGTGTCTCGGTGCTTTAAGTTGTCCAAATCAATGCTCTCTTCACTCCCATCATCTCTAGATAGAGCTGACTTTATCATGATAATCAGATCAGGATGTCTCTAGCTCCACTTGAAGTTACTCGCTGCTTCAGTAGTCCACATCAATGCTCTATTCACTCCCATCATCTCTCGATAGAGCTGGCGTTATCACGATACCCGGATCAGGATGTCTCTGGCTCCACTTGAAGTTACTCGCTGCTTCAGGTATTCCACATCAATGCTCTATTCACTCCCATCATCTCTCGATAGAGCTGGCGTTATCACGATACCCGGATCAGGATGTCTCTGGCTCCACTTGAAGTTACTCGCTGCTTCAGGTATTCCACATCAATGCTCTATTCACTCCCATCATCTCTCGATAGAGCTGGCGTTATCACGATACCCGGATCAGGATGTCTCTGGCTCCACTTGAAGTCTCTCGGTGCTTCAGGTAGTCTACTTCAGCGCTCTCTTCACTCCCATCATCTCCAGATAGAGCTGGCGCTATCACGATACACGGGTCAGGATACCTCTGGCTCCACGTATGGTTTCTCGTAGCTTTAGGTGGTCTACATCAATGCTCTCTTCACTCTCACCATCTCCAGTTAGAGCTGGCGTTATCACGATACCCGGGTCGGGATGTCTCTGGCTCCACTTGAAATTCTCGTTGATTCAGGTAGTCTACATCAATGCTCACTTCACTACCGTCATCTCCAGATAGAGCTGGCGTTACCATGATACTCAAATCAGGGAGTGGCTGGCTCCACTTAAGGTTTCTCACTGTTTCAGGTATTCTACATCAATACTCTCTTCACTCCCATCATCTCTAAATAGAGCTGACATTATCATGATACCCAGATCAGGATATCTCTGGCTCCACTTGAAGTGTCTCGCTGCTTCAGGTAGTCTACATCAATGCTCTCTTCACTCCCGTCATCTCTATATAGAGCTGGCGTTATCATGATACCCAGATCAGGATATATCTGGCTCCACTATAGTTTCTCGCTGCTTCAGGTTGTCTACATCAATGCTCTCGTCACTCCCATCAGCTCTAGTTAAAGCTGACGGTATCATGATACACAGATCAAGATATCTCTGGCTCCACTTGTAGTTTCTCGCTGTTTCAGGTTGTCTACTTCAATGCTCTGTTTACTCCCATCATCTCAAGATACAGCTGACGTTATCATGATACTCAGATCAGGATCTATCTGGCTCCACATATAGTTTCTCGTTGTTTCAGCTTGTCTACGTCAATGCTCTCTTCACTCCCATCATCTCTGGATAGAGCACACGTTATCATGATAATCAGATCAGGAAGTCTCTGGCTCCACTTGCAGTTCTTCGCTACTTCAGGTAGTCTACATCGATGCCCTCTTAATTCCCATCATCTCTAGATAGAGCTGAGGTTATCATGATACTCAGTTCAGGATTTCTCTGGCTCTACTTGTAGCTTCTCGCTCTTTCAGATAGTCTACATCAATGCTCTCTTCATTCCCATCATCTCCAGATAGAGCTCGCGTTATCATCATACACAGATCTGGATGTGTCTGGCTCAACGCTTAGTTTCTCGTTGATTCAGGTTGTCTACATCAATGGTCTCTTCACCCCCATCATCTCTGGATAGAGCTAACGTTATCATGATACTCAGATCAGGATATCTCTGGCTCCACTTGTAGTTTCTCGCTGCTTCTGGTTGTCCACATCAATGCTCTCTTCACTCCCATCATCTCTAGATAGACCTTGCGTTATCATGATACTCAGATCAGGATATCTCTGGCTCCACTTTAGCTTCTCGCTGCTACAAGTAGTCGACATCAATGCTCTCTTCACCCCCAACATCTCCAGATAGAGCTGACGTTATCATGATACCCAGATCAGGATGGCTCTGGCCCCACTTGTCGGTTAGTCTACATCAATGCTCTCGTCGCTCCCATCATCTCTGGATAGAGCTGGCGTTATCAAGATACTCAGATAGGATATCTCTGGTTCCACTTGAAGTATCTCGCTGCTTCAGGTAGTCAACATCAATGCTCTCTTCACTCCCATCATCTCTAGATAGAGCTGGCGTTATCACGATACTCAGATCAGTATGTCTCTGGAACCACTTGTAGTTTCTCGGTGCTTCAGGTTGTCTATATCAATGCTCTCTTCACCCCCATCATCTCTAGATAGAGCTTGCGATATCATGATACTCAGATCAGGATGTCTCTGGCTCCACTAGTAGTTTCTCGTGGCTTCAGGTTGTCTACGTCAATCCTCTCTTCCCCCCATCATCTCCAGATACAGCTGATGTTATCGTGATACTCAGGTCAGGGTGCCTATGACTCAACTTGTAGTTTTTTGCTGCTTCAGGTAGTCCACATCAGCGCTCTCTTCACTCCCATCATCTCTAGCTAGAGCGAACGTTATCATGATACTCAGATCAGGATATCTGTTCGTACCCTTGAAGTTTCTCGCTGCTTCAGGTAGTCTACATCAATGCTCTCTTCACCCTCATCATCTCTAGATAGACATTACGTTATCATGATACTCAGATCAGGATGTCTCTGACTGAACTTGTAGTTTCTCGCTGCCTCAGGTAGTCTACATCAGCGCTCTCTTCACTCCCATCTTCTCCAGATAGAGCTGACGTTATCATAATACGCAGATCAGGATGGCTCTGGCTCCACTTGTAGTTTTTGGCTGCTTCAAGTAGTCTACATCAATGCTCTCTTCACTCGCATCATCTCCAGATAGAGCTGTCCTTATCATGATACTCAGATCAGGATATCTCTGGCTCCACTTGAAGTGTCTCGCTGCTTCAGGTAATCCAAATCAATGCTCTCTTTACTCCCATCATCTGCATAAAGAGCTTACGTTATCATGATACTCAGATCAGGATGTCTCTGGCTCCACTTGTAGTTTCTCGCTGCTTCAGGAAGTCCACGTCAATGCTCTCTTCACTCCCATCATCTCTAGATAGAGTTGGCGTTATCATGATACTGAGATCAGGATATCTCTGCCCCCCATGAAGTGTCTCGCTGCTTCAGGTAGTCTACATCAATGCTCTCTTCACTCGCTTCATCTCCAGATAGAGCTGTCCTTATCATGATACTCAGATCAGGATATCTCTGGCTCCACTTGAAGTGTCTCGTTGTTTCAGGTAGTCCACATCAATGCTCTCTTCACTCCTTCCATCTCTGGATAGAGCTGGCGTTATCACGAACCTCAGATCAGGATATCTCTGGCTCCATTTGAAGTGTCTCGGTGCTCCAGATAGTCTACATTAATGCTCTCTTCACTCCCATCATCTCCAGATAGAGCTGACTGTATCATAATACACAGATCAGGATGTCTCTGGCTCCATTTGTAGTTTATCGCTGCTTCTGGTAGTCCACATCAATGCTCTCTTCACTCCCATCATCTCTAGATAGAGCTGGCGTTATCATGATACTAGGATCAGGATGTCTCTGGCTCCACTTGAGGTCTCTCTCTGCTTCAGGTAGTCCACATTAATGCTCTCTTCACTCCCATTATCTCTGGATAGAGCTGGCGTTATCACGATACTCAGATCAGAATATCTGTGGCTCCACTTGAAGTGCCTCGGTGCTTTAGGTTGTGCAAATCAATGCTGTCTTCTCTCCCATCATCTCTAGATAGAGCTGACTTTATCATGGTGATCAGATCAGGATGTCTCTGGCTCCACGAGAAGTTACTCGCTGCTTCAGGTGGTCCACATCAATCCTCTCTTCACTACCATCATTTCTAGATAGAGGTGGCGGTATCATGATACTCGGATCAGGATGCCTCTGGCTCCCCGTGAAGTTTCTCTCTGCTACAGGTAGTCCACATCAATGCTCTCTTCACTCCCATCATCTCTAGATAGAGCTGGCGTTATCACGATAACCGGATCAGGATGTCTCTGGTTCCACTTGAAGTTTCTCGTTGCTTCATGTAGTCTACTTCAGCGCTCTCTTCACTCCCATCATCTCCAGATAGAGCTGGCGTTATCACGATACTCGGGTCAGGATATCTCTGGCTCCACTTGTAGTTTCTCGTTGCTTCAGGTTGTCTACATCAATGCTCTCTTCACTACCATCATCTCCAGATAGAGCTGGCGTTATCACGATACCCGGGTCAGGATGTCCCTGACTCCACTTGAGTTTCTCGTTGATTTAGGTAGTGTACATCAATGCTCTCTTCACTACCATCATCTCCAGATAGAGCTGGCGACATCATGATACCCAAATCAGGGTGTCGCTGGCTGCACTTGAAGTGTCTCGCTGCTACAGGTAGTCTACATCAGCGCTCTCTTCACTCCCATCGCTCCAGATAGAGCTGACGGTATCAAGATACTCAGATCCGGATGTCTCTGACTAGACTTGTAGTTTCTCGCTGCTTCACGTAGTCTACATCTGCGATCTCTTCACTCGCATCATCTCCAGATAGAGTTGACGTTATCATGATCCCAGAACATGATGTGTCTTGCTACACTTGTAGTTTCTCGCTGCATCAGGAAGTCTACATCAATGCTCTGTTCAATCTCATCATCTCCAGATAGAGCTGACGTTAACATGATACACAAATCAGGATATCTCTGACTCAACTTGTAGTTTCTTGCAGCTTCAGGTAGTCTACATTAGCGCTGTCTTCACTCCCATCGTCTCTAGATAGAGCTTGTGTTATCATGATACTCAGATCAGGATATCTCTGGCTCCACTTTAAGTGTCTCGGTGCTTCAGGTGGTCTACATCTATGCTCTCTTCACTCACATCATCTCTAGATAGAGCTGGCGTTATCACGATACCCGGATCAGGGTATCTCTGTCTCCACTTGTAGTTTCTCGCTGTTTTAGGTAGTCTACATCAATACTCTCTTCACTCCCATCATCTCCAGATAGAGTTGACGTTATCATGATCCCAGATCATGATGTGTCTGGCTACACTTGTAGTTTCTCGCTGCATCAGGAGGTCTACATCAATGCTCTCTTCACTCCCATCATCTCTATATAGAGCTGACGTTATCAGGATACTCAGATCAGGATGTCTCTGACTCCACTTATAGTTTCTCGTTGTTTCCGGTTGTCTACGTCAATGCTCTTTTCACTCCCATAATCTCTAGATAGAGCTGACGTTATCATGATACACAGATCAGAAAGTCTCTCGCTCCACTTGTAGTTTTTCGCTGTTTCAGGTAGTCTACATCAAAGCCCTCTTCATTCCCATCATCTCCGGATACAGCTGGCGTTATCATGATACTCAGATCAGGATGTGTCTGGCTCAACGCTTAGTTTCTCGTTGATTCAGGTTGTCTACAGCAATGCTCTCTCCACCCCATCATCTCTCGATAGGGTTGACGTTATCATGATACTCACATCAGGAAGTCTCTGGCTCCACTTGTAGTCTCTCGCTGCTTCTGGTAGTCCACATCAATGCTCTCTTCACTCCCATCATCTCTAGATAGAGCTTGCGTTATCATGATACTCAGATCACGATATCTCTGGCTCCACTTGAAGTGTCTCGGTGCTTCAGGTGGTCTACATCTAAGCTCTGTTCACTCCCATCATCTCTAGATAGAGCAGACTTTATCATGATACACAGATCACGATATCTCTGGCTCCACTTGTGGTTTCTCGCTACTTCAGGTAGTCTACATCAGCGCTCTCTTCACTCCCATCATCTCCAGATAGAGCGGACGTTATCATGATACACAGATCAGGATGGCTCTGGCTCCACTTGCTGTAGACAACCTGAATCAACGAGAAACTAAGCGTTGAGCCAGACACATCCTGATCTGAGTATCATGATAACGCCAGCTGTATCCGGAGATGATGGGAATGAAGAGGACATTGATGTAGACTACCTGAAAACGCGAAAAACTACAAGTGGAGCGAGAGACTTCCTGATCTGAGTATCATGATAACGTCAGCTCTATCTAGAGATTATGGGAGTGAAGAGAGCATTGACGTAGACAACCTGAAACAACGAGAAACTATAAGTGGAGTCAGAGACATCCTTATCTGAGTATCCTGATAACGTCAGCTCTATATAGAGATGATGGGAGTGAAGAGAGCGCTGATGTAGACTACCTGAAGCAGCGAGAAACTACAAGTTTAGTCAGAGATATCTTGATCTGAGTATCATTAAAACGCAAGCTCTATCCAAACGTGATGGGAGTGAAGAGAGCGCTGATGTAGACTACCTGAAGCAGCGAGAAACTACAAGTTTATTCAGAGACATCCGGATCTGAGTATCATGATACCGTCAGCTCTATCTGGAGTGATGGGAGTGAAGAGAGCGCTGATGTAGACTACCTGTAGCAGGGAGAAACTCCAAGTGGAGCCAGATACATCATAATCTGGGTATCATGAAAACGTCAGTTCTATCCAGACATGATGGGATTGAAGAGAGCACTGATTTAGACTACCTGAAGCAGCGAGAAACAACAAGTTTAGTCAGAGAAATCTTATCTGAGTATCATGAAAACGCTAGCTCTATCCAGACATAATGGGAGTGAAGAAAGCGCTCATGTAGACTACCTGAAGCAGCGAGAAGCTACAAGTTTAGTCAGAGACATCCGGATCTGAGTGTCGTGATACCGTCACCTCTATCTGGAGTAATGGGAGTGAAGAGAGCGCTGATGTAGACTACCTGAAGCAGCGAGAAACAACAAGTTTAGTCAGAGAAATCTTATCTGAGTATCATGAAAACGCTAGCTCTATCCAGACATAATGGGAGTGAAGAAAGCGCTGATGTAGACTACCTGAAGCAGCGAGAAGCTACAAGTTTAGTCAGAGACATCCGGATCTGAGTGTCGTGATACCGTCACCTCTATCTAGAGATGATGGGAGTGAAGAGAGCGCTTATGTAGACTACATGAAGCAGCGAAACCTACAAGTTGAGTCAAAGACACCCTGATCTGAGTATCACGATAACGTCAGCTCTATATAGAGATAATGGGGGTGAAG
Organism: Deroplatys truncata; assembly: GCA_030765065.1. NCBI lineage: Eukaryota > Metazoa > Arthropoda > Insecta > Mantodea > Mantidae > Deroplatys > Deroplatys truncata. The sequence continues at coordinate 5,421,454 of CM060984.1, forward strand.
AGAGCATTGCTGTGGAGTACCTGAATCAGCGAGAAACTAAAAGCGAAGCCAGAGACATCCTGATCTGGGATCACGATAACATCAGCTCTATCTGGAGATGATGGAAGTGAAGAGAGCATTGATGTAGAGTACCTGAAGCAGCAAAAAAGTACTAGTGGAGCCAGAGAGATCCTCATCTGAGTATCGTGATAACGCCAGCTCTATCTAGAGTTGATGGTAGTGAAGAGGGTATTGATGTTGACTACCTGAAGCAGCGAGACACTTCAAGTGGAGCCAGAGATATGCTGATCTGTGTATCGTGATAACGCCAGCTCTATCTAGAGATGATGGGGGTGAGGAGAGCATTGATGTTGACTACCTGAAGCAGCGAGACACTTCATGTGGAACCAGAGATATCCTATCTGAGTATCGTGATAACGCCAGCTCTATCCAGAGATGATGGGAGCGACGAGAGTATTGATGTAGACTACCTGAACAACCCAGAAACTACAAGTGGAGCCAGACACAACGTGATCAGGGTATCATACTAACACCAGCTCTATCTAGAGATGATGGAAGTGAAGAGAGCATAGATGTCGACTACCTGTAGCATCGAGAAACTACAAGCGGAGCCAGAGACATCCTGATATGAGTATCATGTTAGCGCCAGCTCTATCTAGACATGATGGGAGTGAAGAGAGCGCTGATGTAGACTACCTGAAGCAGCGAGAAACTACAAGTTTGGTCAGAAATATCGTGATCTGAGTATCATGATAACGCTAGCTCTATCCCGAGATGATGGGAGTTAACAGATCGCTGATTTAGACTACATGATGCAGCGAGAAACTACAAGTTGAGTCAGAGATATCGTGATTTGAGTATCATGAAAACGTCACCTCTATCCAGACATGATGGGAGTGAAGAGAGCGCTGATGTAGACTACCTGAAGCAGCGAGAAACAAAAAGTTTAGTCAGAGGCATGCTGATCTGAGTATCATGTTACCGTCAGCTCTATCTGGAGATGATGGAGGTGAAGAGAGCATTGATGTCGACTACTTGTAGCAGCGAGAAACCACAAGTGGAGCCAGAGCCACCCTGATCTGAGTTTGGTGATAACGCCAGCTCTATCTAGAGGTGAACTGAGTGAAGATAGCATTGATAATGACTACCTGAAGCAGCGAGACACTTCAAGTTGAGTCAGAGACATCCTGATCTGAGAATCGGGATAACGTCAGCTCTAAGTAGTGATGCTGGAAATGAAGGGAGCATTGATGTAGACTACCTGAAACAGCGATAAACTACAAGTTGAGTCAGAGATATCGTGATCTAAATATCATGATAACGCTAGCTCTATCCGGAGATGATGGGAGTAAAGAGAGCGCTGATTTAAACTACCTGAAGGTGCGAGAAACTACAAGTTGAGTCAGAGATATCGTGATCTGAGTATCATGAAAACGCCAGCTCTATCCAGACATGATGGGAGTGAAGAGAGCATTGATGTTGACTACCTGAAGCAGCGAGACACTTCAAGTGGAGCCAGAGATATCCTGATCTGTGTATCGGGATCACGCCAGCTCTATCTAGAGATGATGGGAGTGAAGGGAGCGCTGATGGAGACTACCTGAAGCAGCGAGAAACTACAAGTTGAGTCAGAGACATCCCGATCTGAGTATCGTGATAACGTCAGCTCTATGTAGAGATGATGGAAATGAAGGGAGTATTGTTGTAGACTACCTGAAGCAGCGAGAAACTACAAGTTGAGTCAGAGACATCCCGATCTGAGTATCGTGATAACGTCAGCTCTATGTAGAGATGATGGAAATGAAGGGAGTATTGATGTAGACTACCTGAAACAGCGACAAACTACAAGTTGAGTCAGAGATATCGTGATTTGAGTATTATGATAACGCTAGCTCTATCCCGAGATGATGGGAGTGAAGAGAGCGCTTTTTTAGACTAACTGAAGCTGCGAGAAACTACAAGTTGAGTCAGAGATATCGTGATCTGAGTATCATGAAAACGTCAGCTCTATCAAGACATGAAGGGAGTGAAGATAGCGCTGATGTAGACTACCTAAAGCAGCGAGAAACTACAAGTTTAGTCAGAGACATCCTGATCTAAGTATCATGATACGTTAGTTCTATCTGGAGATGATGGGAGTGAACAGAGCATAGATGTAGACCACCTGAAGCACCGAGACACTTCTAGTGGAGCCAGAGATATCCTGATCTGAGAATCATGATAACACAAGCTCTATCCAGAGATGATGGGAGTGAAGACAGCGTTAATGTAGACTACCTGAAGCTGCAAGAAACTACAAGTTGAGTCAGAGATATCCTGATTTGGATATCATGATAACGTCACCTCTATCTGGAGATGATGAGATTGAACAGAGCATTGATGTAGACTTCCTGAAGCAGCGAGAAACAACAAGTTTAGTCAGAGACATCCGGATCTGAGTATCATGATACCGTCAGCTCTATCTGGAGCGATGGGAGTGAAGAGAGCGCTGATATAGACTACCTGTAGCAGCGAGAAGCTCCAAGTGGAGCCAGAGCCATCCTAATCTGCGTTTCATGGTAACGTCAGCTCTATCTGCAGATGATGGTGGTGGAGAGAGCATTGATGTCGACTACTTTTAGCAGCGAGAATCTAAAGTGGAGCCAGAGCCATCCTGATCTGTGTATCATGAAAACGATAGCTCTTTCTAGAGATGATGGGAGTGAACAGAGCATTGATGTAGAATACCTGAAGCACCGAGACACTTCAAGTGAGCCAGAGATATCCTGATCTGAGTATCATGATAACGCAAAGTCTATCTAGATATGATGGGATTGAAGACAGCATTGATGTGGACTACCAGAAGCAGCGAGAAACTACAAGTGGAGCCAGAGACTTCCTGATGTGAGTATCATGATAACGTTAGCTCTATCCAGAGATGATGGGGGTGAAGAGACCATTGATGTAGACAACCTGAATCAACGAGAAACTATGCGTTGAGCCAGACACATCCTGATCTGAGTATGATGATAACGCCAGCCCTATCTGGAGATGATGGGAATGAAGAGAGCATTGATGTAGACTATCTGAAAGAGCGAGAAACTACAAGTAGACCCAGAGACATCCTGATCTGAGTATCATGATAACGTCAGCTCTATCTAGAGCTGATGGGAATTAAGAGGGCATTGATGTAGACTACCTGAAGTAGCGAAGAACTACAAGTGGAGCCAGAGACTTTCTGATCTGAGTATCATGATAACGTGTGCTCCATCCAGAGATGAAAGGGGTGAGGAGAGCATTGACGTAGACAACCTGAAACAACGAGAAACTATATGTGGATCCAGAGAGATCCTGATGTGAGTATCATGATAACGTCAGCTCTATCTAGAGATGATAGAAGTGAACAGAGCATTGAAGTAGACAACCTGAAACAGCGAGAAAGTACAAGTGGAGCCAGAGATATCTTGATCTGTATATCATGATACCGTCACCTTTAACTAGAGATGATGGGAGTGACGAGAGCATTGATGTAGACAACTTGAAGCAGCGAGAAACTATAGTGGAGCCAGAGATATCCTGATCTAGGTATCATGATAATGTCAGCTCTGTCTAGAGATAATGGGAGTGAAGAGAGCATTGATGTGGACTACCTGAAGCAGCGAGACACTTCAAGTGCAGCCAGAGATATCCTGATCTGAGTATCGTGATAACGCCAGCTCTATCTGGAGATGATGGGAGTGAAGAGAGCATTGATATGGTCTACCTGAAGCAGCGAGAAACTTCAAGTGGACCCAGCGACACCCTGATTTGAGTATCATGATAACGCCAGCTCTATCTGGAGATGATGGTAGTGAAGAGAGCATTGATGTAGACTACCTGAATCAACGAGAAACTCAAGTGGAGCCAGAGACATCCTGACCCGGGTATCGTGGTAGCGCCACCTCTATCTGGAGATCATGGGAGTGAAGAGAGCATTGATGTGGACTACCTGAAGCAGCGAGACACTTCAAGTGGAGCCGCAGATATTCTGATCTGAGAATCGTGATAACGCCAGCTCTATCTAGAGATGATGGGAGTGAAGAGAGCATTGATGTGGACTACCTGAAGCAGCGAGAAACTACAAGTGGAGACAGAGATATCGTGATCTGGGTATCATGATAAAGTCTGCTCCATCTGGAGATGATGAGAGTGAAGAGAGCATTGATGTAGACTACCTGAAGCAACGAGACACTTCAAGTGGAGCCAGAGATATCCTGATCTGAGTATCGTGATAACGCCAGCTCTAAGCAGAGATAATGGGAGTGAAGAGAGCATTGATGTGGACTGCCAGAAGCAGCGAGTAACTAGTAATGGAGCCAGAGACATCCTGATCTGAGTATGATGATACAGTCAGCTCTATCTGGAGATGATGGGAATGAAGAGAGCATTGATGTAGACAACTTAAAGCAGCCAGAAACTACAAGTGGAGCCAGAGACATCCTGATCTCGAATCATGATAACGTAAGGTCTTTATACAGATGATGGGAACAAAGAGAGCATTGATGTGGACTACCTTAAGCAACGAGAAACTAAAAGTGGAGCCAGAGACATACCCTGATCTGGGATCATGATAACGCCAGCTCTATACGGAGATGATGTGAGTGAAGAGACCATTGATGTAGACTACCTGAAGCATCGAAAAGGCTAATATGGAGCCAAGGACATCCTGATCTTACTATCATGATAACGTCAGCTCTATCAGGAGATGATGGGGGTGAAGAGAGCATTGATGTAGACTGCCTGAAGCTCCGAGAAGCTAAACGTTGAGTCAGAGATATCGTGATTTGAATATCATGATAACGCTAGCTCTATCCGGAGATGATGGGAGTGAAGAGAGCGCTGATTTAGACTACCTGAAGCTGCGAGAAACTTTAGGTTGAGTCAGATATATCGTGATCTGAGTATCATTAAAACGTCAGCTCTAGCCAGACATGATGGGAGTGAAGACAGCGCTGATGTAGACTACCTCAAGCAGCGAGAAACTACAAGCTTAGTCAGAGACATCTTGATCTGAGTATCATGATACCGTCAGCTCTATCTGGAGATGATGGGAGTGAAGAGAGCGCTGATGTACACTACCTGAAGCACCGAGAACCTAAAAGTGGGGCCAGAGCCTTCCTGATCTGGGTATCATGATAACGTCAGCTCTATCTGGAGCTGATGGGGGTGAAGAGAGCATTGTTGTAAACTACTTGTAGCAGCGAGAAACTAGAAGTGGAGCCAGAGCCATCCTGATCTATGTATCATGATAACGTCCGCTCCATATGGAGATGATGGGAGTGAAGAGAGCGCTGATGTAGACTACCTGAAGCAGCGAGAAACTACAAGTTGAGTCAGAGTCATCCTGGTCTAAGTAACACGATGACGTAAGCTCTAGCTAGAGATGATGGGGGTGAAGAGAGCATTGATGTAGACTACGTGAAGCAGCGAGAAACCACAAGTGGAGCCAGAGATATCGTGATCTGAGTATCATGAAAACCTCTGCTCTATCTAGAGATAATGGGAGTGAACAGAGCATAGAAGTAGACCACCTGAAGCACCGAGACACTCCAAGTGGAGCCAGAGATATCGTGATCTGTGTATCATGATAACGCAAGATCTATCTAGAAATGATGGGATTGAACAGAGCATTGATGTAGACTTCCTGATGCAGCGAGAAACTACAAGTGTAGCCAGACACATCATGATCTGGGATCATGATAACGTCAAATCTATCTGGAGATGATGGGAGTGAAGAGAGTATTGATGTAGACTACCTAAAACAGCGAGAATATACAAGTGGGCCAGAGATATCCTTGATATCACCAGCTCTATCTAGAGATGATGGGAGTGAAGAGAGCGCTGATGTAGGCTAACTGAAGCAGCGATAAACTACAAGTTTATTCAGAGATATCGTGATCTGCGTATCATGATAACGCTAGCTCTATCCCGAGATGATGGGAGTGAAGAGAACGCTGATGTAGACTACCTAAAGCAGCGAGAAACTACAAGTTTAGTCAGAGGCATGCTGATCTGAGTATCATGGTACCGTCAGCTCCATCTGGAGATGATGGGAGTGAAGAGAGCATTGTTGTGGACTACCAGAAGCAGCGAGAGACTACAAGTGGAGACAGAGACTTCCTGATGTGAGTATCATGATACCGTCACCCCTATCCAGAGATAATGGGGGTGAAGGGAGCATTGATGTAGACAACCTGAATCAACGAGAAACTAAGCGTTGAGCCAGACACATGCTGATCTGAGTATCATGATAACGCCAGCTCTATCTGGAGATGATGGGAATGAAGAGGACATTGATGTAGACTACCTGAAACCGCGAAAAACTACAAGTGGAGCGAGAGATGTCCTGATGTGTGTATCATGATAACGTCTGCTCTATCCGGAGATGAGAAGGGTGAAGTGAGCACTGAATTAGACTACCTGCAAAAGCGAGAAACTACAACTTGAACCAGAGACATCCTGATCTGAGTATCATGATAACGTTAGCTCTATCTAGAGATTATGGGAGTGAAGAGAGCATTGACGTAGACAACCTGAAACAACGAGAAACTATAAATGGAGTCAGAGACATCCTGATCTGAGTGCCATGATAACGTCAGCTACATCTAGAGATGATGGGAGAGAAGAGAGCATTGATGTAGACAACCATAAAACAGCGAGAAACTACAAGTGGAGCCAGAGATATCCTGATCTGGGTGTCATAATAACGCCAGCTCTGTATAGAGATGGTGGCAGTGAAGAGAGCATTGATGTAGACTTCCTGATGCAGCGAGAAGCTACAAGTGTAGACAGACACATCATGATCTGGGATCATGATAACGTCAACTCTATCTGGAGATGATGGGAGTGAAGCGAGTATCGATGTAGACTACCTAAAGCAGCGAGAAACTACAAGTGGAGCCAGAGATGTCCTGATCCGAATATCGTGATAACGCCAGCTCTAACTGGAGATGATGGGGGTGGAGAGAGCATTGATGTAGACACTTGAAGCAGCCAGAAACTACAAGTGGAGCCAGAGCCATCCTGATCTGCGTATCATAATAAAGTCCGCTGTATCTGTAGAAGATGGGAGTGAAGAGAGCGCTGATGTAGACTACCAGAAGCAGCGAGAAACTACAAGTTGAGTCAGAGACATTCTGATCTGTGTCTCATGATAACGTTGGCTCTATGTAGAGATGATGGGAGTGAAGAGAGCGCTGATGTAGACTATATGAAGCAGCGAAAAACTACAAGTTGAGTCAAAGACACCCTGATCTGAGTATCACGATAACGTCAGCTCTATATAGAGATGATGGGGTGAAGAGAGCATTGCTGTGGACTACCTGAATCAGCGAGAAACTAAAAGTGAAGCCAGAGACATCCTGATCTGGGATCAGGATAACATCAGCTCTATCTGGAGATGATGGGAGTGAAGGGAGCATTGATGTAGAGTACCTGATGCAGCAAAAAACTACAAGTGGAGCCAGAGACATCGTGATCTGAGTATCATGGTAACCTCAGCTCTATCTACAGATGATGGGGGAAGAGAGCATTGACGTAGAGAACCTGAAGCCACGAGAAACTACTAGTGGAGCCAGAGACATCCGGATCAAAATATCATGATATCGCCAGCTCTATCTAGAGATGATGCGGGTGAAGAGAGCTTTGATATAGAACTATTGAAGTAGCGAGAAACTACAAGTGGAGCCAGAGACATCCTCATCTGAGTATCGTGATAACGCCAGCTCTATCTAGAGTTGATGGGAGTGAAAAGGGCATTGATGTTGACTACCTGAAGCAGCGAGACACTTCAAGTGGAACCAGAGATATCCTATCTGAGTTTTGTGATAACGCCAGCTCTATACAGAGATGATGGATGCGACGACAGCATTGATGTAGACTACCTGAACAACCCAGAAACTACAAGTGGTGCCAGAGACAACGTGATCAGTCTATCATACTAACACCAGCTCTATCTAGAGATGATAGGAGTGAAGAGAGCATAAAAGTCGACTACCTGAAGCATCGAGAAACTACAAGCGGAACCAGAGTCATACTGATCTGAGTATCATGATAACGCCAGCTCTATCTAGAGATGATGGGAGTGAAGAGATCGGTGATGGAGACTACCTGAAGCAGCGAGAAACTACAAGTTCAGTCAGAGACATCCTGATCTGAGTATCGTGAAAACGTCAGCTCTATCCAAACATGATGGGAGTGAAGAGAGCGCTGATGTAGACTACCTGGAGCAGAGAGAAACTACAAGTTTAGTCATGGACATCCGGATCTGAGTATCATGATACCGTCAGCTATATCTGGAGTGATGGGAGTGAAGAGAGCGCTGATGTAGACTACCTGTAGCAGCGAGAAACTCTAAGTGGAGCCAGAGCCATCCTAATCTGGGTATCATGAAAACGTCAGCTCTATCCAGACATGATGGGAGTGAAGAGAGCGCAGATGTAGACTACCTGAAGCAGCGAGAAACAACAAGTTTAGTCAGAGATATCTTGATCTGAGTATCATGAAAACGCTAGCTCTATCCAGACATGATGGGAGTGAAGAGAGCGCTGATGTAGACTACCTGAAGCAGCACGAAACAACAAGTTTAGTCAGAGATATCTTGATCTGAGTATCATGAAAACGCTAGCTCTATCCAGATATGATGGGAGTGAAGAGAGCGCTGATGTAGACTACCTGAAGCAGCGAGAGACTACAAGTTTAGTCAGAGACATCCGGATCTGAGTATCATGATACCGTCAGCTCTATCTGGTGTGATGGGAGTGAAGAGAGCATTGATGTAGACAACCAGAAGCAGCGAGAAACTACAAGTGGAGCCAGTGACTTCCTGATGTGAGTATCATGATAACCTCAGCTCTATCTAGAGATGATGGGAATTAAGAGAGCATTAATGTTGACTACCTGAAATAGCGAAAAACTACAAGTGGAGCCAGAGACTTCCTGATCTGAGTATCGGGATTACGCCAGCTCTATCTAGAGATGATGGGGGTGAAGAGAGCATTGATATACACAAGCTGAAGCAGCAAGAAACTACAAGTGGAGCCAGAGACATCCCGATCTGTGTATCGGGATTACGCCAGCTCTATCTAGAGATGATGGGAGTGAAGAGAGCATTGATGTTGACTACCTGAAGCAGCAAGAAACTACAAGTGGAGCCAGAGACTTCCTGATCTGAGTATCGGGATTACGCCAGCTCTATCTAGAGATGATGGGAGTGAAGAGAGCATTGATGTTGACTACCTGAAGCAGCGAGACACTTCAAGTGGAACCAGAGGTATCCTATCTGAGTATCGTGATAACGCCAGCTATATCCGGAGCTGATGGGAGCGACGAGAGCATTGATGTAGACTACTTGAACCACCCAAAAACTACAAGTGGAGCCAGTGACAACGTGATCACGGTATCATACTAACACCAGCTCTATCTAGAGATGATGGGAGTGAAGAGAGCATTGATGTAGACTACCTGAAGCAGCGAGACACTTAAAGTGGAGCCAGAGATATCCTGATCTGGGTATCGTGATAACGCCAGCTCTACCTAGAGATGATGGGAGTGAAGAGAGCGCTGATGGAGACTACGTGAAGCAGCGAGAAACTACAAGTTGAGTCAGAGACATCCTGATCTGAGTATCGTGATAACGTCAGCTCTATGTAGAGATGATGGAAATGAAAGGAGTATTGATGTAGACTACCTGAAACAGCGACAAACTACAAGTGGAGTCAGAGATACCGTGATCAGAGTATTATAATAACGCTAGCTCTATCCCGAGATGATGGGAGTGAAGAGAGCGCTGATTTAGACTAACTGAAGCTGCGGGAAACTACAAGTTGAGTCAGAGATATCGTGATCTGAGTATCATGAAAACGTCAGCTCTATCCAGTCATGAAGGGAGTGAAGAGAGCGCTGATGTAGACCACCTGAAGCACCGAGACACTTCAAGTGGAGCCAGAAATATCCTGATCTGAGAATCAGGATAACACAAGCTCTATCTAGAGGTGATGGGAGTGAAGACAGCGCTAATGTAGACTACCTGAAGCTGCAAGAAAGTACACGTTGAGTCAGAGATATCCTGATTTGGGTATCATGATAACGTCAGCTCTATCTGGAGATGATGAGATTGAACAGAGCATTGATGTAGACTTCCTGAAGCAGCGAGAAACTACAAGTTTAGTCAGAGACATCCGGATCTGGGTATCATGATACCGTCAGCTCTATCTGGAGTGATGGGAGTGAAGAGAGCGCTGATATAGACTACCTGTAGCAGCGAGAAACTCCAAGTGGAGCCAGAGCCATCCTAATCTGGGTTTCATGGTAACGTCAGCTCTTTCTGGAGATGATGGGGGTGGAGATAGCATTGATGTCGACTACTTGTAGTAGCGAGAAACTAAAGTGGAGCCAGAGCCATCCTGATCTGTGTATCACGATAACGATAGCTCTATCTAGAGATGATGGGAGTGAACAGAGCATTGATGTAGAATACCTGAAGCACCGACACACTTCAAGTGAGCCAGAGATATCCTGATCTGAGTATCATGATAACGCAAGACCTATCTAGAGATGATGGGATTGAAGAGAGCATTGATGTAGACTACCTCAAGCAGCGAGAAACTACAAGTGGAGCCAGAGATATCCTGATCTGCGTATCATGATAACGTCAGCTCTATCTAGAGATGATGGGAGTGAACAGAGCATTGATGTAGACAACCTGAAGCAGCGAGAAACTATAGTGGAGCCAGAGACATCGTGATCTGGGTGTCATACTAAAGCCAGCTAACTGAAGCAGCGATAAACTACAAGTTTATTCAGAGATATCGTGATCTGCGTATCATGATAACGCTAGCTCTATCCCGAGATGATGGGAGTGAAGAGAACGCTGATGTAGACTACCTAAAGCAGCGAGAAACTACAAGTTTAGTCAGAGGCATGCTGATCTGAGTATCATGGTACCGTCAGCTCCATCCGGAGATGATGGGAGTGAAGAGAGCGCTGATGTAGACTACCAGAACCAGCGAGAAACTACAAGTGGAGCCAGAGACTACCTGATGTGAGTATCATGATAACGTCAGCTCTATACAGAGATGTAGGGGTGAAGAGAGCATTGATGTAGACTACCTGAAGCACCGAGACACTTCAAGTGGAGCCAGAGATATCCTGATCTGAGTATCATGATAACGCAAGCTCTATCTAGAGAGGATGGGAGTGAAGAGAGCATTGATGTAGACTTCCTGATGCAGCGAGAAACTACAAGTGTAGCCAGACACATCATGATCTGGAATCATGATAACGTCAACTCTATCTGGAGATGATGGTAGTGAAGAGAGTATTGATGTAGACTACCTGAAAAAGCGAGAAACCACAAGTGGAGCCAGAGACATCCTGATCTGGGATTATGATAACGTCAGCTCTATCTGGAGATGATGGCAGTGAAGAGAGCATTGATGTAGACAACCTGGAACAGCGAGAAACTACAAGTGGAGCCAGAGATATCCTGATCCGAGTATCGTGAAAACGCCAGCTCTATCTAGATATGATGGGAGTGAAGAGAGCATTGATGTTGACCACCTGAAGCAGCGAGAAACTATAGTGGAGCCAGAGATATCCTGATCTGGGTATCATGATAAAGTCTGCTATATCTAGAGATGATGGGTGTGAACAGAGCATAGATGTAGACCACCTGAAGCACCGAGACACTTCAAGTGGAGCCAGAGATATCCTTATCTGAGTATCATGATAACGCAAGCTCTATCTAGAGAGGATGGGAGTGAAGAGAGCATTGATGTGGACTACCACAAGCAGCGAGAAACTACAAATGGAGCCAGCAATATGCTGATCCGAGTATCGTGATAACGCCAGCTCTATCTGTAGATGATGGGAGTGAAGACAGCGCTGAAGTAGACTACATAAATCAACGAGAAACTTCAAGTGGAGCCAGAGATACCTGATCCGGGTATCGTGATAACGCCAGCTCTATCTAGAGATGATGGGAGTGAAGAGAGCATTGATGTGGACTACCTGAAGCAGCGAGAAACTTCAGGTGGAGCCAGCGACACCCTTATTTGAGTATCATGATATCGCCAGCTCTATCTGGAGATGATGGTAGTGAAGAGAGCATTGATGTAGACTACCTGAATCAACTCGAAACCCAAGTGGAGCCAGGGACATTCTGAACCGGGTATCGTGATAACGCCAGCTCTATCTGGAGATGATGGGAGTGAAGAGAGCATTGATGTAGACCACCTAAAGCAACGAGAAACCACAAGTGGAGCCAGAGATATCCTGACCCGTGTATCGTGATAACACCAGCTCTATCTGTAGATGATGGGAGTGAAGAGAGCGCTGAAGTAGACTACATAAATCAACGAGAAACTTCAAGTGGAGCCAGAGATACCTGATCCGGTTATCGTGATAACGCCAGCTCTATCTAGAGATGATGGGAGTGAAGAGAGCATTGATGTGGACTACCTGAAGCAGCGAGTAACTTCAAGTGGAGCCAGAGACTTCCTGATCTGATTATCATGATAAAGTCAGCTCTATCTAGACATAATGGGAGTGAAGAGAGCGCTGATGTAGACTACCTGAAGCAGCGAGAAACTACAAGTTTAGTCAGAGATATCGTGATCTGCGTATCATGATAACGCTAGCTCTATCCCGAGATGATGGGAGTGAAGAGAGCGCTGATTTAGACTACATGAAGCAGCGAGAAACTACAAGTTGAGTCAGAGATATCGTGATTTGAGTATCATGAAAAAGTCAGCTCTATCCAGACATGATGTGAGTGAAGAGAGCGCTGATGTAAACTACCTGAAACAGCGAGAAACTACAAGTTTAGTCAGAGGCATGCTGATCTGAGTATCATGTTACCGTCAACTCTATCTGGAGATGATGGGAGTGAAGAGAGCGCTGATGTAGACTATCTGAAGCAGCGAGAATCTACAAGTGGGGACAGAGCCATCCTGATCTGGGTATCATGATAACGTCAGATCTATCTGGAGATGATGGAGGTGAAGAGAGCATTGATGTCGACTACTTGTAGCAGCGAGAAACCACAAGTGGAGCAAGAGCCATCCTGATCTGTGTATTATGATAACGTCCGCTCTATCTGGAGATGATGGGAGTGAAGAGAGCGCTGATGTAGACTACCTGAAGCAGCGAGAACCTACAAGTTGAGTCAGAGAACCTGATCTGAGTATCATGATCACGTAAGCTCTATCTAGAGATGATGGGGGTGAAGAGAGCATTGAAGTAGACTACCTGAAGCAGCGAGAAACTGCAAGTGGAGCCAGAGATATCGTGATCTGAGTATCATGATAAAGTCTGCTCTATCTAAAGATGATGGGAGTGAACAGAGCATAGATGCAGACCACCTGAAGCACCGAGACACTTCAAGTGGAGCCAGAGATATCCTGATCTGTGTATCATGATAACGCAAGGTCTATCTAGAGATTATGGAAGTCAAGAGAGCATTGATGTGGACTACCAGAAGCAGCGAGAAACTACAAGTGGAGCCAGAGACTTCCTGATGTGAGTATCATGATAACCTCAGCTCTATCTAGAGATGATGGGAATTAAGAGAGCATTAATGTTGACTACCTGGAATAGCGAAAAACTACAAGTGGAGCCAGAGACTTCCTGATCTGAGTATCATGATAACGTCAGCTCTATCTAGACATTATGGGAGTGAAGGGAGCATTGACGTAGACAACCTGAAACAACTAGAAACTATAAGTGGAGCCAGAGACATCCTGATATGAGTATCATGATATCGTCAGCTCTATCTAGAGATGATGGGAGTGAACAGAGCATTGATGTAGACAACCTGAAAGAGCGAGAAACTACAAGTGTAGCCAGAGATATCTTGATCTGTTTATCATGATAACGTCAGCTCTAACTAGAGATTATGGGAGTGACGAGCGCATTGATGTAGACAACCTGAAGCAGCGACAAACTATAGTGGAGCCAGAGATATCCTGAACTGGGTATCATGATAACGCCAGCTCTATATACAGATGACGGGAGTGAAGAGAGCAATGCTGTATACTACCTGAAGCAGCTAGGTACTTCACGTGGAGCCAGAGATATCCAGATCTGGGTATCATGAAACGTCAGCTCTATCTAAAGATAATGGGAGTGAACAGAGCATTGATGTAGACTTCCTGATGCAGCGAGAAACTACAAGTGTAGCCAGACACATCATGATCTGGGATCATGATAACGTCAACTCTATCTGGAGATGATGGGAGTGAAGAGAGTATTGATGTAGACTACCTGAAACAGCGAGAAACCACAAGTGGAGCCAGAGATATTCTGATCTGTGTATCGTGATAACGTCAGCTCTATGTAGAGATGATGGGAATGAAGAGTGCACTGACGTAGACTACCTGAAGCAGCAGGAAACTGCAAGTTGAGTCAGAGATATCGTGATTTGAAATCATGATATCCCCAGCTCTATCCGGAGATGATAGGAGTGAAGAGAGCGCTGATGTAGACTAGCTGAAGCTGCGAGAAACTACAAGTTGAGTCAGAGATATCGTGATCTGAGTATCATGATAACGTTAGCTCTATCCAGAGATGATGGGAGTGAAGAGAGCGCTGATGTAGACTACCGGAAGCAGCGAGAAACTACAAGTTGAGTCATGGACATCCTGATCCGAGTATCATGATACCGTCAGCTCTATTTGGAGCGATGGGAGTGAAGAGAGCGCTGATGTAGATTACCTGAAGCAGCGAGACACTTCAAGTGGAGCCAGAGGTATCCTATCGGAGTATCGTGATAACGCCAACTATATCCAGAGATATGGTAGCAAAGAGAGCATTGACGTAGACTACCTGAACCACCCAGAAACTATAAGTGGAGCCAGAGACAACGTGATCAGGGTATCATACTAACACGAGCTCTATCTAGAGATGATGGGAGTGAAGAGAGCATTGATGTAGACTACCTGAAGCATCGAGAAACTACCAGTGGAGCCAGAGACATCCTGATCCGAGTATCATGTTACCGTCAGCTCTATCTGGAGATGATGGGGGTGAAGAGAGCATTGATATAGACAACCTGAAGCAGCGAGAAACTACAAGTGGAGCCAGAGACATCCTGATCTGGGTATGGTGATAACGCCAGCTCTATCTAGAGATGAACTGAGTGAAGAGAGCATTGATAATGACTACCTGAAGCAGCGAAACACTTCAAGTGGAACCAGAGGTATTCCATCTGAGTATCGTGATAATGCATGCTATATACAGAAATATTGGGAGAACGACAGCATTGATGTAAACTACATGAACCACACAGAAACTACAAGTGGAGCCGGAGACAACGTGATCAGGGTATCACACTAACACCAGCTCTATCCAGAGATGATGGGAGTGAAGAGAGCATTGATGTAGACTACCTGAAGCATCGAGAAACTACAAGTGGAGCCAGAGACAACGTGATCAGGGTATCACACTAACACCAGCTCTATCCAGAGATGATGGGAGTGAAGAGAGCATTGATGTAGACTACCTGAAGCATCGAGAAACTACAAGTGGAGCCAGAGACATCCTGATCCGAGTATCATAAGAACGCCAGCTCTATCTAGAGATAATGGGAGTGAAGAGAGCATTGTTTGGACAACCTGAAGCACCGAGACACTTCAAGTGGAGCCGCAGATATTCTGATCTAAGTATCGTGATAACGCCAGCTCTATCTAGAGATAATGGGAGTGAAGAGAGCATTGATGTGGACTACCTGAAGCAGCGAGAAACTACCAGTGGAGCCAGAGATATCGTGATCTGAGTATCTTGATAAAGTCTGCTCTATCTAGAGATGATGGGAGTGAACAGAGCATAGATGTAGACCACCTGAAGCACCGAGACACTTCAAGTGGGGCCAGAGATATCCTGATCTGAGTATCATGATAACGCAAGCTCTATCTAGAGATGATGGGAGTGAAGAGAGCATTGATGTGGACTACCAGAAGCAGCGAGAAACTAAAAATGGAGCCCGACACATCCTGATTTGAGTATCATGATACAGTCAGCTCTATCTGGAGATGATGGGAGTGAAGAGAGCATTGATGTAGACTACTTGAGGCACCGAGACACTTAGAGTGGAGCCAGAGATATCCTGATCTGAGTATCGTGATAACGCCAGCTCTATCCAGAGATAATGGAAGTGAAGAGAGCATTGATGTGGACTACCAGAAGCAGCGGGAAACTACAAATGGCGCCAGAGACATCCTAATCTCAGTATCATGATACAGTCAGCTCTATCTGGAGATGATGGAAATGAAGAGAGCATTGATATAGACAACTTAAAGCAGCCAGAAACTACAAGTGGAGCCAGAGACAGCCTGATCTGGAATCATGATAACGTAAGGTCTTTATGCAGATGATGGGAGTAAAGAGAGCATTGATGTGGACTACCTGAAGCAACGAGAAACTACAAGTGGAGCCAGAGCCCTTCTGATCTGCGTATCATGATAACGTTCGCTCTATCTAGAGATGATGGGAGTGAAGAGAGCGCTGATGTAGACTACATGAAGCAGCGAAAAACTACAAGTTGAGTCAAAGACACCCTGATCTGAGTATCACGATAACGTCAGCTCTATATAGAGATGATGGGGGCGAAGAGAGCATTGCTGTGGACTACCTGAATCATCGAGAAACTAAAGTGAAGACAGAGACATCCTTATCTGGGATCATGATAACATCAGCTCTATTTGGAGATGATGGGAGTGAAGAGAGCATTGTTGTAGAGTACCTGAAGCAGCAAAAAACTACAATTGGAGCCAGAGACATCCTGATCTGAGTATCATGGTAACCTCAGTTCTATCTACAGATGATGGGGGAAGAGAGCATTGACGTAGACAACCTGAAGCCACGAGAAACTACTTGTGGAGCCGGAGACATCCGGATCTAGATATCATGATATCGCCAGCTCTATCTAGAGATGATGGGGGTGAAGAGAGCTTTGATATAAAACTATTGAAGTAGCGAGAAACTACAAGTGGAGCCGGAGATATCCTGATCTGTGTATCGTGATAACGCCAGCTCTATCTAGAGATGATGGAGGTGAAGAGAGCATTGATATAGAGAACCTGAAGCAGTGAGAAACTACAAGAGGATCCAAAGACATCCTGATCTGAGTATCGTGATAACGCCAGCTCTATCTAGAGATGATGGGAGTGAAGAGAGCATTGATGAAGACTACCTGAAGCAGCGAGACACTTCAAGTGGAACCGGAGATATCCTATCTGAGTATCCTGATAACGCCAGCTCTAACCAGAGATGATGGGAGCGACGAAAGCATTGATGTAGACTACCTGAACAACCCAGAAATTTACAAGTGGAGCCAGAGACAACGTGATCAGGGTACCATACTAACACCAGCTCTATCTAGAGATGATGGGAGTGAAGAGGGCATAGATGTCGACTACCTGAAGCATCGAGAATCTACAAGCGGAGCCTGAGACATCCTGATCTGAGTATCATGATAACGCCAGCTCTATCTAGACATGATGGGAGTGAAGAGAGCGCTGATGTAGGCTAACTGAAGCAGCGAGAAACTACAAGTTTAGTCAGAGATATCGTGATCTGAGTATCATGGTACCGTCAGCTCTATCTGGAGATGATGGGGGTGAAGAGAGCATTGATGTCGACTACTTGTAGCATTGAGAAGCTACAAGTTGAGTCAGACAAATCCTGATCTGAGTATCATGATGACGTGAGCTCTATCTAAAGATGATGGGAGTGAACAGAGCATAGATGTAGACCACCTGAAGCACCGAGACACTTCAAGTGGAGCCAGAGATATCCTGATCTGAGTATCAAGATAACGCAAGGTCTATCTAGAGATTATGGTGGTGAAGAGATAATTGATGTGGACTAACAGAAGCAGCGATAAACTACAAGTGGAGCCAGAGACTTCCTGATGTGAGTATCATGATAACGTCACCTCTATACAGAGATGATGGGGGTGAAGAGAGCATTGATGTAGACAAATTGAAGCAGCGAGAAACTACAAGTTTAGTCAGAGATATCGTTATCCGAGTATCATGATAACGCCAGCTCTATCCAGAGATGATGGGAGCGACGAGAGCATTGATGTAGACTACCTCGAGCATCCAGAAACTACAAGTGGAGCCAGAGACACCCTGATCCGAGTATCACGAAAACGCCAGCTCTATCTAGAGTTGATGGGAGTAAAGAAAGCGCTAAAAAAGACTATCATAAGCAGCGAGAAACTACAAGTTGACTCAGAGATATCGTGATTTGAATATCAAGATAACGCTAGCTCTATCCGGAGATGATGGGAGTGAAGAGAGCGCTGATGTAGACTACCTGAAACAGCGACAAGCTACATGTTGAGTCAGAGATATCGTGATCTGAGTATCATGATAACGCTAGCTCTATCCGGAGATGATGGGAGTGAAGAGAGCGCTGATTATGACTACCTGAAGCTGCGAGAAACTACAGGTTGAGTCAGAGATATCGTGATCTGAGTATCATGAAATCGTCAGCTCCAGCCAGACATGATGGGAGTGAAGAGAGCATTGATGTAGACTACCTGAAGCAGCGAGAAACCACAAGTGGAGCCAGAGATATCGTGATCTGAGTATCATGATAAAGTCTGCTCTATCTAGAGATGATGAGAGTGAACAGTGCATAGATGTAGACCATCTGAAGCACCGAGACACTTCAAGTGAAGCCAGAGGCTTCCTAATGTGAGTATCATGACAATGTCATCCCTATCCAGAGATGATGGGGGTGAAGAGAGCATTGATGTAGACAACCTGAATCAACGAGAAACTAAGCGTTGAGCCAGACACATCCTGATCTGAGTATCATGATAACGCAAGCTCTATCTAGAGATTATGGGAGTGAAGAGAGCATTGACGTAGACAACCTGGAACAACGAGAAACTATAAGTGGAGTCAGAGACATCCTGATCTGAGTATCATGATAACGTCAGCTGTATCTAGAGATGATGGCAGTGAACAGAGCACTGATGTAGACAACCTGAAACAGCGAGAAACTACAAGTGGAGGCAGAGATATCGTGCTCTGGGTATCATGATAAAGTCTGCTCTATCTAGAGATGATGGGAGTGAAGACAGCATTGATGTGGACTATCTGAAGCAGCGAGTAACTTAAAGTGGAGCCAGAGATATCGTGCTCTGGGTATCATGATAACGCAAGCTCTGTCTAGAGATGATGGGAGTAAAGAGAGCATTGATGTGGACTACGAGAAGCTTCGAGAAACTACAAATGGAGCCAGAGACATCCTGATCTGAGTATCATGATACTGTCAGCTCTATCTGGAGATGATGGGAGTGAAGAGAGCATTGATGTAGACTACATGAAACACCGAGACACTTCAAGTGTAGCCAGAGATATCCTGATCTGAGTATCGTGAAAACGCCAGCTCTATCCAGAGATGATGGGAGTGAAGAGAGCATTGATGTGGACTACCACAAGCAGCGAGAAACTACAAATGAAGCCAGAGACATCCTGATTTGAGTATCATGATACAGTCAGCTCTATCTGTAGATGATGGGAATGAAGGAAGCATTGATGTTGACAACTTAAAGCAGCCAGAAACTACAAGTGGAGCCAGAGACATCCTGATCTGGAATCATGATAACGTAAGGTCTATCTGGAGATGATGGGGGTGAAGAGAGCATTCATGTAGACTACCTGAATCTCCGAGTAGCTACTAGTTGAGTCAGAGATGTCGTGATCCGACATCATGATACCGCCAGCTCTATCCAGAGATGAGAGTGAAGAGAGCGCAGTTATAGACTACCTGAAGCTGCAACAAACTACAAGTTGAGTCAGAGATATCGTGATCTGAGTATCATGATAACGCCAGCTCTATCTGGAGATGATGGGAGTGAAGAGAGCGCTGAAGTAGACTACATAAGGCAACGAGAAACTTCAAGTGGAGCCAGAGACATCCTGATCCGGGTATCGCGATAATGCCAGCTCTATCTAGAGATGATGGGAGTGAACAGAGCATTGATGTGGACTACCTGAAGAAGCGAGTAACTTCAAGTGGAGCCAGAGACATCCTGATCTGATTATCATGATAAAGTCAGCTCTATCTAGAGATGATGGCAGTGAACAGAGCATTGATTTGGACAACCTAAAGCACGGAGACACTTCAAGTGGAGCCACAGATATTCTGATCTTAATATCGTGATAACGCCACCTCTATCTAGAGATGATGGGAGTGAAGAGAGCATTGACGTGGACTACTTCAAGCGGCGAGAAACTACAAGTGGAGCCAAAGATATCGTGATCTGGGTATCATGATAAAGTCTGCTCTATCTAGAGATGATGGGAGTGAACAGAGCATAGATGTAGACCACCTGAAGCACCGAGACACTTCAAGTGGAGCCAGAGATATCCTGATCTGAGTATCGTGATAACGCCAGCTCTATCCAGAGATGATGGGAGTGAAGAGAGCATTGATGTGGACTACCAGAAGCAGCGAGAAACTACAAGTGGAGCCAGAGACATCCTGATCTGAGTATCGTGATAACGCCAGCTCTATCCAGAGATGATGGCAGTGACGAGAGCATTGATGTAGACTACCTGAACCACCCAGAAACTACAAGTGGAGCCAGAGACAACGTGATCGCGGTATCATACTAACACCAGCTCTATCTAGAGATGATGAGAGTGAAGAGAGCATTGATGTAGACTACCTGAAGCATCCAGAAACTACAAGTGGAACCAGAGACATCCTGATCCGAGTATCATGATAACGCTACCTCTATCTAGAGATGATGGGAGTGAAGAAAGCGCTGATGGAGACTACCTGAAGCGGCGAGAAACTACAAGTTGAGTAAGAGACATCCTGATCTGAGTATCGTGATAACGTCAGCTCTATCTGGAGATGATGGGAGTGAAGAGAGCGCTGATGTAGACTACCTGAAGCAGCGAGAAACTACAAGTTTAGTCAGAGACATCCTGTTCTGAGTATCATGATACCGTCAGCTCTATCTGGAGATGATGGGAGTGAAGAGAGCGCTGATGTAGACTCCCTGAAGCAGCGAGAGACTTCAAGTGGGGCCAGAGCCATCCTCATCTGGGTATCATGATAACGTCAGCTCTATCTGGAGATGATGGGAGTGAAGAGAGCATTGATGTAGACTACTTGTAGCAGCGAGAAACTACAAGTGGAGCCGGAGCCATCCTGATCTATGTATCATGATAACGTCCGCTCTATCTGGAGATGATGGGAGTGAAGAGAGCGCTGATGTAGACTACCTGAAGCAGCGAGAAACTACAAGTTGAGTCAGAGACATCCTGATCTGAGTATTATGATGACGTAAGCTCTATAAAGAGATGATGGGGGTGAAGAGATCATTGATGTAGACTACCCGAAGCAGCGAGACACTTCAAGGGGAGGCAGAGATATCCTGATCTGAGTATCATGATAATGTCAGCTCTATCTACAGATGATGGGGTGAAGAGGGCATTGATATAGACAACCTGAAGCAGCGAGAAACTAAAAGTGGAGCCAGAGACATCCTGATCTGTGATCATGATAACATCAGCTCTATCTGGAGATGATGGGAGTGAAGAGAGCGTTGATGTACAGTACATGAAGCAGCGAAAAACTACAAGTGGAGCCAGAGACATCCTGATCTGAGTATCATGATAACGCCAGCTCTATCTAGAGATGATGGCAGTGAAGAGAGCGCTGATGTAGACTACCTGAAGCAGAGAGACACTATAGTGGAGCCAGAGATATCCTGAACTGGGTATCATGATAACGCCAGCTCTATCTAGAGATGATGGGAGTGAAGAGAGCATAGATTTCGACGAACTAAAGCACCGATGAACTACAAGCGGAATCAGAGACATCCTGATCTGAGTATCATGATAACGCCAGCTCTATCTAGAGATGATGGGAGTGAAGAGAGCATAGATTTCGACGAACTAAAGCACCGAGGAACTACAAGCGGAATCAGAGACATCCTGATCTGGGTATCACACTAACACCAGCTCTATCTAGAGATGATGGAAGTGAAGAGAGCACAGATGCCGACTACCTGAAGCATCGAGAAACTACAAGCGGAGCCAGAGACATCCTGATCTGAGTATCATGATAACGCCAGCTCTATCTAGAGATGATGGGAGTGAAGAGAGCGGTGATGTAGACTACCTGAACCAGCGAGAAACTACAAGTTGAGTCAGAGACATCCTGATCTGAGTATCATGATAAAGTCAGCTCTATACAGAGATGATGGGAGTGAAGAGAGCATTGATGTAGACAACCTGAATCAACGAGAAACTAAGCGTTGAGCCAGACACATCCTGATCTCAGTATCATGATAACGCCAGCTCTATCTAGAGATGGTGGGAGTGAAGAGAGCATTGATGTTGACTACCTGAAGCAGCGAGAAACAACAAGTGGATCCAGAGACATCCTGATCTGAGTATCGTGATAACGCCACCTCTATCCAGAGATGATGGGAGCGACGAGAGCATTGATGTAGACTACCTGAACAACCCAGAAGCTACAAGCGGAGCCAGAGACATCCTGATCTGAGTATCATGATAAAGTCAGCTCTATCTAGAGATGATGGGAGTGAAGAGAGCACAGATGTAGACTATCTGAAGCATCGAGAAACTACAAGCGGAGCCAGAGACATCCTGATCTGAGTATCATGGTACCGTCAGCTCTATCTGGAGATGATGGGAGTGAAGAGAGCGCTGATGTAGACTATCTGAAGCAGCGAGAACCTAGAAGTGGGGCCAGAGCCATCCTGATCTGTGTATCATGGTACCGTCAGCTCTATCTGGAGATGATGGGAGTGAAGAGAGCGCTGATGTAGACTATCTGAAGCAGCGAGAACCTAGAAGTGGGGCCAGAGCCATCCTGATCTGTGTATTATGATAACGTCCGCTCTAATTGGAGATGATGGGAGTGAAGAGAGCGCTGATATAGACTACCTAAAGCAGCGAGAACCTACAAGTTGAGTCAGAGACATCCTGATATGAGTATCATGATAAAGTCAGCTGTATACAGAGATGATGGGGGTGAAGAGAGCATTGATGTAGACAACCTGAATCAACGAGAAACTAAGCGTTGAGCCAGACACATCCTGATCTCAGTATCATGATAACGCCAGCTCTATCTAGAGATGGTGGGAGTGAAGAGAGCATTGATGTAGACTACCTGAAGCAGCGTGAAACTACAGGTGGAGCCAGAGATATCGTGATCTGAGTATCATGATAAAGTCTGCTCTATCTAAAGATGATGGGAATAAACAGAGCATAGATGTAGACCACCTGAAGCACCGAGACACTTCAAGTGGAGCCAGAGATATCCTGATCTGAGTATCATGATAACGTAAGGTCTATCTAGAGATTATGGGAGTGAAGAGAGCATTGATGTGGACCACCAGAAGCAGCGAGAAACTACAAGTGGAGACAGAGACTTCCTGATGTGAGTATCATGATAACGTCAGCTCTATACAGAGATGATGGGGGTGAAGAGAGCATTGATGTAGACAAACTGAATCAACGAGAAACTAAGCGTTGAGCCAGACACATCCTGAACTGAGTATCATGATAACGCCAGCTCTATCTGGAGCTGATGGGAATGAAGAGACCATTGATGTAGACTAATTGAAACAGCAAGAAACTAAAACTAGAGCCAGAGACATCCTGATCTGAGTATCATGATAACCTCAGCTGTATCTAGAGATGATGGTAATTAAGAGAGCATTAATGTAGACTACCTAAAGTAGCGAAAAACTACAAGTGGAGCCAGAGACTTCCTGATCTGAGTATCATGATAACGTCTGCTCTATCCAGAGATGATGGGGATGAAGAGAGCATTGAATTATACTGCCTGAAGCAGCTAGAAACTACAAGTTGAACCAGAGACATCCTGATCTGGGTATCATGATAACGTCAGCTGTATCTAAACATTATCAGAGTGAAGAGAGCATTGACGTTGAGAACCTGAAACAACTAGAAACTATAAGTGGAGCCAGAGACATCCTGATCTGAGTATCATGATAACGTCAGCTCTATCTAGAGATGATGGGAGTGAACAGAGCATTGATGTAGACAACCTGAAAGAGCGAGAAACTACAAATGGAGCCAGAGATATCTTGGACCTGGTATCATGATAACGTCAGCTCTAACTAGAGATGATGGGAGTGACGAGAGCATTGATGTAGACAACCTGAAGCAGAGAGAAACTATAGTGGAGCCAGAGATATCCTTATCTGGGTATCATGATAACGCCAGGTCTATATAGAGATGACGGGAGTGAAGAGAGCATTGCTGTAGACTACCTGAAGCAGCGAGGGACTTCAAGTGGAGCCAGAGATATCCTGATCTGGGTATCATGAAACGTCAGCTCTATCTAGAGATAATGGGAGTGAAGACAGCATTGATGTGGACTATCTGAAGCAGCGAGTAACTTCAAGTGGAGCCAGAGATATCGTGCTCTGGGTATCATGATAAAGTCTGCTCTATCTAGAGATGATGGGAGTGAAGACAGCATTGATGTGGACTATCTGAAGCAGCGAGTAACTTAAAGTGGAGCCAGAGATATCGTGCTCTGGGTATCATGATAACGCAAGCTCTGTCTAGAGATGATGGGAGTAAAGAGAGCATTGAAGTGGACTACCAGAAGCTTCGAGAAACTAGAAATGGAGCCAGAGACATCCTGATCTGAGTATCATGATACTGTCAGCTCTATCTGGAGATGATGGGAGTGAAGAGAGCATTGATGTAGACTACATGAAGCACCGAGACACTTCAAGTGTAGCCAGAGATATCCTGATCTGAGTATCGTGAAAACACCAGCTCTATCCAGAGATGATGGGAGTGAAGAGAGCATTGATGTGGACTACCACAAGCAGCGAGAAACTACAAATGAAGCCAGAGACATCCTGATCTGAGTATCATGATACAGTCAGCTCTATCTGTAGATGATGGGAATGAAGGAAGCATTGATGTTGACAACTTAAAGCAGCCAGAAACTACAAGTGGAGCCAGAGACATCCTGATCTGGAATCATGATAACGTAAGGTCTATCTGGAGATGATGGGGGTGAGGAGAGCATTCATGTAGACTACCTGAATCTCCGAGTAGCTACTAGTTGAGTCAGAGATGTCGTGATCCGACATCATGATACCGCCAGCTCTATCCAGAGATGAGAGTGAAGAGAGCGCAGTTATAGACTACCTGAAGCTGCAACAAACTACAAGTTGAGTCAGAGATATCGTGATCTGAGTATCATGATAACGCCAGCTCTATCTGGAGATGATGGGAGTGAAGAGAGCGCTGAAGTAGACTACATAAGGCAACGAGAAACTTCAAGTGGAGCCAGAGACATCCTGATCCGGGTATCGCGATAATGCCAGCTCTATCTAGAGATGATGGGAGTGAACAGAGCATTGATGTGGACTACCTGAAGAAGCGAGTAACTTCAAGTGGAGCCAGAGACATCCTGATCTGATTATCATGATAAAGTCAGCTCTATCTAGAGATGATGGCAGTGAACAGAGCATTGATTTGGACAACCTAAAGCACGGAGACACTTCAAGTGGAGCCACAGATATTCTGATCTTAATATCGTGATAACGCCACCTCTATCTAGAGATGATGGGAGTGAAGAGAGCATTGACGTGGACTACTTCAAGCAGCGAGAAACTACAAGTGGAGCCAAAGATATCGTGATCTGGGTATCATGATAAAGTCTGCTCTATCTAGAGATGATGGGAGTGAACAGAGCATAGATGTAGACCACCTGAAGCACCGAGACACTTCAAGTGGAGCCAGAGATATCCTGATCTGAGTATCGTGATAACGCCAGCTCTATCCAGAGATGATGGGAGTGAAGAGAGCATTGATAAGGACTACCAGAAGCAGCGAGAAACTACAAGTGGAGCCAGAGACATCCTGATCTGAGTATCGTGCTAACGCCAGCTCTATCCAGAGATGATGGCAGCGACGAGAGCATTGATGTAGACTACCTGAACCACCCAGAAACTACAAGTGGAGCCAGAGACAGCGTGATCGCGGTATCATACTAACACCAGCTCTATCTAGAGATGATGAGAGTGAAGAGAGCATTGATGTAGACTACCTGAAGCATCCAGAAACTACAAGTGGAACCAGAGACATCCTGATCCGAGTATCATGATAACGCTACCTCTATCTAGAGATGATGGGAGTGAAGAAAGCGCTGATGGAGACTACCTGAAGCAGCGAGAAACTACAAGTTGAGTAAGAGACATCCTGATCTGAGTATCGTGATAACGTCAGGTCTATGTAGAGATAATGAAAATGAAGGGAGCATTGATGTATACTACCTGAAAAAGCGACAAACTACAAGTTGAGTGAGAGATATCGTGATCTGAGTATCATGATAACACTAGCTCTATCCGGGGATGATGAGAGTGAAGAGAGCGCTGATTTAGACTACATGAAGCTGCGAGAAACTACAAGTTGAGTCAGAGATATCGTGATCTGAGTATCATGATAAGGTCAACTCTATCCAGAGTTGACGGGAGTGAAGAGAGCGCTGATGTAGACTACCTGAAGCAGCGAGAAACTACAAGTTTAGTCAGAGACATCCTGTTCTGAGTATCATGATACAGTCAGCTCTATCTGGAGATGATGGGAGTGAAGAGAGCGCTGATGTAGACTCCCTGAAGCAGCGAGAGACTTCAAGTGGGGCCAGAGCCATCCTCATCTGGGTATCATGATAACGTCAGCTCTATCTGGAGATGATGGGAGTGAAGAGAGCATTGATGTAGACTACTTGTAGCATCGAGAAACTACAAGTGGAGCCGGAGCCATCCTGATCTATGTATCATGATAACGTCCGCTCTATCTGGAGCTGATGGGAGTGAAGAGAGCGCTGATGTAGACTACCTGAAGCAGCGAGAAACTACAAGTTGAGTCAGAGACATCCTGATCTGAGTATCATGATGACGTAAGCTCTATCTAGAGATGATGGGGGTGAAGAGATCATTGATGTAGACTACCCGAAGCAGCGAGACACTTCAAGGGGAGGCAGAGATATCCTGATCTGAGTATCATGATAATGTCAGCTCTATCTACAGATGATGGGGTGAAGAGGGCATTGATATAGACAACCTGAAGCAGCGAGAAACTAAAAGTGGAGCCAGAGACATCCTGATCTGTGATCATGATAACATCAGCTCTATCTGGAGATGATGGGAGTGAAGAGAGCGTTGATGTACAGTACATGAAGCAGCGAAAAACTACAAGTGGAGCCAGAGACATCCTGATCTGTGTATCATGATAACGCCAGCTCTATCTAGAGATGATGGCAGTGAAGAGAGCGCTGATGTAGACTACCTGAAGCAGAGAGACACTATAGTGGAGCCAGAGATATCCTGAACTGGGTATCATGATAACGCCAGCTCTATCTAGAGATGATGGGAGTGAAGAGAGCGCTGATGTAGACTACTTGAAGCAACGAGAAACTACAAATTGGAACCAGAGATATCCTGACCCGGGTATCATGATAACGCCAGCTCTATCTAGAGATGATGGCAGTGAAGAGAGCGCTGATGTAGACTACTTGAAGCAACGAGAAACTACAAATTGGAACCAGAGATATCCTGAACTGGGTATCATGATAACGCCAGCTCTATCTAGAGATGATGGCAGTGAAGAGAGCGCTGATGTAGACTACCTGAAGCAGAGAGACACTATAGTGGAGCCAGAGATATCCTGAACTGGGTATCGTGATCACGCCAGCTCTATCTGGAGATGATGGGAGTGAAGAGAGCATTGATGTGTACTACCTGAAGCAGCGAGAATTTCAAGTGGAGCCAGAGACATCCTGATCCGAGTATCATGATAACGCCAGCTCTATCTAGAAATGATGGGAGTGAAGAGAGCATTGATGTGGACTACCAGAAGCAGCGAGAAACCACAAGTGGAGCCAGAGATATCCTGATCAGAGTATCGTGATAACGCCAGCTCTATCTAGAAATGATGCGAGTGAAGAGAGCATTGATGTGGACTACCTGAAGCAGCGAGAAACCACAAGTGGAGCCAGAGATATCCTGATCAGAGTATCGTGATAACGCCAGCTCTAACTGGAAATGATGGGAGTGATCAGAGCATAGATGTAGAACACTTGAAGCAGCGAGAATTTCAAGTTGAGCCAGAGACATCCTGATCTGAGTATCTAGATAACGTCACCTCTATCTAGACATTTTTGGTAGTGAAGAGAGCATTGATGTAGACAACCTGAAACAGCGAGAAACTACAAGTGGAGCCAGAGATATCCTGATCTGAGTATCATGATAACGTCAGCTCTATCTAGAGATGATGGGAGTGACGAGAGCATTGATGTAGATAACCTGAAGCAGCGAGAAACTATAGTGGGGCCAGAGATATCCTGATCTGGGTATCATGATAACGCCAGCTCTATCTAGAGATGATGGGAGTGAAGAGAGCGCTGATGAAGACAACCTAAAGCAACGAGAAACTACAAATTGGAGCCAGAGATATCCTGACCCGGGTATCGTGATAACGCCAGCTCTATTGGAGATGATGGGAGTGAAGAGAGCGCTGATGTAGACTACACGAAGCAACGAGAAACTTCAAGTGGAGCCAGAGACATCCATATCCGGGTATCGTGATAACGCCAGCTCTATCTAGAGATGATGGGAGTGAAGAGAGCATTGATGTAGACTACTTGTAGCAGCGAGAAACTACAAGCGGAGCCACAGTCATCCTGATCTGTGTATCATGATAACGTCCGCTCTTTCTGGGGATGATAAGAGTGAAGAGAGCGCTGATGTAGACCACCTGAAGCAGCGAGAAACTACAAGTTGAGTCAGAGACATCCTGAGCCAAGCATCATGATGACGTAAGCTCTATCTAGTGATGATGGGGGTGAAGAGAGCTTTGATGTAGACTACCTGAAGCAGCGAGAAACCATAAGTGGAGCCAGAGATATCCTAATCCGAGTATTGTGATAACGCCAGCTCTAACTAGAGATGTAGCGAGTAAAGAGAGCACTGATGTGGACTACCTGAAGCAGCGAGACACTTCACGTGCAGCCAGAGATATCCTGATCTGAGTATCGTGATAACGCCAGCTCTATCTAGAGATGATGGGAGTGAGAAGAGCATTGATATGGACTACCTGAAGCAGCGAGAAACTTCAAGTGGAGCCAGCGACACCCTGATTTGAGTATCATGATAACGGCAGCTCTATCTGGAGATGATGGTAGTGAAGAGAGTCTTGATGTAGACTACCTGAATAAACGAGAAACCCAAGTGGAGCCAGAGACATCCTGATCCGGGTATCGTGATAACGCCAGCTCTATTTGAAGATGATGGGAGTGAAGAGAGCGCTGAAGTAGACTACATAAATCAACGAGAAACTTCAAGTGGAGCCAGAGACACCTGATCCGGGTATCGTGATAACGCCAGCTCTATCTGGAGATAATGGGAGTGCAGAGAGCATTGATGTGGACTACCTGAAGCAGCGAGAAACTACAAGTGGAGCCAGAGATATCGTGATCTGGGTATCTTGATAAAGTCTGCTCTATCTAGAGATGATGGGAGTGAACAGAGCATAGATGTAGACCACCTGAAGCACGGAGACACTTCAAGTGGGGCCAGAGATATCCTGATCTGAGTATCATGATAACGCAAGCTCTATCTAGAGATGATGGGAGTGAAGAGAGCATTGATGTGGACTACCAAAAGCAGCGGGAAACTAAAAATGGAGCCCGAAACATCCTGATCTGAGTATCATGATACAGTCAGCTCTATCTGGAGATGATGGGAGTGAAGAGAGCATTGATGTAGACTACCTGAAGCACCGAGACACTTCAAATGGAGAACGAGATATCCTGATCTGTGTATCGTGATAACGCCAGCTCTATCCAGAGAGGATGGGAGTGAAGAGAGCATTGATGTGGACTACCAAAAGCAGCGGGAAACTAAAAATGGAGCCCGAAACATCCTGATCTGAGTATCATGATACAGTCAGCTCTATCTGGAGATGATGGGAGTGAAGAGAGCATTGATGTAGACTACCTGAAGCACCGAGACACTTCAAATGGAGAACGAGATATCCTGATCTGTGTATCGTGATAACGCCAGCTCTATCCAGAGAGGATGGGAGTGAAGAGAGCATTGATGTGGACTACCAGAAGCAGCGGGAAACTACAAATGGAGCCAGAGACATCCTGATCTGAGTATCATGATACAGTCAGCTCTATCTGGACATGATGGAAATGAAGAGAGCATTGATGTAGACAACTTAAAGCAGCCAGAAACTACAAGTGGAGCCAGAGACATCCTGATCTGGAATCATGATAACGTAAGGTCTTTATGCAGATGATGGGAGTAAAGAGAGCATTGATGTGGACTACCTGAAGCAACGAGAAACTACAAGTGGAGCCAGAGACATACCTTGATCTGGGATCACGATAACGTCAGCTCTATATGGAGATGATGGGAGCGAAGAGAGCATTGATGTAGACTACCTGAAGCAACGAAAAATCTAAGGTGGAGCCACGGACATCCTGATCTGAGTATCATGATAACGTCAGCTCTATCTGGAGATGATGGGGGTGAAGAGAGCATTGATGTAGACTACCAGAAGCTCCGAGAAGCTACAAGATGAGTCAGAGATATCCTGATCCGAGTATCAATATAACGCCAGCTCTATCTAGAGATGATGGGAGTGAAGAGAGCATTGATGTGGACTACCTTAAGCAGGGGGAAACTACAAGTGGAGCCAGAGATATCGTGACCTGGGTATCATGATAAAGTCTGCTCTATCTAGAGATGATGGGAGTGAACAGAGCATAGATGTAGACCACCTGAAGCACCCAGACACTTCAAGTGGAGCCAGAGATATCCTGATCTGAGTATCGTGATAACGCCAGCTCTATCCAGAGATGATGGGAGTGAAGAGAGCATTGATGTGGACTACCAGAAGCAGTGAGAAACTACAAATGGAGCCAGAGACATCCTGATCTGGAATCATGATAACGTCAGCTCTATATGGAGATGATAGAGTGAAGACAGCATTGATATAGACTACCTGAAGCAACGAAAAAGCTAAGGTGTAGCCAGGGACATCCTGATCTGCGTATCATGATAACGTCAGCTCTATCTGGAGATGATGGGGGCGTAGAGAGCATTGATGTAGACTACCTGAAGCTCCGAGAAGCTACAAGTTGAGTCAGAGATATGGTGTCCGAGTATCATGATAACGCCAGCTCTA
Source organism: Deroplatys truncata (assembly GCA_030765065.1). Taxonomy (NCBI): domain Eukaryota; kingdom Metazoa; phylum Arthropoda; class Insecta; order Mantodea; family Mantidae; genus Deroplatys; species Deroplatys truncata. Next base: position 5,452,719 of record CM060984.1, read on the forward strand.
TCTGGAGATGATTGGAGTGAAGAGAGCGCTGAAGTAGACTACATAAAGCAACGAGACACTTCAAGTGGAGCCAGAGATATCGTGATCTGGGTATCTTGATAACATCTGCTCTATCTAGAGATGATGGGAGTGAACAGAGAATAGATGTAGACCACCTGAAGCTCCGAGACACTTCAAGTGGAGCCAGAGACATCCTGATCCGGGTATCGTGATAACGCCAGCTCTATCTAGAGGTGATGGGAGTGAAGAGAGCATTGATGTGGACTACCTTAAGCAGGGGGAAACTACAAGTGGAGCCAGAGATATCGTGATCTGGGTATCATGATAAAGTCTGCTCTATCTAGAGATAATGGGGCGGAAGAGAGCATTGATATAGAACACCTGAAGCAGCGAGAAACTACAAGTGGAGCCAAAGACGTCCTGATCTGAGTATCGTGATAACGCCAGCTCTATCTAGAGATGATGGGAGTGAAGAGAGCATTGATGTTGACTACCTGAAGCAGCGAGACACTTCAAGTGGAACCAGAGGTATCCTATCTGAGTATCGTGATAACGCTAGCTCTATCCAGAGATGATGGGAGCGACGAGAGCATTGATGTAGACTACCTGAACAACCCAGAAACTACAAGTGGAGACAGAGACAACGTGATCAGAGTATCATACTAACACCAGCTCTATCTAGAGATGATGGGAGTGAAGAGAGCATAGATTTCGACGAACTGAAGCACCGAGGAACTACAAGCGGAGCCAGAGACATCCTGATCTGAGTATCATGATAACGCCAGCGCTATCTAGAGATGATGGGAGTGCAGAGAGCGGTGAAGGAGACTACCTGAACAACCCAGAAACTACAAGTGGAGCCAGAGACAACGTGATCAGGGTATCAAATTAACACCAGCCCTATCTAGAGATGATGGGAGTGAAGAGAGCACAGATGCCGACTACCTGAAGCATCGAGAAACTACAAGCGGAGCCAGAGACATCCTGATCTGAGTATCATGATAAAGTCAGCTGTATACAGAGATGATGGGGGTGAAGAGAGCATTGATGTAGACAACCTGAATCAACGAGAAACTAAGCGTTGAGCCAGACACATCCTGATCTCAGTATCATGATAACGCCAGCTCTATCTAGAGATGGTGGGAGTGAAGAGAGCATTGATGTTGACTACCTGAAGCAGCGAGACACTTCAAGTGGAACCAGAGACAACAGGATCAGGGTATCATACTAACACCAGCCCTATCTAGAGATGATGGAAGTGAAGAGAGCACAGATGCCGACTACCTGAAGCATCGAGAAACTACAAGCGGAGCCAGAGACATCCTGATCTGAGTATCATGATAACGCCAGCTCTATCTAGAGATGATGGGAGTGAAGAGAGCGGTGATGTAGACTACCTGAACCAGCGAGAAACTACAAGTTGAGTCAGAGACATCCTGATCTGAGTATCATGATAAAGTCAGCTCTATCTGGAGATGATGGGAGTGAAGAGAGCATTGATGTAGACAACCTGAATCAACGAGAAACTAAGCGTTGAGCCAGAGACATCCTGATCTCAGTATCATGATAACGCCAGCTCTATCTAGAGATGGTGGGAGTGAAGAGAGCATTGATGTAGACTACCTGAAGCAGCGTGAAACTACAAGTGGAGCCAGAGATATCGTGATCTGAGTATCATGATAAAGTCTGCTCTATCTAAAGATGATGGGAATAAACAGAGCATAGATGTAGACCACCTGAAGCACCGAGACACTTCAAGTGGAGCCAGAGATATCCTGATCTGAGTATCATGATAACGTAAGGTCTATCTAGAGATTATGGGAGTGAAGAGAGCATTGATGTGGACCACCAGAAGCAGCGAGAAACTACAAGTGGAGACAGAGACTTCCTGATGTGAGTATCATGATAACGTCAGCTCTATACAGAGATGATGGGGGTGAAGAGAGCATTGATGTAGACAAACTGAATCAACGAGAAACTAAGCGTTGAGCCAGACATATCCTGAACTGAGTATCATGATAACGCCAGCTCTATCTGGAGCTGATGGGAATGAAGAGACCATTGATGTAGACTAATTGAAACAGCGAGAAACTAAAACTAGAGCCAGAGACATCCTGATCTGAGTATCATGATAACCTTAGCTGTATCTAGAGATGATGGTAATTAAGAGAGCATTAATGTAGACTACCTAAAGTAGCGAAAAACTACAAGTGGAGCCAGAGACTTCCTGATCTGAGTATCATGATAACGTCTGCTCTATCCAGAGATGATGGGGATGAAGAGAGCATTGAATTATACTGCCTGAAGCAGCTAGAAACTACAAGTTGAACCAGAGACATCCTGATCTGGGTATCATGATAACGTCAGCTGTATCTAAACATTATCAGAGTGAAGAGAGCATTGACGTTGAGAACCTGAAACAACTAGAAACTATAAGTGGAGCCAGAGACATCCTGATCTGAGTATCATGATAACGTCAGCTCTATCTAGAGATGATGGGAGTGAACAGAGCATTGATGTAGACAACCTGAAAGAGCGAGAAACTACAAATGGAGCCAGAGATATCTTGGACCTGGTATCATGATAACGTCAGCTCTAACTAGAGATGATGGGAGTGACGAGAGCATTGATGTAGACAACCTGAAGCAGAGAGAAACTATAGTGGAGCCAGAGATATCCTTATCTGGGTATCATGATAACGCCAGGTCTATATAGAGATGACGGGAGTGAAGAGAGCATTGCTGTAGACTACCTGAAGCAGCGAGAGACTTCAAGTGGAGCCAGAGATATCCTGATCTGGGTATCATGAAACGTCAGCTCTATCTAGAGATAATGGGAGTGAAGACAGCATTGATGTGGACTATCTGAAGCAGCGAGTAACTTCAAGTGGAGCCAGAGTTATCGTGCTCTGGGTATCATGATAAAGTCTGCTCTATCTAGAGATGATGGGAGTGAAGACAGCATTGATGTGGACTATCTGAAGCAGCGAGTAACTTAAAGTGGAGCCAGAGATATCGTGCTCTGGGTATCATGATAACGCAAGCTCTGTCTAGAGATGATGAGAGTAAAGAGAGCATTGATGTGGACTACCAGAAGCTTCGAGAAACTACAAATGGAGCCAGAGACATCCTGATCTGAGTATCATGATACTGTCAGCTCTATCTGGAGATGATGGGAGTGAAGAGAGCATTGATGTAGACTACATGAAGCACCGAGACACTTCAAGTGTAGCCAGAGATATCCTGATCTGAGTATCGTGAAAACGCCAGCTCTATCCAGAGATGATGGGAGTGAAGAGAGCATTGATGTGGACTACCACAAGCAGCGAGAAACTACAAATGAAGCCAGAGACATCCTGATCTGAGTATCATGATACAGTCAGCTCTATCTGTAGATGATGGGAATGAAGGAAGCATTGATGTTGACACCTTGAAGCAGCCAGAAACTACAACTGGAGCCAGAGACATCCTGATCTGGAATGATGATAACGTAAGGTCTATCTGGAGATGATGGGGGTGAAGAGAGCATTCATGTAGACTACCTGAATCTCCGAGTAGCTACTAATTGAGTCAGAGATGTCGTGATCCGACATCATGATACCGCCAGCTCTATCCAGAGATGAGAGTGAAGAGATCGCAGTTATAGACTACCTGAAGCTGCAACAAACTACAAGTTGAGTCAGAGATATCGTGATCTGAGTATCATGATAACGCCAGCTCTATCTGGAGATGATGGGAGTGAAGAGAGCGCTGAAGTAGACTACATAAGGCAACGAGAAACTTCAAGTGGAGCCAGAGACATCCTGATCCGGGTATCGCGATAATGCCAGCTCTATCTAGAGATGATGGGAGTGAACAGAGCATTGATGTGGACTACCTGAAGAAGCGAGTAACTTCAAGTGGAGCCAGAGACATCCTGATCTGATTATCATGATAAAGTCAGCTCTATCTAGAGATGATGGCAGTGAACAGAGCATTGATTTGGACAACCTAAAGCACGGAGACACTTCAAGTGGAGCCACAGATATTCTGATCTTAATATCGTGATAACGCCACCTCTATCTAGAGATGATGGGAGTGAAGAGAGCATTGACGTGGACTACTTCAAGCGGCGAGAAACTACAAGTTGAACCAAAGATATCGTGATCTGGGTATCATGATAAAGTCTGCTCTATCTAGAGATGATGGGAGTGAACAGAGCATAGATGTAGACCACCTGAAGCACCGAGACACTTCAAGTGGAGCCAGAGATATCCTGATCTGAGTATCGTGATAACGCCAGCTCTATCCAGAGATGATGGGAGTGAAGAGAGCATTGATGTGGACTACCAGAAGCAGCGAGAAACTACAAGTGGAGCCAGAGACATCCTGATCTGAGTATCGTGATAACGCCAGCTCTATCCAGAGATGATGGCAGCGACGAGAGCATTGATGTAGACTACCTGAACCACCCAGAAACTACAAGTGGAGCCAGAGACAACGTGATCACGGTATCATACTAACACCAGCTCTATCTAGAGATGATGAGAGTGAAGAGAGCATTGATGTAGACTACCTGAAGCATCCAGAAACTACAAGTGGAACCAGAGACATGCTGATCCGAGTATCATGATAACGCTACCTCTATCTAGAGATGATGGGAGTGAAGAAAGCGCTGATGGACACTACCTGAAGCAGCGAGAAGCTACAAGTTGAGTAAGAGACATCCTGATCTGAGTATCGTGATAACGTCAGCTCTATGTAGAGATAATGAAAATGAAGGGAGCATTGATGTATACTACCTGAAAAAGCGACAAACTACAAGTTGAGTGAGAGATATCGTGATCTGAGTATCATGATAACACTAGCTCTATCCGGAGATGATGAGAGTGAAGAGAGCGCTGATTTAGACTACATGAAGCTGCGAGAAACTACAAGTTGAGTCAGAGATATCGTGATCTGAGTATCATGATAAGGTCAACTCTATCCAGACATGATGGGAGTGAAGAGAGCGCTGATGTAGACTACCTGAAGCAGCGAGAAACTACAAGTTTAGTCAGAGACATCCTGTTCTGAGTATCATGATACCGTCAGCTCTATCTGGAGATGATGGGAGTGAAGAGAGCGCTGATGTAGACTCCCTGAAGCAGCGAGAAACTACAAGTTGAGTCAGAGACATCCTGATCTGAGTATCATGATGACGTAAGCTCTATCTAGAGATGATGGGGGTGAAGAGATCATTGATGTAGACTACCCGAAGCAGCGAGACACTTCAAGGGGAGGCAGAGATATCCTGATCTGAGTATCATGATAATGTCAGCTCTATCTACAGATGATGGGGTGAAGAGGGCATTGATATAGACAACCTGAAGCAGCGAGAAACTAAAAGTGGAGCCAGAGACATCCTGATCTGTGATCATGATAACATCAGCTCTATCTGGAGATGATGGGAGTGAAGAGAGCGTTGATGTACAGTACATGAAGCAGCGAAAAACGACAAGTGGAGCCAGAGACATCCTGATCTGAGTATCATGATAACGCCAGCTCTATCTAGAGATGATAGCAGTGAAGAGAGCGCTGATGTAGACTACCTGAAGCAGAGAGACACTATAGTGGAGCCAGAGATATCCTGAACTGGGTATCATGATAACGCCAGCTCTATCTAGAGATGATGGGAGTGAAGAGAGCGCTGATTTAGACTACTTGAAGCAACGAGAAACTACAAATTGGAACCAGAGATATCCTGACCCGGGTATCGTGATCACGCCAGCTCTATCTGGAGATGATGGTAGTGAAGAGAGCGCTGATGTAGACTACATGAAGCAACGAGAAACTTCAAGTGGAGCCAGAGACATCCTGATCCGGGTATCATGATAACGCCAGCTCTATCTGGAGATGATGGTAGTGAAGAGAGCGCTGATGTAGACTACATGAAGCAACGAGAAACTTCAAGTGGAGCCAGAGATATCCTGAACTGGGTATCATGATAACGCCAGCTCTATCTAGAGATGATGGGAGTGAAGAGAGCGCTGATGTAGACTACCTGAAGCAGCGAGAATTTCAAGTGGAGCCAGAGACATCCTGATCCGAGTATCATGATAACGCCAGCTCTATCTAGAAATGATGCGAGTGAAGAGAGCATTGATGTGGACTACCTGAAGCAGCGAGAAACCACAAGTGGAGCCAGAGATATCCTGATCAGAGTATCGTGATAACGCCAGCTCTATCTAGAAATGATGCGAGTGAAGAGAGCATTGATGTGGACTACCTGAAGCAGCGAGAAACCACAAGTGGAGCCAGAGATATCCTGATCAGAGTATCGTGATAACGCCAGCTCTAACTGGAAATGATGGGAGTGATCAGAGCATAGATGTAGAACACTTGAAGCAGCGAGAATTTCAAGTTGAGCCAGAGACATCTTGATCTGAGTATCTAGATAACGTAACCTCTATCTAGACATTTTTGGTAGTGAAGAGAGCATTGATGTAGACAACCTGAAACAGCGAGAAACTACAAGTGGAGCCAGAGATATCCTGATCTGAGTATCATGATAACGTCAGCTCTATCTAGAGATGATGGGAGTGACGAGAGCATTGATGTAGATAACCTGAAGCAGCGAGAAACTATAGTGGGGCCAGAGATATCCTGATCTGGGTATCATGATAACGCCAGCTCTATCTAGAGATGATGGGAGTGAAGAGAGCGCTGATGAAGACAACCTAAAGCAACGAGAAACTACAAATTGGAGCCAGAGATATCCTGACCCGGGTATCGTGATAACGCCAGCTCTATTGGAGATCATGGGAGTGAAGAGAGCGCTGATGTAGACTACACGAAGCAACGAGAAACTTCAAGTGGAGCCAGAGACATCCATATCCGGGTATCATGATAACGCCAGCTCTATTTAGAGATGATGGGAGTGAGAAGAGCATTGATATGGACTACCTGAAGCAGCGAGAAACTTCAAGTGGAGCCACAGTCATCCTGATCTGTGTATCATGATAACGTCCGCTCTTTCTGGGGATGATAAGAGTGAAGAGAGCGCTGATGTAGACTACCTGAAGCAGCGAGAAACTACAAGTTGAGTCAGAGACATCCTGAGCCAAGCATCATGATGACGTAAGCTCTATCTAGTGATGATGGGGGTGAAGAGAGCTTTGATGTAGACTACCTGAAGCAGCGAGAAACCACAAGTGGAGCCAGAGATATCGTGATCTGAGTATCATGATAAAGTCTGCTCTATCTAGAGATGATGGGAGTGAAGACAGCATTGATGTAGACTAACTGAAGCAACGAGAAACTACAAGTGGAGCCAGAGTTATCCTGACCCGTGTATCGTGATATCGCCAGCACTATCTGGAGATGATGGGAGTGAAGAGAGCGCTGAAGTAGACTACATAAAGCAACGAGAAACTTCAAGTGGAGCCAGAGAAATCGTGATCCGGGTATCGTGATAACGCCAGCTCTATCTAGAGATGATGGGAGTGAAGAAAGCATTGATGTGGACTACCTGAAGCAGAGAGAAACTTCAAGTGGAGCCAGAGACATCCTGATCTGATTATCATGATAATGTCAGCTCTATCTAGAGATGATGGGAGTGAAGAGAGCATTAATTTTGACAACCTAAAGCACCGAGACACTTCAAGTGGAGCCACAGATATTCTGATCTGAGTATTGTGATAATGCCAGCTCTATCTAGAGATGATGGGAGTGAAGAGAGCATTGATGTGGACTACCTGAAGCAGGGGGAAATTACAAGTAAAGCCAGAGATATCGTAATCTGGGTATCATGATAAAGTCTGCTCTATCTAGAGATGATGGGAGTGAACAGAGCATAGATGTAGACCACCTGAAGCATCGAGACACTTCAATTGGAGCCAGAGATATCCTGATCTGAGTATCATGATAACGCAAGCTCTATCTAGAAAGGATGGGAGTGAAGAGGGCATTGATGTGGACTACCAGAAGCAGCGAGAAACTACAAATGGAGCCAGCGATATCCTGATCCGAGTATCGCGATAACGCCAGCTCTAACTAGAGATGTAGCGAGTAAAGAGAGCACTGATGTGGACTACCTGAAGCAGCGAGACACTTCAAGTGCAGCCAGAGATATCCTGATCTGAGTATCGTGATAACGCCAGCTCTATCTAGAGATGATGGGAGTGAGAAGAGCATTGATATGGACTACCTGAAGCAGCGAGAAACTTCAAGTGGAGCCAGCGACACCCTGATTTGAGTATCATGATAACGGCAGCTCTATCTGGAGATGATGGTAGTGAAGAGAGCCTTGATGTAGACTACCTCAATAAACGAGAAACCCAAGTGGAGCCAGAGACACCCTGATTTGAGTATCATGATAACGGCAGCTCTATCTGGAGATGATGGTAGTGAAGAGAGCCTTGATGTAGACTACCTCAATAAACGAGAAACCCAAGTGGAGCCAGAGACATCCTGATCCGAGTATCGTGATAACGCCAGCTTTATCTGGAGATGATGCGATTGAAGAGAGCATTGATGTAGACCACCTAAGGCAACGAGAAACCACAAGTGGAGCCACAGATATCCTGACCCGTGTATCGTGATAACGCCAGCTCTATCTGAAGATAATGGGAGTGCAGAGAGCATTGATGTGGACTACCTGAAGCAGCGAGAAACTACAAGTGGAGCCAGAGATATCGTGATCTGGGTACCTTGATAAAGTCTGCTCTATCTAGAGATGATGGGAGTGAACAGAGCATAGATGTAGACCACCTGAAGCACCGAGACACTTCAAGTGGGGCCAGAGATATCCTGATCTGAGTATCATGATAACGCAAGCTCTATCTAGAGATGATGGGAGTGAAGAGAGCATTGATGTGGACTACCAAAAGCAGCGAGAAACTAAAAATGGAGCCCGAAACATCCTGATCTGAGTATCATGATACAGTCAGCTCTATCTGGAGATGATGGGAGTGAAGAGAGCATTGATGTAGACTACCTGAAGCACCGAGACACTTCAAATGGAGAAAGAGATATCCTGATCTGTGTATCGTGATAACGCCAGCTCTATCCAGAGATGATGGGAGTGAAGAGAGCATTGATGTGGACTACCAGAAGCAGCGGGAAACTACAAATGGAGCCAGAGACATCCTGATCTGAGTATCATGATACAGTCAGCTCTATCTGGACATGATGGAAATGAAGAGAGCATTGATGTAGACAACTTAAAGCAGCCAGAAACTACAAGTGGAGCCAGAGACATCCTGATCTGGAATCATGATAACGTCAGCTCTATATGGAGATGATAGAGTGAAGACAGCATTGATATAGACTACCTGAAGCAACGAAAAAGCTAAGGTGTAGCCAGGGACATCCTGATCTGCGTATCATGATAACGTCAGCTCTATCTGGAGATGATGGGGGCGTAGAGAGCATTGATGTAGACTACCTGAAGCTCCGAGAAGCTACAAGTTGAGTCAGAGATATGGTGTCCGAGTATCATGATAACGCCAGCTCTATCTGGAGATGATTGGAGTGAAGAGAGCGCTGAAGTAGACTACATAAAGCAACGAGACACTTCAAGTGGAGCCAGAGATATCGTGATCTGGGTATGTTGATAAAATCTGCTCTATCTAGAGATGATGGGAGTGAACAGAGAATAGATGTAGACCACCTGAAGCTCCGAGACACTTCAAGTGGAGCCAGAGACATCCTGATCCGGGTATCGTGATAACGCCAGCTCTATCTAGAGGCGATGGGAGTGAAGAGAGCATTGATGTGGACTACCTTAAGCAGGGGGAAACTACAAGTGGAGCCAGAGATATCGTGATCTGGGTATCATGATAAAGTCTGCTCTATCTAGAGATGATGGGAGTGAGGAGAGCATTGACTTGGACAACCTAAAGCACCGAGACACTTGAAGTGGAGCCACAGATATTCTGATCTTAATATCGTGATAACGCAACTCTATCTAGAGATGATGGGAGTGAAGAGAGCATTGATGTGGACTACCTGAAGCGGCGAGAAACTACAAGTGGAGCCAAAGATATCGTGATCTGGGTATCTAGATAAAGTCTGCTCTATCTAGAGATAATGGGGCGGAAGAGAGCATTGATATAGAAAACCTGAAGCAGCGAGAAACTACAAGTGGAGCCAGAGACGTCCTGATCTGAGTATCGTGATAACGCCAGCTCTATCTAGAGATGATGGGAGTGAAGAGAGCGCTGATGTAGACTCCCTGAAGCAGCGAGAGACTTCAAGTGGGGCCAGAGCCATCCTCATCTGGGTATCATGATAACGTCAGCTCTATCTGGAGATGATGGGAGTGAAGAGAGCATTGATGTAGACTACTTGTAGCAGCGAGAAACTACAAGTGGAGCCGGAGCCATCCTGATCTATGTATCATGATAACGTCCGCTCTATCTGGAGATGATGGGAGTGAAGAGAGCGCTGATGTAGACTACCTGAAGCAGCGAGAAACTACAAGTTGAGTCAGAGACATCCTGATCTGAGTATTATGATGACGTAAGCTCTATAAAGAGATGATGGGGGTGAAGAGATCATTGATGTAGACTACCCGAAGCAGCGAGACACTTCAAGGGGAGGCAGAGATATCCTGATCTGAGTATCATGATAATGTCAGCTCTATCTACAGATGATGGGGTGAAGAGGGCATTGATATAGACAACCTGAAGCAGCGAGAAACTAAAAGTGGAGCCAGAGACATCCTGATCTGTGATCATGATAACATCAGCTCTATCTGGAGATGATGGGAGTGAAGAGAGCGTTGATGTACAGTACATGAAGCAGCGAAAAACTACAAGTGCAGCCAGAGACATCCTGATCTGAGTATCATGATAACGCCAGCTCTATCTAGAGATGATGGCAGTGAAGAGAGCGCTGATGTAGACTACCTGAAGCAGAGAGACACTATAGTGGAGCCAGAGATATCCTGAACTGGGTATCATGATAACGCCAGCTCTATCTAGAGATGATGGGAGTGAAGAGAGCATAGATTTCGACGAACTAAAGCACCGAGGAACTACAAGCGGAATCAGAGACATCCTGATCTGAGTATCATGATAACGCCAGCTCTATCTAGAGATGATGGGAGTGCAGAGAGCGGTGATGGAGACTACCTGAACAACCCAGAAACTACAAGTGGAGCCAGAGACATCCTGATCTGAGTATCATGATAACGCCAGCTCTATCTAGAGATGATGGGAGTGAAGAGAGCATTGATGTTGACTACCTGAAGCATCGAGAAACTACAAGCGGAGCCAGAGACATCCTGATCTGAGTATCATGATAACGCCAGCTCTATCTAGAGATGATGGGAGTGAAGAGAGCATTGATGTTGACTACCTGAAGCAGCGAGACACTTCAAGTGGCACCAGAGACAACAGGATAAGGGTATCATACTAACACCAGCTCTATCTAGAGATGATGGGGGTGAAGAGAGCATTGATATAGAGAACCTGAAGCAGCGAGAAACAACAAGTTTAGTCAGAGATATCGTGATCTGAGTATCATGAAAACGTCAGCTCTATCCAGACATGATGTGAGTGAAGAGAGCTCTGATGTAGACTACCTGAAGCAGCGAGAAACTACAAGTTTAGTCAGAGATATCGTGATCTGAGTATCATGAAAACGTCAGCTCAATCCAGACATGATGGGAGTGAAGAGAGCGCTGATATAGACTACCTGAAGCAGCGAGAAACTACAAGTTTAGTCAGAGATATCGTGATCTGAGTATCATGAAAACGTCAGCTCTATCCAGACATGATGTGAGTGAAGAGAGCTCTGATGTAGACTACCTGAAGCAGCGAGAAACTACAAGTTTAGTCAGATGCATGCTGATCTGAGTATCATGGTACCGTCAGCTCTATCTGGAGATGATGGGAGTGAAGAGAGCGCTGATGTAGACTATCTGAAGCAGCGAGAACCTAGAAGTGGGGCCAGAGCCATCCTGATCTGTGTATTATGATAACGTCCGCTCTAATTGGAGATGATGGGAGTGAAGAGAGCGCTGATATAGACCACCTAAAGCAGCGAGAACCTACAAGTTGAGTCAGAGACATCCTGATATGAGTATCATGATGACGTAAGCTCTATCTAGAGATGATGGGGGTGAACAGAGCATTGATGTAGACTACCTGAAGCAGCGTGAAACTACAAGTGGAGCCAGAGATATCGTGATCTGAGTATCATGATAAAGTCTGCTCTATCTAAAGATGATGGGAATAAACAGAGCATAGATGTAGACCACCTGAAGCACCGAGACACTTCAAGTGGAGCCAGAGATATCCTGATCTGAGTATCATGATAACGTAAGGTCTATCTAGAGATTATGGGAGTGAAGAGAGCATTGATGTGGACCACCAGAAGCAGCGAGAAACTACAAGTGGAGACAGAGACTTCCTGATGTGAGTATCATGATAACGTCAGCTCTATACAGAGATGATGGGGGTGAAGAGAGCATTGATGTAGACAAACTGAATCAACGAGAAACTAAGCGTTGAGCCAGACACATCCTGAACTGAGTATCATGATAACGCCAGCTCTATCTGGAGCTGATGGGAATGAAGAGACCATTGATGTAGACTAATTGAAACAGCAAGAAACTAAAACTAGAGCCAGAGACATCCTGATCTGAGTATCATGATAACCTCAGCTGTATCTAGAGATGATGGTAATTAAGAGAGCATTAATGTAGACTACCTAAAGTAGCGAAAAACTACAAGTGGAGCCAGAGACTTCCTGATCTGAGTATCATGATAACGTCTGCTCTATCCAGAGATGATGGGGATGAAGAGAGCATTGAATTATACTGCCTGAAGCAGCTAGAAACTACAAGCTGAACCAGAGACATCCTGATCTGGGTATCATGATAACGTCAGCTGTATCTAAACATTATCAGAGTGAAGAGAGCATTGACGTTGAGAACCTGAAACAACTAGAAACTATAAGTGGAGCCAGAGACATCCTGATCTGAATATCATGATAACGTCAGCTCTATCTAGAGATGATGGGAGTGAACAGAGCATTGATGTAGACAACCTGAAAGAGCGAGAAACTACAAATGGAGCCAGAGATATCTTGGACCTGGTATCATGATAACGTCAGCTCTAACTAGAGATGATGGGAGTGACGAGAGCATTGATGTAGACAACCTGAAGCAGAGAGAAACTATAGTGGAGCCAGAGATATTCTTATCTGGGTATCATGATAACGCCAGGTCTATATAGAGATGACGGGAGTGAAGAGAGCATTGCTGTAGACTACCTGAAGCAGCGAGGGACTTCAAGTGGAGCCAGAGATATCCTGATCTGGGTATCATGAAACGTCAGCTCTATCTAGAGATAATGGGAGTGAAGACAGCATTGATGTGGACTATCTGAAGCAGCGAGTAACTTCAAGTGGAGCCAGAGATATCGTGCTCTGGGTATCATGATAAAGTCTGCTCTATCTAGAGATGATGGGAGTGAAGACAGCATTGATGTGGACTATCTGAAGCAGCGAGTAACTTAAAGTGGAGCCAGAGATATCGTGCTCTGGGTATCATGATAACGCAAGCTCTGTCTAGAGATGATGGGAGTAAAGAGAGCATTGAAGTGGACTACCAGAAGCTTCGAGAAACTACAAATGGAGCCAGAGACATCCTGATCTGAGTATCATGATACTGTCAGCTCTATCTGGAGATGATGGGAGTGAAGAGAGCATTGATGTAGACTACATGAAGCACCGAGACACTTCAAGTGTAGCCAGAGATATCCTGATCTGAGTATCGTGAAAACACCAGCTCTATCCAGAGATGATGGGAGTGAAGAGAGCATTGATGTGGACTACCACAAGCAGCGAGAAACTACAAATGAAGCCAGAGACATCCTGATCTGAGTATCATGATACAGTCAGCTCTATCTGTAGATGATGGGAATGAAGGAAGCATTGATGTTGACAACTTAAAGCAGCCAGAAACTACAAGTGGAGCCAGAGACATCCTGATCTGGAATCATGATAACGTAAGGTCTATCTGGAGATGATGGGGGTGAGGAGAGCATTCATGTAGACTACCTAAATCTCCGAGTAGCTACTAGTTGAGTCAGAGATGTCGTGATCCGACATCATGATACCGCCAGCTCTATCCAGAGATGAGAGTGAAGAGAGCGCAGTTATAGACTACCTGAAGCTGCAACAAACTACAAGTTGAGTCAGAGATATCGTGATCTGAGTATCATGATAACGCCAGCTCTATCTGGAGATGATGGGAGTGAAGAGAGCGCTGAAGTAGACTACATAAGGCAACGAGAAACTTCAAGTGGAGCCAGAGACATCCTGATCCGGGTATCGCGATAATGCCAGCTCTATCTAGAGATGATGGGAGTGAACAGAGCATTGATGTGGACTACCTGAAGAAGCGAGTAACTTCAAGTGGAGCCAGAGACATCCTGATCTGATTATCATGATAAAGTCAGCTCTATCTAGAGATGATGGCAGTGAACAGAGCATTGATTTGGACAACCTAAAGCACGGAGACACTTCAAGTGGAGCCACAGATATTCTGATCTTAATATCGTGATAACGCCACCTCTATCTAGAGATGATGGGAGTGAAGAGAGCATTGACGTGGACTACTTCAAGCAGCGAGAAACTACAAGTGGAGCCAAAGATATCGTGATCTGGGTATCATGATAAAGTCTGCTCTATCTAGAGATGATGGGAGTGAACAGAGCATAGATGTAGACCACCTGAAGCACCGAGACACTTCAAGTGGAGCCAGAGATATCCTGATCTGAGTATCGTGATAACGCCAGCTCTATCCAGAGATGATGGGAGTGAAGAGAGCATTGATGTGGACTACCAGAAGCAGCGAGAAACTACAAGTGGAGCCAGAGACATCCTGATCTGAGTATCGTGCTAACGCCAGCTCTATCCAGAGATGATGGCAGCGACGAGAGCATTGATGTAGACTACCTGAACCACCCAGAAACAACAAGTGGAGCCAGAGACAACGTGATCACGGTATCATACTAACACCAGCTCTATCTAGAGATGATGAGAGTGAAGAGAGCATTGATGTAGACTACCTGAAGCATCCAGAAACTACAAGTGGAACCAGAGACATCCTGATCCGAGTATCATGATAACGCTACCTCTATCTAGAGATGATGGGAGTGAAGAAAGCGCTGATGGAGACTACCTGAAGCAGCGAGAAACTACAAGTTGAGTAAGAGACATCCTGATCTGAGTATCGTGATAACGTCAGGTCTATGTAGAGATAATGAAAATGAAGGGAGCATTGATGTATACTACCTGAAAAAGCGACAAACTACAAGTTGAGTGAGAGATATCGTGATCTGAGTATCATGATAACACTAGCTCTATCCGGAGATGATGAGAGTGAAGAGAGCGCTGATTTAGACTACATGAAGCTGCGAGAAACTACAAGTTGAGTCAGAGATATCGTGATCTGAGTATCATGATAAGGTCAACTCTATCCAGACATGATGGGAGTGAAGAGAGCGCTGATGTAGACTACCTGAAGCAGCGAGAAACTACAAGTTTAGTCAGAGACATCCTGTTCTGAGTATCATGATACCGTCAGCTCTATCTGGAGATGATGGGAGTGAAGAGAGCGCTGATGTAGACTCCCTGAAGCAGCGAGAAACTACAAGTTGAGTCAGAGACATCCTGATCTGAGTATCATGATGACGTAAGCTCTATCTAGAGATGATGGGGGTGAAGAGATCATTGATGTAGACTACCCGAAGCAGCGAGACACTTCAAGGGGAGGCAGAGATATCCTGATCTGAGTATCATGATAATGTCAGCTCTATCTACAGATGATGGGGTGAAGAGGGCATTGATATAGACAACCTGAAGCAGCGAGAAACTAAAAGTGGAGCCAGAGACATCCTGATCTGTGATCATGATAACATCAGCTCTATCTGGAGATGATGGGAGTGAAGAGAGCGTTGATGTACAGTACATGAAGCAGCGAAAAACGACAAGTGGAGCCAGAGACATCCTGATCTGAGTATCATGATAACGCCAGCTCTATCTAGAGATGATAGCAGTGAAGAGAGCGCTGATGTAGACTACCTGAAGCAGAGAGACACTATAGTGGAGCCAGAGATATCCTGAACTGGGTATCATGATAACGCCAGCTCTATCTAGAGATGATGGGAGTGAAGAGAGCGCTGATTTAGGCTACTTGAAGCAACGAGAAACTACAAATTGGAACCAGAGATATCCTGACCCGGGTATCGTGATCACGCCAGCTCTATCTGGAGATGATGGTAGTGAAGAGAGCGCTGATGTAGACTACATGAAGCAACGAGAAACTTCAAGTGGAGCCAGAGACATCCTGATCCGGGTATCGTGATAACGCCAGCTCTATCTAGAAATGATGCGAGTGAAGAGAGCATTGATGTGTACTACCTGAAGCAGCGAGAAACCACAAGTGGAGCCAGAGACATCCTGATCCGAGTATCATGATAACGCCAGCTCTATCTAGAAATGATGCGAGTGAAGAGAGCATTGATGTGGACTACCTGAAGCAGCGAGAAACCACAAGTGGAGCCAGAGATATCCTGATCAGAGTATCGTGATAACGCCAGCTCTATCTAGAAATGATGCGAGTGAAGAGAGCATTGATGTGGACTACCAGAAGCAGCGAGAAACCACAAGTGGAGCCAGAGATATCCTGATCAG
Source organism: Deroplatys truncata (assembly GCA_030765065.1). Taxonomy (NCBI): domain Eukaryota; kingdom Metazoa; phylum Arthropoda; class Insecta; order Mantodea; family Mantidae; genus Deroplatys; species Deroplatys truncata. The sequence continues at coordinate 5,469,389 of CM060984.1, forward strand.
AGTATCGTGATAACGCCAGCTCTATCTAGAAATGATGCGAGTGAAGAGAGCATTGATGTGGACTACCAGAAGCAGCGAGAAACCACAAGTGGAGCCAGAGATATCCTGATCAGAGTATCGTGATAACGCCAGCTCTATCTAGAAATGATGCGAGTGAAGAGAGCATTGATGTGGACTACCTGAAGCAGCGAGAAACCACAAGTGGAGCCAGAGATATGCTGATCAGAGTATCGTGATAACGCCAGCTCTAACTGGAAATGATGGGAGTGATCAGAGCATAGATGTAGAACACTTGAAGCAGCGAGAATTTCAAGTTGAGCCAGAGACATCTTGATCTGAGTATCTAGATAACGTAACCTCTATCTAGACATTTTTGGTAGTGAAGAGAGCATTGATGTAGACAACCTGAAACAGCGAGAAACTACAAGTGGAGCCAGAGATATCCTGATCTGAGTATCATGATAACGTCAGCTCTATCTAGAGATGATGGGAGTGACGAGAGCATTGATGTAGATAACCTGAAGCAGCGAGAAACTATAGTGGGGCCAGAGATATCCTGATCTGGGTATCATGATAACGCCAGCTCTATCTAGAGATGATGGGAGTGAAGAGAGCGCTGATGAAGACAACCTAAAGCAACGAGAAACTACAAATTGGAGCCAGAGATATCCTGACCCGGGTATCGTGATAACGCCAGCTCTATTGGAGATCATGGGAGTGAAGAGAGCGCTGATGTAGACTACACGAAGCAACGAGAAACTTCAAGTGGAGCCAGAGACATCCATATCCGGGTATCATGATAACGCCAGCTCTATTTAGAGATGATGGGAGTGAGAAGAGCATTGATATGGACTACCTGAAGCAGCGAGAAACTTCAAGTGGAGCCACAGTCATCCTGATCTGTGTATCATGATAACGTCCGCTCTTTCTGGGGATGATAAGAGTGAAGAGAGCGCTGATGTAGACTACCTGAAGCAGCGAGAAACTACAAGTTGAGTCAGAGACATCCTGAGCCAAGCATCATGATGACGTAAGCTCTATCTAGTGATGATGGGGGTGAAGAGAGCTTTGATGTAGACTACCTGAAGCAGCGAGAAACCACAAGTGGAGCCAGAGATATCGTGATCTGAGTATCATGATAAAGTCTGCTCTATCTAGAGATGATGGGAGTGAAGACAGCATTGATGTAGACTAACTGAAGCAACGAGAAACTACAAGTGGAGCCAGAGTTATCCTGACCCGTGTATCGTGATATCGCCAGCACTATCTGGAGATGATGGGAGTGAAGAGAGCGCTGAAGTAGACTACATAAAGCAACGAGAAACTTCAAGTGGAGCCAGAGAAATCGTGATCCGGGTATCGTGATAACGCCAGCTCTATCTAGAGATGATGGGAGTGAAGAAAGCATTGATGTGGACTACCTGAAGCAGAGAGAAACTTCAAGTGGAGCCAGAGACATCCTGATCTGATTATCATGATAATGTCAGCTCTATCTAGAGATGATGGGAGTGAAGAGAGCATTAATTTTGACAACCTAAAGCACCGAGACACTTCAATTGGAGCCAGAGATATCCTGATCTGAGTATCATGATAACGCAAGCTCTATCTAGAAAGGATGGGAGTGAAGAGGGCATTGATGTGGACTACCAGAAGCAGCGAGAAACTACAAATGGAGCCAGCGATATCCTGATCCGAGTATCGCGATAACGCCAGCTCTAACTAGAGATGTAGCGAGTAAAGAGAGCACTGATGTGGACTACCTGAAGCAGCGAGACACTTCAAGTGCAGCCAGAGATATCCTGATCTGAGTATCGTGATAACGCCAGCTCTATCTAGAGATGATGGGAGTGAGAAGAGCATTGATATGGACTACCTGAAGCAGCGAGAAACTTCAAGTGGAGCCAGCGACACCCTGATTTGAGTATCATGATAACGGCAGCTCTATCTGGAGATGATGGTAGTGAAGAGAGCCTTGATGTAGACTACCTCAATAAACGAGAAACCCAAGTGGAGCCAGAGACATCCTGATCCGAGTATCGTGATAACGCCAGCTTTATCTGGAGATGATGCGATTGAAGAGAGCATTGATGTAGACCACCTAAGGCAACGAGAAACCACAAGTGGAGCCACAGATATCCTGACCCGTGTATCGTGATAACGCCAGCTCTATCTGAAGATAATGGGAGTGCAGAGAGCATTGATGTGGACTACCTGAAGCAGCGAGAAACTACAAGTGGAGCCAGAGATATCGTGATCTGGGTACCTTGATAAAGTCTGCTCTATCTAGAGATGATGGGAGTGAACAGAGCATAGATGTAGACCACCTGAAGCACCGAGACACTTCAAGTGGGGCCAGAGATATCCTGATCTGAGTATCATGATAACGCAAGCTCTATCTAGAGATGATGGGAGTGAAGAGAGCATTGATGTGGACTACCAAAAGCAGCGAGAAACTAAAAATGGAGCCCGAAACATCCTGATCTGAGTATCATGATACAGTCAGCTCTATCTGGAGATGATGGGAGTGAAGAGAGCATTGATGTAGACTACCTGAAGCACCGAGACACTTCAAATGGAGAAAGAGATATCCTGATCTGTGTATCGTGATAACGCCAGCTCTATCCAGAGATGATGGGAGTGAAGAGAGCATTGATGTGGACTACCAGAAGCAGCGGGAAACTACAAATGGAGCCAGAGACGTCCTGATCTGAGTATCATGATACAGTCAGCTCTATCTGGACATGATGGAAATGAAGAGAGCATTGATGTAGACAACTTAAAGCAGCCAGAAACTACAAGTGGAGCCAGAGACATCCTGATCTGGAATCATGATAACGTAAGGTCTTTATGCAGATGATGGGTGTAAAGAGAGCATTGATGTGGACTACCTGAAGCAACGAGAAACTACAAGTGGAGCCAGAGACATACCTTGATCTGGGATCATGATAACGTCAGCTCTATATGGAGATGATGGGAGCGAAGAGAGCATTGATGTAGACTACCTGAAGCAACGAAAAATCTAAGGTGGAGCCACGGACATCCTGATCTGAGTATCATGATAACGTCAGCTCTATCTGGAGATGATGGGGGTGAAGAGAGCATTGATGTAGACTACCAGAAGCTCCGAGAAGCTACAAGATGAGTCAGAGATATCGTGATCCGAGTATCAATATAACGCCAGCTCTATCTAGAGATGATGGGAGTGAAGAGAGCATTGATGTGGACTACCTTAAGCAGGGGGAAACTACAAGTGGAGCCAGAGATATCGTGATCTGGGTATCATGATAAAGTCTGCTCTATCTAGAGATGATGGGAGTGAAGAGAGCATTGATGTGGACTACTTTAAGCAGGGGGAAACTACAAGTGGAGCCAGAGATATCGTGATCTGGGTATCATGATAAAATCTGCTCTATCTAGAGATGATGGGAGTGAACAGAGCATAGATGTAGACCACCTGAAGCACCCAGACACTTCAAGTGGAGCCAGAGATATCCTGATCTGAGTATCGTGATAACGCCAGCTCTATCCAGAGATGATGGGAGTGAAGAGAGCATTGATGTGGACTACCAGAAGCAGTGAGAAACTACAAATGGAGCCAGAGACATCCTGATCTGGAATCATGATAACGTCAGCTCTATATGGAGATGATAGAGTGAAGACAGCATTGATATAGACTACCTGAAGCAACGAAAAAGCTAAGGTGTAGCCAGGGACATCCTGATCTGCGTATCATGATAACGTCAGCTCTATCTGGAGATGATGGGGGCGTAGAGAGCATTGATGTAGACTACCTGAAGCTCCGAGAAGCTACAAGTTGAGTCAGAGATATGGTGTCCGAGTATCATGATAACGCCAGCTCTATCTGGAGATGATTGGAGTGAAGAGAGCGCTGAAGTAGACTACATAAAGCAACGAGACACTTCAAGTGGAGCCAGAGATATCGTGATCTGGGTATGTTGATAAAATCTGCTCTATCTAGAGATGATGGGAGTGAACAGAGAATAGATGTAGACCACCTGAAGCTCCGAGACACTTCAAGTGGAGCCAGAGACATCCTGATCCGGGTATCGTGATAACGCCAGCTCTATCTAGAGGCGATGGGAGTGAAGAGAGCATTGATGTGGACTACCTTAAGCAGGGGGAAACTACAAGTGGAGCCAGAGATATCGTGATCTGGGTATCATGATAAAGTCTGCTCTATCTAGAGATGATGGGAGTGAGGAGAGCATTGACTTGGACAACCTAAAGCACCGAGACTCTTCAAGTGGAGCCACAGATATTCTGATCTTAATATCGTGATAACGCAACTCTATCTAGAGATGATGGGAGTGAAGAGAGCATTGATGTGGACTACCTGAAGCGGCGAGAAACTACAAGTGGAGCCAAAGATATCGTGATCTGGGTATCTAGATAAAGTCTGCTCTATCTAGAGATAATGGGGCGGAAGAGAGCATTGATATAGAACACCTGAAGCAGCGAGAAACTACAAGTGGAGCCAGAGACGTCCTGATCTGAGTATCGTGATAACGCCAGCTCTATCTAGAGATGATGGGAGTGAAGAGAGCATTGATGTTGACTACCTGAAGCAGCGAGACACTTCAAGTGGAACCAGAGGTATCCTATCTGAGTATCGTGATAACGCTAGCTCTATCCAGAGATGATGGGAGCGACGAGAGCATTGATGTAGGCTACCTGAACCACACAGAAACTACAAGTGGAGCCAGAGACAACGTGATCAGGGTATCAAATTAACACCAGCTCTATCTGGAGATGATGGGAGTGAAGAGAGCGCTGAAGTAGACTACATAAAGCAACGAGAAACTTCAAGTGGAGCCAGAGAAATCCTGATCCGGGTATCGCGATAACGCCAGCTCTTTCTAGAGATGATGGGAGTGAAGAAAGCATTGATGTGGACTACCTGAAGCAGAGAGAAACTTCAAGTGGAGACAGAGACATCCTGTTCCGAGTATCATGATAACGCCAGCTCTATCTAGAGATGATGGGAGTGAAGAGAGCATTCATGTGGACTACATGAAGCAGCGGGCAGTTTCAAGTGGAGACAGAGACATCCTGATCTGATTATCATGATAAAGTCAGCTCTATCTAGAGATGATGGGAGTGAAGAGAGCTTTAATTTTGACAACTTAAAGCACCGAGACACTTCAAGTGGAGCCACAGATATTCTGATCCGAGTATCGTGATAACGCCAGCTCTATCTAGAGATGATGGGAGTGAAGAGAGCATTGATGTGAACTACCTGAAGCAGGGGGAAATTTCAAGTGGAGCCAGAGATATCGTGATCTTGGTATCATGATAAAGTCTGCTCTATCTAGAGGTGATGGGAGTGAACAGAGCATAGATGTAGACCACCTGAAGCACCGAGACACTTCAAGTGGAGCCAGAGATATCCTGATCTGAGTATCATGATAACGCAAGCACTATCTAGCAAGCCTGGGAGTGAAGAGAGCATTGATGTGGACTACCAGAAGCAGCGAGAAACTACAAAGGGAGCCAGCGATATCCTGATCCGAGTATCGTGATAACGCCAGCTCTAACTAGAGTTGTAGAGAGTGAAGAGAGCATTGATGTGGACTACCTGAAGCAGCGAGACACTTCAAGTGCAGCCAGAGATATCCTGATCTGAGTATCGTGATAACGCTAGCTCTATCTGGAGATGATGGGAGTGAGAAGAGCATTGATATGTACTAGCTGAAGCAGCGAGAAAATTCAAGTGGAGCCAGCGACACCCTGATTTGAGTATCATGCTAACGGCAGCTCTATCTGGAGATGATGGTAGCGAAGAGAGCATTGATGTAGACTACCTGAATCAACGAGAAACCCAAGTGCAGCCAGAGACATCCTGACCCGGGTATCGTGATAACGCTAGCTCTATCTGGAGATGATGGGAGTGAAGAGAGCATTGATGTAGACCACCTAAAGCAACGAGAAACCACAAGTGGAGCCAGAGATATCCTGACCCGTGTATCGTGATAACGCCAGCTCTATCTGAAGATGATGGGAGTGAAGAGAGCGCTGAAGTAGACTACATAAATCAACGAGAAACTTCAAGTGGAGCCAGAGATACCTGATCCGGGTATCGTGATAACGCCAGCTCTATCTGGAGATAATTGGAGTGAAGAGAGCATTGATGTGGACTACCTGAAGCAGCGAGAAACTACAAGTGGAGCCAGAGATATCGTGATCTGGGTATCTTGATAACGTCTACTCTATCTATAGATGATGGGAAAGAACAGAGCATAGATGTAGACCACCTGATGCACCGAGACACTTCAAGTGGGGCCAGAGATATCCTGATCTGAGTATCATGATAACGCAGGCTCTATCTACAGATGATGGGAGTGAAGAGAGCATTGCTGTGGACTACCAGAATCAGCGAGAAACAAAAAATGGAGCCCGAAACATCCTGATCTGAGTATCAATATACAGTCAGCTCTATCTGGAGATGATGGGACTGAAGAGAGCATTGATGTGGACTACCTTAAGCAGGGGGAAACTACAGTGGAGCCAGAGATATCGTGATCTGGGTATCATGATAAAGTATGCTCTATCTAGAGATGATGGGAGTGAACAGAGCATAGATGTAGACCACCTGAAGCACCGAGAAACTACAAATGGAGCCTGCGATATCCTGATCCGAGTATCGTGATAACGCCAGCTCTATCTGGAGATGATGGGAGTGAAGAGAGCATTGATGTGGACTACCTGAAGCAGCGAGACACTTCAAGTGCAGCCAGAGATATCCTGATCTGAGTACTGTGATAACGCCAGCTCTACCTGGAGATGATGGTAGTGAAGAGAGCATTGATGTATACTACCTGAATCAACGAGAAACTCAAGTGGAGCCAGAGACATCCTGACCCGGGTATCGTGATAACGCCAGCTCTATCTGGAGATGATGGAAGTGAAGACAGCATTGCTGTAGACCACCTAAAGCTACGAGAAACCACAAGTGGAGCCAGAGATATCCTGACCCGTGTATCGTGATAACGCCAGCTCTATCTGGAGATGATAGGAGTGAAGAGAGCGCTGAAGTAGACTACATAAGTCAACGAGAAACTTCAAGGGGAGCCAGAGATATCCTGATCCGGGTATCGTGATAACGCCAGCTCTATCTAGAGATGATGGGAGTGAACAGAGCATTGATGTGGACTACCTGAAGCAGAGAGAAACTTCAAGTGGAGCCAGAGACATCCTGATCCGTGTATCATGATAACACCAGCTCTATCTAGAGATGATGGGAGTGAAGAGAGCATTAATTTGGACAACCTAAAGCACCGAGACACTTCAAGTGGAGCCAGAGATATCCTGATCTGGGTATCTTGATAACATCTGCTCTATCTAGAGATGATAGGAGTGAACACAGAATAGATGTAGACCACCTGAAGCACCGAGACACTTCAAGTGGGGCCAGAGATATCCTGATCTGAGTATCATGATAACGCAAGCTGTATCTAGAGATGATGGGAGTGAAGAGAGCATTGATGTAGACTAGCGGAAGCACCGAGACACTTCAAGTGGAGCCAGAGATATCCTGATCTGAGTATCGTGATAACGCCAGCTCTATCCAGAGATGATGGGAGTGAAGAGAGCATTGACGTGGACTACCACAAGCAGTGAGAAAGTACAAATGGAGCTAGAGACATCCTGATCTGGAATCATGATAACGTAAGCTCTTTATGCAGATGATGTGTGTAAAGAGAGCATTGATGTGGACTACCTGAAGCAACGAGAAACTACAAGTGGAGCCAGAGACATACCTTGATCTGGGATCATGATAACGTCAGCTCTATATGGAGATGATGGGAGCGAAGAGAGCATTGATGTAGAGTACCTGAAGCAACGAAAAAGCTAAGGTGTAGCCAGGGACATCCTGATCTGCGTATCATGATAACGTCAGCTCTATCTGGGGATGATTGGAGCGTAGAGAGCATTGATGTAGACTACCTGAATCTCCGAGAAGCTACAAGTTGAGGCAGAGATATCGTGATCCGAGTATCATGATAACGCCAGCTCTATCTGGAGATGATGGGAGTGAAGAGAGCGCTGAAGTAGACTACATAAAGCAACGAGACACTTCACGTGAAGCCAGAGATATCGTGATCTGGGTATCTTGATAAAATCTGCTCTATCTAGAGATGATGGGAGTGAACAGAGAATAGATGTAGACCACCTAAAGCACCGAGACACTTCAACTGGAGCCAGAGACATCCTGATCCGCGTATCGTGATAACGCCAGCTCTATCTAGAGATGATGGGAGTGAAGAGAGCATTGATGTGGACTACCTTAAGCAGGGGGAAACTACAAGTGGAGCCAGAGATACCGTGATCTGGGTATCATGATAAAGTCTGCTCTATCTAGAGATGATGGGAGTGAAGACAGCATTGATTTGGACAACCTAAAGCACCGAGACACTTCAAGTGGAGCAACAGATGTCCTGATCTTAATATCATGATAACGCAACTCTATCTAGAGATGATGGTAGTGAAGAGAGCATTGATGTGGACTACCTGAAGCGGCGAGAAACTACAAGTGGAGCCAAAGATATCGTGATCTGGGTATCTAGTTAAAGTCTGCTCTATCTAGAGATGATGGGGCTGAAGAGAGCATTGATATAGAACACCTGAAGCAACGAGAAACTACAAGTGGAGCCAGAGACATCCTCATCTGAGTATCGTGATAACGCCAGCTCTATCTAGAGATGATGGGAGTGAAGAGAGCATTGATGTTGACTACCTGAAGCAGCGAGACACTTCAAGTGGAACCAGAGGTATCCTATCTGAGTATCGTGATAACGCTAGCTCTATCCAGAGATGATGGGAGCGACGAGAGCATTGATGTAGGCTACCTGAACCACACAGAAACTACAAGTGGAGCCAGAGACAACGTGATCAGGGTATCGTGATAACGTCAGCTCTATGTACCGATGATGGAAATGAAGGGAACATTGATGTAGACTACCTGAAACAGCGACAAACTACAAGTCGAGTGAGAGATATCGTGATCTGAGTATCATGATAACACTAGCTCTATACGGAGATGATGAGAGAGAAGAGAGCGCTGATGTAGACTACCTGAAGCAGCGAGAAACTACAAGTTCAGTCAGAGACATCCTGATCTGAGTATCATGATACCGTCATCTCTATCTGGAGATGATGGGAGTGAAAAGAGCGCTGATGTAGACTACCTGAGGCAGCGAGAAACTACAAGTTGAGTCAGAGATATCCTGATCTGAGTATCGCGATAACGTCAGCTCTATGTAGCCATGATGGAAATGAAGGGAGCATTGATGTAGACTACCTGAAGTTGCGAGAAACTACAAGTTGAGTCAGAGGTATCGTGATCTGAGTATCATGATAACGTCAACTCTATCCAGACATGATGGGAGAGAAGAGAGCGCTTATGTAGACTACCTGAAGCAGCGAGAAACTACAAGTTGAGTCAGAGACATCCTGATCTAGGTATCATGATGACGTAAGCTCTATCTAGAGATGATGGGGGTGAAGATAGCATTGATGTAGACTACCCGAAGCAGCGAGAAACCACAAGTGGAGCCAGAGATATCGTGATCTGAGTATCATGATAAAGTCTGCTCTATCCAGAGATGATGGGAGTGAAGAGAGCATTAAGGTAGACTACCTGAAGCAACGAGAAAGTACAAGTTCAGTCAGAGACATCCTGATCTGAGTATCATGATAACGTCAGCTCTATCTGCAGATGATGGGAGTGAATAGAGCGCTGATGTAGACTACCTGAAGCAGCGAGAAACTACAGGTTGAGTCAGAGACATCCTGATCTGAGTATCGTGATAACGTCAGATCTATGTAGAGATGATGGAAATGAAGAGAGCATTGATGTAGACTACCTGAAACAGCGACAAACTACAAGTTGAGACAGAGATATCGTGATCTGAGTATCATGATAACGCTAGCTCTATCCGGAGATGATGGGAGTGAAGGGAGCGCTGATGTAGACTACCTGAAGCTGCGAGAAACTACAAGTTGAGTCAGAGATATCCTGATCTGAGTATCATGATAATGTCAGCTCTATCCAGAGATGATGGGAGTGAAGAGAGCGCTGATGTAGACTACCTGAAGCAGCGAGAAACTACAAGTTTAGTCAGAGTCATCCTGATCTGAGTATCATGATACCGTCAGCTCTATCTGGAGATGATGGGAGTGAAGAGAGCGCTGATGTAGACTATCTGAAGCAGCGAGGACCTACAAGTGGAGTCAGAGCCATCCTAGTCTGGGTATCATGATAACGTCAGCTCTATCTGGAGATGATGGGGGTGAAGAGAGCATTGATATAGACTACTTGAAGCAGCGAGAAACTACAATTGGTGCCAGAGCCATCCTAATCTGTGTATCATGATAACGTCCGCTCTATCTGGAAATGATGGGAGTGAAAAGAGCGCTGATGTAGACTACCTGAAGCAGCGAGAAACTACAAGTTGAGTCAGAGACATCCTGATCTGAGTATATGATGACGTGAGCTCCATCTAGAGATGATGGGGGTGAAGAGAGGGCTGATGTAGACTACCTGAAGCAGCGAGAAACTACAAGTTGAGTCAGAGACATCCTGATCAGAGTATATGATGACGTGAGCTCTATCTAGAGATGATGGGGGTGAAGGGAGCATTGATGTAGACTACCTGAAGCAGCGAGACACTTCAAGGGGAGGCAGAGATATCCTGATCTGAGTATCATGATAACGTCCGCCATATCTAGAGGTGATGGGAGTGAAGAGAGCGCTGATGTAGACTACCTGAAGCAGCGAGAAACTACAGGTTCAGTCAGAGAAACCTTGATCTGAGTATCATGATAACGTCAGCTCTATCTACAGATGATGGGGGTGAAGAGGGCAATGATGTGGACTACCTGACGCAGCGAGGAACTAAAAGTGGAGCCAGAGATCTCCTGATCTGAGTATCATGATATCGCCAGCTCTAACCAGAGATGATGGGGGTGAAGAGAGCATTGATATAGAACCATTGAAGCAGCGAGAAACTACAAGTGGAGCCAGAGACATCCTCATCTGAGTATCGTGATAACGCCAGCTCTATCTAGAGTTGATGGGAGTGAAGAGAGCATTGATGCGGACTACCTGAAGCAGCGAGAAACTACAAGTGGAGCCAGTGATATCCTGATCTGAGTATCGTGATAACGCCAGCTCTATCTAGAGATGATGGGGGTGAAGAGAGTATTGATATAGACAACCTGAAGCAGCGATAAACTACAAGTGGAGCCAGAGACATCCTGATCTGAGTATCGTGATAACGCCAGCTCTATCTAGAGATGATGGGAGTGAACACAGCATTGATGTTGACTACTTGAAGCAGCGAGACACTTCAAGTGGAACCAGAGATAGCCTATCTGAGTATCCTGATAACGCCAGCTCTAACCAGAGATGGTGAATGCGACGAGAGCATTGATATAGACTACCTGAAGCACACAGAAACTACAAGTGAAGCCAGAGACAACGTGATCAGGGTACCATACTAACACCAGATCTATCTAGAGATGATGAAAGTGAAGAGAGCATTGATGTAGATAACCTGAAGCATCGAGAAACTACAAGTGGAGCCAGAGACATCGTGATGCGAGTATCATGATAACGCCAGCTCTATCTAGAGATGATGGGAGTGAGAGAGCACTCATGGAGACTACCTGAAGCAGCGAGAAGCTACAAGTTTAGTCAGAGACATCCTGATCTGAGTATCGTGATAACGTCAGATCTATATAGAGATGATGGAAATGAAGAGAGCATTGATGTAGACTACCTGAAACAGCGACAAACTACAAGTTGAGACAGAGATATCGTGATCTGAGTAGCATGATAACGCTAGCTCTATCCGGAGATGATGGGAGTGAAGAGAGCGCTGATGTAGACTACCTGAAGCTGCGAGAAACTACAAGTTGAGTCAGAGCTATCGTGATCTGAGTATCATGATAACGTCAGCTCTTCCCAGAGATGATGGGAGTGAAGAGAGCGCTGATGTAGATTACCTGAAGCAGCGACAAACTACAAGTTTGGTCAGAGACATCCTGATCTGAGTATCATGATACCGTCAGCTCTATCTGGAGATGGTGGGAGTGAAGAGAGCGCTGATGTAGACTACCTGAAGCAGCGAGAACCTACAAGTGGAGCCACAGCCATCCTGATCTGTGTATCATGATAACGTCAGCTCTATCTGGAGATGATGGGGTGAAGAGAGCATTGATGTAGACTACTTGAAGCACCGAGAAACTACAAGTGGAGCCAGGGCCATCCTGATCTGTGTATCATGATAACGTCCGCTCTATCTGGAGATGATGGGAGTGAAGAGAGCGCTGATGTAGACTACCTGAAGCAGCGAGAAACTACAAGTTGAGTCAGAGACATCCTGATCTGAGTATCTCGATGACGTAAGCTCTATCTACAGATGATGGGGTGAAGAGAGCATTGATGTAGACTACCTGAAGCAACGAGAAACTACAAGTTGAGTCAGAGACATCCTGATCTGAGTATCATGATAACGTCAGCTCTATCTACAGATGATGGGGGTGAAGAGGGCAATGATGTGGACTACCTGAAGCAGCGAGAAACTAAAGGTGTAGCCAGAGACATCCTGATCTGGGATCATGATAACATCAGCTCTATCTGGAGATGATGTCTGTGAACAGAGAACTGATGTAGAGTACATGAAGCAGCGAAAAACTACAAGTGGAGCCAGAGACATCCTGATCTGAGTAACATGATAACGCCAGCTCTATATATAGATGATGGGGGTGAAGAGAGCATTGATATAGACTATCTGAAGCAGCGAGAAACTACAAGTGGAGCCATAGTTATCCTGATCTGAGTATCATGATAACGCCAGCTCTATCTATAGATGATGGGAGCATTGATGTAGACTACCTGAAGCAGCGGGAAACTACAAGTGGAGCCAGAGCTATTCTAAAATGAGTACCGTGATAACGCCAGCTCTATCTTGAGACCCCCCTAGGGGCTCACCTTATGTGAGTACGGGTGTTGGCGTACCCGGGGGTTCCCGAGCCTCTCATCGCCATCTTCATCACTTCATCCCCGTCCGGTCGAGGTGGGTTTGTTCTCGTGACCGGGGGACCCAATGTAGGCTCTCGTTCGCTCTGGGCATTTCATTACATATCGCCCCTTGCCGTCGTTTCTTACTTCTCTTCAATTTCCGAACATTTCGCCCCACGTTCACACATTTACACATCTCTTTTACTTCTTCGCCGGCCTACCTTGAGTGCGAAACGCCCAGACACTTTTAGTTTCTTTTACCGTTTTCTTTTAATCCTCCGTAGACACAGCCTGACGGATACTCGCGTACGAGGTACGCAGCTGGGTGATTGGGTAATGGCGTCATCCCCACTACCCAGGGTTGTCATGTAGGTTTTGTGTTCGTATCCGCTGATCAACTGCAGTCCCGCGGGTGGGCCATTGCATGAGCTGCTGGTGTTTGACGGTGATTGGGTCCCTCTGGTTATGTTCTGGGAGGTGTGACCCTGGGGTGAAATTGGTATAGATAGGCCACTCACCCAAGCAGGCGTAACGCCCGGGAAGTAAGAGCCCGAGGTCGGAGACAGTTGCAATTGTGGAAAAAAAATTTTCGCTATGGAGCACCCTTTCTCCATTGTTAACAACAAGCTAAAAAAATTCTAGTAACAGAAGTAGCACCGCTAACAGCTGGTTGTTACTTAGTGATTACCCTACAGAGGAAGGACAATCATTCGAGAAGGTGAACGCTTTTATCATCCAGAAGGGGATTGACTCAATTGCCGGTCCGGTTCTTTCCTTCACTCGTCTTCGTAATGGTTTCTTTGTTAGTGCAAAGTAAGTCCGAGGCACAAAGTAAGTCCTTGTTGAGCGCCACGCTTCTACACGGTTATCCTATCCGTGTTGAGAAGCACGGTATCTTGAATTCCTTTCGAGGCGTCATCACCACTCATAGCCTCGATGGTATGTCAGACGAAGAGCTAGTGGAATATCTTTCCGAACAAAAGGTAACGGCAGTTCATCGAGTGCAGGCCAAACGCGACGGCGTATTGTTACCCACTCGTACCCTGTTTCTAACATTTGATGGCTTCGATCTGCCCACGAGCATTTCCGCAGGGTACGAACGGATTTCTGTGAGGCCTTATATTCCTATACCTCTGCGTTGTTTTAAGTGCCAACGTTTTGGGCATACGCAAGTCTCATGCAAGAGTGCCGTTAACATCTGTGCAACATGTAGCCAGCCCTCACACGAAGGTACCTGTTCAACAGCCCCCCTCTGCGTTTATTGTAAAGGGTCTCATTCTGCGTCGTTACCGACTGTCCGCGGTATTTGGACGAGAAGGCGATCCAGGAGATCCGGGTGAAGGAAAAACTCTCCTTTGCTGAAGCCCGGAGGCGTTATCATGCGCGCCAACCTTCACTCCTGCGATCTGGCACATTTAGTTCTGATGTTGCCTCGCCAGTACCACGAGTAGATGCCGAAACTCAGACCTGCACCATGACTGCATTAACCGCAACTACCATCCGGCCGCCCATTAAAGCTACAGTTTCCAAGCCCTATAAACCTGGTCCAAAGTCAATGAAGTCGCAAGCCGCTGAAAAGAAACCCAAGCAGAAACTTCGTAGGGAAGATTTTCTGAAGGACCCTCCGCGTGCGCGCGGTAAGAAAAGTTCACCTTCTCCTCCTCGGAGGTCGCAGTCCCAGGAAGCTCCTGGGACAAGCCGCGCTCAGCGGCCCCCCTCACCCACCGCCACCCAGAACCGATTCACGGCGCTTGAATCGGTTTCTGGCTCTGAGCGCGTGGGCCCTCCCTTCGAGGAAGCTATGGAGTCTGACCAACTCCATACAAAAAGTCCGAGCCCAAAGGTTAAGCAAAAGATTATTTTAAGCCGCCCTTCTAAGTAGAAAGTTTATCCCCTTTATTCATGGCTATCCTGAGCTGGAATGTACGAGCTGTAGGATCGCATAGGGCGGTACTGCAACTTTTATTGCGTTCCGATTCACCTATGGTCGTGTGTTTGCAGGAGACCAAGCTTCGCCCTAATGATCCTTTTGATCTCCGAGGATATACTCCGGTTCGCTACGATCTTGAACCGGAAGAGGGTGCTCCTGCTCATGGAGGTGTCATGCTGTTAGTGCGTAACGACGTTCATTTCCAACCTCTTGCTCTTACGTCCGACTTGCAAGCTGTTGCCATTAGACTGCAGTTACCCGGTTTTTTCTTTTCTGTTTGCTCTGTGTATTCACCTCCATCGTCTCCCCTCGCTCCCGCGGACATTCGAGCTCTCCTTTCCGCTCTTCCAACACCATTTCTTCTGTTGGGAGATTTTAATGCCCATCACCCGCTGTGGGGTTCGCCAAGG
Source organism: Deroplatys truncata (assembly GCA_030765065.1). NCBI lineage: Eukaryota > Metazoa > Arthropoda > Insecta > Mantodea > Mantidae > Deroplatys > Deroplatys truncata. Next base: position 5,484,774 of record CM060984.1, read on the forward strand.
GCTTGTGCGAGGGGAACCCTTCTGTCCGACATTTTTACCAGTTCAATCTTTCCATCCTCAATACAGGTTCACCTAATTTTATTTCTGATTCTTCTGGTACATTCTCTCAACTGGACCTAGCCGTTTGCTCACTCCAGCTTGCCCGTCGTCTGCAGTGGAACGTCGTTGCTGACACCTACTCCAGCGACCATTACACCTGCGTCGTTTCTCTTCTATCTCACCATGTCCAGCATTCCAAGGTACCTTTTCAGAAAAATCGACTCGAGATTGTATTCCAGCCTCGTGCATTTTGACGATCAGCCCTTCGCAGACATTAACCAACTAGTGCAGCACCCTACGTCTACGATTTTCTCTGCCGCCGAACGTGGAATTCCCCGTTCATCCTCTCAACCTCGGCGACCGCCTGTTCCGTGGTGGATCGAGGATTGTCGGGACGCCGTTCGTGCCTGTAGAACTGCACTTAGGGTGTTTTGGCGACACCCTACACTTGATAATTTGGTGTCTTTTAAACAATCGCGCGCTAGGGCTCGTCGCATTATTCAGGATAGCAAGAAGGCGTCGTGGACTCGTTTTGTCGAGTCTTTTAATCGCTTTACTCCTTCATCTGTTGTTTGGGATAAACTTCGTCGCTTCTCAGGTAAAGTGTCGCATTGTACTGTTTCTGGCCTTCAGGTTTCCAATGCCACCATAGTGGATCCGGCTGCCATCGCTAACACTCTTGGTGCTGCCTTTGAGGCGGTTTCCAGTTCAGACCATTATTCCGCCGGCTTTCGCTCTATCAAAGACCGGCTGGATTCCGACACCTTTAATTTTCGGTCTGCTAATAATGAGTGTTATAATGAACTTTTCACACTGAGGGAGCTGGAGCACGCTCTTCGTTGCTCTAGGCACTCCGCTCCTGGGCCGGACGGCATTCATGTCCTGATGTTAAAGAACCTTTCAGCCGACAGTAAACTCTTTCTCTTACAGGTCTATAACCGTATTTGGCAAGACGGTTTTTTTCCTTCCGTTTGGCGCGAAGCCACCATTGTCCCTATACTTAAGCCTGGGAAGGATCGCCAACTTCCTTCCAGCTACCGCCCTATCTCTCTCACCAGTTGCGTTTGCAAGGTGATGGAGCGCATGATTAACGGGCGGTTGACATGGTGGCTTGAGTCTCAGAAACTTCTAGCGAACGCTCTCTGCGGATTTCGCCGCTATCGCTCTACCGTCGACCAGCTGGTGTCCCTGTCGACGCATATTATGAATGGCTTTCTGAGAAAGTGTCAAACCGTGGCTGTGTTTTTTGACCTGGACAAAGCTTATGACACTTGCTGGAGGGGCGGCATTTTACGTACACTTCACGCATGGAATATCCGCGGTCGTCTTCCCATATTTCTTCGGGAGTTTATGACGGACCGCGTCTTTCGTGTACGTGTGGGCTCGGTTTTATCTAGTCGTTTTATTCAAGAGAACGGAGTACCGCAGGGCTCTGTACTCAGTGTCACACTTTTTGCTATACCTATCAACCCCATTGTTGATTGTATTCCAGCTGTCATTTCATCGTCCCTTTTCGTTGACGATTTTGCCATTTATTGTAGTTCACGGCGGACCTGTCTACTCGAACGCCGTCTCCAGAGCTGTATCGGCCGTCTCTACGCCTGGCGTAACGCTAACGGCTTTAATTTCTCCGCCGAGAAATCCGTCTGCATCAACTTCTGGCGCCGGAAGGCTTTCCCTCCGCCCTCTCTCCATCTTGGGTCGGAGGTCCTTCCATTTGCAGACGAGGTGAAATTTTTGGGGTTGGTCTTTGACCGGAAGCTGAGCTGGACTTCTCACGTTTCCTTTTTAAAGGCAAAGTGTGGGCGTTCTCTTAATATTTTACGTGTTTTAAGTGGCACATCCTGGGGAGCTGATCGGACCGTCCTTCGCCTTTATCGCTCTTTGGTCTGATCCAAGCTTGATTACGGGTGTATTGTTTATTCTTCAGCACGTCCGTGTTACGTCGATTGAATGTCATTCACCAGCGTGGCATAAGAGGCGCTACAGGGTCCTTTCCAACTAGCCCTGTACGCAGAAGCTGCAGAGCCTCCGCTGTCCTTCCGGCGTGAGATGCTTTTGAGCAGCTATGCTTGTCGACTCTCAAGCTTGCCTGACCACCCGTCTTTCGAGTTATTTTTCGAGGAGTCGCTTGATCGCCACTATTTGATTAGCTCCTCTGCATTGCTCCCTACAGGGGTTCGATTTCGACCGCTCCTTCGGCATTTAGACGTTACGCCAGCGCCGACCCTTCCTCGGGGTGAAATGCGTTTTCCTCCTTGGTCGCGCGCTGAGGCCCACTGTCACCTTGGGTTAACGTCAATGCCGAAAAATGCTACCCCTGCTTCCGCACTTAGATCCGCCTTTTTAGAACTACGGGCACAATTCGGGGAATGTCATTTTATATATACCGATGGGTGTAAGACTGATGGCGGAGTAGTATATGCCTTTGTTTTTGGTGCACAGAGTTTTAATTTTCGTTTACCTGAACAATGTTCGATTTATACCGCCGAACTTTTTAGTATATATCAATGTGTTTTATACATTCAGCGGCACGTCTTACGGCGCTGTGTTATTTGTCCGGACCCTCTGAGTGCCCTTCAGAGTATTCACGCGCTGTATAGTTACCACCCGCTCGTACAGCGCATTCATGACCTGCTCCACTCGCTTGGTGCATCTGGCATTAGCGTCTCCTTCGTGTGGATTCCAGGTCATGTGGGCATCTCAGGCAACGAGTCTGCCGACGCCGCTGCCAAATCGGCCATTTTATCACCCAGATGTTTTACCTGTGTTGTTCCTTCCTCAAATTTTTATGTTATTTTACGTTACCGTATCCTCTCGCGTTGGCGCGATGAGTGCGCGGCTCTTAGGGGGAACAAGTTGCGGGAGGTTAAACCTCATCCGTTAGTCTGGGGTACCTCTTCTCGTTCTTCTCGTCGGGAAGAGGTACTTTTAGCTCGTTTACGAATCGGACATTGTCGTTTTAGTCATAGATACCTGCTCAGTGGTGACCCCGCACCACTGTGTGAGCAGTGTGATGCGCCCTTAACGATGCGTCACATTTTTAACAGAGTGTCAAGTTTTACCACCGTTGCGCGTCCGTGTTGGTCTGCCTGTTGGCCTAGCCAACGTTTTGGCAGACGACGCGCATGCTGTAGAATGTCTTTTACGTTTTATCACTGACATTGGTTTTAGCCGTCGCATTTGATGCGCTGAGCCCTTTTAGCTGTTTGATTTTGCATTACCTTTTAATGGGGGCACTCCTCCCCAGTGGACATCTGGCGCTCGTGTCCCTCGCATTCTACAGTTCTTGACACGTTTTATTCTCTTGTTGACCATGATTTTAGTGCGTGGATTCTAGTATTCCGTCTGTGTTTTTTAGTGTTTTTTTGACCAATCGGTTTGTATGGGGTTTTTTATTTTTTGACTGTTCCTTTTATATACTACACATTGTAAGGGTGCTAATAACCTTGGCAGTTGAGCGCCCTTTAGCTCCATCTCATCATCATCATATCTACAGATGATGGGAGTGAAGAGAGCATTGATGTAGACTACCTGAAGCAGCGAGAAACTACAAGTGGAGCCAGAGACATCCTGATCTGGGATCATGATAACGTCAGCTCTATCTAGAGATGATGGGAATGAAGAGAGCATTGATGTAGACTACCTGAAGCAGCGAGAAACTACAAGTGGAGCCAGACATTGTGATCTGAGTATCGTGATAATGTCAGCTCTATCTAGAGATGATGGGAGTGAAGAGAGCATTGATGTAGACAACCTGAAGCAGGGAGAAACTTCAAGTGGAGCCAGAGACATCCTGACCTGGGCATCATACTAACACCAGCTCTATCTAGAGATGATGGGAGTGAAGAGAGCATTGATGTAGACTACCTGAAGCATCGAGAAACTACAAGTGGAGCCAGAGACATCCTGATCTGGGATCATGATAACGTCAGCTCTATATGGAGATGATGGGAGTAAAGTGAGCATTGATGTGGACTACCTGAAGCAGCGAGAAACTACAAGTGGAGCCAGAGACTTCCTGATCTGAGTATCATGATAACGTCAGCTCTATCTAGAGATGATGGGAGTGAAGAGAGTATTGATGTAGACAACCTGAAGCAGCGAGACACTTCAAGTGGAGCCAGAGATATCCTTATCTGAGTATCGTGATAACGCCAGCTCTATCTAGAGATGATGGGAGTGAAGAGAGCATGATGTAGACTACCTGAAGCAACGAGAAACCACAAGTTGAGTCAGAGACATCCTGATCTGGGATCATGATAACGTCAGCTCTATCTAGAGATGATGGGAGTGAAGAGAGCATTGATGTGGACTACCTGAAGCAGCGAGAAACTACAAGTGGAGCCAGAGACATCCTGATCTGGGATCATAATAACGTCAGCTCTATCTAGAGATGATGGGAGTGACGAGAGCATTGATGTAGACTACCTGAAGCAGCGAGACACTTCAAGTGGAGCCAGAGATATCGTGATCTGAGATCATGATAACGTCAGCTCTATGTGGAGATGATGGGAGTAATGAGAGCATTGATGTAGACTACCTGAAGCAGCGAGACACTTGAAGTGGAGCCAGAGATATCGTGATCTGTGCATGACTTGAATACCAGTTCTATCTGGAGATGATGAGAGTATTTTTTTTTATTGTTTTAGGGCGCACAACTACTGCGGTTATAAGCGCGCAGAGAGCGCTGATGTGGACTCTCTGAAACAGCGCGAAACTTCAAATGGAGCCAGAGATATCGAGATCTGGTCATGACGTGAATACCAGTTCTATCTGGAGATGATGAGAGTGAAGAGAGCGTTGATGTGGACCCTCTGAAACAGCGAGAAACTTCAAGTGGAGCCAGAGATATCGTGATCTGTGCATAATCAGAATACCAGTTCTATCTGGAGATGATGAGAGTGAAGAGAGCGTTGATGTGGACCCTCTGAAACAGCGAGAAACTTCAAGTGGAGCCAGAGATATCGTGATCTGTGCATAATCAGAATACCAGTTCTATCTGGAGATGATGAGAGTGAAGAGAGCGTTGATGTAGACCCTCTGAAACAGCGAGAAACTTCAAGGGGAGCCAGAGATATCGTGATCAGTGCATAATCAGAATACCAGTTCTATCTGGAGATGATGAGAGTGAAGTGAGCGTTGATGTGAACCCTCTGAAACGGCGAGAAACTTCAAGTGGAGCCAGGGATATCGTGATCTGTGTATAATGAGAATACCAGTTCTATCTAGAGATGATGAGAGTGAAGAGAGCGTTGATGTGGGCCCTCTGAAACAGCGAGAAACTTCAAGTGGAACCAGAGATGTCGAGATCTGGTCATGACGGGAATACCAGTTCTATCTGGAGATGATGAGAGTGAAGAAAGCGTTGATGTGAACCCTCTGAAACAGCGAGAAACTTCAAGTGGAGCCAGAGATATCGTGATCTGTGCATAATTAGAATACCAGTTCTATCTAGAGATGATGAGAGTGAAGAGAGCGTTGATGTGGGCCCTCTGAAACAGCGAGAAACTTCAAGTGGAGCCAGAGATGTCGAGATCTGGTCATGACGGGAATACCAGTTCTATCTGCAGATGATGAGAGTGAAGAAAGCGTTGATGTGGACCCTCTGAAACAGCGAGAAACTTCAAGTGGAGCCAGAGATATCGTGACCTGTGCATAATGAGAATACCAGTTCTATCTGGAGATGATGAGAGTGAAGAGAGCGTTGATGTGGACCCTCTGAAACAGCGAGAAACTTCAAGTGGAGCCAGAGATGTCGAGATCTGGTCATGACGGGAATACCAGTTCTATCTGGAGATGATGAGAGAGAACAAAACATAGCTGTAGACTCTCCGAAAGAGCGAGAGTTCCTCTTGGTGAAACTGGCAGATTCAATTACGGCAAGGTCAAACATCCCGCCTCTCAAATTTCAGCTGTGGCAGAAAGTAGTGCTGGCACTGTCAGAATTGTGGTAGTTTAAGTTCTCAAGCAATACAATCTCACAAGGTTGTATTCCTGTGGCTTGAAATTGAAGAACCTGGTTTAGTTTGTCCACATGGAGTCATTTCAAAACTTCCAGTACCGACAAAACTCCGGAATGGATGTTCGAAGGTCCCTTTTGATATGGGTACTGTAAAGAATCATTGTCAATTGTTGCTAAGGAACCAATCAGGTTACCTTTTTTATTTTCTCTGCCAAGTGCATAGTTGTATAGAAGGTAGTGCATTCCACCAAAAAATTCCGTATCGACAATCCACAGAAAATATATGTTTTGAGGTCGCCTAAATGAAAAAAAAATGTTTTTAGAAAAATGTCCGTGTGTGTGATCAGCATATCTGAAAAACGAAAAGTCAGTACCTTCTGTGACACGAGAAAATTCCTCCACCCCAAATTACCCTTTACATGGGAGTTTTTGAATGTTTTGAATTCCTAAAGGTGTTCTAACGAGTTTGTTTAAATACCATATATTAAGGATATTCACATGACAAATAAAATATATATCTTGATTTTTTTGGAGATAACCTGTGAGGTCCTTTTTATTCGGAAGGAAATTTATATAGTCTTAGATAACGTGAAGCGATAGACGAAAACATACTACACAAAAAATGTACATCTGTTTAAAGCAAACAATTTATTTCAAATAAGTTCTTTATGGCATAAGCCATTTATGAGATATCCGTTATTAAAGTATCGCTTTTCCGTTTATATTTATACCTAAATGTATACGGAGAACAAACTTTTATTTAATATAGAAAAAAACAATATATCTGTATTTCCATAACCAATCAAAAAACAATAGTTTAGACTTATATATAAATCAAACTCCCATAGTTGAAAAATGCGTAACAAAATTCCTGGGAATCTGGATTGATAACGAATTCTCATTGGAAACCCATATACTACAACTAAGTGTCAAACTGAACAAATTATGTTATGCTGCTCGTAAATTGGCTAGTGTGTGCTCCAAAGTAATACTAAAGAGAGTGTATCACAGCTGCATTTAGTCCCAAATTAGTTATGGTATCCCCTTTTGGGGTTTCTCTCTAAAAGCAACACATATTCTCACAATCCAAAAAAGAATTTTAAAGGCAATTCTGAAGATACCCATAAGAACGCCAAGTAGATACATATTCAATGAACTTAAAGTTTTGCCTATCCCATGCCTATATATTCTTAAAACCTTAAACTTCATTCATAATAATATAACTATATTTCAAAAAAACTCAGAATATTACAACTAAAACACAAGAAATCTCAATAACTTACACTTAGATAGCCACAGGCTTACAAAAATCCATTTCCCGTCTGGGTATCTTAATATTTAACAAACTAGATACTTCAATAACAAAAAAATCCTTTTAAAGGTATGTGACATAGTATTTTTGTAAAGAAACTAACATGTAATTATTTTAGTATCACTTGCTGTAATGTAAAAGTTCTACATATCCAATCCCGATGTGTCCAAAAACAATGTAAGTTGTTTTTCAAAGGATGAAATAGGGGAAGGTTGGGCAAGAGTGCCATGTTAAGGTTCAAACACTATTTTCTTCCTCTAAACAGAATCATACGTATTTTTTCCCCCGTATATAAGATAAGCTATCATTACACAAGAACATGATAAAGTATTAAGACAGACTCTCCCAAACATTCTGAGATATTTTGATTTACATAAAGAAACGTCAGCTGACACTCTTGCCCCATAGGTTGAGGTAAGAGTGTCACATACATTGAACAAACTGAGACATCATTATTCCCTACAAATATCACAAATAAAGGTTCCTTTCACGTCATTAAAGTCTGTACAATCTGTATGAGACATTCCTTTGCATTCTTCACACTGAATCATTGGCTCATCAGGTGGATCTGATAACCTTTCTTGGCAAATTAAGCAAAAGTAGACATCGTCTTTTTTCTGGTCTTCAGTAGTTCTCTGTGACGTTGCAGTATCACACCTTGGTTTCTTCTTCTGTATCTTTGATTTTAACAGAACCTTTGTGGTAGTTGAGCGATTAGTAGAAGCTTGTTTGCTTTCAAGCATTTTTTATATGGGCTGCTGGTCAGGATAACCGATTTATCAGGTTTTCTTCCTCTTAGGGTTGGAGTTTTAGGAAAAGGTCTTCTATGAATTGGAAGTGGGAAAATAGTTTCAATGCTGGAGATTTGGAAACAGGTTTAATTTTATCTGCTTCCTTTTCATCAACGAAGTAAAAGCTTTCCCTCAAAGTAGAAGCTATAGGAATGAACTCCTTTGCATTCCTTCTCTTATCATTCTCTAGGGGCAGGATGCTTGAATCTTCCGTATTTTCACTATCCATTTTTCTCTGTATTTCTGATTTATAAATTTTGTTACAATGAATTGTTTGTACTATGTTCACAGTACGGGGTAAGAGTGTCACTCTGGCACTTTTGCCCCCAGCTGCACGGGATTACATCTGGTGACACCATGGAGTGGCGGCTGCATACACTACTAACTCTTCGCATGCAATTGGATTCTCATATAAGTGGGGTTAAGCCATAATAACTGAGATATACCAGAAACTACCTTACCTAGGAATAAATTGGGTTTTCTGTCATGGAAATATAAGATCACAATTATGAAAAAAGTACTTTATTGTACAACAAAAACAATAAATTTCTAGAGCTGCTGTAATGCACAGCCCAACAAACATGCCATCTAACTCAGTGTACCCAGCCTTGCAACAAAGTCACTAAGCCCGTATTTTTGCACTTAAAGGGGCGTGACACTCTTACCCGATATGACACTCTTGCCCCACCTTCCCCTATATATGTGTGTGTATTTCTGCAAAGGTCTATTTAGATTTAAATGTAGTAGACAGAAAAATACGTTTTAATAAGAATAGTTTGTATACCCAATAATAAATGATAAGAGGGTAGACAAAGTACCTAATGTGAATACATCACATCAGATTTCTTTATTTCTGATTTGTTGTAGGTACTTGTTTCACAAATTTTTTATCATTTTGTAAGCTTTATGTCTAAGTGAATTGAATAAAATTATTAAATGCTTAATTATTTAATACAATAAGTGATAATCTGCTGCAAATTCTACAGATTATTACTTATACATCTTTTAAAACACTAAAATGTGTATCATTTCACCCCCAGACCTGATTGAAGGATATATCAAGTTTTCTTTCTATAAAATTTGTGGTAATGCAAATAATAACAAAGTGACGAGTGGCAATCAAAGTTTGGCCCAAGATCAATGTTAAGAGTACCTACTAAAAGTTTTATAAGTTAAAAACTGTATTATGCAGAATCCATTTTTGAAATGTATAACTGTATCACCTCAAGGCAGGGTTCGAATTCCATCAATCAGGAGTCTGGGTGAACGCTCTCTCTCTATCTGGGACTTAATTTGTCATGAAAAGGTGTATTCCACACAGCTCCCGTTTTGGGGTCATTAACATAACATATATAGTTATTATTCCTTCTAAAAAGTACTCTTATCAGTGATTGTTTTTGTTGACCTCCACCAAACACAACAGTACCGGAAAGAAAAGTTCATCCAATAATCGGCGGCTCGCGAGGCGTGTCAGGTGCATGATATTTATTTATCATGCGCGCCGCTATGCGCAGAATGGTCAAATATGGCATCTCTGGATGAATGCACAATCTGGTGGTTACTCGTATACACTATTTGGAGGTCTTCTGTTAAATATGGCGGCCACTGTTAGGATATTTTTAAGATATGCAGGTAAAATATTATTAATTCATCCATTACATCTTAAAGTATTGTTACACAAAGACATTTAACAATTATTTAAAAGGGCAGTAATTGTGTATGTGTTGAAACGGCTTCGAATTTGTCAATGTGTATTTTGACTCATTTTGAGGTTAAATGTTGCCATACAAATAGAACGTGAAACGTGAAATTAATTTTTGTTTCCAGTAATTTAAAAACGTTAAGCGTAAATCATTTGCTTAGTATTATTCTCAGTAATTCTCATTATTTTATCTTTTTCTTCTTTCCTCGTTAGTCATGCCATGAATGTGACCTTTGTACTTGTTTTCCTACGTAGACATAAGTAAAGGTCAAATCCTTACATGATTGTTCTTACAGGTCAGAGGTTAAACAACGTGAGAACAAATTACACAGCCACAAGAAGCAACCTGAATCTAAATAGTGATACGAAAGTTATTTGCCAAGGTTTCACAGGGAAACAAGGAACCTTCCATAGTCAACAAGCTATCGAATATGGAACGAAGGTTGTGGGAGGCGTATCCCCAGGAAAGGGTGGAAAGACACATTTGAATTTGCCTGTATTTAACTCTGTAAGGGAGGTAAGTAAAGTTGTGATTTATCAGCAGCAGAATATTCAGAACATTGTTTTTCCCCTTGATGGTATAAGTGACACGACAATGTTATTAGGCCAAGGAAGCAACTGGAGCCACTGCCACCGTGATTTATGTTCCACCCCCTGGTGCGGCCAAGGCAATAATAGAGGCCATGGAAGCGGAGATGCCCCTCATAGTGTGTATCACGGAGGGCATCCCACAACAGGACATGGTGAGGGTTAAACACCACCTTCTTAGGCAGTCAGCCTCGCGTCTCGTGGGCCCCAACTGCCCTGGTGTCATTGCACCTGAACAGGTAATTTAACCGTATTCTGTTTTGAATTTACCTAAAATACAAATATTCAAGTAGTGGAACACACAAGTTTATATCAGGATACAATTAAAAGTGATGAAGCATTTAAAATAGTGGACAATCTGCATTATGTTGGTCTTCAAAGCCAACATTTGAAATCCCATCATAGCTGAAAACATGATTGAGGGCCCTCAGCCTCAAAGCGTAGCCGATGGATGTTTTTTAGAAGGACAAGATTGGCCGCAACTGCAAAGCGACGACAGGGTGTAGCCGAGGGATCTGTGCGTCTAAATCTCGAATGATTCACGTTGGCAGCAATTCCTTCCAAAAGTGACTATATAAGAAGGGCCGCTTAACTATTACTTTTGTTAACATTTTCCTGAAGGCCAAACTAATGCAGAAAAGCCAAAATAGTTTAGCATGGTAATAAAATTGTTAAAAACTTTGTCAACGTTATAAAAAAAAAAAAAAACTACATTTTGCCCCATTTATTCATGTGAGCTCTTTATTTACTAGCATCCCCCACAGAAAAGATACCAAAATTGATAAAACTATGGCTCTCAAAATGGATTTTCACCATCACAAATTCAAGAATATACTTCATTAATATACTTATATATAAAACAAAATAGTTTCTTGTTTAATACAAATTTCTGTCAACAAATGTCAGGTAGGTTTAACTTTGGGTAACCCCATGTCTCCTTTGGTGGCAGATTTATATATGAGTAATTTGGAAATACACATTACAAAGGCATTTCCCAGATATTTAAAATTTGGTTTAGAAATGTGAATGACATCTTTGCCATTGTTCCTAAAAAAAATGGCTCAAGACATTTTAAAACTGTGAATTTGCAAGATAGATCAATAAAGCAAAGCGGATGGTTACCTTAATTGGTTTTAAAAATCAAGAAACAAAGATAGATTACAATATGGTATACACATGTAGACAATTACATTAAAAACAATAATTTAAATACATCACATGGCATCTAATTCACAGCAACTCCATTAACAAATGATGAATATAACAAAGAACACCAAACATATTGCAACTTTGAATGGTTTTAAATCAAACCTTGTAACTAAAACGATTTACAGTTGCAGATGATATGTAACAATTGGAAATGTGAGTTAAAAGAAAAATGCTGTAAATTTACACATAATTCAAAAATGTTCAACAAATTGAATAAGATTTTAAAGATTAGAACATTAAATTGTCTCCCAAAACAGATAGTGGCGTGAGAAATCTGCTCAGTCATCTCTTAAAGATACTACTCTTAAGAATAAATTATCAGGTTAATTGTGAAAAGTGCCAAAAAATATACATTGGAAAAACAAAGAGGAATTTGGAAACAAGATTGATGGCACAGTTGAGAAATATCAAATCCGGACTTTCTGCTGTTGGTTGGTCTTCAACAGCATTGAAAGTGATGTCTTATATGTCCTACAGATGTCACTTTGTCATCCTCTAGCTCTAACGCAATGCTGGCAACATATGAATAACATGCTGCCAAAGCCAGTAAGATACTCAGCCTCAAGACGTAGCCGAAGGATTGAGGGCCCTCAGCCTCAAAGCGTAGCCGAGGGATGTGTTCTGGAAGGAGAGGAGTGCAGGAGTCGCGCAATTGCAAAGCGACGACAGGACGTAGCCAAAGGATCTGTGAGTCTAAAACTCAAATGTTTCACGTTGGCAGAAATTCCTTATTTCGCAGATTTCACTTTTATTTAGCTTGGCAGTTCCCATTGCGAGCATGTATTAGCAGGAAGATGGCTACATTTGTTGTGTTAATATCGCAATTTTCCTATAAGAGTAAAATACTTAAAAGGGGCGGGCAGGTGGGCACCAGCTATTGACGAGATCACATCTACTTTTAAACTCACTCTTAAGGTAATTTATTCTCTTTCCTTTTGCTTTTATAAGCATTTTCAATGAAGACCAACTAAAGTTCAGAAAACAACAGAAATCAGCCATTGTTTATCATTTTTGGTCACTTAATTGTAACATTAGTGTAGGAAAATATGTGCATTATGTTTTGAAATACTGGCATCACACGACTCACCAATGGGAACAATAGCAGATGATGTTCTGCCTAGTTTGACAATAAGTGGAGCAAAAAGGACTTTTAACAATTTGTGTACTCCAGGGTTTTGAAAGACATACTGGTTGATTATAGAAACAGTAGCTCGTTTAAACCTTAGACACTGTGTAACTGTTAGACATTGTTTAGGTTCAAATGTTAGCAGTGAAAAGGAAGTGCGCAATAACTTTATTTCTACCAAGTGTAATTGTTGCAGTCGGCATTACGTTTTTGTTTTAAGAGACTGCAGGTTATTTACAAAAAACTCAAGATATGCATTTTTGACATCTTAAACATATGGTATTTTGGCCAAACTGCTTTATCTGTCATCCAAAAAAAGTGTAACAAAATAGAGATGAAAACAATGAAAATACCTAACAATAGGCTTAAGTGAACAATTGTAGCGCCTGCACCCTCACCATCCCTTTTTAAGACGTTTTTTTGATAACAAAACCATCACAGCATGTCAACAAAGAACTCCATCCTGTTGCTAATGCACATACATAGAAGAAACTGCCAACCCAAGAGTAATCCTGTTGTTTGAATCCTGTTCACATCACACACTAACATAGGCATCGTAACCTCGCCTCGGACCAAATTCCGAAACCACAGGACCTTGTCATCCATTCATATACACACACACTAACATAGGCATCGTAACCTAGCCTCGGACTAAATTCCGAAACCACAGGACCCTGACATCCATTCATATACACACACACACTAACATAGGCATCGTAACCTAGCCTCGGACTAAATTCCAAAACCACAGGACCCTGTCATCCATTCATATACACACACACTAACATAGGCATCGTAACCTAGCCTCGGACCAAATTCCGAAACCACAGGACCCTGTCATCTATTCATATACACACACACTAACATAGGCATCGTAACCAAACCTCGGACTAAATTCCAAAACCACAGGACCCTGTCATCCATTCATATATACACACACTAACACATTGTAACCTAGCCTCGGACTAAATTTCTAAACCAGAGCACCCTGTCATCCATTCATATACACAGACTAACACATTGTAAGCTAACCTTGGGCTACATTGCTAAACCAGAGCACCCTGTCAGCCATTCATATACACAGACTAACACATTGTAACCTAGCCTCAGACTAAATTTCTAAACCAGAGGAACCTGTCATTCATTCATATACACAGACTAACACATTGTAACCTATCCTCAGACTAAATTTCTAAACCAGAGGAACCTGTCATTCATTCATATACACAGACTAACACATTGCAACCTAGCCTCAGACTAAATTTCTAAACCAGAGGAACCTGTCATCCATTCATATACACAGACTAACACATTGTAACCAATCCTCAGACTAAATTTCTAAACCAGAGGAACCTGTCATTCATTCATATACACAGACTAACACATTGTAACCTAGCCTCGGACTAAATTTCTAAACCAGAGCACCCTGTCATCCATTCATATACACAGACTAACACATTGTAACCTAGCCTCGGACTTAATTTCTAAACCAGAGCACCCAGTCATCCATTCATATACACGCACTAACACATTGTAACCTAGCCTAGGACTAAATTTCTAAACTGGAGCACCCAGTCATCCATTCATATACACACACTAACACATTGTAACCTAGCCTAGGACTAAATTTCTAAACCACAGGACCCTGTCATCCATTCATATACACGCACTAACACATTGTAACCTAGCCTAGGACTAAATTTCTAAACTGGAGCACCCAGTCATCCATTCATATACACACACTAACACATTGTAACCTAGCCTAGGACTAAATTTCTAAACTGGAGCACCCAGTCATCCATTCATATACACACACTAACACATTGTAACCTAGCCTAGGACTAAATTTCTAAACCAGAGCACCCAGTCATCCATTCATATACACACACTAACACATTGTAACCTAGCCTAGGACTAAATTTCTAAACTGGAGCACCCAGTCATCCATTCATATACACACACTAACACATTGTAACCTAGCCTAGGACTAAATTTCTAAACCAGAGCACCCAGTCATCCATTCATATACACACACTAACACATTGTAACCTAGCCTAGGACTAAATTTCTAAACCACAGGACCCTGTCATCCATTCATATACACACACTAACACATTGTAACCTAGCCTAGGACTAAATTTCTAAACCAGAGAACCCAGTCATCCATTTATATACACACACTAACACATTGTAACCTAGCCTAGGACTAAATTTCTAAACCAGAGGAACCTCTCATCCATTCATATACACACACTAACACGTTGTAACCTAGCCTAGGACTAAATTTCTAAACCAGAGGAACCTCTCATCCATTCATATACACACACTAACACATTGTAACCTAGCCTAGGACTAAATTTCTAAACCAGAGCACCCTGTCATCCATTCATATACACACACTAACACATTGTAACCTAGCCTAGGACTAAATTTCTAAACCACAGGACCCTGTCATCCATTCATATACACACACTAACACATTGTAACCTAGCCTAGGACTAAATTTCTAAACCAGAGAACCCAGTCATCCATTCATATACACACACTAACACATTGTAACCTAGCCTAGGACTAAATTTCTAAACCAGAGCACCCAGTCATCCATTCATATACACACGCTAACACATTGTAACCTAGCCTAGGACTAAATTTCCAAACCAGAGCACCCAGTCATCCATTCATATACACACACTAACACATTGTAACCTAGCCTAGGACTAAATTTCCAAACCAGAGCACCCAGTCATCCATTCATATACACAAACTAACACATTGTAACCTAGCCTAGGACTAAATTTCTAAACCAGAGCACCCAGTCATCCATTCATATACACAAACTAACACATTGTAACCTAGCCTAGGACTAAATTTCTAAACCAGAGGAACCTGTCATCCATTCATATACACACACTAACACATTGTAACCTAACTTAATGCTAAATTTTGAAACTAGAGGATCCTTTGGTTTTACTGCATGTTTTACATTCATAATTTTGGTAGTTTTGAAGAGTGTTCGCAATGAGAGGCACAAAGTGCCATCTACTGGCAGAAGTACAAACTAACTAGAGGCGACAGATAAGGAATTTGTCAGGTATTTTAATCAAAATCGTTTTGAACCATTTTTGAGAAAATCAAATATAATGATACATTTTCTTTGGTAGGATTTTGTTGAAAAACTTTGTGTTGAATCCTTATAAAGTCCTGATCTTAAATACCAAGCATGGGTTTGCTGAGGAAAGAGAGTGAAGTGCAAATTAAATTAGCAAGCTTGGTAGTTATCTGTCTTTTGTTTTAATGTTGGGTGTCTTCAAAACATGTATTTCCTATGACATATTGATATCAAATGCAATATAATACTTGCTCTACCTGCTATAGTAGACAGGTGGTAGAGAGCTTTTGTAAGAAGGAATATAAAAATAAATGATAGTGGGCAGAGAAAATGGATGTAAGAGATGAGATTTTGTTTTGAAGGCATTGCTGTATGTGAATGTGGGTTGTTGTCCCAACAGGAAATTGCCTTAACGAAGCAATTGAACTGCTGTTTCAGTGCAAGATTGGCATCATGCCAGGTCACATACATCAGCGTGGAGTTGTTGGGGTGGTGTCCCGGTCAGGCACGCTTACGTACGAGGCCGTTCACCAGACCACTCAGGTACAGTGGCATTTATTAAAATGAATGTACAGAAAGTTAGAAATTAATTTATACATGGGTATAACTTGTGTACAAGTATACAAATATATGTTGAGATAATTTAGAAACTAATTAAAAGTATGTATATATTTGTTCCATGTTCTTGGTTGAAGAATCTGAAAATAAAATTAAGAAATTTGTTTTTGAAGCAGGACTTACAAAACTGTAGCATTGACTCTCAGATTATACAGAATTGAAGGGGACTTCCCAGTAGCAACCTGACTGTATCTCAGAAAAGGGAATACTGACCTGTCTCATCCCTAGTTTGGGAGATGAATTTACAACTGTAATCCCTCCAACCACAAACAGCCCTAACCGTTAAATAGAAATGTGATATTTTCCCAAGAATGCGAGCAAAGGATGTACACTGGTTTCCATTTATGCCATCACTGCAGCTTTGGGAGGCAGTCTACTGCCTTCACAGGTGGAGTATGTAGAGCAAGGAGGAGGTGTGTATCTGTTTACTGTGCAGAGTTCTAGATATGAATATATAACTTTGAGCAATAGCTTCACTTGTCATCACTTACAATGATCATGTTAAAATAAAACACATTGTGCACAATATCTCCACAAAGAGTGTTTTTAATCGCAACAAAAGTAAAACTGAAATACATTGTATTTTTTACTCTCAAAGAGGACCCATTTTCTAGACATTCTTTTAATAATCTGGCAATCTCCGTTATTTTCTAATACTTGATTTAGGCACTGAATCACTTAAGTGCTGAAACAGCTCTGGCTATAAACGGAAATGTTCCCAAGGATGACTGGTTCTTCTTTGTAGGGATTGGCAAACATGATGTTGAGATCTGGTGTGTCAACAAAATATTGGGGCGCACAGGCACTTCATCTGCAGGATAGACTGCCCTTGCCTTAAGTATAGTCTACATAATCCTGAGTGTTTACGTTGGCTGTAGCCCAAGAGTGAGCATTTCATGCATCTGGATTTTCTAGTCATCTGTCAAAATTTTGTAAGCATTCAAGAGCCATCTGGCTTTCACATTTTATTTTGTGTTGGCTATTGAGCTGGTCATGAATATGCATTCCTGCGGTAATGTGAGCCAGGCTGATCCTCAGCAAGTAGCACCTGTCTACATGAGGAGACTCTTGATTACTGAAACTGTTCACGTTTAGCAATCTTGTATACTTCTGCCAGACAAATGTACAAGGTAAACCAATCCTGAATACTAGTCAGCAGAGACATTCTCGTTGCTTTGTGGGCAACAACATGATACAGTTTGTTGTAACTTCAATGTACAGACTCAATGGTATACTGTGTTATAATAGACCAGAGCTTATCTGTGTGTCTATCCTTCATCATGATCATGGTCCCTCTTCACTGGGCTATAACAAAACGTATAGCACCACTAGTGACCTCTAGTAAATGGTATACTGTGTTATAATAGACCAGAGCTTATCTGTGTGTCTATCCTTCATCATGATCATGGTCCCTCTTCACTGGGCTATAACAAAACGTATAGCACCACTAGTGACCTCTAGTAAATGGTATACTGTGTTATAATAGACCAGAGCTTATCTGTGTGTCTATCCTTCATCATGATCATGGTCCCTCTTCACTGGGCTACAACAAAATGTATAGCACCACTAGTGACCTCTAGTAAATGGTATACTGTGTTATAATAGACCAGAGCTTATGTGTGTGTCTATCCTTCATCATGATCATGGTCCCTCTTCACTGGGCTGTAACAAAATGTATAGCACCACTAGTGACCTCTAGTAAATGGTATACAGTGCTATGATAGACCAAAGCTTATCTGTGTGTCTATCCTTCATCATGATCATGGTCCCTCTTCACTGGGCTGTAACAAAATGTATAGCACCACTAGTGACCTCTAGTAAATGGTATACTGTGTTATAATAGACCAAAGCTTATCTGTGTGTCTATCCTTCATCATGATCATGGTCCCTCTTCACTGGGCTGTAACAAAATGTATAGCACCACTAGTGACCTCTAGTAAATGGTATACTGTGTTATAATAGACCAGAGCTTATCTGTGTGTCTATCCTTCATCATGATCATGGTCCACCTTCACTGGTCTACAACAAAATGTATAGCACCACTAGTGACCTCTAGTAAATGGTATACAGTGCTATGATAGACCAGAGCTTATCTGTGTGTCTATCCTTCATCGTGATCATGGTCCCTCTTCACTGAGCTACAACAAAATGTATAGCACCACTAGTGACCTCTAGTAAATGGTATACAGTGCTATGATAGACCAGAGCTTATCTGTATGTCTATCCTTCATCATGATCATGGTCCCTCTTCACTGGGCTGTAACAAAATGTATAGCACCACTAGTGACCTCTAGTAAATGGTATACAGTGCTATGATAGACCAGAGCTTATCTGTGTGTCTATCCTTCATCATGATCATGGTCCCTCTTCACTGGGCTGTAACAAAATGTATAGCACCACTAGTGACCTCTAGTAAATGGTATACAGTGCTATGATAGACCAGAGCTTATCTGTATGTCTATCCTTCATCATGATCATGGTGCCTCTTCAGTGGTCTCCAACCAAATGCATATCACACTAGTGACCTCTAGTAAATGGTATACAGTGTTATGATAGACCAGAGCTTATCTGTGTGTCTATCCTTCATCATGATCATGGTGCCTCTTCACTGGGCTGTAACAAAATGTATAGCACCACTAGTGACCTCTAGTAAATGGTATACTGTGTTATAATAGACCAGAGCTTATCTGTGTGTCTATCCTTCATCATGATCATGGTCCACCTTCACTGGGCTACAACAAAATGTATAGCACCACTAGTGACCTCTAGTAAATGGTATACTGTGTTATAATAGACCAGAGCTTATCTGTGTGTCTATCCTTCATCATGATCATGGTCCACCTTCACTCGGCTACAACAAAATGTATAGCACCACTAGTGACCTCTAGTAAATGGTATACTGTGTTATAATAGACCGGAGCTTATCTGTGTGTCTATCCTTCATCATGATCATGGTCCACCTTCACTGGGCTACAACAAAATGTATAGCACCACTAGTGACCTCTAGTAAATGGTATACTGTGTTATAATAGACCAGAGCTTATCTGTGTGTCTATCCTTCATCATGATCATGGTCCACCTTCACTCGGCTACAACAAAATGTATAGCACCACTAGTGACCTCTAGTAAATGGTATACTGTGTTATAATAGACCAGAGCTTATCTGTGTGTCTATCCTTCATCATGATCATGGTCCACCTTCACTGGGCTACAACAAAATGTATAGCACCACTAGTGACCTCTAGTAAATGGTATACTGTGTTATAATAGACCAGAGCTTATCTGTGTGTCTATCCTTCATCATGATCATGGTCCCTCTTCACTGGGCTGTAACAAAATGTGTAGCACCACTAGTGACCTCTAGTAAATGGTATACAGTGTTATGAAAGACCAGAGCTTATCTGTGTGTCTATCCTTCATCATGATCATGGTCCCTCTTCACTGGGCTGTAACAAAATGTATAGCACCACTAGTGACCTCTAGTAAATGGTATACAGTGTTATGATAGTTCAGAGCTTATCTGTGTGTCTATCCTTCATCATGATCATGGTCCCTCTTCAGTGGGCTACAACAACATGTATAGCGCCACTAGTGACCTCTAGTAAATGGTATACAGTGCTATGATAGACCAGAGCTTATCTGTGTGTCTATGCTTCATCATGATCATGGTCCCTCTTCAATGGGCTACAACAAAATGTATAGCACCACTAGTGACCTCTAGTAAATGGTATACAGTGTTATGATAGACCAGAGCTTATCTGTGTGTCTATCCATCATGATCATGGTCCCTCTTCAGTGGGCTGTAACAAAATGTATAGCACCACTAGTGACCTCTAGTAAATGGTATACAGTGTTATAATAGACCAGAGCTTATCTGTGTGTCTATCCTTCATCATGATCATGGTCCCTCTTCACTGGGCTGTAACAAAATGTATAGCACCACTAGGGACCTCTAGTAAATGCTATACAGTGTTATGATAGACCAGAGCTTATCTGTGTGTCTATCCTTCATCATGATCATGGTCCCTCTTCACTGGGCTATAACAAAATGTATAGCACCACTAGTAACTTCTAGTAAATGGTATACAGTGCTATGACAGGCCAGAGCTTATCTGTGTGTGTATTCTTCATCATGATCATGGTCCCTCTTCACTGGGCTATAACAAAATGTATACTACCACTAGTAACTTCTAGTAAATGGTATACAGTGCTATGACAGGCCAGAGCTTATCTGTGTGTGTATTCTTCATCATGATCATGGTCCCTCTTTACTGGGCTGTAACAAAATGTATAGCACCACTAGTGACCTCTAGTAAATGGTATACAGTGTTATGATAGACCAGAGCTTATCTGTGTGTCTATCTTTCATCATGATCATGGTCCCTCTTCACTGGGCTATAACAAAATGTATAGCACCACTAGTGACCTCTAGTAAATGGTATACAGTGTTATGATAGTTCAGAGCTTATATTTGTGTCTATCCTTCATCATGATCATGGTCCCTCTTCAGTGGGCTACAACAAAATGAATAGCACCACTAGTGACTTCTAGTAAGGTATACAGTGTTATGATAGACCAAAGCTTATCTGTGTGTCTATCCATCATGATCATGGCCCCTCTTCAGTGGGCTGTAACAAACTGTATAGCACCACTAGTGACCTCTAGTAAATGGTATACAGTGTTATGATAGACCAAAGCTTATCTGTGTGTCTATCCTTCATCATGATCATGGTCCCCCTTCACTGGACTACAACAAAATGTATAGCACCATTAGTGTCCTCTAGTAAATGGTATACAGTTTTATGCTAGACCAGAGCTTATCTGTGTGTCTATCCTTCATCATGATCATGGTCCCTCTTCACTGGGCTACAACAAAATGTATAGCACCATTAATGACCTCTAGTAAATGGTATACAGTGTTATGATAGACCAGAGCTTATCTGTGTGTCTATCCTTCATCGTGATCATGGTCCCTCTTCACTGAGCTACAACAAAATGTATAGCACCACTAGTGACCTCTAGTAAATGGTATACAGTGTTATGATAGACCAGAGCTTATGCGTGTGTCTATCCTTCATCATGATCATGGTCCCTCTTCACTGGGTTACACCAAAATGTATAGCACCACTAGTGACCTCTAGTAAATGTTATACAGTGCTATGACAGAACAGAACTTATCTGTGTGTCTATCCTTCATTATGATCATGGTCCCTCTTCACTGGGCTGCAACAAAGTGTATAGCACCACTAGTGACCTCTAGTAAATGGTATACAGTGCTATGATAGACCAGAGCTTATCTGTGTGTCTATCCTTCATTATGATCATGGTCCCTCTTCACTGGGCTGCAACAAAGTGTATAGCACCACTAGTGACCTCTATAACGCCACTAGTGACCTCTAGTAAATGGTATACAGTGCTATGATAGACCAGAGCTTATCTGTGTGTCTATCTTTCATCATGATCATGGTCCCTCTTCATTGGGCTACAACAACATGTATAGCGCCACTAGTGACCTCTAGTAAATGGTATACAGTGCTATGATAGACCAGAGCTTATCTGTGTGTCTATCCTTCATCATGATCATGGTCCCTCTTCACTGGGCTGTAACAAAATGTATAGCACCACTAGTGACCTCTAGTAAATGGTATACTGTGTTATAATAGACCAAAGCTTATCTGTGTGTCTATCCTTCATCATGATCATGGTCCCTCTTCAGTGGGCTGTAACAAAATGTATAGCACCACTAGTGACCTCTAGTAAATGGTATACAGTGTTATAATAGACCAGAGCTTATCTGTGTGTCTATCCTTCATCATGATCATGGTCCCTCTTCAGTGGGCTGTAACAAAATGTATAGCACCACTAGTGACCTCTAGTAAATGGTATACAGTGTTATGATAGACCAGAGCTTATCTGTGTGTCTATCCTTCATCATGATCATGGTCCCTCTTCACTGGGCTATAACAAAATGTATAGCACCACTAGTGACCTCTAGTAAATGGTATACAGTGTTATGATAGTTCAGAGCTTATATTTGTGTCTATTCTTCATCATGATCATGGTCCCTCTTCAGTGGGCTACAACAAAATGAATAGCACCACTAGTGACTTCTAGTAAGGTATACAGTGTTATGATAGACCAAAGCTTATCTGTGTGTCTATCCATCATGATCATGGCCCCTCTTCAGTGGGCTGTAACAAACTGTATAGCACCACTAGTGACCTCTAGTAAATGGTATACAGTGTTATGATAGACCAAAGCTTATCTGTGTGTCTATCCTTCATCATGATCATGGTCCCCCTTCACTGGACTACAACAAAATGTATAGCACCATTAGTGTCCTCTAGTAAATGGTATACAGTTTTATGATAGACCAGAGCTTATCTGTGTGTCTATCCTTCATCATGATCATGGTCCCTCTTCACTGGGCTACAACAAAATGTATAGCACCACTAGTGACCTCTAGTAAATGGTGTACAGTGCTATGATAGACCAGAGCTTATCTGTGTGTCTATCCTTCATCATGATCATGGTCCCTCTTCACTGGGCTACAACAAAATGTATAGCACCATTAATGACCTCTAGTAAATGGTATACAGTGGTATGATAGACCAGAGCTTATCTGTGTGTCTATCCTTCATCGTGATCATGGTCCCTCTTCACTGAGCTACAACAAAATGTATAGCACCACTAGTGACCTCTAGTAAATGGTATACAGTGTTATGATAGACCAGAGCTTATGCATGTGTCTATCCTTCATCATGATCATGGTCCCTCTTCACTGGGTTACAACAAAATGTATAGCACCACTAGTGACCTCTAGTAAATGTTATACAGTGCTATGACAGAACAGAACTTATCTGTGTGTCTATCCTTCATTATGATCATGGTCCCTCTTCACTGGGCTACAACAAAGTGTATAGCACCACTAGTGACCTCTAGTAAATGGTATACAGTGCTATGATAGACCAGAGCTTATCTGTGTGTCTATCCTTCATTATGATCATGGTCCCTCTTCACTGGGCTGCAACAAAGTGTATAGCACCACTAGTGACCTCTATAACGCCACTAGTGACCTCTAGTAAATGGTATACAGTGCTATGATAGACCAGAGCTTATCTGTATGTATCCTTCATCATGATCATGGTCCCTCTTCACTGGGCTACAACAACATGTATAGCGCCACTAGTGACCTCTAGTAAATGGTATACAGTGCTATGATAGACCAGAGCTTATCTGTGTGTCTATCCTTCATCATGATCATGGTCCCTCTTCATTGGGCTACAACAACATGTATAGCGCCACTAGTGACCTCTAGTAAATGGTATACAGTGCTATGATAGACCAGAGCTTATCTGTGTGTCTATCCTTCATCATGATCATGGTCCCTCTTCACTGGGCTACAACAACATGTATAGCGCCACTAGTGACCTCTAGTAAATGGTATACAGTGCTATGATAGACCAGAGCTTATCTGTGTGTCTATCCTTCATCATGATCATGGTCCCTCTTCACTGGGCTGCTACAACAACATGTATAGCGCCACTAGTGACCTCTAGTAAATGGTATATAGTGTTATGATAGACCAGAGCTTATCTGTGTTTCTATGCTTCATCATGATCATGGTCCCTCTTCACTGGGCTACAACAAAATGTATAGCACCACTAGTGACCTCTAGTAAATGGTATACAGTGCTATGATAGACTAGAGCTTATCTGTGTGTCTATCCTTCATCATTATTGTTGCGCTTCTCTGGGCTTTAATAGAATGTTTTGCACCGCTAGACCTCTGGCAACCAGGGTGCAAACATTCAGTAATGAACAATGTGAATTGTAAAATCTTCTCCCTTATGTAAATTGTTTAACTTATGAAGCTTTTATGGCTGTGACATATAAGTTTTCCTTTTTTGTGACAGTTTTTGTTTTGTCATGAAGTGTAAAATATGGCTAGAAATGGTTGTATATCTTAGGAAGCAGGGGGGGGTGTTTCTGAGAAGGTCTTCAGGGTTTCTTGTGAAACAGAATTCCCATTTATTTTACATGGAATTTTTGTATACTTGGTCCAGTGAACATTTTAAATCTGATATTATTGCAAATTATTACTGTGTTGGACAAGGGAAAGTTGACTTAACCTGAATGTTGTAGTTTGACAGGACTTATATGGCTAGATTGTGTTGAAGCAGGGAGTCATTGTGACATCACACACATGCTGTGTGGAGCATCCAATGAGAAGGCACACTGAAGTTATTGATGCTATTCCTACTCAACAATGTGCATATGACAGTTTCATCCACATTTGTAATGAAAAACGTTTTGGACTTAGTGAATTTTGAATCAATTATGCTGATAGTATTATCAAGATCATTAAGAAAAAAATTGATGAGAAATATTTAATGATATTTTAATATAGAAATTGTATTCCACTTACAAAAGCAGTTTCATACTTTGTTTTGTGTATTTTTTGGGGGAAGGAAATTTGAGCCTTCAAATTTTATTTATCGCTTTGTCTATAAACACTTTTATGTGAATTCTTGTTTCAGGAAACACAACTATGTTTCTGTATTTAAAGAACATTGTGGTTTTTGGTGCACACTCTTCACCCAAAACATAAACCCTCACCTCTGCTGTAAGAGCGCATCAACATCCTTCTTTGTTTCTTTAACTCTGCTTTGCAGTGCTAAATCCCGGACTGTGGTATACACTGAAATTTTACTCCCTGTTTCGGTGGAGACATGAATGCTTTAGAAGGTCATTAGGTTTGGGTATTGTCACTTTGTCTGAGGGATAATGTAAGAAAAACAGAACTTAATACTTCTCATTATTATCTTAAATCCAGCATCGTCTCAGTATCCCTGGCAGGCATTTATTTACATGAGAGTAATACATTTTAATGACTTGGCCCAAGCTGTTTACCTCAGTGTTACTTCTTCGTTTCCTTCTCTTACTGTTTTCTGCAACTAGTATTTCCTTTTCCATGCTCTAATGCTTGATAGACCTTCAAGTAAGGAGATTTGTTTTATTTGTTCATTTAGCACAGAGATGAGCAAAGCTTGTGCTGGGAGTCGGAGTGTAGTCTAGTTCTAGTTTGAAAAGGGGTGGGTTTTATGCCCAAGCACTGCAACCTTAAGATCTATTGCGCATCCCCCCTTTCATCAGTTAAGTAGTCTGTTGCTCGATATGAACTTAACCATACTGCTAACTGAGGCTTTCAATAGTTCATCTATCTTTGGAAAGTGATTGCCAAAAATACTTGCTCTTTGATTCGCAAGAGCAGGGCAATCACATAGCAGATGAGTAACAGTCTCATCTCGTTCTAGACATCTACTACAGATAGGGTTGTTAAACAATCCCATTCTGTATAGATTAAACTTTAGGGCACAGTGTCCTGTTGCCCATGCACGTCTTCTTCTACTAAGACCGCGCAGGTACTTTGCCCGGCTGTTATCCAGGTCTGTAATAAACAACTTGGAATGTCTGCAACCCTCAATGGAGTTCCAGTAGTTCTTGTGTTCTGCTTGAGCCCAGCACTTAATAGCCTGTTTCACTGGTCTGTAGGACACTCCCAGTACAGGCTCCAGACCAAAAAATGGGATTTCGCTGCGAATCTTGGCTTCATCTGCTTTCTCATTGCCTGGTATACCTATGTGTCCTGGCACCCACATAAGTTGAACCTTATTGTGTTCAGCCAGTGTCATTAAGGATTCCCAGCATTCCAAGACAAGCTTTGATTTTATTGATGGTGATTCAAGTGCTTTAAGAGCAGCTTGACTGTCTGAGAGGATAAGAACACTTCTATTCTTATATCTCCTTTTAATGCTTTCCATAACACTGGCTAGGATTGCATAAACCTCAGCCTGGAAAACTGTAGCTAAGGTACCAAGACTATAAGAAATCTTGGTGCCATTACCGTAAAGCCCAGCCCCCGTTCCTGATTTGGTTCTAGAACTATCAGTATACCAGATTGGGCCTTTGTTATTATGAGGTTTTACCAGTCTTTCCCATTCACTCTGCTGTGGATAGGAGACCGTAAGTTTCAAATAAAACTTGAATCTTGTTTCAAGAAATGTCAGTCCCCATGTTGAGTATCTGTTCTTATCCCAAGGAAGCTTGAGATGATTAATATGTCCAGTATTAGACACTTTAGTTTGGTGACAAATACGGTGATACGCAATCATTGCTTCTGCCTCATCCATATGTGGAGAGGTGTGAGCCCAATCAGCATCTCCATTGTCGCAGTTGGAGTAGTTTTGAAGACTCCCATAATTGAAATGCAGAAGGTCCTCTGTAATTTACAGATTTCCTTTCTGCACACCTTTAAATTAACTCTAGGCCACCACATCAGTGTGGCATAAGAGAATATAGGTCTCACCATGGCAGTGTGTATCCAATACACTAAGCTAGGTTTCAGACCCCATGTCTTACCAAGCATACCTCTACATGTCCAAAAGACTCTGTAGGCTTTGGTAATACATAATTGCAGAGTGTAGTCACAATGTAATGTGACTGAAAGCATATACAGCCTGGGTCAGAGGGTGGTTGTGTTGGCATTGTCTACTAAACTATTGCTTTCCAGAAACAGAAATTTCATGCAGAAGGGGAGGTTGAGGAAAGGAAAGGATGTGAAATGTTTAACTTGCTGAAAGACATACTTACAGGAAACATCCAAAGCCACAAGGTATGTTAGATATCATGCCTCATATGGCATGTTGCACGGGGAAATTATTAAAGCTTATTATTATTACTTTATTTGTTTTTGGAATTAAATTTGTGAAGCTATTGCAAGAGTTAACTGCAAAAAAACACTATATACAAACTCTGGAAAATTGTAAATATGCTAGTTACGTACTTAACTTGGGAGAACGCTCAATAAAGATTAAAAACAGAAGCGTTATTAACAGTGAAGTATTCATCATGATTTAGATTGAGTCACACTTTTTTACACTCACCTTCACTAATTAAAGTTACAGGAAAGGAAACGTTTTCGAGGGCATTCGTCCTCATCGTCAGCGACTGGGTGACTAAGGGTCGCTTTCTCCCGTGTACTCTTCTTCCTCATCCTGCGAATTCTGACCCTGTTGCCATCTGGTGTTGGGGGCACAAAGTTTTAACACATTGCTTACAGGCGGGATTTCAAAATTAATGACGTTGTTGCTGTTTTTGACGATGTGTATTCTTTCCCAGATGTTCAATTCTATTGGTGTGGTGAGGGGTTTTAACAACTTTATACTTTGGCCAATGTTGTGGTTTTCAGTCCAAAAATGGTGTGATACAGCAGATTTCTCTATTTGTTTTAGTTTGATGTTTCTTTGGTATTCCTTAAGTCTGGTTTCCAAGTTTCTTTTAGTTTTTCCTATGTAGTATTTCTCACAATCATCACAACTGATCTGGTAAATTCCGGATTTTAGTGTGTTTGGGATGGTATTTTTGAGAGGTGTGTTTAGTAAGTTCTTCAAACTGAATTTGTTCTGTGGAGCTAGTCTAATGTTAAATTTGTTGAAGATTTGTTCAAATTTTCTAAAGGCCCAAGGGTGGTATGTGAATTTCTTATATTTCCAATTTGTGTTTGAGAGAGGCGTTAGAGTAGTGGAATGTGAAATTGCCTTGAGTTTTTCCTTCTTGTATATCATGTTGCTTATGAGATCCGAGTTGAATCCATTAGTTATTGCTATTTTTTCTATATGTTGTTGTTCTTTTAAAAATTCTTCTTTACTCAAGGGAACGCTATGCAACCGGTGGATTACACTTCTAAAGACGGCTAGTTGGTGCGACGTTGGGTTGCAACCATTTTTCTTTATGTAGTTGTCCACATGTGTGGGTTTTCTATGTATGCCGAATTTAAAGCTACTTTGATCTCTGGTTATAAGGAGGTCCAGGAAGGGTAAGGTATTGTTCTCTTCAATTTCGATTGTGAATTTTATGCTGTTGTCCTGAAGGTTCAACAGTTTCAGAGCGTCTTCTGTTAGTTTCTGTGGTATGATGGAAAAAATATCATCAACATATCTCCGCCAAAATTTATATATGTGGGGGAAAGCTTTCACTATGTGGACTTCAAGGTGGCTCCTGTTTCATGTAACTTTAATTAGTGAAGGTGAGTGTAAAAAAGTGTGACTCAATCTAAATCATGATGAATACTTCATTGTTAATAACGCTTCTGTTTTTAATCTTTAACATATTTGGTATTACAAACCAAAGAAGCAATGTGGTGACAAACGCACGTGGAGAAGAGGTAAGATTTTATCCTACAAATTTCAACACAGAGTTCTGCTATGCAAAAAAGGATTTCAAAAAATTTCTGAAATTACATACAAAAAGAAGATACGCAGCAGTGGACAACAAATTTTTAAAGCTATGCCTAAAACACGATGTTACTCCAACCTTTGTCTGAAAAACGGTAAAACACAACAGCAACCATAGACACCAGATTAAGGTAGAAAAGTACATAATAGAGTTGGAAATTTCAAAACATTACAGCATCATAAATAAAATAGATCTGGAATTATACAACCTACACTTAAAACTAACCAAATAAATGGGTTCATGCACGTGGGAAAATTTTGAAACGAGTTTACACGAAAAGCTAAACAAATTCATGACAATAAAAAATGAGAAGCTAAAGAAGAAATTATATCAATTAAAATCCCGTCAATTTGGATATACAAAGCAACAAAAAAATTTGCGCAATAAGGATCCGATCAATATAATTAACTTATCAAAACAGAAATTCTCAACCGAAGAAATGAAGCTACTCCAGAAAGGATTCAAAACTTGCATTAGTTACTCCCAGAACAAAGATGACTTTATCGCCGACTTAGAAATAGCCACACATAACCTCAAAACGGAAGACAAAATCAAAGTTAAGAATGAATGCCTAGACATAATAAAACAACTTCGGACAATACAAAACAATAACTACAATAAAATAATTAGGAGTCTAAACAAAAAGCCAGTCATTTACCTGAAAGCAGATAAAGGCAACTCTCATGTAATCCTGGAACTGGATGACTATAACCACAGAGTAAACCAGATGCTAAATAGCCCGGACTATGAAGAAATCTCCAAGAACTCTTTAACTAAATGCATAAATGTTGTAAATAAGGCCCTCTCTGTTAACAACACCCTTACAACATCTGAGAAATACTTTCTTAAGTCTGCTAACCCCACTTTACCAAGATTATACTGCTTACCAAAAGTACACAAAGATGACAATAGTATGAGACCCATTATCAATGGCATTAACTCACCTACTTACTACGTTGCTAAGTGGTTAGTAAACAAACTGAAAACCTACAAAAAGTTTGAAAACCTGGGAATTGGAAACTCCTCAGAATTAATAAACCACCTGCAGACCTACAACATCCCAAAAAACCACAATGGTATCGTTTGATGTCAAAGCACTTTTCACCAGTATTCCCATAGAAAAAATCCCTACACTACTTAAAAAATGGTTAGATCAGACTACAATAGACTCCACAGAAATAGATGACATCATCAACCTTACAGAATTATGCACTAGACATAACTTCTTCACTTTTAACCATAAATTCTACAAACAATCAAAAGGACTAGCAATGGGAAGCCCGCTGCCCCCCATTCTGGCAGAACTATATATGAGCCACCTTGAAGTCCACATAGTGAAAGCTTTCCCCCACATATATAAATTTTGGTGGAGATATGTTGATGATATTTTTTCCATCATACCACAGAAACTAACAGAAGATGCTTTGAAACTGTTGAACCTTCAGGACAACAGCATTAAATTCACAATCGAAATTGAAGAGAACAACACCTTACCCTTCCTGGACCTCCTTATAACCAGAGATCAAAGTAGCTTTAAATTCGGCATACATAGAAAACCCACACATGTGGACAACTACATAAAGAAAAATGGTTGCAACCCAACATCGCACCAACTAGCCGTCTTAAGAAGTTTAATCCACCGGTTGCATAGCGTTCCCTTGAGTAAAGAAGAATTTTTAAAAGAACAACAACATATAGAAAAAATAGCAATAACTAATGGATTCAACTCAGATCTCATAAGCAACATGATATACAAGAAGGAAAAACTCAAGGCAATTTCACATTCCACTACTCTAACGCCTCTCTCAAACACAAATTGGAAATATAAGAAATTCACATACCACCCTTGGGCCTTTAGAAAATTTGAACAAATCTTCAACAAATTTAACATTAGACTAGCTCCACAGAACAAATTCAGCTTGAAGAACTTACTAAACACACCTCTCAAAAACACCATCCCAAACACATTAAAATCTGGAATTTACCAGATCAGTTGTGATGATTGTGAGAAATACTACATAGGAAAAACTAAAAGAAACTTGGAAACCAGACTTAAGGAACACCAAAGAAACATAAAACTAAAACAAATAGAGAAATCCGCTGTACCACACCATTTTTGGACAGAAAACCACAACATTGGCCAAAGTATAAAGTTGTTAAAATCCCTCACCACACCAATAGAATTGAACATCTGGGAAAAAATACACATCGTCAAAAACAGCAACAACGTCATTAATTTTGAAATCCCGCCTGTAAGCAATGTGTTAAAACTTTGTGCCCCCAACACCAGATGGCAACAGGGTCAGAATCCACAGGAAGAGGAAGAAGAGGACACGGGAGAAAGCGACCCTTAGTCACCCAGTCGCTGACGATGAGGACGAATGCCCTCGAAAACGTTTCCTGTTTCCTGTAACTTTAATTAGTGAAGGTGAGTGTAAAAAAGTGTGACTCAATCTAAATCAGAATGCTCAATGTCTAAAATCTTTTCAAGAGGGTGAATTTCTGAAACTATGTCTGAGAAAAGCTTCCCAATTTTTAACAATATTGATTTATCTCAAAGAATCATTACCAGGAGAGAGGGAAACCTTTCAAAAATGTAGAAAGTGAACTTAAACACAATATAATAGTGAGCTAAACCATCACTGCCTGCAGCAATGCCTTACTTCCCTGTTTGTTGGCACAAACTGCCTACCTCTGATTTAACAAGACCCTAGGAAGCGATATCTGATATTGTTTGGCAGCAACACATGCATTTCTAGTTCCACCTGACGTAAACACAGCATGCATAAGCAATTCTTTGCTTCTGTAAAATGGTTTGTTCTTTTCCATTCGTCTCGCTGAAGTAAGCTCTTTCTGAACCGCTGTATTTTGAATCCATTTTATGGTGCTATTTAAATAGGGGGGGGGGGGTCTGTATCAAGAAGCATTTTGTCCACGGGTGGACTTAGTGTGTTTTGTTCTAATGCTCCTCTTATAAGAGTTGAAATGAATGGATAATAAGTTAATTACAAGATAGTAGCTGTAGATACAGGGTTGCCCAATGTTTTGTATCTTATTCCACAGGTGGGACTGGGCCAAACAATGTGTTTTGGTATTGGAGGTGATCCGTTCAATGGCACAGATTTCATTGACTGTCTCGAGGTGTTTATTAAGGACAAGGAAACTAGAGGAATCATTCTCATTGGCGAGATTGGAGGAGTTGCTGAGGAAAAGGCTGCAGAATACCTCTTGGAGCATAATACGGTTGGTAGAACTTGTAAACTGTGTTACATGCCTAGAACAAGGTTTAAGGTGTCCTTTGTTAAACATTGGCTTTTTTTTATCAGGGTCCAAACGCAAAACCTGTGGTCTCTTTTATCGCTGGTCTGACTGCACCGCCAGGCAGAAGAATGGGTCATGCAGGAGCCATCATATCGGGTGGCAAAGGTGGCGCACAAGATAAAATAAATGCTCTAGAAAAGGTAAGACTTGCACTGGCTCACAATAACTAGAATGACATTAATATACATATATTGCTGTAATAGGAAGCTTTCCCAGGAAAGAAGACTTGGTCAAGTTTTAACTTTGTGGTTGTTCCTATGCACAGTCTTATTTAAGGCGGCTGTGACATGAAACACTGAAAATGTGTGTCCTGACTCCCTCAGATCCATTGATCTTCTAGTGAAAGTGTCCCCTCTAGTTTGTTTATATGGAACTCATAGCAAACTGATAGAAATCAATAAAAATCCACAAACAACTTTATATAAAAATAAATATTTTTGGTTAAAACAAGTTGAAGGAACATTATTTGTTAAGTTACATTAGGAATGACAAAGGGGATGCAGTGTTAGCTGTCACAGGTGCAGCGTAAGTATTCTCAGTGTGGAACACAGTATTGTGGAAGGAATTTCTCTATTCTTGGTCATAACCTCAATGCACAGTTTTTTCCTCAGGAACAGGTCAACAGAAATGCTGCAAGTTTCATAAGCTTATTGTGGGCAATACCAAGTTACTTTTCTGAGAAATATACGATTGGCATGAAAAAAACTTAAATGTTGATACTCAACACATTAAGTTATACTGAATACATAGTGCTTACTTAGTGTAAAATACAGCCCTCCCTAAATTCTGGATTATTAACTAAATGCACATTTCTCCTGCATTAGGGCATCTTGTTCCTCAAAATTTAATTTCCTTAAATCGATTAAACTAACGCTAAACAACTTTGTGCTTTTGAATTATCAGAGGCAACCTACTTGTGGCGTTCTGCTAATGAAACAGTGGTGTGGCATAGCAGCCAGAAAAGAAGTAAAAATAAAAGGCAAAAGAAAATAGGAGACTTTTTCAAACAAAATTAGTAATGTATATCTAGTTAAAAGTATTGTATGCACAATGTAACATCTCTTTGTTTTGGTAAATACAATAGCTAGCGCTTATTAAATACTTTGTTAAAATTGTGTATGTGTGTATTGTCTTGTCTTCACCTGAAACTTCACAAAATGTTTCTTAACCCCTGAAAATATTTTTTTTATCCAAAACCACCTTCCCCTTCTTTGTTTTGATTAACAGAGGTTCCACTGTAGTGATGGACCTGCATTTACTCTATTGAATTTTGATATTGGCTTAGTTGGAAGCAGGAGAAAAAATATCATTGGTCAATTACAAAAAAATTGCTTCCCAATCCACAAAATCAAATTTCCATTTTACTATCATCATACACGAGTCTAAGGGCCAGTTTCACAGTTTAGCATAAACTTGTATTTCGACTTGAGTGGAGGTTTAAGCCACAGTAGTTTTATAGCACATAGTGCAGTAAGCTGAGCTTACACGTGGTATAAGTTGCCATGTTATCCAATGGAAAACTGCAAATTACTTTAACCCATTTTCACGTATTGAATGACCAAGAATTCTACGACACATTTTGATTAAATAAAGTCAGCAAAGATGGTACCAGAAATTGTTGGTGATACAATTAAACATAAAACGGACAAATTATATTGACAAGGTTAACATTTAAATTGCTTTATTAATGCGACAGTGGTCACCTGCATGCTCACATGTCACTGTTTTGTTGCACGGTTTTATGTGGAAACGTTTACAAGGCCTCTCAACCATAGCCACTTGGTGACTATACCCCTGACTGGGTCCATGCTGGCATCTGGTGGTAGAATAGTAACCTGTTATGAAGTCACTCACTGGCAGGTTTTCAAAATTAATAATGTCCTGAGCATTTTTAAAAATGTATGTAACTGTGAATGGCTTTAAGATGTTGGTGTAGAGATACCATCTGAATTGTGTTGCAGGCTGGCGTGGTTGTGACCAAGAGTCCGGCGCAGATGGGCAAGGAGCTGTTAAAGGAGATGCAGAAGAGGGGCATGCGCTAAACCATGACAATTCCACGTAGACTCTAAGTTTAGATAAGTTACAGGAAAATGGTTTCACTTGTTATTGGATCCTGTACATCATTATTGTCATTGTGCGTTACTTTGGAAGTTGGGACGTGACCCAAACTGTACATGATTTGGTTCACATCGCATCTTCCAATAACTGTTGTCAACTGATATTTCAATAAATGTGCTATCTTGTTAAAACAGTGACGTGTGGCCAGTCTAATGGGAATCTTGTTGGCACTGGAAATAATGTTATTTCAGTCAGATATTCATTTCAAACAATAACCAAATACCTTCGTCATAGATGATATTGGAAATGATGTCCACACATCTCTCAAACCTTTTAACATGGCCAGGTATTCCTTCTGGAGGCAGCCCACCACCGGGATCGGCTGATAATGAAGCAAGGAGTTGGCTGGACAGAAAATATTGCAACTACATGTGGAGGAGTGAAACACAGGTACTGCATTCCACCGAGATTTCACCACAAATACACATTTTGAGGCCCCCTGAATAAAAATAAGCATATTTAGAAAAAGGTGTCTGTCAGTGAACTCAAAAATGATAAATACCAAGGTTGGTTTTAAATTGGAGTAAGTCTCACTTTGTTTACACACTCACTAAGTTAGTAAAAGAAATGTTTTTGAGGGCATGTTTCCTGCTGCCATCTATTGAGAAAGCTCTAACAAACTACTCAACAGCGGCAGTTCAAAGTTTACAATGTTATCTTCCAAACAGTCAGTTTTAGTGATGAGGAAATTGACGTTAACTGACCAAAGGTGGTCTGGTAACTTGTTATATTTGCAGTTAGCATCTGGGTCATTTCTTTGAGTTAAACATGTTATATATTGTACCTGGTTTTATATCACTGCAATGTCCAGTATATTCTTCTCTTCTGTGAGGTGCGGTTCCATTCATTCTTTTTAATGCAATTATCTACATATGTTGATTTCTCCTGCTCTCTCATTATTTTGAAGTCCAAAAAGGGTAAGGTATTATTTTCTTCACTTTCCATTGTTAATTTTCTACATACATCTTGTAAATTTAGTAATTTCAGAATATCTAACTAGTGTTCATTCCAATTCAACATAAAGAAAACTTCACTGTTTGTAGTGCTTCTGTTTTTAATAGCTATCCAAACTTGATATTCAAGTTCAGTATCTTCCAAGGATGTGACAAACACTTTCAAGAAAATCTGCTCACCCCAAACTACCCTTTTATATGGAAGAGTTCAAAATTTTTGATTTTCTAAAAGATATGGCTCTAACAATTTTGATTAAAATACCATATATTAAAGATATGTACATGAGAAATAAAATGTACAGCTTGCATTTTCTGGGAATAGTCTGCGAAGTCCTCTTCATTCGGGAGAAATTTTGTATAGTCTTGTATAAGTAGTAAAGTTAAGCGATAGGTGAAAATGTACTACACAAAAAAATGTGGTCTCTTTAAAACACACTAATTATTTCAAATAAACTTTTTGTGGCATTGTTATTTCCGAGATATCCATTATTAATGGTTTGAATTGTTCAATACTTGATCTTGATCATTCTTTTACACTCTGCCAACATTCACTCATTTCTCGCGATGTCATGGAAACAGTATGGAAGGCCAAAATATAACGTCCAGTTGTTAAACATTTGACTATCGCTGTTCTCTTTGTATGTATAACAAAATGTGTAATGTAGCTATTTCTGCAATGATCTATGTGGATTAAAATGCAGTAGATAGAAAACAAACTTTCATAAGAATGTATAGGATAGCTAAATTATATTCGAACCCACTCGCGGCCTCTCTCTACTGCGCAAGACAGCCGGCAGTGGCAGACTAAAATCCTTACCTTATAATAGATGCTGGAAATGTTGACCTTCAGCTCTCAAACAGGCAGCATATCTCGTGTAAATATTCTCGTTCACTCTCCTAAGCTCAGCAGCAGGAATTCTTGTGATTGGTGCTGCTTCAAAAATCGCTGAAAAAACTAGCGCAGCAAACAGATGCATCTCGATCTTCTGTGAGAAATGCTACACGTCTGTTGAAACTGAAGCCCTATCGCTACACACGAGTGCAAGCATTAAAGCCAAATGATACCGCTAAACGTGTGATTTATTGTAACTGGTTTTTCCAATCTGTAGAAAGGGGTTTCATTGACCCACGGCTTTTGTTTTTCACTGATGAATCTTGGTTTCATCTAAGTAGACATGTGAATCCTGACAACAGTTCGATACTGGGCTT
This sequence comes from Deroplatys truncata, assembly GCA_030765065.1. Taxonomy (NCBI): domain Eukaryota; kingdom Metazoa; phylum Arthropoda; class Insecta; order Mantodea; family Mantidae; genus Deroplatys; species Deroplatys truncata. The sequence continues at coordinate 5,521,130 of CM060984.1, forward strand.
CAGAAAAACCTGTGCTACTGGATGAAACGCCTCATTATGATCAGAGTGTGGTGTGCGATAAGTGCTAGAAGAATAATAGGGCCCATATTCTGTGATGAAACAAATGCAGAATGATATCAGAGTTAATTCTGAGGCAATCGCTTGACAGAAGAAGAGAAATCGTATGGTTGGTTCCAGCAAGATTCTGTAACAGCACACACGGCTGCCAAATCATTACATGCAATAAGAGAGGTGTTTGATGACAGAATAATTAGTGTTGATTTGTGGCCCCCTCGTTCTCCTGTGAGTTTTATTTATGGGGTTCTTTAAAAGACAAAGTGAATCGTTCCAATCCTCGCACACTACAGGTACTTAGAGAAAATGTTGTGCAAGAATTACTGCTGCTGAGCTTCGGAGAGGGAGCGAGAATATTTACACGAGATATGCTGCCTGTGTGAGAGCAGAAGGTCAACATTTGCAGCATCTATTATAAGGTAAGGATTTTAGTCCACCTCTGCCGGTGTAATTTCCCCAGCGACTGTCAGCTGTCTCGTGCAGTAGAGAGAGGCCGCGAGTGGGTTCGAATATAATTTAACTACCCTATATATATATATCCAGTACTGAGCTATAGAGGGTAGTCAAAACCATATAAGTGTAACACATCAGTTTTTGTTTTTGATTATTATGGAAAGCTGCAAGATGGGGACTTAGACTTTGCAGATGATGTTTGCGTGCTCTATCATAATTTTGATGATATGCAAAGTAAAGTGAATACTCAATTAGAAGTAATAAAGAAGACTCATATGCAAAGGCTAAATAGTAAGAAAACGGATAATAAAAACATTGATACTGTTGAGAAATTCAAATATCTAGATAGTATAATTGATAAGGATGGTGTAATCTCAAATCAGTTTTATTATATGGCTGAGCAAAACAAAATATAACATTAAGATGGCCAGATACAATGTAAAATTTAGAAATAACAAACCAGAAAGAAATATGAATAAAAAAACTAAAGTGGAAGTGGATAGGATACAAACTAAGATAGAGCATTGGATTGGAATCACCAGGGTAGTAGCGGAAGAGGGCGACCAAGAAACATGCAAGACTACAGTTATTGGAACAATTGCTAAAGAAGGGAAAAATGCAGTGAAGTAATGCTGTATGCTCCTTATAAGCAGATACAGGAGATTGATTGAATAGCACAAATTACCTCTACTCACATTATGGTAATTCTGTTATTGAGGTATTTCATTTTAAAAGTATACTAGCATTCCAAATCAAAGTTTGTGAAATTCCTGATTCAAGCTTTCTCAGAGATTTCTTTGGACTTTGTTCTAACTCTTCTCTGCTGTTACCAAGTTTTTCTTCTGTAGGAATATGGTGTCTTATCAAGAACAGATCGAGTTTCTATTCAGAAGATTACGATGCAAGGCACATGAACACCAAGGTATCTGTCTCACTTCTCTACAAGAGTTTGTTATCACATAGGAATCATACATGAAGATTCTGTGTGCTGGTATTATAACAGCAAGGAATCTGTCTCACTTCTCTACAAGAGTTTGTTATCACATAGGAATGATACATGAAGATTCTGTGTGCTGGTATTATAACATCAGGGAATCTGTCTCACTTCTCTACAAGAGTTTGTTATCACATAGGAATCATACATGAAGATTCTGTGTGCTGGTATTATAACAGCAAGGAATCTGTCTCACTTCTCTACAAGAGTTTGTTATCACATAGGAATGATACATGAAGATTCTGTGTGCTGGTATTATAACAACAGGGAATCTGTCTCACTTCTCTACAAGAGTTTATCACATAGGAATCATACATGAAGATTCTGTGTGCTGGCATTATAACAGCAGGGAATCTGTCTCACTTCTCTACAAGAGTTTATCACATAGGAATCATACATGAAGATTCTGTGTGCTGGTATTATAACAGCAGGGAATCTGTCTCACTTCTCTACAAGAGTTTGTTATCACATAGGAATGATACATGAAGATTCTGTGTGCTGGTATTATAACAGCAGGGAATCTGTCTCACTTCTCTACAAGAGTTTGTTATCACATAGGAATAATACATGAAGATTCTGTGTGCTGGCATTATAACAGCAGGGAATCTGTCTCACTTCTCTACAAGAGTTTATCACATAGGAATCATACATGAAGATTCTGTGTGCTGGTATTATAACAGCAGGGAATCTGTCTCACTTCTCTACAAGAGTTTGTTATCACACAGGAATCATACATGAAGATTCTGTGTGCTGACATAACAACAGGGAATCTGTCTCACTTCTCTACAAGAGTTTATCATATAGGAATCATACATGAAGATTCTGTGTGCTGGTATTATAACAGTAGGGAATCTGTCTCACTTCTCTACAAGAGTTTGTTATCACATAGGAATCATACATGAAGATTCTGTGTGCTGGTACTATAACAGCAGGGAACTTGTCTCACTTCTCTACAAGAGTTTGTTGTCACATAGGAATCATACATGAAGATTCTGTGTGCTGGCACCGTAACAGCAGGGAAACTGTCTCACTTCTCTACAAGAGTTTGTTGTCACATAGGAATCATACATGAAGATTCTGTGTGCTGGCACCGTAACAGCAGGGAAACTGTCTCACTTCTCTACAAGAGTTTGTTGTCACATAGGAATCATACATGACGATTCTGTGTGCTGGCATTATAACAGCAGGGACTCTGTCTCACTTCTCTACAACAGTATGTTGTAACATACGAATCATACATGACGATTCTGTCTGCTGGCATTATAACAGCATGGAATCTGTCTCAGTTCTCTACAAGAGTTTGTTGTCATATAGGAATCATACATGAAAATTCTGTGTTCTGGCATTATAACCGCAGGGAATGTGTCTCACATCTCTATAACAGTTTGTTGCCACAGAGGAATCATACATGAAAATTCTGTGTTCTGGCATTATAACAACAGGGAATCTGTCTCACTTCTCTACAAGAGTTTGTTGTCAGATAGGAATCATATATGAAGATTCTGTGTGCTGACATAACAGCAGGGAATCTGTCTCACTTCTCTACAAGAGTTTGTTGTCACATAGGAATCATACATGAAGATTCTGTGTGTTGGCATTATAACAGCAGGGAATCTGTCTGACATCTCTACAAGAGTTTGTTGTTACATAGGAATCATAGATGAAGATTCTGTGTGTTGGCATTATAACAGCAGGGAATCTGTCTCACATCTCTACAAGCGTTTGTTGTCACATAGGAATCATACATGAAGATTCTGTGTGTTGGCATTATAACAGCAGGGAATCTGTCTCACATCTCTACAAGAGTTTGTTGTTACATAGGAATCATAGATGAAGATTCTGTGTTGGCATTATAACAGCAGGGAATCTGTCTAACATCTCTACAAGAGTTTGTTGTCAGATAGGAATCATACATGAAGATTCTGTGTGTTGGCATTATAACAACAGCGAATCTGTCTCACTTCTCTACAAGAGTTTGTGGTCACATAGGAATCATACATGAAGATTCTGTGTGTTGGCATTATAACAACAGGGAATCTGTCTCACTTCTCTACAAGAGTTTGTTGTCACATAGGAATCATACATGAAGATTCTGTGTGTTGGCATTATAACAGCAGGGAATCTGTCTCACATCTCTACAAGAGTTTGTTGTTACATAGGAATCATAGATGAAGATTCTGTGTTGGCATTATAACAGCAGGGAATCTGTCTCACTTCTCTACAAGAGTTTGTTGTCACATAGGAATCATACATGAAGATTCTGTGTGCTGACATTATAACAGCAGGGAATCTGTCTCACTTCTCTATAAGAGTTTATTCTCACATAGGAATCATACATGACGATTCTGTGTGGTGACATTATAACAGCAGGGAATCTGTCTCACTTCTCTATAAGAGTTTGTTCTCACATAGGAATAATACATGAAGATTCTGTGTGTTGGTATTATAACACCAGGGAATCTGTCTCACTTCTATACAAGAGTTTGTTATCACATAGGAATCATACATGAAGATTCTGTGTGCTGGTACTATAACAGCAGGGAACTTGTCTCACTTCTCTACAAGAGTTTGTTGTCACGTAGGAATCGTACATGAAGATTCTGTGTGTTGGTATTATAACAGCAGGGAATCTGTCTCACTTCTATACAATAGTTTGTTGTCACATAGGAATCATACATGAAGATTCTGTGTGTTGGTATTATAACAGCAGGGAATCTGTCTCACTTCTCTACAAGAGTTTGTTATCACATAGGAATAATACATGAAGATTCTGTGTGCTGGCATTATAACAGCAGGGAATCTGTCTCACTTCTCTACAAGAGTTTATCACATAGGAATCATACATGAAGATTCTGTGTGCTGGTATTATAACAGCAGGGAATCTGTCTCACTTCTCTACAAGAGTTTGTTATCACACAGGAATCATACATGAAGATTCTGTGTGCTGACATAACAACAGGGAATCTGTCTCACTTCTCTACAAGAGTTTATCATATAGGAATCATACATGAAGATTCTGTGTGCTGGTATTATAACAGTAGGGAATCTGTCTCACTTCTCTACAAGAGTTTGTTATCACATAGGAATCATACATGAAGATTCTTTGTGCTGGTACTATAACAGCAGGGAACTTGTCTCACTTCTCTACAAGAGTTTGTTGTCACATAGGAATCATACATGAAGATTCTGTGTGCTGGCACCGTAACAGCAGGGAAACTGTCTCACTTCTCTACAAGAGTTTGTTGTCACATAGGAATCATACATGAAGATTCTGTGTGCTGGCACCGTAACAGCAGGGAAACTGTCTCACTTCTCTACAAGAGTTTGTTGTCACATAGGAATCATACATGACGATTCTGTGTGCTGGCATTATAACAGCAGGGACTCTGTCTCACTTCTCTACAACAGTATGTTGTAACATACGAATCATACATGACGATTCTGTCTGCTGGCATTATAACAGCATGGAATCTGTCTCAGTTCTCTACAAGAGTTTGTTGTCATATAGGAATCATACATGAAAATTCTGTGTTCTGGCATTATAACCGCAGGGAATGTGTCTCACATCTCTATAACAGTTTGTTGCCACAGAGGAATCATACATGAAAATTCTGTGTTCTGGCATTATAACAACAGGGAATCTGTCTCACTTCTCTACAAGAGTTTGTTGTCAGATAGGAATCATATATGAAGATTCTGTGTGCTGACATAACAGCAGGGAATCTGTCTCACTTCTCTACAAGAGTTTGTTGTCACATAGGAATCATACATGAAGATTCTGTGTGTTGGCATTATAACAGCAGGGAATCTGTCTGACATCTCTACAAGAGTTTGTTGTTACATAGGAATCATAGATGAAGATTCTGTGTGTTGGCATTATAACAGCAGGGAATCTGTCTCACATCTCTACAAGCGTTTGTTGTCACATAGGAATCATACATGAAGATTCTGTGTGTTGGCATTATAACAGCAGGGAATCTGTCTCACATCTCTACAAGAGTTTGTTGTTACATAGGAATCATAGATGAAGATTCTGTGTTGGCATTATAACAGCAGGGAATCTGTCTAACATCTCTACAAGAGTTTGTTGTCAGATAGGAATCATACATGAAGATTCTGTGTGTTGGCATTATAACAACAGCGAATCTGTCTCACTTCTCTACAAGAGTTTGTGGTCACATAGGAATCATACATGAAGATTCTGTGTGTTGGCATTATAACAACAGGGAATCTGTCTCACTTCTCTACAAGAGTTTGTTGTCACATAGGAATCATACATGAAGATTCTGTGTGTTGGCATTATAACAGCAGGGAATCTGTCTCACATCTCTACAAGAGTTTGTTGTTACATAGGAATCATAGATGAAGATTCTGTGTTGGCATTATAACAGCAGGGAATCTGTCTCACTTCTCTACAAGAGTTTGTTGTCACATAGGAATCATACATGAAGATTCTGTGTGCTGACATTATAACAGCAGGGAATCTGTCTCACTTCTCTATAAGAGTTTATTCTCACATAGGAATCATACATGACGATTCTGTGTGGTGACATTATAACAGCAGGGAATCTGTCTCACTTCTCTATAAGAGTTTGTTCTCACATAGGAATAATACATGAAGATTCTGTGTGTTGGTATTATAACACCAGGGAATCTGTCTCACTTCTATACAAGAGTTTGTTGTCACATAGGAATCACACATGAAGATTCTGTGTGTTGGTATTATAACAGCAGGGAATCTGTCTCACTTCTCTACAAGAGTTTGTTGTCAGATAGGAATCATATATGAAGATTCTGTGTGCTGACATTATAACAGCAGGGAATCTGTCTCACATCTCTACAAGAGTTTGTTGTTAAATAGGAATCATACATGAAGATTCTGTGTGTTGGCATTATAACAGCAGGGAATCTGTCTCACTTCTATACAAGAGTTTGTTGTCACGTAGGAATCGTACATGAAGATTCTGTGTGTTGGTATTATAACAGCAGGGAATCTGTCTCACTTCTATACAATAGTTTGTTGTCACATAGGAATCATACATGAAGATTCTGTGTGTTGGTATTATAACAACAGGGAATCTGTCTCACTTCTCTACAAGAACTTTTTGTCAGATAGGAATCATATATGAAGATTCTGTGTGCTGGCATTATAACAACAGGGAATCTGTCTCACTTCTCTACAAGAGTTTGTTGTCACATTGGAATCATACATGAAGATTCTGTGTGCTGACATTATAGCAACAGGGAATCTGTCTCACTTCTCTACAAGAGTTTGTTGTCACATTGGAATCATACATGAAGATTCTGTGTGCTGATATTATAACAACAGGGAATCTGTCTCACTTCTCTACAAGAGTTTGTTGTCACATAGGAATCATACATGAAGATTCTGTGTGCTGACATTATAACAACAGGGAATCTGTCTCACTTCTCTACAAGAGTTTGTTGTCACATTGGAATCATACATGAAGGTTCTGTGTGCTGGTATTATAGCAACAGGGAATCTGTCTCACTTCTCTATAAGAGTTTGTTGTCACATAGGAATCATACATGAAGATTGTGTGTGCTGACATTATAACAACAGGGAATCTGTCTCACTTCTCTACAAGAGTTTGTTGTCACATAGGAATCATACATAAAGATTCTGTGTGTTGGTATTATAACAGCAGGGAATCTGTCTCACTTCTATACAATAGTTTGTTGTCACATAGGAATCATACATGAAGATTCTGTGTGTTGGTATTATAACAACAGGGAATCTGTCTCACTTCTCTACAAGAAATTGTTGTCAGATAGGAATCATACATGAAGATTCTGTGTGCTGGTATTATAACAGCAGGGAATCTGTCTCACTTCTCTACAAGAGTTAGTTGTCACATAGGAATCATACATGAAGATTCTGTGTGCTGGTATTATAACAGCAGGGAATCTGTCTCACTTCTCTACAAGAGTTAGTTGTCACATAGGAATCATACATGAAGATTCTGTGTGATGGTATTATAGCAACAGGGAATCTGTCTCACTTCTCTATAAGAGTTTGTTGTCACATAGGAATCATACATGAAGATTCTGTGTGCTGATATTATAACAACAGGGAATCTGTCTCACTTCTCTACAAGAGTTTGTTGTCACATAGGAATCATACATGAAGATTCTGTGTGCTGACATTATAACAACAGGGAATCTGTCTCACTTCTCTACAAGAGTTTGTTGTCACATAGGAATCATACATGAAGATTCTGTGTGCTGACATTATAACAACAGGGAATCTGTCTCACTTCTCTACAAGAGTTTGTTGTCACATAGGAATCATATATGAAGATTCTGTGTGCTGGCATTATAACAACAGGGAATCTGTCTCACTTCTCTACAAGAGTTTGTTGTCACATTGGAATCATACATTAAGATTCTGTGTGCTGATATTATAACAACAGGGAATCTGTCTCACTTCTCTACAAGAGTTTGTTGTCACATAGGAATCATACATGAAGATTCTGTGTGCTGACATTATAACAACAGGGAATCTGTCTCACTTCTCTACAAGAGTTTGTTGTCACATAGGAATCATACATGAAGATTCTGTGTGCTGACATTATAACAACAGGGAATCTGTCTCACTTCTCTACAAGAGTTTGTTGTCACATTGGAATCATACATGAATGTTCTGTGTGCTGGTATTATAGCAACAGGGAATCTGTCTCACTTCTCTATAAGAGTTTGTTTGCACATAGGAATCATACATGAAGATTCTGTGTGCTGACATTATAACAACATGGAATCTGTCTGACTTCTCTATAAGAGTTTGTTGTCACATAGGAATCAGACATGAAGATTCTGTGTGCTGACATTATAACAACATGGAATCTGTCTCACTTCTCTATAAGAGTTTGTTGTCACATAGAAATCAGACATGAAGATTCTGTGTGCTGACATTATAACAACATGGAATCTGTCTCACTTCTCTATAAGAGTTTGTTGTCACATAGGAATCAGACATGAAGATTCTGTGTGGTGACATTATAACAACAGGGAATCTGTCTCACTTCTCTATAAGAGTTTGTTGTCAGATAGGAATCAGACATGAAGATTCTGTGTGGTGACATTATAACAACAGGGAATCTGTCTCACTTCTCTACAAGAGTTTGTTGTCACATAGGAATCAGACATGAAGATTCTGTGTGGTGACATTATAACAACAGGGAATCTGTCTCACTTCTCTATAAGAGTTTGTTGTCAGATAGGAATCAGACATGAAGATTCTGTGTGGTGACATTATAACAGGGAATCTGTCTCACTTCTCTATAAGAGTTTGTTGTCACATAGGAATCAGACATGAAGATTCTGTGTGGTGACATTATAACAGGGAATCTGTCTCACTTCTCTATAAGAGTTTGTTGTCACATAGGAATCAGACATGAAGATTCTGTGTGCTGGTATTATAACAACAGGGAATCTGTCTCACTTCTCTATAAGAGTTTGTTGTCACATAGGAATCAGACATGAAGATTCTGTGTGGTGACATTATAACAGGGAATCTGTCTCACTTCTCTATAAGAGTTTGTTGTCAGATAGGAATCATACATGAAGATTCTGTGTGTTGGCATTATAACAACAGGGAATCTGTCTCACTTCTCTATAAGAGTTTGTTGTCACATAGGAATCATACATGAAGATTCTGTGTGGTGACATTATAACAACAGGGAATCTGTCTCACTTCTCTACAAGAGTTTGTTGTCAGATAGGAATCATATATGAAGATTCTGTGTGCTGACATTATAACAGCAGGGAATCTGTCTCACATCTCTACAAGAGTTTGTTGTTAAATAGGAATCATACATGAAGATTCTGTGTGTTGGCATTATAACAGCAGGGAATCTGTCTCACTTCTATACAAGAGTTTGTTGTCACGTAGGAATCGTACATGAAGATTCTGTGTGTTGGTATTATAACAGCAGGGAATCTGTCTCACTTCTATACAATAGTTTGTTGTCACATAGGAATCATACATGAAGATTCTGTGTGTTGGTATTATAACAACAGGGAATCTGTCTCACTTCTCTACAAGAAATTTTTGTCAGATAGGAATCATATATGAAGATTCTGTGTGCTGGCATTATAACAACAGGGAATCTGTCTCACTTCTCTACAAGAGTTTGTTGTCACATTGGAATCATACATGAAGATTCTGTGTGCTGACATTATAGCAACAGGGAATCTGTCTCACTTCTCTACAAGAGTTTGTTGTCACATTGGAATCATACATGAAGATTCTGTGTGCTGATATTATAACAACAGGGAATCTGTCTCACTGCTCTACAAGAGTTTGTTGTCACATAGGAATTATACATGAAGATTCTGTGTGCTGACATTATAACAACAGGGAATCTGTCTCACTTCTCTACAAGAGTTTGTTGTCACATTGGAATCATACATGAAGGTTCTGTGTGCTGGTATTATAGCAACACGGAATCTGTCTCACTTCTCTATAAGAGTTTGTTGTCACATAGGAATCATACATGAAGATTGTGTGTGCTGACATTATAACAACAGGGAATCTGTCTCACTTCTCTACAAGAGTTTGTTGTCACATAGGAATCATACATGAAGGTTCTGTGTGCTGGTATTATAGCAACAGGTAATCTGTCTCACTTCTCTATAAGAGTTTGTTGTCACATAGGAATCATACATGAAGATTCTGTGTGGTGACATTATAACAACAGGGAATCTGTCTCACTTCTCTATAAGAGTTTGTTGTCAGATAGGAATCAGACATGAAGATTCTGTGTGGTGACATTATAACAGGGAATCTGTCTCACTTCTCTATAAGAGTTTCTTGTCACATAGGAATCAGACATGAAGATTCTGTGTGGTGACATTATAACAGGGAATCTGTCTCACTTCTCTATAAGAGTTTGTTGTCACATAGGAATCAGACATGAAGATTCTGTGTGCTGGTATTATAACAACAGGGAATCTGTCTCACTTCTCTATAAGAGTTTGTTGTCACATAGGAATCAGACATGAAGATTCTGTGTGGTGACATTATAACAGGGAATCTGTCTCACTTCTCTATAAGAGTTTGTTGTCAGATAGGAATCATACATGAAGATTCTGTGTGTTGGCATTATAACAACAGGGAATCTGTCTCACTTCTCTATAAGAGTTTGTTGTCACATAGGAATCATACATGAAGATTCTGTGTGGTGACATTATAACAACAGGGAATCTGTCTCACTTCTCTACAAGAGTTTGTTGTCAGATAGGAATCATATATGAAGATTCTGTGTGCTGACATTATAACAGCAGGGAATCTGTCTCACATCTCTACAAGAGTTTGTTGTTAAATAGGAATCATACATGAAGATTCTGTGTGCTGGTATTATAACAGCAGGGAATCTGTCTCACTTCTCTACAAGAGTTAGTTGTCACATAGGAATCATACATGAAGATTCTGTGTGCTGATATTATAACAACAGGGAATCTGTCTCACTTCTCTACAAGAGTTTGTTGTCACATAGGAATCATACATGAAGATTCTGTGTGCTGACATTATAACAACAGGGAATCTGTCTCACTTCTCTACAAGAGTTTGTTGTCACATAGGAATCATACATGAAGATTCTGTGTGCTGACATTATAACAACAGGGAATCTGTCTCACTTCTCTACAAGAGTTTGTTGTCACATAGGAATCATATATGAAGATTCTGTGTGCTGGCATTATAACAACAGGGAATCTGTCTCACTTCTCTACAAGAGTTTGTTGTCACATTGGAATCATACATGAAGATTCTGTGTGCTGATATTATAACAACAGGGAATCTGTCTCACTTCTCTACAAGAGTTTGTTGTCACATAGGAATCATACATGAAGATTCTGTGTGCTGACATTATAACAACAGGGAATCTGTCTCACTTCTCTACAAGAGTTTGTTGTCACATAGGAATCATACATGAAGATTCTGTGTGCTGACATTATAACAACAGGGAATCTGTCTCACTTCTCTACAAGAGTTTGTTGTCACATTGGAATCATACATGAATGTTCTGTGTGCTGGTATTATAGCAACAGGGAATCTGTCTCACTTCTCTATAAGAGTTTGTTTGCACATAGGAATCATACATGAAGATTCTGTGTGCTGACATTATAACAACATGGAATCTGTCTGACTTCTCTATAAGAGTTTGTTGTCACATAGGAATCAGACATGAAGATTCTGTGTGCTGACATTATAACAACATGGAATCTGTCTCACTTCTCTATAAGAGTTTGTTGTCACATAGGAATCAGACATGAAGATTCTGTGTGCTGACATTATAACAACATGGAATCTGTCTCACTTCTCTATAAGAGTTTGTTGTCACATAGAAATCAGACATGAAGATTCTGTGTGCTGACATTATAACAACATGGAATCTGTCTCACTTCTCTACAAGAGTTTGTTGTCACATAGGAATCATACATGAAGATTCTGTGTGCTGGCATTATAACAACAGGGAATCTGTCTCACTTCTCTATAAGAGTTTGTTGTCAGATAGGAATCAGACATGAAGATTCTGTGTGGTGACATTATAACAACAGGGAATCTGTCTCACTTCTCTATAAGAGTTTGTTGTCAGATAGGAATCAGACATGAAGATTCTGTGTGGTGACATTATAACAACAGGGAATCTGTCTCACTTCTCTATAAGAGTTTGTTGTCACATAGGAATCAGACATGAAGATTCTGTGTGGTGACATTATAACAACAGGGAATCTGTCTCACTTCTCTATAAGAGTTTGTTGTCAGATAGGAATCAGACATGAAGATTCTGTGTGGTGACATTATAACAGGGAATCTGTCTCACTTCTCTATAAGAGTTTGTTGTCACATAGGAATCAGACATGAAGATTCTGTGTGGTGACATTATAACAGGGAATCTGTCTCACTTCTCTATAAGAGTTTGTTGTCACATAGGAATCAGACATGAAGATTCTGTGTGCTGGTATTATAACAACAGGGAATCTGTCTCACTTCTCTATAAGAGTTTGTTGTCACATAGGAATCAGACATGAAGATTCTGTGTGGTGACATTATAACAGGGAATCTGTCTCACTTCTCTATAAGAGTTTGTTGTCAGATAGGAATCATACATGAAGATTCTGTGTGTTGGCATTATAACAACAGGGAATCTGTCTCACTTCTCTATAAGAGTTTGTTGTCACATAGGAATCATACATGAAGATTCTGTGTGGTGACATTATAACAACAGGGAATCTGTCTCACTTCTCTACAAGAGTTTGTTGTCAGATAGGAATCATATATGAAGATTCTGTGTGCTGACATTATAACAGCAGGGAATCTGTCTCACATCTCTACAAGAGTTTGTTGTTAAATAGGAATCATACATGAAGATTCTGTGTGTTGGCATTATAACAGCAGGGAATCTGTCTCACTTCTATACAAGAGTTTGTTGTCACGTAGGAATCGTACATGAAGATTCTGTGTGTTGGTATTATAACAGCAGGGAATCTGTCTCACTTCTATACAATAGTTTGTTGTCACATAGGAATCATACATGAAGATTCTGTGTGTTGGTATTATAACAACAGGGAATCTGTCTCACTTCTCTACAAGAAATTTTTGTCAGATAGGAATCATATATGAAGATTCTGTGTGCTGGCATTATAACAACAGGGAATCTGTCTCACTTCTCTACAAGAGTTTGTTGTCACATTGGAATCATACATGAAGATTCTGTGTGCTGACATTATAGCAACAGGGAATCTGTCTCACTTCTCTACAAGAGTTTGTTGTCACATTGGAATCATACATGAAGATTCTGTGTGCTGATATTATAACAACAGGGAATCTGTCTCACTGCTCTACAAGAGTTTGTTGTCACATAGGAATTATACATGAAGATTCTGTGTGCTGACATTATAACAACAGGGAATCTGTCTCACTTCTCTACAAGAGTTTGTTGTCACATTGGAATCATACATGAAGGTTCTGTGTGCTGGTATTATAGCAACACGGAATCTGTCTCACTTCTCTATAAGAGTTTGTTGTCACATAGGAATCATACATGAAGATTGTGTGTGCTGACATTATAACAACAGGGAATCTGTCTCACTTCTCTACAAGAGTTTGTTGTCACATAGGAATCATACATGAAGGTTCTGTGTGCTGGTATTATAGCAACAGGTAATCTGTCTCACTTCTCTATAAGAGTTTGTTGTCACATAGGAATCATACATGAAGATTCTGTGTGGTGACATTATAACAACAGGGAATCTGTCTCACTTCTCTATAAGAGTTTGTTGTCAGATAGGAATCAGACATGAAGATTCTGTGTGGTGACATTATAACAGGGAATCTGTCTCACTTCTCTATAAGAGTTTGTTGTCACATAGGAATCAGACATGAAGATTCTGTGTGGTGACATTATAACAGGGAATCTGTCTCACTTCTCTATAAGAGTTTGTTGTCACATAGGAATCAGACATGAAGATTCTGTGTGCTGGTATTATAACAACAGGGAATCTGTCTCACTTCTCTATAAGAGTTTGTTGTCACATAGGAATCAGACATGAAGATTCTGTGTGGTGACATTATAACAGGGAATCTGTCTCACTTCTCTATAAGAGTTTGTTGTCAGATAGGAATCATACATGAAGATTCTGTGTGTTGGCATTATAACAACAGGGAATCTGTCTCACTTCTCTATAAGAGTTTGTTGTCACATAGGAATCATACATGAAGATTCTGTGTGGTGACATTATAACAACAGGGAATCTGTCTCACTTCTCTACAAGAGTTTGTTGTCAGATAGGAATCATATATGAAGATTCTGTGTGCTGACATTATAACAGCAGGGAATCTGTCTCACATCTCTACAAGAGTTTGTTGTTAAATAGGAATCATACATGAAGATTCTGTGTGTTGGCATTATAACAGCAGGGAATCTGTCTCACTTCTATACAAGAGTTTGTTGTCACGTAGGAATCGTACATGAAGATTCTGTGTGTTGGTATTATAACAGCAGGGAATCTGTCTCACTTCTATACAATAGTTTGTTGTCACATAGGAATCATACATGAAGATTCTGTGTGTTGGTATTATAACAACAGGGAATCTGTCTCACTTCTCTACAAGAAATTTTTGTCAGATAGGAATCATATATGAAGATTCTGTGTGCTGGCATTATAACAACAGGGAATCTGTCTCACTTCTCTACAAGAGTTTGTTGTCACATTGGAATCATACATGAAGATTCTGTGTGCTGACATTATAGCAACAGGGAATCTGTCTCACTTCTCTACAAGAGTTTGTTGTCACATTGGAATCATACATGAAGATTCTGTGTGCTGATATTATAACAACAGGGAATCTGTCTCACTTCTCTACAAGAGTCTGTTGTCACATAGGAATCATACATGAAGATTCTGTGTGCTGACATTATAACAACAGGGAATCTGTCTCACTTCTCTACAAGAGTTTGTTGTCACATTGGAATCATACATGAAGGTTCTGTGTGCTGGTATTATAGCAACAGGGAATCTGTCTCACTTCTCTATAAGAGTTTGTTGTCACATAGGAATCATACATGAAGATTGTGTGTGCTGACATTATAACAACAGGGAATCTGTCTCACTTCTCTACAAGAGTTTGTTGTCACATAGGAATCATACATGAAGGTTCTGTGTGCTGGTATTATAGCAACAGGTAATCTGTCTCACTTCTCTATAAGAGTTTGTTGTCACATAGGAATCATACATGAAGATTCTGTGTGCTGACATTATAGCAACAGGGAATCTGTCTCACTTCTCCATAAGAGTTTGTTGTGGGTACCATGCTAGGCTCTAGTTCCTAAGGTTGTGTGTTGAAATTCGGTAGGGGGCAATGTATTTTTTCGGGCGTAAAAATCCTTAGCATGGTTTCCTTCAGAAGGGAAGTAGAACCAGTCGCCCTGTGTCATAGATTTACGGCATGTAAAAGAACCTCAAGTCTGATGGAGGTCTCTGAGCAGAATTTCTAGTCTTTCATGCCAGTATAGAATAGGACCTAAGGACCATAGTAGTTAAAGAGCATCCATAAATAAAAGCTCAATTACTCTGTATAGCACACACTTCACATCAAGTGATTAGCTGGCATATAGAGAGGGAACAGAGCGAGTTAGAAACATTGCAAGCAATTTTCCATAACATGGCCACACGTCCAAATGAAGGCTATGTATAAAGACCATTAGCAGTTTAGATTCTCAACTTACTATCAATACTTTTATATAGAGTACAGTGCTGGTTATCTGACCTGGTTGGCTGACGAAAAAACAAATCCATGAAAAACACAAATTGTTGAGGGAAATTGCATAAGCTGTGTTTGTGGGATTGCACACTGCCATCTGCTGGGTGATTATTGGACACAACTGGCTTGTTACAAAAATAAAACAGCATAACATTGGTTTACAGTACATCTGTCCATCCTTACTTCACCGGCAATGTCAACAATCAGAATGTATTCCTCGCTGAACACATGATGCTAAGCTGGTGTACGTACGTTTCAGGATAGAAACACCTATCTCATTTCACTGTTCATGGATAATGATGAAATGTGTAGTAAATAAAACAGGTAGGCAGGTTGTTATTCAGTATGAAAGTAAAACTTCTTCCATAAAATTACAAAATGCTGTTTTTGCTGATGTATTGCATGACTCCAGCAGCCAATAGTGTTTCTTGTGAATTTTTAGCATTCACATATGGACAACAATACAATAACTTACCCAGAAGATTAATCTGAAGATGGAAGTGGTTCCTTTCCTTGAAGATCTGAGTCATATGTTACAGTTGACTGGTATTGATAACTAGTCGGTCATTAACAATGTCCTCCATTCCCTTCAAATCCCACAATGTATGATAAACATTCATTCCATTTCTTGGCTGTCACTTCTTGAAAAGTTGCTTGCACCAAATGTCACACCTTGGCTAGTTTTGTTGTTTCTGGCTGTATACCCTTTATTTGGCTGCAAACTAGCTCAGTTGGATTAAATATCAGGGTCCGTTTCACAAAACTTATTATATACATTACAATTTTTAAGGGTTTTTGTTGCTTATGTTTCACTACATCACTTGTCTCCTCGTGCTGACTAGAAGCAGCACTGTGCCATTCTTTATTCCTACATTGACAAGAAGTGTTGCTATGGGGAAATGAAATGAAGATTACACAAGTGTTGATAGGATTTCAGAAGCTATCACATTGAGGCAGGGAATGTCATTTCTCCATTCATCATCAATTTTCTGGACAATACTGTACTAATGACTAACAAGTGGAATGGAGGGCACAATATTACTGTTATTAGCTCTGCTGTTTGGTGTGAAAGAATGCAATATCACTGTAAGGAAAAAGGAAGTATTTTTGTGTTTCACTTCACTGTAGTGACAAAACCCAACACAGATTGTACGGGTTGCCAACCCTGGTTAGTGCCGGCAAAGAGTTAATAATATGTTGCGTTATAAGTGCAGTAATTGCGTCTGCATGAGTAGCAAGAAATTTGAAAATGAAAAGAGCACCTTAACTTGCGAGTTTCTATAAAGCATTTAACGCATGTGTATTCCATACAATTTTTTCCTTAGTGATACATCTATGCAAAAATAAAATTAATTACTGACAGCTGTAGCCTCTGCAAACTACAGTGCTGACCAATTCAACAACTGAAGGTTAGCTGGGTGCTTGTACTGAAAGAATGAATTAAATCATAACTAAATGTTAACAAATGCAGGCACGTAAGCATGCTAAGATTTAAATGGTAAAATTCAACTATAAAATATGATTGTTGGTTATCTAGAACAATAATTATACATGTCAATATTTGGGAAATTAAATGCATTTTACTGACTGAATTGGCGCTGCGGTAACATGGGCAACTTGCACTTGGGAGTATCCAAGTTCAAAGAGCTGACCAGTGCCTACCAACCTAACGAGTTTTTTTTTTCTTTCTTTCTTGGTTGCTAGGTTGGATGATTTGATCTGCGACTTTTCATTTCCTCTTCCACTGCTATATCAGGCATTCAGCTGATCACATATCCTGGATATGCTATGATGCAGAGTTTGCTTGCTCCTCAACAGACTACTGACACAAGACATTGAGATGATCACATATCCTGGATATGCTATGATGCAGAGTTTGCTTGCTCCTCGACAGACTACTGACACAAGACATTGAGATGATCACATATCCTGGATATGCTATGATGCAGAGTTTGCTTGCTCCTCAACAGACTACTGACACAAGACATTGGACTGATCACACATCCTGCATATGTTATGATCCAGAGTTTACTTGCTCCTCAACAGACTACTGACACAAGACATTGAGATGATCACATATCCTGGATATGCTATGATGCAGAGTTTGCTTGCTCCTCAACAGACTACTGACACAAGACATTGAGATGATCACATATCCTGGATATGCTATGATGCAGAGTTTGCTTGCTCCTCAACAGACTACTGACACAAGACATTGAGATGATCACATAACCTGGATGTACTATGATCCAGAGTTTGCTTGCTCCTCAACAGACTACTGACACAAGACATTGAGATGATCACATAACCTGGATGTACTATGATCCAGAGTTTGCTTGCTCCTCAACAGACTACTGACACAAGACATTGAGATGATCACATATCCTGGATATGCTATGATGCAGAGTTTGCTTGCTCCTCAACAGACTACTGACACAAGACATTGAGATGATCACATATACTGGATATGCTATGATGCAGAGTTTGCTTGCTCCTCAACAGACTACTGACACAAGACATTGAGATGATCACATATCCTGGATATGCTATGATGCAGAGTTTGCTTGCTCCTCAACAGACTACTGACACAAGACATTGAGATGATCACATATCCTGGATATGCTATGATGCAGAGTTTGCTTGCTCCTCAACAGACTACTGACACAAGACATTGAGATGATCACATATACTGGATATGCTATGATGCAGAGTTTGCTTGCTCCTCAACAGACTACTGACACAAGACATTGAGATGATCACATATACTGGATATACTATGATCCAGAGTTTGCTTGCTCCTCAACAGACTACTGACACAAGACATTGAGATGATCACATATCCTGGATATGATATGATGCAGAGTTTGCTTGCTCCTCAACAGACTACTGACACAAGACATTGAGATGATCACATATACTGGATATGCTATGATCCAGTTTGCTTGCTCCTCAACAGACTACTGCCACAAGACATTGGACTGATCACATATCCTGGATATGCTATGATCCAGAGTTTGCTTGCTCCTCAACAGACTACTGACACAAGATAATGAGATGATCACATATCCTGGATATGCTATGATGCAGAGTTTGCTTGCTCCTCAACAGACTACTGACACAAGACATTGAGATGATCACATATCCTGGATATGCTATGATGCAGAGTTTGCTTGCTCCTCAACAGACTACTGACACAAGACATTGGACTGATCACATATCCTGGATGTGCTATGATCCAGTTTGCTTGCTCCTCAACAGACTACTGACACAAGACATTGGACTGATCACATATCCTGGATGTGCTATGATCCAGTTTGCTTGCTCCTCAACAGACTACGGACACAAGACAATGGACTGATCACATATCCTGGATATATGATATGATGCAGAGTTTGCTTGCTCCTCAACAGACTACTGACACAAGACATTGAGATGATCACATATCCTGGATATATGATATGATGCAGAGTTTGCTTGCTCCTCAACAGACTACTGACACAAGACATCGGACTGATCACATATCCTGGATGTGCTATGATCCAGTTTGCTTGCTTCTCAACAGACTACTGACACAAGACATTGGACTGATCACATATCCTGGATGTGCTATGATCCAGTTTGCTTGCTCCTCAACAGACTACGGACACAAGACAATGGACTGATCACATATCCTGGATATATGATATGATGCAGAGTTTGCTTGCTCCTCAACAGACTACTGACACAAGACATTGGACTGATCACATATACTGGATATGCTATGATCCAGTTTGCTTGCTCCTCAACAGACTACGGACACAAGACAATGGACTGATCACATATCCTGGATATGCTATGATGCAGAGTTTGCTTGCTCCTCAACAGACTACTGACACAAGACATTGAGATGATCACATATCCTGGATATACTATGATCCAGAGTTTGCTTGCTCCTCAACAGACTACTGACACAAGACATTGAGATGATCACATATCCTGGATATGCTATGATCCAGAGTTTGCTTGCTCCTCAACAGACTACTGACACAAGACATTCAGCTGATCACTCATCCTGGATATGCTATGATCCAGAGTTTACTTGCTCCTCAACAGACTACTGACACAAGACATTGAGATGATCACACATCCTGGATATGCTATGATGCAGAGTTTGCTTGCTCCTCAACAGACTACTGACACAAGACATTGAGATTATCACATATCCTGGATGTACTATGATCCAGAGTTTGCTTGCTCCTCGACAGACTACTGACACAAGACATTGAGATGATCACATATCCTGGATGTGCTATGATGCAGAGTTTGCTTGCTCCTCAACAGACTACTGACACAAGACATTGAGATGATCACACATCCTGGATGTGCTATGATGCACAGTTTGCTTGCTCCTCAACAGACTACTGACACAAGACATTGAGATTATCACATATCCTGGATGTACTATGATCCAGAGTTTGCTTGCTCCTCGACAGACTACTGACACAAGACATTGAGATGATCACATATCCTGGATATGCTATGATCCAGAGTTTGCTTGCTCCTCGACAGACTACTGACACAAGACATTGAGATGATCACATATCCTGGATATGCTATGATGCAGAGTTTGCTTGCTCCTCAACAGACTACTGACACAAGACATTGAGATGATCACATAACCTGGATGTACTATGATCCAGAATTTGCTTGCTCCTCAACAGACTACTGACACAAGACATTGAGATGATCACACATCCTGGATGTGCTATGATGCAGAGTTTGCTTTCTCCTCAACAGACTACTGACACAAGACATTGGACTGATCACACATCCTGCATTTGCTATGATCCAGAGTTTGCTTGCTCCTCAACAGACTACTGACACAAGACATTGGGCTGATCACACATCCTGCACATGCTATGATCCAGAGTTTGCTTGCTCCTCAACAGACTACTGACACAAGACATTGAGATGATCACATATACTGGATATGCTATGATCCAGTTTGCTTGCTCCTCAACAGACTACTGACACAAGACATTGGACTGATCACATATCCTGGATATGCTATGATCCAGAGTTTGCTTGCTCCTCAACAGACTACTGACACAAGACATTGAGATGACCACATATCCTGGATATGCTATGATCCAGTTTGCTTGCTCCTCAACAGACTACTGACACAAGACATTGAGATGACCACATATCCTGGATATGCTATGATCCAGTTTGCTTGCTCCTCAACAGACTACTGACACAAGACATTGAGATGATCACATATCCTGGATATGCTATGATGCAGAGTTTGCTTGCTCCTCAACAGACTACTGACACAAGAAATTGGACTGATCACATATCCTGGATATGCTATGATCCAGTTTGCTTGCTCCTCAACAGACTACTGACACAAGACATTGAGATGATCACATATCCTGGATGTGCTATGATGCAGAGTTTGCTTGCTCCTCAACAGACTTCTGACACAAGACATTGAGATGATCACATATCCTGGATATGCTATGATCCAGAGTTTGCTTGCTCCTCAACAGACTACTGACACAAGACATTGAGATGATCACATATCCTGGATATGCTATGATGCAGAGTTTGCTTGCTCCTCAACAGACTACTGACACAAGACATTGAGATGATCACATAACCTGGATATACTATGATCCAGAGTTTGCTTGCTCCTCAACAGACTACTGACACAAGACATTGAGATGATCACATAACCTGGATATACTATGATCCAGAGTTTGCTTGCTCCTCAACAGACTACTGACACAAGACATTGAGATGATCACATAACCTGGATATACTATGATCCAGAGTTTGCTTGCTCCTCAACAGACTACTGACACAAGACATTGAGATGATCACATAACCTGGATATACTATGATCCAGAGTTTGCTTGCTCCTCAACAGACTACTGACACAAGACATTGAGATGATCACATAACCTGGATATACTATCATCCAGAGTTTGCTTGCTCCTCAACAGACTACTGACACAAGACATTGAGATGATCACATAACCTGGATATACTATGATGCAGAGTTTGCTTGCTCCTCAACAGACTACTGACACAAGACATTGAGATGATCACATATCCTGGATATGGTATGATGCAGAGTTTGCTTGCTCCTCAACAGACTACTGACACAAGACATTGAGATGATCACATATCCTGGATATACTATGATCCAGAGTTTGCTTGCTCCTCAACAGACTACTGACACAAGACATTGAGATGATCACATATCCTGGATATACTATGATCCAGAGTTTGCTTGCTCCTCAACAGACTACTGACACAAGACATTGAGATGACATATCCTGGATATACTATGATCCAGAGTTTGCTTGCTCCTCAACAGACTACTGACACAAGACATTGAGATGATCACATATCCTGGATATGGTATGATGCAGAGTTTGCTTGCTCCTCAACAGACTACTGACACAAGACATTGAGATGATCACATATCCTGGATATGGTATGATGCAGAGTTTGCTTGCTCCTCAACAGACTATTGACACAAGACATTGAGATGATCACATATCCTGGATATACTATGATCCAGAGTTTGCTTGCTCCTCAACAGACTACTGACACAAGACATTGAGATGATCACATATCCTGGATATACTATGATCCAGAGTTTGCTTGCTCCTCAACAGACTACTGACACAAGACATTCAGCTGATCACTCATCCTGGATATGCTATGATCCAGAGTTTGCTTGCTCCTCAACAGACTACTGACACAAGACATTGAGATGATCACATATCCTGGATGTGCTATGATGCAGAGTTTGCTTGCTCCTCAACAGACTACTGACACAAGACATTGAGATGATCACATATCCTGGATGTGCTATGATGCACAGTTTGCTTGCTCCTCAACAGACTACTGACACAAGACATTGAGATGATCACACATCCTGGATATGCTATGATGCAGAGTTTGCTTGCTCCTCAACAGACTACTGACACAAGACATTGAGATGATCACATATCCTGGATGTGCTATGATGCAGAGTTTGCTTGCTCCTCAACAGACTACTGACACAAGACATTGAGATGATCACATATCCTGGATGTGCTATGATGCACAGTTTGCTTGCTCCTCAACAGACTACTGACACAAGACATTGAGATGATCACACATCCTGGATATGCTATGATGCAGAGTTTGCTTGCTCCTCAACAGACTACTGACACAAGACATTGAGATGACATATCCTGGATTAACTATGATCCAGAGTTTGCTTGCTCCTCAACAGACTACTGACACAAGACATTGAGATGATCACATATCCTGGATGTGCTATGATGCAGAGTTTGCTTGCTCCTCAACAGACTACTGACACAAGACATTGAGATGATCACATATCCTGGATGTGCTATGATGCACAGTTTGCTTGCTCCTCAACAGACTACTGACACAAGACATTGAGATGATCACATAACCTGGATGTACTATGATCCAGAGTTTGCTTGATCCTCAACAGACTACTGACACAAGACATTGAGATGATCACACATCCTGGATGTGCTATGATCCAGAGTTTGGTTGCTCCTCAACAGACTACTGACACAAGACATTGGACTGATCACACATCCTGCATTTGCTATGATCCAGAGTTTGCTTGCTCCTCAACAGACTACTGACACAAGACATTGGGCTGATCACACATCCTGCACATGCTATGATCCAGAGTTTGCTTGCTCCTTGACGGCTACTGACCCAAGACATTGAGATGATCACATAACCTGGATGTACTATGATCCAGAGTTTGCTTGCTCCTTGACGGCTACTGACCCAAGACATTGGGCTGATCACACATCCTGCACATCCAGAGTTTGCTTGCTCCTCAACAGACTACTGACACAAGACATTGGACTGATCCAGAGTTTGCTTGCTCCTCAACAGACTACTGACACAAGACATTGGACTGATCACACATCCTGCATTTGCTATGATCCAGAGTTTACTTGCTCCTCAACAGACTACTGACACACGACATTGGACTGATCCAGAGTTTGCTTGCTCCTCAACAGACTACTGACTCAAGACATTGGGCGGATCACACATCCTGCATATGTTATGATCCAGAGTTTACTTGCTCCTCGACAGACTACTGACACAAGACATTGGGCGGATCACACATCCTGCTTATGTTATGATCCAGAGTTTACTTGCTCCTCGACAGACTACTGACACAAGACATTGGACTGATCACACATCCTGCATTTGCTATAATCCAGAGTTTCCATGCTCCTCGACAACTACTGGCACAAGACATTGGGCGGATCACACATTCTGCATATGTTATGATCCAGAGTTTACTTGCTCCTCAACAGACTACTGACACAAGACATTGGGCGGATCACACATCCTGCATTTGCTATGATCCAGAGTTTACTTGCTCCTCAACAGACTACTGACACAAGACATTGGGCGGATCACACATCCTGCATATGTTATGATCCAGAGTTTGCTTACTCCTCAACAGACTACTGACACAAGACATTGGACTGATCCAAAGTTTCCTTGCTCCTCGACAGACTACTGACACAAGACTTTGGGCGGATCACACCTCCTGCATATGCGATCATCCAGAGTTTGCTTGCTTCTCAACAGACTACTGACACAAGACATTGGACTGATCACACATCCTGCATTTGCTATGATCCAGAGTTTACTTGCTCCTCAACAGACTACTGACACAAGATATTGGACTGATCACACATCCTGCATATGCTATGATCCAGAGTTTGCTTGCTCCTTGACGGCTACTGACCCAAGACACTGGGCTGATCACACATCCTGCGCATGCTATGATCCAGAGTTTGCTTGCTCCTTGACGGCTACTGACACAAGACATTGGACTGATCACACATCCTGCATATGCTATGATGCAGAGTTTGGTTGCTCCTCAACAGACTACTGACACAAGACATTGGGCTGATCACACATCCTGCGTATGCTATGATCCAGAGTTTGCTTGCTCCTTGACAGCTACTGACCCAAGACATTGGGCTGATCACACATCCTGTACATGCTATGATCCAGAGTTTGCTTGCTCCTCAACAGACTACTGACCCAAGACATTGGGCTGATCACACATCCTGCATATGCTATGATCCAGGGTTTGCTTGCTCCTTGACAGCTACTAACCCAAGACACTGGACTGATCACACATCCTGCATATGCTATGATCCAGAGTTTGCTTGCTCCTTGACGCTACTGACCCAAGACATTGGACTGATCACACATCCTGCATGTGCTATGATCCAGAGTTTGCTTGCTCCTCAACAGACTACTGACACAAGACATTGGGCTGATCACACATTTTGCATATGCTATGATCCAGAGTTTGCTTGCTCCTTGACAGCTACTGACCCAAGACACTGGGCTGATCACACATCCTGCATATGCTGTGATCCAGAGTTTGCTTGCTCCTCAACAGACTACTGACACAAGATATTGGACTGATCACACATCCTGGATATGCTATGATCCAGAGTTTGCTTGCTCCTCAACAGACTACTGACACAAGACATTGAGATGATCACATATCCTGGATATGGTATGATGCAGAGTTTGCTTGCTCCTCAACAGACTACTGACACAAGACATTGAGATGATCACATATCCTGGATATGGTATGATGCAGAGTTTGCTTGCTCCTCAACAGACTATTGACACAAGACATTGAGATGATCACATATCCTGGATATACTATGATCCAGAGTTTGCTTGCTCCTCAACAGACTACTGACACAAGACATTGAGATGATCACATATCCTGGATATACTATGATCCAGAGTTTGCTTGCTCCTCAACAGACTACTGACACAAGACATTCAGCTGATCACTCATCCTGGATATGCTATGATCCAGAGTTTGCTTGCTCCTCAACAGACTACTGACACAAGACATTGAGATGATCACATATCCTGGATGTGCTATGATGCAGAGTTTGCTTGCTCCTCAACAGACTACTGACACAAGACATTGAGATGATCACATATCCTGGATGTGCTATGATGCACAGTTTGCTTGCTCCTCAACAGACTACTGACACAAGACATTGAGATGATCACACATCCTGGATATGCTATGATGCAGAGTTTGCTTGCTCCTCAACAGACTACTGACACAAGACATTGAGATGATCACATATCCTGGATGTGCTATGATGCAGAGTTTGCTTGCTCCTCAACAGACTACTGACACAAGACATTGAGATGATCACATATCCTGGATGTGCTATGATGCACAGTTTGCTTGCTCCTCAACAGACTACTGACACAAGACATTGAGATGATCACACATCCTGGATATGCTATGATGCAGAGTTTGCTTGCTCCTCAACAGACTACTGACACAAGACATTGAGATGACATATCCTGGATTAACTATGATCCAGAGTTTGCTTGCTCCTCAACAGACTACTGACACAAGACATTGAGATGATCACATATCCTGGATGTGCTATGATGCAGAGTTTGCTTGCTCCTCAACAGACTACTGACACAAGACATTGAGATGATCACATATCCTGGATGTGCTATGATGCACAGTTTGCTTGCTCCTCAACAGACTACTGACACAAGACATTGAGATGATCACATAACCTGGATGTACTATGATCCAGAGTTTGCTTGATCCTCAACAGACTACTGACACAAGACATTGAGATGATCACACATCCTGGATGTGCTATGATCCAGAGTTTGGTTGCTCCTCAACAGACTACTGACACAAGACATTGGACTGATCACACATCCTGCATTTGCTATGATCCAGAGTTTGCTTGCTCCTCAACAGACTACTGACACAAGACATTGGGCTGATCACACATCCTGCACATGCTATGATCCAGAGTTTGCTTGCTCCTTGACGGCTACTGACCCAAGACATTGAGATGATCACATAACCTGGATGTACTATGATCCAGAGTTTGCTTGCTCCTTGACGGCTACTGACCCAAGACATTGGGCTGATCACACATCCTGCACATCCAGAGTTTGCTTGCTCCTCAACAGACTACTGACACAAGACATTGGACTGATCCAGAGTTTGCTTGCTCCTCAACAGACTACTGACACAAGACATTGGACTGATCACACATCCTGCATTTGCTATGATCCAGAGTTTACTTGCTCCTCAACAGACTACTGACACACGACATTGGACTGATCCAGAGTTTGCTTGCTCCTCAACAGACTACTGACTCAAGACATTGGGCGGATCACACATCCTGCATATGTTATGATCCAGAGTTTACTTGCTCCTCGACAGACTACTGACACAAGACATTGGGCGGATCACACATCCTGCTTATGTTATGATCCAGAGTTTACTTGCTCCTCGACAGACTACTGACACAAGACATTGGACTGATCACACATCCTGCATTTGCTATAATCCAGAGTTTCCATGCTCCTCGACAACTACTGGCACAAGACATTGGGCGGATCACACATTCTGCATATGTTATGATCCAGAGTTTACTTGCTCCTCAACAGACTACTGACACAAGACATTGGGCGGATCACACATCCTGCATTTGCTATGATCCAGAGTTTACTTGCTCCTCAACAGACTACTGACACAAGACATTGGGCGGATCACACATCCTGCATATGTTATGATCCAGAGTTTGCTTACTCCTCAACAGACTACTGACACAAGACATTGGACTGATCCAAAGTTTCCTTGCTCCTCGACAGACTACTGACACAAGACTTTGGGCGGATCACACCTCCTGCATATGCGATCATCCAGAGTTTGCTTGCTTCTCAACAGACTACTGACACAAGACATTGGACTGATCACACATCCTGCATTTGCTATGATCCAGAGTTTACTTGCTCCTCAACAGACTACTGACACAAGATATTGGACTGATCACACATCCTGCATATGCTATGATCCAGAGTTTGCTTGCTCCTTGACGGCTACTGACCCAAGACACTGGGCTGATCACACATCCTGCGCATGCTATGATCCAGAGTTTGCTTGCTCCTTGACGGCTACTGACACAAGACATTGGACTGATCACACATCCTGCATATGCTATGATGCAGAGTTTGGTTGCTCCTCAACAGACTACTGACACAAGACATTGGGCTGATCACACATCCTGCGTATGCTATGATCCAGAGTTTGCTTGCTCCTTGACAGCTACTGACCCAAGACATTGGGCTGATCACACATCCTGTACATGCTATGATCCAGAGTTTGCTTGCTCCTCAACAGACTACTGACCCAAGACATTGGGCTGATCACACATCCTGCATATGCTATGATCCAGGGTTTGCTTGCTCCTTGACAGCTACTAACCCAAGACACTGGACTGATCACACATCCTGCATATGCTATGATCCAGAGTTTGCTTGCTCCTTGACGCTACTGACCCAAGACATTGGACTGATCACACATCCTGCATGTGCTATGATCCAGAGTTTGCTTGCTCCTCAACAGACTACTGACACAAGACATTGGGCTGATCACACATTTTGCATATGCTATGATCCAGAGTTTGCTTGCTCCTTGACAGCTACTGACCCAAGACACTGGGCTGATCACACATCCTGCATATGCTGTGATCCAGAGTTTGCTTGCTCCTCAACAGACTACTGACACAAGATATTGGACTGATCACACATCCTGGATATGCTATGATCCAGAGTTTGCTTCCTCCTTGACGACTACTGACCCAAGACATTGGGCTGATCACACATCCTGGATATGCTGTGATCCAGAGTTTGCTTGCTCCTTGACAAATACTGACCCAAGACATTGAGATGATCACACATCCTGGATATGGTATGATCCAGAGTTTGCTTGCTCCTCGACAGACTAACTACTGACACAACACATTGGGTTGATCACACATCTTGGATATGCTATGATCCAGAGTTTGTTTACTCCTTGACAATTACTGACCCAAGACACTGGGCTGATCACACATCCTGCATATGCTATGATCCCGAGTTTGCTTGCTTCTCGACAGGTACTGACCCAAGACATTAGGCTGGTCACACATCCTGCATATGCTATGATCCAGAGTTTCCTTGGTCCTCGACAGACTGACCCAAGACATTAGGCTGGTCACACATCCTGCATATGCTATGAGTTTGCTTGCTTCTCGTCAGGTACTGACCCAAGGGAAGGACTTGCAAGTCCTCCAAAGCGGAGGTTAATGCATTAATGAAGAAGAAATACGCTTTATTAATGTCAGCAATAAATATGCAAAATGCATGGAGTGTGGGAATTTCAACTTCCCTGCATGAGCCAGAAGTGAATAGAAAACACTATTGTTGAAAATGTAGCTGTTTTTGTGGCATAAGGTACATTTCATTCTTTATTTACTATGATTGCCAGAAGTTGGAATAGGAAGATGTTGTACATGATTAGTTTGTACAGTGGGAGCCCTTTCCTTGCCAATCATGCTCCATGTTCTAGTGCTACCATGCTAGCTTTTACTTTGCGAGATTGCAGGTTCCCAATGGATTCTTTTTGGGCATAAAAGCCCTTAGCATGGCTTCCTTTGGAAGGGAAATAAAGCTGGTTGTGCTATGTCGTAGGTTTCTGGTACGTAAAACAACCTCAAGCCTGATAAAGAAGCCTCTGAGCAAAATTTCTGATATTTCACACCCAATATACAAAGGGATGTTGGATAACATAGCTTCGAACTAGTGCAGGCGGTTGAGTCCTCGGCCCAAATCCAGGACGACATGGGTTCAATTTCTGTGGTTGACTTTCGTGACACATGGGTTTTCCCGGGTTGATAGGCGAATACTGGGAGGATTTCTCTCTCCCTTTTTTACGATACAGCTTGACTCCAGGTCTGTGTCGAACAACTGCAGACAGATGGAGACCATTCGAGTGTTTGCTGCTGGGTGGTCAAGTCGGTGCCTCTTAGGGAACTCTGTGCATACATCACCTCATCCATTCCTACCAGGGGTGTATGCACAAAAGATCCCTGTGTGGGTCGAGGTGCTATATGTCCCCTGTGGCTAGCATAATCCTAATCACCAAAATAGTGTGTCCATAAATAAAGCTCAGATTAATTTAATTTTCCTTTCCTATAGTTATTGCTAAAACAGCACATAACTGTGGGCTAAGTTAATAATTTGGTATTAGTGAGGCAGCGGTCTGCATAGAGTGATCGCTTTATGGCCCCACCTAGTGTAGGGGTTTTCCATTCTAAAACTACCATGTTACATACTCATGAGTAGGGCCCACATATTTATGACCTTAAAATGTTTAAAAAATTACCTAATTAAAATTATAAATTTCATTGTAATTAATAATTAGAAATGGTCTAAGATGATGATGATGATGATGATTATTGATTGCAGTGTAAATATTCTAAAACAATTAATTTTCTTAGTATTAAAATAATTAATAAGTTAATATGTATAACTAGGTAATTTTCATTTCTACTAAACTAATATGAAAAGTTATGAACTAAACATACCTTAGTTGGCATTACAATACGCCACCATAGTTATCCTGAAGTTTTCAAAAGTGAAGGATCGGCGGTTGTCAGCTAACACTGCTTTAAACTTGGAGAAACTTCTCTCTACTTTCACAGATGTAATGGGCTGTCACCTGACAAACTAGAGGCTATTTGACGCCTGCTTCCCCAAACTCTCCACTTACAACTGACTAACTCTGTTGACTTGTCCAATTACATACAACTTTTTTCTAAATGAGTTATGGTCTCTGGCAAAAATCCAAAATAAACAGAGGACCTTCGATTTCAGAATCAGAAATCAGGTCCTGTGCACTCCCAACCAATTGCCTTAGCATCTGTCCTATCAAAGCTATTTCCTACCTCTCTCGCTGTCTGAAAATTGTCAAAATTAGTTCTGGGGATAATACCACACCAGGGGCCTTGTCTTTGAAACATTTAGTTCGGGACGAAGCTTTGACAAATACTTTCGTTACCGTGGAAATTAGTCTATCCAGTTGTGCGACTATGAAAGGCAGGGCCAGACAGCTAACATGTACTAGTTTGCTGTAACATGATTTGAGAGAGTTCGCTGCTTCTACCATGTACGTCTGTTAGGAAGAGGGGCACCTCTCATGTTGTATTCCATTAAATGCATGGATTTATCAAACAGTTTGCATATCTGAGAATGATTAACTGCTTCTAAAATTTCTGATATCAGAAGAAAAATCTGTCCAGGACTCTTGTTTGTTTCTAGGGTCCCTCTGAATCGGTAGTCACGTCAATTGATACATAAATCTTCTTTCCATTCACACATATGGTTTAATGTGTCTTCATAACATTTTATGCAATGTGGATTTGTCTGGAATCATATGACCAGTATGACATTCAAGGAAATCACGTAGTTCAGAATTGTTTAATTTTCCTAGTGGAATATTTGCATTGACAAGCACTTCACATAATTCTTTAAAAAATAAATGCGACTTGCTATTTGATGTGGAAGCACTTTGTTTTGTGCAAATGTTTCTCGTGCCTGATGTGTTGCAGAATAAAATACTCCCATCACTAGAAACTGAATTCTGTTACACACTGTATTAAACGGCGTGTTTGTTTGGACATTTGGCAGCACATGGAAATGAACACTACTCTCTTGAGACTAATGGAAGGATTACAAATTGAGATTCCCGTGATTTTACCTAACATTGAGGCAAGACACTGTGGTTACAAGAATCAACATTTAACTGTAGATTGTTTAAAAAAGTGATGAATAAAACTACATAAAAAATTTAAAAAAAAATTACTATCTGAAAATAATGCATTTTAATGACTTATAAAAAGCTCATAAATTTAACATATTAATGTGCATTGTCTCGGACTGGGTCCTACTCATGAGTAGGGTTTCAATTTCAAAAGTTTATCAGGAAGTTTCTGCTGTGCAACACGTCTTAAGAGATTTCTTTGGAGGGTATTCAAATGATGCACCTCCATGTTTTGAAGACAACTTCTCAACAGTTCATTCTTCAAATATGTTCAGGTACTTTTTACTTTGTGTTTCAAATTCCAACTCTTCTGCATCACTGTTTCTAATAAAGGATGACGCTGGCAGAGATTAGCAAGCGATCTCCCGTTTGAATGCAAATGTGATATTTCCATTAAAATTGTATTGTATTGAATATGAATAAAAATGATGGTGGTCACAGATAAAATGACAAATAGACTAGTCATTTATTGAAGACGTTGAAAGTCGGTCCTACAGCTGTGCACAACTAACCAATGGCTGATGTTGTCTTTCAGTTTCTGTATTGTGTGTGGATTTGTTGCTCTTCAAATATCCCCACAGGAAAAAATCACACGTTAGATCCGGGGAACGTGGTAGCTAATAGTTTGTTGTGCAGAGAAGACATCATGGACTGGTTCAGAAATCAAACAATCTGAATACTTTGTTGTATCAAGAAAGTAATTTTCCAGAATGTGAACAGCAACGCATATACGAATTGATGAAATGCTGACAGAAGAATGCCAACTATCGATTATTCATATTGCATAAAATTGTCCATTGTTGTATTGTAGCTCAAATTCAATTTTAACAGAAATTTTTGTAAATTCACATTTGCATTCAAACAAGAGACGGGGCACTTTTATCTGTGTCACCCTGTACTTGTACTTAAATGTAATGTCTTTTACACTTAGTTTAGTGTTACCAGAAATGTGACTGTCTCTACCAGAATACGTCTCCTCAAGTTCTCTACTTTTTATTTGTGTGTCATGCATAAGAATTCTGTGTTCAAGCGTCAACTTTTCAGTGAACTACAAACATGGCAACAACAGCAACAATAATAATAATAATAATAATAATAATTCTCTAAAGTAATCCACACACAACAGAGGTGTTTGAATAAGCTTTCACTTATAAGATGCACAATGAACAAACTCTAGTCTTTACAGCAGTGCAAGCAAATTGTGCAATCCTGGCCAGGTAGGTTACAAGTTTGGACACCCCCCTCTCACCAGAAAGGTTTTACAGAATGTAAACATGTTAACTCTTTTACAACAATTTATTTGCTTACCAAGTACAGCAGGGAATGGTGTTCCAGAAGAATAAATGTTATGTTGGACATACAGTTACTTTTTATCATTATTTGTACTTTCTGTTTTATAATTTTACGTTAATTATCAAATACACATTTCTCTCATTCACACATGTTTAGCTGGGACATTATCAGTGTTGCAAAGGTTTTCTAGAGGTTTTTTAAGTTCCTTGCATCACTGATTACTACTAAGGCAACCGTTATGGGTGAAATACAAGTATATATAATATATGAGGGCCATGTCATAATTACTGATCAGTACTCCACGTTTGTAATGTAGGTAGTTCTGATACAATATTAACTATGAATTTCACTGCTGCTGCCAATGCACGGCCTTGCTGAGGAAATGGCCAATCAAGCAGTAACATGCTACTCACATTCATGAGGTCTTGGGTTTGGCCACTCAAACTATGGTTTTTTTCGTAGTTCATGGTAAAACCATGAATTTGTTTCCCATTTAAGGTGGGTGTTGGATTGACGATGCAGGCTTTCTCTGTGACATCAAGCTTGGAATCGTTAGGGACCCCTACATGTCTCTGTCTACCTATGGCTTCCCGTGGTTCCTTTACTTCATCTGTTCCGTAGTCATACATCATACTGATGAATAATTATGACACTGCCCTCAAACTGTGCTTCAAAAGTACACAATCATCACTTCCAAAAGATAATTTAGATATTTATTTAAGTACAGCTGCAGAAGAACAAGTGTTGTGTAGCACTTTTGAAACACGAGTGCAGATATGTTACAGAGCACAGAACTTGCCAGAGTTTGACAACCAGTAGGCACAAGCTAATTGTGCCACATCACCATCTAATCTAATGTTTAGCAAATGCCTAAGATAGCCGGGACTTGAACCAAATATCTTCAGTTTTCCGTGCCTGAATGACCTAAAGTACTTACAACATTGCAAGTTGCCGTTGGGGTATGTTATCTCAGAAGATTTGTGGCTTACCTGGGAAAATAGCAGTGTCTTACACAATTTAATGTTGCACCAGCACAGAAAGCTAAAGATCTATGGTTCAAATCCCAGTTATGGCATTGAATTTTTCAGTGTGATTCAATCTTTACAACAGCATGTATGTAAGAACAATTGTTAGTGATCTTCCTTTTTCACCCAAAACTAGTAACGAAAGTAGCCTTTATTAAAGGAAGCACTAAAGTCTGAAAACTTTACAATTTATCTTATTTAGTTATACAAGGCATCTGCATCACATTTGGTATTTGCCGAAGCATAAGTTATATGAAGAAACAACTCTTTAGATCTCAGCAAGAAACTGTATCGTGATGAACGTTTTTTAAATGCCACAAGCTTTTTGGGCATTTAAATGGGCAAAACCAGATCCTGTTATTTTTAAATGAAATCTTTGCATACAAATTATTGTGAATGTCGGTATACTCGTAAAGAAATTGCTTTGAGATACTAGTTAGTGGTTTTATTGCTAGCAAGTGTTATTAATTTGTATGCGAGGAGGTACATATTCACTATGGGGGAGTCCTCCAACACACTCGAGAGTTATAGCTTCCGAGAAGAATCAACTACACCAAGATCACTGGTTCAGTTTAAGACCAATACTTCTGGCAATTACAGAGCGAGATGACGCCATGGTAACATGCTATGCTTGCATTCGGGAGGTCCTGGATAGATGGTGAAGATGCTTGCTTGTTGGATCAACAGGAACATGTTCCCTGGTCATAGCTCATACCCATTTCTCACACATACTTGTATATTAAATGGAAATGAATGTTCGTTTATCTGCTTTAGCTATGAGCAATTCAAATTTAACAGCATCACTACTCAAACATATGGTAGAGGTTCTTTACATGTAAGCACTGGTACCTTTTATAATAACTGATAGTAGGGCATGCTACTTTCTGGTAAATGCACTATTTCAACGTTTGCATACTTGCCAACCCCGTAAAACATTCCCTAGTCTAGCAAAGTGTAACAATTTTCGATGACAGATTTAAAATGTGTAAAATATTCAGTGCAGTAAATGTACACAAATGCACGTAAACTACTTTGAAGACCTGGTAGTACAACAAACATGTATTAAGGCAAAGAACATCACTTCTTAGTGGATATTTTACAGTTCATAACATCAACTATAAACAAAAAATGGGAAATCTTACAGCCGTAGAACACGAGTAAGATAAACAATTTAGTATGGAAGTTGAGTTTACATTCACGCCCTGGATACTCTGTGGTGAAAATCTTTAATATCGAATCTGCTCACAAAGTTGTTAAAATGCCACCTTTGTTATAAACTTGTAAAAAGACTTCTGCTATCATACATTTGTGTTATTTAGTATGGGAATATGACAAATGATTAAAACAGATATTGGTATGCCATCGCTTTATCTGCATAGTTGGAGACATTGCAGTGATAAAGTTGTTCTCCTATGGGTGTGTAAATGCTGCAATCTTTTAACAGTTGTTGTAGTTAAAACAGCTATAATTTTTTTAAATATTGAAACTTGGTTAACCCCTAAAACTGAAATTATGTTTGTGACAAATTAACAAGTGTAAAGTAATTGGAAAAATCTAATATGCATGTTACCTTTTTCATACATAAATACATTGGGAACAGATTAAATTAACTCTGAATATGTCAAGAATTTTTATACGGCACCACAAGAGAGTGAAAATTTGTGTACTGCATACAATATGTGGCATTAATAGGTATAGCCCTAATGGAAGAACCAGTGTTTAAAAGCATATCCTCCATCATCAGCATCTTTCAATATAATCTGTCTCAAACTAGTATGATCCTGTTGTAAACATATGGGAGGGAAGATAAAGTAGGACAGAACCTTATCACACAATAACTGCCCCTAAGTAATTCAGCGAGAAAAGTCTACAAGCGTTTAGATTCATTCCTAGTATCCTGCACATACACCACAGATGTGTTCGGGCTCCTCATGATTTCTAAAAGAAATGTTTACAACAGAGAGACAGGCACAGTTGAAACACTTGTATAGCTCGTCACATTTTCCAATACCATACGGCCCTCTCGAGGTGAATGTTGATTGCTTCTGATATTTAACACTGTATTTCCTACACCTTTTCTCACAAACCCAGAAGGCCTGTCTTACCAAAATAAAACACGACCAAGGCAAATGATTGTGTACAGTTCTGCGATGCTTCAAGAAACCCCAACACATAACCATTATGCTACTACATGGTAATATCTTACTAAGCCTGATTTATTGTCTAGAAGTTAGCGCTGCTACTGCTAGTGTATCAAACATGTGGCAGGTTGCATCAGCTCCATCTAGTTGTTTACAACAGGATCATTCTTGTCTGAGATAGAGAATAGTTATATGTGGCAGCAGTAGTTTCTGCTCAGCAAACCGAGAAACGCAATTTTCATAACAAGCAGTTGTGTTACAAGTATATATATGATGCAAGAGGGTAACATCTACTGGAAATGTATGTTACAACTAGTTCCCAAGGTTGTGGGTTCAAACCCAGTTGAGGACAATGGGTTTTTTCATGTTTAAAAATCCTTAGCATGGCTTCCTTTGGAAGGCAAACAAAGCCAGTGTCCAGGTATTGAAATGCACATGCGAGATGCGATTTAGAGCATCTAATCATGGGAACCAAGACAAGATGGTTACTACGATCATGAATTAAGTGAGCAGCAATTTATAAGGATATGAGTATATTGTGTGTGTCTGCATGGTTGAATACAGGAGGGACACTGTGTCTTCCCTTTCATGTTTCAGATAGGTTGAGGTGCTCGATCCCAAACACACTGTTTACTGAATTAGGCTAATAAAATCCATTTCCTGGTTCATACAGGTATGCAGGGGTACGGCCACAACTGTTACTGCAAATAAACATTTTTCCTCCCACCTCTAATTATTGTGGGCAAACAATAAAAGATAAAATTCTTGGGTCCTGAAACATACCTGTCAATGGTCTGCACCCAAATCACCAACCAAGAGAGTAAAACTAATCATCTTAGATCCACAAATTGTATAGTTTGGATGGCACTCTTCTGAGCATTTTCATTTCCACAGTTACATTATGTAATAAACTTGACAAGAAATGCAGCTTCTAGTCCTGGAGCAAAGATACTGGCTGACAAAATGTTATAACACAGTTTTACCTAGCTTTCTTGCCCAGCATTGCTTTGGTACAGTGCAATAAACTCCCTTTATAATGTTCACCCACATGGCCTTTATCTCATTTCATTAATGCAGTTTTTAATTTGATGTAACGTCCAGGTTTCCTTCGCAGATCCCATATATAACGTTAAAATGTACAGGAATATCCAAATAAATGATCATCTTTGTTTAGGATTTATTGCAAATTAATATATTCATTCAAAAATGTACCTTTTCTTCACAATCTGTTGCAACACTTTCCATATGTTCACCTTGTATTCGCTCCTCGCAATGTGATTGGCCATAGCACAGGTTTCAAGCATCATAGATGCAGCAAAGAGAAAAACATTATCTCTTTCCAAAAAAGTCGATATCATTCGGGAACTTGAAAAGCAACTAAAACCAATGGAAATGGCCAGAAGAGTTGATATTGTCACTATAGACACATGAGAAGAGGAAGAAATATTAACGGTGCTTACCTGCTGATGGTGGCTCAACAGATTGGACTTAGCAGTAGTTATGTGTGTCCAACACACTGTAATATTAGCTTTATATACATCATTATAAAATAAATATCATATTTGCAAAAACTGGTATTGTTTTCTTAGAAAAAAATTCCAACCCCTTGAATATTCATTATAAAGAGGTTTTACCCTAAGAGGGGTTGAAAATTGTAAGGTATCCCATAATTTTTGCCCAAGTCCTATTATCCAAATTCGTGACCTGATTCACCAAGCTGTCATTTTATCACTAAAGGGTTGAAAATAAATGGTAGTTTTTCATTAATTACATAATATTTTGACCATATCATTTACACAGTGCATATTTCTACATAAGAGGATGAAAATATGGTAGAGGCAGTTTTTGAAAGTTGTAAGGTAGCTTATGATTTTTGCTGATCCTGAGTACTAACTTACATCCAGATAGGCCAATAAAATGATTTGTATGTAAGGGAAGTGTACCTGGTTTTATCAGTCATACAAAAAAGTATTCCTTGACAACAAGGTTCAGCGAAATGTGGCGATAACAACAAGATATATAACTACTCCCATATAATAACACTCACATTTTCTCTCTTTATAATATTAATATACAGTTAATTTGGTCCACTTTTTAGTAATTATTTCTATGAACAGAGAACTTAAACTAAACGCAACTAAGAGTTGCACAGTATAATAATTAAAGCAAAGTCTTGCAAGAGAATAAAAGACACCAGCAGAAAACCAAGCATTCAAGAAGATCGCCAAACAATACAATATAACCTTGCCCCCCCCCCTCAAAAAAAAAAAATTCTGTTAAAAATATAGTACATTCAAAATTAAGACAATCTATCACACTTTGTGAAAAAGTTTAATTGGAAAGAGTAAACTAACATTCAGGAACATAAAATTTCATCAAAAACATAGCAGATAGGACACAATTAGCAGTTTGGGAAAATATCCAAATTAGGAAAAACAAGGACAGAATATTCAACTTTGGAATTCTGTCCAGTGACATTTTTATGAAAAAGTTCATCTGGCTGTCACAACACTAACAGTTGACTTGGAATTCCCAAAACATGTTTCATTAATTCAAAATAAGCGAGGAGACAAAAATTACCAAATTATTACAGACTGACACTGGTTTGGTCATGGAAGAACGTCCCACCTTACTTGTGAAATAAGAGGGGCATTCTAATTCACAGGGAAGCTGTATCATAGCATGTTGGATATGCAGGGTTTCTTGAAATTGATTTCACAGCACAACAAATGCATGTTGGTGGATGTCTTGTCTTTATAATACAGCTTCCTAGTCAACTAAGATGATGGAATGCCTCTTGTTAAAGCAAGAAGGGGTTAGATACTTGACATACTCACACAGTCAAACTTTTATTCAAATGTTGATACATCTACAAATAAGCACCACCTAGTGACTGGAATGTGAACATCTGTACAAGTTTTATGCTCTGTGACTTCCCATGCTTGTCATTAAATAAAATTTATGGCATACTATAACCCTTAAATCTATTACTTTATGCTTAATGCCAGACCCTAGCCAATTATATTTACAGAATTAAAGGAATCTAAAAAGAAAGCTCATTAAGCACTAAGTAATTCAGTCTTTGAGCAGAAAGTAAAGGTTATAGTAACAATATTCCATAACCAAATAATAATCTGTACACACATAAAGCATTTTATTTTTAAGTAAATGCAAAAAATATAATTGTGTATAGTATATATGGAGACGAAGACAGGCTATATCGGGTAAACTGTAAGCAGCCTCATAACTTGCTACACTCAATTTATGTACTCCAAGATGTTCACAACAATGAGAATGGCTTCACACAAAGTCGTGGCTCTTGATCCTGCCACCGTCTCCCTCAGACACAAAACGCTTGCGGCCCCTAAACAAACAATCTCGTGTTAGTCACAGTATCTCAAGTAATGAAACATTGTCATATATTATATACACTGGGTGTTCATTTTCATATTTCCCGTGCAACAAATATCATCCATGAAGTGAGAAAAGCCTGCTTGGCACTGGACAACTTTGTCTGGTATAAACGACGAGTATTTTTTTTAACGTTTTCTAAAAACCAGAAAGCTTAACATAACAGGTACAAGCAGTCCAATAAATGAATACAACAATGAGATTCGAATTGAGGACGGATATTGCTTAGATAAAATAAAACATATAACATAGCTAGAACATTAGTTAAATACTACCCAAGATACAGTGTAACAATGTAAAGAGTGAGGTTGACTTAGTCACAAGTGTGAAGGTTTTTAGAGGTGACAGTGATGATCAGACCTTCAGAGCTCCCATATCTAACTAAACATTAAGTTTAAATTATTTGAGTACAAATTCATAATTTACAATGTGGGTTTACTCCAAACGAATGCAGAGATAAACCCTAAGTGAGTAAACTTAAGTGATGTTAGTGTAACAATTCCGACTCACCTTTAAATAAATACATTAGCTGTTTTGAATATGGTAAACTTGTATAATACCAGCACAAGTGACAGCGTCTGTACTTCTGTTTTCTAGAAAGTAGTTGTAAAATCCGAATAGGCTTGTGAGTATACATAATTATTTCACAGTACAAAGAAGAAATATTAATAATAGTTTAAGAGCAGCTGATTTCACCAAAACAAAGCAATCTGGCCATGTAGACTCACCAGTCCACTGTGATGTCATTCTTGCTTAGCGGTGTACAGGAAATCATGGATAAAAATCTGATGTGTTACACTCACATGACTTTCCCTACTCTTGTACAAATGCTTATTCTCCATCTACTTCATTTTAATCGAGATAAACATTTGCAGAGTCTATCTTATTGCTAATTTTCTTGTAGATGTAAGGGGAATGTATATTTACAAGGGCAATATAGAAATACAGTAGCCTTTAAGCATAGACATATCTCTTAATAGCTGGTTGCTAGGTGCAGCACCATTCCCTTTGCCACACATTAATACTCTTTGCATATCCAAGACAAAAAAAAATGAATAATGAATTCCCATTTGAGAAAATAAGTATTGAAACATTTAAGGGAATAACAAGCAATATCTCGAAAATGGTTCACTCAACAAAAAAAAAATGTATAAAACATAAATTGTGTATTTTAACGATCTACATTTTTTGTGTAGTAAAATTTTGTCTATCTCTTATGGTTTACCAGTTATGCAAAAGTCGTTCACAATGAAGAATACTTTTGGAGACATTCACAGAAAATTCAAGATATACATTTTATTTGTCATGAAAATATCTTAAACATATATTTTAATCAAAATCGTTAAAGCCATTTTTGAGAAAATTAAAGTTTTCGAAAAATGTTCCATGTAAAGGGTAATCTGAGGTGGGGGGATTTTCTTGAAAACCCTCATGTCACATCTCTGGAAGATACTGAACCTAAATACCAAGTCTGATGTTTATCCGACTGTTCGTTTCTGAGTTATGCTGATCACAGACACACACACACGGACATGTTTCCAAAAATGCTTTTTTTTGATTCAGGAGGTCTCAAAACATATATTTCCGGTGAAATCTCGGTATCGAATTTTTGGGTGGAATACAATACTTCCCCTACTTACTATACGTAGTAGAGAAAGTAAAAATGAACACCAAGTATATTTGTGACAATGCTTCACTCAACTTTATTAAAAACATAAATTCAGCAGGACATGTTTCATGACTACACAGCCAGCAGGTGATAGATTGCTTCCTATAGTACTGCAATCTACTGGAAGTAGTAACTTGTTAACAGAATTAATTCACGGTATTTCAAAATTCATTATGCAATCTTTATTTTTTGGGTAAGTTTAACCTGGTAGGTCATTTTGGACGATGAATGAACCTGACATTTGTCTTCTCCTTACCTGGGGATTGGAATTCAGTAGCTCTTGAATAAGAGGCAGACATGTTACCTCTGTACCACAGAGATGGGGAAATAAATATTTTCTCCCAAATCATTAGATCTATTTAAATGTTTTAATAATTTAACTTCTGAGCTGATTTATCAATTTGTTTGCAGTTAATATTTCTAAAATGCTCCTTTACTCTGGTTTCCATAATCCAAAACATTTAATTGATAAATGCTAGACTTTTTATTTTTACTTTTTCTACCTAATACATAGAGAAGGTACTGCACTCCATAAAAAAATTGATACAGAGATTTCACTAGAAATACGTGTTTTGAGGGCCCCTGAATAAAAAGAAACTGAGTGTGTGAACACTTAACTCAAAAATGAAAAGTTGCACAAACACCATAATTGGTATTTAGGTTCAGTACCTAAAGATGGGACAAAGATTTTCAAGAAAATCCCCCCCACCCCAAACTATCTTTTACATGGAAGAGTTTTTGAAATTTATTTTCTAAAAAATGTCTACTGATTTTGATTAAAATACCACATATTATAGATGTTTATATGACAGTATGTATAAAGATATCCATTATTAATGGTTTGAATTTTTCATTACTTGAAGACCTGTCAACATTCAGTTGTTTCTCGCGATGTCTGGAAACAGTATGGACTTTTAAAGCCAGCATATAGCATCTGGTGCTTAAACATTTGACTGTCGCTGTTCTCTATAACGAGAGGTGTAATGTAGCTATTTCTGCAAATGTTTATTTAAATTAAAATGTAGTAAGATAGAAAAATAAGCCTTAATAAGAAAAGTTTTATACTCACAGTTTTATGCTGTTCTGAGGGCAAAGGGTGGATATTTTGAAGGTGCTCAAATCTAAACCATATTGTGTTGTACTTAAAGATGGAGAGAGAAAATACTTATCTACTCAGTTTTTACGATGTGCTTGTACGAGGGCTGATCAATAAAGACTGAGACTGATTTTTTTTCACAGATATTCATTACTCCATTTCAATGTTGACATGATCTTTTTCAAAGTAGTCCCCTCCTAACTGAATTCACTTTTTATAGCATCTCTGCCAGTCCTCGAACAGATGGTGCAGGCCATTCTTTGTCAGGTCTTTGAGAATCGCCTCACTTTTCTTTAGCACTGCTTCAGCGCTCTCAAATCGAATGCCCCGGAGCTTTGCCTTTAGTGATGGGAATAAAAAGAAATCACAGGGGGTAAGACCAGGGCTTTAAGGCAGATGCGGCACACAGGTAATGTTGAATTTAGCCAAAAATTCCTGGACTTGATTTGCGACGTGAGGCCGCGCATTGTCGTGATGAAGTTGCCACCCATTCCGATGATGTTCTGGACGTTTCCTTGTAATGTGCTTCCTCAGTGTAGCCAATACTGACGTGTAGTAGCTGCCATAACAGTAGTGTGAGGGAGGGGGGAACTGCATGCTGGTAAATCATTCCATTCCGAAACACCAGGCCCACCTTGCTTAGCACAGAGGATTCGCCCTTCTTTGAAGTCCTTGAACCACCTAAACACCGTTGCACGAGGTAGTGCATCTTCACCGTATGCTTGCTTCAGCTTTTCTAAAGTTTCAAGGCTGTATGATTTAAACAAAAATAAAATTTTATTGCGCTGTATTACTCCTCTCGTGTCACCTCCATTTTGTGGTATGCGAAATTCAAGTAGGGTCAACAATATACAGCATTACTACCAACCTACCGTTACGAGAGTGCTGTCGCTTATGGACATTATACAAGAAACCCTGCTCTTTTCAAGTATTCGTGGTAGAGACATAAAACTATCAAGGAAACTACAGAAAAAAGTCAGTCTCAGTCTTTATTGATCAGCCCTCGTACATTGAAATAAAGTATATAATTTTTTCATAGGTGATTGAAAACTTCTGGCCGGTAGTGTATATTCCTTCAAGGAAGTGACGACTGCTGCATCTCTTCCTTAGGGTTTCAACATACTCCACAAGGTATCAGATTTTAACAGAGCATCTTAAAAAATCTGATACATTCACATGACTTTCTCTACCGTCCACATTTATTAGTGGGTATACAGACTATTCTTACTAAAGCTTATTTTTCTGTCTTCTACATTTTAATCCAAATAAAGCTTTACATAAACAGCTACATTACATATTTCGTTATAGATACAAAGAGAACAGCGATAAATGTTTAACAACTGGACGCTATGTGCTGGCCTTAAAATTCATACTGTTTCCATGACATTGCAAGAAACAACTGAAAATTGATGGAACTTAAAAGGAATGACAGATATTAAACTATTTAAATCTTTAGTAGCTGCGCAAAAATGGCTTATACCATAAAAAAACTTATTTTAAATAAATTGTGTGTTTTTAAAGAAATCTCATTTTTTGTGTGCTACATCTTTTGTCTTTCACTTGACATCTACCAGTTATACAAAACTGCTTCCAAATGAAGAAGATTTCTAAGCTATTCCCAGAAAATTTAAGATGTACATTTTATTTGTCATGTAAATATCTTTCATATACAGTGTTTTAATCAAAATAGTTTGATCCATTTGCTAAAAAACAAAAATTTTCAAAAAATGTTCCATGTAAAGGGTAGCTGGGGATGAGGGTATTTCCTTGAAAATCCTTGTCACATCCTTGAAAGATACTGAACTCAAATATCAAGTTTGATATTTATCAGACTTCATTTTTGAGTTATGCTGTTCACAGACACATACACACACGGATGTGTTTCCAAA
Source organism: Deroplatys truncata (assembly GCA_030765065.1). NCBI lineage: Eukaryota > Metazoa > Arthropoda > Insecta > Mantodea > Mantidae > Deroplatys > Deroplatys truncata. Next base: position 5,565,163 of record CM060984.1, read on the forward strand.
AATACTATATTTGGATTAAAGGGACCTCAAAATATGTATTTCCAGTGAATTCACGTTTTCAAATGTTTGGTAGAATTACAATACCTTCTCTACCTAGTATGTATGTGGTCGAGAAAGTAAAAACTAAGATTGATTACGATTGGGAAATAGTCCCTTACCAAGCCTATAGGAAAGGCAACACTTGTGCATTAAATCACTTCCCAGCACTACTGTATTGTCTTGTTAATACCATATCTTTACTGTGGGTATATTTTAGTATGTATACAACCTGAACAAACAAAACGTCACCAAATATAATCAGTACACCATTATGGGATAAGTCACTAGAATCCGACTTCATAACCGGCAGCTCCTCCACCTACCTGAAATTGGCACCCTCTGTATATAGTTCAAACTTTGCATGCTGGCTGTTTTAGTCAGCAATAACATATCTCAATTTTCCATATCAATAATTACAGGTAGACGAGTTTACACGACCAATTAACAGTGTGCTGTATGTATTTATTTGTAATTGGAGATAAATAAATTCAAAGAACTGGCCATGCAATTCGCTGATGGCCCCTGCCCTAGTTGTTTCAGGTGAGTAGCATTCGCAGTTTGCATTTGGGAGGTCCCAGGTTCAAATTTTTTTTTTTATGATGGAATTGGATACTTCAGCGCACGATCCTAAATCTCACCACTTCTAAGAAATCAATGGCACAGATAAAATACTTTATATACTTCTACTTTAAACTCAAGAGTGAAGAAGGTACAGTTAAAGGACTGACATGCAGCATCAGCCAACTTTGTTTTTTGAATAAGGCTGTGTGAAGTATCCCACAGTTGCTTTGCATTCTCTATACAGCACATTTTACTTTGATCTTTCACAACTTAGTCATCAAATGTGCAACTTCACGTGTCAGCACGCTCTACCAACAAGCAATTAGTGCTATAAGGACGCACCTGGATGGCATCTTCTTGATGATCTCGTCTGTCAGGAAGCCTGCCTTCTGACAGCGCTCTACAAATCTTTCCAGCACAGTATATGCAAGAGGAACATCCAAACAAATGTCGGGCATGTCTTCATACACACGCAGGAAACCCTGTTGAATTGAATCAAGCATTTGCATTAATCTACCACCATCTTCCTCTCCATTCTACCTCTTCTACTCAATATTACATGCGCTTACCCTTTCCATCATGTCAGGGGTGATGATGATTGCCGAGTATAAAGATTTGAGCAATTTACACATCATCTCTTCAGTATGTCCATTGATAGCCTCGATTGTCATCACCACTGCCTCGTAGACCAGCTCGTGATGGAAATGTGGCACCTCCAGGTCGAGGAGGCACCTGGTAGCCTCGGGCAAATCGCCAGAAGACAAGTACTCTTGCAGTAGAAGGTTCATTTGCCTGATAAGGTACTTGACAGGGCGGAGGCCCCCACCAACGCCCCACACGTTGTCCAGACGCACCAGTCCGTGCTTCATGGACAGTAATGTGTCTGCCCTCGTAAGTGCTTGTCTGCAACAAAATACAGTATCTATTAATTAATTTTGAAGATTTAGAAGCTAGTAACAGTGATGTGTCACAATTAAATTACAGCATCTATATTTAAACAGAACAAACCTAGTAAATCTCATCATATTCTATGTAGGTTGGGTTGGTTGTCGCAGTTCAAAAACATTAATTTTGATGTTGTGCATTTTTCCTTCCTCTACTACCTGTAGTAAGGGGAAGTATTGAATTTCACCCAAAAATTCAATGTTGAGGTTTCATTGAAGTTGTTTTAAGGTTCCCAAAAGGCCTTTCTAGAAATAGGTCCACGTGTGTGTCTGTGTGTGATGGGATAGTAGATAGGAAAATACCGACTAATAAATGATAGAGGGTCACACGAATGTTATTTACTGAAGTGAAGCAATGGAAGTAGTGTTTGTGTAGCAGGTCGGAGTAATGTAATTAAACATACAAGAGGCAAAGCCCTTGTAGTTTTGATATGATAGCAACACTGGTTATAAACCTGCAATGTCTCCACTTGTGATGTCACACTATTACCTCAGGTCTCCAATCAACACAACTTTTTACTAATACATTTAGTTTGTATGTATTTCCTTATTACACACTCGGTGCTAGTGCAGTGGCAGTTTCTTGAGGGAAGCTCCTCCATATGTTTATGAGACGTCAAGCGCAGAGTGTTTTAACAACATCATGAGACAACAAACAGAATGTACCAATTACGCATGCACGTTTTCTTTTACTGAGGAGAATGGCAACAGCAGCATTTACCTGGCATGATCACAGTCCATTTTCTCTTTGCATATCTGGATAAACTTTGGAGGAAGGCAATCGTCAGCGATAGCCCTGGCGATAAAGTTGCCCAAGACCGTGGCTGCATCTGGCGTATCCAGAATGAGATCTGGCAGGTTCCTCAACAATGCATCAAATGCTGTAAAATTATATTGGTTATTAGTGGGATGTACACTGTAATGAGCTCATCAGCAAAATCCAGACAAACTTGCTTTTTTAGTGTCTCACCACCAACTTAAGGTCTCCAGGGAGTCTGTGTTAATGACACCTCCCATGTAACTAGTGGCATTCAGGTTCAAACAACAACAACGGCTAAATTAAAATATATGCATTACAATGTGAGCATTCACAATTAACGGGAAGGAAGACCTGGCCACGACATGAAACAATTGCTACAGCAAATGTGAGCCCTGACTCCCTCAGATTCTTCTAGCAAAAGCATCATCTGTAGTTGTTTATATGCAACTCAAAACTGGCTATTACCACTCAACCTTTATGTACACTATTAATAAAGGCACAACTAGAGTACTGGATCTACATTTAGAAAACGTTTATTCTATTCAATTTTGACGTTGGCTAAAGAAGAAACAGGTGAAAAATATCATTGGTCAGGCCAGTTACAACTTTCCACTTTGCTATCGATATGGTCATGAATACCATTCCCATTACCAGGCTAATGCTCCTCATTACACGTGGAGGTGGACTGAGATTCATTGTGACAGTTTTACGGTTAAATCTGATTGTTTCGGGTTCGCCTGCTATACATGTGTAACAGGGTTTTTACAAACATGTAGAGAAGATTGGTAACACTCTTCCTCTTCCTCCTCCAGTGAAAGTGAGTCCATCCTGTTTATAAGCTAAATATAATGCATCAACCTTAAGCAACTTCTACCAAGAATACAGACTCCAAAGTTGTGATATCATGGCAACAGGATGTGTCCTCCATTGCAGCAACATGTGCTTTTTATTCAATACCATTTTTACTTTCTCTACTACGTATAGTAAGTAGGGGAAGTATTGCATTCCACCCAAAAATTCGATACCAAGATTTCGCCGGAAATATATGTTTTGAGACCCACTGAATCCAAAAAAAGCATTTTTGGAAACATGTCCGTGTGTGTGTCTGTGTGTGTGTGTGTGTGTGTGTGTGTGTGTGTGTGTGTGTGTGTGTGTGTGTCTGTGTGTGTGTGTCTGTGAACAGCATAACTCAAAAACGAACAGTCAGATAAACACCAAACTTGGTATTTAGGTTCAGTATCTTCCAGAGATGCGACACGAAGGTTTTCAAGAAAATCCCCCCACCCCAGACTACCCTTTACATGGAAGATTTTTCGAAAATTTTAATTTTCTCAAAAATGGCTCTAACGATTTTGATGAAAATATCATATGTTTAAGATAATGTCATGAGAAATGAAATGTATATCTCGAATTTTCTGGGAATGTCTCCAAAAGTATTCTTCATTGTGAATGACTTTTGCATAACTGGTAAACCGTAAGAGATAGACAGAATTTTACTCAACAAAAAATGTAGATCGCGTTAAAATACACAACTTATGTCATATACATTTCTTTTGTTGAGTGAACCGTTTTCGAGATATTGCTTGTTATTTCCTTAAATATTTCAATACTTATACTTTTTCTCACATTGGTTATTCATTTTTTTTATGTCCTGGACATGCAAAGAGAATGAAATGCGCCACATAGCAACCAGCGTTAAAATATTTGACTATCGCTTATAACCTACCATATTCCCCTTGCATCTACAAGAAAATTACCAATAAGATTGACATCTCGATATCTCGATTAACATGAAGCATATGGAGAATAGGCGTTTGTAAAAATAGATTGTACAAGAGTAGAGAAAGTCATGTGAGTGTAACACATCAGATGTTTTATTAATGAATATGCAAGTAAATATCAAATCTCCGGTCTTTCATTTGCACATGTGACTGGCCTAACGGGAAGTGCACTGTCTGCCAGTGGAGATGGATTGCACCACGTGTGCCTTATGTAATTAGAAAGAAAGCACTTTACACATGGTTGGCAGATAGCCATCCATTAGAGGCTTCTTGCTGTTAGTATCCTCAGCTCCATTGTCATCAGACGCTGGATTATTGCCACAGTCTTCAAACTCACTAATGGATTCGGTCACGTCAAACATGACATCAATTAATGCATGTTTTTCACAGTACATTTCTTCTACCTCTTTCATATGCTCATCGGCAGCCCTACAAACTTTGAGTGCTGCATTGTGGAAGGCCTCACTATGATCATGTGTCCTCCTCCGTGGTCTAGTGGTTACCATGCTAGCCTCTATTTCCTGAGGTCGCAGGTTCAAACCCAGAAGAGGGTGGTGGATTTTTTTAGGCGTAAAAGTCCTTAGCATGGCTTCCTTCGGAAGGGAAGTAAAGCCGGTGTCATACATTTCTGGCATGTAAAAAGAAGCTCAAGCCTGACAGAGACCTCTGAGCAAAATTACCAATATATAATGGGATGCTAAGAGCCATAGCAGTTAAAGAGCATCCTTAAATAAAACTCAATTTATTTTTTATTTCGCTAACATCATGTGCTTTGAAAGTTGCATGTTTCGACACATCTGCTTTGATTTGCATTCATGTCGCAATGATACGGAAGTAAGCAAACTATGGTATGTCCATTTAATTCAGCTATGGAGTCTATTTCATACTGTCTGAACTTATCTTTGTTATGACATACAACACTGGTTTTGTTGCTCGTTGATAATAGTCAATACCCTGGTTTTGCAACCATTCTTGCTTTATTTTCTTTAGTGAATTCAAAACTGAGGCTTTATTTATTTCAACAGAATGGTATGGGGCATTGCCCATTTATTATAATACTAGTTCAGCAGGAGCTGATTATTGAACCATTGCTTGAATACATCTCTGTTCATTTCTTCATGGTAATCATGAAGAAGGTATGTTCTTCAACTGTTATTTGGTTCATGTAATAAATTACGTAAATTACTTTGTCCACCACGTGTATTGGGAGCTAACTTGTAGTAGTTGTTTTCTTCTTCTGTTGTTAGATATTACTGTTGTTGTTGTTGTTAGCTACACACTTGGAAGCCAACTTGAAGAAGTGTTTTGTTATGTAATACATGTTTACGTAAACTTAAAGAAGGTTATGTTGTTTTATGTAATAATAGTTGCTTTATGTAGTTAGTAACATGCTTTGGGCGTCAGTTTAAATTTTATGCTTACGTAATATTACTGTTTGAATTTGCCTCGGCTGCGTCAGTCTTACTTTAGTCATGTATCTTGGGCAGGGCGTGTTATGACAGTTATTGTAGACATCACAGAATTAAACTTTTAAATTTCACTTCTTTTATTTAAATTCTTGCACATATTTATACAGCTCTACACTTTTAAAGAACTGTGAGAAACTTTTATACATTCACTTAGCACGTATATCTGTTTTTACTAATCACCCATAGAGAACACATTTTCCCATCTATACTCTACCAAGTCTCGCCAGCAACTGAGTAACCTCAACGGTCAAAACCCATAAGCTTCGGTAATGCTAGTCTCTGATTGGCTAATTCTAGTCCATTAGAATTTCTGCATTTAACTTAAAACTTTTCTTTGCTGTTGATTGGCTAATTTAAAACTGTTACAGAATTTACGTCATCATCGCTCTAATCATGACCAGTACATTTCAAACTCTAAACACATTATTGCCACAATTACCTCATTATTACCTCATTGTTAGCAACCTAAAACTTATTATTCTCACAGCTCTTGCATTATTAAAGTATGTAACGTATTCACATAACATTAATAAAATATGTTTACAATAAAAATAAGCATTTGCAATAACTGTTACATACAATTTAAATAATTATTACATATTGTTTCAAGGCAGACTGTTATTAAAATACTGCCTCAATCATTAGTGGATTTTAATTTAAATAACAGCAATGCATTGGACACAAATCCACTAGATGCTCCTCCAGCAGGCAAAACAATAAATCCAGAGCCCTTCCCAATGGCACATGCAAAGGGTGTTCTAATATGTTAATATCGGAATCCCATATTTTTTCTCTTTTCAGCCATGTTTCATCCAAATAGATAATGGGCTGTCCACTATTCCTTAAATTCCTCATTTGCCATAAAAATCTAAATCGTTTTACCATGACATTCACATTCGTCCTAGATTGTTCTTTACGTCACAAAATCCCATGCTCTGCATCGTAAAGCCCACCTACTTCTATTGAAAAATATCTGCTTCTTTTAACACTTGAGTAATATCATTTAAACTGGGAAAGAAATACGATTTATACAACTAAGGTTTTCATTACAAAGGGGGACAAAATTCTCATTAAAATCCTAGAGCATTTGGAGAAAAAAAAGTATATCAAAGTTAAGATAATTATCCACTTTCCAATGTAAATATGGCTGGCATTTGCAGAAATTGTGATTTTAAATCTTAATGTTTACACATGAATGTATAGGTCTGTTTATTATAATTTTTCAGGCAAGTAAAATTTAATATAAAATTATTTATGCTTATAAGAGCAATCAATATAAGAGTAGAGATACAAATGAAAGGAAAATTATTTCAATTCATGACTTGCTTAACATCTGGGGAAAAAATTAACTCTCTTATTCATAAATGATAAGCTAATAACTAGCAAAATTTACTGTAAATAGGAGTGCAAAAACTTAAAATGTAGCCAACTACAAAATCTTAAATTTATTAGAACAAGAAATTATATGTTGTGAACACACACTTACTTGCCATTCTTTAAAATCTTCAGAATCAGATTCACCTCTGCTACAGTACTTTCACATGGTAGTGAATTAAACTGGTCTTTCAGTTTGTTTCTCTCATTAGATCTCACAGAATTTCTACAGGTGCATTGCTTCCTGGCTAAAACCTTCACATGTTTTGCTTTTTCTACTGTTTAGCTATGGTATATATTGCATTCCAACTAATGTTATAATTTACGCTACATTTTCTTTCTGGCATACTTATATACATTGATTGATTCACTGATGCCTACACTCTTTGGATTGGAACAGTTCTTACCCAGAATTGCTTCTTCCTGCGAGAGTACAGGAAGATATAACACATCACCAAACCAAAAAATCACTTTGTATACTTCAAAACCAGCGATGTTACAAAATACCAATGAAACAACTATTTTAGTGGAGAAAATGGAGAAATGTGAGCTAGACAAAATATTCCAAGAGAAAAAACTGTTGGAAGAGTGGGATATTTTGCTAATATTCAGCCGCTTTTGTAAACAAATTAACTTGTTGCTTCTTTTCCTGCAGCTGCTGTTGTTGCTTTACCAGTTCATCAGGGAAGAACTTGTGTACCACACATGAAAATTCTGTATGTGCAGTGTAATGATCTCACCTACCTCGACCAATGTCCTTCTGAGTAATGACACGGCCGTAGAAGTCTGAGATGAGTACGGATGTCATCTCCCTGTGGGAAGGCTTGTGGTCCATTGCTAACTCCACAGCCAGCACTGGAATCTTTAAGAGAGAAACATTTCAAGCACCGCTCTATTCAGTACAGACTCTTTATACACACTACTCTTAAATTTCTATTTATTTAAATAATACCAACATGATGTTGTTTCATTATTATGGACAGTATTTTAATGGCAATGCTGTCAAAGTATTCTCACTTTGTATGTAAATTAATTACTACATTTCCAACAATTTGACCAATATTCTCATGTATGAGCACTTTGCAAATTATACTGCATATTTGTTGTTTCACAAATATAATGTTTTTGAATATGTACCATTGAGTTGGTGTTGAAAGTTGGCAACACTGAAGTTAGCTCACAATCAAACAGCTCATGTGATATCTGTGAATTCCCACCTTATCTGGCCGTGGGGGTTAAGTAATTGAGTTCAAGTGCATGGTAACATTTACACAAAGGAGAGCACTCCAAAATATTGCATCATTAATAGTTTTAAAATGTTGCTGCAGAACTCTTATTCATGGAGAGAATTCCCTTAAACTCTTGTATTATGCAAGTCTCAATGCATACATATTTAAGGCATTAATAGAGCCAAAGGTCTACCTTTACTGTTTTGTAAATCTATGAGATGACCAAATCTTTTATGGTAGCTTTTGTATTGTTTTAATCCGTGAAGATACCTTAAGGAGTGCCCAGGAACACTTCAAGTCACAATTCATGGCAAAGTGATGTTATTTGCATCAGTTGAGTTGTAAATACACAACAATGTCGTAAATTCAGATTTCTGGTTTATCTGCATTGATATTTCACTTACTTTGCTTTTTGTTTCTCAATGCAACACAAAATTAAAACAAAAGGAACTTATGCATTATTTCAGAAAATGAAAGTTAATACAGTGTTGAGTTTAACCCTCTTGCTGGCGTGTGTCGATCAGATTGACGGTGCTTGCTGGCGTTTAAATGCCAAGTTCAAATATGACAGTGGGGGTGAAAAAATGCCGAACTTCGTCTTGAAATACTGGATTTCAGAACAAAATTCACAACAAATGTAATTTTAAAACTAGAATGATAATCTAAACAATGGGTTTCTTCATATAAATTCAATAATCTATTAACTAGAAGAATTATCAGTCTGACTCCGAGTCAATATCTAGCACATACTTAATTACAACAACAAAGGAGATGAAATATCATGTCGAAATAGCAGAAATGACATTTAGCACAATCAAATATATATTCAATTGCAAAAAAAATAAGTATAAATATACAAAATATAACTCACCAGTATCGATGTTTCAGTGTTTTTTGCATCAAGATTATAAACTCTTCAGTTATGCTCATGGCTTTCCCGTACTAGTTTTAACAATACACTGTGAATCTTCCAATTCTCAATTTACACATAAACACTAATTAACAAAACTTAATTTCGGTTCAGTTAAACACTTCAGACGTAAAACAAACACAAGTACTACATTTACTACCAAATAGAATTAATTATACTGATACTTTTATGTGAAAACACTAATTTACAGCACTTATGTAAATTCATGTACTTAGGATGTAATCCCTTTTCACACTGTATGTGATTCTTTTGCTTTGCCCCAGTGTGTAACACGCAGTACACTGGCGTTCCTGCTTTCTTGGCAATAATTTCACACTTTATGATGCAGATGGAGAATTATTAACTGTTATCTCTAGCCATTTCTCCTCTTTTCAAAAAGCACAGAGAGCTTACAGTTTCAATTATTGAAGAATAAGATTGAAATCTTTCATTTTCTTCCCGGTAATATTTGCATAATATAATAAATTTGCATTTAACATAATTTGTGAAATAATATTAAAGGCTACATTTTTCCACTGTTTGAGTTATGTAGGCAGAAATCACATCTGGTTTAGGGTTTACTTATGACAGTTTCATTAGGAATGAGAAGAATGACCCGACTTCTTCTGTTTAGATCCAATTAACCGTATTGAAATTGTGACATAGGTTCCTAATGAGTTGGTGTGGGCTTGTCTGGTAATTCTGCCCTGTTATATACACAAAATACCATAACAATGTTTTCAAACAGAATCATCCAAAACTTTATTCCCCATTTGTGATGATGCTTATTGGGCTGTGTGTGACCTTCATCTATTCAAAGTTGTTGCTGAGGAATGCAGTGTTGTAAAAAATTCTATTTGCATGGCTAGTAAGGGCTGAAATCTTGCACAGGGATCGTAATCACTGGAGCCAGGGGGGGGGGAGCTTATTATTGTCAACAAGATGAAAAAAGTTTAATTAGTTGAAATCTATTCCAAGAAGACGTTTCCCTGAACCAGGGGGGCTCCAGTAGAACCCTTTAAACAGTTTTCTAATCATTATCAGTTATGAACCCCTAATTTCGTCCACTGTCGTCTGCTACCATCTCTTGTTTCTCGATTCTGCAGATGGAACATGGATTGAGAGCAACTGTTGGTTTCAGTAACAGAGACGAAGTGAAAAGTAAATGAAATGGGAGGAGAAATTGAAAGTGGGGCATGTAAGAGGAAAGAGTCTTTAAAGCTCTCATTGTTCCTGTCCTACTCTACATCAGTAATCATAACCCGGCGGAGGGCAATGCATAAAAATCCTTAGCATGGCTTCCTTTGGAAGGGAAGTGAAGCCGGTGGTCCCATGTTGTAGATTTATGGCACGTAAAAGAACCTCAAGCCTGATAAAGAGGACTCTCTTTCACGCCCAATATAGAATGGGACGCTAAGGACCACAGCAGTTAAACATCGTCATTGCTGGTATTTAAATCAACACACCTCTTCTTTGCACGACGTGTCTCAGGTACACAATCATCCCTGTCACTTAAGTGTGTTTGCATCGACATAATATACCCCAGAACCACTTGCCATATTCACTTTTACACAGTAAAAAATGAACTAAACGCGACAAGGTCCAAGGGTTGGAAATACCTTCCTTCAAATAACAAAACATCTCTCTGAAATTCCTTCAAACAAACCGTCAGAAAGAAGAAACTTTCCATTTTTCATGGCATAAACCACATCCCTATAAGGCATTTCAAAAATAGGTTTACAACACTGTCAGTCTTCGCTCGGTATAGTACAGTTGATTGTATCCACTCTCTGCGTTTTACAGTAGAAACTATTTAAACATCTCGACGGCAAGAGGGTTAAGTGCCAAAAACTGTATTTTTAATCCTTTTTAGTACCAAAACAAATATTTGTATAGATTAGTGGTTTATATTAATTTAATAGTTCCTTCAGCCCACTTAATAAGCTAGAACAAAACGCTAGCAGCCAGTCTTTCAAAGACACAAACCATTATAACAATGTTTGTAACTGGAATCTACAAACACATCTAATTGCCAAATTTGAAGGTTCTTTATCTTAACTATCCTTGTTTTTTAACCAAACTAAAATTTTGTTTAAACTCTAGTGTATAAACTCCATATCTAATCGTTTGATTATTTTGTACCAGACTTTCCCTTACTTCACTTCTTATTTCAATAAATCTGAAATGAGATTTGAAGAAAACTTGTCAACAAAAGAAGCATACAATTAAAACTCATCTGTTTGCATTAGCGCTGGGACAAACAGTTATGTAACTGTCACAGCTACCGTACAGGTCAACTGAGCTGTATGGCATCCTAAATACAAACACATTATGCAGACATAGCAAAGTAAAATACATCACTGAAATTAAGCATATAACAACTTAAACATTCTTGTAGGACGTTAGATAAAACACACAGAAGATGCAGACAATCTCAGTTGGTTACATATATATAGCAAACTGGATAATTACTAGGCATTCTTCTTGCCAGAACGACTCTGTTGCGTAACTATTCCTGATGAGTGATGTCAGCCAGATTTGTAACTAGCTACTGTCTTTGTCTTCATTACTTTGCTAACTGTTGTTGCATAACTAGTTACTTTCTGTTATTTTCGCTATAAAAAGCAAGAACCTTCAGTTTTGAGTTCTGACTATATACAAAACATCTTTGCCCACAATTCCTGTTTGAGAAATATTTTATTTGCGATACTTTAACCTCAATGTTTTTGAAATACACAATGTAAAAACTGGGGAGGGTCATCTAAATCTATGATGAAACTAAAGGAGGCAAGGGATCAAATGAAGTTGTGTCTTTCGTCTTACATTACATAGACAATGTATTGTCCAAAGATGCCAGAGAAGTGCATTTATTTTCAGATTGTTGCGGGGACCAGAATGGGAACTATATTGTAATTTGATTTGATAGATGAGTAACCAACAATGCAAATGTATACCTCTTAAGAACTAGTGAAGTTACTGATGTACTAACACAATGTAAGTAGTCGCTATAGGACCATGTAGTTAGATGACTTTAAATTTGTTTAAAAAAATCTGTGTTACACTCACACGACTTTCTCTACTCTTGTACAAACTCTTATTCTCCATCTACTTCATGTTAATCGAGATAAACATTTGCAGACTCTATCTTATTGCTAATTTTCTTGTAGATGTAAGGGGAATATATATATTTACAAGGGCAATATAGAAATACAGTAGCCTTTAAGCACATACATATCTCTTAATAGCTGGTTGCTAGGTGCAGCACCATTCCCTTTCCCACAGATTAATACTCTTTGCATATCCAAGACAAAAAAAATGAATAACGATTTCCCATTTGAGAAAAGTATTGAAAAATTTAAGGGAATAACAAGTAATATCTCGAAAATGGTTCACTCAAAAAAAAATGTATATGACATAAATTGTGTATTTCAACGCGATCTACATCTTTTGTGTAGTAAAATTTTGTCTATCTCTTATGGTTTACCAGTTATGCAAAAGTCGTTCACAATAAAGAATACTTTTGGAGACATTTCCAGGAAATTCAAGATATACATTTTATTTGTCATAAAAATATCTTAAACATATGATATTTTAATCAAAATCGTTAGAGCCATTTTTGAGAAAATTAAAGTTTTCGAAAAATCTTCCATGTAAAGGGTACTCTGGGGTGGGGGGATTTTCTTGAAAACCTTCGTGTCGTATCCTTGGAAGATACTGAACCTAAATACCAAGTTTGGTGTTTATCCAACTGTTCGTTTCCGAGTTATGCTGTTCACAGACACACACACGGACATGTTTCCAAAAATGCTTTTTTTGGATTCAGGGGGTCTCAAAACATGTATTTCCGGTGAAATCTCGGTATCGAATTTTTGGGTGGAATACAATACTTCCCCTACTTACTATACGTAGTAGAGAAAGTAAAAATGAATAACGAATTCCCATTTGAGAAAATAAGTATCGAAAAATTTAAGGGAGTAACAAGCAATATCTCGAAAATGGTTCACTCAACAACAAAAATGTATATGACATATATTGTGTATTTTAACGCGATCCACATTTTTTGTGTAGTAAACTTTTGTCTATCTCTTACGGTTTACCACTTATGCAAAAGTTGTTCACAATGAAGAATACTTTTGGAGACATTCCCAGAAAATTCAAGATATACATTTTATTTGTCATTAAAATATCTTAAACATATGATATTTTAATCAAAATCGTTAGAACCATTTTTGAGAAAATTAAAATGTTCCATGTAAAGGGTAATTTGGGATGGGGGGATTTTCTTGAAAACCTTCGTGTCACATCTCTGGAAGATACTGAACCTAAATACCAAGTTTGGTGTTGATCCGACTGTTCGTTTATGAGTTATGCTGTTCACAGACAGACAGACACACGGACATGTTTCCATAAATGCTTTTTTTGGATTCAGGGGATCTCAAAACATGTATTTCCGGTGAAATCTTGGTATCAAATTTTTGGGTGGAATACAATACTTCCCCTACTTACTATACGTAGTAGAGAAACTAAAAATAAAACTATAAAGTACTAAGAATAATGCTGGAGGTGTATCAAAATTCCTTTTCATCCCAAGCCTGGGAATTATTTTTGGTTTCATCCAAATATTTATCCAATGTTTCATCTTGAAGTTGCTATCAAATATCAATTGAGTTGAAGGTATGCACTTTTTGTTTGGTTACCTCCAAGTTAGTATGCTAATCACCAAGAATACTTCCTGGTTAGTGTTAACCAACGGTGGAAATAAGAAAATTTGAAGTTAGCAATTAATTGAAGATCATAATACAGGCCCATAGACATCAGTTGCCAGGTTGAGGGTTTGAAAATCTGTTGTGAAGGCAGATATCGGTATTGCCAACCTATGATTATGAATAGCATTTTTAAATGAAGGCATTCTGCTACTATAGCAAATGCAAAATTTAAAGGCAATTGAACCATACTAAGACTCCAGGTGTCATGTGTTTGCTCCTTCTGTTGAATTGAAAACATGATTTTCATTAATTACACTCGGAGATAGATGTAACATACTTAATGTGTTGTGCACTATGGCCAGCTGTTTTCTACAGAATTTGGAGAAGGAGAAAACAAATAATGAACATGAAAAGGAAATACTCCCGTTCACAGATACCAGTCCAAATCCCTGCTTGTGCTGTCAACACGGAAGCTGCTAAACCGGAAAGTATAGCCTAGGGTTGAAGGAGGGATTCCCCCCCCCCCTCCAAGTAGAGGAGTGAAGCAACAGTGGCCTTGGCTGCAGGTGAATCGGTAACTTCAGAAACAACGTAAATGTTTCAAAAATGACAAAAAGTAGCTACTTCAATGCAAATTTTGCACATTTAAAAGGACTGTTAAACAGATTATTTGACATATAATGCAAATACAAAATTAAGCCTAAAGTTTCAAGAGCTACATTGTTTTCTAAACATAACACAAAATATCAAAGCAAATGTTCGCATTTTATTGTAGTTTCTTAAATTGCAGATTATAAATAATAAATGAAAGAACTATTACAAATGATATTTTTTTTAAATTGCAAGTGTTAATTAGTAAATATGAAAATTAATTGAATACAGCTGTTCAGGTTTATATTAGCATTCAACATAAAGAAACACACTACTTTAATGAATTATTTTCCAAATTGTCAGTATACTATGCTTTCTTTCTTCAGCTTCAGTTTATCCCTGGTTTGTGGCAAAGTTACATTCCATTTACCAGAATGAATGTGTGCTCAAGAATGACTGCTGTTCCACTTTTAGGCAACTCTATTCTGTACTTAAAATGTCTGAAAGTAGGCACTTGAAATGAAATACGTTGATCAGTTTCAGAAGAATTAATTATCTTCTTATAATGATCTTTGAATTCATTATCATGTGAGTTCTCCTTTATAGTAACATGCAACTTTTGGAGGAACTTGATTTTAGTTTTATTTCACAAACATCCTCTGGGTGATAAATCCTGTCATGTTTTGCCAGAAGGCTTTTCACCACTCCAAAATCCAGGCCATTAGGCACAAAAGAATGTCCATTAATGGAAAGAAATGTGTGATCACATTGAAACATTCTGTTTCTTTCTTTCTGTCTTTCTTTTTACTTTCTCTACTACGTATAGTAAGTAGGGGAAGTATTGTATTCCACCCAAAAATTTGATACCGAGATTTCACCGGAAATATATGTTTTGAGACCCCCTGAATCCAAAAAAAGCATTTTTGGAAACATGTCCATGTGTGTGTCTGTCTGTGAACAGTATAACTCAGAAACGAACAGTCGGATAAACACCAAACTTGGTATTTAGGTTCAGTATCTTCCAGAGATGCGACACGAAGGTTTTCAAGAAAATCCCCCCACCCCAGATTACCCTTTACATGGAACATTTTTCGAAAAGTTTAATTTTCTCAAAAATGGCTCTAACGATTTTGATTAAAATATCATATGTTTCATGGCAAATGAAATGTATATCTTGAATTTTCTGTGAATGTCTCCAAAAGTATTCTTCATTGTGAACGACTTTTGCATAACTGGTAAACCATAAGAGATAGACAAAATGTTACTACACAAAAAATGTAGATCGCGTTAAAATACACAATCTATGTCATATAGATTTTTGTTGTTGAGTGAACCATTTTCGAGATATTGCTTGTTATTCCCTTAAATTTTTCAATACTTATTTTCTCAAATGGGAATTCGTTATTCATTTTTTTGTCTTGGATATGGAAAGAGTATTAATCTGTGGGAAAGGGAATGGTGCTGCACCTAGCTACCAGCTATTAAGAAATATGTATGTGCTTAAAGGCTACTGTATTTCTATATTGCCCTTGTAAATATATATTCCCCTTACATCTACAAGAAAATTAGCAATAAGATAGAGTCTGCAAATGTTTATCTCGATTAACATGAAGTAGATAGAGAATAAGCGTTTGTACAAGAGTAGAGAGTCATGTGAGTGTAACACATCAGATTTTGTTAACATGCGTGCCAGTAATATTTCCTTAAATGTGACCTAATGCTACCAATATCAACCCAATATTTGTAAAACCAGCTAATGTATTTTGAGATAACCTTTACAAAGTATATCTACAACAAAAGTTTAAATATTTCAAAATATCCTAATTTCTACTAAGCTACAGCAAAGGTCCATATTAAGTTAAAACTCTAACACCCTACCTAATTGCATACAACTATATTTATGGCAAAATCCTACACAACATAGACTTTCTATTTTTTTTGTATTTGTTTCTGGGGCTTTTATCCAAAATGTGAGTGTTTATTAATAACTTCATTAAGATTGTTTTCACACTTGCCTACATAAAGCATGCTAACAGCAAAAACCTCTAGAATTTAAATTCTGAAATGTTTTAATGTAGTGAAAGCTCTGCTTTATTCTCGTGTGATGCAGACAACAAAGTACTAAGACATTATTTATGTAACAGGACTAAGATGGAGAAAGTAAATTTGAAGAGAATGACGACAAATTGCATTATGGCTTCCACACTTATGCTCTGTAATAATTTCTAGCAGCATCACAACCCCTTACTGAGGTTACACAACTGTACACAATAGTTGCTGATACTATTTCTTAAATACAATCTGCATAAATTTCAGTGTAGCAAGTTGCCTTACAACCAATACGTCCATAGCATGAAACACCTACACTTTTTGCTTCTGAAACACAGCACAGATTTCAAACAAAGGAAACTTATGCGCTATTTCAGAAATTAAAAGTTTGTACAGTATTCAATTAAGGAGCTAAAAATCAATGTTTGTATAGATTAGTAATTTATATTCATTTAATCTGAACTACCTCCAGTTGCCCCACTGCAGATTAATGAGGTTCTTGTGTATGCACATTAACCTAGAGTCAAGACAAGAATGTGTTCCTATATACACGGCGAGCATGATTCAGGGGTTCTATTTTCTTTTAGGGAGTGTCTGCCCATAAATGTCTTTTTATTGAGCTAGAGGGCATTCAAGTTTTATAAACACCATGTTGGGTTAGATTAAAAGTTTCTAGATCTCTTTTGCTACAACGCATTGGGAGAGTTTTGAAATAAGAGTAGCCAGTGCAAAACTCTCTTAAATTGATTTATTAACTTAGGAACCTTTATTTAATTATATGGCACTAAATCCATGTGCTCTCAAGTAGGTCAAAACTTTTTTTAACCGAACCAGTTCCTCTTGTAGGAATCATAAAGTCACCAACTGCTGTATAATATGCAAGGAATCCCTTACAAGTTTTAGGTTAACGGTGATGCAATCAATGTTCCAAAATGAAAAAGAAAACTTAAGCATAACTGATATTCCAATGCCATGGGAGAACAGGGATCTAACCCGACACCAGTAGCTCGATTGCAAGACACATTCTCTATAAGAAAGTACTTGAATATAAACCCTGAATCATGCCTTAAAATTATTCTGTGCTATCCTGACTCAACAAATCTTTTTTCCAATAAACTATATTAACAGTGGAACTTTGAAATGCCCTAACCTATTTTCAAACTACACTACACGTATACACTACTTCTAAGAACCATATAAATGGCAAGCCACCTCACCTATTTCAAACTCACTTATCCATGTTTAGAAATGTGCCGCTATCTAATCTATACAAAGCAGCTAATATACTTCCTGAATGTGTTCAGCCTATTATTAATGAAAATTACAACAGTTGTAATACAAGCCTTATCTTACCATGTATCTCTTGGATCCGCAGTTCAATTCATCAAATGCCAGCGCTGCCTCTGAAGTGTCTCCGTGCTCAAAGTACTCCAGGATTATTGGTTCAGCAGCCTTCTGCAAAGTGACAACACGTTGCTCAAACTTAACTTATATTTCTAATTCCTTTACTGCTCCAGTATTAGCTGTCAAAGTTTGACACTAGTAAACCTTTATGTAGCGGTTGACAATCAAATTCATACAAACATGCTTCTATTACCAAGTATTTCAGTTCTCTCTGAATTTGTTTTTTACCACTTAAAATGTTAATTCTTGTTGGAGTCTGTCATAAAATATGTCCCATTACAAACACGCCCATATCAGTCGGTTACTTTTTAGGCTGGTTCACAGTAACCCGAGAACAGAAACCAAAACAGAAATGAGAGTGGGGAATTAAACATAACATTTTGGTTTGCAATAGCTCAGTAACAGGATATCAATAAGAAAATGGAAAGTCGATTTTGTGCATTTTTATTTCATTTGTTTGTAACTGAGCGATGATATTTTTTTACCTGGTTCCAATTCGGCCAACATAATGCAGGTTAGCCAAAATTCTACAGAGTAAATATTTTCTAAATGCAGATCAATTACTATTTCTGATTCCTCTAGTTGAACCTTTATTAATACCGTGTTGTTCTGTGTAGTAGCCAGTGCAAGCTGAGGGAGCTCTAGCAGCTGTTTCAATAATCCCTACACTGAAGAGTGTCCAGGAACAAGTCTCCCTTCCTGTTCATTCTCAACAATACAATATTTTACCTTTGTTATTCTTGTTCTGCCACTCTTGTTGGGTACGGTGAACCAGCCTTTTACCTTAAAAATAATGCACCTTTTCTGCAGGATATATTCCAGAAGACAGATAACCCCATAATAAACATTTTCAGTAAGTTACAATCACTGCTTGCTGGAGCTACTAATTTATTTTTAAGCTCATCATTATGGTTACACAATTTCGGTTTACCATTCATGCACAGACACAGAAATTTGTGTATGGTTATACCTCTTACGCTAAGCAATGTTTTCAATGTAAAGTTGTCAAGGTGCATTACGACATACAGTTACAGCGACTATAACATTTCCAAAAATACTTCAATCAGTAATAAATAAACAAACCATGAAAATAACATTTTAGAAGTGCACAGTAACTCTAATTGGACATTTGAAGGTCTCAGTAATAATAATGTCAAGTTATGACATCAAAGCAATCATATACAGGGAGGAAAGAACTAACCATACCTTCAGTTACAAAATACCAGTTTATGTATATGATGTGAGACCTTGGAACTGTCCCTGTTTCCAAGTTACAGTAGTGTGTACGCTGTGTTACAATACAACAGTATGTATATGATGTGAGACCTTGGAAGTGTCCCTGTTTCCAAGTTACAGTAGTGTGTACGCTGTGTTACAATACAACAGTATGTATATGATGTGAGATCTTGGAACTGTCCCTGTTTCCAAGTTACAGTAGTGTGTATGCTGTGTTACAATACAACTGTATGTATATGATGTGAGATCTTGGAACTGTCCCTGTTTCCAAGTTACAGTGGTGTGTACGCTGTGTTACAATACAACAGTATGTATATGATGTGAGATCTTGGAACTGTCCCTGTTTCCAAGTTACAGTGGTGTGTACGCTGTGTTACAATACAACTGTATGTATATGATGTGAGATCTTGGAACTGTCCCTGTTTCCAAGTTACAGTGGTGTGTACGCTGTGTTACAATACAACAGTATGTATATAATGTGAGACCTTGGAACTGTCCCTGTTTCCAAGTTACAGTAGTGTGTACGCTGTGTTACAATACAACAGTATGTATATGATGTGAGATCTTGGAACTGTCCCTGTTTCCAAGTTACAGTAGTGTGTACGCTGTGTTACAATACAACAGTATGTATATGATGTGAGATCTTGGAACTGTCCCTGTTTCCAAGTTACAGTAGTGTGTACGCTGTGTTACAATACAACAGTATGTATATAATGTGAGATCTTGGAACTGTCCCTGTTTCCAAGTTACAGTAGTGTGTACGCTGTGTTACAATACAACAGTATGTATATAATGTGAGATCTTGGGACTGTCCCTGTTTCCAACTTAAAGTAGTGTGTACGTTGTGTTATAATACTACTGTATGTATATGATGTGAGACCTTGGAACTGTCCCTGTTTCCAAGTTACAGTAGTGTGTACGCTGTGTTACAATACCACAGTATGTATATGATGTGAGACCTTGGGCCTGTCCCTGTTTCCAACTTAAAGTAGTGTGTACGGTTGTGTTACAATACAACAGTATGTATATGATGTGAGACCTTGGAACTGTCCCTGCTTCCAAGTTACAATAGAGACTATGTTGTGTTATAATACAACTGTATGTATATGATGTGAGACCTTGGAACTGTCCCTGTTTCCAAGTTACAACAGAAGGTATGTTGTGTTACAATACAACAGTATGTATTTGATGCGAGACCTTAGAACTGTCCCTGTTTCCAAGTTACAATAGAAGGTATGTTGTGTTACAATACAACAGTATGTATATGATGTGAGACCTTGGAACTGTCCCTGCTTCCAAGTTACAATAGAGACTATGTTGTGTTATAATACAACTGTATGTATATGATGTGAGACCTTGGAACTGTCCCTGTTTCCAAGTTACAATAGAAGGTATGTTGTGTTACAATACAACAGTATGTATATGATGCGAGACCTTGGAACTGTCCCTGTTTCCAAGTTACAATAGAAGGTATGTTGTGTTACAATACAACAGTATGTATATGATGCAAGACCTTGGAACTGTCCCTGTTTCCAACTTAAAGTAGTGTGTACGTTGTGTTATAATACAACTGTATGCATATGATGTGAGACCTTGGAACTGTCCCTGTTTCCAACTTAAAGTAGTGTGTACGCTGTGTTACAATACAACTGTATGTATATGATGTGAGACCTTGGAACTGTCCCGGTTTCCAAGTTACAATAGAGACTATGTTGTGTTACAATACAACTGTATGTATATGATGTGAGACCTTGGAACTGTCCCTGTATCCAAGTTACAATAGAGACTATGTTGTGTTACAATACAACAGTATCTATTTGATGCGAGACCTTGGAACTGTCCCTGTTTCCAAGTTACAATAGAAGGTATGTTGTGTTACAGTACAACAGTATGTATATGATGTGAGACCTTGGAACTGTCCCTGTTTCCAAGTTACAATAGAAGGTATGTTGTGTTACAGTACAACAGTATGTATATGATGCGAGACCTTGGAACTGTCCCTGTTTCCAACTTAAAGTAGTGTGTACGTTGTGTTATAATACAACAGTATTTATGATGTGAGACCTTGGAACTGTCCCTGTTTCCAACTTAAAGTAGTGTGTAGTTGTGTTATAATACAACTGTATGTATATGATGTGAGACCTTGGAACTGTCCCTGTTTCCAACTTAAAGTAGTGTGTACGCTGTGTTACAATACAACAGTATGTATATGATGTGAGACCTTGGAACTGTCCCTGTTTCCAACTTGAAGTATAGTGTACGTTGTGTTATAATACAACTGTATGTATATGATGTGAGACCTTGGAACTGTCCCTATTTCCAACTTAAAGTAGTGTGTACGCTGTGTTACAATACAACAGTATGTATATGATGTGAGACCTTGGAACTGTCCCTGTTTCCAAGTTACAGTAGTGTGTACGCTGTGTTACAATACAACAGTATGTATATGATGTGAGACCTTGGAACTGTCCCTGTTTCCAAGTTACAATAGAAGCTATGTTGTGTTACAGTACAACAGTATGTATATGATGCGAGACCTTGGAACTGTCCCTGTTTCCAACTTAAAGTAGTGTGTACGTTGTGTTATAATACAACAGTATTTATGATGTGAGACCTTGGAACTGTCCCTGTTTCCAACTTAAAGTAGTGTGTACGTTGTGTTATAATACAACTGTATGTATATGATGTGAGACCTTGGAACTGTCCCTGTTTCCAACTTAAAGTAGTGTGTACGCTGTGTTACAATACAACAGTATGTATATGATGTGAGACCTTGGAACTGTCCCTGTTTCCAACTTGAAGTATAGTGTACGTTGTGTTATAATACAACTGTATGTATATGATGTGAGACCTTGGAACTGTCCCTGTTTCCAACTTGAAGTATAGTGTACGTTGTGTTATAATACAACTGTATGTATATGATGTGAGACCTTGGAACTGTCCCTGTTTCCAACTTAAAGTAGTGTGTTCGTTGTGTTATAATACAACTGTATGCATATGATGTGAGACCTTGGAACTGTCCCTGTTTCCAACTTAAAGTAGTGTGTACGCTGTGTTACAATACAACTGTATGTATATGATGTGAGACCTTGGAACTGTCCCTGTTTCCAAGTTACAATAGAGACTATGTTGTGTTACAATACAACTGTATGTATATGATGTGAGACCTTGGAACTGTCCCTGTATCCAAGTTACAATAGAGACTATGTTGTGTTACAATACAACAGTATCTATTTGATGCGAGACCTTGGAACTGTCCCTGTTTCCAAGTTACAATAGAAGGTATGTTGTGTTACAGTACAACAGTATGTATATGATGTGAGACCTTGGAACTGTCCCTGTTTCCAAGTTACAATAGAAGGTATGTTGTGTTACAGTACAACAGTATGTATATGATGCGAGACCTTGGAACTGTCCCTGTTTCCAACTTAAAGTAGTGTGTACGTTGTGTTATAATACAACAGTATTTATGATGTGAGACCTTGGAACTGTCCCTGTTTCCAACTTAAAGTAGTGTGTACGTTGTGTTATAATACAACTGTATGTATATGATGTGAGACCTTGGAACTGTCCCTGTTTCCAACTTAAAGTAGTGTGTACGCTGTGTTACAATACAACAGTATGTATATGATGTGAGACCTTGGAACTGTCCCTGTTTCCAACTTGAAGTATAGTGTACGTTGTGTTATAATACAACTGTATGTATATGATGTGAGACCTTGGAACTGTCCCTATTTCCAACTTAAAGTAGTGTGTACGCTGTGTTACAATACAACAGTATGTATATGATGTGAGACCTTGGAACTGTCCCTGTTTCCAACTTGAAGTATAGTGTACGTTGTGTTATAATACAACTGTATGTATATGATGTGAGACCTTGGAACTGTCCCTGTTTCCAAGTTACAATAGAAGGTATGTTGTGTTACAGTACAACAGTATGTATATGATGCGAGACCTTGGAACTGTCCCTGTTTCCAACTTAAAGTAGTGTGTACGTTGTGTTATAATACAACAGTATTTATGATGTGAGACCTTGGAACTGTCCCTGTTTCCAACTTAAAGTAGTGTGTACGTTGTGTTATAATACAACTGTATGTATATGATGTGAGACCTTGGAACTGTCCCTGTTTCCAACTTAAAGTAGTGTGTACGCTGTGTTACAATACAACAGTATGTATATGATGTGAGACCTTGGAACTGTCCCTGTTTCCAACTTGAAGTATAGTGTACGTTGTGTTATAATACAACTGTATGTATATGATGTGAGACCTTGGAACTGTCCCTATTTCCAACTTAAAGTAGTGTGTACGCTGTGTTACAATACAACAGTATGTATATGATGTGAGACCTTGGAACTGTCCCTGTTTCCAAGTTACAGTAGTGTGTACGCTGTGTTACAATACAACAGTATGTATATGATGTGAGACCTTGGAACTGTCCCTGTTTCCAACTTAAAGTAGTGTGTACGTTGTGTTACAATACAACAGTATGTATATGATGCAAGACCTTGGAACTGTCCCTGTTTCCAAGTTACAATAGAAGGTATGTTGTGTTACAATACAACAGTATGTATATGATGCAAGACCTTGGAACTGTCCCTGTTTCCAACTTAAAGTAGTGTGTACGTTGTGTTATAATACAACTGTATGTATATGATGTGAGACCTTGGAACTGTCCCTGTTTCCAACTTAAAGTAGTGTGTACGTTGTGTTACAATACAACAGTATGTATATAATGTGAGACCTTGGAACTGTCCCTGTTTCCAACTTAAAGTAGTGTGTACGTTGTGTTATAATACAACTGTATGTATATGATGTGAGACCTTGGAACTGTCCCTGTTTCCAAGTTACAGTGGTGTGTACGCTGTGTTACAATACAACAGTATGTATATGACGTGAGAACTTGGAACTGTCCCTGTTTCCAACTTAAAGTAGTGTGTACGTTGTGTTATAATACAACTGTATGTATATGATGCGAGACCTTGGAACTGTCCCTGTTTCCAAGTTACAATAGAGACTATGTTGTGTTACAATACAACAGTATGTATATGATGTGAGACCTTGGAACTGTCCCTGTTTCCAAGTTACAATAGAAGGTATGTTGTGTTACAATACAACAGTATGTATATGATGCGAGACCTTGGAACTGTCCCTGTTTCCAAGTTACAATAGAAGGTATGTTGTGTTACAATACAACAGTATGTATATGATGCGAGACCTTGGAACTGTCCCTGTTTCCAAGTTACAATAGAAGGTATGTTGTGTTACAATACAACAGTATGTATATGATGCGAGACCTTGGAACTGTCCCTGTTTCCAAGTTACAATAGAAGGTATGTTGTGTTACAATACAACAGTATGTATATGATGCGAGACCTTGGAACTGTCCCTGTTTCCAAGTTACAATAGAAGGTATGTTGTGTTACAATACAACAGTATGTATATGATGCGAGACCTTGGAACTGTCCCTGTTTCCAAGTTACAATAGAAGGTATGTTGTGTTACAATACAACAGTATGTATTAGATGCGAGACCTTGGAACTGTCCCTGTTTCCAAGTTACAATAGAAGGTATGTTGTGTTACAATACAACAGTATGTATATGATGCGAGACCTTGGAACTGTCCCTGTTTCCAAGTTACAATAGAAGGTATGTTGTGTTACAATACAACAGTATGTATATGATGCGAGACCTTGGAACTGTCCCTGTTTCCAAGTTACAATAGAGACTATGTTGTGTTACAATACAACAGTATGTATATGATGTGAGACCTTGGAACTGGCCCTGTTTCCAAGTTACAATAGAAGGTATGTTGTGTTACAATACAACAGTATGTATATGATGCGAGACCTTGGAACTGTCCCTGTTTCCAAGTTACAATAGAGACTATGTTGTGTTACAATACAACAGTATGTATATGATGTGAGACCTTGGAACTGTCCCTGTTTCCAAGTTACAATAGAGACTATGTTGTGTTACAATACAACAGTATGTATATAATGTGAGACCTTGGAACTGTCCCTGTTTCCAAGTTACAGTAGTGTGTACGCTGTGTTACAATACAACTGTATGTATATGATGTGAGACCTTGGAACTGTCCCTGTTTCCAAGTTACAATAGAAGGTATGTTGTGTTACAATACAACAGTATGTATATGATGCGAGACCTTGGAACTGTCCCTGTTTCCAAGTTACAATAGAAGGTATGTTGTGTTACAATACAACAGTATGTATATGATGCGAGACCTTGGAACTGTCCCTGTTTCCAAGTTACAATAGAAGGTATGTTGTGTTACAATATAACAGTATGTATATGATGCGAGACCTTGGAACTGTCCCTGTTCCAAGTTACAATAGAGACTATGTTGTGTTACAATACAACAGTATGTATATAATGTGAGACCTTGGAACTGTCCCTGTTTCCAAGTTACAATAGAAGGTATGTTGTGTTACAATACAACAGTATGTATATGATGCGAGACCTTGGAACTGTCCCTGTTTCCAAGTTACAATAGAGACTATGTTGTGTTACAATACAACAGTATGTATATGATGCAAGACCTTGGAACTGTCCCTGTTTCCAACTTAAAGTAGTGTGTACGTTGTGTTATAATACAACTGTATGTATATGATGTGAGACCTTGGAACTGTCCCTGTTTCCAACTTAAAGTAGTGTGTACGTTGTGTTACAATACAACAGTATGTATATAATGTGAGACCTTGGAACTGTCCCTGTTTCCAACTTAAAGTAGTGTGTACGTTGTGTTATAATACAACTGTATGTATATGATGTGAGACCTTGGAACTGTCCCTGTTTCCAACTTAAAGTAGTGTGTACGTTGTGTTACAATACAACAGTATGTATATAATGTGAGACCTTGGAACTGTCCCTGTTTCCAACTTAAAGTAGTGTGTACGTTGTGTTATAATACAACTGTATGTATATGATGTGAGACCTTGGAACTGTCCCTGTTTCCAAGTTACAGTGGTGTGTACGCTGTGTTACAATACAACAGTATGTATATGACGTGAGAACTTGGAACTGTCCCTGTTTCCAACTTAAAGTAGTGTGTACGTTGTGTTATAATACAACTGTATGTATATGATGCGAGACCTTGGAACTGTCCCTGTTTCCAAGTTACAATAGAGACTATGTTGTGTTACAATACAACAGTATGTATATGATGTGAGACCTTGGAACTGTCCCTGTTTCCAAGTTACAATAGAAGGTATGTTGTGTTACAATACAACAGTATGTATATGATGCGAGACCTTGGAACTGTCCCTGTTTCCAAGTTACAATAGAAGGTATGTTGTGTTACAATACAACAGTATGTATATGATGCGAGACCTTGGAACTGTCCCTGTTTCCAAGTTACAATAGAAGGTATGTTGTGTTACAATACAACAGTATGTATATGATGCGAGACCTTGGAACTGTCTCTGTTTCCAAGTTACAATAGAAGGTATGTTGTGTTACAATACAACAGTATGTATATGATGCGAGACCTTGGAACTGTCCCTGTTTCCAAGTTACAATAGAAGGTATGTTGTGTTACAATACAACAGTATGTATATGATGCGAGACCTTGGAACTGTCCCTGTTTCCAAGTTACAATAGAAGGTATGTTGTGTTACAATACAACAGTATGTATATGATGCGAGACCTTGGAACTGTCCCTGTTTCCAAGTTACAATAGAAGGTATGTTGTGTTACAATACAACAGTATGTATATGATGCGAGACCTTGGAACTGTCCCTGTTTCCAAGTTACAATAGAAGGTATGTTGTGTTACAATACAACAGTATGTATATAATGTGAGACCTTGGAACTGTCCCTGTTTCCAAGTTACAATAGAGACTATGTTGTGTTACAATACAACAGTATGTATATGATGTGAGACCTTGGAACTGTCCCTGTTTCCAAGTTACAATAGAAGGTATGTTGTGTTACAATACAACAGTATGTATATGATGCGAGACCTTGGAACTGTCCCTGTTTCCAAGTTACAATAGAGACTATGTTGTGTTACAATACAACAGTATGTATATGATGTGAGACCTTGGAACTGTCCCTGTTTCCAAGTTACAATAGAGACTATGTTGTGTTACAATACAACAGTATGTATATAATGTGAGACCTTGGAACTGTCCCTGTTTCCAAGTTACAGTAGTGTGTACGCTGTGTTACAATACAACTGTATGTATATGATGTGAGACCTTGGAACTGTCCCTGTTTCCAAGTTACAATAGAAGGTATGTTGTGTTACAATACAACAGTATGTATATGATGCGAGACCTTGGAACTGTCCCTGTTTCCAAGTTACAATAGAAGGTATGTTGTGTTACAATACAACAGTATGTATATGATGCGAGACCTTGGAACTGTCCCTGTTTCCAAGTTACAATAGAAGGTATGTTGTGTTACAATATAACAGTATGTATATGATGCGAGACCTTGGAACTGTCCCTGTTCCAAGTTACAATAGAGACTATGTTGTGTTACAATACAACAGTATGTATATAATGTGAGACCTTGGAACTGTCCCTGTTTCCAAGTTACAATAGAAGGTATGTTGTGTTACAATACAACAGTATGTATATGATGCGAGACCTTGGAACTGTCCCTGTTTCCAAGTTACAATAGAGACTATGTTGTGTTACAATACAACAGTATGTATATGATGTGAGATCTTGGAACTGTCCCTGTTTCCAAGTTACAATAGAAGGTATGTTGTGTTACAATACAACAGTATGTATATGATGGGAGACCTTGAAACTGTCCCTGTTTCCAAGTTACAACAGAAGGTATGTTGTGTTACAATACAACAGTATGTATTTGATGCGAGACCTTAGAACTGTCCCTGTTTCCAAGTTACAATAGAAGGCATGTTGTGTTACAATACAACTGTATGTATATGATGCGAGACCTTGGAACTGTCCCTGTTTCCAACTTAAAGTAGTGTGTACGTTGTGTTATAATACAACTGTATGTATATGATGTGAGACCTTGGAACTGTCCCTGTTTCCAAGTTACAATAGAGACTATGTTGGGTTATAATACAACAGCATGTATATGATGCGAGACCTTGGAACTGTCCCTGTTTCCAAGTTACAATAGAGACTATGTTGTGTTACAATACAAAAGCATGTATATGATGCGAGACCTTGGAACTATCCCTGTTTCCAAGTTACAATAGAGACTATGTTGGGTTATAATACAACAGCATGTATATGATGCGAGACCTTGGAACTGTCCCTGTTTCCAAGTTACAATAGAGACTATGTTGTGTTACAATACAAAAGCATGTATATGATGCGAGACCTTGGAACTATGTCTGTCCCTACTTCCAAGCTACAACAGAAGACAACATCCACTAGAAATCTTCCGGCTAATTCACATTTAATCATACTATTGAATTCTTGCTATAAACATGCAAGATGCCGTTTTGGAACATATAATCATTAACATCATGAGTTTGAAGCAGAAAGTATAATGCTAATTACATTTTACTTACTCATCTTGAATAATTTACGAGATATAGAGAATTGGTTCTGTTTAATGTTATTATATTGTATTTGTTCTGGAATTGTGAATTAGCTGATGTTAACCTATATTAGTATTTAGAAGATGAATTTATTTATTTGTTTATGCAACCATGGCCCAGCCAGTAAAAAATATTAAGAAATAAAGAAAAATTTGTACTCAGATAAAACACATGACCATGGAATAAAACAAACTTGAAACAGCAATAGAGCAATCAATGTTGCCAAGGAACCATGAGTACCTTGTTAGTAGAGCAGCTGTGTCTATATTTATATAAACAGAAAATGTACAGTCAGAAATAAATAAAAGAAAAGCTTAATTATTCTTCATACTGACAGCATATTAAAGTTAGGAAGTGTTACCTGCACTGCACCCTGCAATATTGAGATCTCATTTCTCAATTCTTAAAATATTTTCAAAAATTACACTTCCTAGCTCCCTTTTTTCCGCTAAGGTTTTATTTATTGATCAACTTTTGAATTTTCAATCCCTAAAGATCTCTTCCTGTTTGGATGATAATGGGGCATGGAGATGATTTATCCCTTTGTTCTGGTAATGTTGTATGTGCTCAATTACAGGCTCTAATTGTAATTCCTCCATTAGTTCCTGACTATGTTTATGATCCCACTGGTATATCCTGTTGTTCATTAGCAGTTATTCTGTTTTCATCTTTCTCTGCTAATGCCCATGCCTCACAAAGTACAGCTCTTGTATTAGCATGTGTTTGTACTAAGGAAGGTTTCATAATGTTTTTAATTATTCCCGCTGTTTTGGTATATTTACTAATGTTCTGTGTAAGGTCTGCTTCATTGAAAAAGCATTATGTATATATGAAATATGTAAATTTTAAAAATCAAACATATTTTATAGTATAGAGTATTTTCCTCAGAAGGCCATAATTTGTTTTTTCTTTATTGATTTTCACATCATACTCAAGTGTGAGTTTGTTAAATAGTGACAAACCTGAATCTCTTCATCAGAAAGCTCTGGAATGATGGTCTTGAGCTCAATGTCTCCATTATCGAGAGAGTCACTGTCGTAGTTGGGATCGTTCATGTCGATATCTGCTTCCACAAGTTCTGATCCCAACTTGCCCCACACTCCCTTACCACCAGCTCCTCCTGCAACAAAACACGTAGCAGTTACCTTCTCTACCACGTATTTACAAATATTGTGTTACCTATAAACGGCAATTCACATTTTGAGGTCCCCTTAAACAGCACATGACTTTCCTTACCCTCTATCGTTTATTAGTGGCTATACAAATTATCCTTATCAAACTTTTCATAAACGTTGCCAGAAATAGCTGCATTGCACATTTCATTTTAGATACAAAGGGAATAGTCAAATGTGCAAAAACTGGACGCTAATGCTAGCCTTTATATTTCACGCTTTTTCCATGACATCGCAAGAAACAACTGCATATTAACAGGACTATAAAAAGAATGGCCAAGTATTGAACCATTCCGATTAATAATAGATATCTCGGAAATGGCTTATAGCACAAAAGAATTTACTTATATAAATTGTGTATTTTAACGAGATCTACATTTTTTGTGTAGTAAAATTTTGTCTATCTCGTATGATTTACCAGTTATGCGAACGTCGTTCACAATGAAGAATACTTTTGGAGACATTCCCAGAAAATTCAAGATATACATTTTATTTGTCATGTAAGTATCTTAAATATATGATATTTTAAACAAAATCCTTAGAGCCATTTTACTCATATAAATTGTGTGTTTTAAAGAGATCTACATTCTTTGTGCAGTACATTTTTCTCTATCACTTAATGTTTATCAGTTATACAAGATTATACAAAAATCCTTCCAAATGAAGAGGACTTCAAGGCTATCCCAAAAAATTCAAGATGTACATTTTATTTGTCATGCAAATAATTCAATTTTAACAAAATCATTAGGACCATTTTTGAGAAAATCCAAAATATAAAGCTTAATTTGCAGTGGGGGGATTTTACTGAAAACCTTCATGTCACATCCTTAGAAGATTCGGAACTTAATACCAAGTTTGGTATTTATCCGATAGAGAGTCTCTCTCTCTGACCTTTTTTCTAAAAAGGCTTACTTTTTTTACTTCAGGGAGCTTCAAAACATGTATTTTCACTGAAATCTCAACATCAACATTTCTTTGGGTGGAATACAATACTTCCTCTACTTATTAAAAGCACGTAGAACAGAAATTTAAAATATGAGATACATTCACACAGCTTTCTCAATCCATATGTCCATTTAGTTATATAGCTAGTATTCATATACAGCATTCAAACGTTTTGCCATGGTAATGATGCAGATTGTTGCAAAGTTTCAAGTATGTCCATTGAATGACAGACTTGGGAAAGGTGTAAATTTACAACATTGAATATTTAAAAAATCTGATGTGTTACACTCACATGACTTTCTCTACTCTTGCACAAACGCTTATTCTTGAAGTGATAAGATCCGCCCGAATAATAAATAATAACGAATAAGAAGAATAATTAATAATATCATCAAAATAATAAGAAGGAATACCAGTATGAGGGAAGAATAAAAGAGAACATTAAGAATTAGAGAAAGGGGGGAATAAAATCACGAAGAGAACAAAAGCGTAGAGGGCAGATATTAATTAATAATAAGAATATGAAATAAAATGTAGAAAACGTGTAGTTGAAAACGAACAAACTTGGCGAAAATCACATAAAGATAGCAGACATAGGAAAGGACAGGAAAAACAACATTAGGAATCGCTTTAGTGACAATAGGAATCGAGTTGTGCACACAGAATGTCAAGACAACAGGCAGGAAACCGAAGTTAGTCAAGCGCACAGTAAATTCAGTAAAGCGAACATAATTTGTTAATGTTAGACACGAGCGAGGCTCAGGCGATGAAACTGAGAGCCAATGGTAGATGGAGGAAAAATTCAGAGATGTAACCAATCAGAATAAATAAAAGTCACGTGAATAGCAAAAAGTGAGAGAGAAACTAGAAAAGTAGGCGTGAAATAGAAAATTATCTATGAAGGAGAGCGACGTTCAAACGTGCCTAAGATACTTCACTCTGTGTCGAAACGTCGGGGAGAGAAGAAGTCTGTGTAAAAACGTGGGGGAGAGAAGATGAGCTAGGGGGAAAGTAAGATAGCTCTAGAAATTCAAAATATCTTATATTAAAGAGGGAAACCATGCAGCGGTCTTCGAGTAACTATGTATTGAAAACCAGTTTAAGGCAAACGTGAGTAACAGGGTAGCTAAGGAATGACAAAAGGAAAGGTCATTAACGTAATATTGTAACACACTTCAACTTCGCAAAGTAATTAAGAAAGGGGTAAGAGCACGGAAACAGTAGCAGGGGGTGACAGGAAAAATCGTGTCTTGTGTGGAAAGGAAATCCGTACGAGGACTTCGACTTCAGTGTGGATCATCAATAAAGGGACCATCTGAGAGGAGAAAGTGAACTTCATTTATCTCCCATCCACACTCCCTGAGGTAGGAGACTTCTTCTTCTTCTTCAACTTCCCTGTTCTACCACTATCGAGGTGTCAGGGGTTTGCCTCGGATCCATTTTTTAAACTCCATCCTATCCTTTACCAGTCTATTAAACTGATCCCAAGTCTTTCCTCTTTTAGCCACCGCTCTTTTAATCACTTCTTCCCAGGTTATCCTTGGTCTTCCTTTCGGATTCCTTCCTAATGGTCTTGCTTCTAAAAATTGGCGTACTTTCCGGTCTGTATCCATTCTTTTTACATGTCCATACCATGTAAACTGTCTTTCTTCTATCCTCGTATTTACCGATGGCACTTTGAGTTCATCTCTTATCCTTTCATTCCTTATTCTATCTTGTCGTGTCTTTCTAACTATTCTTCTTAAGCATTTCATTTGCGTTGCATTCACCATGCTTAATTCACTTTTTGTTGTTATCCAGCTTTCACTTCCATAGATAAGTATTGGTTCTATAACTGTTTTATATACTTTAGTTTTTGTCCTCTTATCTACTTCTTCTTTCCCAAAAACACATTTACTTAGTGTATAATACGCTTTAGTAGCTTTCTCTACACGCTTTCTTATTTCTTCATGTATTTTACCCGTTTGGTTTATCACTGTTCCCAAATACTCATAGCTTTCCACTTGCTCTAACTCTAACTGCCTTCCCTCTTTTTCTATCTTGATCTCCTTTATCTGGTCTTCTGTCCTAGCTACCATCATTACTTTACTCTTATTAAGATTAACCGTCATCCCCCTTTCCTGTAATGTTTCTATCCATTCTATTATTGCTTGTTGTAATTTATTTTCTGAATCTGATATAAGCACGATATCATCTGCATAAGCTAAAGTTTGGCAGTATATAGGTCTTAAATTCCACATTCCCACTAGTGCCTTGCTTGTTCTCATTTTACAAGTTTTCATTACTTCATCCAAAAATACTGTAAACAATAATGGGCTTAAACTATCTCCCTGTTTAACACCTTTTTCTATCTTAAAAGGTTTTGATGCTCTGCCCTTCAGCCTTACTATGCCCTCTACATTATTAAATGTAGATTTGATTACCCTTATTAATTTTAAAGGTACCTTCTTCTTATATAGTGCCTTCCATATCTCTACTCTTGGTACAGCGTCAAAGGCTGCTTGTAGATCCAAAAATGCAAGGTATGCTGTTTTATTTTTACTTATCCATTTATCTGTGATGATTCTTAGCGCAAATATCTGGTCCTGAGTCTGTCTACTGGGTCTAAAACCTGCTTGTTCGTCTTCTAGATCCTTTTCCACATACCTTCTCAATTTCCTTTCCAGAATCCTTGTATATAACTTCATCACCGTACTTATTAAGCAAATTGCTCTATAGTTCTCACATTTACAAGACTCTCCCTTTTTATATATGGGGATTACTATATTTTGATTCCATTCATTCGGGATATATTCCTCTCTCCATACTATTCTAAACAACTCCTTCATCTGGTTAATCATGGTTTTACCTCCAGCTTTAATCATCTCAGGGACTATTCCATCTACTCCAGCTACCTTACCGCTTTTCATTTGCCCCACTGCTATCTGTACATCCCAGTAATCAATCTCTAAATCCCTGTCCATATCTGTATCTGTCCCTTCTTCTTCCCAATTGATCTCTGTTTCCATCATAACAGGCTCATTCCTAAATTTCTCTTCATAATACCTGCTCCATACCTCTAGTACATCCTGTGTTTCTGTTTTCAATCTATTTTCCTTGTCTTTTATACTATACACTTTTCTGCCATGTTTCCCTCTTAGGTATCTCATGGTCTTCCAGAATTTCTTATTGTCATGTATATAGTTATCTTCCATACTCTCACCGAATTCTTTCCACGTTTGTCTTTTTGCTCTTTTCACCACTATTTTGCACTCCGTTTTCTTTTTATCATATTCTTCTTTATGCTCTATATTTTTGGTGGTTAAGTACTGTTTCCAAGCTTTCTTCTTCTCCTTCACGGCTTTTTGTACATCTTCATTCCACCATTTAGTTGCCTTGACCCCTTCTCTCACTTTTTTCATACCACATACTTCCTCACCAACTATCAGAATATCTTCCTTAAGGGATTTCCATTTAGCTTCTACTTCATTTTCTTCTTTCTCAAGAATACTTCTTTCGCTACATTTTTGTTCCAACTTCATACAGAATTCTTCTCTTTTAGTTTTTTCTTGCAGCTCTTCCCACCTTATTCTCTGGTAGCCCATTCGCCTCCTGCATCTCTCACCTGCGAAGGTCATATCTGCCACCAGGAGAAAGTGATCTGTAGCTAGTTCTGCCCCTCTTATTATTTTTACATCCCTACAGACATTTTTTATTTCTTTCGGGAGTAGGAAATAGTCTATTATACTCTCATATTGAGTAGATTTGAACGTAATTTGATGTATACGTTTATGTTTGTAAAATGTATTAGCTACAATAAATCTGTTGCCAATACACAAATCTATTATTCTATTTCCATTTCCGTTTACTGTACTTTCTCCTCCATAAGGGCCTAAGACCTTTCTGCTTTTCTTCCTATCATTTCCTACTCTTCCATTTAGGTCCCCCATTACAATTACTTTCCTTTTCTTTCTTTCTGCCTTGTTTATTAAGTTTTGTAGATCTTCAAAAAACTTTTCCTTTTCTTCTATTTCATCATCCTCAGTGGGTGCATAAGCCTGAATAATAGTTAAAGGAATCTCCAATTCCATATCTATTGTCATCAGTCTCGAGCTAAATCCTTCCCATGATGTTACTTTTTTGTCTAATTCTTCCGTTACAATTATGGCTACACCTTCCTTTGCTCTTATTTTCCATGGGACACCTATATATCTCATTTCATAATTACCATGTAGTGTTTGAGTGCCCTGTCCCTTCTTCCTTGTTTCACTAACTCCTAATATTCCAATCTTATATTTCTTCATTTCCTCTATCATCTCTACCTCCTTACCAACTAGTGTTTTTATATTCCATGTTCCAATTCGTAAACCATGTTTCTTGCGAAGTCTTCGTCTATTCTGTTCCTTTCCGAGGCTCACTTTATCCTTTTGAATCCAATAATACTTAAGGTGGGGGATTAGCCCAACGCTTAAGGTCCCTGTTTACCCCCAGGGTACTAAGGGAGCCTCAGTTCTTGAGGTAGGGTTGGGCATTTCCTCCCAGTCCCATAAGGTTTTGGTTTTCCCGCCAATACTCGGGTGGCTGTTTGCAGTGGTTTCCCACTGGGCGATGGGGTCGCCACTTCCCTACGCCACAGGTAGGAGACTCCTGAACCCAAATTCCTCTACCTGAGTAGCCGGCAGCAACAACGATCCTCTCGAATTAGCAACCCTACCACCAAGAACCGCACCATTACAAACCTTTCCATTCCCAAGCCCCGCTACATTCTCCATATGCTTCATGTTAATCAAGATGTTAATCTTATTGCTAATTTTCTTGTAGGTGCAAGGGGAATATTGTAGGCTTTAAGCGATAGTCAAATATTTTAAGAGCTGGTTGCTATGTGGCGCATTCCATTCTCTTTGTATTACCAGGACATAAAAATTGAATAACAATTTGAGAAAAAGTATAAGTTTTGGAAAATTTAAGAGAATAACAAGCAATATCTCGAAAATGGTTCACTCAACAAAACTGTATATGACATAAGTTGTGTATTTTAACGCGATCTACATTTTTTGTGTAGTAAAATGTTGTCTATCTCATGGTTTACCAGTTATGCAAAAGTCGTTCACAATGAAGAATACTTTTGGAGACATTCCCAGAAAATTCGAGATATACATTTCATCTGCCATGAAAATATCTTAAACATATGATATTTTAATCAAAATCGTTAGAGCCATTTTTGAGAAAATTAAAATTTTGGAAAAATGTTCCATGTAAAGGGTAATCTGGGGTGGGGGGGATTTTCTTGAAAATATCGTGTCGCATCTGTGGAAGGTACTGAACCTAAATACCAAGTTTGGTGTTTATCCGACTGTTCGTTTCCGAGTTATGCTGTTCACAGACAGACACACGGACGTGTTTCCAAAATTGCTTTTTTTGGATTCAGAGGGTCTCAAAACATGTATTTCCTGTGAAATCTCGGTATGGAATTTTTGGGTGGAATACAATACTTCCCCTACTTACTATACGTAGTAGAGAAAGTAAAAATATTGGATACAATTGTGTTTTAACGAGCTCTAGGTTCTTCCCGAAGTAATTTTTTTCTTGGCTATTTACAGAAAATTCAAGATATACATTTTGTCATGCAAATATCTTAAACGTACGTATTTTAATGAAAATCATTAGGGGCGTTTTTGAGAAAATAATAACTAATTTAGTAGTTTCAGGCTGGGGGTAAGTCTTCGTGTTG
The DNA here is from genome assembly GCA_030765065.1 of Deroplatys truncata. Lineage (NCBI taxonomy): Eukaryota > Metazoa > Arthropoda > Insecta > Mantodea > Mantidae > Deroplatys > Deroplatys truncata. Next base: position 5,601,589 of record CM060984.1, read on the forward strand.
CATCCTTGGTAGATATATTTGTTATTTACCTAATTTCATATTTGAGTTATTCTCTCTCTCTCTCTCTCTCTCTCTCTCTCGTCCTCCGTGGACTAGTGGTGCCGTGCTAGCCTCTAGTTCCCGAGGTCGCGGGTTCAAACCCGGCGGAGGACGATGAATTTTTGTTTTCGGACGTATAAATCCTTAGCATGGCTTCCTTCGGAAGGGAAGTAAAGCCGGTGGTACCGTGTCGTAGATTTACGGCACATAAAAGAAGCTCAAGCCTGATAGAGGCCTCTGAGCAAAATTACCGGTCTTTCACACCCAATATGGAATGGGACGCTAAGGACCACAGCAGCTAAAGAGCATCCATAAATAAAACTCAATTTAATCTTCGCTCTCTCGCTGCACATACGGTTTGCTAAAAAAGCTTTTATTATTATTGTTGTTGCTATGTTTTTGTGCAGTGCAGTGCAGCAAAATCCCAAATTCGAATTTTGGGAGGAATAAAATAATTCCTGTATACACTGTGGGAAGTAACCTTACCTGGACGCAACACAAAACCCATCCTCCACTCAACTACCATTTACATGAGAAACATTTCCTCAAAAAAAAACGGCTCCGAAAATTTTAGTGAAACGTCATATCTGAAATATTGACATACGTATAAGAAAGTTATGTGTTATTTTCACACGACTTTCTCTATCTACTATCATTTGTTTTTATATAGCTTCTAAGCTATTTTTGTACCTACTTCATGTCAATCGAGATAAACCTTTACAGAAACAGCTACATTACATATTTCATTATAGATACAAAGAGATAGACAAATGTTTTAGAAATGGATGCTGGCTTTAAAATTCCATACTCTTTCATTGCAATCGCGAGAAACAGCTAAACGACGACCGGACTTTACACAATGACAGAACATTGAACAGTTTGAACAATTAATAATGGATATCTTGGAAATGGTTTAAGCCACAAAAAAGTTATTCGAAATAAATTGTGTGTTTTAAAGAGATCTACATTTTTTGTGAGTATGTTTTCTTCCATCACTTAATGTTTACCAGTTAAACAGGATTATACAAAGTTCCTTCCAAGTGAGAGAACTTCCAGACAATTCAAGATACATTTTATTTGTCATACAAATATCTTAAACATGTTATATTTTAATAAAGGTACTTAGAGCCATTTTTTTTAAGAAAATCAAAATGTTCGAAAAATGTTGCATGTAAAGGGTAGTTGAAGGTGGGGGATTTTGTTAGAAATCTTTGTGTTGCATCATTGTAAGACCAGAACTTAAATACCAAGTTTGGTATTAATCGGATGTTTTGTTCTCGAGTTATGCTGTACACGCACGCACGCACGCACACACACACACACACACACACACACACATTGACGGACCTTTTTCTAAAAATGCCTTTCTTTTTGGGGGATTCAGGGGACCTCAAAACACGTACTCCCGGTAAAATCTCGATATACAGTTTTAGGGTGGAATACAGTACCTTCTCTATAGTACATTGAGATGCTTTTATATGTATATATACAGGGTGAGCCAAAAGACTCCGAACCGCTGTGCGGTGTTTTTCCTTGTACGCGTCCTCGGCGCTCGTAGCCGTCTGCTGCTATCATAGAAAGCCGCGGATGAAACCATACAACATTTTTAAAACTACTTTTAATGGCTTTACATACCAACTTTATGAAAGGAGATGCTGAAACTGGCCACAGTTGTTGCCCATACATTTTTGGCACCTCTTTAAGAAACTATCCATCATGGAATTTTTGGGGTTCATTTTCCAAACGACGACGGATGTCGTCTAATGTTTCTTCGGTAAGGACCGAACGCCGTCTTTTAGATTTCTTATCCTGAACACTTCCTGTGGCCTGAAATTTACTGTAAAGTTAATGGATTGTTGTACGGCCCGGAACTTTTACACGTGGAAATATTTCTGCAAATCCTACTTTCACTTGGCGAGCTGACCGAGTTAACATATACGAATGATAAATAAATACACGCAGTGCAGTAGAAAACATATACTGAGCCATAATATACTTTGTGACTAAGTACAGGACAAAATAATAAATAACTCGTAATAACTCAACTACATCACATCACCGTCAACTCAAAACTGCACTTCACAAAACCACAACAGCGTGACTTTGTTTATAGCAGCAGTGCGTTATCATGTTTCCACACGCCCAGTGGAAAAACACCGCGCAGTCGGTAATATTGTTCATAAAATACCTCTCTGGGGTAACTTTAAACATAAAGTATAGAAGACAAACCCACACACCCTGGAAGAATTAAAACAAAATATCCGCCAGGACATTTCTCAACGTGAACTACGACGAGTGATGGATAGTTTCCTAAAGAGGTACCAAAAATGTATGGACAACGACGGTGGCCAGTTTCAGCACCTCTTTTCGTAAAGTTGGTAAGTAAAGCCTTTAAAAATGTATGGTTTCATCCGCACCTTTCTATAAAGGCAACGAGCGCCGAGGACGCGGACAGGATAATCACCGTACAGGCGGTTCGGAGTCTTTTAGCTCACTCTGTGTGTGTGTGTATCACAACGAGGTATTCGGTCTCCTTAAAGCATCCTAACTTTGTTTGTTGCCCCTGGTTAGTTTGCAGTAGGGAGCACTGAAGAGCAGAGTCACCACTAGGAGCTTCGTCCTCTGTTTTCGCGGATTTGCTGGTAATTAGAACCAATCGAGCCATTCTCGTTACGTTCCGTCGCGTTAAGTAAAGTTATGAGGTAAAGGTCTAATTAGGATGCACGTAACGGGAATGACTTCCAATTACCATGTGACATCACGTTACGTTGGTAGCGCGGTATTTTGTTGACAATCTTCCATTACTTTCCTATGGCGACAGGTAAAGCAGTTTTGCTGACCCGGAAGACAAGAGGCAACTTTCCCTGTGTGCTGCCCCGCCCAACATCATGTTGACCAAATGTGTCCGCTCCCCAGATCAATACAACAGCTGCTCCTTGTCACATCTGCCGCCATTTACAAAATAACCATCATTTTAATGCGGCTTACCGAAATGTCCGATCTGTCACACCCAATGTAGAACCATAGCAGTTAAACAGCGTCCATATACACAACTCAATTTTTACTTTCTCTACTACGTATAGTAAGTAGGGGAAGTATTGTATTCCACCCAAAAATTCCATACCGAGATTTCACCGGAAATACATGTTTTGAGATCCCCTGAATCCAAAAAAAAAAAAGCATTTTTGGAAACATGTCCATTGTGTGTGTCTGTCTATGAACAGCATAACTCAGAAACGAACAGTCGGAGAAACACCAAACTTGGTATTTAGGTTCAGTATCTTCCAGAGATGCGACACGAAGGTTTTCAAGAAAATCCCCCCACCCCAGGTTACCCTTTACATGGAACATTTTTCGAAAATTTTAATTTTCTCAAAAATGGCTAACGATTTTGATTAAAATATCATATGTTTAAGATATTTTCCTGACAAATGAAATGTATATCTCAAATTTTCTGGGAATGTCTCCAAAAGTGTTCTTCATTGTGAACGACTTTTGCATAGTAAACCATAAGAGATAGACAACATTTAACTACACAAAAAATGTAGATCGCGCTAAAATACACTATGTCATATACATTTTTGTTGTTGAGTGAACCATTTTCGAGATATTCCTTGTTATTCCCTTAAATTTTCTAATACTTATACTTTTCTCAAATTCGTTATTCATTTTTTTGTCCTGGTAATGCAAAGAGAATGGAATGCGCCACACAGCAACCAGCTCTTAAAATATTTGACTATCGCTTAAAGCCTAGCAATTCCCCTTGCACCTACAAGAAAATTAGCAATAAGATTAACATGAATCATATGGGGAATAAGCGTTTATAAAAATAGTTTGTACAAGAGAAGAGAAAGTCATGTGAGTGTAACACATCAGATTTTTTTAGACGGCTCGAATTCGTAAAGTATCAATAATTTATATTGATTCGTGAAACTAACACAGCACGTTTAGAAACAAGAGAAATGACGTTAAAAGGCGAGATGTCACATGTTTTGATTCACCAGGCAATGAAGCGATTAAATGCTACATCATATTGCCTTCTGGATGTTTTTGGTTAAGTACTTCTAATGTTATTGTCTCTGCTGCTTCTGTAGTTTCACTTCCATTTCAGTTTTTTCTCAATTCATAATTTCCGCCATTTAATCTTTATGTAGGTTAGATAAATGAGTAACGTTTTAGATCAAAGAAAGCTGCCAATATAACCTATAGGCCAACTCTACAACGAATTGGATGAATTAAAGTATGACGATTTGTATTGTGAACAGATAATGCGATCGCAAAGCCAAACCTAATCAAACCAAGTCGAGTTATTAAACAACTGCTATTACAAAGGTAATTGTCATGTAATTGCACTTGAAACCAACATTTGTGTTAGAAATCCTACTTTTAGGCCATGCTATCTAAATAAGACTATCTATGCACCATGACATCTATTCTGCCAATTAATCGTAAAAAAAGGCTTGTTTTTATACTTCTTTATAATCAGGACAAATGTTTGCTGCATGGCCTGAAGAATTCGGCGGTTAAAGCTTACAGAAAAAGAAGGGCGATTAAAACAAACTGCACATTTTGCCTATTCCTTATCGTTTCGTAGTTGTTCACAGAAAAGTCAAGATATATGTACATTTCATTACTGTCAGTAATGAGGAAAAATGTTTCATGCTGCATCCTTGGAAGTAGATCGAGTTTGGCATTTGTCTCTCTCTCTCTCTCGCAAACACTTACATATTTTGGTTCAGGGGATACCTCCTCTACCTGAGGTAGATTCTAGAGAAAGTAAAACAATGAACTAAAAGAGTGGAATCTTGGTCTGTTATCACTCTGGGTCACGACGAGCAACGGTACAGCGCTTCTAGGACGAGCTAAGGTGAAAGTACAGTACACTTCAAAACGCTGACACAGTTCTGTGCTGGCGTCTACCGCTACAGAAGGCACCGAGATTTCACCAGGAATACGTGCTTTGAGGCGCCCAGAATCCAAACAAAGCATTTTCAGAGAACATAACTCAAAAACATACCCTACTAGGTATTTAAGTTCAGCACGTTCCAAGGATGCAACACAAATATTTCCAAGAAATCCCCCTACCGTAAAATATTTTTACATGGAAAATATTAGATATATGTACTTTCTGAAAAAAGTAGACTATGTTGATTAAAATATCATACTTTTAAGATATTTACAGGAAAAATAAAACGTGTATCTCAATTTTTTTAGAACAGCTTGCGAAGTCTACATGACTTTTCTATAACGGATAAATGATAACTACTAAACAATTTATTTTAAATAACTCGGTTCCCTATCGATTGAGTTTCATGTACCTACAACGAAATCGTGCAAACGTTTATGTCGATTAGCAAATAAACCTCCTCATTGGAATCTAAACTGCAACATTCCTCTAGCAGAGAAACCAAACATTTACTTCTCAATAAGACGTACAGAGACCCCTTCGTTAAATCGTTTTTCAATTTCTGCTATTTACTATTGCGATGCTTTCTTTAAATTTACTTATATTAGAATAGCTTAAAATAAAACATCGTATGGTTACATTCACACGACCTTCTCTACAAACTATTCTTCTATCTGCTGTGGCATAATCAGGTGTTTAAAACGGGGCTAGGTGGGTTTAAAATTTCATACGCCTTCCATCGCGAGAAACTACCGAATGATGACTTAGCACTTAAAAATCATCAAGTGTTTCAAAATTCAAACCAATGACAACCAATATCTCGGAAATGGTTAATGCCAGAAAAGAAAAAAAACAATATTAGACATAAAGTGTATGTTTTAAGCAGTTCTACGTTTTATGTTATGCAATTACACAAATTCAATCGAAATGAACAGAACTTGCAGACTATTCCTTGAATATGCAAGGCATACATTTTATTTACTATGAAAATAACTTAAACGAATGTTCCTTTAATCAAAATTCGTTAGAACCATTTCATAATAAATCAAAATTTACGAAAAGGGTGTCGTATCCTCGTAAGGTGCCGAGTTTAAATACCAAGTTTGGTTTTTCGTCGTTGAGTCTCTCTCTCTCTCTCTCTCTCTCTCTCTCTCTCTCTCTCTCTCTCGCTCTCTCTCTCTCTCTCACGGATTTTTTTTAAACGCGTGCTTTTTATTCAGAGGACATCAAAACGTGTATATCGGTGAAGGCGCCCATCCCCTCGGTAGCAGCGACGGTTTAATGAATGCTTTAGCAACAGGTAGCATCATAAGCTTTATGAGAAGACAAGTGACATCTTTACTGTTATCAATTGGAGTTTACTCTTTAATTTGATATATACTTTATCATTGTACACGCAATACTTATATATTTTTAAACATGTTACTGCATCTGTCATTTTGTACTGTGAATTCTGCAACACTCCACAAAAAAATTCTGATGTGACACATTCACGTGTCTTTCTCTAACCTCTATCTTTATTAGTCAGTATACAAACTATTCTTACTAAAGCTTATTTTTCTATCTACTACATTTTAATCCCAATAAACCTTTGCAGAAATAGCTACATTACACATTTCGTTATAGATACAAAGAGAGCAGCGATAGTCAAATGTTTAACAACTGGACGCTATATGCTGCCTTCCATACTGTTTCCATGACATCGCGAGAAACAACTGAATGTTGACGGGACTTAAAAAGAGTGACGAATATTGAACAATTTGAACCTTTAATAACGAATATATCAAAAACGGCTTATGCCCCCTCCAAAAAAAACATACATTTTATTTCTCATGTAAATATAAGTCATATATAATACCGTAATAAAAATAGTTAAGTCATTTTTAGAAAACCAAAAAATTCGAAAAGAGTAGTTGGGGTGGGGGATTTTCTTGAAAATTTTCATGCCGCATCCTTGGAGGATACTGAACTCATATACCGAGTTTGGTATTTATCCGACTTATCGTTTTAGAGTTATGCTGTTCACAGACACGCGGACATGTTTGTAAAAATGCTTTATTTGGGTTTAAGGAATCTCAAAACATGTATTTCCGGTGAAATATCGGTGTGGAATGCAATACCTTCTCTACCTACTATGTAAGTTGAAACAAACTTTGCCCATCTTTTTGCGGAACGTTTTGCTCTATAAATTGGCACTACTGTTATAGCAGCTTCTCTGTACTCGAGCAAATGTAATATGAGAGTTTGTTTCCTCTATTTCTGTGAATGACATTTGCTGCTATAAGTGTTATTGTCGATCTGCTTTGGTGCTTACAACATGGTTGGTTATTTTTTAAGAAATATAACTGCCAACAAATTTTAATCAAAGATGGTTTAATTGAGAAAAACAACATTTCTTCCTTAATAAACCAATCAATTGTATCAGTGAACTTCTGATATCTTAAATACTTTACGAGATAGGTTACGTTAACCAATGTTTTCAACACAATCACTACACTAACAATACGGGATGGCTCTGGGCCACCAACTTCTGGCCCACGTTCAGAATCCCAAGCAAATAAACTCGTTTTGGATCCCAAGCTTTTGCGTACGTAGCTCGTCCTGTTCTGAAAAGGAAATCCAAAGCTTTTTTTTTTTAAATATAGTTTTCACGTGGAAAAGTAGGCCATATATCATAAAAATCTGTTGCGTTACAATCACATATATCTTCCAAAACTACTCTTAAAAATGATTATTATTCTACTTTTTGTTCCTTCAACCGCAATGGTCATAACGGCAACCTTTGGAACCCTATACCTACGGGTTCATTCACACTTGCAGACTCTGGGGAGGACAGAGAATAATTACCATGCGCCGACCTCTCGCATCGCAAGCAGATGCTCCATGGAGCCAGCCTAACCACTACGTGTTAACCGAGATGAAGGCGATAGTCAGATTTTTAAAGAGCGCGTCGCTAAGTGATGGCTCTGAAATGCATGACCACGAGAAAAAATAAATACTTGCCTATCATTTGTAAAAAGTACAAGTATTTCAAAATTCAAACCAGTAACAACATTTCTTCCTTAATAAACCAATCAATTGTATCAGTGAACTTCTGATATCTTAAATACTTTACGAGATAGGTTACGTTAACCAGTGTTTTCAACACAATCACTACACTAACAATACGGGATGGCTCTGGGCCACCAACTTCTGGCCCACGTTCAGAATCCCAAGCAAATAAAATGTATCTCGTAAATGGTTAACGCACAAAAAAGTTTACTTTACATAAATTGTTTTATAAGAGTTCTGCATGTTGGCTGTCTCTTACGTTTACCGATTATACAAATGTCGCAGACCATACACATTTGTCACGTAAATATCTTAAAACAATGACACATTAATCAAAATCGTTAGCTTCCATGTAAGAGGTAGTTTGGGGTGACGCTGGTAAAGAAACAAGGCCATGTAAAGGGAATCGTTGCGCCTCAATAAGTCAAGGTCCAAACGTAAACAGAACTAGTTTTCGGGAGTATGCGACGCAGTTGCCAAGAGTCCTTGATGCCTCTGCAAGGACAGGAACCCGTGACTTACTTTCTCTACCGCTTAGCACAGGTAGCGATCCAACAACACTATCACGACATTCAACCGTCAAATTTGCAAGCTCTGTATTCTAAAATAAACTTCAGTAGTTCCTGAGAGAGAATATACTTTTTATTTTCCGTACTCTTATCTATAGTAAGTAGAGAAAGCATTGCAAAAGTTTAATGTTGAAATGTCACTGGAAATGCACATTTTGATTGGAACGAGAAAGACGCCCGTGTATCTGCGAACAGCTTCACTAAAAACGAACTATCCGATTATAGGAAACCTGGCAGTTGAATCAGTATTTTCCAAGGATCTCGCCACGGCAAATTGCTCTTTACACGAGAGAAAATTAGATATTTACGTGAAAACTTGATTGTGAAGTCCATTTATATTTGGAATCTTACTAGATACATGATCTCCTTGACGCACACACAATTTGTATCAAGTACATTTTTTTGTGGTGTTAACCATTTCCGAGATATTCGTCGTTATTGGTTTGAATTTTCAAATACCTCTACTCTTCTCAATAGGAAAATCCCTATTCGCTTTCTTTCTTCTCTCCTGGCCATGCAAAGAGAGCAGAATTTCAAAGCCTAAAATCTGACTATCGCTTTAGCCTACTGTATTCTTCTTATAGCTACTACCAAATGTGCAATCAAAGTTTAACAAGTAGATAAAGATTAGCGGTCAGCAAACCCAACACGTAACTCAGTTCTTGCTTGCTACCGTCCCTTCACCGGGTATCTGGAGCTTAGCCTTACGATGGCTTCTCATTGCATCGACACGAAGGGAAGTTGAGGATTCAAACCCATAACAAACAATACCTCCGAAATGGATAATGAAAAGAAAAACTCTTGTCATAAATTGTATGCTTTAACGAGATCCATATACACGATTTGTGCTGTAAGATTTTGTATCTCTTGTGCTTGACTAGTTTACAAAAGTCATTCACATTGAAGATGACTTCACAAAAGATTCCACAAACACATCTCATTTGTCATGCAAATTTTTAACCATTTTATGGCGTTTCAATCAAATTTGTTGGTCGTTTTTGGGAAAATAAAAAATGAACGATAGTTTGGGGTGAGGGGACTTTCTTTATAATATTCGTGTCGTATTGTTTGGAGGAAACTCGAATATCAAGTTTGGTATCCAAACGACTTTTCGTTTTAAAGTTATGTTGTGCATGCACGCACACGGACCTTTTTGGGGTTCATGTGGTTTTAAAAGATATACTTCCGGCGAAATCTCGGTATACACTTTTTGGGTGGAATACAATACTTCCTCTATTTGTATAAAATCTTGTTCTTCTCTGGTGTAGGACGACACTTACATGAAACTCTTGAAATAGATCACTTAGCATTTGTTAACACACTCTTCATTACATACACCAGTTACCGAGCGACATTTCACACGTCCCGAATTAGATTCCCGTCGACCGCGCAATCTAACCTTGGGTTTTTTCGTGGTTTTCCCTGCCGAATGCAGGGATGGTTTCCTTTCTAGACTTTCATTCCATTTCCGATGAGCTCATAGGTTACGTGGTGTGAGGTGCTGCCGGGCAGCTGGCGCGGATTCTTGTTCCAAGAAAAGGGAATTTCCCGTGGACACTAGTGGGCTGCTTGGTTGACAGGTCGTCTAGGTCCTTTCTGGGTAGCTCCAGTAGTCGGACAAGTCTTCGAGCCAGCGACCGTTAAGGACTTCCGAGCCACAGCCAGCAGACTCCTGTGGATCCTTCACTTCATCCCTTCCTCCTGGTAACTACAATATATCTAACGTAGGTCGCAGTGTAGGAGGTGTCCCTCTCTGTTCTATACACTATACTAGTCTCCTGTTGTTCCTTCACTTCATCCCTTCCTCCTGGTTGTGGTAACTACAATAGATGTAACGTAGGTGTAGGAGGTGTCCCTCTCTGTTCTATACACTATACTAGTCTCCTGTTGTTCCTTCACTTCATCCCTTCCTCTTGAGAGTGGTAACTACAATAGATGTAACGTAGGTCGCAGTGTACGAGGTGTCCCTCTCTGTTCTATACACTATACTAGTCTCCTGTTGTTCCTTCACTTCATCCCTTCCTCTTGAGAGTGGTAACTACAATAGATGTAACGTAGGTCGCAGTGTAGGAGGTGTCCCTCTCTGTTCTATACACTATACTAGTCTCCTGTTGTTCCTTCACTTCATCCCTTCCTCTTGAGAGTGGTAACTACAATAGATGTAACGTAGGTCGCAGTGTAGGAGGTGTCCCTCTCTGTTCTATACACTATACTAGTCTCCTGTGGTTTCTTCACTTCATCCCTTCCTCCTGAGAGTGGTAACTACAATAGATGTAACGTAGGTCAGTGTAGGAGGTGTCCCTCTCTGTTCTATACACTATACTAGTCTCCTGTGGTTTCTTCACTTCATCCCTTCCTCCTGAGAGTGGTAACTACAATAGATGTAACGTAGGTCAGTGTAGGAGGTGTCCCTCTCTGTTCTATACACTATACTAGTCTCCTGTTGTTCCTTCACTTCATCTCTTCCTCCTGAGAGTGGTAACTACAATAGATGTAACGTAGGTCACAGTGTAGGAGGTGTCCCTCTCTGTTCTATACACTATACTAGTCTCCTGAGGTCCCTTCACTTCATCCCTTCCTCCTGGTTGTGGTAACTACAATAGATGTAACGTAGGTGTACGAGGTGTCCCTCTCTGTTCTATACACTATACTAGTCTCCTGTTGTTCCTTCACTTCATCCCTTCCTCCTGGTTGTGGTAACTACAATAGATGTAACGTAGGTGTACGAGGTGTCCCTCTCTGTTCTATACACTATACTAGTCTCCTGAGGTCCCTTCACTTCATCCCATCCTCCTGGTTGTGGTAACTACAATAGATGTAACGTAGGTCGCAGTGTACGAGGTGTCCCTCTCTGTTCTATACACTATACTAGTCTCCTGTTGTTCCTTCACTTCATCCCTTCCTCCTGAGAGTGGTAACTACAATAGATGTAACGTAGGTCAGTGTAGGAGGTGTCCCCCTCCGTTCTATACACTCTACTCTATCTACATGAGTGGGCGTTACACTAACGTTCTATGATAAGATGATTTGTAAATCTACGAGATTCCGCAAGATTTTGTATACTTTTGGACTGTTTCAATTTGAAGCTTCACATGCTGAACCGGACATGTTTCCCAATTCATACGACATATTTAAAATATCCATAGTAATGTTGTTCAGTCGAGGTGCAACGGCTCGTCCAGCACTGCCATCTCTACAATATCAGTACGCTTATTCTGTATCAAAATAAGTGAAGTGTTTTAGAGAATCGTGTTCTAATATTACGTATTCAGACTAGACCACAGGTAACATCATTCAAATCTATACACTAACATACTAAAAATAAGACATTCTGTAAGTAATGTACTATATACGATGTCTGTTGTATGTACGATAACATCTAAAACCACTCAACCGATTTTGGTACTTCTTTCACCACTGAAAATTCCTGTTCTTTATGACGGACATGGACTTTAAGACATGTTTTAATTTCAATCCATAAATTGAAAAAAAAAAAGACAAAGTTATTTGCAAATCTTTTGTTGAGAATGGCATGGAGTAGAAAATAATTGCAGTACTCCACAGACAATACGTTTTTAAACAAAAGCCTGTTACAAGTAATAACCATGATGTAACCTTAAGCTGTTTGTAACGTACAAATCGTATATTCTGCAGATGTGTATGACGAAACCTCGGAATAACCTTTGTTCTAATTTTATAGATGCGTGTACTCAAGTTTGTGGATGTCGAAACCTTCTAACAACCCTCATTTTGCTTTAGTTCCTTTGTAGGTACTTATGTTGTAATCAGTTCATTAGCAGCATTTGTTAAATACTTGCGCAAAGAGAGAAAATTGCTAACATTAGAAATCAGTGAACGGATATTTTATAATTAACGACTGAGAGTATTATTTTTCTCGATGTCCGTAGGTTGCGTCTTTTCCAAAGAGGTCAACTTGGTAGCTCCGAAGTGGCGAATCTTCATGTTCAGCTATATCTCCTTGTATATGTTATGTGAAAATGGTGTAGCTTTTGTTATTAAATTTAATAACTATGGGATCAAAGTAAAGATAGAAACATTTAAAATTTCATCCAATGTAATTATCTACATTACTCGATCATTGCACCACCAAAGGTTAAGGAAGTCAGACGTTCCGACGATGTTTCACACCCTTTTGCGTGAATATCAGAAACAGGCGGGGCTGTACGAAATTACAATTATAAGGGTTAAACGGGAGGAGGATATAAAATGTTCGAAATTATGCTACCATAATTTCATAAAGGTCGGGGGAAATGAAGTAAATTAAATTAGTCATTCAAGTTTAAAAAACTGCCGTGAAACTTGTCAGATAGTAACCTCCTTGCATTCCACCAATGTTTGACCTCATTGAATAACCCTATATTTCAGCACTGAATGACAAAATGAACCACTAATGTTTGACCCCATTGGATAACTTTATATTTCAGCACTGAATGACCAAATGAACCTTACATTCCACCAATCTTTAACCTCATTGGATAACTATATTTCAGCACTGAATGACCAAATGAACCACTAATGTTTGACCCCATTGGATAACTTTATATTTCAGCACTGAATGACCAAATGAACCTTACATTCCACCAATCTTTAACCTCATTGGATAACTATATTTCAGCACTGAATGACCAAATGAACCACTAATGTTTGACCCCATTGGATAACTTTATATTTCAGCACTGAATGACCAAATGAACCTTACATTCCACCAATCTTTGACCGCATTGAATAACTATATTTCAGCACTGAATGACCAAATGAACCTTACATTCCACCAATCTTTGACCTCATTGAATAACTATATTTCAGCACTGAATGACCAAATGAACCTTACATTCCACCAATGTTTGACCCCATTGGATAACTTTATATTTCGCCTACGTGACAGACATCTCGTCTGGAACACAAGTGATAAACGTGACCGCATGAACACGTGTTATCAGGTAAATGCCAAGGTTACGCAATACGTTGCTGCGTATATCTCGTGATGGTTCAATCTCCCCAGCAGCGTCAAAAATACCTTCCACAAAAATACACACCCACAGAGCTCGTGTTTACAGTTTACTCTGCCAGGCAGAGAGACACGTCACAAATCAGGAGTTCCCAAACTGCGGGACAGAGAACCCCTAGTGAACATTTAGCAATAACAAAACAAGCTCTTGTTTTCAAGACCATGCCTCACAATTGAGCATTTATAATGGATTTTGTACAACTAAGATTTCACGTGTTAATGAAATTAGCTTGTCATTGCAGGGCCGGTTAGAAAAAATATCTCATGTGCTACACTCACATGACTTTCCCTACCAATTCTTTACAAAAACGTATTCTTCTACTTATCTATCTCATGTTTATCGAGATAAACATTTGCGGAAATGGTTTTATAACGTGTTTCGTTACATGTACAACGGGAATAAGGGAATAATACTAGGCTTAAGGGATAGTCAAATATTTTAAGAGCTGGTTGCTTTGTGGTGGCTTTGAAATTCCTTTTGTCTTTGCATAACCAGGAATCAGAGAGAGAAAATAACGATTTTCCTCTTGAGAAAAGTATAAGCATTTTAAAATTAAAAACAATAACAAAGCTTATATCGAAAATGCTTAATGAAACAAAAAAGTTGATATAAACGGTTTGCTTTAAGGAGAACTACATTTACTGTGAAGTAAGATTCTGTCTCTCTTACGGTTTACCAGTTAGCAAAGATCTTTCAGAATGAAGAGGACTAAACGGATGATTTCAAGAAATTTCAAAGTATATGTTATTTTCATCAAAATCTCTAATCATTTTTGAGAAAATCGAAATTTTAGAAAAATGGTCCACGTAAAAGCGTAGTTTGGGCGCGGGGAGTTTCTTTTAATTCTTCATGCCGCACTTTTTTAATATCCTGCAGTTAAATTAAACTAAATTAAAGTGAGTTTTATTTATGGACGCTCTTTAACTACTCTGGTCCTTAGCATCCGACTCTATATTGGGCGTGAAAGACCGTAAATCTACGACACGTGAACACCGGCTCTCCTTTCCTTCTTAAGGATTTTTATGCCCGAAAAAATCCATCACCCTCCGCACTGAAGTTAAATACCAAGTTTGGTAATTAACGGAGTTTTCGTTTTTGAGTTATGCTGTTCACAGTCACGTTTTTCTAAAAAGGCGTTTTTTTCGGGGGGGGGTTCAGGGAGCACTAAATAATGTATTTCCAGTGTAATACCATACTACCCCTACTTAAGCACATAGTAGAGAAGGTCCATACAAGAATTTGATGTGCTCAACCTGTGCATCGTGGTGCGCAGTCCGAGATGTTTACCTTGAAAACATGAACTACACAACACTTATAACACGGGCTTGTAATGTTAGCTGATTCCCATTGGCCATGGATCTCTTGCAATAATCCTGACAAACCTTGTGCTAGTTCAACAGAAACAAGAATTGTAAACATTGGACATGGAATTCTTGCAATAATGCTGACAAACCTAGTGCTAGTTCAACAGAAACAAGAATTGTAAACATTGGACATGGAACTCTTGCAATAATGCTGACAAACCTAGTGCTAGTTCAACAGAAACAAGAATTGTAAACATTGGACATGAAACTCTTGCAATAATGCTGACAAACCTAGTGCTAGTTCAACAGAAACAAGAACTGTAAAGATTGGACATGGATCTCTTATAATGCTGCTGTCAAACCTTGTGCTAGTTCAACAGAAACAAGAATTGTAAACATTGGACATGGATCTCTTATAATGCTGCTGTCAAACCTTATGCTAGTTCAACAGAACCAAGAATTGTAAACATTGGACATGGATCTCTTGTAATAATGCTGACAAACCTAGTACTAGTTCAACAGAAACAACAATTGTAAAGATTGGACATGGATCTCTTATAATGCTGCTGTCAAACCTTGTGCTAGTTCAACAGAAACAAGAATTGTAAACATTGGACATGGATCTCTTGTAATAATGCTGACAAACCTAGTACTAGTTCAACAGAAACAAGAATTGTAAACATTGGACATGAATCTCTTATAATGCTGCTGTCAAACCTTGTGCTAGTTCAACAGAAACAAGAATTGTAAACATTGGACATGGATCTCTTGTAAAAATGCTGACAAACCTAGTGCTAGTTCAACAGAAACAAGAATTGTAAACATTGGACATGAATCTCTTGTAATAATGCTGACAAACCTAGTGCTAGTTCAACAGAAACTAGAATTGTAAACATTGGTCATGGATCTCTTGTAATAAAGCTGACAAACCTAGTGCTAGTTCAACAGAAACAAGAATTGTAAACATTGGACATGGAATTCTTGCAATAATGCTGACAAACCTAGTGCTAGTTCAACAGAAACAAGAATTGTAAACATTGGACATGGAACTCTTGCAATAATGCTGACAAACCTAGTGCTAGTTCAACAGAAACAAGAATTGTAAACATTGGACATGGAACTCTTGCAATAATGCTGACAAACCTAGTGCTAGTTCAACAGAAACAAGAACTGTAAAGATTGGACATGGATCTCTTATAATGCTGCTGTCAAACCTTGTGCTAGTTCAACAGAAACAAGAATTGTAAACATTGGACATGGATCTCTTATAATGCTGCTGTCAAACCTTATGCTAGTTCAACAGAACCAAGAATTGTAAACATTGGACATGGATCTCTTGTAATAATGCTGACAAACCTAGTACTAGTTCAACAGAAACAAGAATTGTAAAGATTGGACATGGATCTCTTATAATGCTGCTGTCAAACCTTGTGCTAGTTCAACAGAAACAAGAATTGTAAACATTGGACATGGATCTCTTGTAATAATGCTGACAAACCTAGTACTAGTTCAACAGAAACAAGAATTGTAAAGATTGGACATGGATCTCTTATAATGCTGCTGTCAAACCTTGTGCTAGTTCAACAGAAACAAGAATTGTAAACATTGGACATGGATCTCTTGTAAAAATGCTGACAAACCTAGTGCTAGTTCAACAGAAACAAGAATTGTAAACATTGGACATGAATCTCTTGTAATAATGCTGACAAACCTAGTGCTAGTTCAACAGAAACAAGAATTGTAAACATTGTACATGGATCTCTTGTAATAATGCTGACAAACCTAGTGCTAGTTCAACAGAAACAAGAATTGTAAACATTGGACATGGATCTCTTGTAATAATGCTGACAAACCTAGTGCTAGTTCAACAGAAACAAGAATTGTAAACATTGGACATGAATCTCTTGTAATAATGCTGTCAAACCTTGTGCTACAAGAATTGCAAACATTGGACATGGATCTCTTGTAATAATGCTGACAAACCTTGCACTAGTTCAACAGAAACAAGAATTGTGAACATTGGTCATGGATCTCTTGTAATAATGCTGTCAAACCTTGTACTAGTTCAACAGAAACAAGAATTGTAAACATTGGTCATGGATCTCTTGTAATGACGCTGACAAACCTTGTGCTAGTTCAACAGAAACAAGAATTGTAAACATTGGACATGAATCTCTTGTAATAATCCTGACAAACCTTGTGCTAGTTCAACAGAAACAAGAATTCTAAACATTGGACATGGATCTCTTGTAATAATGCTGACAAACCCTGCACTAGTTCAACAGAAACAAGAATTCTAAACATTGGACATGGATCTCTTGTAATAATGCTGACAAACCTTGTGCTAGTTCAACAGAAACAAGAATTGTAAACATTGGACATGGATCTCTTGTAATGACGCTAACAAACCTTGTGCTAGTTCAACAGAAACAAGAATTGTAAACATTGGTCATGGATCTCTTGTAATGACGCTGACAAACCTTGTGCTAGTTCAACAGAAACAAGAATTGTAAACATTGGACATGGATCTCTTGTAATAATCCTGACAAACCTTGTGCTAGTTCAACAGAAACAAGAATTCTAAACATTGGACATGAATCTCTTGTAATAATCCTGACAAACCTTGTGCTAGTTCAACAGAAACAAGAATTCTAAACATTGGACATGGATCTCTTGTAATAATCCTGACAAACCTTGTGCTAGTTCAACAGAAACAAGAATTCTAAACATTGGACATGAATCTCTTGTAATAATCCTGACAAACCTTGTGCTAGTTCAACAGAAACAAGAATTCTAAACATTGGACATGGATCTCTTGTAATAATCCTGACAAACCTTGTGCTAGTTCAACAGAAACAAGAATTGTAAACATTGGACATGAATCTCTTGTAATAATCCTGACAAACCTTGTGCTAGTTCAACAGAAACAAGAATTCTAAACATTGGACATGAATCTCTTGTAATAATCCTGACAAACCTTGTGCTAGTTCAACAGAAACAAGAATTCTAAACAGTGGACATGGATCTCTTGTAATAATCCTGACAAACCCTGCACTAGTTCAACAGAAACAAGAATTCTAAACATTGGACATGGATCTCTTGTAATAATGCTGACAAACCTTGTGCTAGTTCAACAGAAACAAGAATTGTAAACATTGGACATGAATCTCTTGTAATAATGCTGACAAACCCTGCACTAGTTCAACAGAAACAAGAATTCTAAACATTGGACATGGATCTCTTGTAATAATGCTGACAAACCCTGCACTAGTTCAACAGAAACAAGAATTCTAAACATTGGACATGGATCTCTTGTAATAATGCTGACAAACCTTGTGCTAGTTCAACAGAAACAAGAATTGTAAACATTGGACATGAATCTCTTGTAATAATCCTGACAAACCTTGTGCTACTTCAACAGAAACAAGAATTGTAAACATTGGACATGGATCTCTTGTAATAATGCTGTCAAACCTTGTGCTAGTTCAACAGAAACAAGAATTGTAAACATTGGACATGAATCTCTTGTAATAATGCTGACAAACCTTGTGCTAGTTCAACAGAAACAAGAATTGTATACATTGGACATGAATCTCTTGTAATAATCCTGACAAACCTTGTGCTAGTTCAACAGAAACAAGAATTCTAAACATTGGACATGGATCTCTTGTAATAATGCTGACAAACCTTGTGCTAGTTCAACAGAAACAAGAATTGTAAACATTGGACATGAATCTCTTGTAATAATGCTGTCAAACCTAGTGCTAGTTCAACAGAAACAAGAATTGTAAACATTGGACATGGATCTCTTGTAATAATGCTGACAAACCTTGCACTAGTTCAACAGAAACAAGAATTGTAAACATTGGACATGGATCTCTTGTAATAATGCTGACAAACCTAGTGCTAGTTCAACAGAAACAAGAATTGTAAACATTGGACATGGATCTCTTGTAATAATGCTGACAAACCTTGTGCTAGTTCAACAGAAACAAGAATTGTAAACATTGGACATGAATCTCTTGTAATAATGCTGACAAACCTAGTGCTAGTTCAACAGAAACAAGAATTGTAAACATTGGACATGAATCTCTTGTAATAATGCTGACAAACCTAGTGGTAGTTCAACAGAAACAAGAATTGTAAACATTGGACATGAATCTCTTGTAATAATGCTGTCAAACCTTGTGCTAGTTCAACAGAAACAAGAATTGTAAACATTGGTCATGGATCACTTGTAATAATGCTGTCAAACCTTGTGCTAGTTCAACAGAAACAAGAATTGTAAACATTGGACATGGATCTCTTGTAATAATCCTGACAAACCTAGTGCTAGTTCAACAGAAACAAGAATTGTAAACATTGGACATGGATCTCTTGTAATAATGCTGACAAACCTAGTGCTAGTTCAACAGAAACAAGAATTCTAAACATTGGACATGGATCTCTTGTAATAATGCTGACAAACCTTGTGCTAGTTCAACAGAAACAAGAATTCTAAACATTGGACATGGATCTCTTGTAATAATGCTGACAAACCTTGTGCTAGTTCAACAGAAACAAGAATTCTAAACATTGGACATGGATCTCTTGTAATAATGCTGACAAACCTTGTGCTAGTTCAACAGAAACAAGAATTCTAAACAGTGGACATGGATCTCTTGTAATAATGCTGTCAAACCTTGCACTAGTTCAACAGAAACAAGAATTGTAAACATTGGTCATGGATCTCTTGTAATAATGCTGACAAACCTAGTGCTAGTTCAACAGAAACAAGAATTCTAAACATTGGTCATGGATCTCTTGTAATAATGCTGACAAACCTTGCACTAGTTCAACAGAAACAAGAATTGTAAACATTGGACATGGATCTCTTGTAATAATGCTGACAAACCTTGTGCTAGTTCAACAGAAACAAGAATTGTAAACATTGGACATGAATCTCTTGTAATAATGCTGACAAACCTTGTGCTAGTTCAACAGAAACAAGAATTGTAAACATTGGACATGAATCTCTTGTAATAATGCTGTCAAACCTTGTGCTAGTTCAACAGAAACAAGAATTGTAAACATTGGACATGAATCTCTTGTAATAATGCTGACAAACCTTGTGCTAGTTCAACAGAAACAAGAATTGTAAACATTGGACATGAATCTCTTGTAATAATGCTGACAAACCTTGTGCTAGTTCAACAGAAACAAGAATTGTAAACATTGGACATGGATCTCTTGTAATAATGCTGACAAACCTTGTGCTAGTTCAACAGAAACAAGAATTCTAAACATTGGACATGAATCTCTTGTGATAATCCTGACAAACCTAGTGCTAGTTCAACAGAAGCAAGAATTGTAAACACTGGACATGAATCTCTTGTAATAATCCTGACAAACCTAGTGCTAGTTCAACAGAAACAAGAATTCTAAACATTGGACATGAATCTCTTGTGATAATCCTGACAAATCTAGTGCTAGTTCAACAGAAACAAGAATTGTAAACATTGGACATGAATCTCTTGTAATAAAGCTGACAAACCTAGTGCTAGTTCAACAGAAACAAGAATTGTAAACATTGGACATGGATCTCTTGTAATAATGCTGTCAAACCTTGTGCTAGTTCAACAGAAACAAGAATTGTAAACATTGGACATGAATCTCTTGTAATAATGCTGTCAAACCTTGTGCTAGTTCAACAGAAACAAGAATTGTAAACATTGGACATGGATCTCTTGTAATAATGCTGACAAACCTAGTGCTAGTTCAACAGAAACAAGAATTGTAAACATTGGACATGAATCTCTTGTAATAAAGCTGACAAATCTAGTGCTAGTTCAACAGAAACAAGAATTGTAAACATTGGACATGAATCTCTTGTAATAATGCTGACAAACCTTGTGCTAGTTCAACAGAAACAAGAATTGTAAACATTGGACATGAATCTCTTGTAATAATGCTGACAAACCTTGTGCTAGTTCAACAGAAAGAAGATATTATTGGTCACCTTAAAACATAAGTTATTAAACAATGCACTGAACATCGCCAAGATTCCTGGTGCTGGGAAGAAAATAAGAAACTATGGTTCAAAAATCTGATGTGTTACACTCACATGACTTTCTCTACTCTTGTACAAACTATTTTTACAAACGCTTATTCTCCATATGCTTCATGTTAATCTTATTGCTAATTTTCTTGTAGGTGCAAGGGGAATTGGTAGGCTTTAAGCCATAGTCAAATATTTTAAGATCTGGTTGCCATGTGAAGTATTCCATTAGCGGGAATTTCCTCAAATGGGAATTAATGAATTCCCATTTGAGGAAACGTATAAGTATTGGAAAATTTAAGGGAATAACAAGCAATATCTTGAAAATGGTTCACTCAACAAAACAAAAATGGCATAAGATATAAATTGTGTAGTTTAACGCAATTTACATTTTTTGTGTAGTAAAATTTTATCTCTTATGGTTTACCAGTTATGCAAAAGCCGTTCACAACGAAGAATACTTTTGGAGACATTCCCAGAAAATTCAAGATATAAAGTTTATTTGTCATGAATGTATCTTAGATATATGATATTTTAATCAAAAGCGTTAGATCTATTTTTGAGAAAATTAAAATTTCGAAAAATGTTCCATGTAAAGGGTAATTTGAGATGTGGGGATTTTCTTGAAAATCTTTGTGTCGCATCCCTGGAAGGTACTGAACCTAAATACCAAGTTTGGTGTTTATCCGACTGTTAGTTTCTGAGTTATGCTGTTCACAGACACACATACACACACGGACATGTTTCCAAAAATATTTTTTTTTTGCATTCAGGGGGTCTCAAAACATGTATTTCTGGTAAAATCCCAGTATCGAATTTTTGGGTGGAATGCAATACTTCCCCTACGTAGTATACGTAGTAGAGAAAGTAAAAAAGTTTATGGTCCTAAACAAGACTTGTGAATCATCATAATAATAAGATTGGATACTGTCATGACTCCATTATTATTGCATAAAATTAAAAAAAGATTGATATGATACATTCACATGACTTTCTCTACCTTCTATCGTTTATTAGTGAGTGAACAGACTTATCTTATTAAAGCTTATTTTTACATCTAGTGTGTTTGAATTCAAATAAACCTTTACAGAAACAGCTACATTACACATTTCGTTATAGAGAACAGCGATAGTCAAATGTTTAACTGGACGCTATATGCTGGCCTTAAAATTCCATACTGTTTCCATGACATCGCGAGAAACAGCTGAATGTTGACAGGACTTCAAAGAATGACCAAGTAATGAACAATTCTAAACTTTAATAACCGGTATCTCACAAATGGCTTATGCCACAAAAAAAACTTATTTGAAGTAAATTCTATGTTTTAAAGAGATATACATTCAAGATATACATTTTTTCATGTAAATATCTTTAAAATATACTGTATTTTAATTCAAATGTTAGACCATTTTTTTAGAAAATCAAAAATTTTGAATATTGTTCCGTGTAAAGGGTAGTTTGGGATGGGGAATTTTCTTGAAAATCTTCATGTCACATCTTTACAAGGTACTGAATCTAAATACCAAGTTTGCTATTTATCCGACTTTTCGTTTTTGAGTTATGCTGTTCACACACACACACACACACACACACACACACACACACTTTTCTAAAAATTGTTTTTTTTTCCCTTTAATTCAGGGGCCTCAAAACATCCCCTAGTTACTATACGTAGTAGAGAAAGTAGAAAGGAAAGAAAAGAAAAAAATCTGATGTGTTACACTCACACGACTTTCTCTACTCTTGAACAAACGCTTATTCTCCATCTACTTCATGTTAATCGAGATAAACATTTGCAGACTCTATCTTATTGCTAAGTTTCTTGTAGATGTAGGGGAATATATATTTACAAGGGCAATATAAAAATACAGTAGCCTTTAAGCACATACATATCTCTTAATAGCTGGTTGCTAGGTGCAGCACCATTCCCTTTGCCACAGATTAATACTTTTTGCATATCCAAGACAAAAAAATGAATAACGAATTCCCATTTGAGAAAATAAGTATTGAAAAATTTAAGGGAATAACAAGCAATATCTCGAAAATGGTTCACTCAACAACAAAAATGTATGACATAAATTGTGTATTTCAAAGCGATCTACATATTGTGTGTAGTAAAATTTTGTTTTGGAGACATTCCCAGAAAATTCAAGATATACATTTTATTTGTCATAAAAATATCTTAAATATATCATATTTTAATCAAAATCATTAGAGCCATTTTTGAGAAAATTAAACTTTTCGTAAAATCTTCCATGTAAAGGGTATCCTGGGGTGGGGGGATTTTCTTGAAAACCTTCGTGTCGCATCTCTGGAAGATACTGAACCTAAATACCAAGTTTGGTGTTTATCCGACTGTTCGTTTCTGAGTTATGCTGTTCACAGACAGACACACACACGGACATGTTTCCAAAAATGCTTTTGTTGGATTCAGGGGATCTCAAAACATGTATTTCCGGTGAAATCTCGGTATCGCATTTTTGGGTCGAATACAATACTTCCCCTACTTACTATACGTAGTAGAGAAAGTAGAAACATACAAATCCTAAAATAGGCAATTTTAAGCTCTAAAAACTTAAAATATGTCTGAATTGTCCCAATACGCAATTTAGACACCACATTTATATTTTAAATAAAATGTGCAGATATTTAACTATAATTTATAGTTACTTTCTCTACCCGTGAAGAAGGTATGGCATTCCACCCAAAAATTCGATATCGAGATTTCACCAGGAACACACGTTCTGAGGCCCCTGAATAAAAAAGAATTTTTAGTAAAAAGTCCGTGTGTGTGTGTGTCTGTGAACATAACTCAAAAAGAAAAGCTTGGACAAGCACCCAACTTGGTATTTAACTTCAGTATCTTCCAAAGATGCGACAAAGATGTTCAACAAAATCCCCCAACTCTAACTTCTCTAACATGGAACATTTTCCGCAATTTTTTATTTTCAAAAAAATGGATCTAACTATTTTTATTTAAATACCATATATTAAAGGCATTTAATGTCAAATAAAACGTATATCTTGAACTTTCTGGCAATAGTCCGTGTAATCCTCTTCATTCGGAAGGAATTTTGTTTACTCTTGTATAACTGATTAACACTTACTACACAAAAAATGTAGATCTCTTTAAAGCATAATTTATTCCAAATAATTTTTCTTCTGGCGCAAGTCATTTCTGAGAAATCCACCATTAAAGGTTCGAATGTCATTTCTTGGTAATTCTCTTAAGGTTCTGTCAACTTTCAGTTGTTTCTCGCGATGTCATGGAAACAGTATAGAATTTAAGTCCAGCATATAGCGTTCAGTTGTTAAAATTTGACTATCGCCCTTTGAATCTATAAACGAAATGTGTAATGCAGCTTTTCTGTACAGGTTTATTTGGATTAAAATAAAGTAGATAGAAAAATAAGCTTCAGTAAGAATACTTTGTCCAACTACCCATAAACCTAGAGCTTTTGATGGATACGGGATGGCTCCAATCTAGCGGTCTTCAGCAGGTACAACTAGGTTACATGAATGGCAACTGCGTGTGGAGAACAGCACTAGCGCCACAGATATCTGCGACTAATATTAACATACATTTTCTAAAACTATAGCTTTAAACGGAAGTATTCCAACCAATTATATGGACTGTCAGTTTTATAGGCGCTGGTACCGTTCTGTTTGCATTGATCAGGCTATTAATTTCATTACTGATCTTTATTTTGATAATTTTATGGGTGGTTTGGAACAGTTTAACAAACAGAAAAACGTTTACCACTTTACGGAATTAGGCCTGTTCAATTAAATTATATTTTTCTCTTTGGGTTGTTGACTTTTGACAGCAGCAGCTGACGAGGACCTAGGCCATAAAAGAGGTCTTCTCTGCTTAACAATGGACTCATCGCTACGATAAAGACACACACTCCATACTGTAACGCTGTTCACCTCCACCAATTTCTTGTTTGTTACACATCTTTGCCTACGCGTGCCAATAAACAATCATTTATCACGTACCTTGTGCCTGAGAGGTGATAGCAAGTTTGGGCCCACAGTTCACCGCTTTTTTCACCACAAATTTACACTCACCCTGAGATCCACATCAACACGATTCCTGTAGCCATGACAACGCGATATTCATTTGTCGCACTTCTCCAGAACTACCAAAACATAAAATTACCCCTTACCCAAACTAATTAATGTAAGCAGCCTTCCCAATAGATACAAGTGTTAGGATACTGAATTGTGTTGGTATGAACCCGCTTAGAGACTCGAAGCGCTGTAACGCCTGACCCATCAAAATTCATTTCACATTTCTGCTTCTCTACCATCTACCAGTTGTAAGCAGAGATGTATACGAGATTTTACCGGAAATATAAGCTAGTGGATGAACCTATGATTCAAAAACTTAAGCGAAAACATGGCAAATGTCATATGAAGCATGCCAGGGAAACACTTTTCAAGAAAATCCCTTCCACGCAAAGCATCTTTACATCGAGAAATTTTCTTCTTTAATTCTCACTTTCTCAAAAATGAATCTAACGATACTAATAAAATGTATATCTTGAATTTTCTGGCATTACTCTGAGAATTAATTTTCTATAATTTTGAATAACTGGCACCACAAGAGAAAGACAAAAACGTAATATAAACTTTCCACGTGAACCATCGTCTGGGACGTGACAAGCTTTGCGCCTTTCTCTAAACGACCGGGCGAACGTCAGGGCAGTGCCAGTAGTGAACATTTACCCTAGAGAAACCATAAAACGATCCGAAACAGATTGCCCAGTGTACAGCCCGTTCTTGAATCTCATTCTAGCGACTAACCTGTCGGCGTTTCAACATGGCCTAGTCCACACTGTTTAGAAAGCAATGACGACAGTGTTGCCAACTAAATCTAGCATTTTTACAGTAGCGTTAAGCCATATAAAATGCTTATAGCCTGAAATGAAGCCTATTTAACAAACCACTTAGCCTAAGTAGCATAATTTCATTATGCAAAAGGTTAGGGTGAAGTCCCACCATTTGTGTAGCATGTGTATCAAAATATGAACTAATCATAAAGTCGAGTTTCTGGAGTATGATCCTTGACACATACAATTGGTCAGTTTTTACATATTTTACGTAAAGAATTTCAGTAAATTTCAATATCAGACATATTTAACGTACGGTGTTGGTGTTTAGCAAAAATATACCTTATTCTATTACAATTTTAGGCGATTCTGCATTACTTTGGCCTTCATTGAAAGTCGTGCCCCGTGGACTAGTGGTACCGTGCTAGCCTCTAGTTCCCAAGGTCGCGGGTTCAAACCCGGCGGAAGGCGATGGAGTTTTTCGAGCGTAAAAATCCTTAGCATGGCTTCCTTGGGAAGGGGAGTAAGGCCGATGGTTCCGTGTCGTAGATTTACGGCACGTAAAAGAACCTGAAGCCTGATAAAGAGGCCTCTGAGCAAAATTACCGATCTTTCACGTCCAATATAGAATGGGATGGTAAGAACCATAGTAGTTAAGGAGCGTCCAACATTTGAAATCGCAACATAGCTGAAAACCCGATTGAGAGCCCTCAGCCCCAAAGCGTAGCCGAGGGATCGAATCATTCACGTTGGCAGCAATTCCTTCCAAAAGTCGCCAAAAACGACTATACCGTTGCTTTGTTAACTTTTCAATGAAGACCAAAGTAATGCAGAAATCCCAATTTTTTATTAAATTATTCTTTTACAATATTCAAATATTATGGAATTATCTAATCAGTTATGGTATTTAGAATGCCTTAATGGGGTTTTAACTTCTGCAAAGAAAATATGGGTAGTTTTAGTCGCCAATTATATCTAGCCTTTTTATTATTAAATAATGCCTTTTTAAAGATACCATCTAGCCATTATTTGCGAGGAAGTGTTGGCAACATTGAATGACGAACACACAAGTCTGGGACGTGTTTGTGGGCCGCCCCAAAAGTACTGCACTCATTTTAGTTGCGTGGATTTGGCGTAATAAACAAAATTAGAAGAATTTTTTAATGCTTGAATGTTATGTGTGTTTGAAATATCTCAGGTGACAAACCGTGCTATGCTTATTGCGCATTTCCTGTCACCCGCATACCGCGAAACCGGTCCCGCCAACGATTGTTCACCCCCTAGTTCAAATCAATTTGTGTCACTCCGCCAAAACTTTTAAACTCAGCGCCATCATATAGTTTAAAATACTTAAAATATCTTCAGTATGTTCTGCGCCACACTGGACAAATTCACGCGCCCACCATTGTCTTTTTTCTTTTTCTTGGAAGAGAAACGCACGCGGGCACTCATGCTTGCAATTAGATGTGGATATACTTTCGTGCAAATGTACTGAGGTTCCACAAACTGTTAATAAACATTCATTATATTTGTTTGTCTGTTCGTAAAATATTCATTATATTTGTTTGTCTGTTCGTAAAACATTCATTATATTTGTTTCTCTGTTCGTAAAATATTCATTATATTTGTTTCTCTGTTCGTAAAATATTCATTATATTTGTTTGTCTGTTCGTAAAATATTCATTATATTTGTTTCTCTGTTCGTAAAATATTCATTATATTTGTTTGTCTGTTCGTAAAACATTCATTATATTTGTTTGTCTGTTCGTAAAACATTCATTATATTTGTTTGTCTGTTCGTAAAATATTCATTATATTTGTTTGTCTGTTCGTAAAACATTCAGCGTATGTGTCAGTTCATGTATATCCAGCACATTTGTATTGTTGTACGCGGGAAACTAGTTCAAGGTGTGGATTGGGCCTTACAGATACAATATATGTAACAGGTGGGTATTTGAGGAGGAGTTGCTGAATGGAACCTAACAACTCAAATATCACCAAATTCTAGTTAAGTCCCATAATGGTGGTAGAATATCAAAGTTGCTTATCCTCTACCTTACATACAACAATGGTGTTGGGAGCAATAAATACAGCACATGTGCAAAAGTTATTTGTTACCAGTTATATCTTTCTGAAGCTTCCTAGCAGAGTTTTGTTATTCAGAATATAGTAATAAAATTCACTACAAGCGAAGTTTTTCATCTTATTCTGTTACTACAAATGCTGTTAGAATGTATGCTCACTTGGTATGCGAGTTAATTACCGAAGTTTCAAACATTTAAACATATTTTTATGTTGCATATTTGTTTCTCTTATGTGTACATTTTATGAATGTATTTTTATTTTATTCATTTTATCTGCATATTTGATTTCCAAATATGTGTCAATGAGTCAGTCTTGAAATTTCGCAACATTGATGGAAGCTAACGTGTCACATTGGTATCTGGTTCTATGCTATAAGCATAAATTGAGGGATCTCGACGGAAATATTTCATTCATAACAATGTATGGAAGTACTCGAATAATATTTTTACTGAACTTGCCCAGAACAAAAGAAAATCGTTTTATTATCCCTTTTCAAGTATGGTAATACACGATAAATTACCAAAATGTTATATGGTGTTTTGTCTTGACTATTCGCCATAAACTATAAAATCACATTTCAATAATTTGTTGACTTTTCTCGGGACGTATGGCAACCCTCTCTTAGAGAGGCAGTAAAGGATTGCTGAAACACCGTGCTTTTTCTTACTTATTTTTTCTATTTATGGACGCTCTTTAAATGCTATGGTTCTTAGCATCCCACATTATATATTGAATGTTAAAGACAAGTAATTTTGCTCAGAGGTCTCTTTACCAGGTTTGAGGTTCTCTTACATGATGTAAATCTATGACACGGGACCACCGGCTTTACTTCTGTTTCGAAGGAAGCCATGCGCATATTGTGATAATTACCATTTTGCACGTGTGCACAGATCAAAATCTGAGTACATTTTATTCTAATTGTACAGATGCATGTAGCGAAAGCTCTGAAGACTTATGCAAGGAGTAACTATCAGCCATGCACTAAAATACGTAAGCGTGTAGATAACATGGCAACAGCGGGCTAACATATTTTGCAAACAAGTCTGGTGTGCGAAAACAGGAAGGCAAGGCCAAGGTCAGTACAGTCCGAGCTAACAAATTCACGGCCTCCCACTTTTATCTTGACAAAATCATCAACAAACCAATCGTATTTGTCGTATTCGTATGACTTTCTCTACAAACGCTTAATATTCTATTTATTTCTACAGACAAACCTCCATTACACATTTCACTGTAGGCTACACCAGGTAAAGCGAAAGTCAAGTTATTTAATGGCTTTGAAATTTCATTCTCTTTGCTCGACGACGAGAAAAAACTCCAATAAGAGACCTTAGGTATGTGGAAATTCAAACCAGTTACAAAGAATATCTGGGGAAAGGTTAAAGCCACAAATACATTAACTGCGTGCTTCAAGAAGATCGTAGTAATATTTTGTCCATAGCTTGCGGTTTACCAGTTATGTAAAAGTCGTTCAGCATGAAGAGGACCTCGGAGGCTATTCCCGACTATTTTATTTGTCATATAAATATCTCAAACATGTGGTGCCTATTTTATTCAAAATCGTTAAGAGTCGTTTTTGAGAGAATCGAAAATAACAAAGTTGCATGTTTGGAAGATAAACACATTAATTCTGTTGTCATGGCTTACGTACAAACTTCGCTGTGAGGCTGAAACCAACAACAACAAATGGCTGATACCACTACGGTTATGAAATAAAATGTTTTGTGTAGCACATTTTGTCTACTTCCTACGGTTTACCAGTTATAGTCATTCAGAATGAAGAGGACTTCAGAGGCTTCTCTTTTTTTTTTGGGGGGGGGGAGGTTGAAACTTAACGCCCTTCAACGGGATTGCACATATTGAACGGTTAGTGACTAAAATGAGCCCGTGGTCTCTAGAGTTTTTTTTTATTTATGGATGCTACTGTGGTCCTTAGCGTCCTATTCTATATTGGGCGCGAAGAGGCCTCTTTATCAGGCTTGAGGTTCTTTTACGTGCCGTAAATCTACGACACGGGACCACCAGCTTTACTTCCCTTCCAAAGGAAGCCATGCTAAGGATTTCTACGCCCGAAAAAATCCATCACCCTCCATCGGGTTTGAAACCGCGACCTCGGGAACTAGAGGCTAGCATGGCAACCACTACACCACGGAGGACGACGGGAGCTTTGAGTTAACCACATTCGTATTCCCAGGGTAACGGTAACTCAGCCCAACAGATTCGAACCCGGGACCTGTTGAACGTGAGGCACAAACACTACTCCCCCACATTACAGAGGCTATTCCCCCAAAAAATAAAATACCTCGAATTTGTCAAGTAAATGGAGTTTTAATCAAAATGATAAGACCAGCTTTTTACAAAATCAAGCATTTCGAAAAATGCTTCACGTAAAGGGTAGTCGGGTGCGGCGATCTTCGGTTCCCAAGAGTTTGTTACTTGTCCGGTTTTTCGTTTTTGAGTTACGTTCTTCATTCTAGGGGCCTCAAAACACGTATTTCCGGTCAAACTTCGGTGGAATACAATACCTTCTTTGCCTACTATGTACGTGTGGAGAAACTAAAAATAAAAACTTTCTCTCTCCTACTCTTTGTTTAAAACATGACACCTTAAAATTTAAATACATAAATAGTACTTGGTTTAGAGGAACCGATATTTTAAATTAAATGTTTCCAAATTTCCATCGTTAAAGCATCAAAACATCAGATAAACAAGCTGTAACTGATGCAGTAATTACTTAAATGTAAATAATGATTGTAATATGAATATGCATTCTTATGTGACATTGATTTCAGATGTTTATTAATTGTAATTATTATTTGGAAATAAGTTTATACGGCCTTACTGAAACTGTCAATAATAGCGCGCAATAATGCAGCAAGGGGGTGAGCTGTTTATCATTATTGGAAACGAGGAAGTTACGTAATGTTGGCGCGTTGTCGGTAGAAACTTCTGGAATGTTTCCTCCCTAAAGCATATGTATTCATAATTTTAATTGGATATTAAAATGGACGCTAATGTTGGCGCGTTTTATTAGCCAATTGCAGTTCAGTTATAATCTTTAGGCGTATCTGGATGAAGGCGTATAAATAGGGTAGGTTAGAGGTAGCTTCATGCTCAGTTCATCAAAATTCTGTGTACACTACACGTCGACTTCAGTCAGTCAGTTCGTCGAAAGTATTTGTACGGCAAACGTCGGGTATCGATTCACAAGTTACGCGTAGCAGAATTATGAATAATCTAAAGTGTTGTAAGGTTAATTATACAAAAAGTTGAAGTACGCAAATTAAGAGTGATCAGTAAGAAGTTATTATAACAGTTTCAGTTTGGCGAGTGTTAAGATCAATGTATAAATGTGATAGTTAACGTGTTTGACAATAAATGTGTAAAACAAATTTCTTCATCAGTGTTATATTTGGATAAAAGATTCCTTTCCGTTTACACACTCTGATTCAAGAGACATGTTCGACTGAGAAATAATAGCTAGCCGGAGTACAGTAAACAAAACTTAAAATTCTTTCAAACACTAACACTGATGCAAATTGCTAACACCAGATGGAGCTACAAACCGAACAAATGAATGACGTTACAAGATGGCAACACTGATGTAAACAAACATTTGTAAGTAATACCGTTACAAATTGGCTACCACAACGTGTGGCTACAATAATGTTAAATAAATAAATAACATTAATAATAAATACAACATTAATACCGTCGCATAACATACATTACAATTTAACTTATTGAAAACAGGGTTTTCGGTGGAGCAACGCCTTAAAAGCATTGCTCTTTACTTGCACTTAACCAATAGCAAGTACCGAGTTCATCATACAGATTACACGGGAAATACACGTTTTGAGGTCTCCGCGAACAGCATAACAACACTGTCACCTTCAAATTTAAGAAACACCTCTTCCTCACGGGACAAAACTACCGTATCTTTCTTATTTTCTCAAATATGGTTGTAGGGGTCTTGTTAAAACGCGGAGTTTAAGAAACCAGAGTGTCTTGTGGCTAACTTAACATCTCCACTGTTTTATCAGTTTCCGCAGCCACAATATAAAGCTGTTACCTCTCTACTCTTTGTGAAATTAATGTACAATAATATACACATCTTTTATGCCCAGTTCTCCTCAGAGCTGTAATTTCATAAAATGCCCTCCCACGCTAGTCATAATAATGGCCCAAAGTTCACTATGAGAATGAAATATCAGCAGTTTTCGTACTTCTATTCTTAGCCTTGGCCGCAACAATATTAAAAATTCTGAAAATGTTGTATAGCCTGTCACAAAAAATTTTTGGGGGTGAAAGATTATCCAAATATTTGAATAAATTGTACAGAAGACAAAAAATATGGGGGGGAAAATCATTCAAAACAATAACATTTAAAAACAGTTATTTGATTAATGAGATTTTCCAAAAAACAATCGCTGAAAATTTCAATACGCAATAAATCAACATTATTTGGACATTTCAGTATGTAATCACTAATTCCAATCCAGCAGACACCTTGCAAACAAATGCTTTCTGTGAGCATCTAGTTAAAACACGACCTTTGTGACATCCTTCACTTCCTCTGGTTTCTGCAACATGAAGCAGGCAGTTGTCAACTTGCAGCTGTTTAAACATATGGTTTACATAGCGAAAGCTGCACTTGTTTACCAGCAGTAACAACCTAACAGACCGCCCAAACGCTCACACAAATCTTATTTCAAAACACACTTAAACTGAGGTCTGTTGAGTTGGTGACGGTGGGAAAACATCCGACAATAACTCGCCGTCTCAGAGACCGCACTACGTCAATGTACACTGCTATTATAAAGAGAAAATGAATGCATGTGGTGTGTAAACTTGGAAACCCTTCAACTCATTTTGATACTTATTTCACGGATGAAAAGTACATATAGGCTATAAAATATTTACAAACATTTTAAAGATGCAGGATTGTCATAATCTAACAACCCAATTTCGTTGAATAAATAAATACTAGAGGATCAGCAACGTATTTACACGCAGACTGCAGCCCAGGGGCCGCGCGCGCGCACACACACACACACACACATATGCATAAAATTACAATTTCCACTGTATTAACAAACTTGTTTTAATATTGTGGTGGGAGCCACCTTAAACAGCTAACAAGCCTCATATGAAGAAAAGGGGATAGCTGTTGACATTACTTTTGGAATCTTGGTGTACATAATAGGCACGGGTTGCCTGAACTTACTTTTGGAATCTTGGAGTGTACATAATAGGCACGGGATGCCTGAACTTACTTTTGGAATCTTGGAGTGTACATAATAGGCACGGGTTGCCTGAACTTACTTTTGGATTCTTGGAGTGTACATAATAGGCACGGGTTGCCTGAACTTACTTTTGTATTCTTGGAGTGTACATAATAGGCACGGGTTGCCTGAAGTTACTTTTGGATTCTTGGAGTGTACATAATAGGCACCGGTTGCCTGAAGCTACTTTTGGATTCTTGGAGTGTACATAATAGGCACCGGTTGCCTGAAGCTACTTTTGGATTCCTGGGAAGCACATAATAGGCACCGGTTGCCTGAAGCTACTTTTGGATTCTTGGAGTGTACATAATAGGCACCGGTTGCCTGAAGCTACTTTTGGATTCTTGGTGTACATAATTGGCACCGGTTGCCTGAAGTTACTTTTGGATCCCTGGGAAGCATATAATAGGCACCGGTTGCCTGAAGCTACTTTTGCATTCCTGGGAAGCACATAATAGGCACCGGTTGCCTGAAGCTACTTTTGGATTCTTGGTGTACATAATAGGCACCGGTTGCCTGAAGTTACTTTTGGATTCCTGGGAAGCACATAATAGGCACCGGTTGCCTGAAGCTACTTTTGGATTCTTGGAGTGTACATAATAGGCACCGGTTGCCTGAAGCTACTTTTGGATTCTTGGAGTGAACATAATAGGCACCGGTTGCCTGAAGCTACTTTTGGATTCTTGGTGTACATTATAGGCACCGGTTGCCTGAAGCTACTTTTAGATTCTTGGTGTACATAATAGGCACCGGTTGCCTGAAGCTACTTTTGGATTCCTGGGAAGCACATAATAGGCACCGGTTGCCTGAAGCTACTTTTGGATTCTTGGTGTACATAATAGGCACCGGTTGCCTGAAGTTACTTTTGGATCCCTGGGAAGCACATAATAGGCACCGGTTGCCTGAAGCTACTTTTGGATTATTGGAGTGAACATAATAGGCACCGGTTGCCTGAAGCTACTTTTGGATTCTTGGTGTACATAATAGGCACCGGTTGCCTGAAGTTACTTTTGGATTCCTGGGAAGCACATAATAGGCACCGGTTGCCTGAAGCCACTTTTGGATTCTTGGAGTGAACATAATAGGCACCGGTTGCCTGAAGCTACTTTTGGATTCTTGGTGTACATAATAGGCACCGGTTGCCTGAAGTTACTTTTGGATTCCTGGGAAGCACATAATAGGCACCGGTTGCCTGAAGCCACTTTTGGATTCCTGGGAAGCACATAATAGGCACCGGTTGCCTGAAGCTACTTTTGGATTCTTGGTGTACATAATAGGCACCGGTTGCCTGAAGTTACTTTTGGATTCTTGGTGTACATAATAGGCACCGGTTGCCTGAAGCTACTTTTAGATTCTTGGTGTACATAATAGGCACCGGTTGCCTAAAGCTACTTTTGGATTCTTGGTGTGCATAATAGGCACCGGTTGCCTGAAGCTACTTTTGGATTCTTGGTGTACATAATAGGCACCGGTTGCCTGAAGTTACTTTTGGATTCCTGGGAAGCACATAATAGGCACCGGTTGCCTGAAGCTACTTTTGGATTCTTGGAGTGTACATAATAGACACGGGTTGCCTGAAGTTACTTTTGGATTCCTGGGAAGCACATAATAGGCACTGGTTGCCTGAAGCTACTTTTGGATTCTT
The DNA here is from genome assembly GCA_030765065.1 of Deroplatys truncata. Lineage (NCBI taxonomy): Eukaryota > Metazoa > Arthropoda > Insecta > Mantodea > Mantidae > Deroplatys > Deroplatys truncata. The sequence continues at coordinate 5,636,375 of CM060984.1, forward strand.
GGAGTGTACATAATAGGCACCGGTTGCCTGAAGCTACTTTTGGATTCTTGGTGTGCACAATAGGCAGCGGTTGCCTGAAGCTACTTTTGGATTCTTGGTGTACATAATAGGCACCGGTTGCCTGAAGCTACTTTTGGATTCTTGGAGTGTACATAATAGACACGGGTTGCCTGAAGTTACTTTTGGATTCCTGGGAAGCACATAATAGGCACTGGTTGCCTGAAGCTACTTTTGGATTCTTGGAGTGTACATAATAGGCACCGGTTGCCTGAAGCTACTTTTGGATTCTTGGAGTGTACATAATAGGCACCGGTTGCCTGAAGCTACTTTTGGATTCTTGGTGTACATAATTGGCACCGGTTGCCTGAAGTTACTTTTGGATCCCTGGGAAGCATATAATAGGCACCGGTTGCCTGAAGCTACTTTTGCATTCCTGGGAAGCACATAATAGGCACCGGTTGCCTGAAGCTACTTTTGGATTCTTGGAGTGAACATAATAGGCACCGGTTGCCTGAAGCTACTTTTGGATTCTTGGTGTACATTATAGGCACCGGTTGCCTGAAGCTACTTTTAGATTCTTGGTGTACATAATAGGCACCGGTTGCCTGAAGCTACTTTTGGATTCCTGGGAAGCACATAATAGGCACCGGTTGCCTGAAGCTACTTTTGGATTCTTGGTGTACATAATAGGCACCGGTTGCCTGAAGTTACTTTTGGATTCTTGGAGTGAACATAATAGGCACCGGTTGCCTGAAGCTACTTTTGGATTCTTGGTGTACATTATAGGCACCGGTTGCCTGAAGCTACTTTTAGATTCTTGGTGTACATAATAGGCACCGGTTGCCTGAAGCTACTTTTGGATTCCTGGGAAGCACATAATAGGCACCGGTTGCCTGAAGCTACTTTTGGATTCTTGGTGTACATAATAGGCACCGGTTGCCTGAAGTTACTTTTGGATCCCTGGGAAGCACATAATAGGCACCGGTTGCCTGAAGCTACTTTTGGATTCTTGGAGTGAACATAATAGGCACCGGTTGCCTGAAGCTACTTTTGGATTCTTGGTGTACATAATAGGCACCGGTTGCCTGAAGTTAGTTTTGGATTCCTGGGAAGCACATAATAGGCACCGGTTGCCTGAAGCTACTTTTGGATTCCTGGGAAGCACATAATAGGCACCGGTTGCCTGAAGCTACTTTTGGATTCTTGGTGTACATAATAGGCACCGGTTGCCTAAAGCTACTTTTGGATTCTTGGAGTGTACATAATAGGCACCGGTTGCCTGAAGCTACTTTTGGATTCTTGGAGTGTAAATAATAGACACGGGTTGCTTGAAGCTACTTTTGGATTCTTGGAGTGTACATAATAGGCACGGGTTGCCTGAACTTACTTTTGGATTCTTGGAGTGTACATAATAGGCACCGTTTGCCTGAAGCTACTTTTGGATTCTTGGAGTGTACATAATAGGCAGCGGTTGCCTGAAGCTACTTTTGGATTCTTGGAGTGTACATAATAGACACGGGTTGCCTGAAGTTACTTTTGGATTCCTGGGAAGCACATAATAGGCACGGGCTGCCTGAAGTTACTTTTGGATTCCTGGGGAGCACATAATAGGCACGGGTTGCCTGATGTTTTGGATTCCTGGGGTGCACGTAATAGGATGGGTTACATGACGTTACTTTTGGACTCAGATAGGCACGGGTTGCTGTAGCTACTTTTGGATTCCTGGGGTGCACGTAATAGGATGTGTTACATGACGTTACTTTTGGACTCAGATAGGCACGGGTTGCTGAAGCTACTTTTGGATCCCCTGGGGTGCATGTAATAGGATGGGTTACATGACGTTACTTGATAGGCACGGGTTGCCTGGAAGAACTGTTCGGTAGCAATGCCAAACCTAGACGATTGCGGTTTTACAATGAAATTGTGTGAGTGATAACCACTGCAGCATTATTTACAAAGAAACCGGGCTACTTCGCTTGCAAGCACGGTACTAAACTGTGCTCCTGGCCACAATTATTTATCATTTTCCTATAACGTCAATAAAAACTCCCGCTGCTCCCTCTATAATCTAAACTACCGACAACTTCAAAATAAATGTTTGCCTATACCAGGAGGTTTTAATCCCCAAAATCACCCCGGTCGGTCATTGTACCCAACTTTCACTGCCTAGCCTTGACATGAATGTATCCGGAATTATGCTGTAATCTCAGGCCGTTCCCCCGACGTTTGCTTGACGTAATCGGTCGGCCACTTCACTTTCCCATCGCGACACGTGCCTGCCTGTCCACAGCCATATGGTACAAGCTCGCCAAGTTTCATCTCCGCTACACATACCAAACAGACTTACATATATAATGTTAGTAACACAAGAAAAACTCAAGTTTTACAGGTATTACCTACTTTAAGAAAATAAATCTGATGTGTTGCACTCACCTGACTTTTTCTACTCACTCCTCTACTTACTATTGTTACAAAATCTCATTCTTCTATCTAGTACAAATACTTGCTGCTATAGTATGACAATCTCCTGTGAATATAGGTTACCATCTTAAGACAAGGTAAAACATTCATTTATAATATATGTTATACACATTTTCACGTGCAGGTAAAACAAATTTTAAAGAGCGGGTTGCTATGTGATGGTTTTTAAATTACGTGCTGCTTATATGAACACGAGAAAAGAAACGAATGACTTCCCAGTTGACAAACATATAAGTGTTTCAAAATTTAAACACGGAAATAGTTAACTCTTCAAAACAATTCACGTGAAAAATTACGTGCTCTAACGAGCTCTACATTTTCTGTGTAGCAAGATTTTGTTACCAGCTATACAAAAGTCTCTCGTGTTAATCCCAGAAAATCCCAGATAACGCCTTCTCGTGTAAATACTAACATGAGGTACTTTAATCAAAATCGTCAAGGGCCATTTTTGAGAAAATCAAAATACTCGACAAATGTTCTATGTAAAGGGCATTTTGACGTTGGGGGACTTTCTTGAAGTCCTTGTGTCGAATCTTTGGAAGATGCTGTACTCAAATAACAAGTTTGGTGTTTAACAGGCCTTTCTTTTTGAGTAATACTATTCAGACACGCGCGCACGGACCTTTACCGAAAAATATTTATTTATTTAGGGAGTCTCAAAACATATAATTCCGGCGAAATCTCGGTATCGACATTTTGGGTGCAATACAATTCTAGCTCTACTTACTGTAAGTACGTAGTAAAGAAAGTAAAAAGTTGCAGGTGTTGACAGATAAGCGTGCTTCTGATCACAACCAGACTGTTTCTCTCGTTTAACCTTTGCGTTGATCGAGGATGTTGCGGCATCTTAACAGTCAATACTTTCTGATTACCCAAAATATTTTGTTCGCTTGCGGCGTGATTGTAAACTTTTCCAAGACTTCATTTTCTTGTGCCAGCTCCATCAATCTCCTCAGATGACCCCTTTTCATCCAGAACTTGACACTTGGCTCAATGCCATCCCATTTAGGTATCCGTAAGGAACAAGAAAATTCTTCCACCAGTTGAGACACTCTATACAATCTGTCAGAACTGAAATTTGCGGAGATTAACTAATACATTTATAAGAAACAAAAATCTGTTGTTACATTCAGTGACTTTCTCTACCTTCTACAGTTATTTAGTGGATATACAAATTATTCTCACATAAGTTTATTTTTCTATGTACTTCATTTTAATGGAGGTAAACCTTTACAGAAACAGCTACATTACACATTTCGTTATAGAGAACAGCGATAGTCAAATGTTTAACAACTGGACGCTATATGCTGGCCTTCCATACTGTTTCCATGACATCGCGAGAAACAACTTAAAAGAATGACAAAAGTATTGAACCATTAATAACGGATATCTCGGAAATGGCTGATGGCACAAAAAGAAAAAGTTATTTGAAATAAATTGTGTGTTTTAAAGAGATCTACTTTTTTGTGTAGTACGTTTTCGTCTATCGCTTAACGTTTACCAATTATACAAAAAAAATCGAATAAACAGGACTTCACAGGGTATTAGCAGAAAATTGAAAATACACATTTTATCTTTCATACATAGTATATTGTCTTTATAAAAATCGTCATTCACTAGAAAATAAAAAAAAATCGAAAAATGTTCCACGTAGTAGTTTGTGGTGGGGAAATTTTTTTGAAAATCTTCGTGTCGCATCTTAGGAAGCTACTGAACCTAAATACCAAGGTTTGTATTTATCCGACGTTTCGTTTTTGAGCTATACTGTTCACAGACACGCGCACACACACAAACTTTCACAAAATACTTTTTTTTTAATCAGAGGGTCTCAAAACATGTATTTCCGGAAATGTCGGTATCGAATTTTTGGATGGAATGCAACACCTTCTCTATCTACAGAGAACGTAAAACAAATCAAAATCCGTCAAGACACCTAGACACCCACCTACCACTCCAGCCGACCCAAAAGCAGACTTTTGCTGCTATATACTTTTAAATTAACCCTTATTTCCGTCATTCAACATTTGTATAATTCTACTACCATTGAAAAACACTCTTCTTCTAACGACTTGCATTACTATTAGCAGCAAACGGCAGTTTTAGCGATGATCTAACCGCCACCTCTTCCGCCTCGATTCATAGTCGATATTGGTGCAATATTTGAGGAAGGCCAAAATAATTAGAACTTCCAGGTCTGGGACGTCATAAGATCGTGGAAAGTTGCACTGGTAGCTGTAATTTCTCCAGTACTATTCTTAGGCATTGTTCCCTTATGGTTTTACCCGAAAGTGCGTGGCAGTAATGGGTAATGACCCGCTCTTCAGCCGTGTTATACTCTTAACTGGCTAGTTGCTACCTTCTGTTAGCGCATTGTGCATCTCAAATGTCAAAGTTTAATCGAGGCATCTCTTGTTATTAGTCCACTGAAATGCCTACCGACAAATACACGCTTGAACAACGATTTTATTATTATTATTATTATTATAATATTATTATTATGTACGATACATACGCAAAAACCTAATCATGTAGACAGGTGTTGAGGCAGTACTTTTAACACTTAAATGACACCAGTCTAATTATATAATATATATATATAAATATATAAAATGTACGTATTATGTTTATATTATTATGTAAATGTATACTAATGTTATGTGGATGTATTACGTAGTTTAACAATGTAGGAGCCGTGAGAATAGAAGCAAGCTACCTTTCGTAGCAAACAGAATTATAGAATACAAGCCGAAATTTGTAACAATGAGGTAACCTTGAGACAACAATACACTACAAAGTTTAATAATGCTACTAATAATTCTTGGAACAATAATAAAGTAATATTTAAAACAGTTTATAAATAGCCACTCAACAAGAAAAAAGCTGAAGTTAAATAAAAGTATTCTATTGGAGTAGGATTAGCCAATCAGAGATTTGAAATAGAGTAAATGTGCAAATTCAAGCGGCAGACGCTTGGTATGATACGGGTTCAATGTGAGACATAAAAATTCATTGCGGTGAGAATAATATAAAGTTTACGTGTTAAAATGGTGTAATTAACAAAAATCTCGCAGCTCTACAGTAGGATATATCAGTGAAGTGTTATTAAATCGCGTGAAGGATTAATAAAAACAAAGTACAATACAATTATAATTTGTATAAGCCTTGTTCTTTAGCCACACCACCCCTGCTAAGAGATACGTGTTCTAAAAAAAATACTGACGCAGCCGAGGCAAAAGTTGACTTTTTAAACGTGGGGGCGAAGACCACCGGAAAGTTTGTACCGTACGTGGGGTAAACACACTGAGAAAGAAATTTCCCGCAATACGTGGTGCAATAACACTCTCAGTGTGTAGACAGGAGACTTTTCCATGCAGAGAAACTGTTAATGAGTTTAGGACAACACTGACGAAATTGGTGCAACATCCTAAGGTACCATTGGAAACTTTAAAGGAACAATCCCCGCACCACAGACGAACTCAAGGCAAGTGAACGGAAATGCCAGGAATGTCTCAATGCATATGGACATCACTTATGAGGGTCACTATTTATATTTTGAGCCTAATAATTAAAACAAAGTACTTTCTGATTGAAAACTGCTTTATTGTTTTTCAAAATATTCTCCTTTATGATCAATACACCTTTGCATCCGTTTGAAACATTTGTCAAAGCATTTATTCCAGTATTCTTGAGACACCTCCAAAACATGGTTTTTGAAGGCATCAACGGATACTTCTGCCAACGAAAATCGTTGTCCACGCCATTTATTCTTGATGTTCGGGAACAAAAAGAAGTCATTGGGTTCCAAATCAGGACTGTATGGCGGATGACCCTTCAAATACTCTGTTGTTAGACGAGATGTCTGTGCGCTCGCATTGTCTTGATGAACAACGATCCTACGGTTCCCTACTTCACCGAACACTTTCGGCAAACAAATGGTTGTGTACCTTTCGGCATGGGCCGTTTTACGTTCTTCTAAAGGCACTGTTGCCACATGGTCAGTTTTGCTGAAGCGCTTCGAGTGCGAACAACTTTTGTTGGATTTGCTTCATCTTGAAACACCCATACAGTCGACTGCTATTTACGTTCCGGCTGATACGCATAGATCCGTCACCTGTTACAATCTTATATACGTCTTTTGAGGCACTGCCATTGTATTTATTGAGCATTTTTGTACACCAATCGACACGAGCATCTTTTTGAGATTGCGTCCAATTATGTGAGGTCCAACGAGAGCAAACCTTTTTCACGGCTAAATAATCATGCAATATTTTATATATGCTGATGGAACTAATGCCTAGGGTTGCCTCAATCTCACAATATGTCGCATGACGATCTTTCATTATTAGTTTTTGCACAGCATCAATGTTTTCTGGCACAACAAGTGATTTTGGACGAACTTCATCATTGAGCGAACGACGGCCACGATTAAATTCGTTATACCAGCGTTTCACAGTGGCAAAGGATGGAGCTGTAGAAGTTAATTGATCGATGCACTCTTGTCTTGATAATCCACGTCGAAAGTCGTAATAAATCATTGCACGAACATTTTCACGAGCTAATTCCATGTTTTTGTTGACACACAATTTTCAAGCTAGTGTAAACAAAACAAATGACGCTCTATTGAAAAAAACGTTTCAAGTAGATTATGGTCAAAAATGTCAAACTTTCCATTGGAATCCTCAGATGGCACCTACAACATTCAGGGTTGCCAAGACTCAAAATATAAATAGCGCCCCTCGCAATACGGTTACTACTCGCGAGCAAGTAACGTGGCAGATTTAGAACGGAACCTCCAGTGTAACAGGGCGCGACCTCTATACAGCGAACACTTTGTGTAATCCTCTGTATTTCTGAGTGAGCGTCAAATACCCGCTCAAGCGTCGCAGCGTGCACCGAGCCTACTGTAGAGGTCTGCACGTGGCCAGCATGAACCAAGCACTAACAGCTTATACTGTACCACCAGGACCCGATTGTCTGAATTAGTTTTAAACAACACCATTTTCCTATTATTATTATTAACAAAGATTACACACCACTACTGCCTACGGCGCGAAGGAACCAGGGTTCATTTTTTTCTTTCTTTTGTTACTATGGTTTTATTTATGGACGCTCTTTAACCACTGTGGTTCTTAACGTCCCATTTATATTAGGCGTGAAAGACCAGAAATTCTTTGTCCAGAGACCTGTTCATCAGATTGAGGTGCGATAAATCTATGACACGGGACCACCGGCTTTGCTTTATTTCCCTTCCAAGGAAGCCATGCTAAGGATTGACTTCTAGCACCGGCATCGGAATGTTTTCCCTTCCTTTGAGGCAGAGATGCACTCAGGTTCTTGGGATCAATTACAGGGGAGCCACTTCACACAAACAGTGACGACTGAGGTACTGGAACCCGCCCCTACTACTGCAAGATGTCCTGGCTGTGGGTATGAAGGAAGGAGGCAGAGTTTGCAGCCGTCGCAACGTTATACGTAATTGGCAAGCGAGCACTTATTGCTACTGGTGAAAAGATTTTAAGGTGAAATTATTGCCAGAAAAGGGGGGAAAACAAAAAGGAACAAAAAAAGATGTTGCTGAAATTAGTTTATTAAGGTTAAACCAGTTACATGGACTTTGTTTATCCCACTTTCTGAATTCTAATAATTAATATTGCATTACATACAACGTTTCAATGTTTTGACCACGTCGCTGGCGCTTTGACTTCAGTAGATCGTTTAGATAGAGAGAAATCTACTGAAACCAGTGGAGCATATCTTGTCACCATTCGTATTGGAAGTTCAATGGTCTCCACATCTGGATTGTTCTTCAAATTTAATTCGAACTTGTCTTTATCAAATGCACCAAGATTGTCCTTAAGACTTGTCAACTTATTCCACAGTTTTTCCTCCTCCATACCTTTTTCCAAACTCTGAATCCCTCAGGCAAATACTTGTAGCCAAGCACTGCAAAGAGTTCCAACTGGGTCTGCTTGATGGCTGTTGCGTCCGTTGAGTTCAGTCACTTGACGACTGGGAGCCTTTATCAGAGCAGCAACGAAGCCATTCACCCTGCTTGGGGTACATGCCCTTCACACACGAGTTGATACAACACCAGATAATGGCAATACAAACGCATTCAAAATATATCTTTGCAGCTCATCCGTAGTTCCATCTAAAAAGAATGCTATTCCATGTTTGCTGACCGTCTCTTTTATTTTGTTGAAGACAGTTTTATTTATGGATGCTCTTTAACTGCTATAGTTCTTAGCGTTCCATTCTATATTGGGCGTGAAACACTGGAAATTTTGCTCAGAGCCCCTTTATCAGGCTTGAGGTTCTTCTACGTGCCGTAAATCCACAACACAGGACCACCGGCTGTACTTCGCTGCCAAAGGAAGCCTTGCTAAGGATTTTTACGCCCGAAAAAGTCCATCGCCCTCCGCCGAGTTTAAACCCTCGACCTCGGGAACCAGAGGCTTGCATGGTAACAATTTTCTCATCCAGTACTGACCTTTGCGTGTACTTATCCGCACTGAACTCATTCAGAAGTCGTGTGTAAGACTAACTCGCTAGGTTTCGACTTGAGATTCAATGTTTGCTGTACTCGATGCGATGGTTTCTTCATCGATTGCAATATTTACTTCGCAGACAGAATGGTGTCATCAGTGACGATAAATTGCATACATTTTCTCCTGCTTAACCTTCGCCATGATTTTGTTGTGAAAGATAGATTCTGGTCCGGACTGGTAAAACGGCCAATAAGGGAGCACACGCCGATAGATAGGAGCCATTAAACTAATACCAGTTCAAACTGCTGCAGCATAATTGTAACATTTCACAGCTGCAGGTTAGCCATTGTTGCTGGGATATGAATTACTGGTGGCTTCCATAAATTATATGTTAATAATTACTATTCTTGACTTCTGATTAAATAAAATGTTAAAAATCTGTTCAAAAAGAGAAAAAGATCTCCGATCTTATAAAAACTTGAGGCAGTATTTTATATCACAACACTGTGAATGCCAGAGTGATTGTAGTGTAAATTAACATTATTGTATGACAATGATTTGAGATGTTTCTTAATTATAAGCATTGCTAGGAAATAAGTTTACACGGACTCACTGAAACTGACAATAGGAACGGGTAACCATGAAACGAGGGGGTGAGTTGTTTATCAATTAGAAGAGACAAACAAATGACGTCAGAGTAGCGTGCCTTTCTTTAGAAATGGAGGGAATATCTTCCCTAGAGCATATGTGTTCGTAATTTTGATTGGATAAAAAAAATAGACGCTAATGTTGGCGCGCTTTATTAACCAATAGCAGCTCTGTTATAATGTTTAGGCATATCGGGTGAGGGAGTATAAATTCTAGAGCCAAAGACAGATATCGCGCAGTTTAACAGAATCATTCACGAGTTACACGTCGCGCAGTTCAACAGAAGCATTCACGAAGTACACGTTCCGCAATTCTACAGAATCTCTCGCGTCGTAAAGTTAGTTACAAAATGTGAAATACGCGAATTAATAATGCGCGGCAAATAAGTGATTATAGTTACACTCGAAAATATAACAGTTTCAGTCAGGCGTGTATCAAGGGAAATTATGTGGAATAATAAAGTGTGACGGCAATAAAAGTGTAAAAACAAATTCTTTTATCAGCGTTATCTTTTAGTAACAACTCCTTTCCGTTTACACACCCTGTTCAAGAGATTTGCTCGACTGAGTAATAATAGCTAGCCGGAGGACAAAGAACCCAAAATTCAAAATAGTAAAACAATAACAGCCGGTCAGCAAATAAGATAACACGAACGTTACCGCGACAAACTGGGGGAAGGCTGCTGAAGCATGAAATAAAAGGGAAAAGTTGCAACAAATTGTGTTCATTTCGCTCCATTTCATGTCCCCATGTACACACATTGACATTAGAAAGGTGCTGCACATTAAAATCCTTCCTTTAATTATCACTGCGATAATTGTGCTTTTCCAGGCATCTCGACGTCGTGGACAATAAAATGTGATACATAATTTGTTTTTCGTCTTCACTTTTCCTTTGCATACAACAGTATTCGCTGGTTTTGAATTTCTCAAAAATGCCACACGTGCACGACAAACAAAATGCATACACTGAATCCGAGCCGCAGACCTCTTAACGTGTAGCAGAAACTGTTATTTTAGAACCTAGTATTTTTTTTGGAGGGGGTGACTAGGGAGGTCAGAACTGTTACTGAAAGCGAACTGCTCCCGTCAGCTCAGAGGGAATTGCTCTAGAAAAGCCAACAACGCTGTTGACCCACTTTACTCAACTATAACCTTGAGGTTATTTACTTCCACACGACGCCGCCGTGCTTCCTGTCCCCTCAAGGACTTCTCAACTGCACAGATACGTTCTCGTCACCGGTACCGTTCCTCTATTACAGATCAACCCACAAATATATGTTACATCTCGTTGTACATGCAACAGGGAGAGTTCACGTAAACATCTTGAACATACGGCATTTTTGAGAAAATCAAACACCTGCAGTGAAATACAACACTGTGCTGTAATCAAGTTCGATACCAGAGAGAAAACTTATCACAAATTACTCAACCAATACTTATAATTAAAATTCGAAATAAGTTTGCTTGGTGGTTACACGTTGTATAACCAAATTGGTATTTAAGTTCAGTCACTTTCAAGAAAATCCTACCTTTTACATGCAGCAGTTTTACCTTCTCCATCACGTACCGTCATTTCATCGGACATACATGTTTTGAGGCACCTGAATCCAAAAAAGGCATTTTTGTCTGAGAACAGCATAATTCAAAAAAGAAAAGTGGACAAGTACCAAACTTGGTATTTAAGTTCAGTATCTTCAAACAACGAGACAGAAAGGTCTTCAAAAAATCCTCCCACGCCAACTATCCTTTACATACAACATTTTTCGAAAATATTGACTTTCTAAAAAATGGCTAACGATTTTGATTAAAATGCCACATATTAAAATATATTTACACGATAAATAAAATGTATATCTGAATTTTCTGGCAATAGCCTGAAGTACTCTTCATTCAGAAGAATTGTGTATAACTGGTGAAGTTAAGTCATAGAAGAGAACGTACTGCACATTATTAAAGTTGCAATTGTTCATCTCTTGGCAATTCCCTGCCAACATTCAGTTGTTTCTCTCAATGCCATGAAAACAATACCGAATTCTAAGGCTAGCGTATAGTGTCCAGTTCTTGAAACATTTCTCTATTGCTGTTCCCACAAACGTAGCTTTATTTGGATTAAAATGTAGTAGGTGCAAAAATAGTTTGTATAGCCATTAATAAACAATAGAGGGCAGAGAAAGTCATGTGAATGTATCACATTAGAATTTTTGTGTTGTTTTATTTTCTCAATGATTACTTTCCCTACTACGTACAGTAAGTAGGGGAAGTATTGCATTCCACCCAAAAATTCGATACCGAGATTTCACCGGAAATACATGTTTTGAGGCCCCCTGAATAAAAAAAAATCTGATGTGTTACACTCACATGACTTTCTCTACTCTTGTACAATCTATTTTTACAAACGCCTGTTCTCCATATGCTTTATGTTAATCGAGATATCGAGATGTCAGTCTTATTGCTAATTTTCTTGTAGATGGTAGCTTTTAAGCGATGGTCAAATATTTTAACGCTGGTTGCTATGTGGCGCATTCCATTCTCTTTGCAAGTCCAGGACATAAAAAATGAATAACGAATTTGAAAAAAAGTATAAGTATTGGAAAATTTAAGGGAATAACAAGCAATATCTCGAAAACGGTTCACTCAACAAAAGAAATGTATATAACATAAGTTGTGTATTTTAACGAGATCTACATTTTTTGTGTAGTAAAATTTTGTCTATCTCTTATGGTTTACCAGTTATGCAAAAGTCGTTCACAATGAAGAATACTTTTGGAGACATTCCCAGACAATTCGAGATATACATTTCATTTCTCATGACATTATCTTAAACATATGATATTTTAATCAAAATCGTTAGAGCCATTTTTGAGAAAATTAAAATTTTCGAAAAATGTTCCATGTAAAGGGTAGTCTGGGGTGGGGGGATTTTCTTGAAAACCTTCGTGTCGCATCTCTGGAAGATACTGAACCTAAATACTAAGTTTGGTGTTTATCCGACTGCTCGTTTTTGAGTTATGCTGTTCACAGACACACACACACACACAGACACACACACACACAGACACACGGACATGTTTCCAAAAATGCTTTTTTTGGATTCAGGAGGTCTCAAAACATGTATTTCCGGTGAAATCTCGGTATCGAATTTTTGGGTGGAATGCAATACTTCCCCTACTTACTATACGTAGTAGAGAAAGTAAAAACATTTTTGGAAACATGTCCATGTGTGTGTGTGTCTGTGAACAGCATAACTCAGAAACGAACAGTTGGATAAGCACCAAACTTGGTATTTAGGTTCAGTATCTTCCAGAGATGCGACACGAAGGTTTTCAAGAAAATCCCCCCACCCCAGATTACTCTTTACATGGAAGATTTTTCGAAAAGTTTAATTTTCTCAAAAATGGCTCTAACGATTTTGATTAAAATATCATAGGTTTAAGATATTTTCATGACAAATAAAATGTATATCTTGAATTTTCTGGGAATGTCTCCAAAAGTATTCTCCATTGTGAACGACTTTTGCATAACTGGTAAACCATAAGACATAGACAAAATTTTACTACACAAAAGATGTAGATCGCGTTAAAATACACAATTTATATCATATACATTTTTGTTGTTGAGTGAACCATTTTCGAGATATTGCTTGTTATTCCCTTAAATTTTTCAATACTTATTTTCTAAAATGGGAATTCATTATTCATTTTTATGTCTTGGATATGCAAAGAGTATTAATCTGTGGCAAAGAGAATGGTGCTGCACCTAGCAACCAGCTATTAAGAGATATGTATGTGCTTAAAGGCTACTGTATTTCTATATTGCCCTTGTAAATATACTTTCCCCTTACATCTACAAGAAAATTAGCAATAAGATAGAGTCTGCAAATGTTTATCTCGATTAACATGAAGTAGATAGAGAATAAGCGTTTGTAAAAATAGTTTGTACAAGAGTAGAGAAAGTCATGTGAGTGTAACACATCCGATTTTTTTTATTAAAACCAAATATACAATACTTGCATAGTTTTTATAATTGGTAAACTATAAGAGAAAGTATTATTACTTTTAAATGGGAAGACATAGTGAAAAGATTAAATATAATATATAGAAGTGGTTGCAAATATACAATTTCACTAAAATAGGTTCAATACCTCACAACGAGTTTCAAGGTATTTAACCTATTTTAGTGAAATTGTATATTTGCAACCACTACTATATATTATATACAACACAAGATCTCGTTAAAATATAGTATGTATGTAGTATTAATTTTAATTTGGCATTAATCTTTGCTATTAGAAGTGCAAATCACCACACTTTTGTTTCCTGTGTGTGTAATGACATTAACATGTGACCCACATAAGGTTTACTGGCCACCAAGTTTACCTTGAAACTAATCCTTGTAAGTATTATTATCACGAGTTCAATGACTTGCATTGTGTAATTATGTCCACGCCCAGTTTCAATGCTATCTCTCCAAGGTCTCATTCCTACTGGGACACGAACCCATTCTACTCCCCAATATCACAAGACATTTTAAATTTCATCATGCCATATTCACATGACTTTCTCTACACACTCTTCTATCTACTTCTAAGTGATTGTCAGATGTTTAAAAAGCGGATTACTATATGGTAACTTTGAAATTCCATTCTATTTGCACGGCCATGCGAAAAAACAGATAGCAACTGTTTGCAACAGATGGCACTTCCTGTATTTGACATAAATTGTGTGCTTTAACGAGATCTAAGATTTGTCTAAGTCTTACCAGTTACAAAACACATTCAGAATAAACACTTCCTAGATATTACCAGAAAATTCAAGATGCACATTTGTCATGAACATATCTTAAACATATGGCATCCTAATGCAAATTATCAGTCATTTTTTAGAAAATCAAAAACAAAACATTTTCCAATCTAGGATATTTGGGGTGGATGAATTCTCTTAAAAAGCTTTGTGTCGCAACCTTGGAAGATAATGAACTTCAATGCCTAGTTTGGTATTTAACCAACTTTTCATTTTTAGGTTAAGTAGCTGCATTTCCACTGAAATAAAGCTTTTGGGTGGAATACAATTTGTAAGCAGTACAAAAAATAAAAAGTTACACCTGTGTCACTACAACTGATACAAGAGTATGCTTCCCCCCAGTTACAATGATGGCTGCTACTTATCAAACATTCGGTGGCTGGGAACCACAGCACTTTATTCAGCACCTTCGCTTCTTCTTTCTTCATTTAAATAATTGTAATATATGATCTCCCACCATTATACCATGTTTCGAATAGGGATCTCTTCATGCAGAGAATCAGCAAACATAAAAGTGAGTTTTCTTATGCAAGTGAAACTGCTTTACTAGATTATTGATAGAACTAATTACATATTAATGTGGCTCAGAGTCCACTTTATCAGATTTGAGATTCTTTTATGTGCTGTAAATCTATGACATAGGACCACGGCTTTACTTCCCTTCCAAAGGAAGACTGCCAAGGATCTTTTACGCCCAAAAAAATTCATCACCCTATGCTGGGTCTGAACCTGCAACCTCAGGAGCTCTGAAAGGCATGAGGTTATGAAGCAGCTTCTAATTATATTTCATAAATTACTGAATGATTAAAAAGGACTTGCAAAGCCCTTATACTTGAAACCAAACACATTGGAGTTATAAAGAAGATGCCTTTACTTTTAGTTGAGAAGTAGAAGATAGTTCTTGTTACTCCACAGAATATGCATGTATATACTTCATTCCAAGCAATATATATGTGTAGATTGTCACAATTTAGCAAAGAGAATACCAACCAAAACTTTTAGGAAAGTTTTGCTTTATTTCCTTTGCACTTTTGGTGTAATCAATGTCATTATCACAGCATGCTAAAGACAGAAAATTGCTTACATTAGAAATCACCAACTGATATTTTAGAATTAACAACTGAGAAGATCATTTTTCTCAATGGTTGCAAACTCCAAAAAGGTTAACTTGGGGGCCAACTAGTGGGAATCTTCAGCTACACCTAAGGATCATGTGAAAACTATGTAACTCTTATATTATAAACTACGAGACCAAAGAGAAGACACAATTAATACTGCAATTATCTAAAAAATCTGATGTGTTACACTCACATGACTTTCTCTACTCTTGTACAAACTATTTTTACAAACGCTGATTCTTCATATGCTTCATGTTAATCGAGATATCGAGATGTTAATCTAATTGCTAATTTTCTTGTAGATGCAAGGGGAATATGGTAGACTTTAAGCGATAGTCAAATGTTTTAAGAGCTGGTTGCTGTGTGGCGCGTTCCATTCTCTTTGCATGTACAGGACAAAAAAATGAATAACAAATTCCCATTTGAGAAAAAGTATTGGAAAATTTAAGGGAATAACAAGCAATATCTCGAAAATAGTTCACTGAACAAAAAAATGTATATGACATAAATTGTGTATTTTAATGCGATCTACATTTTTTGTGTAGTAAAATTTTGTCTATCTCTTATGGTTTACCAGTTATGCAAAAGTCGTTCACAATGAAGAATACTTTTGGAGACATTCCCAGAAAATTCGAGATATACGTTTCATTTCTCATGAAAATATCTTAAACATATGATATTTTAATCAAAATCGTTAGAGCCATTTTTGAGAAAATTAAACTTTCGAAAAATGTTCCATGTAAAGGGTAATCTGGGGTGGGGGTATTTTCTTGAATATCTTTGTGTCGCATCTCTGGAAGATACTGAACCTAAATACCAAGTTTGGTGTTGATCCGACTGTTTGTTTCTGAGTTATGCTGTTCACAGACACACACACACATGGACATGTTTCCAAAAATGTTTTTTTTATTCAGGGGGCCTCAAAACATTTATTTCCGGTGAAATCTCGGTATCGAATTTTTGGGTGGAATACAATACTTCCCCTGCTTACTATACGTAGTAGAGACCGATTTATTGTTCCAAAACCAAAAGTTGCAACATTTCCAGAACTTGAAAGACACTAAGTCAGACGTTACGGAGATGTTTCACGTCCTTCTGCGTGAATATCACGTGTTATTTCATTCATTATTAGCATTAACCAGGGCTATATGAAATAATAACTATAAGGGATAAAGGGTAATAAATGAAATTAATTAAACCGCAATTTGAGTTTAGAATAACACCCGTCCAACATCGGCAGCCAGCTAGCAAATAATAAACATAATACTTGCATGCATAAAGTATATTGGTACTCCTATTCCAAATTACTGGTGCTTCGCATTGGTTTAAAAAAATCGTCAATTGTTTCACAATCATAAAATAGTCGACTGTATGCTCTGATCACAGAAATGCTGTCATCATTTAGACTTTGCAATGAGAGAAGTTATGCAATTTCTAGAGCTGAAATGACTCTTGCACACTGGGAACACTTATCACTTAGGCCTACTTTATCAGTATTGAGATACAACCCAGAGAACAATTAATGTCGCTAATACATGCATTCTGAAAACATTAGTGCCTCACCCAACATGACTACCATCTAGTGCTGTGACAGCAAGCATAAACAAACCTTGCATAATGTATCCTAACATATGCACACATAAATGAGTAACCAAATTAATATATTCCATTCATGGGGACCAGAAAAATGTGATGTATTACTGAGAAAACATAACAGAAAATGCAGAATTCAGCTAAATATTAACTCTGTGGCTAGAAAAATTTAACATATTACCCGCAGAAAGCATTTATGTGAGATTCAACTGTAACAGCTTTTCAGCCACTACCAGGATCTCATTACAGTCGTACTCTACTTCTAATCATAACAAAGAAAACAGTATATTTATTTCTTCCCGCTGGTTCATAGCCATTTCTTTTAGCTACCAAAACTTCAAAGTCTTGAGCCTTGACTCAGGATTATCCAAGCTATTCATCAATTCTTCAGTGTCGTACACAACTCTTCCCATGACGCATCTTCATAACTCGAGTCACACAAAGCTTTAAACTAGAACTGAACTAAGACTTCTAACAAGAAAATATAAACAAATCTGAGCACAATGTTGAAAACTGTTGTTTCATCCTCAAGCACGGCATTAGTTAGCCATTTAATTCATGTTGTGATTGCAGGACAGTTTTCCTTGCCTGCATGCAGTGTATAACCAAGGGATTGCTGTTATGAAACGTGCCTAGTAGTTCACATCAGTGGCCCTTGTTACAGACCCACCTCATGGGTGACAAACACTGAATACTGCAAGGAGAGCATTTACACGTACAAGCGCAAAAGAATATCTTCTGGACATATACCGTTTCTTCATCTTCACTGGATTTCCTCAGATATTCATTCATTTACAGCTAAACATTTGCCTTCCGCATCAGTTAAACTTTGATTCCGATCAGCACAGTTTGTAGCACTACTTGCACTCTATTTCAACATCAATCAACTCCACGTTAAAGGCTCAGAAATTAGTGTTGCTCACAATTTCTTACTGAATTATCGACCAGCTGTACCACTTGCTTTTACTTAACAAAATAACCCTCCTAAAAATTTAGAAGGCACCACATTATCTTTCAGTCTCGAGCTTTTGAATTTCCCATTCATCATTAATCTTATTTTTATATTTTCATGAAAATTCCAAATAGTCTAGCGTTTTTAGTTGGCACACATATCAATTGTTATCTCTATCTGGGAATGGGTAATAACTCCTCCTGTTCTATATCGGATGTTCTAGTAAGTCTCTGCATGTGCCTCACATTGCTGCAGACAGTATTTGTTCATTACCTTTAACTTCTTGCAACTTAGGAATCATGTAAGAACTATTGCACACTGACAGTCTCGCGCAAGCAACGACATTCACGCCAGTACCACAAATAGTAAAAGTGAGCTACTGTAGCTTTTTCTCAAACTGTGACTCAAATGTATCATGTGAAGCACTGTTTACAATGTTATTATCGTATTTGTCTGTAAATTTGAAGCACATGTCACATATTAAGAAACTTACAATTTCAGTAGAATTGGGCAGCATTTATTAATTTCTCTACTACGTATAGTAAGTAGGGGAAGTATTGCATTCCACCCAAAAATTCGATACCGAGATTTCACCGGAAATACATGTTTTGAGACCCCCTGAATCCAAAAAAAAGCATTTTTGGAAACATGTCCGTGTGTGTGTGTGTGTGTGTGTGTGTCTGTGAACAGCATAACTCAAAAACTAACAGTCGGATAAACACCAAACTTGGTATTTACGTTCAGTATCTTCCAGAGATGCGACACAAAGATATTCAAGAAAATCCCCCCACCCCAGACTACCCTTTACATGGAACATTTTTCGAAAATTTTAATTTTCTCAAAAATGGCTCTAACGATTTTGATGAAAATATCATATGTTTAAGATAATGTCATGAGAAATGGAATCTATATCTCGAAGTTTCTGGGAATGTCTCCAAAAGTATTCTTCATTATGAACGACTTTTGCATAACTGGTAAACCATAAGAGATAGACAAAATTTTACTACACAAAAAATGTAGATCGCGTTAAAATACACAACTTATATCATATACATTTTTTTTGTTGAGTGAACCGTTTTCGAGATATTGCTTGTTATTTCCTTAAATTTTCCAATACTTATACTTTTTCTCAAATTCGTTATCCATTTTTTTATGTCCTGGACATGCAAAGAGAATGGAATGCGCCACATAGCAACCAGCGATAAAATATTTGACTATCGCTTAAAAGCTACCATATTCCCCTTGCATCTACAAGAAAATTACAAATAAGATTGACATCTCGATATCTCGATTAATATGAAGCATATGGAGAATAGGCGTTTTTTAAAAATAGATTGTACAAGAGTAGAGAAAGTCATGTGAGTGTAACACATCAGATTTTTTTTTTTTTTATAAAAACCCATATACTTAGTAGATTAAATTTAAAACATTGCATATTTTACTTTTTCTTACTTTTTTGTTATTTAGTTACAAATTTATATTTTTCTGCGACTACTACCGGTACAAAACAATGCGCCACTACTGCAGGGTTAAACAATACACCATGTCAGCCATACAATGGTATGAGAATGCTCCTCTGCTAAGTGATCTATTTGAGACTGCCTTTTTTTCAAGTTTATAAGTTATTACAGTACAATTTTAGTAGAGCATCACATTCTATGTTATTATTATGATCTTGAACTGCATTTCTGATTTAAGGGTTGTTGAAGTAGACGCCTTGTTTATTTCTAAAGAATGATAGAAAGTATCATCAAGAACAATGATGCTGTTAGAGGGAGCTTTGGCAATAACTGGTTAACAAACCAGACCTTAAGAGTTTTACTGTCAATTTCTTTGTGAGTCTATGCTAGATTTGAATTTAAAACTCAGCAAGGCATTGGAAATGAAATCTGCTGAACATCCTACGTGTAAAATATTAAGTGCTGACCTTTTCCTATGGGAGTTAGAAGAGAGAAATTTAGTCTGCCTCCTTCGCAAATCTGAACTTTACTTTTAGTGTCATTAACATTAATACAAAGTTTCATACAGGCAAATAACTGGACTAGTAGATCTTAATTGTTTGATTGTCCATAAAAATATATACTGTTTTGAAACAAGGTCGGGTCTTTCCATTAAAAATGTTCATGTTTGCATTTATTATCCTCAAAGCTTTTCTTAGAGTATCTATGCTTCCATAGAACAGCTTGTTTTCTTTTAATATCTTATTTACATCTTCTAAACCAGGTAACGAATAGATCATTCTTCTAATCGCTGCAGTAGAAAATAAGCAGATCACAGTCTTTTCTGATACTTTTTTCTCCAAAGGTCTCCAAAAGACTATCATTTGCTTGCGCTTTAATATGTTCTTTTGGAACCCATTTAACATTGCAAGAAGACACATCTGTAGTACCTTTTGATTATACTAGTCACCAAAATTATTGGTTTTACTCATTTAGAGCTTCACATTCATTGCCAAGGTATCTGTGCACATTAATTATCACCTCCCTGCTTCCCTTTCATATATGTTACAAACACAATCCAGACAACAAATGCAACATTTCACAAATTTGTTTGATAACACTGCTACACTTACACTCTTGTTCACTTCTATCACAGTCGCAAACCACCACTGTCATGCAGGCAACCGATTTTGGCAAGAAAAAGAGGAGACGGTCATTTAAAGCCTCCTGCTAGACAAGAACAGAACAGAAAGTGACAACTTTAAAAACAGAAGTACATCACTTAGTTACAATTAGTCAACCACAGAAAAGTAAATTCCAGTTATGTCAGTGAATTTGGTGCAAATGTGTTTTCAACAGTTTTAATGTGTCAGGTTTGTGATACAAGTGCTGTAAGTGCATATTTGCAGAATGAAGTTCAATTCCGAGTTTCTGCAAAGATGCACCTAATGCATGTGTATTGCAGTTTTTGACGATAGTGAATAGTAGAAATGTTTATGTGAAAACAAAATTAATCAGTCAGCTTTTCAAAGCACTAGCCTCTGATGGTCAATTAGTGACAACCAAGTCAATGACTGAGGGCGAGATGGCTGCTTGTGCCAAAAGAAGTATATTTAAATGCTGCACAACTTAAATAACACAGGGGAGTAAAGACGGTAGTGTCCAACCATCAAATATGGCTTTATCAATAGTTGGAGCAGTAAATATTTTATTGACGTCGGCGGCAAAAATGCAAAAGGAAGAGAATAGCAATTTCAAGTTCCCCGGCATGATAGCATGAGCGGGAAGTGGATAAACAAAAGGCCACTTCCAACATCTAACACAAGAACATTTACAGCAATATCCCATGGTAATGTGGAATTTGTATGATTTTAAAACTGATATTGCCTTTTTAAATAAAGTTCTTATTTTTGTTTTGCATGCTATAAATACCTAAACATCCAGGCTTTAGTAATCAGCATAAAACAACTAACCAGTAACATTGCATTTCATTTATTTTTTCAAGCAATCCAACTTCTGCATAATTATCCTTTTTGTCCACCCACTCAAACTATCCTTTATATGGAACATATTTCGAGTTTTTTTATTTTCTAAACAATGGCTTCAAGGATTTTGATTAAAACATCATATATTAAAAATATTTACATGACAAAATGTGTATCTAGAATTTTTTGAGAATAGCTTGTGAAGTTCTCTTCATTCGGAAGAAATTTTGTATAATGTTGTATAACTGGTAAATGTGGATCTCTTTAAAACACATAATTTATTTTGATAAACTTTGGTATTGGATTATGGCCAGTATCACTACACACGCACATACTGCGCAAATTTTGATTTCAAAACATCATTGCGTGTAATAAAGAATAAATAACATTTTGCTTTATGTATTTTCATGAATATATGGCATATTTTGTCACTTTAGTTACATATTACTGACTATCAGAAGTTGCATTGCATGCATCTTGGGAACGTTGGTTGCATTGTCTTTCCACTGCCAACATTTGAAATCCCAACATAGCTGAAAATATGATTGAGGACCCTAAGCCACAAGGTGTAGCCAAAGGATTTGAGGGCCCTCAGCCTCAAAGCGTAGCCAAGGGATTTGTGCATCCAAAACTCAAATGATTCACGTTGGCAGCAATTCCTTCCAAAAGGAACCAAAATGTGCCAAAAATGACTATATAAGAACAGTTGCATAAAACGGTGGGAATAACACTACCACTGGAGCAACATCCACTACGCCAAAATGTTCCTCATAAAACAAGGATTACTCTGGATAGCCAAAAACCCCAATTTCATAAGTAAAAAGCCTCTATTTTGAACATAATCCAATACGAAGTAGTACCTTATTTCAAATAACTCTTTTCCAAGCTATTCATTATTAGTGGTTCAATTGTTCAATACTCTGCCATTCTTTTAAGGTCCTCAATATTCAGTTGTATGTCATGGAAACAGTATGGAATTTTAAGGCCAGCATATAGCATCCAGTTGTTAAACATTTGACTATCGCTGTTCTCTTTGTGTCCATAACAAAATGTGTTGTGTTTTTGCAAAAGTTTATTTGGATTAAAATGAAGTAGATATAAAAATACGCTTTAGTAAGACTAGTTTATATACCCACTAATAAACAATCAAGGGTTGAGAAAGTCATGTGAATGTAATGTATAAGACTTTTTTCTTTTAGTTTAGCTGGCTTAGAGCCTTAAAATTGTTCACCACTACTCCTAATATTACTTTTTAATGCTTTCTGTTTAGCAAGTAACGTTTTTTAGTTGTATATCAAGTACAGAACTTTGCTAAATAATGTTCCCAGTTGTGCTCTTTTTAAGAAACAAAACATTATTTTTCTTTTTTTATTCCACATATGGTAAAATGCAGCAAATACTTTTGCTGTTTCAGTTAATAATGTGATGTGTTACATGTTAAAGAAATCTAGTTGGTAATACTGCTTATTAAATATAAACTATTGTGCACACTAGTTATCGTGATCCCCAGACCTCAGGCTTAACTCAGTGATTTGAAACAAGTTTTGCTGTAGTCTGATTTCTGCTTTTATTTCTGGTTGAATCCAGCGGACTTTATGTTTGTGATGATAACCTGTTAAATATAGCTAGAAATAGCAGTAAATACATAAAATTGTTCAGTTTTAATTCATCTGCACAAATGTACACATAATTTGCAAATAATATAATCTGTTAAGATTATACAATACAGTCTTCTACAAGTAAGGAGTTTATTTTGGTTTCAATTATAAGAAAATATAATCTGGGACTCCACTACCCGTCAATGGAGTACTTTGTTCCTATTTTCAATTTGAGAATCTCGCAACCTCTTGCCAAATCCTAAGGTAACATTGATAAACTGCTAGGTCTTACAGTAACATCGTTTTCCAGCTTTGTCCGCATTGCCTTAGGTCTGACACAATACTATTTACATCTCCATATATATCATAACTAAATTAACAGTGGCCCACTAAACAATAAGGGCATGTGACATTCACAAACAATATGAATTTCATTATCAAATGTTGCTACATGTAACTGACCTTACACAAGCAGCCTGAAAACCTTCCATGATTATATAGCTTCTTTCAGATTAGCAACTGGGTTCGGTCATAATGAAACACACATTTTCTGCATAGTTTACCAAATTCTCATTGACACAAATGCTGAGACTTGCTATTATATCTATTTATGTAGCTGAATCTTCTAATTTGTCTGTCATAAAACAACCCAAAATGTCCCTCATAATGAAAGGATTACGTTGGATACAAAAAAAAATTATCCGGGTTTTGTTAGTAAAATAAATTCAGCCCACAAACCAATACCGTAGTAGAACCTAACGTTTTGACAGGTATGACAATCGGAAGCATTTCTTTCCCCTAAGTGTCAACATGATTAGGATGCTTATTTCTAACATGCAGGTTTTGTTTTTAAGGCTCACTATTTTTATTGTTCACTAACATTTCTGGTGGGAACAGAAATAAGTTCTGCGAAGGAAGCATCAAATCCAGTATTTTATGTGGCGTTTTATACCTACATTACTTATAGTAAGCCAAAAATATTACGTTTTCACATCATTTGCAACACTTAACACTAATTCTTAACATGCATTAATCATTTAACTGGATGGTAGGTAAATAACTGTAAACAACAATTTGCCTGCTAACATGTTATCGTAAATGTTTTCGCTTTTAATACTGTGAAAACAATTGTTAGTAAACTTACCGGTATTCCCCTGATAATGTACTAAACACTAGTTTGTGCTATTTTAACTGAATACTGCCGTATGTCAGTACTTATAGCTAATGTGCTTACGTTGTTTATGATTGTTTTTAAAGCTCAATAAATAATAGCTTTGTTCATTTCCTACCTTTTTTAGGGAGTCCTCGCCCGTAGCCATTCCTTGGCCTTCGGCTGTTCTTTAGCATTCGCGTTCCGGTAATTAAAGCAGCACCATTTGTTGTCACCCCTTCCTTGCTAAGCTGTTTAATCAGTCTTCTGGCTTTTTTCTTAATTCGGTGTTCAACAGAAGAGTCCACACCATTTATTCCAACGGCACCCTCCGCTCCAGAAACTTCGTTTTCGACGCCATTTTGATCCGCATCCGGAACATCAACATCGACGACCTGGCCATTCAAGATTTCTGGTTCCATCATCTTGAACATTAATAAGTTCTCTTTCACGCCTTACAAACCAGAAACCAACGCAGCCTCCAATGTAACCAGATAACTATCTGCACTCACTTGCCAACCGGCAATATACAAGACGCACTCACGATCAATTCATCCGACCTATAAGACGACACCTAGTGATCTGTGCTGCTGCTCGGTAGGTGTTTGTTTTGTTTTCCAGAACATGTGATCCCTGCGCATGCGCTCTACAAAATTATTGTGCTTCGTAAACAAATCCATCCTTGGCTTGTAGGGGCGTGACCAACGGCTTCATGTTAGGGAAAACACTATTAAAAAAGAAAAACAAGGTCAAAACCGAACTGTATTTAGGAGCCCCACCCAAACGCTATGTATAATTAGTAATTATTTGTAACTAAGGATTTAAATTATCTCACAAAGTGGTTCATCTTCTTCGGCCACCCCAAACGGGACCCCTCAGTGGTATTGGAAGTTGGACTATAAAACTAAAAACGTCCATAAGCATCCGTGTTACACGTCGTCAACACAGTGATTGGTTGCTTGCATCGCGTGATTTTACATGCATTCTGCAATAGGCATTTACGAAATAATGTAAACAATTTATATGAGAAAAGGAAAACAAATAAATGGGTTGCTTTTCCAAAATAAGAGGTGAATATTAATTATAATTGTATCATTGGAATTTTATTAAGGCCTTTAAGTGCTGCATTTATCGAATTGAATCCCTCATAATTTAGTATCAAAACATAAAGTGCAGATATCACATTATTGATAACGGCATATTTTGGTTATAGACATTTATGAAATAATGTATACAATTTATTTATATGAGAAAAGGAAAACGAATAAATGCTTTTACAAAATAAGAGGTGAATATTAATTACAATTATAATTTTATCATTTGAATTTTTATTAAAACTTTTAAATGGTGCACTTATCGAATTGAACCACTCATAATTTTGTACGCACTTTGGAACAGGCATGTAAATGTTGCATGCTGTCAGAGCCAGAACGTGTTCAGATACACTCTACTGCAGAATCATACTATTGCGAACTGTTTCTGTTTGTTACATTCGTGCTACGAAAGCCACAAAAGGTTATTTCGTGGCATCGACTTTGACAACCTAGATTAAATACCCTCGGGTAGGTATACCCACAGAACACCAAAGTATACCTACGGAATGTCATTAAGAAAATGCAGTTTTCTATTTATGTGTAATACAAATGTATTATTAAAAAATATGTGTTGCATTCACATGGCTTTACCTAACCACTCTTCTACAAACTATTCTTATAAAAATTCCTCTACCTACTTCTTGTTAATCGAGATAAACTTTCTTTACACAATTATGCATTTCTTTATAGGTCTAAAAATACAGTAGGCTAAAGCGAGTCAGATTTTTAAAAAGCGCATCGTTTTTAAATTCCATGCTCTTTGCATAGCGAGAAAAAATAAATAGCGACTTTTCAATTGGGAAAAAATTGAAATTGAGTTTTATTTATGGACGCTCTTTAACTACTCTGGTTTTTAGCGTCCCATTCTATATTGGGCGTGAAACACCGGTAATTTTGCTCAGAGGCCTCTTTATCAGGCTTGAGGTTCTTTTACGTGCTGTAAATCTACGACACTGGACCACCGGCTTTACTTCCCTTCCGAAGGAAGCCGTGCTAAGGATTTTTACGCCCGAAAAAATCCATCGCCCTCCGCCGGGTTTGAACCCGCGACCTTGGGAACTAGAGGCTAGCACGGTACCACTAGAAAGCAAGATATTTTAAAATTCAAACCAATACCCCTCCCCCCAAAAAAATTGAAATGGTTAACGTCAGAAAACTTTAACATAAAATGTGTGCTTTAACAAGACCCACACTTTTTGTGTAGTAAGATTTTATCTACACTACGTGATCAAAAGTATCCGAACACTTGGCTGAAAATGACGTACAAGTTCGTGGCGCCCTCCATCGGTAATGCTGGAAGTCAATATGGTGTTGGCCCACCCTTAGCCTTGATGACTGCGTTCACTCTCGCAGGCATACTTTCAGTCAGGTGCTGGGAGGTTTCTTGGGGAATGGCAGCCCATTCTTCACGGAGTGCGGAACTGAGGAGAGGTATCGATGTAGGTCGGTGAGGCCTGGCACGAAGTCGGCGTTCCAAAACATCCCAAAGGTGTTCTATAGGATTCAAGTCAGGACTCTGTGCAGGCCAGTCCATTACAGGGATGTTATTGTCGCGTAACCACTCCGCCACAGCCCGTGCCAGGTGCTCGATCGTGTTGAAAGATGCAATCGCTATCCCCGAATTGCTCTTCAACAGTGGGAAGCAAGAAGGTGCTTAAAATATCAATGTAGGTCTGCGCTGTGACCGTGCCACACAAAACAACAAGGGGTGCAAGCCCCTCCAGGAAAAACACGACCACACCATAACACTACCACCTCCGAATTTCACTGTTGGCACTACACACGCTGGCAGATGACGTTCACCGGGCATTCGCCATACCAACACACTGCCATCGGATTGCCACGTTGTGTACCGTGATTCGTCACTCCACACAACGTTTTGCCACTGTTCAATCGTGTAATGTTGACGCTCCTTACACCAAGCGAGGCGTCGTTTGGCATTTTCCTGCGTGATGTGTGGCTTATGAGCAGTCGCTCGACCAGGGAATCCAAGGTTTCTCACCTCACGCCTAACTGTCATAGTACTTGGAGTGGGTCCTGATGCAGTTTGGAATTCTGTGTGATGGTCTGGATAGATGTCTGCCTATTACTGTTTACGACCCTCTTGAAATGTCGGCGGTCTCTGTCAGTCAACAGACGAGGTCGGCCTGTACGCTTTTGTGCTGTATATGTCCCTTCACGTTTCCACATCACTATCACATCAGAAACAGTGGACCTAGGGATGTTTAGGAATGTGGAAATCTCGCATACAGACTTCTGACACAAGTGACACCCAATCGCCTGACCATGTTCGAAGTCCGTGAGTCCACGGAGTGTCCCATTCTGCTGTTTCACGATGTCTAATGGCTACTGAGGTCGCGGATAATGAGTAGCAGGCAGTAGGTGGCAGCACAATGCACCTAAGATGAAAAACGTATGTTTGTGGGGGTGTCCGGATATTTTTGATCACATAGTGTATCTCTTATCAGTCGCGTAGATAATGGGGCTGTCCGGAGACCCCTGAAATATACAAAACGAAAAGAATAAAAATGCAAGCAAAATCACAATTGCAAATAAGACTAAACAGTAGTGCAGCCTGCTCAATTGTAGTTAAATATATACAAATTAAGATCCATAACGATCATACGTAATAAGCAACCGACAACGGCCCTTAGCATTGGCTTCCTTCGGAAGGAAAGGAAAGCCGGTGGTTTCGTGCCGTAGATTTACGGCACGTAAAAGAACCTCAAGCCTAATAGAGGCTTCTGAGCAAATTTCCAGTCTTTCACGCCCAATATACAGAGATAGCCAAAAGAATATGAACCGGCTGCGCGGTGTTTTTCCTGTCCGTGTCCTCGGCGCTCGTTGCCGTCTGCCGCTATCATAGAAAAGCCCGGATGAAACCATACAACACTTTTAAAACTACTTTTAAAGGCTTTACTTAACAACTGTATGAAAATGTGTTTGAGGACAGAATTATTAGTAAAGATATGTGGCCCCCTCGGTCTCCCGACCTGACCCCCTGCGATTTGTATCTCTGGGGTAACTTAAAACAAAGTGTACAAGACCAACCCACATACCCTGGAAGAATTAAAACGAAATATCCGCCAGGACATTGTCAGCATTTCTCAACGTGAACTACGGCGAGTGATGGATAGTTTCCTAAAGAGGTGCCAAAAATGTATGCACAACGACGGTGGCCAGTTTCAGCATCTCCTTTCATAAAGTTTGTAAGTAAAGCCTTTAAAAGTAGTTTTAAAAATGGTGTGTACGGCTTCATCTGCGCCTTTCTATGATAGCGGCAGACGGCAACGAGCGCCAAGGACGCGGACAGGAAAGACACTGCGCAGGTGGTTCGTAGTTTTTTGTTTCTCCCTGTAGAATAGGATGCCAAGGACCATAGTAGTTAAAGAGCGTCCATAAATAAAACTCGATAAAAAACAAACCAGCAACGCAAACAACACAAGATCTATATATTGTACTGCACATATGCAAAGTCCCCCTTCAGTATGAGAGAAACGTAAACACACTAGCTTGACAGTGCCAAGTGGCGGGAGTAATGCCGATGTAATTATCAGTTTGCGAAAGGCAATATGACCAACAGTTGATAGAAACCCTGTCAAACCGAATTGCTTGGAGTGCGCGTTGACAGAAACTTTGCATTTTAAGGACTAGTATTTAAAATAAACAATCAAGTAGGTAATGAGATACAACACCATTGATTAGGTTAGCTTTTCAAACTCGAATTTTAAATGAATTAATTTCATTAATCTCTTTATGAAATTATTATAGAATTATCCAGACGGTTGTGGTTAATTCTCAACTTTACCCCTTTATAAACGAGCTTTGCACAGCCCCGGCTATTCCTAATAATGGATAAAATATCCCTTGGTAACCACACAAAAGGATCTGAGCGGCAAAGTAATTCTTTAGACAATTACCTACAGTAGGCAAGTACGTTTTAAACCTTGGCATCTTCTCTTTGGTCAGGTAGTTATTTAATAGCACACGAAGCTACACAGTTTTCACATAATGCACAAATCCTTACACATACAACGAAATAGAGATGAAGCTGGTGATTATGACCATTTCGCATTCCCAGGCCACCAAGTTAACCTCTTTGCAAAATGCACGTAGTCTGCGACAACCGAGCAAAATAATCTCGGTTGTAAACTATAAAATATCGGTTCATTGATTTCTCATGTTAGCAATGTTTTCTCTTTATACAATTATTTGGCATGCCCTGCTAAGGAACTTGTTTACAAAACTTTCTTACAAGAGGGTTATAAAAATATTTTGACATTGGTAACGCAAGCTTATCGTAGTGATCATATTCGAGTCTCTTGTTTTGCTGCGTCTTCTGTTTTCTTAATTGCTAAGTCGTGACCATATATTATATATGTAGATAGCGCTACTCACGCTTAAAAGAGAATACAGGTTAAAATATGTGGGCGCACATGTACTGCACGTACGCTCGCAACTTGGGCGCTCACTTGCGAATTACGAAGGCTGTCCCAGAAGTACCCGACCTGATGTATATATAGCGGTTGTTTCAAACAAATAACTATGGTAGAAAGTACCACCTTTATAAAGCTTAAGTTTGAAGTTTGACGATGCTACGTTGTTTAGTAATTGTTTGACAGCCATTAATAATGAACTCTCTCAGCGAATTTGTAAATATGGATAAAACTGGCCATCGTTATTTGATATAATACTTTCATTTGAAAGGTCTTAGTGCAACTGATATTAAAGCCGAGCTAGATTCTACTCTGGGGGAGTCTGCTCCTTCGTTTACAACAGTAAAATATTGGGTGGCAGAGTTTAAGCGAGGCGTACGAGCTGCCAAGACGAACATCGCAGTGGTCGACCAAATGAGGTGATCAGCCATAAATTGTAAAGAAAATGCACAACATGCTATTGGATGACTGTCGACTGCAAGTGCGCCAGCTAGCAGACATCGCAGGCATTTCAACAAGTGCTGTACATCGCCCACATGAGAAACCTGTGCGTAAGATGGGTGCCGCGTTCACTCATCGTGGAACAGCAGCGGCGTCGTGAGGATGTTTCGCTGCAATAAAGACGAATTTTTGCGTCGATTCATAACCATGGATGAAACACGCGTCCATCACTTCACACCTAAGACGAAGGAACAGTCAAAACAGTGGATTGAAAGAGGAGAATCGTCCCCAAAGAAGGCGAATACAGTTCCATCTGGGCAAGGCCATGGCGTCAGTTTTTTTGGGATGTGTGGGAGATAATTTTTATTGATTATCTTCAAAAAAGAAAAGCAATCAATGGCGAGTATTATGCAAACTTATTGCAGCGTTTGAATAATGAAATCAAGCAAAAACGGCCGCATTTAGCGAAAAAGAAAGTTCTGTTTCATCAACACAATGCACCAGTTCACACATCCATTATGACCATGGCCAAGAGTCAAAGTTCGAATTGCTTCCTATTCACCAGACTTAGCCCCTCTGATTATTTTCTGTTTCCAAAGTTGAAGAAATGGCTTGGTGGTAAAAGATTTGCCAACAATGAAGAGGTGGAGTTTGCAGTTGATGGCTATTTTGCAGAACTCGACGGTTCTCATTATAAACAGGGTATCAAAGCTATTGAACATCGCTGGGAAAAGTGTGTCGAGCTGAAAGGAGACTATGTAGAGAAATAAAGATGTTTTTGTGTTTTCTTTGTTAGGTCGGGTACTTCTGAGACAGCCCTCATATCTGCCGACCTAACGTTCTCTTGTGAATAAGAGATAACAAAGTAGTTAAATGTCTATATTCAGGAGCGTCATTTCAGTTTCTGCTTGGGTGGGGACAAGATTGCCCGAATCAGTTGCCAAATTTTCATATAAATTTTAACGACACATTTAGCCTAAGATAAAATCATCTTTTATTTCTTAAATGTGAATTATTTGTATTAGAAATACAGTTGTTGTAATTTTTCTTTTAGTAGAGCCATAATAACAAGTAGCCGAATCATTTCTCATAACTTGGGGGGAGGGGGGCAATTGATCTCCCATATACGCCGAAATGACGCAGCTGTCTGCACTGCTATTGTAAGACACTTCCTTTCACCTGCATTTTTATACCTCGAAATACGATTTTACGCGCATAAAAATATGCATTATCAAACAAATCTGGAGCTACGATGCTCCGCATTGTTCCATCACATTGTCTTAAAACTATAGCATGTTTATTTCCCCGCGCTTTTTTTCTTTTTTGATGATGTCCTTAGAGGTCTTTTAATTTTCCTTTTTTTTATCCCATAAATTACTACTTCTTAACACCTGCTAGCCATAGCTGTTTCTTTTACTGGGTTATAAACATTCAAAATGAATGTTACATGAATAATCTAGCACCATTATTATTTTTGGGGCGCTAAGGACCACGGCAGTTAAAGAGGTCCATAAATAAAAACAAACAATTATTATTTTGCATTTCTTTTTAGTTTATCAATATTTCGTCTCTTTCCATAACTATAAGTATTTACATAAAATGTTAAATAATCAACATACCACTTAAATGTTCCATGCGCTATGACCCTACACACTTCCTTACAGCTGTTAAACTTTTATGCCTTTTGTCTCTTGCCTGGCCTGTTAGCTGAATAGATGGCTGACTTTTGTTTATCATACACAATAAAGTTATAGGATTTCTGCTTCTTTTAAAAACTGCTTCCAACCTTCCTCAACATTTTCTTTTGCTTGGTCCCCATTGTAAACCCAATAAAGAAAAAGTTTCTTGCTGGAAGACTTTTCTACTGCATAGGTGTAGAATTTTCGAAAATATTTAATTTAAAAAATCTGATGAGTTACACTCACATGACTTTCTCTACTCTTGTACAAACTATTTTTACAAACGCTTATTCTCCATCTACTTCATGTTAATCTCATTGCTAATTTTCTTGTAGGTGTAAGGGGAATATGGTAGGCTTTAAACAATAGTCAATCTTTTAAGAGCTGGTTGTGGTTATGTGGAGCATTCCATTCTCTTTGCATGTTCAGGACAAAAAAAAAAAAAAAAAAAAAATATATATTGAAAAATTCAAACAAATAACAAGGAATATCTCAGAAATGGTTCACTCGACCCCCCCCAAAAAAAAGAAGACATAAATTGTGTGTTTTATCAAGATTTACATTTTTTGTGTAGAAACATTTATATCTCTTATGGTTTACCAGTTATGGAAAAGCCATTTAGGAAGAAGAGGACTTTTGGGGACATTCCCAGAAAATTCAAGATATACATTTTACTTGTCATGAAAATATCTAAAATGTATGATATTTTAATCAAAATCGTTAGAGCCATTTTTGAGAAAACCAAGATTTTCAAAAACTGTTCCATGTAAAGGGTAGTCTGGGGTGGGGGGGATTTTCTTGAAAATCTTTGTGTCGCATCTTGGAGAGATACTGAACCTAAGTACCAAGTTTGGTATTTATCGGACCTTTCGTTTTTGAGTTATGCTGTTCACAGACATGTTTCTAAAAATGCTGTTTTTGGATTCAGGAGGCCTCAAAACATGCATTTCCGGTGAAATCTCAGTATGGAATGCAATACTTTCCCTACTTAATATACATAGTAGAGAAAGTAAAACTTATAGCATTCATTTTAATAAAGATAGATAATTCAAACTTGCAGATATCAGCACTCTAGTTTACACTGGCTAAGACAAAAATATTGTTACATTCTACCTTTAGTTTATTAGTTACTGCAAATATCGGACTTTCACCAAAAAACACCTTATGTTTATAAATTTAAACCCACAGAAATCCATACTCTAAAGATGATAGAGAAAAATATTCTGCATAGGATGTGTTCAAAACTGCATCTGAATATTTATACAATGTTATTAGCAACTTGGCAGCAGCGTAAAAAAGAACGAAGCTAACTACACTGTCTTTTAAGATTGACAAAAGCTATAACTTGGAATGAAATATTGGCAATGTCAGATATAAGACTTTGCAAGTATATTGTTTTATAACTTCTTTATTTATAGCCGCACCTGAAGTCTATTTCTCTTCAATGAGAGTCTGCTTCCAGTATTTATCTTGTGATATGTTTGTTAAATTTTTTAAAAACTAGTATGGGATTGTACTTTATAGGCCCATCATTGTCCTTTTATTAAGATGACATGTTCTATATTACCTATTTCACCACATTCACAATAACGAGTTTCTCTACCACATAGTAGGTAGACAAGGTATTGCATTCCACCCAAAAATTCAATACCAAGATTTCACCGGAAATACATGTTTTAAGGCCCCTTGAATCCAAAGCATGTTTGCAAACATATCCAAGTATATGTGAAAACGAAATGTTCAAAAAATACCAAACTTGGTATTTAAATCCAGTATCTTCCAAGGATGCAACACAAAGATTTTCAAATCCCCCACCTCCAACTACCCTTTACAAGAAACATTTTCGAAAATTTTGATTTTCTATAAAACAGCTAATGATTTTGATTAAAACACTATATTAAAGATATACACATGATAAAAGAAATACATATCTTGAATTTTCTGGGAATAGCTTTCTAAGTCCTCTTCATTTGAAAGCATTTTTGTATAATCTTGTATAACTAGTAAATGTTAAGTGATAGATGAAAATGTACTATACAAAAAATGTAGATCTCCTTTGTATCTATAATGAAATGTGCAATGTAGCTATTTCTGTAAC
The DNA here is from genome assembly GCA_030765065.1 of Deroplatys truncata. Lineage (NCBI taxonomy): Eukaryota > Metazoa > Arthropoda > Insecta > Mantodea > Mantidae > Deroplatys > Deroplatys truncata. The sequence goes on from CM060984.1 coordinate 5,670,376, forward strand.
GGTTTATTTGAATTCAAACACACTAGATATAAAAATAAGCTTTAATAAGATAAATCTGTTCACTCACTAATAAACGATAGAAGGTAGAGAAAGTCATGTCAATGTATCGATCAGATATTTTTTAATCTTATACAATAATAAAAGAGTCATGACCGTATCCAATCTTATGATGTCTCAAAAGTGTTGTTTCGGACCATACACTTTTTTGAACCATAGTTTATTATTTTCTTCCCAGAACCAGGAATCCTGGGGATGTTCAGTGCATTGTTTAATAACTTCTGTTTTAAAGTGACCAATAATAACTTGTTTATGTTGAACTAGCACAAGGTATGACAGCAGTATTACAAGAGATCCATGTCCAATGTTTACAATTCTTGTTTCTGTTGAACTAGCACAAGGTTTGACAGCAGTATTACAAGAGATCCATGTCCAATGTTTACAATTCTTGTTTCTGTTTAACTAGCACTAGGTATGACAGCAGTATTACAAGAGATCCATGTCCAATGTTTACAATTCTTGTTTCTGTTGAACTAGCACAAGGTATGACAGCAGTATTACAAGAGATCCATGTCCAATGTTTACAATTCTTGTTTCTGTTGAACTAGCACTAGGTATGACAGCAGTATTACAAGAGATCCATGTCCAATGTTTACAATTCTTGCTTCTGTTGAACTAGCACTAGGTATGACAGCAGTATTACAAGAGATCCATGTCCAATGTTTACAATTCTTGCTTCTGTTGAACTAGCACAAGGTTTGACAGCAGTATTACAAGAGATCCATGACCAATGTTTACAATTCTTGCTTCTGTTGAACTAGCACAAGGTTTGACAGCAGTATTACAAGAGATCCATGTCCAATGTTTACAATTCTTGCTTCTGTTGAACTAGCACAAGGTTTGACAGCAGTATTACAAGAGATCCATGTCCAATGTTTACAATTCTTGTTTCTGTTGAACTAGCACAAGGCTTGACAGCAGTATTACAAGAGATCCATGTCCAATGTTTACAATTCTTGTTTCTGTTGAACTAGCACAAGGTTTGACAGCAGTATTACAAGAGATCCATGTCCAATGTTTACAATTCTTGCTTCTGTTGAACTAGCACAAGGTATGACAGCAGTATTACAAGAGATCCATGTCCAATGTTTACAATTCTTGCTTCTGTTGAACTAGCACTAGGTTTTTCAGCATTATTACAAGAGATCCATGTCCAATGTTTACAATTCTTGTTTCTGTTGAACTAGCACTAAGTATGACAGCAGTATTACAAGAGATCCATGTCCACTGTTTACAATTCTTGTTTCTGTTGAACTAGCACTAGGTATGACAGCAGTATTACAAGAGATCCATGTCCAATGTTTACAATTCTTGTTTCTGTTGAACTAGCACTAAGTATGACAGCAGTATTACGAGAGATCCATGTCCAATGTTTACAATTCTTGTTTCTGTTGAACTAGCACTAGGTATGACAGCACTATTACAAGAGATCCATGTCCAATGTTTACAATTCTTGTTTCTGTTGAACTAGCACTAGGTATGACAGCAGTATTACAAGAGATCCATGTCCAATGTTTACAATTCTTGCTTCTGTTGAACTAGGACTAGGTTTTTCAGCATTATTACAAGAGATCCATGTCCAATGTTTACAATTCTTGTTTCTGTTGAACTAGCACTAGGTTTGTTAGCATTATTACAGGCAATCCATGTCCAATGTTTACAATTCTTGTTTCTGTTGAACTAGCACAAGGTTTGACAGCATTATTACAAGAGATCCATGTCCAATGTTTACAATTCTTGTTTCTGTTGAACTAGCACAAGGTTTGACAGCATTATTACAAGAGATCCATGTCCAATGTTTACAATTCTTGTTTCTGTTGAACTAGCACAAGGTTTGTTAGCATTATTACAAGAGATCCATGTCCAATGTTTACAATTCTTGTTTCTGTTGAACTAGCACAAGGTTTGACAGCATTATTACAAGAGATCCATGTCCAATGTTTACAATTCTTGTTTCTGTTGAACTAGCACAAGGTTTGACAGCATTATTACAAGAGATCCATGTCCAATGTTTACAATTCTTGTTTCTGTTGAACTAGCACAAGGTTTGACAGCATTATTACAAGAGATCCATGTCCAATGTTTACAATTCTTGTTTCTGTTGAACTAGCACAAGGTTTGACAGCATTATTACAAGAGATCCATGTCCAATGTTTACAATTCTTGTTTCTGTTGAACTAGCACAAGGTTTGTTAGCATTATTACAAGAGATCCATGTCCAATGTTTACAATTCTTGTTTCTGTTGAACTAGCACAAGGTTTGACAGCATTATTACAAGAGATCCATGTCCAATGTTTACAATTCTTGTTTCTGTTGAACTAGCACTAAGTATGCCAACAGTATTACAAGAGATCCATGTCCAATGTTTACAATTCTTGTTTCTGTTGAACTAGCACTAAGTATGACAGCATTATTACAAGAGATCCATGTCCAATGTTTACAATTCTTGTTTCTGTTGAACTAGCACTAGGTATGACAGCAGTATTACAAGAGATCCATGTCCAATGTTTACAATTCTTGTTTCTGTTGAACTAGCACTAGGTATGACAGCAGTATTACAAGAGATCCATGTCCAATGTTTACAATTCTTGCTTCTGTTGAACTAGGACTAGGTTTTTCAGCATTATTACAAGAGATCCATGTCCAATGTTTACAATTCTTGTTTCTGTTGAACTAGCACTAGGTTTGTTAGCATTATTACAGGCAATCCATGTCCAATGTTTACAATTCTTGTTTCTGTTGAACTAGCACAAGGTGTGACAGCATTATTACAAGAGATCCATGTCCAATGTTTACAATTCTTGTTTCTGTTGAACTAGCACAAGGTTTGACAGCATTATTACAAGAGATCCATGTCCAATGTTTACAATTCTTGTTTCTGTTGAACTAGCACAAGGTTTGTTAGCATTATTACAAGAGATCAATGTCCAATGTTTACAATTCTTGTTTCTGTTGAACTAGCACAAGGTTTGACAGCATTATTACAAGAGATCCATGTCCAATGTTTACAATTCTTGTTTCCGTTGAACTAGCACAAGGTTTGACAGCATTATTACAAGAGATCCATGTCCAATGTTTACAATTCTTGTTTTTGTTGAACTAGCACAAGGTTTGACAGCATTATTACAAGAGATCCATGTCCAATGTTTACAATTCTTGTTTCTGTTGAACAAGCACAAGGTTTGACAGCATTATTACAAGAGATCCATGTCCAATGTTCACAATTCTTGTTTCTGTTGAACTAGCACAAGGTTTGACAGCATTATTACAAGAGATCCATGTCCAATGTTTACAATTCTTGTTTCTGTTGAACAAGCACAAGGTTTGACAGCATTATTACAAGAGATCCATGTCCAATGTTCACAATTCTTGTTTCTGTTGAACTAGCACAAGGTTTGTTAGCATTATTACAAGAGATTCATGTCCAATGTTTACAATTCTTGTTTCTGTTGAACTAGCACTAGGTTTGACAGCAGTATTACAGGAGATCCATGTCCAATGTTTACAATTCTTGTTTCTGTTGAACTAGCACAAGGTTTGACAGCATTATTACAAGAGATCCATGTCCAATGTTTACAATTCTTGTTTCTGTTGAACTAGCACAAGGTTTGACAGCATTATTACAAGAGATCCATGTCCAATGTTTACAATTCTTGTTTTTGTTGAACTAGCACAAGGTTTGACAGCATTATTACAAGAGATCCATGTCCAATGTTTACAATTCTTGTTTCTGTTGAACAAGCACAAGGTTTGAGAGCATTATTACAAGAGATCCATGTCCAATGTTCACAATTCTTGTTTCTGTTGAACTAGCACAAGGTTTGTTAGCATTATTACAAGAGATCCATGTCCAATGTTTACAATTCTTGTTTCTGTTGAACTAGCACTAGGTTTGACAGCAGTATTACAGGAGATCCATGTCCAATGTTTACAATTCTTGTTTCTGTTGAACTAGCACAAGGTTTGACAGCATTATTACAAGAGATTCATGTCCAATGTTTGCAATTCTTGTTTCTGTTGAACTAGCGCTAGGTTTGTCAGCATTATTACAAGAGATTCATGTCCAATATTTACAATTCTTGTTTCTGTTGAACTAGCACTAGATTTGTCAGCATTATTACAAGAGATCCATGTCCAATGTTTACAATTCTTGTTTCTGTTGAACTAGCACAAGGTTTGTCAGCAGCATTATAAGAGATCCATGTCCAATGTTTACAATTCTTGTTTCTGTTGAACTAGCACAAGGTTTGACAGCAGCATTATAAGAGATCCATGTCCAATGTTTACAATTCTTGTTTCTGTTGAACTAGCACTAGATTTGTCAGCATTATTACAAGAGATCCATGTCCAATGTTTACAATTCTTGTTTCTGTTGAACTAGCAATATTTGATAAAAAATTACAATTGTTGTCTTCATTTAATATTCTGAAGCTGAACACGTCTTGTCCTATTTGAATGTGAATGTAATGCCTCGTACTTTCTATTGGTGAGTTTACACTTAAACGCCTTTCTGGACACTTTACTGTAAGATTCAAGTTGATTGTCGTGTACATCTCCAAGCCATTCTACCAACCGTGGAAAAAGAATCCAATCACTAATATTAGAAAGTTGTTGTTTTTGTCCACCAACCTCTCCCAACAGTAAAAAGGTGCAAACAGGCAGCAACAAAGTCTGGTAAGAGTAAGTCAATCTGAAACTGCAGTCACAAAAATGCGAACAAGCTTGTGTGTGTATAAGCTCATCATCTGCATTTAATTTTGAAGTGCAGTACTTAAGTTAGTAGGGGAATTTTAAGGAGCAAAAAATGTTGTAGTCCTCCTTAATATAGGTATGAATTAGCAGACATATGATAACTTTCAACCAATTTCCTTGGCCATCCCAGGTTGCTAGGAAGCTTGTCCAGTAACTGGAGCACTTTGGGGCCTTTTTGCTTCTGTGACTTCTGGGTGGAAAAGGAACCCTAAAGGGCAACCAGACCTGGACAAGATCAGTAACATGGTGTGAATCCTGATGACAGCTGGCTCTGCCTAAGCCCTGGACCACCTGGGGATCCCACCAAACACCAGAAATAGATATTTCCAGAGAACAAATTCCACAATTGTGTCGTGTAGCAACACAGCAATTGCCATCAGCTGCGATCCTCAAACAAATGAAAAGAAATGGACAGGAATTTCAAGGGAGATGGAGAAGGAACCCAGCATTTGCTTGCTGGGAAACTATGGTCAGACGGGAATTGAACCAAGCCTTACAGCATAACATCTGATCCTCACAACTAATCATATTACTGATTACATTATGCTTCGGGTATTCATAAGGCACTTATCTTTGCTATACACAGCTTTTATTATATCACTCAACAGTTCATCCTTTTGTTAACATTCAATTATTTCTAATTTTCTTTTCTTCTTCTCTGCCAGAAAGGACGTTTCACAAATATTTACATTTCGAGAGAGTTTAACAAGATATACTTTGGCACATTATAAAAATAATTGGTCCAGAAATTGCAGCATTTTAATTGAATACTAATAAAAAGAACCAAAATAAACTTGACTAGCAAAATAAGTATTTTTGAACTAGATGCTAAATTATGTCATCATGCATCTTGTGCTTCCAAACAAACTCTCAGTAATGAACATGTACAACCTTCAAGGTAAAGTTAAGTAATGCAAGAATGTATGAGACTGGTAATTGTGACTTGAGTCACATGTGTAGTATAACACTGAGTGATGTGTGTGACTGGTAATTGTGACTTGAGTCACATGTGTAGTATAACACTGAGTGATGTGTGTGACTGGTAATTGTGACTTGAGTCACATGTGTAGTATAACACTCAGTGATGTGTGTGACTGGTAATTGTGACTTGAGTCACATGTGTAGTATAACACTCAGTGATGTGTGTGACTGGTAATTGTGACTTGAGTCACATGTGTAGTATAACACTCAGTGATGTGTGTGACTGGTAATTGTGACTTGAGTCACATGTGTAGTATAACACTCAGTGATGTGTGTGACTGGTAATTGTGACTTGAGTCACATGTGTATGTAACATTGAGTGATGGGTGTGACTGGTAATTGTGACTTAAATCACATGTGTAGTATAACACTGAGTGATGTGTGTGACTGGTAATTGTGACTTAAATCACATGTGTAGTATAACACTGAGTGATGTGTGTGACTCGTAATTGTGACTTAAATCATATATATAGTATAACATTGAGTGATGTGTGTGACTGGTAATTGTGACTTGAGTCACATGTGTAGTATAACACTCAGTGATGTGTGTGACTGGTAATTGTGACTTGAGTCACATGTGTAGTATAACACTCAGTGATGTGTGTGACTCGTAATTGTGACTTAAATCATATATATAGTATAACACTGAGTGATGTGTGTGACTGGTAATTGTGACTTGAGTCACATGTGTAGTATAACACTCAGTGATGTGTGTGACTGGTAATTGTGACTTGAGTCACATGTGTATGTAACATTGAGTGATGGGTGTGACTGGTAATTGTGACTTAAATCACATGTGTAGTATAACACTGAGTGATGTGTGTGACTGGTAATTGTGACTTAAATCACATGTGTAGTATAACACTGAGTGATGTGTGTGACTCGTAATTGTGACTTAAATCATATATATAGTATAACATTGAGTGATGTGTGTGACTCGTAATTGTGACTTAAATCACATGTGTAGTATAACATTGAGTGATGTGTATGACTGGTAATTGTGACTTAAATCACATGTGTAGTATAACACTGAGTGATGTGTGTGACTGGTAATTGTGACTTAAATCATATATATAGTATAACATTGAGTGATGTGTGTGACTCGTAATTGTGACTTAAATCATATATATAGTATAACATTGAGTGATGTGTATGACTGGTAATTGTGACTTAAATCATATATATAGTATAACATTGAGTGATGTGTGTGACTCGTAATTGTGACTTAAATCATATATATAGTATAACATTGAGTGATGTGTGTGACTCGTAATTGTGACTTAAATCACATGTGTAGTATAACATTGAGTGATGTGTATGACTGGTAATTGTGACTTAAATCACATGTGTAGTATAACACTGAGTGATGTGTGTGACTGGTAATTGTGACTTAAATCATATATATAGTATAACATTGAGTGATGTGTGTGACTCGTAATTGTGACTTAAATCATATATATAGTATAACATTGAGTGATGTGTGTGACTCGTAATTGTGACTTAAATCACATGTGTAGTATAACATTGAGTGATGTGTATGACTGGTAATTGTGACTTAAATCACATGTGTAGTATAACACTGAGTGATGTGTGTGACTGGTAATTGTGACTTAAATCATATATATAGTATAACATTGAGTGATGTGTGTGACTCGTAATTGTGACTTAAATCATATATATAGTATAACACTGAGTGATGTGTGTGACTCGTAATTGTGACTTAAATCATATATATAGTATAACATTGAGTGATGTGTGTGACTCGTAATTGTGACTTAAATCACATGTGTAGTATAACATTGAGTGATGTGTATGACTGGTAATTGTGACTTAAATCACATGTGTAGTATAACACTGAGTGATGTGTGTGACTGGTAATTGTGACTTAAATCATATATATAGTATAACATTGAGTGATGTGTGTGACTCGTAATTGTGACTTAAATCATATATATAGTATAACATTGAGTGATGTGTATGACTGGTAATTGTGACTTAAATCATATATATAGTATAACATTGAGTGATGTGTGTGACTCGTAATTGTGACTTAAATCATATATATAGTATAACATTGAGTGATGTGTGTGACTCGTAATTGTGACTTAAATCATATATATAGTATAACATTGAGTGATGTGTGTGACTCGTAATTGTGACTTAAATCACATGTGTAGTATAACACTGAGTGATGTGTGTGACTGGTAATTGTGACTTAAATCACATGTGTAGTATAACACTGAGTGATGTGTGTGACTGGTAATTGTGACTTGAGTCACATGTGTAGTATAACACTGAGTGATGTGTGTGACTGGTAATTGTGACTTAAATCACATGTGTAGTATAACACTGAGTGATGTGTGTGACTGGTAATTGTGACTTGAGTCACATGTGTAGTATAACACTGAGTGATGTGTGTGACTGGTAATTGTGACTTAAATCACATGTGTAGTGTAACACTGAGTGATGTGTGTGACTCGTAATTGTGACTTAAATCATATATATAGTATAACATTGAGTGATGTGTGTGACTCGTAATTGTGACTTAAATCATATATATAGTATAACATTGAGTGATGTGTGTGACTCGTAATTGTGACTTAAATCACATGTGTAGTATAACACTGAGTGATGTGTGTGACTGGTAATTGTGACTTGAGTCATATGTGTATGTAACATTGAGTGATGTGTGTGACTGGTAATTGTGACTTGAGTCACATGTGTAGTATAACATTGAGTGATGTGTGTGACTGGTAATTGTGACTTAAATCACATGTGTAGTATAACACTGAGTGATGTGTGTGACTGGTAATTGTGACTTGAGTCACATGTGTAGTATAACACTGAGTGATGTGTGTGACTGGTAATTGTGACTTAAATCACATGTGTAGTATAACACTGAGTGATGTGTGTGACTGGTAATTGTGACTTAAATCACATGTGTAGTATAACATTGAGTGATGTGTGTGACTGGTAATTGTGACTTAAATCACATGTGTAGTATAACACTGAGTGATGTGTGTGACTGGTAATTGTGACTTAAATCACATGTGTAGTATAACACTGAGTGATGTGTGTGACTGGTAATTGTGACTTGAGTCACATGTGTAGTGTAACATTGAGTGATGTGTGTGACTGGTAATTGTGACTTAAATCACATGTGTAGTATAACATTGAGTGATGTGTGTGACTGGTAATTGTGATTTAAATCACATGTGTAGTATAACACTGAGTGATGTGTATGACTGGTAATTGTGACTTAAATCACATGTGTAGTATAACACTGAGTGATGTGTGTGACTGGTAATTGTGATTTAAATCACATGTGTAGTATAACACTGAGTGATGTGTGTGACTGGTAATTGTGACTTAAATCACATGTGTAGTATAACACTGAGTGATGTGTGTGACTGGTAATTGTGACTTGAGTCACATGTGTATGTAACATTGAGTGATGGAGGGGATGTACATGACTGGTAATTGTGACTTAAATCACATGTGTAGTATAACAGTGAGTGATGTGTGTGACTGGTAATTGTGACTTAAATCACATGTGTAGTATAACAGTGAGTGATGGAGGGGATGTGTATGACTGGTAATTGTGACTTAAATCACATGTGTAGTGTAACACTGAGTGATGTGTGTGACTGGTAATTGTGACTTAAATCACATGTGTAGTATAACAGTGAGTGATGTGTGTGACTGGTAATTGTGACTTAAATCACATGTGTAGTATAACAGTGAGTGATGGAGGGGATGTGTATGACTGGTAATTGTGACTTAAATCACATCTGTAGTGTAACACTGAGTGATGTGTGTGACTGGTAATTGTGACTTAAATCACATGTGTAGTATAACAGTGAGTGATGTGTATGACTGGTAATTGTGATTTAAATCACATGTGTAGTATAACAGTGAGTGATGTGTATGACTGGTAATTGTGATTTAAATCACATGTGTAGTATAACAGTGAGTGATGGAGGGGATGTGTGTGACTGGTAATTGTGACTTAAATCACATGTGTAGTATAACAGTGAGTGATGTGTGTGACGTAATTGTGACTTAAATCACATGTGTAGTATAACATTGAGTGATGTGTGTGACTGGTAATTGTGACTTAAATCACATGTGTAGTATAACATTGATTGATGTGTGTGACTGGTAATTGTGACTTAAATCACATGTGTAGTATAACAATGAGTGATGTGTGTGACTGGTAATTGTGACTTAAATCACATGTGTAGTATAACAGTGAGTGATGTGTATGACTGGTAATTGTGATTTAAATCACATGTGTAGTATAACATTGAGTGATGTGTGTGACTGGTAATTGTGATTTAAATCACATGTGTAGTATAACACTGAGTGATGTGTGTGACTGGTAATTGTGACTTAAATCACATGTGTAGTGTAACACTGAGTGATGTGTGTGACTGGTAATTGTGACTTAAATCACATGTGTAGTGTAACACTGAGTGATGTGTGCGACTGGTAATTGTGACTTAAATCACATGTGTAGTATAACATTGAGTGATGTGTGTGACTGGTAATTGTGATTTAAATCACATGTGTAGTATAACACTGAGTGATGTGTGTGACTGGTAATTGTGACTTAAATCACATGTGTAGTATAACATTGAGTGATGTGTGTGACTGGTAATTGTGACTTAAATCACATGTGTAGTGTAACACTGAGTGATGTGTGTGACTGGTAATTGTGACTTAAATCACATGTGTAGTATAACTGTGAGTGATGGAGGGGATGTGTGTGACTGATAATTGTGATTTAAATCACATGTGTAGTATAACAGTGAGTGATGTGTGTGACTGGTAATTGTGACTTAAATCACATGTGTAGTATAACATTGAGTGATGTGTGTGACTGGTAATTTTGACTTAAATCACATGTGTAGTGTAACACTGAGTGATGTGTGTGACTGGTAATTGTGATTTAAATCACATGTGTAGTATAACAGTGAGTGATGGAGGGGATGTGTGTGACTGGTAATTGTGACTTAAGTAACTTGACTGTACTATTGACTAATTTTGAAGATTTAGAAGCTAGTAACAGTGATGTGTCATAATTTAAGATAAAGAGAGTTGAGGGTTGAGCAGTTGAGAACATGCTGACGATGGGAACAAGCCATCTCCCGAAACGCGTTCAAGTAAGAATATTTTAGTGATGTAGTGTAACAACCCCCAACTCTCTTTATTTTAAATTTTGACGTAGTAACCTTATTTACATTTATCTGATAATGCAACAGGTCACAAATTTGGTACTTCATAATAATTCTGCTCATTATTTCTTGGTGCTTTGGCAGAAGAATTAAAGAAGAAAGACTTCTTCAGGCCACTATTTTAACAAGGAACGTTTGTATAATGGAGCATTCAATTTTTGATCTGCCAGCAAAATGAACTTTTGTACAACAGGTGAAAAAATTAATATCACTAGGTAGAAAATGTTATGTGAATGTAACACATCAGACTGTTTAATTAAGCAATAGCCAATATACTGATTTAAAACAATTGGTAATGATGATGATTGCACTGGTTTAACATGTTGTGCCACAGACATTCCCCTCTATCAGATAACCCTATTATTATTGGTGGAATGTGAAGGTTGTTAGACTCTGAGTTTCGGTCATTTACTGTCTGAGCTACTCAAGTTTTAGTGTAATAAATGCCCTTACAATTTGCACCAGTTAGAATTACTTGACTGGTGGCAGCATCATGCACCCTCCCGCCAGAAAGTTGGTACAGATCCTATTTCCGGGACTTACTGGGCGGGAACCAGAGCTCCAACCTTAAGGCCACAGGGCAGCTATTAGCTCTATGATGTGGACCATGGGAGGCTGATGGCTCTTACATAACATGTGAACATTTTCAATTTGTTCTTATTATGCTTATAACTTCTAATTTCAAGGTATGCAATTGCTTGTTTTTAAAGCTATTTAATTGGTGCCTTACCAGTTAGGTAGAGCACCATATTCAACTTTAAACTCCATTTTCCACTATTGAAAAGTTCCTTGGACCACAGTTTATAATATCAGCAGAACTTAACAGCAAATACAGATTCAAAAACTGTTGTATACTGATTAAAAAATTAAATAGTTCAATTGAAATTAATTATTCTTCCATAACTAACATTAAAAAAGTTGAAAATTTCAGTAACACTTATACAATTTATTTTTTCTCTCTTAAACTAATTAAAATTAAAAAATGCCAGCACAACAACTTCTTTATGTTTGTACACTAATCTCAAATGAAACATTTGGGGATGAATGATAAACTGAATGATTTAACGAGCATTTTATATTATCACACCAAAACGTGATTCATTATGAATCAAAAAATTAATATCTGAATGATGGTTTGACATAGCTTATTAAAATTTTGCACACACTTAATTGTGTGATGGTTAAAAAATCAAAACTTGAGAAGAAAATGAAGATTTTCACAGATGCACTGCTTTAATATAACCAGGTGTGTTGACCCAAAGCAGATGTTACGTGGTTAGGAGGAACGGAAGGAACCACCACAAGACGCTAGCCAGCAGGATGCTTAGAGAAGGCTTCCTCTGCAGGAATCGGGGACAACTCGACCCCCAGAGAAAGCAACTATCTGTGTCATCTGTCTGACACTTCACAGCCCCCAAGCCTACCTGAAACAAGGAAAGGAAATTCGTAGTAGAAGAGAAACCTTGCCAATCAGAGTGGCCAGCCCAGGAGCTCCCAAATGTGAACCTTGCACATTACTGAAGTTTTAGTGTAACAACTTTCACATATTCACGACAGAAGTAAGTTTGGAAGCACATTCACAATTATACCAGCTAACTTGTTAATTAAACAGACCTGGGCAGCACGCATTCAGTATCACATCATGAATACTTTACATAGTTTGTACAGTAGAATATCCAGTATCTACATTCTAACCGAGAGGGAGATAACAATAAATATATTCCCGCACAGCGAAGTTCACTGGACGGACTCATACATACAACTAAATTACATTCCTAACATTCAAGCAATCAGAAAGTATTATTACAATTTCCTGTTATCAGGAAGCACATATGAATACAAGTCATAGTGGGAAAAACACAACATGTGAAAAATAATTTCCACAAGTAATACTTCTTTCTTAGGGCAGACAGTTATGTGAGAAGGGCCCTTTTACTGCTCATTTAGCACAAGTTGATGCCCAAAAAAGTTTGTCAAGATCCTGTACCTCTCTTTTGGGGCAGACAGTTATGTGAGGACCCTTTTGCTACTTATTTTGCACAAGTTTGTCAGGATCCTGTACCTCTCTCTTGGGGCAGACAGTTATGTGAGAAGGACCCTTTTGCTACTTATTTTGCACAAGATTGTCAGGATCCTGTACCTCTCTCTTGGGGCAGACAGTTATGTGAGAAGGGCCCTTTTGCTACTTATTTTGCACAAGATCCTATATCACAATTTGCTCAGAATGTGGCAAATTGCACACAAAGGAATAAATTACCCCTACTTACACATTTTCATGTGAATGTAATGCATCTCTAATACATAGTTACAGTAGGTATATGAAGTATTGTATTCCGCCCAAAAATTCAATGTTGACATTTCACTGGAAATACATGTTTTGAGACTCCCTGAATCCAAAACAAGGATCTTTAGAAAAGTGTACATGTGTGTGTGTGGTGTGAACAGTGTAACTCACAAATTGCAAGTTGGTTAAACACCAAACTTGGTATGAAAGTTCAATATCTTCCAAGGATGCGACATGATTTTCAAGAGTATTCCCCATACCAGGGGAAAAACCACGGCCAAGTTTTATTTTTAAAACAATTTGTGAAAAATATAAACAATGTCATATTTATAGTTTCAAATATGCTAGATATTTTGTGAAAATTTCATGGTAAATTTTAAAGTCATAAGCAACGACCCTCATTGTCGCAGCTACAATGTGATGGTTTTGAAATTTGGTTTCAGTCATTGTTACCAATTGTTGATTATGGGCACTCCATTTTCGTCAGTTTATTTGTGTTGTTTCAATGCGGTCAACTGATTTTCCGCTGCAGCAATTACTTCAAAATGAAAGTATTTCTAATGGAATGTTCCAAAAGCTCAGGAAAACTTGTCAGTTGTCATGGATGGTCCTGCAGGTCATAACACACTCTAAATTTTCAGAATTCTCATTCCTTTACAGCCAACATCTTCAAAACAAATACATCTTTAAAAATGCCTATTTTTCCATTTTAATTTTTAAAAATAAAGATTTTTATGGAATGATCAATTATCGTGAAAATTTGTGACAAAATTATAGCCATTAATCGGTCACATTTGGCATAAATTGTGCATGTACTTCTTGTTGCATCTATCCGTTACATTTTGCATTTATCATTTAACAAAAAATAAACCTAATCCTACCCATACCAAACTAGCCTTTTCATGAAAAATCTTTTGAAAGTTCTGATTTTCTCAAAAGTGGCTCTAATGATTTTGATTAAAATACGAGCCATACATTTGAGGTGTTTTCATGACACATAAAATGTATATGTTGAATTTTCTGGGAACAGCCTGTGAAGTCCTAATTTGGAATGACGTTTGTTTAATTGGTAAAGTTCAAAACATAGATCTCATTAAAGCACACAATTTATATAAAATACATTTTTGTAGAGTTAAGTATTTCCAAGATATTCTTTTGTTATTGCTTTAAATTTTCAAATATTTATACTTTTCTCAAATGAGAAGTCATGGTCATACAAAGAGCATAGAATTTCAAAGCTATCCCACGCTCTTTAAATACGTGACTATCACTTTATCGTACAACGAAGTGTGTGAATGTCAACTGAAAGCTTGTGTGCATTAACAAGAAGTAGCTAGAATAATAAGCTTTGTACAAATAGAGAAAGTCATGTGAATGTAAACATTAATATATTTTTACTTTCTCTACTACGTATAGTAAGTAGGGGAAGTATTGTATTCCACCCAAAAATTCGATACCGAGATTTCACCGGAAATACATGTTTTGAGACCCCCTGAATCCAAAAAAAGCATTTTTGGAAACATGTCCGTGTGTGTGTCTGTCTGTGAACAGCATAACTCAGAAACGAACAGTCGGATAAACACCAAACTTGGTATTTAGGTTCAGTATCTTCCAGGGGTGTGACACAAAGGTTTTCAAGAAAATCCCCCCACCCCAGATTACCCTTTACATGGAACATTTTTCGAAAATTTTAATTTTCTCAAAAATGGCTCTAATGATTTTGATTAAAATATCATATGTTTAAGATATTTTTATGACAAATAAAATGTATATCTTGAATTTCCTGGGAATGTCTCCAAAAGTATTCTTTATTGTGAACGACTTTTGCATAACTGGTAAACCATAAGAGATAGACAAAATTTTACTACACAAAAAATGTAGATCGCGTTAAAATACACAATTTATGTCATATACATTTTTTTTGTTGAGTGAACCCTTTTCGAGATATTGCTTGTTATTCCCTTAAATTGTTCAATACTTATTTTCTCAAATGGGAATTCGTTATTCATTTTTTTGTCTTTGATATGCAAAGAGTATTAATCTGTGGAAAAGGGAATGGTGCTGCACCTAGCAACCAGCTATTAAGAGATATGTATGTGCTTAAAGGCTACTGTATTTCTATATTGCCCTTGTAAATATATATTACCCTTACATCTACAAGAAAATTATCAATAAGATAGTCTGCAAATGTTTATCTTGATTAACATGAAGTAGATGGAGAATAAGCGTTTGTACAAGAGTAGAGAAAGTCATGTGAGTGTAACACATCAGATTTTTTTTTGTCTAAGTGTGCACACTGTCACTTACTTGTGGTAGGGGAGTATTTTATTCTGACTTCATCAGAAATGCACATTTTGAACTCAGGAAGAGCAAACTCTCTTATTTGAGTCAGGCATCTTTTAAAGATGTAATACATACATTTTCACATTTTCTAGAACCCAAATAACCCTTCACATGTAAAAATTATACTTATATTTTCTCAAAATTTGCATAATTAATTTTGATTAAGATACCAAGTATATAATGCCTGAACAGCCCAATAAATCCTCTTATAAAACTGCAAAATATATAAACTTTATTTATTATAACCTGCAGCCCAAGGCCTACCAACCATGTGCTGTTCTCTCATCCAACTGGTACGTTGAGGTGACGTAGTCAGCATCACATTCCCCTATTCCCTAAGTTGACAATTGTCCTCTGCACTGTCATTGGCTAGATATCCAAGCAATGGTAGTACATTAGTATTAGCACTCCCATTTCAGTTCAATACCAACAAAAATAAATCTGTGATATAAACAGCTAAATGTTTCCCAAATCTATACTGCCAGGTTTGAAACCATTTTTAGCCAAACATTTATCTGGTTGACATAAAATCATTTCAGTTTTACATATCAGTCATGTAGGCAAGTAACACTGCACCTTGTTTCTTGCATGAAAAACCAAATAATATTTGTAAGTGCCACTTTGTGTTATGTGAATCTTCAGTGCCACGGACACGCTCAAGATGGATGGTCTCACAACTGTTCCCCCATCAGCATTGATAACATTCAAATGCTGTGTTAAGACCCCAGACAAACTTTTTTGTCATCCAATAACAAAGCTAAATTACAATTTAAAACACATAAAAGCTAAATATTCTTGTTTTAACAGAAAATGTTTTGTATAAAACATGACTAGACAGTACATACATCACATGGACAGTTCTGCAATATGACTAAACAACACACTCTGGTAATTATAGCCATGCATTCTTCTTTATGTTTAATGACCTCACAAACTAAACTTTAACCTCTTAACATACAACTGGCTATGCCCCAAATAACACGGTGGTGCTCTTGCCCAGCATAAGACCACAATCTTCTGCAAGTTCCCCAACCTCCAGAGAATGTGTGAAGTAACATTGAAAATTGGACAAGGTCACAATGCCAATGGTATATATTTCAAGAGGCCAAATTTGCCTGTTTCATCTCATTTATTGGTAAGTCCTTGATATTTCTGTCAACATCGTCAAATTTTGTTGCATTCACAGTAGAGTTCTCTGTTTCAATCAAGTCTTGCTTTATGAAAATGGACAGTGATGAGTACTTTATTTAGTAGGGGTGATGGGGGCACAACTGTCAGTACCCTTAGTATTTGTGTTGCACTTCAGTGCCCAGTATTCCCTTCTTTTATAAACTACAGCATGAGCAACTTATTAAATAAACCACACTACACCATGTAAACTGAAGTCAGGTATCTACCAATCAGGAGAGTATAGCAAATGTCACTTTTGCACTTCAACTAGCCTCTGGGAAAACACCCACACTACCACCATATGTCAGCAGGTTTGCTCTTAAATAAAGGAAGAAGATACAATAGCTGAAGGTGCTATTTCAACATTCAACAATGAGTGAAGCAAGTGGCTAAGCACGGTTTCAATCTTTAAAACGAGTCTCACTATCATTGTTGAATATTTCATTTGGACAGTGAGAAAAGAAACATTGCTTTGTTAACGATGTGCATGTTAAGAGGTTAATGTTTTCTGTCGGGCTGCTCAGCTCATTTGTAGCCCCAAGTTCAATTGTACACCACAGGTGAGGTCAATGTTCTCGTACCTTTCATCATATGGCCCTGATGCATGAAAACAAGCAAGGTATCAACATGCTGGACAGGATTCATGTTGATAAGGTTAAGCGGTGAAATTTCTATTTCTATAGTATTTGAGCTAGAAGCTTCATTTTTGGCACACAAATTTTCCATAGTATAGAGTTATTAATGTGTTTTGTTAAAAAACATACTTTTTTTCAAAATCTATCTCCTTCTATAAATTTTGACGGAAACATTTTTAAAAAATCCTGCAGTACCATTCACTTGTATAGAGAACTGAGTGTATTCAAATTTTTAATACTTGGCTCCTGAGATAAATAAAAAATTAATGAATGTACTAAACATTAAAATTGTGAACTGTATCAGATACTCTATGTTAAGAAGCATGTACGATATCAAAACTCTGATGCCTAGTTTCAATAATAACCTTTTGTAGAAACTGACAAGTTCATTGTAGGAGGAGACAGCAAACATAACTTATAGTCTGTATTACAGTTAGCTAGAACACAGCACAGTTTCAAAAGTTTCCAAGTACTTTAAGGCTTGAAACTCAGGAACAGATAAAATAGGCTTCAAACACTGCTTTTGGCAAAAACAGAAAGCTCAATTTTTCAAAAAATTTGGGAATTTCCACAATTTTCCCCCTTAAATCATAAAACCTTTAATTATTTACTTTTAAAAGTATTTTATTTGTTTGTTTGTATTGACTAGAGGTTTTTGTAAAGTTCATCCTTGTTGTAGCCTGACACGGACAGGTAATGTGCCCTTTCTAGTTTTTATGAAAATACTGCTCTGCTGTGTAACTTAGTGGACAGTGAAGTATATACCTTTGTTTCAGCTCTCTGAGTGAAATAAAATGAAATGTTGGTGCAGTCTTAACTTCCCTAGAGAAATCCACACACAGAACATGACGTTAAGTCTAGAAATAACGCACACCGTGTCTGTGGGTCAATTGTTTAAAAAGTACCCTTTTCACATGAATTAGCTCTGATAGTGTCATGATTACAGTCAGACAACTGAAAAATTCAATGCCATAGCTGGGATTTGAAGCAGAGTTCTTGTGGTTTACTTCCAGTTGCTGTAAGCAACCGAGTTACCATGGAACATGCTGATATGGCATTGGATTCTACCTTTCCAACCTTGTCGTACGCAGCATGGCTTGTGTGGAACAACAATTAAATACCAAGATTTGCAATCTTCAGTACATCATTTTAACAAAATTGGACTCAAGTATATGAAAATAAATAAAGACAAAAACAAAAACTTATGGCTTTCTTCAGAAAATACCTTATACCTAGTAAAATTTGTTTGCATCTTAGAAACAGTAAATTCATTTACATATCTCGGATTACATATCCTTTTTCAATGAAGCTGATGCAGTAATTTGTATCACAAATTACTTAAATGTAAATAATGATTGTAATATGAATATGCATTTTTATGTGACATTGATTTGAGATGTTTCTTGACTGTAATTATTGTTGAGAAGTAAGTTTTTAATGCCTTACTGAAACTGTCAATAATAGCGCGCACGTTTCCCTAGAGCATATGTATTCATAATTTTCATTGGATATTAAAATAGACGCTAATGTTGGCGCGTTTTATTAACCAATTGCAGTTCAGTTATAATCTTTAGGCATATCGGTGTGTATGGGTATAAAAGCAGTAGGTTAGAGGTAAAGTCTGTCAGTTCATCAAAAATCTGTGTACACTACACGTCGTCTTCAGTCAGTCAGTTCGTCGAAAGTATTAGTACGGCATACATCGGATATAGATTCACAAGTTACGCGCAGCAGAATTATGAAAGATCTAAAGTATGGTAAAGTTAATTATACAAAAGATTGAAGTACGTGGATTAAAAGAATTATCAGTAGGAAGTTGTTATAACAGTTTCAGTTTGGCGAGTGTTAAGATCAATGTATAAATGTGATAGTTAACGTGTTCGACAATAAATGTGTAAAACAAATTTCTTCATCAGTGTTCTTTTTGGATAAAAGATTCCTTTCCGTTTACACAACCCTGATCAAGAGACATGTTCGACCGAGAAATAATAGCTAGCCGGAGGACAGTAAACAAAAATTAAATCAAATAACAGTCGCATTCTTTCGAACACTAATACTGCTGCAAATTGCTAACACCAGATGGAGCTACAAACCGAACAAATGAATGACGTCACAAGATGGCTTCACATGAAGTAAACAAACATAAATACACAAACATTTGTAAGTAATACCGTTACAAATTGGCGCCCAACGTGGGGCAGAGTGACCAGGAAAGGAACACGATGACCAGGAAAGGATCAGAATAACCAGGAAGGGGCAGAATTAACCAGGAAGAAGTGAGATGACCAGGAAGGGGCGAATGGAGAAGTGAACTGAACTACAAGACGCAGATTCCAGAAACAACAAAAGGGACGACAGACTACGCGGATGATTGGACATCGTAATTCCGAGATTAAAAGGCAACAGGGGAAGTCAAATACGGAACACCAAAACGACGTAGATTCATTGTAATACAACGCAGAAGCGACATATAATCTAGGAGAGAGGGGCAGAAAGCTGGACATCAAAGCTACATCAGCAGATAGCATCAGAAAGGTTAAAAAAGTGTTATGTTAATTCTAAAAAAAAAAATAGGGTAAAAAAAAAATTTAAATGTACCTTAGGAGCGGTAGGATAAAGAAAACAATGTCCACTAATAATACAGAAGAAATAATTATGGAGGGGGATAGTGTAACAGTTAGCTGTAATTCAATACAGGTTACAGAAAATAGCTCAAACGATGTAGTATTGGAGGGAGGAAATGTTAGTGCAGGAAGTGAGAATAAAACAGCAGGAAATATTAATTCTGATACTAGTATGATTATGGAAATGTTGAGAAATTTTGGTAAAAAATTAGATCAGAGTATGGAAAGGAATGAGAAATTAGAAAAGAAAATAGATCAAAACAGGGAAGATATGCAAAAGAATAATGAGAAATTGAGAGAAGATATGAAAAAGACTAATGAGAATATGGAAAAGAATAATAGGGAATTGAGGGAAGATATGCAAAAGAATAATGAGAAATTAGAAAAATTAACTCAGAGTAATGAGAAATTAAGGGAAGATATGCAAAAGAATAATAGGGAATTAAGAGAAGATATTGATAGGAGTTTAGAACAAAAACTAGATCAGAATAAGAGAGAATTAAGGGAAGATATTGGTAAGAGCTTAGAACAAAACAGGGAAGAAATTGAAAAGAAATTCATGGAGCTAGATAGTAGTATGATGAGAATGAGAAATGAAAATCAGGAAATGATAGCAAATGAAATAGGTGAAGTTTCAAAGAAAATGTTAGACATGAGCAGGGAAATATCTAACCAAAAAAGTGAGGTTAATAATAAAATAGAACATGTTGATGTAAAATGTACAGAATTAGGTAGCCGACTGAGTAGCATTTCAAGTGAGTTAAGAGAGATGATGGAGGCTACAAATGCAGATTTAATTCAGGTGCAAGTTAATTTCAGAGGGGAAATATCTGAAATTCAGGAGTAGTCAGAAACACAGAGAAATAAATTGTCTGAAGAAGTTAAAGATTTGTCTAAAGATTTGAATCAAAAGCTAATTTCTGAAATTAACAAACACCAAGCTGTTCAAAATGAGAATAACAAAAAATTGGAACAGACAATAGAAAATCTGCAAGGTACTGTAAATAGGTTAGAATTGAATTCAAGGGCAAATATATGTGATGTGAATGTATCAGATGTACAAAATAATGACAGAGGTAGTTCCTCAGGTATGACAAATAATGTGAGTGATGCGGCAGCTTCATCTATAGCTAATGCTGAAACTCAGAGTGCACAAGTAACACTAGAGAATTTAAATATGGGAGTAGGGAATTTGCAAAATTATAATCATATCTTAAGTGATTTTCCACTTCCAAAATTTAATGAAAACTCCAGTCCAGTACAGTTTATTGCAGACTTAACAGAGTATTTTCAAATTAAAGAGATACCTGAAGCATTAAAAATGATAGTTGTCAAAAGATGTTTGGACCAGAAAACTTTAGATTGGTTGCAAATGGTATCAGGGGGTGAAATTTCATATGAATCCTTTAAGAGGTTATTCATGAACAGATTTTGGAATGTTACGGTACAGCACAGAATTCGAGCAATGCTTAGTCATGGT
This sequence comes from Deroplatys truncata, assembly GCA_030765065.1. Taxonomy (NCBI): domain Eukaryota; kingdom Metazoa; phylum Arthropoda; class Insecta; order Mantodea; family Mantidae; genus Deroplatys; species Deroplatys truncata. The sequence continues at coordinate 5,691,940 of CM060984.1, forward strand.
CAATTTGATCCACGAGAGGGAATATCAATGACTGATTATTTACTGAAACATGCAAGTCAGGTTAGGAACTTGTCACCTCCAATCAATGAGGAAGATTTTGTGAGTTTGCTCACAAGGCATTATCCTTTAAGGATACAAAATTACTTATTAATTGCAAAACCACGTAGCATCTATGAGATGACAGAATTAATGACAGCTTTGGAACAACAGGAAGAAGATATATCTCGGGAGTGGGAGCATAGATTTTTAGATGTGCGAGATAGAAGAAATTACCAAGGTAGTTATCAGCAAAGTAGAGGACAAGACAGGTGTCATGAAAATAATACCAGACAACGGTATCAATCATACGTTCCACAATTTGAAAGATCGAGGCTAGATGGGAGACCAGGTCGACAGGAACAAATAAATTATGTCAGGACTTAAAGATTGCCAGAAAGAGGGCAAAATTATGGAAGGCGATACATTAGACAAAGGGGAAATTTCACTCACTGGAGGGAAAACAATAACCAGGAAAGATCTGAGGAACGGCAAGAAAATTATGTGCCAAGAGGACATAATTTCAGAAATCGAGGATTTCGAACTCGAGGAAGGGGAACTCAAAACAATAGTAGCGACAATGAGATAGATTTAGCTCCTGTTAGGAATGGCAGTCCCGTACGTGAACATGGAAATAACCAGGAAAACTGTTAATAGACTCCTGTGCAGTAGGTTCTCAGGACGTCTTTAATAATTCAGTATCCATTACCAATATAAATAATATGCCTACACACACACCCTGTAATAAGATTGCAGCAACACAAGATAAAGGAGAAAATTTCGAGTCACCTCATATTAGGATAGAAATTGCGAAGAAAGAGATCATTGCAACTATAGATTCTGGTTCGTCAGCTTCAATTTGCTCACAGAAATTTTACATAAATTTGATTAATGAAGGTAACAAAATTATGGCTCTTCTCACTAGTAATTTAGTTTGTCGTGTTGCAATCGGAAGAACGACACAGGTCATAAAAACACAAGCTCTACTTAACATACTTATCGGCGGAGAGAATTTTGAGGTTATGTTTCTAATTGTAAACCATCTGATTTGTGACATAATTTTAGGATGTGACTTCCTTCATGAATATGAAGCAAGTATAGATTTTAAACATGAAGAGTTAAAAATGACAAAGGACGATAGAGAAATAAAGGTACCTTTTATAAAAGAGAAAGTTTCTGTGATTGAGATGACAAAGGATGAGAAAAAAACTTTGTGACCAAGAGTTTTTTGTGCAAATAACAGAGACTGATACAAATAGTCAGATAAAGCAGGTAGTCACAGAATATGAAGGGAATACCACGCCATATTTTCAACAGCTAGCAGAAATGCCAGAAAAAGTAGAGAAATTTACAATCCAAACAAAAGACGACCATGTGAGCGAGACAGACAACAGCTGTGAAGAGAAGAGAAATGAGGAAATAATACACAAGTGTGAAGAAGCTTATAATATTACGATAATGCAAAAACAAATCCTTCATGATGTTTTGATAAACAATAGTTCAGTATTTAGTAATATCCCAGGCAGATGTAATGTATATCAGCATACATTTCAAGTAGAAGACGTACCACCATATAGGCACAAGTATGACAATTTACCTATAAGTCTTCGGGACAAAGCTAGACAACTAATAAATAGCATGTTAGAAAATGGGATTATTGAGCAAAGTAATTCTCAGTATATAAATTCAATCTGCTGGAGTATTAAACGAGATGGTAGTTTGAGATTAACTTTAGACGGTAGATATGTCAACAAGTATATGAAGCCAGATCATTTTCAAAGTGAGGGAATTGAACAACTAATTACGAAACTTTCAAGAGGGAGATTTCTGACATCCATTGACCTCACTGCTTCATATTGGCAAGTGGAATTAGATCCACAAGTGCGTGATTACACTTCATTTCAATACTCGGGGATCCAATATCGTTTTTGTGTAAATCCTTTTGGTTTAAAGAACTCAGGAAGTGGATTTTTGAGAGCCATTCACAGTATCTATGGAAATTCTGCAGATGACTTCTTAATAAAGTATATTGACGACTTCCTAATCATTAGTCAAACATTTGAAGAATACATGAATAATGTCCATTATGTGTTAAACAAACTGCAACAACATGGTATGACTGTAAACATACAAAAATCAAAATTTTGTGTCAAGGAAATAAATTTTCTGGGTTATGTAGTGGATGAACGAGGTATAAGACCTGATCAGAAGAGAATAGAAGCAATAATGAAAATTCCACCACCAAGGAACGTAAAACAAATTAGACGTCTCTTAGGGGTATTGAACTTTCAGAGTAAGTTCGTACCAAGATATTCGGCTGAAATAGAACCACTGCGGCAGCTACTCCGAAAGAATAATAAGTGGAGATGGACAGAGGATCATCAAAAATGTTTTGAGAGAGTAAAAGAACTCTTTGCTAAGTCCATATTGCTCGAGAGGCACAGAGAAGATTTGGAATATGAGATTTATGTCGACGCATCAATGCAAGAATACGCCGGAATTTTAGGACAGCGAGACATCAACAATGACTTTCACGTCATTAGTACAGCTTCTAGAGGACTTACAAATATTGAGCGGAATTCTTCAGTGACTCAGCTAGAAATTGGAGCACTATATTTCTCATTTATTCGTTTTAAAACCTATATTTATCAGCAAAAGGTGAAAGTATATTCAGACTACATCAGCTTAACTTTCATACAACGGTGTAGATTATGTAGTGGAAAACTTGCTAGATACATTCATGCAATATCTGCATTCGATATTGAGATTATACACATTCCTGGCAAAAATAATACCTTCAGTGATTTGCTATCAAGATTAAACTACAACCCACAAATTCCCGAAAATATTGAAAGGCCTCGAAATGAAGTCAAAATATTGACAATTGAAATTCCTTTAAGCAAAGAAATGATTAGAAAATTGAAAAATATAGGGGAAATTCAAAATGAGGATGCAAAATTATTAGAACTTAAAGAAAAGGCACCACTAATTGAAGAGGCAAAGAAAGAAATTGTAGCAATTCGGGATGGGACATTATACAAGAAGCATGGAAAAGAAATGCCTAGTTGGAAGGTAATGGTTCTGAAAAGCATGGAAAAGGAACTAATTAAGAATTTTCACGAAGGGTTAGCACACTCAGGGACGGACCGGACAACTTCTATGATTTTAGAAAATTTATACATATCCAAATTGCGTCAGAAAGTGCGGAAATTTATATTGTGCTGTAACCTGTGTCAGAAGGCAAAGCAAATAAATGCAGCATATGCATTTGAAACTAATTCGGTTATAAGGGATAAGCCGAGATGTGTAATTAGTATCGATATTCATGGTCCGATGCCTCCAAGTCAATTTGGAAATAAATATATATTTGTCTGTTATGATATATTCAGCAAATATGTAAGAATTTACCCGTTGAGAAAACCTACAGGTTTAGCATGTTTGAATAGACTACTCAAGTCATATGTGATAGAAGAAGGACCTATCCAATCTGTATTGAGCGATAATGCTTCGTACTTCACAGGAAAAAAATTTATGGACGGACTGAAAGAAAATGGCATTAAACAATATTTTTCGTCAAGATACATACCGAACTCCAACCCAGTGGAGAGGGAAATTAAGGAAATTTCAAATTATTTAAGGGTGCTGTGTCATCGAAAACAAACGCAATGGTATGGATACGTGAATTTCGTTCAGAATCTATTAAATGAGACAGTAAACAATGTGACTGGATACAAACCATGTGAACTTAAGTTAGGAAAGAAGACCAATACAATGTGTAAGAAAATTCCAGAAGCCATTCCAGATGCGCACTCGATACCACAAACAGAAGAAGAGATGTTCCGAAAAGCATTCGAGAGGATGAAGAAAAATGCCATAAAAAGAAAAATTAAACATGAAGAAAAGAAGAGAAAGGAATGGAGGATCAAAATTGGAGATTTAGTTTTGGTTAAAACCAAGAAATTGTCGGATAAAGCAAATAAACTTTATTGGCGAATGTTTCTCAAATACCATGGACCATATGAAGTTGTTGAAGTATATGGAACAAATACATATGAGTTATGTAATCCAACAACTCGAAAAAGCATTGGAAAGTTCCATATTGAGATGCTGAAACCATACAACAATGACGATAAAGGTGAAACAGAAGACAAAGATGATAAATAGTAAATGCTGGATAGTTAAAGATGACTTGCAGAGAAATGTATTGGATTGTAAGAGGGTTAAATAAATATGTACGTCATGTGAAAGGAGAAATAAAATTTTGGACATAATTAAAGTTTTCTTTAAAAGGAAAATAACATTTTTTTTTAGTAACTGTAACAGCATTTGAAATAAAGCATGATGTTATATTAAAGTAAAGTACGTAGATATAATTCCAAGAGTATTGTGAATGTACAGTACAAAATAACAAAAATGGGTTAAAAAAATAATTAAAACAAATACTTATGTAGCAAACAGAAAATGTGAAACAGTACTTAGATTTAAGAGCTGTAAATATATTTGTGTAGAGGGTGAACATTTTAGTAAATATGTATAGTAATTACAAAAATTCTTAAATGTATAAATTTTTGTCAACAACTTAAGAAAGTAAACAATTTGGTAACAGTAACTAAATAATTCAGGGTACAGTATTTGCTATAAAAAATTTGTAAATGTCAGATTAATGTCTAAACACATTAAACCAGAGCCAGTAAATAGTGGCAAGATAAAGACAAAACATATGTCGTGTGTTAAATACGTGTGAAGTGTTAAGTGAAAGTGATAGCGTGTGTTCCAAGATTTAGGAGACTAAAAACCCAATTATAAAATTTCCAAACAAGTTGTAAATATTTATAATTATGTTTCTAGTGGGGCATATGATGCAGTAATTTGTATCACAAATTACTTAAATGTAAATAATGATTGTAATATGAATATGCATTTTTATGTGACATTGATTTGAGATGTTTCTTGACTGTAATTATTGTTGAGAAGTAAGTTTTTAATGCCTTACTGAAACTGTCAATAATAGCGCGCACGTTTCCCTAGAGCATATGTATTCATAATTTTCATTGGATATTAAAATAGACGCTAATGTTGGCGCGTTTTATTAGCCAATTGCAGTTCAGTTATAATCTTTAGGCATATCGGTGTGTATGGGTATAAAAGCAGTAGGTTAGAGGTAAAGTCTGTCAGTTCATCAAAAATCTGTGTACACTACACGTCGTCTTCAGTCAGTCAGTTCGTCGAAAGTATTAGTACGGCATACATCGGATATAGATTCACAAGTTACGCGCAGCAGAATTATGAAAGATCTAAAGTATGGTAAAGTTAATTATACAAAAGATTGAAGTACGTGGATTAAAAGAATTATCAGTAGGAAGTTGTTATAACAGTTTCAGTTTGGCGAGTGTTAAGATCAATGTATAAATGTGATAGTTAATGTGTTCGACAATAAATGTGTAAAACAAATTTCTTCATCAGTGTTCTTTTTGGATAAAAGATTCCTTTCCGTTTACACAACCCTGATCAAGAGACATGTTCGACCGAGAAATAATAGCTAGCCGGAGGACAGTAAACAAAAATTAAATCAAATAACAGTCGCATTCTTTCGAACACTAATACTGCTGCAAATTGCTAACACCAGATGGAGCTACAAACCGAACAAATGAGTGACGTCACAAGATGGCTTCACATGAAGTAAACAAACATAAATACACAAACATTTGTAAGTAATACCGTTACAAAGCAGACATTTCACAGAACAACTGTAAATACCAAAAAGTGAATAACTGCTAATGAAAGCTTCCTTAGTACAAGTGAAGTGCCAAAGAAAACTTGAGTGACAGTGGGAACTGAACTAAATAACTTTACTTAAGTGACAGTGAAAAGTGGACAAAGTGAATATGTGATGTAACAACTCAAGAACGCAAGTGCTGTATATCCAATCAGGAAATTTAACATTATATCAAGATGTACTACAATTAACATGTGAAATCAGTGTGGAAAACAAGTGAAACCATTCAAAGCAAAGATTTGTCAACAGATGTTTAACAATAAGATGGTCAAACACATTTTCAAATTATGGAAAATAACAAATAAAAAAAAGAAAGTGGAAGTGGATAGGACGCACACCAAGAAAAGAAGATAAAGCAGTGGAAAGAATGCCTTTGGTTGATATCCCCAGGGTAATAGAGGAAGAGGAAGACCAAGAAGTTGGCAAGAAACAGGGTCTGATGGAAATACTTTGTGAATGCCCTATGCTTCTCATAAAGAGATACGGGAGATTGATTCAAGAGTCGAAACAATGATATTCTGTTGCTAAAGACACAAAAAAATCAACATGCTAAAATACACACCATAGTAAGGAAGTGACATGAAACATTGCAGAGAAGAAGATAGTAGAAAAATTAGTTCTCTGCGTTAATCACAGAAACATTGCATAGGAGATAGTACAAAATTAAACTCCACACACATACGTTCAAAGTATCTGCATTGGTTATCACAAGAAATTAACATTAAATTTATGCTCCCCAGCAAAAAAGAAAGAAACTGTTATGATGAATATTAGTTGGTGTATAGCATACAAACTTGAAACATTATATAACTAGTGTCTCAAGGGCAAAATTTTCAAGTAAAAGAAATAAATATTTAAAATCATTATGGTTATAATATTTAAAAACATCCTTTTCCTGAGAACACCATCACAAATTTACTGCTGCAACTCTTGTGATCATTTAGTGTAGGGAAATACATACTGCAAGGTTGGCGTAACAGTGTGCGTTATTTCAGTGCATTTAAAGGAAACTTAACACAGGTTCTCACAGCCTTGGGATGGTAATAGTGAACACGACACTGAAATAGAAGATTGCAAATTTTAAAATGTCCTATACTAACATATACAATACATTTATGTGAGCGAAAGTGATGGCTCTCTCTGTACAAAGACGACTTATGACACACCAAAGCTTTTGAAAACACAACAACAAAGAGAAACACTCTGCATGTTTTTATCGTCAATAACAAAACTGGACATTTCACTGTCACTGGTTAAAAAAATATCACTTCTATGCAAAATGTGGAACAGTTCCTGCTGCAAGGCATTCCCAGCAAATAACTTCTGCCCAGTTTTAGAGCAGACTACTGTTGTGCGAGTCTACACAGCATGTGCGTGCGACTGTTACTGCATCTCACAACAAACTATCCTTTACATCAAAATTGTTTCCTTATTTTCTCAAAAAATAGCTAATCATTTTGATTAAGATATCATATATTAAAGAAATTTACATGACAAATAAAATGTATATCTTGAATTTTCTGGGAACACTCTGTGAAACCTTCTTCATTGTGAATGACTTTTATATAATTAGTAAACCATAAGAAATAGACAAAATTTTACCACACAAGAATGTAGATCTTGTTAAAGCACACAATTTATATCAAATAAATGTTTTTGGGCATTTGCCATCGCCAAGATATCTTTGTTATTGGTTTGAACCTTCTAATATTTAAATATATATTTTTTTTTCAAGCTGTAAGTCGCTATTAGTTTTTTCTCATGGTCATGCAAAGAGCATGGAATTTCAGGCGACCTGTTTTTTAAAAAATCTGACTAATGCTTTAAGGCTGGTTCACAACAATCACAGAATGATGAGGTTGAAATACGTGTATTTTAATGGGAGCATTCACAATTGATGGGAAGTTTTAACTTTGTCGTTCTTATTCCCGGGCATGGTAGAGATGAAACAGCTGGAAACGTGACACTGCAAGATGTGGTCTAACCATTCAGATCCTGACACTCGCATTGAGTGTTGCTTCTCCTAATGAAAGTGTCATATGCATCTCAAAACTGGTTATTGCCTCAAAAACAATAGTAAACCTGATAGAAATTAACAAACAACAATAAACAAATTTAATGTACATGTTAAATAAAGCAATGAGAGATTGGTATGACTAGAGGAATCAGAAATGTAATGAATCTGCATTTAGATAAGGTTTACTCTATCAAATTTTGACGTTGGCTAACCCACATTGTGCTGGCTGAATTGGAAAGAGGTGAAAAAATACCATTGGCCATTAAACGCAAATGAAATCTGAATGTGCAAAATCAATTTTCCACTTTGTGATCAACATGTATTCTCATTCTCTTTACTCGGCTGTTATGAATCAAAATCTTGTGTGCTTCCTGTTCTCCGACTATTGTGAACCAGCCTTTGTTCTTTTTACATCTATAACAAAATTAAACTTTGTATTAACAACAAGTAGATCAAAGAATAGCTTTTGTAAGAATAGTTTGCAGAAGAGTGAGTAGAGAAAGTCATGTGAGTACAACATAAGAGCTTTTGTTGAGCAATTTATTCATTGTACTCGCTTTTCCCTCCCTCTGCCACGTCAATCATTCGTACACTCGCTGAGAACAGGGACTCACACAAGCGAGTCTGCTGGCGTGCACTAACATCATACAAATATTCTTTGACTGTAGAGAAACGCTACACTGAGCAACTATTGGATTACCTTCTCTTTAAAGTAATTGACTTGGTTATATAATTGCCAATCTCGCAGATTATAGGAACTGCTTCTACCTGGCAACACTGCTTAAGCTTCACTCTGTCCTATAAAGCTTGCACTTTCTCTACCACCTATGAACAGAGAGAGGAGCAATTCTCCACTGATTCTCCCCCTCCGCACCCAAAAAGTCGGATAGATACCAAACTTAGTATTTAAGTTCAGCATCATGTAACAATCTGATTTTCTGAGGAATGGCTCCAACAGTTCTGATTAAATATTTAACACTAGAAATGCCATATACATGTATGCCTCGACCCTAGGGTGGGTGTTGCAGGCAATTTGGTCTTAACAAAGCATACCATATTTATCTGAAAGCAAGAGAGGTTTAGTTGTGAAAAACATTTGTGATGTATTAGCATGAAACTGTCCAGGTACATGGAAGAAAGAGCCACTATGATACTATTTGCTATATTCTTGTAGCAGGGGCAGTGCTATCAATGAAATTGTTACATTCTGTGCAGAATGGGGTCAAATTATAAAGAGATGAACCATAGTTTATAAATGGTGAGCCAATGCTTGGGGATCAGATTCTGAAAACATGAGACACAGAACCAGCCATGAAAGCTATTAGAGTATGTTTATACAAAATACCCGCACTGACAACAACTTTATGAAGCAGTAGCTGAGTCAAACATGTGGGGTGGCTGTAGGTCATAGAATGGGAAGTTCTGGGTCTACCCACTGGCACAGTTACGAACATGGATACATTTATATATCAGTAATACGAGTTATAACACCTCCAATTTGTTTTCTCAGAACTGGAAACAGATAGAAGCATGCGGTTTGTTTCAGAGTAAGCGGGCACTCTTTGCTAATGCGTGACAGAGATGGCAGCACTGTATGTCACCAGAACCTCTTGTGGCAATGGCAAGAGTGAGGATTGTTTTGTATATTTAAAATGGCGACGTTTTCATTACATTATCAGCGTGTATTCATTCGTTATCTCCATTTGCGTGGTGTGACACGGCTTGAAATTCATCGCCAGTTAAGTGAGACATGTGGTGTCATGTATGTGTCTAATGTGCGACACTTCAAAGAATGCAGAACGTCGTGTGACAACAAGCCAGTCTGATGACATGATCAAGTGAGTGGAACAACGTGTTTTGGAGGATCGCCGAATCACTGTGGAACAGATCGCATAACTGTATTATGTGCAACAAATTGAGTATATTTTTCATCGTCTAGCACAATGTGAAAAAGTTAAACGATTCAGATATGATATGTGGAACAAAAATGAGATAATTTAAACAATGAAATAATAGCAGTTAAAATGGTGAGGAAATTTTTAGGAAATGCAAGAGATAAGCAGACAAGGAGCAACAGAATGCTTACAGCCTGGAAAATGAAGAGATGGTATAACCTCTTTATCCCATACACACAACCAAGAGGTTAAAGTGTGGGACAGCTACTATTTATATACATACTAGAGTTTTAAATGTATGCTATAATTGTAATATTGTATTAAAGAAAGATGGAAATAAAGCTAAATCTATTAGTGTGCAGGAATGGGATGGGTATCGGCAGTGGAGAACTGTGCAGTAAGTGTGAAGGTCAGAGTGTGACTTACCAACACACCTACAGGGATTGGCAAAAAGTGCTCTTTTAAGGGTAAAATACAAATTGGAGGATGTCCTTGGCATAAGATGGTCGTGGAGTAAAAGGCAGATTTACATTTCCTGCTGCCGGCCTTCTCTATTTGCCAGTGCACTAATTTCAATTATAATGCTGTATGATACCAGAAAACATTTACTAAAATGATGAAACAACAATCCAAAATTAGGGTCATCTTATATTCAGATAAATATGCTGCTGTCTTATTATCTTTTGTTTAATAATTGAAAGTATGTGTGAGTGGGTTTGCCATCTTATGGTTACTATTTGTTGAATTTGAACATTCCACACAAAAGTAATGTTCCATTATTTGTTGTGCAAGTAGTCAACTTTTCCTTAAACAGGATGTCTACTGCCTTCAAGTTCCAGTACTGCATGCTGGCGTGTTGTGTAACATCTTTGCTGAACCTGCCATACCTGATGCTCAACAGGTGGCTAGAACACTAATGTGTTGCTACAGATGCATTTTACAACTTTCATTATTATTGTAGTTTTAACAGTAATCTTTTGATAGTCAACAAGACAAATTGTGGGCATTTTTATGGATCTACCGTCATTTTAACAAAGTTAGCTTTAAGATGTTACAACACTGGTCAGCAGATTAAAAACACTTGTTGCTCCACTTGAGATTTTACGGCCACAAGAGAGATTATACAAAGTTTACTAAATTACATACAAAAAGAAGACATATTTTTGCTAACATCAAGTTTCTAAATGTTTGCCTAAAACATCAACTAATCCTGAAATTCATGGACAACATCGTTACGCGTAATACAGACAGTACTCACAAAAACGCAATAGAGAAAAAAGTATTATTATTGGAAAGATTGAAACAGTACGCTGCACTAGCAAAAACAGATCTAATGTTATATAACCTACAACTAAAATTAGTAAACAACCTAAAGAATATCATCTGGACCAACTTTGAAACAACATTATATGACAAACTAAACATAATTATGAGCAACCACAAAAACTTAACAATACAGCAGAATGCCTACGAAAACAAACAGATGAAACTAACCGGGTCAGAATCAAATATAATACAGAAAACACTGATAACGTTATAAACCTGTCGACACAATCCTTTACGGGAAAGAAATGACTTTGCTAAACCAAGACCTTAAAACGTGCATCAGCTATTCACACAATATAGACGATTTCATTGCCGATGTTAAAATCACAACACACATACTTAAAGACAACGAAAAAACGGTAGCCACAGCAAAATATCAGAATGTTTTAGATCATATTTCATCCTCAAGACAAAAGAAATCAGATTTTAAATTGAGACAACTGACTGGTGGATTAAATGATAAACCCATATTTTACTTAAAAGCAGACAAAACCATTATAATAGATAAGGGTGGCTATATAAGCAGAGTGAATAAACTGTTACAAAATCCAGAATATCATTTATAAAATTAAGTAAGTGGAGCAACAAGTGTTTTTAATGTGCTGACCAGTGTTTTAACACTTCATTTTAATTATTAGTTTTATAAAGTTAGCTTTAATAATTGAAAACATTTAATTGTATCCATCATGTCAGAAATAAGTTGAAGCGCTCCAAGGGTGTAACACTGTGACTCGTTGAGTTGGTGGCATTTTCCCCTTGTAATGCTCATACTCAGTTTAAAATCATTCATACTGCATTTTCGCACATTGGTTTTCCATTCAGTAGTTTCTTCTTTTTCAGAGTCACTTTCACTAACAGTGCCATTAGAATTGGATTCCTCTTGAACCCTGTCTTCCATTTCACTGTCCTCATCCTGACAATTTTCTCCATCGGATTCTTCTTCACTTTCTTCCTCTGCAAAAACCATAGTTTGGATTCAAAGTCCAGATCATCAGTTGAAACCATCCTAAATTAAAATTGTATTCTGCTGTAGTAATTGATAGTTACTTTATATAAAATAAAACGAGAACTGTATAAGTGTTACCTTCAACTGTATACTATCACTAACGCTTTTAAAATTCATCACTGACTCACAGATGCTTAGCTGTGTTGCTGTATCAACAAAGAAATGGCAGGAAGAATTATACCATTCGATTAGCCACATCCAACAATGAAACTAAGAAAAGTTACAACAGTAAGAAGGTGCAAGAGATAATTCTGTGAGCACTTTTGCCAACTGTCGTCGTAATAAAAATCATGACACATTAGCGTTCTAGGGTTAAATCTCTAATGACAATTTGCTCTCTGTACTATTTATGAAATGATTGTACAATGATATAAAGACGCTCATTTCTCCCCAGTACCTGTTATAACTGTAATTTGATAAAACTCCCATGTTAGTCATAATAATGGATCAAACATTCACTGATATTCACAGAAATGGGAAAGAAATATCAGCAGATTTTGTGTTTATCTTATCCTCCCTCATGCAGCAATTTTCAAAATTCTGGGAAAATTATATACCCAGTAAAAAAATGTTAGAGGTGAAAGATTATCCAAAAGTTTGAGTTATTTTTACATAAGATGAAAAATTATGAAACAATAGATATCATGAAAACCCATAACCTTAAAAAAATACTTATTTCGTTGATAAGAGGTTCCAAGAACCAATCAAGTGAAAACTTAATCTGAAATAAATCAATGTTATATTTCATCCACCAATTCTAGTATCAGTAGACACCCTGTTTGTTATGGAAGTACCTCGTGAGTAATTGCAGGTCTTTCCTGTGTGCTCACTTAACACATCAACAATGCAACAATACTCTTGGTGGAAATCTAGGACTGCTGGTTAAATGAGTCAAAATGGCAGTTATAACTGTAGAAGTGAACCACCTTTTAAAATTGGAGGTAAGCAGTTAATATCACATTCGGAGAAAACTGGTAAAGTTTCCGGTTCTTACCTTATTTTGAAAAGGAAGCAGTCAAAGTTTGAAATGGGTCAAAATGATAGCAATGGCGCTTCTAGTGTTACGATATAGGAATAAAATGTAATATATCCTGAATGAAAAGTTGTTGGACTTCCTCGTTGTTGAGGACATGGCAATGGAAGTGCTGCAGTGCCCCATCACTGTGTTGGGGAACATAGACATCTACATGACAACAGAGTGAAACTGGAGGGCCATTGACAGGAAAGTATAACATTACATTTTCTCTACAGACAAAGGACCTTACAAAAGTCTACAATTTGGCACATCATCGTGTTACACCCTGCCCAAGTCTGTAAGAACACCTTCCACACTGTTGCTCTTGGGAACGCTGCCGATGCTCTTGACAGAGGAGTGGCGTCCAGATGTGTACTTCAGTTGTAATACCTTGGCAAGAAGGTCAGAGTTGGCATTTTCAAGCAGGGTTATCTTCTTCCCCAAGACTGACAACTCTCTGTCTTTCTCGCGCATCGTAGCTTCCAGACGCATCACGCTGAAATCAACAACACACAATATTATGTTAACTGGAGACGTGTCACTTCGGAGGCAGAAGGGGGGGGAGGGGACATTTATATCTGCCATTACAAGTGTGACACTGAAGGAAGAGCTTCTATACTTGTAGCAACAATGATCACACTGTCTCTGTGGGTTAAGTTATCATAACTGTCACTTCGAAAGCAGAAGGGGGGGGGAGGGGACATTTATATCTGCCATTACAAGTGTGACACTCTGTGGGTTAAGTTATCATAACTGTCACTTCGGAGGCAGAAGGGGGGGGGACATTTATATCTGCCATTACAAGTGTGACACTCTGTGGGTTAAGTTATCATAACTAACACTGTCATCTACAAAATTAAATCCATATTGCTGGTATCATGTACAACAGAAAAGTTATAAATTATGTGCTCCATTACTAAATATTGGCAGGACGTGTTTCGAACCTGTTGTCCCCATTTTCAGCTGCTGGTCCACTTACCGTCTTCATTTTTGGGCATCTGTACTGGGGCTGGTGAATTTGGTCTGCTGTGATTTCGATGTTTGAAACCTTTGATGTATGTTGTTTCCCAAAAGCTCAGTTATGTATCGATTTTAGCAGTTTCACTTTCTGTCGTGATTGATTGGCTGCGACTGAAGTCTTGTGCTTATGTTCCTGTTGTAACCTAAACAGTCTGTGTGTTGTAGTTTCGTACATTAGAACCCTGGGGCTGCTGTGGTCTGTTCGGATTATTGAAACGAACCATATAATAAAGCACTGTATAGTGTAGAACTATAATATTAAGCTACAGCTTTCTGCTCAGAACAAGCCTACAGTACAGTAGAGTATTTGTCATTTTCATTTTACATCTTCGCTTCTACTTCAGCTACTGTATAGAATTTAATTAACTACGTAGGCCTAATATGCTATATTTGGATTATACTATGCTAAATACTAGCTTAAAAAATCATTTTTAAATGCAGTACTGTGATTAAATCCTTTCTTTATATTGCAAGTAAAATTTTGGTTTTTCCCCTGAATTCTGTGAGGATTATCTGAAATTTCAGATTTGCAGGGTTCTACTGTATTGATTTTGCATAAAGTCTTTCAGGATCTTTTGGAATTTGTGAAATGTCTAGGGATGGTATATGCACTTGTTAAATTTAGGTTTCTCCTTATTGGGGTTACTGTAGTTGCTGTTTCTGCTTGCTGAACCTTTTAATTCTCTTCTGAACTTGTTCAGTTTTTAACCCATTATCATCTAAATTGATACCCAGGGAGGAAGAAGATCAGGGAATCACTGGTTAGTCGAGAACAACAAGTCCTTGAGTCCACCCCCATGGTGCGAGGATAGCTTCACAGTCAACACGTCCCAAGTTTGAATCTCGGTTAGGGTAAGCTACTCAGATAAGGCCCTGATCGTGAAAAGATGAATTTGGGTAACTCTAAGCTCCATGGCCCCTGAGCTCATTTGAGCATTTCATTCATTTATCATCCAATATGACCTAGCTGGTTTAAGGATGTGGCCCCACCCTGAAAAAAAAGAAAAAACAAAGCAAGTCCTGCCAGTAATTTGGAGAGTGCTTAATGTTGATTCATTTTCCATAACTTACAACTTTTCGTTCTACATAACACCTGCATTTAACTTTGTAGACAACGTTAGTCACAGAGATAACAAATGGTCATTGTTGCTGCAAATACAGAAATTGTTCTTTTAGTGTCACACTTGTAACACCAGATATGGATATTTTTTCTTGTTTTAAATGTGATTAAAATTGGAAAATGATTTTCAATTGCATGAGGCTTCCTTTCAGACGGCATAAAGAAAGAGCAAGGAGCACATGGCTAAAACTGTGAAATGAAATACTTCCATAACTGGAACTTGTATGTTCAACATCAACTGTGTTGTTTAGTTGTAGCGATACGACTCAAGTATTTGTGTACACATTATTCTGGGCAGAATATGAACAACAAAGAAACATGGTTTAAGCTACATTTATACACTATAAGTGCATTGAAATCTACTTCCTATCCTGGTGCAGTGCTTCCTGCATTGTGAAGAAATTGGAAGAAAATTTGTTTTGTTTTTACTGATGATACTAGCAGTAGTATTACAAAGGGAGGGCTCAGTTACGACGAAGCACTAGTTAATAATTCTGTAAAAATTAATTGGGGATTAAAAACAAATGAAAAGAAATCCAAAATAATGGTGCTCAAAAGAGGGTACCAAATGCAAAAGGATGAGAAATGGCAGATGAAAGGGAAAGAAATTGAGGTGGCAAGGAAATCTGATTATCTAGGGACAAGATTAAGTTGCAATGAAGAGAAAACCATGGCAACAGCCATTAATGCTTTAAGGGCATGCTTAAAGAAAATACCAAATATAACAGTTAACTGATTAGAAAGAATCTTCGTCACAGTAGAGGCTAGAATGTTATGCGCAATGGAATCTAGACGACGCTTGGAAACATGTCAATAAAGTGAACAAGAGTTTTGTTTTACCAACAACATTGCCAAATAGGGTAGTGCACCTAGAGCTAGGTAGATATTCCACAAAATTCAGCAAGTCATTCAACACATAGGGATAGGGGATTCATGGATTAATACGGAGTATCAAAACAAAGGGTTCTGGAAAGAAATAATTCTGAGAGACAAGAAATATTTGGTGATATTAGAGGAAAGGGTTCTTTGAGGCTCTATAGGGAGTATGGGACATAGATCTGTGACAAAGCAGGGACAAAAACTGGGGTCATAATTTAAAAGGTCTATCTTATCGACCACGTGAAACTATGGGGCAGAGTGGGTGCTTGCTGAGGATCGAACCCGGGACCTCCTGAATGCTTCCTGAGCCATCCTGCTCGGCTATAGTTACACTTCTTAAAGACGTGACATCAACCAAAGCTTGAGGTAACAATTTATGACTTACACATATTAAAAAGAAATAAAATGATGCTTGCACCGTTCTTTATTCAGTTTCGGGTGCTTTTAACAGTTATCATCACAAAATACATTTTAGCACAAGTTAAACCATGTATCCTTCTTTGAGGTGCATACAATGCTGTTTGTCAATGCAAAATTCCTTATTACAACTTTCTTAAATTGAATTTAATGACTCAATTATATTTGGCTGCCTGTGAACATTTATATTTATTTGCTGAATAGCTTACATTTTAACTCTCATATGACAATTTATCCCCCCCCTCCCTTTAAACCTTATAATTGTAATGTTGAACAGCCCTGTGATGTTCCTGATGGATGAAAAGACCCCTTATATTCAAAAGAATGCATATGAAATACTTGCAGATATTGTATTTATGATTTTCTTAACCTCTCCAAACAATTTTCCAAGTTTTGGAAATGTATAATGCCTTTATATAATATTTGGTTAAGTTGGTAACAGTAATGTAAATTTTAATTTATAGAAAAATATTCGAGTTGGCCACTTCTGACGATGAGAGCAAGTACTCTCAAATGTCAGTAACGCTAAGTGTTTCAACTCTGATACATTTTTCTAAGTATAATGTCCTATTAAAGTTTTGACAGTGAAACAATTCTTGGAATGGCCAAGTAAGCTGTAATTATTAAGTAATCATTGCAGCAGGTTTTTAATTATATGAAGTTTGGTAGCAGTGAGATATTATTGTTTCTTTGTTTAATGATAAATCTCTATTATAGCTTCAGGTCATGGTAAGAGGAGAGCAATAACAACCTTTACAAAATATGGGTTCCAATAATTTCAATAGTACACAATGAGCAAATTCTGTTAATGCATTGTGCAATAATTAACTCCTCTCAGTCGCAATTTTATCTAGCATGTCAGAGCACAACTGCTTGTGATGGAATCTTTGAGAGAAGTGGTGAAGATTTTCAACTATTGATTCCTTGTTACGCTGTCATCACTTGTTATATGTTATCCTCCATACACGCATATCGTTTGTACATTATTGATGACAATGACGATTTAATTTGCAACAAAGCGTACATGGTGACGCAGCCTCGCTACGTCCTCCAACAATGAAGCAATACCTTTGCTGCTTTTCTCCTCCTAGTTGTTTTTACTTTGCCACGGCTGCTTGAGCATGAAACTTTAATGACTGGGTTTGCATGAGTGTGTGTACACACTTTTATTCACCATTAAAATAAGACTTCAGATTTGCCAATCACTTTTAAATTCTTACGATGTTACCGTGTCTTTTCCAAGACCGAAGATTATCAATTACATCTGATCATTCGACCCTCTTGCAATTTCGCACCCAGTCTTCTGAACTCGACGAGACTGTTGTTCTGCACTCCAAGAGTGCCGCAGCGAGAATGTCTTCATCAACGCGTGATACAAAGAAAATAACTCCTAACTTCCCCTCCTTCCCCTTAAAAATTTCGCCCCAAAACTGAGCGTCATGAATCTTCTAGTGACCTTCACTTCCTGGTCAGTGCAACTGCACCCATTATTTCCAGGAGAAACTGGCTTCAGCGGTTTTACCCTTTATACCTGGGACTGGTCCCTAATTAGCTAAGCTGTGCCTGTGTGGTCTTTCTGTTGCTTTTAACAGTCAACAAATTTCCCAATGCTTCTCCTTTTAATACATGCACTGATTTTAAATATTTTATTATTTATTTTATTTCGCTATCCTCAGATTATTATGATAATTATTGACTTTATAATTTCGGCTTCAATGGTACCAACATACAATTAATATGAGGGTAAGTCCATAAGTTTCCGGACTCGCCAGTAAGGAAAATCTGTTGTGGTGTAATATCTTCTCTATTAAGTAATTATTGCAACTGTGGTTTCCACTTCACTGTCCCCTCAGCTGCATAAAAAAGGCTATGTGTAGAAGATTGTGACAGTTCAAAATTGAGTATTCAGTTCTTCACAAAAGAAGGACTTACTCTGCTGGGCTGTGTATATGCGGAAGCCTCCCCTTCATACTATACAGTAAAAGAATAGACCAAACATTTTCGAATGATTTGAGAAAGCATTGAAGACAAAGAGTGTGCAGGTTGGTTCTTGAGGTGCTCACTTCTGAAAACATCGCTCTTGTGGGAGGAGAAATTATGGAAGACCGTCGGCTCAAAGTTAAACAAACAGCAGCAAGGTTGGGCCTTTACTCTGAATTATTCATGAGCATTTAAACATGAATAAGGTTGGGAACTTCTAACCTCAGTCCAAAAGCAACAATGAATCATCTGTTGTTGTTGTTCACTGGGGATTAATTGATCTGCATCATTTTCTCTCGGCTTCCCAATATAAAGTCTGTAGGTTATAACTTTTAAGGGCTTTGCATTTGGTAAGATGTTGTTTTGTTCAGGATGACATCTTCTTCACAGAGAGTGCACTTGGGTGTAGGTAGGCATCGTATCTTGTAGAGGTGTTCTGCGAGGCAATCGTGGCCAGTTGCCATCCTAAATAGGGCCACTGCAGTCTTCCTTGGCATTTTTTGGTATATCAACTCTATCTTTAATATTCTTATAATCTTTATCTTCATCAAGTCTCTGCTGTCTTTTGAAATGTTGTTTAATGTTATTTAATTATTTATTTATTTCTATTTGTCCTACAGGTTTTATTTGTTGTATTGCACCTTTCTTTGCTAATTGATTCGCATGTTCATTGCCCAAAAGCCCAACATGAGTTGGGATCCATGATTTCTAGTTTCAACTGCTTTAATTAGGCTTCTTATTTCTTTAATATTTCTTGTTGTTTTATTATTGTAATTTACTATTCCATCTATGGCTGATTTTGAGTCTGATAAGATAACTATTTTTTGTTTTATGTATGGTCTATATAAAATGTTCTGTAATGCCGCTTTTATTGCTGTTAATTCTCCATCATAGTGGTTTGACGTTTCATCTAATGTTAGATACTGTGCAAAATGTTTACAGCATACTCCTGCACTGGCATTTTTACTTTCTCTACTACGTACAGTAAGTAGGGGAAGTATTGCATTCCACCCAAAAATTCGATACCGAGATTTCACCGGAAATACATGTTTTGAGACCTCCTGAATCCAAAAAAAGCATTTTTGGAAACATGTCCGTGTGTGTGTCTGTGTGTGTGTGTGTGTGTGTGTGTGTGTGTGTGTCTGTGAACAGCATAACTCAAAAACGAACAGTCGGATAAGCACCAAACTTGGTATTTAGGTTCAGTATCTTCCAGAGATGCGACACGAAGGTTTTCAAGAAAATCCCCCCACCCGAGACTACCCTTTACATGGAAGATTTTTCGAAAATTTTAATTTTCTCAAAAATGGCTCTAACGATTTTGATGAAAATATCATATGTTTAAGATAATGTCATGAGAAATGAAATGTATATCTCGAATTTTCTGGGAATGTCTCCAAAAGTATTCTTCATTGTGAACGACTTTTGCATAACTGGTAAACCATAAGAGATAGACAAAATTTTACTACACAAAAAATGTAGATCGCGTTAAAATACACAACTTATGTCATATACATTTCTTTTGTTGAGTGAACCGTTTTCGAGATATTGCTTGTTATTTCCTTACATTTTACAATACTTATACTTTTTCTCAAATTCGTTATTCATTTTTTTTATGTCCTGGACATGCAAAGAGAATGGAATGCGCCACATAGCAACCAGCGTTAAAATATTTGACTATCGCTTAAAAGCTACCATATTTCCCTTGCATCTACAAGAAAATTACCAATAAGATTGACATCTCGACATTTCGATTAACATGAAGCATATGGAGAATAAGCGTTTGTAAAATTAGATTGTACAAGAGTAGAGAAAGTCATGTGAGTGTAACACATCAGATTTTTTTTATTGATGAGGGATCCATCTGTATATATTCGGAGCCACTCTTTTTCTGGGTATCTTTCATTTTCTGTAGCTATTGCTATGGCTCTCATTTCATCTGGTATATTGTTTCGTTTGTCTATTGTATGTATCAGGTCATTCTGATATTGTATATCAATGTATTCTATTGGACTCGTCACCTCTGTTGTAATTATATTTGTTGTAATTATATTCTTGTAGTTTAAGTTATTAATATATGTTCTGAGGCTTATTTGGGTTTTTAAATTACTTATAGTATCTGCTGTGTGGTACCACTTATATCTGTTTCTATTGACTTGCAGTTTTTGTGCTAGAGTAATTGCTTTCAACTCATGTTCCAATTCTATAGCCATGTTTTTTGTGAAGCTTTGTAGTACTGTAATTTGTGTTGTTTTTACAGCTCTTGTTATTATTCTTAGTGAATTATTTTGTGAAATTTCTAGTTTACTTTTAAGTCTCTTGTTTACTGTTGCTAGTAGTTTTCCTCCATACAATAGGTTCGGTTTTATGTATGTTTTATTAAGGAGGTCCATGTTTCCACCCCATTTTATTCCTACTAAAAGTTTTAAAATGTTCTTTTTGTTGATTTTATTCGCTACATTGTTTACATGTTCTTTCATTGATAGTTTTTGAGCTAATTCTATCCCTCGATACGTTGTTGTAGTTGCTTCTTGTAGTTTTTTGTTGTTGATTTGCAGGCATATATTTTCTGTTTTATGCTGCATTGTGAATAGTTGATATTGAGTTTTTCTTGTATTTATTTCTATATTGTTATTATTAGTCCACTGTTCTAGGGTTATGATTGTATTCTCCATTGTTGTTTGTAGTTTTTTGTAATGCTTCACAGATCTTATGTTCTTTTCTGAAGTCCATATTACCATGTCGTCAGCACACATTCCTACTTGTATGTTACCTATTTTCTTTAGTACATCTACTAGGTCGTTTATATATATACTGAACAGAATAGCACTTGCAACAGACCCTTGAGGTAGTCCAACTCTCGTTTGTTTCCATTTAGATGTGGCTGTTTTGTATTGTACTGCAAACCACCTTTAGGATAGGAAGGTTTGAAACCCGTTTAGCATGTGGCCTGATATGCCATATGTCTTCATCTTGTATAGTAGCACTTCTCGCCATACTGTGTTAAATGCATCTTTGAAGTCGACAAACAGTGCTAGTGTATTATTATTATTATTTTTATTATTAAAATTTTCTTTAATGTCCTGTGTGAGTCTTACAACCTGGTGTATTGCTGAGCTGTCCTTCCTAAATCCAGCTTGTTCAGGGACTAATAGATTTTGTGTTTCTAGTTAGTATATCAGTCTTGTAGCCACCATTCTTTCTAAGAGTTTTGCTATGTTTGATGTTAAGGATATCGGTCTATAGCTATCTATCATTTGAGTTGGTTTTCCTTTATTCTTAATGGGTATAATTTTGGTTTTTTCCACAGTGTTGGTATGTTATTTCTGGTTGTCCAGATTTTATTGAAAATGTTTAATAAAATAAATGAGTCATCTGTTGTGAGGCATTTTTGGAGCTCTGTCAAGGCAATCAGAGAGATGATCTGTTACAGGGGATAAAACTGTGATCCCTTGTCTGAAAGAGAATCAATGGAGTGACAGTCAAACAAGGAGGTCATGATGGGACTGGGCAACACTATGTAGGACTACTGCAGTGGAACGAAAGCTGTGAACAAATGTGGCTTCAAGGAGATCCACCATCCACCCGACAGCCCAGAGAATATTTCCTCTTCTCAAAACTCAGGAAGGAAATTTAGGTGTGACAAAGAACTGATGGATGTTGTTTATGTCCATTTAGCAGACAAGACTTCTGTGTATTTTCAGTGAGGGGGGGGGGAGAGATTTGAAATGTTCATTCAAAGATGTGACAAGTGTATTGCAATAAAGGGCGACTATATTGAAAAGAGAAATATAGTTTTTGTTTTTATCATCTCTAGAAAATGGTAGGCCAGAAACTCATAGCTCTACCCTCGTAATGAAACAATATGATAATCAATATAACACATCATTCATATAATCTCTTACATCATAATGCATGAAATTCTTAACCTTAGTATTCCTTGGTCGCACAGTTACTTAATAACACAGATTTTACATAATGCAGAAGTCTCTAACATTGGTAAACATAAAAATAGAGGTGAAGCTGGTGAATGTGAAGATTTCCTGCTCCCAGGCCACCAAATTAAACATTTTAAAATGGCACCTGTAAAACTGTCCATCAAGGTTGTCGGTTAACACAAGGAATTATGAGCTACAACTGGAGGGATTATGACGCAAATCTGTCGCACAGATTCATTAACAAATCCACCAATATGCTACCTCCTCTTTCTCTATACCCTCTGGCATCCAGTAATAATGGTGTTTTGTCAACACATGATTGGATAGTTTAACAACCAATCATGTCAGATGGCCAAAAGCCTGGTGTTTATTGACCAGAATACTTGGTTCATAAAACCATGAAATCATATTCAACATTTTTATAGTAGTTACTGTATTTGGAACTGTGACTTCTACGATTATTCAGGAATATACAAACAAGACTGAGTCCACTGTAGTATTATGAGACTCCAGAGTCACAATACAAGTAGTTGCTTGCCTTAGAATTGATAAAATTAAACATGATGCACTAACTCTGCTCATTGGGAAATGTAAGCAAACAGTAAGATATGCTATCACTTAACACACCTACAGAGCCTTTGTGTGGATCCACTAGTGGCCTAATGGCATTGTTCTTGGCAACAGAAAGCATGCCATTTGCCGGCAGAGTCGGATATTCACAGACCCTTTAATTCAAACACACGTATATTATAACTACAATAACAACATAGAAGATGCCAGAAATGATGACACACATCTCTCTCAACTTTTAGTATGGCCACGGGTCAATAGAGCAATAATTAACATTATCCAACACCCAATTGTAGAAATTAACCCAACTGATTATTGCAATTACTGAAATACAGTTATCTTATAGGTATTTAAACTTTATGGTATTCCAAGCTGAGGTTAGTGGAATTATTCCTGATACCTATGCAACCTTCCTCAGCGATTTCCTTTGGCCTGTTCTAACCCTCTCTGATGTCATTAACAGTTACCTCTATAACAAAACAGCAATCTACTTTCAGTTTAACAAGAATCGATCCCGTTTCCCTAAATCTATTTACAAGATTAAGATGTGAGGTGCATGAACAGCAAGGAATCTGTCTCATTTCTCTACAAGAGTTTGTTGTCACATAGGAATCATACATGAAGATTCTGTGTGCTGGTATTATAACAGCAAGGAATCTGTCTCATTTCTCTACAAGAGTTTGTGGTCACATAGGAATCATACATGAAGATTCTGTGTGCTGGTATTATAACAGCAAGGAATCTGTCTCATTTCTCTACAAGAGTTTATTGTCACATAGGAATCATATATGAAGATTCTGAGTGCTGGTATTATAACAGCAGGGAATCTGTCTCATTTCTCTACAAGAGTTTATTGTCACATAGGAATCATATATGAAGATTCTGAGTGCTGGTATTATAACAGCAGGGAATCTGTCTCATTTCTCTACAAGAGTTTATTGTCACATAGGAATCATATATGAAGATTCTGAGTGCTGGTATTATAACAGCAGGGAATCTGTCTCATTTCTCTACAAGAGTTTATTGTCACATAGGAATCATATATGAAGATTCTGTGTGCTGGTATTATAACAGCAAGGAATCTGTCTCATTTCTCTACAAGAGTTTGTTGTCACATAGGAATCATATATGAAGATTCTGAGTGCTGGTATTATAACAGCAGGGAATCTGTCTCACTTCTCTACAAGTGTTTGTTGTCATATAAGAATCATACATGAAGATTCTGTGTGCTGGTATTATAACAGCAGGGAATCTGTCTCACTTCTCTACAAGAGTTTGTTATCACATAGGAATCATATATGAAGATTCTGAGTGCTGGTATTATAACAGCAGGGAATCTGTCTCACTTCTCTACAAGAGTTTGTTATCACATAGGAATCATATATGAAGATTCTGAGTGCTGGTATTATAACAGCAGGGAATCTGTCTCACTTCTCTACAAGAGTTTGTTATCACATAGGAATCATACATGAAGATTCTGAGTGCTGGTATTATAACAGCAGGGAATCTGTCTCACTTCTCTACAAGAGTTTGTTGTCACATAGGAATCATACATGAAGATTCTGAGTGCTGGTATTATAACAGCAGGGAATCTGTCTCACTTCTCTACAAGAGTTTGTTATCACATAGGAATCATATATGAAGATTCTGAGTGCTGGTATTATAACAGCAGGGAATCTGTCTCACTTCTCTACAAGAGTTTGTTGTCACATAGGAATCATACATGAAGATTCTGAGTGCTGGTATTATAACAGCAGGGAATCTGTCCCACTTCTATACAAGAGCTTGTTGTCACATAGGAAGCATACATGAAGATTCTGTATGCTGACATTATAACAACAGGGAATCTGTCTCACTTCTGTACAAGAGTTTGTTGTCATATAAGAATCATACATGAAGATTCTGAGTGCTGGCATTATAACAACAGGGAATCTGTCTCACTTCCCTACAAGTGTTTGTTGTCATATAAGAATCATACATGAAGATTCTGAGTGCTGGCATTATAACAACAGGGAATCTGTCTCACTTCTCTACAAGAGCTTGTTGTCACATAGGAATCATACATGAAGATTCTGTGTGTTGGCATTATAACAGCAGTGAATCTGTCTCACTTCTCTACAAGAGTTTGTTGTCACATAGGAATCATACATGAAGATTCTGTGTGGTGGCATTATAACAACAGTGAATCTGTCTCACTTCTCTACAAGAGTTTGTTGTCACATAGGAATCAAACATGAAGATTCTGTGTGCTGGCATTATAACAACAGGGAATCTGTCTCACTTCTGTACAAGAGTTAGTTGTCACATAGGAATCAAACATGAAGATTCTGTGTGGTGGCATTATAACAACAGGGAATCTGTCTCATTTCTGTACAAGAGTTTGTTGTCACATAGGAATCATACATGAAGATTCTGTGTGGTGGTATTATAACAACAGTGAATCTGTCTCACTTCTCTACAAGAGTTTGTTGTCACATAGAAATCATACATGAAGATTCTGTGTGCTGGCATTATAACAACAGGGAATCTGTCTCACTTCTGTACAATAGTTAGTTGTCACATAGGAATCATACATGAAGATTCTGTGTGGTGGCATTATAACAGCAGGGAATCTGTCTCACTTCTCTACAAGAGTTAGTTGTCACATAGGAATCATACATGAAGATTCTGTGTGCTGCCATTATAACAGCAAGGAATCTGTCTCATTTCTCTACAAGAGTTTGTTGTCACATAGGAATCATACATGAAGATTCTGTGTGCTGACATCATAACAGCAGGAATTTGTCTCACTTCTCTACAAAAGTTTGTTGTCACATAAAGTATACAGACATTATAAGAGCACTAACAGACTATAACGCTCAAACACATGGTCTAACAATGTATCAACCTCTTTACAGCACAGAGTTCACATCACCTGATTAGAGAGAACAGAACCAATTAGAAACAGCATAGTGTGTGGCAAACAATTCCACATAATGTCGCTGACACATCGAAAATGAAGGCTCTGTAAACTAAGCTATACCGAAACAATTTAAAAAGATGTGTTTAAGACTGAACTGTTTTTCCAGCATTATTTCTAAAACTGGAATTGCTAGGACTAGACTTATCACTGACTATAACTGTCTGTGTAAACATCTCCAACATACTAACCTCTTATTTGAAGAGTCATGAAGCACATTTATTGTTAAGTCTCCATACTTACTCGACCATCAGTGTACGTTTCTCCTCTTGGACCTGACGATAATCAGCCTCTATACGTTGTCGGAAGCCCTCTTCATTGGTCAACATTTTCCTCTGCACAGCCAGCTGCGATTGGAGGTTCTCCACCTGATACTGCAGTGAGCTTAGCTCCACATCCAGCTTGTTCCTACACAGATATAAACATCAGCATCATTCATCACTGCATTAGATGAAACGTTTTGTGTTACAATTTAGATCTTGCTTTAACATCATTGCAAATTAATTTACTGTATGTAAAATCTCAAACATTGGATACAATTGTTACAGCTCGTTCACAATAACGAGAACAGAAACCTGAACAACAATCATAACGTTGAAATACATGTATTGCAACATGAGCATTCATAATTAACAGGAAGCTTTCCTGGGAGTGGGAAAGAAGACTTGTTCACATTCCCAAGCACAGCATATTAGATCCATATTAAGACTGCTTACGTAAAAATTACTGTGAGCGTGCTCTAAGTTACTTATGAACCATCGGTGCGAGTATCTCCCAGTTCATCTACCTGGCTGTGAGTTAGGTTAGGTTAGCTGCCGGTTCCCTTCCAGAACAATAGATAGTGTGTCATAATAACCCATTATGTGCTGTTTAACTGTTCCGAAACATTCATTTCGGCATGCTCTAGTAGGTTCTGTCTCTAGGAAGTTCCAGGTCTATATAAGGGCTTGTTCTTGCCAAGGAGCTCAGTTTTGAGGACAGGCAATTCAGTTGGTCAGAAAGTGACAAAGTGGACAGTGCACTTTAATTGTGAGTTGTGATTTGATTTAACGGATCAGTTGTGTTCTGTTCTGAGTGTTGCAACAGGGACTCAAGTGTTACGTTTATGCTATGCTGAGTGCCTAACTGATAAATATTGAGTGTATAGCAATGGCTCAAGGTAGCTGTGACACGAAACAGCTCTCTTTAGTCGCAAGCTAGGAAAATTAAACTGGAAGAAATTGTATGTCCTGACTCTCTCTCAGACTAATTGAGCGTTGTGCTTCTAGCAAAAGTGTCATCTGTTGTTTGTTTATATGCAACTCAAAACTGACTATTACCTCAAAAAAGAAAACAATAGAAAAAACTACAAAAATAGAGCAAAAACTGAAACAAATTAAAACAGCATAACAATAAACTTTAATGTACACTATTAATAAAGGCATAAAGCTTGGTTCAACTAGAGGAATCAAAAATAGTAATGGACCTGCATTTACAAAATCTTTACTCTATAGAATTTGTGTTGGCTAACCTGCATTGTGTTGACTGAATTGGAAGCAGATGAAACAATATCACACGTCAGTTACAAATGATATCCCAATGTGCAAAATCAACTTTCCACTTTGCTATCAATATATATTCCCATGGTATTGTGAACCAGTCTTCTTTACTCTGTCTGATATAGGAAGAAATGTATTCCATTCATAAATTCAAAATCTAGATTTTCTCGAGTACACATTTTTAGACATCTTGCACTTAAAGAAAGCATTTTTAGAAAAAAGTTTTTGTGTGTATTTCCCAATCATGTAATGAAAAAAAAATGATACGTGTTACATTCACATGACTTTCTCTCCCCAATATCAGTTATTTTTATCTCTCTTCTATAAACTGTTCTTTTAAAAGCTTATTTTTCTTTTCACTTCTTGTTAATAAAGCTATGCTTTTATTATACATTTGATTGTAGGGACAAGAGGAACACAGTAGGGTGAAACAAAAGTAAAATGTTTAAAAAGTGTGTCGCTACCTTATCACTTTTAAGTTCCACCCTTTGCAAATTTATCTTGCATAAATTATGTTCTATAACAAGATTTACATTTTTATGTAATAAGTTTTTGTGCATGTGTTATGGTTTACAAAATATACACAGAAATTCCAAGATATACATTTTATTTATCACTTGCATATCTTAAATATATGCTATTTTGATCAATACTGTCACAGCCATGTAGGTCAGTCAGTCTTTTAAATTGAGTTTTATTTATGGATGCTCTTTAACTGCTGCGGTCCTTAGCGTCCCATTCTATATTGGGAGTGAAAGACTGGTAATTTTGCTCAGAGACCTCTTTATCAGGCTTGAGGTTCTTTTACGTGCTGTAAATCTACGACACGGGACCACTGGGTTTACTTCCCTTCCAAAGGAAGCCATGCTAAGGACTTTTATGCCCCAAAAAAAATCCATCACCCTATGCCGAGTTTGAACCTGCAACCTTGGGAACTAAGGCTAGTGTGGTAACCACTACACCACGGTG
Source organism: Deroplatys truncata (assembly GCA_030765065.1). Lineage (NCBI taxonomy): Eukaryota > Metazoa > Arthropoda > Insecta > Mantodea > Mantidae > Deroplatys > Deroplatys truncata. Next base: position 5,720,401 of record CM060984.1, read on the forward strand.
GGAGGGAGAAAAGGAGGAAACAAAATTTGTTCATAGAGGATAGTTTCGGTGGCAAGATTTTCTTGAAAAATATGTTGTTTTTGAGTTTTGCTGTACTCAGACACATAAACACTCAGAACATTTTTACTTTCTCTTACCACATACGTAGTAGTTAGAAGGTATTGCATTTCACCCAAAAATTTGATACTCAGATTTCACCAGAAATACATGCTTTGAGGCTCCCTAAAAATAATAATAATAATAAAAAAAAAATACATTTTAGAAACATGTTCATGCTTGTGTGTGTGTCTGTGAACAGCATAACTCAAAAACAAAATGTTGGATAAGTACTAAACTTGGTATTTATGTTCGTATGTTCCAAAGATGCAACATTAAGATTTTCATGCAGCTACCCTTACATGGAACATTTGTAACATTTTTTATTTTCTAAGAAATGGCTCTTACAATTTTGATTACAATATTATATATTAAAAATATTTGCATGATAAATAAAATGTATATCTTCAATTTTCTGAGAATAGCCTGTAAGGTCCTCTTCATTTGGAAGGAATTTTGTATAACTGATAAATATGAAGTGATGGACGAAAACATATTACACAAAAATGTAGATCTCTTTAAAACACGTAATTTATTAAAAATCACTTTTTTTCTGGCATCAGCCATTTCCGAGATATCTGTTATTAATGGTTCAAATTGTTCAATACCTTGTCATTCTTGTAAAGCCCTGTTGACATTCAGTTGTTTCTCGCACGGAAAGAATATGGAATTTTAAGGCCAGCATATAGCGTATGGTTTTTTATGACTGTCACTATTCTCTTTACATTTATAAGGAAATGTTAACATAGCTATTATCCCAACAGATAGAAAAATAAGCTTTATTAACCACAGAGTTCATAGAGGGCAAAGAAAGACATGTATGTAAATGTAACATACAGGAATTTCTAAATGCTTTACATAGGTTCAGGGGATTGATTACCAGTGCAATCTTGATATTGACCGAATACAATACTTCCAGAGAGGAGGGAGGCAGGGAAAGTAAAACTATGAGCTATTGTAAAATTAAAAGAAAAACAGATAATGGCACAACAAATTTATTTGTATTTTAATGAGATGTATAAGGTTTGGTCTCACTCTTCAATTTCAGGTTAAACAATGATAACAACGGTGTTCAGGGTGTCTACTTACTGCGTTGAACGTTTAAAATTCCAGTATTGTGTTGAGTCATAATGCAGCAAAATGGAAATGGCTAACTTAAATCTTTATTGTTTTATTTGTTTCCACAGTCATAAATGAAAGCTGCATTTATTACTAGCTGCCATACCTGATGTTAAACATCTGCCTTTTTAAATCTCTAACGACGATTTAACTAAATTTAAACTCTGTATTCTGTACGAAATTATTGTCCAATGTTCTAAAACATTTTTTTATGCTGATTTCCCCCCATTAGCTCTTGGAACTGTAATTTCATAAAACTGTAAAGCTAGCCATAATAATGGAGCAAAAATTCACTGATGTTTACAGAAGTGCGAATGAAATATCAGATTTTGTGTTTCTTATCCCAGTCCCCCCACCCATGCCCTCCCCCACAAATAACATCAAAACACCGGAAATGTTGTATAGCCTGTAAAAAAAAAAAATATTAGGGGTGAAAGATTATCCAAATGTTTTGATACATTTCTATACAAGATGAAAAACTACGAAACAAGAGATATCATGGAAAACAATAACATTCAAAATATACTTATCTGATTAACAACATCTTCCAAGAACCAATCAATTGAAATAAATCAATGTTTCATCCAGCCTGGTGACACTGTGGCCACCATGAGCCTTACCTCAAGTCCTCGACCTGAGCCCTCCTTTTGGCACGATACTGAATGTGTTTCATGGCCAACGCGTTATACTTCTCACTGAGCGCTGACAACTGGCCTTTCACATTCTCACATTCAGACTGCAGTTTTTTTGTTTCTTCCAGACGAACAAGTTCACTTCTTGATGCTGCTATCTGAGAATCTAACAAACTGGACAGTTTCTTGGGAGAGCTGAACCCGCTGAGAAGAAGGCTTGGTGGTGTGGAGTCAGCACTGCCAACAAAAATAATGACAAACTTTCAAATATGTTAAAAAAATGAAGTGCACAAGTTACGGATGCATGGCCAGCCTAACGGGAATTTTCTTAGCAACTGCTTCCAGAACAGTTGCATATTCATAGCCCCTTATACTCAAATTATAAATACAATAACCACATAGAAGATGTTGGAAACGATGTTCAAACACCTCTGGCAGCTTTTAACATGGCCACGGATCAATAGAGCGATCATTAACATTATCCAACACCCAACTACAAAAATTAACTCACATTATCACAATCGATCAACTACAGTTATCTTATAGGCTTTTAATTTCGAACTTGTCATATTTCAAGTCGAGGTTTGTGAAATTCCTGATTCCTGTGCAAGCTTTCTCAGAGATTTCTTTGGACTTTGTTCTAACAATTTCATTGACTTTTCCTCTGTAAGAAAACAGCATTTTTTTTTAAATCAAGAATAGATCCATTTTCCTAAATCTATTCACAAGATTACGATGTGAGTGCGTGACCAGCAAGAAATCTGTCTCACTTCTCTACAAGACTTTGTTGTCACATAGGAATCATACATGAGGATTCTGTGTGCTGATATTATAACAACAGGGAATTTGTCTGATTTCTCTATAAGAGTTTGTTGTCACATAGGAATCATACATGAAGGTTCTGTGTGCTGACATTATAACAGCAGGGAACCTGTCTCACTTCTCTACAAGAGTTTGTTGTCACATAGGAATCATACATGAGGATTCTGTGTGTTGGTATTATAACAACAGGGAATCTGTCTCACTTTTCTACAAGAGTTTGTTGTCATATAGGAATCATACATGAAGATTCTGTGTGCTGGCATTATAACAGCAGGGAATCTGTCTCACTTCTCTACAAGAGTTTGTTGTCACATAGGAATCATACATGAAGGTTCTGTGTGCTGACATTATAACAGCAGGGAATCTGTCTCACTTCTCTACAAGAGTTTGTTGTCACATAGGAATCATACATGAAGATTCTGTGTGCTGGCATTATAACAGCAGGGAATGTGTCTCACTTCTCTACAAGAGTTTGTTGTCACATAGGAATCATACATGACGATTCTGTGTGCTGACATTATAACAGCAGGGAATCTGTCTCACTTCTCTACAAGAGTTTGTTGTCACATAGGAATCATACATGAAGATTCTGTGTGCGGACATTATAACAACAGGGAATCTGTCTCACTTCTCTACAAGTGTTTGTTGTCACATAGGAATCATACATGAAGATTCTGTGTGCTGACATTATAACAACACTAACACACTATAACAGTGAAACACATTGTCTTACATTGTATCAAACTACGTATAGCACAGCGTCAACTGATTAGCTGGAACACGCAAAGGGTACAGGATCAGTTAGAAACAATGCAGTGCGGTGCAAGCAATTCTCTGTAATACAGCCATGCATCCAAATGAAGGTTCTGTATACTCATTCACAGAAAGGTGAATAATCTCATGCACTGAAGCAGCGCAGTTATAAGACAAAGCATTGAAGTACCTTATAATCTAAAGCACAGTTCCAAAATAGCAGTTTTCCAGCTTTGTATTTTTATGTCCAGTTTCAAAAATAACACTCTGATCGTTGTATTACAATAAAACAGTTACAAGTATATGTACCTACTTCTAAGTTCCAGGCAATCACATTTAATTACGTTATTGAGCTCTTTGTAACACACATCAGTATCATGGGCATGATGATAGGTGTGAGCAGTATTAGATGTAGTTGCTAACATTAAAAACTCACATTTGCACGGCTGAATCAGTCGCACAAGGACATACTTTGTAGAAGTATTTTACAAGATTTCAGCCAAGTCAAAAGGAAGTTGGTGTACGAACTTTTGGCCATCATATCTCTGTATAGTCAGTCACATGGGGTGCGGGAGCCACATAGTTCTCTCGTCACCTTAACAACAAACACCCCAATATTCGTTTTGAATAGTTAGAAACCATCCGTTTTTGGATGTGTTAGCATATGAGCCATTCCATGTCAAAGCCAACACTTTTGAAATTTAACTTTAAGTATTTTTTTGTGTTACTCCCAGATGAGATTAAATAACCCATATTTTGTTCTTCTTGGTCTGAAACAAATATTTGTCAAATTATTAAATATTATTTTGTCCATATATGTGCATGTTATATTATATGAAAATCGTATTACCAATGAATATATAAATAGTACAATTTTTATGTTTGTGACATTCTGAAGTACAAACATTGCAGCTTTAATACTCTTGTTTTAGGGGGCAGTATTTTTAAAATGTATTTTTAATTAGCAAAACCTTATTTTAAAATACTGGAAAAAAATGTCATCATAATCTTTGAAATATGTTGTTGTTGTTCACCAATGGCACTAGGGATTAATTGATCTGCATCATTTTCTCTCTGGCTCCCCAATATAAAGTCTGTAAGTTTAATTGATCTGCATCATTTTCCCTCTGGCTTCCCAATATAAAGTCTGTAAGTTTAATAGATCTGCATCATTTTCTCTCTGGCTTCCCAATATAAAGTCTGTAAGTTTAATTGATCTGCATCATTTTCTCTCTGGCTTCCCAATATAAAGTCTGTAAGTTTAATTGATCTGCATCATTTTCCCTCTGGCTTCCCAATATAAAGTCTGTAAGTTTAATTGATCTGCATCATTTTCTCTCTGGCTTCCCAATATAGTCTGTAAGTTTAATTGATCTGCATCATTTTCCCTCTGGCTTCCCAATATAAAGTCTGTAAGTTTAATTGATCCGCATCATTTTCTCGATGGCTTCGCATCATTTTCCCTCTGGCTTCCCAATATAAAGTCTGTAAGTTTAATTGATCCGCATCATTTTCCCTCTGTCTTCCCAATATAAAGTTGTAAGTTATCACTTTTAAGGCCTTTTCATTTGGCGAGATGCTATTTGTTCAGGATGACATCATCTTCCCAGAGAGTACACTTGGGTATAAGTAGGCATCATATCTTGTAGAGGTGTTCTGCGAGGCAATCGTGGCCAGTTGCCATCCTAAATAAGGCCACTGCAGTCTTCCTTGGCATTTTTTGTATATCAACTCTATCTTTAATATTGTAGCGGACCAGGTTGAGCGTCAAGGATTACATCAGATGAGGTAATCAAGCACAAAGTGTCAAAACGAGGTTACCTCAACACGACCGCGCTGAGGAACGCAGAGTCAGCTCTTCTGTATGTACTTATACTACGGGGGTCTGGCTCGAGGGGATCAATTATCGGATCACTGTCTGAATGGTTGTCTGAATCATTGTGGAATCGGCGTAGTAATCAATTGGAGGGTGAGTTGTATCATCAACGACCTCAGGTCCGCTCACTATACACGAGTCGCCAGCACAACACCGGTTGAACAGGTAAGGATGTTTAAAATAGAGAGTTGAGGGTTGTTACACTACATCACTATGATATTCTTACTTGAACGCGTTTCAGGAGACGGCTTGTTCCCATCGTCAGTATTTTCTCTTAACTGTTGAGAGTTGAGAGAAAATGCTGACGATGGGAACAAGCCGTCTCCCGAAACGCGTTCAAGTAAGAATATCATAGTGATGTAGTGTAACAACCCTCAACTCTCTATTTTAAATATGACACATCACTGTTACTAGCTTCTAAATCTTCAAAATTAGGTAAGGATGTATCTCCTTTAAGTTCTGCTTGTTTGCCGGGCTTCACCCCAATCTGAGTGGCCCACTCACGGGCCCTAATGTACTCACACTAATGCAATAATATAAGTTATTGGGTCAATGCATCCCCTGTGCATTATTTAAACACCCCTATCCTGGAACGCCACCCTGGCCTACCTACCACGCCAGTACCGACGCATCCCCTACCTCTGAGCTATCAACTCCCCCTAGTGTAACCAACTACTGCGAGGTAACCACGCCCGGTAGGGGTGTTACAATATTTTTATAATCTTTATCTTTTAATTTATCTTCTTCATCAAGTCTCTGCTGTCTTTTGAAATGTTGTTTAATGTCATTTAATTGTTTATTTATTTCTATTTGTCCTACAGGTTTTATTTGTTGTATTGTACCTTTCTTTGCTAATTGATCTGCATGTTCATCGCCCAAAAGTCCGACATGAGCTGGGATCAATTGTAGAGTGACATGATTTCTAGTTTCAACTGCTTTAATTAGGCTTCTTTGAAATATTGTGCATTGAACTATGTTGTTTCACAATGGAATTCAAATAAGAAGTGATGTTATAGACAGTTTGGTATGGCGTGTCGAAGTGAGTCACTTGGATTGAGAGTGCTATGTATGAACATCTGTGCGAGATATTACTTCACATCCGGTGTTTACTGTATAATAAACATGTTATAAATAAACGTCACCAGTCGACCTTTAGTATCATTTATAACTTGAGTCATTCCATGGTTGCACTATTTTAAGGAAAATTTGATCTTCATATCTCTGATTTCATTGATATTAAACCTTTATAGCCTGGTATATTACATACGTTACAAAAGATATTTTCATTTTTAGATTTTTTTAATGGGTTTCTTTTTTTCCACTTTCATATTATACTAACCTTCAACAATAAAATTAGGCCATTTATAGCCATTTTATATTGTAAAAATATTAATATTTTTGTAATAAAAGTGTGTATATTTTTTAAAAATAATAATCAGTAAAATCCCTGCTACTGCAGTTAAATGTAACCCCGTTAGCATCCAAGCGTGGCATTACATCAGTTATTTTACTTGGGCTCTCCAGCACAGGCACATTTGACTACAGTCACTCGGCTCTGAATGGATAGCCAGTCCATTTCATATTCTTCTAACGATCACGACTATTCAAATTGCTTTGTTTGTGATGCTGGTGAAAGGGATATAAAAGTCAGTTAGGGAATTAGAGGAAGAGTGGCAATAAAAGGTTAAATTGACATATTCTGTAAAGCAAAGTATGAGACATGTTTTCTTGTTTTCATTATTTTGGTAAATATAAAGCATTAAATTTTCTGATATTTTGTGTGCACCACTGTGCATAAGTATGAATATTACTGGTATTACTTGTCAGAAACATTATATATTTATACACACTTCATTTATGGGCGAAACAAAAGATAATTTGCTTTATATTTATTATCTTTACAATGCCATTAAAGTTACAAACTTCATTATTAATGCTAACACTTCTGCTTTAAAATCCAAAAAACATTTCCAGAAGCAGCTTGAGGTTGTTCATACAGTCCTAGAAAAAGAAATCAGACTGGAATAACAGAGAAATTAAATAACTTGCCTGGTCGTGCAGTCATCTACTCTATATTCACTCTTAGGTTGATCCGCATCAAACAAACCCCAGGTGACCAGTGCACTGCAATAATGTATCCTTCCGCCATTCGCATTAGAAATACTGTCACACTTTCAGACCATGTGGCGAGTACAAGTGGCACGTAGTGCAAAAAAAACAGAGTCCTTATTTCGACAACTGAAACGGTGACTAGCATATTCTGTTAAGGGTTAAAGGTGATAAGATTGATAGTTGCAACAAAATAAACGTTTGCACATATAATAATAGTTAATTCTAAAATAAATGAGTGAAAAATAAGGTAACAGGTATGCGATAATCTAATTTATTCGCTCTCTGGAAGCGGCACTTTATTAACTGTTGGCGGCTCATTTTAAAAAAAGAAATTGTGCACTGTTATGCGAATTGCATTCTTCTTAAAATCACTACATTCTTGCATCGCGCATTTCATATGCTTCCTTTTTTTTCCAGGTGTAACCACTTTTCTCATTTCAGATTTTTCTGCACAAGCAGTGTTTATATTTGTACTTGAAACACCGGTGAACTCAGAAGTTAATTTCACCATTTCTTTTGCGGAAAGTGTTGGATATTTCTCACATAACTTAAAAGATTCAACACTATTGTTTTTTCACCACTAGTCAATGGTTTGCGCAGCTAATGCTTTACGTAAGTCGACGAAAACACAAGAGCAAATTCATCGTCTGCCATGATACTAAACACAACTGCTGGTTTCTGGCTGTAAACAATATTCTGCGCCTACTGAGATGTCAGGTGACTCATACGAATTGCATCATGGGACTTGTAGCTCTGTTTTACGGTATAAATCAGTGTTTAATAAAACCTTAGGTATTTGTATAGAATATTATACTATTTAAGGATAAATTCATTCTAAAATTTAGAGATTAGCATGGGACTACTTTCCTGGGCGCATTGCTACCGTGTTGCACCATGGTGCACTGACCACATGGGTTTGTTTTGCTGCTGATCAACCTAAGAGTGAATACAGTTTAGCAGTAACACACATGCCCTGAACAGCATAATTTTCTGATAAGTCGATTATCACTATGCACTCGTCTAATGCCAGATTTTCTTTGCACGGCTTTAGAAATAAATTCTGTTGCTGAGCTATGAATGTGTGTGGTACATAATTAGTGAGTTTCGTTGATAATTTGACTAGGAAATCCTCAACTGACGATATCAATGTTTCTAAGTTTGTGCAATCCCATAATCTGTAGGTAATTCCTTGTGGTGGTTGGACATCGAAAAGTTGTAAAAAATGTATTAAATTTTCAGTTCCAGGTCAAGCAGTACATTTCTTTAAATAGCAGTTAGATGATTTGTGACAAACAATCTTTACAATTTGAATTTGCAGTGAGACAACAAATATTGATCCCTTCATGTAACATTTATGTGAGGAACACAAATGCAAACTGGTTCCTGGGAGTACACATTCCTTTCGAACAATTTTGAAAATCCTAGTTTCGCATCCAGATTTATATCTAAGCTTCTTTAATATTACCAAGTATCAGTCTTTTCTGCTTCTCTTTAGCAGAAACTACGTTCTTTTTACGAGGCATCATCGGAATTATAACATTTGGAAACGTTTTCTAATAGATACGTCAAGGAGTTTTCTGGAGTTGCTAAAATTCCCTTTTCTTTGACCACCTGTTTAGATATTCGTATTACGTGAGTTGTTGTAATTTATTGCACGACAGTATAAAAAATTGTTAATGTTTGTATTTTATGAGGATCATTTAGCAGCGGTTAAACACTTTAACAATGTGGCCACAGACATAATGGAGCTGTCACAATGTCATTTTCATTTATTATCAATTCAAAAAGGGCCTAACAGCAGAGCAGTGTTGCCAATCTTTGGTAGATGTTTTTCGGGACTCTGCACCTCCAGAGCTACTATTAGAAACTGGTTTTGAGAGTTCCAAACAGGTCAGGAATCCCTGGAAGATGAACATTGTGCAGGTTGCCCTCACACAGCAGTAACTAAAGGAACAATTGCAAGTGCGCAGAAATTATTAATTCAGGATCCCCACATCACCTATGTTGACCTTAACATTGGATCAGGAGCACTGAATGCCGTCCTTCATGAACAACTGCAAGTCACCAAGCGTTGTTCTTGTTGGGTGCTGCACTCGTTAACAGATGGTCGTATAGAACACTGCCATTCAACAATGGGAGAAGCAATGACATACCGCTATGATCCAGAAACAAAGCAGCACTTGGCAGTATGGTGCTTTCCAGATGATGACCTGCCAACTAGTCAGCTTCAGTCACCATGGATACCCATGTGTGCCACCAGTCATTGCAGCATGGAAAACAAAGCATCTATGATCGAAGACCGCTCATCTGCTTCTGCACCACGCACAGTGGCCAGAACACTCAATTTCTTGGTTGATCAAAACTTCAGAGTTCTTATTCTCCAGATTTAGCTCCATGCGACTTTTCCCTTTTTCTAAAACTAAACAAAACCACTGTGGTTGTCATTTCTCATCACATGTAGAAGCCATTAGCGCTTACGTGGAAGCTGTGAATGACCTTCCAAAAGAAAGTGGCTTGAACGTATGCAAAAATACATTCGTCATAATGGAGAATACTTTGAAAACTTGTAATAGTTACAACTATTGAAAAATACTTGTGGCTGCTGCCAAAATCTTTTAGAATGACCTTCATAGTAAGATTTCTATCATCTGTTTCATGGAAAGAATCTACTAGCTTTGTATTATTTTAGAATGATTTGAATTTTCATTTGAAGTAGAGTATGCAATATGAAATACTTTATTCTGCATTGTCTGTGATTCTCCAATAGTCACTAAAGTCTCATTCAATTTCCATAAATCTATTGCGTCCATACTTACTGCCACTTTCACTACACATAACTCTTTATTGCACACTTTCAAATCATGAGACAAGTTTTATGACCATTGCAGGGGTCTCAGCTTTCTATTCTGAACTCTGTGGTTAACCAATTTGAACGGATTATAAGTGACCCATGATTAAACTCAAGCATGCTCAACTGGCGTCACGAGATGTTCTCATCTCTCAACAAAGTGACACGCCATCAGTAAAGTATTTATTCTTCCATTCTCAAATCAATGCACATAGTTCAAGATTATGATGTTTTGTTCCAGTTTTTAAAGTAAGGTTTTGCTAATTAAAAACACATTTTAAAAACACTACCTCTAAAAGGGGCCCATTTTATGTTTTGACTTCAAAATGTCACAAGCATGAAAATTCTACTATTCATGTAATCTTTGGTATAACAAATTTCATATAATATAATCTATGAACATACCAAAAAAATATTATTTAATAAACTGTTAAATAATCAATTCATACCAAAAGGAAAACAGACAAGTTATTTAATTTAATCTAGGTGTAACATAAAAAAGTTAGGAGAAAATACTAAAAGTCAAAGATTGAAAGAACTATTGCACATGGAATTTACAGGAATATTTAAAGAGCACGTTATTCCACAGACTGTTTCAAATGTCTGATAAACAATACTTGAGAGCATCTTTTGAAACACGATTGCGACAACAGTGAATCAGGAGCAATTATCGTTATTGCAGCAATCTTGTGAGAACATGACCATCTGCCAACCAGTGTTATATAAGTCCTTCAACACAAAAATTCAATGGTAGTGGAGCATTGCATCTAATCAGAACAGAGAGTCCTTTTCAATGAAGTTGTCTGCCTGGGCAACTCAGGCCTTCTGATAGCACGGTTGCGGATTCAAACCTGGCCCAGACCAAAGGCTTTTAAGTGTGCTTAAAACCAACAGCTGCATGTCAGTAGATTTACTAGCATGTAAAAGAACTCCCAAGGGATGAAATTCCGGCACACCGGCAGCTCTGATATAATCCTGGCCATTGACAGCGTTGGCAACACACAAATTTTTTTTTCTTCAATGAAGTCACAGCAATAAACAAGACCTGAGGCATATTGGACCAGTGTATTCAGGAGAATTCAAAATTGTGACAATTTCAACAGGGATAGTGGCTTACAACTAAGTGAGGATTAAAAACTAGTTTTGGCTGTTATAAAATAATATAGAGAAGAATGTGCCAGAAGCAATATGGCACCTGAGAAGAACATCCAAACTTGCAGTGGCAAGATAGGGAGACTGGTCACAGGCTAATCTGTCCTACTGACATGCGGGCCAATGAAGGTTCCTCAAGAACACCAGGCATAGACAGCTTCGTAGTGGGTGGATTGTGGAGACTGGTCACAGACTGATCTGTCCTACTGACATGTGGGCCAATGAAGGTTCCTCAAGAACACCAGGCATAGACAGCTTTGTAGTGGGAGGATTGTGGAGACTGGTCACAGACTGATCTGTCCTACTGACATGTGGGCCAATGAAGGTTCCTCAAGAACACCAGGCATAGACAGCTTCGTAGTGGGAGGATTGTGGAGACTGGTCACAGACTGATCTGTCCTACTGACATGTGGGCCAATGAAGGTTCCTCAAGAACACCAGGCATGGACAGCTTTGTAGTGGGAGCATTGTGGAGACTGGTCACAGACTGATCTGTCCTACTGACATGTGGGCCAATGGTGCCAATGAAGGTCCCTCAAGAACACCAGGCATAGACATCTTTGTAGTGGGAGCATTGTGTAGACTGGTCACAGGCTGATCTGTCCTACTGACATGTGGGCCAATGGTGCCAATGAAGGTCCCTCAAGAACACCAGGCATAGACAGCTTTGTAGTGGGAGCATTGTGTAGACTGGTCACAGGCTGATCTGACCTACTGACATGTGGGCCAATGGTGCCAATGAAGGTTCCTCAAGAACACCAGGCATAGACAGCTTTGTAGTGGGAGCATTGTGTAGACTGGTCACAGGCTGATCTGACCTACTGACATGTGGGCCAATGGTGCCAATGAAGGTTCCTCAAGAACACCAGGCATAGACAGCTTTGTAGTGGGAGCATTGTGGAGACTGGTCACAGGCTGATCTATCCTACTGACATGTGGGCCAATGAAGGTTCCTCAAGAACACCAGGCATAGACAGCTTTGTAGTGGGAGCATTGTGTAGACTGGTCACAGGCTGATCTGACCTACTGACATGTGGGCCAATGGTGCCAATGAAGGTTCCTCAAGAACACCAGGCATAGACAGCTTTGTAGTGGGAGCATTGTGGAGACTGGTCACAGGCTGATCTATCCTACTGACATGTGGGCCAATGAAGGTTCCTCAAGAACAACAGACATAGACAGCTTTGTAGTGGGTGGATTGTGGAGACTGGTCACAGACTGATCTGTCCTACTGACATGTGGGCCAATGAAGGTTCCTCAAGAACAACACATAGACAGCTTTGTAGTGGGTGGATTGTGTAGACTGGTCACAGGCTGATCTGTCCTACTGACATGTGGGCCAATGAAGGTTCCTCAAGAACAACAGACATAGACAGCTTTGTAGTGGGTGGATTGTGTAGACTGGTCACAGGCTGATCTATCCTACTGACATGTGGGCCAATGAAGGTTCCTCAAGAACAACAGACATAGACAGCTTTGTAGTGGGTGGATTGTGTAGACTGGTCACAGGCTGATCTGTCCTACTGACATGTGGGCCAATGGTGCCAATGAAGGTTCCTCAAGAACACCAGGCATAGACAGCTTTGTAGTGGGAGGATTGTGGAGACTGGTCACAGGCTGATCTGTCCTACTGACATGTGGGCCAATGGTGCCAATGAAGGTTCCTCAAGAACACCAGGCATAGACAGCTTTGTAGTGGGAGCATTGTGGAGACTGGTCACAGACTGATCTGTCCTACTGACATGCGGGCCAATGAAGGTTCCTCAAGAACACCAGGCATAGACAGCTTTGTAGTGGGAGCATTGTGGAGACTGGTCACAGACTGATCTGTCCTACTGACATGTGGGCCAATGAAGGTTCCTCAAGAACACCAGGCATAGACAGCTTTGTAGTGGGAGCATTGTGGAGACTGGTCACAGACTGATCTGTCCTACTGACATGTGGGCCAATGAAGGTTCCTCAAGAACACCAGACATAGACAGCTTTGTAGTGGGAGGATTGTGGAGACTGGTCACAGGCTGATCTGTCCTACTGACATGTGGGCCAATGAAGGTTCCTCAAGAACACCAGGCATAGACAGCTTTGTAGTGGGAGGATTGTGGAGACTGGTCACAGACTGATCTGTCCTACTGACATGTGGGCCAATGAAGGTTCCTCAAGAACACCAGGCATAGACAGCTTTGTAGTGGGAGGATTGTGGAGACTGGTCACAGACTGATCCGTCCTACTGACATGTGGGCCAATGAAGGTTCCTCAAGAACACCAGGCATAGACAGCTTTGTAGTGGGAGCATTGTGGAGACTGGTCACAGGCTGATCTGTCCTACTGACATGTGGGCCAATGAAGGTTTCTCAAGAAGACCAGGCATAAACAGCTTTGTAGTGGGAGGATTGTGGAGACTGGTCACAGGCTGATCTGACCTACTGACATGTGGGCCAATGGTGCCAATGAAGGTTCCTCAAGAACACCAGGCATGGACAGCTTTGTAGTGGGTGGATTGTGGAGACTGGTCACAGACTGATCTGTCCTACTGACATGTGGGCCAATGAAGGTTCCTCAAGAACACCAGGCACAGACAGCTTTGTAGTGGGAGGATTGTGGAGACTGGTCACAGGCAGATCTGTCCTACTGACATGTAGGCCAATGAAGGTTCCTCAAGAACACCAGGCATAGACAGCTTTGTAGTGGGTGGATTGTGGAGACTGGTCACAGGCTGATCTGTCCTACTGACATGTGGGCCAATGAAGGTTCCTCAAGAACACCAGGCATAGACAGCTTAGTAGTGGGTGGATTGTGGAGACTGGTCACAGGCTGATCTGTCCTACTGACATGTGGGCCAATGAAGGTTCCTCAAGAACACCAGGCATAGACAGCATTGTAGTGGGTGGATTGTGGAGACTGGTCACAGGCTGATCTGTCCTACTGACATGTGGGCCAATGAAGGTTCCTCAAGAACACCAGGCATAGACAGCTTTGTAGTGGCTGGATTGTGGAGACTGGTCACAGGCTGATCTGTCCTACTGACATGTGGGCCAATGAAGGTTCCTCAAGAACACCAGGCATAGACAGCTTTGTAGTGGGAGCATTGTGGAGACTGGTCACAGGCTGATCTGTCCTACTGACATGTGGGCCAATGAAGGTTCCTCAAGAACACCAGACATAGACAGCTTTGTAGTGGCTGGATTGTGGAGACTGGTCACAGGCTGATCTGTCCTACTGACATGTGGGCCAATGGTGCCAATGAAGGTTCCTCAAGAACACCAGGCATAGACAGCTTTGTAGTGGGTGGATTGTGGAGACTGGTCACAGGCTGATCTGTCCTACTGAACATGTAGGCCAATGAAGGTTCCTCAAGAACACCAGGCAGACAGCTTTGTAGTGGTTGGATTGTGGAGACTGGTCACAGACTGATCTGTCCTACTGACATGTGGGCCAATGAAGGTTCCTCTAGAACACCAGGCATAGACAGCTTTGTAGTGGGAGGATTGTGGAGACTGGTCACAGGCTGATCTGTCCTACTGACATGTGGGCCAATGGTGCCAATGAAGGTTCCTCAAGAACACCAGGCATAGACAGCTTTGTAGTGGGAGCATTGTGGAGACTGGTCACAGGCTGATCTGTCCTACTGACATGTGGGCCAATGGTGCCAATGAAGGTTCCTCTAGAACACCAGGCATAGACAGCTTTGTAGTGGGAGGATTGTGGAGACTGGTCACAGGCTGATCTGTCCTACTGACATGTGGGCCAATGGTGCCAATGAAGGTTCCTCAAGAACACCAGGCATAGACAGCTTTGTAGTGGGAGCATTGTGGAGACTGGTCACAGGCTGATCTGTCCTACTGACATGTGGGCCAATGAAGGTTCCTCAAGAACAACAGACATAGACAGCTTTGTAGTGGGTGGATTGTGGAGACTGGTCACAGACTGATCTGTCCTACTGACATGTGATCCAATGAAGGTTCCTCAAGAACACCAGGCATAGACAGCTTTGTAGTGGGAGGATTGTGGAGACTGGTCACAGGCTGATCTGTCCTACTGACATGTGATCCAATGAAGGTTCCTCAAGAACACCAGGCATAGACAGCTTTGTAGAGGGAGGATTGTGGAGACTGGTCACAGACTGATCTGTCCTACTGACATGTGGGCCAATGAAGGTTCCTCAAGAACACCAGGCATAGACAGCTTTGTAGTGGGAGGATTGTGGAGACTGGTCACAGGCTGATCTGTCCTTCTGACATGTGGGCCAATGGTGCCAATGAAGGTTCCTCAAGAACACCAGGCATAGACAGCTTTGTAGTGGGAGGATTGTGGAGACTGGTCACAGACTGATCTGTCCTTCTGACATGTGGGCCAATGGTGCCAATGAAGGTCCCTCAAGAACACCAGGCATAGACAGCTTTGTAGTGGGAGGATTGTGGAGACTGGTCACAGACTGATCTGTCCTACATAAATGTGGGCCAATGAAGGTTCCTCAAGAACACCAGGCATAGACAGCTTTGTAGTGGGTGGATTGTGGAGACTGGTCACAGGCTGATCTGTCCTACATAAATGTGGGCCAATGAAGGTTCCTCAAGAACACCAGGCATAGACAGCTTTGTAGTGGGAGGATTGTGGAGACTGGTCACAGGCTGATCTGTCCTACTGACATGTGGGCCAATGGTGCCAATGAAGGTTCCTCAAGAACACCAGGCATAGACAGCTTTGTAGTGGGTGGATTGTGGAGACTGGTCATAGGCTGATCTGTCCTACTGACATGTGGGCCAATGAAGGTTCCTCAAGAACACCAGGCATAGACAGCTTTGTAGTGGGTGGATTGTGGAGACTGGTCATAGGCTGATCTGTCCTACTGACATGTGGGCCAATGAAGGTTCCTCAAGAACACCAGGCATAGACAGCTTTGTAGTGGGAGGATTGTGGAGACTGGTCACAGGCTGATCTGTCCTACTGACATGTGGGCCAATGAAGGTTCCTCAAGAACACCAGGCATAGACAGCTTTGTAGTGGGAGGATTGTGGAGACTGGTCACAGGCTGATCTGTCCTACTGAACTTGTAGGCCAATGAAGGTTCCTCAAGAACACCAGACATAGACAGCTTCGTAGTGGGAGGATTGTGGAGACTGGTCACAGACTGATCTGTCCTACTGACATGTGGGCCAATGGTGCCAATGAAGGTTCCTCAAGAACACCAGGCATAGACAGCTTTGTAGTGGGAGCATTGTGGAGACTGGTCACAGACTGATCTGTCCTACTGACATGTGGGCCAATGAAGGTTCCTCAAGAACACCAGGCATAGACAGCTTTGTAGTGGGAGGATTGTGGAGACTGGTCACAGACTGATCTGTCCTACTGACATGTGGGCCAATGGTGCCAATGAAGGTTCCTCAAGAACACCAGGCATAGACAGCTTTGTAGTGGGAGGATTGTGGAGACTGGTCACAGACTGATCTGTCCTACTGACATGTGGGCCAATGGTGCCAATGAAGGTTCCTCAAGAACACCAAGCATAGACAGCTTTGTAGTGGGAGAATTGTGGAGACTGGTCACAGGCTGATCTGTCCTACTGACATGTGGGCCAATGAAGGTTCCTCAAGAACACCAGGCATAGACAGCTTTGTAGTGGGAGCATTGTGGAGACTGGTCACAGGCTGATCTGTCCTACTGACATGTGGGCCAATGAAGGTTCCTCAAGAACACCAGGCATAGACAGCTTTGTAGTGGGAGGATTGTGGAGACTGGTCACAGACTGATCTGTCCTACTGACATGTGATCCAATGAAGGTTCCTCAAGAACACCAGGCATAGACAGCTTTGTAGTGGGAGGATTGTGGAGACTGGTCACAGACTGATCTGTCCTACTGACATGTGATCCAATGAAGGTTCCTCAAGAACACCAGGCATAGACAGCTTTGTAGTGGGAGGATTGTGGAGACTGGTCACAGACTGATCTGTCCTACTGACATGTGATCCAATGAAGGTTCCTCAAGAACACCAGGCATAGACAGCTTTGTAGTGGGTGGATTGTGGAGACTGGTCACAGACTGATCTGTCCTACTGACATGTGGGCCAATGAAGGTTCCTCAAGAACACCAGGCATAGACAGCTTTGTAGTGGGAGGATTGTGGAGACTGGTCACAGGCTGATCTGTTCTACGGACATGTGGGCCAATGAAGGTTCCTCTAGAACACCAGGCATAGACAGCTTTGTAGTGGGAGGATTGTGGAGACTGGTCACAGGCTGATCTGTCCTACTGACATGTGGGCCAATGGTGCCAATGAAGGTTCCTCAAGAACACCAGGCATAGACAGCTTTGTAGTGGGAGCATTGTGGAGACTGGTCACAGGCTGATCTGTCCTACTGACATGTGGGCCAATGGTGCCAATGAAGGTTCCTCTAGAACACCAGGCATAGACAGCTTTGTAGTGGGAGGATTGTGGAGACTGGTCACAGGCTGATCTGTCCTACTGACATGTGGGCCAATGGTTCCAATGAAGGTTCCTCAAGAACACCAGGCATAGACAGCTTTGTAGTGGGAGCATTGTGGAGACTGGTCACAGGCTGATCTGTCCTACTGACATGTGGGCCAATGAAGGTTCCTCAAGAACAACAGACATAGACAGCTTTGTAGTGGGTGGATTGTGGAGACTGGTCACAGACTGATCTGTCCTACTGACATGTGATCCAATGAAGGTTCCTCAAGAACACCAGGCATAGACAGCTTTGTAGTGGGAGGATTGTGGAGACTGGTCACAGGCTGATCTGTCCTACTGACATGTGATCCAATGAAGGTTCCTCAAGAACACCAGGCATAGACAGCTTTGTAGAGGGAGGATTGTGGAGACTGGTCACAGACTGATCTGTCCTACTGACATGTGGGCCAATGAAGGTTCCTCAAGAACACCAGGCATAGACAGCTTTGTAGTGGGAGGATTGTGGAGACTGGTCACAGGCTGATCTGTCCTTCTGACATGTGGGCCAATGGTGCCAATGAAGGTTCCTCAAGAACACCAGGCATAGACAGCTTTGTAGTGGGAGGATTGTGGAGACTGGTCACAGACTGATCTGTCCTTCTGACATGTGGGCCAATGGTGCCAATGAAGGTCCCTCAAGAACACCAGGCATAGACAGCTTTGTAGTGGGAGGATTGTGGAGACTGGTCACAGACTGATCTGTCCTACATAAATGTGGGCCAATGAAGGTTCCTCAAGAACACCAGGCATAGACAGCTTTGTAGTGGGTGGATTGTGGAGACTGGTCACAGGCTGATCTGTCCTACATAAATGTGGGCCAATGAAGGTTCCTCAAGAACACCAGGCATAGACAGCTTTGTAGTGGGAGGATTGTGGAGACTGGTCACAGGCTGATCTGTCCTACTGACATGTGGGCCAATGGTGCCAATGAAGGTTCCTCAAGAACACCAGGCATAGACAGCTTTGTAGTGGGTGGATTGTGGAGACTGGTCATAGGCTGATCTGTCCTACTGACATGTGGGCCAATGAAGGTTCCTCAAGAACACCAGGCATAGACAGCTTTGTAGTGGGTGGATTGTGGAGACTGGTCATAGGCTGATCTGTCCTACTGACATGTGGGCCAATGAAGGTTCCTCAAGAACACCAGGCATAGACAGCTTTGTAGTGGGAGGATTGTGGAGACTGGTCACAGGCTGATCTGTCCTACTGACATGTGGGCCAATGAAGGTTCCTCAAGAACACCAGGCATAGACAGCTTTGTAGTGGGAGGATTGTGGAGACTGGTCACAGGCTGATCTGTCCTACTGAACTTGTAGGCCAATGAAGGTTCCTCAAGAACACCAGACATAGACAGCTTCGTAGTGGGAGGATTGTGGAGACTGGTCACAGACTGATCTGTCCTACTGACATGTGGGCCAATGGTGCCAATGAAGGTTCCTCAAGAACACCAGGCATAGACAGCTTTGTAGTGGGAGCATTGTGGAGACTGGTCACAGACTGATCTGACCTACTGACATGTGGGCCAATGAAGGTTCCTCAAGAACACCAGGCATAGACAGCTTTGTAGTGGGAGGATTGTGGAGACTGGTCACAGACTGATCTGTCCTACTGACATGTGGGCCAATGGTGCCAATGAAGGTTCCTCAAGAACACCAGGCATAGACAGCTTTGTAGTGGGAGGATTGTGGAGACTGGTCACAGACTGATCTGTCCTACTGACATGTGGGCCAATGGTGCCAATGAAGGTTCCTCAAGAACACCAAGCATAGACAGCTTTGTAGTGGGAGGATTGTGGAGACTGGTCACAGGCTGATCTGTCCTACTGACATGTGGGCCAATGAAGGTTCCTCAAGAACACCAGGCATAGACAGCTTTGTAGTGGGAGCATTGTGGAGACTGGTCACAGGCTGATCTGTCCTACTGACATGTGGGCCAATGAAGGTTCCTCAAGAACACCAGGCATAGACAGCTTTGTAGTGGGAGGATTGTGGAGACTGGTCACAGACTGATCTGTCCTACTGACATGTGATCCAATGAAGGTTCCTCAAGAACACCAGGCATAGACAGCTTTGTAGTGGGAGGATTGTGGAGACTGGTCACAGACTGATCTGTCCTACTGACATGTGATCCAATGAAGGTTCCTCAAGAACACCAGGCATAGACAGCTTTGTAGTGGGAGGATTGTGGAGACTGGTCACAGACTGATCTGTCCTACTGACATGTGATCCAATGAAGGTTCCTCAAGAACACCAGGCATAGACAGCTTTGTAGTGGGTGGATTGTGGAGACTGGTCACAGACTGATCTGTCCTACTGACATGTGGGCCAATGAAGGTTCCTCAAGAACACCAGGCATAGACAGCTTTGTAGTGGGAGGATTGTGGAGACTGGTCACAGGCTGATCTGTTCTACTGACATGTGGGCCAATGAAGGTTCCTCAAGAACACCAGGCATAGACAGCTTTGTAGTGGGAGCATTGTGGAGACTGGTCACAGACTGATCTGTCCTACTGACATGTGGGCCAATGAAGGTTCCTCAAGAACACCAGACATAGACAGCTTTGTAGTGGGAGGATTGTGGAGACTGGTCACAGGCCGATCTGTCCTACTGACATGTGGGCCAATGAAGGTTCCTCAAGAACACCAGGCATAGACAGCTTTGTAGTGGGAGGATTGTGGAGACTGGTCACAGACTGATCTGTCCTACTGACATGTGGGCCAATGAAGGTTCCTCAAGAACACCAGGCATAGACAGCTTTGTAGTGGGAGGATTGTGGAGACTGGTCACAGACTGATCCGTCCTACTGACATGTGGGCCAATGAAGGTTCCTCAAGAACACCAGGCATAGACAGCTTTGTAGTGGGAGCATTGTGGAGACTGGTCACAGGCTGATCTGTCCTACTGACATGTGGGCCAATGAAGGTTTCTCAAGAAGACCAGGCATAAACAGCTTTGTAGTGGGAGGATTGTGGAGACTGGTCACAGGCTGATCTGACCTACTGACATGTGGGCCAATGGTGCCAATGAAGGTTCCTCAAGAACACCAGGCATGGACAGCTTTGTAGTGGGTGGATTGTGGAGACTGGTCACAGACTGATCTGTCCTACTGACATGTGGGCCAATGAAGGTTCCTCAAGAACACCAGGCACAGACAGCTTTGTAGTGGGAGGATTGTGGAGACTGGTCACAGGCAGATCTGTCCTACTGACATGTAGGCCAATGAAGGTTCCTCAAGAACACCAGGCATAGACAGCTTTGTAGTGGGTGGATTGTGGAGACTGGTCACAGGCTGATCTGTCCTACTGACATGTGGGCCAATGAAGGTTCCTCAAGAACACCAGGCATAGACAGCTTAGTAGTGGGTGGATTGTGGAGACTGGTCACAGGCTGATCTGTCCTACTGACATGTGGGCCAATGAAGGTTCCTCAAGAACACCAGGCATAGACAGCATTGTAGTGGGTGGATTGTGGAGACTGGTCACAGGCTGATCTGTCCTACTGACATGTGGGCCAATGAAGGTTCCTCAAGAACACCAGGCATAGACAGCTTTGTAGTGGCTGGATTGTGGAGACTGGTCACAGGCTGATCTGTCCTACTGACATGTGGGCCAATGAAGGTTCCTCAAGAACACCAGGCATAGACAGCTTTGTAGTGGGAGCATTGTGGAGACTGGTCACAGGCTGATCTGTCCTACTGACATGTGGGCCAATGAAGGTTCCTCAAGAACACCAGACATAGACAGCTTTGTAGTGGCTGGATTGTGGAGACTGGTCACAGGCTGATCTGTCCTACTGACATGTGGGCCAATGGTGCCAATGAAGGTTCCTCAAGAACACCAGGCATAGACAGCTTTGTAGTGGGTGGATTGTGGAGACTGGTCACAGGCTGATCTGTCCTACTGAACATGTAGGCCAATGAAGGTTCCTCAAGAACACCAGGCAGACAGCTTTGTAGTGGTTGGATTGTGGAGACTGGTCACAGACTGATCTGTCCTACTGACATGTGGGCCAATGAAGGTTCCTCTAGAACACCAGGCATAGACAGCTTTGTAGTGGGAGGATTGTGGAGACTGGTCACAGGCTGATCTGTCCTACTGACATGTGGGCCAATGGTGCCAATGAAGGTTCCTCAAGAACACCAGGCATAGACAGCTTTGTAGTGGGAGCATTGTGGAGACTGGTCACAGGCTGATCTGTCCTACTGACATGTGGGCCAATGGTGCCAATGAAGGTTCCTCTAGAACACCAGGCATAGACAGCTTTGTAGTGGGAGGATTGTGGAGACTGGTCACAGGCTGATCTGTCCTACTGACATGTGGGCCAATGGTGCCAATGAAGGTTCCTCAAGAACACCAGGCATAGACAGCTTTGTAGTGGGAGCATTGTGGAGACTGGTCACAGGCTGATCTGTCCTACTGACATGTGGGCCAATGAAGGTTCCTCAAGAACAACAGACATAGACAGCTTTGTAGTGGGTGGATTGTGGAGACTGGTCACAGACTGATCTGTCCTACTGACATGTGATCCAATGAAGGTTCCTCAAGAACACCAGGCATAGACAGCTTTGTAGTGGGAGGATTGTGGAGACTGGTCACAGGCTGATCTGTCCTACTGACATGTGATCCAATGAAGGTTCCTCAAGAACACCAGGCATAGACAGCTTTGTAGAGGGAGGATTGTGGAGACTGGTCACAGACTGATCTGTCCTACTGACATGTGGGCCAATGAAGGTTCCTCAAGAACACCAGGCATAGACAGCTTTGTAGTGGGAGGATTGTGGAGACTGGTCACAGGCTGATCTGTCCTTCTGACATGTGGGCCAATGGTGCCAATGAAGGTTCCTCAAGAACACCAGGCATAGACAGCTTTGTAGTGGGAGGATTGTGGAGACTGGTCACAGACTGATCTGTCCTTCTGACATGTGGGCCAATGGTGCCAATGAAGGTCCCTCAAGAACACCAGGCATAGACAGCTTTGTAGTGGGAGGATTGTGGAGACTGGTCACAGACTGATCTGTCCTACATAAATGTGGGCCAATGAAGGTTCCTCAAGAACACCAGGCATAGACAGCTTTGTAGTGGGTGGATTGTGGAGACTGGTCACAGGCTGATCTGTCCTACATAAATGTGGGCCAATGAAGGTTCCTCAAGAACACCAGGCATAGACAGCTTTGTAGTGGGAGGATTGTGGAGACTGGTCACAGGCTGATCTGTCCTACTGACATGTGGGCCAATGGTGCCAATGAAGGTTCCTCAAGAACACCAGGCATAGACAGCTTTGTAGTGGGTGGATTGTGGAGACTGGTCATAGGCTGATCTGTCCTACTGACATGTGGGCCAATGAAGGTTCCTCAAGAACACCAGGCATAGACAGCTTTGTAGTGGGTGGATTGTGGAGACTGGTCATAGGCTGATCTGTCCTACTGACATGTGGGCCAATGAAGGTTCCTCAAGAACACCAGGCATAGACAGCTTTGTAGTGGGAGGATTGTGGAGACTGGTCACAGGCTGATCTGTCCTACTGACATGTGGGCCAATGAAGGTTCCTCAAGAACACCAGGCATAGACAGCTTTGTAGTGGGAGGATTGTGGAGACTGGTCACAGGCTGATCTGTCCTACTGAACTTGTAGGCCAATGAAGGTTCCTCAAGAACACCAGACATAGACAGCTTCGTAGTGGGAGGATTGTGGAGACTGGTCACAGACTGATCTGTCCTACTGACATGTGGGCCAATGGTGCCAATGAAGGTTCCTCAAGAACACCAGGCATAGACAGCTTTGTAGTGGGAGCATTGTGGAGACTGGTCACAGACTGATCTGTCCTACTGACATGTGGGCCAATGAAGGTTCCTCAAGAACACCAGGCATAGACAGCTTTGTAGTGGGAGGATTGTGGAGACTGGTCACAGACTGATCTGTCCTACTGACATGTGGGCCAATGGTGCCAATGAAGGTTCCTCAAGAACACCAGGCATAGACAGCTTTGTAGTGGGAGGATTGTGGAGACTGGTCACAGACTGATCTGTCCTACTGACATGTGGGCCAATGGTGCCAATGAAGGTTCCTCAAGAACACCAAGCATAGACAGCTTTGTAGTGGGAGAATTGTGGAGACTGGTCACAGGCTGATCTGTCCTACTGACATGTGGGCCAATGAAGGTTCCTCAAGAACACCAGGCATAGACAGCTTTGTAGTGGGAGCATTGTGGAGACTGGTCACAGGCTGATCTGTCCTACTGACATGTGGGCCAATGAAGGTTCCTCAAGAACACCAGGCATAGACAGCTTTGTAGTGGGAGGATTGTGGAGACTGGTCACAGACTGATCTGTCCTACTGACATGTGATCCAATGAAGGTTCCTCAAGAACACCAGGCATAGACAGCTTTGTAGTGGGAGGATTGTGGAGACTGGTCACAGACTGATCTGTCCTACTGACATGTGATCCAATGAAGGTTCCTCAAGAACACCAGGCATAGACAGCTTTGTAGTGGGAGGATTGTGGAGACTGGTCACAGACTGATCTGTCCTACTGACATGTGATCCAATGAAGGTTCCTCAAGAACACCAGGCATAGACAGCTTTGTAGTGGGTGGATTGTGGAGACTGGTCACAGACTGATCTGTCCTACTGACATGTGGGCCAATGAAGGTTCCTCAAGAACACCAGGCATAGACAGCTTTGTAGTGGGAGGATTGTGGAGACTGGTCACAGGCTGATCTGTTCTACGGACATGTGGGCCAATGAAGGTTCCTCTAGAACACCAGGCATAGACAGCTTTGTAGTGGGAGGATTGTGGAGACTGGTCACAGGCTGATCTGTCCTACTGACATGTGGGCCAATGGTGCCAATGAAGGTTCCTCAAGAACACCAGGCATAGACAGCTTTGTAGTGGGAGCATTGTGGAGACTGGTCACAGGCTGATCTGTCCTACTGACATGTGGGCCAATGGTGCCAATGAAGGTTCCTCTAGAACACCAGGCATAGACAGCTTTGTAGTGGGAGGATTGTGGAGACTGGTCACAGGCTGATCTGTCCTACTGACATGTGGGCCAATGGTTCCAATGAAGGTTCCTCAAGAACACCAGGCATAGACAGCTTTGTAGTGGGAGCATTGTGGAGACTGGTCACAGGCTGATCTGTCCTACTGACATGTGGGCCAATGAAGGTTCCTCAAGAACAACAGACATAGACAGCTTTGTAGTGGGTGGATTGTGGAGACTGGTCACAGACTGATCTGTCCTACTGACATGTGATCCAATGAAGGTTCCTCAAGAACACCAGGCATAGACAGCTTTGTAGTGGGAGGATTGTGGAGACTGGTCACAGGCTGATCTGTCCTACTGACATGTGATCCAATGAAGGTTCCTCAAGAACACCAGGCATAGACAGCTTTGTAGAGGGAGGATTGTGGAGACTGGTCACAGACTGATCTGTCCTACTGACATGTGGGCCAATGAAGGTTCCTCAAGAACACCAGGCATAGACAGCTTTGTAGTGGGAGGATTGTGGAGACTGGTCACAGGCTGATCTGTCCTTCTGACATGTGGGCCAATGGTGCCAATGAAGGTTCCTCAAGAACACCAGGCATAGACAGCTTTGTAGTGGGAGGATTGTGGAGACTGGTCACAGACTGATCTGTCCTTCTGACATGTGGGCCAATGGTGCCAATGAAGGTCCCTCAAGAACACCAGGCATAGACAGCTTTGTAGTGGGAGGATTGTGGAGACTGGTCACAGACTGATCTGTCCTACATAAATGTGGGCCAATGAAGGTTCCTCAAGAACACCAGGCATAGACAGCTTTGTAGTGGGTGGATTGTGGAGACTGGTCACAGGCTGATCTGTCCTACATAAATGTGGGCCAATGAAGGTTCCTCAAGAACACCAGGCATAGACAGCTTTGTAGTGGGAGGATTGTGGAGACTGGTCACAGGCTGATCTGTCCTACTGACATGTGGGCCAATGGTGCCAATGAAGGTTCCTCAAGAACACCAGGCATAGACAGCTTTGTAGTGGGTGGATTGTGGAGACTGGTCATAGGCTGATCTGTCCTACTGACATGTGGGCCAATGAAGGTTCCTCAAGAACACCAGGCATAGACAGCTTTGTAGTGGGTGGATTGTGGAGACTGGTCATAGGCTGATCTGTCCTACTGACATGTGGGCCAATGAAGGTTCCTCAAGAACACCAGGCATAGACAGCTTTGTAGTGGGAGGATTGTGGAGACTGGTCACAGGCTGATCTGTCCTACTGACATGTGGGCCAATGAAGGTTCCTCAAGAACACCAGGCATAGACAGCTTTGTAGTGGGAGGATTGTGGAGACTGGTCACAGGCTGATCTGTCCTACTGAACTTGTAGGCCAATGAAGGTTCCTCAAGAACACCAGACATAGACAGCTTCGTAGTGGGAGGATTGTGGAGACTGGTCACAGACTGATCTGTCCTACTGACATGTGGGCCAATGGTGCCAATGAAGGTTCCTCAAGAACACCAGGCATAGACAGCTTTGTAGTGGGAGCATTGTGGAGACTGGTCACAGACTGATCTGTCCTACTGACATGTGGGCCAATGAAGGTTCCTCAAGAACACCAGGCATAGACAGCTTTGTAGTGGGAGGATTGTGGAGACTGGTCACAGACTGATCTGTCCTACTGACATGTGGGCCAATGGTGCCAATGAAGGTTCCTCAAGAACACCAGGCATAGACAGCTTTGTAGTGGGAGGATTGTGGAGACTGGTCACAGACTGATCTGTCCTACTGACATGTGGGCCAATGGTGCCAATGAAGGTTCCTCAAGAACACCAAGCATAGACAGCTTTGTAGTGGGAGGATTGTGGAGACTGGTCACAGGCTGATCTGTCCTACTGACATGTGGGCCAATGAAGGTTCCTCAAGAACACCAGGCATAGACAGCTTTGTAGTGGGAGCATTGTGGAGACTGGTCACAGGCTGATCTGTCCTACTGACATGTGGGCCAATGAAGGTTCCTCAAGAACACCAGGCATAGACAGCTTTGTAGTGGGAGGATTGTGGAGACTGGTCACAGACTGATCTGTCCTACTGACATGTGATCCAATGAAGGTTCCTCAAGAACACCAGGCATAGACAGCTTTGTAGTGGGAGGATTGTGGAGACTGGTCACAGACTGATCTGTCCTACTGACATGTGATCCAATGAAGGTTCCTCAAGAACACCAGGCATAGACAGCTTTGTAGTGGGAGGATTGTGGAGACTGGTCACAGACTGATCTGTCCTACTGACATGTGATCCAATGAAGGTTCCTCAAGAACACCAGGCATAGACAGCTTTGTAGTGGGTGGATTGTGGAGACTGGTCACAGACTGATCTGTCCTACTGACATGTGGGCCAATGAAGGTTCCTCAAGAACACCAGGCATAGACAGCTTTGTAGTGGGAGGATTGTGGAGACTGGTCACAGGCTGATCTGTTCTACTGACATGTGGGCCAATGAAGGTTCCTCAAGAACACCAGGCATAGACAGCTTTGGAGTGGGAGAATAGTTGTGTTTAAGCACGGACCTGCAAGAAAATAGCTCTGTTCTCAACCATGCAGACCAATCGCAAGGGTAGAGGCCAGATTACAGAGTAGTTGCATCTGATTGGAGGACCACCTGAGCCTAGCATTTTCTCACTCTTAAATTAAAGAGAACACAGATTTAATTTAGCTTACCAAAAGCAAAGATGGCTGAAGCCACATATTGTGGTGGCCAAATTTTAACTTGAATCATTAGATATATAACCAGACAACCAATTTACAAAAGACATATTCTTTCAGTTTTCTGCTAGTATTACGAGGCATTATCGTGTATTTCATGTCATTATTTTGTTAAAGTTGTAAATATGTAATTGCAATATATTCTTTTGTATCTCTGCATAAATAAAACAATTTGCCTGATGCTATGATTATTATCATCATTATTTTGTTTTTCAAGAGCATGGCTCTAGTCACATTTTTAAACTTTATGACATCTGCTGAAAGCTGCACAGTTAGCTATGTGTGTGCTACTGACTTCATACGAGTGCTGACACTCAAGTATCCACTTCAGACGTTCCTAAGCAGACTGGTCAATGTACTGGGCTCCTGAATATGAGCTATAGGCACACCCCGCTGAAACAACTAAGGCAGGGGCAGTACTATGAGTTTACAAACAAACACATTTAAATACTAACATAGCGAGCGTTCATTGGTTCTGTAAACTCCTCTACCTACCATCTATAGAGGGTTAAGATACGGGAGTGCCAAGCTCTAATGGTCGGCATGCAAAGTTTGAACTCCTGCGATTCTATAAAAAGGTTGCCAACGTAACAGATATAATATAACAGTTGCATAATTGAGTAAGAGCTGTCAGTTATAAATAGAACCTAATAATTCAAATATCACCAGATTCTAGTGGCTTATCCCATAATGGTGGAAAAATGCCAAAGTTGTACTTAAGTAACCATTGGTAAAATATAATCAATATATAAGGGGTAATATTGGCCAAATTAATCAGCAGCCTCATGAAGGCCATAAGCTTCACTGAAATCCTGTTAAGTACTACCACAGAATCAATGCTGAGAAAGCTTAAGTATTATTTTGGAACTGTGACTCGCTGCTCGTCTATTGTGACTGGCAGATAACACTTACTGGATACCCAAGTTACTTGACACGCACCCAAAGCTGTGTGATTTAGTATCGACATCCTTCTCGCCAAACGAGAGCGACTTATTCAGCTCTGTCTCTTTGTTGTCAGGTTGGTCAGACTGTTCGGCAGTGTCTGTCTGAGTTCCCATTTCTTCTTGTGGCTTCTCCCCTCCCTCCTGTTCAATGCTGTTCCCGCCACCAAGAGACTGCGACTTCAGATTCTCACTGTAACAATGTGATCAGTTTTAAAATCTTATCTTAGAAAACATATACAACAATGTATCTTAGGAAGTTCAAAATGATGAATTGCATACATACAGAAGGATCCAAAATAATGTACCACTCACTGTCCGATTCAATAATTTCAAAACAAAAAGACTTACGCTGGCTAATCCCATGCGGA
The DNA here is from genome assembly GCA_030765065.1 of Deroplatys truncata. Lineage (NCBI taxonomy): Eukaryota > Metazoa > Arthropoda > Insecta > Mantodea > Mantidae > Deroplatys > Deroplatys truncata. Next base: position 5,749,322 of record CM060984.1, read on the forward strand.
GTGTACTGCAACTATTAAAGTAGCTGTGGATAGGTAGAGCTGGCAACTTGCACGCATGTGTGGGTCAGTCAAGTAGCAACAATGCCTGAGGTAAAGTTATCATTTGTGGATCATAAGGTTGTACTCAAGTATGAGAATACTCAAGAGGTACAACAGAAAGAGTTTGGAACAGGACCACCAACATGTTATACCATTGAATGTTAATGATGTGCACAGGGCAAGTCCCACAGCATTTAACCTGATCACCACAAAAATTAGTGTACGAAAGTGGAGTTAGCTGATCAAATTCTTAAGGATTCCAAGATTGCTACACATGATGAATGAGGACAAGTTTTGGAAGGCTGAGGAATTTCAATAGTACTGTGTCTACTGAAAATGCTCACAAACAGTGAATCTACCGGGGGTTCAAGTGTCGTGGTCTGATTGGGGCACCATAACTGGTCAGGTGCATCTTGACATGCTTTGGATAAGCATTTTGCCTGCCATCTAAATACTGTATGGCGATGAATGTTTTACCTGCCTTACTGTCATCAGGTCATACTTATACACTCTAAGAGGTGCTTTAGAGTACCCACCTCTGGCCTTGTACCTGTGAGGCACCATAGCTGCAATCAAGGGCCATGAGAAAAAACTCCAGTGTCATGTGTTGCCATTAGTTCAGACACAATGACAGCTGAGTTCGGTCTGCACTTCGGCACCGTTTAGCAGCTGCTGGTGGTCATTTCCAACACAATTCTCTCTCAGTGCACAAAATTGTAACTGTAAGTCAAATTTGTCAGAATAAATGGACTATCAAACAGCGAATACACTTTTTTCGGCTGCTCTGTATATACATAGAGATAAAATATAGGAATTGAGAGGGAGAGAGAGAGAATTCTTATAGTTAAAGTAATAACACTGTAGTTTCTGCAAGAACTACAAGGTAAGCTATGTAACGCCTGAATGACTGCAAAAGAGTTTCTTCAACCTGAATGGAGTTGAAGAAACAATGCTCAATGAACCACATCTGACACTGGTTCATCCAGTCTTACAACTCAACTTGATTAAAACAAAACATTTTGCATCCCTCTGCGCTAGCCACACATTCATATCAGTTGTGAGGAACAAACAAATGGCACATGGACTCATGTTTATAATGAGTTATTTTATTATAATAATAAACATTGAAATAAAAGCTGGGCTGAGCACGTTACACTTATGAATATATATATAATATTAAGCTTGTGGTACTGCCTTATTTTTAGCGGATAAACATCAGCGACATGTAAATAAACACTTTGTGTTTGACTGCAGCAAATATAGGTGGCTATGAAGTAAGCAACAGATAATTGCACATATTTAAAATACACTAAGTAATAGTGTTAATGACGTCATATGTTTAACGGATATTGCAGTATTGATCTTACATGTGGTTTTTCCTGCCAGTTGAATGGGGCGAAGTGCCTCGTTTTGAGCCACAGCGAGGAGACTCTGCCCGCTGCAGTGAGAGACTTCGTCTACATGACAGTCGAGGAGAGTCGGTAGGACGGAAGCCACCTGGCCACAGCAGGTTGGAGTTGGACTGTAGACCATGATCTCCACTGTTCACTGTAAGCAACATTATGGTGTTTATTTAAGCAATACTGCAGGATGAACTCTTTATCATGTGTCTCCACTTTCTGTTACAGTCTCACCAACACAGGAAGGTGACTGGTCACGTGCTTGTGTGAGCTCGCTTGCTATTTAACAGTCAAGCTATAAATCAACTTCTGACCCTGAAGGTGAATCCAGTGATCAACAATAAGGTAAGATATAATTTATGTCGTACACTGATGTCTGACCAAAAAAAAATTCAGATAACTTTCATTACACACTTCATTGTAGGTTAAAGCAACAGTCAGATTTTCAAAAAGTGTGTCAATGTCATGACTGCTCTTTGTATGAACCGTGAGAAAAAAGATACAGGGGGGAATTCAAAATACAAACCAATAACAAGCAATATCTTGGTACTTCCCTTCCCTTCCCAAAAAACACTAAATTGTTTTCTTTAACAAAATCTACATATTTTGTTTAGCAAGATTTTGCCTACCTCTTACAGTTTACCAGTTAAGAACTATAATTTAGAATGAAGAGGACTTGAGGCTATTCTCAGAAAACTGAAAATATACATTTTGCCAAGCTTAAACACATGCTAGTATTTTAATCAAAACAGCTAGAGCCATTTTTGTCAGAATACAAAAATGCAAATGTTTCCATTTTGATTAGTTAATTTTTGGTGGAATGCAATACAAGGGCAAAACTGAAAATTTTTAGAATGCCATGTTTCTAAAAACAAATTAAATTTGTTTATATTTGACAGCTAATTTCTGATATTTTGCAAGTTGACTGCCATGTAGTTTAAAGATTTTGTGTTCATCCAAAAATGAATTTGACTACAGAACACTTCCGGGCTATGATTTTAAATCATCATTAATGCCTAAACAATGTGACGATCGACTTAGAAATGCATTTGGTGAAGAAGCCCCATCTAAGGCAACAATTTATAATTGGTACAGTGAATTCAAGAGAGATCAGTTTTTTCTTACTGCATGAATTTTGTGAAGGACGCCAAGAACTGCTGTTACTGATGAAAGTATTGCCATTGTTCAAGCAATGCTTGAAGAAGATTCACAGACATCTTAGGAATTTATTCGCGCAACATGGTATTGGTATGAGTCAAATCCAAAACATTTTACATCAACAATTACACGTCTAAAAACTTTTGTTGTCAATGCATTCCACATAAACTGACTCCCGATCTAAAACAACAATGCATTGACTGGTGCAGAAAAACTTTGGAAAAATTCCAAGACTGCACTTCATATTTGCTTTGGAATATTGTTACTGGTGATGAACCTTGGATTTATTGTTATGATGCTGAAAAGAAAAGTCAATCAGTTCAATGGGTATTTCGAACAGAACCTAAGCCTACAAAAGTACTAGTAAGAAGATAGCCGTACCATTACTGCTGACTGGTACACAAATGTCTGTTTACTGCAAAGTTTTAAAAAGGTTTGTGAAAAATGTTACATCATGACAATGCATCGTCACATACAGCAAAATTAACAACTGAGTATCTGGATGCCCTAAAGGTCAGCACTATGGACCCTCCACCATACAGTCCTGACCTAGCACCTTGTGATTTCTCTTTGTTTCCAAAAATTAAAGACAAAATGTGTGGAATCACTTTTTCATCACCAGATGAAGCAGTGAAACATTATAAGTGCCTCAGGAAGAGTGGCATCATTGCTTTAAGGACTGGTTTCATCGAAAGCAAAAATGCACTGATGTTAAAGGAGAATATTTTTAAAAACAGTAAAATCATTTAAATTTTTTAAAATTAATCCTTGTTTGATTTTGTAAACATTTTCAGTGTTGCCCTCGTGCTTACTATAAGTAGAGAAAGTAAAAAAGCGCCATCTATATTACACCAAACCACTACATGCTTGTAATTGTTGACTACCTTCGTTCAATGTGCATTACTCTGATCAAAACTTCTTTATCTACAAGCTGCTGAAACAGGTCACGTTAATGTCTCAACTGACGATGAGGAAGAGGTTCCTTGAAACTTGTTCCGAGGAAATTCAGTAAAATTTGTGTATGTGCAACAACACCGTGTCTTTCGAATTACAAGCGAGCTGCTACAAGAACATTTGTAAACAAGTGTTGGTTGTTGCACCACACATGTAAACCGAAGGTGAACACACACTTCCAATTCAAGAATATTACTGAATCACAAAACCTCATAAGAGTGTGCTATCATAATAATTGTGTGAAAATTCAAGTAGTTGATGCCAGCTGGAAGGGGACATCATCTAAAATGCAAAGCAAGCAACAAGGATATTAAAGAACAAAAACTGGCAAATGAAAACCTATGCACTGTGCAATAATTCAGTTGTGCACAACAAGCATTTATTCCTATTTTGGACAAGGGAAGTAAAAGCAGTTTATTGGGATGGTAGAGGAAGAATGGCAAAGAACCAAGATTTTCCGTGTCGTTGGATAAGAAGAACAAGAACAAGCTGCAAGAGGTTTAAGCTCCTGTGAAGGCAGCTGATTGTGTTGCATGACAATGCTTGCCACAAGATAATAGAACCTTCACAATAATATGTGGGCACCGCTGATGGCTTAGGGCAGGACATGGTTTCAGTGCCGGCTGGCATGTGGTTGGTTTGAGAGAGGGAGCAGTCTGGAAGTTCTATTAGGATTGCTCAGACCAGGTAAAATCAAAACTGGTATAGGAATGCCTAAATGTCCTGACTGCCCTGTTATCTTGCAAATGGCTTGAAATGCAGTGGGTGCTGCAGCTATGGAATTGAAAAGGCTAAAAAGAGTACTGTGTTGGCCCTGAACCAGTGGTTGGAATCAATATACATTCTGGTAAGAACATGGAAACGAACCAGCTCAGGTGGCACTCCTATCCTGAACATGGAAGCTGGTCCATGCAACCCTCCTTCGTCATTTCTCCTGAGATTGGACACAACAAGAATAAGGAACGTAGTTGCATCAATTTCTGAACATGGTCACTTCAGGAAACATCTAAGTAAAGTAGGACTCTACAAAGATGAACTCATCTGTAGAATGAGCAAAAAGGAGGAGGAAACTGCCTCCCATTTCCTGTTTGTTTGCCCATCCCTGGCAAGAATTTGACCTAGGAACCAAAATACCACAACTCATTCAGGGAACACGTTTTGGGAAGCAATAAAAGCATTTTTTCCAATACGATTTCATATTAAGTCTTCTAGGTGACATGCAGGATGCACCTTCCTTCTGGCTTTGTGCGAACCTTCTAAAAGATGCAGCTCATAGGGAATGGGAAAGAGAACAGACAGACATGCATTGTGTTCTATCTGGGAAGATGATGCAGCAAACAACACCAAATCAAATGCTTTTCTCTACAGATGGGATCACACCACTATTTCTGGATAGTCGATACAGTTACTCAGTTTTTAGCATCCATGCCTGATACTCACTTTATAAAAAACTGTAGTTTGTTCTCTGAATTATGTTCTTATTAGTAGTTTGTATTGTATGCTAATTCTAAATTGTTGCTGTTTGACATTCTCCAATTGGCAACAATATTTTTATCTTAATAATGCCACAGGTTATATATATCCCCTATTGTTAGTCAAGTATAATAATAATAATAATAATAATAATAACAACAATAATAATTCTTTCTTTGCTTCTTTTTACATAACTATATTTTGCAAGAAAACTTTCTTTTAAAGGTTTTTGTATCCATATTATGGAAGTTAGTTGTACAGTATACTTGTAAGCTATGCTATGATTGAAGGAAAGAACAAATATTTCAATGTGCTGGAGTCATAGGTGAATGTAATGAGTCACCACTGTCATGTTACATGACTACCTCTATTCCTTCCCCCATGTTTTCACTTAGACACAGGGGTCATCCTTTCAGCCACAGGAAACGCAGTCAAGGTTTATCCAGCAACTCTTTAGGGACATGTGCAAGGCAATAATGTGAAGTCTCGACTGCTTTCATTCCTTATTTAGCATGTAGTTAAATGCAACTACTTTCAATAATGCAAAACTTAAAACATTTTAAAACATCGAAGGTTTATCTAAAAATATTAGACGTACTTGATACCACTGAGTACTTTTCTCCTTTGAAGACACGACAGCCAGAATTACTGTGGGAGAACTTGAATTTCGTGTTCTGATAAAGCACTACTTTTTGCATGGTAAGAGGTGAAGGAAACGGAAGAAAAGCTGAACAAGTATTATGGGGACTCTACTCCATCACATGGCATGGTTCACAGAATCTCGAGCACAAGAGATGCCATGCGCACAGGATGGCCGGTTGAGGTCACAACAGAAGAAATGGTGAACAAAGTTCACGATATTGTGTTGGAAGACCGCCTACTGAAAATCCGTGAGATAGCCAAGACCGTAAACATCTTGAGTGAACGGGTGTATAACATTCCGCACAAATTTTTGGGTATGAGAAAGCTGTCAGCAAGATGTGTGCTGTGACTGCTCACAGTTGAGAACAAGTGTGACCATTTCACAGGGATGTTTCAACATGTTCCAGCGCAAACCAAATGAGTTTTTGTGGTGTTACATCATGGTTGATTAAACTTGGATCCATTACTATCAACCTGAAATCAAACAACAATCAAAACACTGGATTTCCTTCACCAAACCTACTCTAAAGAAAGCAATATCCATTCTTTTGGCAGGAAAAATCATGGCAGCTGTCTTTTGGGATTCACAAGGGGTGATAGACAGCCACTACCTGGAAAAGGGTGAAACAATCACAGGTTCATATTATGCCACAATGATGGATCAGTCTCACAAGGAATTGTTAAAGAAACAATCCTATTTGTTGAAGAAAAAGGTTCTCTTTCACTAGGATAATGCACCTGCACACAAGTCAGCCATTGCCATCACAAAATTTGTGGAATTGGGCTACGAACTGCTACCTCACCCACCATATTCTCCAGATTTGGCTCCATGAGACTTCCTCCTCTTCGGAAACCTGAAAAATTGGCTTGCTGGGAAGAAATGCACGCCCAGTGAGCACATCATGGCAGAAAAAAACCTCATATTTTGCAGACTTCGAAAAATCGTGTTTTTTGGAAGGGTTAAAAAAATTGGAGAAACTCAGGACAATGTGTATTGAATTGAAAGGAGACTATCTTGAGAAATAAAATTGATATTTTGGAAAAAATTGTTATTTTCTTTAAAAAGTCACTGACTTATCAATCTGCCCTTGTATTGTTATGATTGTTAATAAAACAATTATGAGGCCTCTCAGACTGCTGGACCAGGTTCAAATACTGGCTCAGTCGTCAGTAGTTGTAGTGCCCCCTTCCTGCAACTGTGTGATACAAGAAGGAAAGAAAAAGCAATGTTTTTGACAGTGAGGATGAATGTTTCTCTTGTAAGTTGTTTAATCTAGAAGCCAGCATAATAATCATTCTACAGAACATTCCCATGCAGATTACACTGGGTAAGTCAGCTGTACTCTACTGGGATAACAAATGTCATGTGTTATCTACAATACTTCTTGTTAATAGAGATAAACTCTCAATACACATTATACATTAGGCTAAAGCGAGAGTTGCATTTTTAAACTGCTATGCGATGGCTTTCAAATTTCATCCTCTTTGCACGACCACAGCAAAAAAAATGAACACTGATTTCCCACTTCAGAAAAGTATAACCATTTGAAAATTCAAACCAATAAAAAGGAATATCTGAGAAATAGTTAATTTTACAAAAAAATGTTATTTGACATAAATTGTGTGCTTTAATGAGATCTACACATTTTATGCAGTAAGATTTTGTGTATCTCTTACAATTTACCAGTTTCACAACATTTATTCAAAATGAAGAGGATTTTTGGACAACATGTTCTCACAAAATTCAAGATATACATTTTATTTGTCATGAAAATATCTTAAACATATAGTATTTTAATCAAAAACATTAGAGCCATTTTTGAGGAAACAAATCCATTTAAAGGGTAGTTTTGGGTGGGGGAATTTTCTTGAAAGTCTTTATGTTGCATCCTTGGAAGATGCTGAACGTAAATATCAAGTTTGGTATTTAACTAACTTTTAATTTTTGACTTATGCTGTTCTCTCTCTCACACACACATGAATGCAGTCTCGTGGACCTTTTTCTAATTACTTTCTCTACTACGTATAATAAGTAGGGGAAGTATTGTATTCCACCCAAAAATTTAATACCGAGATTTCACCGAAAATACATGTTTTGAGACCCCCTGAATAAAAAAAAAAAAACATTTTTGGAAACATGTCCGTGTGTGTGTGTCTGTGAACAGCATAACTCAGAAACGAACAGTCGGATAAACACCAAACTTGGTATTTAGGTTCAATATCTTCCAGAGATGCGATACAAAGGTTTTCAAAAAAATCCCCTCACCCCAGACTACCCTTTACATGGAACATTTTTCAAAAATTTTAATTTTCTCAAAATGGCTCTAACGATTTTGATTAAAATATCATATGTTTAAGATATTTTCATGACAAATGAAATGTATATCTCGAATTTTCTGGGAATGTCTCCAAAAGTATTCTTCATTGTGAACAACTTTTGCATAACTGGTAAACCATAAGAGATAGACAAAATTTTACTACACAAAAAATATAGATCGCGTTAAAATACACAATTTATGTCATATACATTTCTTTTGTTGAGTGAATCGTTTTCGAGATATTGCTTGTTATTCCCTTAAATTTTCCAATACTTATTTTCTCAAATTTGTTATTTTTTTCTTTTGTCCTGGACATGCAAAGAGAATGGAATGCGCCACATAGCAACCAGCGTTAAAATATTTGACTATCGCTTAAAACCTACCATATTCCCCTTGCATCTACATGAAAATTACCAATAAGATTGACATCTCGATTAACATGAAGCATATGGAGAATAAGCTTTTGTAAAAATAGTTTGTACAAGAGTAGAGAAAGTCATGTGAGTGTAACAAATCAGAATTTTTTCTCTCTCTCTTTCTCTCTCTTGTTTTAGATTCAGATTCTCTAAAAATGCATGAAATCTTGGTATCAAATTTTTACAGTGGAATATAATAGCTTCTCTACTTAGTATAGGCCAGTAGTACAGAAATAAGAATATATGCAATTTAAAAAAATTCAAAATGTGATGCAAGCACTGTCACCTCAAGTAATACAAGTTTATGTATCTTGAAGCAGAAATTTATTAAGGGAATAATATTACAGTACACTGTTCATAGCGGTTACAATGTTTGTCTAAAAGAAATTTTAATACATTTTAAAAGCTTTTATTTGGAAATATTGTGACTTATTATGATATATAAAGAAAGTAGGTTGTAAACAATGTTAGTAGCACATGTTAAATGTTCCGATTTGTTGAAACTTTAATCATTTCTGATACAAGTAAAGTAATAACATTATAGCTGGCCTTGACAACAAATATGCAAAAAGTGAAGCACGTTCCTTTTTAAGCTAGGATATAAATTTTATATAATTGTTGATTTTCTTGTTAGTGTGTTTATATAGTGACTAAGGCCGCATATATGTAATGGCAAAAGGAACAGACAGAATGCGTGTCTCTTGGTTCAGATGATGTGCTGTACTCATATTAAACTATCTAATTAACACAAGAAGGTATAAACAAGGATGAATGTTCGCACATCAGGAAATTCCCCATCTTGCACTCTAGCTGCTGACTTTGTGTCTTCAGCTAACAGCCCAAGCATCTAACAAGCTTCTCTGCATATTCTGCCCAAATTAAACCACCTAAGTTTTCAACAAAAAAAATCTTTAATAGGTTTATCCTTATTGGTTACAATTTCACTAAATATTTATTTTTTGTTTCATTACAATACCTTAATTTGCATTTTAACGAACTCATGTAGAGTTAAACTGCTTGTTAGGATTTAAACCACAACATTGGCTGGTGTATAATGGCCAGGCATGTTAAGTACACTTTCTTGCACCAGAAAACTGACTGACTTACCCAGTACATATTTAAAAAGATCATGCATAAAGAGAACTGTAAAGTGCTGCACAGTGCTAGTAAAACAGAGTAACAACAAGAAAATTGATTCCCTTTTCCTGCAAACATCAACTAAAACTAATAAGATAAACATTTGTGGTAATGTTAAGTCCCACATATCTTGTAGAAAATAAATTTGATTTCACTGGAAGCGGCCTAACTCTCTTGCTTTAAACACAATACAATTTAAAATGTATTTTGTCCATGGACCTGCTTCTTAAAGCAAACATCACTAGCAATGTTACAAGTTGAGTATCCAGACATGTGTTTGTTTGCAACTTCAGCTTCTTTCTCACAATAACAAAGAAGAAGTATTTTACTCACAAAGTTTTTGCACTGTATTTTATTTTAAAGAGTAACATTTGGGTGATACAAATATGATAAGTTAATCTCTCAGTGCAAGGCATATAAGCAACACAATTTGGGGGAAAATGACACAGATTCCCATCTGCTCCTTCTCTCTCATTTTCATGCCCTTTTTCTAGCTACGACATACTTGCCTTTTTTCGATTAGCCGTCTTATTCAAGTTCCAAGTTTTTACTTTTCTCTAAATTTAAATTCTCTTTCCTCTGTTCGCCAACTTAACTTTTGTAGGGTTCTTTCTTGCCACACAATATCCTCATCTTTTTCTAGCTTGTCTTCAGTTTGAAATCTTCTCTTGAGCATTTTGTGATGAAAAGACACAACATTACTCCTGAATGAAAGAAGTTCCTTAGACAGGACAAGGTTGGCAACACACCACTACTTGTAGTAGAGGTAGCAACAAAACAAAACACTTGATTGTCAAGGCCATCTGAGCTTCCTTTGCCAACATTTCTCAACAAGAATGGCACTGTTATCTACGTCTGGGTTCCGGTGTACATTTGTTGTTACTGAGAAGATAGTGTCTTGCATTCGGGAAGAGCCAGGTTTGATCCCCAGCAGGCACATCTTCCTTGTCATGTGGCTTGCTCAGGACTGCTCGGCTGGGAGACCCCTACAGCTCGGGCAGTGTTCATTCAGGAAACATTAGCAGTCCTGTCCGTGCTTGCGCTTGTCATCCGGATGTGGTTGCCCTCATGCTAGAAGCACAAGGGGCCTGCATGCGGTGCTCTACCTTTAACCACGTCTGGTTAAGGCTGATTGGAGAAATGAAGCTGAAGTAAAAGTTCACATGTACTTTAATTGTAAATCTCAACAATTTTAATGCTGTATTTCCCAAAACAAATGACTATTACAGGTGGCCTCAACTACTTAAATAATCTCTGATAGTGGAAAAAGAGAGTTTGGAGTCACTTCCAGTAAAATCAGGCACCAATAACATATAACTAGCCATTATAGAAATAAAAACACACCAAACATGCAGAACACATTGAGTGCTTGTGTATAGGTATCTTCTTGTTTTACTCACACACACCTAAATGTTTTAACTGAGATTCTCTCTCTTCAAGCTCTGCTAATGCTTCAGACAACTGACGTTGTTAGTAAAGAACACAAGAAATGTTATCATCAGATTGGACATTGCACAGTAAGACCTCTTTCACCTTGCCTTACTTATCAGCTTGTCATCGTGACTTGCAGGTGGTGCATTCTCTTGTGTTTGTTTATGACAAGGTTTTCCCAAGTCACAAAGCTGTTTATTAACATGACCAGCTGTGATGGCATGATGTGCTCATTGTTCCACCTTTAACATAGGCATCTCTTTAGAAGACTAATGAACAGAAAAACTGATGCTGCTGCTGCTACAATGAGACCAAATATTCCCAGAAAATTCACGATATACATTTTATTGGTCATGTAAATATCTTTAATATATGGTATTCTAATCAAATCATTATAAGCATCTTTTAGAAAATCAAAAATTTATAAAAATGTTCCATGTAAAGAGAGTTTGGGGGTGGGAGGATTTTCTTGAAATCTTTGTGTCACATCTTTGGAAGATATTGAATTTAAGTATCACGTTTGACATCTACCCAACTTTTTCAGTTATGCTCTTCTCTCTCTCTCTTGCACAAATGCACACACAACTTTTTTTCTAAAAATGCTGTTTTTGGATTCAGAGGGCCTCAAAACATATTTTCAGTGAAATCTCGACACTGAATTTTTGAGTGGAATACAACACTTCCCCTACTTACTATATGTAGAACAGAAAGTAAAAATTCATATACAATCAACCAATATAATTTATTTCCTGAAATTCTAGTTTGTAGTCTGAATGCAGAAGGTGACCTCTAACATTGAACTCTGGTAGTCTTCCAAGCAGGTGATGAGCAACATTGTCTGTTAGTTGGCTTCTTCCTCTTACCAGTCATCTTGTGAAACAGAATCAAAGTACTCAATATACACAAATGGCACCACATTGCAGGAAATAAACCTGATCTTACAAATTGACACTTCCCCTTTACTTCTAGTACTGAAGGTCACACTTGTTTTCTTTACCTCCTCTCTGAATGTCTGATCTTTCCATCTCAGCAGCTTCTGGTACTGAAGGACACACTTTGGTTTCTTTACCTCCTCTCTCAATGTCTGATCTTTCCATCTCAGCAGCTTCTGGTACTGAAGAACACACTTTGGTTTCTTTACCTCCTCTCTCAAAGTCTGATCTTTCCATCTCAGCAGCTTCTGGTACTGAAGAACACACTTTGGTTTCTTTACCTCCTCTCTGAGTGTCTGATCTTTCCATCTCAACAGCTTCTAGTACTGAAGGACACACTTTGGTTTCTTTACCTCCTCTCTCAATGTCTGATCTTTCTATCTCAGCAGCTTCTAGTACTGAAGAACACACTTTGGTTTCTTTACCTCCTCTCTGAGTGTCTGATCTTTCTATCTCAGCAGCTTCTGGTACTGAAGAACACACTTTGGTTTCTTTACCTCCTCTCTCAATGTCTGTTCTTTCCATCTCAGCAGCTTCTAGTACTGAAGAACACACTTTGGTTTCTTTACCTCCTCTCTGAGTGTCTGATCTTTCCATCTCAGCAGCTTCTAGTACTGAAGGACACACTTTGGTTTCTTTACCTCCTCTCTGAGTGTCTGATCTTTCCATCTCAACAGCTTCTAGTACTGAAGGACACACTTTGGTTTCTTTACCTCCTCTCTCAATGTCTGATCTTTCTATCTCAGCAGCTTCTAGTACTGAAGAACACACTTTGGTTTCTTTACCTCCTCTCTGAGTGTCTGATCTTTCTATCTCAGCAGCTTCTAGTACTGAAGAACACACTTTGGTTTCTTTACCTCCTCTCTGAGTGTCTGATCTTTCTATCTCAGCAGCTTCTAGTACTGAAGAACACACTTTGGTTTCTTTACCTCCTCTCTGAGTGTCTGATCTTTCTATCTCAGCAGCTTCTAGTACTGAAGAACACACTTTGGTTTCTTTACCTCCTCTCTGAGTGTCTGATCTTTCCATCTCAGCAGCTTCTAGTACTGAAGGACACACTTTGGTTTCTTTACCTCCTCTCTCAATGTCTGATCTTTCTATCTCAGCAGCTTCTAGTACTGAAGAACACACTTTGGTTTCTTTACCTCCTCTCTCAATGTCTGATCTTTCTATCTCAGCAGCTTCTAGTACTGAAGGACACACTTTGGTTTCTTTACCTCCTCTCTCAATGTCTGATCTTTCTATCTCAGCAGCTTCTAGTACTGAAGGACACACTTTGGTTTCTTTACCTCCTCTCTCAATGTCTGATCTTTCCATCTCAGCAGCTTCTAGTACTGAAGGACACACTTTGGTTTCTTTACCTCCTCTCTCAATGTCTGATCTTTCCATCTCAGCAGCTTCTAGTACTGAAGGACACACTTTGGTTTCTTTACCTCCTCTCTCAATGTCTGATCTTTCCATCTCAGCAGCTTCTGGTACTGAAGGACACACTTTGGTTTCTTTACCTCCTCTCTCAATGTCTGATCTTTCCATCTCAGCAGCTTCTGGTACTGAAGGACACACTTTGGTTTCTTTACCTCCTCTCTCAATGTCTGATCTTTCCATCTCAGCAGCTTCTGGTACTGAAGGATACACTTTGGTTTCTTTACCTCCTCTCTCAATGTCTGATCTTTCCATCTCAGCAGCTTCTAGTACTGAAGGACACACTTTGGTTTCTTTACCTCCTCTCTCAATGTCTGATCTTTCCATCTCAGCAGCTTCTAGTACTGAAGAACACACTTTGGTTTCTTTACCTCCTCTCTGAATGTCTGATCTTTCCATCTCAGCAGCTTCTAGTACTGAAGGACACACTTTGGTTTCTTTACCTCCTCTCTCAATGTCTGATCTTTCCATCTCAGCAGCTTCTAGTACTGAAGGACACACTTTGGTTTCTTTACCTCCTCTCTCAATGTCTGATCTTTCCATCTCAGCAGCTTCTAGTACTGAAGAACACACTTTGGTTTCTTTACCTCCTCTCTGAATGTCTGATCTTTCCATCTCAGCAGCTTCTAGTACTGAAGGACACACTTTGGTTTCTTTACCTCCTCTCTCAATGTCTGATCTTTCCATCTCAGCAGCTTCTGGTACTGAAGGACACACTTTGGTTTCTTTACCTCCTCTCTCAATGTCTGATCTTTCCATCTCAGCAGCGTCTGGTACTGAAGGATACACTTTGGTTTCTTTACCTCCTCTCTGAATGTCTGATCTTTCCATCTCAGCAGCTTCTAGTACTGAAGAACACACTTTGGTTTCTTTACCTCCTCTCTGAATGTCTGATCTTTCCATCTCAGCAGCTTCTAGTACTGAAGAACACACTTTGGTTTCTTTACCTCCTCTCTGAATGTCTGATCTTTCCATCTCAGCAGCTTCTAGTACTGAAGAACACACTTTGGTTTCTTTACCTCCTCTCTGAATGTCTGATCTTTCCATCTCAGCAGCTTCTGGTACTGAAGGACACACTTTGGTTTCTTTACCTCCTCTCTGAATGTCTGATCTTTCCATCTCAGCAGCTTCTAGTAACTGAAGAACACACTTTGGTTTCTTTACCTCCTCTCTGAATGTCTGATCTTTCCATCTCAGCAGCTTCTAGTACTGAAGGACACACATTGGTTTCTTTACCTCCTCTCTGAGGTCTGATCTTTTCATCTCAGCTTGCTGTAATGTCAGCAGCTTCTGGTACTGAAGGACACACTTTGGTTTCTTTACCTCCTCTCTGAGGTCTGATCTTTCCATCTCAGCAGCTTCTGGTACTGAAGGACACACTTTGGTTTCTTTACCTCCTCTCTGAGGTCTGATCTTTCCATCTCAGTTTGTCTATTGCTGTAATGTCAGCAGCTTCTGGTACTCAAGGACACATTTTGGTTTCTTTACCTCCTCTCTGAGGTCTGATCTTTCCATCTCAGTTTGTCTATTGCTGTAATGTCAGCAGCTTCTGGTACTCAAGGACACATTTTGGTTTCTTTACCTCCTCTCTGAGGTCTGATCTTTCCATCTCAGTTTGTCTATTGCTGTAATGTCAGCAGCTTCTGGTACTCAAGGACACATTTTGATTTCTTTACCTCCTCTCTGAGGTCTGATCTTTCCATCTCAATTTGTCTATTGCTGTAATGTCAGCAGCTTCTAGTACTCAAGGACACATTTTGGTTTCTTTATCTCCTCTGTGTGTGTCTGACATTTCCTTCTCAGTTTGCCTCTTGCTGTAATGTGAGCAGCTTCTAGTACTCAAGGACACATTTTGATTTCTTTACCTCCTCTGTGTGTGTCTGACGTTTCCTTCTCAGTTTGCCTCTTGCTGTAATGTCAGCAGCTTCTAGTACTCAAGGACACATTTTGGTTTCTTTACCTCCTCTGTGTGTGTCTGACGTTTCCTTCTCAGTTTGTCTATTGCTGTAATGTCAGCAGCTTCTGGTACTCAAGGACACATTTTGGTTTCTTTATCTCCTCTGTGTGTGTCTGACATTTCCTTCTCAGTTTGTCTATTGCTGTAATGTCAGCAACTTCTGGTACTCAAGGACACATTTTGGTTTCTTTATCTCCTTTGTGTGTGTCTGACGTTTCCTTTTCAGTTTGCCTCTTGCTGTAATGTCAGCAGCTTCTGGTACTCAAGGACACATTTTGATTTCTTTACCTCCTCTGTGTGTGTCTGATGTTTCCTTTTCAGTTTGCCTCTTGCTGTAATGTCAGCAGCTTCTGGTACTCAAGGACACATTTTGATTTCTTTACCTCCTCTCTGAGTGTCTGACGTTTCCTTCTCAGTTTGCCTCTTGCTGTAATGTCAGCAACTTCTTGTACTCAAGGACACATTTTGGTTTCTTTACCTCCTCTCTGAGTGTCTGACCTTTCCTTCTCAGGTCGCCTCTTGCTGTAATGTCAGCAACTGATAGGAAATAAACATTTTTTTTATCCTTCCATTTCACACACAGCACATTCATTGCAGATCATGATTCATACCGTGCCACATTTCACTTGATTGTGAGATATATCCTTCTTATTTGTTCTCACCATACCAAAAGCATTACTGCTCCTGTTCATTAGTCTTTTAAAAAGATATGGAGATCGTTTAAATGGCACCTGTGAGTTAAAAATGCATATATGCGTAGTTTTATTGGTCAGCACACACTTGGAAGCTGTGTTTGTCATGGCATTTAAATGTCATTACACAACTGGGTTAAATCTTGTCCAAACTAAATGTGCATGGGAAGCTTTAAATGAGAAAAGATAAAACTTATTGACAGCTTCATCAACTTGAGACAAACAAACAAAAGATTTAATGACCTTTGATTGAAGAAAGCTTGATCACACAATACATCACCAGCTGATAATGAAGGTAGTGAAGAAAGATGTTTATGTTAAACAATTTACAAACATGCTCCTTCATTATGGCTTGGAATGTCACCCACAAGTCATGATAATAGTTGACACAGAAACACTTCTCTTCTGTAAACCTAAACAAGTGAATGGTGCATGCAGTACAGCACATACAAACAAATGGTTTGCTATTTTGGGAGGTGAAACAGAACATGTCCAGTAAACTGCATTACTTTATGAGGTAGCAAAGTATCAACAGTGGTCAATCCTACAACCTTATGCACAGAGAGCTAATTCTCAGCCACACCTGTTTTTCTGCGTGCTGAAGTTTCTATCTCTTTGGTACACAGAAATTTTTATTCAAAATAAAGAGGTAATTATCACAGGAATTTCAAGACATAATTTTATTAGTCAAGTGAATATCTTAAGCATATGATGTTTTAATCAAAATTGTTAGTGCCATTTTTAAGGATTTAAAATATAACAAAAAATTTTCTATCTAACAGGTAGTTTAGGGTGAGGTATTTTTTTAAAATCTTTGTGTCACTTACTTGGAAAATGCTGAAATTAAATATGAAGTTTGAAATTATAGAAAAACTGGGTCGGAGTTGAAACACTTCTTACATTAGTTACATGTTTCAAGAGCCTCTTGCTCTCATCATCAGAAATGGGTGACTGGTTCCTGGTGGTGCTATCCAGTATGTTTGTGTGTGGCGACATCTGGTGCTGGAGTGATGAATTTTTATAGTGAATTTGGCTGCGGCAATTCAAAATTCATTATACTGTGTTTATGTTCTGTGATTAAAACCTTTTCCGAAGAGTTGAACTCCGTTGTAGATTTAGAAGCATTATGTTTGATGTGATATTGTGGTTGGTCATCTAGAAGTGGTGTGCAACTGTACATTTATCCATCTGTTTCTCATATGCACATAGAACACCTCACACCTGGAGGAGCACCAACACAACCATCATTGTAACCATCTTCACGCTGAGTTACAGCACGTAACGGAACATGTGAGCTCTCTAGAGGACGTCCTGCTTAGGGTCTTCGGAGAACTAACTCACAGACAGAGTAGAACAACAGCCGCACCGCCCTTTGCCAGGGTAATGAGTACCTGCGAGACAGAATCGCAACCAGAGTGATCAGGACTCTTGAGCCCTACATCACACCACGCCACTCACAAAACCAACGCCCGGGCACGGAGCCAAATTGTCTGTTACAACACCACTGTCATAGATCCCTGCCATGGCAGTTACCTACCCATCACTTCGCCATATTCTAACAAGTACTCACAAATAGTGGGTTTGCTTCAGCAGTACCAATTAAACAGCGTCACCACAGTACTAAATCCTTTCTATTCGTCTTCCCTTTTCCTTCCAACTACCTTTTTACTCTTGTTTTTCCTTATACCTTTATTCCTGTTTTCCCTTTAAAAAAAAATTGGGAGGTTTAATCATGTTGAATATTGAGTTGCCACCACTAAATCCACTATGGAAATTCACCACATACACATTGGACAACACCACCAGGAACCAGTTGGCCACTTCTGATCATGAGAGCAAGTAGCTCTCGTAACTGGTCAAGACAAAAAGCACGTGGATGATTTCAACTGTGACTCAGTTTTTTCAATAATTTCAAATTCACATCACTGTTGCTTGCTTATCCAAATATTATGTAAATGGAGTTTGGTTTTTATCTGACTTTTCATTTTTGGCCATGCTGTTGAACACATAAACCTGGAGGCACTATTTCTTCCAAGTGAAAGCTCGATATCAAATTTTTGGGTGGAATACAGCACTTAATATAGGTAAGCAGTATGAGCTGGTTCACAATAAACCAGAACAAGAACGACAAAATTAAAATTGAGTATTCACAGGTCCTTGGTCAAGTTTTAAGTTTCTCGTTCTCGTTTCCAGGCACAGCGTATTAGATCCATATTGTGCAGCTCTCACTAATTGCAAGTGTGTGTCCTGACTCCCTCAGGTACATCGAGTGAAAGTGTCATCTGTATTTCATTTATGTGGCACTCAAAACGGGCTGTTGGAAATTAACAAACAAGTTGATTGATTTGCTCTAATAGACTAATTATGTGTTCAACCTAAAATGAATTTGACTAGAGAACACTTCTGAGCTATCATTTTTGTGATTCTAAATCAACAGTGTGACAACAACCATTTGGGGAAGAAACCCGCAACAATTTATAACTGGTAGAGATAGGCTTTTTTCTTAGTGATGAACTTGATGAAGGGTGCCCAAGAACTCTGTTATTGATGAAAATATTGCCACCATTTGAATAAAGCTTGAACAAGATCGATAGACATCTTATGAATTTATTCAGGTGACATTGGGCATTGGTATGAGTCAAATCCAAAACATTTTACATCAACAATTAGATATGAGAAAACTTTGTTGTCGATGGATTCCGCATAAACTGACTCTGATAAAAAACAACAACACATTGATTGGTGCAGAAAATCTGAAAAAATTCCAGTGCAGCACTTAAAATTGTGGAATATTGTTACTAGTGATGAACCTTGGATTTATTGTTATGATCCTGAAAAGGAAAGTCAATTGGCTCAGCTGGTAAGAAGTTTTCTTTTTCTAAAACAGGCCACATTGCTACAATACCATTACAACATACATGGTGCACAAATTGTTTTAAAAGTTTGTGAAAAACAACCAAAAGGAAAAATTATGTTACATCATGACAACCCATAAAACTAACAATTATCTGGATGCCCTAAACGTCAGCACCATGGACCCTCCACCATACAGCCCTCACCTAGCACCTTGTCATTTCTCTGTTTCCAAAAATATGTGGAATCACTTTTTCATCATCAGATGAAGCAGTGGAACCTGTTTCTCAAGTGTCTCAGGAAGAGTGGCATCATTGCTTTAAGGACTGGTTTCATCAAATGCAAACATGTATATGTTTTGAAAAACAATAAAATCATTTAACTTTTTTAGAACTAATCCTTGTCTGATTTTCTAAAACTTTTCAGTGTCAGTAATAAAGGAATGAAGCTGGTACAACTACAGGAATCAGAAATACTAATGCATCTACATTTAGAAAATGTTTACTTTATCAAATTTTGATGTTGGCTAACAAAATCAACTTTGCACTCCTATAGATTAGATCCTTCATATGCATTCCCAGGGTACTGTGAATCGGCCTTAAACATCTATAGCTTCTGCATCAAATTAAAATAGAATGTGATAAATTTTAGACACTTAAACTTCTTTTAAATTATAAAATAAAATTTATAAGCAGGTATTGTAGTTTGCTTGTTCTGGAGAAAACACCAAGCCCCATTTTTGTGGTTAACCAGACATGTTAATTTCTCCAAAGCAGTAGTTCTTGGATCAACAAGTTTGCACGTGTTGCAGCTAAGAAAAACAAATATATATCTCATAATGCAGCTATTTTATTATAAACACTGGTTCAGAATACACCGGGAATGAGAATGGCAAAGTGAAAAGTTCATTTTGTGCATTCGGATATCATTTGTTTGTAGTTGACCAATGATATTTTTTCACCTGCTTCCAATTCATGCAACATAATGCAGATTAGTCAATCTCAAAATTTGTTAAGAGCAAACTTTTTCCATTTTCCAAACACAGAGCTACTACTATTTCCAATTGTCTTATTAAGCATCTTTCCTAATTAACATTGTTCATTATTTCTACTGGTTCTTTTTTGAGGCAATAGGCACCTTTGAGTTGCATATAAACAAACTACAGATGACACCTTCAGTAGAACAACACTCAATAGATCTGAGGGAGTCAGGACACACATTTGCTGCAGTTTGCAACTAGAGAGACCTCTAGCATAATTTCTACAGTGAACAGTCTAATTGCACAATATGATGTAGTATGCCATGCCTGAGAAAGGGAGTGAAAAAGTTAGAACTTAACCAAGTCTTCTTTCATGTTTCCTGACTTGGGAAAGCTCCCTGTAATAACTTTGTGGTTCTCCTTCTGCTTTCCGTTACCATTACTATGAGCATGCTTTAATAAGTACCAATTTAATGTTTGTTGTTACAGAATCTGCAATCAGAACTGGATTCATGGACTTCACCTCTCAAACTCTGTTTGTACCCCTACTTGATGTGAAAGAGGTCTTATACACACATATATGCATTAGTATCCACCTTTTCATATACCATGGAAACTACAATTAAAGACAGTTATTATTATAATGTTACACAACCTGGTATTTCCATTATTTTGTAACTGAACATACATTTTAAACAGACCTTGAGTATGGTTTAAGCTTATAAATATCAACATGTACATTCATTAAGGCAAGTCTTATTAAAGAATATGATAGACAAAGGAATTACAGTTCCAAAATAACACTGAAGTTACAATACAACAGCCACAATTTGCTTCCAAGTTACAACAGAGGGCAACATTCACTAGAAATCTTCCAGCCAATTACATTTATGGCAGTTTAACAGTGAGAGTCTTACCCTGCCTTGCAGCACTGTGAAATCATGCTGTAAAGCTAGTGATACAAATATCATTTGTGCCCACAAAATGTACTTGTGCTCCAGGAAACAGATTGTCTGTTCATGAAGATCATCTTATTTTGAAGCTAATTTCCTATGTTAACTGGTTGCAGAGATATGGCAGTGCATTGAACTCATCTTTTAACAATGATTGTGCTAAAAACCTTTCTGTTCAACCCCTTCTGTCTCTTTTGTTTATCGTGTCAGCATGCGATTCAAAGCAGATACCAGTACCAGCAAGACGAAGCATAAGGAAAGAAAGCCTCTCTAAGTTGCTGATGTTATAGCTTCAGTAGAGATTTTTACTCTTGCGTTAGTGGTGGTAATTTCAGTTCTCATACTGTGTTAATTTATTGGTGTCACTTACCAAACAAAGTACGAGTAGTGAAAATCAACCAATAATACATCAACGGGAAGTGTTGCATCACCAAAGCAGGATATAATTTACAATTTGTATTCATTCTTCCTTTCACTTGGTCTGCACATGATTTTCATTACTGTTATAAGGTATGCCTTTCACATTACTTTACTTAGCAATGCTTGTTTTATTACTGTGAGTAACTTCGCTCCGCCCTTTAAAGTGTGCTTTTCCTGTAGTGGTTAGCTACCAGCTGTCATTACCATCATGGAAACTGATAAAAAAAATTAAATTAATTACTACGGTCCTTAGGGTCCCTGGACATGAAAGACTGGAAATTTTGCTGAGGACTCTCTGTTAGGCTTGAGGTTCTTTTATATGCTGTAAATCTATGACAAGCAGCTTTACTTCCCTTCCAAAGGAAGCCATGCCTTCTACCGGGTTTGAATTGATACAAGACAGTTATTACAACGATGATGATGATGAACATGAATTCCTTTAACGTGAGTTAACTGAGCAATAATTATAATAACTAATGAGAGATCCAATAAATAATGAACCACTGTGTCAACACCTGTTTTGAGTTATTTATTGCTGTGTCCTTATTTAGTCACAGAGTCTATTGCACAATGTGTATTTATGTGTTAACGCAGTCAGCTCGCCAAGTGCAAATACGATTCCCGGGTGTAAAGGTACCAGGCCACAGGTAGAAACCGAGCAAACAGCATAGTGTTCTTACCAAAGAATCATTAGACAACATTGACAACTTTCCCCCAGAAATCAATTAGGCATTTCGTATGACTCTGTGCAAAGAGCTACTAAGTGTGCATGTGCTCTTCAAGTAGGTGAGTGAACTAAACCTGTTCCTAATATTGTTCATGAAGTACCCCTCCACAACGCAATAATTTGTGTACGATGTGCAACGAGCAGAGAATGAATTATAGGACCCATTTTTTTCGAGTCAACATATGACGCCCCCACATATGTGAATACAATTTTGCTGGTTTTTTTTGTAGAATTGACAGATAGGGGTGTGCGTTTGGCTGTTTTCAAAAGACTCTGCCACAGCTCATACAACGAATGTTTTGATGAAAACAATTGAAAGTTGTTTGAGGAGGACAAAATTATTAGTAGAGATTTGTGGCCCATCGGTCCCCCAATCTAATCCACTATAACTTTTATTTTTGGGGTAAATTCAAATATAAAGCACACACGACAAACTCACGTACCGTGGAACAATTAAAACAAAATATCGTTCAGGAAATTGCCAGTATTTCACAATATGGCAACTGATGGATAGTTTTGTTAAATAGGTGCCAAAAATGTATCAAAACGATGCTGGCCAGTTTCATAATGTTGGTAAGTGAAGCCTTTAAACAAAACTAAGGAAATTGCTGTATACTTGCATCAGCACCACTCTATGATAGCCGCAGACAGTAACAAGCAGCTGGTCTCCCTGTTGAAGTATATAGATATGTTGTTGTTACAAACTGTATGTGCATGGTGCAACACAATGCAATTATCTTTCAGTACCAAACAAACAATAACCACTTCATATGAAAGAAGAGGCATTAACACAACAACTTAACATGATATTTTGTCATTCATAATGACAAACGCAAACGTAAAGAGCAGCCAATCACAAGAGAGCATGAAACAGCTGAGTTAATGTGGCAACCATACACAGTACAAAAGAGGTTATGTACATGTATCAAAATGAACAAGAGCTAGCTCCTGGTTAAAGAACTTTAAATTAACAAAAGAGCACCATTTGTTCCATTGTGATTTTAATAGATACCCCAGTGATTCCAATCTTACACAGAAAGTGAACACGTGGTGACAGAGATGGCAGAATGATCATGTGATGAGAATCTCTCTCTCTGATTGGCTAGTTTCTTATGTAGGCATAAACATGAAAACTCAGACCTTGCAAGCTTCTATATTTACGTCAGTGTGAACATTAAGATAACATGAAATAAGCTCCTGTGCTGTGAATGGTTCCTAGAGAAGAGTATCTGGTTGATATGGTTGTAAATAATTGTGGATGTACTTCACTGTTATTTTGGAACTGTTACAAAAATAATCATTTTCCACACCTCTAATTATAACTACAATAGACCTTGCAGTTGTCTTGCTTGCTAGGCACAGTATTGTTTTTATTTTCTTTTATTAAATGTTTAAAGAAAAATAAGAGAGGCTACTTCATGGTCTCCTTTCAGTTATTTTGTTTTATTGTACTTCTCTAAAATGTATCTGAAAGCTAAATAGTAGTATACTCTTCATATACTGGAAGTTGATGATAGTTTTGTTCAAATCATTTAAAAGTTAAAACTGAGTCAAATAATGACACAAAACAACACTCATTTCTAAATTTCCCAGAATATGTTTGAGGGGTTCCTTCCTCCACATATATCTAAAATATAAAACACAGAGAGAAATCAGCAGTTACCAACTAGTTTTGGTCAGAAGAATTATGGCATAGATCCAAAACTATAAGATACATAACAGGAAAACAAGAGCTGACCATGTGGGAACACATTTTTATCTGGAGAACTAAAAACTGAGTCTACAATTTCAGTATTCCCAGAACAACTGAGAAGTTTCCAGATGTTCCATTGACAACAGGGGAAAGTAGCCTCCAAAAATGCTCCGGACATTGTCTCAGTTTTAACTTTAAAAAGCAGAATATTTATTTTGTTTTTACATTCACAAGCGTGTAAGTAAATTTTTAAGCAAAAACAATTTATTTTCTTTTGTTCTTTCATTAACAATGAAAGGATTCAGCATTAAGGTTGGTATTCACAGATGTTTATGGAGAGCATATTACAGTGTTTTGTTTTTTTATTGTTACACTTATATGCCACCTTTAAACTGCAAAGGTTATATTGTGACGTATGCAGAGATTATAGCACATACGTCTCTCTGGTCACCGGGATTCGAGATGGCAGTTGGAGTTTGGGTAGGGGGAACTAGGAACTTTAGGAGGGGATGAGTTGTTTGGCGTCTCTGACACTTTAGTAGCGTTACTTGGGACAGGAGAGTCAGTGGGCAACCTTCGAGTAGCAAGGTCGTGGAACGGCCATCTCCGTGCAAAGGCAAGCATGGCGTCCTCGCCCGGCAGACACATGGGGTAAGAAATCCATCTTTATATAATAAATAACCAGCCATCCATTCTCTTGTTATATTAATTATGATAGTGTAGAGTTCCTTCCTTCCTTCCTTGTAAGCCATGTAGCGTCCCAATAATATTTTTGTACTTTCTTTAGCTGCGTTCCTCGTCGTAGCCTCGCCGTGTAATAAGTTGGTTAATTTTCTCGGTACCCCTTTGCAAGCGAGTCGCTCACCATCATTTTTGAGTAAATAGTAAGAAGAGGCTACGGCAATATCGGCAGCCTTTGGAACACACTGCCTGTCAGCAATGGTGTTAACTTGTATACCGTTGTCATTGGATTTATGTTTTTTCTTTGGGTTTTATACATTAGATCACACTCTCATTTGTACTGCCAGACTTTGGGGAGGATAGGAAACAATCTTGGTTACTATAGAAGAATTTCCACCCACCAACCGGGATTTGAACCCAGGACACCTCACACAGCAGGTAGGTGCTCTACCAAATGAGCTACGAGTGGTTGCAAATTGTGACTTGTATGAGTTTAAATATAGTCGCACTAGAGAAGGCAGTTTGAAGGAAGATTACTTCTGTAAAATCAATGTCTGTCATACATCAACGACATGAAATATAGGATTTTGAAGTACAGTTGAACCTCAGTTGTATGTTATTTACTTCTACACTTTTTGCAGGTATATACCACATTCTTTAGGCACCGAGGTTTTTCCATTAATATTTAGCTCAATTATATGTTTTTTTGGTTATACATTTTCTGGTCCCCATGTACGAATTAAGTTAATTTACTTACTCATTTGTATGTTATATTTCTGTATACTGTGTCCAGCACAAAACAGTAGGCATGTTGGGCGAGGCATCAGTATTTTCAGAACGCATGTGTTAACACTACAGTTGTCATACTGGTGATGAAGTAGGAGTAATTAATGAAAGAAATTACTACAGTACACAGAGCAATTCCAGCTCTATAAATTACACAATGACTTCCATCATAACACAGCATAAATGACGACAGCATTTCTCTGATCAGCGTACACCATGACTTGTGCATGACTGTGTGGAAAAAACAAAACGGGAAAGAAAATTTGAAATTTTTTTTTAAACCAATCCAAAGCTATAGTACTCTGAACCTTTTTTTTAAAATTATGAATAATGATATGGGCATACATGTAAGCACTCTAAATAATGTGATGTGTTTCTTTCATTTATTGCTTTCTTATATTAAATAATACATAATTTAGTTTGAGTAATAAGAAAGTTCTCTTTCACGTTTTCTCATTTGTACATTATTGTAGTTGTCTCGCCTTGAAAACATATAAGTGAGGTTATACTGTACATACATATAGAAAACTTTATTTTTTGGTAGTTTTAACATATGTTCTTAGTATATACAGCATTGGCACATGAAATGATAATTGGGAAGGAAACATTCCCCCCACCGTCTGCCAGTAATGAGGACCAAAACTTCTGTTAGGGAGGACCATCCCTTGCAGTACTTCAAGAACTCGGCTATGAAACTTTCGCAAACTAATCTACACAAGAGGAGTGCTAGCAATATCGAGCTACAGTGACAACTTACACTAGTAACTCACCTTGAATGCAAGTCTCTCGTTGTCCAGTTCCAGTTGTCTAGAGGCTTTCTCCAACAGCTGCACTCTGTCACACATTTCCACCACTTCTCTCCTCAGAACTTCCTTCTCCGATGACACCTGTTGAGCAAGATAAGATGCTGCATTTCAAAACAACATCACATAAAATTATTAATTCTGAACCCACACAAACAAAAAAATTGGAAACTTCATGTACAGACCAATACATGCCACATTTTATAATTGTAACTGGTAAAACCATGGCTAGCAAGATATTCCATTATGCAATCAATTTCAAATCACTTTGTGGCCTGACAAAGTAAAATTCCAGTGCACTATTGTATACTATTCTGAAAGGCAAATAAGTTGCTCATTAAATTCATAGAAAATGTAAACCATACAGAGCCATAGGTTAGCATGCAAGGACATATTCTCCTGCATGCAGCCTTTCTAACTGCTTCTCTTCCCTCTAATCAGTTCACATGAAACCTGTGCTGCAAAGAGGTTGATACCTTCTGAAAGCACATGTTAGCGCTGTTATAATGCCAGTACGCAGAATCTTCATGTATGATTCCTATGTGACAACAAACTCTTGTAGAGAAGTGAGACAGATTCCCTGTTGTTATAATGGCAGCACACAGAATCTTCATGTATGATTCCTATGCTACAACAAACTCTTGTAGAGAAGTGAGACAGATTCCCTGCTGTTATAATGTCAGCACATGGAATCTTCATGTATGATTCCTATGTGACAACAAACTCTTGTACAGAAGTGAGACAGATTCATTGCTGTTATAATGTCAGCACACAGAATCTTCATGTATGATTCCTATTTGACAACAAACTCTTGTAGAGAAGTGAGACAGATTCTCTGCTGTTATAATGTCAGCACACAGAATCTTCATGTATGATTCCTATGTAACAACAAACTCTTGTAGAGAAGTGAGACAGATTCCCTGCTGTTATAATGGCAGCACACAGAATCTTCATGTATGATTCCTATGTGACAACAAACTCTTGTAGAGAGGTGAGACAGATTCCCTGCTGTTATAATGTCAGCACACAGAATCGTCATGTATGATTCCTATGTGACAACAAACTCTTGTACAGAAGTGAGACAGATTCCCTGCTGTTATAATGTCAGCACACAGAATCTTCATGTATGATTCCTTTGTGACAACAAACTCTTGTAGAGAAGTGAGACACATTCCCTGCTGTTATAATACCAGCACACAGAATCTTCATGTATGATTCCTAAGTGATAACAAACTCTTGTAGAGAAGTGACACAGATTCCCTGCTGTTATAATACCAGCACACAGAATCTTCATGTATGATTCCTATGTGACAACAAACTCTTGTAGAGAAGTGAGAGAGATTCCCTGTTGTTATAATGTCAACACACAGAATCTTCATGTATGATTCCTAAGTGATAACAAACTCTTGTAGAGAAGTGACACAGATTCCCTGCTGTTATAATACCAGCACACAGAATCTTCATGTATGATTCCTATGTGATAACAAACTCTTGTAGAGAAGTGACACAGATTCCCTGCTGTTATAATGGCAGCACACAGAATCTTCATGTATGATTCCTATGTGACAACAAGGTCTTGTAGAGAAGTGACACAGATTCCCTGCTGTTATAATACCAGCACACAGAATCTTCATGTATGATTCCTATGTGATAACAAACTCTTGTAGAGAAGTGACACAGATTCTCTGCTGTTATAATACCAGCACACAGAATCTTCATGTATGATTCCTATGTGATAACAAACTCTTGTAGAGAAGTGACACAGATTCCCTGCTGTTATAATACCAGTACACAGAATCTTCATGTATGATTCCAATGTGACAACAAACTCTTGTAGAGAAGTGACACAGATTCCCTGCTGTTATAATACCAGCACACAGAATCTTCATGTATGATTCCTATGTGATAACAAACTCTTGTAGAGAAGTGACACAGATTCCCTGCTGTTATAATGGCAGCACACAGAATCTTCATGTATGATTCCTATGTGACAACAAACTCTTGTAGAGAAGTGAGACAGATTCCCTGCTGTTATAATACCAGCACACAGAATCTTCATGTATGATTCCTATGTGATAACAAACTCTTGTAGAGAAGTGAGACAGATTCCCTGCTGTTATAATACCAGCACACAGAATCTTCATGTATGATTCCTATGTGACAACAAACTCTTGTAGAGAAGTGACACAGATTCCCTGCTGTTATAGTGGCAGCACACAGAATCTTCATGTATGATTCCTATGTGATAACAAACTCTTGTAGAGAAGTGACACAGATTCCCTGCTGTTATAATACCAGCACACAGAATCTTCATGTATGATTCCTATGTGACAACAAACTCTCGTAGAGAAGTGACACAGATTCCCTGCTGTTATAATACCAGCACACAGAATCTTCATGTATGATTCCTATGTGATAACAAGGTCTTGTAGAGAAGTGACACAGATTCCCTGCTGTTATAGTACCAGCACACAGAATCTTCATGTATGATTCCAATGTGATAACAAACTCTTGTAGAGAAGTGACACAGATTCCCTGCTGTTATAGTACCAGCACACAGAATCTTCATGTATGATTCCTATGTGACAACAAGGTCTTGTAGAGAAGTGAGACAGATTACCTGCTGTTCTAATACCAGCACACAGAATCTTCATGTATGATTCCTATGTGACAACAAACTCTTGTAGAGACGTGAGACAGATTCTCTGTTGTTATAATGTCAGCACACAGAATCTTCATGTATGATTCCTATGTGACAACAAACTCTTGTAGAGACGTGAGACAGATTCTCTGTTGTTATAATGTCAGCACACAGAATCTTCATGTATGATTCCTATGTGACAACAAACTCTTGTAGAGACGTGAGACAGATTCTCTGTTGTTATAATGTCAGTACACAGAATCTTCATGTATGATTCTATGTGACAACAAACTCTTGTAGAGACGTGAGACAGATTCTCTGTTGTTATAATGTCAGCACACATAATCTTCATGTATGATTCTATGTGACAACAAACTCTTGTAGAGACGTGAGACAGATTCTCTGTTGTTATAATGTCAGCACACATAATCTTCATGAATGATTCTATGTGACAACAAACTCTTGTAGAGAAGATAGACAGATTCCCTGCTGTAATAATGTCAGCACACAGAATCTTCATGTATGATTCCTATGTGAGAACAAACTCTTGTAGAGTTAAGAGACAGATTCCTTGTTGTTATAATGCCAGCACACAGAATCTTCATGTATGATTCCTATGTGACAACAAACTCTTGTAGAGAAGTGAGACAGATTCCCTGTTGTTATAATACCAGCACACAGAATCTTCATGTATGCTTCCTATGTGACAACAAACTCTTGTAGAGAAGTGAGACAGATTCCCTGTTGTTATTATGCCCGCACACAGAATCTTCATGTATGATTCCTATGTGAGAACAAACTCTTGTAGAGAAGTGAGACAGATTCCCTGTTGTTATAATTCCAGCACACAGAATCTTCATGTATGATTCCTATGTGACAACAAACTCTTGTAGAGAAGTGAGACAGATTCCCTGCTGTTATAATACCAGCACATTGAATCTTCATGTATGATTCCTATGTGAGAACAAACTCTTGTAGAGAAGTGACACAGGTTCCCTGTTGTTATAATGTCACACACAGAATCTTCATGTATGATTCCTATGTGACAACAAACTCTTGTAGAGAAGTGACACAGGTTCCCTGTTGTTATAATGTCACACACAGAATCTTCATGTATGATTCCTATGTGACAACGAACTCTTGTAGAGAAGTGACACAGGTTCCCTGTTGTTATAATGTCACACACAGAATCTTCATGTATGATTCCTATGTGAGAACAAACTCTTGTAGAGAAGTGACACAGGTTCCCTGTTGTTATAATGTCACACACAGAATCTTCATGTATGATTCCTATGTGAGAACAAACTCTTGTAGAGAAGTGACACAGATTCCCTGTTGTTATAAAGCCCGCACACAGAATCTTCATGTATGATTCCTATGTGACAACAAACTCTTGTAGAGAAGTGAGACAGATTCTCTGTTGTTATAATGCCAGCACACAGAATCTTCATGTATGATTCCTATGTGAGAACAAACTCTTGTAGAGAAGTGACACAGATTCCCTGTTGTTATAAAGCCCGCACACAGAATCTTCATGTATGATTCCTATGTGAGAACAAACTCTTGTAGAGAAGTGACACAGGTTCCCTGTTTGTTATAATGTCACACACAGAATCTTCATGTATGATTCCTATGTGAGAACAAACTCTTGTAGAGAAGTGAGACAGGTTCCCTGTTGTTATAACGTCACACACAGAATCTTCATGTATGATTCCTATGTGACAACAAACGCTTGTAGAGAAGTGAGACAGATTCGCTGTTGTTATAATACCAGCACACAGAATCTTCATGTATGATTCCTATGTGAGAACAAACTCTTGTAGAGAAGTGAGACAGGTTCCCTGTTGTTATAATGTCACACACAGAATCTTCATGTATGATTCCTATGTGACAACAAACTCTTGTAGAGAAGTGACACAGGTTCCCTGTTGTTATAATACCAGCACACAGAATCTTCATGTATGTTTCCTATGTGAGAACAAACTCTTGTAGAGAAGTGAGACAAATTCGCTGTTGTTATAATACCAACACACAGAATCTTCATGTATGATTCCTATGTGACAACAAACTCTTGTAGAGAAGTGAGACAGGTTCCTTGTTGTTATAATGCCAGCACACAGAATCTTCATGTATGATTCCTTTGTGAGAACAAACTCTTGTAGAGAAGTGAGACAGATTCGCTGTTGTTATAATACCAGCACACAGAATCTTCATGTATGATTCCTTTGTGAGAAAAACTCTTGTAGAGAAGTGAGACAAATTCGCTGTTGTTATAAAACCAACACACAGAATCTTCATGTATGATTCCTTTGTGAGAACAAACTCTTGTAGAGAAGTGAGACAGATTCGCTGTTGTTATAATACCAACACACAGAATCTTCATGTATGATTCCTATGTGACAACAAACTCTTGTAGAGAAGTGAGACAGGTTCCTTGTTGTTATAATGCCAGCACACAGAATCTTCATGTATGATTCCTTTGTGAGAACAAACTCTTGTAGAGAAGTGAGACAGATTCGCTGTTGTTATAGTACCAACACACAGAATCTTCATGTATGATTCCTTTGTGAGAACAAACTCTTGTAGAGAAGTGAGACAGATTCGCTGTTGTTATAATACCAACACACAGAATCTTCATGTATGATTCCTATGTGACAAGAAACTCTTGTAGAGAAGTGAGACAGGTTCCTTGTTGTTATAATGCCAGCACACAGAATCTTCATGTATGATTCCTATGTGACAACAACCTCTTGTAGAGAAGTGACACAGGTTCCCTGTTTGTTATAATGTCACACACAGAATCTTCATGTATGATTCCTATATGACAACAAACTCTTGTAGAGAAGTGACACAGGTTCCCTGTTTGTTATAATGTCACAGACAGAATCTTCATGTATGGTTCCTATGTGACAACAAACTCTTGTAGAGAAGTGACACAGGTTCCCTGTTTGTTATAATGTCACACACAGAATCTTCATGTATGATTCCTATGTGACAACAAACTCTTGTAGAGAAGTGACACAGGTTCCCTGTTGTTATAATACCAGCACACAGAATCTTCATGTATGATTCCTATGTGAGAACAAACTCTTGTAGAGAAGTGAGACAGATTCGCTGTTGTTATAATACCAACACACAGAATCTTCATGTATGATTCCTATGTGACAACAAACTCTTGTAGAGAAGTGAGACAGGTTCCTTGTTGTTATAATGCCAGCACACAGAATCTTCATGTATGATTCCTTTGTGAGAACAAACTCTTGTAGAGAAGTGAGACAGATTCGCTGTTGTTATAATACCAACACACAGAATCTTCATGCATGATTCCTTTGTGAGAACAAACTCTTGTAGAGAAGTGAGACAGATTCGCTGTTGTTATAATACCAACACACAGAATCTTCATGTATGATTCCTATGTGACAAGAAACTCTTGTAGAGAAGTGAGACAGGTTCCTTGTTGTTATAATGCCAGCACACAGAATCTTCATGTATGATTCCTATGTGACAACAAACTCTTGTAGAGAAGTGACACAGGTTCCCTGTTTGTTATAATGTCACACACAGAATCTTCATGTATGATTCCTATGTGACAACAAACTCTTGTAGAGAAGTGACACAGGTTCCCTGTTTGTTATAATGTCACACACAGAATCTTCATGTATGATTCCTATGTGACAACAAACTCTTGTAGAGAAGTGACACAGGTTCCCTGTTTGTTACAATATCACACACAGAATCTTCATGTATGATTCCTATGTGACAACAAACTCTTGTAGAGAAGTGACACAGGTTCCCTGTTTGTTAAAATTTCACACACAGAATCTTCATTTATGATTCCTATGTGACAACAAACTCTTGTAGAGAAGTGACACAGGTTCCCTGTTTGTTATAATGTCACACACAGAATCTTCATGTATGATTCCTATGTGACAACAAACTCTTGTAGAGAAGTGACAGAGATTCCCTGTTGTTATAATACCAGCACTCAGAATCTTCATGTATGATTCCTATGTGACAACAAACTCTTGTAGAGATGTGAGACAGATTCACTGCTGTTATAATGCCAACACACAGAATCTTCATGTATGATTCCTATGTGACAACAAACTCTTGTAGAGATGTGAGACAGATTCACTGCTGTTATAATGCCAACACACAGATTCTTCATGTATGATTCCTATGTGACAACAAACTCTTGTAGAGAAGTGAGACAGATTCACTGTTGTTATAATGCCAACACACAGATTCTTCATGTATGATTCCTATGTGACAACAAACTCTTGTAGAGAAGTGAGACAGATTCCCTGTTGTTATAATGCCAACACACAGATTCTTCATGTATGATTGCTATGTGACAACAAACTCTTGTAGAGAAGTGAGACAGATTCACTGTTGTTATAATGTCACACACAGAATCTTCATGTATGATTCCTATGTGACAACAAACTCTTGTAGAGAAGTGACACAGGTTCCCTGCTGTTATAATGTCACACACAGAATCTTCATGTATGATTCCTATGTGACAACAAACTCTTGTAGAGAAGTGAGACAGATTCCCAGTTATAATACCAGCACTCAGAATCTTCATGTATGATTCCTATGTGACAACAAACTCTTGTAGAGAAGTGAGACAGATTCTCTGTTGTTATAATACCAGCACTCAGAATCTTCATGTATGATTCCTATATGACAACAAACTCTTATAGAGAAGTGACACAGGTTCCCTGTTGTTATAATGTCACACACAGAATCTTCATGTATGATTCCTATGTGAGAACAAACTCTTGTAGAGAAGTGAGACAGATTCCCAGTTATAATACCAGCACTCAGAATCTTCATGTATGATTCCTATGTGACAACAAACTCTTGTAGAGAAGTGAGACAGATTCCCAGTTGTTATAATGTCAGCACTCAGAATCTTCATGTATGATTCCTATGGACAACAAACTCTTGTAAAGAAGTGAGACAGATTCCCAGTTGTTATAATGCCAGCACTCAGAATCTTCATGTATGATTCCTATGTGACAACAAACTCTTGTAGAGAAGTGACACAGGTTCCCTGTTGTTATAAAGCCCGCACACAGAATCTTCATGTATGATTCCTATGTGACAACAAACTCTTGTAGAGAAGTGACACAGGTTCCCTGTTTGTTAAAATTTCACACACAGAATCTTCATTTATGATTCCTATGTGACAACAAACTCTTGTAGAGAAGTGACACAGGTTCCCTGTTTGTTATAATGTCACACACAGAATCTTCATGTATGAGTCCTATGTGACAACAAACTCTTGTAGAGAAGTGACAGAGATTCCCTGTTGTTATAATACCAGCACTCAGAATCTTCATGTATGATTCCTATGTGACAACAAACTCTTGTAGAGATGTGAGACAGATTCACTGCTGTTATAATGCCAACACACAGAATCTTCATGTATGATTCCTATGTGACAACAAACTCTTGTAGAGATGTGAGACAGATTCACTGCTGTTATAATGCCAACACACAGATTCTTCATGTATGATTCCTATGTGACAACAAACTCTTGTAGAGAAGTGAGACAGATTCACTGTTGTTATAATGCCAACACACAGATTCTTCATGTATGATTCCTATGTGACAACAAACTCTTGTAGAGAAGTGAGACAGATTGCCTGTTGTTATAATGCCAACACACAGATTCTTCATGTATGATTGCTATGTGACAACAAACTCTTGTAGAGAAGTGAGACAGATTCTCTGTTGTTATAATGTCACACACAGAATCTTCATGTATGATTCCTATGTGAGAACAACCTCTTGTAGAGAAGTGAGACAGATTCCCTGTTGTTATAATGTCACACACAGAATCTTCATGTATGATTCCTATGTGACAACAAACTCTTGTAGAGAAGTGAGACAGATTCGCTGTTGTTATAAAGTCACACTCAGAATCTTCATGTATGATTCCTATGTGACAACAAACTCTTGTACAGAACTGAGACAGATTCGCTGTTGTTATAAAGTCACACTCATAATCTTCATGTATGATTCCTATGTGAGAACAAACTCTTGTAGAGAAGTGACACAGGTTCCCTGTTGTTATAAAGCCCGCACACAGAATCTTCATGTATAATTCCTATGTGACAACAAACTCTTGTAGAGAAGTGACACAGGTTCCCTGTTGTTATAATGCCAGCACACAGAACCTTCATGTATGATTCCTATGTCACAACAAACTCTTGTGGAGAAGTGAGACAGATTCCCTGCTGTTATAATGTCAGCACACAGAATCTTCATGTATGAATCCTATGTGACAACAAACTCTTGTAGAGAAGTGACACAGGTTCCCTGTTGTTATAATGCCAGCACACAGAACCTTCATGTATGATTCCTATGTGACAACAAACTCTTGTAGAGAAGTGACACAGGTTCCCTGTTGTTATAATGTCAGCACACAGAATCTTCATGTATGATTGCTATGTGACAACAAACTCTTGTAGAGAAGTGACACAGGTTCCCTGTTGTTATAATGTCAGCACACAGAATCTTCATGTATGATTCCTATGTGACAACAAACTCTTGTAGAGAAGTGACACAGGTTCCCTGTTGTTATAATGTCAGCACACAGAATCTTCATGTATGATTCCTATGTGACAACAAACTCTTGTAGAGAAGTGACACAGGTTCCCTGCTGTTATAATGTCAGCACACAGAATCTTCATGTATGATTCCTATGTGACAACAAACTCTTGTAGAGAAGTGACACAGGTTCCCTGTTGTTATAATGTCAGCACACAGAATCTTCATGTATGATTCCTATGTGACAACAAACTCTTGTAGAGAAGTGACACAGGTTCCCTGTTGTTATAATGCCAGCACACAGAACCTTCATGTATGATTCCTATGTGACAACAAACTCTTGTACAGAAGTGACACAGGTTCCCTGCTGTTATAATGTCAGCACACAGAATCTTCATGTATGATTCCTATGTGACAACAAACTCTTGTAGAGAAGTGACACAGGTTCCCTGCTGTTATAATGTCAGCACACAGAATCTTCATGTATGATTCCTATGTGACAACAAACTCTTGTAGAGAAGTGACACAGGTTCCCTGTTGTTATAATGTCAGCACACAGAATCTTCATGTATGATTCCTATGTGACAACAAACGCTTGATGAGAAGTGAGACAGGTTCCCTGTTGTTATAATACCAGCACATAGAATCTTCATGTATGATTCCTATGTGAGAAGAAACTCTTGTACAGAACTGAGACAGATTCGCTGTTGTTATAAAGTCACACACAGAATCTTCATGTATGATTCCTATGTGAGAACAAACTCTTGTAGAGAAGTGACACAGGTTCCCTGTTGTTATAATGTCACACACAGAATCTTCATGTATGATTCCTATGTGACAACAAACTCTTGTAGAGAAGTGACACAGGTTCCCTGTTGTTATAATGTCAGCACACAGAATCTTCATGTATGATTCCTATGTGACAACAAACTCTTGTAGAGAAGTGACACAGGTTCCCTGTTGTTATAATGTCAGCACACAGAATCTTCATGTATGATTCCTATGTGACAACAAACTCTTGTGGAGAAGTGAGACAGGTTCCCTGTTGTTATAATACCAGCACATAGAATCTTCATGTATGATTCCTATGTGAGAAGAAACTCTTGTACAGAAGTGAGACAGATTCGCTGTTGTTATAAAGTCACACACAGAATCTTCATGTATGATTCCTATGTGAGAACAAACTCTTGTAGAGAAGTGACACAGGTTCCCTGTTGTTATAATGTCACACACAGAATCTTCATGTATGATTCCTATGTGAGAACAAACTCTTGTAGAGAAGTGACACAGGTTCCCTGTTGTTATAATGTCAGGACACAGAATCTTCATGTATGATTCCTATGTGACAACAAACTCTTGTAGAGAAGTGACACAGGTTCCCTGTTGTTATAATGCCAGCACACAGAACCTTCATGTATGATTCCTATGTGACAACAAACTCTTGTAGAGAAGTGACACAGGTTCCCTGCTGTTATAATGTCAGCACACAGAATCTTCATGTATGATTGCTATGTGACAACAAACTCTTGTAGAGAAGTGACACAGGTTCCCTGTTGTTATAATGTCAGCACACAGAATCTTCATGTATGATTCCTATGTGACAACAAACTCTTGTAGAGAAGTGACACAGGTTCCCTGTTGTTATAATGTCAGCACACAGAATCTTCATGTATGATTCCTATGTGACAACAAACTCTTGTAGAGAAGTGACACAGGTTCCCTGCTGTTATAATGTCAGCACACAGAATCTTCATGTATGATTCCTATGTGACAACAAACTCTTGTAGGGAAGTGACACAGGTTCCCTGTTGTTATAATGTCACATACAGAATCCTCATGTATAATTCCTATGTGACAACAAACTCTTGTAGAGAAGTGACACAGGTTCCCTGCTGTTATAATGTCAGCACACAGAATCTTCATGTATGATTCCTATGTGAGAACAAACTCTTGTAGAGAAGTGACACAGGTTCCCTGTTGTTATAATGTCACACACAGAATCTTCATGTATGATTCCTATGTGACAACAAACTCTTGTAGAGAAGTGACACAGGTTCCCTGTTGTTATAATGTCAGCACACAGAATCTTCATGTATGATTCCTATGTGACAACAAACTCTTGTAGAGAAGTGACACAGGTTCCCTGTTGTTATAATGTCAGCACACAGAATCTTCATGTATGATTCCTATGTGACAACAAACTCTTGTGGAGAAGTGAGACAGGTTCCCTGTTGTTATAATACCAGCACATAGAATCTTCATGTATGATTCCTATGTGAGAAGAAACTCTTGTACAGAACTGAGACAGATTCGCTGTTGTTATAAAGTCACACACAGAATCTTCATGTATGATTCCTATGTGAGAACAAACTCTTGTAGAGAAGTGACACAGGTTCCCTGTTGTTATAATGTCACACACAGAATCTTCATGTATGATTCCTATGTGACAACAAACTCTTGTAGAGAAGTGAGACAGATTGCCTGTTGTTATAATGCCAACACACAGATTCTTCATGTATGATTGCTATGTGACAACAAACTCTTGTAGAGAAGTGAGACAGATTCTCTGTTGTTATAATGTCACACACAGAATCTTCATGTATGATTCCTATGTGAGAACAACCTCTTGTAGAGAAGTGAGACAGATTCCCTGTTGTTATAATGTCACACACAGAATCTTCATGTATGATTCCTATGTGACAACAAACTCTTGTAGAGAAGTGAGACAGATTCGCTGTTGTTATAAAGTCACACTCAGAATCTTCATGTATGATTCCTATGTGACAACAAACTCTTGTACAGAACTGAGACAGATT
Organism: Deroplatys truncata; assembly: GCA_030765065.1. Classification (NCBI taxonomy): domain Eukaryota; kingdom Metazoa; phylum Arthropoda; class Insecta; order Mantodea; family Mantidae; genus Deroplatys; species Deroplatys truncata. The sequence continues at coordinate 5,787,206 of CM060984.1, forward strand.
CGCTGTTGTTATAAAGTCACACTCATAATCTTCATGTATGATTCCTATGTGAGAACAAACTCTTGTAGAGAAGTGACACAGGTTCCCTGTTGTTATAAAGCCCGCACACAGAATCTTCATGTATAATTCCTATGTGACAACAAACTCTTGTAGAGAAGTGACACAGGTTCCCTGTTGTTATAATGCCAGCACACAGAACCTTCATGTATGATTCCTATGTCACAACAAACTCTTGTGGAGAAGTGAGACAGATTCCCTGCTGTTATAATGTCAGCACACAGAATCTTCATGTATGAATCCTATGTGACAACAAACTCTTGTAGAGAAGTGACACAGGTTCCCTGTTGTTATAATGCCAGCACACAGAACCTTCATGTATGATTCCTATGTGACAACAAACTCTTGTAGAGAAGTGACACAGGTTCCCTGTTGTTATAATGTCAGCACACAGAATCTTCATGTATGATTGCTATGTGACAACAAACTCTTGTAGAGAAGTGACACAGGTTCCCTGTTGTTATAATGTCAGCACACAGAATCTTCATGTATGATTCCTATGTGACAACAAACTCTTGTAGAGAAGTGACACAGGTTCCCTGTTGTTATAATGTCAGCACACAGAATCTTCATGTATGATTCCTATGTGACAACAAACTCTTGTAGAGAAGTGACACAGGTTCCCTGCTGTTATAATGTCAGCACACAGAATCTTCATGTATGATTCCTATGTGACAACAAACTCTTGTAGAGAAGTGACACAGGTTCCCTGTTGTTATAATGTCAGCACACAGAATCTTCATGTATGATTCCTATGTGACAACAAACTCTTGTAGAGAAGTGACACAGGTTCCCTGTTGTTATAATGCCAGCACACAGAACCTTCATGTATGATTCCTATGTGACAACAAACTCTTGTACAGAAGTGACACAGGTTCCCTGCTGTTATAATGTCAGCACACAGAATCTTCATGTATGATTCCTATGTGACAACAAACTCTTGTAGAGAAGTGACACAGGTTCCCTGCTGTTATAATGTCAGCACACAGAATCTTCATGTATGATTCCTATGTGACAACAAACTCTTGTAGAGAAGTGACACAGGTTCCCTGTTGTTATAATGTCAGCACACAGAATCTTCATGTATGATTCCTATGTGACAACAAACGCTTGATGAGAAGTGAGACAGGTTCCCTGTTGTTATAATACCAGCACATAGAATCTTCATGTATGATTCCTATGTGAGAAGAAACTCTTGTACAGAACTGAGACAGATTCGCTGTTGTTATAAAGTCACACACAGAATCTTCATGTATGATTCCTATGTGAGAACAAACTCTTGTAGAGAAGTGACACAGGTTCCCTGTTGTTATAATGTCACACACAGAATCTTCATGTATGATTCCTATGTGACAACAAACTCTTGTAGAGAAGTGACACAGGTTCCCTGTTGTTATAATGTCAGCACACAGAATCTTCATGTATGATTCCTATGTGACAACAAACTCTTGTAGAGAAGTGACACAGGTTCCCTGTTGTTATAATGTCAGCACACAGAATCTTCATGTATGATTCCTATGTGACAACAAACTCTTGTGGAGAAGTGAGACAGGTTCCCTGTTGTTATAATACCAGCACATAGAATCTTCATGTATGATTCCTATGTGAGAAGAAACTCTTGTACAGAAGTGAGACAGATTCGCTGTTGTTATAAAGTCACACACAGAATCTTCATGTATGATTCCTATGTGAGAACAAACTCTTGTAGAGAAGTGACACAGGTTCCCTGTTGTTATAATGTCACACACAGAATCTTCATGTATGATTCCTATGTGAGAACAAACTCTTGTAGAGAAGTGACACAGGTTCCCTGTTGTTATAATGTCAGGACACAGAATCTTCATGTATGATTCCTATGTGACAACAAACTCTTGTAGAGAAGTGACACAGGTTCCCTGTTGTTATAATGCCAGCACACAGAACCTTCATGTATGATTCCTATGTGACAACAAACTCTTGTAGAGAAGTGACACAGGTTCCCTGCTGTTATAATGTCAGCACACAGAATCTTCATGTATGATTGCTATGTGACAACAAACTCTTGTAGAGAAGTGACACAGGTTCCCTGTTGTTATAATGTCAGCACACAGAATCTTCATGTATGATTCCTATGTGACAACAAACTCTTGTAGAGAAGTGACACAGGTTCCCTGTTGTTATAATGTCAGCACACAGAATCTTCATGTATGATTCCTATGTGACAACAAACTCTTGTAGAGAAGTGACACAGGTTCCCTGCTGTTATAATGTCAGCACACAGAATCTTCATGTATGATTCCTATGTGACAACAAACTCTTGTAGGGAAGTGACACAGGTTCCCTGTTGTTATAATGTCACATACAGAATCCTCATGTATAATTCCTATGTGACAACAAACTCTTGTAGAGAAGTGACACAGGTTCCCTGCTGTTATAATGTCAGCACACAGAATCTTCATGTATGATTCCTATGTGAGAACAAACTCTTGTAGAGAAGTGACACAGGTTCCCTGTTGTTATAATGTCACACACAGAATCTTCATGTATGATTCCTATGTGACAACAAACTCTTGTAGAGAAGTGACACAGGTTCCCTGTTGTTATAATGTCAGCACACAGAATCTTCATGTATGATTCCTATGTGACAACAAACTCTTGTAGAGAAGTGACACAGGTTCCCTGTTGTTATAATGTCAGCACACAGAATCTTCATGTATGATTCCTATGTGACAACAAACTCTTGTGGAGAAGTGAGACAGGTTCCCTGTTGTTATAATACCAGCACATAGAATCTTCATGTATGATTCCTATGTGAGAAGAAACTCTTGTACAGAACTGAGACAGATTCGCTGTTGTTATAAAGTCACACACAGAATCTTCATGTATGATTCCTATGTGAGAACAAACTCTTGTAGAGAAGTGACACAGGTTCCCTGTTGTTATAATGTCACACACAGAATCTTCATGTATGATTCCTATGTGACAACAAACTCTTGTAGAGAAGTGACACAGGTTCCCTGTTGTTATAATACCAGCACACAGAATCTTCATGTATGATTCCTATGTGAGAAAAACTTTTACAGAGAAGAGACAGATTATCTGCTGTTTGTACACTTTACATCATAATATTGTGAATAGATTTAGAGAAAGAGGATCTATTCTTGTTAAGAAACCGCTGTGTTCTTACATAGGAAAAATCAGCATTGGAGAAAACTTATAAGTCCAAAGGAATCGCTGAGACAGCTTGCACAGGACTCCTTGCAAATGTCAGCTTGGAAAACATTTAAAAGTAAAACCCTTTAAGATAACTAGTGGAGAGTTAATTTCTGCAATTGGATAATGTTAATGATTGCTGTATTGACCCGTGGCTATGTTAAAAGGTGTGAGAAATGTGTGGCTATTGCTATTATAATTTGATTGTGCTTCAGTTTAAGGAGGTCTGACTCCAGTGGCAAACAGCATGCTACCTGGTGCCAAGAAAATTTCTGTTAGGGCTGGCCACAGTGAACGACAAATAGTTTATGATAGCAACGTCAAATTGTTGTAAGTTCTCTTAAGTATTCATACTATCAACATTTTGTGCATAAAAGAACTTGTTAGAAGCATTATGCTTATAAATTTTAATATTTTTCAAAAAACCCATTAGTGTGCTATTTTGCGATGAAAGCACCGTCCCTTTTCAAGCTAGTAATTAGGATACCATATAGTCTACGTTTATGCTGTATCTACAGTATGCTATATAGGCAAAATTTCATCATTATCAGTTTCACCATTCTCATTCCCCCCCCCCCCCCATAGCTTCCAAGCTATCTTGTCCGACACGATTACAACAAAAATCAAAATCTCATGTGATGACTATCATTTATATTGAGAAGCTGCTACAAAAGCTTACTTCATTTTAATCAAGGTACATTACACATTTCGTTACATGTATAGTGACTGTGCTGGACTGAAACACCATTATATCACGAGAAACAGCCAGCACTTTATCACTCAAAAACCAAAACCAATAATAACGGCTATCTTGGAAATGTCTTATGTTACAAAATAAGTTTTTTGAAATATATTATGTATTTTGAAGAGCTCTACATTTTTTGTGCAATATGTTTTTGCCTATCTCTTAACATTTACCAGTTATACAAAATTACATAGAACTTCTTCTGAATGAAGTGGAACTTTATAGGCTACTGCAAGAAAATTCAAGATATAGTTTTTATTTTTCATGTTAATATCCTGAATAAACAGCACTTGAATTAAAATTGTTATAGCCATTTTTGACAAAATCAAACATTTTGAAAAATGTTCCAAGTAAAGGAGATTTTCTTGAAAGTGTTTATTTTAAACCTAAGTTTCGTACCTACATGAGTTTTCATTTTACAGAGAGGCTATTCTCTCTCTCTCTCTCTTGTGCACACATACACACCTTCTGCTAAAACTCCTTTTTTTTATTCAGGAGGTTTCAAAACATGTATTTCTGGTGAAACCTCGGTATCAAAGTTTTGAGTGCTGTGTGATAGAGAAAGTAAAAATATAATGTGCAATAACATCTGTGAGCATTCAATGAATGGGAGGGATGTACCTTAATTATTTCCGAGAGCAGGTCCCCTTCTTTGCTGAGGCCGTTTACTCCATTGGAAATCTTGAGCTTCTTCAGTATGTCTATTTCTTCCATGAGCTTTGCTCGGTCAGCGATCAGGAACGCAACCTGCCATGTTTCACACAAGTCCAACTTTAGATTCTAGAGAAATAATCTTATCTTTAAACTTTAACATTGCACACTACATTGTTGCATCCATTGGGGCAGCAATCAAGCGGCTAGAGAATCAATAGTGACTGTGACAAAACCAGCATCTTCTTGTAACATCTGATGATAAATAAAATCCTGATTCTACAGCTCAGAATTTTATTTCCACCAGATCTTAGAAGATACTGGTTTCGTCACAGTCACTATTTACAATGTTTGTCTTATATAAAAAACCTAGCTATTAATATATATTACTAAAATTATACAATTCATACATCACTGATAATATACATCATCTATAAAACAGTCAAAATATTAACTTATATATTAAAAGCTTTCAGCTTTAACTATTTGGTAATGATGCATTTGTAGCATTTAGTGCTAATTCTCGGTGGAGGGGCCTGAATACTTGTTCTACTACTCTCGAGTGTCTCCAGAGAAGAGTGTGAAGGAAAGCATAACATGCCATTAATATAACCTTTGTACTGACATTAAACTTCACTCCTCACAGTTTGGTACATATTTTCAGTGTGTGTTGATTCCAACTTTTGCTTTACCTTACACGATACAGATTTCAGTCATTGCTTCAGCCTTGGGCTTATTGTGTTACCAGTATCAGCCTGCTCCCTTTACCAAGGAATACAGCAGATACGGTTTCAAATTCTTCTGCTTCTAAAAATATTTTACCAAAAGCAAGATACTTTTTCACAGGAGCATGTCCTGTGAGAAATTCAGTAATTGTTCTCAGCTCTTTTCTTACATGGTTTTCTAATAAGTAGTTTACCATGTTTGTTTCCTGGGGTTTTAAGCCAGGTTTTATAAAGTTCTACTTTGGACCAGTTCTTAATAGCCTCTCTTACTAAACACTGACATGTTTCTAGAGCTGCCTCTGGCCCAGTAAATTGTGAACTGCTCCTTGTCTTGCAAGTTCATCAGCTTTTTTAATTCCCTCTATGCCATTATGACCTGGCACCCAGATGAGTTGAACTTCATTCTTGTGAGCATGTTTAGGCAGTTTAAAACCAGTCCCAATATGACTACTTAGAGCCTGGCTATCTGTTTACCAGTGTAAGTTCTCCTTGTTTTCATGTATGCATAAATTTGTGTTTCAAAAACATTAGCATATTCACTCAAGGGTTGCACGTTCACCTTATGCCATATTCTCTGGAAACCACATCAAAGTTTTCTCAGCAGTTTCCAGAGTTTTATTCGTCCAATAGATATATTTCCTAATTCTTAGCAAACCTGAGTCTATTTCAGGAATTCTCAGTATCTTAGTGTGAGTGCCTCCTTCATTACAACTAAATGCAGAGGAGTGAGGTTCAAGAGTGTTTCCATTAACAGTTATTTTCATATCTCCTGTAACAGCCATACATGCTGTTCTTTCAACTTTAATTAGTTGATCTTTAAAGCCTGTCTAAAGGATCTAAAGCTCAGTTTTCCATCAAACAATTTTACACACTTATTCTCTTCATGTAGTTTTGGTGTGCTTTTAAAGCAAAATGAATTTGCTCAGTTTTATTTTTGTTTACTACTAGTTCATTAATATGAAACCATGTGGCAGATTTTTCAAGCATTAGTTTGAACTTGTTCTAAGTTCATAACTTCAGAATCAGAATTTAAAAACGTTGTATCATCTGCATATATAACAGATTTGAAAGGTAAATTATATCCTAAGTCATTAATAGGGCCTGGATTTTTAGATTTTAACCTATATTTTTCCTCACTGTTTAATTAACACATTTCAAAATATATATTTGTTTCACACTTCCTGGAGCAGAATATGCAAATTTCTTTACACCTAAAAAAACCTAAATGAAGGGTTGACACCTAAAATTACCTAAGTAGCTGTTTTTCCTTTTTCAAAATGAATGTTATTTTCGATTTAAACTCATTTTAAAATTATTTCCACCACTTAAAGCCAGTAGATAGTTTACTACAATTAAACACAGCACATGGTGACGCCTGGATGCAGCTGATAGAAATTCAGGAGGAGCGTAACCTGCGTAAAGGGAACACCTCCAATCATTCACCGAGAGTACTTTTCTAATGTAACTGTTGTATAGTAATACAATGGCTAAATCACATTTATCGAAAAAGCGGATTGCTGCAGATCCACACTTCACTTTTGTTAGTGACGACAGTGCTGTCTGCATGTTGAAGGCCAGGCGGGGGTTCTACAGTCCTTCAACCCGACCATGCTACATGTTACGTGCTTGGCCCACGGCCTGCACCACCTTGCGGAGGAGATTAGAAGCCACTTCAATGAAGTGAACAGCCTGATATCTTTGGTCAAGAAGTTTTCTTAAAAGCCCCAACACATATACAATTGTTCAAAGAGAAAGTACCAGCAAGCCCTCTTCCACCTGAGCCGATACTTACCTGCTGGAGAACTTGGCTGTCTGCTGAGCACTTAAAAGACATTAAAAATGTCGTCAATGAATTGGATGAAACAGAAGCTTCCTGCATTGCCAAGGCTAAGAAATCACTCGAGTGTCCCACTCTTGCCACTTCCCTTGCATACATTAAGACACATTTTTGTTTTATACCAGAAGCTATTCTCCGGTTGGAAAGTACAACTTTGCCACTGAAAGATGCTCTAGATACCATTGGCAATGTTTCCAGTAAAGAAATACCTGGACCAGTGGGAGTTGCATGTTCTTCGAAGTTGCAGAAGATTCTTCAACAAAATCCTGGCTTTGAAGATATGAAAATCATGGATTCAGTATTGCAGGGAGAAAAGTATACAGGAAAACTACTGCTAGAACCTGCTGTACTGACGTTGATGTTCTACGCTCCAATGATGTCATGCTCCGTTGAAAGAACCTTTTCTTCATATAAGAATGTGTTACGTGATAATAGGTAATTGTTTACGCCTAACAATTTGAGAATGTATGTAACTTACTACAGCAATACCAAAATATAAATCTTACAACTAAGTACCAGAAAAGCAAAATTATTGATACCTGTATTGATCCACGTAGCAAAACCTAAAAAAAACTATTTTAATCATGAAAAACCTAAAAAACCCATTTTAAGCATATAAGAAACCTAAAATGAAGGTTTATTCCACTTGCAAATCCTGGCCCTAGTCATTAATATAAATTATGAATAGAAAAGGTCCTAGCACAGAACCTTGAGGTAGCAGAAACCTAGGTACAGAAGCTCCTAGAACATGACAATGGTCTAGATAAAAGGCATCTATATAAATAGGGCAAAGAGCACACAGTACAACTCAGTTCTTGCATGCAGTTTACGTGCAAAACAGAGGTGGCCAAAGGAAACCAGAACAGATGGTCATCAATGTATGCTGGTATGATCTTGAGTAAAGAGATATGGAAAGTGACAAGTGGTGTCAGGGGTGGGATTTACCAACAATGCACAAACCTGTTCTCCCAGCGACTCGTCTGCAATGCAATGCAGGCCACTCTTCTCCAGGAGTGTGGCAAGTGTAGCTGTTTGCTGTTGTGAAGACTCCAGTTTTGTTCGTAGAGACTGTGTCTCATTCTCAAGATGATCTGCACGTTTCTCGGCAAGGTCTCGAATGTGCCCAATGTAACTCTCCATCTCCTGCAACATATTTGTGTTGTTCAGACAAGAGTAGGAACCATGCTTATATGAGTTAACATTCAGAATTACAGCAGTTTAACTGCAGAAATGATCTCATTGGAGGTTTCACATTCTCTTTTCCCTGAAAGGCTGAAGATTTTCACACCATGAGTGCACATGAAGAATGGGACAAGATGACATGGCAAGTTGTGAGTGAAATGCAACTAATGAAGCGTCAGAAACATGCAGGTCTGTGTAAGAATATTCAACTTAGCGATCATCTCCATGTCAGAGTCTGATTTTGTGATGTCAAGTTTGTTACATTTCGGCTGGATTAATGCCTGTCATAAAAATCCAATGGAGCACCACAACACACATTCCTAATAAAAATATGAATGTTCAAAATGTTACATTTCCTTAAGCAATATGCACAGAGATCTGCTGTTAACTTTTAAAGAAAAACAGATACCACAAAATTGCCAACTTTGCCAAGTATATGTTTTACTGCTGCAACTTTCCCCCCCCCCCCAATTTGAACTCTAACTGTGGATTCTGTCACTTTGAAACAAACACACACAATATACAAACAAACCTGAGCACTTTTAAGTCTCGCTGATTAACATTATCTTTACCTGTTTGAGTCATAGGTAGATTGTACTCGCATAAGTTAGTAATGGCACATAAATTGCATGACAAGTGCAGTGTGCGCTGACCAATAAAAGCACATATATTTACATGTTTAACTCACAGGGCGTTCAAAGGATCTCCATACCTCTTTTGAAGCGTAATACACGGAAAAGCTAATTTTGCTGGTAGTGCAAGAACAAATAAGAAGGATATATCTCACAATCAAGTGAAATGTGGCACGGTACGAATCATGATCTGCAATGAATGTGCTGTGTGTGAAATGGAAGGATAAAAAAATGTGTTTATTTCCTAACAATTGCTGACATTACAGCAACAGACAAGCTGAGAAGAAACAAAGGTCAGACACACAGAGAGGAGCTAAAGAAACCAAAGTGTGTCCCTGAGTACCAGAAGCTGCTGACATTACAGTAACAGGCAAGCTGAGAAGAAATAAAGGTCAGACACCCAGAGAGGAGCTAAAGAAACCAAAGTGTGCCCTTGAGTACCAGAAGCTGCTGACATTACAGCAAGAGGCAAGCTGAGAAGAAACAAAGGTCAGACACCCAGAGAGGAGGTAAAGAACCAAAGTGTGTCCTTGAGTACCAGAAGCTGCTGACATTACAGCAACAGGCAAGCTGAGAAGAAACAAAGGTCAGACACCCAGAGAGGAGGTAAAGAAACCAAAGTGTGTCCCTGAGTACCAGAAGCTGCTGACATTACAGCAACAGGCAAGCTGAGAAGAAACAAAGGTCAGACACCCAGAGAGGAGGTAAAGAAACCAAAGTGTGTCCTTGAGTACCAGAAGCTGCTGACATTACAGCAACAGGCAAGCTGAGAAGAAACAAAGGTCAGACACCCAGAGAGGAGGTAAAGAACCAAAGTGTGTCCCTGAGTACCAGAAGCTGCTGACATTACAGCAACAGACAAGCTGAGAAGAAACAAAGGTCAGACACCCAGAGAGGAGGTAAAGAACCAAAGTGTGTCCCTGAGTACCAGAAGCTGCTGACATTACAGCAACAGACAAACAGAGAAGAAATAAAGGTCAGACACCCAGAGAGGAGGTAAAGAACCAAAGTGTGTCCTTGAGTACCAGAAGCTGCTGACATTACAGCAACAGACAAACTGAGAAGAAACAAAGGTCAGACACCCAGAGAGGAGGTAAAGAAACCAAAGTGTGACCTTGAGTACCAGAAGCTGCTGACATTACAGCAACAGGCAAACTGAGAAGAAACAAAGGTCAGACACCCAGAGAGGAGGTAAAGAAACCAAAGTGTGACCTTGAGTACCAGAAGCTGCTGACATTACAGCAACAGGCAAACTGAGAAGAAACAAAGGTCAGACACCCAGAGAGGAGGTAAAGAAACCAAAGTGTGACCTTGAGTACCAGAAGCTGCTGACATTACAGCAACAGGCAAACTGAGAAGAAACAAAGGTCAGACACCCAGAGAGGAGGTAAAGAAACCAAAGTGTGACCTTGAGTACCAGAAGCTGCTGACATTACAGCAACAGGCAAACTGAGAAGAAACAAAGGTCAGACACCCAGAGAGGAGGTAAAGAAACCAAAGTGTGACCTTGAGTACCAGAAGCTGCTGACATTACAGCAACAGGCAAACTGAGAAGAAACAAAGGTCAGACACCCAGAGAGGAGGTAAAGAAACCAAAGTGTGACCTTGAGTACCAGAAGCTGCTGACATTACAGCAACAGGCAAACTGAGAAGAAACAAAGGTCAGACACCCAGAGAGGAGGTAAAGAAACCAAAGTGTGTCCTTGAGTACCAGAAGCTGCTGACATTACAGCAACAGGCAAGCTGAGAAGAAACAAAGGTCAGACACCCAGAGAGGAGGTAAAGAAACCAAAATGTGACCTTGAGTACCAGAAGCTGCTGACATTACAGCAACAGACAAACTGAGAAGAAACAAAGGTCAGACACCCAGAGAGGAGGAAAAGAAACCAAAATGTGACCTTGAGTACCAGAAGCTGTTGACATTACAACAACAGACAAGCTGAGAAGAAACAAAGGTCAGACACCCAGAGAGGAGGTAAAGAAACCAAAATGTGACCTTGAGTACCAGAAGCTGCTGACATTACAGCAACAGACAAGCTGAGAAGAAACAAAGGTCAGACACCCAGAGAGGAGGTAAAGAAACCAGAAGCTGCTGACATTACAGCAACAGACAAGCTGAGAAGAAACAAAGGTCAGACACCCAGAGAGGAGGTAAAGAAACCAAAGTGTGACCTTGAGTACCAGAAGCTGCTGACATTACAGCAACAGACAAGCTGAGAAGAAACAAAGGTCAGACACACAGAGAGGAGCTAAAGAAACCAAAGTGTGACCTTGAGTACCAGAAGCTGCTGACATTACAGTAACAGGCAAGCTGAGAAGAAACAAAGGTCAGACACCCAGAGAGGAGCTAAAGAAACCAAAGTGTGACCTTGAGTACCAGAAGCTGCTGACATTACAGCAAGAGGCAAGCTGAGAAGAAACAAAGGTCAGACACACAGAGAGGAGCTAAAGAAACCAAAGTGTGCCCTTGAGTACCAGAAGCTGCTGACAATACAGCAACAGGCAAGCTGAGAAGAAACAAAGGTCAGACACCCAGAGAGGAGGTAAAGAAACCAAAATGTGACCTTGAGTACCAGAAGCTGCTGACATTACAGTAACAGGCAAGCTGAGAAGAAACAAAGGTCAGACACACAGAGAGGAGCTAAAGAAACCAAAGTGTGACCTTGAGTACCAGAAGCTGCTGACATTACAGTAACAGGCAAGCTGAGAAGAAACAAAGGTCAGACACCCAGAGAGGAGCTAAAGAAACCAAAGTGTGACCTTGAGTACCAGAAGCTGCTGACATTACAGCAAGAGGCAAGCTGAGAAGAAACAAAGGTCAGACACACAGAGAGGAGCTAAAGAAACCAAAGTGTGCCCTTGAGTACCAGAAGCTGCTGACAATACAGCAACAGACAAGCTGAGAAGAAACAAAGGTCAGACACCCAGAGAGGAGGTAAAGAAACCAAAGTGTGACCTTGAGTACCAGAAGCTGCTGACATTACAGCAAGAGGCAAACTGAGAAGAAACAAAGGTCAGACACCCAGAGAGGAGCTAAAGAAACCAAAGTGTGCCCTTGAGTACCAGAAGCTGCTGACATTACAGCAAGAGGCAAACTGAGAAGAAACAAAGGTCAGACACCCAGAGAGGAGCTAAAGAACCAAAGTGTGTCCTTGAGTACCAGAAGCGGCTGACATTACAGCAAGAGGCAAACTGAGAAGAAACAAAGGTCAGACACCCAGAGAGGAGCTAAAGAAACCAAAGTGTGCCCTTGAGTACCAGAAGCTGCTGACATTACAGCAAGAGGCAAACTGAGAAGAAACAAAGGTCAGACACCCAGAGAGGAGCTAAAGAACCAAAGTGTGTCCTTGAGTACCAGAAGCTGCTGACATTACAGCAAGAGGCAAACTGAGAAGAAACAAAGGTCAGACACCCAGAGAGGAGCTAAAGAAACCAAAGTGTGCCCTTGAGTACCAGAAGCTGCTGACATTACAACAACAGACAAGCTGAGAAGAAATAAAGGTCAGACACCAGAGAGGAGCTAAAGAAACCAAAGTGTGCCCTTGAGTACCAGAAGCTGCTGACATTACAACAACAGACAAGCTGAGAAGAAACAAAGGTCAGACACCCAGAGAGGAGGTAAAGAAACCAAAATGTGTCCTTGAGTACCAGAAGCTGCTGACATTACAGCAACAGACAAGCTGAGAAGAAACAAAGGTCAGACACCCAGAGAGGAGCTAAAGAAACCAAAGTGTGCCCTTGAGTACCAGAAGCTGCTGACATTACAACAGACAAGCTGAGAAGAAACAAAGGTCAGACACCCAGAGAGGAGCTAAAGAAACCAAAGTGTGACCTTGAGTACCAGAAGCTGCTGACATTACAGCAACAGACAAGCTGAGAAGAAACAAAGGTCAGACACCCAGAGAGGAGGTAAAGAAACCAGAAGCTGCTGACATTACAGCAACAGACAAGCTGAGAAGAAACAAAGGTCAGACACTTAGAGAGGAGGTAAAGAACCAAAGTGTGCCCTTGTTAGCAGAAGCTGCTAACATTACAGCAACAGACAAGCTGAGAAGAAACAAAGGTCAGACACCCAGAGAGGAGCTAAAGAAACCAAAGTGTGTCCCTGAGTACCAGAAGCTACTGACAATATAGCAACAGACAAGGTGAGAAGAAACAAAGGTCAGACACCCAGAGAGGAGCTAAAGAAACCAAAATGTGTCCTTGAGTACCAGAAGCTGCTGACATTACAGCAACAGACAAGCTGAGAAGAAACAAAGGTCAGACACCCAGAGAGGAGCTAAAGAAACCAAAATGTGTCCTTGAGTACCAGAAGCTGCTGACATTACAGCAACAGACAAGCTGAGAAGAAACAAAGGTCAGACACCCAGAGAGGAGCTAAAGAAACCAAAATGTGTCCTTGAGTACCAGAAGCTGCTGACATTACAGCAACAGACAAGCTGAGAAGAAACAAAGGTCAGACACCCAGAGAGGCGCTAAAGAAACCAAAATGTGTCCTTGAGTACCAGAAGCTGCTGACATTACAGCAACAGACAAGCTGAGAGGAAACAAAGGTCAGACACCCAGAGAGGAGCTAAAGAAACCAAAGTGTGTCCCTGAGTACCAGAAGCTGCTGACAATATAGCAACAGGCAAGCTGAGAAGAAACAAAGGTCAGACACCCAGAGAGGAGCTAAAGAAACCAAAGTGTGTCCTTGAGTACCAGAAGCTGCTGACAATACAGCAACAGGCAAGCTGAGAAGAAACAAAGGTCAGACACCCAGAGAGGAGGTAAAGAACCAAAGTGTGTCCTTGAGTACCAGAAGCTGCTGACATTACAGCAAGAGGCAAACTGAGAAGAAACAAAGGTCAGACACCCAGAGAGGAGCTAAAGAAACCAAAGTGTGCCCTTGAGTACCAGAAGCTGTTGACATTACAACAACAGACAAGCTGAGAAGAAATAAAGGTCAGACACCCAGAGAGCAGCTAAAGAAACCAAAGTGTGCCCTTGAGTACCAGAAGCTGCTGACATTACAACAACAGACAAGCTGAGAAGAAACAAAGGTCAGACACCCAGAGAGGAGGTAAAGAAACCAAAGTGTGCCCTTGAGTACCAGAAGCTGCTGACATTACAGCAACAGACAAACTGGGAAGAAACAAAGGTCAGATACCTAGAGAGGAGGTAAAGAAACCAAAGTGTGACCTTGAGTACCAGAAGCTGCTGACATTACAACAACAGACAAGCTGAGAAAAAATAAAGGTCAAACACCCAGAGAGGAGCTAAAGAAACCAAAGTGTGCCCTTGTTAGCAGAAGCTGCTAAAATTACAGCAACAGACAAGCTGAGAAGAAATAAAGGTCAGACACCCAGAGAGGAGCTAAAGAAACCAAAGTGTGCCCTTGAGTACCAGAAGCTGCTGACATTACTGCAACAGACAAGCTGAGAAGAAATAAAGGTCAGATACCCAGAGAGGAGGTAAAGAACCAAAGTGTGCCCTTGTTAGCAGAAGCTGCTAAAATTACAGCAACAGACAAGCTGAGAAGAAACAAAGGTCAGACACCCAGAGAGGAGCTAAAGAAACCAAAGCGTGCCCTTGAGTACCAGAAGCTGCTGACATTACAGCAACAGACAAACTGAGAAGAAACAAAGGTCAAACACCCAGAGAGGAGCTAAAGAAACCAAAGTGTGCCCTTGAGTACCAGAAGCTGCTGACATTACAGTAACAGACAAACTGAGAAGAAACAAAGGTCAGACACCCAGAGAGGAACTAAAGAAACCAAAGTGTGACCTTGAGTACCAGAAGCTGCTGACATTACAGCAACAGACAAACTGAGAAGAAACAAAGGTCAAACACCCGAAAAGGAGGTAAAGAAACCAAAGTGTGACCTTGAGTACCAGAAGTTGCTGACATTACAGCAACAGACAAACTAAGAAGAAACAAAGGTCAAACACCCGAAAAGGAGGTAAAGAAACCAAAGTGTGACCTTGAGTACCAGAAGCTGCTGACATTACAGCAACAGACAAACTGAGAAGAAACAAAGGTCAGACACTCAGAGAGGAGCTAAAGAAACCAAAGTGTGCCCTTGAGTACCAGAAGCTGCTGACATTACAGCAACAGACAAGCTGAGAAGAAATAAAGGTCAGACACTCAGAGAGGAGGTAAAGAACCAAAGTGTGCCCTTGTTAGCAGAAGCTGCTAACATTACAGCAACAGACAAGCTGAGAAGAAACAAAGGTCAGACACCCAGAGAGGAGCTAAAGAAACCAAAGTGTGCCCTTGAGTACCAGAAGCTGCTGACATTACAGCAACAAACTGAGATGAAACAAAGGTCAAACACCCGAAAAGGAGGTAAAGAAACGAAAGTGTGACCTTGAGTACCAGAAGCTGCTGACATTACAGCAACAGACAAACTGAGAAGAAACAAAGGTCAAACACCCGAAAAGGAGGTAAAGAAACCAAAGTGTGACCTTGAGTATCAGAAGCTGCTGACATTACAGCAACAGACAAACTGAGAAGAAACAAAGGTCAGACACTCAGAGAGGAGCTAAAGAAACCAAAGTGTGCCCTTGAGTACCAGAAGCTGCTGACATTACAGCAACAGACAAGCTGAGAAGAAATAAAGGTCAGACACCCAGAGAGGAGCTAAAGAAACCAAAGTGTGACCTTGAGTACCAGAAGCTGCTGACATTACAGCAACAGACAAGCTGAGAAGAAACAAAGGTCAAACACCCGAAAAGGAGGTAAAGAAACCAAAGTGTGACCTTGAGTACCAGAAGCTGCTGACATTACAGCAACAGACAAGCTGAGAAGAAATAAAGGTCAGACACTCAGAGAGGAGGTAAAGAACCAAAGTGTGCCCTTGTTTGCAGAAGCTGCTGACATTACAGCAACAGACAAGCTGAGAAGAAACAAAGGTCAGACACCCAGAGAGGAGCTAAAGAACCAGAGGGTGCCCTTTAGTACCAGAAGCTGCTGACATTACAGCAACAGACAAGGTGAGAATAAACAAAGGTCTGACACCCAGAGAGGAGGTAAAGAACCAAAGGGTGCCCTTGAGTAGTGAATGGAAGGTGTTGATTCGGAAGATCAGGTGACAGCTGTCTTGTCTGTAATATGATGCACAGATTCAATTGTTTTGTTGTGTTTCCTAAGTGACTGATAAGAAAAAGATCAACTACACAGACTTTAGAAGCAATGTTGCTAATCAGCTGCTTCAAGTATAACACTACCTGAATGCAACATTAGAGGTCGACCTTCTCTCCACTGAGAGTGCAAGCTACAACATGATTAAATTAAATTGAGTTTTATTCATGGATCCTCTTTAACTCTAAGATCCTTAGCTCCACAGCTGAGGCTCCTGGAGTGGGCTAACAGCCTGTAAGCCCACTCGGCAGGTGCATCGGCAGGTAGTGGATAGCTGGGCCCTGACCAGTGATGTCGGCTGGCTAAGACATGCTTGACAGGCCTGTCTCTGAATAACTAATAGGAGACAATGAACAAACTCCCCAATTCCAAGTTGTTACACAACCTGTATCAACTGATCCCATCCCACCCCATGTACCCTCGTGCTGAAGGGGTACATGGGAGATGTCTCTGAGATACCTGATGACCTCTCAAAGTATTTAATCTTATCCAGGCATGCGGGGCTCTGCCTGGGCAGACCTGAGATGTCCCCAATTAAACAGTGTGCTGTAATTCCATTAAACTGGAGAGCTCCTCTTCAGGGGACTCCATTATAAAGTTGAGGTCTCGAAAGGGGACCCAACTACCACAACTATATTAATGGAGATGTGGAGAAGCAGGCTCTTTCTGCAAAACTGCATATATGGACTCCGAGAGTATTATTATTAAAATTGCTGAGCTTGGTGCCTCAAAAGTGGACCCTGCTCAGCAGTACGAACAAATGAAGGTGTCGAGATGCAGGAAGGGAGATCTATATCCCAGAGTAGGACTCTGACAGAAAAGGTTTAAGTGGGGCAGAGTAAGCTATGATGATTTCAGGCCAACTTGCAACACAGAATTATCAGCTCACGAGTTCTCAAGGCATGTTTTGGATGTCGCCAAAATTCAAGAACCCTGGCTTTGGCATTATGGGGCTAAATATAAAGGGTTTTACCACATTCAGTGCTTTGCCTGATGAGCATGTGTCTTGACAAGACTCAGCAACAAGTTCTGGTGGCAGTATTAGGAGGGCGGAGTGCCACATCAGTGCCTATATGACTCTCAGAAATCCCCTCCTCCTCACGGTTTATTGCAGGGATAGAAGCCTCAACTTATTGATTGGTTGTGACTCCGACACTCATCATAGAGTTTGGGGTAGTACGGGCATCAATGGGAGGGGGAGAAGCTGCTTGAGTATCTGTGTTCAACAAATCTCGAGAACTTCAACCAAGGGGACGTTCCAACTTCTGCAAATTATCAAAGGTAGGAGGTCCTATGGGATTCTAGAGGAAATTAAGAATCGGAGGGTTTATCTGGGACCTTCCTTATCCGTCCACAGACATATTCGTCTTGCTCTTGAGAGAAAAGGAAAGGACCACGTGTACAGGAATCCTAGGAGAACCAATTGAGACTGCTTTAGAAGAGACCAGGATGGCAGGCTTAAGAATGGATTCCTCTTCAAGCTAAGAAATGCGGAGGATCTGCAGTTATACATGGCATTTTTCACAAACATCCTGATGTCTGCCAATAAAAGAAATTGCCCCCTCATTCATGAGGTTCAGGCTAAAGATAAACTTAGATGCATTTCTTTTTTAAGATCCATCAAGAAAAAGACAGTAGGCTACATTATGTGTATATGGCCAACAAGGTCAGGCAACCTGGGATTCCTATAAGGAAATTTCCTAAATCAGAAAGGCCTCAAAGGCACTTCTGTGATGATATACAGAAGCAGTGGAGTGTGGTTTCTGGAGGACCCCTCTGGTGCTATGATGCAAGTAGTAGAGGGGGGAGACATTGAGGCTGTTGCTTGAGATCAATTTTCCAGAGATCTGCATAACACATCAAGAACCAATGGCACGCAGACCTTTGCACTTAGTGGCCACTGAGACTGTCACTTTTAAAAACCTTAAATGGCCCCTTTTTCTTTTGAGCCCTATAAAAGTGTGGATGAAGATGGGCTCTTCCCCAGCAGGGAATGATATTTATGGCCTGTCTTGCTACGAGGCATGCCAAAGTGGTGTTTTTACCTAAGCTGGGTAGACAATCTTGCCTAGGGACTTTTGTCCTATTGCTCCAACATCCTTTCTGTTGAAAGCTCTGGAAAGACTGGTAGATAGATATTTGAGAGATCAGTATGCCTATTGGCAATGGCGCTCCATCAGCTCTTGGTGAGATTGGATGTGCACAACTGGACATTGAAGGTGCCTTTAGGCACCATAAACATGATTATAAAGTAAAGAAGGTCTACAATACTTTCTCCAGCTTTGTGGGCCTGTCGGAGGTCTATGAGACTTCGGTGAGACCTGAGACCTAAGGTAGTCAAATGGCTATAATAGCTATACACCTCGGTTATAAGACTGTCAATAACTTATGTGGCACTGATTTGGTGGCCTGCCTCTCTTGTGACAGTACTTGCTGCCAAGCTGGATTTGCCGCAAACATTGGCATATATTATAACAGGGGCGGTGTGGACAAACCCTCAGTCTGCCTTAGACATCTTGGTGGACCTTCCCCCTTTGCAGCTGTTTGTGAAGAAGATGACTAGGATGAGTGCGCACCGCCTCTGGACTGTAGGAGGGGTGGTGTTCTAAGGTACCCCATAAAGGACACTCACTGATCCTTTCAGGATTACAGAAGAAGTGTCCTATAACCCTGATGATATCAGATTTGATGGAGACTAGGCATCATCTAAGTCCATCGTATAACTTCCAGGGAGGAATGGAACCCAGAGACAGCATCTCTCCCAAAGCAGGAGGCAGGGCATGGTTTACAGACAATTCCCGCCTCGGGGGCAGGACAGGAGCTGGGGCCTGGTGCCCTAGAACCAGGCTTGTCATTCCTCTTAGTTTTTCAGGCTGAGGTGTAGGCGGTCTCAGCTTGTGCTACGCACATTTCTACTATGCCATGTAGACGAGCGAATGAACACTACTCAGATAGCATGACAGCTTTGAAAACCCTTAGTGTGGTTAAAACTACGTCCAGATTGGAGAAGCAATGCCAGAGGATGTAGGATAGCCTCTGTGCTAGCTGTCTGGTTCCTGGCATGCTGATGGCAAAGAGGAGATCAGAGCTGTTTTATTGGACCTGAACCCTTCTGCAGTGATCTACTAGAACTGCCAAGTTTACGGTGAGGGCTCATCTTGAAATCTGGAGTCAGGCAGGCCCATGCCCTGATAGCGAGCGAGTTTCTCTTGAATTTGACCAGATCTAAGGTCAAAGAGAAGTTGTGGGCCACAACACTCTGCTCAGAATTTTACACACAAGATCCTTTATGTTTGGATTTTGAGACCTCACAGCATGTGAATGCAAAGGCTTTGCTATGCACAGATATATAACCCTAGGGTCCTTCTGTTTTTGGAACTTGAGAACATAAGAAGGGTAGAGATCATTGTCCATTCCAAACCAGAGTTTCCTCTGATGTAAACAAGAGCACGTACTTCTGCTTGTCACGAACCCAACAACATACTCTTACGCCAACGTAAATACTTCCTCAATACATGTATTGTATCATGAAATATTAGGGCAAGAAAGGTATAGAACTGTACATTTTATTGTGGTTATCATAATGGGTACATACTAACTGTTAAGAGATTACAAAATACTATTTTCATCTGCTGTTGCGCTAAAGCTGAGAGCATCTTGCTTGTTAATGCCAACTGTATACATGACTGCCATTCTCTTTCATATACGAGAAATGCAGCAATGAATGCCCAAAGGTGCTATCTGAGTACCAAATAAACACTTTGTGTAACACAGGAAATATGATAAGCGAACAGTCATCCATAATACGCTAGCACATGTATGCTCAGCTCAGGTCAAATCTTGTGATTTAGTCAGTTGGTATTTGAGCTCGCATGGCAGAGGAAGGTGCATATGGTGTGAATAAACTTTTCAAACACAAAAGCGGGAAACAGTTAAAATGTGGCAAAAAACAAACAACACTTAATATATATATTCAACTCACTATTAGAAAAATACCCGATACTTGCATTAGTGCATATTCCGAAACTAATATCCAATTTTACAGGCGTTTCAGTGAGCAGTGTAACCAAAGCGCACAGGGAATATAAACAGATATAATAGAAGAGGAGAATCAATGTGGGAACTTGTTTTGTGTGCGACAGTGCTGTGGAAATGTGGATAAGTTTGTCATTATTTTGGAGAGTAGTCTGATTCCGATATGGCAGCTGAGTCATCTTTGGAGAATTCGGATTTCAGTGTTGCACTTTTGCCCGAGGATTATGGTTAACGTAAGTAAAATGCTCATTTCCGCATACTTATAAAATTGATTGTTACCTCAGGTTGCATTTTGAACTATAACTCTCAGCACATTTTATAGATTGAAACAATGTTCAACAAGCAAGTGAGAGGGGAACAAGCAGCAATTAGGGGTGGGGATTGCAAACTACTTTCGTGTGGATAATACAAAGAGTTTGTTTACTGTGAGAGGCGCTCTGGTTTGGAATGGAAGTAAAATAAAAGGTACAAAGGGCTCCAAGAGCCTATGTACAGGCCTCCTTAAGAGGCCGCTCGGAGACCAGCATCAAGGTCCTTACCGTCCCATTCTATACTGGGCATGAAAGACTGGAAATTTTGTTCAGAGGCCTTTTTAACAGGATTGAGGTTCTTTTATGTGCCATAAATCTATGACAGAGTACCATTGGCTTTACTTCCCTTCTGAAGGAAGGCATTCTAAGTATTTTTATACCCCCAAAAAAATCTATCACCCTTTATCAGGTTTGAACATTCTACCTTGGGGATTAGAGGCTAGCAAAATTTTTAAATTTTTTTTTATTTTCTAAAGAATGTGTAACAACTTTGATTATGTAAAGGCATATTTACATGACCAATAAAATGTATATCTTGAACTCCTCTTCATTCAGAAGGAATTTTACATAACTGGTAAGCATTAAGTGATAGACAAAATTGTACATCTCTTTAAAACACACAATTTATTTCAAATAAATTTTTTTGTGGCATCAATCATTCATGGATATGTTCTTAATGGTTTCAAACTGTTGAACACTTAAGCCATTTTTGAATACTGTCGGTTTTCAACTGTTTCTGGCAATGTTATGGAAACAGTATGGAAGGCCAGCACATAACACGTCCAGTTGTTAAACATTTGACTATCGCTCTTCTCTATAACGAAATGTGTAATGTAGCTGTTTCTGTAAAGGTTTATTTGGATTAAAATGTAGTAGAAGGAAAAATAAGGTTTAGTAAAAATAGTTTGTATACCCACTAATAAAGATAGAGGTTAGAGAAAGTCATGTGAATGTATCGCATCAGATCTTTTTTATAACCAGTTCTAAAAGTAATATCTGATAATTGTGTTAAAATAAAACAGTTATAAGGATTTTAAAGGTAGAATCAGCTGAGAAATTCAATGCCATAGCTGAGGATCTGCTGCTTTGACCATTCAGTAACCATGGCAACTTACAATGTGCACATCCTAAGTTGGTGATTCCTGTTTCCCAGACACAGAAACAAAGAGAAGGGACAAACACGCCATTACAGTTGCCTAGCAACCAGGTTGTCAAGTTGTATAACTTTATACCTTGTGCTTTGTGCATGATGCCTGCAATCTGCTATTGTTCTTGCTTTGTTTATGATTGTGTGGTAGTGGAGTGTCATTTGTTTATTACTTTCTCTACTACGTATAGTAAGTAGGGGAAGTATTGTATTCCACCCAAAAATTTGATACCGAGATTTCACCGGAAATATATGTTTTGAGACCCCCTGAATCCAAAAAAAGCATTTTTGGAAACATGTCCGTGTGTGTGTCTGTGTGTCTGTCTGTGAACAGCATAACTCAGAAACGATCAGTCGGATAAACACCAAACTTGGTATTTAGGTTCAGTATCTTCCAAGGATGCGACACAAAGGTTTTCAAGAAAATCCCCCCACCCCAGACTACCCTTTACATGGAAGATTTTTCGAAAATTTTAATTTTCTCAAAAATGGCTCTTAACGATTTTGATTAAAATCTCATATGTTTAAGATATTTTCACGACAAATGAAATGTATATCTTGAATTTTTTGGGAATGTCTCCAAAAGTGTTCTTCATTGTGAACGACTTTTGCATAACTGGTAAACCATAAGAGATAGACAAAATTTTACTACACAAAAAATGTAGATCACGTTAAAATACACATTTATGTCATATACATTTTTGTTGTTGAGTGAACCATTTTCGAAGTATTGCTTGTTATTGCCTTAAATTTTCCAATACTTATACTTTTTCTCAAATTCGTTATTCATTTTTTTTGTCCTGGTAATACAAAGAGAATGGAATACTCCACATAGCAACCAGCTCTTAAATGCAATAAGATTAACATCTCGATTAATATGAAGCATATGGAGAATAAGCATTTGTAAAAATAGTTTGTACAAGAGTAGAGAAAGTCATGTGAGTGTAACACATCAGATTTTATATAGTAGTGAATATGTGCAGTTATCATTCGTATCTGATTTAAAAACATTTATAATAGTTTCAAATGGCATATCACAACAAAACTTGTGTATTTCATATGTGCATGTGTAACTTTATATTTGTTAATTGTAATAACATCTGGCTGTCATAAACACCCAAAGGAGACAAAAGAAACTATCCGTGAAGGCCACAAAAAATGTTACGTCTATTGTTATTGTTAGGTAATAAATGTGTAGCCAGTCTTCTGCAGTATGCAAATAATTTCAAGGAATGTCTGTATGTTGAAGTAGTATTTGTGTGTTTGTGTCCACACGTGGTGGATAATGTTTCTCACGTAATGTTGTTTACCTCACGCGTGCAGCCATCTCGTGTGACGTCATTCGTTGGTCTGGCTCGTAGTTCCCTCTGACGTAGCAATTTTTTTTTATGAATTAGTTTTAAGGTTATGTATATTGTCTTCCGGCTAGCTATTTAGGTAGACATTTAACTCTTGCAGGTTGTGAAGCGGAAAGGAATCTTTTGTCTATAAATGATACTGATGAAGAAACTGGTTTTATAATCTTTATTGCAGAACACGTTCACGAACACTTTCACAAGTTAATTTGGATACTCGCCATACTGAAACTGTTTATAATAACGTCTTATCACTTTTAACTCACGTACTTCAATTTGGTATATTTAACTGTATAATCCTTTATAAGATTTCTCGTACTTCTGCTGCGCGTAACTTTATGAATTTAGAGACCGACATGAGAATCTTGTTGAACTGGGAGCTGACGTGTTATGTGTTGAGAATCTTGTTGAACACTGGGGACGATGTGTAATGTTTTGAGAATCTTGCCGAACTGGGGGACGATGTGTAATGTGTCGAGAATCTTGCCGAACACTGGGGGACGCTTACCTCAGACATGGCTTATTTATAGACTTGCCTTAAGATACACCTAAAGATTATAAATGAAATGCTATTGGCTAATAAAACGCGCCAACATTAGCGTCAATTTTACTATCCAATGAAAACCACTAATACATATTACTTTTATAGAACATTCTGGAAGCTTTTACCGAAAAGGCGCGAAACATTACGTAACTTCCTGGTTCCCGGTAACGATAAACAACTCACCCCTTCATTGCATTATTGTTATTGTTAACAGTTTCAGTAGAGCCATATATTATTATTTACCAATAATAGTTACAATTATTAAACCTCTGAAATCAATGTTACATAAAAATACATATTCATATTATTATCGTTAACCACATCTGAGTAATTTGTGATACAAATTACCGTCTCAATGTGCGTGACCATTAACATGAACTTCAAGGTGACGATCCTAGTAGGGCAGCGTAGAGACTCCCAGAGGTTCATAATAGTAAACAGATGTTCCTGCACATCTCCTTAGATTTCTCCACAAATGTAAACTGAAACTATTATCCCCAAACAGAACTCGCATCCTTGGAGATACAATACCCACATTTTTGTACTTTTCTTGCTCTGTTAGATATAAGACACAGATATAGCATCATTAAATAACCCAACAACGATGTTTAGATTCACAATGCAAACATACAAATATCCTCCCCATAATCATGGACCGGGGCACTAAAGCTATTCCTTAACTGGCTATCACCAACTTATAGTAAGTACTTATTCCCCGAGAGTATGTTGTCTTACAAGACTCACAAGTTTGTATATGATGTGAGACCCTGGTTGCAACATCCACTATAATTCTTGCATGGCAATCACATTTAATTATGTCATTGAGCTCTTGTGATACACTTGTAAGATGCCATTTTGGAACATATAATCATTACCATCATGGATACTGATACTACAATGATGATGGATGTGAATTACATGAGCAGTAATTAGATGTTTTACTGTTCACAATACCATGCCTGACAACTTCCTGAAAGTGAAACATGTAAAACTTTCCCTCATCCAGCAAAAAATAATAATTTAACGGTGACATGACATTTATAGTGTGTAAAATGTTCAGTGCAGTAAATGTACAAAACTTCCACGTAAAATAAATGGGAATTCCATTTTATAAGAATCTTGAACTGTTAGTACTGCTGCTCCTCAAATTCTTCCTGGTACCACAATAAACAAAACAACACTACTTCCTAGGCTATACATAGCAGTCATTAAAAAATATACATCACAATGGCTTTTCCTTTTGTGTGTCTGCACGTTCTAGGCTCGTAGCACAATTCCAGCGACTCTGGTACCTTCTTTCCATAGCGTGGATGTTCTGTTGAAAGCGTTCAGCATCTCCTAAATTTGGTCTAAACAAATCAATAGAAAACAAATAATGCATTTTCATTGACATTCTACACCTAAGCACATGATAACTGTGTATCAAATTCTCATTCAGTTTCTTATAATTCAGACTTATTTTATTGCCCAAAAATCATTCCACTGCCGTACTAAAAGCTTCTTAACCTGAAAGAGTCATTACAAGTTATTTAGATTCAAACATCACCCAATGTGAGGCACCTTTTACTTTTGCTTTAGATAAATTAGGGAAGATGCAATTGATGAGAGTCAGAGTTAATACTCCGAGAATGGAAATGAGCATATCGATCACACAGTCGAAAGTCAATTTTGCGCATTGGGACTTCATCTGTTTTTAACTGACCAATGATATTTTCTCCCCAACTTCCAATTCAGTCAATGTCAAAATTCAATAGAGTAAACATTATCTAAATGCACACCCATTACTATTTCTGATTCCTGTCCTGTATTAAAGTTGTTTATTCTTCTCCGTTAAATTGTTTGTAGTTTTTGCTATTGTTTTTTGAAGCAACAGCCAGTTTTGAGTAGATGAACCAACACTCAACAGTGTCAGGACACACTAGAATTTCTTCTAGTTTCATGTTTCCAGCTTACACTAGCAGCTGAGCACTACGGTCGGTGAAAAATTATCTTCTTGTGCAGTGCATAACAGCTAGCAGGGGCTCATCAGGTCACTGACCAATCAGGTAATAAGAATGTATCACATCGTAGGAGCCATGATGTCATCAGCGTTGTAACAGCTATGGGTTTAGTGAACATTTACGTGCGTTTTCACATGCATGTACTGAGTTGCTTGTTTGTTTGCAAGCATTTCATTTAACGAAGTGTTCAGTAGTGTTATACACAGTAATTCCATAAAGATTTAATTATTATAAGTGTTATATTATATTCAGAACTTTACTGTCGTTTATATCTTGCGGACATTGGCCTTGTTCTCATCCTACAAACAATTAACTATTAACAGTTAATTTGTAGAATTACTGGTAGCACTGTTGACTTTAAAATGTCTTATGGGCATGGTAAATGCAAAGTGCACGTATTAGGGAAAGGTGCAACTACCATCAGCCAAACTAGAGAATACTTTGAAAAAGAAAGGGATAATGGTGGCCCTCTGAATCCTGTGCAGAACCACTGCAGTGTTAAATCTGCATAAAAAATACTGTTGTAAATATACATAAAGAATCTAAAGCACAGGAGGAGTTTGGTCCTACAGGATTACTTACGACACCTGGAAAAAAAAAATTAAGTTTGATAAACATGCAGCAATTGCTGCAGACAGACAGCGTACTGAGACAGCCGCATGATAGCAGGAATGTCAACGACAAGGTAATTTCCCACAACTATGGTGCTTTGTTTCCTGTCAAGGCTGCCTAAATAATCTCTACAGTGAAGAGTTTAATATGCACAACATGGATCTAATATGCTGTGCCCAGGAACGACAATGAAAAAGTTAAAACTTAGGGCATCATCTTTCCTGTGGTCTGGGAGATTTCCATTGATTGTGATGGGAGCAATTAGCTCCTGAAACATGTATTCATTATAAAAACAAGTAAGTGATCAATCAATTCAATAATTACTAATTATAGATACATCACTGTCACAAAGTCCACCAAAGCAATTTTATTGTGAATTTAGCTCCCATTAAAATATGTATTTCAACTTTGTCGTTCACATTCTGATTACCATTCATGATTGTTGTGAACCGGCCTGTACGATCCGAAGATTTGATAAATTGTTTAACAAGTTCAGTGAAGAATCTTCTCTCTGGGTGCAAGAGCAATGCTGATCATCTACCATGCTATCCCTTAGGTAGAAGAAGCAGGAATATCAATAGTTGAGTTTCTCAAAGAGCAGCTTCATATTTTCATAAGTCTCTTTGAGGTGGGCACAATGAGCTCCTGAGACAGATCTGTATGTGCTCAAAGAGACCATACCACTAAGGCACGGTGCCAACATTACAATCTCTCATTTTTTTAGTTTTAACTATGCTACAGGATCACCCAATTTCTGCTCGGTAAATAACTGTACTTCCTTTGAATGTTCTCATCACTATAGTCCCACTGGCCTTAGAGGGGAACCTCATGTAAACAAAAACACGTGGCAAGCTGTGTGCATCAGCCGCAGATTACAACAACGTAGTCGGAATACAGAAATTAATTTTGTTTCATATTATTTAAGAGTTTATTATGTTAAAAAGCATTGTTAGAATATTAAATTTTAGTTCACACCACATTTAAAAGCATAATATGTAATCAATAAAATTTATGAATGGAGATATGCGTATGTACAATTTTCTATTATTAAAATACACTTGGTCAGTCTTGTTGCACTTGGTGGTGCTCACTTGTTTTAAAATTGTTTATTACAGTGTGGTTAGCGATGGTTAATAATTATTATGAGTAATGAAAATACATATTTGAAACATCCCAAAGGGAATATTTTGAAAAGTGGTGAAAAAACTATTCTATTGCATGTGTTAATAAAGTTTTCTGAGAAGTATCCAGTCATTAAAGACATTATTAACTTCTGATGTTTCGCATGAAAAAGCACAAAACTGTATCACCTTCAAAGAAAAGGAAATGCAAAACAACTGTGCTTAGCACGATATGGGGGGAGGAAATGAATCACTTTCATATTCTTACATTGTTTCAAATTTTATTATCAACATCCTTGTTCTGTCATTCCATACTCATTGTATTACTACTTCAATATTTTATAACTCATACTCAGTCTGCAGAAAACTGTTAATTAAGGTAATGTAATGTAATATTTATTTCATCATTATTACAATAATACAAATAAAGCTTACATCTAAAACTTATGTCTAGTGCACCAGTTTTCTAGCTCCCCCATATTTAGCCCCTAGGCTGTATATATTGGGATAAAGCTACTATACCATCTCTCCACTTTACACACTATGCTCGTTCAGCTGTGCCTTTCTTAAGCTCCTTATCCACTTATCCCTTGTGTTGCCTAAAAATGTTCCCATCATTTTAATTATTTCTACTTTTGTGCTTCCCAACATTCTTAATGCTACTGCTTCTTTGTTTAACTTGTCCCATTTTTTATTCCATATAACCTCTCTCCACCTTTTAACCTTATCACATTCTATTAGACAATGAAAAGTACTACCCAATTCATCACACATAATACATCTCCCCGAACCATTATATCCATTCCTTTTTAAAAATATTACTCCTGTGCGCATCCACGCAAGACCTATTCTACCAAATTGATTACATATATCTACATACTTCTCCCTTCCCCAATCTCTTTTAACTGATTTATACAAGATCAATGACCTTTTATCCTCAAAACTAGCCCATATCTCTTGTTTCTCGATATCTTCCACCCTCAATCTCACTTCTTTCCAAAACCCACTGTTATTATATTTATCTAATAGGAAAATATTCCTCATGCCAATTTCTTTTAGGACATTTCCCATCTCCCCTAACCAACACTCTTCTCCTAGGACAGCTTTTTGAAACTGTATACATTCTTTTAATATATTATTATCTACGTTGATATTGTAATGAAAAGAAGCTAGAAACAGTGATGTGTATTGAATTTATTTAAAGGTGAGTCGGAATTGTTACACTAACATCACTTAAGTTTACTCACTTAACATGTTTCGGGAAACCGTTGTTCCCATCCTCAGAAGGTTAATTCGACTGGCCCGTGTTGTTGGTGTTTCCGTTTTTTGGACTGGATCCTGTGGTGGCATCTTGTGGTGGAGAAATGTACTTCCAGAGAGGATTTGGTGGCGGCAAATCAAAATTCATTAGATGTGTGTTGTGTTTTAGAATGGTGATCTTCTCCCATGCATCTAATTCGGCTGCAAATTTGGCTGGTTTGACTAATGTAATATTGGGTTTGATGTTGTGATTAGTGATCCAAAAATGGTGTGAAACTGCAGATTTGTCCATTTGTTTGTATTTAATACATCTCATGTGCTCCTTTAGCCTAGTTTCTAGGTTTCTTTTTGTCTTACCTATGTATACTTTATTGCAATCTGAACAATTGATTTTATAGATTCCAGCTTTTTTGTCTTGTGGAATGGGGTCTTTTAACTTGTTACAAAGTAACAAGCCTAGCTCCACAGAACAAATTTAACATAGAGAAATTACTTTGTAACAAGTTAAAAGACCCCATTCCACAAGACAAAAAAGCTGGAATCTATAAAATCAATTGTTCAGATTGCAATAAAGTATACATAGGTAAGACAAAAAGAAACCTAGAAACTAGGCTAAAGGAGCACATGAGATGTATTAAATACAAACAAATGGACAAATCTGCAGTTTCACACCATTTTTGGATCACTAATCACAACATCAAACCCAATATTACATTAGTCAAACCAGCCAAATTTGCAGCCGAATTAGATGCATGGGAGAAGATCACCATTCTAAAACACAACACACATCTAATGAATTTTGATTTGCCGCCACCAAATCCTCTCTGGAAGTACATTTCTCCACCACAAGATGCCACCACAGGATCCAGTCCAAAAAACGGAAACACCAACAACACGGGCCAGTCGAATTAACCTTCTGAGGATGGGAACAATGGTTTCCCGAAACATGTTAAGTGAGTAAACTTAAGTGATGTTAGTGTAACAATTCCGACTCACCTTTAAATAAAATATTATTATCTTCTAAATTTAAACATCTATACCAATACTTCAAAATTCTTTCCACTATTATACCTTTTCTCCCTAACCTTCCTAGCTCTGCCAGTGCCACGCCCCTTGGTGAACTCTTGGGTAAACCCAAAACTTCTTTACAAAACATTCTATGGACTATATCAATCTTAATCCATCCCTTTGCCACCCCCCATATTTCTATTCCATATAACATTTTTGACTCTACTACAGCTTCATATAGCCTTTCCAACCAGTTCATTGTTAGCGTGGGTGTTTTGCACAAGCAAACTCTAACAGCTTTCATCGCTAGCTTTCCTTTCAATTGTGCATATTTAGATTGTGCTTCCCACTTCCCGTTGCTTGAGAATCTAATCCCCAAGTAATCAAATTCTTTTACCACCTCTATTTGCTCTCCATTTATATACCATCTTTCCTCTCTTTTTAATTTTGATCCTTTCTTGAACACTATTATCTTGGACTTTTTTGTATTCACCTTTAGCCCCCATTCCATACAAAATTTTGCAATTTCATTGATAGCATGTTGCAACCCTATCACTGTTACTGCCCCACCTACTAGATCATCTGCAAATAATAACCCTGGTATTTCCTTTTTCCCTATGACTGGACAGTGTTTATTACTTTTCATTATTCTATCTAAAAAATCATCTATAAATAAATTAAATAATATTGGACTGAGTTTACAACCTTGCCTCAGACCTAAATTTTGCTGTATATAATCAGTAGTACTATTTCTTCCACATTTTACACAAAATTTAATTACTTCATACAATTTTTGTATCCCCTCGATGAATGCAGTGCTGACTCCTTTGTTCCTCAATTTATATACCAAAGCCTCTCTGTTTATAGTATCAAAAGCCTTCTCGAAGTCTGCAAAAAATATGTATACCCTACCCCTTTTATTTCTTAAGTATTTGTTTACTATGGTTTGAATTATCATTGTGTTATCTATTGTTCTTTTTCCTCTCCTAAAACCTGCTTGGTATTCTGATAGCTTATCTTCCCTCTCTGCCCACTCGTATAATCTTCTAGCTAATATACCAGTGTATATTTTGCCTAATATAGATAATAAGCTAATTCCTCTGTAGTTGCTTGTATCTCCCTTTCCTTTATACAATGGTGCAATAATGCTCACTTTCCAGCTCTCCGGTATCACTTTCTTCTCTTTGATTCTGTGTCAACAACTTTGTACCCTCTCCTAACTCCCCAAAATTTTTCCAAAATTCCCCCGGAATTCCATCGGCCCCTGTAGCCTTCTTCAGTTTTAATTTTATTTCATACTCTACCTCTATGGTTGTAATCACTTTGTCTAAGTGATCCACTCTGTTCTCAAAATTTCCCCAATATACTTCACTTTTTTGAACTCTTCCTCCCCCCAATAAACCTTCGAAATGATATTTCCATTCCCTTGGTGTTATCTTATTAACTACCTGTTTCTTTCTGTACATTTCCTTAACAACTGACCATATATATTTATTTTCTTTCCCTCTGACCGCCTCCTTAATCTTTTCTCCCATTCTTTGCTGCCAATCCTTCTTTTTCTCATCTAGTAGACATTTATAACCCCTTTTATTTGCTAAAACAAATTGCCTATCTTCCTCCTCTTCTGATCTTCTCCATCTATCCATTTCTTTCATCACTTCTTTCTTAGCCTTTCCACACTCTTCATCATACCACCCACACTGATTTTCATTCACTTTAGGCTTCACTTCCATCCTGCTACCTGCCCACTTAACCATTGATTCTAGCCTTTCCAGTGCTCCCTCTATCCTCCCACATTGTAATGCTTCTCTAATACCAAGTTTCCTTAATTCACCACACTTGGAAGTTAAATTACACCTAAATTGTTCTGCGTTCTCCTCTTTCCATTTGTAACTTCTGATTTGTTTTAATGCTAATTTTTCATCTTCCTTGTAACATAACCCTAGTCTTATTTTCATCTTTAATGGAAAATGACTACTATTTGTTATTATGTTCATAATCTTGAATTCTTCCATCACCTCTTCAACTCCTATACTACATATCATATAGTCTATTACACTTTGACCGATTACACTTACAAATGTAAACTCTCCCCACTGGTCCTCTCCTTTGTATCCATTACATATTATTAAATTATTCTGTTCGCAGAATTCTATTAACTTTCTACCTTCTGCATTTATCACTTTATCTCTACTTCTCCTCTCCTTTTCCTCATTTTTTTCCCAGATACATTCATTTTCTACATTTAAACTTCTTGGATTATATTCCCCTACTCTTGCATTAAAATCCCCTACTACAATGAACTCTATGTTAGGATTTTTGCTTCTTAATTCTTCCATACTATCATTCAGTCTTATATATAAATTGCCCTTATAAAATTCCGAGACTTCTGGTGGGTTATACACTATGCCTAATCCTATACAAACTTCCATCCCCTTCGCCCTATTTATCTTTATCCACATTATTTGGCCTTTCTCTATACTCAACACTTCACACACATTTATTCCACTACTCTTGTTAATAAACGCTCCAATACCACCGGAGGCCCTCCCTCTTTTGCTTTTCCTTTTACCATGATCCCCTATATAGTCATATCCTACCACATCTATCTTCTCACTTTCATTCAACCAAGTTTCCACCATTACTATTATTTCACCTAATTTTAGCACTTCAAATACTTCGCCATTTATCACTTTCGCTTTTAGCCCTTCCACATTAAATGACACCACCTTCAAATCTAGACCCTATCTTGAATCCCTTCTTCCCTCTCTGTATTTTTCTAACTTTGTCCTATATCTAGTTATCCTCTCCTGTGCCGCCGGATCTTCTTTCTCCTCCTCTAATTCCAGGATACTTCCTTCTGGGGTTGACACCACTTTGAGGCTGCTTCTACTCGCAGTCATCTGTTTTTCTCGATCAGCAGCCACCAGGGCCATCGCCTCTTGCTTCTCTCGTTCACTGGGTATGACGCATCTCCTTGGTGACATCACGCCAGCTGTTTCCTCCCTTCCACTTGCACCTCTACGCACGTGTCCCTCTCGTTCTTGGATTACGTCGGCCGCCTTCACTGCATTCACTTCCTCTGCTGAATTTGCTCTGCTTGTTGTTCGATCTGAAATCAAACGCTGACTCATATCCTGCTTCCTGCCGTCTATCCACAATTCTAGTCCTCTTACAAATGATTTTTTTCCTTCTTGCCTGGCTTGATTCATTTTCGCTAATAATAATCTTCTTATCTCTCTCTCTTCTTTTCCATAGTCTCGTTCAACAAAAATTCTCGTTCCTTTCAATTTTCTTCCGTTATTCAAAACTGTCCATTTGATTTTACTAGTTGCAAAT
The DNA here is from genome assembly GCA_030765065.1 of Deroplatys truncata. Lineage (NCBI taxonomy): Eukaryota > Metazoa > Arthropoda > Insecta > Mantodea > Mantidae > Deroplatys > Deroplatys truncata. The sequence goes on from CM060984.1 coordinate 5,820,081, forward strand.
TTTACTACTATAGGTCTGGCTCTGTTGCCCCTTCTTCCGATTCTAAAACACGTTATAATTTCCCAGCCTGCCAGCTTTATATCCATTCGTCTTTCTAGTATTTCCTCCACTGCTTGCTCTAGGCTTTTCTCTCTGTTTTCCTCCACCCCGAATATCACTATATTGTGTTTTCTTGTCTCCATTTCCATATTCCGTTCCGTCTTGTTCAATCTTTCTTTACAGATGCGAAGTTCTTCATGCACTTCCTTCGTTGTAGTGAACAGCATTCCTTTCAAATCTTCTATCTTTCTGTCGATATTTAATTCTATTCTCTTTTCTATTTTCTTCAGATCCACTATATCCTCTGAAATGATTTTTAGCATTGTCATTATCTGTGTCATTCCTTCAGGTCCTGGGTTTAATTCTACTCCTCCAATAACCAATAGTACTGCCAGGATCACAAACAGCCATAGGTATTCCTTTGATAGTTGATTCCTTTTCTCTTCCTTATTCTTTTTACCGTTTGTAAAGCACCCAATTCTGGCCCTATACACTTCCAAATCTACCCCCATTTTTCTTTTTTCCGATCTTTCCAGGAGCGCTACGTATACGCGACCGCTCGCTTCCGCTGCTCGCGCTAGACCCCAATTAAGGTATGTTTCTTCTATATTCTAATGCACCAACACCAAATTATTTCAAAGTGTGCTTTGGTCATAGGTTACAGCACAACAAACGTAAAATAATCATGTATCGTCAAATGAAGTAGAGTTAATGAAAAAAAATCTCATGTGTTACACTCACATGACTTTCTCTACTCTTGTACAAACTATTTTTACAAACGCTTATTCTCCATATGCTTCATGTTAATCTTATTGCTAATTTTCTTGTAGGTACAAGGGGAATTGGTAGGCTTTAAGCGAGTCAAATATTTTAAGAGCTGGTTGCTATGTGAAGTATTCCATTCTCTTTGCATTACCAGGACAAAAAAAAAAAAAAAAAAAAAACAACGAATTCCCATTTGAGAAAAAGTATAAGTATTGGAAATTTTAAGGGAATAACAAGCAATATCTCGAAAATCTTTCACTCAACAACAAAAATTTATATTACATAAATTGTGTATTTTAACGCGATCTACATTTTTTTTGTGTAGTAAAATTTTGTCTATCTCTTATGGTTTACCAGTTATGCAAAAGTCGTTCACAATGAAGAACACTTTTGGAGACATTCCCAGAAAATTCAAGATATACATTGTATTTGTCATGAAAGTATCTTAAACATGTAACATTCTAATTAAAATTGTTAGAGCCATTTTTGAGAAAATTAAAATTTTCGAAAAATGTTCCATGTAAAGGGTAATCTGGAGTAGGGGGATTTTCTTGAAAACCTTCATGTCGCATCTCTGGAAGAAACTGAACCTAAATACCAAGTTTGGTGTTTATCCAACTGTTCATTTCTGAGTTATGCTGTTCACAGACGGACAGACAGACACACACACGGACATGTTTCCAAAAATGCTTTTTTTTTGGATTCAGGAGGCCTCAAAACATATATTTCCGGTGAAATCTTGGTATCAAATTTTTGGGTGGAATACAATACTTCCCCTACTTACTATACGTAGTAAAGAAACTAATAAATACAGCTGATGTGCATTTATACTGGTGAGGTCAGAAGCATGTGCCTTCAGATAGTGTGTATGCTCTGCCCAGGGTGTAGTAATGCAATGTGCAAACCAGTATTTCGCAACCTGTTTTTGTTTACATCAGGTTCCCTTTTAAGATCAGCAGGATTTTAGAATTATTACTTCATCTTCAGATGCATGTTTTGGTGGTGATGGAATTGGCAGCTCTGACTATGCAGTACTGGAGCAACAGATGGCAGTTTGCTAGGATGTGGAATATTTGTTCAGTTCTTGCTACTTTTATAATGTCTAATATCCACCATACAGTTGTTGTGATGGTCTGTAGGCTCCTTCATATTTGAGGAACTGCAAATGACATCACTTTCTTGTTCCACATAGAACAGGTCTCCAACAGGTGCACCAAAATAAGCATCACGGATCTTTGTCCCGAATACAACTTTATGTTCCAATATGTCCACAAAAAGAGTCTTATGACAATTTACAACCTCTGGATACTGACATGTTTCACTAAAACACAACAATCAACTGCAACTGAATTCACAAACAACAGGAAGACATTTGTGCAACATATCGATACACAGGATGGAAGGTGACCTATGGTCATCCTTGAATAGGATGACTTTTGTAATAAATAGAACAAAAAATCTTAGTGCAGTTTTGCTGTTTTTAAAGCCAGTTTTTGAGAAAACAGCAAAAATTGCTTAATATTAACTCTATTTAAATAAAGCTATTATGAAATTTAAATACTTTTTCAAATATTTCTTACAGGAAATTGAAAGATAAATATTTTCTGCATATTTAAATACATTTTGAATTAAAACAATTTGCCCTCTATTATCACAAGCTTTCAAAATTTATTCAGTTGTATCTACATCGTTAGTCATAAGACTACACATGACCACGGCTAGTTTTCAAAACAGCGGATTATCAGTTACAAAATGGTTCACTTCACTAATACTGCTACTCATTTACACACTGTAATACAGCAGCAATTTATCGAGAAACATTACCACATTATAGGACATTTGTTGATCTCATTTTGAAGGAGTTGGTCAAAGAAATGCTGCACTTGATGGTACAAGACTAACTGTGGTACAGCTTGCACTATCGACGTGTCCCACTGGACTCTCTTAAGAATTGCTATGCCCTTAGCACAATTAACACATCCATGTCCTCCATGGTTACCATGCTAGCCTCTAGCTCCTGAGGTTGCAGGTTTAAACCCAGCAGAGGGCAATAGATGTTTTCAGGTGTAAAAATCTTTAGCATGGCTTCCTTAGGAAGGAAAGTACAGCCAGTGATCCCGTGTCGTAGATTTACGGCACGTAAAAGAACCTCAAGCCTGATAAAGAGCCCTCTGAGCAAAACTACCGTCTTTCACGCCCAATATGGAATGGGACGCTAAGGGCCACAGCAGTTAAAGAGTGTCCATAAATAAAAATGAATTTAATTTTTTTTTTTTTTGCATCCAGTATCTCTGTGAAGCAGATTATTTGCCAAGGGTAGCATTTTCTGAATGGTTTCTTCAACAAGGAGGAGAGTTTCCCCTTAAAGCTCTTGAAGCAATGTTTACCAGAAATGGAGCAACTAAGTACCATAATGCACACCTGGGCTTACAACAGTCCAAACACAATAAGACAAGACAGCTTCCACCACACATTTTCTGGAAACACTTTAATTGGTCTGTGGAGCCATCTCTCCAGTTTCCTCAAGAAACATTACCAGCTCTGCTTGAGGATGTTCCCCTGTTACATCCACATATAAGTAGAGCCATGTGTGGCCGTGTACACAACACCTACACAGAATGCTGGATTGCTCGGGATGGACCAATAAGATGTCCACCATGGTTGTCGCATCTAAATCCAATCAATTTTTTTCTTTAGGGCGATATCAAAACTCGTGTATACATTACAGAAGTGCCTGGTGTGGAAACAATCCGAATGTACTTCGTAGAGTGCAGCAGAATTGGAAGCACGGGATGCACATTCCGAACAATTTCTCTAAACATTAGAAAGACGTTCTCATTGATTTTCTGTTCTTGTCTTGCTTTATAATTCATAAAGAAAGGAAGCATAATCTTGGCTTCTTTTTATGTTTATAAATAAGTGTTCTATTAATTATTTGTGTAATATTGTTCAGTATTCCGTAGCATGTTACGTTACGTGTAGTTTTCTGTTTATTTGTATACCAGAAGTGTTTATCTGTTTGTTGCCATAGTAGCAGAAGCTGAAGAATTAAAAGTTAACCTGTTGAATTTGCTGTGTTGCAATACTGTGCAAAATAAAATAATAATTATCTCAAGAATGGAAAGCTTTATGAAAAAAATTTATTAAGGGAAAACACTCAAAACAACATGCTCTTTCTTAGTTTAAAATGATGATCATGGGTCACCTTTGACCCTGTATATTGATGGCTTGTTAAGCATATCAAGGTGTTGGTCTTCTAAAGAAATTTGAACTTAACTGCAATCTACAAGCTAATCACTAATATGATTTCTACAAAAAGCAGTAAACCTAAAATTATTCAATAATCCATAATATTTTGAAAATATCAACATTTGGAAGAAACTAATGCTATATCCAATAAACACTAAGAAAGGAATATAAACAATGTTTTATTGTGCAGTGAATTTGAATTCAGATATTTTCACAGATTTCTCAATAAATATAAGTACTGAACTTTTTGCATGTGTTCAACATGGAATTTAAATTACTCTAGAATTGTTTTGAGGTCCCCTAAATCCAAAAAAAGCAATTTTAGAAAAAGGTCTGTGGATGTTCATGTGAACAGCATAACTCAAAAGAACGTGTTTGATAAATACCAAACTTGGTATTTAAATTCAGTGTCATGCAAAGATGTGAGAGACAGATTTTCAAAACATCCCCCACCTCTAACTACCCTTTACATGGAAAATGTTTTAAAATTTTAGATTTCCTTAAAAATGGCTGTAATGATTTTGATTAAAATGCCACATATTAAAAATACTTCCATGACAAATAAAATGTATATCTTGAATAGTCTGTTAACTCCTCCTCATTCTGGATGACTTTTGTATAACTAGTAATCTGAAGAGACATCTAATTGTAGATCTCGTTAAAACACATCATTTATTTCATATTACTTTTTTGCTGCATAAGTCATTTCTGAGATATTTGTTATTATTGGTTTGAATTGTTGAATACTTTGTTACTTTTCTAAAGTTCTGTGGATATTCAGTGGTTTCTCTCGATGTCATGGAAACAGTAAGGAATTTTAAGGCCAGCATATAGCGTCCAGTTATTAAACATTTGACTATCGCTGTTCTCTTTGTATCTATAACTAAATGTGTAATGTAGCCGTTTCTGTAAAGATTTATCTCAATAAAAATGAAATGGAAAAATAAATTTTTGTAAGAACAGTTTGTAAAACCTATACTAAAGTATATGATAGAGGATAGAGAAAGTCATGTGAATATAACACAAGATTTTTTTTACGAGTTACTGTTAGGTTGTTGCTTTTTAAGTAATTACAGATATTTTGTGTTTTTGTAGTTATTAAAGACTACTCATGTCTGACTGAGATATCATCATTTTGTAATTTGGGAAGGTCATTTAGGTATAGAGAAATAGGAGTGGCCCAATGGAATACTCCGACCTTTATTTCATATCTTGATTTGGTGGATTTTATAATCAGACTCTTTAGTAGAGTACACTATCCACATACAAATAAAATATTTTATTTTATCCAACTAGATAGCAGTTTGTTTGTTTGTTCTGGGATGCCACCAACAGCAAAGCTCAGGGGTATACAGAGCAGTCCTTTTATGTGAATGCATGATTCGCTTGCACTCCAATGACCTTGGTATGTTCTGCTAGCTCACTAATGGTGAATGACCTACTCGAGGCTACACCTATCAGCTGTGAATGTCAACTTTTGTTCGACCTGTAAAGACTAGAGTTTGTTCATTGTGCATCTCAAATGTGAAAGCTTATTCAAACATCTGTGTTGTGTGTGAACTACTTTAGAATATTCTTATTATTGTTACTGTTGTTGTCTTGTTATTAGTCCACTGAAATCCTGCCGAAAAACTCACGCTTGAACAAAACATTTTTATGTACGATACATATGTAAAACCCGAATCATGCAGACAGGTGTGTAGGCAATTTCAGGAGACGTTTCCTGGTATTCTAGTTCCAAATACAGATACTGTCTGGTTAATGAATTTAGGACAACAGTACCCTAAACTCTAAACATAAGAAGTAATAAAGACATGTTCTAACAGGAAAAAATTTACAAAATTGGTGCATCATTGGAATACTCTCCAAAGAAGTATCTAAGACACGTTGTACAGCAAGTGGGTGTTTCGAAAACCTCTGTTCATACAGCTGCTATGAAACCCTACAGAGTGAATATTGTTCATCAATTACAACCTCACGATGACAAGGTTACTGCTCATTATAGTGCACGTTACTATTATTCACAAGTATGTAACATGGTTATTTTAGAAGCATGCACAGCATGTATACATGCAATCTGCCATAAAATGACCACTCTGTATAAGACATTAAAAACTCAACCAATTTTAAGACTGGTATAAAAGAAAGCTTGTGTCTCCCACATTCACTCACAACAATATGATAAAAGAACAGGTCATGTGGCCATACAAATCACTGGTATACTATGCCCTATCATCATTCAAGTAAGTGATCTGGATGTTGTAAATATGCCCAAAGCAAATATTTGTCAATGCCATCTCTGGACGTAAAGTCAACACTAAACATGAAAGCTGTGTTTTGAAAACAATGTATTCTTCTGTTACAAAATGTAAAACTAAACATACTTTGATACGTTGAGTGACCAGAGCACTATCTTCTTGACCACCCTCTTAGGTTTACATTTTTTGTCATTCAACACTCACCTCCATTTCCTCACTTCTGAGATCACGTAGCTTGTCCAATTGTCTCCTAGAACTGCGAAGATTGCTCTCTGCATCAACAAGCCACCTCCACACATGAAGCAGTCGTTCTTCATTGCGAAGACCATCGTAATCAAGCCCTTCTTTGGCAAATCTTTGTTGTATCTCGGCCCATTCATCTTCACACTAACACAAGAAAAATATTCTAGGTTAGGATCCACGCCTAAGTAATGATAAAGCGAGATATATGACAGAAATCGTAACAAGTGCTTACCTCGCCGTCTTTAATACTCATTTCACGCGGTCTTTCTGGGGCCAACACTTCACATGACATCTGCAGTGTTGTTAAACAATATTAGATGCCGATTTAATGAAAACATCGCGGTTTATCTCATCAAACCGACCCGAGTAAAACAAATAGCTTCACTCGAACGATTACAACTTAATTTCAAATTTGAGCGACCCCCACCCATCTCTACCTCAAAGTTTGGGTAAGACCCAAAATAAGCAACACAAATCCTTGGGCCGCTATGCTTGCCCAGTATTTTTCAGCAGCTGGCAGCATGCTAGCCAACTGTCAACATATAGGTCACGGAGTGCCGCAGCTGCAATTTCGTCAGCTGATGCCGCGGAACAAGTAATATCCCCATCATCCAAAAACCAAAACGTTCTTAAAGTGTCCTCATTTCGTCCTTAGGTAGCGGCTCTTGTAGTTGTTTTGGCTAACAAATATAATTAAAATCAAGATGACGCTCACAGTCTTCCTTTGACAAACACTAACGCGTCGCTGAATAATATTTTCAAAATCGGGAAATTGGCCTTGATTCTCTTCCCTGTCCCAGGATGCCCGGTGATGGATTATACATATCGAGGGCGTGCCTATTTCCGCAAGCAGCTGTCTACTGCAGAAACCCAAAATGCAGCAGCTGCTGAAACTACCCTCTTTTGCATCGTTATTACTTTCAGATATTTCTTACTTTGTTACAACAAAGATGACATTTTTGGGTTTGAAATTATTATGGAATGCAAACAGTTTAGATGACATTTAATGAAAAATTATTAGTGGCCCATTCACTTACAACAATGAAATGCACGCTCTACGGAGCCTTCAGGAAGCGTTCATTAACTCCCCCCTCCCAAACCCATGGCCCGGTCTGTGACTTTTAGCATGCCGCTCGCGCACTGCTTGCATTGTTTTCCTGATCAGTTTCTCGTTAAATCACGTAATTGGCAACGTTTCGAACGAACACTTTAATAAGTGCCTATACATTTCTATTAACGTGTTTTTTGTTGTTATAACTGTCTAAAGTAATGAAATTAAAAGCGTAAATTTTAAATTAAATAATTTAACTTCTAGTGAAAACGCAATCTGCAGTTTAAGATAAAGTAATTTGGAAATATCTCGTATCATATTCTTCTGCATTGGAAACAATCTAAAATTATAATTATCTCAATGAGTGAACAATCCCTGCTACTTAGCAAACACCTCCATTTTGTTGCCTTCGTTGTACTTAATTTACATTAAGTTGTGCACTGTCCGTCCGAGCACGCCGAGTCAACACAGCAGAACACCACATTTTATTTTGTTCCTACACATGTTTTTAATAAAGAGTAGGTACCTATCAAATATGAAATATCTTAGGTAAAAGCTTTTCTTATTTTATGCACATTTATCTAAAGATTACTTAACTGAGCAGATTCAGATATGGCAGCAGAACCACAGTCATGTTTGCCCAAATACCCATAAAAATTACTTTACTTCGGAAACCAGCGTTTATGGAAAACCATCTCTCTTCAACTTTGTATTAAAGTTACTGTAACAGAGCAATTATCAGGTGACTTCTTAATAATGGGAAACCATCATCACTCTCGGACCACACGTGACAAAGAGACATTCACTATGAATACCAGTATATAGTAGTTTAATCTTCAAGTTAAATAGGATAGGATGGGATTAGTTAACGGAGGGGACACGTACCACCTCGGCACCCGGGAGGAACCGCGGAAGATGTATGGGTTGCAGAGCGAGGCCGGCGCAAGTCGACTGAGATGTGCAAAGTTCCCTAATAGTTCTAGGCGTGACCACTGGGCCACGTCCCTCTAGTGGGAAACACGACCCAGCAGTTAAAATGGAGTTTTATTTATGGACGCTCTTTAACTACTATGGTCCTTAGCGTCCCATTACTATATTGGGCGTGAAACAGCGGTAATTTTGCTCAGAGGCCTCTTATCAGGCTTGAGGCTCTTTTACGTGCCGGCTTTACTTCCCTTCCGAAGGAAGCCGTGCTAAGGATTTTTACGCCTGAAAAAATCCATCGCCCTGCCGGGTTTGAACACGCGATCTTGGGAACTAGAGGCTAGCACGGTACCACTAGTCCACGGAGGACGACAGACCCAGCAGTGGAGGCTCAACAGGCTTCCCTCTAGCAAAGCTGAAAAGTTCCAAATTGCAAGCCTCTGCGCCATTTTCCTGACACCGACCAAAGTACAGCCCCAGAGTCAACCTGAAATGGGGCGGGGAGAGGAGAGTCATGGTAGTTAACATCACTTCGGCATTCGCCTTTGTCAATCAGGGAAAAGCACGAAAAATCCATGATGAGAGTGGGAATCGAACCCGGATTTGCCGAATGCGAGCCTCGCAAATTACTGCGGAGCCATCTTGATCGGTTTCAAGTTGAGTAACAACTAACGACTTGATGCTATTTCTGACCATCATATGAAAAAATACTGCAACCTGCCCGGTTTCTCATTCTCTGATTTTATTCATAGATACATTTTTTTTTTATAAAATCTTCAGATTAATTCTTCTTCTCTTCCTTCTTCACTTATACACAGTTTAGTTTGATTTATTGAGCAGTGGAACTGTTGTACCTACTTCACTGACTAGTACACTATCAATGAATCATTTTTTATTATTCATTTTTATACTCTGTCCACTGCTCAAATCAGTTTATTACATTGCAAAAATATTTTTTAGTTTGTGTATGAACTGAAGGTGTAGGATTTTATGTTCTTTACTCAGCAATAAGCGTAACAAAAGCAACCAAAATGATATCATGCTCCTAGTAGTTTGTGAACTCGTAGTGCTATATGATAATTTTAGGTTATTATATCCATTAATGAAGGTATTCCCATCTTCCTTCCCTATTTTAAAATATGGATTCCAATTTTCAGTTGAATTTTAATCTATTGAACAAAGAATTTGAATTTCCTCTCTTTAGAAAAGTATAAGAATAAAATGCTTTGTTAGAACTGTGTACTATTATTATGATACAGTTAAAATATTGTATATTACTTGCTTTAATGGGAAATGAAATAGGAAAACAAAAGACTACTGGAGTGTGACACGTGACATAGGGGGCGCGGGTTAAAGAATGGGACAAAAGTATGCAATGCTCCCTTGTTTTGTCTTCCTAGTTCCAGCTGAGTACAAAGAGTAATGAAAATAAATATTATTTTCTGAATTTGGGGAGACTTTCATGTAACAATACTGATAACATAAAAGTTGTAAATACACATTTAAGATGAACGAACGGGAACTCCTGATTCAAGTAGCTGGACATTACAGCATCAAGCTATAATGATACTTCCCTTTAGTCTTAGAGTGAGAAAGTTCGCCATTCATGTGCGTATAGTTTAAGTTCCAAGTTTAATCTCAGTTGTTAGGTCTTCCTTTATTCTCAACAAATGAATATCAGGTAATACCGTCGACTGATTTAAATACCATTTCATCCTTTTTGTTTATTTTCAATCCCATGTGACCTATTTGCATAAAGGACATTAAAATTAAATAAAAAAAACAACAAACAATTTAATATGAAATGGGAGTTACAATAGAACTCTGCTTATTTGAACTAAAGGGGGCAGAGGCACACACTTTTTTACATAATTGATTGTAACGATGTCAAACAGAGGTAAAGAATAATTGTAGGTATTCCAAATCCATGTAATAATATTCAATAAAATAACTACTACTGTATGTAGTATTAAAGTATGCATTACAGTATTTAAAAAAAATATTTAATAAAATCAGTAATTTTGCAATGCTTGTGAACAGCTATATCATGCCACCATTTGTTGGTGTTGATTCACTGCTTTGTTTTAAAAAATGCAAGACAACCTAAAAACAAAATGTTTTGTGTTACTGATAGTGATGTAATTCAATATTTCCTGTTAATATTCGAATACGAATTTGTAGTGTTTCTTACCTCTAATACTTTGAATCTCTCGTCTGCTGTCAGTATCAAGTTTCTGTTCCATGCTTATTTCAATATAATTTCTTTTTGCTGACATCTTAAACACAAATAAACCACAGTGACCAACAGTAAAATAACAGTGGGCCCCTGTGTGCAAGCAGTTAGCACTTATTATGGTACAATATTTCTTGGAATGTGGGGTAGGATTAACTGCATACAATACCAAGTTTCAGCTTAGGGTTGGGTTACCATTGCCAACGCAGATTTGAGCACCACTTATTTTTTTGTTCATCCTTTTGTACTGTTTTGATAAAGCAAGGTTTTATTGCACATAAACACTGTTTGTATAAGTGTTTTGACAGGCATTCTGTGGCTGAACAAATAATTGGTACAAGTTTGTGTGTAATATAATTTTAAACAAACCTGATATGTTATGTCTTTGTCAGTAGTAGCACTACTTTCATAATCTGTGCAATTAAGGCAAATACACACGTATAATGTGCTGAAAAAGCTTAAATCTAACACAAGCTTTTAGAGAAGATGGACAGTGCTGACCGAATGTCACACTTGGACAGACTTTGTTTAGAGTTGATGCCCCCTTACTGTAGTGGCTTCTTTAGATGGCAATAGCTTTTTACTTTCTCTGTTACATACTTAGAGTAAGTATTGTACTCCACCCAAAAATTCCATGTCGAGATTTCACTGGCAGTACATATTTTGAGACCCTTGAATCCCCCCCCCACAAAAGAAGCATTTTATAGAAAAAGGTTAGTGTGTGTCTGTGAACAACATAACAAAATCAAAAAGTTGGTTAAATATCATACCTGGTCAGCATCTTCCAAGAAAACCCCCCACCCCAACTATCCTTTACATAGAAAATTTTTCAAAAATTTTGATTTTCTCAAAAACGGCTATAACAATTTTTATTAAATTGAATTTTCTAGGAATAGCTTCTGAAGCAATGACTTTTATATAATTGCTAAATCATAAGAGATACACACAAACATGCAGATCTCGTTAAAGCATGCAACTTATGTCACATAACATTTTTTGTAGCACTAACCATTTCCGAGATTTCTTGTGTTGTTGATTTGAATTTTCAAATATTTATACTATTCTCAAGAGGAAATTTGCTATTCATTTTTTTCTCTTGGCAACATAAAGAGAACGGAATTTCAGAGCCATCCATTATTAAAAGATTTCACTATCACTTAAAGAAATATGTAATATGACAATTTCTTATCTCAGTTAATGTAGATAGAAGAATAAGCTTTTGCAATAATACTTTGTTGAAGAATGGGTAGAGAAAGTCATGTGAATGTAACACAAGTAATTTTTTTTCTTCTTTCTGTTTCTTTGATCAGATATGGAATATCCAAGTGGGGGTGCAAGTGTCTGGTACTAACTAACAATGATTAAAACTTTCCTGTTTTCAAAGTATTTAACATCCATTCTCTACAGATGCTAAATGAAGTGGCAGTTCAAATAAGTCTGGAGTCCATAAAGTCAAGAGTTTCCAGTTGTTTATTTGTCTTCTTTGGATAATGAAAAACCCTGCAGAAAACTTTATACAGGTAGGTCTCCCAAACCAAGGTTTGAACTATGGAATGGAAATCAAATATCCAAACTTTCTCTCTCGCTTAACTTCCCCACATCATCGTCTTCAACACGCCCTCATAGTTTCATGGCTAAACTCCATGGAATTACTTTTCACAAACTCATAACAGCAGTAGTGGCTTGTAAGTATACATTTTGGGCCTTCATCAAATTTTAGCTAGATACCCTGAAAATGTGAAACAGCATCTACTGCGTAACAGTCATGATTATGAGCAAATTTATACAACTGCTACTGCTCACAGCAATAATAATAATAATAATAATAATAATAATAATAATAATAATAATAATAATAATAATGCATAACCTGTCTCACAAAAGAAAGGCTTCTTTTTGTGGATATTTGTTGTTGTGATGGAAAAAGCAATAGTGATAGTATGGAGACATAATACGGAAAATCTTTGCATACTAGTGCACTTCTTCAAGTGTGCACAAACCATACATATTTAACCCTATACAGTAATTACGTGATAGCAGTTGCACATGTGTAGAAGCTCTTTAAAACGTGCACAAGTCAAGATGTGCTGTCATATGTTTCATTGAGTTTAGAGGAGTAGCGCAGTAGATTTAAATGATGTAGATTTTAAATTACCACATACATATACCTTATGTTAAATAGCATTCAAAGAATAATCAGCCAATATGCAGGGTGTTAAAAGTTACGATGTTCACGTGTTCTGCTATTATGCAGTAGTTTTATTGAGAACATATGCACATAGTACATCATTAATGAGGACACTGTTTGTTGTTCAATTTCTTACATTTTATTTCCATGATTGTTGTTTTCTTCTATTTAATATCACCTTACCTGCGAGGTCAAACTGAGATAACCTTTCCATAGGTGTTAGTTGTTTAGTCAACATTCTGTGCCATCTACTGATAGCTGGAAATCTATTGTATTACGGTCTACTTTATTATAGTCAGAATTTGCGGATTATTAGGCCATTCTTTCATTTATGTAACTGTGTAGACAGCCCTAATGCATATTCAACTTATGCTTCAGCAACTTTTTAACACATGGCCACTGTTGTGTAGTTACCTACTGGCATTATCTGTTTAAATAACTTTTTGATAGATGATATCAGTTAGTCACTTTCCTGTAATATATGTTCAAATAACTTGTCGTTAAATGATATTAGTTATATAGTCATCTTCCTGTAATATTTGTTTCAGTAACTTGATAGATGACATTAGTTAAATAGTCACCTTCCTGCAATATATGCTTAAATATACTGTTGATAAATGTTAATCACCATCTGTAATATGTACTTCAATAACTTGTTGATAGAAGATATTAGTTAGTCACCTTCCTGATATATCTGTTTAAATAATTGATTGATATATAATAGTTATCTTCCTGTAATATCTGTTGAAATAAACGATTGACAGATGATAGTTTGTTATCTTCCTATAGCATTTTATTAAATAACTGGTTGATAGATGATAGTGTAATGGTTATGATGCTGTAAAATTTGTTTAAATAACTGGTTTATATACGATAGTTAAATACTTATCTTCCTGTAATATCTGTTTAAATAACTAGTTGATAGATGATAGTTAAATAGTTATCTTTCTGTAACATCTGTTTAAATAAGTGCTTGATAGTGAATATTTAAACAGTTATCCTCCTTAAATAATTTATTGCTAGTAGATAGTTAAATAGTTATTTTCCTGTAACATCTGTTTAAGTAACTGGTTGATAGTAGATAGTTATTTTCCTGCGACATCTGTTTAAATAACTGGTTGATAGTAGATAGTTATTTTCCTGTAACATCTGTTTAAATAACTGGTTGATAGTAGATAGTTATTTTCCTGCGACATCTGTTTAAGTAACTGGTTGATAGTAGATAGTTATCTTCCTGTAACATTTCGTTAAATAATTGATTGCTAGTAGATAGTTAAATAGTTATTTTCCTGTAACATCTGTTTAAATAACTGGTTGATAGTAGATAGTTATTTTCCTGTAACATCTGTTTAAATAACTGGTTGATAGTAGATAGTTATTTTCCTGCGACATCTGTTTAAATAACTGGTTGATAGTAGATAGTTATTTTCCTGTAACATCTGTTTAAATAACTGGTTGATAGTAGATAGTTATTTTTCTGTAACATCTGTTTAAGTAAATGGTTGATAGATGTATTAAATAGTTATCTTCCTATAATATGTTTAAATAGCTGGTTGATAGTAGTTATCTTCCTGTAATATCTGTTTGATAGATGATAGTTAAATAGTTATCTTTCTGTAACATCTGTTTAAATAATTTGGTTGATAGTTATCTTCCTGTAACATCTGTTTAAGTAACTGGTAGATAGTTAAATAAGTATGTTCCTGTAATATTTGTTTAAATAACTGGTTTATAGACGATAGTTACTTCTGTAATATTTGTCTAAATAACCTGCTATTAGTTAAATAGTTAGCTTCCTATACTATGTTTAAGTAAATAGTTTACAGATGGTGTTGTTTTCCTGTAATATTACTTAAGTAGTGTTGATACACAAACTGAGACCTCTCAAAAGTAAACTAAACATGAGTATCTCGTAAAGGAAATTGTATTATACTAAATGATGATGTTCTTAAAAAAATCAATCCTTTGTGTGTGAACATTGATTGCATACAACTGGGTCAAAGCTCATCATCATATTAACAGTGAATGTTACTCAAAAGTGAGTTTATATTTTTACACCTAATACTATTTGATGTTTTGGTTTTAGTATCCAAAAAGAGAGAGAGTTTGTGATGCATTACATTCACATAACTCTTATACCCACGTAGTTTCTACTTTAGATTAATCAATATAAACATTTGCAGAAGTGCTTTCAATAGACATTTTGTTGCAGGCACTAATGGGATGTAGGTGTGAGTCATTAAAACCAACTGCTTTATGTTGGCCTTGAAATTCCATGGTATTAGAGAAACAACTGAATAGCAACAACACTTTAAAAATGTATGAAGTTTTGCATTCACTTAAGTTTCTCTACCCATTGTTGTACTAACTATTCTTACAAAAAGTACTTCAACTTCTTGTTAATTGAGATAAACTTGCATTATTCATTTTGTTTTAGGTATAACAATGTAGTTGGCTAAAACAAGCCAGATTTTCAAAATGTGGGTTGCTCTCTGATGGCTTTAAAATTCCATGCTCTTTGCATTGCCACGAGAAAAAACAGTGTGACTTAGCAATTGAAAAATGTAAACGTATTTGAGAATTCAAACCAATAACACAGAATATTTCAGAAATGGTGCTGAAGAATTGCATGCTTTAAAGAGGCCTACATTATTTGTGTAGTAAGATTTTGTCTATTTGTTATGGTTTACAAATTATACAAAACTCCTTCCCAAGGAATTATGAATTTAAAAATTGTGGTGCACTACTTAAAAATTCAGCAACATGTATACAGTTTTTTTCCCCCTCTTAAGTTGATTAAAATTAAGAAATGCCTGTACAACAATTTCCTTAATTTGTTAGTATCACGATAAACTGTAGAGTTAAATGTGCATTTCATTTTATCATATCAAAAAAACATCAATTGTGAATAAAAAAAAATTAATCCTTTACAATGGTTTGACATAGCTCAATAAAACATTGTGCACAGTATATGTTTTATGTTCTGACTGTATGGTGAAATATTGAAAGTAATCAGAAGAAAACTAGATGTTTGAATTTTCACAGATGCAATGCCTTAAAAATCATGTTTTAAACATGGCTGTGAAGTCCTCTTTATTCTAAATGAATTATGCATTAGTATAATTCACAAGAGATAAGTAAAAACTTTATACAAAAAAAAATATATATATATATATATATATATATATATATATATATATATATATATATATATATATATATATATCTTGTTAAAAGATTCAAACTGTCAAATTTCTTTTTTGTAGCATTAAGCATTTCTAATACCATTTTCAATGCTATTGATTTGAATTTTCCAATAACATCTTCTGAAGTGCTCAGTCACTGTTCTTTTGTTTCTCATAATTTCATGCAAAGAATATAAGAACCCACTTTCTAAACATTTGACAGTTGCTTCAGCCTCCTGCATCTACAAAATATGTAATGAAACCATTCTTGAAAATATTTATCTCAATTTGCAAGATGTAGCTAGAAAACTTTCTCTACCATGTACAGAAGGTATTGCCTTCCACCCAAAAAAATTGATACTAAGATTTCACCAGAAATACAGGTTTTTGAGGTCCCCCTGAATCCAAAAAAACATTTTTAGAAAAAGGTCTGTATGTGTGTCTGTGAACAGCGTAACTCAAAAACAAAAAGTTGGATAAATACGAAACTTGGTACTCAAGTTCAGAACCTTCCAAAGAATACTGTATATTCATGAATAATCTTCACGAAGATTTTGAAGAAAAGTTCCCCATTTACATGAAACATTGTTTGAAATTTTTGAATTTATAAAAAATGGCTGTAACAGTTCTGATTAAAATACCATACAGTAATAGTATATTATGCAATGAGACTATAATGGTAGTAATTAAAATGCGAGTATTATTATTAACCGAGCGAGTGAAGCGAGGTTAATAATTATCATATGAGCATTTTAATCACCATTATAGTCAAGTTTCATACGACTGTTTATGCTCGACCATGTATCTAAATTAAAGGTTTCATAAGTATTCGTTTCTGGTTTGAGTGATGTGTTACAATCGTTATTCCTTTATCTATGGTTACAATACAATGACTTGTAGCACCTGTGTCAAACAAAGTTGCTAGCGTTGCGAGACGTACTATGCAGAATAATTGATACTGCGCTTTCACAGTGTTACGTGGCCACTTCTGATTGGTCGAATACCAATACTTTAATGAGGCCCATTAAAGTACTGTTACCAGTCGTATAAATACTACATTTTGGCATGGTCGAGCATAAAGATATTTAAATGATAAATAAAATGTATTAATGGTTTGAATTGTTTAATACTTTGTCGTTCTTTTCAAGTTCTGTGGTTTTTCAGTGGCTTCTCTATATGTGTCAGAAGCAGTATAGAATTTTAAGGCCAGCATATAGCATTCACTTCTTAAACATCTGACTGTTGCTATCCCCTTTGTATCAATAACGAAATGTGTAATGTAACTATTTCCAGAAAGGTTTATCTCGATTAAAATGAATTAATAATGAAATAAACTTTCATAAGAATAATTTGTATATCCAGCAACAAGCCACAGAAAGTCACGTGAATGTAATACATCAGTTCTTGCAGTGTCATGGAAAGAGCAAGGCCAGCATCACACTTTGGTGATTCAGTTTCCTGTATCCCTCTTGTGAATCTTTATCTCAATTAACTGAATACAAGCTTTTGTAAGAATTAGAACTGAGGGCTTCACAGTGAATATTTACCTCAAACTGCTCTCCGCTCCCGCCAGGTTGTCAACTGATGTAATTCCAATGTTTTGAAGGCCTAAGAGAGCGTGCCCGACAGTGGAGCTTTTTAAAGTAGCTGAGCCAATCATACATCTTCTGGTTGGTAAGACTCTTGGAATAAGATGAAGCCTTCAAAACATTTGAATTACAGAACCTGGCTGGAAACCCGAGAGCAATTTCAGGTACTTAGTAAGTAGAAGCCATATAACATAAATAGTGGACAGAGAAAGTCAGAGTACAGGGCACCTCAAAACATACATTTCTTGTTGTAATGCTTCCTGTTTGAAAATAAGCATAAATGTATTTATAAAAGCAGAATGGCAATGTTTGTCCATGGCTTTCTAAAGAGAAAGCTCTGCAGGAGGGAAATGAAATGGTGAAAACAAAAACCACAATCATTAACACTTTCTCTATTTTATGGCTTGTGTGTTACATTCAGCAAGCAGAGAGCCACACACAATTTCTTACCTTATTGTGTGAATATACAGCATTTAATTGGAATGATAGATATTCTTAACATCTTAGTAGGTCACGTAGTGACACCTGTGTAATAACTTCATATGCTGAAACTTCACTTGAAATTTCTGTGAGAGACGCGGAGTCAGAATGTTGCAACTCAATCCATGGACTGCGTGGAGTGATAAAACACTCACGAAACTAAATATGTACAGAAAATGCATTAGTTTGATACTAGCGCTCCTGGTGGCTAGCTACTATGGTAATCTCAGCAGACAATACAATATTCTACTCTTTTGGAAACATAAACACCTTCCTCCCATTATATAAACATTACAGATCAGCAATTTGCAGAAGCTGGGAAACTGGCATACATGTAATGACATGGTCCATTCTATGACTGTAGGTAGGAATTAAATGGCAAATTCATTACAAAGAAACATATATCAGACTTCTATCACGATTTCTATTCTTCACACTCATGCTGAATGTTTGGATTGACGTACTTATGTGAACAGCTCTTCTCAGCGATGAAAATACACAAATCCAGTAACAGAAGTAGACTATCAGATCTGAACCTTAAATGTGCTCTACGCATACATTCAGCTCAACACCAAACACTGAAAAAGTTTAATAGAACAGCCAGTAACAAACTTGTTCGTCTATTGACTGAAAACTTGTGGTATATTTTATATTATTAACGGTGTCATAATACGTCTTGCAACCCTACAATGAACTTTGTAATAAACCACAAATAGAACTTCTCTTCTGATAAGTTTTTGTTTACATTTTCTTTTATCTGGTTTAAAATAGTTTTATAATTTGTGGATGTGGTTATCGCTTCAGCCCGAAGGCCATTGCTAGTGTATTAGCAGTGGTTGATTGTGGTCTGCTCTAGCCAGCCAAGCCTCTTGTACATCATTCTGACATAAAATCAGAAACAGTGATAGAGTCAAATACACACACTCACTTCTTAGTTTGGTTGGTTAGAAATGCTTTCAATGGCATTCAACTGTAGAACAACTGAAGTTCTCGACTTTTTCCTCTTGTCACAAAACTTACATCATTTATTTATTTGCATTAAGCTAACACAACTTATGGACATGACCATATATTCAGCCCAGGCTCTTTGCCTGTCATATTCAATATACACACAGTTCAATTTCTATATGCACTTGATAATTACTTCTTAAAAATTTCAAAATACAGGGCGTCCCATTTAAAACACCAATAAATTGAATGGTTATAATGAATGTATAGGCCAAAGAGAAATAAATCTAGTCAGATTTGGTATTGCAGATCTTGCAATTTATGAAACAATGGTTGTCACGGAGTTGTGACTTGAGAAATAAACAAATAACAGAAATAAAATGGTTATAACTCATAGAAAAGGTAATGTAATTGAAACTGTTAACATTTTCTATTAGCTAAAGAGCTGCAATTTCAATATGACAATCGTTTGTAGCACAACAGATGCCGAGCCTGTTGTTCATCTCTCTCCAGATATTCCTCAGCACAGCAATTGTGACATTTTGAATTACAATGCAAATTCTGAGTTTCAAATCAGCCACTGCTGTTCTGTAAACTTGACCCTTGTCAAATCCCCACAGAAACAAGTCCAAGGGTGGCCAAGATCCTCTGCCTGGAAGATTGTCATTCAGAAACTTGGTACCTCCAATGCGAAGTGAAGAGGAGTGTCATCTTGCTGATAAATGGTTCCTGCAGGAAGTTGTGCAACGACGTACAACTCCAACATATCTAGATAAGTTCGACCAGTCACTAGGTTCAGCAAAAATAGAAGGGAGCTATCACACGATCTTTCATTAAACCGCACCAGACATTAACTTTGGATGAATCACGTTCATATTGAAACGCAACAGAAGGATTCTCGCTCACCCAGATTCTGCAATGTGTCTTAATTTTTCCTGATATGTGGAAAGTTGACTTGTTAGAGAAACACACATGATCTAAGTACAAATTGTTTTCATCAATTTTGTCCAGAACACTCGCAACAAAATTTAGCCTCTATGTTTATCATCATGCTTGATTTTCTCTGCAATTTCAATTTTGTATGCTTGAAGACGGAGCCTTTTGTGCACAACATCGTGAACACTACTGTGAGGAATCTGGAGTTGTAAACTTGCTTTTCAGATTGATATTCTTCAACTTGTTGTAAAGCAGGCCATTATTCCCTTATAGTAAGGAATGGGATCATGCGTTTGAAGGTTGTATTCCCTCAGAGACTTTGTTTCTGCTAACCAGTCCACATGGCTAGTTTCACAGAATCAGCAGTTTGCTGTTATTTATTTATTTTTCAATGTCACAACTCTGTAGCAACCATTGTTACACAAATTGCAAGATCTGTACTACCAAATTTGACTAGGTTTATTTCTCTTTGGCTTATACATTCCCAGTTATAATGATTTATTTTATTGGCGTTTTAAGTGGGGCACCCTGTATTTAAAATTAACATGCAGTAACTTTTCTTAAGAACTGTACTATTTTTCTGTCTAATTTAATAACTCATTCCTCAGTCCCTTGGCATTCAAACAGTATGTGTTCAGCCTTCATTCCCTCCACAAATGGAACACTGACTGGGATACCTGCTCTTAACCATGAAATTCCCTCCCTTTGTGCATTATTTACTTTATCAATGTGCGTTTCCTTTCCCAAGTTTTCTTCATTGAAATAAATAATATTACAGACCGTTATTTGGTTATTTCACTAAATAGTTTTTGAATTTCTACATCCTCAAATCTCCTCCTTGTATCTTTCCAGAAGCCATTATAATTATTTTCTCTTCTCCAAATTTCACGCAAACCATTCTTCACTAAATTATTTCGGAAACTACTAACCCAACCAGAATTTCTAAGGCTTTTCTCTTAATACTCTAAGTACCATCTTAATAAGTTACTTTCTTCTAGATTCAAGATCTTAAAACCAGTATTTTAGGGCTGGTTCCATAATTATACCTTTCCCAGTTCATTTGAGCCACTTCCTTTGCCGTTACACTTGTTAGGCCTATGTCTTCCCTACAAAACATGCTGCGTACAATATTTATGAATTCCTCTCCTCCATTCAGTCCCCATACCTCAATACATACAGCATTTTGCGTTCAACCAGCACTAATACTTACAGAAAGAAAAGTCGGCTGATTCACACCACCATTTTGGACCAGCAACCACAATATTGGGGAAAATATCAAACTGCTTAAATCAGTCACCTCACATCTTTAACAACTGTGTCCAAGTGTTTAAGTATGAAATCTCACCAGTTAGCAATCTTATAAAGTTATGTCAAACATCCGCTAGAGTCAGGCAACCCACAGCTGAGGATGGTGGTGAACGTTTCTAACAAGTGAGTGGTATATTAGGTATGTACATTTAACTCAGCAATTCTTTTGTAATATACAGCATATTTAATTCAATATTTTAATGAAGCATAATAAATTCTATTATAAACACAAAGATGCGAGAAATAATAATTATAATAAATATTGATAATAATTACAGCCTGGATTTTTTTGCATGTTTTTTTTTTTTTTTTTACGTTCTCTACCACGTACACAGTAGGTAGAGAAGGTATTGTATTCCACCCACAAATTTGATACAGAGATTTCACTGGAAATACATGTTTTGGGGTCACCTGAATCCAAATAAAGCATTTTTGGAAACAAAGAAATTGAGTTTTATTTATAGAATGCTCTTTAACTGCTGTGGTCCTTAGTGTCACATTATATTGGACATGAAAGACTGGTAATTTTGCTCAAAGGCCTCTTTATCAGGCTTGAGGTTCTTTTATGTGCCGTAAATCTACGACACGGGGCCAGCGGCTTTACTTCAATTCCGAAGGAAGCCATGCTAAGGATTTTTACGCTCAAAAAAATCCATTGCCTTCTGCCGGGTTTGAACCCGCAACCTCGGGAACTAGAGGCTAGCATGGTAACCACTACACCACAGAGGAAGACTTTTTTTTTTTGGAAACATGTTCGTGTGTGTGTGAAGGGCATAACTCAAAAACAACATATCTAACAACACAAACTTGGTATCTTCCAAGGATGCAACACGAAGATGTTCAAGATAATTGCCCACACACAACTACCCTTTACATGTATCATTTTTAGTCTAATGATTTTGATTAAAATACCATATATTAAAGATATTTTACATGACAAGATGTATATCTTGAATTTTCTGGGAATAGCCTGTGAAGTCGTAATGTTATATAATTGGTAAATGTTAAGTGATTGACGAAAACGTACTACATAAGAAATGAATCTCTTTAAATCACACAATTTTTTTTCAAGTAAGTTTTTCGTGGCACAAGCCATTTCCAAGATATCCATTATTAATAGTTTGAATTGTTCATTACTTCATCATTCTCTTGAAGTCCTGGAACATTTACTTGTTTCTCACGATTGCATGGAAACAGTATGGAATTTTAAGATTAGCATATACCGTCCAGTTCTTAAACACCTATCGCTGTTGCCTTTGTATCTATGATAAAATGTGTAATGTAGCTATTTCTGAAAAGGTTTATCTTGATTAAAATATAGTATATAGGAAAATAAGTTTTAGTAAGAATAATTTGTATACCGACTAATAAACGATAGAGATAACAGAAAGCCGCGTGAATATCTCAATTTTTTTAAAAATATGCAGAAATGGTATACTTTGCAAGTCAAACCTTCACAGACAATTTGAACAGTGTTTGATAATGTTTTTTATGCAAAAGTGCATATTTTACTTCTGAATGCACAATTAAATTATGTTCCCCTTTAGATAATCAGTAATTGCTAGTATTTAATAAAGCCTGTGCAATCAACGTGATACAAATGTTCCAGCTGAACTCGGTACACACATGACTGGAAAACTATAGTGGGAGGAGCCACGTGCAAATTGTACAAAATGACTGATATTAGTCTACAATCCAAATTTTCAGGGTTGCTGAGATGAACACATTTCCTCATAATGAGTTTGAATCCAGTTCACACATACCCTAGCCTAATTTCACTGCGGCTCATTCTAGTGGTAGCGAGGATTACCCACAAAACAGTCTGCTACAAATCTTGGCTGTAATTATTATTATTTTCAGGTGTGCAGGCATAATGACATTTCTGTAACCACTAATACTTTTACTGTAATACGATACTCACTGGAAGAATAAATCTGTCCTCCTTTTCTTTTCTTTGTCCTGTATTATTATTCTTGTCTTTTCTCTGAAAGAACAAATTAACACAACTGTTTGGTCAGTTAAAACCATTCCACTAGGAGCGCTGTAATCACACCAGCTGCAAAAAATACCTCAAACTTCCTGATTGTATTATAGTAGACAGGGGTGTCCAATCCTGTTGCTATAGTTAACAACATTCTGCAACTTCAAGTCAAGTTTCATCACTGCACACCAACGCTGGCACAATGTTAGTCAGTGACATGACATATGCAAGGAGTTTCACAGGCAAAATTTGCTATTTCATACCACAAATCAAAGTTGCTAGAGAAAAATGTTTTATGATTTGCAGTGTTTTGAATTTGAGTATTAAAAGCATTCATAGTTCATATTATTATTATTATTAATTAATTAATATTTTGCATTGTATACACTTGTTTTTAAACACATCTTTTGATATCCAAATTTCACTGAAATACATGTTTCGAGGTCCCACAAATAAAACCAAACAATTTCCAAAGGTTCATGTGCATATTAACAGCATATCCAAAAATAAAAAAAGTTGGATAAACACTTGGCATATATAAGTTCACAAAAATGTGACATGAAGCATTTCACAAACATTTGCCCATCCCAAAGTATCATTTAAATGGAGAAACCCATTTATTAATTTCATTTTCTCAAAAATGTCTTAACAATTTTGATTAAAATAATGGATGTTTAAGATATATGTTTAATGGTGCTAAGGTAGCTCAATGGTTTTGTTATGGCACTAGTAGTGAGGTTCCCAGCTATGGGATGGGGCTAAGTTGCATGTTCACCTCTGATAACTCATGTGATTCTCAGTAAATGCTAAAAGGGGTAGATCCCATTGTTATCCTACCATCGGAGGTAATGGCTGTCCAGTAATTATTTAATGGAATGAAATTCCCCTGAAGGTCACTGACCATTGGAAACAACAATAGCTTGTGAAATCCTCTTCATTGTGAATTACTTTCGTACTACAACTTATAAACACAAAAAATGTTAAATCACACAATACATGTCAAATAACATTTTTTGTGCCATTAACCATTTCCGAGATATCCATTTCTGATCTGAATTTTTCAATACTTTGTCACTTTTTAAGTGCTGCCACTATTCAGTTGTTTCCTGCAATGTCATGGAAAGAGTATGACTTTTAATCATCTGACTATACATTTGGTTTCCTCTAGCCCTCTTGTACCTACAGTGAAGTGTGTAATGGAATTATTTGTGAAATGTTTATCTCGATTAACATGAAGTAGAAAAAACAGTTTTTGTAAGGACAGTTTGTAGACACCTATATGAAAATATATAATAGTGGGTAGAGAAAGTTAAATGAATGTAACACCACATTTTTTTAAAAATTCTTGTATATATTAAGTTTAATATGTTGAGAAGAATAAATAATGAAAATGAACAATATTTCTCCTTATTAAAAAAATGTATAAATCAGCCAAAGATCAACTGGAGCCGATGTTATATAGGCACAACAACATGCCCTCATGTTAGACAGTGAGCAGCATGCAGTGAAGTAACGTTTACAAAGAAATCCGTACCATGGAAGTAGATTAATACGGCAGTAACATTGGAGAGCTCATTACTCCTGGAGTATTGTTTTGTTTGCACAACTTGAAGCGATCGAGGCAACCGGGGAAAAAGTTGGTGGAAGAGAGAAATATTTGTTGGTAGAGATTATAAAAATCCATTTAAACACTATAGAGTGCAAAAAACATGACAAAGATGCTGGGAGAGAAATGATTGGAAAGTCGTGATGGCCAAGTTTAGTGCAAGTGACGGGAAATGTACTGAAAAGCACCTTAAAATTCTTTGAAAACAATGTTCATAATGCTGGGATTAGGATGAACTTGACAGGACGCAACAAAGTCAGGAAATGCTGAACTAAACGTTTAATTAGGATGCACTCTTGATTGGTAGTTTTCATTACTTCATGCTACTGCTTAAGCTGACTGGTTCTAATTACTGTATGACATAAAACTTGACGTAATAATTGGAAGGATTGCCAAATTCTTTAAATTACGTTGCATTAAGTTAACCCTAAATAGCTCCATTTAATACAATGTATTAGACATTCATATTACGTTAACTTACATTATATTCATCGTAATCCCAGCTTTATCTTCATATTTGCATTGCACATCACCTGCGAAGAAAGACCCTTTCTGATTTCGAAAAACTTCACTATTTTCACTGGATGGACACAAAATAGGAACATGCATGCAGTCATTTGCACCCTAGTTGTGTGAGACACGTGCTAAACAAGTGAACAAGAGTTGTCTTTTTTTTTTTGGGACACTCTTGTATATTTATGTATCATGCTTTTAACCTCAAAAGCGCTCTGGCAACATGTTGTCCTTCGGAGTCTTAGGGGTACTTTGCTAGCCTCTGGTTCCTGAGGTTGCAGGTTCAAACCCAGCGGAGGAAGATGGATTTTTTTCAGAAGGGTCTTTCATGCCCAATATAAGGTGCTAAAACCACAGTAGTTAAAGAGCATCCATAAATAAAACTCAATTTATTTCACAACGCGATGCAAGATATGGGCAGCAGGTGTAATGTGAATCTTAGAAGGTCACCTGTAACTATCTGAAACTCTCACAGGATGCATAATAATTGCAGTTTGGGTGATACACTGTAATGATTATTGTTGTAAATGCTCTACAGGCAGGTTAAAAGGAACGGAAAACATTCTTTCCTAATACCAAAACGTTCCTTCAACTCTCTGTGTAAGTATCATATGGATCTTGCCTTATCCGTACTATCGCATTCCTCTTGTTTTCTTCGTCAAGACAATCTAAGTAATCCACGAACACGTCAAAAAATCTTCCTCCAAATAAAATACAATCAACACGCGAGTTACTCCAACCAAGTCATGAGAGTAAACTCTAAACTATATTTACTTCCATAGTAACATGATGGAGCTCTCCAACATTTACTTGTGTAGTAATTTACTCTTGCAGTATCTGAAAGGAGTAAAATACTTTGGAAGTACTCTACTCTCATATGGAAGTTGCCGAGTGTTGACTTTAATAGTAGTTTACTACAGAATAGAGCTTACTCTAGTTGGTGCACACCGCCATATGTTCCAGAAAAGTATAGTCTTTGCAACCGTCAAATAGTACTAACCTAGAATGTTAGAGAAGCTACAGAAATATATAAACATCCCAATAAGAGAAGAAGATTAAACCTAAACCAGCATCTTTGCATTGCCCAACACCACAGAGCAGTCCATACATAACCCCTTCCAACGTATAAATTACCATATTAACCTGCAGTCGTCAGACGTTCCTGTCACTCTTCTCTTCCGCGGTTCCTCCACAGCTGAGATGAAACATTCAGTTTTACTAATTTTATTGTTCATTTGTTTCATACAGAAAGTTTGGTTGCTATGGGAACAGTTTAATTCTCTGTCACATTTTACATGAAGGAAACTGTTTTAAGATATCAGTCTTAGAAATTCTGAAGACAGAAGTAGCACGCACGCACGCACGCACGAACATGCACATACACACAGCTAATTTGGCAACTGTGAGAAGAATAGAAACAAAATTCAAACACAAACATGTCAGATAACAGTGCCTGGAAGATATCAGAATATTAAATTTAAAAGGTTCGATTGTTTAAAAACAGCTTTATTGACATGTGCTATTTATATACTCATTATTGCACCATATTAAGATGTCGCTACGGGTCTCTGTTATCGCTTAATAGGTGCTGTTTGAAAAAATAAGTGCTCTCATCCAGCCCGAACACCAGAAGTGCTATCGAGAAATAATGGAATTGTTCTGGAAGCTTCTTTTTCTCCACCTCATGAACATTCTGAACTCTCGGGAAAATTCCAGTGGCTATTGTAGGTGAGCATGTTTCAAATTAGTGTGTGTGTGTTTCTAGACAAAGTGCTGGTAATTCAGTGCACTCTCCAAGTGAGGTTACAAAAATAGCTGTGTGCTGCTGCGAGAGATAAGAGAAATCTGGTGTTTAACTCCCCAACAAGTGAAATGGAAGGAAGAAAGGTTCCTTTGCACATATTTCATAATGCCACTATGTTTCGAAGAAAAGTAAATGACAGGGACCACATCAGAGAAGTGAAAGTGAAATCTGCAGAGAGTCATAATAAAATTCAGTTTTATTCTGTGCAATCCATTGTATGAAATCAGATGTGCTGTTTGATCTGTCAAGGTGACGAAGGATAAACAATCTCACATGCAAAATGGGTGAGAACAGGAAGTGCAGTCCATTTCGTTTTCAAGTATGACGGACGTTCCAAAAGTAAGTTTTGTCATTTTTTGAACAAGAGGATGGTATGCCAGGTGAAACAATCGCCATAACTCACACCCGTTACTGGTTCAATGACGGAAGGAGTGTCAGCGGAGGAGGAATGATGCATGCACAGAGTGTCAAATAAGAGGAGCAGCAGACCGGCATGCCTGAGGTACAAATCACGATAACGGACAGACATGTACTGACAGTGTGGTCACCAATGGAACTGTGCCATTATCCGGCATGAATGGGCACGTGTGTCTGTCTACAGACCATGTATGGTGAAGAGGTCATGTCTTGTCATGATGTTGCATGTTCAGTGAAGGAAGGCAGAGTGTGGAGTGGGCGTGACTCCACATCCACAAATGAAAACAACAGTGCTTGAGTACAGGACCTGGTGTTAGCACACAGGCCCATCACATACTCTATGATGTGTGGGTTACTGAAACTTGACCCCAGATCATAAGAATCAGTCTCAATGACTTGATGCGGTTGGCATGAGTGGGAAATGAGTTCCTCAATTTTTGAAGATTTAGAAACTTGTAACAGTGATGTGTCATAATTTAAAATAGAGAGTTGAGGGTTGTTACACTACATCACTATGATAATGTAGTGTAACAACCCTCAACTCTCTATTTTAAAAAAATAAATGAGTTCCTGTTCAGAATCATCAAGGCGATGAGACATGGGTGCACCACTTTACCCCAGCAATGATGTGGAAGCATCCCAGGTCATGGCCACAGTGTTCCGGGAAACAAAAGGTGTGATTCTCCTTGATTTCCTCCAACAAGGGACCATCGATGTGCCACACTCAGGTCCACCATTTGACGAAAGAGACCAGGACTCTTGAGTGAAGGTGTTGTGCAAAACCACACACAACATCAGATTTGTTGCTTCGAATGGGAGCCCCAATCTTGCCCCATTGGACTTTCACCTGTTCACTGCACTCTCTGGACGTCGCTTCTAAAGCAATTCTTTGAATCGCAGGGCACCAAGTTTTACCAGAGCGGTTTCTGCAAACTGGAAGCGCACTACAACAAATGTCTCGATGTTGGTGGCGACTATGTCAAAAAATAGTTCAAGATGTCATGGCGTATTTCTCTTGGCAATAAAGTTTGTGTGATGAAAAATGACGAAACTTACGCCCCTCGTACATAACTGTTTACTAGGATGCAAGCAACAC
Source organism: Deroplatys truncata (assembly GCA_030765065.1). Classification (NCBI taxonomy): domain Eukaryota; kingdom Metazoa; phylum Arthropoda; class Insecta; order Mantodea; family Mantidae; genus Deroplatys; species Deroplatys truncata. The sequence continues at coordinate 5,848,894 of CM060984.1, forward strand.
ATGTACAGCAGATGATAAAGAGCAGCATTTAATTTGCAGTTTGTGAACATCCCATATTAATAATTCCTCTAAATTGCTTATTATACAGAGCCTTTTTAGAATGCATGATCAGCCTAATGGAAATTTTCCTGGCATCAGGAAGCACACTGATGGAGTTGGATATTCAAGTGACTATAACAACTTTCATCATAGATGATGTCCTCACACCTTTTAACAAAACTTGTATTAACATGGCCATGTATATAAAACCATGCGGATCAATGAATGCAGAAATTAACTCCACTCACATCATTGTGTAGTTGCAATTCCTCAGCTACAGGGTTCAGTGCCATTCCAAGCCGAGGTTTGTGAAGCTCCGATTCCTGTGCAAATTTCCTCACTGAGGTTTTCCTCTGTAAGAACATGGTTAGGATGCGAGGCGCATGAATGGCAGAGAATTCGTCTCACTTCCCTACAACAGCTTCTCACATTGGAATCGCACAAGGATATTCTGCAGGCTTTATAACAGCACTGAAACACTTGGTCTCGCAATGTATCAATCTCTGTACATCACGCATTTTGCATCAACTGAATAGCTGGCACATAGAGAGGGAACAGAGTTGGTTAGAAATAGTGCAAGCAATTCCCCGCAATATGGCCATGCATCCATACAAAAGCTCTGTATAACAAGATCATTATATTTTAGATGTGGTTGTAACATTTTGTGTCTTATGTTCCGTTATTTAGCAGACTTTTATTACACAATTCTAAAAAAAATTGTACATTTTTAGCAGACTCCCCACTGAAATTACCCTTAAATATCTATCGATTTCAAACAAATTAAATCCATTAATGTTTGCTTAGCATTTGTTAGCGTTGTTTATTTAACAACTCCACTTATTTTTCTCGTCATATATTGGTCTGGATTTTGTCAGCCTACATACCCGAGATGGATTTTGTAAATCTATGAGATTTCCCAAGGTTTTACTTAATTTTAATGCTAGCTTATGTATAGTTTAATTTCTGGCCACAGAGGCCTCAGTTCATAGCATTGTTTACATCCTTCAGTCACGTTGCAGATAATTAAAAATACACTGCACAGACCATTACAACACAAAGATACTGCTTGAGAAGCAAGACTGTAAATGTTCTGGCTGCATCATGGTCATATTCTGCTTCTAATGAAAACAAAAATTAAATAAATGAGCATATTTATTTCCTCCTGCTGAGTTTCAGTATACATTTGATGGCAGTAATTCCTTTAGCTAAAAAAGCCAACTGTTCACAATAACGCAAGAATGGAAACGAGAACGGGAATGCATATCAATATCCATATCGATAGCAAGACCAATGATATTATTTCAACTCCAATTCAGCCAACACCGTGCAAATGTCAAAATTCAATAGTAAACATTTCGTAAATGCATGTCCATTACTATTTGTGATTCCTCTAGACGTACCAAGCTTCATTTCTTTATTAACAGTGTACATTACATTGTCTGTTGTTCTTTGTAGTCCCTCTTAAGCAACAGCCAGCTTTAAGTTAACGTTTGAGTATCATAGATGAGAATAAGGGAAAACTTGAGAGCCAATATTATGATCTTTGGTTATAAGCTAAGGTTTTCTAACTTTTAGTTATTGCTACCTGTTGGTTAACAGGAGTGCCCTGTATTATGAATGCAAAGTAATTAACTTGGAGTTTGTTAACAATTTGATACAGTTGGCAACACTTCCGTGCGCGATTTCATGCCACCTAGGTGGAAACTTGTTGCATTTTATCTTTAAAATAAGCTTTCTGCTGCAATTTTCTTGAGGTTGCCATCTGATTTCCATATATAATAAATCAAAGTTTCCATTAAATCACACTGAGGAATTTCGTATTAATATGAACCGTTTCTGATGGCTGGATGCATTCAGGAACATAATATAGCACACTTGTAAATGTTACGATTTGTAACGGTTAGGTAGCAGCACATTTCTTATGCCGTTAGTTCACAATGGGATAGGCTAGCTATATGTGTAGCGTAGTCTGAAAATAAGTTAAGAGCTTTTTGCAGATTAAGTTATGTGGGTTTCCACTCTCTATGTGATTTAGGTTAATGGGAAAATACATTTTATATATTAGAGCAGGAATGAAATGTACATTAGTATCATATTTAGCATGGAGGTATTAGCCGTAAGGCTTGCTCCTACATTGAAATTTGTGACAGTTACATTTAGGAAACAATCTTGACAAGTATGTTGAGTTAAAAAAGACCATAAACTCAAAGAGAGGTGGTGATGTTACTACAAATTATTACAGAACATAGAGCCATAGTGCAATTTTCATTAACCTGAATTATTTCCCAACTTCCTCGAATTCATTTTTCCAAGATCTTATTCCCATTATATTATAAAATGTCTGAGCATTCACCTCCGCGTTGCTACAAAAGGAATAATGAGAGCTTTCACTAAATTAAAACATTCCAGAATGTTAAATTATATAGGCTTCGTTGTTAACATGCTCTGTGTGGTGTGAATGAAATTATTAATAAATGCTTACATTTAGATGAAAATCATCCCCCCCCCAAAAAAAAAAACTGGAAAGGCTATGTTAAATGCCTAGGATTTTGCTGTTAATATACTCTTGTAGATTAGTGTGGAAATATGTTGGATGATTTCGGAGTATTAACTTACATGGAATCTTTGTTTTCGTCCTCCTATAGGTTAGTGGAAAAATAGGATTTTTTGGAATGCAAGGTTACTTGCAAAATAGGTTAGACACATGAATATTGAGTTAATATGAATTACATTATATATTTAAGCAAACAGTACTGTCATTCACATTAGAAAAAGAAAGAAAGAAGAAAGAGCAATTTGGCAACGTCTAAGAATAATGCTGGAGGTATTATGCATCAGAAATGTATTAGAACTTAGAGGAACCAATACAACTTTCGACAATCTAATAACATTCATGAAATTGACTCTCATCACAAACCTGTAAATTACTTTTCCGGAAGTCTAATTATTTCTGCTTTCCTCCTGATATATAATATTGCTTTAATATTTCGCCTTGAATTGCTATTGACTATCAACCGAGGCCGAAGGTACATCATTTTTGTATGGTTACTTTCAAGTTAGTACCCTAACCGAGGCAGCAGTTGATCGCTAAGAATAATTCCCAATTAGCTGTTAACTGAAGATCATAATATGAAAATTTACCTTGACCCACAATTAATTTCTAACTGGAACCTTAACCAGAGATTGTAATACAGGCCCTGAATTGAGGGAATTCAATAGATAAAATTAATCTAGAAGTAATGAGTTGAATTAGTAGAAGATATCTCCAAGTCATTTGGCCTAACTACCCACCCTTTTTAATGACATTGGTTATATAGCAGAAACTGCAACATTTTGAGGTAGGTGCTGCCAACTTAGCAGTAAAAGGTAAGAATATAAGCTAACATGGATCAATAGGGTTTCACTTCATAGATGCTGCAGCAGAGCCCTGTCATTGCGGCTTAGGGCCCCAGGAGGTGTACCTTCAGCTATGTTGGCAGCACAACCAAAGCTCGAGTGGGATGCATAAGATTGGTGTTATGTGACTGTACTGAACATAAGTGTGTTACTTATAAAGTTTAAAAATGGGTTAAAGTGTGTTATGTAAATATGTATTTATATTTATTCACTCAATAAAAGGTTCATTCAGTATAGTGAGTATAGGCTTATTCTCACGTACCATATAATGACCTAAGTTAAATATAAAACCATAGCTGACGCTATGAATGCTCAACTGGTCTGAGGTTAAGATGCACATGTTGGCCACCTTGAATAACTTCTACAGTGAAGAGTCTACTATGTTCAATATGGATGTAATATGCAATGCCCGTGGAAGAGAACATCTTTTTTCCCATTCCTGGTGAACCCTCACATATGTTAATCTTTGTTCTTGTTCTGGTTATTGTGAACTAGTCTTCAGCCTCAATTTGGAAGTGTTCGGCTATGTAATAGATTTTTTGGGGGCTTTACCAGTTTGCTATCACCAACTAAAATTGTGCCAGAGCAACAAATGCCTGCAGATGTAATGTCAAGTTGGAATAAGGCAGGGTAATTAACACAATCACTTGTAACGGGAACCACTGCGCACATTCATTTATACCATTACAGATTAAAAATACATTGATGATATAATAATTAAAACATTCCCATTGATATTACTGCTTTATTACTTGCTGTCTGATGAAACAAAACCTGGACAGTGTTAATTTACCTTGAATGCCCGCCGCTTCAAGACAACAGTATGCCAACAAAATTAAAGCACATTTGTAAGGGGCATCAAATATAGAACTATAATTAGCAGCAGGTGGAGTGCAGTATAATTACATCCTTATAATAAACAATTAATGCCAACCTTACTTCAAAATTATAATTTTGGACACAAGGTGCACAACTAATCAGATATTCTATTTAGAGGAAGAAAGAAAAAAGATCATGTTACTGTTATTATAACATTTTTCCCCCCATGTAGAAAGAAGGCTAACGACCTATGTAAAATGTTTCAGGTTTTGTGGAGCACCCTGCAAAAACCCCAACATCACTTAAATGTTCATTTGTATCATACAATCAAAAGCTATTGAGAAATAAAGAAAAAACTTGATTAACATCTTGCAATACGAACCTCGCTCTGGTATCAGTTCTTACCCTGAAAAAATCTCTCACCAACTTCCGAGTACACACAGCACACAAATAACAAGCTATTTTACAAGAGGCCACAAAAGTTGGTCAGACTGCAGGACACCACGAGGCATTATACTAATTGGTTAATACACATAAAGATTACATGACATTACAGCTCCCCCTGAAGCAAGCTCCCTCTCAGACTCAGTCTCACCAACTTTTGGATTGCAAATCATAAAAAGAACATGTGAGGAGGAGGAGGATATAATTGAGAGGGGTTAACTGCTAAATGTTGGGACTAGAAAGTAATTTTGGGCGTGGCGTTAGTGTGGAGGTGGGGGCTCTGTAGATTGGTTCCTGCCTTCTACGGGGCGCACTGGCTTCCTGCGGGTGGGTCCCGGCGAGCCGGCCCCTGCACCACCTCGGACAGAGCCACCTCGACCGACGTAGCCTCCGCCGACGGAGGGAACCACTTCCCGGATGGTGCCTGTGCCTGTGAGAACTCTCACTGGTTGCTGTTGTTGCAAACCTCGCATTGCCCCACGCAGGTCGTGGTGCTGCTGTTGTTGCTGTTGCTGCTGCTGCTGCTGTTGTGGGGCTGCTTGCTGCTGATTGGAGGAAGATAGGGAAGAGGAAGGGGTAGAGGAGGAAGCCCCTGGCTGTTGCCGAGATAGGGACGTTGCAGCGCTGCTGTTGGAATTTCGCGATGATGAACGTTTTGGAACTGTCAGGGATGCCTTCTGTGGAGCAGATGGGGCACGGGGAGATGTTCCGGTGCCTTCGACACTGGCCCTGTCCTCGCGCTCTTTCCTACTTCCCACAGAAGATGCACAGTCCTGCTGGGGCAGGCTCTCCAATACGAGAGAGGATGCTCCTTCAGTTAATGTGGCCAATACAAGCTCCTGCACAAACAGACTTCGGTCGGCACGTTCCTGTTCAATAGACTGTAACTCCAAGTCTGACAAAGTGCTATCCATACATCTGTAACAGAACAATAGTGTACAGAATTAATTCTTGTTCAACAGACTGTAACTCCAAGTCTGACAAAGTGCTATCCATACATCTGTAACAGAACAATAGTGTACAGAATTACATTCTTGTTCAATAGACTGTAACTCCAAGTCTGACAAAGTACTGCCCACACATCTGTAACAGAACAATAGTGTACAGAATTACATTCTTGTTCAATAGACTGTAACTCCAAGTCTGACAAAGTACTGCCCATATATCTGTAACAGAACAATAGTGTACAGAGTTACATTCTTGTTCAATAGACTGTAACTCCAAGTCTGACAAAGTACTGCCCATACATCTGTAACAGAACAATAGTGTACAGAATTACATTCTTGTTCAATAGACTGTAACTCCAAGTCTGACAAAGTACTGCCCATACATCTGTAACAGAACAATAGTGTACAGAATTACATTCTTGTTCAATAGACTGTAACTCCAAGTCTGACAAAGTACTGCCCATACATCTGTAACAGAACAATAGTGTACAGAATTACATTCTTGTTCAATAGACTAACTCCAAGTCTGACAAAGTACTGCCCATATATCTGTAACAGAACAATAGTGTACAGAATTACATTCTTGTTCAATAGACTGTAACTCCAAGTCTGACAAAGTACTGCCCATACATCTGTAACAGAACAATAGTGTACAGAATTACATTCTTGTTCAATAGACTAACTCCAAGTCTGACAAAGTACTGCCATATATCTGTAACAGAACAATAGTGTACAGAATTACATTCTTGTTCAATAGACTGTAACTCCAAGTCTGACAAAGTGCTGCCATATATCTGTAACAGAACAATAGTGTACAGAATTACATTCTTGTTCAATAGACTAACTCCAAGTCTGACAAAGTACTGCCATATATCTGTAACAGAACAATAGTGTACAGAATTACATTCCTGTTCAATAGACTGTAACTCCAAGTCTGACAAAGTACTGCCCATATATCTGTAACAGAACAATAGTGTACAGAATTACATTCTTGTTCAATAGACTGTAACTCCAAGTCTGACAAAGTACTGCCCATACATCTGTAACAGAACAATAGTGTACAGAATTACATTCTTGTTCAATAGACTAACTCCAAGTCTGACAAAGTACTGCCATATATCTGTAACAGAACAATAGTGTACAGAGTTACATTCCTGTTCAATAGACTGTAACTCCAAGTCTGACAAAGTACTGCCATATATCTGTAACAGAACAATAGTGTACAGAGTTACATTCCTGTTCAATAGACTGTAACTCCAAGTCTGACAAAGTACTGCCATACATCTGCAACAGAACATTAGCATACAGAGTTACATTCTTGTTCAATAAACTATAACTCCAAGTCTGACAAAGTACTGCCCATACATCTTTAACAGAACAATAGTGTACAGAATTACATTCTTGTTCAATAGACTGTAACTCCAAGTCTGACAAAGTACTGCCCATACATCTACAACAGAACATTAGCATACAGAGTTACATTCTTGTTCAATAAACTATAACTCCAAGTCTGACAAAGTACTGCCCATACATCTTTAACAGAACAATAGTGTACAGAATTACATTCTTGTTCAATAGACTGTAACTCCAAGTCTGACAAAGTACTGCCCATACATCTGTAACAGAACAATAGTGTACAGAGTTACATTCTTGTTGCGAGAGCAAATATATGTTTTTACTTCACGCGATGCCATCTTGTGTGACGTCACTCCTTGTTTGGTTCATTTAACTCCATCTGGTGTAGCAATTTGCATCAATTAGGGTTCGAAAGAATTTAAAGTTTTGTATATTGTCCTCCGTTTTGAAATAATTCACTTTAAATGTTCTCCAGCTAGCTCTTTGGGTCGAATATGTTTCTCATGCAGGGTGTGAATCGGAAAGGAATCTTTTATCCAGAAATTATACTGACGAGGAAATTGATTTTATAACATTTATTGCCGAACACATTCACTAACACTTTTTACATATTTATCTGGATACTTGCCAAACTGAAACTGTTTGTAATAACTTCTCACTTTTTAACTCACATACTTCGACTTTGTATATATTTAACTGTATAATATTTTATAATAATTCTCGTGTAACTTGACGAAATGAAGGACTGGCTGACGATGTGTAGTGTACACGAAATTTTGATGAACTGAGCGGCGACGTGTAGTGTATTGAGAATTCCGTTGAACTGGGGGAACGCTCCCTTGAACCTACACTATTTATAGGCTTGCCTCAAGATACGCCTAAAGATTATAAATGAACTGCTATTGGCTAATAAAACGCGCCAACATTAGCGTCTATTTTACTATCCAATGAAAACCACTAATACATATTTCTTTTAGAGAACATTCTAGAAGCTTTTTTACCGAAAAGGCGCGAAACATTACGTAACTTCCTGGTTCCCGGTAACGATAAACAACTCACCCCATCGCTGCATTCTTGCGCCATTACTAACAGTTTCAGTAAAGCCTTATATTATTATTTACCAATAATAATTACGATTAATAAACCTCTGAAATCAATATCACATAAAAGTACATATTCATATTACAATCAATATTTACATTTAAGTAATTTGTGATACAAATTACCGTATCATTGTTCAATAAACTATAACTCCAAGTCTGACAAAGTACTGCCCATACATCTGCAACAGAACATTAGCATACAGAATTACATTCTTGTTCAATAAACTGTAACTCCAAGTCTGACAAAGTACTGCCCATACATCTGTAACAGTACATTAGCATACAGAATTACATTCCTGTTCAATAAACTGTAACTCCAAGTCTGACAAAGTGCTATCCATGCATCTGTAACAGAACAATAGTGTACAGAATTACATTCTTGTTCAATAGACTGTAACTCCAAGTCTGACAAAGTACTGCCCATACATCTACAACAGAACATTAGCATACAGAGTTACATTCTTGTTCAATAAACTGTAACTCCAAGTCTGACGGAACAAAGTATTAGTGCGTGGAATTACGTTTTCTATTTGTCTGTGGTGTTAGGTTTCTCCAGTGTTCTTTTGAATCAGATGTGTAAATACTAAGTTTATTGTTATTTTTCCTATCACAGTTGAAACAATTTCCTATATATTATTTTCACTGCCACCTACCTATGGCAGATAAGTTGTATTCCATCCAAAAATGTAAGATACAGGTTTCACCAGAAACACACATTTTTGGATCCTCTGAACCGCCCTAAATAAAAAGTAATATGAGAAAAAAGTGTGTGTGTGTCTGTGAACAGTTTCCAAGGATGCAACAAATGTTTCAAGAAAATCCACCCACCCAATTATCTTTTACACAGAAAAAATTGTAATTATTTTTCATTATCTTTAAAATGGTTTTAATAATTTTGATTACTAGGTCATAATTAAACATGCTGACATGAATCTTCTACAAATAAACTGTGAACTTCCCTTTATTTAATTCAATACAAGGATAGACTAGGGGAGAAATGTAGAGCTCTCATTAAAATATACCATTTGCATCAATTCATTTACAAAATATTGGATGTTGCAAATTTAGACCTTTCCCCCCTCACCCTCTTCTTTCCATTGCAAGACCTATTTGAATACTGTTTCTGCATGTTGAAACCTTCTTGCTTAATTTAAATCAGTTCCATTCACATCACTTTCTCTAACCTCTATTGTTTATTATTAGGGTATTCAACTTATTCCTACAAAAGTTAATTTTTTAATCTACTACATATTAATCCAAATAAACCTTTACAGAAACAGCTACATTACACATTTTGTTATAGAGAGCAGTGATAGTCAAATGTTTAACAACTGGACGCTATATGCTGCCTTAAAATTCCATACTGTTTCCATGCGAGAAACAACTGAATGTTGACAGGACTTAGCCTTAATAATGGATATCTCAGAAATGGCTTATGTTGCAGAAAAAGTTATTTGAAATAAATGCATGTTTTAAACAGATCTACATTTTTTGTGTAGTGCATTTTTGTCCATCACCTTACAGTTATGCAAACTTCCTACCAAATGAAGAGGACTCCATAGGTTATTCCCAGAAACATCAAGATTTAAATCTTGTTTGTCATGTAAACATCTTTAATCAAAATTATTGGAGTCATTTTTTATAAAATCAAGCATTTCAAAGAATTTGCCATATGAAGTGTAGTTTGGGGTGGGGGATTTTCTTAAAACTCTCTATGTTACATCTTTGGAAGATACTGAACCTAAATACAAACTTTGATAATTATCCAACTTTTTGTTTTTCAGTTATGCTGTTCACACACACACAAAATTTGTCTAAAAATGCTTTTTTTTTTATTTATTTATTTATTCAAGAGACAAAACATGCATTTTCGGTTAAATCTTGGTATCAAATTTTTGGGGAGAATGCAATACCCTCTCTATGTGCTATGTATGTGGTGGAGAATGATAGAAGAATCACCTTTTTATAAATACTATATTATTTATTGTTTGGCTCCTCATTTGGTAGACTACTACAATTCATATAAATGTAATAACTATATGTTGTTATCCACAATTATATACCCTTTCATTCATTCATTCATTTTTTATTTTTTTTTTCATAAGCAGTTTTCAATTTTTTTCTAGGGACACCACTTTTTTAAGAGTTGGCAGTAGAATCATTGTTACTCAATCTCCAGCATGTCTGGAGGACCACAACAGCAGTTGGTTGACGAGTCCTTCGGAGTACTTTACTTGGCAAAAGCATATTGAAAGCATTAGCAAAAAAGCAATCGATAGATTCGAAGTATTAAAAAGACTTGCTGGTAAAAAATGAGTTTGTTCTAAGAAAACTTTAAATACAACTTACAGCATGTACATTATAGCAATTTTAAAATATTATGGTGAAATGGTTATAACTTCATCTTCAAAAAGAAAAATCCTTGAACAAACTGAAAATCAAGTATTATGATGGTGCCACCAAATCTACTTTTTATTAACTGTTACATCCAACAGATCTTAAAATGCAAGGCCCTTCTAACCTATGAGAAGTTAATAAGACTACCAGATTATAAGAAATGGTATAGCTAAATAAAAGCACAGATTGAATTTATACAGACAGTCAAGATCCTGAAAACTTGTTAAGACTGTCCATCTGAAACAGAACATTTTCCATCTTGTTATAGTCCAATTAATAAAATTATAGTTGACTATCGACTTCATCTTAATGAAACATTCAATAAAAATCATATGTGTTACACTCACATGACTTTCTCTGCTCTTGTACAAACTGATTTTACAAACGCTTATTCTCCATCTACTTCATGTTTATCGAGATGTTAATCTTATTGCTAATTTTCTTGTAGATGCAAGGGGAATTGCTAGGCTTTAAGCGATAGTCAAAAATTTTAAGAGCTGGTTGCTATGTGGAGTATTCCATTCTCTCTGCATTACCAGGACGACCAAAAAAAAAAAAAAAAAAAAAATGAATAACAAATTTCCATTTGAGAAAAAGTATAAGTATTGGAAAATTTAAGGGAATAACAAGCAATATCTAGAAAATGGTTCACTCGACAAAAAAAACGTATATGACATAAATTGTGTATTTTAATGCAATCTACATTTTTTGTGTAGTAAAATTTTGTCTATCTCTTATGGTTTACCGGTTATGCAAAACTCGTTCACAATGAAGAATACTTTTGGAGACATTCGCACAAAATTCAAGATATACATTTTATTTGCCATAAAAATGTCTTAAACATATGATACTTTAATCAAAATCGTTAGAGCCATTTTTGAGAAAATTAAAATTTTCGAAAAATGTTCCATGTAAAGGGTAATCTGGGGTGGGGGGATTTTCTTGAAAACCTTCGTGTCGCATCTCTGGAAGATACTGAACCTAAATACCAAGTTTGGTGTTTATCTGACTGTTCGTTTCTGAGTTATGCTGTTCACAGACAGACACACACGGACATGTTTCCAAAAATGTTTTTTTTGATTCAGGGGGCCTCAAAACATATATTTCCAGTGAAATCTCGGTATTAATTTTTTGGGTGGAATACAATACTTCCCCTACTTACTATATGTAGTAGAGAAAGTAAAAATGATGTTAATGCTGTTCAGCCAAAGCTTTTACGTTGAAACTCTCAATACCATATCCTGGATTCATATCTGTACTGATGGCGCTTTCTAGGTTATGAAGGAGCTGGTTTATTTTGCCAATTCTTTTCCTTTTATAAAAAAGTGAGGAAATATACACCAATTTTGATTATGAAATTGATCCCATATATACATCACTTCAAGATATATTTCCATAGTTATATAAATGCAAAAATGTAGTTATTCTACCCGATTCTAAAGCTGCACTCCCTTCAGAAGGGAAATAAAGCCAGTGATCCTGTGTCGTAGATTTATGGCACATAAAAGAACTTCAAGCCTAATAGAGGTCTTACAAGCCCAATATAGAATGGGACGTTAAAGGGCATCCATAAACAAAATTCAGTTTCTCCCAAGCTATTGGTTCTACTACTCAGCCCAAAATTATGAAGATTAAAACAATACATGATATGATGAAACAAATAACAGTTCATGCACACACACACAGTTAAGTAGTCTTTCTCTTCATGGTCCATGTTTACATTACATAAATACTGACCCACACTCTTGCTTTCTTCTCTAAAATTCTGCTTAAAACTCATCTTCTGTCCTTTTCAAACCACTAATATTAATAAGTTCTTCCCTCCAGTTTTTAGTTCCTTCTCTAGGTCTTCCTCTCCCTCTCACACTCCAGTTCTTGCACCCCCTTTCTCCTTATTTACTTTATCAATCTCTTTTCAACATAAGATGATCTCTCTTCTGTTAAGCCACTAAACAATTGTAATTTTGCCTTTTTCCAAAACCCTTTAGTACAATGGAATCTCATTAACACGTTGAATTATAAAAGTTCCAGCACCAAATATTATAAATAACGTTTGTTTAGTACGTTTTCTCGCTGCCACTTGCTACATTCGAAGCTTGATGTCCTCATTCACTACTTTGGTCAATCCAGTGGGGGTGGAGACCAGCAGCCAATGATATGATGTGTGTAGGCGGGATAGACAATGCTTTAGCTTGGCAGGTTATTTTCTACTGGTTATGTAGATAGTATTTTAGCTTTTTGTTTGCAATGGAGAAAAAGAAACTGCGGCAAATAACCAACAGTGAAAAACTGAGAATCCTTGAAGAAGTAGATCACAACCCAAATATGAAACTTAAACATTCTTCCGTCAACCTTAAACACAATTGTTAGCAAACGTAAACTTATTGAAACTGCTTTTAAACAAGGGAAAAATGCTAACAGAAAACGTAATCACCCTGGTCAGTTTCCAGAATTACAAGATATTCTACTAAAGTGATTTACACAAGCAAGAGCTTCAAATAGAGGTACTGCGGTTCGAGCTCAGGCAACACATTTAGCACAGAAGATGGCACTGGACGATTTCAAAGCGTCCAATGTCTGGGTTGAAAGATTCAAGAATCACCATGGCAATACAATGCTCCCATCAATTTCGAAAGACTAAAGCCCTGACGATATTTATAATGCAGATGAAATGGGACTATTTTTCCACCTTTTGCCAGACAAAACCCTGGATTTTAAGGGCAACAAGAGTCATGTCAGGAAACTTAACAAGGAAAGGATTACAGTTGTTTTGCACTGTAATAAAACCTGAACAGAGAAATTGGTACTGCTGATTATTGGAAAAGCACACAGTCTGTGATGCTTAAGAATGTGCAATCTTTTCAATGTAAGTACACTTCCAACACAAAAGCCTGGATAATTTCTGCGGTATTCGAAAATTTCTTACGAGCATGGGACACAACACTGGGCATAAGAAGCTGTAAAATTGCACTCTTTATTGATCAGTGTGCCCTCATCTACCAACTGTTTCAGGTTTAAGAAACAAAGATCATTTTCCTCCCAGCAAACTGCACAAACAAGCTTCAACCTTTAGATCAAGGCATAACTCGGTGCATGAAGTAAAAGTATTGAAAGAGGCTCGTACAGAGAAGGTTGGCTGCACTGAATTTATGGCAAGAAAAATCACCGTCTTAGATGCCATGCATTTCATTAGGACTGCCTGGGTAACGCAAGATACCATTAGGAACTGCTTTAATAAAGCTGGCTTCTGCCAGGTTCTTGGTGAGGAACATGAGTTTCCGAGAGTGAAGAATGGTACCAAATAGCAGATGGCGCCGGCATGTCTTTTGAAACATTGACAATGAAATTCCAGTGTGTGAAACAGCGATGATAGATGAAATACTTTAAGAACAAATGAAAGAAGAAGCGTTGGTGGGAAATGGGAGTGATGAGCCAGATCCTGAGCCAATTCCTACAGTGTCGGAAGCAATGGACATAGTGGAGCGATATGTGTGCAGTTTCGAAGTTGATGACGATGTAATGAGCTTACTTAACAAGATGGACAGTAAAATTTTGACATTAAAACCAACAAAGCAATCAACTATAGATATGTATTTCAAACCAATGTAAATAGTGTCCACATTTCACATCCATTTGGGAGGTAAGATGTATTATTAGATTATTACACAATTATGTTCATAAATTGCAGATTCTGCATTTTCGTTAACACATTTTCCCGTCTATGACGTGCTGGAAAAACGTGCTAACGAGATTCTACTGTATTTGTTTCTGTCCTTCTCCAAATGTTACCTAAGTCATTGTATCCCAAGACATTTCTTACGCTACTTATCCATGCTCTATTCTGTAGAGATGATTGATACATTAAGCACTCTTTCAATAAGTTATTCTCATCTAAATTTGGAATCCTATGCCAGTATTTCAGAACTGTTTCTATAATTAAACCTTTTCTTGCCACTTGTCCCATTTCTATTTCACTGTTGAAATTTGTAATCCAAGAGCTTCTCTGCAGAATTATCTGTGCACTAAATCTACAATTTCCCATCCATTATCTAGTGCCCATATTGTAATATCATTCGTGCCTCTATCATTTGACTTTAACTATAATACAGGGTGTCCGGCCTATTTGTTTAACATTATGTATCAGTTCCAGAAAAAAAGAAATTTGGCATATGATTAGTAGGCTCTTGCCATTTATGACTGCAACAACCAACACACTATTACAACGTCGAAAGATGGTGACGTGGACACTATGACAGAAGGTTTTCTGACTTCTTGGACTTGCTGATACAAAATCTGTGAGGCATGTACAACAAGAATTTAACCTTGGCCATCACAACGATGTTCTCTCTAATCTAAGCATTAAGAAATTGGGTAGACATTACAAGAAACTGGTAGTCTTTAGTTTAAACATGGAAAGCATAGCAAACAGAATGTGTCTGCGGAAAATGTGGAAAGGATTGTCATGGCCTTCATAAGAAGTCCGAAGCAGTCAATTTGACATGCCAGTAGGATTTGCCATTACTTGGCCTATGGTTCATGGTCAGGTCCACAAAAGATTACGTCTATGGGCCTACAAGATTCAGCTACACCAGCAAATCTATCCGCAGGACAAAAGCAAATGGAAGACGTTTTGGATTACGACAGTGCTTTCCCGGATGAAGTGTGCTTCTCTGATGAAGCAACTTACCATGTGAATGGGAAAGTTAAGACATAATTGTCATATAGTTAAAATCCACATGAGGTAGAAAGAGCCTAAGTGTGCACTAATCAAACTGTATGTCCCATTTCATAATGCTTACTTAGGAGGGGACATTCACAGCAAACATTTTGTTGTACATGCTTCACAGTCCAAGCACACAGAAAACCTTCTGTTGTGGTGTCCATGTTGCCATCTTTGCACCTTCTAACCTAACGTATTTCACTGCAAGTACTGTTATAATACCAGCACACAGAACCTTCATGTATGATTCCTACGTGACAACAACCTCTTGTAGAGAAGTGAGACAGATTCCCTGTTGTTATAATACCAGCACACAGAATCTTCATGTATGATTCCTACGTGACAACAACCTCTTGTAGAGAAGTGAGACAGATTCCCTGTTGTTATAATACCAGCACACAGAATCTTCATGTATAATTCCTATGTGACAACAAACTCTTGTAGAGAAGTGAGACAGATTCCCTGCTGTTATGTCAGCACACAGAATCTTCATGTATAATTCCTATGTGACAACAAACTCTTGTAGAGAAGTGAGACAGATTCCCTGCTGTTATAATGTCAGCACACAGAATCTTCATGTATAATTCCTATGTGACAACAAACTCTTGTAGAGAAGTGAGACAGATTCCCTGCTGTTATAATACCAGCACACAGAACCTTCATGTAAGATTCCTACGTGACAACAACCTCTTGTAGAGAAGTGAGACAGATTCCCTGTTGTTATAATACCAGCACACAGAATCTTCATGTATAATTCCTATGTGACAACAAACTCTTGTAGAGAAGTGAGACAGATTCCCTGCTGTTATAATGTCAGCACACAGAATCTTCATGTATAATTCCTATGTGACAACAAACTCTTGTAGAGAAGTGAGACAGATTCCCTGCTGTTATAATGTCAGCACACAGAATCTTCATGTATAATTCCTATGTGACAACAAACTCTTGTAGAGAAGTGAGACAGATTCCCTGCTGTTATAATACCAGCACACAATCTTCATGTATGATTCCTATGTGACAACAAACTCTTGTAGAGAGTGAGATAGATTCCCTGCTGTTATAATGTCAGCACACAGAATCTTCATGTATGATTCCTATGTGACAACAAACTCTTGTAGAGAAGTGAGACAGATTCCCTGCTGTTATAATGTCAGCACACAGAATCTTCATGTATAATTCCTATGTGACAACAACTCTTGTAGAGAAGTGAGACAGATTCCCTGCTGTTATAATACCAGCACACAATCTTCATGTATGATTCCTATGTTACAACAAACTCTTGTAGAAAAGTGAGACAGATTCCCTGCTGTTATAATACCAGCACACAATCTTCATGTATGATTCCTATGTGACAACATACTCTTGTAGAAAAGTGAGACAGATTCCCTGCTGTTATAATACCAGCACACAATCTTCATGTATGATTCCTATGTGACAAACTCTTGTAGAGAAGTGAGACAGATTCCCTGCTGTTATAATACCAGCACACAATCTTCATGTATGATTCCTATGTTACAACAAACTCTTGTAGAAAAGTGAGACAGATTCCCTGCTGTTATAATACCAGCACACAATCTTCATGTATGATTCCTATGTGACAACATACTCTTGTAGAAAAGTGAGACAGATTCCCTGCTGTTATAATACCAGCACACAATCTTCATGTATGATTCCTATGTGACAACAAACTCTTGTAGAAAAGTGAGACAGATTCCCTGCTGTTAAAATACCAGCACACAGAATCTTCATGTATGATTCCTATGTGACAACAAACTCTTATAGAGAAGTGAGACAGATTCCCTGCTGTTAAAATACCAGCACACAGAATCTTCATGTATGATTCCTGTGTGACAACAAACTCTTGTAGAGAAGTGAGACAGATTCCCTGTTGTTATAATGTCAGCACACAGAATCTTCATGTATGATTCCTATGTGACAACAAACTCTTGTAGAAAAGTGAGACAGATTCCCTGTTGTTATAATACAAGCACACAGAATCTTCATGTATGATTCCTATGTTACAACAAATTCTTGTAGAGAAGTGAGACAGATTCCCTGTTGTTATAATGTCAGCACACAGAATCTTCATGTATGATTCCTATGTGACAACAAACTCTTGTAGAAAAGTGAGACAGATTCCCTGTTGTTATAATACCAGCACACAGAATCTTCATGTATGATTCCTATGTGACAACAAACTCTTGTAGAGAAGTGAGACAGATTCCCTGTTGTTATAATGTCAGCACACAGAATCTTCATGTATGATTCCTATGTGACAACAAACTCTTGTAGAAAAGTGAGACAGATTCCCTGTTGTTATAATACAAGCACACAGAATCTTCATGTATGATTCCTATGTTACAACAAATTCTTGTAGAGAAGTGAGACAGATTCCCTGTTGTTATAATGTCAGCACACAGAATCTTCATGTATGATTCCTATGTGACAACAAACTCTTGTAGAAAAGTGAGACAGATTCCCTGTTGTTATAATACCAGCACACAGAATCTTCATGTATGATTCCTATGTGACAACAAACTCTTGTAGAGAAGTGAGACAGATTCCCTGTTGTTATAATGTCAGCACACAGAATCTTCATGTATGATTCCTATGTGACAACAAACTCTTGTAGAAAAGTGAGACAGATTCCCTGTTGTTATAATACCAGCACACAGAATCTTCATGTATGATTCCTATGTGACAACAAACTCTTGTAGAGAAGTGAGACAGATTCCCTGTTGTTATAATACCAGCACACAGAATCTTCATGTATGATTCCTATATGACAACAAACTCTTGTAGAGAAGTGGGAGATTCCCTGTTGTTATAATACCAGCACACAGAATCTTCATGTATGATTCCTATGCGACAACAAACTCTTGTAGAAGAGTGAGATAGATTCCCTGTTGTTATAATACCAGCACACAGAATCTTCATGTATGATTCCTATATGACAACAAACTCTTGTAGAGAAGTGAGACAGATTCCCTGTTGTTATAATACCAGCACACAGAATCTTCATGTATGATTCCTATGTGACAACAAACTCTTGTAGAGAGTGAGACAGATTCCCTGCTGTTATAATACCAGCACACAATCTTCATGTATGATTCCTATGTGACAACAAACTCTTGTAGAGAGTGAGATAGATTCCCTGCTGTTATAATGTCAGCACACAGAATCTTCATGTATGATTCCTATGTGACAACAAACTCTTGTAGAGAAGTGAGACAGATTCCCTGCTGTTATAATGTCAGCACACAGAATCTTCATGTATAATTCCTATGTGACAACAAACTCTTGTAGAGAAGTGAGACAGATTCCCTGCTGTTATAATACCAGCACACAATCTTCATGTATGATTCCTATGTTACAACAAACTCTTGTAGAAAAGTGAGACAGATTCCCTGCTGTTATAATACCAGCACACAATCTTCATGTATGATTCCTATGTGACAACATACTCTTGTAGAAAAGTGAGACAGATTCCCTGCTGTTATAATACCAGCACACAATCTTCATGTATGATTCCTATGTGACAAACTCTTGTAGAGAAGTGAGACAGATTCCCTGCTGTTATAATACCAGCACACAATCTTCATGTATGATTCCTATGTTACAACAAACTCTTGTAGAAAAGTGAGACAGATTCCCTGCTGTTATAATACCAGCACACAATCTTCATGTATGATTCCTATGTGACAACATACTCTTGTAGAAAAGTGAGACAGATTCCCTGCTGTTATAATACCAGCACACAATCTTCATGTATGATTCCTATGTGACAACAAACTCTTGTAGAAAAGTGAGACAGATTCCCTGCTGTTAAAATACCAGCACACAGAATCTTCATGTATGATTCCTATGTGACAACAAACTCTTATAGAGAAGTGAGACAGATTCCCTGCTGTTAAAATACCAGCACACAGAATCTTCATGTATGATTCCTGTGTGACAACAAACTCTTGTAGAGAAGTGAGACAGATTCCCTGTTGTTATAATGTCAGCACACAGAATCTTCATGTATGATTCCTATGTGACAACAAACTCTTGTAGAAAAGTGAGACAGATTCCCTGTTGTTATAATACAAGCACACAGAATCTTCATGTATGATTCCTATGTTACAACAAATTCTTGTAGAGAAGTGAGACAGATTCCCTGTTGTTATAATGTCAGCACACAGAATCTTCATGTATGATTCCTATGTGACAACAAACTCTTGTAGAAAAGTGAGACAGATTCCCTGTTGTTATAATACCAGCACACAGAATCTTCATGTATGATTCCTATGTGACAACAAACTCTTGTAGAGAAGTGAGACAGATTCCCTGTTGTTATAATGTCAGCACACAGAATCTTCATGTATGATTCCTATGTGACAACAAACTCTTGTAGAAAAGTGAGACAGATTCCCTGTTGTTATAATACAAGCACACAGAATCTTCATGTATGATTCCTATGTTACAACAAATTCTTGTAGAGAAGTGAGACAGATTCCCTGTTGTTATAATGTCAGCACACAGAATCTTCATGTATGATTCCTATGTGACAACAAACTCTTGTAGAAAAGTGAGACAGATTCCCTG
The DNA here is from genome assembly GCA_030765065.1 of Deroplatys truncata. Lineage (NCBI taxonomy): Eukaryota > Metazoa > Arthropoda > Insecta > Mantodea > Mantidae > Deroplatys > Deroplatys truncata. Next base: position 5,868,702 of record CM060984.1, read on the forward strand.
TTGTTATAATACCAGCACACAGAATCTTCATGTATGATTCCTATGTGACAACAAACTCTTGTAGAGAAGTGAGACAGATTCCCTGTTGTTATAATGTCAGCACACAGAATCTTCATGTATGATTCCTATGTGACAACAAACTCTTGTAGAAAAGTGAGACAGATTCCCTGTTGTTATAATACCAGCACACAGAATCTTCATGTATGATTCCTATATGACAACAAACTCTTGTAGAGAAGTGAGACAGATTCCCTGTTGTTATAATACCAGCACACAGAATCTTCATGTATGATTCCTATGTGACAACAAACTCTTGTAGAGAGTGAGATAGATTCCCTGTTGTTATAATACCAGCACACAGAATCTTCATGTATGATTCCTATGTGACAACAAACTCTTGTAGAAAAGTGAGACAGATTCCCTGTTGTTATAATACCAGCACACAGAATCTTCATGTATGATTCCTATGTGACAACAAACTCTTGTAGAAAAGTGAGACAGATTCCCTGTTGTTATAATACCAGCACACAGAATCTTCATGTATGATTCCTATGTGACAACAAACTCTTGTAGAAAAGTGAGACAGATTCCCTGTTGTTATAATACCAGCACACAGAATCTTCATGTATGATTCCTATGTGACAACAAACTCTTGTAGAGAGTGAGATAGATTCCCTGTTGTTATAATACCAGCACACAGAATCTTCATGTATGATTCCTATGTGACAACAAACTCTTGTATAGAGTGAGATAGATTCCCTGTTGTTATAATACCAGCACACAGAATCTTCATGTATGATTCCTATGTGACAACAAACTCTTGTAGAGAGTGAGATAGATTCCCTGTTGTTATAATACCAGCACACAGAATCTTCATGTATGATTCCTATGTGACAACAAACTCTTGTAGAGAGTGAGATAGATTCCCTGTTGTTATAATACCAGCACACAGAATCTTCATGTATAATTCCTATGTGACAACAAACTCTTGTAGAGAAGTGAGACAGATTCCCTGCTTGTTATAATGCCAGTACACAGAATCTTCATGTATGATTCCTATGTGACAACAAACTCTTGTAGAGAAGTGAGACAGATTCCCTGCTGTTATAATGCCAGCACACAGAATCTTCATGTATGATTCCTATGTGACAACAAACTCTTGTAGAGAAGTGAGGCAGATTCCCTGTTGTTATGTCAGCACACAGAATCTTCATGTATGATTCCTATGTGACAACAAACTGTTGTGGAGAAGTGAGACAGATTCTCTGTTGTTATAATGCCAGCACACAGAATCTTCATATATGATTCCTATGTGACAACAAACTCTTGTAGAGAAGTGAGGCAGATTCCCTGTTGTTATGTCAGCACACAGAATCTTCATGTATGATTCCTATGTGACAACAAACTGTTGTGGAGAAGTGAGACAGATTCTCTGTTGTTATAATGCCAGCACACAGAATCTTCATGTATGATTCCTATGTGACAACAAACTCTTGTAGAGAAGTGAGACAGATTCCCTGCTGTTATAATACCAGCACACAGAATCTTCATGTATGATTCCTATGTGACAATAAACTCTTGTAGAGAAGTGAGGCAGATTCCTGGTGCCAAGAAAATTCCAATTAGGGCGACCACAAGTCTATAGAAAGGCTCAGTAGATAAACTGGCATGTGAAGCAAGAAAGTGTGTATAACTTGACTCCTTATATTAAGTTTAAGGAATTCAAACAGGAGTTTTGTCCTTCTAGCATACATGCGTGTTAAATTCCTATTTATCTATGACCTCGTTGGGCCCACGTCATTCTCAGTTGATCCAAAATAATAAACAAGTGACAATTAGAAGCAAGATAACAGAGTAACTGAAAGACAGAAGAAAGAATAGCATACACAAATAGAGATTAGATGGGAGTTATTTTTGCCCAAACATGTATTTTACATAAATATTGGCTTTTTAAAACGAAACCTGCTCTCACTGAGAAGTTGATACATGAACTTACGTTACAGTAAAGGAATATAGTTATTATTACCTAGATAGAAGGAACTGGGAGTTGTTCTGTGCTGTTTGGCTTGAACTGGCATCTAAAGTTACTGTAGTGTGGCCACCTGCGGCCGCTGCGACAGTGGAAGATGAGGTTCCTGCAGCCGAAGAGTTGGCCGAAGAAGCAGTCTGAGTTTGGCGTCTTGGCAAGCGTTCTAATTGTTGTCTTGCTGCCTGTAGTGATACAAGCACATGCACAAGTTCAGCTGCACAAAACACTTACACATATATCTGGCAAACACTCATAAAATGGGGCAACATGTCAATAATCATCAGTATTATCACACTTTCTTAATGTTATATAGTTGTATTAAACTTTTGCAATGAAAATTGCTAAACTCTTATTACTAATATTATGGGGTAAGATAGGGATGTAAACCTGGTCCAGTGCTATTTAACCATTATACCAATGACATCCTAGAGGAAATCTCCAGATACACTAGTTATTAATAATAAAGAAATTCCAGGGCTATTCTGCAGATGACTTAGTAGTTGGGTTCATATCTTGTGGAGGGCAATTGAGGTAGTAAGGAATTTTTGTAGAAAATGGGAAATGAAACAATGAAGATAATGGTTTAAAAACAATCGTTACCAGCTAGGTTAAAGCTGAGAAATGGAAGAGAAATAGAGGTGATAAGGAGATTTGATTACTTGGGTAAGTTCGAAAGGAAGTTGGAGTGAATAAAAAAAAATATGTCTATAGAAAAAGATAAAATGATCATGAGTGTTATAAGATCATGTTTAAAAATATTGCCAAATGGAAATGTCAAATGACTTGAAAGATGTTGCAAGGGGCAGAGGTATCGGGAGTAATGATGCTTTGAGAGAGGTTGACAAAGTCATCACCAAATGGGGCAGCAGTGTTAGAGCTTGGTAGGTACTCCACTAAGATCAAAATGTCACAAGAGCTATGAAACATTTGTATAGAATCTTCAGTGTGAAAGATAGTGATATTATCAAAGAATGTTTTTATACACAAAAGAAAACTGGAAAGGGTCATGGTTATTAAAAGTTCAGGAAGCTATGGAATAGATACAGAGTATCACATTAGAGGCTTTGGGAAAGAAGTAGAATTAAGCCTAGAAGGTATTGACAGACAACATTTTTTGGCGGTACAAGAGAGAAAGGCTCCTTGAGGATATATATATGGAAATAAGAACAGTATGGGAGATATGCAATAAACTAGGATGAGAAGGATTTGTATGGGTGAGAATCTTGAAAGCCATACGGTACGATGAGGACGTAGGAAAATGTCTAATGTAAACATGGATTTCCAATGTGTACTATATTGTAATCAAAGACATGGAGAGAACAATGTTGGCAATAGAAATGGAAAAGTATTAATAAGGAAGATTCTGACTATAAAAGGGGATAAAAATATAAAATCTATGGGTAAGGTCAAAGAGAAATGGTTAAGAATGACTACAAACAAGATAGGGCTAAAGGCAGACGAATAATGTAAGTATCATCAATACACAGTAAACCAAGGGCTGTGTGTATTGAGACCGTAGGTTAGCATAGGCAAGTAACTAAGAAGTGAATTTATAGCGTAAATAGCCTAATATTTTAGTCTAAAATGTATGTAATTGTGAGTCTTGAGAAATAAATATCCATTCATTCATAATAATAATATTTACTGAATTACGAGGGTTAGTCAGAAAGTAATGCCTATTTTTTTAATCCTTAAATACATTAGTTACGTAAAAACTTAGAATTTGGCCTGAATAACCATTGCCCCATAAAGAAAGTTAAGGATAAAGAGAAGGGAGACCAGCATATACAAATACCAATAGAAAGTAAAAAATTGCGGGAAAAAATGAAAGAGTATTACACATTTTATAAGTCTACAAAATTAGAGCTATTCAAATGCAAATATAAAAACCTGAAAAACCAATACTCAATAGCACTAACTAACCTAAAGAAGCAACAATATGGTAATAAAATAACAAGCTCAAGCAATAAAGTTAGGACCGTATGGGGAATTGTAAAACAAAGTAATATTAACAAAAATAAGCACGAGAATATAAAATTAGTTGGAAAAGGACAAACAATAGATAATCCACAAGATGTATGTCAACATTTCAATACATATTTCCTAAACATAACAAGGGGGGAACAAAGCGTGATAGAAAGCATTCAAAGAGAACTACCAGTATGCATAAATTCAATATATTTGGAAGAAACTTCAGCCGAAGAAGTGGAAAAGATAATAAATAAATTAAAAAATAAGTCCTCTTCAGGATGGGATGAAATATCACCGATAATTTTAAAACATTGTAAGACGGCGCTTATTACTATTCTGGTACATCTAATAAATTCTTCGCTATACAGTGAAAACTTTCCAGATTCCTTAAAACTCAGTATAGTTCGGCCAATCTTTAAAAAAGGGGATAAAGCACAAATAGGGAACTATAGGCCAATCAGTCTTACTTCTGTCTTTGCAAAAGTTTTTGAAAATATACTGAGCTGCAGACTGATACGATTCCTAAATAAATATAATCTGCTTAACTCATCACAACATGGATTCAGGAGCAAATTATCAACAACCACTGCTATTGCAGAACTTGATCAGGAAATTCTCGAAGCACTTGATAAAGATAACAAAGCTGCAGGAGTTTTCTTGGATCTATCCAAGGCGTTTGATAGTGTAGCACATGATAAACTACTGGACAAGATTCAGAAAGTGGGCATCAGGGGAAAATTCTTAGAAATCATAAAATCATACTTGTTAAACCGTATGCAATGCACAGAAATTTATTACCAACAGCATCACATGACAAAATGTGCAAGATCAAATTATGAAACAATGAAGGTGGGTGTACCTCAAGGATCTGTACTTGGACCAATCCTATTCATATTGTATGTAAATGACATTCCTAAATCTTCAGAATATAAAATAATATCATACGCAGACGACACTTCAGTTATATTGACAAGTAAAAATATACATAGTCTAGAGAAGTTAGTAACCACAAAAACACAGGATATATGTGAGTACCTAAAATATAACAACTTAAAGGTAAATTTACAAAAAACAAATATGATCGTGTTCCAGCACCGAAATAAGGGATCCACTCAAAGATTACATGATGAGTATATAGAGCAAATACAGAGAATAAAATTTTTAGGGGTAATGATAGATGAGAATATGACATTCAGAAATCACATTGACCTTGTGTGTAATAAAATTAGTACTGGTTTATATCTGTTAAGAAAGATGAAAAAATATTTAAACATTGATTATTTAAAGCTAGTATACTATGGTCTAATTCACCCCCATATTCAATATGGGATTGAAGTCTGGGGCAGCACAGGTATTGTAAATATGAACAGAGTACTGTTAATGCAGAAAAAGTGTTTAAGATGTATCTATGGTCGAAATAGTAGAGAATCATGTAGACAAATCTATGTGGAGGCTAGTGTTTTAACAGTCGTATCACTATATGTGTATAAAGTAATTATGTATGTAGTAAGTAAGTCACATTCTGTAAAAATAAAAGATAGTCACATATATAAAACTAGAACACAAAATAATTACTACAGAGATAATGTAAATAAAAAGGCCACTGAAAAGGATCCAATTATGATGGGTAGGATACTCTATAACAAATTACCCAATGACATTAAAAGTTTAGAGGGCAAAGAATTTCAAAGGAGGTTAAAAACATTCTTAATTCAGAAATGCTTGTACAGATTGAATGAATTGTAAATATTGTATATACATGTAAATTTTGTAACTCTTTATTGTTTGACGATGCTTGAAACTTGTAAAAGTCTATAAGCAAATAAAGATGATTATTATTATTATTATTATTATTATTATTATTATTATTATTATTATTATCTCTCAAACCCTTCTTCTGCAATCCACAGCAATAACAGCTTCCCAAGTTAACAGGTGGCAGCACTGCAGTGTTATAAAATGGCAGACATTGGTGTACATATTAGGCAGCATTCCGTGATACAGCTCTTGAATGCAGATGGTGAAACACCCATTCACATTCATGAAAGGCAGAAAAGTGTTTATGGGGATGCAACAGTAGACGTCAGCACTGTTAGACGATGGGTTTGTCGGTGTAGAGAAGCTGAAGGGCAAACATCATTGGTTGATGCAGGCCAGCAACTGCAGTGACCCCAATCAACATTCGTGAAGACTGCCGGGCAACAACAGATGAATTGTGTCTCATGCTCTCCATTGATAAAGGCAGTGTGATGGAGATAACTGGGATACTCAAAAGTCTGTGCACGATGGGTAGCAAGAAAAACAATAGCCTCCAATCTCTTGTGGAGGAAGTGGCATTCTTGGTGAAAATTGTGACTGAAGACGAGACTTGGGTTCATTTTTCTGAACCTGAATCAAAGAGTCAATCATTGGAATGGCATCACACATCCTTGCTGAGGAAGAACAAATCAAAACTGTGCAATCGGCAGGGAAAGTTATGGCAACAGTGTTTCGGGATGAGCAGGGTGTCATTCTGGTTCAATTTTTGCCTCAGAGGTGCACATTAATTCTGATCAGCTTAAAGTATGCTATGGCAGATGCAAGACCACATACCAGTCTTCCACCACTCAAAAGATTGTGCAAACTGGATGGGAAGTCTGGCCCCATCCAGCATACATCCCTGACATTTCCATCTATTCAGGCCACTAAAGGAAGCTCATCGTGCAATCCACTTTGAAAACATTTGTGTGCCAATGGCTAAATAAGAAAGACTGATTTTTACATACCCTTGTTTCCAGATGGACCAAAACAGTGGAAAAAGCGAGTTTACATTGAAAAGTGACAAATTTAAGCCTGAATATTGCAACTATCATGCAACATTTAATTTAGTTGAAAATTAAAACAGAAAAAAAAAAAAATAATAATAATAATAAAAAAGGAGGCATTACTTTCTGACTAACCCTTGTATGTTTGTATCACTGTTGGATTATGCATTTGATAACATTATTAATTGTTTAGTGTGAAAATTCGTTTTCTGGATGCTGTTAGTTCCCAATTAATCTATATAATTGATGCTTTTTTAAACTGTGTATATTTATACACTTGCTTGTAGATATGTAATATAATAAACAATATAACCATTGAAAAAAAAATATTAATATTACAAACACAGAGAAAGTTTGTGTGTGCGTGTGTGCGTGCGTGTGTGTGTGTGTGTGTGTGTGTGTGTGTGTGTGTAGGGTAAAGGCTCATTCACAATAACCCAAGAACGGAAAAGAGTATACAAAATTTTGGTTCGGAAAACGAGAACAGGAATGCATATTGATGACCACATCAATAGCGAAGTGGAAAGATTGGGACCTCATTTGTTGGTAGCTGACCAATGATATTTTTTCACCTGCTTCCCATTCAGCCAACATAATGCAAGTTAACCCATCAAAATTCAATAGAGTAAACACTTTCTAAATGTAGATCAATTAATATTTTTCATATTTTTAACTGTACCAAGCTTCAGTACTTTATAGCATACACTGAAGTTATTTGTTGTTCTCTGTTAATTTCTACCAGTTCCTGCTATTCTGTGTAGTTTTTGAGGCAGTAGCCAGTTTTGAGTTGCATATAAACAAAGTACAGATGACACTTTCACTAGAAGAACTAACACTCAATGGATCTGAGGGAGTCAGGACACACAATTTCTTCCTGTTTCATTTTCCCAGCTTGCGACTAGAGAGAGCTCTAAGGCTGTTTCAGCGGTGTGCGCACGCATACATTTCTAAAAATGCTTTATTTGGCTTCAGAGGGTCTCAAAGCAGTGAAATCTTGGTGTGGAATGCAATACCTTCTCTACCTACTATGTACTTGGAGAGCAAGTGCTTTGGACTGTGGGGCACATTCAAAGAAGAGGACGCATGTCAGTATGATGAACTTGAGGAAATGGTGAAAAGCTAGTTTGAAGTAACTAGAGTACAAATACACCAGTACTCTTAAGCAAGAAGGTGCTTACAGTGGCAACTATGCTGGGAACAGAAAAACTTAACCACATCAAACGGGTGCAAGGAAGGATTCAAGAAGTGTTACAACATAACTGTGTGTGGTGAGCCTGCGATGAAGGTGTGGATCAATGGCAAGCTTCAAGAAGTATGATGCTAAGGATGTGTTCAACACTGATGAAACTGGAGATAAATGTCATGGGGAAAGCACAGTAAAGTAAGACTTGAATCATTTGTGATAGGCAAATCTAAAAAACCGAATTCTTTCAGAAATGTGCGGTCCCAGCTACATTATATGATGCCAATGCCAATACTTGGATGATATCAGATATATTTTGGAAACAGCTTTCTGCCCTTGATGTACACAAGAGGAGGATCCTACTGTTCATTGATTGCCATTAGATCTGGGATTATTCATTCCTTCAAGTCACTGTACACAAAGTGTGTAGTATAGCAAATACTGAATGTAAGGACCTTTTTACCTTTCAAATTTCTGTGTTTGATGCCCTCCACTTCATTGCGAAGGCATTGAAGGATCTTCTGCAGTCCACTACAGCCAACAGAAAACATAGAGTTTCAAGAAGATTTTAACCACCTGGGATGTTTTACAACCACGTTCATGACAGTGGATGAGGCTGTTGCGACAAGATTTTGTATTTCAGCAGACTGCCACAGCAATGACGAGGGCAGGGAAGACAGTGCAGCTGAGGAAGTGCTCCGAAAATATATTTTATGTGTAGGTGGTGGTGATAAAACTTTATGAACTTGAAAATCAAACAAGAGGAAATTAAATAAAAAACAATCAAAGTAAAATTTGATTTTGGATAATTTCAAGGATACGTGTTCCTGATTTAATTGTATGACAGATAAACAAAGTGGCCCATATTAATAGTTTCCTGTCATTTTTGCAAAAAGTAAGATTTTTTCCATTTTCTTATTTATAAAAAAGAGAGCTTTGAGAGTGTTATAAGCATAACTGTAAACCTCTACCATTTCATCAGTGGTAGAATATTCAGGGCTATTCTGTAACATTTAGTTTAGGCTAAACAGATTGTTAAAGCCACTAACCAATTGATTGGCATCCGGTAACTTCACAACATAATAAAATTTTGTTAAGAATAAACATTTGGTTGTTGAATGAAACAAACCCTGAGACCCTCATGCTAATGCGTTTGTTACACAGCAGATGCACACACACGTTTTAATGCTGCTGTAAGAGGAAAAGCACGATAAAAGCTTGTCATTTTAATTATCAAATGTCTGTTTATGCATTTTAACGTAAAAATAAATAGTATGGATTATTGACTAATTTTGAAGATTTAGAAGCTAGTAACAGTGATGTGTCATAATTTAAAATAAAGAGAGTTGAGGGTTGTTACACTACATCACTATAATATTCTTACTTACTTACTACTTACAAGTAAGAATATTATAGTGATGTAGTGTAACAACCCTCAACTCTCTTTATTGTAAAGTATGGATTATGCTCGAGTACGCAAATGATGCTCCCAACATAACTTTTAAGAGACAAATTTTAATAGCAAAATACATGTTGTGTAATCTCGTGTCATAATAAGACTAGAAGTTATTGATTTAAGAACTTTAGGTTCAAATACTGATAAATCTTGTGTCTATTTGCATGGTTCACAAATTTATTTGCCTCATGTTTAGGTTAAGATTAGGAACTGAGCACTTTTGACAATTGTAGGATAGTACAGCGATGTGTTTTCGTTCCCAGAATTGTTTTAAGATAATTTCCAATCTGATAAAAGAATTGACTAACAGAAAACTATTTACCAGTTTCTAGTAACTATAGAAAATTAAATTTATACTGATGCTGCTGGAAGAGGAAGAAAATAACAGAAGGCATTCCACTGGGTTATAAAATAATCCAAAATAAAATACTGGTAGATGTAACACGCGATCTAAATCTCTTGACGTTTAACATGTGTCCACTACTATGGCAGTAGCAAATAACTGTAGTATGGCATTGCCTCATACAGACAGTACACCTTGCCACCGGTAAAACTCTAATTGCAATATGTGCGCGCATGCGTATTTCAGAAAAGCAACAAGTAGCTAGGATAAAAGGCGACATCTTCCTGAACAAGTACAAAAAAGAAGTATATTTTTACACCCAATGGTTCAGCATTAATTTATAGCTATCTTTCGTGATAATTATGCTTGTAATAGTAATACACCCATTGCTGTCATAGTTATGTCATAGACATAATTATCACTTAATAATGTGCAATTTTCTATGTCCTAAATAAATTTAGAAATGGTTATCCCATGAGGTTTTCCAATACAACTACAAACTCATCATAAAAATCCTTTCAAAGCCCTGTGATGCAGCTCTACAAAACAATACACGATGTTTTTAACAAACAATGTCATGGTTTTGTTTTACAGAATAATAGTACTGGAAAACCAATGATATAATGGTTACAGAACCAAAAACCAAAAACAAAAGCAATATAAAGAATAAGCCTAAGCAAAGAGTCACATTCTAGAGGAAGCATTAACATTGCACCATTGCCACGATAACTCAAGGTTAAAACATTGACAAAGCAAAAATACTGCTGCCGTACCTTTTACAGCGCTTGCTGGAAGGTTAAGTGGCACAATTGTGAACTCAACTTATAGTGTTAGGCCTTGTCCTAGCATTTCTAAGTAGGGTTAGGGCTGTTGTCTTGCGCGTGTGCAATTTCTTTTAAAAGTATGCCAATGGAGAAAACAGCAAAAATCTTCAATTCACGAAATGTCAGGAACTTAGCTGAAAAGTGCTCATTAAGTACATCAACTGTTTCACGTGTGTATAGGGAAGTAAAAAAGGCTATGCCATTAGCTGTGCCACTTGAATAATAAAGGACACATAGAAGCTATGGTTTTTATTTCTCTATTTGTGTATTACATTTCCATTATTGTTTCTCTTTTGTTTTCTTGTAGTTTTTAATGAAAAATGTGGCGGCTTTGTCAGTACATTATGAGAAGTGAAATTTGGCAACTGTGCGGTCACTCTGTATTGGTTGTCATGAAACGTCTGGAGATTTGGACAGCAAAGTAGTGAAACTAACCTTTCATTTCACTCACTATGACCTTCCAGTTAATAACTATGTAAAATAATAGGATAATATCACATACCAACAATGATTTTCATTCAAAGATGCAAAAACATGTCCAATTAAAGCCCAACATTGCCTAATCGAGAATAAAAGAATAAGTACCTACTTTTGCTTGATAGTATAGATTAAAATTTTACATAAATCTACATGACAACTGGTATCTTTAAAAACTATAATTAAAAATCAAAAACAAAATTAAGCAGTATATCTTGGTCGATATGTAGTAGTGAAACTTGCATCAAAACAATATGAAACTGCTTTGCTAATTCTTTTGTCTGTCTTTCCTAACATAAAATTAAACCCATTTTACAGGGTCACTGTCATAGCTATACAACAGCTTGGCGAGTTTTCTCATTCAAAAAATCTAATTATTGATGTAAGTCTTGCTGTTCTTAGCAACGGGTGCAAATTTTAAAAATCCACATATACCTATTTTATATTTTTTGTGTGACTTTTCACAGTACGCTTTGTCTCCATCTTGGCAAGGAAAACTAACAGAAGTACTCGGTAGTGGTATTCCGGCGCTGGCAGCAGTGTGAAAACAAAATGCTATCACAGAGTCACGCCAGGTGCTAACAAACCGCAAGAAAATAAATATCACTACAACAAAGAAGTTATAGTGTGTCAAATAGTGGCACATTTGTTAAGAGCGGTTCTTTAAGCTTAACAAATAACAACCAAGTTACAGAATAGCCCTGATTAAAACTGGTAGCTTGTTAGTTATAACAATATGCCAGATTACTATCTTAATAAACAGTGAAAAGGTAAGTCTTTTACATCAATGCAACACATACAAGGAGGGATAAAAGAAGAACAGGAATAATTTTGTGAGCTTTACACATCCAATGTTCAAAACTTTTCCTTCATCTTGTTGGTATGTTTGCATTTTCAGCTGTTTTGAGTATTTAGTTTTGCTGACAGTCGAAAAAGTTATTCGTGTTTTGGAGTGCTCGGTGAATCTTACTTTCGAAAAAGATGGATCAAAGAATTTGCATTAAATTTTGCTTGAAAAGTGTAGCACCACATTCGAAATGTTGACTGTGGCTTTTGGTGAATCTACTATGAGTAAGACAAGAGTTTACAAGTGGTATAAACGTTTCAAAGAGGGTCGAGAAGACATTGAAGATGACGACTGCCCTGGATGCCCTAGCCATAATTACTGATGACAATGTGGAAGATGTAAAGAAAATGGTTTTGCAAAATCGTTGAAACACCATCAGAGAGGTTGCTGATGATGTCGGCATATCCTTTGGCTCGTGCCAAGCAACTTTTTCGGATGTTTTGGGCATGAAACGTGTAGCAGCAAAGTTTATTCCGAAATTGCTGAATTTTGACCAAAAACGACGTTGCGTAGAGATTGTTCAGGAATTGCTGAATGTAGTCGAAAATGATCCAGAACTTCTAAAGAAGGTTATAACAGGTGACAAAACATGGGTATATGAGTATGATGTCGAAACTAAGTCCCAATATTCCCAATGGAAGCAGCCTTAAGAGCCAAGACCGGAAAAAATTCAACAGGTTCGATCACATGTGAAGGTTCTTGGATTACAATGGGATAGTGCATCAGAAGTTCCTGCCTTATGGTTGTATGGTCAATAAGGAATACTATCTGGAAGTGAAGCAATCCAAAGAAAATGACCAGAATTAGGGCAAAACCACTCATGGAAATTGCATCATGATAATGCACACCTCAATACTTGTTCGTGACTTTTTGACAAAAAACAAAACCGGTATGCTACTTCAGCCACCATATTCACTGGACATGGTCCCCTGCAACTTCTTTCTATTACCAAGATTGAAGAGAACCACGAAAGGACGATGTTTTGCCACCATTGATGAGATAAAAACAGAATTGCTGAAGGAGCTGAACACCATAACGAAAAGTGAGTTCCAGAAGTGCTGGCACAAGTGTATTATATCTGAGGGGACAAAGTTGATGATGATTAAATAAAAATTCTTTAAGAAAAACAAAAATTCCCGTAACTTTTTAATCACACCTTGTATTTCATTCAAGCGTATTATTCCACTCAATCTTTTTGTAAACAAATAGGTGATACATTTTTGAGCTGCTCCTCTCATTTCCCCCATTTTTCTTTTAGTCCCAGAAAAGGTAAGGCCTCATTTACGCATGCGACGTGTTGCACAGTGTAATGTTGGGAAATCAGTTCTACCAGTCCATTTCCAAGTACAACTCTGGATTTCCCAAAGTGGCAACACTGACTCAACTGTGTCACGGCAACGCGACATGTATATTAAAGACATGCGACTACTGCATGCGTTGTGCAGCCTGAAAGACCATGTGATGTGTTTTTGAGATTGTACAACACAGAATATTGTGCGACTGTCGCATCCCATGGTGTAAATGCTTCCATTTAACTAAATGTACTTTCAAATCAGTCACATGACCTGAAATTGCATGCATAAATGCGGCATAAAAGAGGAGTAATATTTATATAGCTGTATTGTTGTACGAACATGGTAGAAAGGAGGGGAGCATCATATTTTAATACTCTTTGTGCAAAAACAAGAGAGTCATGACTTGAAACAAAATAATCCAAGTTAGTGGACCAGGATTAAGGAGCCATTCACTAAGACATAGGAGTGTTCATATTGGCTGACGTTGACAAACTTATAGTATAAACATAGAAGTTTGCAAGCTCCAAGTTTATGTCTACGTGAAACATAAGAAACCAGCAAATCAGACAGCGATTCTCCACGCATCTTAAGATTCTCTGTCACCATGTGGTGAATTGGTAATCGACTTTCTGTGTAAGATCACGGGCCAGGAACCACTGGGATATCTATAAAAATCTGTTACATACACATGACTTTCTCTACCCATTCTTCAACTATTATTACAAAAGCTTATTCTTCTATCTAATTTATGTTAATGGAGATAAACATTTTATTGCACATTTCCTTGTAGGGGATTAGAGGAATACCTTAAGCTTTAAGTGATAGTCAAATCTTTTAAGAGCAGGTTGCTATGTGATGGCATTAAAATTCTGTTCTCTTTGCATGACCAGGAGAACAAAAACAAAACTATTTTTCACTTGGGAAAGGTTAAGTATTTAACAATTCAAAGCAATGACAAAGAATATCTCAGAAAATGGTTAATGACACAAAAATGCCCCCCCCCCTTTCGCCATTTTAGCAGAACTATATATGAGCCATTTTGAATGCCATATTACTAAATCTTTTCCACATCTATTCAAAACCTGGTATAGGTACGTAGATGATATTTTTGCTATTGTTCCAAAAAACTTTCAGAAGATGCTTTGAAATTATTGAATTTACAAAAAAGATCTATAAAATTCACAATAGAAAAAGAAGAAAATGGCCAATTACCTTACCTAGACATCAGGATCATCAGAAATAATGCACACAACAAACTAACGTTCGGCATTTACAGAAAACCAACTCACACAGAAAATTATATTAAAAACAATAGCTACAATTCTACAAGCCATAAACATGCAGTTTTAAATAGCATTACAAACAGGTTAGTATGTATACCAATGGAGAAAGATGAATACCAACACATTATCCACATAGCCACCATGAATGGATACCCAAAAAAACAATAGATAATAAGGTAAAACAGTTTGAAAGACAGAAATACATCCAACAAACGACTACTTTACTCAGACAACAAAAACCATAAGCATATAGGAAATTCACTTACCACCCTTGGACACATCATAAATTTCAAAGGATTTTCAAGAAATACAACATCACCCTGTCTCCACAGAATAACCACAATATACAGAAACTACTATGCAACAGAACAAAAGACCCTATCCCCAACGATAAATCATCTGGTATATATAAAATTGTTTGTAATGACTGTAACCTGGTATACATAGGAAGAACCAAAAGAAATCTTGAAATAAGACTTAAAGAGCATATGAGCTGCATTTACCAAAAACAGACGGATAAATCAGCAGTAGCACATCATTTCTGGTCTTCAAACCATAATATCACTCCAAACATAAAACTCTTAAAACTGATCAATAGCAGCAATGAATTGGACATCTGGGAAAAAATACATATCGTCAAACACAGGAATCGCCTAATGAATTTTGAACTGCTGCCACCCAGCAGCCTTTGGAGGTTCATCAGCACTAGCCACACACATTCCCCAGACAATAACAGGCAAAATCAGTTGAAAACAAGATGACAATGGGAGCAAACCATCTCCAAAACGCGTTCAAGTAAGAACATTTTAGTGATGTAGTGTAACAACCTTCAACTCTCTCTATTTTAAATTATGACATATCACTGTTGCTAGCTTCTCAATCTTCAAAATTAATCAACAAAAATGTTTATTTGGCACAAATTATGTATTTTAACAAGATCTGCATTTTTTATGTAATAAGATTTTCTCTCTCTCTCACTCTCTTACAATTTACCAGTTATACGAAAGCCATTCAGAAGAAGACTTCACAGGCTATTCCCAGAAAATTCAAAATATACTATTTTATTTGCATTAAAATATTTTAAACGAATGTTATTTTAATAAAAATTGTTAGAGCCATTTTTGAGAAAATAACAAATGTTCCATTTATAAAGTAGTTTGGATTGAGGGGATTTTCTTGAAAATTTTCATGTTGCATCTTTGGAAGAAATTGAATTTAAATACAAAGTTTTGCAAGGCTTCATTTTAGAGTTATTTATTTACAAACCTTTTTCTAAAAATGTGTTTTTTTTTGATTCAGGGGGCCTCAAAACAGCATTTCCGGTGAAATCTCAATATAGAATTGTTCAGTGTAATACAATACTTCCTTGGCTTACTGTAGGTACATAGTATAGAAATTAAAAATGGCAGCAAAACAAATTGTAGTGATAGATGTTCATTTTGAAGCATGTACATAACCTCATTTGTCATATGTACTGTTGCCATAATAGCTCAGCTGTCTCACGCTCTCTTGTGATTGGCTGCTGCTTGTGTTTCATTTGTTGTGAATGACAAGGTATCATGTTATGTTTTGCATCTTTATATTAATGGTTAATTTTCACTGTGATGGCCCTGTATCTTACTGTTTAGCTATGAACTTGACTGTTATTTTTAAATTATTATTTGGAACTAGCTTTTTTTTCCGTGTTCTGAATTTGGAGCTAGAGAGAGTGGTGAAGCAGGCTTTAAGATTGTTATGATGTGATAGTATGATCAGAAAGATGTCCGTACCCTCACCTGCTGTCTCTCTAGTTGAAGCTGCATCTGGAGTTGCTGGAGCTGAGATGGGGTGGAGCCCTGGCCGGTGGCGGACCTGCGCACGCCAGACAACTGCGACAGTAGCTCTGCTATGGGATCTACGCTCTCACGGCTTGATGGAGACAATGATGATAACCCACCCGAGGAACTGAAGTCAAAACACATCACAAATACTTCGAGTTATTCTGAAACTGCTACCAGAACTCACCTCTCTTCCACAACCAAGGTATCAGAGTCTTCCCATGGTTTTGTTTCTCTCTTCTCGATTGAGACAGAGAACCAAGTGTTTTCATGATGAGCATATTCATGAAAAATGCTATGCCAAATATGTGTGGTAATACATAAAATGAAACTTTTTTAATCGTTCATTTGCCATTTTGTTTGACCACACCTATTGTAGAACATGCCTGGGCTATCACATCAGTACCAATGGATGATATACTTACCACAGTTCAAAACACCTTTCATTAAGATTTTGTAACCACAACTGAGGCGGTCAATGTAAAAATGACCAAGAAGAAACAAGGTTTTTTTATTAAAAAATGGAAATGAATATTTGTTCCTATTATTATTCTGGTGTATATTTGTTTAGCACGTTCTGGTATTTATTATTAGCTACACTATTTTATTCAGATAAAACAATGCCCCTTGTTAGGCATACAATATTTTTTATAATCATACAGTCTAAGAAAATATTACAGTTTACCAATGTTAAAAGTCCATTTGACCAAAACAATTTGGCACCTACAAATAGTTTACCATTCAAAATAACAAACCTGAGGCAGCGAAACTTTTGTAGATTTAAGCATGCCTCCTGACAGCACCATGTACTACTGAGTACAATTAACAAATTGCAGACACTCATTAGCTATTACGTAACAATACCTCATCTTTCAGTTCTTGGCAACATCTTACCTGAAATGCATATTAGATCGCCTTGCTCGAGGACCTCCTACACCTCGCGAAGGATGTGGTATTCTGCGTACTCCATGCCTAGACCCTGCTGGTTCATCGTGAGCTAGTTAAGGAATGGCACAAAAGTTTGCAAACATGCACATATGTTTCAAAGAAAGCTCAAGCCATGCTCATATATATATATGAACAAATAGTGTTTACAAATATTAATAGACTAAGTCACAAAACTATGAAACAGTCACAGGTATCCTTTGCATAAAACCGATTCTTCCACCACCTAGAGATTAATCACAATATCATATTAGGTATAATTGAATAAGTTACATGCAAGATACAAAAAAATCTGTGTTGCATTCACTCTTCTACAAAAGCCACTATTCTATCTACTACTTGCTAACCATGAAAAATTTTCAATTCACATTTATACATTTTGTTAAAGATGCAGTAGGTAAAGCGAGTTTTTTTACTTTCCCTACCACGTACATAGTAGGTAGAGAAAGTATTGCATTCCACCCAAAAATTCGATATCAGGATTTCACCGGCAAAACATGTTTTGAGACACCCTGAATAAAAAAAAAATAAAAAAACATTTTTGGAAAAAGGTCTGTGTGTGTGTGCTTGTGAACAGCATAATTCAAAAACAAAAAGTCAGATAAACATCAAATTTGGTATTTAGGTACAGTACCTTCAAAAGATGCCACACTATGATTTTCACGAAAATCCCAAAACCATCATTTACATCGAACATTTTTCGAAATGTTTGATTTTCTAAAAAAAGGATTAAAACAATTTTGATTAAAATACCATATTTACATGACAAAGTGTATACCTTCAAGTTTTCTGAGAATAGTCATATAAGTCCTCTTCATTCGAAAAGAATTTTGTATAATCTTGTATAACTAGTAAATATTAAGCAATAGACGAAAACATACTACACAAGAAATGTAGATCTATTTAAAACACAGACATTACTTTCAAATAACTTTTTTTGTGACATCAGCCACTTCCGAGATATCCATTATTAATGCTTTGAATTGTTCATTACTTTGTCATTCTTTAAAGTCTTGTCAACATTCAGTTGTTTCTCGCGATGTCATGGAAACAGTATGGAATTTTAAGGCAGCATATAGCGTCCAGTTGTTAAACATTTGACTCTCGCTGTTCTCTTTGTGTCTATAACAAAATGTGTAATGTAGCTATTTCCAAAAAGATTTACTTTGATTAAAATGAAGTAGATAGAAAAATAAACTTTGGTAATACCCACTAATAAGGGATAGAGGGTGGAGAAAGTCATGTGAATGTAAAACATCAGATTTTTTGAAAGCGTGTCGCTATGTTATATCTTATCTCGGAAATGGAATGACACAAAAAAAGATTGACAAATTGTGTCCTTTATTAAGTTCTATATTTCTTTTAATAAGATTTTGTCTGCCCTTTACAGTATACCAATTGTTAGTTTCAAGCAACCATTTTTTTGCCACTTTAAAATACTCATGATGCAATTTTTGTTCAGTTTCTTGCAAATTTTCAATATGCTTTCTTTGAGATCTAAACAGCATTTACATGATATTCACATACAGTTTTGCATTTCAGGTTTTAATAATGCACAAAATTAAATCTGATTGTAAAGAATTGTATTAAAGGAGGAAAATGCAAGATTTAAATGTTTAAACTTTTCTAAATATTCATTGTAGTGTATTTTAATTTACATTTTTTAAAATTCATTTTCTTGAAAAGTTTTATGCTATAATTATGTTAAACAAATGTATAATAAAGATTTCAGTGAGTACCCTTAAGCTGGAAGCAAGGTGCTTCAGGAAGACCGATGGACACGCAGATAGCTTTAACTTGACAAGTGATTCAAATACTTGGTCGTACAACTACTTCAACTCTTCTACCTCAGAACATATTTCAGGTGATTATTGATGCTTGTGCCCCTACAGTCAAGTTTGCAAAGTTGGGTGTATCTGGTAATTAAATCTTCTTCCATCACGATATTAAAATTACGTTGCTGTTGATTTTGCTGGATGAAGATCCCCACCTCACTCTTAGATCTATGGTCATTATGAATGATGTTACATTCTAACACTATGTTAACTTTAGATGTGTTAACATCTGCATATCCTTGTGTTAAGGCATTTAACAGATGTTTACAAGTTGGAAAATGGCTGCTGTAAACCAAGCTGTTGATTAAAGTTTGCTGTGTGTGGCATTTTTCAATGCTATTCCTAATTGAAGAAGAGCTGTGCATCACAATAAATTTAAAAACTTAACAAAAGGAGGAACTTTTTAAGTAAGACTGTCCAAAATGGTCATGAGAAGGATTCTAGAAGTTACAATACTACAAATAGAAACATGCATCTTTCTCCTGTGCCACAAGTGCTAATTACTCTGGAATTTTATACTACTGGCACTTTTCATTTAATGTTAGGCAATAATGTTGGCATTTCCAAAGCTAACGTTGTGGGTTTGTCTGGGAGGTTTCCAAAGCCAATTGCTTCAAGAAGCAAACAGTATTTTTATTGGTGTTGGAGTAATTCTTAATCACTGATCACACCTAGTGTTTTACATTAACATAAAATTGCCGCAGTTACTTACCAGACCTGTACATTGCAACTAAATTCCTCATGGATTTTCTCTCGGACTGCATTTTTAACCTTTAATTTAAATCCTTACGGATTTTTGCACTTGTTAATTCCTCAACCAGTACAAAAATAATAACTTTTCAAATGGGGAAACAGTCATTGTTCTTCTAGATTTATCAGTCGACACTACGATTCTAACTTCAAATGATCAGGAAAATCACATGGCAATTGTCTATGAATTGACTAGTTATCTGCTACTGCAATGTGTAGACAGAAGCAGTCAAGTTCAGTCACCATCTTCTCGAAAGCTTTCGTAGTTGTATTTAATATTAACAAGATGTTAGCTAACAATTTGCTGTTAAACTTGATAAACACAAGAGTTTTAACATAATGTTGGCAAACAAGCTGTTATTTTAACACTGCTTGGTGAAACCAGCCCCTACTGTGTTATTGTGGTGCTTAATAACTTATCATTTATTTCCTGATATGTTTCCTATAAATGTGCAGCTATTGCTATCTTTCAAAGTGTTCTTTGGTTCTGATGTCACAGTTTTTGCATTCCATTTTGCACATGCCGAATGTTTCGCTTGCAGTTTGTCTTTATAATCTGCTTTGATCAGCTTCTCACATAATATTTGTTTTGGAATGCTAATGTAATTTTGAAATCGTTGAATTTTCTAGTCGTTTTTGCATAAAACTGACTGCACAGAAAGGACGAACAGTTACCAAGTTCAGAGGAGTTCATAGAGATGAATATCAGAGCAGAGAAAGATAAATAAAACAATAACACTATTATCCTAAAAGTACACAAGCTAGGAGCTTCAAATTACAATCTTTCAAAACGTTAGACTGCCACAGGGGTGACCAACTACCTGATATTTTGGAGCCCCAATTTTAGGGGGCAAACTTTGAAGAGAACCACACTTAATTTTGGGTGTTTAAAATTAAAATAACCATAGTAGACACTAACAGAGCTTTTCATTACCAAAGATAGGTCATAGACCATGATTCATTGAATAGGTAAGACCGTGGACCGCCCCCCCTCCCGCAAAAAAATTAATCATGTCTTGAACGCCAAAGTTTTTTAAATCCTACACAGCACAGCGCCTTGTTTACACCATACGCAATACAGTTGTGTAGCCAATGCAGCAAGTTGTTGTACATCATAATTAAACATGCTACCTTCCACGTGTCTTCTGTAGCGCTGTGGCAAAGTGTAGGGTACTTCTGTGGTTAAGATCACAGGTTCGCTCCTTGCATGTAACAAACACATTTTTTTTTTTTTGTTCTAATGTTTAATCAACACATAGTGACTACTTATTTCATTTCATACACAGCATTTGGTTAAGTTCATATAGAATAGTCATTACAATGCAAAATACGTGGTTTCACAATTTCATGTCTGCATCTTGTTGGATATCAAGGGACAGTCTAGGTGTGTTGTGGCAGCACTGAGCATGGTAATACTTGAGAATATTTTTATTGCTTCTGTGAGGATAAGATATCCTTGTACAACATTCTGGGCACAAATTAAAAAACAAAGCCTGGGATGCTGTAGCTTTTCATCCACATTACACTTATTTCATCAATAACACGAAAATGAGGGCAGTTGTGCATGCTCAGGGTTCGTACATCTATTATCAATTTTGTTTTATTTAGTTTAAGAAGATGGTAGTTTATTTGCATTTATTTCTTTAGTTACTTAAAATGAGTGCATTGTGTTATGTGCATAGAAATGCCTAAAACTTAACATGCTTATAGTAATGCAATATTACATCCTACACATCCACTCATAAAAATATAAAATAACAATAACTAATGCAAGAGCTTATGAGCGCAAGTAGTACCTTCTCAACCTCTTGGCCAATGAAGTGCTCTTCCGTGCTTTGTTTTCAGTAGCTTATAAGCATCAACTGTTATGACCATTGCGCTCACAGGGCAGAGACCATTGTACAGTTCCTGCATGTGCGTTGTGAACAAAGTTGTTACGAAGGTACACGAAGGCCTCCAATCGTCACTTAGAATGTAGGGATGACATTTTTTGTCCACAGATGTACATTACTGAAAAGTTTTGTACAATACTGCACATTTTCGGGTGAAGTGTCAATTACTTCAAACCTGGTTGACAAATAATTACATCAACTTGAACAACTTCAAGTAAACGTTCATCACTTAGAACAGCTGGATGGTTAGATGTAATGATTCATACAAATAAGCTGTCCCAAAATGGAGAAAAGTCTCTTAGCGCATTCATTTAATTTTGGACTTTTGTTCAGCTACAATTTCAAAAAATGAATTGCTGAACATCCACTTGTTCATCCTTTTTAATCTGCAGAATCAACCACAATTGGCCTTGAAACAGGGCAACCATTTTTCATTATGTTCAAAAAAGGAAATGAAGGTTTTGCACTAAGACCACCAAATAGGTCATCCATTTCTTCTGCTACACCATTTAATTTACATGCCTAATCTTCTTTCTACTTCAATTTCAGAAACATTTTCCAAGATATTTTTATCTTCTCTACTGCATACTTACACTAAGTAGAGGAAGTGCTGTATTCCAGTCAAAAATTTCAGACCAAGATTTCACCACAAATATGTATTTTGAGGCCCCTCAACTGGCACTGCCCAAAAAAAGCATTTTTAGATAAAGATTCACACGTGTCTGTGAACAGCTTAATTCAAAAACAAAAAGTTGGTTAAATATAAAAATTGGTATTTAAGTTCAGCATCTTACAAAGTTTCAACAAAAATATTTTGAAAAAATCCCCCCACCCCAAACTATGCTTCACATGGAAGATTTTTAAACAATTGTGTTTAAGATATTTTATGACAAATGACTCTCTGCTGGCTTGTTAAATCATATAATTTACATCAAACAAACATTTTTGTGGCATTAACCATTTCCAAAATATACTATATCATAGGCTTGATTTGTCAAGTACCTTATACTTTTTCAACTGCAAAATCTATTTTCTCACAGTCATGCAAAGACAACAAAATTCCAGAACCATCACATACCGATCCATTGTTAAAAGATTTGACTATTCCTTTAGCTTAATGAATTCTTCTAATACCTACAATGAAATGAGTAATGAAGGTTTATCTGTATTAACAAATAGTAAATAGGAGAATAGCTTGTAGAAGAGTGATTAGAGAAAGTCATGTGAATGCAACACATGAGAAGTGAAGTGCACAGGTGTCGGGAGGAGGTGGTGATTATAAAATCCAATCCGCCTGGCAGCATTGTATAGTTAAGACACTGCGAGATCACGCTGTAAAGCCAGTGATACAAATATTTGCGCCCACCAAATTTACTTTCGCTTCAGGAAAGAGAATAACTTGTTCATAAGGAGCATTTTATTTTGAAGCCTGCAGTCTAAAAGCCAATTTCCTACGTTAACTGGTTGCATAGAACTTGTCTTTTAACAAGGGGTTCTGCTAAAAAGCCTTCGTCCTACTCCCTTTGTGCTACCACTATTGTGTGTCAGCATCTGATTCAAAACAGATACCAGAACCAGCATGAGGTAAGTCATAATGAAGGAAAAGGTTGTCATAAGCTTCAGTAGGGAGTTTTACTCTCCTGTGAGCAGTGGTAATTTCATTCATTCATTCATTCATTATCTGTTTACCCTCCTCTTATGTAGGACTTACACCCCCCAGGACTTACAAGCGGGTGCCTGGGGTCAGAGGCCCGTCGAGGAGCAGACACTCATGGATCAGACAGAGCATCCAGGATGGGTGATCAGCCCGATGCCTGGTATGGGATGAAGGAAGTAGATGACGCGAAATGTTGGTGAAATGGATGAAAGGAAAGGTGATGATGGAGCAGTTGGTGGAATGAATGGCGGGGGAAACCGGAGAACCCGGAGAAAACCCGCCCAGACGCCGCTTCGTCCACCACAAATCCCACGTGCAGGTCCCTGGGATTGAACCCGGGCCGCCTCGGTGGAAGGCGAGCGGTCTAACCACTCGGCCACGGCGCCGCCCAGTGGTAATTTCACTTCCCGTAATGCAATTAATCGATTCTGTCACTTAACGAACAAGGTACAAGTAGCGAGTGTCAGCCAATAATACATAAATGGGTAGTGTTGCATCACCAAAGCAGAAATATAATTTACAATGTGTATTCTTTCTTTAAAAACCTTTCCAAACGTGAAGAGTGTGAGAAGATTAAGATTTCATGGTCGCAGGAGTTGACTGCTGAAGCTTGTGGCATAGGAAATCTGCACACTGTACAATGCATTTGTGCAGAAACAAAAGTTTTCCATTACTGAAGGACAAACCACAATTGTTTTTCATCTCCTGGAAAAAAATCAAATACATGTTACACATTAAGATAACTTTAATAAAGATGTTTTGAAGCGAACAATTTATTCCTTTTATGGCAGGGGAAGTTCCTATCACAAAGAAACTGACGTATGAAATAGGGACAAAATGATTACAAAGGCTCTGTGTCATCTATGTACACGATATTAAAGTCTTTAAGTACAGAAAAACCAATGATGGGCAAAAATTTCTAATGGAAAGAGGAAACGATGTTGCAGCACAATGCAGAATTTGAAAAGTTCAATTGAACATCCAATTTGTTTACTTGGATGAAACATTTGTTAACCAAAAAGTATATATGGCAAAGTTCTTCAGGAAATGGAAGGCTTAAAGTTCCAATAGGCAAGGGAACTGACTGTATGCCATGTACTTCAGCTCAAACAGGTTTCATTCCTGAGAGCAAATGCGTTTTTTTGTTCTAAGCTACATTTGAGAAATTTAATTACCATTCCAAAATAAAGGTCTTTATTTTCAAACGATGGTTCACAGATTCCCGACTTATCTTAAGAAAGGGTCTATAATAATCATGGATAATGCAAAGTACCATTCGGTCTTCTTAATCATGCTTCTCGAAAACAAGAAATTCAGGATTGGTAGTGGCAGAAAAATATTGATTACGATTCTGCTGAAACAAAAGTTGAATTATTACAGCAAGCTGCTCCATAGAAAAGGTGTACGAGCTGGATCAAATAGCTGCTGAAATGGGCCACCACCTTATCAATGTATGTGGTGGATATAGAAACATTAGTGAATGCTGCAATTGAACATGTCACCAAAGAAAAACTGCAGGAACAAGACTATGAGAAAGAAGTAGCTGATTATCATCAATCTGGGGGAAGACAGCGATGATTGTGATGTGAAGACGACAAGGGAATGTTCTGCTTGGCCATTACTCTACTTGTTAACTTAGCAAGCACACCAAGTTTATGTTTGCTCGAGTACTAAGTAACACGCTATAAACTGCTTTCATTTCGTCATATTACTGCATGTAACTTCGCTCCACCCTATAAAGTGTGGCAACGTCGCACTTCTCGTGCAGTGGTCAGCTACCAACTGGCATTAAATTTTGTGTCTGCCATAGTATCAAGACCTTTCTAAAAGATTTCAGTTTACTGTGAAAGCTGACCACGGTCTGAGCTAGGTCTGACGTACGCTTATTCTGAACCTTGCAATCAAAGCCCTAGTGGTTGCAAATGCCATATCTAAGAACCACAGAGTGTCATCAAGAAGAGGTTCTAGCAACAGTAAAAACTTATTGCAAACAAACAGCCACCTTACTAACCAATACCACGCCACTCATCATTGTCATCTGAGCAGATGTAGCTAACAAATTTCAGCACATGTTCATATGAGGGCAATCCACAAGTAATGACGTTGTGCAGGTCACTACAAGGTCAAATAGACTCCTAGACATCTATTTTAAGTGCTGCACAAGTGCCAGTTGAAACAAGTTAATGTGCATTCTGTGATTGTTCAAAATGAACTGTGTGATACAAAGTCCCAAGGTGAAAGTTATTCAATTTTTGAAAGCTGCAGAAATTTACCATCAACTTAAGGAAAACATGGTGATACAATAATGTTCAACAACGGATGACTCGACCCAGAGGTGCGTCACTCATCACAATTAATGATTTCAGGAATCAAGTGAACCTAGATAAGTTACTCTCACTCTCTGCCTGGCAGTAGCTAGCTACAACATGGGAATTCTATAGCTTGAGGACAAATCTTAAATTACAGAAGTGATTGTATGGAGAAATAAAGTAAGCTTCAACTTTGTAAGCAACTTGTTTTTTTAATAACATATTTATTTTTAAATTCATTAACGCCAAATGGTGTTGCTTCTTGGATTAGCCTCTTATTTTTGCCAGATATATTACATGACTGTCATAGTTACAGCAATAACAAGAAGCTTACATGAATTCACTGTTTCACGTCAGGATTTTTGAGGAGCAGCACAACTCACACCCCTGGCCTGTAAGTTCCAGAAATTACAAAATACACTCGCAGCAAACAGTACTCTAGTTTCGTTCAATGTCACAGGGCTATGCCCATAACACAACTAATCTCATCTAAGAAAACTGGTTAACATTGATGAAATAACTTAGGAAAACATTCATCGAACGTACGTTTTCAGCTTCGAAGGAAATACTATAGGTGTGGCCATGGGAAACCCTCTTTCCCCTTCTTTAGCACATATCTTCATCAGCAGCCACAATCATTCCTATCATACTAACTGAAGTAAAATGCGAAGGCAACAACTTTGGATTCAAACAAAGTGTAAAAAAATATCTTTTAAACAATCCTGTATATAATATTGATGATTTTCTTATTTGTACTTAACAATGCTTGAAAGAGCCTGTATACAATATTCATACTTTCAATAAAGTGTAAACAAACACACATATTTTCTAAACCGTAATTTAAGTTTTTACTTTTTGTTGTTATTATTATATATAAATTAATTATACTTTTAACAGACCTTAGCTTTTTTTTTTTAAGTTTTTATCTTTGTACTTGACAATGCTCGAAACTTGTAATTGAGACTATGGGCAATAAACTTATCTAGCATTCCCATGGATGTTCCGGATATGTCAATGATAATGTTGCCCTAGTAATGAAACAGTTCATTCAAGGTCATCCTGTCCTCCATGATGTAGTGATTACCACGTTAGCCTCTAGTTCCCAAGGTCGCAGGTTCAAACCTGGAGGAGGGTCATGGATTTTTTTTCAGGTGTAAAAATCCTTAGCATAACTTCCTTCAGAAGGGAAGTAAAGCTGGTGGTACCGTGTTGTAGATTTATGGCACATAAAAGAACAAGCCTGATAAAGAGATCTCTGAGCAAAATTACCGATCTTTCCTGCCCAATATAGAATGGGATGCTAAGGACAACAGCGACCATAAATAAAATTGCATTTAATTTCAAGGTCATCTTCCACGGTCTAGGAGTACCACGCTAGCCTCTACTTCCCCAGTTCATGGATTCAAACCCGGCAGAGGGTGATGGATATATATTGCATAAAAATCCTTAGCATGGCTTCCTTAGGAAAGTACATCCAGTGGTCTCATGTCGTACATTTACAGCACATAAAAGAACCTAAAGTGTCATAGAGGTCTCTGGTTTCACACCCAATATACAATGGCACGCTTGGGACGATAGTAGTTGTAGTTAAACAGCACCTATAAATAATAATAATAATAATAATAATAATAATAATAATAATAATAATAATAATAATAAAAATATATATATATAAAAAAAATCATTCAAGTGGCACAAAAACTCCTGAACTTGCTGGAAGAAAATGTTAAATTCATTACAGAAATAGAAAACAATTGCTTACCTTTTCTTGGAACTAAAACTAATCAGGAGCAACAATAAAATAGTTTTGGAATATGCGGCTAACCAGATCAAAGTAAGAGGTACAACCTGATACCTCAAAAACATGCAGATATTAAAACCACAAGGAACTCACAAAACTAAAAGACAAAAAGGAAGCCGGAAAATTGACATTCCATTAATCGGCACACAAAGTTTCAAAAATTAATATTTAAAAGTTTGCATTAACATCCCAAAACAAATTTAACCTGATCGCAGCAGTTTATAAAGCCAAGGAATCTAAAAGCATGTGAGTTTAAAATTCTTTAACTGGATAGCTATAACTGCCGTCTAACTTGTCCTTTGAGACAGCTGTGGACCATGTGCCATGAGAAGTGGAGGGAGAGCTACGTTGCATGGTTGAGAACGGGAAAGCGAAGTGCTACCTGGTGTGATCTGTTGACAATGCTAACAGTTGATTTATTATTATACATGACTAAATAAATAGTTCTTCTCACACTAACACGAAAGAAGAAATTATAACTTAATGTTTATACTGCAAAACTACTTTGCTATCAAAAGCCATAACTACCATCATTATAATTATATATTTAATTATAGTGTTGCGAGGTGAGATAGTGGGATGAGGGAAGACTATATTTTTGACAACAGAACCAAATCAACACACACGAATCATTGTAATGAGTTGTGCATAAAATGTGTTCCATAATAATTTTTCATGTAGTAACAGATAAATGTATTTGTAAACTCTGCAAACTGAAGTGCGACAAATACCACGTGCCACATTGCACTAATTACTCAAAATCAGTGACAGAACTCGGTGCTAAAAACTATAGATTTGTTTCTCTTTACACACTTGTGCATATTTCACATTACAGTGGAATCTTGTTAGCAAGTTCCTCATTAACACGTTTTCCCGTGTATTACGTTGAATTATAAAAGTTCCGGCACCAAATGTAATGATATTTGTTTAGTACATTTTCTTGGTCCTGCTTACTACATTCGTACTACATTCGAACTTGGACATCCTCATTTGCTGTTTTGGCCAATCCTTGGTCGGTCTAGTGGGAGTAGGCATTTGCTACTGTGGTAACGAGGTGGAGACTGGAGGCTAATGAAATGCACGTATGTACATATTTGTGTGGACAGGGTAGAGAATGCTTTAGCTTGGTGTGCTAAACGCCATCGATAGCTTATATTCTTGAGTGTTGACCAAACATACTTAGATTGTATTTTAACTTTTCGTTTGCAATGGAGAAAAATAAAGTGTGGCAAATAACCAACAGTGAAAAACTGAAAATCCTTGAAGTAGATCGCAATCCAAATATGAAGCATATGGATATAGCGCGGAACTTAAAACATTCCTTTGTCAATCTTAAACACAATTGGTAGTAAACCCTAACTGATTGAAAATGCTTTTGAAGAAGGGAAAAATGCAAAAAACAAAACTTTCCTCTTGGAAAGTAGGATCGGATCGAAATTTGTTGTATGGAAACACCTACAGTATTCAAATCATATTGAATATGCCAAAGATACCATCTTCTACTGTACTCATTGTAACATGATGCACGCTCGTTATTTTAGTTTTTTTTAGCGGAAATTGTTATCACATGTGCAATAAAACACACAGCAAAGCCACTTTATCACTTCCATAATTCGCAATTTATTCTTGTAAAAACATTCACTAACCTGAAACCTGCGCTTAAATTGTACAGAGAAACATATTAACATGTTTAACAGATTCACCAATGTAAATCCAAGTTGAACAACATAAAAGGTCAAATTATTTATTCTCGGACTGCATGTATCCAAATCGATCTTAATACATATTGAATTTAACATGGAAATGCACATTGTATTCAGTATGGAATTGGACTCGAATCAATTTCAATTTCCCATTGAGGCATAGTAATCAATTTTATTACATAATTATGTTCTTAAGTTGCAGATATTGTATTTTCCTTAACACGTTTTCCTGTCTATGATGTCCAAATCCTTCAGTACCTGCAAAAACATGGTAACGAGATTCTATTGTATCATTATTATTCCCGACTACTGTTTATAATATATTACTTCAAAGCCTTGTCTATTTTATTATAGCTGCATGGAATCCAGGGTTCACGAGACCAAAACATGTGTATTACTACATGCAGCAGTATAAATAAATTCATCAACAGTAGGAGGGTTATGTAATTTTTTAAAATAAAGAGAGTTGAAGGTTGTTACACTACATCACTAAAATGTTCTTACTTGAACGCGTTTTGGAGATGGTTTGCTCCCATTGTCAGCTTGTTTTCAACTGAATTTGCCGGTTATTGTCTGGGGAATGTGTGTGGCTAGTGCTGGGCTGATGAACCTCCAAAGGCTGCTGGGTGGCAGCAGTTCAAAATTCATTAGGTGATTCCTGTGTTTGACGATATGTATTTTTTCCCAGATGTCCAATTCATTGCTGCTATTGATCAGTTTTAAGATTTTTATGTTTGGAGTGATATCATGGTTTGAAGACCAGAAATGATGTGCTACTGCTGATTTATCCGTCTGTTTTTGGTAAATGCAGCTCATATGCTCTTTAAGTCTTATTTCAAGATTTCTTTTGGTTCTTCCTTGTATACCAGGTTACAGTCATTACATACAATTTGATATATACCAGCTGATTTATTATTGGGGATAGGGTCTTTGTCTTTTGTTCATAGTAGTTTCTGTATATTGTGGTTATTCTGTGGAGACAGGGTGATGATGTATTTCTTGAAAATCCTTTGAAATTTATGATGTGTCCAAGGATGGTAAGTGAATTTTCTATATGCTTGTGGTTTTTGTTGTCTGAGTAAAGTAGTCGTTTGTTGGATGTATTTCTGTCTTTCAAACTGTTTTACCTTATTATCTATTTTTTTTTATATCCATTCATGGTGGCTATGTGGATAATGTGTTGGTATTCCTCTTTCTCCAATGGTATATGTACTAACCTGTTTGCAATACTATTTAAAATTGCATGTTTGTGGCTTGTAGGATTGTAGGTATTGTTTTTAATATAATTTTCTGTGCGAGTTGGTTTCCTGTAAATGCCGAACGTTAGGTTTGTTGTGTGCATTATTTCTGATGATCCTGATGCCTAGGTAAGGTAATTGACCATTTTCTTCTTTTTCTATTGTGAATTTTATAGATCTTTTTTGAAGCTCAATAATTTCAAAGCATCTTCTGAAAGTTTTTTGGAACAATAGCAAAAATATCATCTATGTACCTATACCGGGTTTTGAATAGATGTGGGAAAGATTTAGTAATATGGCATTCAAAATGGCTCATATATACTTCTGCTAAAAATGGTGAAAAGGGGGTTTCCCATAGTTAGGCCTGTGGTTTGTTTAAAGATTTTGTTATGGAATGAAAAGAAATTCTGATCCAGACATAATTTTGTTAGTTTTAAGCAATGTTCTGTTTGTGCTGTAGGTGTGCCATTGTTTAATATCCAATTTTCTAGGAGTGTAATAATTCTTCTTTTGATATGCTTGGGAAAAGTGCAGTGACATCGAATGATACCATCATGTCTGTGGGTGATATATTTATATCTGAAAGGTAACTGGTTAATTCTAATAAATTTTTTATACTTAGACTTTTGAACACATGCATGGAGTTGAAGGTATTTGAAAGCCATTTTGCTAGTTTATATGTGGGAGAGTTTATGTTGTTCACTATGGGCCTTTTTTTGTTGCCGTGTTTGTGAATACCAGTAAGAATACCAACACATTATCCACATAGCCACTATGAATGGATACCAGAAAGAAACAATAGATAAGAAGATAAAAAAGTTTGAAAGACAGAAATACATCCACAAATGACTACTTTACTCAGACATCAAAAACCAGAAGCATATAGAAATTCACTTACCACCCTTGGACACATCACAAATTTTAAAGTATTTTCAGAAATACAACATCACCCTGTCTCCACAGAATAACCACAATATACAGAAACTACTATGCAACAGAACAAAAGATCCTATCCCCAACGATAAATCAGCTGGTATATATCAAATTGTTTGTAATGACTGTAACCTGGTATACATAGGAAGAACCAAAAGAAATCCTGAAACAAGACTTAAAGAGCATATGAGAAGCATTTACCAAAAACAGACGGATAAATCAGCAGTAGCACATCATTTTTGATCTTCAAACCATGAAATCACTCCAAACATAAAACTCTTAAAACTGATCAATAGCAGCAATGAATTGGACATCTGGGAAAAAATACATATCGTCAAACACAGGAATCACCTAATTCTTCGAACTGCCACCACCCAGCAGCAGAGACCACCACTAGCCACACACATTCCCCAGACAATGACCGGAAAAATCAGTTGAAAACAAGCTGACGATGGAAGCAAACCTTCTCCCGAAACGCATTCAAGAAAGAATATTTTAGTGATGTAGTGTAACAACCTTCAACTCTCTTTATTTTAAATTATGACACATCACTGTCACTAGCTTCTTAATCTTCAAAATTAATTAAGGTTTATGTTATGTTGGAGGTTATAAGCGGATGTTGGGCGGTGATTGGGTTTCACACATGTAGCTGCACTGACGTGAGCTGTCTCATGGGACAAGTTATAACACAGCAATTATACTTCTTGTTCATTTTAGTACATGTACATAACCTCTTTTGTTTGTATTGTTGCAGGCCGTCAGTTATTCCACGCTATCTTAAAACTGTTTATGCTTCCACTTGTCCTTATGAATGCCCCTTAAAAGTGTGGGAGAAGATTTTCATCGAGGAAAATCAGCAGCAACTTATGAATTTTGATATCTTGATGGCAGAACATCGAACCATCACTTGCTAATAATGGGAGCAATAGCTCCTGAAACATGTTTTGAGGTAAGAAACCTTTTAGCTGCATGCTCCCCTTCCTCCCACACTTCAGCTCTGCCTCTGTTTGCAACAACATATACACAGTTGAATACATTATCATTGTCTGTAGTACAAAAAGAACACTTCAGCATAATTAAATCTAATTGGTTGGTTAATATGCATCATCCATGGCAATCACGTATGACAGATTTTCACAGGAAATATGATTAATGTAACATCTCTTTCCTGTCCTCCATCTTCTAGATATACACAGATCTTCATTAATGTTTTCATACCTGCCAACTTCAGAAATTGAGGCCCATGACACTTTCCTTCGTTCAGCAAAACATAAGTTTGCGATGACATGAAATTTAAAACATAAAATGTTGAGCGCAGTAAATGTACAAAACTTCCATTTAACTAAATGGGAATTTCCCTTTATAAGAATCCTTGAAGACCTGCTTCTGAAATTCCTCCTGGTACCATAATAAACATTCATTAAAGCAAAGAACACACCTCCTAGGCTATACCCACATTTCTAGTCCATATTTTACACCTCATAATGTCAACTATAAACAAAAACTGTCACAAAAAAGGAAAACCTATATCCCACAGCCATAGAACATAAGATGAATAAATTAAATAGGAAATTGTCTTTATAGTTCGCATCATTCATTACTGAATGTTCATATCCTGATTACTAGAGCTCACTAATGGTGCTATACATTTTGTTACTATATTAAATTGAGTTTTTATTTACGGACGCTCTAACTACTATGGTCCTTAGCGTCCCATTCTATATTGGGTGTGAAACAGTGGTAATTTTGCTCAGAGGCCTCTTTATTAAATTTAAGGTTCTTTTATGTGCCGTAAATCTACGACACGGGAACACTGGCTTTACTTCCCTTCCCAAAGAAGCCATGCTAAGGATTTTTACGGGCCAAAAAATCCATTGCCCTCCGCCGGGTTTGAACCCGCACCCTTGGGAACTAGAGGCCAGCATGTAAACCACTAGTCCATAGAGGACGACGCATTTTGTTGTAGCCCAGTGAAGAGGGACCATGATCATGATGAAGGATAGACACACAGATAAACTCTGGTGTATCATAACACTGTATACCATTTACTAGAGGTCACTAGTGGTGCTATACATTTTGTTATAACCCAGTGAAGAGGGACCATGATCATAGTGAAGGATAGACACACAGATAAACTCTGGTCTATTATAGCACTGTATACCCTTTACTAGAGGTCACTAGTGGTGCTATACATTTTGTTACAGCCCAGTGAAGAGGGACCATGATCATGGTGAAGGATAGACACACAGATAAACTCTGGTCTATCATAACACTGTATACCATTTACTAGAGGTCACTAGTGGTGCTATACATTTTGTTATAACCCAGTGAAGAGGGACCATGATCATGATGAAGGATAGACACACAGATAAGCTCTGGTCTATCATAACACTGTATAACATTTACTAGAAGTCACTAGTGGTGCTATACATTTTGTTACAGCCCAGTGAAGAGGGACCATGATCATGATGAAGTATATACACACAGATAAGCTCTGGTATAGTACTGTATGCCATTTACTAGAGGTCACTAGTGGTGCTATACATTTTGTTACAGCCCAGTGAAGAGGGACCATGATCATGATGAAGTATATACACACAGATAAGCTCTGGTATAGTACTGTATGCCATTTACTAGAGGTCACTAGTGGTGCTATACATTTTGTTACAGCCCAGTGAAGAGGGACCATGATCATGATGAAGTATACACACACAGATAAGCTCTGGTATAGTACTGTATACCATTTACTAGAGGTCATAGGTGGTGCTATACATTTTGTTACAGCCCAGTGAAGAGGGACCATGATCATGAAGAAGGATAGACACACAGATAAGCTCTGGTATAGCACTGTATACCATTTACTAGCGGTCACTAGTGGTGCTATACATTTTGTTGCAGCCCAGTGATGAGGGACCATGATCATGATGGATAGATAACACAGATAAGCTCTGGTCTATCATAACACTGTATACCATTTACTAGAGGTTACTAGTGGTGCTATACATTTTGTTACAGCCCAGTGAAGGGGAACCATGATCATGATGAAGGATAGACTCACAGATAAGCTCTGGTATAGCACTGTATACCATTTACTAGAGGTCACTAGTGGTGCTATACATTTGGTTACAGTCCAGTGAAGAAGGACCATGACCATGATGAAGGATAGACTCACAGATAAGCTCTGGTATAGCACTGTATACCATTTACTAGCGGTCACTAGTGGTGCTATACATTTTGTTGCAGCCCAGTGAAGAGGGACCATGATCATGATGAGGATAGACACACAGATAAGCTCTGGTCTATCATAGTACTGTATTTCATCTACTAGAGGTCACTAGTGGTGCTATACATTTTGTTACAGTCCAGTGAAGAGGGACCATGAGCATGATGAAGGATAGACACACAGATAAGCTCTGGTCTATCATAGCACTATATACCATTTACTAGAGGTCACTAGTGGTGCTATACATTTTGTTGTAGCACTGTGATGAGGGACCATGATCATGATGGATAGATACACAGATAAGCTCTGGTCTATCATAACACTGTATACCATCTACTAGAGGTCACTAGTGGTCCTATACATTTTGTTACAGTCCAGTGAAGAGGGACCATGATCATGATGAAGGATAGAAACACAGATAAGTTCTGGTCTATCATAGCACTGTATACCATTTACTAGAGGTCACTAGTGGTGCTATACATTTTGTTGTAGCCCAGTGATGAGGGACCATGATCATGATGAAGAATAGATACACAGATACGCTGTGGCCTATCATAGCACTGTATACCATTTACTGGAGGTCACTAGTGGTGCTATACATTTTGTTGTAGCCCAGTGATGAGGGACCATGATCATGATGAAGTATAGCCACACAGATAAGCTCTGATCTATCATAACACTGTATACCATTTACTAGAGGACACTAGTGGTGCTATACATTTTGTTATAGCCCAGTGAAGAGGGACCATGATCATGATGAAGGATAGACACACAGATAAGCTCTGGCCTATCACAGCACTGTATACTATTTACTAGAGGTCACTGCTGGTGCTATACATTTTGTTATAGCCCAGTGAAGAGGGACCATGATCATGATGAAGGATAGACACACAGATAAGCTCTGGCCTATCATAGCACTGTATACCATTTACTAGAGGTCACTACTGGTGCTATACATTTTGTTACAGCCCAGTGAAGAGGAACCATGATCATGATGAAGGACAGATACACAGATAAGCTCTGGCCTATCATAGCACTGTATACCATTCAGTCTGTAATCTATAGGATTTAATGCTTTGTCATGTTCTGTGGTGTGAAAATGTGTAACACTTTGAATGTGCACACAAAGCCATAATGTCATAAAAAGGCTTTAAAAGTTGGTAAGTATGCATTTCATTTCAGCAAGCCTGGCAAATAGCTTTCCATTACTATTTAATCAAATATATAGTTTACAGCTACCCTTGTGTTGTCATGCATTTGTAAATGCTATCACATATTGTAGACCATGCATTATCAAATTTCAGTCTCAGGGAACAAAAGACTTAACAGAAGTAACATGCATGCACTTAACCAAATATGCAAAGGAAGCAACATTCCAAAACATGCATTTTCTTGAAGGTACGAACACATATACCCAACACAAGCTACATTCACTTAGAAGCAACACTTTTTGGTAAACAAATATACTGAGAAGAGGAGAATCAATACTGACAACAACCTATGTGGAAAAAAAGAAGATTATCAAAAAGCAATAGCAAAGCCAACAATTATAAAAAAAAAAGTCCATTCTTCCTACCTAATAATATAATAGACATTGCTTATGTGAGAACCTCGCTTTTACATTCAATGTTTTATTACTGTAACTGGAAACCTGAATCGCACTGACATTATTTCCAGTGACT
This sequence comes from Deroplatys truncata, assembly GCA_030765065.1. Taxonomy (NCBI): domain Eukaryota; kingdom Metazoa; phylum Arthropoda; class Insecta; order Mantodea; family Mantidae; genus Deroplatys; species Deroplatys truncata. Next base: position 5,904,999 of record CM060984.1, read on the forward strand.
GACAGCCAAGACATCTGTCCATTCAGATTATCTCTAAACTGATTTAATGAATTCAGGTTTGTAAATGTATACTTTGAGACAAAAGCATGAGCAATCCTCAGCAATTTGTCAGAGGACGTAACAAACGTGTGTTCCAGAACTTGAGGGGCATGTCCCTGTCATGTAGAGCATGGAAACAAGTTGTATGAGTAAGAATCCCAGAAAGTGGTAAAAATAAAAAGTTCAATATTTGAAGGAAGCAGAACACAATTTGAGGTGAAAATGGATATATAATACTGACTGACTGTATGTTTCAAACCTTAGCCTACACACCGCATGTTGGAAGAACAATTATCATTGATTGACCTACAGTGGTTAAATATGAAGCCCTGGACTTAAAGTACTTACAATATTATATGTCACCATTGTTATCTCAAAATGAATTTGAAAACACCTTGTAGTTTACTGGGGAAAAAAGTATACCACTTGAGGAATATAATGTCATGCTTCATTGGTTAGAGCAATGGCATGGAAAGCCAAAGAACTGAGGCTCAAATCTCAACTATGGTAGTGAATTGTTCAGTCTGGTTCTACCTTCTGATATATAAAATTGTTAAATAACACAAGGCAATTTATGTTTTTAATATATTAGGAAATAAGCACTATAATAATAATAATAATAATAATAATAATAATAATAATAATAATAATAATAATAATAATAATAATAATGTTTTTTTTTAATACTGTTTAACGCCTGTTCTTACTATGTATGGCTCTAGAGGTAGTGACACTGATGATTTACAAAATTAAATAATTGGTAAAAGAATATGGGAAGAAAATGTTCCGGCCTAATTTTAGGGTAAGTCCTTGTCATTTGTCAGTTATGAGGACTGAGGAAAACCTAGAAAATACCTGTCAGGCAGGATAGTCCAGGCGGGATTTGAACCGCAGACCTTCTGTTCACTAGTAAGTACCTTAAAGACCTCGGCTACAATATTGTGTTTTCATTATTTTGTACTTATTCTCACATCTGTGATGATGTTCCGACTATGAAAAAAGGCACAAGAATCAATGTTGTGTTGGACCTCTCACAGCTGGCTGACGTGTTAGTTGGAACATGACCACCCAGAGTCAATGCTAGATTCTACTTCAGTAAGAATGTCACACTCGTATAACATCACTAATTTTGAGATTTATCTAGAACACATTTCAAAGACATCTTGTCTCCATTGTCAGCTAAGAGCCAATAGTGGACAAGAATGGTTTTTCAAGGGATTTAATACACAAGAAAATTAAAAACCTAAAGAAAATAAGAGCTTCTACGAAACTACAAAAAATCACAGAAACTAAAACCTTTTAAACATTCAGCAACTTTCAAAAATGTTCAAATATTGGAATATAAAATTAGCATACATTAATAAACATGGTGTAAATATAGTATTGAAAACCAATATCAAAGAAAAATTCTAAATAAGATGCCAGGTATATACCAAATTAATTATGGTGATTGCCAATTAATGTATGTAGGTAAAACAAAAAGGAACATTTGTTTGAGGCTGAAAGAACACCCTAACATGTTAAATATAAGGAAACAAAAATCTGCAATTGCTAACAATTTCTGGACAAAAAAATCAGAATAAGCAAAAAGAGGTAAAACTATAACAGCTGTTCAAAAGACTTAACCATTTGGGAAAAACTCTGGATACAAAAGAACGAGGATCATCTTATGAATTTTAGTTTTCCAACAGACAAAGATCTCGTCACTAAATACATCAAGGCACCTACAGGGAAACCAGAATATCTAGTTAGTGTGTGTGCGTCACAATGAAAATAATTCTGATAATTACCTACTTCTGTGTTCTGGCCTGTTTTATTGGTATTAAAAGGAAGAATGTTTAATCTTCTTCTGCAAGATTGGAAAAGCTATCCCTCTCAGAATACACAATGAATTTGCACTTCTCTAGGCATTCATTGTGATTAAGTTAGTACCATGCATTTAGCTTAATGTAAAGACGTTTCTTTGAGCGCATACCTCAAGTTGTGAAGCCTAACCTGTCACATGGACACACTTAAGAGATGTGTCATCCTCTGCAAGTAAGGAGTATGCCCTAAAGTTTTCACACAACAAAGGCTGGTTTACAATATCCCAAGAACGAGAAGCAACATTTTGGTTAACAATAGCTCGGTAACAAGAATGGGAATGCACATCAATAGTAAAGTGGAAATAAATTTTGCGCATTGGGATGTCATCTGTAACTGACCAATAACATTTTTTCATCTGCTTTCAATTCAGCCAATATAATGCAGGTTAGACAACGTCAAAATTCTATAGAGTAAACATCATCTAAATGCAGATCCGTTACTATTTCAGATTCCTCTAGTTGTAACCAAGCTTCATTTCTTTATTAATAGCACACATTAAAGTTATTTGTAGTTCTTTATTATGCTTTCTTAATTTCCACCATTTTTTGCTGCTCTTTGTAGGGGGGGGGCAGCCAGTTTTGAGGTGCCTATAAACAAACTAGAACCAACACTGAATGGATCTGAGAGACTCAGGACACACAATTTCTTCCAGTTTCATTTTTGCAGCTTGTGACTAGACAGAGTTCTAGCAGCTAATTTCTACAGTGAAGAACAGAAAAGCTTCTTGTTAATTGTGAGCATTATAATTTTGTCGTTCTCGGTTATTGTGAACCAGCCTGATATGTTACAGTGCGAGGTAGATTTTGTGTAAAAGAGAGGTTCGACTCTAACTCTGCAGTCAGCGAACATTAAGATAGTTTGTGTTGGGCAGGTTGTATTGTAGAGGATATGAGGAAGGATATCAGGTCCCGCGGCCCACTGCGATGTTCTAGCGTCAGGTGGCCTGCAAAGTCATCCGTTACTAGATTTGGATCTCCGCCAGGTAGGGATGCACAAACTGGACAAACCTGAAATGAACACGACAGATAATCAATAAACTGTGCATGTTGGGATTTGCTAAGCCTCAGAGAAGAAGAGGAGGTGCACTCACTACTTCAAACGTTGTCTCCGAATGCTCTGATGTGACATGCTCCTGCAGGGTTGTCTCGGTAAAGCCCATCTTGCCGCAATATGGACATGTGAAGGCTTGTGGCTGCTCCACTGTTAAGGCTTCACCTCCATAGTAAAGATCTGCAACACACAAGTCAGCTGTTTCTAACCTGCTAGGTTAACTAATTCATATTAATTCTGGTTCACCTTGTGAAACTGTCACTCTGGGTTTATCTTCTAAGTAATGATGTGAATATCTTAGGTTTACCTTTTGTTATAAATAATGAGTCTGCAGAAGCCTGGCACCTGTTGGATGCATTGTTGAATACTCATGCAGGCAAAATACTTGAAAACTACTAGGACCCCATCGCTAATACCTCCCTTAATGTTTCAGAGGCAAAATTAAAAATTTTAGGAAACTGACGAATTTTTTAATTACCTGATCTAAATCCAAGTCTGCCTTATTAGCTTCTGTGACAAGGAAATGCCGCGGTAAAACTCAGTGACAATTAGTCTTTAGGACTATGGTCAATCACAAAAGAAGAACAGTAAAACCAACCCCTTCCTGGTTACCATCCACTCATGCAGACACTTAGTTTCCACATCTCCAGTGTGAACATTTACAAACTGGGCACTGCGGTTCACAGCCTCTTTTAAATTAAATACTGTCAAGCAGCATCTCGTGAATTTGACATACAACCTAAGGCCTAGCAAGCATTTCCCGTCTGGGTATTGATGCAGTAATTTGTATCACAAATTACTTAAATGTAAATAATGATTGTAATATGAATATGAGTTTTTATGTGACATTGATTTGAGATGTTTCTTGACTGTAATTATTGTTAAGTAAGTTTATACGACCTTACTGAAACTGTCAATAATAGCGCAATAATACAATAATGTTAAATAAAAAAAAACATTAAACTACTACAAATTGGCTCCCAAACGTGGGGCTAACAAAACAAACAATAATGCTACTACAAATTGGCTCCCATACGTGGGGCAGTTAAAATTATGTAACCAAACAAAACAAAACAAAAGCAGCACAATATAAGATCTTCAAGTTCTAGTAATTTACGTAAAAACATATTACGTAAGCACTAACAATGTTACATCAAATTGGCGCCCAGAACGTGGGGCAGAGTAACCAGGAACGGAACACGATGACCAGGAAAGGATCAGAATAACCAGGAAGGGGCAGAATTAACCAGGAAGAAGTGAGATGACCAGGAAGGGGCGAATGGAGCAGTGAAATGATCTACAAGACGTAGATTCCAGAAACAACAGGGACGACAGACTACGCAGATGATTGGACATCGTAATTCCGAGATTACAAGGCAACAGGGAAATTCAAACTACAGGACAACAAAACGACGTAGATTCATCATAACACAACGCAGAAGCAACATACAAACCTAGGAGAGAGGGGCAGGAAGCTGGACATCAAAGTAACAGCAACAGACAGCATCACAAAGGTCAGAGTATAGTAATTTTTTTTTGAAAACAAAATTATAACATTCAAATGTACTTGAGGAGTGGTAGGATAAAGAAGACAATGGCTACTAATAATATTGAAGAAACAATTATGGAGGGAGATAATGTAACAGTTAGCTGTAATTCAATACAGGATACAGAAAATTGCTTGAACAATGTAGTATTTGATGGAGAAAATGTTAGTACAGAAAGTGAGAATAGAATAGCAGGAAATGTTAATTTTAATGCTAGTATGATGATGGAAATGCTGAAAGATATTGTTAAGAGTATGAGGGAAGATAGTAGTAAGAATAATGAGAAATTAGAAAAATTAACTCAGAGTAATGAGAAATTAAGGGAAGATATGCAAAAGAATAATGAGAAATTAGAAAAGAAAATAGATCAAAACAGGGAAGAAATTGAAAAGAAAGCTATGAAGCTAGATAGTAGTATGCCAGAAATGAGAGATGAAAATGAGGAAGTAATAGCAAATGAGATAGGAGAAATTTCAAAGAAAATGCTAGACATGAGCAGGGAAATAGATAACAAAAAAAGTGAGGTTAATGCTAAAAGTGAACATGTTGATATAGAATGTACAGAGTTAGGTAGTAGAATGAGTAACATTTCAAGTGAGATAAGAGAGATGAAAGAGGTTATGAATGTAGATGTAAATCAGGCGCAAGTTAATTTCAGAGGGGAGATATCAGAAATACAGAAGGAGTCAGTAATGCAAAGAAATAAATTGTACGAAGAAGTTAAAGTTTTGCCTGTAAATAATCAAAAGCTAACTTCTGAAATTAACAAGTACCAAGCTTTTCAAATTGAAAACTCCAGTCCAGTACAGTTTAGTACAGATTTGTTAAAGTACTCTCAAATTAAAGAGATAGTAGAAGAATTGAAAATGACAGTTGTTAAAAGATGTGTTGTTCAGGAAACTTTAGATTGTTTTCAAATGTTATTAGGGGACGAAATTTCATATGAATACAAGAGGTTATTCATTCATTCATTCATTCATTATCTGTTTACCCTCCTCTTATGTAGGACTTACACCCCCCAGGACTTACAAGCGGGTGCCTGGGGTCAGAGGCCCGTCGAGGAGCAGACACTCATGGATCAGACAGAACATCCAGGATGGGTGATCAGCCCGATGCCTGTCATGGGATGAAGGAAGTAGATGAAACGAAATGTTGGTTAAATGGATGAAAGGAAAGGTGATGATGGAGCAGTTGGTGGAATGAATGGCGGGGGAAACCGGAGAACCCGGAGAAAACCCGCCCAGACGCCGCTTCGTCCACCACAAATCCCACATGCAGGTTATTCATGAACAAAAATTTGAAGGTTAGGATACGGCTACGAGTAATGTTTAGCCACACACAATTTGATCCAGGAGGGTAAATAGCAATGAGATGTAAAGTAAATGCTGGATAGTTAAAGATGACTTGCAGAGAAATGTATTGGAACGTAAGAGGGTTAATTATTTATATGTCATTTGAAAAGAGAAATAAATTAAAAAAAAAAAAAAAAAATTTTAGTAACTGTAACAACATTTGAAAATTAAGAATGCAAAGATTGAAACTTAATATGATATTAAATTAAAAGTACGTAAATACAATTCCAAGAGTATTGTTAAAATAAAGTACAAAATAACAAAAATGGGTAAAAATAATTAAAAACAAATACTTATGTAGCAAACAGAAAATGTGAAACAGTGACTAGATTTAAGAGATGAAAATATATTTGTATAAAGGGTGAATATTTTTGGTAAATATGTTTAATAATAAAAAAAAAATTCTTGAATTGATAAATTTTTGTTAACAATATAAGAGAGTAAACCATTTTGAAACAGTCATTAAATAATTCAGGGTACAGTATTTGCTATAAAAAAAAATTGTAATGTCAGATTAAAGTCTAAACACATTAAACCAGAGCCAGTAAGTAGTGGCGAGATAAAAAAAAAAAAACATATGTCGTGTGTTAAATGCGTGTGAAGTGTTAAGTGAAAGTGATAGCGTGTGTTCCAAGATTTAGGAGACTAAAAACCCAATTATAAAATTTCCAAACAAGTTGTAAATATTCATAATTATGTTTCTAGTGGGGCATATGATGCAGTAATTTGTATCACAAATTACTTAAATGTAAATAATGATTGTAATATGAATATGCGTTTTTTATGTGACATTGATTTGAAATGTTTGTTGATTGTAATTATTGTTGGGAAGTAAGTTTTTAATGCCTTACTGAAACTGACAATAATAGCGCGCAATAATGCAGCGAGGGGGTGAGCTGTTTATCATTATTGGAAACGAGGAAGTTACGTAATGTTGGCGCGTTTTTCCTTGAGAATCTTCTGGAATATTTCCCTAGAGCATATGTATTCATAATTTTCATTGGATATTAATATAGACGCTAATGTAGGCGCGTTTTATTAGCCAATAGTAACTCAGTTATAATCTTTAGGCGTATCTGGATGAAGGGTGTATAAAAAGCCAAGTCAGAGGTAGATCGTGGTCAGTTCATCGAAAATCTCAATACATTACACGTCGCCTTCAGTTGCTCAGTTCATCAAAATTCTTAGTACATTACACGTCGCCTTCAGTGGGCCAGTTCATCAAAATATTTGTATGAGATACGTCGGCTATAGATTCACAAGTTACGAAAAATCTAAAGTGTTGTAAAGTTAATAATACACAAAGTTGAAGTACGCGAATTAACAGTGATAAGTAAGAAGTTATTATAACAGTTTCAGTTTTGGCGAGTGTCGAGATAAATGTGTAAATGTGAGAGTAAAAGTTTTCGACAATAAAAGTATAAAACAAATTTCTTCATCAGTGTTCTCTTTGGATAAAAGATTCCTTTCCGTTTACACACTCTGATTCAAGAGACATGTTCGACAGAGAGATAATAGCTAGCCGGAGGACAGTAAACAAAATTTAAATCAAATAACAGTCGCATTCTTTCGAACACTAACACTGATGTAAATTGCTAACACAAGATGGAGCTACAAACCGAACAAATGAATGACGTCACAAGATGGCTTCACATGATGTAAACAAACATTTGTAAGTAATTCCGTTACAAATTGGCTTCCACAACGTGGGGCTACAATAATGTTAAATAAATACAACATTAATACCGCATCAGTATCTTAATGTATAATAAACTAGATACTTCAATAAAGGCAATAATTACATATAAATGACTATTTAAATGAACTATGTTTTGCATAATACACACAATTAAAGTACATAGATTATTTAATTTTGTTATTCTGTGAATTAGTATTTTTGTAAAGAAACTAACATGTAATTATTTTAGTATTACTTGCTGTAATGTAAAATTCTGTATATCCAATCCCGATGTGTCCAAAAAACAATGTAAGCTGTTTCCCAAAGGATGAAATAAATAAAATGATTTGTTATTGATGCAATGAGAAAGATCAACTAATGCTAGTTAAGACAGACTGACTGTAAATCTTTTCGTGAACTCTGGAAAGTAAAGCATGAAGAAGTCGATAAAAAGTGTTACAGTGGGTTGTTGGGACAAGTAACATAGGTCATGCTGCAACACGTGAAGTGCTGCAGTTTAAAGCACATGAGATTACAAAAAACCAAGGGATCTCAGGTTCAGAATTTATGGTGAGCCGAAGCTGGACAAGAATAGGTACTGTATTACTATTCCTCCTTGCTTAAATATTTTTGTGAAGCATAAACATAATTACCTATATTGCTATTGAAAACAAAGATTTTTGTGTTATAGGTAGCCAACTGTTATACGAGTTTGTACGGGCCATACACATCCATCACATTACGCATCTTTGTAGATGTTATTGCTGCACGGGATGTTAAGAGACTTACTATTACAGCTATGAATTGATTACATATGTAACTTTATTTATTTAATTTAACTATCTCATAATAGCATTAAAATAAAATACCTTCTTTTTAATTACTCCTCTCCAAAACCAATTGATTTTACAAACTTCACGCCTATAGGATCCTCCCCCAATTTTGGAAGTAAAAATAGGAATTGAATTGGTACTATAGCCAAGTAAATAGGTAATCAGTCTTCTAATCCATTGAGCATATGGGGATTTCTTACATAAGCTTTATGTTTAAGCATTCCCTACAGATAATGATCGTGTGGATTTACATTTGGACAGCAAACCAATTATTCTGTCATCAAAAACAGTAGCAGCAATTTTCCTGGGCCTGTCTAAGTTTTCTTTGGTTAGAATTCTTGGCTTTCTAGTTTGTAACATAACCCATCACAAATATTTCTGGAAGAAAAATAGAAATTAAAAAATTACTTTAACATGCATAAAGGTATAGGAGAGTCTCATTACAGCATATGATATAGGATATTAAAAAATGTATGGAAATATGATTTTCAATATGAACCTTTTTTCCAAATGGAAATTCGTATGATTTTTGACCCAATTAATAATATGGAAAATGATAATAAGTATGGTTTGCTGTTGCCAATTGTAATAAAGATTTACCTATTTTGTTTTATCTCAAGTGTCAACTTCAGATTATAATTTCTGAGGATTTAATTCACCTATTGTGATGCAACAGAAAACTCCATTCTTAATGATATTTTCTGTTATGAACTGAGTCAGAAATAAAATAAAGTTTGTTTCCATTAAAAAAAATACCAGTTTATGTCAAAAATTATATTTACTTATATTTTTGAATAGCCTATATGATCTACTTTAGTGAGCATTTCCCCTGTCTTCATGCTTGTTAAAACTGTTTTTTAATTCCTTTGTTTCAAAGATATTTGCAATAGTAGTTCACTGTGTATTAGGAACTGTGGAGTTTCTGCAAAAATTCAAATCGACAATCTACATGCGACTCTGTTCAACTTAACATATGCTGTTCTGAGCTTCACATAATACAAGAGTGCTGTATTGAACTCTGTTGGTATATAAGCTAGGCTACTGCAGAGCTAGTAGCTGAAAGTCACGTCATTCAAGATAAACATGGTATGATCTGTTCAGCTCATACCTTACTGGGAATGGAAAAGTTTAAATTTTATCACTTCTGACTCTCTTATTGAGTTGTTAACATTCACACTGCTATATCTATTTTAGCTATTACACTTCTGATGAACTAGCTTTTAGAGGTCGTTTCTTTCGACAAGTAACCTCATCAGGATAAAGTGTACAAAAACTCCAATACTATTTTTGGTGTATGAAGTTCCATGTAGTCATAAATAAAACTTGGATCATTCACATACTGTAAACAAAGTGCAACATTTAGGAGCACTTCAAACAACACTTATAATATTAAATTGCTTTAACATTGAAATTAACAACAACTCTGTTTCATTAACCAATATTACATCAGAAAGATAGATGCCATAACCGGGATTTGAACCACGGATCTTCAGCTATCCATGTTGTTGCTCTAACCAACTGAGCTACCATGGCAACATTTCGGCATGACATTTAAATTCCCAACTGACTCATATTTTTCCCGGTAAACAACAAGACATTCTCAAATTCATTTTGAGATACCATACCCAATGATAACTTATAATCTCATAAGTCCCAGGCCTCATAGTTAACTACTATCACGGCAATTAACATGTGTCTTATGTAGGCTAAAGGTACAATCTTGCAACATTGTAAGTCAAAATTAATTTGAGAACTCCTTGTGGTTCCAGGAAAAATAGTTGGGGAATTTTGTGTTGCTATGGTAACTCAGTTGAGTACAGCAACAGCAGTCTGATTCTACCTTTGCAACTTGCAAAGTAAATTTGATTGATCCTACAAATTAATTAATTTTAAAGCATCACCTATGAGCCACTAACACTCACCAAAATCTGATCTAGTGAGGATGCACTGCATGGGATGTTCTGTTGTATGTCGCGTAGTTGTTGCTCCAGCTTCGTAACATGTTGCACATAAATCATAATCATAGCAAATGAGGCATTTGTAGCGCCGCCCACGGAAATTCCCTTTCAAACATGAATCACAGCTTACACCTGCAACAGATTACCATCTTTATTATTTCCTTCCACTCTCCTCATTTATGTTGTAAAAAACTGCTTTCTTTTTAGAAAATAAACTTAACATCATCATCCAGACAAGTCTTAGGGCATATCTCATTCCACCTCTTCTTGGGGTTGGTAATGGAGCATAGCTTTAGGGGTTCTCATCCAGCTGTTTTGAACAGGCTCCAGACCAAGTTCTTCATCCAAGCATAACACCTGCTAGTGTTTTATATACACGTAACCTTCTACGCTCTATACTACCATTAAGTCAGAAAATGTGTTAGGGATGGAACCTCAATATCTCAATACTTTCAGATAAACCTTTGACAGTTTTTTGATACTTTTAAGTTTTGCATTAAACTTGATGCTGGATAAGGAATGAAACGAGCTGACACTTCACGTCATTGCCTCGCATGTTGCTGGATTATTGTTCTTGATAGACCTCGACTATGTTTGCTGTGGGTGAGTCAATGCAACATTTCATAGACACTTGTGTATAAATGAAAACATGCAAGACAGTGGGAGTAGAGCTGATGCAGTTAATCACGTTTCTGCAATAGTCTGACTTGGTATCTTACTCCAGCAAAAACAAATCAGAATGTAAGACAAGAGACAGTACAGCACATAGAAATATCTTGTTCTTTCCTTCCATCTGTGTCATGAACATAGCTTACAGGGATATGGTACAACTAATTTTGATATGATGGACAGAGAATCCTTTAAAACAAAGTTCTCAGCATAAAAAAGGAGCAAAGAAATTATCATCCTTGACTAACAATAGGGGATATATGACCTGTGACATTATCAAGATAAAAACATTGCTGCCAATTGGAGAATGTCAAACAGGAACAACTTCAGAATTAGCGTATGATATAAAAGTGGTTACATGCATTTGTGCACAGAAAACTACTAACAACATTATTCAATGGACAAGCTATCGCCTTTACAGTTTTTTTTAATAAAGTTTTGAGATCTGTGCTCAAAAATCAGTATTGGTATCAAAATACAGTGCTATTGTTCCATCACCGGTATATGTCTATAATGTAATCTCGGAGACATTTAAACAATTTTGATCATTTCTTCACCATTGAAAATTACTATTTTTCCTAATGGACAATGGCTATACAACACCTTCTAGTTTCAATTCATAAAATACTAAAATGGATTTAGAGTATAAACACAGAGTCGTAAAAGAACATACTTGTCCTTTCATTGAGAATGACATGGAATAGAAAATAGTTAATCCACAGAAAATGTGTGTAAAAAGGCAAAATATTTCTTTCCAAGAAACACATAAATGGTCATGATTTAGCAACTGAGAAGACGAAGATAATCAGCTCTTCTTAAAAGAGTACAATATGTATGTGATACAAAACCTTTTAATAACTCTTGTGCAAGAAAGTATTGTTGTATTTCCTCTGAGTTGTAATCAAGTTCATTGTCTGCATATATTAACTGTGTAGAGTTATTTCTCCATAGTAACATTCGCTACATATCTGCCTATTGTATACAATCTAACGAATCTTACTTATCTCTTCTCTCATTGGTCACAATATAAACAACTCCAAGCTATTACAGTAATGGTCACCATCATCATTTCCACTTATCTAGTCTATTACTCTTCGACGATTGCCTTCCTTTTAAACATTCTTATCCATTTCCTTGTACAAACAGCTCCATACAGTTTTTGTTTTTTCTGCCTATTTACAGTTAAAATCTTTCTGATTGATATCCTCCTGTCTAAATCGTTCCATTTATGTTGCCAAGCCTGTTCTTGTTAAATTTGTTTTGACTGCACTGTAGTAAACAATGAAAAGCTGTGTTTGTTTCCCCAAATATCTGACAAAATAAATATAAAAGAGAAAAAAACATGTCCAGTGTAACATCAGAAATTACTCAACCAATATTTATAACAACAATTGAGAAGATTACTTCTCTTAATGGTTACAGACTGTGCGCTATTTTCCTGAAAGTTTAAACTGCTGGCCTTGAAGACACGCCAGCATATTTCATAGTATATTGATGTTAGGAGTTTCTGTATTGTGTGAAAGTAAGTAAGCCTTTATGTTATTAAATACCTACAGGAACAAACACAAGGTACACAGATTTAAAATATCATCTACTGTGATTTATCTAAAATTATTAGAGTATTCTGACAATTCTTTCATTGCTAAAACATACTTACAGGCTACAAAACTCCCAGAACTTGTAGAAATACAACAAACACCTGCAGATATTTCATACCCATTTCCACGAATATCAGAGATTCCTTTTTTTTTTGTTTGTTCATCTTTTACAGCAGAGTTGATTTTTCAGTAGATCTCCTGATTTTTTTAACTGTCTACTGATCCACTCATTTATTAAAGTAAAATGAGCAAATCTCCTGATATTTTAACTTGGGTAATAATAGTTTAATCTGGTAATGAAATTGCTGCTTTTGATACTTGTACGTCCATGTTTTGCAATAATGCCAATTCCTGCTTCCCTATTAGTTTGTCTGATAAGAGCAAACTCTTTATTGCTCTTTTCCTGTAACGAAATCTGAGCCATATCATGATAGCACAAACAAATACAGTGTTTTTCGTTCACTCTGTGGCCGCCGCAGCTTGAACTCCCACCAAAACAGCTGCCTCTTGTTTTCATAGTTACAATTACAATGACAATAAGCACAGTTACTCAACGGGTAGAAAGAGTTAAAGGAATTTCAAGCTTATAGGAAAGCGAAGCCACGTCCAAACAACAAGAACATGCAGAGTGATTGCTGGCTTCAGAAACTATTCTTCACAGATTAAAAGACCCATCTAACAAGCTCTATTTGGAGTTACTTGATTTTGTTTTGCCTAGTTTCCCATTTTGCTCTCAAATGTAGCTGTATCTTAGAAAAACCTTCATGATCACTAGTGGATATCGAAACTCTCAAGGAAATTTGTTTTGCAGCAGAAGTGTAGCCTTCATTGCTGTCATTATACTTAACACAACAATGTTCTTCCAATTCAAAGTATCACTATATATGCAAGCATAGAAACAAAGAGCTGTTGCAAAACTGACCATTATTTTCCGTTAGAAGGCTAGTGCCAACCTTCACACAAAAAGAGTGAGAGCAGAAGTATTTACGTATTAAGGCTATTTGATGCCAAGCATGTACAATATAAATGTCATGGGTTCAGCCAGAATTCGAACACAGGACCCTTAAAAGCAGAAAAGTGCTTTATCTACTAATCCAAGCTGTTTTATCACTTTTAAATGAATCTCCTGAAATTACAGTTGTAAGGTCATTGGCAAGTGGATATGGAAACAAAGCCTGGACCGTGCAAAAATGTAACGTGCATCAACTGAAATTACTTTTAAGAATAATTAAATTAGACAGGAAAAAGAATGCAATTATGAAAGAGATTAAAATTAACCCTTTGTTACACAGAATTCAAAACTACCGTCCAGACTGGAGCTCCCACGTACTCGGGATGCCTGCACCAAGACTCCCATGTCATATACTGAACTACAGAATATCATTAGATGAAATGAGACATTGGTAGAAATCAGGAGCAAGAGCACAGTTATATGGTGTAAAAGGGAGGATCCATTACAAAAATATTTTCTAAATCATTGTACAATAATTTCGTAAAGGAAACATGAGATGGTAAACAAATTAAATTGTCTTGTTTAAAATGCAACATCTGGTAAACAGTAAACGAAACCAACAAACACATATTTTAATTAAAACTGTACACCCCGTATTTGGGGTTTGTATTTGGGGCAATTCTAAAAGAATCTTTTGTCTTGTAACTTTAAGAGATGCATTACAAATGAATGGTTGTATTATCCTGGCTTGAAAGACACACAATTAGAAAACAATGTGCACCTGCTTATAGCAAAATCTTAAAATGAAGAACATTGTTTGATAAACGTATGTAAATAGCTGAAAGAAGTAGCAATGAGCTTCATTTGCCAAAGTAATCTTCAAGAGAAAGTGATGCTAAGCATCGTAGAAGAAAAGAACAAATAGCAAAGAAAAAATACGACAAAAGTAGCGAATATAAAACTCCACAGATAGCATCTCCTCGCGTAGAAAGTAGCTCCTGTACTAGCATGAAAATTAATTTATGTTCCTTGCAGTTAATAACTTTGTCACTGCAACAGCAAATAAATAAATCTATATTATACTAAAAAGAACGCGCGCGCGCATGTGTGTGTGTGTGTGTAAACCACTCAGTCAATTTTCATAATTCTTTCACCATTGATAAACCCTATTCTTTTCGTTGCAGGCTGTATAAGGTTTCCAAAAATTTTAAAACTGGGAGGGGTTTCTAATATTAACGTCACCAAATTTTAATCCTGTTTAGTATCACCATGTTTCCCTCATCTTTCACTGAAGTTTTATTTTATCAAATAACATTTTTGGTATGATTTTGACAAAACCAGGTACATTTGGATTCCAGAAGCTGACAAAATAAGCTACCCTTACACTCAACCCCTATCCACATTTGTTGGACTATCTAGTTGAAACTGTATGCCTATACTATATGAGCACAGTTTTCTTCTGATTGTCCTGGCTTCTCTACCATACACTTAAAACACAAACAATGTTATTGAGCTATGTCACACCACTATGATATTCTTAATTAAACACTTTTTACATTCTCTACCACATACATAGTAGGTACAGAAGGTATTGCATTTCACCCAAAAATTTGATACTGAGATTTCACCACAAATACATGGGAAAAATCATTTTTAGAAAAACGTTGTGTGCGCACGCACACATCTGTAAACAACATTACTCAAAAATGAAAAGTCGGATAAATACCAAACTTCGTATTTAAGTTCAGTATCTTCCAAGCATGCAACACAAAGATTTTCAAGAAAATCCCCCCCCCATCCCAAGCTACCCTTTACGTGGAAGATTTTTCGAAATTGATGACTTTCTAAAAAATGTTGTAACGTTTTTTATTAAAATACAATATATTAAATATATTTACATGACAAATAAAATGTATAGCTTGTATTTTCTGGGAATAGCCTATGAACTCCTCTTTATCTGGAAGGAATTTTATATAACTGGTAAACGTTAAGTGATAGACAAAACCATATTGCACAAAAAATATAGTTCTCTTTAAAACACAACTATTTCAAGTAAGATTTTTTTCTGTCAGCCATTTCCGAGATATCCATTATTAATCGTTTTATCTCTTCAATATTTTATCATTCTTTTTAAGTCCCACTGATTTTCAGTTGTTTCTAGCGACTGCACAGAGCCAGTATGCAATTTCAGGCTAGCTTGTCAAATGTTTAAGAAAAAGCCTATCTGTTTGTATCTTACTGAAATGTGTAAGGTTTATTTGGATTAAAATGAAGTAGATAGAAAAATAAGCTTGAGTGAGAATAGCTTGTATAGCCACTAATAAACAATAGAGGGTAGAGATAGTCATGTGAATGTTCCTTGGACCCTACAGTCTATCCTATCACTACCAAATTTTTAATTTGAGCTTGGTACATAAAGAAACTTTCTTAATTTTGTAAAAGTAGAATCAGACGACTGTAAAATTCAATGCCATGGCCCATGGATCTCCCGGTCTCCGTCTGGCTGCTCTAACCACTGAGTTACCATAGCAACATGCCAGTAGGACTTTAAATTCCCCAAATGATTCGCATTTTTCCCGGTAAACCACAATGAGATCTCAAATTGTATTGAGATGTCATACCCCAATGGCGACTTACATTGCTGTAAGTCCCGGGCTTTATAGTTTCGACCATTATTAGGTCAATTAATGGAATTAATTTTAATTATGTAGTTTAGGATAAATTTTCTTTTGTTCACATCATTAAATTTTTCAACTTTTTGTATTTGACTCATGGAAAATAATTAATTTCAGCTGAACTATTTGATTTTTTAAAAACTACTCCACAACAATCTTTAAATCTATAATTCCTGATGTTCTCCCAAAAATTAGTTAATAAGCCAAAAACTGTGGTCCAGAGAGCATTTTAAAAAATGGAGCAAAACAAAAAAGCTGGAACTGACAAAAATTAAATTTAAAGTTCGACATGGTGCTTTATTTAAATAATACAGGACCAATTAACGGCTGGTTCATAATCGCATAAGATTAGTAACCAAAACAAACGAGAATGTGAAACAATACAGCATAAAAGATTTTGGTTCACAAATGCGTAACAAGAACAGGAATGTTTATCCATGATCATATTAATCACAAAGTGGAAAGTCAAATTTGTGCATTGGACTTCATTTGTTTTTAACTGAGCAATGATATTTTTTTGCCTGCTTCTAATTCAGCCAACATAATGCAAGTTAGCCAATGTCAAAATTCGACAGAATGAACAGTTTCTAAATGCAGATCCATTACATTCCCAATTCCTCCAGTCATACAAAGTTTTCAATTCTTTATTTAACGGCATACATTAAAATTGGGAAAGGTAGAATCAGGTGACTGGAAAATTCAATGCCATAGCCGGGATTTGAACCACAGCATTGGCATTGAATTTTTCAGTCGCCTGATTCTACCTTTCCACACACACGGCTTGTGTGGAAGAACAATTACATTAAAATTGTTTATTGTTCTTTGTTAACTTCTATCACATTTTGCTGTTCTTTCTAGCTTTTGCCAGGCAATAGCCAGTTTTGAGTTACATATAAACAAACTACAGATGACACTTTCTCTAGCGAAACCTATGCTCAATGAATCTGAGGTTAGGAAGCATATATGCTAGAATTTCTTCCAACTTGCAACTAGAGAGAGCACTAGCAGCTGTTTCTTCTCACGGCTGCCTCCACAGTGAAGAGTCTAATATGCCATGCCCGAGAACGTTAAAACTTGGTCAAGTCTCCCAGGAAAGCGCTTGCATTAAAATACACGTACTTCAACTTTGTCGTTACCAATCTCTGTTGCTGTGGACCAGCCATACATAGCCATTTGTGGCTTTAAAATTTTTGATATGAAAAAACTAAGTGTGTAGCATGAAAGTACAAGTATAATAAAATTCAAAACGAAAAGAAGAAACTTTCGTCACATTTTTCCCCAACAATTTCACCAAGCATTGCCTTAAAGCAGCAACAAATTTATAATTATGCTAAATTCAAACTTTCATGAACCCTTTTCTTCGGAGCACTTAGCCTTTACATAATTGAATGATTGCGTAAGGCTATTATTCAAAGGGGGAACTTTTATGTAGCAGGAAAAGTATGTATTGTTAGTTGGTATGGTGATTCAGTTTGACAGCAGGGCAAGCACTTCTATATTGAATACTTCATCTTCCAACAAGATGAGGCTCCTCCACATTGACAGAAATTGATAAAAACAAGTATTTACCCAGCTCAGAGAAAATATACTCACTTTCTTAACAATAAAAACCTACTACCTCACAGCCATCATATTCACTTAAATGTGAGTATACCTATACTTGTCTTCACTGGTGTTGTGTTGCTCAGCTATTTGACATCCTGGATTAGTTACAAAAATCTTTCATGCTGTTCTGTTCCATTTGCATACTTGCCAACTTCTTGAAGTTGAAACCAATAAAACCTTCCATTCTCCAGCAAAACATAACATTTTTGCAACAACATGAAATTGAGTATAATGTTCATTGTGGCATATTAAAATGCATGTAAGGTAAATGGGATTTCTGTTTTATAAGAAACCTTGAACACCTGGTAGTACTGCTTCTGAAATTCTTCCTGGTACTACAATAAACACGTATTAAAACAAAGAAAGCCACTTCCTAAGCTATTCACACATCTCCAGTCCCTATTTGACACCTCATTACATCAACCATAAACAAAAACTGTCACAAAAAATGGGAAACTTATATCCCAAAATCAATGAATGTAAATAAGATAAACATTATACATGAGGGAGTTTATATTTCACCTTGTCCATTATCTAATGTTCACACCCTGGTTTCTAGAGGCCTCCAGTGGCACAAACAAATTTTTAAATTTGCACACTATACATTTTGTTACAGAGAAGATGGACTATGATCATGAAGGATAGACACACAGATAAGCTCTGGTCTATCACAGCACTGTATACCATTTACTAGAGGTCACTAGTGGTTCTATACATTTTTTTACAGCCCAGTGAAGGTGGACCATGATCATGATGAAGGATAGACACACAGATAAGTTCTGGTCTATCATAACACTGTATACCATTTACTAGAGGTCACTGGTGGTGCTATACATTTTGTTACAGCTCAGTGAATGTGGACCACGATCATGATGAAGGATAGACACACAGATAAGTTCTGGTCTATCATAACACTGTATACCATTTACTAGAGGTCACTAGTGGTTCTATACATTTTGTTACAGCCCAGTGAAGGTGGACCATGATCATGATGGATAGACACACAGATAAGTTCTGGTCTATCATAACACTGTATACCATTTACTAGAGGTCACTAGTGGTTCTATACATTTTGTTACAGCCCAGTGAAGGTGGACCATGATCATGATGAAGGATAGACACACAGATAAGTTCTGGTCTATCATAACACTGTATACCATTTACTAGAGGTCACTAGTGGTGCTATACATTTTGTTATCGCCCAGTGCAGGTGGACCATGATCATGATGATGGATAGACACACAGATAAGTTCTGGTCTATCATAACACTGTATACCATTTACTAGAGGTCACTAGTGGTGCTATACCTTTGTTACTGCCCAGTGAAGAGGGACCATGATAATGGAGGATAGACACACAGCTAAGCTCTGGTCTATAACAACACTGTATACCATTTACTAGAGGTCAGTAGTGGTGCTATACATTTTGTTACATCCCAGTGAAGAGGGACTATGATCATGATGAAGGATAGACACACAGATAAGCTCTGATCTATCATAGTACTGTATATCATTTACTAGAAGTCACTTGTGCTGCTATACATTTTGTTACTGCCCAATGAAGAGGGACCATGATAATGATGGAGGATAGACACAGATAAGCTCTGATCTATCATAGTACTGTATATCATTTACTAGAGGTCAATAGTGGTGCTATATATTTTGTTATAGCCCAGTGAAGAGGGCCCATGATCATGATGAAGGATAGACACACAGATAAGCTCTGGTCTATAACAACACTGTATACCATTTACTAGAGGTCACTAATGTTGCTATACATTTTGTTGTAGCCCAGTGAAGAGGGCCCATTATCATGATGAAGGATAGACACACAGATAAGCTCTGGTCTATCATAACACTGTATACCATTTACTAGAGGTCACTAGTGGTGCTATACATTTTGTTACAGCCCAGTGAAGAGGGACCATGATCATGATGAAGGATAGACACACAGATAAGCTCTGGCCTATCATAACACTGTATACCAATTTACTAGAGGTCACTAGTGGTGCTATATATTTTGTTACAGCCCAGTGAAGAGGGACCATGATCATGATGAAGGATAGACACACAGATAAGCTCTGGCCTATCATAACACTGTATACCAATTTACTAGAGGTCACTAGTGGTGCTATATACTTTGTTACATCCCAGTGACGAGGGACCATGATCATGATGAATGATAGACACACAGATAAGCTCTGGCCTATCATAACAATGTATACCATTTACTAGAGTTCACTAGTGGTGCTATACATTTTGTTACAGCCCAGTGAAGAGGGACCATGATCATGATGAAGGATATACTCACAGATAAGCTCTGGTCTATCATAACACTGTATACCATTTACTAGAGGTCACTAGTGGTGCTATACATTTTGTTGTAGCCCAGTGAAGAGGGAACATGATCATGATGAAGAATAGACACACATATAAGCTCTGGTCTATCATAACACTGTATACCATTTACTAGAGGTCACTAGTGGTGCTATACATTTTGTTGTAGCCCAGTGAAGAGGGAACATGATCATGATGAAGAATAGACACACATATAAGCTCTGGTCTATCATAGTACTGCATACCATATACTAGAGGTCACTAGTGATGCTATACATTTTGTTGTAGCCCAGTGAAGAGGGAACATGATCATGATGAAGAATAGACATACATATAAGCTCTGGTCTATCATAGTACTGTATACCATTTACTAGAGGTCACTAGTGGTGCTATACATTTTGTTATAGTCCAGTGAAGATGGACCATGATCATGATGAAGGATAGACACACAGATAAGCTCTGGTCTATCATAACACTGTATACCATTTACTAGCGGTCACTAGTGGTGCTATACATTTTGTTACAGCCCAGTGAAGAGGGACCATGATCATGATGAAGGATAGACACACAGATAAGCTCTGGTCTATCATAACACTGTATACCATTTACTAGAGGTCACTAGTTATGCTATACATTTTGTTGTAGCCCAGTGAAGAGGGACCATGATCATGATGGATAGACACACAGATAAGCTCTGGTCTATCATAACACTGTATACCATTTACTAGAGGTCCCTAGTGGTGCTATACATTTTGTTGTAGCCCAGTGAAGAGGGACCATGATCATGATGAAGTATAGACATACAGATAAGCTCTGGTCTGTCATAACACTGTATACCATTTACTAGAGGTCACTAGTGGTGCTATACATTTTGTTACAGCCCAGTGAAGAGGGACCATGATCATGATGAAGGATAGACACACAGATAAGCTCTGGTCTATCATAACAATGTATACCATTTACTAGAGGTCACTAGTGGTGCTATACATTTTGTTACAGCCCAGTGAAGGGGGACCATGATCATGATGAAGGATAGACACACAGATAAGCTCTGGTCTATCATAACAATGTATACCATATACTAGAGGTCACTAGTGGTGCTATACATTTTGTTGTAGCCCAGTGAAGAGGGACCATGATCATGATGAAGGATAGACACACAGATAAGCCTTGGTCTATCATAACACTGTATACCATTTACTAGAGGTCACTAGTGGTGCTATGTATTTTGTTGTAGCCCAGTGAAGAGGGACCATGATCATGATGAAGGATAGACACACAGATAAGCTCTGGTCTATCATAACACTGTATACCATTTTCTAGAGGTCACTAGTAGTGCTATACATTTTGTTACAGCCCAGTGAAGAGGGACCATGATCATGATGAAGGATAGACACACAGATAAGCTCTGGTCTATCATAACACTGTATACCATTTACTAGAGGTCACTAGTGGTGCTATACATTTTGTTACAGCCCAGTGAAGAGGGACCATGATCATGATGAAGGATATACTCACAGATAAGCTCTGGTCTATCATAACACTGTATACCATTTACTAGAGGTCACTAGTGGTGCTATACATTTTGTTAAAGCCCAGTGAAGGGGAACCATGATCATGAAGGATAGACACACAGATAAGCTCTGGTCTATCATAGTACTGTATTCTATTTACAATGGTGACACTGAAAAGTTTTGGAAAATCAAACAAAAATTAGTTTAAAAAAAATTTAAAGGTTTTTATTGTTTTTCATAATATTTCCCTTTAACTTCAATGCATTTTTGCACTTGATAAAACCAGACCTTAAGGCAATGATGCCACTCCTCTTGAGGCACTTCAGAAACCAGGTTTTGATAATGGTCAACTGCTTCATCTGATAAGAAACTGATTCCATGCATTTAATTTGTGGAAGCAAAAAGAAATCACAAGTTGCTAGGTACGGTGGAGGGTTCATGATGCTGACCTTTAGGGCAACCAAATGCTCAGTTGCTTGTTTTGTTGTATGCGACTATGCAGTCATGATGCAACATTATTTTGTCTTTTTGGACATTTTCACTAACGTTTTCAAAAATTTGTGTACCAATCGGCAGTAACAATATGTCTATCTTCTAATGCTATAATAGCAAGATGGACCGATTCAGGGGGAAAAAACCAGCAACCATCATGTTACTCGCACTGTTAATTTGTTAGGCTTTTGTAGGCTTAGATTCTGTTCAAAAGATACAATTGAGCCAATTGACTTTTCTTTTCAGGATCATAACATTAAATCCAAGATTCATTACCAGTAAGAATATTGCCCCCCTTGGAATTTTTCCAGAGCTTTTGTGCACCAATCATTGCATTGTTTTGAATCGCAAGTCAGTTTATGTGGAATCCATCAACAACAAAGTTTTCTCACATCTAACTGTTATGTAAAACAGTTCAATGCCTAATGTCTCCCAAATGAATCCATTAGATGTCTGTCAATTTTTTTCAAGCATTGCTCCAACATCAACAACAGCAGCTCTTGGGATTCCTTTACAAAATTCATCACTATGAAAAAACCGATCTCTTTTGAATTCACTGCACCAGTTATAAATAGTTGATTTAGATGGGGCTTCTTCACCAAATGCATTTCTAAGCCGATCTTCACATTGTTTAGGCGTGAATGACTATTTAAAATTATGAAATATCATAGCCTGTAAATGTTCTTTAATCAAATTCATTTTTGGGTGAACAGAAAATCTTTAGTTGATGATAATTAACAAACTATTAGAGAAAATTGAACTACACAGCAATCAACTCACAAAATATTAGACAGTAGCTGTCAAATAAAAACAAAAGTTTGTTTTTAAAACATGGTATTCAAAAATGTTGAGTACATCAATGTTTGGTAATACAGGAAAGGCCTAATCAAAAAGATACTTGGCTCAGTAAGATAAAGCAAACTTTGATGAAAATTGATTTTGGGGATATGTGGAAAGTCAGGAAATAGTTACAAAATGGTTTCTGGAAAGAGATCAGGTTAAGACTGGAAAATATCCCAAGTTTCAATTTGAAAAGTTCACTGGTTTATGTTGATAGATGTGAGAAAGGTGCAAGAGGAGCTTTAGTAAACTGAGAGGTCTAAGAACAGTAGTGATTTTATAAATGCCCTTTATGTAACTTCAAAGATAATAATTGGCACATAAATTTGGAATATGAGGAAACTATGATACTCAGAGAGAAGATAGGTAAAAAGGAGTGGTCAAATTTACCCAAAGAAATTCAAGGACAAGCTTTGAGTGTAAAATCTAGAAAAATATAAAGGGAAATAGGAAACTTTTTGAGCAAAGTAACAGACAAACGGTTGAGGAAAATTAGCAAGCGAGGTGAAGAAGAAAGTTAAATAATAGTTGGTATTAGATAAGCTATAAGCAGGACCCAATAGCTTGGTAACCTCAGGGTTTGAGGCTTTTGGTTCCAGGACTCAAGAGCAACTCTGTGAAGTGATAAGAAATGTATATTAACTTGTAAAACTTCTGTTTGGGTTTAGGCTTACATCATTCTTGCATTTGTATCCTGAATTTTGTTTGCGGTAATACAATGAAATAAAATTACTTGCAGAATTCCAAGAACTTGGCTAATAAAACTCAAGTTATACATCTGCTTTGAGGAAAATAAACTTTCAGTAAATTATACCCCCTTTAAAGGGGAATAAAACACAATAATGAATATTTCAATCACCACATTAGTTTATTTGTCGACAGGAATAAATAACCATGCACGCAGTTTCACCGTCCCAAAGTGAATGATTATTGGGTTACGGCCTGTTGACCCATGATGTAATGAGAGCCACACTGCACCCAGACAAAGATGTACGCAGCATAAGTGTTTTAAATTACTAACAAGTTTACATGTTAATTTCACTAGATATTCATAACCTTAGAAAAATAAATTCTTTCTTTCTTTCTTCAAGGATCTCAAAATATTATTTCTGATGGAATCTTAATATCAAATTTTTGGGTGGTATACAATACTTCCTCTACTCACTGTAAGTGTGAGTAGAGAATGTAAAACAATGTTGTGATAAATGTTAATCAAAAGTTGTTACAATTAAGAGAATAATCCTATCTTGCTAGATATTTGACCTTATCAGTTTGAACTAAAAGAGAGTGATTTTTGAAGACTTACACCATTCTGACAGCGATTCCGAGACAGTTAGTGAAAACCGTGTCCATCCATTGGTATAAGTGCAAGGAATGTATACCTATGAACAATGATGAGGAAAGTGTGTGTCGCTTGGACTATGTAAACACAAAATTGGCGAAGGGGATTTTGTCTGTATCACAAAGCATCCTAATTTTCATAAATTGGTTATACATCATGATGTTTTGAATACTGAGAGGCAAAACAAATAGTTGAGCTAAAAAGAAATGACTCATCGCCAACAATCCTACTAATAAGACCTGGGATAAAAACTGTGGCATGAATTAATTCATGGACTGCTACTGGACACGGAAGAACAGTGTGAGGGCTTAGTGTTAGAAATGCTTTTCCTGAACCCAGCGAAGAATATGTAGGTTTCAAATGTGAGAAGTGCTTCAATCATAGTAACTTTAATGGAGCTATATTCTTTGGTAGTGACAGAATCAATTGCTGCATCTGGTAATGCATTCACACAGATTTTATTATTTCACACACTATTAGCAGTTTCCATTCTTCGTTAAGATTTTGCATTTACTTTTCATGATCCAAGACCCAGATGCCTTGAAGTACCGAGTTTTGGCATCAGTCTTTTTACTTTCTCTACTATGTATAGTAAGTAGACGAAGTAGTGCATTCCACCCAAAAATTCCATACTGAGATTTCATAGGAAATACATGTTTTGAAGTGCACTGAATGCATATAAAGCATTTTTACTTTCTCTACTACGTATAGTAAGTAGGGGAAGTATTGTACTCCACCCAAAAATTTGATACCGAGATTTCACCGGAAATACATGTTTTGAGACCCCCTGAATCCAAAAAAAGTATTTTTGGAAACATGTTCGTGTGTGTATCTGTGAACAGCATAACTCAGAAACGAACAGTTGGATAAACACCAAACTTGGTATTTAGGTTCAGTATCTTCCAGAGATGTGACACAAAGGTTTCCAAGAGAATCCCCCACCACAGATTACCCTTTACATGGAACATTTTTCGAAAATATTAATTTTCTCAAAAATGGCTAACGATTTTGATTAAAATATCAATGTTTAAGATATTTTCATGACAAATCTCGAATTTTCTAGGAATGTCTCCAATATTCTTCATTGTGAACAACTTTAGCATAACTGGTAAACCATAAGAGATAGACAAAATTTTACTACACAAAAATGTAGATCGCATTAAAACACACAATTTATGTCATATACATTATTTTTTGTTGGGTGAACCATTTTCAAGATATTGCTGGTTATTCCCTTAAATTTTCCAATACTTATACTTTTTCTCAAATGGAAATTCATTATTCATTTTTTTTGTTTGTCCTGGTAATGCAAAGAGAATGGAATACTCCACATAGCAATATTTGAGGAAAATATTGACCATCGCTTAAAGCCTACCAATCCCCTTGTGTCTACAAGAAAATTAGCAATAAGATTAACATCTCGATTAACATGAAGCATATGGAGAATAGGCGTTTGTAAAAATAGTTTGTAGAAGAGTAGAGAGAGTCATGTGAGTGTAACACATTAGATTTTTTATTTACATTAAAATTGTGATCTAGCACTATATTGGGATCTAAGTTGAAGGCATTTATATAAAAAAATGTATTCTTTTCGGAGCATATCTGAGACAAAGACTATGATAACTTGGTAAACTGCCAGTATGTATATACTGTCGAATATTAGCCAAATCTTTTAAGAAGCGCTATACAAAATAATTTTCTTCAGAGCACGATAGGGTTTAATTCGGCTTTAATCCATAATTTACTTCTTTGGTCTACTTCTACCAATTCATCATGTTCACAAGGTTTTCATTCACCATTTCTAGCCATTTATGTTCATTTTTTATATGATGAAAAATTGATGTAAATTTTTCAAGTAATATATTAGCCTTCTCATTACAGTTTTGTGCAGCCCACCATAAATGGTTATTTATACTGGCTTTCCACGCCATTAGCTATGGCAAATCTTTTTCTACCTTTTTAATTTTTTTCATTAGACTGTTGGACAAATGGCAAATTTATGTTCTTCTGGATACTGAGTTTTTAACATCTTTATGTCTGTCGGAGAGAGAGAGATGTCAACTCTACATATTTCCTGTTTTGCAAGCTTACTCAGCATGTTGTCACAAGCAGCCTTTCACCATACCTCTTTAAACAAGCTCAAAATCAATAATTTAAATCCATGACAGAATAGACTAAATGTTTGGATGAAAATCCTGCCAGCCTTATAGGTATACCACAACCTTTTAATGAATTCAAGTTATTTTTTTCTGTCTTAAACCCCAAATGCTCTAACAACTGGTACTGCTATGTTTCAAATGGTTTTATCGAATGTACGCCTTGAAAACATTGCCAACACCAGTGATTTGCAGAAGGACTTAACAATATACCAGATAATGATAAAGAACTTTCTATTAAAGCATTTGCTTCCGGTTTCTTTCCTGATAAACTTTGTTAGTGAATGTATTACTGCAATAACACACAGCATTGTCCCTTTAATGTAATGAGAAATTGTTTTGACTTCGCTTCTACATGAAACACATACCTTGAAAAATAAAAGTGGAGATGTCTAAGCAACAATAAATATTCCACTGTAGCTTCATTTCCATTTGTGGTGAAAGTTCTTCTTCCTCCTCCTCATTAACGCTTGTATCAGAATCTGAAGTATCAGGTTCGTAGAAACTTTCATATCTGCCTCATCATTGCCTGTTTCGTAGATATTTTCAGGTTTCAACAATACATATTTCCTTATGATTTCAGTACCCAGTTCACATCGTACTTCTGAATTCCTGGTTTTCTCATCACTCTCCATTCTGGGTTCTCTTTCAATACATCACCTTCGTTGTCAGTTCTTATTGCAAGTAAGACTATCACACAGCTCAGAAACTATACTTTTACAATTTCTAGCCACATATCCTTCTGTTCTTTGTTGTTTGCTCTTGCATGAAGGATCAATTGTCTTATTAGAACTTTTTTAAGGAAGGTAAAGGAAAAGTAAGAGAAGCAAGGGCCGCTCAGTGAGTGATAAGGCCAGGGAGCCAAGCAATCTGAATGGCTCAAGCACCAGACAAATTGTGTTCAGTTTTACTTATAGCAAGAATAGTTCCAGGTTTTAATAAAGCTCCTCTAAAATGTTCATGTCGCATAAGCTGTTGCAACAAATCTTTTCTTTTGCAAAATTCTACCCATATCCTTTATCTTTTGGGATATTTGTTTCAGTTTGGAAATGCATGAAAATGAGTATTTCTCTTCTCACATTACAGACATGTGCACGACATTACGTTGTTTGTATAATACTAAACTGACTCAGTACCACCACCATGAAGTATACGCTTGGACTTAAATACCAGCAGGAACAATTTTTGAAAATGTATTACTGCATGTGCAGCAGTGACGCACTTGTGGTCTCCCAAATGCTTCCAGCGCAGGCTGGCTCTGACGATGTATAAGGTGGTTATCATTTCGCTTGCTCAGCGGTAACAATCTTACCACTGCATTTTACAGCTCATATTCTTCATTTAGGAAGAAACATGGTTTTTGTGCTTCGTTCCCCTTTAACATGAGGGTCATCCTCCATGGTCTAATGGTTACCATGCTAGCCTCTAAATCCCGAGGTTGCAGATTCAAACCTGGCGGAGGGCGATGGATTTTTTCCTTAGCATGGCTTCCTTCGGAAGGGAAGTAAAGTCAGTGGTCCCGTGTCATAGATTTATGGCATGTAAAAGAACCTCAAGCCTGATAGAGGCGCCTCTGAGCAAAACTTTCTGGTCTTTCACGCCTAGAATAGAATCGGACACTAAGGTCCATAATAGTTAAAGAACGTCAATAAATAAAACTTAATTTAATTTAAGGAGAGGTTAAAAGTCCTATCCTACCACCGTTAAATTTACTAACTACACGAGCCCTTATCTCACAAAATATTTAACATATCAGAATTTATCACAACATTTTTTTACATTCTCTACTCACACTTACAGTGAGTAGAGGAAGTATTGTATACCACCCAAAAATTTGATATTAAGATTCCATCAGAAATAATATTTTGAGGTCCTTGAAGAAAGAAAGAAAAAAACAACTGTTTTAGAAAAAGGTCCATGTGTGTACATGTCTATGAACAGCATAAATAAAAAAGTCTGTTAGATAAAAAACTTTGTATTTAAGTTCAGGACCTTCCAAGGATGCAAAACAAAGATTTCCAAGAAAATACCCAAAACTATCCTTCACAAAGAACATTTTTCAAAATTTTTAATTTTCTTAAAAATGGCTCAAACAATTTTGACTAAAACAACACATTATGTTTAAGCTATTTTCTGAGAATTGTATGTGAAATTCTGTTTATTTTGAATGATTTTTGTACAAGTAGTACTGTAGGAAATAGAATATTATTACCCCAAAAACGTAGATCTCATTCAAGATACTTTATCTTCTCTCAACTGTAATTCGCTCTGTTCATACAAGGAGGACTACATTTCAAAGCCTCAGGTAGTATAAGGATTCAACATCACCTTAGTTCAATGCTGTACTTTTCTTATACCCAAAATACATGCACATGAGGCTTTATCTGAGTAGCTAGAAGAATAAGCTTTTGTAAGAATAGTTTGTAGAAAGTTATGTGAGTGTTATACATCAGATTCTTTCTTAACACCAAAGTAGATCCACAAGAAAACTTGCAGATTGTTTTTGTAATTCAAAAGTTTATTAATTTGGCTATCTTTAATTCTCCTTGAGAACATGGGTCATTTTTACCAGAAAATGTCATTCACAGAAGGACCTGTTGAAAGCAAAAATAGAGAAAACAAACGCTCATGTGTTTACAAAGAAAGAACCCAAATGACTCAGTACACAGAAGCTGCCTTACTTAACAGTAGTACCAATTTGTAGAGCAAAACTTCCCCTAAAACATGGGTCATGATTTTTGCTGTGAAGTGTTGCAGAATGGCAGATGTAGTAACATTTTAAAAAATGTATTTAAAATATAAGTATTGTGTCTACAGTGATAGAATTGTATCTTTATTGGTGTCATCATATATTTGGGGGACGTGTTCCTGACATAAAAACATTCCATAGTACATGGGTCTGAAAATCAACCGCTTCGTTGTTATAGCTCAAAGAAGATGTATTCCAAGAGTGAACAGATAGATATGCACTACACGTATGACCGTGCAGACAGCAATGCAGCACGTGAACTTTATGCAGAAAGGTACCCTGACAGGCTGTTACCGTGTGCAAGAACATTCACGTAAATTCACCAATGCTTGAGAGAGAATGACGCATTTGAGAGGAGTACTAGGGATGTTGGGAGACCAAGAGCAGTACGAGGCATTGAGCTTGAACGAGTTCTTCGTGCTGTGGATGCAGACCCATCATAAAGCACAAGACGTATGGTGTAAGGGAAAGAATTAGTCATATGCCTATCTGGAGAATTTTGCATGAAAATCTTCTGTACCCATATCACCTTCAACGTTTGAGGATTAAATGAGGCGGACTTTGAGCCAAGAAGACGTTTGTCAACACATGTTACAGCAGTGCGCTGTGTTCAATTTCCTTCGCCTGTATCTTATTCACAGATGAGGCTGGTTTTACTCGCGACTGCACCTTAATTTTCATAACACTCATAACTGGGATTTGAAAATCCTAATGAAGTATGACAGGACAACCATCAAAAGAGTTTCTCTCTCAACGTTTGTGATGGAATCATTTATGATCATCTTATTGGTCCCTACTTCTTCCCTCTACGTCTGAATGGATAAACCTATCTCCAGTTTCTCAGAAATGAGTTGCATCACTTAACCGACAACGTGCCTCTGGACATCATCCAACAAATGTGGTTTTTACACAATGGTGCTCCAGCTCATTCCAGTATGATAGCTCGTAAGTTTTTGAATGATCGATTTCTGCAAAGATGGATTGGTTGAGGGGGACCCATTGCATGGGCTGCTCGATTGCCTGATTTGAATCCAATGGATTTCTTGGTCTGGGGACATTTGAAGTCCTTGGTTTATGCGACTCCTGTACCCGATGTTGACATTTTGAGAGGACATATCCAAACTGGATTTGACCAAATATGAAACACATCAGGAATTTTCAACAGAGTACGCCAGGGCATGGAACTCACGCTTACTGCATGCATCGAACCAAGCGGAAGCCACTTCGAGCAATTTTTGTAACTTTCGATTTTGTGTTGTAAGTGTGAAATAAATCATTTTCAGACCCATGATCATATGAACTTTTTTTACTGTTTTGATGTCAGGAACACGTCCCCTAAATATGACACCAATAAAGATACACCCTGTATATTAAATTAAACAAGAAATTCCAATGAACAAGACTACAGAAAAAATTAAAATACTATTTTTAAGCAATATTTGCCCTTTAGTCTCCTGTTAACTTGTATGTTAACTTCACCTGAGAAACAATTTGACAACGTTATTACTCGAACTGTAGGTTTTATTCTTTATCATGAAACTCTAATACATTTAGACTTTAACAAAGTGCTGAGAGCAGGAAATAATTCTGGTTAAAAAAAAAGTGTGTGGTGTACGGGCATCATATCCACCTTGCATTCAAGAGGTCCCTAGTTAGAATCTCAGTTAGGATGAGTTAACCCGATAAACTGTCCCCTCCCCCCCAGATTTTTCCCTTATGCTGAAAAGATGATTGTCAAGTAACTCTATGGACCCAGGGCTCATTCCAACATTTCATCAATTTCATTCACTGTCCAATATGTCTTACTTGGTTAAAAGAAATTGAATTCAGAACCTCTAATCCCTGGGACGAGAAGCCTGAATACTGGCCAGAAAATCAGTCTCTATGCAGTTCCATACTTGCCAACTTCCTGAAAATGAACAGTAAAATTTTTCATCATTCAGCAAAGTGTAATAATATCCAATGGCCGTTTTATAAGAGTCATTGAAGACCTGGTAACACAAAGACTTATTAAAGCAAAGACCACCACTTCCTAGGATAAAGACATATTCCTAGTCCATATTTTACATTCATAACATAAGTTATAAACAAAAACTATCACAAAAAATGCGAAACTTATATCACACAGGCATAGAACGTGAATAAGATAAACAATTTACATGAGGGAGATGATTTTACAATTCATGTCATCCATTATTGAATGTTCATGCCCTGGTGACTAGAGGTCACTAATGGTACTCTTTTATTTTGTTACAGCCCAGTGAAGGGGGACCATGATCATGTTGAAGGATAGACACACAGATAAGCTCTGGTCTATCATAATATTGTACACCATTTACTAGAGGTCACTATAAGCTCTGGTCTATCATAGTATTGCATACCATTTACTAGAGGTCACTATAAGCTCTGGTCTATCATAGTATTGTATACCATTTACTAGAGGTTACTATAAGCTCTGGTCTATCATAGTATTGTATACCATTTACTAGAGGTTACTATAAGCTCTGGTCTATCATAGTATTGTATACCATTTACTAGAGGTCACTATAAGCTCTGGTCTATCATAGTATTGTATACCATTTACTAGAGGTCACTATAAGCTCTGGTCTATCATAGTACTGTATACCATTTACTAGAGGTCACTAGTGGTGCTATACATTTTGTTACAGCCCAGTGAAGAGGGACCATGATCATGATGGTTAAAAAAGCTCTGGTCTATTATAACACTATACCATTTACTAGAAGTCACTAGTGATGCCATACATTTTGTTGTAGCCCAGTGAAGAGGGACCATGATCATGATGGATACACACACAGATAAGCTCTGATCTATCATAACACTGTATACCATTTACTAGAGGTCACTAGTGGTGCTATACATTTTGTTACAGCCCAGTGAAGAGGGGCCATGATCATGATGGTTAAAAAAGCTCTGGTCTATCATAACACTATACCATTTACTAGAAGTCACTAGTGATGCCATACATTTTGTTGTAGCCCAGTGAAGAGGGACCATAATCATGATGGATAAACACACAGGTAATCTCTGGTCTATCATAACACTGTATACCATTTATTAGAGGTCACTAGTGGTGCTATACATTTTGTTACAGTCCAGTGAAGGGGGGACCATGATCATGATGAAGGATAGACACATAGATAAGCTCTGGTCTATCATAACACTATACCATTTACTAGAAGTCACTAGTGATGCCATACATTTTGTTGTAGCCCAGTGAAGAGGGACCATAATCATGATGGATAAACACACAGGTAATCTCTGGTCTATCATAACACTGTATACCATTTATTAGAGGTCACTAGTGGTGCTATACATTTTGTTACAGTCCAGTGAAGGGGGGACCATGATCATGATGAAGGATAGACACACAGGTAAGCTCTGGTCTATCATAACACTGTATACCATTTACTAGAGGTCACTAGTGGTGCTATACATTTTGTTGTAGCCCAGTGAAGAGGGACCATGATCATGATGAAGGATAGACATACAGATAAGCTCTGGTCTATCATAACACTGTATACCATTTACTAGAGGTCCCTAGTGGTGCTATACATTTTGTTGTAGCCCAGTGAAGAGGGACCATGATCATGATAAAGTATAGACATACAGATAAGCTCTGGTCTGTCATAACACTATACCATTTACTAGAGGTCACTAGTGGTGCTATACATTTTGTTACAGCCCAGTGAAGAGGGACCATGATCATGATGAAGGATAGACACACAGGTAAGCTCTGGTCTATCATAATGTGACGTATGCGCATACGTCTCTTTGGTCACCTAGATTCGAGATGGCAGTTGTAGTTTAGGTGGGGATTAGCAGTTTAGGTAGGGGTAGGTTAGTTGGCATCCCCCACGCTTTTTGAAGCGTGGCTTGGGAAGAGAGTCAGTGAGTTGCAGTCAACCAGACCAGACGTGTATTCGCTCTCTCCGTGCAGGAATGCATGGCGGCCTCGCCCGACAGGCATGAAACTAAGATGGGGTATGTAGTAAGTTTTATCTAATAAACACTGTGCCATCCAAATCTTTATTGTCTTATTTATGATAGTGTAAAGCTCCTTCTACCTATTTTGAGCCATGTAAGTGTCCTTTTGCCAGTATTCAATAATATTTCTGCACTTTCACTTTAGCTGTGTCCCTAGTCGTAGCCTCGCCTTATTCAAATTATTACAATTTGTTAACTACCTGTTACCTCTCTAGCGAGTGCTCTGCCCCTTGAGCGTGTTTGATTGGAGGCTGCGACATATTGGTGAGGCGCCGGGCATAATTTAATTTTTTCTGAGGTTTTTAAGTGCAAAATTTTTTTTTCTGTAAAATGTAACGGTTTTGGTCCTCCACGTGGTTGTTAAAAATGTAAATCTGTTTCTTGGCTTAAGGGTAAGGGTTTTGGTTGTATAATTTGTGGTTTCTGTATTGTAAATTCTTGTTGCGTTATTTTCTGAAAGTCCCATGTCTAAATTCCAATTTTAAGTTCATTTTTATATTTTTTCCATTGTCTGTCGGTGGTGTGATGCTAAAATTCCTGGCTCCATTTTCCCCTTACCTTGGCTTCACTTCTACTTAATTCTGTTGCTGTGATAAATCATTCGTACTGGTCATTTTAAAGTACATATTTTTGTGAATTGTGAAAAATTGGGCGATATTTGTAACTTTGATAATATAGTTGCGTGTGTTAGCTGATCTACGTAACATTGCATTATTGGTTGCGTCATATTGTAAATGTTAATGACTCGAAAGTGCAGCAAATATTTTACGTGTTGCGTGTTTAAAAATTGTGTGTGTGTATAATAAGTGTGGTGCATCTGTTTGGAATAATAAAATAATAAAACGAAAGAAGTCAAGAGTATATATATTGCAATTACATATTGTGCATTGTACACTCGCGGTACGAATAGTGGTAATCATAATGATGATAATTTTGCTTCACCGTTGCCATGTTTGGTTTATCTAGTTACGCAATGCATATTTTTGGGGGAAAATGTTTCAAAATGACTCATTTAAGTAAAAGTTTCAGGAGCTACTACCAACCTTGCCAGTATCTTCACCTAATTAGGTTTAATGTGCCTATAATATGGACCAGTACGACGTGGATGTTGATGGATCAGCTATATGTGTTACCAGATTTTGGAAAATTGCACTGGAATTTTGTGGTAAAAAGAAAGAATAAGAAACATAACCTGTAAGTATGTGTACATTGTGTGTGCTAAAGTTTGGACGAATGAAACAGTTTCACAACTCACACAGGTATGCTAAATTTTTATTGTTTCACTGACTAATGCTTAATTAAGCTTTACCTTTCAGGAATAATGTGTGCTAAGAATGTCTCTGCTAAATTGAAAGTTTATTATTATTATTTTGTGTAACTTAAATTTTGAATTCTGTTTTAGGCAGTGCAAATCATTTGTTTTGTTATGTTATGCTGCAGGAATGTGTTTGATGTGTACTGTGTGCTTAATTAAGCCTTGATTTTCAGGAATGTTCTGTGACAGTATTGTTTTGAGTAATGATGTGATTTTTTTTTCTGTTGCATTCGATTTGGTTTGGTTTGGTTTGGGTTTCAATATGATGCTGTGATCTTTTATTTGCAGAAAATTGTTGCATGAATAGTGTGTGTGTGTGTGTGTGTGTGTGTGTGTGTGTGTGTATGTATGTTTTTGAAGTTATGTGAGAGATAAGTAAATATTTGCCTCGGTGGAAGTGCGTAAGAGTAACCCTGACGGTGGTAAAGTGAGAGATGAGATGTCAGCTTCGGTGGAAGTGCCAAACAGTAACCCCGATAGTTGGAGTGTAAATGTTTTGATTTTACAGGAGGGCTACATGTACCTGGAAATTCGATTTGATGTGATGATTTGAGAGATTTTGCTTATTGGTGTTGCTGTAACGTGCCCAGTATAGCGTGTGTGATGTATTCACACGAGAGAGTAAATGTAATGAGAATAATTTTTTTTGTGTGTGTGTTTATGCAACAAGTTTAGTACCATCTTATATAGCAAGTTTTAATACCATCTATTTTCCAGCTTAATTTTGATTCGGAGGATGTGAATGCAACAGTATAATGTCATGTTATTTGTATCATTCCTGAAATGTTAATGTGATTTCTTTAAGTTTATGCCTATGTCAGGTATTTTTGACTTTGCAGCATGTTGAATGAGATGTCAGTGAAGATATTTTATTTTCTCAGTAATTACTGTCTACGAGAAAGTTGAGAACTAAGACGATGATGATTGAAATAATGATGATGATGATGATTGAGATGATGAGGATAATAATGAGATGAATAAGATAGTAATGTAGAGGAGAATATATATTTGACAGTAGAGTATGAGTATTGTAGTTGAAAGAATGTAACGAGGTGTAGTTTGAATATGTACTGTGGATTTATTTTTGAAGTCTGTGGTAATGCATACAGTAGTTTTGAGTAGTTAGTTAAGTGAGTGTTGTGTATAATTTGGGCCATGGTCAGTATGAATGATTCCATTTCATTGTCATGTACGAATGTATTGTAAGTGCACTTATTTTCTTTTCATTAGTGGTACCAGCTGGTCATTAAATAATATTGGAGTCCCAAATAAGTTTCTATATTTGTGTTATGTTATTGTATGTAAACAATGAATGTCACTGATGTAAAGTTTATGTATTCTGGTCCTTTTGTGATTTTGTATTTGGATTTTAAAGCATTTTGTGTTAAATTTTGGATGGTAATCCCCTGTAAAATTCAGTTTTTATGTCAACATGTAGTCATTTTTTTTTCTCTCTTTGCCCCATATTAAAAGAATTCATTGATTGTAAACCTTCTTGACATTTTAAATCTTTTATTGTAAATGACATACTACTTCTTTTATGTGTGATGATCTTTTGGAGCACCATCTCTACCGCTCTATGGTTTCTGTTGTAGTCACTTTGCTGATTGCGGAGCTCGAGTATATAAGAAGAGTATCCCCGCCTATCACGCCAGAGGTTCCAGAGACACCACAGGAGAGCTGTCGTGCAGCCACTACACTGCAGTGGCATAAGGAGCCACTATTTTGGGGGGCAGTCCAAGCCAGCGATTGCCCACCCCTTCCTCATCTTCAGCGACCTGCAGCATCCAACAGACTACAGCTGAAAAACAATTCGTCGTTGTGGGTGATCTGGAAATTCCACCCACAAACAGTTACGTCGGAACATCCATCCAGGTGCAGTGTAGTGTGCATGTGACAGTGGCAGCATGGTGTGTGTGCGTGGTACTTGAGCATAAGTGATCTGAAGAAAAAAAATTCGTCGACACCCGAGCCTCACAAATATGTCAGTCAGCATGTGCATTTGCTCAGATATGTAGGCTCCATATATATTCACAGATACTGCGTGTTTTTTGTATGTCATGTTTTATTCTATTTTGTAATTTTTTCCCTTTCTTTGTTTTTTTTCACAAACAACATTCTCCTTATGCCAACGAGGGCGTCGATCTAGGTGGCCAGGGGGAGATGTGACGTATGCGCATACGTCTCTTTGGTCACCTAGATTCGAGATGGCAGTTGTAGTTTAGGTGGGGATTAGCAGTTTAGGTAGGGGTAGGTTAGTTGGCATCCCCCACGCTTTTTGAAGCGTGGCTTGGGAAGAGAGTCAGTGAGTTGCAGTCAACCAGACCAGACGTGTATTCGCTCTCTCCGTGCAGGAATGCATGGCGGCCTCGCCCGACAGGCATGAAACTAAGATGGGGTATGTAGTAAGTTTTATCTAATAAACACTGTGCCATCCAAATCTTTATTGTCTTATTTATGATAGTGTAAAGCTCCTTCTACCTATTTTGAGCCATGTAAGTGTCCTTTTGCCAGTATTCAATAATATTTCTGCACTTTCACTTTAGCTGCGTCCCTAGTCGTAGCCTCGCCTTATTCAAATTATTACAATTTGTTAACTACCTGTTACCTCTCTAGCGAGTGCTCTGCCCCTTGAGCGTGTTTGATTGGAGGCTGCGACAATAACACTGTATACCATTTACTAGAGGTCACTAGTGGTGCTATACATTTTGTTGTAGCCCAGTGAAGGACTATGATCATGATGAAGGATAGACACACAGATAAGCTCTGGTCTATCATAACACTGTATACCATTTACCAGAGGTCACTAGTAGTGCTATACATTTTGTTACAGCCCAGTGAAGGACTATGATCATGATGAAGGATAGACACACAGATAAGCTCTGGTCTATCATAACACTGTATACCATTTACCAGAGGTCACTAGTAGTGCTATACATTTTGTTACAGTCCAGTGAAGAGGGACCATAATCATGATGAAGGATAGACACACAGATAAGCTCTGGTCTATCATAACACTGTATACCATTTACCAGAGGTCACTAGTAGTGCTATACATTTTGTTACAGTCCAGTGAAGAGGGACCATAATCATGATGAAGGATAGACACACAGATAAGCTCTGGTCTATCATAACACTGTACACCATTTACTAGAGGTCACTAGTAGTGCTATACATTTTGTTGTAGCCCAGTGAAGAGGGACTATGATCATGATGAAGGATAGACACACAGATAAGCTCTGGTCTATCATAACACTGTATACCATTTACCAGAGGTCACTAGTAGTGCTATACATTTTGTTACAGTCCAGTGAAGAGGGACCATAATCATGATGAAGGATAGACACACAGATAAGCTCTGGTCTATCATAACACTGTACACCATTTACTAGAGGTCACTAGTAGTGCTATACATTTTGTTGTAGCCCAGTGAAGAGGGACTATGATCATGATGAAGGATAGACACACAGATAAGCTCTGGTCTATCATAACACTGTATACCATTTACCAGAGGTCACTAGTAGTGCTATACATTTTGTTACAGCCCAGTGAAGGACTATGATCATGATGAAGGATAGACACACAGATAAGCTCTGGTCTATCATAACACTGTATACCATTTACTAGAGGTCACTAGTAGTGCTATACATTTTGTTACAGCCCAGTGAAGGACTATGATCATGATGAAGGATAGACACACAGATAAGCTCTGGTCTATCATAACACTGTATACCATTTACTAGAGGTCACTAGTAGTGCTATACATTTTGTTACAGCCCAGTGAAGGACTATGATCATGATGAAGGATAGACACACAGATAAGCTCTGGTCTATCATAACACTGTATACCATTTACTAGAGGTCACTAGTAGTGCTATACATTTTGTTACAGCCCAGTGAAGGACTATGATCATGATGAAGGATAGACACACAGATAAGCTCTGGTCTATCATAACACTGTATACCATTTACTAGAGGTCACTAGTGGTGCTATATATTTTGTTGTAGCCCAGTGAAGGACTATGATCATGATGAAGGATAGACACACAGATAAGCTCTGGTCTATCATAACAGTATACCATTTACCAGAGGTCACTAGTAGTGCTATACATTTTGTTACAGTCCAGTGAAGAGGGACCATAATCATGATGAAGGATAGACACACAGATAAGCTCTGGTCTATCATAACACTGTATACCATTTACTAGAGGTCACTAGTGATGCTATACATTTTGTTACAGCCCAGTGAAGGGGGAACACGATCGTGATGGGTACACAGACAGATAAGCTCTGGCCAATCAGTGCACTGTATGCCATTTAGTATGTACACTTAAGCTACAATATAATGCAATAGAATTTTATGGTTTGTCATGTCTATGGTGAAAACTGTAAACACTTTGTATTTTTGCCAACAAAGCCATAAAAATGCCTCCTGTGTGGAAAATGATTTCTGCTCCTGTTCATTTTACAGGCAAAGCATAAAATTTGGCAAGTATGCAATCAACAATGAACTACTAGTAGGTTGCACACTCAACTATTAGGCTCAGTTATGGAACCATAATTAACAATGATACTAAGTTCTAAGTTTGGGCACTACAATTCAAACTATAGTTAAGTTCTCAATTCAGATGAAATGACTCAAGACATTCTGAAATACCCAGAGCTTCACAAATATGAATTAAAGTGTTACAAATACTGGTGTAGATAATTTCTTCCTTTACCTTCCCTAACACTTACATATATCATACCTTGGAAAATACTGCAGTCTTTCAGGCAGAAGTATTTGCTATCCTAAGTGGCCTTGAGAAGGGTTATCATGATAAACGAATTCTCATCCTTACAGTTAAAAGCACTCTCCTCAGACGAGGTAAAATGGGAATGCCTAAATGCCCTGACTACCTTGTCATCTCAAAACAGGCTCGCTGGGGACTCTATGGAAATGGAAAAGCTGATCAGCTGGGTAAAAGCAAGCACACCAACTTAGGGGTAAACCTCTCCTGGGCAAAGATTAGCCAGCTTTCCCCATCTCAATGCAAGCATGGGCTTGCACAATAAGCCTTTTAGGCTGATGTGTGGGAGGTCGATAAAACTCTACCAACCACCCCTAACTATGGTATAATCATCTAGGGAAGTTAAATATACAGGGTTATTCAAAAAGATGGAACAGACTTTAAATATGTATTTCTAATGAATGGCAATAGATGGCGACACATGCAATACATCACTGAATAGAGGAAAGTTCAAACT
Source organism: Deroplatys truncata (assembly GCA_030765065.1). Classification (NCBI taxonomy): domain Eukaryota; kingdom Metazoa; phylum Arthropoda; class Insecta; order Mantodea; family Mantidae; genus Deroplatys; species Deroplatys truncata. Next base: position 5,944,818 of record CM060984.1, read on the forward strand.
TATATTTTATGTGAGTATCATTTGTTATGTGAGGACAACTTGCGCTTTTATGTTTGCATACGCAACCATCTTCTACGAATTTATTGTACCAATTGTAAATGTTTTATGATGAGTTGGCTGTTTGTTGAACTTATAACGAAATGCACACTGCAACGAAAGAATGAATTCACTCTTTGCAGCACACAAAATGACTTTTCCTGTGGTGTTGCCATTTCCTCGTAAACAAACCCAGTGCCACGGTAGGCACTCAATGGAACTAATAGGTGGGGGCTTAAAACTTTCCTTTATTCAATGTGTTGCTATCTATTGTCGCAAGCTAGAAACATGAAACTGGTAGTAAATGTACTTCCTAATCTCAGATCTTGACACCTTAGCGTTGGTTCTTCTGTAGTTTGTTTATATACAACTCAAAACTGGCTATTGCCTCGAAAACAATATCAAACACTACAAACAACAGCAAAACCAGTAGAAATTAACAAAGAACAATAAACAACTTTAATGTATGCCATTAACTAAAGCTTGGCACAACTAGAGGGGGTCGGAAATATAATGGATATGCATTTAAATAATGTTTACTCTTTCAAATTTCGACATTGGCTAACCCGCATTATGTTGGCTAAATTGGAAGTAGGTGAAGAATGTCATTGGTCAGCTGCAAACAAATGAAATCCCAATGCACAAAATCGACTTTCACTTTGTGATCATCGATATGCAGTCCCATTCTCGTTACCGGACTGTTGCGAATCAATATGTTGTATGGTGTATTGCTTCCCGTTCTCGAGCGGTTGAATACAATTAAGTGGTAAATTGCAAAAATAGACACAAACCTACTACAGGAAAAACGTAAAACTTATTAAAATACACAATTTGTGGCCAACAATGCTTTTGTATCATTAGCTATGATTGGTTGTTTACTTTGAAAATATTTCTAGATAAAGGTAGCTCTTAACACAGTGTGGGGGCAGAAAGAGGAAATGTCAGTGTTTGACCACAGATTCAGATACTCATATATGTAAACTACACACTTTTGTTTTAATAATAAACTGATAATTTATTTTCTTTGGGAATCTCTTTAAGGATAACCATCTGTGAAATTTCCAAAATCCAAAATTTCAGTTCAATTCATTTAAAATCTTATTACAGCAATCAGATTTTAATGGATAATATGTGTAATCAAATTTAATGCATATTTCAAAATTAGTCCCTGAGATTTTTTTCTTTGAAAAACTGCTCCACACAATGCAATTATTTTTTGAAAAAAAAATTATAATTAAACTCTTTAATAGTATATTAATAAATTGTAGAGATGATTTTAAGTATGCAAATACTTTGGGGAAAATAAATGACAAATATACGAGACTTCATTGTTTTTTTTTTGCTTAAAAATTTAGACAATATTAGTATTATTGTTTAAAAGCTCACAACTAAACATGTTAACAAAAGCTCTTCTCATTTTTTATCCTGATAATTATAAAAAGTTATATAAAATTTCATTCATTTATACCGAAAAAATGTTATATGGAAAGTCTGAAATTGAAAATGTGCTGACAGATGAAAACCCAAGAAGAAAGAGCTTAATGATTTTAACACTAAAATAAATGCCATTTAAAATGCACTTAGTGCACACACAAGCCCTCCCTGCAACTAATTTAGTATCCGAGTATTTCTAAGGTCTCTCTTGAATGGTTTGTACATTTTAATGTTGGCAAAACTTAGTTTTTACTACAATTTTGTAGCAAGCTAGACTTACAGACAGACATTTAAATTGCTTTAAAGGATCATACAGCTGTAGTGCATTGCTTAATATGAATTTATGCCTTCTCACAGATGGGTAACCTTAGTGTGATTAGTATGGGGAGAGTGGAAAGAAAATAACGGTGGAAATTAAAATATTTTATATGAAAAGAGATTAACTGAACTTGTGCAAACTTGAAACAAAAGTGTTACTACCAGTATTGCAGTATTTATTCAGCTTTCATTAAAAAGAAGATCAAATAATTATCACAAAAATATCAAAGTTATTCATTTTTAAAAACAGTAAAATGTAGAGAAAAAAAATTCTGGTGTGCTGCATTCACATGCCTTTCTCTACTCACTCTTACGAAAGCTGCTTCCTCTATTTACTTCTTGTTAAGTGAGATGAACTTTCATTACACATTTTGTTGTAGTATAAGAGGAATACAATACGCTAAAGCGATAGTCAGATTTTTAAAAAGTGTGTCGCTATGTGATGGCTTTGAAATTCCATGGTCTTTGCAGATAGTGGCTTCCCATCAATGACAAAGGATATCTCGGAAATGGCCACATAAAGGTTTATTTGACAAACTGCATGCCTTAATGACATCTAAATTTTGTCTGTCTCTTACAGTTTACCAATTATACAAAAGTCAATCATCTTTATTTTACATTGTGATTCATTTTTGAGCTAATAGCACCATGGTATACTTCATCCCTTTTCAACCTTTATTAAGTAGGAATGAATGCTCCTGCTGTTGGTCAACTTGTTAACCACCGGCTTTTTCCCACATTTGCCATTTCAAAGTCGACAAGTTGTGAACAGTTAAGAAAGTAGAAGAGGTGAAATCATCATCTAGGTTTCGAATACCATCACGGTCAAAGACGTCAGACAAGGAAGACTGAAAGAGGGGATCTGGTAAGAGGAAGAATAATAACAGATATCAAGCTGACCAGTTCTTGCCCCTCTCACGTAAGAATATGATTACTAACAGCTGCATCATGGGACATCAGATAATCGTCCACGTCAGTTCCTGCACCTCCAGTTAATAAGTTACCTTATGGAACAGCTTAAATCGTATCCAGACTGGACCTCAAACATTGCGAAGCAAAGAAAGAAAATGGCTTTGTTGCTAAACCCTGAGCATTACACATTCAGAATGAAGAGGACTTCACAGACTGTTCTGGGTCCTGGCAAGATTCTTTTGAACATAAACTAGATATAAACTCAGAGGCTGTTTGCTATCTTACATCTGCATATACAGGAATATGAAACCTCCCAGAATACACCACGTGAGAGCGAAGGTTTGCCTCTTTCTTGGATCCTGAGGATATAAGGAGGACAAATATCAAAGACCTCTGTTTTATTCGGATCATTGGATTTGATTGAAAGCCAAGATTAAGAGGCACAAAGGGCTCTAAGAGACTGAGCAGTACTCATTTCTTTATCATCACAGGCAATTCCCAGAAAATTCAAGATATGCATTTTATTTGTCTTACAAATATCTTTAACATGTTATTTTAATAAAAATTGTTTGAGTCATTTTTGAGAAAATAATGAAAAGTTTTTTCTGTAAAGCGTAGTATGGGGCGAGACGAGTTAATTTGAAAATCCTTGACAAGTTTTCCTTGAAGATACTAAACTTAAATACCTACTAAGTTTGGTGGTTGATTTTCTTTTTAATCTTTGAGTTATGCTCCTCACAGACTTCTTTCTGAAAAATTTTCTTTTCTTGCTTTTCTTTAATTCAAGGAGACTCAATATGTGTATTTCCAGTGAAATCTCCAAATCAAATTCCTAAGTGGAATGCAACAGTTCCTCTACTTCCTAAAGTTACTGGTAATTAAAGTAATAACATTTGCAGGTGGATAATTCAAGAAGCATACATCAGTGGCAAGATAAATATGAAAATATATATTTTCGATTTATTTTCCCCAAATATTAATGTAATTTAGCAGTAAGTTATACTAGAACCTTAAGAAAAGCCATTTCATGAAAGCACAAATAATAAATCACAAAATATACCATAGTTACAAATTGAATGGGCTGTTTCGTACAACTATTTGTATAATTATAAACTTTATTTGTTTGTTATTTACATTCAGGGCAGGTTCTTCTTGGACATCATGTTTTGTATTACAAAACTTTATTTGTATTTGTGTAATAATGTCCAGGAGTTAATACTTTAGAGTGGCTGGCGTTGTCCGTGGTTTGACAGTTTATTCTTAGGTTGCACTTATCCAATAGCCTTGTATTTCTTTGGAGGCATTTAAATATTATTACACAAAAACTAAAATTCTCAGGACTCTATAAACAAACAAAACAAACAAAACAAAAAAAACTGAGAAAACAATATGCAAACACACTGCTGAGCAACCATAGATACCACAGTTTGTAATGAATGCAGCCGAGTGATGGTTCCACGCTGTACCTTGTCATTGTTTATAGAGAAAACGTCGTTTGGGAAGCAGCTCAAGTAACATCCACATAACCCTGTTCATTCTCAGTAACCAAGAAAATGCATTAAAGACAAGATGTGCTACTTCAACTGGTTTGGTGCCCACTGTCATTTCATATGTCACTCAGTTTTTATTTTTATACTTGTAAAAACATCACGAATTTCCCTAGAGAGAGAAACCTGCTTACAGAAAATGAGAAGCTACCAATTATAATAAGTGAATATTCGAACATCGGAGTACCATCACAGAATGAATCGACATGAACATATCACTCACATGTTAGCAATGTGTAAACAGACTTTTGTAGTCAATGCAATTATACTGAATGCTTTTGTGTTATTTTATATCAATAAATAATCATATGAAGATAAAGAACAAATAACTACAGGTGGTATAGCAGGACCAATATCAGAGAGGAGATCAACAAATAATATGTCAACTGTTGCTCCTTTTTATTTTGAGGCCGTGAAACCTTAAGTAATTATTCTTACGTTGGCAATATTTCACCTGTTAAATTATTGAGAAAGACATAGATGGTCTTGCGAGCTTTTGAAGGTGTTATATAAAACTAAACAACTAATTGTGTGAAATGGGGTGGAATTTCAAATTGTAAACTCGACAGTAACTTTCGCATTGTGTCAAAGGCTATCTGTGCCAAGTTTGGTCGAAATCAGTAGAACAGTGTAGAAGCCTATAACAAACATATACTGACTTTTGCTACATTTATATAGCAAATTTTTTAGACACCATACTTTTTTGCAGTAATATTTAGTTCAATTATATGTTTTTCAGGTTCCCATGTACAAAATATATTAATGCATCACGTTTATGCTATGTTAAGACTGTATCCTGTAGGCATGTATTAATAATACGGTAGAACACAGTCACTGTTCCTCAGTGATGAAAGTGTGCACGATACAACTCCACCTCTAGGAATTACAAGCAGTTCTGGGATTAGTGCATACAAAAACTGACAATCTCTTAAACCAGTGTAAAGCACAGTACTCAAGTATTGTATTATTATTATTCATGTTTTTGTTTAATTTATTGCTTTCTTATATTAACTAATACATAATTAGAATAATAATATAATAAAGTAATAAATAAATTCACTTTTATGTTTTCTCATTTATACACTATTTTAGTCGTCTCCTTTTGAAAACACACAACTGAGGTTATACTCTATCAACAAAGCCATTTAGTTGTAACATGTTATTGTTGATGGGCACTGTCATAAGTTATTTGTGTTTACTGTCCTACCACAGTAAGTGTTGTGTATTGGGGTCTCCCTGAATCCAAAACAAAGACATTTTTACAAAAATGTCCAAGTTTGTGAGTCTGTGAACAGCGAACTCAAAAACAAAATGTCGGATAAATAACAAACTCATCGAGGAGGAAGTTCAATCACCACGTGATATGGTTGCAGGCAGGGCAGAGGCGTGGTTTCAGAGTGGCGAATTGGTGGAAGAAGAAAGCATTCTGTTTGACACCCAATGGGAGTTTGCGGATTTTGGACAGAAACAAAGCGGGACCGTCAAGGGAGCCAACAGGAATAGATTTATGGAGTAGGAAAGTGTGCCATACGTATAGAAATAGAGCAGGTTCTGTGAGAAGTATGGGAATAATAATGGGGGAGTAAATATTAGAATAGGGAGGGAGAGTGATTATAGAATAAATAGAAGGGAACAAATTAGACAAAGTAAAGACAAGTGTATTGATAAGCAAGTGATAGATTTATATGAAATCGTGAAGTGAATGATTTAGATATAAAGGACGGTAAACACGGAGAGGGCTAGGAGGGAGAGTTACATTTCTTAATATGAACGAGCAAGTGTTATGGCCAATCAATACTGGATACACAATAAGTATTCTGTAAATTTGCATCTAATAGTAGCCATTTTCCGCTGATAGTGGAGTCTCAAAGACGATCGGAGAAAGTAAGGAAAGGAGATGGGAATGAGAGAAGAACACTAAGCAGTATAGTGACTTTAAATGAGAAACTGTTAGCGATATGAAGCTAACTCAACACACATGTTTTGTAAATGTGGAAGCTTGGGTACGATCGGCAATAGGAGCCAGGGCTCGACGCTGATCATACCCAAATGTATTGCATTAGCTCAACACTCAATAAAGATATCATATCAAATAACAAACTTGCTATTGAAGTTCAGCAGCTTCCAAACTCGACAGAAGAAAATGTAAGCCTTGTCTAAACACTATTTTGAATGCAGTTGCGACATCGACCAAGTTATTGGTTTGAATTTTCCAATACCTTTTAAAGTGCTAACTCATTATTCTTTTCTTTCTCATGCTATAAAAAGAGAATAGCATTTTAAAGTCGGCATATAGGGACCCACTTTTTAAACATTTCACTTTAACTTCAGTCTCCTGTACATGTAATCACACTATTTCTGCAAACATTCATCTTGATTAACAAACCGTGGACAGAAAAATAGCTCTTCTGGGAACAGTTTGTACAAGAATGGGTGGATAAAGCCATGTAGATGCATACAATTCTTTTTTGTAAATAATTAAAGTTTTTTACATAAGTGTCTTATATTTGGGCTACTGTAACATATTGAATACTTAATGTATACAGGAACACGTATTGAGGTTGCAGTTCATTACTTGTCCTCATGTAATCACAAATGCATGCATGCTAACATATTCTTTTGAAATGTAATACACTCCATCTTTAAATATGTGGTGGGGCAGAGTCGCCTCCTGCTGTAATTGGTATTGTATAAAATGCTTCATATGCCAGAACACTGCTCACTACAGGATTAAAGAGCACAACAAACAGGGCATTCGCATCTTCCAAAAGGCTTTTTGCATGGCACTTATTAGTGCAAGACATTTTAGCAACAAAGACACAACAATCTTAGCATAAACAGAGACAATTCCATAACTTCTATCACAATGAAGCCAAATATCCAATGACATAATGAATTAAAAGTACTTAAATCAGACAAAGCATCTGTAATGCAATTCTATTCCATCACCTTTAAATGCTATTTATGCATTGTCTCTTATCAAGTAATGATCAACTACATATTAATAACTACAATGCTTAGAAAGATCACCACTAATCTAAACTACACACAAAGGATTGAAATTACTCTGCTGAATACTAATACAACTTTCAAAAATTTGTTCCAAATCTGACTACTTCACTTTCAATAAAAAAATTAAATCCTGCATTTCTTTTAATACATTATTTCCTTAAAAAGGTATATGTAAGTTTTTAAATACTTTGGAACATTAAGAAGTCCTCTAACATTCCTGTTAGTGCTGTATCCATATGGCTAACAAAGTTTTCATTTGCAAAGCTATAAGCCACTAACGGTTAGCTTACAACTATGATGCACACCACTAGTTTTTAAATTCCGAATCATTTAAACTAAATGGTCTTAGCCATATCATCCACAGCAAATGATGATGACTGGCGAATGTCATTCTAGTTTATAATAGTAATAGCCTTGAGATATAAAATACTAAACAAACCAAAACTGAGCCGATGCTAAGCAATAATGAACGTAAAATGGGTCCGAAACAATAAATATGACATTTCTAGGAGCACGAAATGTTCGCGTTGGCAGGCCTGTGTTTCTGCTGATATGACTTCCATTAATTCATGACATTGCAAACCCTATTTATAGCGCTGTTTCTTTCATGCATTAATGTAACTCTTCTGCTTACTTTTATATTCGCTGATACCAATAATTCACTTAACCCTAAAACATTTTCTCTTTGTTTTGTAATTAACAGGTCCGTTATTCTCGGTTTCCATCTTTGCGTATTAACGTATAAAACAGCAACATTTTCTCTTTACACGTATTATATCAATTTAATTGCAATTTACCAAGTGTAAACATCTGTTGTAGCGCAACGTTATTGGTAAATAATTCCAAGAACTACAGTAAATACGTCCGAAGTCGCTATACGGAATCTAGATGCTCCAGTGCTTTATCGAAACAACGTAGAGATGATTGATATTACTTTCTTAAAACGAAAGGCATTTCTATGCTAAAACGTTCTCTAACAAAGATTATTTTTGTAGTCTGTGAAAGAGTAACATTCCTTTTACTATGTATTTACAGATAAATCTAGCTGTATTTTTCTAATCCCAGGGAAGAACGTAGCCTTTTCTCTGACCTGTGATAGGGCATCACTCACCTTCATGTCGAGACATTTCAAAGAATACACAGCGCTTCCAAACTTGCTATTGTTTATGTTGAGTTCTTCAAATTATATAGTATTGATACAAGTAAATAATACAAACTTCTATCGCTCAATACATTCCCATTGACGAAAATTTTTCAATACACTTCCATCTCTAAACCTAACCCAACTAGGCCATAATGACGTCACAGAAAATCTTGTATCCCATGATTCCTTTCGCAGAATAAGTAAACATGGCTGCTGTAATAGGACGTGTGTTCATCTACGGTGGAAGAGGAGCGCTTGGTGCTGCATGTGTAGCACATTTCAAAACACAAAACTGGGTATACCACTAAATAATACTATTCAAGTTAATTAACTGCAGAAAAAATATTAAGTACCCTGGAATCATGCCATAAAATATGCATCATGAACTCAGAAGTGAAAGTCAGTTCAACGGAAGTGTGATTCTGACGTCAAGATTAGAAATCTATTCTCATATACCTATCTATTAATTTTTTTATACACATAACTTTACATTCACATTTTAGTTTCTAAATGTCTAAATATCGTTGAGCGCAGCAACGTTGAAAGTTAATGCCGTCTCAAAAATGCTTGAGCTTTATGATACCGGGAGGTGAGGCAACATTTCTATGAGAGAAGCAAAAGAAGGAACAAATTTATATGAATTCCAGTTGGTTCTAAAACTAAATGTCTTTAGAAGCCTGAAGCCGTTATATACTGTTGCCCTGATACACACGGACTTTCGTAACTTCGGAATTATATACATGTAGGACGTATTTATTCAACTAAACCGTTCACCTTCAGGCGCCCTGTTTAAACTAGTTGTAATGAAACATTTTAGCATAAGATATAAAAGGGATTAGAGACATTTGGTCTCGTAAAAATCTCAAATAAGGGTAGTGTACGTTTACCTTTTTGTCACTATGAAGAAATATAAAAAGCTCATTTGCAAGAATATATTTTTTTAAAGTTATGTTTGCGTTTCTGTATAATCATACATTACAATCCACAGAGATGCAATTGTGGACGAAATTGATGAATATTTTGGTTGTTTCAGTGGGTGGGCTCGATCGATCTGAAAGCCAATGATCAAGCTGATGCCAATATTCTTGTGAAGCATGAAGAAGGATGGGCTGAACAGGTAAACTAGGTGCTTATTTTTCATGTTGAACAAACAGGGTAATCTACCTGCTTGCTGATTGCTATATTATGTGTGTTCAGGAACAGAATGTCCTGACCCAGGTGTCAGCGTTGCTAAATGGAGAGAAAATTGATGCAATCATCTGCGTTGCTGGAGGATGGGCTGGAGGAAATGCAGCCTCTAAGGGTGAGCAGCTCGTACCGAGATTGTAAAACTTATGGTCTCATTGCAGAAGTGCTGATAATTGCTGTTGTTTCAGAACTGGTGAAGAATGCAGACTTGATGTGGCGTCAGAGTGTATGGAGCTCGACTATTGCAGCATCTATCGCAGCACAATATTTAAAAGATGGTGGCATGGTGTCTCTGCCAGGGGCAAAGCCTGCCTTGGGGCCAACCCCAGGTACAGTGCAGTTATAGCAGATACTTTACTGGGATCATAACTATTTGTGTGTTTGCTTATTTCCTTGCGCTTTCAGGAATGATTGGATATGGAATGGCAAAGGCTGCAGTTCACCAGCTGACAAAGTCGCTCGCTGCTGAGAATAGCGGACTGCCTGCCAATACGTTGGCCGTTGCTATACTGCCTGTAACTCTGGACACGCCAATGAACCGAAAGTGGATGCCAAATGCCGACTTCTCCACGTGGACTCCTCTAGAGTTCGTAGCAGAGTAAGTATGCTACCAGCTGCCCCAGTTTGCTGCACAGTGTTAACTGTTCAAGTCTTACAGTTTCCTTCTGTTACAGACTGTTTCTGCGATGGACTCGAGGTGAAGAGAGGCCCCCCAATGGGAGTCTGGTCCACCTCGTCACAAAGAATTACACAACGGAGCTGATCCTGGTTTAGAATTGGATGCTGCAAGTTGAATCTCGAAGGGGCCAAGCAACAGAAGGAATCTCTGTCTTATATATGTATATATTGATTTTAAAACGATGCTTAAATGTAACCTTTTATATTATTTGGTGCTTAAAAAAATATTCTACATTGCTGATTAGCATGTATATTGGATTAACAGGGAGAAAACAAGAGAATTTGTTATACATATAATGTAGAAATGGTGTAATTATAATAACAGTTGTTATTCCATGACATGTACGTAATGTATTATAGCCGAAAGTTACGTTACACGCTCATAAAACCATTCCATAAAGTTGTTGAATGTCTTTCAGATAAATGTTCCATTTTTTTAACAAAAATGTATAAATATATTTTTCTGTGTGTAATAAACTAGTTCCTGGATGAGATTATTTATAAACATTTTACTTTATTGTGTAATTTAATTGAATTCTGAAACAAACACCACAATGTGAAATTAATTTTAAACTATTTTATAAGGTTATAATGTTACAAAGGCCCATGGGTTGGATGCAATGTTTATTGTTATAGTTTTTATGTTTGAAAGAATGAGTAGTAATTTATATTGCACAATATTTTGGGGAAAGCTGCATGGTGAAATATATTTTTGTGTAAAGTGTTGAGCATCTAAATTCGTGTTTTATTGCAAAATGGTACACCACTGCATTCCTTTTTCCCCCTTTACTGAAAGTTGCCATAATAACCTGATATTCTCAGAAATGGGTATGAAATGATACATTGATGATTCCCTAAACCTCCCCAACAGTTCCTGCAAGTTCTGGGAATATTGTTTAGCCTGCATCTTATAGCAGTGAAACAAGTAAACCGTTCTGTAGTTTGAATTAATTACAGAGTCTATTTTGTAACACTGCATCACTTGCAATATTTAGAAACTGATGATAGGAGCAAGTAGTTCACCAGAAACCCTTTTCTTTTCTAAATATAGCAAGTGATGCAGTGTTACAAAATTGACTGTAATTAATTTGAATGATTAGTGCACATCACTGTTACAAAGACCACCATACTTAATTTTAGTTAGCATCCCTTAATTACAGGATACATAGTTTTCACATATGCAGCAAAATAGTGAAGCTGGTGAATATGAAGATGCCGCACTCATAGACCATCAAGTTAAACAATGTGGAAACAACACATGGTCAGTAGTCGTCAAGAAAAATAATTTTCTCAATTATGAGCTCGGAATCACAATGTGTTATGTCCACAAATCAAAACTTTTCAGGAGATATGACACGTGCAGGACTTCTAAAGTTTCAATGGGTTCTACTGCAGCATTGGATTATTGGCTAAAGTAAAGGTTTTACTTAAATAGTTTTTTTTTATTTTCCTTTCTTTATATATCCAGAGTAATCTTTTCTGTTATGAATATTTTGCTGTGGCAGTAATGTTGGGGCCAACCATTCTTATATAGTGGTTTCTGGCAACATTTAGAAGGAAGTGCTACCAACGTGAATCATTTGAGTTTTAGATGCGCAGATCCCCCAGCTACGTTTTTTCAGCCTTGTTGGGATTTCAAATGTTGGCAGCAGAAAGACAACATTCCTATGTGATGCGACTTCTGATAGTAATATGTAACAAAATATGCCATAAATTCATGAAAATACCTAAAGCATCAGGTTCATTGTGTTTTGTGTGTAATGATGGTATTAAAGAAACAAAATTAGTGCAATGATTTCGCCTGTAATACATTACTGCAGTATATCTGTTTCAATGAATTTAGATAGTTGAAAATGGTAATCTGTTTTTGCTGCTCATAAAGTTAAGTTATGCCTATTCATAAAATATAACATTCTATTCATGGCCAGTATCAGGCTTCAAGCTTTCAAAAATCATGGACGCAGGTTGATTTGCACCATCATCATGGACTAATATGGTTCTATGTTGTACTCTATACAGATTCTGAAACACACTTAAGACTTGGTCAAGAACAATACTGAATCATTTAGTTCATTATTATATTCAGTATAATTATTTTCAGTTTCATTACTTGCTTATTCAGGAGGAAGAGCCTGGTTTTGATAGCCACACTTTTCTAAGTCATTATTCTTATCCTGGACACACTTTATGTATCATATTAATGTACAAGTTAATATCACCCAGTTTTCACCATATCTTTGCTGCATTAACTTATCAATGTATTTCTTTTTCTCTTCATGTGTATTATGATTCAAATGTTTCTAAATTTTCTCTTTTTAGTAAGGATATAGAACTCCTTGCATCATCCACTGAATAGGAGTATTTAGCTCATTTGCATGTCTCTAATTTTTTTCATAAGCCTGACTCATTTCATGTTACTTGTCCAAACAAGTGATCCCATAGAATTTTGAAGTTGCAAATCCATTCCACAGTCAAAAAACTAAGACCATACACTACTCTTACCCTCCTGAACCCTGAGATCAAATTAGGATGTTCTGTTTATATTTTTGTGTTTAGCGAGTTTCTATGGGTCGAAATATAACAAATTTGCAACAAACAAAAAAAAAAAGTTTTTGAAAAAAGAATTCTTTGGGGTGGGACTCTAAAGTGAGATTTAAACCCGTATAAATTTTATTCTGTGAATTAATGTGTTATTAATGACCGAAACAACACAGCTATTTAAAAGATCAAATTTATATTTTATTTTGTTGGGGGGACTTTAGTAGTTGCACCATGATACCAAGGTGTACATATAACTTTGTGTGTTTAATTGAACCCATGATACACAGGAGACATGGGCATGCAATGTAAAGTGTATAAAATGTGGCCAGCATTACTTTGACTCATTCATAGAGTGAGAAAAAAAACCTGAGGTATCATATATGAAACCAAGGGACACCCTAATTTACTTCTCATTAAGACGACCACTTTGTAAACAAATAGGTATTATGAAAAACAATGTAATAATATATCATTAAAAAGTCAACAATGAAAACAGTACATTATTAACAATTGAAGTCTGTTTTTTGCAAATGTGTGGACTTAACATAGTTTGAACCTTAAGAGATGATGGATAAAATTCATTCCCAACCAAACGCTTCATTTAAAACTGCTCTTAAACAGATTAAAATCACGATTTGATCCAAATCTCATCTGTAGTCTAATGAAGGACATCTAAAAGAAGGCAAATTTCAAACAAAAGGTTTTATGATAAAATGTGTACACATTTTGATTCAGAGTATTCATATATCAGTTCAGTAATTTCTGATGTTGCATTGGATACATATTTTCTCTATATAATTATTTAACATACACTGGTAATGACTTGATTACAACATACAGAGGGAACACAACAAACTTTCTTATATAAGGGTAAGGTATTAAAAGATTTTGACAGGTATCACATATTGTACTCTTATAAGTAAATTTATTTATTTATTTCACCAATATGATCCAGCTACATTAATATAGTACAAGTCAAATTTTTTAAGTATACAAATATCCAATTTCTGTTTTGCTTTCTCAGTTAAATTGTGACCATCTATGGATATCGATTGGAATGGAATATCTGCGGCCTTTGTTTTATTTTACATATATTTCATTTGGAGTGAAATATCTCAGCATTTTGTTTTATTTTACTACATTTTCTTTGGAGTGAAATATCTCGAGTCTTTTGTTTTATTTTACATACATTTCCTTTGGAGTGAAATATGTGAGTCTTTTTTGTTTTATTTTACTACATTTTCGTTGGAATGAAATATCTGGGTCTTTTGTTTTATTTTACATAATTTCCTTTGGAGTGAAATATCTTGAGTCTTTTGTTTTATTTACATACATTTTCTTTGGAGTAAAATATGTGAGTCCATTTTTACTTTCTCTACTACGTATAGTTAGTAGGGGAAGTATTGTATTCCACCCAAAAATTCGATACCGAGATTTCACCGGAAATGCATGTTTTGATATCCCTTGAATCCAAAAAAAGCATTTTTGGAAACTTGTCCGTGTGTGTGTCTGTGAACAGTTGGATAAACACTAAACTTGGTATTTAGGTTCAGTATCTACCAGAGATGCGACACGAAGGTTTTCAAGAAAATCCCCCCATCCCAGATTACACTTTACATGGAACATTTTTCAAAAATTTTAATTTTCTCAAAAATGTCTTGAACGATTTTGATTAAAATATCATATGTTTAAGATATTTTCATGACAAATAAAATGTATATCTTGAATTTCCTGGGAATGTCTCCAAAACTATTCTTCATTGTGAACGACTTTTGCTTAACTGGTAAACCATAAGAGATAGACAAAATTTTACTACACAAAAAATGTAGATTGCATTAAAATACACAATTTATGTCATATACATTTTTTTTTTTTTTTTTTTTTTTTTTGTTGAGTGAACCATTTTCGAGATATTGCTTGTTATTCCATAAAATTTTTCGATACTTATTTTCTCAAATGGGAATTCGTTATTCATTTTTTTGTCTTTGATATGCAAAGAGTATTAATCTGTGGCAAAGGGAATGGTGCTGCACCTAGCAACCAGCTGTTAAGAGATATGTATATGCTTAAAGGCTACTGTATTTCTATATTGCCCTTGTAAATACATATTCCCCTTACATCTACAAGAAAATTAGCAATAAGATAGAGTCTGCAAATGTTTATCTCGATTAACATGAAGTAGATGGAGAATAAGCGTTTGTAAAAATATTTTGTACAAGAGTAGAGAAAGTCATGTGAGTGTAACACATCCAGATTTTTTATTTATTTAACCTTATTTCTTGTAAAAACCCTCTATTACCTATAATAGCATTAACTATTTTATAAAGGAATAACTATTAATGTATTTTTTTCTAACATTTTATATCCTTTCAGTAGCTTAGTAAATCATAAAAATTTTTTTACTTTCTCTACTACATATAGTAAGTAGGGGAAGTATTGTATTCCACCCAAAAATTCGATACCGAGATTTCACCAGAAATATATGTTTTGATACCCCCTGAATCCAAAAAAAAGCATTTTTGGAAACATGTCCGTGTGTGTGTCTGTGAACAGCATAACTCAGAAACGAACAGTCGGATAAACACCAAACTTGGTATTTAGGTTCAGTATCTTCCAGAGATGCGACATGAAGGTTTTCAAGAAAATCCCCCCACCCCAGATTACCCTTTACACGGAACATTTTTCGAAAATTTTAATTTTCTCAAAAATGGCTAACGATTTTAATTAAAATATTGTATGTTTAAGATATTTTCATGACAATAAAATGTATATTTTGAATTTTCTGGGAATGTCTACAAAATTATTCATTGTGAACGACTTTTGCATAACTGGTAAACCATAAGAGATAGACAAAATTTTACTACACAAAAAATGTAGATCGCATTAAAATACACAATTTGTCATATATACATTTTTTTTTTTTTTTTGAGTGAACCATTTTCGAGATATTGCGTTAAATTTTTCAATACTTATTTTCTCAAATGGGAATTCGTTATTCATTTTTTATGTCCTGGACATACAAAGAGAATGGAATGCGCCACCTAGCAACCAGTTCTTAAAACATTTGACTCGCTTAAATCCTACCATGTTCCCCTTGCACCTACAAGAAAATTAGCAATAAGATTAACATCTCGATTAACATTAAGCATATGGAGAATAAGCGTTTGTAAAAATAGTTTGTACAAGAGTAGAGAAAGTATGTGAGTGTAACACATCAGATTTTTTCTTTTATTTTACATATTCTTTGGAGTGAAATATCTGAGACTTTTGTTTTATTTTACATACATGTTCTTTGGAGTGAAATATCTGAGGCTTTTGTTTTATTTTACATACATATTCTTTGGAGTGAAATATCTGAGACTTTTGTTTTATTTTACATACATATTCTTTGGAGTGAAATATCTGAGACTTTTGTTTTATTTTACATACATATTGTAAGAACGTAGGTTTTCACGGCCGGTGTCACAATTATAACTAATATGATTTTCCGGGCTGTTATGCCGTGGTCTGCTGAAGAAAGATTTCCCAGACGTTTCGTCCACAACTGCGGTGGACATCTTCAGTGGCGCGGACGAAGTCTTCTCGGTGAAAGTATCGCAGCGTCTGATGCATTGGCCGTTAGTGCCGCTCTCTTTATAGTGTGGGCGCTCTCTGCTGATTGGCCCGCTGGTATGAGGGGGCTGGCGCCGGCTGTGTTGTTGCTCTCTTCTGATTGGCTCGCAGTGTTTTTCGGTTTTGTATGACCTTTCTTGTTTTTGATGACTAGATGCCAGTTACTGTTGAGTTTCAATGTTTCTGCTGCGATACTGCACGAGGAAACCATTTCCAACCTGAGAAAAGAACTAGAATTTTTCAAAAAAGAAACTAGAAGCACTGTTTCGGCTTCAAATATTTTGGCTAATAACTTTCAGGACTTCAGGATGGTTTCTAAGAAGAATCTCAGGAGGAAAAGGCATTTCTCTGCTGATGATCAACATCTTGTCCAACTGAGCAACAGATTCAGTGTTCTTGAAACGCTGAATGTTGATCAGGCCACAAATCCCCAAGAGCAGGTCTTAGATGAATCTGTAAATCACACAAAAAGCAAGGTCTTGTTGCTTGGGAGTAGTCATGGGAGGGGCATAGCATCCCTGCTCAAACGGGACTTGGGGTGTGATTATGATGTAGTAGGCATAGTTAAACCCAGTGCTGCGCTCTCTGATGTCACTGAAGACCTGGTAAAGCTAACTGCAGGTTTTACCAAGAGGGATCATGTAGTGATAGTGGGTGGGCCAGGGAATAGCCTGGATAGAAATAGTAGTTATATTATTGAAAAGGATCTGTGTGACATCAGTGAGACCAGCAGCCATACTAATGTGAAGGTAGTGGGTCTTTTACATAGGCATGACAAGCCTCAGCTTCATTGGAGGGTGAGGGATATGAATCTGAGACTTGAGCGTGCCTTGTTAAGTCCTGCTGCATCTCACATGTGTATGATAGATGTCGACGGTATAGGCAGGAATGGTTATACCTCTCATGGCCTACACCTAAATTCTAGAGGCAAAGAGAAGCTTTCTCTTCTTATTGCTGACAGAATTAAGGGTAAAATTCCTGTTGTCACTAGTAGGAGGTCTTTTTTAGGTTAAGTATGTCCCATAGTCAACATAATCATCGACACTTAAAGCAAATTGAGATAACCATCCCAAATACCTCTGTATCCACAAGTAACTATAGAAATAATGCTTCTGACATCAATAGTAATAATGATAATAATAAAACTAAAAACTGCCTGTCTGTATTTCATCAGAATATAAGAGGCTTAAGAAACAAAGTAGATGAACTTACTATTAGTCTTAATACTGAAAACTCACTGCCACACATCTTGTGTTTATCCGAACACCACTTGACACAACAGGAATTTCAGCCAATTTTACTGCATGGGTACTCTTTAGCAGCAGAGTTTTCAAGAAAAATCTTACATAAAGGTGGGGTTTGTATATATGTCAGAAATGATGTGACTTATAAAGTTTTGGATTTATCCAAGTTTTGTAGTGAACAAAACCTTGAACTCTGTGCAGTTCAGCTAAATGAAGGTAAATTGAATTTAACTATAGTAGCCCTTTATCGATCTCCCTTAGGCAATTTTGAAATATTCAGAAAGCAACTTGAACATCTTCTAAAATTTTTATTCAAACCAAAAAGAGAATTAATCATATGTGGTGATATAAATGTTGATTATTTGAAACCTAGTCCTCAAAGGGAACAACTCAGCACTTTACTTACAACATACCACATGTCACATACAGTAAACTTTCCAACAAGAATCCAAAACAGCTCCTCTACAGCTATAGATAATATATTTGTAAACTCAGATAGCATTAATTTTTGCAATGTCTCATCAAAATCTAATGGCCTGTCGGATCACGATGCACAAGTTCTACACATTAAAAAGTTAAATTTAAAATCCAAACCTAAATATACTTATCAGAAATCTAGGGAAATAAATGAAAATACTCTGAGTGAGTTTAGCAAAATACTTGAACTTGAGTCATGGAATCAAACTTACCAAACGAATGGAACCAATAATAAATATAACATCTTTCTTCAGTGTTTCAAAACCCACTTTGAAGCTTGCTTCCTGGTCAAGTTAAACAAAATATCTAACTTCAAAAGAGAGAACGCCTGGATCACTTTAGGAATTAGGACGTCATGTAGACGTAAAAGAGAATTATATGAGCAAGTAAGAATTAGTAATAATATAGATTTAAAACACTACTTCAAAAAATATTGTAAGCTTCTAAAGAAGGTAATAAAAGCGGCTAGAATATTGCATTACAATAAACAGATTCAACTCTCTGACAATAAAATAAAAACTACTTGGAATATAATAAAAAGAGAAGCCGGTAAATCCTCATTACAAAATGACTTAATAACACTAAACATTGATAATCAAGAAATTAGTAAACCTCATGAAGTTGCAGAAATATTTAACAAATTCTTTTTGGATGTAACAAACAAAATTAGTATTAATTTTGGAAGTAAAGAGGCAGCTTTGGAATTTCTAAGATCAAATTTCACTAATGAAGTGCCTGAATTTAAAGTTAGCCTGACAACGCCTTCTGAAATAAATAAAATTATTAACTCTTTCAAAACAAAAAACTCTTCTGGTTATGATGAAATAACAATAAAAGTCTTAAAATCATGCTCATCTCAAATTTCCACTCCCCTTAGTTATTTGTGCAATGAGTCACTAAGGTCAGGAATTTTCCCTGACAGAATGAAATTTTCCATTGTTAAACCACTTTTCAAAAAAGGCAAACGCAATAATGTTTCAAATTATAGACCAATATCTCTCTTGCCAATTTTCTCAAAGGTTCTTGAAAAGGTGATGTTTAATAGACTTTATAAATACCTTGAATGTAACAACATACTTGTCAGGGATCAGTTCGGGTTCAGAAAAGGAATGTCGACCAATAATGCAACTTATAAACTTACTCATGAAGTGTTAACTGCATTAAACAAAAAAATGCATGTAGGTGGGATTTTTTGTGACTTAGCAAAGGCATTTGACTGTGTTAATCATGATATTCTGATAGCAAAATTGAAATTCTATGGACTAAAAAATGAAACTCTACGTTGGTTTGTATCATATCTAAATGAAAGAAAACAAAGTGTTGAAGTTGTCAATGATATTGAATTTGGAAAACAGACATCAAAATGGAAAACAGTAACACATGGAGTGCCCCAAGGTTCAGTCCTAGGACCTTTATTATTCTTGATCTATATAAATGACCTATCACTTTATATAAAGGATATTGCAAGTATAATTCTGTTTGCTGATGACACGAGTGTTCTGGTGACTAGTAAAAACTTGAATGAGTGTGTAATTAAATTGAATTATGTTTTGAACTGTATGTCACACTGGTTTAAAGCTAACAAATTATCTGTAAATTTAGACAAAACAAAAGTTGTTAAATTTATAACCCATCCATCACTACACACACCAATAGAAATTGGGATTAATGACATGTCACTAGAACAAATAGACAACATTAAATTTCTGGGCCTCCAAGTAGACAGATATTTAGATTGGAAAGTTCACATTAGGTATATCATACCCAAACTCAGTTCTGCATGTTATGCTATCCGAGCATTGGTAAATGTCAGTTCTATAGATACACTTAAATTAGTATACTATGCATATTTTAACTCTATCATTGAATATGGAATATTATTTTGGGGAAATTCGGTAGAAAGTCAACGAATATTCCTCATGCAAAAGAAGGTTATAAGAATCATTTCCAGCACTCATAGCAGACACTCTTGCAAACATCTTTTTAGAAGACTAAAGTTATTAACCCTACCTTGCATGTATATATTTTCAATCTTAAAATTCTATGTATGCAATCGAACCACATTTATTACAAACATGGAAATTCATGAGATAAACACTAGACAAAAGGGTAACATCCATCGTCCCAGTACAAAGCTTTCTTGCTTCCAGAAAGGTGTATATTATGAGACCATAAAAATATTTAATACTCTCCCTAATGATCTTAAGAGAAAAGTTGACAACTTCAATGTCTTTAAAACTGCTGTTAAAGAGTACCTATGCTCAAAAGCATATTATTCTGTACAAGATTATCTTAATGACAAATTATCCTACTGATACTACTTATATAGCTCTGTAAGTAGTATTAGTAAATATTAATGACAATTGCCAGTCATATTTGATATCTGCTCTAGAATTAATGAAGCTATTTAAATGTATGTATATTAAGAACTGACAGTAAATGCTATGCATTACACATCAAACAGAACAAAATGATCAGACTAACAAAGGTAAAATCCTAGTGAATGTTAAAATAACTGTTCTTGCCTATACGTATGTTAACCTTATAACAGTAAGGAAGTATACAACTCTGTAATAAATTACACTTGATTTGTTTCATTTTGTATATAATATGTCCTTATTTTATTTTAAATGTTCTGTATACTATGCAATATTTATGTATATATGTAACTTTATTGTACATTTCCTTAACACGCATATAGTATTTGTATTTTATTTCAAATGTTCCATATTCTATGTAATATTTATGTTTATATATAATTTTTGTACATTTCCTTGACATGTTCTATGTTCACAAGTCTTTATGGCTGCTAGTGAACTCACAGAATACAATCTAATCTAATCTAATCTAATCTGGCTTCCCAATATAAAGTCTGTAAGTTATCACTTTTAAGGCCTTTGCATTTGGCGAGATACTGTTCGTTCAGGATGACATCTTCTTCACAGAGAGTGCACTTGGTGTAGGTAGGCGTCCTATCTTGTAGAGATGTTCTGCAAGGCAATCGTGGCCAGTTGCCATCCTAAATAAGGCCACTGCAGTCTTCCTTGGCATTTTTTGTATATCAACCCTATCTTTAATATGCTTATAATTTATCTTCTTCAAGTCTCTGCTGTCTTTTGAAATATTATATAATTGTTTATTTATTTCCATTTTTTTTTGTCCTGCAGGTTTTATTTTTTGTATTGCACCTGTCTCTGCTAATTGAACCGTATGTTCATTGCCCAAAAGTCTGTCATGAACTGGGAGTGACATGATTTCTAGTTTCAACTGCTTTAATTAAGCTTCTTATTTCTTTAATATTTCTTGTTGTTTTATTATTGTAATTTACTATTCCATCTATGGCTGATTTTGAGTGTGATGACTATTTTTCGTTTTATGCATGGTCTAGGGGAACAATGTACAACAAACTATGTTTAAGAGAACAATGTAGTCCGCCTCCACGTGGTGTTTCCTAGGTAACGTTAAATGGACAGGCATGCTTCCCAAGCCAATTAAGTTATAGTATATGTACACAAACATGTTGGATGCTCATATCCAGCCTTATAACTACACTTTAGTATGAGTTGAAATTAGCAAGTTGTGTTATAACCAGTGCTTTCATGAAAGCCACATAATGTATGGGAAAGATTTTTTTTCCCTTTTCCTTTCTCTATCATGCATGTAATAGGTACAGAAGGCAATCCCCCACCCCAAACTACCCTTACATGGAACATATTTCTCAAAAATGGCTCAAACGATTTTGATTAAAATACCACATATTAAAGATATTTACATAAGAAACAAAATGTATACCTTGAATTTTATAGGAATAGCCCTTGTAGTCTTCTTCATTCGGAAGGAATTTTATGTAATCTTGTATAACTGGTAAATGTTAAGCAATAGACAAAAAGCATATTACAAAAAAAAGTGGATCTCTTTAAAACACAGTTTATTTAAATTAACTTTTTTTGTGGCATCAGCCAATTCAAGATCTATGGATATTCAGTTGTTTCTATAATTGCCTAGAGAGAGTATGGAATTTTAAGGCCAGTTGTTAAACATTTGACTATCGCTGTTCCCTCTGTATCTAGAACAAAATGTCTAATGTAGCTATTTCTGCAAAGGTTTATCTCGATTAAAATGAAGTAGACAGAGAAATAAATGTTTGTAAGCATATTTTGTATACCCACTAAGTGCTAGAGGGTGGAGAAAGTCATGTGAATGTAACACACTAGAGTCTTATCACCAGTGTGCCTAGAATTGTTAATCCCAATAACTGGCATTCCCTGCAAAATAAGGAGCACATATGACTCTGATAGCTTCTGGAGTGCTACAGTGCGACCTTGATTCCAAAGAACTAGCAGAATTTACACTGACATGATTTCATTTCCCCATAGCAACTGTTCTTGTGAAGAAGTTTTTTCTAAAATGGGTGTAATAAAAACTAAACTTTGAAATAGACTGGCACTACATACAGTAAATGAGCTCGTTCTGTCATCCAGTTTGTGGCGAGTCTGAAAACTTCCTGTAAGTCAGCGAGATGTAAGCAGGAGCAGATGAGTACATGTGCTAATCCTGACTGTAGTTATTCATATTGTAAGTTATAAAAATCTGATGTGTTACCATCACATAACTTTCTCTATTGTTTATTAGTGGGTATACAAATTATTTTTACAAGTTTATTTTCATATGTACTTCATTTTAATCAAGATAAACCTTTAAAGAAATAGATACAAAGAGAACAGCGATAGTCAAATGTTTAACAACTGGACGCTATATACTGGCCTTAAAATTCCATACTGTTTTCATGACATCGCGAGAAACAACCGAATGTTCACAGGATTTTAAGAGAATGATCAAGAAATGAACAATTCAAACCATTAATAAAGGATATCTCAGAAATGGCAAATGCCAAAAATGGTTATTTAAAATAATTTGTCTTTTTAAAAAGATCTACATTTTTTGTGTAGTGCATTTTCATCTATCGCTTAACATTTACCAGTTATACAAGATTACACAAATTTCCTTATGAATGAAGAGAACTTAACAGGTTATTCCCAGAAAGTTCAAGATATACATCTTATTTGTCATGTAAATATCTGTAATATATGGTATTGTAATCAAAATCGCTGGTGGTCCCGTGTCGTACATTTACGGCACATAAAGGAACCTCAAGCCTGATAAAGAGGCCTCTGAGCAAGATTACCAGTCTTTCATACCCAATATAGAAGGGGACGCTAAGGACCACAGCAGTTAAAGAGCGTCCATAAATAAAACTCAATTTAAAAAAAAAAGTTAATCAAAATCATTAAATTATTCTTTTGAAAATCAACAATTTTGAAAACTGTTACATGTAAAAGGTAGTTTGGAGTGGGGGATTTTTTTAAATCTTTGTGTCACATCTTTGGATGATACTAAACCTAAATACCATGTTTGGTATTTATATGAGATTTTGTTTTTGACTCATGCTGTTCATACACATATGTGCATGCATGGACCTGGTTTTGGATTCAAGGGGACTCAAAACATATATTTCTGGAGAAATCCCTGTATCAAACTTTTGGGTGGAATGCAATACTTTCTCTACCTACTATGTATGTAGTAGAGAAAGTGAAAATGAACATTATCATCGTCCTTGTTATTTTAGCATTATTAAATTTGCTTATATGTACAATAATTTTGAGCGACTGGTACAAGTTGGTAATCGTGTGCATTTCAAATACAGATTCTTGAGACCATTGGTGGCATTATACTGAAACATATACCAAGCTTTTGGATGATTGTGAATGTAACTGTGACATTACAGGCTTCATCCCTATCCTAACTCCCAGCACTTGCCATCCAATATTTCCTTGGGGTTCCGTTTATCTTTATGTCTTTCCCAGCTCTTTATAGAGTTCATATATTTCTTTATTCCACCTGATTCGCCACCTTCCATTCTTTTGTATTGGTCCATACATCTTTCAAATGTAGCTAACATAGCATCCATATATCAGCCCCAGCTTAATCTGTGTTCTAGATTGTCCGAAAACCAAATTATTCGTATTTAAGGTAATAAAATAAAATTTATAATCCATAAACTATCCATTGCTGAGTGTTTCCGAAATGCTTGGAATGTTTAATTAAAAGTAAAATACAGTGCAACTGGCTTGGTTGGGGCATAAAACGGCCATTTTATTCAGGTGAAATATAAACATATAGTTGTAATGGTATTAATATCTTTATAGGTGAATGTAACTTATGTGGTGTAATGTTTAGATATGTGCCTGCCATGTGTACAGCTGGGTTTGGTGCCACACTGCAAATTATCATTTTTACTTTCTCTACCCATTGGGGTAGAAAATTTTGATATTGAGACTTCACTGTTTTGAGGTCCCTGAAGGCAAAAACATATTTAAAAAAAGAACTGCGTGCATGTGTTAAAACTCAAACGAAATTTTGGATAAATAGCAAACTATTATTAAGTTCAATATCTTCCAAAGATGGAACACAACGATTTTCAAGAAAATCCCCCACCCCAAACTACCCTTAACAAGGAACATTTTTCAATATTTTTTATTTTCTTAAAAATGGCTCTAACAATATGTACTTATTAAAATACCATAAGCTATTTACATGAAAAATAAAATGTATGACTTTAATTTTCTGGGAATAACCTGTAAAGTGCTGAACTGTATACTGTTTAAACAAACATACAATTTATTTAAATGTTTTTTTTTTTTTTTTTGTGGTATCAATCATTTCGGAGATATTTGTTATTGTTTGAATTTGTCAAAACCTTGTCATTTTTTGAAGAAGTGCTGTCACCATTCAGTTTGTTTCTCACAATATTGGAAAGAGTATGCAAGTGACCTGCTTTTACACATCTGACTAGGCTGAAGTGTGTCTGGAGCACGTGGTGGAAATCTATATTGAACAATACAAGATACATATGACTGTCACTTCTGTTTCCAGTATCTACAATGTAATGTGTAATGCAACTATTTCTATCTCAATTAACATAAAGTAGGGTTGCTAACCATCCTGATTTTCTAAACATTTCCCTCTTCCCGCCTCATACACTGGTAGAAAAGCCATTTTCCCAATATTCACGAAAGAAATCGAATGAAGGAACTTGCAAATTCCAGCTGAAAATTATAATCGTAAAAAGACTGAAGGTATGTTACAGAACAAAATAGTTTTCAGAAGTTAACAATCCACTATGTAAATACGTCAGCTCAACAGTTGGCAATACTTTTAGTGTTTGTTGAGCATCACGCTGCTGTTATATGATGCCATAATGTCAATAATTGAGGCTCATTAGCTTATGTGTTGTGCGCCACATAAGTGTGTTTTTATCCTGAATCGAGAAACACTATCAGTTATAAAAATGTTAAGGTATTTGAAATGACATAAAATTCCTAAAGATGGCAAAATCAGTGGGGAAATATTTTCTGATTTAACATTACTAACCCACAGAGTAATGTCACATAGGTAAATTAATTAATTAAACAAGGTAAACTAAGAAAACAATTTTGTAAATGTAACTTAGGTTAATAAAAAAATCAGATTTTTGTAATTCTAATTTGTTTATTTCGCTATGTATTTGCACCATAAACTAATATAACAAGGTAGAAGCATACCATCAACTTTTTCCCAATAGCCTATATCATAGCGTAAAGTTGCAAACTTTAATACTTGACAATGAAACAGAAAATGTGCATAAAAGATTTCTGCCACTTGTTTTTCAAAAGCTTGCCATCCTAGGAAATAATAGTGAGGAGAGAAATTCATGTGAATGCAACATATATTTTCCATCCTAATGGTTAATTGTATCCTCATTCGTCTGCTGTTTTTGTTGAAGGTAAATTATTAAGCTTTCTGTTTTACATGTGGAGGGCAACTTAACGCCTTGACCTAGGCCCCTGAGAGGGCAGGATCCCTATTATTTACAGAATTGAACTCCCCTCCAGTGAACAAAGGTTTCCTCAGAGCATCCTTTTCCCCTGCCATGCACACGCCGACAGTTGCAACGCTGCAGGCAGATGAAGGGTGAAGTGAAATGAGAATGTAGGAACAGGTAATTCGAGGGCTGTAATGATCATCCGAAGCATTCACCTGGCAACCCATGGGTCAGGAAGATTGGCCATTCTGCTCAGGCGGACTCCCAAACATTGGGGAATGTACAAAACATCCTATCACCCAAGTAGCTGCAGAACAACTCCAGCCTCAGAAGCTACACTCAACTGATGCCCAAATCTGAAATTTGCATTTTGGTTTTAATTTCTCCATTGTTCATGGAATTTATTTTTTATAAATGAATTTGGAAACATGATTCTTAGATTCAACAGTACATGTAATGCATGCCACATGTCATTTTTCACTGCCCCAAAATGGCTTATAATATTTGTGAAAATATTGCGATGTTTTAACCAACTCAGGTCGATACATGTACCACATACAAATACTTGCTGACAAACAAATTTACATGAAAGTGTTGGGTGTATATGGGACGTGCTGTTGACTAACCCTCTAACTCAGCGGCACAATGATACTGCCGCATCCTTGGTAGCTGCTCAACTGAAATGCCAACTTTCACATTTACACTTTTCATTTTTGAGTTATGATGTTCACACACACTTTTTCTAAAAATGCTTTTTTAGGATTCAGAGGATCTCAAAACATGTATTTCTGGTGAAATCTTAATATCAACTTTGTGGGCGGAATACAATGCTTCCTCTTCTTACTTTAAGTATGTAGAAGAAAAAGTAAAAAGTGAAACAATAGATGTTTAAGAAGAATTTCAAATTTAGAATTGTGGAAAATAACAAATGCAAAAGGAAGTGGAAGTGGATAGGATACACTAAGAAAAGATGATAAAGCAGGGTAGTAGAGGAAGAGGAGGACAGTTATCAAGAATCTGATGAATACTCTATACTGCTCACAAGGAGACCGATTCCAGATATTGTTTATCATTTAATAAATACATTTCTGTTCATGATGCAACAGGTTGTAGACCCCCATTATTTCTTTTGTGGGTGCTGCACACTCATATTCCAAAAACAATACATGAACTCAGATTTGATAATAAATTACACTAAGGGCTGGTTTCACAGTTTAAACAAGCCAAAGCTTTACTAAGCTAGGCTTTGAGAGTTTCACAGTGAGGCAACCAGGTTCCGCTTTACTGAGCTAAACAATTGTCAAAACAACAAACACTTGGGCATGTGCAATGAGCAACGCTGTCCCTAAAATAAGCTTTACTAGGTTACCCAGTAACATAAAAGTTAAAATCGAGCCAAAACATAGAACTTTATTTCTCAAAAAGTCAACATTCTCCTAGAAATTGTGAAGAGAGTCAAAGCAATCAGACATTACTATTATAAAACTTACTATGGGGTAATTGGAATAGTGTGAAACAATTCAGATAGCTCTGCATGTTATAAGTTTTCAGATTCCAGCTGCTTTCACTTGCATATAACCTCAATGTTAAGAGAAGCATTGTTTCTGAAATATAAAACAACGTGTAATGTAATGTAATGTAATGCAATGCGTTTATTGCCAATAGACTGCAAGCAGTTTCTGACATTGTCAGTTCCATTTTACAAATATTTACATATGTACATTCCACAATACAATTAGACAAATTACTTATTAATTACAATTCTTCAATGGTATACAAAGCCTTATCTATTAAATATCTTTTAAGCTCCTTCTTAAATGTACTTTTTGATTCAAATTGCTTTACCGAATTTGGTAACTTATTGTACAGAATTAACCCCATTACACTTGGATCTTTAATGCTACACCTTATTCTAAAACCTTGTCTGAAGAAATTATTGTTATGTCGAGTGTTATAATGATGTATATCACTATTTCTTAAATTATCCTTCCCTAACACATAAGTTATTACTCTGTAAACATATAAAGAAAAAACTGTAAAAATTTGCTTCTCCCTAAAATATTGCCTACAGGAATCCCTATAGTTCAGGTGATACATTATTCTAATTGCTTTCTTTTGTAATATCAATACTCTTTCCATATTAGATTTTGCGCTGCACCCCCAGATCTCAAGCCCATAAATAGATGGGGAAAAATGACACCATAGTAGATCATTTTTAGTTCTTTTTCTTCAAGAAGATTGGAAAAGTGCCTAAGCAAGTACAGAGATTTACTGTGTGACAGCAATGAGTGCAACAATGTATATAATAAAAGAATGAAGTATAAATTTAAAATTAAAGGCATGCCAAATTAAGTTTTACTTCTTACCGCCAGGTTTTATGTTTAATTGTATGATCAATAATTTCTGGTACCATAATTGCCAACTGTTTACTTAACTGAAATCTCTCATAGAATTATCGGTCATTCCATATGTGAATTTAGATCATCTTATGTTGTCCATATGGATTAAAATAGTTTGTATTTCCTCATCACTAAATATCACCTTCAGATAACATGGGGACTCCTCAGCTTAAGCCACAGTTCAGTACGGTTTAACTCAAGCTCAGCTTATTGCTTGAACCATACACTATGAAACTCCATTGTAGCTTATGCCCGATTTGAAGGTTAAGCTTAAACTGTGAAACTGAGCCTAATTCAGTGAAAAAAAGACTTTAATGAAAATATTAAACATATAAATCTGCATCTTCAACGGAATGGGGGATATTTTTATTTATTTGTTTTCTCTCTGCAAATTCAGTTCACCACTGTAGCATTACAAATGCATGGAGTCAGGGTGTTACCACCACTGTGGAGGGACTTAAAGATCATACTGTAGCTGTTATTTATATCACATAAAATGTTGAAACACAATATTATGTATCTTATGAAAGTATTTATTTATTTACATTCGTATGTACAAAGAAGTAAAGCAGAAAGCAAGATAACAAAGACAGTCTTTTTATGCTGGTGTTATATGTTGCTTGTATAATCTCCTGTAACAACAAAGTATGTGATGTGGCCCACAAAACAAGGGAATACTGACCATAATCATTTTCTGCTTTTTATTTCCACCAACTAATTAAGTTTAAACATTTTTGACTTGTTTTTTTTACATTTGTACAGGTCAATTTTTTCATCGTGACATGCTTATAGCTGGACAAGTCCATTTATCTTCTGGTACACCACACAAGGGGAATACTGCCAGCCGTTTTCCCCTCACCCTAGACTACCCTCTCCTCCTCTGTGTTTCTGCCATGTCACGACAAAAAAATTGACTTGTACAGTACATGAAATGTGACCTCAGTGTGGAAATGCCTGTAAAAGTTTTATATACCATATATTATTGGAAGCATATATTATTTTGGCTAGCAAGGATCAAAATCCTGCACATTAGATCAACAACACTATAATTCCTAAGTAGAAGTTGCATCCTCAGAAATAACAATATCACATTTTTGTACATTTCTTGCTCTCTGTGATGTAAGATGCGTGCATTACTGGTTACAGCGTGATAAACAAACCAACAACAACAATGACATGCAAATATCCTCCCCACTATCTTTGCTGCATGGCACGTGGACCGGGTTGCTCCTTCAACTGTCAATCAGCACCCATTATGAGTATGACTAGTTGTAGCTGTAAATATTAACTTGTGAGAGCATCTAATTCCATTGTAAAATGAATGTAATATTACTCACTGTGATGGAGAAACACGTTACATCACAATTTGAATGAAAAGTTTGTGAAGAATCTCATTAGTGGAGCTGTATTTAATACTATTTAGCTGATAATAAAAATCCAATATTGCATTGTATTAACATTCCCGACAGTGACAACAACAATCAAGAAAATATGATTCTGATTATTATTTTAGTTCAGCCTTCTGTTGCAAGTAAGTGTTGGGGAAGGACGTCATGTGTCATATTTCCACAGGAAATTGAAATCAATTTGATACACATTCCGTACTGAATACTCTAAGGAAATGCAGACTCAGATCAAACTGAATCTTAGATCTGATCCTCTTAGAAAGCAGGATAACATAGAATCGCCTACTGTATTGAATATGCCAAGAGTACTAACTTCTACTGCAATCATTCATCTTTTTATTTTTCTAGAGACTTTGAAACTCGTAAAACTTTTTGCTGTGCTATAAGTAGGTTCACGCTGCTGAAATGTGTATTTAAAGGTGGCATGGCTCTTTCAACAATCTTCCTCCTTAAAATGTATGTTCACTCCTACCATTCTTAGCCTCTTTCTTTAATGGTCTGCATTTCGCCCATTCCTTCTGAAGCAGTATTGTGAAATGCAAGTTTTGGGTGTGTAATTTTACTTTTGTTGTGCCCATCATTTATACTACAGCTTTTCATGAAGGAACAATAAAGCTTTCAGAAACTGGTGCAATAACAGGGTTGATTTTATCATTTTTATATTAGCATTGCATATTTTTTTACAAAACCACAGTACACTAATGTCAAAACCTTCGCCTGATACAGTTTAACAGGTTTGCCCTTTGCCAAAGTAAGTCCAATTTGCATATCCAAATCGAATCTCAATATGTATTGAATTTAACATGGAAATACGGATCGTATTCAATAGAGATTGTGTACTCAAATTGATTTCAATTCCCCATGGAAATGGAGTGATAATATAGTGTCCTGATTTTGGGTATCTTAGGAAAAGTAAAACATGACAGGGAGTATGTCTTCTGTAGATATCTTTTAGTGTTGTTTGGAGATGGCCTTACATTCTGTATGCAACTCAGAAAAGTAAAAGTTTCAAACCAGCAATGTCTGATGAAATGATCATTTTTCTTGCTTTAAATACACTGATGGGAAGCAAGTTACTGTGATTGTTGGTCCTGTGTGAGCAACTTAGAGATTGTAAAGGCTGCTTGAATGGAAGTAGAACAGCATACAACATTCTGGGTTCACAATACCGCAGTAACTAGAATGGCAATCACCATATTGATAGCAAAGTGGAAAATCAATTTTGCATATTGGGACATCTTTTCTTTGTAACTGACCAATGATACAGTTCAGCCAACATAATGCAGGTTCATCAACGTCAAAATCCTATGGAATATACATTTTCTAAATGCAGATCCATTACTATCAAAGTATTTGAAAAACTTAAACAAATATGTCACCACCTAATTAAAAACAATATTTTAACAAAGGAACAGTTTGGATTTAGGAAAAACATGTCAACCAATGATGCCACTTTCAACTTAACGAATGAAATTTTGAAATCACTTGATAATAACTGTAACACACTAGGAATATTCTGTGATCTATCAAAAGCATTTGACTGTGTAAATCATAACATACTCTTATCAAAATTATCATATTATGGCATTAAGAATAAAACATATCAATGGATTGCATCTTACCTATCAAACAGACATCAAAAGGTCATAATAAACTCTGTAGATAATTCCAAAACATATTCCAAATGGTCAGAAATAAAGCATGGTGTTCCACAAGGTTCAATTTTGGGTCCATTGTTGTTTCTAATATATGTCAACGACCTCCCCAGAATAATAAATGAACATGCTCACCTAGTTCTCTTTGCAGATGATACAAGTATTATAATTAAAGAACACAACATCAGTCACCTCAGAGATATCCAACAGTATTTTCAGTGTGCTAAATAGTGGTTCGATAGTAACAAAATTCATATAAACTTTGAAAAAACTAAGTATATCAATTTTCGTACAAAAAATAAAAGTATTGCAGACATAAGAATTGAACATGAAGGCAATGAAATTACTGAAAGTTGTAGCATAAAATTTCTTGGTCTTATTATAGACCATAATATGAATTGGAAAGACCATATTGGCTACATCCTACCGAAACTAAGCTCTGCATGTTTTGCAATTAGATCATTAATTGATTTTAGAAATAAAAGCATCCTAAAAACAGTATATTATGCTTATTTTCATTCAATTATGACTTATGGAAATAACATTTTGGGGAAATTCAGTAGATGCAAAAAAATTACTTCTTTTGCAAAAAAAAAAGGTAATAAGAATAATGGCAGGTGTAAAGCAATCAACTCATTGTAAATCACTATTCAAAACATTTGGAATTTTACCATTAGCCTGTGAGTATTTTTTAGCTGTACTTTTAACTGTGGTTGATCACCCAGAAGTGTTCATAAAAAATTCAGACATACACTATGTGATCAAAAGTATCCGGACATCCCCACAAACATACTTTTTTCATCTTAGGTGCATTGTGCTGCCACCTACTGCCTGGTACTCATTATCTACAACCTCAGCAGTCATTAGACATCGTGAAACAGCAGAGTGACTCACGGACTTCAAACGTGGTCAGGTGATTGGGTGTCACTTGTGTCAGAAGTCTGTACACGAGATTTCCACACTCCTAAACATCCCTAGGTCCACTGTTTCTGATGTGATAGTGAAGTGGAAACGTGAAGAGACATGTACAGCACAAAAGCGTGCAGGCCGACCTCGTGTGTTGACTGACAGAGACCGCCGACATTTGAAGAGGGTCATAAAGAGTAATAGACAGACATCTATCCAGACCATCACACAGGAATTCCAAACTGCATCAGGATCCACTTCAAGTACTATGACAGTTAGGCGTGAGGTGAGAAACCTTGGATTCCATGGTCGAGCGGCTGCTCATAAGCCACTCATCCAGGAAAATGCCAAACGACGCCTCGCTTGGTGTAAGGAGCAACAACATTACACGACTGAACAGTGGCAAAACGTTGTGTGGAATGACGAATCACGGTAAACAATGTGGCGATCCGATGGCTGGGTGTGGGTATGGCAAATGCCTGATGAACGTCATCTGCCAGCAGGTGTCGTGAAATTCGGAGGTGGTGGGGCGTTATGTGGTCGTGTTTTTCCTGGAGGGGGCTTGCACCCCTTGTTGTTTTGCATGGCACGATCACAGCGCAGACCTATATTGATATTTTAAGCACCTTCTTGCTTCCCACTGTTGAAAAGCAATTCGGAGATGGTGATTGCATCTTTCAACATGATTGAGCACCTGTTCATACTGCACAGGCTGTGGCGGAGTGGTTACACGACAATAACATCCCTGTAATGGACTGGCCTGCACAGTCCTGGTTTGAATCCTAGAGAATACCTCTGGGATGTTTTGGAATGCCGACTTCGTGCCAGGCCTCACTGGCCTACATCGATACCTCTCCTCAGTTCTGCACTCCGTGAAGAATGGGCTGCCATTCCCCAAGAAACCTTCCAGCACCTGATTGAAAGTATGCCTGTGAGAGTGAACGCTGTCATCAGGCTAAGGTGGGTGACCACCATATTGACTTCCAGCATTACGATGGAGGGCGCCACAAACTTGTACGTCATTTTCAGCCAGGTGTCCGGATACTTTTGATCACGTAGTGTATACAGCAAACAAACCAGAAATGGGCAGCTCTTACACAGGCCAAGCAATAACCTACAAGTATTCCAAAAAGGGGCTTACTACAATAGTATAGTATTATTTAATTCACTTCCATCATATATTAAGGAACTGAAAACTAATAAAAATAAATTCAAGTTAACATTAAAAAGATATCTCATCACTCACACCTTCTATACAGAGGAGAATTTCTTTCATTCAAAAAAATAACTGACTATAAAATGTTACCAAATTTTATAAATACATTAAGTATAAATAATATAGTTTTAAGTTTTTTTAGCTCTAACGTACTCTACATAAGAACTACAATTTATTTACATACAAGTACACAATATAATTATGTATTTATGACGTAATCTATATCCTAGAGTAGACTAGCTTTCTTTAAGCTGGTCTAGCTCACTACAGATTGAGATGTTATGTTATCCCCAATTCCTTTAGTTGTACCAAGCTTTTATTGCTGGTAATGATGTGAACCTGACCCCACTCTTATGTAATGCCTGGCACCCCATAAACTTCTTTCTGCACACTTAAGAGCAGACTTCAGTTGATTGCCAATAGATACATCACCAACATGGATTAAGTATGAATCCAGCCACTAGTTGAAACATTTTTTGTTTTGTTTTTTTGGAGGGGGAGGCAGCAAAGTCTTATGAGGGAGTAAATTAATTTGAAACTGCATCACAAAAAGGTGAACATTAATATCTCTATAACATATGTGAAAGCATTTATATACATATCTGCATTTAATTTGAAACTCAACACTTCAAGAGTTGGGAGGCAATTTTAAGAACAAAAAATGTAATTCTCGTTAATATGTAGTTTTTCATCAATATGGAATTGCCAGACATTTGATAACTTTGGAACAATTTCCCTGGCACATGCCACTTTTTTAAATATTCCCCTGCCTTTCTAGGTCACTAGGAACCGTACTTTATAGATAGTGTGAATTAAAGTTATTTGTTCTTCTCTATTGTTTCTTGTTAATTTCTACCCATTTTAGCTGTTCTTTGTAGTTATTGCTATTGTTTCTGAGGCGGTAGTCAGTTTTGAGTTGCATATAAAGAACTACAGATGACTTTCACTAGAAGAACAACACTCAGTGAATCTAGGGAGTCAGGACACACATTTGCTGCAATTTCTTCCATCTTGTGACAGCTGTTTCATGTCATGACCACCTTGAATAATTCAGGAGCATTTTTTCAAAAGTCGATAGATGCAGAAATAAAAATGTTACTCAAATCGTATTTTTTATTTTAAACACAAAGCATATACTCTATAATGAAAGCTTTTAGCATGATGCACTCTTTGTTCAGAGGCAATGAAAGTGGGTTAAACAAAAACATATGCACTTTTTAAGATTGGTCTGTTTTACTCCCAAAAAACTGAGATTTCTTCAAGACTTTGCAAATGCAGTCTTTCTTAATACGAGTCTCATTAGAGCAGTGATAAAACTGAACAAAATTAATAATCTTAGCTCAAAACTGTAATTATCACAAAAGTCCAATGAGACAGTTGTGTTGAAGTCCTTTGCCTTATCCGTTATTTTGAAATATTGCATGAGTTTCTTAATGTGATTCTTTTTTTTTCTTTAGACGCCATCTTAACTTTTGAAAGAGCACAGGAATTTAACAAAGTGTTGCATGTTTTAACTCTTGGTCTTAGCACACACACTGCCACTGGACAACACGCTGCACTTCAACAGATACTTTGCAATACGTGGTTGAGTGTTTTCAAAAGAGATCACTCGCTGTGGAGCCATCTTGAAAGGCAATGTTGATCATAACACCTTTTGAGGATGTTCACTGTGCCCACTGGGTGTCAAGATGTCCCCCATTCTTCTAAAAACACGAAGCTGGAGCCATATAACTATGACCGCAAATGAAGAATGTGATCAAAACGTCTGCTTTGCTGCAAAAAAGCCATGAGTGTTGGCATTATAATGGAGTTCTTGTTCTGACTGGCACAAGAATCAGAAAGCAGATGGAGGAGCCATTGGTTGAAACTTTTTTCTAGATTTAATAAAAAATCTAGTACTGCAGATGCAACTTGGTTACATCCTCTTGGTGACTGAGTATAGAAAGAAATGTCTTCAAATGAATGATGACACACACACAGATTCTCTGGCAGAGAACACTTCACCGACACATAATTTTGGCAATGTTTGGTTCTGCTGCAAATCAAAACATATCTTTATTACTTTGAGATTATCATCCTTCATAATTTTGTAAAACTTGTCTGCATGGAGTTTATGTAGTCTGAGTTAATTCTTTTTCGACAAGTTTGTCTCTGCTTTTATTAGCAAAAGGGCTGGCTACTTTACAGGTTGAACAGGAATAAGGTAAGTTGAAACAGTGATAAAATATATGTTTATACTTTGACAAGGAGCAAGTGTCTTTTTGTACAGAAACTGGCCCACATTTTTTTAACAGAGTTCTGCTAGTATAGTTTATGTCTTTATGCCATTTTTTACTGCTATCGTAACATTATCATGCTTCTTAGCTGCAGTATTTCCTCCTCTCCTGTAGAATGAAATCTGTTTGCCAGGAGACAGTCAGTTATACTGTTGCACAGAGAGGTACTATCTGTCCATCTCTTTTCCTGGCACTGTATTTGTATTTATTTCTCCAATGTAACTGCATTTTACAAGCATCGTCCAATTATACAAACATTTTACTGATACACTTTGTTTTCTTTTCGAAGACTCTGTATCCACATGAACTTCAGAAGCAATTTATCCTGATCTAATTTGCATAATGTCTGTAATTTATTTTGAAATACACCAATATTTTCATACGTCAATTCTTCCACTTTACACTGCTTACTTCCTTTAGCTTTTGGACTGCATGGAGAATGTGCTAGTCTTATGTTTAACTGTACAAGGATTCTTCTCTTTAATTCTTGATTTTCTACCAGTTACTGTTTCTTAAATTCACCCCCTGTATCCATTATTTACACACAAATGAAAGTCAGAAACTATGGTACCAGGAGAAAAGAAGTGAGAGGAATCTGCTAGCTTTACACCTCATGGTTCCAGATACGAATGTTACGTCAGCTCAGTACAAGTTAAGTGGGAAACATTGAAAGTTTTAAACATGATAATTTAAACAGGCAACATATGTCCAAGGATTCATATTTCACTCCCTGTCACTGGAACGCAGTAGTTGGCCTTGAGTATGTTTCAGATAACGAGTGCAGCATGTATCGAGTTCTGAGAAAACCTGCAATGTTTCATTGACCCTAATTGCGGCAAGAACCAATTTCGTTAAATCTGATTTCATAGATCGATTCAGATGCTAAAAAATATATAGATGCAATATATAACTCATTTTCAGAAATTGTTGCATGTATTGACTTTTACAAAATGCTGCTCAATTTGTACAGTGAAGACTCTAATATGGAGATCCAACATGCTGCACCTGGGAATAACAACTTGGTCAAGTCTCTTTTCCCATTAATTGTGAAAACTCACATTACAATGCATGTATCGTTCCTGTTTTGGTTGTCAGCTGGATTCTCTCATACTTTTATCTGAATGATAACACAGCAATGGCAAAAAAGTGTCAACTGTATTAAAAAAGGCACCTCAAAAACTCATTCTAGAAGAATTATGCTCATACATGGGATAAAGAATTGGGTATATATATATATGTTATTTGTTTGAAACCATAAAGGGTATTTTATGTGGCTAAACATGTACAGCGACTGGCAGAATTTTCGGACAGGTAATAACTACCTTATATTTAACATAAGAAGAGTAATAATAACAAACATATATTGTTTCATTTTACTTACTCCAGAATTAACAGTTACTCATTCAGATACCAAAAATAAAAATGCACTTCATTTCATGACGAACTAAAGATAAACTTTCTGTTCAAAAATATTCGGACAAAACATAAGTATAACAAAAACAAAAAGAATGGAGCCTATGCAGGAATATTAGTATTTCGTGATTCTTCCCTTCCTCCAGTCACCGTCTCGGTATGCTCTCCACGAGTTTGCTTGTGGTAGAACGGGACAATTTGTTCCATTCCTCTTGCAGTCATCTCCTGACATCAGCTTTGGAATTTATGGGAACTTTTCTTACGTTGTTTTCCAGTATATGCCATACATTCTCTATCGGGTTAATATCTGGACTCTATGGGGGCGGATTCACAACTTTAGGACAGTTGTACAGCAACCATAGCCGTATGTTTGGCGTCATTGTCCTGATAAAGTTTAAAACCATCTCCTATATTCATATTTTCTGCACTTTTCTTCTTTAAAATGTTTTTCCTTTTTCATGGTGAAATATCACTAATTGTCTTTGCTCAAATGTACTGTGCTTTCCTCTGTGTCCCATTTTACTCATGAATGCTTGCGTCTGCTTTGTGCATTTGAAAGGCACTAACTGAGACCTCCCCAGCATGCCTTGCGTTACTAAACATCTCCTGTCCGAAAAATATCGATAGGCACATTTTCGTATCTCAAGCAAAAAACAGGTGTTACTTCTCTGTAAAATGATCTACAAATCGCAATTGCCGTTTTACAGTACTTATGAAGAGCAAAGAATTCAGAGCTTAGTAATTTCAAATTTATTGTCCGCATTTTCTTTAATAATAGGGATATTACACATGCAGACCATTCTGTCCGAAAAATTCTGACAGTCACTGTACAACTTTTGGAATTGTTTCCTAAAATGTTTACTAAATACAAGACAACACAAAATGTTGTAAATGGAAACATAAACAGCAGCCAATCACAAGATAGTATGGAACAGTTGACAGTACATGTACATGTATCAAAATGAACAACAGCTCGCTACCTGGTTAAAGAACATAAAGCACCCTCTACCAGCGAGCTTGTTTTGCTGTTAGTTTTATAGATATTCCACCGTGATGTTACACAGAAAGTCAACACATGGCAACAATCACGTGATGAGAATTGCCTTCTGATTGTCTAGTTTCTAATATTTGACGTAGATATAAGCTTGCAAATGTTTATGTTTAATTCAATTCTCAAATGATTTCATCAACTTCCAGTGTTTGAAGATGTTTATTTTTATACTTTTAAGTTTATGTTACGCTTATGCTTAACTTTCATTCTGAATGGGGCCTAACGTTATGTGTGCATTTTTAATGTTGTTACAAAAGTTTTTTTAGACAGAAGGCTGGCACTAGAAGTAGAGCATTTAACAGAAGCCACTCATACCAGAAATTGAAGATTATAACACTCCATTGTAGCCAACCTTGTTTCTTGTGATGGAAGTTATATGTATGCCTTGTATTGATTAACGTAATGGCGGATTATTTCAATGACTTGGGAATGAATTGAGCAGAAGCAGAAGAAATTTTGCAAGCAACGGAGAGGAGAATATGAGACTTGTTAGAAAAAAGTTGAGCAAACAGTATAACAGATCTATTGAATGGTGCAAGGTAAGAAACATATATTTTCATGTTTTATATTCATAAAATGCAGAAGCATTTTTTTGCCACAGCCTTCTAAGCAGTCTGTCCACAAGTTCTTTTACAAACTTTTGACACGTTCTGTACCAGGTGTTGGGATGTGCCCGCTGCACCTTGTACTTTGTTGAGTTCAACTGCAGGTAAGTGAACACGCTAGTGGAAATTGTCACCTGAGATTCTTGACCACAACAAGTTTGTGTACCACACCACTTTAATCAAACTGGTACAATTGCTAATGGACCAAGATGAGAACGTACATCTCCAGACGAGACCTGTTTGAGCATCACACTAACAATAGGCAGAGAAAAATAGTTTTTATGGATGAAAAAATGTTCACAATTGAAGAGAGCTACAATCACCAGCTTGTGAGTCATCCCACGTCAGTGATGGTTTGGTGGGGGGAGTCACAAAGGTGCATTCCTGCCAATGGCCAGAGTATATGAAACAACCGTCTTTGAGGTTGTGGTGAAGACTTGAACACCACATGTTGTTCGAGAATGGGCAAGATCCGCTCAATCTTGACTTGAAAATGTTACAGATTTTATTGGTACCCAAGACTGGCCCTTGGATTACAAGCTGTGGTCATTGAGTGTCTCAAACAACCCCTGAAGTCAGCAGTGGAGACAGTGCGAGCTGTTATTGATGAATGGCCTCCTGTATCACTTTGAATAGTAATAGGTGCACATATAAATGAAGCTATTAACAGTGAAGGAAACACACATATATTATATAACAATAAATATTTGTAACTATTCTTTGTAAATCATAAATTAAATTGAACAGACAATATATGTTATATAATAATAAATGCATTTACCACAGAATATGTGTGGATGCCATGTTCCATAATCAAACTAAAAAAACAGTATAACACCTTGTTACCACTTTGTAACAGAACTTATGGCTAGACTAGGTATATTTAAGCCAAGGTCTTGTATTCATTAATGTAATGGTGGATTATTGGAAAGACTTGTAAATGAATTCGGCAGAAACAGAAGAAATTTTGCAAGCAGCGGAGAGGAGAATGTTGCAATTATTACCAAAGAAGTCGAGAAAACAGTATAACAGATTTACTCAATGCTGCAAGGTGAAGTGCATATATTTTTATACTTTATATTCATAAAATGAAAAATGGAGAAAAGTTAGAAGTGGTTTTTTTGGGGAGAGGGGGGTCCACAACTTTCTACAAGGGTCATTCCAAAACTAATGCCTCCCATTTTTTTGTGTTGACTTTAAGTGTCTGAGCCAGATTATCTTGGTGTAGTACTAATTGTTGAACCTTCCTGCTAATGACAGATAGCAGCAGCAGCAGCAAAATGTCAACTGACATCGAGGTGCAAACAAAACATATGTGTGA
The DNA here is from genome assembly GCA_030765065.1 of Deroplatys truncata. Lineage (NCBI taxonomy): Eukaryota > Metazoa > Arthropoda > Insecta > Mantodea > Mantidae > Deroplatys > Deroplatys truncata. The sequence goes on from CM060984.1 coordinate 5,985,070, forward strand.
TTGAATTCCTTATCACTAAACAAACTGCGCCAATTGAAATCCATCAATGCTTGCTAAAGGTATATGGAATGATAGTTAAGTTAAGAGCAAAGGTCTCCCGGGACAAAGCCCCTCCTAGCCCAGAGTGTGGTGCCGAGTGGCTCTCCCAACATGGGTATTTCCCATGAGGCCAATACCTGGAGTCTAAAAAGACCCTCCTGCTTGCGCAGAGATGCAAGTGGATATGCCACTTACGCGCCTCATCCCCGAAGGGCAAATACCAAAAACCTTTGTAGGGCCGACAGCAATCTAGCATGCCGTCTACTGGCTATCCAGATGATGATACAGTAGATGTGAGTTATGAGTACAGTGTTTCAGTAGTGGTGCGCGACAAGCCACACCCCGGTCGATGTGCTTGTCTGCCACTGCACATCACAATTAACTCATCAGCAGATTACGGCCAAGGAATTGTGCGCAGAGCTGTAATGCCTTAGACAAGATGTTACCCAACTTGATCATCGCAAAGTGTGTGCGAGAAGGTTCCTCGAATGCTTATACAAGGCCAAAAAAGTCATTAAATGAAAATTCGTTGGGACTTGCTGGACCAATACAAGGCTGAAGGTGGCAATTTTCTGATTCCATTATCATTGGAAATGACATGTGATGTCATTACTGTGAGCCAGAATCCAAATGAGTCCATGGACATGCGACTTCTCCAACACAGTCTTCTGGGATAGGCAAGGCGTGGATGCCTTCGAACCTAGAGCAAGTGTCAATTCAGAATGCTACAACGCTGATTACACTGAAGGCCCAAATTTCTACTTGCAACACGATAATGCCAAGCCCCACACCATTTTGGGACCATGGAACTCATTGCCAAATTTGACTGGACTTTCCTACCACATCCACATACAGTCCTGATTTAGCACCTTTGGACTTGAATCACTTTGGGCCTATGAAAGTTGCACTACATGGCCAACATTTTCCAGACTCAGGTGCTGTTGTCACAGTTGTAAGACAGCTGTTCAGATTTTTATGAGCGCAACACGCACACTCTTGTTCATAAAGAATGGTGGTGACCATGTAGAAAAATGACAGTATGTAGCTGAAAACTTGCTCTATTTAAGTGTTATTAGTTTCCACGAAAATAAATAGGAGACATTACTTTTGGATTCACAATTGTGTAAGCAATCAAGTTGTCAGCACTAGCGCTATCAAAGTCAAATGTTAACGAAGACCAAACAACAACAGACTAGAGGTCACCACGGCTATTTCCACACAAAGTTCAGCCGTGTACTTTATAATTTAATATTCAGAACTGTCACTATTATGTGCAGTATATCAACTTGCGTAGCTTTGGCTGGTATTCTGTGTCAGCTAATGTGAGGAGTTGTACATATGTATCTGCAAGCTAGTCATTTAAGCAGAAGCTTTGCAGATAATGTTTTGTTTTATTGCATACAAACAACTGGCCACATCACATACTCTCTAAATACTCAAACATAAGGGTTCCAGTTGCTGCCGTCCTCAGGCTGTAAACTGTTTGTTACAAGCAACACAATGTCGACAATCCACCAGATGCCAACGCCACCCAGTGTCAGAAGTTTGCCAACAGCTGTTCCGGTCTGTCCGAGACAAAAGCGGTCCATTCCTAGGAAACCCAACAGAATGCTGTAGATCAACGTCGTGGCAAAATAGTGACCAGTGTACCTGTAACACATGACAGTGGTTATTAAAACCCATCACATAGCATCCACTTGTCTGCAACACATTTATAATTTGTTAATTCTTTCTAGTCTTGTGTGTTACATTCGCATTACTTTCTCTACCCTCTATTGCTTATTAATGGTGTGGGTTTCTAACGCATTTAGGGACACTGTACATTCAGGGGTTGGTAGCATGGGCCAGTAAATGACGTAGTGTGCTACGCATCAGCAAGTGAAGATGGGAGGGCTCAGCACACCATCGTCGCTGTAATACAGCCTTCCTTTATAATGAATGTTGCTTGAAGTGAGTTACTGAAGATAGTTTCCTCCCCCCCTTCCTGTTGATGTAACAATGCATGAAATGGAACTAGCTTCGCTCCCCTGTCTGCCCAGTTATGAAAGACCTAAGCTCTACCACCTAAATTATTCCTAAGGGTGTGACAATGCGTATAAAAATTATTCTTGCAAAAGTCTATCTACTTCATTTTAATACAGATAAACCTTTGCAGAAATAGCTGCATTACACAATCGTTGCAATAGTCAAATAAATATTTAAGAACTGGACGCTACATGCTGGCCTTAAAATTCCATACTCTTTCCATGACATGGTGACAAACAACTAAATGTCAACGCGATTTTAAAAAAAAGTATTGAACAATTCGAATCATTAATAACGGATATCTCAGAAATGGCTAATATCACAAAAAAAGTTATTGGAAATAAATTGTGTGTTTTAAAGAGATCTACATTATTTGTATAGTATGCTTTCGTCTCTCGCTTAGTTTACCATTTGTACAAGATTATACAAAATTCCTTCTGAATGAAGAGGACTTCACAGGCTAGTAGGCCCAGAAGAATGCAAGGTATACATTTTATTTGTGATGCAAATATCTTTAATATATGGTATTTTAATCAAAATGGTTAGAGCCATTTTTTAGAAAATCATAAATTTTGAAAAATGTTCCATATAAAGATAATTGGGATGGGGGGGGGATTTTCCTGAAAATGTTTGTGTCACATCTTTGGAAGGAGCTGAACCTAAATATCAAGTTTGGCACTTATCCTACTTTTTGTTTTTCAGTTATCTTGTTTACACATACACAAATGTCTTTTTGGGTGGAATGCGATACCTTGCATGTGGTACAGAAAGTAACATTTCATGCTAAAATATCCAAACTACTTGAATATGCTCTTATACACAACTCCTTATTAACTTTATAAAGAGGGCATTAAAAGTCCTACTACTAAATGTACATGTTCTAGATGCATGGCTTCACTGATCTACTTTTATACAACAACTTTGTTTAGTAAGAAAGATAGAATTATGTTCTTAGTTATACAATCTTTTCATTACAATTTATTAACAATTATTTTTACTTTCTCTAGCACATACGTAGTAGGTAAGTAAGTAAGTAATTTTATTGTTAACCCAGTTAATTGTACAAATTTATTCTTAACCCAGTTTCTAAAAATAACAATAAAATAAAATATAAAAAAACTAACCTCTTAACTACTGGTAGCCAGCATTCCTCCTAATCTAAAAGTACAATTATCACTTTATTTAATCTCCAATACTAACTCTACCTTGAGTTGCTTTTCCTTGGACCCCAACAAACCTTGAGGATGTCGAATTGTTGGGTCCTACTTGCAACATATCAAATAAAAACTACTGTAATTTAATACTCATTTGCCTCTTCCTTGCTAATTTTCCTCTTCCATTTTGCTCTCACTCTGCCCAAAAAGTTTCCTACTTCTATTATATTTTTCCTACATTTTACATTTACTAAGTTTTTATTTTGAATTTCTATTGGTAAATTTAACCATTCTCTATCCTCTTTCTAAGCAACTTTGTTTCTTCACACTCTAAAACTAAATGCCACTCTTTGACTTTCCGGTGGCGTAGTGGGCATTTCTCCAAATGAATCTCTTTTCTCAAACCTTTCAAATTCACCACACCTGTCCTAGCCCATGCAAATCCTGCTCTTGCTGTTTTATCACATACTGTTCCCTGCTCCATACTACTTTCATTTCTCTGTATAATCTCAGTGAGCTCTTAAAAGTAACACTCGCTAATAAATCTTGTTTTTCCATGTCCTCTGTTCTTGTCCTAATTTCATTCCAGAAACCTATTTGTGGTAATTCTTTAGCTCTCCAAATCTCCCCCAAAAATATCTTCATCAAGGTTTCCTTTATCTTACCTAGCCAAGACTCTTTATGGTTAAACCTTTCCTGCACTATCAAACATTGATGTTAAATGTTGTGATCATCAAAATTTCTAATTCTAATGCAATAAATTCTCTCTAACCATTTTAATTGCATTTCTGGTAATTTATCTATACAAGTTTTGATGGCTAGGTAGAGAAGGCATTGTTTTCCACCCAAAAATTCTATAATGAGATTTCATTGGAAATATATGTTTTGAGGCATTTTTAGAAAAAGGTCTGTGAACAACGTAACTCAAAAACGAAAAGTTGAATCAACACCTAACTTGGTATTTATGTTCAGTTCCTTCCAAAGATGCGACATAAAGATTTTCAAGAAAATCCCTGTAGCTAAAACTATCCTATACATGGAACATTTTTTGAAACTTTTTTATTTTCTAAAAAATGACTAACGATTTTGATTAAAATAGTATATATTAAAAATATTTGCATGACAAATAAAATTTTTCTGGGAACAGCCTGTGAAGTCCTCTTCATTCAGAAGGGATTTTGTATAATCTTGTGTAACTGGTAAGTGTTAATGTACCACACAGGAAATGTACATGTCTTTAAGACACAATTTAATTCAAAAAACTTTTCTGTGGACTCAGCCGTTTGCAAGATATCCGTCATTAATGGTTCAAATTGTTTAATCTTTTAGTCCTGTCAACATTCAGTTGTTTCTCGAGATGTCATGGAAACAGTATGGAAGGCCAGCATATAGCGTCCAGTTGTTAAACATTTAACTATCGCTCTTCTCCTTGTATCTATAACGAAATATGTAATGTAGCTGTTTCTATAAATGTTTATTTGGATAAAAATGTAGTAAATATAAAAATAAGCTTTAGTAAGAATAGTCTGTATAGATGCTGATAAAGGGTAGAGAAAATCATGTGGGTGTATCACATCAGTGAAAAAGCAACCAACCATGTTATTAACACCACAGTAGATCCAAAAATAATTAGAGGTTGTTTTTATCATTATAAAATTTAATTTACCTATCTTCAATAGTTTCTGAGAGAAGAGATAATTTATGCCAGGAAATGTCAATCACAGAAAAACCTGCACAAAACAAACTGACATATTTATTTAAAGGTGAGTCGGAATTGTTACACTAACATCACTTAAGTTTACTCACTTAACATGTTTCGGGAAACGGTTGTTCCCATCCTCAGAAGTTAATTCGACTGGCCCGTGTTGTTGGTGTTTCCGTTTTTTGGACTGGATCCTGTGGTGGCATCTTGTGGTGGAGAAATGTACTTCCAGAGAGGATTTGGTGGCGGCAAATCAAAATTCATTAGATGTGTGTTGTGTTTTAGAATGGTGATCTTCTCCCATGCATCTAATTCGGCTGCAAATTTGGCTGGTTTGACTAATGTAATATTGGGTTTGATGTTGTGATTAGTGATCCAAAAATGGTGTGAAACTGCAGATTTGTCCATTTGTTTGTATTTAATACATCTCATGTGCTCCTTTAGCCTAGTTTCTAGGTTTCTTTTTGTCTTACCTATGTATACTTTATTGCAATCTGAACAATTGATTTTATAGATTCCAGCTTTTTTGTCTTGTGGAATGGGGTCTTTTAACTTGTTACAAAGTAATTTCTCTATGTTAAATTTGTTCTGTGGAGCTAGGCTGATGTTATGTTTCATGAAAATCTTCTTAAATTTGTTCCTGGGTGGTATGTGAATTTCTTGAACTTTAGCTCTTTATCTTGCTGGCTGAGATTTGTTGTGTTTCTGATGTGCATCTGTCGTTTGAATTTTGCAATTTTTTTGTCAATAGTTGCTTTGTTGTACCCATTATGTATTGCTGTGTCTACTATATGCTGGTATTCTAACTGGTATTCTTTTTTATTTAAGGGGGTATATACCAGTCTATGTGTTAGGCTGTTTAGTACTGCATGTTTGTGTGTGGTTGGATTGAAACTCTTATTTTTTATGTAATTAGTAGAGTGTGTTGGCTTCCTGTATATGCCAAAGGTTAGGTTCTTTTGTTCTCTGATGATTTTTAGGTCTAAAAATGGTAGCATGCCTTCTTTTTCTATTTCTATGGTGAATTTTATTGATTGGTTCTGTAGGTTTAGTAAGGCTAAGGAGTCTTGTATGAACCTATTAGGGACAACAGCGAAGATGTCGTCAACATATCTGTGCCAAACTTTAAACATGTATGGAAAGGAAGTTGTTATGTGTGTTTCTAAGTAGCTCATAAATAAATCTGCCAAGAAGGGTGAAAATGGGTTGCCCATGGTTAGACCAGTTGGTTGTTGATAGAACTTCTTATTGAAACTAAAACAATTTTGTGCAATGCATAAATTGGTAAGTTGTATGAGGTCTTCTATTTCTTCTTCAAGTAGGTTAGTCTGCTGTAGTAGTCTGCTGATGGGCCAGTCGAATTAACTTCTGAGGATGGGAACAACTGTTTCCCGAAACATGTTAAGTGAGTAAACTTAAGTGATGTTAGTGTAACAATTCCGACTCACCTTTAAATAAATTCAATACACATCACTGTTTCTAGCTTCTTTTCATTACAATATCAACGAAACTGACATATATTTACATACAAACAAACCACATGGCTTGAAGCTGCTATACTTAACAGTAGTACCAATATGTAGAGCAAAACTTCCCCTAAAAAGGGGACTAAAGTTTACCTCTCTACTCCAAAACGATTTTTTCTGTGAAATCTTGCAGAATTTGCAATGCAAAATGTCAAATGCAATACAGTTTTTAAAAATATATTTAAAATATAAGTTTTGTACCCAGAATGATTAAATATCAAAGATAAAATTACTATTTATATGACTGCACAACATCTAAACATGTCATTTTTTTAATATTTCTGCCATTCAGGCTAGTCTCCACTTAAGCAAATTAAACATGTTATCAAATATATGAAATTATTCCTTCTGTGGTATGACAGTTTAGCGCCAGTTTTGGATATAGTTTCCATAGATCTTTGTGACCTTGGAATTTCAAAGGATGACAGCAAAGTATCCAGGTACAGTAAAAGTTTATAAAATCAACTAGAATCATCTCAGAATAGCTTGTACCCCTTAACATCAAAGAAGCTGTAAAGTGGTTAAAGTGCATCTGATTGGAAAACCCAAAGTGACACGTGATATCTTGTTCATGCATCCATTCATAGAAAAATTGTTTACCAGCATTTACCATGCTGATCTGCTCTACTCAAATATCAATAACTTCTTGAAGTAGTTGTTATTTTGTGTGATGTGAGAGAAGCCCCACGTATGTGCGTCACTTTGAGAGAGTATTTATTTGGTTTGGTAGTTGTTTGGAGGAGTTTGCCCCACAGTTGTACGCCACTTTGAGAAAGTAGTTTTCTCAATTTGAAATTTGTATATTATGTCCCATGCTTGGAGACCACTTTGAAGAAGCATTGTATTCTTCAAACTTATGGAGATGATGAAGTTTGAGTTTTAATTTAAACTGCCCACGTAATGATGATACACTTTGAAGTTGGTAAATGCTTGGGACGCCAAAGTTTGTAGTAGTGAAGATGATGCTTGTTTTACATAATATTATTTAAATCTGCCTCGGCTGCTTCAGTCGAACTATAGAATCAAAAGTTCTTGTTCAGGTCGTGATATGACAAAAATTAAAGACGCCACAGAATTTACTTTTAAATTTCACTTCTTTTTATTTCTTTATACTTGCACATTTATAAAACACAACACTTTATAAAAGAAAACTGTGAGAAAAACTTTATACATTCTTAATGTATTTACTAGCGGAAAACACAATTTTTGCCATCAGCACGCTATCACATCATGTCCGCAATTGATTAATTTTTAACGGTAAAACCCTTAAAGCTTCGGTAATGCCAGTCTCTTATTGGCTAATTCTGGTCCAATAGAATTTAAGCATTCAAACTAAAACTTTTCTTTACTGTTGATTGGCTAATTCCAAACTGTAAGCGAAACTTTCGTCACTACTGATCTTTTCATAACCAGTACTTTTCAAAATTCCAGACACATTATTGTCACAAGATTACATTATTACCTCATTATTAACAACCTAAAACATATTATTCTCACAGTTTTTTGCACTATTAGAGTATATAAACATTTACATAACATTAATAAACTATGTTTACAATAAATATAAGTATTTACAATGACTTTACATACAATTTAAATAATAATTGTATACATATTGTTTTCAAGGTGGGCTGTTATTGAATTTAATTATAATAAAAATACAATTAATATCATTTAGGCATTAAAATACTGCCTCATTCTGACACACTTTTTCCGACACTACCTGGATGTTCACATTTTACTTTGATTCATTCCACCGGCATTCCAAAATAGCACTAAGAAGTGCTCTTCTTTTAAGTTTTTTGGCTTGGGAAGCATGCCTGTGTTGTAGTCCATTTAGAGTGGAGGCGGACTAAGTTGTTACATAGAGCCATAATAACAAAAACAGATCTAAATCACCAACCACCTAGAACAATGGGGAAAATAAGGCCAAAATGGAATTTCAAAAAGACACACTGGGAAGAATATAAAACAATAACAAACAAACTTTTCAAAGAAATTAAATTGGAAAACAAAACATAAACAAAGTAGTGAAATGCCACAATTTTAAAAGCTGCAAAACAATGTATTCCAAGAGGGAAAATTCATAAATACAAACCCTTCCGGAATGAACAGTTACCACAACTCAAATCAAAACGAGATAAAACTAGAGAAAAACCAGAAAGGACACAAGACAAAGCAGATGTTATAGAATAGCGAAAAGCAAACACACAGTTAAAACAGGCTATAAAACTGTCAAAAAAACAGAGCTTTGAAGAATTTATAAACAAACTAGACTATAGAACAAACAGTACTAAGGTACATAATTACATTAAACAAATAAATAGAGAAAACCACAAAATCAGCCATTAAATGTCGATAATAAAGAAATATACAATAATAACCTTATAGCAGAAAAATTAGCAGCATACTATAAAACTAGTACTACATTAACAAATAAAAACAAAAAACAGAATAAATACTTAAGAAATAGCAACCTCGAAGATACGTCTAACTTTCAATGAGCCATTCACACTCCCAGAAATAAAGCAAGCAATAAGGACACTAAAAAATAAAAGGAGCCCAGGTCCTGATAACATACATCCAGAGCTGCTCAAGAATTTAGGACATGAAGCACTCCATACTTTATTAAAAATTTTCAATAAAATCTGGACAACCAGAAATAACATACCAACACTGTGGAAAAAAGCAAAAATTATACCCATTAAGAATAAAGGAAAACCAACTCAAATGATAGATAGCTATAGACCGATATCCTTAACATCAAACATAGCAAAACTCTTAGGGCCGGTTTCACAGTTCAGCTTAAGTCGAACCTTTACTAAGCTACGGGCGCAGCTTAAACAAAACTTAAGCTTTGGTTAAAACTTTGCGAGTTTCACAGTAGGGCAACCACGTTTGGCTTTACTGAGCTGAACAACTCCTCGGAACCTTAAAGTTGGTAACTCTTGCGCATGCGCATCGAGCGAATTCCCATCATTTGTTTATGGTGCCGCTGTTCCTGAAAGTACAGTTTTATGGGTTATTCAGATATACACATTAAATGACCTGAAAAATCAGAGCCAAAACGTACTGCTAACTTCACTTCTCAAGAAGTTAGCATTCTGTTAGAAATTGTAAAGCAGTATAAACACATAATAGAGTGCAAGCAATCTGATAAAGTACTGTGGAGCAGGAAGAACCAAACGTGGGGGAAAACTGTGGAGTTATTCAATGCAAAGAGCGGTATAATATACAGAGATGCTACCGTGTTGAAGAAGAAATATGACAATTTGAAGAAAGTTACAAAAAAAGAAATACGCCGACGAGAAATGTGCTATTCGGTGTACAGTTGGAGGTCCAGCTGTGCGATCGTTAATTACGCCAATCAACGAGGAAATAAAGGAATTAATTGGTGTCCAAATTTTCACAACCCTGCATGCTGTAGATTTTGAGACGCCGGAAAAATCTCCATCTGCCATTAGCATGCTTCCACTTGCATGTAACCTCAATGTCAAAAGAAGCATCGCTTCTGACGAGAGGGCTTTGTTCCTGAAATATAAAGTAATAATACCTTATGAGCAATAAAGTATATTATAAAGGTATAAGAATAATTTAATATTAAGTTTTACAGTCTGTTTTATGTTTAATTGCATCATCAATAATCTCTAGTACCATCATCGCAGACTGTTTACTTAACCGAAACCTCTCGTAGAATTCTCGGTCATTCCATATGTGGAAATGGTTTGGACGCATTCTAAACACTTTAGGCCGTCTTCTGTTGTGGATATGGTTTAAAATAATTTGCATTTCCTCGTCACTAAAATTTTCGTCCTCAGATAACATGGCGACTCCTTAACTTAAACCGTAGTTCAGTATGGTTTAAGTCGAGTCCCGTATAATCTCGGCTTAGCGCTTGAACTACACACTGTAAAACTCAGCTGTAGCTTAACTCTCCGGTTAAGCCCGATTCGAAGTTTAAGCTTATACTGTGAAACCGGGCCTTAGAAAGAATGGTGGCTACAAGACTGACATACTATCTAGAAACACAAAATCTATTAGTCCCTGAACAAGCTGGATTTAGGAAGGACAGCTCAGCAATACACCAGGTTGTAAGACTCACACAGGACATTAAAGAAAATTTCAGTAATAATAATAATAATAATAATAATAATAATAATAATAATAATAATAATAATAGTAAGACTACACTAGCACTGTTTGTCGACTTCAAAGATGCATTTAACACAGTATGGCGGAAATGCTACTATACAAGATGAAGACATATGGCATATCAGGCCACATGCTAAACTGGTTTCAAACCTTCCTATCCCAAAGGTGGTTTGCAGTACAATACAAAACAGCCACATCTAAATGGAAACAAACGAGAGTTGGACTACCTAAAGGGTCTGTTGCAAGTGCTATTCTGTTCAAAGTATATAAACAACCTAGTAGATGTACTAAAGAAAATAGGTAACATACAAGTAGGAATGTTTGCTGACGACGTGGTAATATTGTGGCATTTGGTTATGGTAATGTTTGTTTGGGTGGTTCTTGGGTTGGCAACACAGACCGGAATGACGTTATGGTAGTGGGGAAAAAGCCGGTTCTCAGTAGTAGTGTCTGACGCTAAGTCAGTCTTCTCTTGGAATGCAGTGAGCAGTGCAAATGTAAGAAGGGACGCTCCGCCGTCAGCAGAAGGTACTCTGTATCTCTATTTATTCAATATATACTTAACATCTAAACTTTTACTATGTAGATTCTTGAAGTAGTTTCATCCTTCTTTCCTTTCACACAATGTTTTAGGCATATTTTTAGGAATTTTAGGTATTTAAGAACATAGTTGAGCTCGCCCCTGTCGGACCTCGTGTAGTTTGTGACGTGTTTGTAAACCGGTACCTCGCTCTACCCACCGTGAGTTGTTAAAATGTAGAGGTTACGACAATATGGACTACAGAAAAGAACATAAGATCTGGGAAACATTACAAAAAACTACAAACAACAATGGAGAATACAATCATAACCCTAGAACAGTGGAATAATAATAACAATATGGAAATAAATACAAGAAAACCTCAATATCAACTATTCACAATGCTGCATAAAACAGAAAATATATGCCTGCAAATCAACAACAAAAAAACTACAAGAAGCAACTACAACAACGTATCTAGGGATAGAATTAGATAAAAAACTATCAATGAAAGAACATGAAAACAATGTAACGAATAAAATCATAAAAAAGAACTACATTTTAAAACGTTTAGCAGGAATAAATTGGGGTGGAAACATGGACCTCCTTAATAATACATATAAAACATACATAAAACCTAACCTATTGTATGGAGAACTACTAGCAACAGTAAACAAGAGACTTAAAAGTAAACTAGAAATTTCACAAAATAACTCACTAATAATAATAGCAGGAGCTGTAAAAACAACACCAATTACACTACTACAAAGCTTCACAAAAAACATAGCTATAGAATTGGAACATGAGTTGAAAGCAATTACTCTAGCACAAAAACTGCAAGTCAATAGAAACAGATACAAATGGTACCACACAGCAGATACTATAAGTAATTTAAAAACTCAAATAAGCTTCACAACACATATTAATAACAACTACAAGAATATAATTACAACAGAGGAACGAGTCCAATAGAATATAATGATATACAATATCAGAATGACTTGATATACACAATACATAAACAAAACAATATACCACATGAAATGAGAGCCATACCAATAGCTACGGAAAATGAAAGATACCCAGAAAAAGAATGGCTCCGAATATATACAGATGGATCCCTCATCAATAAAAAAAATGCCGGTGCAGGAGTATACTGTAAACATTTTGCACAGTATCTAACATTAGATGAAACATCAAACAACTATGATGGAGAATTAACAGCTATAAAAGCAGCATTACAGAACATTTTATATAGACCATACATAAAACAAAAAATAGTCATCTTATCAGACTCAAAATCAGCCATAGATGGAATAGTAAATTACAATAATAAAATAACAAGAAACATTAAAGATATAAGAGGCCTAATTAAAGCAGTTGAAACTAGAAATCATGTCATTTTACAATGGATCTCAGCTCATGTTGGACTTTTGGGCCATGAACATGCGGATCAATTAGCAAAGAAAGGTGCAATACAACAAATAAAACCTGTAGGACAAATAGAAATAAATAAATAAACAACTAAATAACATTAAACAACATTTCAAAAGATAGCAGAGACTTGATGAAGAAGATAAATTAAAAGATAAAGATTATAAGTATATTAAAGATAGAGTTGATATACAAAAAATGACAAGGAAGACTGTAGTGGCCTTATTTAAGATGGCAACTGACCATGATTTCCTCGCAGAACATCTCTACAAGATATGATGCCTACCTACACCCAAGTGCACTCTCTGTGAAGATGTCATCCTGAACAAACAACATCTCGCAAAATGCTAAGGCCTTAAAAGTGATAACTTACAGACTTTATATTGGGAAGCCAGGGAGAAAATTATGCAGATCAATTAATCCCCCGTGCAATTGGTGAACAACAACATTTTACTTGATGATGTCATAGTTTTATAACATAAATTGATTTTTCCTCAATGTTAATTCAGCCAATACCATTGACATTATTGGCTTGTCTGGTGTCTTCTTTGAGTAGTTCTATCTCATGAAAAATCTTACATCCAACTAATGTTATCTAGTCTATGTGTCACAAGATTATGCCAACTCATCAAGAATCTTACATCCAACTAATGTTATCTAGTCTATGTGTCACAAGATGATGCCAACTCATGAAGAATCTTACATCCAACTAATGTTATCTAGTCTATGTGTCACAAGATTATGCCAACTCATGAAGAATCTTCCATCCAACTAATGTTATCTAGTCTATGTGTCACAAGATAATGCCAACTCATGAAGAATCTTACATCCAACTAATGTTATCTAGTCTATGTGTCACAAGATGATGCCAACTCATGAAGAATCTTACATCCAACTAATGTTATTTAGTCTATGTGTCACAAGATAATGCCAACTCATGAAGAATCTTACATCCAACGAATGTTACGTAGTCTATGTGTCACAAGATGATGCCAACTCATGAAGAATCTTACATCCAACTAATGTTATCTAGTCTATGTGTCACAAGATAATGCCACCTCATCAAGAATCTTACATCCAACTAATGTTATCTAGTCTATGTGTCACAACATAATGCCACCTCATCAAGAATCTTACATCCAACTAATGTTATCTAATCTATGTGTCACAAGATAATGCCACCTCATCAAGAATCTTACATCCAACGAATGTTATCTAGTCTATGTGTCACAAGATGATGCCAACTCATGAAGAATCTTACATCCAACTAATGTTATCTAGTCTATGTGTCACAAGATAATGCCACCTCATCAAGAATCTTACATCCAACTAATGTTATCTAGTCTATGTGTCACAAGATGATGCCAACTCATCAAGAATCTTACATCCAACTAATTTTATCCAGTCTATGTGTCACAAGATGATGCCACCTCATGAAGAATCTTACATCCAACTAATGTTATCTAGTCTATGTGTCACAAGATAATGCCAACTCATGAAGAATCTTACATTCAACTAATGTTATCTAGTCTATGTGTCACAAGATGATGCCACCTCATCAAGAATCTTACATCCAACTAATGTTATCTAGTCTATGGTCACAAGATGATGCCAACTCATGAAGAATCTTACATCCAACTAATGTTATCTAGTCTATGTGTCACAAGATAATGCCACCTCATCAAGAATCTTACATCCAACTAATGTTATCTAGTCTATGTGTCACAAGATTATGCCAACTCATGAAGAATCTTACATCCAACTAATGTTATCTAGTCTATGTGTCACAAGATAATCCCAACTCATGAAGAATCTTACATCCCACTAATGTTATCTAGTCTATGTGTCAAAAGATGATGCCAACTGATGAAGAATCTTACATCCAACTAATATTATCTAGTCTATGTGTCACAAGATAATGCCAACTCATGAAGAATCTTACATCCAACTAATCTTATCTAGTCTATGTGTCACAAGATAATGCAACCTCATCAAGAATCTTACATCCAACTAATATTATCTAGTCTATGTGTCACAAGATGATGCCAACTCATGAAGAATCTTACATGCAACTAATGTTATCTAGTCTAGTGTCACAAGATGATGCCAACTCATGAAGAATCTTACATCCAACTAATGTTATCTAGTCTATGTGTCACAAGATAATGCCACCTCATCAAGAATCTTACATCCAACTAATGTTATCTAGTCTATGTGTCACAAGATGATGCCAACTCATGAAGAATCTTACATCCAACTAATGTTATCTAGTCTATGTGTCACAAGATGATGCCAACTCATGAAGAATCTTACATGCTACTAATGTTATCTAGTCTCCTACATGTTACAAGATGATGCTAACTCATGAAGAATCTTACATCCAACTAATGTTATCTAGTCTCCTACATGTCACAAGATGATGCCAACGCATGAAGAATCTTACATCCCACCAATGTTATCTAGTCTAGTGTCACAAGATGATGCCAACTCATGAAGAATCTTACATCCCACTAATGTTATCTAGTCTATGTGTCACAAGATGATGCCAACTCATGAAGAATCTTACATCCAACTAATGTTATCCAGTCTATGTGTCAAAAGATGATGCCAACTCATCAAGAATCTTACATCCAACTAATGTCATCTAGTCTATGTGTCACAAGATGATGCCAGCTCATCAAGAATCTTACATCCAACTAATGGTATCTAGTCTATGTTGCACAAGATGATGCCAACTCATCAAGAATCTTAATCCAACTAATGGTATCTAGTCTATGTGTCACAAGATGATGCCAACTCATCAAGAATCTTACATCCAACTAATGTTATCTAGTCTATGTGTCACAAGATGATGCCAGCTCATCAAGAATCTTACATCCAACTAATGTTATCTAGTCTATGTGTCACAAGATAATGCCAGCTCATCAAGAATCTTACATCCTACTAATGGTATCTAGTCTATGTGTCACAAGATGATGTCAACTCATCAAGAATCTTACATCCCACTAATGTTATCTAGTCTATGTGTCACAAGATAATGCCAACTCATCAAGAATCTTACATCCTACTAATGGTATCTAGTCTATGTGTCACAAGATGATGTCAACTCATCAAGAATCTTACATCCCACTAATGTTATCTAGTCTATGTTTCACAAGATGATGCCAGCTCATCAAGAATCTTACATCCCACTAATGTTATCTAGTGTATGTGTCACAAAATGATGCCAACTCATGAAGAATCTTACATCCAACAAATGTTATGTAGTCTATGTGTCACAAGATGATGCCAGCTCATAAAGAATCTTACATCCAACTAATGTTATCTAGTCTATGTGTCACAAGATGATGCCAGCTCATAAAGAATCTTACATCTCACTAATGTTATCTAGTCTATGTGTCACAAGATGATGCCAGCTCATAAAGAATCTTACATCGAACCAATGTTATGTAGTCTATGTGTCACAAGATGATGCCAGCTCATAAAGAATCTTACATCCAACTAATGTTATGTAGTCTATGTGTCACAAGATGATGCCAGCTCATAAAGAATCTTACATCCAACTAATGTTATGTAGTCTATGTGTCACAAGATGATGCCAGCTCATAAAGAATCTTACATCCAACTAATGTTATCCAGTCTATGTGTCACAAGATGATGACAACTCATGAAGAATCTTACATCCAACTAATGTTATCTAGTCTATGTGTCACAAGATAATGCCAACTCATGAAGAATCTTACATGCAACTAATATTATGTAGTCTATGTGTCACAAGATGATTCCAACTCATGAAGAATCTTACATCCAACTAATGTTATCTAGTCTATGTGTCACAAGATAATGCCAACTCATGAAGAATCTTACATCCAACTAATGTTATCTAGTCTATGTGTCACAAGATGATGCCAGCTCATCAAGAATCTTACATCCAACTAATGTTATCTAGTCTATGTGTCACAAGATAATGCCAACTCATCAAGAATCTTACATCCAACTAATGTTATCTAGTCTATGTGTCACAAGATAATGCCAACTCATGAAGAATCTTACATCCAACTAATGTTATCTAGTCTATGTGTCACAAGATAATGCCAACTCATGAAGAATCTTACATCCCACTAATGTTATCTAGTCTATGTGTCACAAGATGATGCCAACTCATGAAGAATCTTACATCCAACTAATGTTATCTAGTCTATGTGTCACAAGATGATGCCAACTCATCAAGAATCTTACATCCAAGTAATGTTATCTAGTCTATGTGTCACAAGATGATGCCAACTCATGACGAATCTTACATCCAACTAATGTTATCTAGTCTATGTGTCACAAGATTATTCCAACTCATCAAGAATCTTACATCCAACTAGTGGTATCTAGTCTATGTGTCACAAGATAATGCCAACTCATGAAGAATCTTACATCCAACTAATGTTATCTAGTCTATGTGTCACAAGATAATGCCAACTCATCAAGAATCTTACATCCAACTAATGTGATCTAGTCTATGTGTCACAAGATAATGCCAACTCATGAAGAATCTTACATCCAACTAATGTTATCTAGTCTATGTGTCACAAGATCATGCCAACTCATGAAAAATCTTACATCCAACTAATGTTATCTAGTCTATGTGTCACAAGATTATGCCAACTCATCAAGAATCTTACATCCAACTAATGTTATCTAGTCTATGTGTCACAAGATGATGCCAACTCATGAAGAATCTTACATCCAACTAATGTTATCTAGTCTGTGTGTCACAAGATTATGCCAACTCATGAAGAATCTTACATCCAACTAATGTTATCTAGTCTATGTGTCACAAGATAATGCCAACTCATGAAGAATCTTACATCCAACTAATGTTATCTAGTCTATGTGTCACAAGATGATGCCAACTCATGAAGAATCTTACATCCAACTAATGTTATCTAGTCTATGTGTCACAAGATAATCCCAACTCATGAAGAATCTTACATCCAACGAATGTTATCTAGTCTATGTGTCACAAGATGATGCCAACTCATGAAGAATCTTACATCCAACTAATGTTATCTAGTCTATGTGTCACAAGATAATGCCACCTCATCAAGAATCTTACATCCAACTAATGTTATCTAGTCTATGTGTCACAAGATAATGCCACCTCATCAAGAATCTTACATCCAACTAATGTTATCTAGTCTATCTGTCACAAGATAATGCCACCTCATCAAGAATCTTACATCCAACGAATGTTATCTAGTCTATGTGTCACAAGATGATGCCAACTCATGAAGAATCTTACATCCAACTAATGTTATCTAGTCTATGTGTCACAAGATAATGCCACCTCATCAAGAATCTTACATCCAACAAATGTTATCTAGTCTATGTGTCACAAGATAATGCCAACTCATGAAGAATCTTACATCCAACTAATGTTATCTAGTCTATGTGTCACAAGATGATGCCAATTCATGATGAATCTTACATCCCACAAATGTGATCTAGTCTATGTGTCACAAGATGATGCCAACTCATGATGAATCTTACATCCCACAAATGTTATCAAGTCTATGTGTCACAAGATGATGCCAACTCATGAAGAATCTTACATCCCACTAAGGTTATCTAGTCTATGTGTCACAAGATAATGCCAATTCATTAAGAATCTTATATCCCACTAATGTTATCTAGTCTATGTGTCACAAGATGATGCCAACTCATGAAGAATCTTACATCCCACTAATATTATCTAGTCTATGTGTCACAAGATGATGCAAGCTCATCAAGAATCTTACATCCAACTAATGTTATCTAGTCTATGTGTCACAAGATGGTGCCAGCTCATTAGAATCTTACATCCCACTGATGTTATCTAGTCTATGTGTCACAAGATGATGACAACTCATGAAGAATCTTACATCCCACTAATGTTATCTAGTCTATGTGTCACAAGATGATGCCAACTTATCAAGAATCTCACATCCAACTAATGGTATCTAGTCTATGTTGCACAAGATGATGCCAACTCATCAAGAATCTTAATCCAACTAATGGTATCTAGTCTATGTGTCACAAGATGATGCCAACTCATCAAGAATCTTACATCCAACTAATGTTATCTAGTCTATGTGTCACAAGATGATGCCAGCTCATCAAGAATCTTATATCCAACTAATGTTATCTAGTCTATGTGTCACAAGATGGTGCCAGCTCATAAAGAATCTTACATCCCACTAATGTTATCTAGTCTATATGTCACAAGATGATGTCAACTCATCAAGAATCTCACATCCAACTAATGTTATCTAGTCTATGTGTCACAAGATAATGCCAACTCATGAAGAATCTTATATCCTACTAATGTTATCTAGTCTATGTGTCACAAGATGATGCCAACTCATGAAGAATCTTACATCGAACTAATGTTATCTAGTCTATGTGTCACAAGATGATGCCAACTCATGAAGAATCTTACATCCAAATAATGTTATCTAGTCTATGTGTCACAAGATGATGCCAACTCATGAAGAATCTTAAATCCAACTAATGTAATCTAGTCTATGTGTCACAAGATAATGCCAACTCATCAAGAATCTTACATCCCACTAATGTTATCTAGTCTATGTGTCACAAGATGATGCCAACTCATGAAGAATCTTACATCCCACTAAAGTTATTTAGTCTATGTGTCACAAGATGATGCCAACTCATCAAGAATCTTACATCCCACTAATGTTATCTAGTCTATGCGTCACAAGATGATGCCAACTCATGAAGAATCTTATATCCAACTAATGTTATCTAGTCCATGTGTCACAAGATGATGCCAACTCATCAAGAATCTTACATCCCACTAATGTTATCTAGTCTATGTCTCACAAGATGATGCCAACTCATCAAGAATCTTACATCCCACTAATGTTATCTAGTCTATGTGTCACAAGATGATGCCAACACATGAAGAATCTTACATCCCACTAAAGTTATCTAGTCTATGTGTCACAAGATGATGCCAACTCATGAAGAATCTTACATCCAACTAATGTTAATTTGTCTATGTGTCACAAGATAATGCCAATTCATCAAGAATCTTACATCCCACTAATGTTATCTAGTCTATGTGTTACAAGATGATGCCAACTCATGAAGAATCTTACATCCAACTAATGTTATCTAGTCTATGTGTCCCAAGATGATGCAAACTCATGAAGAATCTTACATGCTACTAATGTTATCTATTCTGTGTGTCACAAGATGATGCCAACTCATGAAGAATCTTACATCCAACTAATGTTATCTAGTCTCCTACATGTCACAAGATGATGCCAACGCATGAAGAATCTTACATCCCACCAATGTAATCTAGTCTAGTGTCACAAGATGATGCCAACTCATGAAGAATCTTACATCCCACTAATGTTATCTAGTCTATGTGTCACAAGATGATGCCAACACATGAAGAATCTTACATCCAACTAATGTTATC
The DNA here is from genome assembly GCA_030765065.1 of Deroplatys truncata. Lineage (NCBI taxonomy): Eukaryota > Metazoa > Arthropoda > Insecta > Mantodea > Mantidae > Deroplatys > Deroplatys truncata. Next base: position 6,005,102 of record CM060984.1, read on the forward strand.
TAGTCTATGTGTCAAAAGATGATGCCAACTCATCAAGAATCTTACATCCAACTAATGTCATCTAGTCTATGTGTCACAAGATGATGCCAGCTCATCAAGAATCTTACATCCAACTAATGGTATCTAGTCTATGTTGCACAAGATGATGCCAACTCATCAAGAATCTCAATTCAACTAATGGTATCTAGTCTATATGTCACAAGATGAAGCCAACTCATCAAGAATCTTACATCCAACTAATGTTATCTAGTCTATGTGTCACAAGATGATGCCAACTCATCAAGAATCTTACATCCAACTAATGTTATCTAGTCTATGTGTCACAAGATGATGCCAGCTCATCAAGAATCTTACATCTAACTAATGTTACCTAGTCTATGTGTCACAAGATAATGCCAGCTCATGAAGAATCTTACATCCAACTAATGTTATCTAGTCTATGTGTCAGAAGATAATGCCAACTCATGAAGAATCTTACATGCAACTAATATTATGTAGTCTATGTGTCACAAGATGATTCCAACTCATGAAGAATCTTACATCCAACTAATGTTATCTAGTCTATGTGTCACAAGATAATGCCAACTCATGAAGAATCTTACATCCAACTAATGTTATCTAGTCTATGTGTCACAAGATGATGCCAGCTCATCAAGAATCTTACATCCAACTAATGTTATCTAGTCTATGTGTCACAAGATAATGCCAACTCATCAAGAATCTTACATCCAACTAATGTTATCTAGTCTATGTGTCACAAGATAATGCCAACTCATGAAGAATCTTACATCCAGCTAATGTTATCTAGTCTATGTGTCACAAGATAATGCCAACTCATGAAGAATCTTACATCCCACTAATGTTATCTAGTCTATGTGTCACAAGATGATGCCAACTCATGAAGAATCTTACATCCAACTAATGTTATCTAGTCTATGCGTCACAAGATTATGCCAACTCATCAAGAATCTTACATCCAAGTAATGTTATCTAGTCTATGTGTCACAAGATGATGCCAACTCATTAAGAATCTTACATCCAACTAATGTTATCTAGTCTATGTGTCACAAGATTATTCCAACTCATCAAGAATCTTACATCCAACTAGTGGTATCTAGTCTATGTGTCACAAGATAATGCCAACTCATGAAGAATCTTACATCCAACTAATGTTATCTAGTCTATGTGTCACAAGATAATGCCAACTCATCAGGAATCTTACATCCAACTAATGTGATCTAGTCTATGTGTCACAAGATAATGCCAACTCATGAAGAATCTTACATCCAACTAATGTTATCTAGTCTATGTGTCACAAGACAATGCCAACTCATGAAGAATCTTACATCCAACTAATGTTATCTAGTCTATGTGTCACAAGATCATGCCAACTCATGAAAAATCTTACATCCAACTAATGTTATCTAGTCTATGTGTCACAAGATTATGCCAACTCATCAAGAATCTTACATCCAACTAACGTTATCTAGTCTATGTGTCACAAGATGATGCCAACTCATGAAGAATCTTACATCCAACTAATGTTATCTAGTCTGTGTGTCACAAGATTATGCCAACTCATGAAGAATCTTACATCCAACTAATGTTATCTAGTCTATGTGTCACAAGATAATGCCAACTCATGAAGAATCTTACATCCAACTAATCTTATCTAGTCTATGTGTCACAAGATGATGCCAACTCATGAAGAATCTTACATCCAACTAATGTTATCTAGTCTATGTGTCACAAGATAATGCCAACTCGTGAAGAATCTTACATCCAACGAATGTTATCTAGTCTATGTGTCACAAGATGATGCCAACTCATGAAAATCTTACATCCAACTAATGTTATCTAGTCTATGTGTCACAAGATAATGCCACCTCATCAAGAATCTTACATCCAACTAATGTTATCTAGTCTATGTGTCACAAGATGCCACCTCATCAAGAATCTTACATCCAACTAATGTTATCTAGTCTATGTGTCACAAGATAATGCCACCTCATCAAGAATCTTACATCCAACGAATGTTATCTAGTCTATGTGTCACAAGATGATGCCAACTCATGAAGAATCTTACATCCAACTAATGTTATCTAGTCTATGTGTCACAAGATAATGCCACCTCATCAAGAATCTTACATCCAACTAATGTTATCTAGTCTATGTGTCACAAGATGATGCCAATTCATGATGAATCTTACATCCCACAAATGTGATCTAGTCTATGTGTCACAAGATGATGCCAACTCATGATGAATCTTACATCCCACAAATGTTATCTAGTCTATGTGTCACAAGATGATGCCAACTCATGAAGAATCTTACATCCCACTAAGGTTATCTAGTCTATGTGTCACAAGATAATGCCAACTCATTAAGAATCTTATATCCCACTAATGTTATCTAGTCTATGTGTCACAAGATGATGCCAACTCATGAAGAATCTTACATCCCACTAATATTATCTAGTCTATGTGTCACAAGATGATGCAAGCTCATCAAGAATCTTACATCCAACTAATGTTATCTAGTCTATGTGTCACAAGATGGTGCCAGCTCATTAGAATCTTACATCCCACTGATGTTATCTAGTCTATGTGTCACAAGATGATGTCAACTCATGAAGAATCTTACATCCCACTAATGTTATCTAGTCTATGTGTCACAAGATGATGCCAACTTATCAAGAATCTCACATCCAACTAATGTTATCTAGTCTATGTGTCACAAGATAATGCCAACTAATCAAGATTCTTACATCCAACTAATGTTATCTAGTCTATGTGTCACAAGATGATGCCAGCTCATCAAGAATCTTATATCCAACTAATGTTATCTAGTCTATGTGTCACAAGATGGTGCCAGCTCATCAAGAATCTTACATCCCACTAATGTTATCTAGTCTATGTGTCACAAGATGATGCCAACTCATCAAGAATCTCACATCCAACTAATGTTATCTAGTCTATGTGTCACAAGATAATGCCAACTCATGAAGAATCTTATATCCTACTAATGTTATCTAGTCTATGTGTCTCAAGATGATGCCAACTCATGAAGAATCTTACATCGAACTAATGTTATCTAGTCTATGTGTCACAAGATGATGCCAACTCATGAAGAATCTTACATCCAAATAATGTTATCTAGTCTATGTGTCACAAGATAATGCCAACTCATCAAGAATCTTACATCCCACTAATGTTATCTAGTCTATGTGTCACAAGATGATGCCAACTCATGAAGAATCTTACATCCCACTAAAGTTATTTAGTCTATTGGTCACAAGATGATGCCAACTCATCAAGAATCTTACATCCCACTAATGTTATCTAGTCTATGCGTCACAAGATGATGCCAACTCATGAAGAATCTTATATCCAACTAATGTTATCTAGTCCATGTGTCACAAGATGATGCCAACTCATCAAGAATCTTACATCCCACTAATGTTATCTAGTCTATGTCTCACAAGATGATGCCAACTCATCAAGAATCTTACATCCCACTAATGTTATCTAGTCTATGTGTCACAAGATGATGCCAACTCATGAAGAATCTTACATCCCACTAAAGGTATCTAGTCTATGTGTCACAAGATGATGCCAACTCATGAAGAATCTTACATCCAACTAATGTTAATTTGTCTATGTGTCACAAGATAATGCCAATTCATCAAGAATCTTACATCCCACTAATGTTATCTAGTCTATGTGTTACAAGATGATGCCAACTCATGAAGAATCTTACATCCAACTAATGTAATCTAGTCTATGTGTCCCAAGATGATGCCAACTCATGAAGAATCTTACATGCTACTAATGTTATCTATTCTGTGTGTCACAAGATGATGCCAACTCATGAAGAATCTTACATCCAACTAATGTTATCTAGTCTCCTACATGTCACAAGATGATGCCAACGCATGAAGAATCTTACATCCCACCAATGTAATCTAGTCTAGTGTCACAAGATGATGCCAACTCATGAAGAATCTTACATCCCACTAATGTTATCTAGTCTATGTGTCACAAGATGATGCCAACTCATGAAGAATCTTACATCCAACTAATGTTATCTAGTCTATGTGTCAAAAGATGATGCCAACTCATCAAGAATCTTACATCCAACTAATGTCATCTAGTCTATGTGTCACAAGATGATGCCAGCTCATCAAGAATCTTACATCCAACTAATGGTATCTAGTCTATGTTGCACAAGATGATGCCAACTCATCAAGAATCTCAATTCAACTAATGGTATCTAGTCTATGTGTCACAAGATGAAGCCAACTCATCAAGAATCTTACATCCAACTAATGGTATCTAGTCTATGTGTCACAAGATGATGCCAACTCATCAAGAATCTTACATCCAACTAATGTTATCTAGTCTATGTGTCACAAGATGATGCCAGCTCATAAAGAATCTTACATCCAACTAATGTTATCTAGTCTATGTGTCACAAGATGATGCCAGCTCATAAAGAATCTTACATCTCACTAATGTTATCTAGTCTATGTGTCACAAGATGATGCCAGCTCATAAAGAATCTTACATCGAACCAATGTTATGTAGTCTATGTGTCACAAGATGATGCCAGCTCATAAAGAATCTTACATCCAACTAATGTTATGTAGTCTATGTGTCACAAGATGATGCCAGCTCATAAAGAATCTTACATCCAACTAATGTTATGTAGTCTATGTGTCACAAGATGATGCCAGCTCATAAAGAATCTTACATCCAACTAATGTTATCCAGTCTATGTGTCACAAGATGATGACAACTCATGAAGAATCTTACATCCAACTAATGTTATCTAGTCTATGTGTCACAAGATAATGCCAACTCATGAAGAATCTTACATGCAACTAATATTATGTAGTCTATGTGTCACAAGATGATTCCAACTCATGAAGAATCTTACATCCAACTAATGTTATCTAGTCTATGTGTCACAAGATAATGCCAACTCATGAAGAATCTTACATCCAACTAATGTTATCTAGTCTATGTGTCACAAGATGATGCCAGCTCATCAAGAATCTTACATCCAACTAATGTTATCTAGTCTATGTGTCACAAGATAATGCCAACTCATCAAGAATCTTACATCCAACTAATGTTATCTAGTCTATGTGTCACAAGATAATGCCAACTCATGAAGAATCTTACATCCAACTAATGTTATCTAGTCTATGTGTCACAAGATAATGCCAACTCATGAAGAATCTTACATCCCACTAATGTTATCTAGTCTATGTGTCACAAGATGATGCCAACTCATGAAGAATCTTACATCCAACTAATGTTATCTAGTCTATGTGTCACAAGATGATCCCAACTCATCAAGAATCTTACATCCAAGTAATGTTATCTAGTCTATGTGTCACAAGATGATGCCAACTCATGACGAATCTTACATCCAACTAATGTTATCTAGTCTATGTGTCACAAGATTATTCCAACTCATCAAGAATCTTACATCCAACTAGTGGTATCTAGTCTATGTGTCACAAGATAATGCCAACTCATGAAGAATCTTACATCCAACTAATGTTATCTAGTCTATGTGTCACAAGATAATGCCAACTCATCAAGAATCTTACATCCAACTAATGTGATCTAGTCTATGTGTCACAAGATAATGCCAACTCATGAAGAATCTTACATCCAACTAATGTTATCTAGTCTATGTGTCACAAGATAATGCCAACTCATGAAGAATCTTACATCCAACTAATGTTATCTAGTCTATGTGTCACAAGATCATGCCAACTCATGAAAAATCTTACATCCAACTAATGTTATCTAGTCTATGTGTCACAAGATTATGCCAACTCATCAAGAATCTTACATCCAACTAATGTTATCTAGTCTATGTGTCACAAGATGATGCCAACTCATGAAGAATCTTACATCCAACTAATGTTATCTAGTCTGTGTGTCACAAGATTATGCCAACTCATGAAGAATCTTACATCCAACTAATGTTATCTAGTCTATGTGTCACAAGATAATGCCAACTCATCAAGAATCTTACATCCCACTAATGTTATCTAGTCTATGTGTCACAAGATGATGCCAACTCATGAAGAATCTTACATCCCACTAAAGTTATTTAGTCTATGTGTCACAAGATGATGCCAACTCATCAAGAATCTTACATCCCACTAATGTTATCTAGTCTATGCGTCACAAGATGATGCCAACTCATGAAGAATCTTATATCCAACTAATGTTATCTAGTCCATGTGTCACAAGATGATGCCAACTCATCAAGAATCTTACATCCCACTAATGTTATCTAGTCTATGTCTCACAAGATGATGCCAACTCATCAAGAATCTTACATCCCACTAATGTTATCTAGTCTATGTGTCACAAGATGATGCCAACTCATGAAGAATCTTACATCCCACTAAAGGTATCTAGTCTATGTGTCACAAGATGATGCCAACTCATGAAGAATCTTACATCCAACTAATGTTAATTTGTCTATGTGTCACAAGATAATGCCAATTCATCAAGAATCTTACATCCCACTAATGTTATCTAGTCTATGTGTTACAAGATGATGCCAACTCATGAAGAATCTTACATCCAACTAATGTAATCTAGTCTATGTGTCCCAAGATGATGCCAACTCATGAAGAATCTTACATGCTACTAATGTTATCTATTCTGTGTGTCACAAGATGATGCCAACTCATGAAGAATCTTACATCCAACTAATGTTATCTAGTCTCCTACATGTCACAAGATGATGCCAACGCATGAAGAATCTTACATCCCACCAATGTAATCTAGTCTAGTGTCACAAGATGATGCCAACTCATGAAGAATCTTACATCCCACTAATGTTATCTAGTCTATGTGTCACAAGATGATGCCAACTCATGAAGAATCTTACATCCAACTAATGTTATCTAGTCTATGTGTCAAAAGATGATGCCAACTCATCAAGAATCTTACATCCAACTAATGTCATCTAGTCTATGTGTCACAAGATGATGCCAGCTCATCAAGAATCTTACATCCAACTAATGGTATCTAGTCTATGTTGCACAAGATGATGCCAACTCATCAAGAATCTCAATTCAACTAATGGTATCTAGTCTATGTGTCACAAGATGAAGCCAACTCATCAAGAATCTTACATCCAACTAATGGTATCTAGTCTATGTGTCACAAGATGATGCCAACTCATCAAGAATCTTACATCCAACTAATGTTATCTAGTCTATGTGTCACAAGATGATGCCAGCTCATAAAGAATCTTACATCCAACTAATGTTATCTAGTCTATGTGTCACAAGATGATGCCAGCTCATAAAGAATCTTACATCTCACTAATGTTATCTAGTCTATGTGTCACAAGATGATGCCAGCTCATAAAGAATCTTACATCGAACCAATGTTATGTAGTCTATGTGTCACAAGATGATGCCAGCTCATAAAGAATCTTACATCCAACTAATGTTATGTAGTCTATGTGTCACAAGATGATGCCAGCTCATAAAGAATCTTACATCCAACTAATGTTATGTAGTCTATGTGTCACAAGATGATGCCAACTCATGAAGAATCTTACATCCAACTAATGTTATCTAGTCTGTGTGTCACAAGATTATGCCAACTCATGAAGAATCTTACATCCAACTAATGTTATCTAGTCTATGTGTCACAAGATAATGCCAACTCATGAAGAATCTTACATCCAACTAATCTTATCTAGTCTATGTGTCACAAGATGATGCCAACTCATGAAGAATCTTACATCCAACTAATGTTATCTAGTCTATGTGTCACAAGATAATGCCAACTCATGAAGAATCTTACATCCAACTAATGTTATCTAGTCTATGTGTCACAAGATGATGCCAGCTCATCAAGAATCTTACATCCAACTAATGTTATCTAGTCTATGTGTCACAAGATAATGCCAACTCATCAAGAATCTTACATCCAACTAATGTTATCTAGTCTATGTGTCACAAGATAATGCCAACTCATGAAGAATCTTACATCCAACTAATGTTATCTAGTCTATGTGTCACAAGATAATGCCAACTCATGAAGAATCTTACATCCCACTAATGTTATCTAGTCTATGTGTCACAAGATGATGCCAACTCATGAAGAATCTTACATCCAACTAATGTTATCTAGTCTATGTGTCACAAGATGATCCCAACTCATCAAGAATCTTACATCCAAGTAATGTTATCTAGTCTATGTGTCACAAGATGATGCCAACTCATGACGAATCTTACATCCAACTAATGTTATCTAGTCTATGTGTCACAAGATTATTCCAACTCATCAAGAATCTTACATCCAACTAGTGGTATCTAGTCTATGTGTCACAAGATAATGCCAACTCATGAAGAATCTTACAACCAACTAATGTTATCTAGTCTATGTGTCACAAGATAATGCCAACTCATCAAGAATCTTACATCCAACTAATGTGATCTAGTCTATGTGTCACAAGATAATGCCAACTCATGAAGAATCTTACATCCAACTAATGTTATCTAGTCTATGTGTCACAAGATAATGCCAACTCATGAAGAATCTTACATCCAACTAATGTTATCTAGTCTATGTGTCACAAGATCATGCCAACTCATGAAAAATCTTACATCCAACTAATGTTATCTAGTCTATGTGTCACAAGATTATGCCAACTCATCAAGAATCTTACATCCAACTAATGTTATCTAGTCTATGTGTCACAAGATGATGCCAACTCATGAAGAATCTTACATCCAACTAATGTTATCTAGTCTGTGTGTCACAAGATTATGCCAACTCATGAAGAATCTTACATCCAACTAATGTTATCTAGTCTATGTGTCACAAGATAATGCCAACTCATGAAGAATCTTACATCCAACTAATGTTATCTAGTCTATGTGTCACAAGATGATGCCAACTCATGAAGAATCTTACATCCAACTAATGTTATCTAGTCTATGTGTCACAAGATAATCCCAACTCATGAAGAATCTTACATCCAACGAATGTTATCTAGTCTATGTGTCACAAGATGATGCCAACTCATGAAGAATCTTACATCCAACTAATGTTATCTAGTCTATGTGTCACAAGATAATGCCACCTCATCAAGAATCTTACATCCAACTAATGTTATCTAGTCTATGTGTCACAAGATAATGCCACCTCATCAAGAATCTTACATCCAACTAATGTTATCTAGTCTATCTGTCACAAGATAATGCCACCTCATCAAGAATCTTACATCCAACGAATGTTATCTAGTCTATGTGTCACAAGATGATGCCAACTCATGAAGAATCTTACATCCAACTAATGTTATCTAGTCTATGTGTCACAAGATAATGCCACCTCATCAAGAATCTTACATCCAACAAATGTTATCTAGTCTATGTGTCACAAGATAATGCCAACTCATGAAGAATCTTACATCCAACTAATGTTATCTAGTCTATGTGTCACAAGATGATGCCAATTCATGATGAATCTTACATCCCACAAATGTGATCTAGTCTATGTGTCACAAGATGATGCCAACTCATGATGAATCTTACATCCCACAAATGTTATCAAGTCTATGTGTCACAAGATGATGCCAACTCATGAAGAATCTTACATCCCACTAAGGTTATCTAGTCTATGTGTCACAAGATAATGCCAATTCATTAAGAATCTTATATCCCACTAATGTTATCTAGTCTATGTGTCACAAGATGATGCCAACTCATGAAGAATCTTACATCCCACTAATATTATCTAGTCTATGTGTCACAAGATGATGCAAGCTCATCAAGAATCTTACATCCAACTAATGTTATCTAGTCTATGTGTCACAAGATGGTGCCAGCTCATTAGAATCTTACATCCCACTGATGTTATCTAGTCTATGTGTCACAAGATGATGACAACTCATGAAGAATCTTACATCCCACTAATGTTATCTAGTCTATGTGTCACAAGATGATGCCAACTTATCAAGAATCTCACATCCAACTAATGGTATCTAGTCTTATGTTGCACAAGATGATGCCAACTCATCAAGAATCTTAATCCAACTAATGGTATCTAGTCTATGTGTCACAAGATGATGCCAACTCATCAAGAATCTTACATCCAACTAATGTTATCTAGTCTATGTGTCACAAGATGATGCCAGCTCATCAAGAATCTTATATCCAACTAATGTTATCTAGTCTATGTGTCACAAGATGGTGCCAGCTCATCAAGAATCTTACATCCCACTAATGTTATCTAGTCTATATGTCACAAGATGATGTCAACTCATCAAGAATCTCACATCCAACTAATGTTATCTAGTCTATGTGTCACAAGATAATGCCAACTCATGAAGAATCTTATATCCTACTAATGTTATCTAGTCTATGTGTCACAAGATGATGCCAACTCATGAAGAATCTTACATCGAACTAATGTTATCTAGTCTATGTGTCACAAGATGATGCCAACTCATGAAGAATCTTACATCCAAATAATGTTATCTAGTCTATGTGTCCCAAGATGATGCCAACTCATGAAGAATCTTAAATCCAACTAATGTAATCTAGTCTATGTGTCACAAGATAATGCCAACTCATTAAGAATCTTACATCCCACTAATGTTATCTAGTCTATGTGTCACAAGATGATGCCAACTCATGAAGAATCTTACATCCCACTAAAGTTATTTAGTCTATGTGTCACAAGATGATGCCAACTCATCAAGAATCTTACATCCCACTAATGTTATCTAGTCTATGCGTCACAAGATGATGCCAACTCATGAAGAATCTTATATCCAACTAATGTTATCTAGTCCATGTGTCACAAGATGATGCCAACTCATCAAGAATCTTACATCCCACTAATGTTATCTAGTCTATGTCTCACAAGATGATGCCAACTCATCAAGAATCTTACATCCCACTAATGTTATCTAGTCTATGTGTCACAAGATGATGCCAACACATGAAGAATCTTACATCCCACTAAAGGTATCTAGTCTATGTGTCACAAGATGATGCCAACTCATGAAGAATCTTACATCCAACTAATGTTAAGTTGTCTATGTGTCACAAGATAATGCCAATTCATCAAGAATCTTACATCCCACTAATGTTATCTAGTCTATGTGTTACAAGATGATGCCAACTCATGAAGAATCTTACATCCAACTAATGTTATCTAGTCTATGTGTCCCAAGATGATGCAAACTCATGAAGAATCTTACATGCTACTAATGTTATCTATTCTGTGTGTCACAAGATGATGCCAACTCATGAAGAATCTTACATCCAACTAATGTTATCTAGTCTCCTACATGTCACAAGATGATGCCAACGCATGAAGAATCTTACATCCCACCAATGTAATCTAGTCTAGTGTCACAAGATGATGCCAACTCATGAAGAATCTTACATCCCACTAATGTTATCTAGTCTATGTGTCACAAGATGATGCCAACACATGAAGAATCTTACATCCAACTAATGTTATCTAGTCTATGTGTCAAAAGATGATGCCAACTCATCAAGAATCTTACATCCAACTAATGTCATCTAGTCTATGTGTCACAAGATGATGCCAGCTCATCAAGAATCTTACATCCAACTAATGGTATCTAGTCTATGTTGCACAAGATGATGCCAACTCATCAAGAATCTCAATTCAACTAATGGTATCTAGTCTATGTGTCACAAGATGAAGCCAACTCATCAAGAATCTTACATCCAACTAATGTTATCTAGTCTATGTGTCACAAGATGATGCCAACTCATCAAGAATCTTACATCCAACTAATGTTATCTAGTCTATGTGTCACAAGATGATGCCAGCTCATCAAGAATCTTACATCTAACTAATGTTACCTAGTCTATGTGTCACAAGATAATGCCAGCTCATGAAGAATCTTACATCCAACTAATGTTATCTAGTCTATGTGTCAGAAGATAATGCCAACTCATGAAGAATCTTACATGCAACTAATATTATGTAGTCTATGTGTCACAAGATGATTCCAACTCATGAAGAATCTTACATCCAACTAATGTTATCTAGTCTATGTGTCACAAGATAATGCCAACTCATGAAGAATCTTACATCCAACTAATGTTATCTAGTCTATGTGTCACAAGATGATGCCAGCTCATCAAGAATCTTACATCCAACTAATGTTATCTAGTCTATGTGTCACAAGATAATGCCAACTCATCAAGAATCTTACATCCAACTAATGTTATCTAGTCTATGTGTCACAAGATAATGCCAACTCATGAAGAATCTTACATCCAGCTAATGTTATCTAGTCTATGTGTCACAAGATAATGCCAACTCATGAAGAATCTTACATCCCACTAATGTTATCTAGTCTATGTGTCACAAGATGATGCCAACTCATGAAGAATCTTACATCCAACTAATGTTATCTAGTCTATGTGTCACAAGATTATGCCAACTCATCAAGAATCTTACATCCAAGTAATGTTATCTAGTCTATGTGTCACAAGATGATGCCAACTCATTAAGAATCTTACATCCAACTAATGTTATCTAGTCTATGTGTCACAAGATTATTCCAACTCATCAAGAATCTTACATCCAACTAGTGGTATCTAGTCTATGTGTCACAAGATAATGCCAACTCATGAAGAATCTTACATCCAACTAATGTTATCTAGTCTATGTGTCACAAGATAATGCCAACTCATCAGGAATCTTACATCCAACTAATGTGATCTAGTCTATGTGTCACAAGATAATGCCAACTCATGAAGAATCTTACATCCAACTAATGTTATCTAGTCTATGTGTCACAAGACAATGCCAACTCATGAAGAATCTTACATCCAACTAATGTTATCTAGTCTATGTGTCACAAGATCATGCCAACTCATGAAAAATCTTACATCCAACTAATGTTATCTAGTCTATGTGTCACAAGATTATGCCAACTCATCAAGAATCTTACATCCAACTAACGTTATCTAGTCTATGTGTCACAAGATGATGCCAACTCATGAAGAATCTTACATCCAACTAATGTTATCTAGTCTGTGTGTCACAAGATTATGCCAACTCATGAAGAATCTTACATCCAACTAATGTTATCTAGTCTATGTGTCACAAGATAATGCCAACTCATGAAGAATCTTACATCCAACTAATCTTATCTAGTCTATGTGTCACAAGATGATGCCAACTCATGAAGAATCTTACATCCAACTAATGTTATCTAGTCTATGTGTCACAAGATAATGCCAACTCGTGAAGAATCTTACATCCAACGAATGTTATCTAGTCTATGTGTCACAAGATGATGCCAACTCATGAAGAATCTTACATCCAACTAATGTTATCTAGTCTATGTGTCACAAGATAATGCCACCTCATCAAGAATCTTACATCCAACTAATGTTATCTAGTCTATGTGTCACAAGATAATGCTACCTCATCAAGAATCTTACATCCAACTAATGTTATCTAGTCTATGTGTCACAAGATAATGCCACCTCATCAAGAATCTTACATCCAACGAATGTTATCTAGTCTATGTGTCACAAGATGATGCCAACTCATGAAGAATCTTACATCCAACTAATGTTATCTAGTCTATGTGTCACAAGATAATGCCACCTCATCAAGAATCTTACATCCAACTAATGTTATCTAGTCTATGTGTCACAAGATGATGCCAATTCATGATGAATCTTACATCCCACAAATGTGATCTAGTCTATGTGTCACAAGATGATGCCAACTCATGATGAATCTTACATCCCACAAATGTTATCTAGTCTATGTGTCACAAGATGATGCCAACTCATGAAGAATCTTACATCCCACTAAGGTTATCTAGTCTATGTGTCACAAGATAATGCCAACTCATTAAGAATCTTATATCCCACTAATGTTATCTAGTCTATGTGTCACAAGATGATGCCAACTCATGAAGAATCTTACATCCCACTAATATTATCTAGTCTATGTGTCACAAGATGATGCAAGCTCATCAAGAATCTTACATCCAACTAATGTTATCTAGTCTATGTGTCACAAGATGGTGCCAGCTCATTAGAATCTTACATCCCACTGATGTTATCTAGTCTATGTGTCACAAGATGATGTCAACTCATGAAGAATCTTACATCCCACTAATGTTATCTAGTCTATGTGTCACAAGATGATGCCAACTTATCAAGAATCTCACATCCAACTAATGTTATCTAGTCTATGTGTCACAAGATAATGCCAACTAATCAAGATTCTTACATCCAACTAATGTTATCTAGTCTATGTGTCACAAGATGATGCCAGCTCATCAAGAATCTTATATCCAACTAATGTTATCTAGTCTATGTGTCACAAGATGGTGCCAGCTCATCAAGAATCTTACATCCCACTAATGTTATCTAGTCTATGTGTCACAAGATGATGTCAACTCATGAAGAATCTTACATCCCACTAATGTTATCTAGTCTATGTGTCACAAGATGATGCCAACTCATCAAGAATCTCACATCCAACTAATGTTATCTAGTCTATGTGTCACAAGATAATGCCAACTCATGAAGAATCTTATATCCTACTAATGTTATCTAGTCTATGTGTCTCAAGATGATGCCAACTCATGAAGAATCTTACATCGAACTAATGTTATCTAGTCTATGTGTCACAAGATGATGCCAACTCATGAAGAATCTTACATCCAAATAATGTTATCTAGTCTATGTGTCACAAGATAATGCCAACTCATCAAGAATCTTACATCCCACTAATGTTATCTAGTCTATGTGTCACAAGATGATGCCAACTCATGAAGAATCTTACATCCCACTAAAGTTATTTAGTCTATGTGTCACAAGATGATGCCAACTCATCAAGAATCTTACATCCCACTAATGTTATCTAGTCTATGCGTCACAAGATGATGCCAACTCATGAAGAATCTTATATCCAACTAATGTTATCTAGTCCATGTGTCACAAGATGATGCCAACTCATCAAGAATCTTACATCCCACTAATGTTATCTAGTCTATGTCTCACAAGATGATGCCAACTCATCAAGAATCTTACATCCCACTAATGTTATCTAGTCTATGTGTCACAAGATGATGCCAACTCATGAAGAATCTTACATCCCACTAAAGGTATCTAGTCTATGTGTCACAAGATGATGCCAACTCATGAAGAATCTTACATCCAACTAATGTTAATTTGTCTATGTGTCACAAGATAATGCCAATTCATCAAGAATCTTACATCCCACTAATGTTATCTAGTCTATGTGTTACAAGATGATGCCAACTCATGAAGAATCTTACATCCAACTAATGTAATCTAGTCTATGTGTCCCAAGATGATGCCAACTCATGAAGAATCTTACATGCTACTAATGTTATCTATTCTGTGTGTCACAAGATGATGCCAACTCATGAAGAATCTTACATCCAACTAATGTTATCTAGTCTCCTACATGTCACAAGATGATGCCAACGCATGAAGAATCTTACATCCCACCAATGTAATCTAGTCTAGTGTCACAAGATGATGCCAACTCATGAAGAATCTTACATCCCACTAATGTTATCTAGTCTATGTGTCACAAGATGATGCCAACTCATGAAGAATCTTACATCCAACTAATGTTATCTAGTCTATGTGTCAAAAGATGATGCCAACTCATCAAGAATCTTACATCCAACTAATGTCATCTAGTCTATGTGTCACAAGATGATGCCAGCTCATCAAGAATCTTACATCCAACTAATGGTATCTAGTCTATGTTGCACAAGATGATGCCAACTCATCAAGAATCTCAATTCAACTAATGGTATCTAGTCTATGTGTCACAAGATGAAGCCAACTCATCAAGAATCTTACATCCAACTAATGGTATCTAGTCTATGTGTCACAAGATGATGCCAACTCATCAAGAATCTTACATCCAACTAATGTTATCTAGTCTATGTGTCACAAGATGATGCCAGCTCATCAAGAATCTTACATCTAACTAATGTTACCTAGTCTATGTGTCACAAGATAATGCCAGCTCATCAAGAATCTTACATCCAACTAATGTTATCTAGTCTATGTGTCACAAGATGATGTCAACTCATCAAGAATCTTACATCCCACTAATGTTATCTAGTCTATGTGTCACAAGATAATGCCAACTCATCAAGAATCTTACATCCTACTAATGGTATCTAGTCTATGTGTCACAAGATGATGTCAACTCATCAAGAATCTTACATCCCACTAATGTTATCTAGTCTATGTGTCACAAGATAATGCCAACTCATGAAGAATCTTACATCCCACTAATGTTATCTAGTGTATGTGTCACAAGATGATGCCAACTCATGAAGAATCTTACATCCAACTAATGTTATGTAGTCTATGTGTCACAAGATGATGCCAGCTCATAAAGAATCTTACATCCAACTAATGTTATCTAGTCTATGTGTCACAAGATAATGCCAACTCATGAAGAATCTTACATCCAACTAATGTTATCTAGTCTATGTGTCACAAGATAATGCCAACTCATGAAGAATCTTACATCCCACTAATGTTATCTAGTCTATGTGTCACAAGATGATGCCAACTCATGAAGAATCTTACATCCAACTAATGTTATCTAGTCTATGTGTCACAAGATTATGCCAACTCATCAAGAATCTTACATCCAAGTAATGTTATCTAGTCTATGTGTCACAAGATGATGCCAACTCATTAAGAATCTTACATCCAACTAATGTTATCTAGTCTATGTGTCACAAGATTATTCCAACTCATCAAGAATCTTACATCCAACTAGTGGTATCTAGTCTATGTGTCACAAGATAATGCCAACTCATGAAGAATCTTACATCCAACTAATGTTATCTAGTCTATGTGTCACAAGATAATGCCAACTCATCAAGAATCTTACATCCAACTAATGTGATCTAGTCTATGTGTCACAAGATAATGCCAACTCATGAAGAATCTTACATCCAACTAATGTTATCTAGTCTATGTGTCACAAGACAATGCCAACTCATGAAGAATCTTACATCCAACTAATGTTATCTAGTCTATGTGTCACAAGATCATGCCAACTCATGAAAAATCTTACATCCAACTAATGTTATCTAGTCTATGTGTCACAAGATTATGCCAACTCATCAAGAATCTTACATCCAACTAACGTTATCTAGTCTATGTGTCACAAGATGATGCCAACTCATGAAGAATTTTACATCCAACTAATGTTATCTAGTCTGTGTGTCACAAGATTATGCCAACTCATGAAGAATCTTACATCCAACTAATGTTATCTAGTCTATGTGTCACAAGATAATGCCAACTCATGAAGAATCTTACATCCAACTAATCTTATCTAGTCTATGTGTCACAAGATGATGCCAACTCATGAAGAATCTTACATCCAACTAATGTTATCTAGTCTATGTGTCACAAGATAATGCCAACTCGTGAAGAATCTTACATCCAACGAATGTTATCTAGTCTATGTGTCACAAGATGATGCCAACTCATGAAGAATCTTACATCCAACTAATGTTATCTAGTCTATGTGTCACAAGATAATGCCACCTCATCAAGAATCTTACATCCAACTAATGTTATCTAGTCTATGTGTCACAAGATAATGCCACCTCATCAAGAATCTTACATCCAACTAATGTTATCTAGTCTATGTGTCACAAGATAATGCCACCTCATCAAGAATCTTACATCCAACGAATGTTATCTAGTCTATGTGTCACAAGATGATGCCAACTCATGAAGAATCTTAATCCAACTAATGTTATCTAGTCTATGTGTCACAAGATAATGCCACCTCATCAAGAATCTTACATCCAACTAATGTTATCTAGTCTATGTGTCACAAGATGATGCCAATTCATGATGAATCTTACATCCCACAAATGTGATCTAGTCTATGTATCACAAGATGATGCCAACTCATGATGAATCTTACATCCCACAAATGTTATCTAGTCTATGTGTCACAAGATGATGCCAACTCATGAAGAATCTTACATCCCACTAAGGTTATCTAGTCTATGTGTCACAAGATAATGCCAACTCATTAAGAATCTTATATCCCACTAATGTTATCTAGTCTATGTGTCACAAGATGATGCCAACTCATGAAGAATCTTACATCCCACTAATATTATCTAGTCTATGTGTCACAAGATGATGCAAGCTCATCAAGAATCTTACATCCAACTAATGTTATCTAGTCTATGTGTCACAAGATGGTGCCAGCTCATTAGAATCTTACATCCCACTGATGTTATCTAGTCTATGTGTCACAAGATGATGTCAACTCATGAAGAATCTTACATCCCACTAATGTTATCTAGTCTATGTGTCACAAGATGATGCCAACTTATCAAGAATCTCACATCCAACTAATGTTATCTAGTCTATGTGTCACAAGATAATGCCAACTAATCAAGATTCTTACATCCAACTAATGTTATCTAGTCTATGTGTCACAAGATGATGCCAGCTCATCAAGAATCTTATATCCAACTAATGTTATCTAGTCTATGTGTCACAAGATGGTGCCAGCTCATCAAGAATCTTACATCCCACTAATGTTATCTAGTCTATGTGTCACAAGATGATGTCAACTCATGAAGAATCTTACATCCCACTAATGTTATCTAGTCTATGTGTCACAAGATGATGCCAACTCATCAAGAATCTCACATCCAACTAATGTTATCTAGTCTATGTGTCACAAGATAATGCCAACTCATGAAGAATCTTATATCCTACTAATGTTATCTAGTCTATGTGTCTCAAGATGATGCCAACTCATGAAGAATCTTACATCGAACTAATGTTATCTAGTCTATGTGTCACAAGATGATGCCAACTCATGAAGAATCTTACATCCAAATAATGTTATCTAGTCTATGTGTCACAAGATAATGCCAACTCATCAAGAATCTTACATCCCACTAATGTTATCTAGTCTATGTGTCACAAGATGATGCCAACTCATGAAGAATCTTACATCCCACTAAAGTTATTTAGTCTATGTGTCACAAGATGATGCCAACTCATCAAGAATCTTACATCCCACTAATGTTATCTAGTCTATGCGTCACAAGATGATGCCAACTCATGAAGAATCTTATATCCAACTAATGTTATCTAGTCCATGTGTCACAAGATGATGCCAACTCATCAAGAATCTTACATCCCACTAATGTTATCTAGTCTATGTCTCACAAGATGATGCCAACTCATCAAGAATCTTACATCCCACTAATGTTATCTAGTCTATGTGTCACAAGATGATGCCAACTCATGAAGAATCTTACATCGCACTAAAGGTATCTAGTCTATGTGTCACAAGATGATGCCAACTCATGAAGAATCTTACATCCAACTAATGTTAATTTGTCTATGTGTCACAAGATAATGCCAATTCATCAAGAATCTTACATCCCACTAATGTTATCTAGTCTATGTGTTACAAGATGATGCCAACTCATGAAGAATCTTACATCCAACTAATGTTATCTAGTCTATGTGTCCCAAGATGATGCCAACTCATGAAGAATCTTACATGCTACTAATGTTATCTATTCTGTGTGTCACAAGATGATGCCAACTCATGAAGAATCTTACATCCAACTAATGTTATCTAGTCTCCTACATGTCACAAGATGATGCCAACGCATGAAGAATCTTACATCCCACCAATGTAATCTAGTCTAGTGTCACAAGATGATGCCAACTCATGAAGAATCTTACATCCCACTAATGTTATCTAGTCTATGTGTCACAAGATGATGCCAACTCATGAAGAATCTTACATCCAACTAATGTTATCTAGTCTATGTGTCAAAAGATGATGCCAACTCATCAAGAATCTTACATCCAACTAATGTCATCTAGTCTATGTGTCACAAGATGATGCCAGCTCATCAAGAATCTTACATCCAACTAATGGTATCTAGTCTATGTTGCACAAGATGATGCCAACTCATCAAGAATCTCAATTCAACTAATGGTATCTAGTCTATGTGTCACAAGATGAAGCCAACTCATCAAGAATCTTACATCCAACTAATGGTATCTAGTCTATGTGTCACAAAATGATGCCAACTCATCAAGAATCTTACATCCAACTAATGTTATCTAGTCTATGTGTCACAAGATGATGCCAGCTCATCAAGAATCTTACATCTAACTAATGTTACCTAGTCTATGTGTCACAAGATAATGCCAGCTCATCAAGAATCTTACATCCAACTAATGTTATCTAGTCTATGTGTCACAAGATGATGTCAACTCATCAAGAATCTTACATCCCACTAATGTTATCTAGTCTATGTGTCACAAGATAATGCCAACTCATCAAGAATCTTACATCCTACTAATGGTATCTAGTCTATGTGTCACAAGATGATGTCAACTCATCAAGAATCTTACATCCCACTAATGTTATCTAGTCTATGTGTCACAAGATAATGCCAACTCATGAAGAATCTTACATCCCACTAATGTTATCTAGTGTATGTGTCACAAGATGATGCCAACTCATGAAGAATCTTACATCCAACTAATGTTATCTAGTCTATGTGTCACAAGATGATGCCAACTCATGAAGAATCTTACATTCAACTAATGTTATCTAGTCTATGTGTCACAAGATGATGCCACCTCATCAAGAATCTTACATCCAACTAATGTTATCTAGTCTATGGTCACAAGATGATGCCAACTCATGAAGAATCTTACATCCAACTAATGTTATCTAGTCTATGTGTCACAAGATCATGCCACCTCATAAAGAATCTTACATCCAACTAATGTTATGTAGTCTATGTGTCACAAGATGATGCCAGCTCATCAAGAATCTTACATCCAACTAATGTTATCTAGTCTATGTGTCACAAGATGATGCCAGCTCATTAAGAATCTTACATCCAACTAATGGTATCTAGTCTATGTGTCACAAGATGATGCCAGCTCATAAAGAATCTTACATCCAACTTATGTTATCTAGTCTATGTGTCACGAGATAATGCCAACTCATGAAGAATCTTACAGCCAACTAATGTTATCTAGTCTATGTGTCACAAGATAATGCCAACTCATCAAGAATCTTACATCCAACTAATGTTATCTAGTCTATGTGTCACAAGATGATGCCAGCTCATAAAGAATCTTACATCCAACTAATGTTACCTATGCTATGTGTCACAAGATGATGCCAACTCATCAAGAATCTTACATCCCACTAATGTTATCTAGTCTATGTGTCACAAGATAATGCCAACTCATCAAGAATCTTACATCCTACTAATGGTATCTACTCTATGTGTCACAAGATGATGCCAACTCATGAAGAATCTTACATCCCACTAATGTTATCTAGTCTAGTGTCACAAGATGATGCCAACTCATGAAGAATCTTACATCCCACTAATATTATCTAGTCTATGTGTCACAAGATGATGCCAACTCATGAAGAATCTTACATCCCACTAATGTTATCTAGTCTATGTGTCACAAGATGATGCCAACTCATGAAGAATCTTACATCCAACTAATGTTATCTAGTCTATGTGTCACAAGATGATGCCAACTCATGAAGAATCTTACATCAAACTAATTTTATCTAGTCTGTGTGTCACAAGATGATTCCAACTCATGAAGAATCTTACATCCAACTAATGTTATCTTGTGTATGTGTCACAAGATGATGCCAACTCATCAAGAATCTTACATCCAACTAATGTTATCTAGTCTAGTGTCACAAGATGATGCCAACTCATGAAGAATCTTACATCCAGCTAATGTTATCTTGTGTATGTGTCACAAGATGATGCCAGCTCATCAAGAATCTTACATCCAACTAATGTTATCTAGTCTATGTGTCACAAGATGATGCCAGCTCATCAAGAATCTTACATCCAACTAATGTTATCTAGTCTCCTACGTGTCACAAGATGGTGCCAAACAGTTATGTCCTCTTTTTAACCTGAATCTTGTCACTGCTTCCTCACATGCCATGTTGCTGTTTGTTTGTCAGTCCAGTGTATATTAGAGCATTCTTTATCAGCAGTGGCATATGTTTTATTAATCTATTGCAATTGTTGTTTGTTTTATCTAAAGTGGTTTCCTTTTTGATAAGCCATCTCATTACCTCCAATCCCGGATGGGAAGGTATCTGTTGTAATGCTGTTAAAGAGGACTGAACTAAAAATTCAGATCATGTCCATTTAATTTATAGTCTCCAAGATGTTGGCTTCCGCATAATGTTGGTGAAAATTGGAACAATGTATGAAATAGCGCTCGGGATTTGCTGGGTATGTTCCACACCGCAGTGACTACTGTGATGCCAGCATTCTTGAAGCAGGTATCTTCTGCTGGAGCAGCTGATCAGTCATAGCACAAAGTTGCACTATGGTTAAACAGGGATGTGTAAATGCTGCAGTGCCCTGAATATCCATGCTTTAAAATTAACTTCTTTGAATGTGTGTCATTATTTACACATTTTCTCAGAAAGGTAATCCACACCAAAAGAAGTACGTGCCTTCCATTTCCTGCTTATTAGGTTTAATTTTCTGGAGTGAGCCAATATTACAATGTGGTCAGTAATGCATGGTACAACGTGCGTCTATTTACTTCGCTCACTATTTGTACTACAGCATGTTGTCCCCACTGTGATCTAGAGCAGCTATCATTGATCTGACACACATACCTAGAAATGAAAAATGTGCTCGTACTTGAAACAGTTATAGTGATAGGATTCAAGGCTTCCTGTATGATGAAAATGACTCATCTCAAAATTTTGCATTATTTATGGTAGTGCACAAGTCACTATATTCTGTGGAATTCTTACATAGCCAGTTTGTGTTTTCAAGTATTTCTTCATCAACACATCACACCCACACGTGTGTGACAAATACTGAACAGCGCAAACACATGCAAACACAAAATAGTATTTTCTGGACATACCTACTACATATTTTTCTCCATCTTCAAATATTCACTCCTCATTTACAACTGAGGATTTGTCTTCCTCATCAGCCAATCTTTGGTTCATAACAGTGCCATTTATAGCCTTAAAAGTTTCAGTTCACGACTCGCACTGTATTTCAGTAACAATCTTCAACACCACGTTAAACATCAGAAACTAGCACAGCTTCACGTTGTTCCTGCTGAGAATTATCGACTAGCTGTAGCACTTGATTTGTTTTAACAAAATTTCAATTTCTTTTTAGGAAGTTGTTTTCTCTAGTCCTGTTAAAAATTTCAAATGCACCATGTTATCTTCTGGATTTCTTGTTCTATATTTCTTATTTTTATAACATCCAACTGATTAAAACGAATTCCATGTACTCTATCATTTTTGGTTGTCACAAAGGTTTTGTTTCCCATTTGTTGTACACGTGTACTCCTATCTCTATCAAGGAATGAGTAACAACCAGAACTATTTGCACTGCTTGCTTACACCTCATACAATACTGTGCTACAATCACAAAATAACAAGAGGAATTAAATACAATGTACAGGACAGTGAGTAGTGTGGTGCGATACTAGCCTTATGACATCACTGCGAGATGAGCATTAAACATAAAAGTGCTTCCAGAATGAAAATGAGACTCATAGAATGATGCAACTTTCAACAATGTGCTCAGAATTGTTTATATTTTATTGTAAGAAGTCTTTAAAAATTTAGTTCAGATTTCCTTTTATGTTTGTACTTATGGTGTTTTGTTCAAGGCAACTGCCTGAATGATCAATTTAGAATGCATTTTGCTGGTATAATAGGGTGCTAATGAGTAAAAAATAGCTTGATATTATTGTTCAAAAACTGTTTTGTTCTTGCCAACAGCTGAAAATACCCCTGCTCCTTCTGTTTTAAAAGAGTTTTCAGTATATATTCCAAACCAATCTTCTGATGGGTATTTTGTGTCCAAATGTACATATATTTAGGTAATTTTACTATTTTAAAATTAAGCTAGGAACAGCCTGCATGATTTTTCAATTACGAAGCATATCCATTAGGTTTCAAACAGAGATAAAAAGGTCTGTATGTAATTATGTGTAATAATTGAAGAAAATTAGATAGAATTAACTAATCAGTTACAATTACAGCTCAAATAAAAACTGTCAGTGAAACTGTCTTCATCATTGTCAATTTCTATTGTATTGTCCGTATCTATAATCATTTTGGCCTGAGAATGAATCCTAACATAAACACATGAAGTTCCCCTTTTCCCACTCATCAGCTGTTTACTTTTAATAATAAAGATAAGTTGTTAACATAGTTGATTCATCACAATGGAAGTGATATTGGCTGCATTGTTCATCGCACAGGTTTTGTCTGGTTCATGGAAGCACTTTTTGCACGGTTTATGGTGGTGCCATCAAGTTCACAAAGTGCTGAAGGTCCTGTTCATCATGGCTTCCTTTAAGTAAAGACGAGCCACATTTCTTGACTGTCCTGCTGCAGTTTTTCACAGGCATCTGCGGATGGTAGCCCAAGCTTTATCTGCAGGTCTCTTTGGCAACTTCGTACACTAGCCTGCATTTCGAGACTCCCAGGATAGCTTTCAGAAGGCTCAACTTGAGTGCTCCATTTCTCCCAAATGATGCCCAGTCC
Source organism: Deroplatys truncata (assembly GCA_030765065.1). NCBI lineage: Eukaryota > Metazoa > Arthropoda > Insecta > Mantodea > Mantidae > Deroplatys > Deroplatys truncata. The sequence goes on from CM060984.1 coordinate 6,029,788, forward strand.
GTATGGGCACTATTTTCGTGTCAAATAGTATCATGGCTTTGTGGCTGCCATTGCTCTAGTTTGCATGGTCAGTTCTAGGTATTAACAGACGTGGGAGGTTTTGTTGCTAGGTATATCTCTGCTTGTTTGCACTTCTCCTGCAGGGATCATGTTGTTGTTACACCTTGCTTGTCTTCACCACATGTACATGGCAAACTCCTTACTTTTGGGAGCACAAGAAACTGTCTCCCAGTTTTATATTAACTACTTCACCAGCACTGTCTTACAGGAATGCGAAACTAAATGAATTAATTCAACAAAGGTGAAAAACTTTTGAAATATCTTTTATTAGTAAAAACTTGTGTTAACTGAAGTCCTTGGGTAATAATCATGTTTCCATGATTGCGACATAAGCATGACTGTTACTTCACTCCAGTAAGCAACACGGGAATACCAATGTTTGCATGAGCATCATAATGAATAGAAGCCCATTATTTAAGTTGTGTTTAAAAGAAACAATTGTTAAAATACTACCATTATTGACAGTCTTTATTATTTGAAGTACAGAAAGGGTGACAATACAAACAGTTTTCATTTGCTTGAAAGGCACACTGCGGCAGGACACTGGGACCCTCTCTAGGGCTGAATGGAGTAGAGTAGGTAGTCTCATGTAATTCACCTTCGCAAAGTGAACTAGTTCAATTCTGTCACTTTACTCCTTCATGATGTAGACTCTTGATGCCCAACGATTTACTTCACTCACAAGTCCAGAAACCGTTGCTCTGCCGTAGCACTATCTGCACATCACCAACTTACTCCAATAATCGCTCTTGATCATGATTGACTCAAGTCCACTCAGTCACATTCAACTTGCACTCACTGCAACACGCAATGTCACGACTGCCTGCCCACAAGAACGCTCACTTATATAGTCAGTAGAATCTTCCACACAATGTTTTTCAATGCCTTTCTGAAGGAGATAAAGCTTCCAGAAACTTCTAGTTATCTCCCAATAACCTTGCCACTGTGACACAGTACACGAGTGTCTGCTTGCATCAGCCATATAGAAATGCAATCTGCTAAAATAACGTTAACTACGACACTGAATACCACAAATCATTTACAGTTGATTAACAACTCCGCTCGTAATGATTTATGAGCCATCTTTAAGCTCAACCAATGGTTGGGTAGAGGATAAAACAATACTCCACAGATGACCTACATTAAAGGCTGACTCACAATTAACGGGTCCTGGGAAAGAAGACTTGGTCACACTGTACATGAAACAGCTGCTAGAGCTCTCTTTAGTCACAAGCCAGACAAATGAAACTGGAACAAATTCTAGCATCCTGGCTCCCTCAGATTCACTGAGTGTTCCTTCTTCTGGTGAAAGTAACTCACAACTGGCTACTGCATCAAAAACAAAACAACGAACAACTTTAATGAAGGGATGAAACTTGGTACAACTATACCGTGTCTCACACTTTTAAGCGCACTGTTGACATATGTACTATATGTTCGCTTGCAACTTGTGGCGATCAGCTGTGATTGGTGTACCAATTTACTGTCATCTTATGAATGATACATCAACAAACAGTGAAATATCTGCACTACTATTTAAGGAAATTGTAAGACATTTAATTTTCACCTGTACTTTATGTAACCTCTTTGCATTTTTAGCACTTCGAAATACAATTTCACAAGCATAAAAATCTATATTATCAAAGAAATATGGAGATATAAAATGATAAAAGCTATAATTTAGTTTGCGCTTGACAAAATCACATGCAACATGGGTAAAATGATTTCAAATAGCAAGGAATGAATGATGCTCCACGCTCCGTTTTGTGCTATTCCATCATAGTGTATTAACCTAACGAGCTATTACTTCTCCCACCCTTTTTTGCTTTCTTTTTTATGGGGTTGTTAGAGGTCCTTTAATTCATTCCTGTTTTATCCCATAGACTACTGTTTCTGAACACCCGGTAACCTTAGCTGTTTCTTTTATTGCCTTACTAACACTGATTTTACTTGAAAAATAATCTAACACCTTCATTATTGCTCTTCTTCGTTTACCAACATGTTCTCTCTTCCTAGCTTCTCCCCTAGCCATAAATATTTACGTAAAATGTTAAATACATAACCTATACATGTACACACTTCCTTACAACCGATGTTAATCCTTTCTGATTCACACCTGACTTGTTATGTGAATAGATGGAGACACAAGTTATAGGATTCAGACTTCTTTTAAAAACTGCCTCTAACCTTCTCTTGCTTGGTCCCCGTTGTAAGCCCAATGAAAAAAGTTTCTTGCTGGCTGACTATTCTAATGCATAAATATAGAATTTCTGAAAATATTTAATTTAAAAAATTATAATGCTCGTCTTATTTAAGGCAGAGAATTCAAACAGGGCAGGTATCAGCACACTAGTTTACTCTAGCTAAGAAAAAAATACTGTTGCATTCTGCCACTTAGTTTATTAGTTACTGTGTGATAAGCATAGAAACAGCAAATACCGAATTTTTACTGATAAAACTTGTTTTCTTTAGAAATTTGTGACCACAAAAATGTATAACGGCTCTAAAAATGATATAATCTGATACCGATAGGATGTGTTCAAAGCTGCTATAAGTTATTATTAGCAGCATGCCAACATGTATGCATTTGATAGACACAGCTAAGCCATTTCCCTTCCATACTGTCTTTTAAGGTAGAGGAATTGCAAATGTAATGGATCTGCATTTACTCTATTGAATTTTGATGTTGGCTAACCTGCATTGTGTTGGCTGAATTGGAAGCAGGAAAACAAACATCATTGGTCAATTAGAAACGAATGAAATCCCAAAGCACAACATTGACTTTCCACTTTCTTAGTCACATGCATTGCTGTTCTTGTTACCAGCTGTTGTGAACCAAAATGTATGTTGTTTTGCTACTTGTTCTTGTTACTAGCTGTTGTGAACCAAAATGTTGTTTTGCTACTTGTTCTTGTTACAAACTGTTGTGTACCAAACTGTTGTATGTTGTTTTGCTACTTGTTCTTGTTACCAGCTGTTGTGAACCAAAATGTTGTATGTTGTTTTGCTACTTGTTCTTGTTACCAGCTGTTGTGTACCAAAATGTTGTATGTTGTTTTGCTATTTGTTCTTGTTACCAGCTGTTGTATACCAAAATGTTGTATGTTGTTTTGCTACTCGTTCTTGTTACTAGCTGTTGTGTACCAAAATGTTGTATGTTGTTTTGCTACTTGTTCTTGTTACGAACTGTTGTGTACCAAAATGTTGTATGTTGTTTTGCTACTTGTTCTTGTTACCAGCTGTTGTGAACCAAAATGTTGTATGTTGTTTTGCTACTTGTTCTTGTAACCAGCTGTTGTGTACCAAAATGTTGTATGTTGTTTTGCTACTTGTTCTTGTAACCAGCTGTTGTGTACCAAAATGTTGTATGTTGTTTTGCTACTTGTTCTTGTTACCAGCTGTTGTGTACCAAAATGTTGTATGTTGTTTTGCTACTCGTTCTTGTTACTAGCTGTTGTGTACCAAAATGTTGTATGTTGTTTTGCTACTTGTTCTTGTTACTAGCTGTTGTGTACCAAAATGTTGTATGTTGTTTTGCTACTTGTTCTTGTTACCAGCTGTTGTGTACCAAAATGTTGTATGTTGTTTTGCTACTCGTTCTTGTTACCAGCTGTTGTGTACCAAAATGTTGTATGTTGTTTTGCTACTTGTTCTTGTTACCAGCTGTTGTGTACCAAAATGTTGTATGTTGTTTTGCTACTCGTTCTTGTTACTAGCTGTTGTGTACCAAAATGTTGTATGTTGTTTGCTACTCGTTCTTGTTACTAGCTGTTGTGTACCAAAATGTTGTATGTTGTTTTGCTACTCGTTCTTGTTACTAGCTGTTGTGTACCAAAATGTTGTATGTTGTTTTGCTACTTGTTCTTGTTACGAACTGTTGTGTACCAAAATGTTGTATGTTGTTTTGCTACTTGTTCTTGTTACCAGCTGTTGTGTACCAAAATGTTGTATGTTGTTTTGCTACTCGTTCTTGTTACTAGCTGTTGTGTACCAAAATGTTGTATGTTGTTTTGCTACTTGTTCTTGTTACCAGCTGTTGTGTACCAAAATGTTGTATGTTGTTTTGCTACTTGTTCTTGTTACCAGCTGTTGTGTACCAAAATGTTGTATGTTGTTTTGCTACTTGTTCTTGTTACGAACTGTTGTGTACCAAAATGTTGTATGTTGTTTTGCTACTTGTTCTTGTTACTAGCTGTTGTGAACCAAAATGTTGTATGTTGTTTTGCTACTTGTTCTTGTTACCAGCTGTTGTGTACCAAAATGTTGTATGTTGCTTTGCTACTTGTTCTTGTTACTAGCTGTTGTGAACCAAAATGTTGTATGTTGTTTCGCTACTTGTTCTTGTTACCAGCTGTTGTGAACCAAAATGTTGTATGTTGTTTTGCTACTTGTTCTTGTTACCAGCTGTTGTGTACCAAAATGTTGTATGTTGTTTTGCTACTTGTTCTTGTTACTAGCTGTTGTGAACCAAAATGTTGTATGTTGTTTTGCTACTTGTTCTTGATACGAACTGTTGTGTACCAAAATGTTGTGTTGTTTTGCTACTTGTTCTTGTTACTAGCTGTTGTGAACCAAAATGTTGTATGTTGTTTTGCTACTTGTTCTTGTTACGAACTGTTGTGTACCAAAATGTTGTATGTTGTTTTGCTACTTGTTCTTGTTACTAGCTGTTGTGAACCAAAATGTTGTATGTTGTTTTGCTACTTGTTCTTGTTACTAGCTGTTGTGTACCAAAATGTTGTATGTTGTTTTGCTACTTGTTCTTGTTACCAGCTGTTGTGTACCAAAATGTTGTATGTTGTTTTGCTACTTGTTCTTGTTACGAACTGTTGTGTACCAAAATGTTGTATGTTGTTTTGCTAATTGTTCTTGTTACTAGCTGTTGTGAACCAAAATGTTGTATGTTGTTTTGCTACTTGTTCTTGTTACCAGCTGTTGTGAACCAAAATGTTGTATGTTGTTTTGCTACTTGTTCTTGTTACGAACTGTTGTGAACCAAAATGTTGTATGTTGTTTTGCTACTTGTTCTTGTTACGAACTGTTGTGAACCAAAATGTTGTATGTTGTTTTGCTACTTGTTCTTGTTACTAGCTGTTGTGAACCAAAATGTTGTATGTTGCTTTGCTACTTGTTCTTGTTACGAACTGTTGTGAACCAAAATGTTGTATGTTGTTTTGCTACTTGTTCTTGTTACCAGCTGTTGTGAACCAAAATGTTGTATGTTGTTTTGCTACTTGTTCTTGTTACGAACTGTTGTGTACCAAAATGTTGTATGTTGTTTTGCTACTTGTTCTTGTTACGAACTGTTGTGTACCAAAATGTTGTATGTTGTTTTGCTACTTGTTCTTGTTACTAGCTGTTGTGTACCAAAATGTTGTATGTTGTTTTGCTACTTGTTCTTGTTACGAACTGTTGTGTACCAAAATGTTGTATGTTGTTTTGCTACTTGTTCTTGTTACTAGCTGTTGTGTACCAAAATGTTGTATGTTGTTTTGCTACTTGTTCTTGTTACTAGCTGTTGTGTACCAAAATGTTGTATGTTGTTTTGCTACTTGTTCTTGTTACTAGCTGTTGTGTACCAAAATGTTGTATGTTGTTTTGCTACTCGTTCTTGTTACTAGCTGTTGTGTACCAAAATGTTGTATGTTGTTTTGCTACTTGTTCTTGTTACTAGCTGTTGTGTACCAAAATGTTGTATGTTGTTTTGCTACTTGTTCTTGTTACCAGCTGTTGTGTACCAAAATGTTGTATGTTGTTTTGCTACTTGTTCTTGTTACTAGCTGTTGTGTACCAAAATGTTGTATGTTGTTTTGCTACTTGTTCTTGTTACCAGCTGTTGTGTACCAAAATGTTGTATGTTGCTTTGCTACTTGTTCTAGTTACTAGCTGTTGTGTACCAAAATGTTGTATGTTGTTTTGCTACTGGTTCTTGTTACGAACTGTTGTGAACCAAAATGTTGTATGTTGTTTTGCTACTTGTTCTTGTTACTAGCTGTTGTGTACCAAAATGTTGTATGTTGTTTTGCTACTTGTTCTTGTTACCAGCTGTTGTGTACCAAAATGTTGTATGTTGTTTTGCTACTTGTTCTTGTTACTAGCTGTTGTGTACCAAAATGTTGTATGTTGCTTGGCTACTTGTTCTTGTTACCAGCTGTTGTGAACCAAAATGTTGTATGTTGTTTTGCTACTTGTTCTTGTTACCAGCTGTTGTGTACCAAAATGTTGTATGTTGCTTTGCTACTTGTTCTTGTTACTAGCTGTTGTGAACCAAAATGTTGTATGTTGTTTTGCTACTTGTTCTTGTTACCAGCTGTTGTGAACCAAAATGTTGTATGTTGCTTTGCTACTTGTTCTTGTTACTAGCTGTTGTGTACCAAAATGTTGTATGTTGTTTTGCTACTTGTTCTTGTTACTAGCTGTTGTGTACCAAAATGTTGTATGTTGTTTTGCTACTTGTTCTTGTTACTAGCTGTTGTGTACCAAAATGTTGTATGTTGTTTTGCTACTCGTTCTTGTTACTAGCTGTTGTGTACCAAAATGTTGTATGTTGTTTTGCTACTTGTTCTTGTTACTAGCTGTTGTGTACCAAAATGTTGTATGTTATTTTGCTACTTGTTCTTCTTACCTGCTGTTGTGTACCAAAATGTTGTATGTTGTTTTGCTACTTGTTCTTGTTACTAGCTGTTGTGTACCAAAATGTTGTATGTTGTTGTGCTACTTGTTCTTGTTACCAGCTGTTGTGTACCAAAATGTTGTATGTTGTTTTGCTACTTGTTCTTGTTACCAGCTGTTGTGAACAAAAATGTTGTATGTTGTTTTGCTACTTGTTCTTGTTACCAGCTGTTGTGTACCAAAATGTTGTATGTTGCTTTGCTACTTGTTCTTGTTACTAGCTGTTGTGTACCAAAATGTTGTATGTTGTTTTGCTACTTGTTCTTGTTACCAGCTGTTGTGTACCAAAATGTTGTATGTTGCTTTGCTACTTGTTCTTGTTACTAGCTGTTGTGTACCAAAATGTTGTATGTTGTTTTGCTACTTGTTCTTGTTACTAGCTGTTGTGTACCAAAATGTTGTATGTTGTTTTGCTACTTGTTCTTGTTACTAGCTGTTGTGTACCAAAATGTTGTATGTTGTTTTGCTACTTGTTCTTGTTACTAGCTGTTGTGTACCAAAATGTTGTATGTTGTTTTGCTACTCGTTCTTGTTACTAGCTGTTGTGTACCAAAATGTTGTATGTTGTTTTGCTACTTGTTCTTGTTACTAGCTGTTGTGTACCAAAATGTTGTATGTTGTTTTGCTACTTGTTCTTGTTACCAGCTGTTGTGTACCAAAATGTTGTATGTTGTTTTGCTACTTGTTCTTGTTACCAGCTGTTGTGTACCAAAATGTTGTATGTTGCTTTGCTACTTGTTCTTGTTACTAGCTGTTGTGAACCAAAATGTTGTATGTTGTTTTGCTACTTGTTCTTGTTACCAGCTGTTGTGTACCAAAATGTTGTATGTTGTTTTGCTACTTGTTCTTGTTACTAGCTGTTGTGTACCAAAATGTTGTATGTTGTTTTGCTACTTGTTCTTGTTACCAGCTGTTGTGTACCAAAATGTTGTATGTTGTTTTGCTACTTGTTCTTGTTACTAGCTGTTGTGTACCAAAATGTTGTATGTTGTTTTGCTACTTGTTCTTGTTACCAGCTGTTGTGTACCAAAATGTTGTATGTTGTTTTGCTACTCGTTCTTGTTACCAGCTGTTGTGTACCAAAATGTTGTATGTTGTTTTGCTACTTGTTCTTGTTACCAGCTGTTGTGTACCAAAATGTTGTATGTTGTTTTGCTACTTGTTCTTGTTACTAGCTGTTGTGTACCAAAATGTTGTATGTTGTTTTGCTACTTGTTCTTGTTACTAGCTGTTGTGTACCAAAATGTTGTATGTTGTTTTGCTACTTGTTCTTGTTACCAGCTGTTGTGTACCAAAATGTTGTATGTTGTTTTGCTACTTGTTCTTGTTACTAGCTGTTGTGTACCAAAATGTTGTATGTTGTTTTGCTACTTGTTCTTGTTACTAGCTGTTGTGTACCAAAATGTTGTATGTTGTTTTGCTACTTGTTCTTGTTACTAGCTGTTGTGTACCAAAATGTTGTATGTTGTTTTGCTACTTGTTCTTGTTACCAGCTGTTGTGTACCAAAATGTTGTATGTTGTTTTGCTACTCGTTTTTGTTACCAGCTGTTGTGTACCAAAATGTTGTATGTTGTTTTGCTACTTGTTCTTGTTACGAACTGTTGTGTACCAAAATGTTGTATGTTGTTTTGCTACTTGTTCTTGTTACCAGCTGTTGTGTACCAAAATGTTGTATGTTGTTTTGCTACTTGTTCTTGTTACTAGCTGTTGTGTACCAAAATGTTGTATGTTGTTTTGCTACTTGTTCTTGTTACCAGCTGTTGTGTACCAAAATGTTGTATGTTGTTTTGCTACTTGTTCTTGTTACTAGCTGTTGTGTACCAAAATGTTGTATGTTGCTTTGCTACTTGTTCTTGTTACCAGCTGTTGTGTACCAAAATGTTGTATGTTGTTTTGCTACTCGTTCTTGTTACTAGCTGTTGTGTACCAAAATGTTGTATGTTGTTTTGCTACTTGTTCTTGTTACCAGCTGTTGTGTACCAAAATGTTGTATGTTGCTTTGCTACTTGTTCTTGTTACCAGCTGTTGTGTACCAAAATGTTGTATGTTGTTTTGCTACTTGTTCTTGTTACCAGCTGTTGTGTACCAAAATGTTGTATGTTGTTTCGCTACTTGTTCTTGTTACCAGCTGTTGTGAACCAAAATGTTGTATGTTGTTTTGCTACTTGTTCTTGTTACCAGCTGTTGTGTACCAAAATGTTGTATGTTGTTTTGCTACTTGTTCTTGTTACTAGCTGTTGTGAACCAAAATGTTGTATGTTGTTTTGCTACTTGTTCTTGATACGAACTGTTGTGTACCAAAATGTTGTATGTTGTTTTGCTACTTGTTCTTGTTACTAGCTGTTGTGAACCAAAATGTTGTATGTTGTTTTGCTACTTGTTCTTGTTACGAACTGTTGTGTACCAAAATGTTGTATGTTGTTTTGCTACTTGTTCTTGTTACTAGCTGTTGTGAACCAAAATGTTGTATGTTGTTTTGCTACTTGTTCTTGTTACTAGCTGTTGTGTACCAAAATGTTGTATGTTGTTTTGCTACTTGTTCTTGTTACCAGCTGTTGTGTACCAAAATGTTGTATGTTGTTTTGCTACTTGTTCTTGTTACGAACTGTTGTGTACCAAAATGTTGTATGTTGTTTTGCTACTTGTTCTTCTTACTAGCTGTTGTGAACCAAAATGTTGTATGTTGTTTTGCTACTTGTTCTTGTTACCAGCTGTTGTGAACCAAAATGTTGTATGTTGTTTTGCTACTTGTTCTTGTTACGAACTGTTGTGAACCAAAATGTTGTATGTTGTTTTGCTACTTGTTCTTGTTACGAACTGTTGTGAACCAAAATGTTGTATGTTGTTTTGCTACTTGTTCTTGTTACTAGCTGTTGTGAACCAAAATGTTGTATGTTGCTTTGCTACTTGTTCTTGTTACGAACTGTTGTGAACCAAAATGTTGTATGTTGTTTTGCTACTTGTTCTTGTTACCAGCTGTTGTGAACCAAAATGTTGTATGTTGTTTTGCTACTTGTTCTTGTTACGAACTGTTGTGTACCAAAATGTTGTATGTTGTTTTGCTACTTGTTCTTGTTACGAACTGTTGTGTACCAAAATGTTGTATGTTGTTTTGCTACTTGTTCTTGTTACTAGCTGTTGTGTACCAAAATGTTGTATGTTGTTTTGCTACTTGTTCTTGTTACGAACTGTTGTGTACCAAAATGTTGTATGTTGTTTTGCTACTTGTTCTTGTTACTAGCTGTTGTGTACCAAAATGTTGTATGTTGTTTTGCTACTTGTTCTTGTTACTAGCTGTTGTGTACCAAAATGTTGTATGTTGTTTTGCTACTTGTTCTTGTTACTAGCTGTTGTGTACCAAAATGTTGTATGTTGTTTTGCTACTCGTTCTTGTTACTAGCTGTTGTGTACCAAAATGTTGTATGTTGTTTTGCTACTTGTTCTTGTTACTAGCTGTTGTGTACCAAAATGTTGTATGTTGTTTTGCTACTTGTTCTTGTTACCAGCTGTTGTGTACCAAAATGTTGTATGTTGTTTTGCTACTTGTTCTTGTTACTAGCTGTTGTGTACCAAAATGTTGTATGTTGTTTTGCTACTTGTTCTTGTTACCAGCTGTTGTGTACCAAAATGTTGTATGTTGCTTTGCTACTTGTTCTTGTTACTAGCTGTTGTGTACCAAAATGTTGTATGTTGTTTTGCTACTTGTTCTTGTTACGAACTGTTGTGAACCAAAATGTTGTATGTTGTTTTGCTACTTGTTCTTGTTACTAGCTGTTGTGTACCAAAATGTTGTATGTTGTTTTGCTACTTGTTCTTGTTACCAGCTGTTGTGTACCAAAATGTTGTATGTTGTTTTGCTACTTGTTCTTGTTACTAGCTGTTGTGTACCAAAATGTTGTATGTTGCTTGGCTACTTGTTCTTGTTACCAGCTGTTGTGAACCAAAATGTTGTATGTTGTTTTGCTACTTGTTCTTGTTACCAGCTGTTGTGTACCAAAATGTTGTATGTTGCTTTGCTACTTGTTCTTGTTACTAGCTATTGTGAACCAAAATGTTGTATGTTGTTTTGCTACTTGTTCTTGTTACCAGCTGTTGTGAACCAAAATGTTGTATGTTGCTTTGCTACTTGTTCTTGTTACTAGCTGTTGTGTACCAAAATGTTGTATGTTGTTTTGCTACTTGTTCTTGTTACTAGCTGTTGTGTACCAAAATGTTGTATGTTGTTTTGCTACTTGTTCTTGTTACTAGCTGTTGTGTACCAAAATGTTGTATGTTGTTTTGCTACTCGTTCTTGTTACTAGCTGTTGTGTACCAAAATGTTGTATGTTGTTTTGCTACTTGTTCTTGTTACTAGCTGTTGTGTACCAAAATGTTGTATGTTGTTTTGCTACTTGTTCTTCTTACCTGCTGTTGTGTACCAAAATGTTGTATGTTGTTTTGCTACTTGTTCTTGTTACTAGCTGTTGTGTACCAAAATGTTGTATGTTGTTGTGCTACTTGTTCTTGTTACCAGCTGTTGTGTACCAAAATGTTGTATGTTCTTTTGCTACTTGTTCTTGTTACCAGCTGTTGTGAACAAAAATGTTGTATGTTGTTTTGCTACTTGTTCTTGTTACCAGCTGTTGTGTACCAAAATGTTGTATGTTGCTTTGCTACTTGTTCTTGTTACTAGCTGTTGTGTACCAAAATGTTGTATGTTGTTTTGCTACTTGTTCTTGTTACTAGCTGTTGTGTACCAAAATGTTGTATGTTGCTTTGCTACTTGTTCTTGTTACTAGCTGTTGTGTACCAAAATGTTGTATGTTGTTTTGCTACTTGTTCTTGTTACTAGCTGTTGTGTACCAAAATGTTGTATGTTGTTTTGCTACTTGTTCTTGTTACTAGCTGTTGTGTACCAAAATGTTGTATGTTGTTTTGCTACTTGTTCTTGTTACTAGCTGTTGTGTACCAAAATGTATGTTGTTTTGCTACTCGTTCTTGTTACTAGCTGTTGTGTACCAAAATGTTGTATGTTGTTTTGCTACTTGTTCTTGTTACTAGCTGTTGTGTACCAAAATGTTGTATGTTGTTTTGCTACTTGTTCTTGTTACCAGCTGTTGTGTACCAAAATGTTGTATGTTGTTTTGCTACTTGTTCTTGTTACTAGCTGTTGTGTACCAAAATGTTGTATGTTGTTTTGCTACTTGTTCTTGTTACCAGCTGTTGTGTACCAAAATGTTGTATGTTGCTTTGCTACTTGTTCTTGTTACTAGCTGTTGTGAACCAAAATGTTGTATGTTGTTTTGCTACTTGTTCTTGTTACCAGCTGTTGTGTACCAAAATGTTGTATGTTGTTTTGCTACTTGTTCTTGTTACTAGCTGTTGTGTACCAAAATGTTGTATGTTGTTTTGCTACTTGTTCTTGTTACCAGCTGTTGTGTACCAAAATGTTGTATGTTGTTTTGCTACTTGTTCTTGTTACTAGCTGTTGTGTACCAAAATGTTGTATGTTGTTTTGCTACTTGTTCTTGTTACCAGCTGTTGTGTACCAAAATGTTGTATGTTGTTTTGCTACTCGTTCTTGTTACCAGCTGTTGTGTACCAAAATGTTGTATGTTGTTTTGCTACTTGTTCTTGTTACCAGCTGTTGTGTACCAAAATGTTGTATGTTGTTTTGCTACTTGTTCTTGTTACTAGCTGTTGTGTACCAAAATGTTGTATGTTGTTTTGCTACTTGTTCTTGTTACTAGCTGTTGTGTACCAAAATGTTGTATGTTGTTTTGCTACTTGTTCTTGTTACCAGCTGTTGTGTACCAAAATGTTGTATGTTGTTTTGCTACTTGTTCTTGTTACTAGCTGTTGTGTACCAAAATGTTGTATGTTGTTTTGCTACTTGTTCTTGTTACCAGCTGTTGTGTACCAAAATGTTGTATGTTGTTTTGCTACTCGTTCTTGTTACCAGCTGTTGTGTACCAAAATGTTGTATGTTGTTTTGCTACTTGTTCTTGTTACTAGCTGTTGTGTACCAAAATGTTGTATGTTGTTTTGCTACTTGTTCTTGTTACTAGCTGTTGTGTACCAAAATGTTGTATGTTGTTTTGCTACTTGTTCTTGTTACCAGCTGTTGTGTACCAAAATGTTGTATGTTGTTTTGCTACTTGTTCTTGTTACTAGCTGTTGTGTACCAAAATGTTGTATGTTGTTTTGCTACTTGTTCTTGTTACTAGCTGTTGTGTACCAAAATGTTGTATATTGTTTTGCTACTTGTTCTTGTTACCAGCTGTTGTGTACCAAAATGTTGTATGTTGTTTTGCTACTTGTTCTTGTTACTAGCTGTTGTGTACCAAAATGTTGTATGTTGTTTTGCTACTTGTTCTTGTTACTAGCTGTTGTGTACCAAAATGTTGTATGTTGTTTTGCTACTTGTTCTTGTTACCAGCTGTTGTGTACCAAAATGTTGTAAGTTGTTTTGCTACTCGTTCTTGTTACCAGCTGTTGTGTACCAAAATGTTGTATGTTGTTTTGCTACTTGTTCTTGTTACTAGCTGTTGTGTACCAAAATGTTGTATGTTGTTTTGCTACTTGTTCTTGTTACCAGCTGTTGTGTACCAAAATGTTGTATGTTGTTTTGCTACTTGTTCTTGTTACTAGCTGTTGTGTACCAAAATGTTGTATGTTGTTTTGCTACTTGTTCTTGTTACCAGCTGTTGTGTACCAAAATGTTGTATGTTGTTTTGCTACTTGTTCTTGTTACTAGCTGTTGTGTACCAAAATGTTGTATGTTGCTTTGCTACTTGTTCTTGTTACCAGCTGTTTTGTACCAAAATGTTGTATGTTGTTTTGCTACTTGTTCTTGTTACCAGCTGTTGTGTACCAAAATGTTGTATGTTGCTTTGCTACTTGTTCTTGTTACCAGCTGTTGTGTACCAAAATGTTGTATGTTGTTTTGCTACTTGTTCTTGTTACCAGCTGTTGTGTACCAAAATGTTGTATGTTGTTTTGCTACTTGTTCTTGTTACGAACTGTTGTGTACCAAAATGTTGTATGTTGTTTTGCTACTTGTTCTTGTTACTAGCTGTTGTGAACCAAAATGTTGTATGTTGTTTTGCTACTTGTTCTTGTTACCAGCTGTTGTGAACCAAAATGTTGTATGTTGTTTTGCTACTTGTTCTTGTTACGAACTGTTGTGAACCAAAATGTTGTATGTTGTTTTGCTACTTGTTCTTGTTACGAACTGTTGTGAACCAAAATGTTGTATGTTGTTTTGCTACTTGTTCTTGTTACTAGCTGTTGTGAACCAAAATGTTGTATGTTGCTTTGCTACTTGTTCTTGTTACGAACTGTTGTGTACCAAAATGTTGTATGTTGTTTTGCTACTTGTTCTTGTTACGAACTGTTGTGTACCAAAATGTTGTATGTTGTTTTGCTACTTGTTCTTGTTACTAGCTGTTGTGTACCAAAATGTTGTATGTTGTTTTGCTACTTGTTCTTGTTACGAACTGTTGTGTACCAAAATGTTGTATGTTGTTTTGCTACTTGTTCTTGTTACTAGCTGTTGTGTACCAAAATGTTGTATGTTGTTTTGCTACTTGTTCTTGTTACTAGCTGTTGTGTACCAAAATGTTGTATGTTGTTTTGCTACTTGTTCTTGTTACTAGCTGTTGTGTACCAAAATGTTGTATGTTGTTTTGCTACTCGTTCTTGTTACTAGCTGTTGTGTACCAAAATGTTGTATGTTGTTTTGCTACTTGTTCTTGTTACTAGCTGTTGTGTACCAAAATGTTGTATGTTGTTTTGCTACTTGTTCTTGTTACTAGCTGTTGTGAACCAAAATGTTGTATGTTGCTTTGCTACTTGTTCTTGTTACGAACTGTTGTGAACCAAAATGTTGTATGTTGTTTTGCTACTTGTTCTTGTTACCAGCTGTTGTGAACCAAAATGTTGTATGTTGTTTTGCTACTTGTTCTTGTTACGAACTGTTGTGTACCAAAATGTTGTATGTTGTTTTGCTACTTGTTCTTGTTACGAACTGTTGTGTACCAAAATGTTGTATGTTGTTTTGCTACTTGTTCTTGTTACTAGCTGTTGTGTACCAAAATGTTGTATGTTGTTTTGCTACTTGTTCTTGTTACGAACTGTTGTGTACCAAAATGTTGTATGTTGTTTTGCTACTTGTTCTTGTTACTAGCTGTTGTGTACCAAAATGTTGTATGTTGTTTTGCTACTTGTTCTTGTTACTAGCTGTTGTGTACCAAAATGTTGTATGTTGTTTTGCTACTTGTTCTTGTTACTAGCTGTTGTGTACCAAAATGTTGTATGTTGTTTTGCTACTCGTTCTTGTTACTAGCTGTTGTGTACCAAAATGTTGTATGTTGTTTTGCTACTTGTTCTTGTTACTAGCTGTTGTGTACCAAAATGTTGTATGTTGTTTTGCTACTTGTTCTTGTTACCAGCTGTTGTGTACCAAAATGTTGTATGTTGTTTTGCTACTTGTTCTTGTTACTAGCTGTTGTGTACCAAAATGTTGTATGTTGTTTTGCTACTTGTTCTTGTTACCAGCTGTTGTGTACCAAAATGTTGTATGTTGCTTTGCTACTTGTTCTTGTTACTAGCTGTTGTGTACCAAAATGTTGTATGTTGTTTTGCTACTTGTTCTTGTTACGAACTGTTGTAAACCAAAATGTTGTATGTTGTTTTGCTACTTGTTCTTGTTACTAGCTGTTGTGTACCAAAATGTTGTATGTTGTTTTGCTACTTGTTCTTGTTACCAGCTGTTGTGTACCAAAATGTTGTATGTTGTTTTGCTACTTGTTCTTGTTACTAGCTGTTGTGTACCAAAATGTTGTATGTTGCTTGGCTACTTGTTCTTGTTACCAGCTGTTGTGAACCAAAATGTTGTATGTTGTTTTGCTACTTGTTCTTGTTACCAGCTGTTGTGTACCAAAATGTTGTATGTTGCTTTGCTACTTGTTCTTGTTACTAGCTGTTGTGAACCAAAATGTTGTATGTTGTTTTGCTACTTGTTCTTGTTACCAGCTGTTGTGAACCAAAATGTTGTATGTTGCTTTGCTACTTGTTCTTGTTACTAGCTGTTGTGTACCAAAATGTTGTATGTTGTTTTGCTACTTGTTCTTGTTACTAGCTGTTGTGTACCAAAATGTTGTATGTTGTTTTGCTACTTGTTCTTGTTACTAGCTGTTGTGTACCAAAATGTTGTATGTTGTTTTGCTACTCGTTCTTGTTACTAGCTGTTGTGTACCAAAATGTTGTATGTTGTTTTGCTACTTGTTCTTGTTACTAGCTGTTGTGTACCAAAATGTTGTATGTTGTTTTGCTACTTGTTCTTCTTACCTGCTGTTGTGTACCAAAATGTTGTATGTTGTTTTGCTACTTGTTCTTGTTACTAGCTGTTGTGTACCAAAATGTTGTATGTTGTTGTGCTACTTGTTCTTGTTACCAGCTGTTGTGTACCAAAATGTTGTATGTTGTTTTGCTACTTGTTCTTGTTACCAGCTGTTGTGAACAAAAATGTTGTATGTTGTTTTGCTACTTGTTCTTGTTACCAGCTGTTGTGTACCAAAATGTTGTATGTTGCTTTGCTACTTGTTCTTGTTACTAGCTGTTGTGTACCAAAATGTTGTATGTTGTTTTGCTACTTGTTCTTGTTACTAGCTGTTGTGTACCAAAATGTTGTATGTTGCTTTGCTACTTGTTCTTGTTACTAGCTGTTGTGTACCAAAATGTTGTATGTTGTTTTGCTACTTGTTCTTGTTACTAGCTGTTGTGTACCAAAATGTTGTATGTTGTTTTGCTACTGGTTCTTGTTACTAGCTGTTGTGTACCAAAATGTTGTATGTTGTTTTGCTACTTGTTCTTGTTACTAGCTGTTGTGTACCAAAATGTTGTATGTTGTTTTGCTACTCGTTCTTCTTACTAGCTGTTGTGTACCAAAATGTTGTATGTTGTTTTGCTACTTGTTCTTGTTACTAGCTGTTGTGTACCAAAATGTTGTATGTTGTTTTGCTACTTGTTCTTGTTACCAGCTGTTGTGTACCAAAATGTTGTATGTTGTTTTGCTACTTGTTCTTGTTACTAGCTGTTGTGTACCAAAATGTTGTATGTTGTTTTGCTACTTGTTCTTGTTACCAGCTGTTGTGTACCAAAATGTTGTATGTTGCTTTGCTACTTGTTCTTGTTACTAGCTGTTGTGAACCAAAATGTTGTATGTTGTTTTGCTACTTGTTCTTGTTACCAGCTGTTGTGTACCAAAATGTTGTATGTTGTTTTGCTACTTGTTCTTGTTACTAGCTGTTGTGTACCAAAATGTTGTATGTTGTTTTGCTACTTGTTCTTGTTACCAGCTGTTGTGTACCAAAATGTTGTATGTTGTTTTGCTACTTGTTCTTGTTACTAGCTGTTGTGTACCAAAATGTTGTATGTTGTTTTGCTACTTGTTCTTGTTACCAGCTGTTGTGTACCAAAATGTTGTATGTTGTTTTGCTACTCGTTCTTGTTACCAGCTGTTGTGTACCAAAATGTTGTATGTTGTTTTGCTACTTGTTCTTGTTACCAGCTGTTGTGTACCAAAATGTTGTATGTTGTTTTGCTACTTGTTCTTGTTACTAGCTGTTGTGTACCAAAATGTTGTATGTTGTTTTGCTACTTGTTCTTGTTACCAGCTGTTGTGTACCAAAATGTTGTATGTTGTTTTGCTACTTGTTCTTGTTACTAGCTGTTGTGTACCAAAATGTTGTATGTTGTTTTCTACTTGTTCTTGTTACCAGCTGTTGTGTACCAAAATGTTGTATGTTGTTTTGCTACTCGTTCTTGTTACCAGCTGTTGTGTACCAAAATGTTGTATGTTGTTTTGCTACTTGTTCTTGTTACCAGCTGTTGTGTACCAAAATGTTGTATGTTGTTTTGCTACTTGTTCTTGTTACTAGCTGTTGTGTACCAAAATGTTGTATGTTGTTTTGCTACTTGTTCTTGTTACTAGCTGTTTTGTACCAAAATGTTGTATGTTGTTTTGCTACTTGTTCTTGTTACCAGCTGTTGTGTACCAAAATGTTGTATGTTGTTTTGCTACTTGTTCTTGTTACTAGCTGTTGTGTACCAAAATGTTGTATGTTGTTTTGCTACTTGTTCTTGTTACTAGCTGTTGTGTACCAAAATGTTGTATATTGTTTTGCTACTTGTTCTTGTTACCAGCTGTTGTGTACCAAAATGTTGTATGTTGTTTTGCTACTTGTTCTTGTTACTAGCTGTTGTGTACCAAAATGTTGTATGTTGTTTTGCTACTTGTTCTTGTTACTAGCTGTTGTGTACCAAAATGTTGTATGTTGTTTTGCTACTTGTTCTTGTTACCAGCTGTTGTGTACCAAAATGTTGTATGTTGTTTTGCTACTCGTTCTTGTTACCAGCTGTTGTGTACCAAAATGTTGTATGTTGTTTTGCTACTTGTTCTTGTTACGAACTGTTGTGTACCAAAATGTTGTATGTTGTTTTGCTACTTGTTCTTGTTACCAGCTGTTGTGTACCAAAATGTTGTATGTTGTTTTGCTACTTGTTCTTGTAACTAGCTGTTGTGTACCAAAATGTTGTATGTTGTTTTGCTACTTGTTCTTGTTACTAGCTGTTGTGTACCAAAATGTTGTATGTTGTTTTGCTACTTGTTCTTGTTACCAGCTGTTGTGTACCAAAATGTTGTATGTTGTTTTGCTACTCGTTCTTGTTACCAGCTGTTGTGTACCAAAATGTTGTATGTTGTTTTGCTACTTGTTCTTGTTACGAACTGTTGTGTACCAAAATGTTGTATGTTGTTTTGCTACTTGTTCTTGTTACCAGCTGTTGTGTACCAAAATGTTGTATGTTGTTTTGCTACTTGTTCTTGTAACTAGCTGTTGTGTACCAAAATGTTGTATGTTGTTTTGCTACTTGTTCTTGTTACCAGCTGTTGTGTACCAAAATGTTGTATGTTGTATTGCTACTTGTTCTTGTTACTAGCTGTTGTGTACCAAAATGTTGTATGTTGCTTTGCTACTTGTTCTTGTTACCAGCTGTTGTGTACCAAAATGTTGTATGTTGTTTTGCTACTCGTTCTTCTTACTAGCTGTTGTGTACCAAAATGTTGTATGTTGTTTTGCTACTTGTTCTTGTTACCAGCTGTTGTGTACCAAAATGTTGTATGTTGCTTTGCTACTTGTTCTTGTTACGACCTGTTGTGTACCAAAATGTTGTATGCTGTTTTGCTACTTGTTCTTGTTACTAGCTGTTGTGTACCAAAATGTTGTATGTTGCTTTGCTACTTGTTCTTGTTACTAGCTGTTGTGAACCAAAATGTTGTATGTTGTTTTGCTACTTGTTCTTGTTACTAGCTGTTGTGTACCAAAATGTTGTATGTTGTTTTGCTACTTGTTCTTGTTACTAGCTGTTGTGTACCAAAATGTTGTATGTTGCTTTGCTACTTGTTCTTGTTACTAGCTGTTGTGTACCAAAATGTTGTATGTTGTTTTGCTACTTGTTCTTGTTACGAACTGTTGTGTACCAAAATGTTGTATGTTGTTTTGCTACTCGTTCTTGTTACCAGCTGTTGTGTACCAAAATGTTGTATGTTGTTTTGCTACTCGTTCTTGTTACCAGCTGTTGTGTACCAAAATGTTGTATGTTGTTTTGCTACTTGTTCTTGTTACCAGCTGTTGTGTACCAAAATGTTGTATGTTGTTTTGCTACTTGTTCTTGTTACTAGCTGTTGTGTACCAAAATGTTGTATGTTGTTTTGCTACTTGTTCTTGTTACCAGCTGTTGTGTACCAAAATGTTGTATGTTGTTTTGCTACTTGTTCTTGTTACTAGCTGTTGTGTACCAAAATGTTGTATGTTGCTTTGCTACTTGTTCTTGTTACCAGCTGTTGTGTACCAAAATGTTGTATGTTGTTTTGCTACTCGTTCTTGTTACTAGCTGTTGTGTACCAAAATGTTGTATGTTGTTTTGCTACTTGTTCTTGTTACCAGCTGTTGTGTACCAAAATGTTGTATGTTGCTTTGCTACTTGTTCTTGTTACCAGCTGTTGTGTACCAAAATGTTGTATGTTGTTTTGCTACTTGTTCTTGTTACCAGCTGTTGTGTACCAAAATGTTGTATGTTGCTTTGCTACTTGTTCTTGTTACCAGCTGTTGTGTACCAAAATGTTGTATGTTGCTTTGCTACTTGTTCTTGTTACGAACTGTTGTGTACCAAAATGTTGTATGTTGTTTTGCTACTTGTTCTTGTTACTAGCTGTTGTGTACCAAAATGTTGTATGTTGTTTTGCTACTTGTTCTTGTTACCAGCTGTTGTGTACCAAAATGTTGTATGTTGTTTTGCTACTCGTTCTTGTTACTAGCTGTTGTGTACCAAAATGTTGTATGTTGCTTTGCTACTTGTTCTTGTTACTAGCTGTTGTGTACCAAAATGTTGTATGTTGCTTTGCTACTTGTTCTTGTTACCAGCTGTTGTGAACCAAAATGTTGTATGTTGTTTTGCTACTTGTTCTTGTTACTAGGTGTTGTGAACCAAAATGTTGTATGTTGTTTTGCTACTTGTTCTTGTTACTAGCTGTTGTGAACCAAAATGTTGTATGTTGTTTTGCTACTTGTTCTTGTTACCAGCTGTTGTGTACCAAAATGTTGTATGTTGTTTTGCTACTTGTTCTTGTTACTAGCTGTTGTGTACCAAAATGTTGTATGTTGTTTTGCTACTTGTTCTTGTTACCAGCTGTTGTGTACCAAAATGTTGTATGTTGTTTTGCTACTTGTTCTTGTTACCAGCTGTTGTGTACCAAAATGTTGTATGTTGCTTTGCTACTTGTTCTTGTTACCAGCTGTTGTGAAACAAAATGTTGTATGTTGTTTTGCTACTTGTTCTTGTTACTAGCTGTTGTGAACCAGAATGTTGTATGTTGCTTTGCTACTTGTTCTTGTTACTAGCTGTTGTGAACCAAAATGTTGTATGTTGCTTTGCTACTTGTTCTTGTTACCAGCGGTTGTGTACCAAAATGTTGTATGTTGTTTTGCTACTTGTTCTTGTTACCAGCTGTTGTGAACCAAAATGTTGTATGTTGTTTTGCTACTTGCTCTTGTTACTAGCTGTTGTGAACCAAAATGTTGTATGTTGCTTTGCTACTTGTTCTTGTTACCAGCTGTTGTGTACCAAAATGTTGTATGTTGTTTTGCTACTTGTTCTTGTTACCAGCTGTTGTGTACCAAAATGTTGTATGTTGTTTTGCTACTTGTTCTTGTTACCAGCTGTTGTGAACCAAAATGTTGTATGTTGTTTTGCTACTTGTTCTTGTTACTAGCTGTTGTGAACCAAAATGTTGTATGTTGCTTTGCTACTTGTTCTTGTTACTAGCTGTTGTGAACCAAAATGTTGTATGTTGCTTTGCTACTTGTTCTTGTTACCAGCTGTTGTGTACCAAAATGTTGTATGTTGCTTTGCTACTTGTTCTTGTTACTAGCTGTTGTGAACCAAAATGTTGTATGTTGTTTTGCTACTTGTTCTTGTTACCAGCTGTTGTGTACCAAAATGTTGTATGTTGCTTTGCTACTTGTTCTTGTTACCAGCTGTGGTGAACCAAAATGTTGTATGTTGTTTTGCTACTTGTTCTTGTTACTAGCTGTTGTGTACCAAAATGTTGTATGTTGCTTTGCTACTTGTTCTTGTTACTAGCTGTTGTGAACCAAAATGTTGTATGTTGTTTTGCTACTTGTTCTTGTTACTAGCTGTTGTGTACCAAAATGTTGTATGTTGTTTTGCTACTTGTTCTTGTTACTAGCTGTTGTGTACCAAAATGTTGTATGTTGCTTTGCTACTTGTTCTTGTTACTAGCTGTTGTGTACCAAAATGTTGTATGTTGTTTTGCTACTTGTTCTTGTTACGAACTGTTGTGTACCAAAATGTTGTATGTTGTTTTGCTACTCGTTCTTGTTACCAGCTGTTGTGTACCAAAATGTTGTATGTTGTTTTGCTACTCGTTCTTGTTACCAGCTGTTGTGTACCAAAATGTTGTATGTTGTTTTGCTACTTGTTCTTGTTACCAGCTGTTGTGTACCAAAATGTTGTATGTTGTTTTGCTACTTGTTCTTGTTACTAGCTGTTGTGTACCAAAATGTTGTATGTTGTTTTGCTACTTGTTCTTGTTACCAGCTGTTGTGTACCAAAATGTTGTATGTTGTTTTGCTACTTGTTCTTGTTACTAGCTGTTGTGTACCAAAATGTTGTATGTTGCTTTGCTACTTGTTCTTGTTACCAGCTGTTGTGTACCAAAATGTTGTATGTTGTTTTGCTACTCGTTCTTGTTACTAGCTGTTGTGTACCAAAATGTTGTATGTTGTTTTGCTACTTGTTCTTGTTACCAGCTGTTGTGTACCAAAATGTTGTATGTTGCTTTGCTACTTGTTCTTGTTACCAGCTGTTGTGTACCAAAATGTTGTATGTTGTTTTGCTACTTGTTCTTGTTACCAGCTGTTGTGTACCAAAATGTTGTATGTTGCTTTGCTACTTGTTCTTGTTACCAGCTGTTGTGTACCAAAATGTTGTATGTTGCTTTGCTACTTGTTCTTGTTACGAACTGTTGTGTACCAAAATGTTGTATGTTGTTTTGCTACTTGTTCTTGTTACTAGCTGTTGTGTACCAAAATGTTGTATGTTGTTTTGCTACTTGTTCTTGTTACCAGCTGTTGTGTACCAAAATGTTGTATGTTGTTTTGCTACTCGTTCTTGTTACTAGCTGTTGTGTACCAAAATGTTGTATGTTGCTTTGCTACTTGTTCTTGTTACTAGCTGTTGTGTACCAAAATGTTGTATGTTGCTTTGCTACTTGTTCTTGTTACCAGCTGTTGTGAACCAAAATGTTGTATGTTGTTTTGCTACTTGTTCTTGTTACTAGGTGTTGTGAACCAAAATGTTGTATGTTGTTTTGCTACTTGTTCTTGTTACTAGCTGTTGTGAACCAAAATGTTGTATGTTGTTTTGCTACTTGTTCTTGTTACCAGCTGTTGTGTACCAAAATGTTGTATGTTGTTTTGCTACTTGTTCTTGTTACTAGCTGTTGTGTACCAAAATGTTGTATGTTGTTTTGCTACTTGTTCTTGTTACCAGCTGTTGTGTACCAAAATGTTGTATGT
This sequence comes from Deroplatys truncata, assembly GCA_030765065.1. Classification (NCBI taxonomy): domain Eukaryota; kingdom Metazoa; phylum Arthropoda; class Insecta; order Mantodea; family Mantidae; genus Deroplatys; species Deroplatys truncata. The sequence goes on from CM060984.1 coordinate 6,052,663, forward strand.
TGTTTTGCTACTTGTTCTTGTTACCAGCTGTTGTGTACCAAAATGTTGTATGTTGCTTTGCTACTTGTTCTTGTTACCAGCTGTTGTGAAACAAAATGTTGTATGTTGTTTTGCTACTTGTTCTTGTTACTAGCTGTTGTGAACCAGAATGTTGTATGTTGCTTTGCTACTTGTTCTTGTTACTAGCTGTTGTGAACCAAAATGTTGTATGTTGCTTTGCTACTTGTTCTTGTTACCAGCGGTTGTGTACCAAAATGTTGTATGTTGTTTTGCTACTTGTTCTTGTTACCAGCTGTTGTGAACCAAAATGTTGTATGTTGTTTTGCTACTTGCTCTTGTTACTAGCTGTTGTGAACCAAAATGTTGTATGTTGCTTTGCTACTTGTTCTTGTTACCAGCTGTTGTGTACCAAAATGTTGTATGTTGTTTTGCTACTTGTTCTTGTTACCAGCTGTTGTGTACCAAAATGTTGTATGTTGTTTTGCTACTTGTTCTTGTTACCAGCTGTTGTGAACCAAAATGTTGTATGTTGTTTTGCTACTTGTTCTTGTTACTAGCTGTTGTGAACCAAAATGTTGTATGTTGCTTTGCTACTTGTTCTTGTTACTAGCTGTTGTGAACCAAAATGTTGTATGTTGCTTTGCTACTTGTTCTTGTTACCAGCTGTTGTGTACCAAAATGTTGTATGTTGCTTTGCTACTTGTTCTTGTTACTAGCTGTTGTGAACCAAAATGTTGTATGTTGTTTTGCTACTTGTTCTTGTTACCAGCTGTTGTGTACCAAAATGTTGTATGTTGCTTTGCTACTTGTTCTTGTTACCAGCTGTGGTGAACCAAAATGTTGTATGTTGTTTTGCTACTTGTTCTTGTTACCAGCTGTTGTGAACCAAAATGTTGTATGTTGTTTTGCTACTTGTTCTTGTTACTAGCTGTTGTGTACCAAAATGTTGTATGTTGCTTTGCTACTTGTTCTTGTTACCAGCTGTTGTGTACCAAAATGTTGTATGTTGTTTTGCTACTTGTTCTTGTTACCAGCTGTTGTGTACCAAAATGTTGTATGTTGTTTTGCTACTTGTTCTTGTTACCAGCTGTTGTGTACCTAAATGTTGTATGTTGTTTTGCTACTTGTTCTTGTTACCAGCTGTTGTGAACCAAAATGTTGTATGTTGCTTTGCTACTTGTTCTTGTTACTAGCTGTTGTGTACCAAAATGTTGTATGTTGTTTTGCTACTTGTTCTTGTTACCAGCTGTTGTGAACCAAAATGTTGTATGTTGTTTTGCTACTTGTTCTTGTTACTAGCTGTTGTGTACCAAAATGTTGTATGTTGTTTTGCTACTTGTTCTTGTTACCAGCTGTTGTGAACCAAAATGTTGTATGTTGCTTTGCTACTTGTTCTTGTTACCAGCTGTTGTGTACCAAAATGTTGTATGTTGTTTTGCTACTTGTTCTTGTTACTAGCTGTTGTGAACCAAAATGTTGTATGTTGCTTTGCTACTTGTTCTTGTTACCAGCTGTTGTGAACCAAAATGTTGTATGTTGTTTTGCTACTTGTTCTTGTTACCAGCTGTTGTGTACCAAAATGTTGTATGTTGTTTTGCTACTTGTTCTTGTTACTAGCTGTTGTGAACCAAAATGTTGTATGTTGCTTTGCTACTTGTTCTTGTTACCAGCTGTTGTGAACCAAAATGTTGTATGTTGCTTTGCTACTGATTCTTGTTACTAGCTGTTGTGTACCAAAATGTTGTATGTTGTTTTGCTACTTGTTCTTGTTACTAGCTGTTGTGAACCAAAATGTTGTATGTTGTTTTGCTACTTGTTCTTGTTACCAGCTGTTGTGAACCAAAATGTTGTATGTTGCTTTGCTACTTGTTCTTGTTACCAGCTGTTGTGTACCAAAATGTTGTATGTTGTTTTGCTACTTGTTCTTGTAACCAGCTGTTGTGTACCAAAATGTTGTATGTTGTTTTGCTACTTGTTCTTGTTACCAGCTGTTGTGTACCAAAATGTTGTATGTTGTTTTGCTACTTGTTCTTGTTACCAGCTGTTGTGTACCAAAATGTTGTATGTTGTTTTGCTACTTGTTCTTGTTACGAACTGTTGTGTACCAAAATGTTGTATGTTGTTTTGCTACTTGTTCTTGTTACCAGCTGTTGTGTACCAAAATGTTGTATGTTGTTTTGCTACTTGTTCTTGTTACCAGCTGTTGTGTACCAAAATGTTGTATGTTGTTTTGCTACGTGTTCTTGTTACCAGCTGTTGTGTACCAAAATGTTGTATGTTGTTTTGCTACTCGTTCTTGTTACTAGCTGTTGTGAACCAAAATGTATGTTGTTTTGCTACTTGTTCTTGTTACCAGCTGTTGTGTACCAAAATGTTGTATGTTGTTTTGCTACTTGTTCTTGTTACTAGCTGTTGTGAACCAAAATGTTGTATGTTGTTTTGCTACTTGTTCTTGTTACCAGCTGTTGTGAACCAAAATGTTGTATGTTGCTTTGCTACTTGTTCTTGTTACCAGCTGTTGTGTACCAAAATGTTGTATGTTGTTTTGCTGCTTGTTCTTGTTACCAGCTGTTGTGTACCAAAATGTTGTATGTTGCTTTGCTACTTGTTCTTGTTACTAGCTGTTGTGTACCAAAATGTTGTATGTTGTTTTGCTACTTGTTCTTGTTACCAGCTGTTGTGTACCAAAATGTTGTATGTTGCTTTGCTACTGTTTCTTGTTACTAGCTGTTGTGTACCAAAATGTTGTATGTTGTTTTGCTACTTGTTCTTGTTACTAGCTGTTGTGAACCAAAATGTTGTATGTTGTTTTGCTACTTGTTCTTGTTACTAGCTGTTGTGTACCAAAATGTTGTATGTTGTTTTGCTACTTGTTCTTGTTACCAGCTGTTGTGTACCAAAATGTTGTATGTTGTTTTGCTACTCGTTCTTGTTACCAGCTGTTGTGTACCAAAATGTTGTATGTTGTTTTGCTACTTGTTCTTGTTACCAGCTGTTGTGTACCAAAATGTTGTATGTTGTTTTGCTACTTGTTCTTGTTACTAGCTGTTGTGTACCAAAATGTTGTATGTTGTTTTGCTACTTGTTCTTGTTACCAGCTGTTGTGTACCAAAATGTTGTATGTTGTTTTGCTACTTGTTCTTGTTACTAGCTGTTGTGTACCAAAATGTTGTATGTTGTTTTCTACTTGTTCTTGTTACCAGCTGTTGTGTACCAAAATGTTGTATGTTGTTTTGCTACTCGTTCTTGTTACCAGCTGTTGTGTACCAAAATGTTGTATGTTGTTTTGCTACTTGTTCTTGTTACCAGCTGTTGTGTACCAAAATGTTGTATGTTGTTTTGCTACTTGTTCTTGTTACTAGCTGTTGTGTACCAAAATGTTGTATGTTGTTTTGCTACTTGTTCTTGTTACTAGCTGTTTTGTACCAAAATGTTGTATGTTGTTTTGCTACTTGTTCTTGTTACCAGCTGTTGTGTACCAAAATGTTGTATGTTGTTTTGCTACTTGTTCTTGTTACTAGCTGTTGTGTACCAAAATGTTGTATGTTGTTTTGCTACTTGTTCTTGTTACTAGCTGTTGTGTACCAAAATGTTGTATATTGTTTTGCTACTTGTTCTTGTTACCAGCTGTTGTGTACCAAAATGTTGTATGTTGTTTTGCTACTTGTTCTTGTTACTAGCTGTTGTGTACCAAAATGTTGTATGTTGTTTTGCTACTTGTTCTTGTTACTAGCTGTTGTGTACCAAAATGTTGTATGTTGTTTTGCTACTTGTTCTTGTTACCAGCTGTTGTGTACCAAAATGTTGTATGTTGTTTTGCTACTCGTTCTTGTTACCAGCTGTTGTGTACCAAAATGTTGTATGTTGTTTTGCTACTTGTTCTTGTTACGAACTGTTGTGTACCAAAATGTTGTATGTTGTTTTGCTACTTGTTCTTGTTACCAGCTGTTGTGTACCAAAATGTTGTATGTTGTTTTGCTACTTGTTCTTGTAACTAGCTGTTGTGTACCAAAATGTTGTATGTTGTTTTGCTACTTGTTCTTGTTACCAGCTGTTGTGTACCAAAATGTTGTATGTTGTTTTGCTACTTGTTCTTGTTACTAGCTGTTGTGTACCAAAATGTTGTATGTTGCTTTGCTACTTGTTCTTGTTACCAGCTGTTGTGTACCAAAATGTTGTATGTTGTTTTGCTACTCGTTCTTCTTACTAGCTGTTGTGTACCAAAATGTTGTATGTTGTTTTGCTACTTGTTCTTGTTACCAGCTGTTGTGTACCAAAATGTTGTATGTTGCTTTGCTACTTGTTCTTGTTAGGACCTGTTGTGTACCAAAATGTTGTATGTTGTTTTGCTACTTGTTCTTGTTACTAGCTGTTGTGTACCAAAATGTTGTATGTTGCTTTGCTACTTGTTCTTGTTACTAGCTGTTGTGAACCAAAATGTTGTATGTTGTTTTGCTACTTGTTCTTGTTACTAGCTGTTGTGTACCAAAATGTTGTATGTTGTTTTGCTACTTGTTCTTGTTACTAGCTGTTGTGTACCAAAATGTTGTATGTTGCTTTGCTACTTGTTCTTGTTACTAGCTGTTGTGTACCAAAATGTTGTATGTTGTTTTGCTACTTGTTCTTGTTACGAACTGTTGTGTACCAAAATGTTGTATGTTGTTTTGCTACTCGTTCTTGTTACCAGCTGTTGTGTACCAAAATGTTGTATGTTGTTTTGCTACTCGTTCTTGTTACCAGCTGTTGTGTACCAAAATGTTGTATGTTGTTTTGCTACTTGTTCTTGTTACCAGCTGTTGTGTACCAAAATGTTGTATGTTGGTTTGCTACTTGTTCTTGTTACTAGCTGTTGTGTACTAAAATGTTGTATGTTGTTTTGCTACTTGTTCTTGTTACCAGCTGTTGTGTACCAAAATGTTGTATGTTGTTTTGCTACTTGTTCTTGTTACTAGCTGTTGTGTACCAAAATGTTGTATGTTGCTTTGCTACTTGTTCTTGTTACCAGCTGTTGTGTACCAAAATGTTGTATGTTGTTTTGCTACTCGTTCTTGTTACTAGCTGTTGTGTACCAAAATGTTGTATGTTGTTTTGCTACTTGTTCTTGTTACCAGCTGTTGTGTACCAAAATGTTGTATGTTGCTTTGCTACTTGTTCTTGTTACCAGCTGTTGTGTACCAAAATGTTGTATGTTGTTTTGCTACTTGTTCTTGTTACCAGCTGTTGTGTACCAAAATGTTGTATGTTGCTTTGCTACTTGTTCTTGTTACCAGCTGTTGTGTACCAAAATGTTGTATGTTGCTTTGCTACTTGTTCTTGTTACGAACTGTTGTGTACCAAAATGTTGTATGTTGTTTTGCTACTTGTTCTTGTTACTAGCTGTTGTGTACCAAAATGTTGTATGTTGTTTTGCTACTTGTTCTTGTTACCAGCTGTTGTGTACCAAAATGTTGTATGTTGTTTTGCTACTCGTTCTTGTTACTAGCTGTTGTGTACCAAAATGTTGTATGTTGCTTTGCTACTTGTTCTTGTTACTAGCTGTTGTGTACCAAAATGTTGTATGTTGCTTTGCTACTTGTTCTTGTTACCAGCTGTTGTGAACCAAAATGTTGTATGTTGTTTTGCTACTTGTTCTTGTTACTAGGTGTTGTGAACCAAAATGTTGTATGTTGTTTTGCTACTTGTTCTTGTTACTAGCTGTTGTGAACCAAAATGTTGTATGTTGTTTTGCTACTTGTTCTTGTTACCAGCTGTTGTGTACCAAAATGTTGTATGTTGTTTTGCTACTTGTTCTTGTTACTAGCTGTTGTGTACCAAAATGTTGTATGTTGTTTTGCTACTTGTTCTTGTTACCAGCTGTTGTGTACCAAAATGTTGTATGTTGTTTTGCTACTTGTTCTTGTTACCAGCTGTTGTGTACCAAAATGTTGTATGTTGCTTTGCTACTTGTTCTTGTTACCAGCTGTTGTGAAACAAAATGTTGTATGTTGTTTTGCTACTTGTTCTTGTTACTAGCTGTTGTGAACCAGAATGTTGTATGTTGCTTTGCTACTTGTTCTTGTTACTAGCTGTTGTGAACCAAAATGTTGTATGTTGCTTTGCTACTTGTTCTTGTTACCAGCGGTTGTGTACCAAAATGTTGTATGTTGTTTTGCTACTTGTTCTTGTTACCAGCTGTTGTGAACCAAAATGTTGTATGTTGTTTTGCTACTTGCTCTTGTTACTAGCTGTTGTGAACCAAAATGTTGTATGTTGCTTTGCTACTTGTTCTTGTTACCAGCTGTTGTGTACCAAAATGTTGTATGTTGTTTTGCTACTTGTTCTTGTTACCATCTGTTGTGTACCAAAATGTTGTATGTTGTTTTGCTACTTGTTCTTGTTACCAGCTGTTGTGAACCAAAATGTTGTATGTTGTTTTGCTACTTGTTCTTGTTACTAGCTGTTGTGAACCAAAATGTTGTATGTTGCTTTGCTACTTGTTCTTGTTACTAGCTGTTGTGAACCAAAATGTTGTATGTTGCTTTGCTACTTGTTCTTGTTACCAGCTGTTGTGTACCAAAATGTTGTATGTTGCTTTGCTACTTGTTCTTGTTACTAGCTGTTGTGAACCAAAATGTTGTATGTTGTTTTGCTACTTGTTCTTGTTACCAGCTGTTGTGTACCAAAATGTTGTATGTTGCTTTGCTACTTGTTCTTGTTACCAGCTGTGGTGAACCAAAATGTTGTATGTTGTTTTGCTACTTGTTCTTGTTACCAGCTGTTGTGAACCAAAATGTTGTATGTTGTTTTGCTACTTGTTCTTGTTACTAGCTGTTGTGTACCAAAATGTTGTATGTTGCTTTGCTACTTGTTCTTGTTACCAGCTGTTGTGTACCAAAATGTTGTATGTTGTTTTGCTACTTGTTCTTGTTACCAGCTGTTGTGTACCAAAATGTTGTATGTTGTTTTGCTACTTGTTCTTGTTACCAGCTGTTGTGTACCTAAATGTTGTATGTTGTTTTGCTACTTGTTCTTGTTACCAGCTGTTGTGAACCAAAATGTTGTATGTTGCTTTGCTACTTGTTCTTGTTACTAGCTGTTGTGTACCAAAATGTTGTATGTTGTTTTGCTACTTGTTCTTGTTACCAGCTGTTGTGAACCAAAATGTTGTATGTTGTTTTGCTACTTGTTCTTGTTACTAGCTGTTGTGTACCAAAATGTTGTATGTTGTTTTGCTACTTGTTCTTGTTACCAGCTGTTGTGAACCAAAATGTTGTATGTTGCTTTGCTACTTGTTCTTGTTACCAGCTGTTGTGTACCAAAATGTTGTATGTTGTTTTGCTACTTGTTCTTGTTACTAGCTGTTGTGAACCAAAATGTTGTATGTTGCTTTGCTACTTGTTCTTGTTACCAGCTGTTGTGAACCAAAATGTTGTATGTTGTTTTGCTACTTGTTCTTGTTACCAGCTGTTGTGTACCAAAATGTTGTATGTTGTTTTGCTACTTGTTCTTGTTACTAGCTGTTGTGAACCAAAATGTTGTATGTTGCTTTGCTACTTGTTCTTGTTACCAGCTGTTGTGAACCAAAATGTTGTATGTTGCTTTGCTACTGATTCTTGTTACTAGCTGTTGTGTACCAAAATGTTGTATGTTGTTTTGCTACTTGTTCTTGTTACTAGCTGTTGTGAACCAAAATGTTGAATGTTGTTTTGCTACTTGTTCTTGTTACCAGCTGTTGTGAACCAAAATGTTGTATGTTGCTTTGCTACTTGTTCTTGTTACCAGCTGTTGTGTACCAAAATGTTGTATGTTGTTTTGCTACTTGTTCTTGTAACCAGCTGTTGTGTACCAAAATGTTGTATGTTGTTTTGCTACTTGTTCTTGTTACCAGCTGTTGTGTACCAAAATGTTGTATGTTGTTTTGCTACTTGTTCTTGTTACCAGCTGTTGTGTACCAAAATGTTGTATGTTGTTTTGCTACTTGTTCTTGTTACGAACTGTTGTGTACCAAAATGTTGTATGTTGTTTTGCTACTTGTTCTTGTTACCAGCTGTTGTGTACCAAAATGTTGTATGTTGTTTTGCTACTTGTTCTTGTTACCAGCTGTTGTGTACCAAAATGTTGTATGTTGTTTTGCTACGTGTTCTTGTTACCAGCTGTTGTGTACCAAAATGTTGTATGTTGTTTTGCTACTCGTTCTTGTTACTAGCTGTTGTGAACCAAAATGTATGTTGTTTTGCTACTTGTTCTTGTTACCAGCTGTTGTGTACCAAAATGTTGTATGTTGTTTTGCTACTTGTTCTTGTTACTAGCTGTTGTGAACCAAAATGTTGTATGTTGTTTTGCTACTTGTTCTTGTTACCAGCTGTTGTGAACCAAAATGTTGTATGTTGCTTTGCTACTTGTTCTTGTTACCAGCTGTTGTGTACCAAAATGTTGTATGTTGTTTTGCTGCTTGTTCTTGTTACCAGCTGTTGTGTACCAAAATGTTGTATGTTGCTTTGCTACTTGTTCTTGTTACTAGCTGTTGTGTACCAAAATGTTGTATGTTGTTTTGCTACTTGTTCTTGTTACCAGCTGTTGTGTACCAAAATGTTGTATGTTGCTTTGCTACTTGTTCTTGTTACTAGCTGTTGTGTACCAAAATGTTGTATGTTGTTTTGCTACTTGTTCTTGTTACTAGCTGTTGTGAACCAAAATGTTGTATGTTGTTTTGCTACTTGTTCTTGTTACTAGCTGTTGTGTACCAAAATGTTGTATGTTGTTTTGCTACTTGTTCTTGTTACCAGCTCTTGTGTACCAAAATGTTGTATGTTGTTTTGCTACTTGTTCTTGTTACCAGCTGTTGTGTACCAAAATGTTGTATGTTGTTTTGCTACTTGTTCTTGTTACTAGCTGTTGTGTACCAAAATGTTGTATGTTGTTTTGCTACTCGTTCTTATTCCCAGCTGTTGTGTACCAAAATGTTGTATGTTGTTTTGCTACTTGTTCTTGTTACTAGCTGTTGTGTACCAAAATGTTGTATGTTGTTTTGCTACTTATTCTTGTTACGAACTGTTGTGTACCAAAATGTTGTATGTTGTTTTGCTACTTGTTCTTGTTACTAGCTGTTGCGTACCAAAATGTTGTATGTTGCTTTGCTACTTGTTCTTGTTACTAGCTGTTGTGTACCAAAATGTTGTATGTTGTTTTGCTACTTGTTCTTGTTACTAGCTGTTGTGTACCAAAATGTTGTATGTTGTTTTGCTACTTGTTCTTGTTACCAGCTGTTGTGAACCAAAATGTTGTATGTTGCTTTGCTACTTGTTCTTGTTATCAGCTGTTGTGTACCAAAATGTTGTATGTTGCTTTGCTACTTGTTCTTGTTACCAGCTGTTGTGTACCAAAATGTTGTATGTTGTTTTGCTACTTGTTCTTGTTACTAGCTGTTGTGTACCAAAATGTTGTATGTTGTTTTGCTACTTGTTCTTGTTACTAGCTGTTGTGTACCAAAATGTTGTATGTTGTTTTGCTACTTGTTCTTGTTACTAGCTGTTGTGAACCAAAATGTTGTATGTTGTTTTGCTACTTGTTCTTGTTACTAGCTGTTGTGTACCAAAATGTTGTATGTTATTTGCTACTTGTTCTTGTTACCAGCTCTTGTGTACCAAAATGTTGTATGTTGTTTTGCTACTTGTTCTTGTTACCAGCTGTTGTGTACCAAAATGTTGTATGTTGTTTTGCTACTTGTTCTTGTTACTAGCTGTTGTGTACCAAAATGTTGTATGTTGTTTTGCTACTCGTTCTTATTCCCAGCTGTTGTGTACCAAAATGTTGTATGTTGTTTTGCTACTTGTTCTTGTTACTAGCTGTTGTGTACCAAAATGTTGTATGTTGTTTTGCTACTTATTCTTGTTACGAACTGTTGTGTACCAAAATGTTGTATGTTGTTTTGCTACTTGTTCTTGTTACTAGCTGTTGCGTACCAAAATGTTGTATGTTGCTTTGCTACTTGTTCTTGTTACTAGCTGTTGTGTACCAAAATGTTGTATGTTGTTTTGCTACTTGTTCTTGTTACTAGCTGTTGTGTACCAAAATGTTGTATGTTGTTTTGCTACTTGTTCTTGTTACCAGCTGTTGTGAACCAAAATGTTGTATGTTGCTTTGCTACTTGTTCTTGTTATCAGCTGTTGTGTACCAAAATGTTGTATGTTGCTTTGCTACTTGTTCTTGTTACCAGCTGTTGTGTACCAAAATGTTGTATGTTGTTTTGCTACTTGTTCTTGTTACTAGCTGTTGTGTACCAAAATGTTGTATGTTGTTTTGCTACTTGTTCTTGTTACTAGCTGTTGTGTACCAAAATGTTGTATGTTGTTTTGCTACTTGTTCTTGTTACCAGCTGTTGTGTACCAAAATGTTGTATGTTGTTTTGCTACTTGTTCTTGTTACTAGCTGTTGTGTAGCAAAATGTTGTATGTTGTTTTGCTACTTGTTCTTGTTACCAGCTGTTGTGTACCAAAATGTTGTATGTTGCTTTGCTACTTGTTCTTGTTACCAGCTGTTGTGTACCAAAATGTTGTATGTTGTTTTGCTACTTGTTCTTGTTACTAGCTGTTGTGTACTAAAATGTTGTATGTTGTTTTGCTACTTGTTCTTGTTACCAGCTGTTGTGTACAAAAATGTTGTATGTTGTTTTGCTACTTGTTCTTGTTACTAGCTGTTGTGAACCAAAATGTTGTATGTTGCTTTGCTACTTGTTCTTGTTACCAGCTGTTGTGTACCAAAATGTTGTATGTTGTTTTGCTACTTGTTCTTGTTACGAACTGTTGTGTACCAAAATGTTGTATGTTGTTTTGCTACTTGTTCTTGTTACCAGCTGTTGTGTACCAAAATGTTGTATGTTGCTTTGCTACTTGTTCTTGTTACCAGCTGTTGTGTACAGAATTTTGTATGTTGTTTTGCTACTTGTTCTTGTTACTAGCTGTTGTGTACCAAAATGTTGTATGTTGTTTTGCTACTTGTTCTTGTTACTAGCTGTTGTGTACCAAAATGTTGTATGTTGTTTTGCTACTTGTTCTTGTTACCAGCTGTTGTGTACCAAAATGTTGTATGTTGTTTTTCTACTTGTTCTTGTTACTAGCTGTTGTGTACCAAAATGTTGTATGTTGTTTTGCTACTTGTTCTTGTTACTAGCTGTTGTGTACCAAAATGTTGTATGTTGTTTTGCTACTCGTTCTTGTTACCAGCTGTTGTGTACCAAAATGTTGTATGTTGTTTTGCTACTTGTTCTTGTTACGAACTGTTGTGTACCAAAATGTTGTATGTTGTTTTGCTACTTGTTCTTGTTACCAGCTGTTGTGTACCAAAATGTTGTATGTTGTTTTGCTACTTGTTCTTGTTACTAGCTGTTGTGTACCAAAATGTTGTATGTTGTTTTGCTACTTGTTCTTGTTACCAGCTGTTGTGTACCAAAATGTTGTATGTTGTTTTGCTACTTGTTCTTGTTACTAGCTGTTGTGTACCAAAATGTTGTATGTTGCTTTGCTACTTGTTCTTGTTACCAGCTGTTGTGTACCAAAATGTTGTATGTTGTTTTGCTACTCGTTCTTGTTACTAGCTGTTGTGTACCAAAATGTTGTATGTTGTTTTGCTACTTGTTCTTGTTACCAGCTGTTGTGTACCAAAATGTTGTATGTTGCTTTGCTACTTGTTCTTGTTACCAGCTGTTGTGTACCAAAATGTTGTATGTTGTTTTGCTACTTGTTCTTGTTACCAGCTGTTGTGTACCAAAATGTTGTATGTTGCTTTGCTACTTGTTCTTGTTACCAGCTGTTGTGTACCAAAATGTTGTATGTTGCTTTGCTACTTGTTCTTGTTACGAACTGTTGTGTACCAAAATGTTGTATGTTGTTTTGCTACTTGTTCTTGTTACTAGCTGTTGTGTACCAAAATGTTGTATGTTGCTTTGCTACTTGTTCTTGTTACTAGCTGTTGTGTACCAAAATGTTGTATGTTGTTTTGCTACTTGTTCTTGTTACCAGCTGTTGTGAACCAAAATGTTGTATGTTGTTTTGCTACTTGTTCTTGTTACTAGCTGTTGTGTACCAAAATGTTGTATGTTGTTTTGCTACTTGTTCTTGTTACCAGCTGTTGTGTACCAAAATGTTGTATGTTGTTTTGCTACTTGTTCTTGTTACTAGCTGTTGTGAACCAAAATGTTGTATGTTGTTTTGCTACTCGTTCTTGTTACTAGCTGTTGTGTACCAAAATGTTGTATGTTGTTTTGCTACTTGTTCTTGTTACTAGCTGTTTTGTACCAAAATGTTGTATGTTGCTTTGCTACTTGTTCTTGTTACTAGCTGTTGTGTACCAAAATGTTGTATGTTGTTTTGCTACTTGTTCTTGTTACTAGCTGTTGTGTACCAAAATGTTGTATGTTGCTTTGCTACTTGTTCTTGTTACCAGCTGTTGTGTACCAAAATGTTGTATGTTGTTTTGCTACTTGTTCTTGTTACTAGCTGTTGTGTACCAAAATGTTGTATGTTGCTTTGCTACTTGTTCTTGTTACCAGCTGTTGTGTACCAAAATGTTGTATGTTGTTTTGCTACTTGTTCTTGTTACCAGCTGTTGTGTACCAAAATGTTGTATGTTGCTTTGCTACTTGTTCTTGTTACCAGCTGTTGTGAACCAAAATGTTGTATGTTGCTTTGCTACTTGTTCTTGTTACTAGCTGTTGTGTACCAAAATGTTGTATGTTGCTTTGCTACTTGTTCTTGTTACTAGCTGTTGTGAACCAAAATGTTGTATGTTGTTTTGCTACTTGTTCTTGTTACCAGCTGTTGTGTACCAAAATGTTGTATGTTGTTTTGCTACTTGTTCTTGTTACTAGCTGTTGTGAACCAAAATGTTGTATGTTGCTTTGCTACTTGTTCTTGTTACTAGCTGTTGTGAACCAAAATGTTGTATGTTGTTTTGCTACTTGTTCTTCTTACCAGCTGTTGTGTACCAAAATGTTGTATGTTGTTTTGCTACTTGTTCTTGTTACTAGCTGTTGTGAACCAAAATGTTGTATGTTGCTTTGCTACTTGTTCTTGTTACTAGCTGTTGTGTACCAAAATGTTGTATGTTGTTTTGCTACTTGTTCTTGTTACTAGCTGTTGTGAACCAAAATGTTGTATGTTGTTTTGCTACTTGTTCTTGTTACTAGCTGTTGTGTACCAAAATGTTGTTTGTTGTTTTGCTACTTGTTCTTGTTACTAGCTGTTGTGAACCAAAATGTTGTATGTTGCTTTGCTACTTGTTCTTGTTACCAGCTGTTGTGTACCAAAATGTTGTATGTTGTTTTGCTACTTGTTCTTGTTACCAGCTGTTGTGTACCAAAATGTTGTATGTTGCTTTGCTACTTGTTCTTGTTACTAGCTGTTGTGTACCAAAATGTTGTATGTTGTTTTGCTACTTGTTCTTGTTACCAGCTGTTGTGTACCAAAATGTTGTATGTTGCTTTGCTACTTGTTCTTGTTACTAGCTGTTGTGTACCAAAATGTTGTATGTTGTTTTGCTACTTGTTCTTGTTACCAGCTGTTGTGAACCAAAATGTTGTATGTTGTTTTGCTACTTGTTCTTGTTACTAGCTGTTGTGTACCAAAATGTTGTATGTTGTTTTGCTACTTGTTCTTGTTACCAGCTGTTGTGTACCAAAATGTTGTATGTTGTTTTGCTACTTGTTCTTGTTACCAGCTGTTGTGTACCAAAATGTTGTATGTTGTTTTGCTACTTGTTCTTGTTACCAGCTGTTGTGTACCAAAATGTTGTATGTTGTTTTGCTACTTGTTCTTGTTACGAACTGTTGTGAACCAAAATGTTGTATGTTGCTTTGCTACTTGTTCTTGTTACCAGCTGTTGTGAACCAAAATGTTGTATGTTGCTTTGCTACTTGTTCTTGTTACTAGCTGTTGTGTACCAAAATGTTGTATGTTGTTTTGCTACTTGTTCTTGTTACTAGCTGTTGTGAACCAAAATGTTGTATGTTGTTTTGCTACTTGTTCTTGTTACCAGCTGTTGTGAACCAAAATGTTGTATGTTGCTTTGCTACTTGTTCTTGTTACCAGCTGTTGTGTACCAAAATGTTGTATGTTGTTTTGCTACTTGTTCTTGTTACCAGCTGTTGTGTACCAAAATGTTGTATGTTGTTTTGCTACTTGTTCTTGTTACCAGCTGTTGTGTACCAAAATGTTGTATGTTGTTTTGCTACTTGTTCTTGTTACCAGCTGTTGTGTACCAAAATGTTGTATGTTGTTTTGCTACTTGTTCTTGTTACGAACTGTTGTGTACCAAAATGTTGTATGTTGTTTTGCTACTTGTTCTTGTTACCAGCTGTTGTGTACCAAAATGTTGTATGTTGTTTTGCTACTTGTTCTTGTTACCAGCTGTTGTGTACCAAAATGTTGTATGTTGTTTTGCTACTTGTTCTTGTTACCAGCTGTTGTGTACCAAAATGTTGTATGTTGTTTTGCTACTTGTTCTTGTTACTAGCTGTTGTGAACCAAAATGTTGTATGTTGTTTTGCTACTTGTTCTTGTTACCAGCTGTTGTGAACCAAAATGTTGTATGTTGCTTTGCTACTTGTTCTTGTTACCAGCTGTTGTGTACCAAAATGTTGTATGTTGTTTTGCTACTTGTTCTTGTTACCAGCTGTTGTGTACCAAAATGTTGTATGTTGTTTTGCTACTTGTTCTTGTTACTAGCTGTTGTGAACCAAAATGTTGTATGTTGCATTGCTACTTGTTCTTGTTACCAGCTGTTGTGTACCAAAATGTTGTATGTTGCTTTGCTACTTGTTCTTGTTACCAGCTGTTGTGAACCAAAATGTTGTATGTTGCTTTGCTACTTGTTCTTGTTACCAGCTGTTGTGTACCAAAATGTTGTATGTTGCTTTGCTACTTGTTCTTGTTACTAGCTGTTGTGAACCAAAATGTTGTATGTTGTTTTGCTACTTGTTCTTGTTACCAGCTGTTGTGTACCAAAATGTTGTATGTTGTTTTGCTACCTGTTCTTGTTACTAGCTGTTGTGAACCAAAATGTTGTATGTTGTTTTGCTACTTGTTCTTGTTACCAGCTGTTGTGAACCAAAATGTTGTATGTTGCTTTGCTACTTGTTCTTGTTACCAGCTGTTGTGTACCAAAATGTTGTATGTTGCTTTGCTACTTGTTCTTGTTACCAGCTGTTGTGTACCAAAATGTTGTATGTTGTTTTGCTACTTGTTCTTGTTACTAGCTGTTGTGAACCAAAATGTTGTATGTTGTTTTGCTACTTGTTCTTGTTACTAGCTGTTGTGAACCAAAATGTTGTATGTTGTTTTGCTACTTGTTCTTGTTACCAGCTGTTGTGTACCAAAATGTTGTATGTTGTTTTGCTACTTGTTCTTGTAACCAGCTGTTGTGTACCAAAATGTTGTATGTTGTTTTGCTACTTGTTCTTGTAACCAGCTGTTGTGTACCAAAATGTTGTATGTTGTTTTGCTACTTGTTCTTGTTACCAGCTGTTGTGTACCAAAATGTTGTATGTTGTTTTGCTACTTGTTCTTGTAACCAGCTGTTGTGTACCAAAATGTTGTATGTTGCTTTGCTACTTGTTCTTGTTACCAGCTGTTGTGAACCAAAATGTTGTATGTTGTTTTGCTACTTGTTCTTGTTACTAGCTGTTGTGAACCAAAATGTTGTATGTTGTTTTGCTACTTGTTCTTGTTACTAGCTGTTGTGAACCAAAATGTTGTATGTTGTTTTGCTACTTGTTCTTGTTACCAGCTGTTGTGTACCAAAATGTTGTATGTTGTTTTGCTACTTGTTCTTGTTACTAGCTGTTGTGTACCAAAATGTTGTATGTTGTTTTGCTACTTGTTCTTGTTACCAGCTGTTGTGTACCAAAATGTTGTATGTTGTTTTGCTACTTGTTCTTGTTACTAGCTGTTGTGTACCAAAATGTTGTATGTTGTTTTGCTACTTGTTCTTGTTACTAGCTGTTGTGTACCAAAATGTTGTATGTTGTTTTGCTACTTGTTCTTGTTACTAGCTGTTGTGAACCAAAATGTTGTATGTTGTTTTGCTACTTGTTCTTGTTACCAGCTGTTGTGAACCAAAATGTTGTATGTTGTTTTGCTACTTGTTCTTGTTACTAGCTGTTGTGAACCAAAATGTTGTATGTTGTTTTGCTACTTGTTCTTGTTACTAGCTGTTGTGAACCAAAATGTTGTTTTGCTACTTGTTCTTGTTACAAACTGTTGTGTACCAAAATGTTGTATGTTGTTTTGCTACTTGTTCTTGTTACCAGCTGTTGTGAACCAAAATGTTGTATGTTGTTTTGCTACTTGTTCTTGTTACCAGATGTTGTGAACCAAAATGTTGTATGTTGTTTTGCTACTTGTTCTTGTTACCAGCTGTTGTGTACCAAAATGTTGTATGTTGTTTTGCTATTTGTTCTTGTTACCAGCTGTTGTATACCAAAATGTTGTATGTTGTTTTGCTACTCGTTCTTGTTACTAGCTGTTGTGTACCAAAATGTTGTATGTTGTTTTGCTACTTGTTCTTGTTACGAACTGTTGTGTACCAAAATGTTGTATGTTGTTTTGCTACTTGTTCTTGTTACCAGCTGTTGTGAACAAAAATGTTGTATGTTGTTTTGCTACTTGTTCTTGTAACCAGCTGTTGTGTACCAAAATGTTGTATGTTGTTTTGCTACTTGTTCTTGTAACCAGCTGTTGTGTACCAAAATGTTGTATGTTGTTTTGCTACTTGTTCTTGTTACCAGCTGTTGTGTACCAAAATGTTGTATGTTGTTTTGCTACTCGTTCTTGTTACTAGCTGTTGTGTACCAAAATGTTGTATGTTGTTTTGCTACTTGTTCTTGTTACTAGCTGTTGTGTACCAAAATGTTGTATGTTGTTTTGCTACTTGTTCTTGTTACCAGCTGTTGTGTACCAAAATGATGTATGTTGTTTTGCTACTCGTTCTTGTTACTAGCTGTTGTGTACCAAAATGTTGTATGTTGTTTTGCTACTTGTTCTTGTTACCAGCTGTTGTGTACCAAAATGTTGTATGTTGTTTTGCTACTCGTTCTTGTTACTAGCTGTTGTGTACCAAAATGTTGTATGTTGTTTTGCTACTCGTTCTTGTTACTAGCTGTTGTGTACCAAAATGTTGTATGTTGTTTTGCTGCTCGTTCTTGTTACTAGCTGTTGTGTACTAAAATGTTGTATGTTGTTTTGCTACTTGTTCTTGTTACGAACTGTTGTGTACCAAAATGTTGTATGTTGTTTTGCTACTTGTTCTTGTTACCAGCTGTTGTGTACCAAAATGTTGTATGTTGTTTTGCTACTCGTTCTTGTTACTAGCTGTTGTGTACCAAAATGTTGTATGTTGTTTTGCTACTTGTTCTTGTTACCAGCTGTTGTGTACCAAAATGTTGTATGTTGTTTTGCTACTTGTTCTTGTTACTAGCTGTTGTGTACCAAAATGTTGTATGTTGCTTTGCTACTTGTTCTTGTTACCAGCTGTTGTGTACCAAAATGTTGTATGTTGTTTTGCTACTCGTTCTTCTTACTAGCTGTTGTGTACCAAAATGTTGTATGTTGTTTTGCTACTTGTTCTTGTTACCAGCTGTTGTGTACCAAAATGTTGTATGTTGCTTTGCTACTTGTTCTTGTTACCAGCTGTTGTGTACCAAAATGTTGTATGTTGTTTTGCTACTTGTTCTTGTTACCAGCTGTTGTGTACCAAAATGTTGTATGTTGCTTTGCTACTTGTTCTTGTTACCAGCTGTTGTGTACCAAAATGTTGTATGTTGCTTTGCTACTTGTTCTTGTTACGACCTGTTGTGTACCAAAATGTTGTATGTTGTTTTGCTACTTGTTCTTGTTACTAGCTGTTGTGTACCAAAATGTTGTATGTTGCTTTGCTACTTGTTCTTGTTACTAGCTGTTGTGAACCAAAATGTTGTATGTTGTTTTGCTACTTGTTCTTGTTACTAGCTGTTGTGTACCAAAATGTTGTATGTTGTTTTGCTACTTGTTCTTGTTACTAGCTGTTGTGTACCAAAATGTTGTATGTTGCTTTGCTACTTGTTCTTGTTACTAGCTGTTGTGTACCAAAATGTTGTATGTTGTTTTGCTACTTGTTCTTGTTACGAACTGTTGTGTACCAAAATGTTGTAGGTTGCTTTGCTACTTGTTCTTGTTACCAGCTGTTGTGAACCAAAATGTTGTATGTTGTTTTGCTACTTGTTCTTGTTACTAGCTGTTGTGAACCAAAATGTTGTATGTTGTTTTGCTACTTGTTCTTGTTACCAGCTGTTGTGTACCAAAATGTTGTATGTTGTTTTGCTACTTGTTCTTGTTACTAGCTGTTGTGTACCAAAATGTTGTATGTTGTTTTGCTACTTGTTCTTGTTACCAGCTGTTGTGTACCAAAATGTTGTATGTTGTTTTGCTACTTGTTCTTGTTACCAGCTGTTGTGTACCAAAATGTTGTATGTTGCTTTGCTACTTGTTCTTGTTACCAGCTGTTGTGAACCAAAATGTTGTATGTTGCTTTGCTACTTGTTCTTGTTACTAGCTGTTGTGAACCAAAATGTTGTATGTTGTTTTGCTACTTGTTCTTGTTACTAGCTGTTGTGAACCAAAATGTTGTATGTTGTATTGCTACTTGATCTTGTTACCAGCTGTTGTGTACCAAAATGTTGTATGTTGCTTTGCTACTTGTTCTTGTTACCAGCTGTTGTGTACCAAAATGTTGTATGTTGCTTTGCTACTTGTTCTTGTTACTAGCTGTTGTGAACCAAAATGTTGTATGTTGTTTTGCTACTCGTTCTTGTTACCAGCTGTTGTGTACCAAAATGTTGTATGTTGTTTTGCTACTTGTTCTTGTTACCAGCTGTTGTGTACCAAAATGTTGTATGTTGTCTTGCTACTTGTTCTTGTTACTAGCTGTTGTGTACCAAAATGTTGTATGTTGTTTTGCTACTTGTTCTTGTTACCAGCTGTTGTGTACCAAAATGTTGTATGTTGTTTTGCTACTTGTTCTTGTTACTAGCTGTTGTGTACCAAAATGTTGTATGTTGCTTTGCTACTTGTTCTTGTTACCAGCTGTTGTGTACCAAAATGTTGTATGTTGTTTTGCTACTCGTTCTTGTTACTAGCTGTTGTGTACCAAAATGTTGTATGTTGTTTTGCTACTTGTTCTTGTTACCAGCTGTTGTGTACCAAAATGTTGTATGTTGCTTTGCTACTTGTTCTTGTTACCAGCTGTTGTGTACCAAAATGTTGTATGTTGTTTTGCTACTTGTTCTTGTTACCAGCTGTTGTGTACCAAAATGTTGTATGTTGCTTTGCTACTTGTTCTTGTTACCAGCTGTTGTGTACCAAAATGTTGTATGTTGCTTTGCTACTTGTTCTTGTTACGAACCGTTGTGTACCAAAATGTTGTATGTTGTTTTGCTACTTGTTCTTGTTACTAGCTGTTGTGTACCAAAATGTTGTATGTTGCTTTGCTACTTGTTCTTGTTACCAGCTGTTGTGTACCAAAATGTTGTATGTTGTTTTGCTACTCGTTCTTGTTACTAGCTGTTGTGTACCAAAATGTTGTATGTTGCTTTGCTACTTGTTCTTGTTACTAGCTGTTGTGTACCAAAATGTTGTATGTTGCTTTGCTACTTGTTCTTGTTACCAGCTGTTGTGAACCAAAATGTTGTATGTTGTTTTGCTACTTGTTCTTGTTACTAGGTGTTGTGAACCAAAATGTTGTATGTTGTTTTGCTACTTGTTCTTGTTACTAGCTGTTGTGAACCAAAATGTTGTATGTTGTTTTGCTACTTGTTCTTGTTACCAGCTGTTGTGTACCAAAATGTTGTATGTTGTTTTGCTACTTGTTCTTGTTACTAGCTGTTGTGTACCAAAATGTTGTATGTTGTTTTGCTACTTGTTCTTGTTACCAGCTGTTGTGTACCAAAATGTTGTATGTTGTTTTGCTACTTGTTCTTGTTACCAGCTGTTGTGTACCAAAATGTTGTATGTTGCTTTGCTACTTGTTCTTGTTACCAGCTGTTGTGAAACAAAATGTTGTATGTTGTTTTGCTACTTGTTCTTGTTACTAGCTGTTGTGAACCAGAATGTTGTATGTTGCTTTGCTACTTGTTCTTGTTACTAGCTGTTGTGAACCAAAATGTTGTATGTTGCTTTGCTACTTGTTCTTGTTACCAGCGGTTGTGTACCAAAATGTTGTATGTTGTTTTGCTACTTGTTCTTGTTACCAGCTGTTGTGAACCAAAATGTTGTATGTTGTTTTGCTACTTGCTCTTGTTACTAGCTGTTGTGAACCAAAATGTTGTATGTTGCTTTGCTACTTGTTCTTGTTACCAGCTGTTGTGTACCAAAATGTTGTATGTTGTTTTGCTACTTGTTCTTGTTACCAGCTGTTGTGTACCAAAATGTTGTATGTTGTTTTGCTACTTGTTCTTGTTACCAGCTGTTGTGAACCAAAATGTTGTATGTTGTTTCGCTACTTGTTCTTGTTACTAGCTGTTGTGAACCAAAATGTTGTATGTTGCTTTGCTACTTGTTCTTGTTACTAGCTGTTGTGAACCAAAATGTTGTATGTTGCTTTGCTACTTGTTCTTGTTACCAGCTGTTGTGTACCAAAATGTTGTATGTTGCTTTGCTACTTGTTCTTGTTACTAGCTGTTGTGAACCAAAATGTTGTATGTTGTTTTGCTACTTGTTCTTGTTACCAGCTGTTGTGTACCAAAATGTTGTATGTTGCTTTGCTACTTGTTCTTCTTACCAGCTGTGGTGAACCAAAATGTTGTATGTTGTTTTGCTACTTGTTCTTGTTACCAGCTGTTGTGAACCAAAATGTTGTATGTTGTTTTGCTACTTGTTCTTGTTACTAGCTGTTGTGTACCAAAATGTTGTATGTTGCTTTGCTACTTGTTCTTGTTACCAGCTGTTGTGTACCAAAATGTTGTATGTTGTTTTGCTACTTGTTCTTGTTACCAGCTGTTGTGTACCAAAATGTTGTATGTTGTTTTGCTACTTGTTCTTGTTACCAGCTGTTGTGTACCTAAATGTTGTATGTTGTTTTGCTACTTGTTCTTGTTACCAGCTGTTGTGAACCAAAATGTTGTATGTTGCTTTGCTACTTGTTCTTGTTACTAGCTGTTGTGTACCAAAATGTTGTATGTTGTTTTGCTACTTGTTCTTGTTACCAGCTGTTGTGTACCAAAATGTTGTATGTTGTTTTGCTACTTGTTCTTGTTACCAGCTGTTGTGTACCAAAATGTTGTATGTTGCTTTGCTACTTGTTCTTGTTACCAGCTGTTGTGTACCAAAATGTTGTATGTTGTTTTGCTACTTGTTCTTGTTACCAGCTGTTGTGTACCAAAATGTTGTATGTTGTTTTGCTACTTGTTCTTGTTACCAGCTGTTGTGTACCAAAATGTTGTATGTTGTTTTGCTACTTGTTCTTGTTACCAGCTGTTGTGTACCAAAATGTTGTATGTTGTTTCGCTACTTGTTCTTGTTACTAGCTGTTGTGTACCAAAATGTTGTATGTTGTTTTGCTACTTGTTCTTGTTACCAGCTGTTGTGAACCAAAATGTTGTATGTTGCTTTGCTACTTGTTCTTGTTACCAGCTGTTGTGTACCAAAATGTTGTATGTTGTTTTGCTACTTGTTCTTGTTACGAACTGTTGTGTACCAAAATGTTGTATGTTGTTTTGCTACTTGTTCTTGTTACCAGCTGTTGTGTACCAAAATGTTGTATGTTGTTTTGCTACTTGTTCTTGTTACCAGCTGTTGTGTACCAAAATGTTGTATGTTGTTTTGCTACGTGTTCTTGTTACCAGCTGTTGTGTACCAAAATGTTGTATGTTGTTTTGCTACTCGTTCTTGTTACTAGCTGTTGTGAACCAAAATGTATGTTGTTTTGCTACTTGTTCTTGTTACCAGCTGTTGTGTACCAAAATGTTGTATGTTGTTTTGCTACTTGTTCTTGTTACTAGCTGTTGTGAACCAAAATGTTGTATGTTGTTTTGCTACTTGTTCTTGTTACCAGCTGTTGTGAACCAAAATGTTGTATGGTCTTTGCTACTTGTTCTTGTTACCAGCTGTTGTGTACCAAAATGTTGTATGTTGTTTTGCTGCTTGTTCTTGTTACCAGCTGTTGTGTACCAAAATGTTGTATGTTGCTTTGCTACTTGTTCTTGTTACTAGCTGTTGTGTACCAAAATGTTGTATGTTGTTTTGCTACTTGTTCTTGTTACCAGCTGTTGTGTACCAAAATGTTGTATGTTGCTTTGCTACTTGTTCTTGTTACTAGCTGTTGTGTACCAAAATGTTGTATGTTGTTTTGCTACTTGTTCTTGTTACTAGCTGTTGTGAACCAAAATGTTGTATGTTGTTTTGCTACTTGTTCTTGTTACTAGCTGTTGTGTACCAAAATGTTGTATGTTGTTTTGCTACTTGTTCTTGTTACCAGCTCTTGTGTACCAAAATGTTGTATGTTGTTTTGCTACTTGTTCTTGTTACCAGCTGTTGTGTACCAAAATGTTGTATGTTGTTTTGCTACTTGTTCTTGTTACTAGCTGTTGTGTACCAAAATGTTGTATGTTGTTTTGCTACTCGTTCTTATTCCCAGCTGTTGTGTACCAAAATGTTGTATGTTGTTTTGCTACTTGTTCTTGTTACTAGCTGTTGTGTACCAAAATGTTGTATGTTGTTTTGCTACTTATTCTTGTTACGAACTGTTGTGTACCAAAATGTTGTATGTTGTTTTGCTACTTGTTCTTGTTACTAGCTGTTGCGTACCAAAATGTTGTATGTTGCTTTGCTACTTGTTCTTGTTACTAGCTGTTGTGTACCAAAATGTTGTATGTTGTTTTGCTACTTGTTCTTGTTACTAGCTGTTGTGTACCAAAATGTTGTATGTTGTTTTGCTACTTGTTCTTGTTACCAGCTGTTGTGAACCAAAATGTTGTATGTTGCTTTGCTACTTGTTCTTGTTATCAGCTGTTGTGTACCAAAATGTTGTATGTTGCTTTGCTACTTGTTCTTGTTACCAGCTGTTGTGTACCAAAATGTTGTATGTTGTTTTGCTACTTGTTCTTGTTACTAGCTGTTGTGTACCAAAATGTTGTATGTTGTTTTGCTACTTGTTCTTGTTACTAGCTGTTGTGTACCAAAATGTTGTATGTTGTTTTGCTACTTGTTCTTGTTACCAGCTGTTGTGTACCAAAATGTTGTATGTTGTTTTGCTACTTGTTCTTGTTACCAGCTGTTGTGTACCAAAATGTTGTATGTTGTTTTGCTACTTGTTCTTGTTACCAGCTGTTGTGTACCAAAATGTTGTATGTTGTTTTGCTACTTGTTCTTGTTACGAACTGTTGTGAACCAAAATGTTGTATGTTGCTTTGCTACTTGTTCTTGTTACCAGCTGTTGTGAACCAAAATGTTGTATGTTGCTTTGCTACTTGTTCTTGTTACTAGCTGTTGTGTACCAAAATGTTGTATGTTGTTTTGCTACTTGTTCTTGTTACTAGCTGTTGTGAACCAAAATGTTGTATGTTGTTTTGCTACTTGTTCTTGTTACCAGCTGTTGTGAACCAAAATGTTGTATGTTGCTTTGCTACTTGTTCTTGTTACCAGCTGTTGTGTACCAAAATGTTGTATGTTGTTTTGCTACTTGTTCTTGTTACCAGCTGTTGTGTACCAAAATGTTGTATGTTGTTTTGCTACTTGTTCTTGTTACCAGCTGTTGTGTACCAAAATGTTGTATGTTGTTTTGCTACTTGTTCTTGTTACCAGCTGTTGTGTACCAAAATGTTGTATGTTGTTTTGCTACTTGTTCTTGTTACGAACTGTTGTGTACCAAAATGTTGTATGTTGTTTTGCTACTTGTTCTTGTTACCAGCTGTTGTGTACCAAAATGTTGTATGTTGTTTTGCTACTTGTTCTTGTTACCAGCTGTTGTGTACCAAAATGTTGTATGTTGTTTTGCTACTTGTTCTTGTTACCAGCTGTTGTGTACCAAAATGTTGTATGTTGTTTTGCTACTTGTTCTTGTTACTAGCTGTTGTGAACCAAAATGTTGTATGTTGTTTTGCTACTTGTTCTTGTTACCAGCTGTTGTGAACCAAAATGTTGTATGTTGCTTTGCTACTTGTTCTTGTTACCAGCTGTTGTGTACCAAAATGTTGTATGTTGTTTTGCTACTTGTTCTTGTTACCAGCTGTTGTGTACCAAAATGTTGTATGTTGTTTTGCTACTTGTTCTTGTTACTAGCTGTTGTGAACCAAAATGTTGTATGTTGCATTGCTACTTGTTCTTGTTACCAGCTGTTGTGTACCAAAATGTTGTATGTTGCTTTGCTACTTGTTCTTGTTACCAGCTGTTGTGAACCAAAATGTTGTATGTTGCTTTGCTACTTGTTCTTGTTACCAGCTGTTGTGTACCAAAATGTTGTATGTTGCTTTGCTACTTGTTCTTGTTACTAGCTGTTGTGAACCAAAATGTTGTATGTTGTTTTGCTACTTGTTCTTGTTACCAGCTGTTGTGTACCAAAATGTTGTATGTTGTTTTGCTACCTGTTCTTGTTACTAGCTGTTGTGAACCAAAATGTTGTATGTTGTTTTGCTACTTGTTCTTGTTACCAGCTGTTGTGAACCAAAATGTTGTATGTTGCTTTGCTACTTGTTCTTGTTACCAGCTGTTGTGTACCAAAATGTTGTATGTTGCTTTGCTACTTGTTCTTGTTACCAGCTGTTGTGTACCAAAATGTTGTATGTTGTTTTGCTACTTGTTCTTGTTACTAGCTGTTGTGAACCAAAATGTTGTATGTTGTTTTGCTACTTGTTCTTGTTACTAGCTGTTGTGAACCAAAATGTTGTATGTTGTTTTGCTACTTGTTCTTGTTACCAGCTGTTGTGTACCAAAATGTTGTATGTTGTTTTGCTACTTGTTCTTGTAACCAGCTGTTGTGTACCAAAATGTTGTATGTTGTTTTGCTACTTGTTCTTGTAACCAGCTGTTGTGTACCAAAATGTTGTATGTTGTTTTGCTACTTGTTCTTGTTACCAGCTGTTGTGTACCAAAATGTTGTATGTTGTTTTGCTACTTGTTCTTGTAACCAGCTGTTGTGTACCAAAATGTTGTATGTTGCTTTGCTACTTGTTCTTGTTACCAGCTGTTGTGAACCAAAATGTTGTATGTTGTTTTGCTACTTGTTCTTGTTACTAGCTGTTGTGAACCAAAATGTTGTATGTTGTTTTGCTACTTGTTCTTGTTACTAGCTGTTGTGAACCAAAATGTTGTATGTTGTTTTGCTACTTGTTCTTGTTACCAGCTGTTGTGTACCAAAATGTTGTATGTTGTTTTGCTACTTGTTCTTGTTACTAGCTGTTGTGTACCAAAATGTTGTATGTTGTTTTGCTACTTGTTCTTGTTACCAGCTGTTGTGTACCAAAATGTTGTATGTTGTTTTGCTACTTGTTCTTGTTACTAGCTGTTGTGTACCAAAATGTTGTATGTTGTTTTGCTACTTGTTCTTGTTACTAGCTGTTGTGTACCAAAATGTTGTATGTTGTTTTGCTACTTGTTCTTGTTACTAGCTGTTGTGAACCAAAATGTTGTATGTTGTTTTGCTACTTGTTCTTGTTACCAGCTGTTGTGAACCAAAATGTTGTATGTTGTTTTGCTACTTGTTCTTGTTACTAGCTGTTGTGAACCAAAATGTTGTATGTTGTTTTGCTACTTGTTCTTGTTACTAGCTGTTGTGAACCAAAATGTTGTTTTGCTACTTGTTCTTGTTACAAACTGTTGTGTACCAAAATGTTGTATGTTGTTTTGCTACTTGTTCTTGTTACCAGCTGTTGTGAACCAAAATGTTGTATGTTGTTTTGCTACTTGTTCTTGTTACCAGATGTTGTGAACCAAAATGTTGTATGTTGTTTTGCTACTTGTTCTTGTTACCAGCTGTTGTGTACCAAAATGTTGTATGTTGTTTTGCTATTTGTTCTTGTTACCAGCTGTTGTATACCAAAATGTTGTATGTTGTTTTGCTACTCGTTCTTGTTACTAGCTGTTGTGTACCAAAATGTTGTATGTTGTTTTGCTACTTGTTCTTGTTACGAACTGTTGTGTACCAAAATGTTGTATGTTGTTTTGCTACTTGTTCTTGTTACCAGCTGTTGTGAACAAAAATGTTGTATGTTGTTTTGCTACTTGTTCTTGTAACCAGCTGTTGTGTACCAAAATGTTGTATGTTGTTTTGCTACTTGTTCTTGTAACCAGCTGTTGTGTACCAAAATGTTGTATGTTGTTTTGCTACTTGTTCTTGTTACCAGCTGTTGTGTACCAAAATGTTGTATGTTGTTTTGCTACTCGTTCTTGTTACTAGCTGTTGTGTACCAAAATGTTGTATGTTGTTTTGCTACTTGTTCTTGTTACTAGCTGTTGTGTACCAAA
Source organism: Deroplatys truncata (assembly GCA_030765065.1). Taxonomy (NCBI): domain Eukaryota; kingdom Metazoa; phylum Arthropoda; class Insecta; order Mantodea; family Mantidae; genus Deroplatys; species Deroplatys truncata. The sequence continues at coordinate 6,079,125 of CM060984.1, forward strand.
ATGTTGTATGTTGTTTTGCTACTTGTTCTTGTTACCAGCTGTTGTGTACCAAAATGATGTATGTTGTTTTGCTACTCGTTCTTGTTACTAGCTGTTGTGTACCAAAATGTTGTATGTTGTTTTGCTACTTGTTCTTGTTACCAGCTGTTGTGTACCAAAATGTTGTATGTTGTTTTGCTACTCGTTCTTGTTACTAGCTGTTGTGTACCAAAATGTTGTATGTTGTTTTGCTACTCGTTCTTGTTACTAGCTGTTGTGTACCAAAATGTTGTATGTTGTTTTGCTGCTCGTTCTTGTTACTAGCTGTTGTGTACTAAAATGTTGTATGTTGTTTTGCTACTTGTTCTTGTTACGAACTGTTGTGTACCAAAATGTTGTATGTTGTTTTGCTACTTGTTCTTGTTACCAGCTGTTGTGTACCAAAATGTTGTATGTTGTTTTGCTACTCGTTCTTGTTACTAGCTGTTGTGTACCAAAATGTTGTATGTTGTTTTGCTACTTGTTCTTGTTACCAGCTGTTGTGTACCAAAATGTTGTATGTTGTTTTGCTACTTGTTCTTGTTACTAGCTGTTGTGTACCAAAATGTTGTATGTTGCTTTGCTACTTGTTCTTGTTACCAGCTGTTGTGTACCAAAATGTTGTATGTTGTTTTGCTACTCGTTCTTCTTACTAGCTGTTGTGTACCAAAATGTTGTATGTTGTTTTGCTACTTGTTCTTGTTACCAGCTGTTGTGTACCAAAATGTTGTATGTTGCTTTGCTACTTGTTCTTGTTACCAGCTGTTGTGTACCAAAATGTTGTATGTTGTTTTGCTACTTGTTCTTGTTACCAGCTGTTGTGTACCAAAATGTTGTATGTTGCTTTGCTACTTGTTCTTGTTACCAGCTGTTGTGTACCAAAATGTTGTATGTTGCTTTGCTACTTGTTCTTGTTACGACCTGTTGTGTACCAAAATGTTGTATGTTGTTTTGCTACTTGTTCTTGTTACTAGCTGTTGTGTACCAAAATGTTGTATGTTGCTTTGCTACTTGTTCTTGTTACTAGCTGTTGTGAACCAAAATGTTGTATGTTGTTTTGCTACTTGTTCTTGTTACTAGCTGTTGTGTACCAAAATGTTGTATGTTGTTTTGCTACTTGTTCTTGTTACTAGCTGTTGTGTACCAAAATGTTGTATGTTGCTTTGCTACTTGTTCTTGTTACTAGCTGTTGTGTACCAAAATGTTGTATGTTGTTTTGCTACTTGTTCTTGTTACGAACTGTTGTGTACCAAAATGTTGTAGGTTGCTTTGCTACTTGTTCTTGTTACCAGCTGTTGTGAACCAAAATGTTGTATGTTGTTTTGCTACTTGTTCTTGTTACTAGCTGTTGTGAACCAAAATGTTGTATGTTGTTTTGCTACTTGTTCTTGTTACCAGCTGTTGTGTACCAAAATGTTGTATGTTGTTTTGCTACTTGTTCTTGTTACTAGCTGTTGTGTACCAAAATGTTGTATGTTGTTTTGCTACTTGTTCTTGTTACCAGCTGTTGTGTACCAAAATGTTGTATGTTGTTTTGCTACTTGTTCTTGTTACCAGCTGTTGTGTACCAAAATGTTGTATGTTGCTTTGCTACTTGTTCTTGTTACCAGCTGTTGTGAACCAAAATGTTGTATGTTGCTTTGCTACTTGTTCTTGTTACTAGCTGTTGTGAACCAAAATGTTGTATGTTGTTTTGCTACTTGTTCTTGTTACTAGCTGTTGTGAACCAAAATGTTGTATGTTGTATTGCTACTTGATCTTGTTACCAGCTGTTGTGTACCAAAATGTTGTATGTTGCTTTGCTACTTGTTCTTGTTACCAGCTGTTGTGTACCAAAATGTTGTATGTTGCTTTGCTACTTGTTCTTGTTACTAGCTGTTGTGAACCAAAATGTTGTATGTTGTTTTGCTACTCGTTCTTGTTACCAGCTGTTGTGTACCAAAATGTTGTATGTTGTTTTGCTACTTGTTCTTGTTACCAGCTGTTGTGTACCAAAATGTTGTATGTTGTTTTGCTACTTGTTCTTGTTACTAGCTGTTGTGTACCAAAATGTTGTATGTTGTTTTGCTACTTGTTCTTGTTACCAGCTGTTGTGTACCAAAATGTTGTATGTTGTTTTGCTACTTGTTCTTGTTACTAGCTGTTGTGTACCAAAATGTTGTATGTTGCTTTGCTACTTGTTCTTGTTACCAGCTGTTGTGTACCAAAATGTTGTATGTTGTTTTGCTACTCGTTCTTGTTACTAGCTGTTGTGTACCAAAATGTTGTATGTTGTTTTGCTACTTGTTCTTGTTACCAGCTGTTGTGTACCAAAATGTTGTATGTTGCTTTGCTACTTGTTCTTGTTACCAGCTGTTGTGTACCAAAATGTTGTATGTTGTTTTGCTACTTGTTCTTGTTACCAGCTGTTGTGTACCAAAATGTTGTATGTTGCTTTGCTACTTGTTCTTGTTACCAGCTGTTGTGTACCAAAATGTTGTATGTTGCTTTGCTACTTGTTCTTGTTACGAACTGTTGTGTACCAAAATGTTGTATGTTGTTTTGCTACTTGTTCTTGTTACTAGCTGTTGTGTACCAAAATGTTGTATGTTGCTTTGCTACTTGTTCTTGTTACCAGCTGTTGTGTACCAAAATGTTGTATGTTGTTTTGCTACTCGTTCTTGTTACTAGCTGTTGTGTACCAAAATGTTGTATGTTGCTTTGCTACTTGTTCTTGTTACTAGCTGTTGTGTACCAAAATGTTGTATGTTGCTTTGCTACTTGTTCTTGTTACCAGCTGTTGTGAACCAAAATGTTGTATGTTGTTTTGCTACTTGTTCTTGTTACTAGGTGTTGTGAACCAAAATGTTGTATGTTGTTTTGCTACTTGTTCTTGTTACTAGCTGTTGTGAACCAAAATGTTGTATGTTGTTTTGCTACTTGTTCTTGTTACCAGCTGTTGTGTACCAAAATGTTGTATGTTGTTTTGCTACTTGTTCTTGTTACTAGCTGTAACCAAAATGTTGTATGTTGCTTTGCTACTTGTTCTTGTTACTAGCTGTTGTGAACCAAAATGTTGTATGTTGCTTTGCTACTTGTTCTTGTTACCAGCTGTTGTGTACCAAAATGTTGTATGTTGCTTTGCTACTTGTTCTTGTTACTAGCTGTTGTGAACCAAAATGTTGTATGTTGTTTTGCTACTTGTTCTTGTTACCAGCTGTTGTGTACCAAAATGTTGTATGTTGCTTTGCTACTTGTTCTTGTTACCAGCTGTGGTGAACCAAAATGTTGTATGTTGTTTTGCTACTTGTTCTTGTTACCAGCTGTTGTGAACCAAAATGTTGTATGTTGTTTTGCTACTTGTTCTTGTTACTAGCTGTTGTGTACCAAAATGTTGTATGTTGCTTTGCTACTTGTTCTTGTTACCAGCTGTTGTGTACCAAAATGTTGTATGTTGTTTTGCTACTTGTTCTTGTTACCAGCTGTTGTGTACCAAAATGTTGTATGTTGTTTTGCTACTTGTTCTTGTTACCAGCTGTTGTGTACCTAAATGTTGTATGTTGTTTTGCTACTTGTTCTTGTTACCAGCTGTTGTGAACCAAAATGTTGTATGTTGCTTTGCTACTTGTTCTTGTTACTAGCTGTTGTGTACCAAAATGTTGTATGTTGTTTTGCTACTTGTTCTTGTTACCAGCTGTTGTGAACCAAAATGTTGTATGTTGTTTTGCTACTTGTTCTTGTTACTAGCTGTTGTGTACCAAAATGTTGTATGTTGTTTTGCTACTTGTTCTTGTTACCAGCTGTTGTGAACCAAAATGTTGTATGTTGCTTTGCTACTTGTTCTTGTTACCAGCTGTTGTGTACCAAAATGTTGTATGTTGTTTTGCTACTTGTTCTTGTTACTAGCTGTTGTGAACCAAAATGTTGTATGTTGCTTTGCTACTTGTTCTTGTTACCAGCTGTTGTGAACCAAAATGTTGTATGTTGTTTTGCTACTTGTTCTTGTTACCAGCTGTTGTGTACCAAAATGTTGTATGTTGTTTTGCTACTTGTTCTTGTTACTAGCTGTTGTGAACCAAAATGTTGTATGTTGCTTTGCTACTTGTTCTTGTTACCAGCTGTTGTGAACCAAAATGTTGTATGTTGCTTTGCTACTGATTCTTGTTACTAGCTGTTGTGTACCAAAATGTTGTATGTTGTTTTGCTACTTGTTCTTGTTACTAGCTGTTGTGAACCAAAATGTTGTATGTTGTTTTGCTACTTGTTCTTGTTACCAGCTGTTGTGAACCAAAATGTTGTATGTTGCTTTGCTACTTGTTCTTGTTACCAGCTGTTGTGTACCAAAATGTTGTATGTTGTTTTGCTACTTGTTCTTGTAACCAGCTGTTGTGTACCAAAATGTTGTATGTTGTTTTGCTACTTGTTCTTGTTACCAGCTGTTGTGTACCAAAATGTTGTATGTTGTTTTGCTACTTGTTCTTGTTACCAGCTGTTGTGTACCAAAATGTTGTATGTTGTTTTGCTACTTGTTCTTGTTACGAACTGTTGTGTACCAAAATGTTGTATGTTGTTTTGCTACTTGTTCTTGTTACCAGCTGTTGTGTACCAAAATGTTGTATGTTGTTTTGCTACTTGTTCTTGTTACCAGCTGTTGTGTACCAAAATGTTGTATGTTGTTTTGCTACGTGTTCTTGTTACCAGCTGTTGTGTACCAAAATGTTGTATGTTGTTTTGCTACTCGTTCTTGTTACTAGCTGTTGTGAACCAAAATGTTGTATGTTGTTTTGCTACTTGTTCTTGTTACCAGCTGTTGTGTACCAAAATGTTGTATGTTGTTTTGCTACTTGTTCTTGTTACTAGCTGTTGTGAACCAAAATGTTGTATGTTGTTTTGCTACTTGTTCTTGTTACCAGCTGTTGTGAACCAAAATGTTGTATGTTGCTTTGCTACTTGTTCTTGTTACCAGCTGTTGTGTACCAAAATGTTGTATGTTGTTTTGCTGCTTGTTCTTGTTACCAGCTGTTGTGTACCAAAATGTTGTATGTTGCTTTGCTACTTGTTCTTGTTACTAGCTGTTGTGTACCAAAATGTTGTATGTTGTTTTGCTACTTGTTCTTGTTACCAGCTGTTGTGTACCAAAATGTTGTATGTTGCTTTGCTACTTGTTCTTGTTACTAGCTGTTGTGTACCAAAATGTTGTATGTTGTTTTGCTACTTGTTCTTGTTACTAGCTGTTGTGAACCAAAATGTTGTATGTTGTTTTGCTACTTGTTCTTGTTACTAGCTGTTGTGTACCAAAATGTTGTATGTTGTTTTGCTACTTGTTCTTGTTACCAGCTCTTGTGTACCAAAATGTTGTATGTTGTTTTGCTACTTGTTCTTGTTACCAGCTGTTGTGTACCAAAATGTTGTATGTTGTTTTGCTACTTGTTCTTGTTACTAGCTGTTGTGTACCAAAATGTTGTATGTTGTTTTGCTACTCGTTCTTATTCCCAGCTGTTGTGTACCAAAATGTTGTATGTTGTTTTGCTACTTGTTCTTGTTACTAGCTGTTGTGTACCAAAATGTTGTATGTTGTTTTGCTACTTATTCTTGTTACGAACTGTTGTGTACCAAAATGTTGTATGTTGTTTTGCTACTTGTTCTTGTTACTAGCTGTTGCGTACCAAAATGTTGTATGTTGCTTTGCTACTTGTTCTTGTTACTAGCTGTTGTGTACCAAAATGTTGTATGTTGTTTTGCTACTTGTTCTTGTTACTAGCTGTTGTGTACCAAAATGTTGTATGTTGTTTTGCTACTTGTTCTTGTTACCAGCTGTTGTGAACCAAAATGTTGTATGTTGCTTTGCTACTTGTTCTTGTTATCAGCTGTTGTGTACCAAAATGTTGTATGTTGCTTTGCTACTTGTTCTTGTTACCAGCTGTTGTGTACCAAAATGTTGTATGTTGTTTTGCTACTTGTTCTTGTTACTAGCTGTTGTGTACCAAAATGTTGTATGTTGTTTTGCTACTTGTTCTTGTTACTAGCTGTTGTGTACCAAAATGTTGTATGTTGTTTTGCTACTTGTTCTTGTTACTAGCTGTTGTGAACCAAAATGTTGTATGTTGTTTTGCTACTTGTTCTTGTTACTAGCTGTTGTGTACCAAAATGTTGTATGTTGTTTTGCTACTTGTTCTTGTTACCAGCTCTTGTGTACCAAAATGTTGTATGTTGTTTTGCTACTTGTTCTTGTTACCAGCTGTTGTGTACCAAAATGTTGTATGTTGTTTTGCTACTTGTTCTTGTTACTAGCTGTTGTGTACCAAAATGTTGTATGTTGTTTTGCTACTCGTTCTTATTCCCAGCTGTTGTGTACCAAAATGTTGTATGTTGTTTTGCTACTTGTTCTTGTTACTAGCTGTTGTGTACCAAAATGTTGTATGTTGTTTTGCTACTTATTCTTGTTACGAACTGTTGTGTACCAAAATGTTGTATGTTGTTTTGCTACTTGTTCTTGTTACTAGCTGTTGCGTACCAAAATGTTGTATGTTGCTTTGCTACTTGTTCTTGTTACTAGCTGTTGTGTACCAAAATGTTGTATGTTGTTTTGCTACTTGTTCTTGTTACTAGCTGTTGTGTACCAAAATGTTGTATGTTGTTTTGCTACTTGTTCTTGTTACCAGCTGTTGTGAACCAAAATGTTGTATGTTGCTTTGCTACTTGTTCTTGTTATCAGCTGTTGTGTACCAAAATGTTGTATGTTGCTTTGCTACTTGTTCTTGTTACCAGCTGTTGTGTACCAAAATGTTGTATGTTGTTTTGCTACTTGTTCTTGTTACTAGCTGTTGTGTACCAAAATGTTGTATGTTGTTTTGCTACTTGTTCTTGTTACTAGCTGTTGTGTACCAAAATGTTGTATGTTGTTTTGCTACTTGTTCTTGTTACCAGCTGTTGTGTACCAAAATGTTGTATGTTGTTTTGCTACTTGTTCTTGTTACTAGCTGTTGTGTAGCAAAATGTTGTATGTTGTTTTGCTACTTGTTCTTGTTACCAGCTGTTGTGTACCAAAATGTTGTATGTTGCTTTGCTACTTGTTCTTGTTACCAGCTGTTGTGTACCAAAATGTTGTATGTTGTTTTGCTACTTGTTCTTGTTACTAGCTGTTGTGTACTAAAATGTTGTATGTTGTTTTGCTACTTGTTCTTGTTACCAGCTGTTGTGTACAAAAATGTTGTATGTTGTTTTGCTACTTGTTCTTGTTACTAGCTGTTGTGAACCAAAATGTTGTATGTTGCTTTGCTACTTGTTCTTGTTACCAGCTGTTGTGTACCAAAATGTTGTATGTTGTTTTGCTACTTGTTCTTGTTACGAACTGTTGTGTACCAAAATGTTGTATGTTGTTTTGCTACTTGTTCTTGTTACCAGCTGTTGTGTACCAAAATGTTGTATGTTGCTTTGCTACTTGTTCTTGTTACCAGCTGTTGTGTACCAAAATGTTGTATGTTGTTTTGCTACTTGTTCTTGTTACTAGCTGTTGTGTACCAAAATGTTGTATGTTGTTTTGCTACTTGTTCTTGTTACTAGCTGTTGTGTACCAAAATGTTGTATGTTGTTTTGCTACTTGTTCTTGTTACCAGCTGTTGTGTACCAAAATGTTGTATGTTGTTTTTCTACTTGTTCTTGTTACTAGCTGTTGTGTACCAAAATGTTGTATGTTGTTTTGCTACTTGTTCTTGTTACTAGCTGTTGTGTACCAAAATGTTGTATGTTGTTTTGCTACTCGTTCTTGTTACCAGCTGTTGTGTACCAAAATGTTGTATGTTGTTTTGCTACTTGTTCTTGTTACGAACTGTTGTGTACCAAAATGTTGTATGTTGTTTTGCTACTTGTTCTTGTTACCAGCTGTTGTGTACCAAAATGTTGTATGTTGTTTTGCTACTTGTTCTTGTTACTAGCTGTTGTGTACCAAAATGTTGTATGTTGTTTTGCTACTTGTTCTTGTTACCAGCTGTTGTGTACCAAAATGTTGTATGTTGTTTTGCTACTTGTTCTTGTTACTAGCTGTTGTGTACCAAAATGTTGTATGTTGCTTTGCTACTTGTTCTTGTTACCAGCTGTTGTGTACCAAAATGTTGTATGTTGTTTTGCTACTCGTTCTTGTTACTAGCTGTTGTGTACCAAAATGTTGTATGTTGTTTTGCTACTTGTTCTTGTTACCAGCTGTTGTGTACCAAAATGTTGTATGTTGCTTTGCTACTTGTTCTTGTTACCAGCTGTTGTGTACCAAAATGTTGTATGTTGTTTTGCTACTTGTTCTTGTTACCAGCTGTTGTGTACCAAAATGTTGTATGTTGCTTTGCTACTTGTTCTTGTTACCAGCTGTTGTGTACCAAAATGTTGTATGTTGCTTTGCTACTTGTTCTTGTTACGAACTGTTGTGTACCAAAATGTTGTATGTTGTTTTGCTACTTGTTCTTGTTACTAGCTGTTGTGTACCAAAATGTTGTATGTTGCTTTGCTACTTGTTCTTGTTACTAGCTGTTGTGTACCAAAATGTTGTATGTTGTTTTGCTACTTGTTCTTGTTACCAGCTGTTGTGAACCAAAATGTTGTATGTTGTTTTGCTACTTGTTCTTGTTACTAGCTGTTGTGTACCAAAATGTTGTATGTTGTTTTGCTACTTGTTCTTGTTACCAGCTGTTGTGTACCAAAATGTTGTATGTTGTTTTGCTACTTGTTCTTGTTACTAGCTGTTGTGAACCAAAATGTTGTATGTTGTTTTGCTACTCGTTCTTGTTACTAGCTGTTGTGTACCAAAATGTTGTATGTTGTTTTGCTACTTGTTCTTGTTACTAGCTGTTTTGTACCAAAATGTTGTATGTTGCTTTGCTACTTGTTCTTGTTACTAGCTGTTGTGTACCAAAATGTTGTATGTTGTTTTGCTACTTGTTCTTGTTACTAGCTGTTGTGTACCAAAATGTTGTATGTTGCTTTGCTACTTGTTCTTGTTACCAGCTGTTGTGTACCAAAATGTTGTATGTTGTTTTGCTACTTGTTCTTGTTACTAGCTGTTGTGTACCAAAATGTTGTATGTTGCTTTGCTACTTGTTCTTGTTACCAGCTGTTGTGTACCAAAATGTTGTATGTTGTTTTGCTACTTGTTCTTGTTACCAGCTGTTGTGTACCAAAATGTTGTATGTTGCTTTGCTACTTGTTCTTGTTACCAGCTGTTGTGAACCAAAATGTTGTATGTTGCTTTGCTACTTGTTCTTGTTACTAGCTGTTGTGTACCAAAATGTTGTATGTTGCTTTGCTACTTGTTCTTGTTACTAGCTGTTGTGAACCAAAATGTTGTATGTTGTTTTGCTACTTGTTCTTGTTACCAGCTGTTGTGTACCAAAATGTTGTATGTTGTTTTGCTACTTGTTCTTGTTACTAGCTGTTGTGAACCAAAATGTTGTATGTTGCTTTGCTACTTGTTCTTGTTACTAGCTGTTGTGAACCAAAATGTTGTATGTTGTTTTGCTACTTGTTCTTCTTACCAGCTGTTGTGTACCAAAATGTTGTATGTTGTTTTGCTACTTGTTCTTGTTACTAGCTGTTGTGAACCAAAATGTTGTATGTTGCTTTGCTACTTGTTCTTGTTACTAGCTGTTGTGTACCAAAATGTTGTATGTTGTTTTGCTACTTGTTCTTGTTACTAGCTGTTGTGAACCAAAATGTTGTATGTTGTTTTGCTACTTGTTCTTGTTACTAGCTGTTGTGTACCAAAATGTTGTTTGTTGTTTTGCTACTTGTTCTTGTTACTAGCTGTTGTGAACCAAAATGTTGTATGTTGCTTTGCTACTTGTTCTTGTTACCAGCTGTTGTGTACCAAAATGTTGTATGTTGTTTTGCTACTTGTTCTTGTTACCAGCTGTTGTGTACCAAAATGTTGTATGTTGCTTTGCTACTTGTTCTTGTTACTAGCTGTTGTGTACCAAAATGTTGTATGTTGTTTTGCTACTTGTTCTTGTTACCAGCTGTTGTGTACCAAAATGTTGTATGTTGCTTTGCTACTTGTTCTTGTTACTAGCTGTTGTGTACCAAAATGTTGTATGTTGTTTTGCTGCTTGTTCTTGTTACCAGCTGTTGTGAACCAAAATGTTGTATGTTGTTTTGCTACTTGTTCTTGTTACTAGCTGTTGTGTACCAAAATGTTGTATGTTGTTTTGCTACTTGTTCTTGTTACCAGCTGTTGTGTACCAAAATGTTGTATGTTGTTTTGCTACTTGTTCTTGTTACCAGCTGTTGTGTACCAAAATGTTGTATGTTGTTTTGCTACTTGTTCTTGTTACCAGCTGTTGTGTACCAAAATGTTGTATGTTGTTTTGCTACTTGTTCTTGTTACGAACTGTTGTGAACCAAAATGTTGTATGTTGCTTTGCTACTTGTTCTTGTTACCAGCTGTTGTGAACCAAAATGTTGTATGTTGCTTTGCTACTTGTTCTTGTTACTAGCTGTTGTGTACCAAAATGTTGTATGTTGTTTTGCTACTTGTTCTTGTTACTAGCTGTTGTGAACCAAAATGTTGTATGTTGTTTTGCTACTTGTTCTTGTTACCAGCTGTTGTGAACCAAAATGTTGTATGTTGCTTTGCTACTTGTTCTTGTTACCAGCTGTTGTGTACCAAAATGTTGTATGTTGTTTTGCTACTTGTTCTTGTTACCAGCTGTTGTGTACCAAAATGTTGTATGTTGTTTTGCTACTTGTTCTTGTTACCAGCTGTTGTGTACCAAAATGTTGTATGTTGTTTTGCTACTTGTTCTTGTTACCAGCTGTTGTGTACCAAAATGTTGTATGTTGTTTTGCTACTTGTTCTTGTTACGAACTGTTGTGTACCAAAATGTTGTATGTTGTTTTGCTACTTGTTCTTGTTACCAGCTGTTGTGTACCAAAATGTTGTATGTTGTTTTGCTACTTGTTCTTGTTACCAGCTGTTGTGTACCAAAATGTTGTATGTTGTTTTGCTACTTGTTCTTGTTACCAGCTGTTGTGTACCAAAATGTTGTATGTTGTTTTGCTACTTGTTCTTGTTACTAGCTGTTGTGAACCAAAATGTTGTATGTTGTTTTGCTACTTGTTCTTGTTACCAGCTGTTGTGAACCAAAATGTTGTATGTTGCTTTGCTACTTGTTCTTGTTACCAGCTGTTGTGTACCAAAATGTTGTATGTTGTTTTGCTACTTGTTCTTGTTACCAGCTGTTGTGTACCAAAATGTTGTATGTTGTTTTGCTACTTGTTCTTGTTACTAGCTGTTGTGAACCAAAATGTTGTATGTTGCATTGCTACTTGTTCTTGTTACCAGCTGTTGTGTACCAAAATGTTGTATGTTGCTTTGCTACTTGTTCTTGTTACCAGCTGTTGTGAACCAAAATGTTGTATGTTGCTTTGCTACTTGTTCTTGTTACCAGCTGTTGTGTACCAAAATGTTGTATGTTGCTTTGCTACTTGTTCTTGTTACTAGCTGTTGTGAACCAAAATGTTGTATGTTGTTTTGCTACTTGTTCTTGTTACCAGCTGTTGTGTACCAAAATGTTGTATGTTGTTTTGCTACTTGTTCTTGTTACTAGCTGTTGTGAACCAAAATGTTGTATGTTGTTTTGCTACTTGTTCTTGTTACCAGCTGTTGTGAACCAAAATGTTGTATGTTGCTTTGCTACTTGTTCTTGTTACCAGCTGTTGTGTACCAAAATGTTGTATGTTGCTTTGCTACTTGTTCTTGTTACCAGCTGTTGTGTACCAAAATGTTGTATGTTGTTTTGCTACTTGTTCTTGTTACTAGCTGTTGTGAACCAAAATGTCTTATGTTGTTTTGCTACTTGTTCTTGTTACTAGCTGTTGTGAACCAAAATGTTGTATGTTGTTTTGCTACTTGTTCTTGTTACCAGCTGTTGTGTACCAAAATGTTGTATGTTGTTTTGCTACTTGTTCTTGTAACCAGCTGTTGTGTACCAAAATGTTGTATGTTGTTTTGCTACTTGTTCTTGTAACCAGCTGTTGTGTACCAAAATGTTGTATGTTGTTTTGCTACTTGTTCTTGTTACCAGCTGTTGTGTACCAAAATGTTGTATGTTGTTTTGCTACTTGTTCTTGTAACCAGCTGTTGTGTACCAAAATGTTGTATGTTGCTTTGCTACTTGTTCTTGTTACCAGCTGTTGTGAACCAAAATGTTGTATGTTGTTTTGCTACTTGTTCTTGTTACTAGCTGTTGTGAACCAAAATGTTGTATGTTGTTTTGCTACTTGTTCTTGTTACTAGCTGTTGTGAACCAAAATGTTGTATGTTGTTTTGCTACTTGTTCTTGTTACCAGCTGTTGTGTACCAAAATGTTGTATGTTGTTTTGCTACTTGTTCTTGTTACTAGCTGTTGTGTACCAAAATGTTGTATGTTGTTTTGCTACTTGTTCTTGTTACCAGCTGTTGTGTACCAAAATGTTGTATGTTGTTTTGCTACTTGTTCTTGTTACTAGCTGTTGTGTACCAAAATGTTGTATGTTGTTTTGCTACTTGTTCTTGTTACTAGCTGTTGTGTACCAAAATGTTGTATGTTGTTTTGCTACTTGTTCTTGTTACTAGCTGTTGTGAACCAAAATGTTGTATGTTGTTTTGCTACTTGTTCTTGTTACCAGCTGTTGTGAACCAAAATGTTGTATGATGTTTTATCTACTTGTTCTTGTTACTAGCTGTTGTGAACCAAAATGTTGTATGTTGTTTTGCTACTTGTTCTTGTTACTAGCTGTTGTGAACCAAAATGTTGTTTTGCTACTTGTTCTTGTTACAAACTGTTGTGTACCAAAATGTTGTATGTTGTTTTGCTACTTGTTCTTGTTACCAGCTGTTGTGAACCAAAATGTTGTATGTTGTTTTGCTACTTGTTCTTGTTACCAGATGTTGTGAACCAAAATGTTGTATGTTGTTTTGCTACTTGTTCTTGTTACCAGCTGTTGTGTACCAAAATGTTGTATGTTGTTTTGCTATTTGTTCTTGTTACCAGCTGTTGTATACCAAAATGTTGTATGTTGTTTTGCTACTCGTTCTTGTTACTAGCTGTTGTGTACCAAAATGTTGTATGTTGTTTTGCTACTTGTTCTTGTTACGAACTGTTGTGTACCAAAATGTTGTATGTTGTTTTGCTACTTGTTCTTGTTACCAGCTGTTGTGAACAAAAATGTTGTATGTTGTTTTGCTACTTGTTCTTGTAACCAGCTGTTGTGTACCAAAATGTTGTATGTTGTTTTGCTACTTGTTCTTGTAACCAGCTGTTGTGTACCAAAATGTTGTATGTTGTTTTGCTACTTGTTCTTGTTACCAGCTGTTGTGTACCAAAATGTTGTATGTTGTTTTGCTACTCGTTCTTGTTACTAGCTGTTGTGTACCAAAATGTTGTATGTTGTTTTGCTACTTGTTCTTGTTACTAGCTGTTGTGTACCAAAATGTTGTATGTTGTTTTGCTACTTGTTCTTGTTACCAGCTGTTGTGTACCAAAATGATGTATGTTGTTTTGCTACTCGTTCTTGTTACTAGCTGTTGTGTACCAAAATGTTGTATGTTGTTTTGCTACTTGTTCTTGTTACCAGCTGTTGTGTACCAAAATGTTGTATGTTGTTTTGCTACTCGTTCTTGTTACTAGCTGTTGTGTACCAAAATGTTGTATGTTGTTTTGCTACTCGTTCTTGTTACTAGCTGTTGTGTACCAAAATGTTGTATGTTGTTTTGCTGCTCGTTCTTGTTACTAGCTGTTGTGTACTAAAATGTTGTATGTTGTTTTGCTACTTGTTCTTGTTACGAACTGTTGTGTACCAAAATGTTGTATGTTGTTTTGCTACTTGTTCTTGTTACCAGCTGTTGTGTACCAAAATGTTGTATGTTGTTTTGCTACTCGTTCTTGTTACTAGCTGTTGTGTACCAAAATGTTGTATGTTGTTTTGCTACTTGTTCTTGTTACCAGCTGTTGTGTACCAAAATGTTGTATGTTGTTTTGCTACTTGTTCTTGTTACCAGCTGTTGTGTACCAAAATGTTGTATGTTGTTTTGCTACTTGTTCTTGTTACGAACTGTTGTGTACCAAAATGTTGTATGTTGTTTTACTACTTGTTCTTGTTACTAGCTGTTGTGAACCAAAATGTTGTATGTTGTTTTGCTACTTGTTCTTGTTACCAGCTGTTGTGTACCAAAATGTTGTATGTTGCTTTGCTACTTGTTCTTGTTAATAGCTGTTGTGAACCAAAATGTTGTATGTTGTTTCGCTACTTGTTCTTGTTACCAGCTGTTGTGTACCAAAATGTTGTATGTTGTTTTGCTACTTGTTCTTGTTACCAGCTGTTGTGTACCAAAATGTTGTATGTTGTTTTGCTACTTGTTCTTGTTACTAGCTGTTGTGAACCAAAATGTTGTATGTTGTTTTGCTACTCGTTCTTGTTACTAGCTGTTGTGTACCAAAATGTTGTATGTTGTTTTGCTACTTGTACTTGTTACCAGCTGTTGTGTACCAAAATGTTGTATGTTGTTTTGCTACTTGTTCTTGTTACTATCTGTTGTGTACCAAAATGTTGTTTTGCTACTTGTTCTTGTTACAAACTGTTGTGTACCAAAATGTTGTATGTTGTTTTGCTGCTCGTTCTTGTTACTAGCTGTTGTGAACCAAAATGTTGTATGTTGCTTTGCTACTTGTTCTTGTTACCAGCTGTTGTGTACCAAAATGTTGTATGTTGCTTTGCTACTTGTTCTTGTTACCAGCTGTTGTGTACCAAAATGTTGTATGTTGTTTTGCTACTTGTTCTTGTTACTAGCTGTTGTGAACCAAAATGTTGTATGTTGTTTTGCTACTTGTTCTTGTAACCAGCTGTTGTGTACCAAAATGTTGTATGTTGTTTTGCTACTTGTTCTTGTTACCAGCTGTTGTGTACCAAAATGTTGTATGTTGTTTTGCTACTTGTTCTTGTAACCAGCTGTTGTGTACCAAAATGTTGTATGTTGCTTTGCTACTTGTTCTTGTTACCAGCTGTTGTGAACCAAAATGTTGTATGTTGTTTTGCTACTTGTTCTTGTTACTAGCTGTTGTGAACCAAAATGTTGTATGTTGTTTTGCTACTTGTTCTTGTTACTAGCTGTTGTGAACCAAAATGTTGTATGTTGTTTTGCTACTTGTTCTTGTTACCAGCTGTTGTGTACCAAAATGTTGTATGTTGTTTTGCTACTTGTTCTTGTTACTAGCTGTTGTGTACCAAAATCTTGTATGTTGTTTTGCTACTTGTTCTTGTTACCAGCTGTTGTGTACCAAAATGTTGTATGTTGTTTTGCTACTTGTTCTTGTTACTAGCTGTTGTGTACCAAAATGTTGTATGTTGTTTTGCTACTTGTTCTTGTTACTAGTTGTTGTGTACCAAAATGTTGTATGTTGTTTTGCTACTTGTTCTTGTTACTAGCTGTTGTGAACCAAAATGTTGTATGTTGTTTTGCTACTTGTTCTTGTTACCAGCTGTTGTGAACCAAAATGTTGTATGTTGTTTTGCTACTTGTTCTTGTTACTAGCTGTTGTGAACCAAAATGTTGTATGTTGTTTTGCTACTTGTTCTTGTTACTAGCTGTTGTGAACCAAAATGTTGTATGTTGTTTTGCTACTTGTTCTTCTTACCAGCTGTTGTGTACCAAAATGTTGTATGTTGTTTTGCTACTTGTTCTTGTTACTAGCTGTTGTGAACCAAAATGTTGTATGTTGCTTTGCTACTTGTTCTTGTTACTAGCTGTTGTGTACCAAAATGTTGTATGTTGTTTTGCTACTTGTTCTTGTTACTAGCTGTTGTGAACCAAAATGTTGTATGTTGTTTTGCTACTTGTTCTTGTTACTAGCTGTTGTGTACCAAAATGTTGTTTGTTGTTTTGCTACTTGTTCTTGTTACTAGCTGTTGTGAACCAAAATGTTGTATGTTGCTTTGCTACTTGTTCTTGTTACCAGCTGTTGTGTACCAAAATGTTGTATGTTGTTTTGCTACTTGTTCTTGTTACCAGCTGTTGTGTACCAAAATGTTGTATGTTGCTTTGCTACTTGTTCTTGTTACTAGCTGTTGTGTACCAAAATGTTGTATGTTGTTTTGCTACTTGTTCTTGTTACCAGCTGTTGTGTACCAAAATGTTGTATGTTGCTTTGCTACTTGTTCTTGTTACTAGCTGTTGTGTACCAAAATGTTGTATGTTGTTTTGCTGCTTGTTCTTGTTACCAGCTGTTGTGAACCAAAATGTTGTATGTTGTTTTGCTACTTGTTCTTGTTACTAGCTGTTGTGTACCAAAATGTTGTATGTTGTTTTGCTACTTGTTCTTGTTACCAGCTGTTGTGTACCAAAATGTTGTATGTTGTTTTGCTACTTGTTCTTGTTACCAGCTGTTGTGTACCAAAATGTTGTATGTTGTTTTGCTACTTGTTCTTGTTACCAGCTGTTGTGTACCAAAATGTTGTATGTTGTTTTGCTACTTGTTCTTGTTACGAACTGTTGTGAACCAAAATGTTGTATGTTGCTTTGCTACTTGTTCTTGTTACCAGCTGTTGTGAACCAAAATGTTGTATGTTGCTTTGCTACTTGTTCTTGTTACTAGCTGTTGTGTACCAAAATGTTGTATGTTGTTTTGCTACTTGTTCTTGTTACTAGCTGTTGTGAACCAAAATGTTGTATGTTGTTTTGCTACTTGTTCTTGTTACCAGCTGTTGTGAACCAAAATGTTGTATGTTGCTTTGCTACTTGTTCTTGTTACCAGCTGTTGTGTACCAAAATGTTGTATGTTGTTTTGCTACTTGTTCTTGTTACCAGCTGTTGTGTACCAAAATGTTGTATGTTGTTTTGCTACTTGTTCTTGTTACCAGCTGTTGTGTACCAAAATGTTGTATGTTGTTTTGCTACTTGTTCTTATTACCAGCTGTTGTGTACCAAAATGTTGTATGTTGTTTTGCTACTTGTTCTTGTTACGAACTGTTGTGTACCAAAATGTTGTATGTTGTTTTGCTACTTGTTCTTGTTACCAGCTGTTGTGTACCAAAATGTTGTATGTTGTTTTGCTACTTGTTCTTGTTACCAGCTGTTGTGTACCAAAATGTTGTATGTTGTTTTGCTACTTGTTCTTGTTACCAGCTGTTGTGTACCAAAATGTTGTATGTTGTTTTGCTACTTGTTCTTGTTACTAGCTGTTGTGAACCAAAATGTTGTATGTTGTTTTGCTACTTGTTCTTGTTACCAGCTGTTGTGAACCAAAATGTTGTATGTTGCTTTGCTACTTGTTCTTGTTACCAGCTGTTGTGTACCAAAATGTTGTATGTTGTTTTGCTACTTGTTCTTGTTACCAGCTGTTGTGTACCAAAATGTTGTATGTTGTTTTGCTACTTGTTCTTGTTACTAGCTGTTGTGAACCAAAATGTTGTATGTTGCATTGCTACTTGTTCTTGTTACCAGCTGTTGTGTACCAAAATGTTGTATGTTGCTTTGCTACTTGTTCTTGTTACCAGCTGTTGTGAACCAAAATGTTGTATGTTGCTTTGCTACTTGTTCTTGTTACCAGCTGTTGTGTACCAAAATGTTGTATGTTGCTTTGCTACTTGTTCTTGTTACTAGCTGTTGTGAACCAAAATGTTGTATGTTGTTTTGCTACTTGTTCTTGTTACCAGCTGTTGTGTACCAAAATGTTGTATGTTGTTTTGCTACTTGTTCTTGTTACTAGCTGTTGTGAACCAAAATGTTGTATGTTGTTTTGCTACTTGTTCTTGTTACCAGCTGTTGTGAACCAAAATGTTGTATGTTGCTTTGCTACTTGTTCTTGTTACCAGCTGTTGTGTATCAAAATGTTGTATGTTGCTTTGCTACTTGTTCTTGTTACCAGCTGTTGTGTACCAAAATGTTGTATGTTGTTTTGCTACTTGTTCTTGTTACTAGCTGTTGTGAACCAAAATGTCTTATGTTGTTTTGCTACTTGTTCTTGTTACTAGCTGTTGTGAACCAAAATGTTGTATGTTGTTTTGCTACTTGTTCTTGTTACCAGCTGTTGTGTACCAAAATGTTGTATGTTGTTTTGCTACTTGTTCTTGTAACCAGCTGTTGTGTACCAAAATGTTGTATGTTGTTTTGCTACTTGTTCTTGTAACCAGCTGTTGTGTACCAAAATGTTGTATGTTGTTTTGCTACTTGTTCTTGTTACCAGCTGTTGTGTACCAAAATGTTGTATGTTGTTTTGCTACTTGTTCTTGTAACCAGCTGTTGTGTACCAAAATGTTGTATGTTGCTTTGCTACTTGTTCTTGTTACCAGCTGTTGTGAACCAAAATGTTGTATGTTGTTTTGCTACTTGTTCTTGTTACTAGCTGTTGTGAACCAAAATGTTGTATGTTGTTTTGCTACTTGTTCTTGTTACTAGCTGTTGTGAACCAAAATGTTGTATGTTGTTTTGCTACTTGTTCTTGTTACCAGCTGTTGTGTACCAAAATGTTGTATGTTGTTTTGCTACTTGTTCTTGTTACTAGCTGTTGTGTACCAAAATGTTGTATGTTGTTTTGCTACTTGTTCTTGTTACCAGCTGTTGTGTACCAAAATGTTGTATGTTGTTTTGCTACTTGTTCTTGTTACTAGCTGTTGTGTACCAAAATGTTGTATGTTGTTTTGCTACTTGTTCTTGTTACTAGCTGTTGTGTACCAAAATGTTGTATGTTGTTTTGCTACTTGTTCTTGTTACTAGCTGTTGTGAACCAAAATGTTGTATGTTGTTTTGCTACTTGTTCTTGTTACCAGCTGTTGTGAACCAAAATGTTGTATGTTGTTTTGCTACTTGTTCTTGTTACTAGCTGTTGTGAACCAAAATGTTGTATGTTGTTTTGCTACTTGTTCTTGTTACTAGCTGTTGTGAACCAAAATGTTGTTTTGCTACTTGTTCTTGTTACAAACTGTTGTGTACCAAAATGTTGTATGTTGTTTTGCTACTTGTTCTTGTTACCAGCTGTTGTGAACCAAAATGTTGTATGTTGTTTTGCTACTTGTTCTTGTTACCAGATGTTGTGAACCAAAATGTTGTATGTTGTTTTGCTACTTGTTCTTGTTACCAGCTGTTGTGTACCAAAATGTTGTATGTTGTTTTGCTATTTGTTCTTGTTACCAGCTGTTGTATACCAAAATGTTGTATGTTGTTTTGCTACTCGTTCTTGTTACTAGCTGTTGTGTACCAAAATGTTGTATGTTGTTTTGCTACTTGTTCTTGTTACGAACTGTTGTGTACCAAAATGTTGTATGTTGTTTTGCTACTTGTTCTTGTTACCAGCTGTTGTGAACAAAAATGTTGTATGTTGTTTTGCTACTTGTTCTTGTAACCAGCTGTTGTGTACCAAAATGTTGTATGTTGTTTTGCTACTTGTTCTTGTAACCAGCTGTTGTGTACCAAAATGTTGTATGTTGTTTTGCTACTTGTTCTTGTTACCAGCTGTTGTGTACCAAAATGTTGTATGTTGTTTTGCTACTCGTTCTTGTTACTAGCTGTTGTGTACCAAAATGTTGTATGTTGTTTTGCTACTTGTTCTTGTTACTAGCTGTTGTGTACCAAAATGTTGTATGTTGTTTTGCTACTTGTTCTTGTTACCAGCTGTTGTGAACCAAAATGTTGTATGTTGCTTTGCTACTTGTTCTTGTTACCAGCTGTTGTGTACCAAAATGTTGTATGTTGTTTTGCTACTTGTTCTTGTTACCAGCTGTTGTGTACCAAAATGTTGTATGTTGTTTTGCTACTTGTTCTTGTTACCAGCTGTTGTGTACCAAAATGTTGTATGTTGTTTTGCTACTTGTTCTTGTTACCAGCTGTTGTGTACCAAAATGTTGTATGTTGTTTTGCTACTTGTTCTTGTTACGAACTGTTGTGTACCAAAATGTTGTATGTTGTTTTGCTACTTGTTCTTGTTACCAGCTGTTGTGTACCAAAATGTTGTATGTTGTTTTGCTACTTGTTCTTGTTACCAGCTGTTGTGTACCAAAATGTTGTATGTTGTTTTGCTACTTGTTCTTGTTACCAGCTGTTGTGTACCAAAATGTTGTATGTTGTTTTGCTACTTGTTCTTGTTACTAGCTGTTGTGAACCAAAATGTTGTATGTTGTTTTGCTACTTGTTCTTGTTACCAGCTGTTGTGAACCAAAATGTTGTATGTTGCTTTGCTACTTGTTCTTGTTACCAGCTGTTGTGTACCAAAATGTTGTATGTTGTTTTGCTACTTGTTCTTGTTACCAGCTGTTGTGTACCAAAATGTTGTATGTTGTTTTGCTACTTGTTCTTGTTACTAGCTGTTGTGAACCAAAATGTTGTATGTTGCATTGCTACTTGTTCTTGTTACCAGCTGTTGTGTACCAAAATGTTGTATGTTGCTTTGCTACTTGTTCTTGTTACCAGCTGTTGTGAACCAAAATGTTGTATGTTGCTTTGCTACTTGTTCTTGTTACCAGCTGTTGTGTACCAAAATGTTGTATGTTGCTTTGCTACTTGTTCTTGTTACTAGCTGTTGTGAACCAAAATGTTGTATGTTGTTTTGCTACTTGTTCTTGTTACCAGCTGTTGTGTACCAAAATGTTGTATGTTGTTTTGCTACTTGTTCTTGTTACTAGCTGTTGTGAACCAAAATGTTGTATGTTGTTTTGCTACTTGTTCTTGTTACCAGCTGTTGTGAACCAAAATGTTGTATGTTGCTTTGCTACTTGTTCTTGTTACCAGCTGTTGTGTACCAAAATGTTGTATGTTGCTTTGCTACTTGTTCTTGTTACCAGCTGTTGTGTACCAAAATGTTGTATGTTGTTTTGCTACTTGTTCTTGTTACTAGCTGTTGTGAACCAAAATGTCTTATGTTGTTTTGCTACTTGTTCTTGTTACTAGCTGTTGTGAACCAAAATGTTGTATGTTGTTTTGCTACTTGTTCTTGTTACCAGCTGTTGTGTACCAAAATGTTGTATGTTGTTTTGCTACTTGTTCTTGTAACCAGCTGTTGTGTACCAAAATGTTGTATGTTGTTTTGCTACTTGTTCTTGTAACCAGCTGTTGTGTACCAAAATGTTGTATGTTGTTTTGCTACTTGTTCTTGTTACCAGCTGTTGTGTACCAAAATGTTGTATGTTGTTTTGCTACTTGTTCTTGTAACCAGCTGTTGTGTACCAAAATGTTGTATGTTGCTTTGCTACTTGTTCTTGTTACCAGCTGTTGTGAACCAAAATGTTGTATGTTGTTTTGCTACTTGTTCTTGTTACTAGCTGTTGTGAACCAAAATGTTGTATGTTGTTTTGCTACTTGTTCTTGTTACTAGCTGTTGTGAACCAAAATGTTGTATGTTGTTTTGCTACTTGTTCTTGTTACCAGCTGTTGTGTACCAAAATGTTGTATGTTGTTTTGCTACTTGTTCTTGTTACTAGCTGTTGTGTACCAAAATGTTGTATGTTGTTTTGCTACTTGTTCTTGTTACCAGCTGTTGTGTACCAAAATGTTGTATGTTGTTTTGCTACTTGTTCTTGTTACTAGCTGTTGTGTACCAAAATGTTGTATGTTGTTTTGCTACTTGTTCTTGTTACTAGCTGTTGTGTACCAAAATGTTGTATGTTGTTTTGCTACTTGTTCTTGTTACTAGCTGTTGTGAACCAAAATGTTGTATGTTGTTTTGCTACTTGTTCTTGTTACCAGCTGTTGTGAACCAAAATGTTGTATGATGTTTTATCTACTTGTTCTTGTTACTAGCTGTTGTGAACCAAAATGTTGTATGTTGTTTTGCTACTTGTTCTTGTTACTAGCTGTTGTGAACCAAAATGTTGTTTTGCTACTTGTTCTTGTTACAAACTGTTGTGTACCAAAATGTTGTATGTTGTTTTGCTACTTGTTCTTGTTACCAGCTGTTGTGAACCAAAATGTTGTATGTTGTTTTGCTACTTGTTCTTGTTACCAGATGTTGTGAACCAAAATGTTGTATGTTGTTTTGCTACTTGTTCTTGTTACCAGCTGTTGTGTACCAAAATGTTGTATGTTGTTTTGCTATTTGTTCTTGTTACCAGCTGTTGTATACCAAAATGTTGTATGTTGTTTTGCTACTCGTTCTTGTTACTAGCTGTTGTGTACCAAAATGTTGTATGTTGTTTTGCTACTTGTTCTTGTTACGAACTGTTGTGTACCAAAATGTTGTATGTTGTTTTGCTACTTGTTCTTGTTACCAGCTGTTGTGAACAAAAATGTTGTATGTTGTTTTGCTACTTGTTCTTGTAACCAGCTGTTGTGTACCAAAATGTTGTATGTTGTTTTGCTACTTGTTCTTGTAACCAGCTGTTGTGTACCAAAATGTTGTATGTTGTTTTGCTACTTGTTCTTGTTACCAGCTGTTGTGTACCAAAATGTTGTATGTTGTTTTGCTACTCGTTCTTGTTACTAGCTGTTGTGTACCAAAATGTTGTATGTTGTTTTGCTACTTGTTCTTGTTACTAGCTGTTGTGTACCAAAATGTTGTATGTTGTTTTGCTACTTGTTCTTGTTACCAGCTGTTGTGTACCAAAATGATGTATGTTGTTTTGCTACTCGTTCTTGTTACTAGCTGTTGTGTACCAAAATGTTGTATGTTGTTTTGCTACTTGTTCTTGTTACCAGCTGTTGTGTACCAAAATGTTGTATGTTGTTTTGCTACTCGTTCTTGTTACTAGCTGTTGTGTACCAAAATGTTGTATGTTGTTTTGCTACTCGTTCTTGTTACTAGCTGTTGTGTACCAAAATGTTGTATGTTGTTTTGCTGCTCGTTCTTGTTACTAGCTGTTGTGTACTAAAATGTTGTATGTTGTTTTGCTACTTGTTCTTGTTACGAACTGTTGTGTACCAAAATGTTGTATGTTGTTTTGCTACTTGTTCTTGTTACCAGCTGTTGTGTACCAAAATGTTGTATGTTGTTTTGCTACTCGTTCTTGTTACTAGCTGTTGTGTACCAAAATGTTGTATGTTGTTTTGCTACTTGTTCTTGTTACCAGCTGTTGTGTACCAAAATGTTGTATGTTGTTTTGCTACTTGTTCTTGTTACCAGCTGTTGTGTACCAAAATGTTGTATGTTGTTTTGCTACTTGTTCTTGTTACGAACTGTTGTGTACCAAAATGTTGTATGTTGTTTTACTACTTGTTCTTGTTACTAGCTGTTGTGAACCAAAATGTTGTATGTTGTTTTGCTACTTGTTCTTGTTACCAGCTGTTGTGTACCAAAATGTTGTATGTTGCTTTGCTACTTGTTCTTGTTAATAGCTGTTGTGAACCAAAATGTTGTATGTTGTTTCGCTACTTGTTCTTGTTACCAGCTGTTGTGTACCAAAATGTTGTATGTTGTTTTGCTACTTGTTCTTGTTACCAGCTGTTGTGTACCAAAATGTTGTATGTTGTTTTGCTACTTGTTCTTGTTACTAGCTGTTGTGAACCAAAATGTTGTATGTTGTTTTGCTACTCGTTCTTGTTACTAGCTGTTGTGTACCAAAATGTTGTATGTTGTTTTGCTACTTGTACTTGTTACCAGCTGTTGTGTACCAAAATGTTGTATGTTGTTTTGCTACTTGTTCTTGTTACTATCTGTTGTGTACCAAAATGTTGTTTTGCTACTTGTTCTTGTTACAAACTGTTGTGTACCAAAATGTTGTATGTTGTTTTGCTGCTCGTTCTTGTTACTAGCTGTTGTGAACCAAAATGTTGTATGTTGCTTTGCTACTTGTTCTTGTTACCAGCTGTTGTGTACCAAAATGTTGTATGTTGCTTTGCTACTTGTTCTTGTTACCAGCTGTTGTGTACCAAAATGTTGTATGTTGTTTTGCTACTTGTTCTTGTTACTAGCTGTTGTGAACCAAAATGTTGTATGTTGTTTTGCTACTTGTTCTTGTAACCAGCTGTTGTGTACCAAAATGTTGTATGTTGTTTTGCTACTTGTTCTTGTTACCAGCTGTTGTGTACCAAAATGTTGTATGTTGTTTTGCTACTTGTTCTTGTAACCAGCTGTTGTGTACCAAAATGTTGTATGTTGCTTTGCTACTTGTTCTTGTTACCAGCTGTTGTGAACCAAAATGTTGTATGTTGTTTTGCTACTTGTTCTTGTTACTAGCTGTTGTGAACCAAAATGTTGTATGTTGTTTTGCTACTTGTTCTTGTTACTAGCTGTTGTGAACCAAAATGTTGTATGTTGTTTTGCTACTTGTTCTTGTTACCAGCTGTTGTGTACCAAAATGTTGTATGTTGTTTTGCTACTTGTTCTTGTTACTAGCTGTTGTGTACCAAAATCTTGTATGTTGTTTTGCTACTTGTTCTTGTTACCAGCTGTTGTGTACCAAAATGTTGTATGTTGTTTTGCTACTTGTTCTTGTTACTAGCTGTTGTGTACCAAAATGTTGTATGTTGTTTTGCTACTTGTTCTTGTTACTAGTTGTTGTGTACCAAAATGTTGTATGTTGTTTTGCTACTTGTTCTTGTTACTAGCTGTTGTGAACCAAAATGTTGTATGTTGTTTTGCTACTTGTTCTTGTTACCAGCTGTTGTGAACCAAAATGTTGTATGTTGTTTTGCTACTTGTTCTTGTTACTAGCTGTTGTGAACCAAAATGTTGTATGTTGTTTTGCTACTTGTTCTTGTTACTAGCTGTTGTGAACCAAAATGTTGTATGTTGTTTTGCTACTTGTTCTTCTTACCAGCTGTTGTGTACCAAAATGTTGTATGTTGTTTTGCTACTTGTTCTTGTTACTAGCTGTTGTGAACCAAAATGTTGTATGTTGCTTTGCTACTTGTTCTTGTTACTAGCTGTTGTGTACCAAAATGTTGTATGTTGTTTTGCTACTTGTTCTTGTTACTAGCTGTTGTGAACCAAAATGTTGTATGTTGTTTTGCTACTTGTTCTTGTTACTAGCTGTTGTGTACCAAAATGTTGTTTGTTGTTTTGCTACTTGTTCTTGTTACTAGCTGTTGTGAACCAAAATGTTGTATGTTGCTTTGCTACTTGTTCTTGTTACCAGCTGTTGTGTACCAAAATGTTGTATGTTGTTTTGCTACTTGTTCTTGTTACCAGCTGTTGTGTACCAAAATGTTGTATGTTGCTTTGCTACTTGTTCTTGTTACTAGCTGTTGTGTACCAAAATGTTGTATGTTGTTTTGCTACTTGTTCTTGTTACCAGCTGTTGTGTACCAAAATGTTGTATGTTGCTTTGCTACTTGTTCTTGTTACTAGCTGTTGTGTACCAAAATGTTGTATGTTGTTTTGCTGCTTGTTCTTGTTACCAGCTGTTGTGAACCAAAATGTTGTATGTTGTTTTGCTACTTGTTCTTGTTACTAGCTGTTGTGTACCAAAATGTTGTATGTTGTTTTGCTACTTGTTCTTGTTACCAGCTGTTGTGTACCAAAATGTTGTATGTTGTTTTGCTACTTGTTCTTGTTACCAGCTGTTGTGTACCAAAATGTTGTATGTTGTTTTGCTACTTGTTCTTGTTACCAGCTGTTGTGTACCAAAATGTTGTATGTTGTTTTGCTACTTGTTCTTGTTACGAACTGTTGTGAACCAAAATGTTGTATGTTGCTTTGCTACTTGTTCTTGTTACCAGCTGTTGTGAACCAAAATGTTGTATGTTGCTTTGCTACTTGTTCTTGTTACTAGCTGTTGTGTACCAAAATGTTGTATGTTGTTTTGCTACTTGTTCTTGTTACTAGCTGTTGTGAACCAAAATGTTGTATGTTGTTTTGCTACTTGTTCTTGTTACCAGCTGTTGTGAACCAAAATGTTGTATGTTGCTTTGCTACTTGTTCTTGTTACCAGCTGTTGTGTACCAAAATGTTGTATGTTGTTTTGCTACTTGTTCTTGTTACCAGCTGTTGTGTACCAAAATGTTGTATGTTGTTTTGCTACTTGTTCTTGTTACCAGCTGTTGTGTACCAAAATGTTGTATGTTGTTTTGCTACTTGTTCTTATTACCAGCTGTTGTGTACCAAAATGTTGTATGTTGTTTTGCTACTTGTTCTTGTTACGAACTGTTGTGTACCAAAATGTTGTATGTTGTTTTGCTACTTGTTCTTGTTACCAGCTGTTGTGTACCAAAATGTTGTATGTTGTTTTGCTACTTGTTCTTGTTACCAGCTGTTGTGTACCAAAATGTTGTATGTTGTTTTGCTACTTGTTCTTGTTACCAGCTGTTGTGTACCAAAATGTTGTATGTTGTTTTGCTACTTGTTCTTGTTACTAGCTGTTGTGAACCAAAATGTTGTATGTTGTTTTGCTACTTGTTCTTGTTACCAGCTGTTGTGAACCAAAATGTTGTATGTTGCTTTGCTACTTGTTCTTGTTACCAGCTGTTGTGTACCAAAATGTTGTATGTTGTTTTGCTACTTGTTCTTGTTACCAGCTGTTGTGTACCAAAATGTTGTATGTTGTTTTGCTACTTGTTCTTGTTACTAGCTGTTGTGAACCAAAATGTTGTATGTTGCATTGCTACTTGTTCTTGTTACCAGCTGTTGTGTACCAAAATGTTGTATGTTGCTTTGCTACTTGTTCTTGTTACCAGCTGTTGTGAACCAAAATGTTGTATGTTGCTTTGCTACTTGTTCTTGTTACCAGCTGTTGTGTACCAAAATGTTGTATGTTGCTTTGCTACTTGTTCTTGTTACTAGCTGTTGTGAACCAAAATGTTGTATGTTGTTTTGCTACTTGTTCTTGTTACCAGCTGTTGTGTACCAAAATGTTGTATGTTGTTTTGCTACTTGTTCTTGTTACTAGCTGTTGTGAACCAAAATGTTGTATGTTGTTTTGCTACTTGTTCTTGTTACCAGCTGTTGTGAACCAAAATGTTGTATGTTGCTTTGCTACTTGTTCTTGTTACCAGCTGTTGTGTATCAAAATGTTGTATGTTGCTTTGCTACTTGTTCTTGTTACCAGCTGTTGTGTACCAAAATGTTGTATGTTGTTTTGCTACTTGTTCTTGTTACTAGCTGTTGTGAACCAAAATGTCTTATGTTGTTTTGCTACTTGTTCTTGTTACTAGCTGTTGTGAACCAAAATGTTGTATGTTGTTTTGCTACTTGTTCTTGTTACCAGCTGTTGTGTACCAAAATGTTGTATGTTGTTTTGCTACTTGTTCTTGTAACCAGCTGTTGTGTACCAAAATGTTGTATGTTGTTTTGCTACTTGTTCTTGTAACCAGCTGTTGTGTACCAAAATGTTGTATGTTGTTTTGCTACTTGTTCTTGTTACCAGCTGTTGTGTACCAAAATGTTGTATGTTGTTTTGCTACTTGTTCTTGTAACCAGCTGTTGTGTACCAAAATGTTGTATGTTGCTTTGCTACTTGTTCTTGTTACCAGCTGTTGTGAACCAAAATGTTGTATGTTGTTTTGCTACTTGTTCTTGTTACTAGCTGTTGTGAACCAAAATGTTGTATGTTGTTTTGCTACTTGTTCTTGTTACTAGCTGTTGTGAACCAAAATGTTGTATGTTGTTTTGCTACTTGTTCTTGTTACCAGCTGTTGTGTACCAAAATGTTGTATGTTGTTTTGCTACTTGTTCTTGTTACTAGCTGTTGTGTACCAAAATGTTGTATGTTGTTTTGCTACTTGTTCTTGTTACCAGCTGTTGTGTACCAAAATGTTGTATGTTGTTTTGCTACTTGTTCTTGTTACTAGCTGTTGTGTACCAAAATGTTGTATGTTGTTTTGCTACTTGTTCTTGTTACTAGCTGTTGTGTACCAAAATGTTGTATGTTGTTTTGCTACTTGTTCTTGTTACTAGCTGTTGTGAACCAAAATGTTGTATGTTGTTTTGCTACTTGTTCTTGTTACCAGCTGTTGTGAACCAAAATGTTGTATGTTGTTTTGCTACTTGTTCTTGTTACTAGCTGTTGTGAACCAAAATGTTGTATGTTGTTTTGCTACTTGTTCTTGTTACTAGCTGTTGTGAACCAAAATGTTGTTTTGCTACTTGTTCTTGTTACAAACTGTTGTGTACCAAAATGTTGTATGTTGTTTTGCTACTTGTTCTTGTTACCAGCTGTTGTGAACCAAAATGTTGTATGTTGTTTTGCTACTTGTTCTTGTTACCAGATGTTGTGAACCAAAATGTTGTATGTTGTTTTGCTACTTGTTCTTGTTACCAGCTGTTGTGTACCAAAATGTTGTATGTTGTTTTGCTATTTGTTCTTGTTACCAGCTGTTGTATACCAAAATGTTGTATGTTGTTTTGCTACTCGTTCTTGTTACTAGCTGTTGTGTACCAAAATGTTGTATGTTGTTTTGCTACTTGTTCTTGTTACGAACTGTTGTGTACCAAAATGTTGTATGTTGTTTTGCTACTTGTTCTTGTTACCAGCTGTTGTGAACAAAAATGTTGTATGTTGTTTTGCTACTTGTTCTTGTAACCAGCTGTTGTGTACCAAAATGTTGTATGTTGTTTTGCTACTTGTTCTTGTAACCAGCTGTTGTGTACCAAAATGTTGTATGTTGTTTTGCTACTTGTTCTTGTTACCAGCTGTTGTGTACCAAAATGTTGTATGTTGTTTTGCTACTCGTTCTTGTTACTAGCTGTTGTGTACCAAAATGTTGTATGTTGTTTTGCTACTTGTTCTTGTTACTAGCTGTTGTGTACCAAAATGTTGTATGTTGTTTTGCTACTTGTTCTTGTTACCAGCTGTTGTGTACCAAAATGATGTATGTTGTTTTGCTACTCGTTCTTGTTACTAGCTGTTGTGTACCAAAATGTTGTATGTTGTTTTGCTACTTGTTCTTGTTACCAGCTGTTGTGTACCAAAATGTTGTATGTTGTTTTGCTACTCGTTCTTGTTACTAGCTGTTGTGTACCAAAATGTTGTATGTTGTTTTGCTACTCGTTCTTGTTACTAGCTGTTGTGTACCAAAATGTTGTATGTTGTTTTGCTGCTCGTTCTTGTTACTAGCTGTTGTGTACTAAAATGTTGTATGTTGTTTTGCTACTTGTTCTTGTTACGAACTGTTGTGTACCAAAATGTTGTATGTTGTTTTGCTACTTGTTCTTGTTACCAGCTGTTGTGTACCAAAATGTTGTATGTTGTTTTGCTACTCGTTCTTGTTACTAGCTGTTGTGTACCAAAATGTTGTATGTTGTTTTGCTACTTGTTCTTGTTACCAGCTGTTGTGTACCAAAATGTTGTATGTTGTTTTGCTACTTGTTCTTGTTACCAGCTGTTGTGTACCAAAATGTTGTATGTTGTTTTGCTACTTGTTCTTGTTACGAACTGTTGTGTACCAAAATGTTGTATGTTGTTTTACTACTTGTTCTTGTTACTAGCTGTTGTGAACCAAAATGTTGTATGTTGTTTTGCTACTTGTTCTTGTTACCAGCTGTTGTGTACCAAAATGTTGTATGTTGCTTTGCTACTTGTTCTTGTTAATAGCTGTTGTGAACCAAAATGTTGTATGTTGTTTCGCTACTTGTTCTTGTTACCAGCTGTTGTGTACCAAAATGTTGTATGTTGTTTTGCTACTTGTTCTTGTTACCAGCTGTTGTGTACCAAAATGTTGTATGTTGTTTTGCTACTTGTTCTTGTTACTAGCTGTTGTGAACCAAAATGTTGTATGTTGTTTTGCTACTCGTTCTTGTTACTAGCTGTTGTGTACCAAAATGTTGTATGTTGTTTTGCTACTTGTACTTGTTACCAGCTGTTGTGTACCAAAATGTTGTATGTTGTTTTGCTACTTGTTCTTGTTACTATCTGTTGTGTACCAAAATGTTGTTTTGCTACTTGTTCTTGTTACAAACTGTTGTGTACCAAAATGTTGTATGTTGTTTTGCTGCTCGTTCTTGTTACTAGCTGTTGTGAACCAAAATGTTGTATGTTGCTTTGCTACTTGTTCTTGTTACCAGCTGTTGTGTACCAAAATGTTGTATGTTGCTTTGCTACTTGTTCTTGTTACCAGCTGTTGTGTACCAAAATGTTGTATGTTGTTTTGCTACTTGTTCTTGTTACTAGCTGTTGTGAACCAAAATGTTGTATGTTGTTTTGCTACTTGTTCTTGTAACCAGCTGTTGTGTACCAAAATGTTGTATGTTGTTTTGCTACTTGTTCTTGTTACCAGCTGTTGTGTACCAAAATGTTGTATGTTGTTTTGCTACTTGTTCTTGTAACCAGCTGTTGTGTACCAAAATGTTGTATGTTGCTTTGCTACTTGTTCTTGTTACCAGCTGTTGTGAACCAAAATGTTGTATGTTGTTTTGCTACTTGTTCTTGTTACTAGCTGTTGTGAACCAAAATGTTGTATGTTGTTTTGCTACTTGTTCTTGTTACTAGCTGTTGTGAACCAAAATGTTGTATGTTGTTTTGCTACTTGTTCTTGTTACCAGCTGTTGTGTACCAAAATGTTGTATGTTGTTTTGCTACTTGTTCTTGTTACTAGCTGTTGTGTACCAAAATCTTGTATGTTGTTTTGCTACTTGTTCTTGTTACCAGCTGTTGTGTACCAAAATGTTGTATGTTGTTTTGCTACTTGTTCTTGTTACTAGCTGTTGTGTACCAAAATGTTGTATGTTGTTTTGCTACTTGTTCTTGTTACTAGTTGTTGTGTACCAAAATGTTGTATGTTGTTTTGCTACTTGTTCTTGTTACTAGCTGTTGTGAACCAAAATGTTGTATGTTGTTTTGCTACTTGTTCTTGTTACCAGCTGTTGTGAACCAAAATGTTGTATGTTGTTTTGCTACTTGTTCTTGTTACTAGCTGTTGTGAACCAAAATGTTGTATGTTGTTTTGCTACTTGTTCTTGTTACTAGCTGTTGTGAACCAAAATGTTGTATGTTGTTTTGCTACTTGTTCTTGTTACCAGCTGTTGTGTACCAAAATGTTGTATGTTGTTTTGCTACTTGTTCTTGTAACCAGCTGTTGTGTACCAAAATGTTGTATGTTGTTTTGCTACTTGTTCTTGTAACCAGCTATTGTGTACCAAAATGTTGTATGTTGTTTTGCTACTTGTTCTTGTTACCAGCTGTTGTGTACCAAAATGTTGTATGTTGTCTTGCTACTTGTTCTTGTAACCAGCTGTTGTGTACCAAAATGTTGTATGTTGCTTTGCTACTTGTTCTTGTTACCAGCTGTTGTGAACCAAAATGTTGTATGTTGTTTTGCTACTTGTTCTTGTTACTAGCTGTTGTGAACCAAAATGTTGTATGTTGTTTTGCTACTTGTTCTTGTTACTAGCTGTTGTGAACCAAAATGTTGTATGTTGTTTTGCTACTTGTTCTTGTTACCAGCTGTTGTGTACCAAAATGTTGTATGTTGTTTTGCTACTTGTTCTTGTTACTAGCTGTTGTGTACCAAAATGTTGTATGTTGTTTTGCTACTTGTTCTTGTTACCAGCTGTTGTGTACCAAAATGTTGTATGTTGTTTTGCTACTTGTTCTTGTTACTAGCTGTTGTGTACCAAAATGTTGTATGTTGTTTTGCTACTTGTTCTTGTTACTAGCTGTTGTGTACCAAAATGTTGTATGTTGTTTTGCTACTTGTTCTTGTTACTAGCTGTTGTGAACCAAAATGTTGTATGTTGTTTTGCTACTTGTTCTTGTTACCAGCTGTTGTGAACCAAAATGTTGTATGTTGTTTTGCTACTTGTTCTTGTTACTAGCTGTTGTGAACCAAAATGTTGTATGTTGTTTTGCTACTTGTTCTTGTTACTAGCTGTTGTGAACCAAAATGTTGTTTTGCTACTTGTTCTTGTTACAAACTGTTGTGTACCAAAATGTTGTATGTTGTTTTGCTACTTGTTCTTGTTACCAGCTGTTGTGTACCAAAATGTTGTATGTTGTTTTGCTATTTGTTCTTGTTACCAGCTGTTGTATACCAAAATGTTGTATGTTGTTTTGCTACTCGTTCTTGTTACTAGCTGTTGTGTACCAAAATGTTGTATGTTGTTTTGCTACTTGTTCTTGTTACGAACTGTTGTGTACCAAAATGTTGTATGTAGTTTTGCTACTTGTTCTTGTTACCAGCTGTTGTGAACCAAAATGTTGTATGTTGTTTTGCTACTTGTTCTTGTTACCAGCTGTTGTGAACCAAAATGTTGTATGTTGCTTTGCTACTTGTTCTTGTTACTAGCTGTTGTGTACCAAAATGTTGTATGTTGTTTTGCTACTTGTTCTTGTTACTAGCTGTTGTGAACCAAAATGTTGTATGTTGTTTTGCTACTTGTTCTTGTTACCAGCTGTTGTGAACCAAAATGTTGTATGTTGCTTTGCTACTTGTTCTTGTTACCACCTGTTGTGTACCAAAATGTTGTATGTTGTTTTGCTACTTGTTCTTGTTACCAGCTGTTGTGTACCAAAATGTTGTATGTTGTTTTGCTACTTGTTCTTGTTACCAGCTGTTGTGTACCAAAATGTTGTATGTTGTTTTGCTACTTGTTCTTGTTACCAGCTGTTGTGTACCAAATGTTGTATGTTGTTTTGCTACTTGTTCTTGTTACCAGTTGTTGTGTACCAAAATGTTGTATGTTGTTTTGCTACTTGTTCTTGTTACTAGCTGTTGTGAACCAAAATGTTGTATGTTGTTTTGCTACTTGTTCTTGTTACCAGCTGTTGTGAACCAAAATGTTGTATGTTGCTTTGCTACTTGTTCTTGTTACCAGCTGTTGTGTACCAAAATGTTGTATGTTGTTTTGCTACTTGTTCTTGTTACCAGCTGTTGTGTACCAAAATGTTGTATGTTGTTTTGCTACTTGTTCTTGTTACTAGCTGTTGTGAACCAAAATGTTGTATGTTGCTTTGCTACTTGTTCTTGTTACCAGCTGTTGTGTACCAAAATGTTGTATGTTGCTTTGCTACTTGTTCTTGTTACCAGCTGTTGTGAACCAAAATGTTGTATGTTGCTTTGCTACTTGTTCTTGTTACCAGCTGTTGTGTACCAAAATGTTGTATGTTGCTTTGCTACTTGTTCTTGTTACTAGCTGTTGTGAACCAAAATGTTGTATGTTGTTTTGCTACTTGTTCTTGTTACCAGCTGTTGTGTACCAAAATGTTGTATGTTGTTTTGCTACTTGTTCTTGTTACTAGCTGTTGTGAACCAAAATGTTGTATGTTGTTTTGCTACTTGTTCTTGTTACCAGCTGTTGTGAACCAAAATGTTGTATGTTGCTTTGCTACTTGTTCTTGTTACCAGCTGTTGTGTACCAAAATGTTGTATGTTGCTTTGCTACTTGTTCTTGTTACCAGCTGTTGTGTACCAAAATGTTGTATTTTGTTTTGCTACTTGTTCTTGTTACTAGCTGTTGTGAACCAAAATGTTGTATGTTGTTTTGCTACTTGTTCTTGTTACTAGCTGTTGTGAACCAAAATGTTGTATGTTGTTTTGCTACTTGTTCTTGTTACCAGCTGTTGTGTACCAAAATGTTGTATGTTGTTTTGCTACTTGTTCTCATAACCAGCTGTTGTGTACCAAAATGTTGTATGTTGTTTTGCTACTTGTTCTTGTAACCAGCTGTTGTGTACCAAAATGTTGTATGTTGTTTTGCTACTTGTTCTTGTTACCAGCTGTTGTGTACCAAAATGTTGTATGTTGTTTTGCTACTTGTTCTTGTAACCAGCTGTTGTGTACCAAAATGTTGTATGTTGCTTTGCTACTTGTTCTTGTTACCAGCTGTTGTGAACCAAAATGTTGTATGTTGTTTTGCTACTTGTTCTTGTTACTAGCTGTTGTGAACCAAAATGTTGTATGTTGTTTTGTTCTTGTTACTAGCTGTTGTGTACCAAAATGTTGTATGTTGTTTTGCTACTCGTTCTTGTTACTAGCTGTTGTGTACCAAAATGTTGTATGTTGTTTTGCTACTTGTTCTTGTTACCAGCTGTTGTGTACCAAAATGTTGTATGTTGCTTTGCTACTTGTTCTTGTTACTAGCTGTTGTGAACCAAAATGTTGTATGTTGTTTTGCTACTTGTTCTTGTTACTAGCTGTTGTGAACCAAAATGTTGTATGTTGCTTTGCTACTTGTTCTTGTTACCAGCTGTTGTGTACCAAAATGTTGTATGTTGCTTTGCTACTTGTTCTTGTTACCAGCTGTTGTGTACCAAAATGTTGTATGTTGTTTTGCTACTCGTTCTTGTTACTAGCTGTTGTGTACCAAAATGTTGTATGTTGTTTTGCTACTTGTTCTTGTTACCAGCTGTTGTGTACCAAAATGTTGTATGTTGCTTTGCTACTTGTTCTTGTTACTAGCTGTTGTGAACCAAAATGTTGTATGTTGTTTTGCTACTTGTTCTTGTTACTAGCTGTTGTGAACCAAAATGTTGTATGTTGTTTTGCTACTTGTTCTTGTTACGAACTGTTGTGAACCAAAATGTTGTATGTTGTTTTGCTACTTGTTCTTGTTACGAACTGTTGTGTACCAAAATGTTGTATGTTGTTTTGCTACTTGTTCTTGTTACTAGCTGTTGTGTACCAAAATGTTGTATGTTGTTTTGCTACTTGTTCTTGTTACGAACTGTTGTGTACCAAAATGTTGTATGTTGCTTTGCTACTTGTACTTGTTACCAGCTGTTGTGTACCAAAATGTTGTATGTTGCTTTGCTACTTGTTCTTGTAACCAGCTGTTGTGTACCAAAATGTTGTATGTTGTTTTGCTACTTGTTCTTGTTACCAGCTGTTGTGTACCAAAATGTTGTATGTTGTCTTGCTACTTGTTCTTGTAACCAGCTGTTGTGTACCAAAATGTTGTATGTTGCTTTGCTGCTTGTTCTTGTTACCAGCTGTTGTGAACCAAAATGTTGTATGTTGTTTTGCTACTTGTTCTTGTTACTAGCTGTTGTGAACCAAAATGTTGTATGTTGTTTTGCTACTTGTTCTTGTTACTAGCTGTTGTGAACCAAAATGTTGTATGTTGTTTTGCTACTTGTTCTTGTTACCAGCTGTTGTGTACCAAAATGTTGTATGTTGTTTTGCTACTTGTTCTTGTTACTAGCTGTTGTGTACCAAAATGTTGTATGTTGTTTTGCTACTTGTTCTTGTTACCAGCTGTTGTGTACCAAAATGTTGTATGTTGTTTTGCTACTTGTTCTTGTTACTAGCTGTTGTGTACCAAAATGTTGTATGTTGTTTTGCTACTTGTTCTTGTTACTAGCTGTTGTGTACCAAAATGTTGTATGTTGTTTTGCTACTTGTTCTTGTTACTAGCTGTTGTGTACCAAAATGTTGTATGTTGTTTTGCTACTTGTTCTTGTTACTAGCTGTTGTGTACCAAAATGTTGTATGTTGTTTTGCTACTTGTTCTTGTTACGAACTGTTGTGTACCAAAATGTTGTATGTTGTTTTGCTACTTGTTCTTGTTACCAGCTGTTGTGTACCAAAATGTTGTATGTTGTTTTGCTACTCGTTCTTGTTACTAGCTGTTGTGTACCAAAATGTTGTATGTTGTTTTGCTACTTGTTCTTGTTACCAGCTGTTGTGTACCAAAATGTTGTATGTTGTTTTGCTACTTGTTCTTGTTACCAGCTGTTGTGAACCAAAATGTTGTATGTTGTTTCGCTACTTGTTCTTGTTACTAGCTGTTGTGTACCAAAATGTTGTATGTTGTTTTGCTACTTGTTCTTGTTACCAGCTGTTGTGTACCAAAATGTTGTATGTTGCTTTGCTACTTGTTCTTGTTACCAGCTGTTGTGAACCAAAATGTTGTATGTTGTTTTGCTACTTGTTCTTGTTACTAGCTGTTGTGTACCAAAATGTTGTATGTTGTTTTGCTACTTGTTCTTGTTACTAGCTGTTGTGTACCAAAATGTTGTATGTTGTTTTGCTACTCGTTCTTGTTACTAGCTGTTGTGTACCAAAATGTTGTATGTTGTTTTGCTACTTGTTCTTGTTACCAGCTGTTGTGTACCAAAATGTTGTATGTTGCTTTGCTACTTGTTCTTGTTACTAGCTGTTGTGAACCAAAATGTTGTATGTTGTTTTGCTACTTGTTCTTGTTACTAGCTGTTGTGAACCAAAATGTTGTATGTTGCTTTGCTACTTGTTCTTGTTACCAGCTGTTGTGTACCAAAATGTTGTATGTTGCTTTGCTACTTGTTCTTGTTACCAGCTGTTGTGTACCAAAATGTTGTATGTTGTTTTGCTACTTGTTCTTGTTACTAGCTCTGGTGTGTACCAAAATGTTGTATGTTGTTTTGCTACTTGTTCTTGTTACTAGCTGTTGTGAACCAAAATGTTGTATGTTGTTTTGCTACTTGTTCTTGTTACTAGCTGTTGTGTACCAAAATGTTGTATGTTGCTTTGCTACTTGTTCTTGTTACCAGCTGTTGTGTACCAAAATGTTGTATGTTGCTTTGCTACTTGTTCTTGTTACTAGCTGTTGTGAACCAAAATGTTGTATGTTGTTTTGCTACTTGTTCTTGTTACCAGCTGTTGTGTACCAAAATGTTGTATGTTGTTTTGCTACTTGTTCTTGTTACTAGCTGTTGTGAACCAAAATGTTGTATGTTGTTTTGCTACTTGTTCTTGTTACCAGCTGTTGTGAACCAAAATGTTGTATGTTGTTTTGCTACTTGTTCTTGTTACGAACTGTTGTGAACCAAAATGTTGTATGTTGTTTTGCTACTTGTTCTTGTTACTAGCTGTTGTGAACCAAAATGTTGTATGTTGCTTTGCTACTTGTTCTTGTTACGAACTGTTGTGAACCAAAATGTTGTATGTTGCTTTGCTACTTGTTCTTGTTACTAGCTGTTGTGAACCAAAATGTTGTATGTTGTTTTGCTACTTGTTCTTGTTACGAACTGTTGTGAACCAAAATGTTGTATGTTGTTTTGCTACTTGTTCTTGTTACGAACTGTTGTATGTTGTTTTGCTACTTGTTCTTGTTACTAGCTGTTGTGTACCAAAATGTTGTATGTTGTTTTGCTACTTGTTCTTGTTACGAACTGTTGTGTACCAAAATGTTGTATGTTGCTTTGCTACTCGTTCTTGTTACCAGCTGTTGTGTACCAAAATGTTGTATGTTGCTTTGCTACTTGTTCTTGTAACCAGCTGTTGTGTACCAAAATGTTGTATGTTGTTTTGCTACTTGTTCTTGTTACCAGCTGTTGTGTACCAAAATGTTGTATGTTGTCTTGCTACTTGTTCTTGTAACCAGCTGTTGTGTACCAAAATGTTGTATGTTGCTTTGCTACTTGTTCTTGTTACCAGCTGTTGTGAACCAAAATGTTGTATGTTGTTTTGCTACTTGTTCTTGTTACTAGCTGTTGTGAACCAAAATGTTGTATGTTGTTTTGCTACTTGTTCTTGTTACTAGCTGTTGTGAACCAAAATGTTGTATGTTGTTTTGCTACTTGTTCTTGTTACCAGCTGTTGTGTACCAAAATGTTGTATGTTGTTTTGCTACTTGTTCTTGTTACTAGCTGTTGTGTACCAAAATGTTGTATGTTGTTTTGCTACTTGTTCTTGTTACCAGCTGTTGTGTACCAAAATGTTGTATGTTGTTTTGCTACTTGTTCTTGTTACTAGCTGTTGTGTACCAAAATGTTGTATGTTGTTTTGCTACTTGTTCTTGTTACTAGCTGTTGTGTACCAAAATGTTGTATGTTGTTTTGCTACTTGTTCTTGTTACTAGCTGTTGTGAACCAAAATGTTGTATGTTGTTTTGCTACTTGTTCTTGTTACCAGCTGTTGTGAACCAAAATGTTGTATGTTGTTTTGCTACTTGTTCTTGTTACTAGCTGTTGTGAACCAAAATGTTGTATGTTGTTTTGCTACTTGTTCTTGTTACTAGCTGTTGTGAACCAAAATGTTGTTTTGCTACTTGTTCTTGTTACAAACTGTTGTGTACCAAAATGTTGTATGTTGTTTTGCTACTTGTTCTTGTTACCAGCTGTTGTGTACCAAAATGTTGTATGTTGTTTTGCTATTTGTTCTTGTTACCAGCTGTTGTATACCAAAATGTTGTATGTTGTTTTGCTACTCGTTCTTGTTACTAGCTGTTGTGTACCAAAATGTTGTATGTTGTTTTGCTACTTGTTCTTGTTACGAACTGTTGTGTACCAAAATGTTGTATGTAGTTTTGCTACTTGTTCTTGTTACCAGCTGTTGTGAACCAAAATGTTGTATGTTGTTTTGCTACTTGTTCTTGTAACCAGCTGTTGTGTACCAAAATGTTGTATGTTGTTTTGCTACTTGTTCTTGTAACCAGCTGTTGTGTACCAAAATGTTGTATGTTGTTTTGCTACTTGTTCTTGTTACGAACTGTTGTGAACCAAAATGTTGTATGTTGCTTTGCTACTTGTTCTTGTTACCAGCTGTTGTGAACCAAAATGTTGTATGTTGCTTTGCTACTTGTTCTTGTTACTAGCTGTTGTGTACCAAAATGTTGTATGTTGTTTTGCTACTTGTTCTTGTTACTAGCTGTTGTGAACCAAAATGTTGTATGTTGTTTTGCTACTTGTTCTTGTTACCAGCTGTTGTGAACCAAAA
Organism: Deroplatys truncata; assembly: GCA_030765065.1. NCBI lineage: Eukaryota > Metazoa > Arthropoda > Insecta > Mantodea > Mantidae > Deroplatys > Deroplatys truncata. Next base: position 6,117,571 of record CM060984.1, read on the forward strand.
TGTTGTATGTTGCTTTGCTACTTGTTCTTGTTACCACCTGTTGTGTACCAAAATGTTGTATGTTGTTTTGCTACTTGTTCTTGTTACCAGCTGTTGTGTACCAAAATGTTGTATGTTGTTTTGCTACTTGTTCTTGTTACCAGCTGTTGTGTACCAAAATGTTGTATGTTGTTTTGCTACTTGTTCTTGTTACCAGCTGTTGTGTACCAAATGTTGTATGTTGTTTTGCTACTTGTTCTTGTTACCAGTTGTTGTGTACCAAAATGTTGTATGTTGTTTTGCTACTTGTTCTTGTTACTAGCTGTTGTGAACCAAAATGTTGTATGTTGTTTTGCTACTTGTTCTTGTTACCAGCTGTTGTGAACCAAAATGTTGTATGTTGCATTGCTACTTGTTCTTGTTACCAGCTGTTGTGTACCAAAATGTTGTATGTTGTTTTGCTACTTGTTCTTGTTACCAGCTGTTGTGTACCAAAATGTTGTATGTTGTTTTGCTACTTGTTCTTGTTACTAGCTGTTGTGAACCAAAATGTTGTATGTTGCTTTGCTACTTGTTCTTGTTACCAGCTGTTGTGTACCAAAATGTTGTATGTTGCTTTGCTACTTGTTCTTGTTACCAGCTGTTGTGAACCAAAATGTTGTATGTTGCTTTGCTACTTGTTCTTGTTACCAGCTGTTGTGTACCAAAATGTTGTATGTTGCTTTGCTACTTGTTCTTGTTACTAGCTGTTGTGAACCAAAATGTTGTATGTTGTTTTGCTACTTGTTCTTGTTACCAGCTGTTGTGTACCAAAATGTTGTATGTTGTTTTGCTACTTGTTCTTGTTACTAGCTGTTGTGAACCAAAATGTTGTATGTTGTTTTGCTACTTGTTCTTGTTACCAGCTGTTGTGAACCAAAATGTTGTATGTTGCTTTGCTACTTGTTCTTGTTACCAGCTGTTGTGTACCAAAATGTTGTATGTTGCTTTGCTACTTGTTCTTGTTACCAGCTGTTGTGTACCAAAATGTTGTATGTTGTTTTGCTACTTGTTCTTGTTACTAGCTGTTGTGAACCAAAATGTTGTATGTTGTTTTGCTACTTGTTCTTGTTACTAGCTGTTGTGAACCAAAATGTTGTATGTTGTTTTGCTACTTGTTCTTGTTACCAGCTGTTGTGTACCAAAATGTTGTATGTTGTTTTGCTACTTGTTCTTGTAACCAGCTGTTGTGTACCAAAATGTTGTATGTTGTTTTGCTACTTGTTCTTGTAACCAGCTGTTGTGTACCAAAATGTTGTATGTTGTTTTGCTACTTGTTCTTGTTACCAGCTGTTGTGTACCAAAATGTTGTATGTTGTTTTGCTACTTGTTCTTGTAACCAGCTGTTGTGTACCAAAATGTTGTATGTTGCTTTGCTACTTGTTCTTGTTACCAGCTGTTGTGAACCAAAATGTTGTATGTTGTTTTGCTACTTGTTCTTGTTACTAGCTGTTGTGAACCAAAATGTTGTATGTTGTTTTGCTACTTGTTCTTGTTACTAGCTGTTGTGAACCAAAATGTTGTATGTTGTTTTGCTACTTGTTCTTGTTACCAGCTGTTGTGTACCAAAATGTTGTATGTTGTTTTGCTACTTGTTCTTGTTACTAGCTGTTGTGTACCAAAATGTTGTATGTTGTTTTGCTACTTGTTCTTGTTACCAGCTGTTGTGTACCAAAATGTTGTATGTTGTTTTGCTACTTGTTCTTGTTACTAGCTGTTGTGTACCAAAATGTTGTATGTTGTTTTGCTACTTGTTCTTGTTACTAGCTGTTGTGTACCAAAATGTTGTATGTTGTTTTGCTACTTGTTCTTGTTACTAGCTGTTGTGAACCAAAATGTTGTAAGTTGTTTTGCTACTTGTTCTTGTTACCAGCTGTTGTGAACCAAAATGTTGTATGTTGTTTTGCTACTTGTTCTTGTTACTAGCTGTTGTGAACCAAAATGTTGTATGTTGTTTTGCTACTTGTTCTTGTTACTAGCTGTTGTGAACCAAAATGTTGTTTTGCTACTTGTTCTTGTTACAAACTGTTGTGTACCAAAATGTTGTATGTTGTTTTGCTACTTGTTCTTGTTACCAGCTGTTGTGAACCAAAATGTTGTATGTTGTTTTGCTACTTGTTCTTGTTACCAGATGTTGTGAACCAAAATGTTGTATGTTGTTTTGCTACTTGTTCTTGTTACCAGCTGTTGTGTACCAAAATGTTGTATGTTGTTTTGCTATTTGTTCTTGTTACCAGCTGTTGTATACCAAAATGTTGTATGTTGTTTTGCTACTCGTTCTTGTTACTAGCTGTTGTGTACCAAAATGTTGTATGTTGTTTTGCTACTTGTTCTTGTTACGAACTGTTGTGTACCAAAATGTTGTATGTTGTTTTGCTACTTGTTCTTGTTACCAGCTGTTGTGAACCAAAATGTTGTATGTTGTTTTGCTACTTGTTCTTGTAACCAGCTGTTGTGTACCAAAATGTTGTATGTTGTTTTGCTACTTGTTCTTGTAACCAGCTGTTGTGTACCAAAATGTTGTATGTTGTTTTGCTACTTGTTCTTGTTACCAGCTGTTGTGTACCAAAATGTTGTATGTTGTTTTGCTACTCGTTCTTGTTACTAGCTGTTGTGTACCAAAATGTTGTATGTTGTTTTGCTACTTGTTCTTGTTACTAGCTGTTGTGTACCAAAATGTTGTATGTTGTTTTGCTACTTGTTCTTGTTACCAGCTGTTGTGTACCAAAATGTTGTATGTTGTTTTGCTAATCGTTCTTGTTACTAGCTGTTGTGTACCAAAATGTTGTATGTTGTTTTGCTACTTGTTCTTGTTACCAGCTGTTGTGTACCAAAATGTTGTATGTTGTTTTGCTACTCGATCTTGTTACTAGCTGTTGTGTACCAAAATGTTGTATGTTGTTTTGCTACTCGTTCTTGTTACTAGCTGTTGTGTACCAAAATGTTGTATGTTGTTTTGCTGCTCGTTCTTGTTACTAGCTGTTGTGTACCAAAATGTTGTATGTTGTTTTGCTACTTGTTCTTGTTACGAACTGTTGTGTACCAAAATGTTGTATGTTGTTTTGCTACTTGTTCTTGTTACCAGCTGTTGTGTACCAAAATGTTGTATGTTGTTTTGCTACTCGTTCTTGTTACTAGCTGTTGTGTACCAAAATGTTGTATGTTGTTTTGCTACTTGTTCTTGTTACCAGCTGTTGTGTACCAAAATGTTGTATGTTGTTTTGCTACTTGTTCTTGTTACCAGCTGTTGTGAACCAAAATGTTGTATGTTGTTTCGCTACTTGTTCTTGTTACTAGCTGTTGTGTACCAAAATGTTGTATGTTGTTTTGCTACTTGTTCTTGTTACCAGCTGTTGTGTACCAAAATGTTGTATGTTGCTTTGCTACTTGTTCTTGTTACCAGCTGTTGTGAACCAAAATGTTGTATGTTGTTTTGCTACTTGTTCTTGTTACTAGCTGTTGTGTACCAAAATGCTGTATGTTGTTTTGCTACTTGTTCTTGTTACTAGCTGTTGTGTACCAAAATGTTGTATGTTGTTTTGCTACTCGTTCTTGTTACTAGCTGTTGTGTACCAAAATGTTGTATGTTGTTTTGCTACTTGTTCTTGTTACCAGCTGTTGTGTACCAAAATGTTGTATGTTGCTTTGCTACTTGTTCTTGTTACTAGCTGTTGTGAACCAAAATGTTGTATGTTGTTTTGCTACTTGTTCTTGTTACTAGCTGTTGTGAACCAAAATGTTGTATGTTGCTTTGCTACTTGTTCTTGTTACCAGCTGTTGTGTACCAAAATGTTGTATGTTGCTTTGCTACTTGTTCTTGTTACCAGCTGTTGTGTACCAAAATGTTGTATGTTGTTTTGCTACTCGTTCTTGTTACTAGCTGTTGTGTACCAAAATGTTGTATGTTGTTTTGCTACTTGTTCTTGTTACCAGCTGTTGTGTACCAAAATGTTGTATGTTGCTTTGCTACTTGTTCTTGTTACTAGCTGTTGTGAACCAAAATGTTGTATGTTGTTTTGCTACTTGTTCTTGTTACTAGCTGTTGTGAACCAAAATGTTGTATGTTGTTTTGCTACTTGTTCTTGTTACGAACTGTTGTGAACCAAAATGTTGTATGTTGTTTTGCTACTTGTTCTTGTTACGAACTGTTGTGTACCAAAATGTTGTATGTTGTTTTGCTACTTGTTCTTGTTACTAGCTGTTGTGTACCAAAATGTTGTATGTTGTTTTGCTACTTGTTCTTGTTACGAACTGTTGTGTACCAAAATGTTGTATGTTGCTTTGCTACTTGTACTTGTTACCAGCTGTTGTGTACCAAAATGTTGTATGTTGCTTTGCTACTTGTTCTTGTAACCAGCTGTTGTGTACCAAAATGTTGTATGTTGTTTTGCTACTTGTTCTTGTTACCAGCTGTTGTGTACCAAAATGTTGTATGTTGTCTTGCTACTTGTTCTTGTAACCAGCTGTTGTGTACCAAAATGTTGTATGTTGCTTTGCTACTTGTTCTTGTTACCAGCTGTTGTGAACCAAAATGTTGTATGTTGTTTTGCTACTTGTTCTTGTTACTAGCTGTTGTGAACCAAAATGTTGTATGTTGTTTTGCTACTTGTTCTTGTTACTAGCTGTTGTGAACCAAAATGTTGTATGTTGTTTTGCTACTTGTTCTTGTTACCAGCTGTTGTGTACCAAAATGTTGTATGTTGTTTTGCTACTTGTTCTTGTTACTAGCTGTTGTGTACCAAAATGTTGTATGTTGTTTTGCTACTTGTTCTTGTTACCAGCTGTTGTGTACCAAAATGTTGTATGTTGTTTTGCTACTTGTTCTTGTTACTAGCTGTTGTGTACCAAAATGTTGTATGTTGTTTTGCTACTTGTTCTTGTTACTAGCTGTTGTGTACCAAAATGTTGTATGTTGTTTTGCTACTTGTTCTTGTTACTAGCTGTTGTGAACCAAAATGTTGTATGTTGTTTTGCTACTTGTTCTTGTTACCAGCTGTTGTGAACCAAAATGTTGTATGTTGTTTTGCTACTTGTTCTTGTTACTAGCTGTTGTGAACCAAAATGTTGTATGTTGTTTTGCTACTTGTTCTTGTTACTAGCTGTTGTGAACCAAAATGTTGTTTTGCTACTTGTTTTTGTTACAAACTGTTGTGTACCAAAATGTTGTATGTTGTTTTTCTACTTGTTCTTGTTACCAGCTGTTGTGTACCAAAATGTTGTATGTTGTTTTGCTATTTGTTCTTGTTACCAGCTGTTGTATACCAAAATGTTGTATGTTGTTTTGCTACTCGTTCTTGTTACTAGCTGTTGTGTACCAAAATGTTGTATGTTGTTTTGCTACTTGTTCTTGTTACGAACTGTTGTGTACCAAAATGTTGTATGTAGTTTTGCTACTTGTTCTTGTTACCAGCTGTTGTGAACCAAAATGTTGTATGTTGTTTTGCTACTTGTTCTTGTAACCAGCTGTTGTGTACCAAAATGTTGTATGTTGTTTTGCTACTTGTTCTTGTAACCAGCTGTTGTGTACCAAAATGTTGTATGTTGTTTTGCTACTTGTTCTTGTTACGAACTGTTGTGAACCAAAATGTTGTATGTTGCTTTGCTACTTGTTCTTGTTACCAGCTGTTGTGAACCAAAATGTTGTATGTTGCTTTGCTACTTGTTCTTGTTACTAGCTGTTGTGTACCAAAATGTTGTATGTTGTTTTGCTACTTGTTCTTGTTACTAGCTGTTGTGAACCAAAATGTTGTATGTTGTTTTGCTACTTGTTCTTGTTACCAGCTGTTGTGAACCAAAATGTTGTATGTTGCTTTGCTACTTGTTCTTGTTACCACCTGTTGTGTACCAAAATGTTGTATGTTGTTTTGCTACTTGTTCTTGTTACCAGCTGTTGTGTACCAAAATGTTGTATGTTGCTTTGCTACTTGTTCTTGTTACTAGCTGTTGTGAACCAAAATGTTGTATGTTGTTTTGCTACTTGTTCTTGTTACCAGCTGTTGTGAACCAAAATGTTGTATGTTGCTTTGCTACTTGTTCTTGTTACCAGCTGTTGTGAACCAAAATGTTGTATGTTGCTTTGCTACTTGTTCTTGTTACCAGCTGTTGTGTACCAAAATGTTGTATGTTGCTTTGCTACTTGTTCTTGTTACTAGCTGTTGTGAACCAAAATGTTGTATGTTGTTTTGCTACTTGTTCTTGTTACCAGCTGTTGTGTACCAAAATGTTGTATGTTGTTTTGCTACTTGTTCTTGTTACTAGCTGTTGTGAACCAAAATGTTGTATGTTGTTTTGCTACTTGTTCTTGTTACCAGCTGTTGTGAACCAAAATGTTGTATGTTGCTTTGCTACTTGTTCTTGTTACCAGCTGTTGTGTACCAAAATGTTGTATGTTGCTTTGCTACTTGTTCTTGTTACCAGCTGTTGTGTACCAAAATGTTGTATGTTGTTTTGCTACTTGTTCTTGTTACTAGCTGTTGTGAACCAAAATGTTGTATGTTGTTTTGCTACTTGTTCTTGTTACTAGCTGTTGTGAACCAAAATGTTGTATGTTGTTTTGCTACTTGTTCTTGTTACCAGCTGTTGTGTACCAAAATGTTGTATGTTGTTTTGCTACTTGTTCTTGTAACCAGCTGTTGTGTACCAAAATGTTGTATGTTGTTTTGCTACTTGTTCTTGTAACCAGCTGTTGTGTACCAAAATGTTGTATGTTGTTTTGCTACTTGTTCTTGTTACCAGCTGTTGTGTACCAAAATGTTGTATGTTGTTTTGCTACTTGTTCTTGTAACCAGCTGTTGTGTACCAAAATGTTGTATGTTGCTTTGCTACTTGTTCTTGTTACCAGCTGTTGTGAACCAAAATGTTGTATGTTGTTTTGCTACTTGTTCTTGTTACTAGCTGTTGTGAACCAAAATGTTGTATGTTGTTTTGCTACTTGTTCTTGTTACTAGCTGTTGTGAACCAAAATGTTGTATGTTGTTTTGCTACTTGTTCTTGTTACCAGCTGTTGTGTACCAAAATGTTGTATGTTGTTTTGCTACTTGTTCTTGTTACTAGCTGTTGTGTACCAAAATGTTGTATGTTGTTTTGCTACTTGTTCTTGTTACCAGCTGTTGTGTACCAAAATGTTGTATGTTGTTTTGCTACTTGTTCTTGTTACTAGCTGTTGTGTACCAAAATGTTGTATGTTGTTTTGCTACTTGTTCTTGTTACTAGCTGTTGTGTACCAAAATGTTGTATGTTGTTTTGCTACTTGTTCTTGTTACTAGCTGTTGTGAACCAAAATGTTGTAAGTTGTTTTGCTACTTGTTCTTGTTACCAGCTGTTGTGAACCAAAATGTTGTATGTTGTTTTGCTACTTGTTCTTGTTACTAGCTGTTGTGAACCAAAATGTTGTATGTTGTTTTGCTACTTGTTCTTGTTACTAGCTGTTGTGAACCAAAATGTTGTTTTGCTACTTGTTCTTGTTACAAACTGTTGTGTACCAAAATGTTGTATGTTGTTTTGCTACTTGTTCTTGTTACCAGCTGTTGTGAACCAAAATGTTGTATGTTGTTTTGCTACTTGTTCTTGTTACCAGATGTTGTGAACCAAAATGTTGTATGTTGTTTTGCTACTTGTTCTTGTTACCAGCTGTTGTGTACCAAAATGTTGTATGTTGTTTTGCTATTTGTTCTTGTTACCAGCTGTTGTATACCAAAATGTTGTATGTTGTTTTGCTACTCGTTCTTGTTACTAGCTGTTGTGTACCAAAATGTTGTATGTTGTTTTGCTACTTGTTCTTGTTACGAACTGTTGTGTACCAAAATGTTGTATGTTGTTTTGCTACTTGTTCTTGTTACCAGCTGTTGTGAACCAAAATGTTGTATGTTGTTTTGCTACTTGTTCTTGTAACCAGCTGTTGTGTACCAAAATGTTGTATGTTGTTTTGCTACTTGTTCTTGTAACCAGCTGTTGTGTACCAAAATGTTGTATGTTGTTTTGCTACTTGTTCTTGTTACCAGCTGTTGTGTACCAAAATGTTGTATGTTGTTTTGCTACTCGTTCTTGTTACTAGCTGTTGTGTACCAAAATGTTGTATGTTGTTTTGCTACTTGTTCTTGTTACTAGCTGTTGTGTACCAAAATGTTGTATGTTGTTTTGCTACTTGTTCTTGTTACCAGCTGTTGTGTACCAAAATGTTGTATGTTGTTTTGCTACTCGTTCTTGTTACTAGCTGTTGTGTACCAAAATGTTGTATGTTGTTTTGCTACTTGTTCTTGTTACCAGCTGTTGTGTACCAAAATGTTGTATGTTGTTTTGCTACTCGATCTTGTTACTAGCTGTTGTGTACCAAAATGTTGTATGTTGTTTTGCTACTCGTTCTTGTTACTAGCTGTTGTGTACCAAAATGTTGTATGTTGTTTTGCTGCTCGTTCTTGTTACTAGCTGTTGTGTACCAAAATGTTGTATGTTGTTTTGCTACTTGTTCTTGTTACGAACTGTTGTGTACCAAAATGTTGTATGTTGTTTTGCTACTTGTTCTTGTTACCAGCTGTTGTGTACCAAAATGTTGTATGTTGTTTTGCTACTCGTTCTTGTTACTAGCTGTTGTGTACCAAAATGTTGTATGTTGTTTTGCTACTTGTTCTTGTTACCAGCTGTTGTGTACCAAAATGTTGTATGTTGTTTTGCTACTTGTTCTTGTTACCAGCTGTTGTGAACCAAAATGTTGTATGTTGTTTCGCTACTTGTTCTTGTTACTAGCTGTTGTGTACCAAAATGTTGTATGTTGTTTTACTACTTGTTCTTGTTACCAGCTGTTGTGTACCAAAATGTTGTATGTTGCTTTGCTACTTGTTCTTGTTACCAGCTGTTGTGAACCAAAATGTTGTATGTTGTTTTGCTACTTGTTCTTGTTACTAGCTGTTGTGTACCAAAATGCTGTATGTTGTTTTGCTACTTGTTCTTGTTACTAGCTGTTGTGTACCAAAATGTTGTATGTTGTTTTGCTACTCGTTCTTGTTACTAGCTGTTGTGTACCAAAATGTTGTATGTTGTTTTGCTACTTGTTCTTGTTACCAGCTGTTGTGTACCAAAATGTTGTATGTTGCTTTGCTACTTGTTCTTGTTACTAGCTGTTGTGAACCAAAATGTTGTATGTTGTTTTGCTACTTGTTCTTGTTACTAGCTGTTGTGAACCAAAATGTTGTATGTTGCTTTGCTACTTGTTCTTGTTACCAGCTGTTGTGTACCAAAATGTTGTATGTTGCTTTGCTACTTGTTCTTGTTACCAGCTGTTGTGTACCAAAATGTTGTATGTTGTTTTGCTACTCGTTCTTGTTACTAGCTGTTGTGTACCAAAATGTTGTATGTTGTTTTGCTACTTGTTCTTGTTACCAGCTGTTGTGTACCAAAATGTTGTATGTTGCTTTGCTACTTGTTCTTGTTACTAGCTGTTGTGAACCAAAATGTTGTATGTTGTTTTGCTACTTGTTCTTGTTACTAGCTGTTGTGAACCAAAATGTTGTATGTTGTTTTGCTACTTGTTCTTGTTACGAACTGTTGTGAACCAAAATGTTGTATGTTGTTTTGCTACTTGTTCTTGTTACGAACTGTTGTGTACCAAAATGTTGTATGTTGTTTTGCTACTTGTTCTTGTTACTAGCTGTTGTGTACCAAAATGTTGTATGTTGTTTTGCTACTTGTTCTTGTTACGAACTGTTGTGTACCAAAATGTTGTATGTTGCTTTGCTACTTGTACTTGTTACCAGCTGTTGTGTACCAAAATGTTGTATGTTGCTTTGCTACTTGTTCTTGTAACCAGCTGTTGTGTACCAAAATGTTGTATGTTGTTTTGCTACTTGTTCTTGTTACCAGCTGTTGTGTACCAAAATGTTGTATGTTGTCTTGCTACTTGTTCTTGTAACCAGCTGTTGTGTACCAAAATGTTGTATGTTGCTTTGCTACTTGTTCTTGTTACCAGCTGTTGTGAACCAAAATGTTGTATGTTGTTTTGCTACTTGTTCTTGTTACTAGCTGTTGTGAACCAAAATGTTGTATGTTGTTTTGCTACTTGTTCTTGTTACTAGCTGTTGTGAACCAAAATGTTGTATGTTGTTTTGCTACTTGTTCTTGTTACCAGCTGTTGTGTACCAAAATGTTGTATGTTGTTTTGCTACTTGTTCTTGTTACTAGCTGTTGTGTACCAAAATGTTGTATGTTGTTTTGCTACTTGTTCTTGTTACCAGCTGTTGTGTACCAAAATGTTGTATGTTGTTTTGCTACTTGTTCTTGTTACTAGCTGTTGTGTACCAAAATGTTGTATGTTGTTTTGCTACTTGTTCTTGTTACTAGCTGTTGTGTACCAAAATGTTGTATGTTGTTTTGCTACTTGTTCTTGTTACTAGCTGTTGTGAACCAAAATGTTGTATGTTGTTTTGCTACTTGTTCTTGTTACCAGCTGTTGTGAACCAAAATGTTGTATGTTGTTTTGCTACTTGTTCTTGTTACTAGCTGTTGTGAACCAAAATGTTGTATGTTGTTTTGCTACTTGTTCTTGTTACTAGCTGTTGTGAACCAAAATGTTGTTTTGCTACTTGTTTTTGTTACAAACTGTTGTGTACCAAAATGTTGTATGTTGTTTTTCTACTTGTTCTTGTTACCAGCTGTTGTGTACCAAAATGTTGTATGTTGTTTTGCTATTTGTTCTTGTTACCAGCTGTTGTATACCAAAATGTTGTATGTTGTTTTGCTACTCGTTCTTGTTACTAGCTGTTGTGTACCAAAATGTTGTATGTTGTTTTGCTACTTGTTCTTGTTACGAACTGTTGTGTACCAAAATGTTGTATGTAGTTTTGCTACTTGTTCTTGTTACCAGCTGTTGTGAACCAAAATGTTGTATGTTGTTTTGCTACTTGTTCTTGTAACCAGCTGTTGTGTACCAAAATGTTGTATGTTGTTTTGCTACTTGTTCTTGTAACCAGCTGTTGTGTACCAAAATGTTGTATGTTGTTTTGCTACTTGTTCTTGTTACGAACTGTTGTGAACCAAAATGTTGTATGTTGCTTTGCTACTTGTTCTTGTTACCAGCTGTTGTGAACCAAAATGTTGTATGTTGCTTTGCTACTTGTTCTTGTTACTAGCTGTTGTGTACCAAAATGTTGTATGTTGTTTTGCTACTTGTTCTTGTTACTAGCTGTTGTGAACCAAAATGTTGTATGTTGTTTTGCTACTTGTTCTTGTTACCAGCTGTTGTGAACCAAAATGTTGTATGTTGCTTTGCTACTTGTTCTTGTTACCACCTGTTGTGTACCAAAATGTTGTATGTTGTTTTGCTACTTGTTCTTGTTACCAGCTGTTGTGTACCAAAATGTTGTATGTTGTTTTGCTACTTGTTCTTGTTACCAGCTGTTGTGTACCAAAATGTTGTATGTTGTTTTGCTACTTGTTCTTGTTACCAGCTGTTGTGTACCAAATGTTGTATGTTGTTTTGCTACTTGTTCTTGTTACCAGTTGTTGTGTACCAAAATGTTGTATGTTGTTTTGCTACTTGTTCTTGTTACTAGCTGTTGTGAACCAAAATGTTGTATGTTGTTTTGCTACTTGTTCTTGTTACCAGCTGTTGTGAACCAAAATGTTGTATGTTGCTTTGCTACTTGTTCTTGTTACCAGCTGTTGTGTACCAAAATGTTGTATGTTGTTTTGCTACTTGTTCTTGTTACCAGCTGTTGTGTACCAAAATGTTGTATGTTGTTTTGCTACTTGTTCTTGTTACTAGCTGTTGTGAACCAAAATGTTGTATGTTGCTTTGCTACTTGTTCTTGTTACCAGCTGTTGTGTACCAAAATGTTGTATGTTGCTTTGCTACTTGTTCTTGTTACCAGCTGTTGTGAACCAAAATGTTGTATGTTGCTTTGCTACTTGTTCTTGTTACCAGCTGTTGTGTACCAAAATGTTGTATGTTGCTTTGCTACTTGTTCTTGTTACTAGCTGTTGTGAACCAAAATGTTGTATGTTGTTTTGCTACTTGTTCTTGTTACCAGCTGTTGTGTACCAAAATGTTGTATGTTGTTTTGCTACTTGTTCTTGTTACTAGCTGTTGTGAACCAAAATGTTGTATGTTGTTTTGCTACTTGTTCTTGTTACCAGCTGTTGTGAACCAAAATGTTGTATGTTGCTTTGCTACTTGTTCTTGTTACCAGCTGTTGTGTACCAAAATGTTGTATGTTGCTTTGCTACTTGTTCTTGTTACCAGCTGTTGTGTACCAAAATGTTGTATGTTGTTTTGCTACTTGTTCTTGTTACTAGCTGTTGTGAACCAAAATGTTGTATGTTGTTTTGCTACTTGTTCTTGTTACTAGCTGTTGTGAACCAAAATGTTGTATGTTGTTTTGCTACTTGTTCTTGTTACCAGCTGTTGTGTACCAAAATGTTGTATGTTGTTTTGCTACCTGTTCTTGTAACCAGCTGTTGTGTACCAAAATGTTGTATGTTGTTTTGCTACTTGTTCTTGTAACCAGCTGTTGTGTACCAAAATGTTGTATGTTGTTTTGCTACTTGTTCTTGTTACCAGCTGTTGTGTACCAAAATGTTGTATGTTGTTTTGCTACTTGTTCTTGTAACCAGCTGTTGTGTACCAAAATGTTGTATGTTGCTTTGCTACTTGTTCTTGTTACCAGCTGTTGTGAACCAAAATGTTGTATGTTGTTTTGCTACTTGTTCTTGTTACTAGCTGTTGTGAACCAAAATGTTGTATGTTGTTTTGCTACTTGTTCTGGTTACTAGCTGTTGTGAACCAAAATGTTGTATGTTGTTTTGCTACTTGTTCTTGTTACCAGCTGTTGTGTACCAAAATGTTGTATGTTGTTTTGCTACTTGTTCTTGTTACTAGCTGTTGTGTACCAAAATGTTGTATGTTGTTTTGCTACTTGTTATTGTTACCAGCTGTTGTGTACCAAAATGTTGTATGTTGTTTTGCTACTTGTTCTTGTTACTAGCTGTTGTGTACCAAAATGTTGTATGTTGTTTTGCTACTTGTTCTTGTTACTAGCTGTTGTGTACCAAAATGTTGTATGTTGTTTTGCTACTTGTTCTTGTTACTAGCTGTTGTGAACCAAAATGTTGTAAGTTGTTTTGCTACTTGTTCTTGTTACCAGCTGTTGTGAACCAAAATGTTGTATGTTGTTTTGCTACTTGTTCTTGTTACTAGCTGTTGTGAACCAAAATGTTGTATGTTGTTTTGCTACTTGTTCTTGTTACTAGCTGTTGTGAACCAAAATGTTGTTTTGCTACTTGTTCTTGTTACAAACTGTTGTGTACCAAAATGTTGTATGTTGTTTTGCTACTTGTTCTTGTTACCAGCTGTTGTGAACCAAAATGTTGTATGTTGTTTTGCTACTTGTTCTTGTTACCAGATGTTGTGAACCAAAATGTTGTATGTTGTTTTGCTACTTGTTCTTGTTACCAGCTGTTGTGTACCAAAATGTTGTATGTTGTTTTGCTATTTGTTCTTGTTACCAGCTGTTGTATACCAAAATGTTGTATGTTGTTTTGCTACTCGTTCTTGTTACTAGCTGTTGTGTACCAAAATGTTGTATGTTGTTTTGCTACTTGTTCTTGTTACGAACTGTTGTGTACCAAAATGTTGTATGTTGTTTTGCTACTTGTTCTTGTTACCAGCTGTTGTGAACCAAAATGTTGTATGTTGTTTTGCTACTTGTTCTTGTAACCAGCTGTTGTGTACCAAAATGTTGTATGTTGTTTTGCTACTTGTTCTTGTTACGAACTGTTGTGTACCAAAATGTTGTATGTTGTTTTGCTACTTGTTCTTGTTACTAGCTGTTGTGTACCAAAATGTTGTATGTTGTTTTGCTACTTGTTCTTGTTACGAACTGTTGTGTACCAAAATGTTGTATGTTGCTTTGCTACTTGTACTTGTTACCAGCTGTTGTGTACCAAAATGTTGTATGTTGCTTTGCTACTTGTTCTTGTAACCAGCTGTTGTGTACCAAAATGTTGTATGTTGTTTTGCTACTTGTTCTTGTTACCAGCTGTTGTGTACCAAAATGTTGTATGTTGTCTTGCTACTTGTTCTTGTAACCAGCTGTTGTGTACCAAAATGTTGTATGTTGCTTTGCTACTTGTTCTTGTTACCAGCTGTTGTGAACCAAAATGTTGTATGTTGTTTTGCTACTTGTTCTTGTTACTAGCTGTTGTGAACCAAAATGTTGTATGTTGTTTTGCTACTTGTTCTTGTTACTAGCTGTTGTGAACCAAAATGTTGTATGTTGTTTTGCTACTTGTTCTTGTTACCAGCTGTTGTGTACCAAAATGTTGTATGTTGTTTTGCTACTTGTTCTTGTTACTAGCTGTTGTGTACCAAAATGTTGTATGTTGTTTTGCTACTTGTTCTTGTTACCAGCTGTTGTGTACCAAAATGTTGTATGTTGTTTTGCTACTTGTTCTTGTTACTAGCTGTTGTGTACCAAAATGTTGTATGTTGTTTTGCTACTTGTTCTTGTTACTAGCTGTTGTGTACCAAAATGTTGTATGTTGTTTTGCTACTTGTTCTTGTTACTAGCTGTTGTGAACCAAAATGTTGTATGTTGTTTTGCTACTTGTTCTTGTTACCAGCTGTTGTGAACCAAAATGTTGTATGTTGTTTTGCTACTTGTTCTTGTTACTAGCTGTTGTGAACCAAAATGTTGTATGTTGTTTTGCTACTTGTTCTTGTTACTAGCTGTTGTGAACCAAAATGTTGTTTTGCTACTTGTTTTTGTTACAAACTGTTGTGTACCAAAATGTTGTATGTTGTTTTTCTACTTGTTCTTGTTACCAGCTGTTGTGTACCAAAATGTTGTATGTTGTTTTGCTATTTGTTCTTGTTACCAGCTGTTGTATACCAAAATGTTGTATGTTGTTTTGCTACTCGTTCTTGTTACTAGCTGTTGTGTACCAAAATGTTGTATGTTGTTTTGCTACTTGTTCTTGTTACGAACTGTTGTGTACCAAAATGTTGTATGTAGTTTTGCTACTTGTTCTTGTTACCAGCTGTTGTGAACCAAAATGTTGTATGTTGTTTTGCTACTTGTTCTTGTAACCAGCTGTTGTGTACCAAAATGTTGTATGTTGTTTTGCTACTTGTTCTTGTAACCAGCTGTTGTGTACCAAAATGTTGTATGTTGTTTTGCTACTTGTTCTTGTTACGAACTGTTGTGAACCAAAATGTTGTATGTTGCTTTGCTACTTGTTCTTGTTACCAGCTGTTGTGAACCAAAATGTTGTATGTTGCTTTGCTACTTGTTCTTGTTACTAGCTGTTGTGTACCAAAATGTTGTATGTTGTTTTGCTACTTGTTCTTGTTACTAGCTGTTGTGAACCAAAATGTTGTATGTTGTTTTGCTACTTGTTCTTGTTACCAGCTGTTGTGAACCAAAATGTTGTATGTTGCTTTGCTACTTGTTCTTGTTACCACCTGTTGTGTACCAAAATGTTGTATGTTGTTTTGCTACTTGTTCTTGTTACCAGCTGTTGTGTACCAAAATGTTGTATGTTGTTTTGCTACTTGTTCTTGTTACCAGCTGTTGTGTACCAAAATGTTGTATGTTGTTTTGCTACTTGTTCTTGTTACCAGCTGTTGTGTACCAAATGTTGTATGTTGTTTTGCTACTTGTTCTTGTTACCAGTTGTTGTGTACCAAAATGTTGTATGTTGTTTTGCTACTTGTTCTTGTTACTAGCTGTTGTGAACCAAAATGTTGTATGTTGTTTTGCTACTTGTTCTTGTTACCAGCTGTTGTGAACCAAAATGTTGTATGTTGCTTTGCTACTTGTTCTTGTTACCAGCTGTTGTGTACCAAAATGTTGTATGTTGTTTTGCTACTTGTTCTTGTTACCAGCTGTTGTGTACCAAAATGTTGTATGTTGTTTTGCTACTTGTTCTTGTTACTAGCTGTTGTGAACCAAAATGTTGTATGTTGCTTTGCTACTTGTTCTTGTTACCAGCTGTTGTGTACCAAAATGTTGTATGTTGCTTTGCTACTTGTTCTTGTTACCAGCTGTTGTGAACCAAAATGTTGTATGTTGCTTTGCTACTTGTTCTTGTTACCAGCTGTTGTGTACCAAAATGTTGTATGTTGCTTTGCTACTTGTTCTTGTTACTAGCTGTTGTGAACCAAAATGTTGTATGTTGTTTTGCTACTTGTTCTTGTTACCAGCTGTTGTGTACCAAAATGTTGTATGTTGTTTTGCTACTTGTTCTTGTTACTAGCTGTTGTGAACCAAAATGTTGTATGTTGTTTTGCTACTTGTTCTTGTTACCAGCTGTTGTGAACCAAAATGTTGTATGTTGCTTTGCTACTTGTTCTTGTTACCAGCTGTTGTGTACCAAAATGTTGTATGTTGCTTTGCTACTTGTTCTTGTTACCAGCTGTTGTGTACCAAAATGTTGTATGTTGTTTTGCTACTTGTTCTTGTTACTAGCTGTTGTGAACCAAAATGTTGTATGTTGTTTTGCTACTTGTTCTTGTTACTAGCTGTTGTGAACCAAAATGTTGTATGTTGTTTTGCTACTTGTTCTTGTTACCAGCTGTTGTGTACCAAAATGTTGTATGTTGTTTTGCTACCTGTTCTTGTAACCAGCTGTTGTGTACCAAAATGTTGTATGTTGTTTTGCTACTTGTTCTTGTAACCAGCTGTTGTGTACCAAAATGTTGTATGTTGTTTTGCTACTTGTTCTTGTTACCAGCTGTTGTGTACCAAAATGTTGTATGTTGTTTTGCTACTTGTTCTTGTAACCAGCTGTTGTGTACCAAAATGTTGTATGTTGCTTTGCTACTTGTTCTTGTTACCAGCTGTTGTGAACCAAAATGTTGTATGTTGTTTTGCTACTTGTTCTTGTTACTAGCTGTTGTGAACCAAAATGTTGTATGTTGTTTTGCTACTTGTTCTGGTTACTAGCTGTTGTGAACCAAAATGTTGTATGTTGTTTTGCTACTTGTTCTTGTTACCAGCTGTTGTGTACCAAAATGTTGTATGTTGTTTTGCTACTTGTTCTTGTTACTAGCTGTTGTGTACCAAAATGTTGTATGTTGTTTTGCTACTTGTTCTTGTTACCAGCTGTTGTGTACCAAAATGTTGTATGTTGTTTTGCTACTTGTTCTTGTTACTAGCTGTTGTGTACCAAAATGTTGTATGTTGTTTTGCTACTTGTTCTTGTTACTAGCTGTTGTGTACCAAAATGTTGTATGTTGTTTTGCTACTTGTTCTTGTTACTAGCTGTTGTGAACCAAAATGTTGTAAGTTGTTTTGCTACTTGTTCTTGTTACCAGCTGTTGTGAACCAAAATGTTGTATGTTGTTTTGCTACTTGTTCTTGTTACTAGCTGTTGTGAACCAAAATGTTGTATGTTGTTTTGCTACTTGTTCTTGTTACTAGCTGTTGTGAACCAAAATGTTGTTTTGCTACTTGTTCTTGTTACAAACTGTTGTGTACCAAAATGTTGTATGTTGTTTTGCTACTTGTTCTTGTTACCAGCTGTTGTGAACCAAAATGTTGTATGTTGTTTTGCTACTTGTTCTTGTTACCAGATGTTGTGAACCAAAATGTTGTATGTTGTTTTGCTACTTGTTCTTGTTACCAGCTGTTGTGTACCAAAATGTTGTATGTTGTTTTGCTATTTGTTCTTGTTACCAGCTGTTGTATACCAAAATGTTGTATGTTGTTTTGCTACTCGTTCTTGTTACTAGCTGTTGTGTACCAAAATGTTGTATGTTGTTTTGCTACTTGTTCTTGTTACGAACTGTTGTGTACCAAAATGTTGTATGTTGTTTTGCTACTTGTTCTTGTTACCAGCTGTTGTGAACCAAAATGTTGTATGTTGTTTTGCTACTTGTTCTTGTAACCAGCTGTTGTGTACCAAAATGTTGTATGTTGTTTTGCTACTCGATCTTGTTACTAGCTGTTGTGTACCAAAATGTTGTATGTTGTTTTGCTACTCGTTCTTGTTACTAGCTGTTGTGTACCAAAATGTTGTATGTTGTTTTGCTGCTCGTTCTTGTTACTAGCTGTTGTGTACCAAAATGTTGTATGTTGTTTTGCTACTTGTTCTTGTTACGAACTGTTGTGTACCAAAATGTTGTATGTTGTTTTGCTACTTGTTCTTGTTACCAGCTGTTGTGTACCAAAATGTTGTATGTTGTTTTGCTACTCGTTCTTGTTACTAGCTGTTGTGTACCAAAATGTTGTATGTTGTTTTGCTACTTGTTCTTGTTACCAGCTGTTGTGTACCAAAATGTTGTATGTTGTTTTGCTACTTGTTCTTGTTACCAGCTGTTGTGAACCAAAATGTTGTATGTTGTTTCGCTACTTGTTCTTGTTACTAGCTGTTGTGTACCAAAATGTTGTATGTTGTTTTGCTACTTGTTCTTGTTACCAGCTGTTGTGTACCAAAATGTTGTATGTTGCTTTGCTACTTGTTCTTGTTACCAGCTGTTGTGAACCAAAATGTTGTATGTTGTTTTGCTACTTGTTCTTGTTACTAGCTGTTGTGTACCAAAATGTTGTATGTTGTTTTGCTACTTGTTCTTGTTACTAGCTGTTGTGTACCAAAATGTTGTATGTTGTTTTGCTACTCGTTCTTGTTACTAGCTGTTGTGTACCAAAATGTTGTATGTTGTTTTGCTACTTGTTCTTGTTACCAGCTGTTGTGTACCAAAATGTTGTATGTTGCTTTGCTACTTGTTCTTGTTACTAGCTGTTGTGAACCAAAATGTTGTATGTTGTTTTGCTACTTGTTCTTGTTACTAGCTGTTGTGAACCAAAATGTTGTATGTTGCTTTGCTACTTGTTCTTGTTACCAGCTGTTGTGTACCAAAATGTTGTATGTTGCTTTGCTACTTGTTCTTGTTACCAGCTGTTGTGTACCAAAATGTTGTATGTTGTTTTGCTACTTGTTCTTGTTACTAGCTCTGGTGTGTACCAAAATGTTGTATGTTGTTTTGCTACTTGTTCTTGTTACTAGCTGTTGTGAACCAAAATGTTGTATGTTGTTTTGCTACTTGTTCTTGTTACTAGCTGTTGTGTACCAAAATGTTGTATGTTGCTTTGCTACTTGTTCTTGTTACCAGCTGTTGTGTACCAAAATGTTGTATGTTGCTTTGCTACTTGTTCTTGTTACTAGCTGTTGTGAACCAAAATGTTGTATGTTGTTTTGCTACTTGTTCTTGTTACCAGCTGTTGTGTACCAAAATGTTGTATGTTGTTTTGCTACTTGTTCTTGTTACTAGCTGTTGTGAACCAAAATGTTGTATGTTGTTTTGCTACTTGTTCTTGTTACCAGCTGTTGTGAACCAAAATGTTGTATGTTGTTTTGCTACTTGTTCTTGTTACGAACTGTTGTGAACCAAAATGTTGTATGTTGTTTTGCTACTTGTTCTTGTTACTAGCTGTTGTGAACCAAAATGTTGTATGTTGCTTTGCTACTTGTTCTTGTTACGAACTGTTGTGAACCAAAATGTTGTATGTTGCTTTGCTACTTGTTCTTGTTACTAGCTGTTGTGAACCAAAATGTTGTATGTTGTTTTGCTACTTGTTCTTGTTACGAACTGTTGTGAACCAAAATGTTGTATGTTGTTTTGCTACTTGTTATTGTTACGAACTGTTGTGTACCAAAATGTTGTATGTTGTTTTGCTACTTGTTCTTGTTACTAGCTGTTGTGTACCGAAATGTTGTATGTTGTTTTGCTACTTGTTCTTGTTACGAACTGTTGTGTACCAAAATGTTGTATGTTGCTTTGCTACTTGTACTTGTTACCATCTGTTGTGTACCAAAATGTTGTATGTTGCTTTGCTACTTGTTCTTGTTACCAGCTGTTGTGAACCAAAATGTTGTATGTTGTTTCGCTACTTGTTCTTGTTACTAGCTGTTGTGTACCAAAATGTTGTATGTTGTTTTGCTACTTGTTCTTGTTACGAGCTGTTGTGTACCAAAATGTTGTATGTTGCTTTGCTACTTGTTCTTGTTACCAGCTGTTGTGAACCAAAATGTTGTATGTTGTTTTGCTACTTGTTCTTGTTACTAGCTGTTGTGTACCAAAATGTTGTATGTTGTTTTGCTACTTGTTCTTGTTACCAGCTGTTGTGTACCAAAATGTTGTATGTTGCTTTGCTACTTGTTCTTGTTACTAGCTGTTGTGTACCAAAATGTTGTATGTTGTTTTGCTACTTGTTCTTGTTACTAGCTGTTGTGTACCAAAATGTTGTATGTTGCTTTGCTACTTGTTCTTGTTACCAGCTGTTGTGTACCAAAATGTTGTATGTTGCTTTGCTACTTGTTCTTGTTACCAGCTGTTGTGAACCAAAATGTTGTATGTTGTTTCGCTACTTGTTCTTGTTACTAGCTGTTGTGTACCAAAATGTTGTATGTTGTTTTGCTACTTGTTCTTGTTACCAGCTGTTGTGTACCAAAATGTTGTATGTTGCTTTGCTACTTGTTCTTGTTACCAGCTGTTGTGAACCAAAATGTTGTATGTTGTTTTGCTACTTGTTCTTGTTACTAGCTGTTGTGTACCAAAATGTTGTATGTTGTTTTGCTACTTGTTCTTGTTACTAGCTGTTGTGTACCAAAATGTTGTATGTTGTTTTGCTACTCGTTCTTGTTACTAGCTGTTGTGTACCAAAATGTTGTATGTTGTTTTGCTACTTGTTCTTGTTACCAGCTGTTGTGTACCAAAATGTTGTATGTTGCTTTGCTACTTGTTCTTGTTACTAGCTGTTGTGAACCAAAATGTTGTATGTTGTTTTGCTACTTGTTCTTGTTACTAGCTGTTGTGAACCAAAATGTTGTATGTTGCTTTGCTACTTGTTCTTGTTACCAGCTGTTGTGTACCAAAATGTTGTATGTTGCTTTGCTACTTGTTCTTGTTACCAGCTGTTGTGAACCAAAATGTTGTATGTTGCTTTGCTACTTGTTCTTGTTACCAGCTGTTGTGTACCAAAATGTTGTATGTTGCTTTGCTACTTGTTCTTGTTACCAGCTGTTGTGAACCAAAATGTTGTATGTTGCTTTGCTACTTGTTCTTGTTACCAGCTGTTGTGTACCAAAATGTTGTATGTTGCTTTGCTACTTGTTCTTGTTACTAGCTGTTGTGAACCAAAATGTTGTATGTTGTTTTGCTACTTGTTCGTGTTACCAGCTGTTGTGTACCAAAATGTTGTATGTTGTTTTGCTACTTGTTCTTGTTACTAGCTGTTGTGAACCAAAATGTTGTATGTTGTTTTGCTACTTGTACTTGTTACCAGCTGTTGTGTACCAAAATGTTGTATGTTGTTTTGCTACTTGTTCTTGTTACTATCTGTTGTGTACCAAAATGTTGTTTTGCTACTTGTTCTTGTTACAAACTGTTGTGTACCAAAATGTTGTATGTTGTTTTGCTGCTCGTTCTTGTTACTAGCTGTTGTGAACCAAAATGTTGTATGTTGCTTTGCTACTTGTTCTTGTTACCAGCTGTTGTGTACCAAAATGTTGTATGTTGCTTTGCTACTTGTTCTTGTTACCAGCTGTTGTGTACCAAAATGTTGTATGTTGTTTTGCTACTTGTTCTTGTTACTAGCTGTTGTGAACCAAAATGTTGTATGTTGTTTTGCTACTTGTTCTTGTAACCAGCTGTTGTGTACCAAAATGTTGTATGTTGTTTTGCTACTTGTTCTTGTTACCAGCTGTTGTGTACCAAAATGTTGTATGTTGTTTTGCTACTTGTTCTTGTAACCAGCTCTTGTGTACCAAAATGTTGTATGTTGCTTTGCTACTTGTTCTTGTTACCAGCTGTTGTGAACCAAAATGTTGTATGTTGTTTTGCTACTTGTTCTTGTTACTAGCTGTTGTGAACCAAAATGTTGTATGTTGTTTTGCTACTTGTTCTTGTTACTAGCTGTTGTGAACCAAAATGTTGTATGTTGTTTTGCTACTTGTTCTTGTTACCAGCTGTTGTGTACCAAAATGTTGTATGTTGTTTTGCTACTTGTTCTTGTTACTAGCTGTTGTGTACCAAAATGTTGTATGTTGTTTTGCTACTTGTTCTTGTTACCAGCTGTTGTGTACCAAAATGTTGTATGTTGTTTTGCTACTTGTTCTTGTTACTAGCTGTTGTGTACCAAAATGTTGTATGTTGTTTTGCTACTTGTTCTTGTTACTAGCTGTTGTGTACCAAAATGTTGTATGTTGTTTTGCTACTTGTTCTTGTTACTAGCTGTTGTGAACCAAAATGTTGTATGTTGTTTTGCTACTTGTTCTTGTTACCAGCTGTTGTGAACCAAAATGTTGTATGTTGTTTTGCTACTTGTTCTTGTTACTAGCTGTTGTGAACCAAAATGTTGTATGTTGTTTTGCTACTTGTTCTTGTTACTAGCTGTTGTGAACCAAAATGTTGTATGTTGTTTTGCTACTTGTTCTTGTTACCAGCTGTTGTGTACCAAAATGTTGTATGTTGTTTTGCTACTTGTTCTTGTAACCAGCTGTTGTGTACCAAAATGTTGTATGTTGTTTTGCTACTTGTTCTTGTAACCAGCTGTTGTGTACCAAAATGTTGTATGTTGTTTTGCTACTTGTTCTTGTTACCAGCTGTTGTGTACCAAAATGTTGTATGTTGTTTTGCTACTTGTTCTTGTAACCAGCTGTTGTGTACCAAAATGTTGTATGTTGCTTTGCTACTTGTTCTTGTTACCAGCTGTTGTGAACCAAAATGTTGTATGTTGTTTTGCTACTTGTTCTTGTTACTAGCTGTTGTGAACCAAAATGTTGTATGTGGTTTTGCTACTTGTTCTTGTTACTAGCTGTTGTGAACCAAAATGTTGTATGTTGTTTTGCTACTTGTTCTTGTTACCAGCTGTTGTGTACCAAAATGTTGTATGTTGTTTTGCTACTTGTTCTTGTTACTAGCTGTTGTGTACCAAAATGTTGTATGTTGTTTTGCTACTTGTTCTTGTTACCAGCTGTTGTGTACCAAAATGTTGTATGTTGTTTTGCTACTTGTTCTTGTTACTAGCTGTTGTGTACCAAAATGTTGTATGTTGTTTTGCTACTTGTTCTTGTTACTAGCTGTTGTGTACCAAAATGTTGTATGTTGTTTTGCTACTTGTTCTTGTTACTAGCTGTTGTGAACCAAAATGTTGTATGTTGTTTTGCTACTTGTTCTTGTTACCAGCTGTTGTGAACCAAAATGTTGTATGTTGTTTTGCAACTTGTTCTTGTTACTAGCTGTTGTGAACCAAAATGTTGTATGTTGTTTTGCTACTTGTTCTTGTTACTAGCTGTTGTGAACCAAAATGTTGTTTTGCTACTTGTTCTTGTTACAAACTGTTGTGTACCAAAATGTTGTATGTTGTTTTGCTACTTGTTCTTGTTACCAGCTGTTGTGAACCAAAATGTTGTATGTTGTTTTGCTACTTGTTCTTGTTACCAAATGTTGTGAACCAAAATGTTGTATGTTGTTTTGCTACTTGTTCTTGTTACCAGCTGTTGTGTACCAAAATGTTGTATGTTGTTTTGCTATTTGTTCTTGTTACCAGCTGTTGTATACCAAAATGTTGTATGTTGTTTTGCTACTCGTTCTTGTTACTAGCTGTTGTGTACCAAAATGTTGTATGTTGTTTTGCTACTTGTTCTTGTTACGAACTGTTGTGTACCAAAATGTTGTATGTTGTTTTGCTACTTGTTCTTGTTACCAGCTGTTGTGAACCAAAATGTTGTATGTTGTTTTGCTACTTGTTCTTGTAACCAGCTGTTGTGTACCAAAATGTTGTATGTTGTTTTGCTACTTGTTCTTGTAACCAGCTGTTGTGTACCAAAATGTTGTATGTTGTTTTGCTACTTGTTCTTGTTACCAGCTGTTGTGTACCAAAATGTTGTATGTTGTTTTGCTACTCGTTCTTGTTACTAGCTGTTGTGTACCAAAATGTTGTATGTTGTTTTGCTACTTGTTCTTGTTACTAGCTGTTGTGTACCAAAATGTTGTATGTTGTTTTGCTACTTGTTCTTGTTACCAGCTGTTGTGTACCAAAATGATGTATGTTGTTTTGCTACTCGTTCTTGTTACTAGCTGTTGTGTACCAAAATGTTGTATGTTGTTTTGCTACTTGTTCTTGTTACCAGCTGTTGTGTACCAAAATGTTGTATGTTGTTTTGCTACTCGTTCTTGTTACTAGCTGTTGTGTACCAAAATGTTGTATGTTGTTTTGCTACTCGTTCTTGTTACTAGCTGTTGTGTACCAAAATGTTGTATGTTGTTTTGCTGCTCGTTCTTGTTACTAGCTGTTGTGTACCAAAATGTTGTATGTTGTTTTGCTACTTGTTCTTGTTACGAACTGTTGTGTACCAAAATGTTGTATGTTGTTTTGCTACTTGTTCTTGTTACCAGCTGTTGTGTACCAAAATGTTGTATGTTGTTTTGCTACTCGTTCTTGTTACTAGCTGTTGTGTACCAAAATGTTGTATGTTGTTTTGCTACTTGTTCTTGTTACCAGCTGTTGTGTACCAAAATGTTGTATGTTGTTTTGCTACTTGTTCTTGTTACCAGCTGTTGTGTACCAAAATGTTGTATGTTGTTTTGCTACTTGTTCTTGTTACGAACTGTTGTGTACCAAAATGTTGTATGTTGTTTTGCTACTTGCTCTTGTTACTAGCTGTTGTGAACCAAAATGTTGTATGTTGTTTTGCTACTTGTTCTTGTTACCAGCTGTTGTGTACCAAAATGTTGTATGTTGCTTTGCTACTTGTTCTTGTTACTAGCTGTTGTGAACCAAAATGTTGTATGTTGTTTCGCTACTTGTTCTTGTTACCAGCTGTTGTGTACCAAAATGTTGTATGTTGTTTTGCTACTTGTTCTTGTTACCAGCTGTTGTGTACCAAAATGTTGTATGTTGTTTTGCTACTTGTTCTTGTTACTAGCTGTTGTGAACCAAAATGTTGTATGTTGTTTTGCTACTCGTTCTTGTTACTAGCTGTTGTGTACCAAAATGTTGTATGTTGATTTGCTACTTGTTCTTGTTACTAGCTGTTGTGTACCAAAATGTTGTATGTTGCTTTGCTACTTGTTCTTGTTACTAGCTGTTGTGTACCAAAATGTTGTATGTTGTTTTGCTACTTGTTCTTGTTACTAGCTGTTGTGTACCAAAATGTTGTATGTTGCTTTGCTACTTGTTCTTGTTACCAGCTGTTGTGTACCAAAATGTTGTATGTTGTTTTGCTACTCGTTCTTGTTACTAGCTGTTGTGTACCAAAATGTTGTATGTTGCTTTGCTACTTGTTCTTGTTACTAGCTGTTGTGTACCAAAATGTTGTATGTTGCTTTGCTACTTGTTCTTGTTACCAGCTGTTGTGAACCAAAATGTTGTATGTTGTTTTGCTACTTGTTCTTGTTACTAGCTGTTGTGAACCAAAATGTTGTATGTTGTTTTGCTACTTGATCTTGTTACTAGCTGTTGTGAACCAAAATGTTGTATGTTGTTTTGCTACTTGTTCTTGTTACCAGCTGTTGTGTACCAAAATGTTGTATGTTGTTTTGCTACTTGTTCTTGTTACTAGCTGTTGTGTACCAAAATGTTGTATGTTGTTTTGCTACTTGTTCTTGTTACCAGCTGTTGTGTACCAAAATGTTCTATGTTGTTTTGCTACTTGTTCTTGTTACCAGCTGTTGTGTACCAAAATGTTGTATGTTGCTTTGCTACTTGTTCTTGTTACCAGCTGTTGTGAACCAAAATGTTGTATGTTGCTTTGCTACTTGTTCTTGTTACTAGCTGTTGTGAACCAAAATGTTGTATGTTGCTTTGCTACTTGTTCTTGTTACCAGCTGTTGTGTACCAAAATGTTGTATGTTGCTTTGCTACTTGTTCTTGTTACTAGGTGTTGTGAACCAAAATGTTGTATGTTGTTTTGCTACTTGTTCTTGTTACCAGCTGTTGTGTACCAAAATGTTGTATGTTGCTTTGCTACTTGTTCTTGTTACCAGCTGTTGTGTACCAAAATGTTGTATGTTGATTTGCTACTTGTTCTTGTTACCAGCTGTTGTGTACCAAAATGTTGTATGTTGCTTTGCTACTTGTTCTTGTAACCAGCTGTTGTGTACCAAAATGTTGTATGTTGTTTTGCTACTTGTTCTTGTTACCAGCTGTTGTGAACCAAAATGTTGTATGTTGTTTTGCTACTTGTTCTTGTTACTAGCTGTTGTGAACCAAAATGTTGTATGTTGTTTTGCTACTTGTTCTTGTTACCAGCTGTTGTGTACCAAAATGTTGTATGTTGCTTTGCTACTTGTTCTTGTTACTAGCTGTTGTGTACCAAAATGTTGTATGTTGCTTTGCTACTTGTTCTTGTTACTAGCTGTTGTCAACCAAAATGTTGTATGTTGTTTTGCTACTTGTTCTTGTTACCAGCTGTTGTGTACCAAAATGTTGTATGTTGTTTTGCTACTTGTTCTTGTTACTAGCTGTTGTGAACCAAAATGTTGTATGTTGCTTTGTTACTTGTTCTTGTTACTAGCTGTTGTGAACCAAAATGTTGTATGTTGTTTTGCTACTTGTTCTTGTTACCAGCTGTTGTGTACCAAAATGTTGTATGTTGTTTTGCTACTTGTTCTTGTTACCAGCTGTTGTGTACCAAAATGTTGTATGTTGTTTTGCTACTTGTTCTTGTTACGAACTGTTGTGAACCAAAATGTTGTATGTTGCTTTGCTACTTGTTCTTGTTACCAGCTGTTGTGAACCAAAATGTTGTATGTTGCTTTGCTACTTGTTCTTGTTACTAGCTGTTGTGTACCAAAATGTTGTATGTTGTTTTGCTACTTGTTCTTGTTACTAGCTGTTGTGAACCAAAATGTTGTATGTTGTTTTGCTACTTGTTCTTGTTACCAGCTGTTGTGAACCAAAATGTTGTATGTTGCTTTGCTACTTGTTCTTGTTACCAGCTGTTGTGTACCAAAATGTTGTATGTTGTTTTGCTACTTGTTCTTGTTACCAGCTGTTGTGTACCAAAATGTTGTATGTTGTTTTGCTACTTGTTCTTGTTACCAGCTGTTGTGTACCAAATGTTGTATGTTGTTTTGCTACTTGTTCTTGTTACCAGCTGTTGTGTACCAAAATGTTGTATGTTGTTTTGCTACTTGTTCTTGTTACTAGCTGTTGTGAACCAAAATGTTGTATGTTGTTTTGCTACTTGTTCTTGTTACCAGCTGTTGTGAACCAAAATGTTGTATGTTGCTTTGCTACTTGTTCTTGTTACCAGCTGTTGTGTACCAAAATGTTGTATGTTGTTTTGCTACATGTTCTTGTTACCAGCTGTTGTGTACCAAAATGTTGTATGTTGTTTTGCTACTTGTTCTTGTTACTAGCTGCTGTGAACCAAAATGTTGTATGTTGTTTTGCTACTTGTTCTTGTTACCAGCTGTTGTGAACCAAAATGTTGTATGTTGCTTTGCTACTTGTTCTTGTTACCACCTGTTGTGTACCAAAATGTTGTATGTTGCTTTGCTACTTGTTCTTGTTACCAGCTGTTGTGTACCAAAATGTTGTATGTTGTTTTGCTACTTGTTCTTGTTACTAGCTGTTGTGAACCAAAATGTTGTATGTTGTTTAGCTACTTGTTCTTGTTACTAGCTGTTGTGAACCAAAATGTTGTATGTTGTTTTGCTACTTGTTCTTGTTACCAGCTGTTGTGTACCAAAATGTTGTATGTTGTTTTGCTACTTGTTCTTGTAACCAGCTGTTGTGTACCAAAATGTTGTATGTTGTTTTGCTACTTGTTCTTGTAACCAGCTGTTGTGTACCAAAATGTTGTATGTTGTTTTGCTACTTGTTCTTGTTACCAGCTGTTGTGTACCAAAATGTTGTGTGTTGTTTTGCTACTTGTTCTTGTAACCAGCTGTTGTGTACCAAAATGTTGTATGTTGCTTTGCTACTTGTTCTTGTTACCAGCTGTTGTGAACCAAAATGTTGTATGTTGTTTTGCTACTTGTTCTTGTTACTAGCTGTTGTGAACCAAAATGTTGTATGTTGTTTTGCTACTTGTTCTTGTTACTAGCTGTTGTGAACCAAAATGTTGTATGTTGTTTTGCTACTTGTTCTTGTTACCAGCTGTTGTGTACCAAAATGTTGTATGTTGTTTTGCTACTTGTTCTTGTTACTAGCTGTTGTGTACCAAAATGTTGTATGTTGTTTTGCTACTTGTTCTTGTTACCAGCTGTTGTGTACCAAAATGTTGTATGTTGTTTTGCTACTTGTTCTTGTTACTAGCTGTTGTGTACCAAAATGTTGTATGTTGCTTTGCTACTTGTTCTTGTTACTAGCTGTTGTGTACCAAAATGTTGTATGTTGTTTTGCTACTTGTTCTTGTTACTAGCTGTTGTGAACCAAAATGTTGTAAGTTGTTTTGCTACTTGTTCTTGTTACCAGCTGTTGTGAACCAAAATGTTGTATGTTGTTTTACTACTTGTTCTTGTTACTAGCTGTTGTGAACCAAAATGTTGTATGTTGTTTTGCTACTTGTTCTTGTTACTAGCTGTTGTGAACCAAAATGTTGTTTTGCTACTTGTTCTTGTTACAAACTGTTGTGTACCAAAATGTTGTATGTTGTTTTGCTACTTGTTCTTGTTACTAGCTGTTGTGAACCAAAATGTTGTATGTTGCTTTGCTACTTGTTCTTGTTACCAGCTGTTGTGTACCAAAATGTTGTATGTTGCTTTGCTACTTGTTCTTGTTACCAGCTGTTGTGTACCAAAATGTTGTATGTTGTTTTGCTACTTGTTCTTGTTACTAGCTCTGGTGTGTACCAAAATGTTGTATGTTGTTTTGCTACTTGTTCTTGTTACTAGCTGTTGTGAACCAAAATGTTGTATGTTGTTTTGCTACTTGTTCTTGTTACTAGCTGTTGTGTACCAAAATGTTGTATGTTGCTTTGCTACTTGTTCTTGTTACCAGCTGTTGTGTACCAAAATGTTGTATGTTGCTTTGCTACTTGTTCTTGTTACTAGCTGTTGTGAACCAAAATGTTGTATGTTGTTTTGCTACTTGTTCTTGTTACCAGCTGTTGTGTACCAAAATGTTGTATGTTGTTTTGCTACTTGTTCTTGTTACTAGCTGTTGTGAACCAAAATGTTGTATGTTGTTTTGCTACTTGTTCTTGTTACCAGCTGTTGTGAACCAAAATGTTGTATGTTGTTTTGCTACTTGTTCTTGTTACGAACTGTTGTGAACCAAAATGTTGTATGTTGTTTTGCTACTTGTTCTTGTTACTAGCTGTTGTGAACCAAAATGTTGTATGTTGCTTTGCTACTTGTTCTTGTTACGAACTGTTGTGAACCAAAATGTTGTATGTTGCTTTGCTACTTGTTCTTGTTACTAGCTGTTGTGAACCAAAATGTTGTATGTTGTTTTGCTACTTGTTCTTGTTACGAACTGTTGTGAACCAAAATGTTGTATGTTGTTTTGCTACTTGTTATTGTTACGAACTGTTGTGTACCAAAATGTTGTATGTTGTTTTGCTACTTGTTCTTGTTACTAGCTGTTGTGTACCGAAATGTTGTATGTTGTTTTGCTACTTGTTCTTGTTACGAACTGTTGTGTACCAAAATGTTGTATGTTGCTTTGCTACTTGTACTTGTTACCATCTGTTGTGTACCAAAATGTTGTATGTTGCTTTGCTACTTGTTCTTGTTACCAGCTGTTGTGAACCAAAATGTTGTATGTTGTTTCGCTACTTGTTCTTGTTACTAGCTGTTGTGTACCAAAATGTTGTATGTTGTTTTGCTACTTGTTCTTGTTACGAGCTGTTGTGTACCAAAATGTTGTATGTTGCTTTGCTACTTGTTCTTGTTACCAGCTGTTGTGAACCAAAATGTTGTATGTTGTTTTGCTACTTGTTCTTGTTACTAGCTGTTGTGTACCAAAATGTTGTATGTTGTTTTGCTACTTGTTCTTGTTACCAGCTGTTGTGTACCAAAATGTTGTATGTTGCTTTGCTACTTGTTCTTGTTACTAGCTGTTGTGTACCAAAATGTTGTATGTTGTTTTGCTACTTGTTCTTGTTACTAGCTGTTGTGTACCAAAATGTTGTATGTTGCTTTGCTACTTGTTCTTGTTACCAGCTGTTGTGTACCAAAATGTTGTATGTTGCTTTGCTACTTGTTCTTGTTACCAGCTGTTGTGAACCAAAATGTTGTATGTTGTTTCGCTACTTGTTCTTGTTACTAGCTGTTGTGTACCAAAATGTTGTATGTTGTTTTGCTACTTGTTCTTGTTACCAGCTGTTGTGTACCAAAATGTTGTATGTTGCTTTGCTACTTGTTCTTGTTACCAGCTGTTGTGAACCAAAATGTTGTATGTTGTTTTGCTACTTGTTCTTGTTACTAGCTGTTGTGTACCAAAATGTTGTATGTTGTTTTGCTACTTGTTCTTGTTACTAGCTGTTGTGTACCAAAATGTTGTATGTTGTTTTGCTACTCGTTCTTGTTACTAGCTGTTGTGTACCAAAATGTTGTATGTTGTTTTGCTACTCGTTCTTGTTACCAGCTGTTGTGTACCAAAATGTTGTATGTTGCTTTGCTACTTGTTCTTGTTACCAGCTGTTGTGTACCAAAATGTTGTATGTTGCTTTGCTACTTGTTCTTGTTACTAGCTGTTGTGAACCAAAATGTTGTATGTTGTTTTGCTACTTGTTCTTGTTACTAGCTGTTGTGAACCAAAATGTTGTATGTTGCTTTGCTACTTGTTCTTGTTACCAGCTGTTGTGAACCAAAATGTTGTATGTTGCTTTGCTACTTGTTCTTGTTACCAGCTGTTGTGTACCAAAATGTTGTATGTTGCTTTGCTACTTGTTCTTGTTACCAGCTGTTGTGAACCAAAATGTTGTATGTTGCTTTGCTACTTGTTCTTGTTACCAGCTGTTGTGTACCAAAATGTTGTATGTTGCTTTGCTACTTGTTCTTGTTACTAGCTGTTGTGAACCAAAATGTTGTATGTTGTTTTGCTACTTGTTCGTGTTACCAGCTGTTGTGTACCAAAATGTTGTATGTTGTTTTGCTACTTGTTCTTGTTACTAGCTGTTGTGAACCAAAATGTTGTATGTTGTTTTGCTACTTGTACTTGTTACCAGCTGTTGTGTACCAAAATGTTGTATGTTGTTTTGCTACTTGTTCTTGTTACTATCTGTTGTGTACCAAAATGTTGTTTTGCTACTTGTTCTTGTTACAAACTGTTGTGTACCAAAATGTTGTATGTTGTTTTGCTGCTCGTTCTTGTTACTAGCTGTTGTGAACCAAAATGTTGTATGTTGCTTTGCTACTTGTTCTTGTTACCAGCTGTTGTGTACCAAAATGTTGTATGTTGCTTTGCTACTTGTTCTTGTTACCAGCTGTTGTGTACCAAAATGTTGTATGTTGTTTTGCTACTTGTTCTTGTTACTAGCTGTTGTGAACCAAAATGTTGTATGTTGTTTTGCTACTTGTTCTTGTAACCAGCTGTTGTGTACCAAAATGTTGTATGTTGTTTTGCTACTTGTTCTTGTTACCAGCTGTTGTGTACCAAAATGTTGTATGTTGTTTTGCTACTTGTTCTTGTAACCAGCTCTTGTGTACCAAAATGTTGTATGTTGCTTTGCTACTTGTTCTTGTTACCAGCTGTTGTGAACCAAAATGTTGTATGTTGTTTTGCTACTTGTTCTTGTTACTAGCTGTTGTGAACCAAAATGTTGTATGTTGTTTTGCTACTTGTTCTTGTTACTAGCTGTTGTGAACCAAAATGTTGTATGTTGTTTTGCTACTTGTTCTTGTTACCAGCTGTTGTGTACCAAAATGTTGTATGTTGTTTTGCTACTTGTTCTTGTTACTAGCTGTTGTGTACCAAAATGTTGTATGTTGTTTTGCTACTTGTTCTTGTTACCAGCTGTTGTGTACCAAAATGTTGTATGTTGTTTTGCTACTTGTTCTTGTTACTAGCTGTTGTGTACCAAAATGTTGTATGTTGTTTTGCTACTTGTTCTTGTTACTAGCTGTTGTGTACCAAAATGTTGTATGTTGTTTTGCTACTTGTTCTTGTTACTAGCTGTTGTGAACCAAAATGTTGTATGTTGTTTTGCTACTTGTTCTTGTTACCAGCTGTTGTGAACCAAAATGTTGTATGTTGTTTTGCTACTTGTTCTTGTTACTAGCTGTTGTGAACCAAAATGTTGTATGTTGTTTTGCTACTTGTTCTTGTTACTAGCTGTTGTGAACCAAAATGTTGTATGTTGTTTTGCTACTTGTTCTTGTTACCAGCTGTTGTGTACCAAAATGTTGTATGTTGTTTTGCTACTTGTTCTTGTAACCAGCTGTTGTGTACCAAAATGTTGTATGTTGTTTTGCTACTTGTTCTTGTAACCAGCTGTTGTGTACCAAAATGTTGTATGTTGTTTTGCTACTTGTTCTTGTTACCAGCTGTTGTGTACCAAAATGTTGTATGTTGTTTTGCTACTTGTTCTTGTAACCAGCTGTTGTGTACCAAAATGTTGTATGTTGCTTTGCTACTTGTTCTTGTTACCAGCTGTTGTGAACCAAAATGTTGTATGTTGTTTTGCTACTTGTTCTTGTTACTAGCTGTTGTGAACCAAAATGTTGTATGTGGTTTTGCTACTTGTTCTTGTTACTAGCTGTTGTGAACCAAAATGTTGTATGTTGTTTTGCTACTTGTTCTTGTTACCAGCTGTTGTGTACCAAAATGTTGTATGTTGTTTTGCTACTTGTTCTTGTTACTAGCTGTTGTGTACCAAAATGTTGTATGTTGTTTTGCTACTTGTTCTTGTTACCAGCTGTTGTGTACCAAAATGTTGTATGTTGTTTTGCTACTTGTTCTTGTTACTAGCTGTTGTGTACCAAAATGTTGTATGTTGTTTTGCTACTTGTTCTTGTTACTAGCTGTTGTGTACCAAAATGTTGTATGTTGTTTTGCTACTTGTTCTTGTTACTAGCTGTTGTGAACCAAAATGTTGTATGTTGTTTTGCTACTTGTTCTTGTTACCAGCTGTTGTGAACCAAAATGTTGTATGTTGTTTTGCAACTTGTTCTTGTTACTAGCTGTTGTGAACCAAAATGTTGTATGTTGTTTTGCTACTTGTTCTTGTTACTAGCTGTTGTGAACCAAAATGTTGTTTTGCTACTTGTTCTTGTTACAAACTGTTGTGTACCAAAATGTTGTATGTTGTTTTGCTACTTGTTCTTGTTACCAGCTGTTGTGAACCAAAATGTTGTATGTTGTTTTGCTACTTGTTCTTGTTACCAAATGTTGTGAACCAAAATGTTGTATGTTGTTTTGCTACTTGTTCTTGTTACCAGCTGTTGTGTACCAAAATGTTGTATGTTGTTTTGCTATTTGTTCTTGTTACCAGCTGTTGTATACCAAAATGTTGTATGTTGTTTTGCTACTCGTTCTTGTTACTAGCTGTTGTGTACCAAAATGTTGTATGTTGTTTTGCTACTTGTTCTTGTTACGAACTGTTGTGTACCAAAATGTTGTATGTTGTTTTGCTACTTGTTCTTGTTACCAGCTGTTGTGAACCAAAATGTTGTATGTTGTTTTTCTACTTGTTCTTGTAACCAGCTGTTGTGTACCAAAATGTTGTATGTTGTTTTGCTACTTGTTCTTGTAACCAGCTGTTGTGTACCAAAATGTTGTATGTTGTTTTGCTACTTGTTCTTGTTACCAGCTGTTGTGTACCAAAATGTTGTATGTTGTTTTGCTACTCGTTCTTGTTACTAGCTGTTGTGTACCAAAATGTTGTATGTTGTTTTGCTACTTGTTCTTGTTACTAGCTGTTGTGTACCAAAATGTTGTATGTTGTTTTGCTACTTGTTCTTGTTACCAGCTGTTGTGTACCAAAATGATGTATGTTGTTTTGCTACTCGTTCTTGTTACTAGCTGTTGTGTACCAAAATGTTGTATGTTGTTTTGCTACTTGTTCTTGTTACCAGCTGTTGTGTACCAAAATGTTGTATGTTGTTTTGCTACTCGTTCTTGTTACTAGCTGTTGTGTACCAAAATGTTGTATGTTGTTTTGCTACTCGTTCTTGTTACTAGCTGTTGTGTACCAAAATGTTGTATGTTGTTTTGCTGCTCGTTCTTGTTACTAGCTGTTGTGTACCAAAATGTTGTATGTTGTTTTGCTACTTGTTCTTGTTACGAACTGTTGTGTACCAAAATGTTGTATGTTGTTTTGCTACTTGTTCTTGTTACCAGCTGTTGTGTACCAAAATGTTGTATGTTGTTTTGCTACTCGTTCTTGTTACTAGCTGTTGTGTACCAAAATGTTGTATGTTGTTTTGCTACTTGTTCTTGTTACCAGCTGTTGTGTACCAAAATGTTGTATGTTGTTTTGCTACTTGTTCTTGTTACCAGCTGTTGTGTACCAAAATGTTGTATGTTGTTTTGCTACTTGTTCTTGTTACGAACTGTTGTGTACCAAAATGTTGTATGTTGTTTTGCTACTTGCTCTTGTTACTAGCTGTTGTGAACCAAAATGTTGTATGTTGTTTTGCTACTTGTTCTTGTTACCAGCTGTTGTGTACCAAAATGTTGTATGTTGCTTTGCTACTTGTTCTTGTTACTAGCTGTTGTGAACCAAAATGTTGTATGTTGTTTCGCTACTTGTTCTTGTTACCAGCTGTTGTGTACCAAAATGTTGTATGTTGTTTTGCTACTTGTTCTTGTTACCAGCTGTTGTGTACCAAAATGTTGTATGTTGTTTTGCTACTTGTTCTTGTTACTAGCTGTTGTGAACCAAAATGTTGTATGTTGTTTTGCTACTCGTTCTTGTTACTAGCTGTTGTGTACCAAAATGTTGTATGTTGATTTGCTACTTGTTCTTGTTACTAGCTGTTGTGTACCAAAATGTTGTATGTTGCTTTGCTACTTGTTCTTGTTACTAGCTGTTGTGTACCAAAATGTTGTATGTTGTTTTGCTACTTGTTCTTGTTACTAGCTGTTGTGTACCAAAATGTTGTATGTTGCTTTGCTACTTGTTCTTGTTACCAGCTGTTGTGTACCAAAATGTTGTATGTTGTTTTGCTACTCGTTCTTGTTACTAGCTGTTGTGTACCAAAATGTTGTATGTTGCTTTGCTACTTGTTCTTGTTACTAGCTGTTGTGTACCAAAATGTTGTATGTTGCTTTGCTACTTGTTCTTGTTACCAGCTGTTGTGAACCAAAATGTTGTATGTTGTTTTGCTACTTGTTCTTGTTACTAGCTGTTGTGAACCAAAATGTTGTATGTTGTTTTGCTACTTGATCTTGTTACTAGCTGTTGTGAACCAAAATGTTGTATGTTGTTTTGCTACTTGTTCTTGTTACCAGCTGTTGTGTACCAAAATGTTGTATGTTGTTTTGCTACTTGTTCTTGTTACTAGCTGTTGTGTACCAAAATGTTGTATGTTGTTTTGCTACTTGTTCTTGTTACCAGCTGTTGTGTACCAAAATGTTGTATGTTGTTTTGCTACTTGTTCTTGTTACCAGCTGTTGTGTACCAAAATGTTGTATGTTGCTTTGCTACTTGTTCTTGTTACCAGCTGTTGTGAACCAAAATGTTGTATGTTGCTTTGCTACTTGTTCTTGTTACTAGCTGTTGTGAACCAAAATGTTGTATGTTGCTTTGCTACTTGTTCTTGTTACCAGCTGTTGTGTACCAAAATGTTGTATGTTGCTTTGCTACTTGTTCTTGTTACTAGGTGTTGTGAACCAAAATGTTGTATGTTGTTTTGCTACTTGTTCTTGTTACCAGCTGTTGTGTACCAAAATGTTGTATGTTGCTTTGCTACTTGTTCTTGTTACCAGCTGTTGTGTACCAAAATGTTGTATGTTGATTTGCTACTTGTTCTTGTTACCAGCTGTTGTGTACCAAAATGTTGTATGTTGCTTTGCTACTTGTTCTTGTAACCAGCTGTTGTGTACCAAAATGTTGTATGTTGTTTTGCTACTTGTTCTTGTTACCAGCTGTTGTGAACCAAAATGTTGTATGTTGTTTTGCTACTTGTTCTTGTTACTAGCTGTTGTGAACCAAAATGTTGTATGTTGTTTTGCTACTTGTTCTTGTTACCAGCTGTTGTGTACCAAAATGTTGTATGTTGCTTTGCTACTTGTTCTTGTTACTAGCTGTTGTGTACCAAAATGTTGTATGTTGCTTTGCTACTTGTTCTTGTTACTAGCTGTTGTCAACCAAAATGTTGTATGTTGTTTTGCTACTTGTTCTTGTTACCAGCTGTTGTGTACCAAAATGTTGTATGTTGTTTTGCTACTTGTTCTTGTTACTAGCTGTTGTGAACCAAAATGTTGTATGTTGCTTTGTTACTTGTTCTTGTTACTAGCTGTTGTGAACCAAAATGTTGTATGTTGTTTTGCTACTTGTTCTTGTTACCAGCTGTTGTGTACCAAAATGTTGTATGTTGTTTTGCTACTTGTTCTTGTTACCAGCTGTTGTGTACCAAAATGTTGTATGTTGTTTTGCTACTTGTTCTTGTTACGAACTGTTGTGAACCAAAATGTTGTATGTTGCTTTGCTACTTGTTCTTGTTACCAGCTGTTGTGAACCAAAATGTTGTATGTTGCTTTGCTACTTGTTCTTGTTACTAGCTGTTGTGTACCAAAATGTTGTATGTTGTTTTGCTACTTGTTCTTGTTACTAGCTGTTGTGAACCAAAATGTTGTATGTTGTTTTGCTACTTGTTCTTGTTACCAGCTGTTGTGAACCAAAATGTTGTATGTTGCTTTGCTACTTGTTCTTGTTACCAGCTGTTGTGTACCAAAATGTTGTATGTTGTTTTGCTACTTGTTCTTGTTACCAGCTGTTGTGTACCAAAATGTTGTATGTTGTTTTGCTACTTGTTCTTGTTACCAGCTGTTGTGTACCAAATGTTGTATGTTGTTTTGCTACTTGTTCTTGTTACCAGCTGTTGTGTACCAAAGTGTTGTATGTTGTTTTGCTACTTGTTCTTGTTACTAGCTGTTGTGAACCAAAATGTTGTATGTTGTTTTGCTACTTGTTCTTGTTACCAGCTGTTGTGAACCAAAATGTTGTATGTTGCTTTGCTACTTGTTCTTGTTACCAGCTGTTGTGTACCAAAATGTTGTATGTTGTTTTGCTACATGTTCTTGTTACCAGCTGTTGTGTACCAAAATGTTGTATGTTGTTTTGCTACTTGTTCTTGTTACTAGCTGTTGTGAACCAAAATGTTGTATGTTGTTTTGCTACTTGTTCTTGTTACCAGCTGTTGTGAACCAAAATGTTGTATGTTGCTTTGCTACTTGTTCTTGTTACCACCTGTTGTGTACCAAAATGTTGTATGTTGCTTTGCTACTTGTTCTTGTTACCAGCTGTTGTGTACCAAAATGTTGTATGTTGTTTTGCTACTTGTTCTTGTTACTAGCTGTTGTGAACCAAAATGTTGTATGTTGTTTAGCTACTTGTTCTTGTTACTAGCTGTTGTGAACCAAAATGTTGTATGTTGTTTTGCTACTTGTTCTTGTTACCAGCTGTTGTGTACCAAAATGTTGTATGTTGTTTTGCTACTTGTTCTTGTAACCAGCTGTTGTGTACCAAAATGTTGTATGTTGTTTTGCTACTTGTTCTTGTAACCAGCTGTTGTGTACCAAAATGTTGTATGTTGTTTTGCTACTTGTTCTTGTTACCAGCTGTTGTGTACCAAAATGTTGTGTGTTGTTTTGCTACTTGTTCTTGTAACCAGCTGTTGTGTACCAAAATGTTGTATGTTGCTTTGCTACTTGTTCTTGTTACCAGCTGTTGTGAACCAAAATGTTGTATGTTGTTTTGCTACTTGTTCTTGTTACTAGCTGTTGTGAACCAAAATGTTGTATGTTGTTTTGCTACTTGTTCTTGTTACTAGCTGTTGTGAACCAAAATGTTGTATGTTGTTTTGCTACTTGTTCTTGTTACCAGCTGTTGTGTACCAAAATGTTGTATGTTGTTTTGCTACTTGTTCTTGTTACTAGCTGTTGTGTACCAAAATGTTGTATGTTGTTTTGCTACTTGTTCTTGTTACCAGCTGTTGTGTACCAAAATGTTGTATGTTGTTTTGCTACTTGTTCTTGTTACTAGCTGTTGTGTACCAAAATGTTGTATGTTGTTTTGCTACTTGTTCTTGTTACTAGCTGTTGTGTACCAAAATGTTGTATGTTGTTTTGCTACTTGTTCTTGTTACTAGCTGTTGTGAACCAAAATGTTGTAAGTTGTTTTGCTACTTGTTCTTGTTACCAGCTGTTGTGAACCAAAATGTTGTATGTTGTTTTACTACTTGTTCTTGTTACTAGCTGTTGTGAACCAAAATGTTGTATGTTGTTTTGCTACTTGTTCTTGTTACTAGCTGTTGTGAACCAAAATGTTGTTTTGCTACTTGTTCTTGTTACAAACTGTTGTGTACCAAAATGTTGTATGTTGTTTTGCTACTTGTTCTTGTTACCAGCTGTTGTGAACCAAAATGTTGTATGTTGTTTTGCTACTTGTTCTTGTTACCAGATGTTGTGAACCAAAATGTTGTATGTTGTTTTGCTACTTGTTCTTGTTACCAGCTGTTGTGTACCAAAATGTTGTATGTTGTTTTGCTATTTGTTCTTCTTACCAGCTGTTGTATACCAAAAGGTTGTATGTTGTTTTGCTACTCGTTCTTGTTACTAGCTGTTGTGTACCAAAATGTTGTATGTTGTTTTGCTACTTGTTCTTGTTACGAACTGTTGTGTACCAAAATGTTGTATGTTGTTTTGCTACTTGTTCTTGTTACCAGCTGTTGTGAACCAAAATGTTGTATGTTGCTTTGCTACTTGTTCTTGTTACCAGCTGTTGTGAACCAAAATGTTGTATGTTGTTTTGCTACTTGTTCTTGTTACTAGCTGTTGTGAACCAAAATGTTGTATGTTGTTTTGCTACTTGTTCTTGTTACTAGCTGTTGTGAACCAAAATGTTGTATGTTGTTTTGCTACTTGTTCTTGTTACCAGCTGTTGTGTACCAAAATGTTGTATGTTGTTTTGCTACTTGTTCTTGTTACTAGCTGTTGTGTACCAAAATGTTGTATGTTGTTTTGCTACTTGTTCTTGTTACCAGCTGTTGTGTACCAAAATGTTGTATGTTGTTTTGCTACTTGTTCTTGTTACTAGCTGTTGTGTACCAAAATGTTGTATGTTGTTTTGCTACTTGTTCTTGTTACTAGCTGTTGTGTACCAAAATGTTGTATGTTGTTTTGCTACTTGTTCTTGTTACTAGCTGTTGTGAACCAAAATGTTGTATGTTGTTTTGCTACTTGTTCTTGTTACCAGCTGTTGTGAACCAAAATGTTGTATGTTGTTTTGCAACTTGTTCTTGTTACTAGCTGTTGTGAACCAAAATGTTGTATGTTGTTTTGCTACTTGTTCTTGTTACTAGCTGTTGTGAACCAAAATGTTGTTTTGCTACTTGTTCTTGTTACAAACTGTTGTGTACCAAAATGTTGTATGTTGTTTTGCTACTTGTTCTTGTTACCAGCTGTTGTGAACCAAAATGTTGTATGTTGTTTTGCTACTTGTTCTTGTTACCAGATGTTGTGAACCAAAATGTTGTATGTTGTTTTGCTACTTGTTCTTGTTACCAGCTGTTGTGTACCAAAATGTTGTATGTTGTTTTGCTATTTGTTCTTGTTACCAGCTGTTGTATACCAAAATGTTGTATGTTGTTTTGCTACTCGTTCTTGTTACTAGCTGTTGTGTACCAAAATGTTGTATGTTGTTTTGCTACTTGTTCTTGTTACGAACTGTTGTGTACCAAAATGTTGTATGTTGTTTTGCTACTTGTTCTTGTTACCAGCTGTTGTGAACCAAAATGTTGTATGTTGTTTTGCTACTTGTTCTTGTAACCAGCTGTTGTGTACCAAAATGTTGTATGTTGTTTTGCTACTTGTTCTTGTAACCAGCTGTTGTGTACCAAAATGTTGTATGTTGTTTTGCTACTTGTTCTTGTTACCAGCTGTTGTGTACCAAAATGTTGTATGTTGTTTTGCTACTCGTTCTTGTTACTAGCTGTTGTGTACCAAAATGTTGTATGTTGTTTTGCTACTTGTTCTTGTTACTAGCTGTTGTGTACCAAAATGTTGTATGTTGTTTTGCTACTTGTTCTTGTTACCAGCTGTTGTGTACCAAAATGATGTATGTTGTTTTGCTACTCGTTCTTGTTACTAGCTGTTGTGTACCAAAATGTTGTATGTTGTTTTGCTACTTGTTCTTGTTACCAGCTGTTGTGTACCAAAATGTTGTATGTTGTTTTGCTACTCGTTCTTGTTACTAGCTGTTGTGTACCAAAATGTTGTATGTTGTTTTGCTACTCGTTCTTGTTACTAGCTGTTGTGTACCAAAATGTTGTATGTTGTTTTGCTGCTCGTTCTTGTTACTAGCTGTTGTGTACCAAAATGTTGTATGTTGTTTTGCTACTTGTTCTTGTTACGAACTGTTGTGTACCAAAATGTTGTATGTTGTTTTGCTACTTGTTCTTGTTACCAGCTGTTGTGTACCAAAATGTTGTATGTTGTTTTGCTACTCGTTCTTGTTACTAGCTGTTGTGTACCAAAATGTTGTATGTTGTTTTGCTACTTGTTCTTGTTACCAGCTGTTGTGTACCAAAATGTTGTATGTTGTTTTGCTACTTGTTCTTGTTACCAGCTGTTGTGTACCAAAATGTTGTATGTTGTTTTGCTACTTGTTCTTGTTACGAACTGTTGTGTACCAAAATGTTGTATGTTGTTTTGCTACTTGCTCTTGTTACTAGCTGTTGTGAACCAAAATGTTGTATGTTGTTTTGCTACTTGTTCTTGTTACCAGCTGTTGTGTACCAAAATGTTGTATGTTGCTTTGCTACTTGTTCTTGTTACTAGCTGTTGTGAACCAAAATGTTGTATGTTGTTTCGCTACTTGTTCTTGTTACCAGCTGTTGTGTACCAAAATGTTGTATGTTGTTTTGCTACTTGTTCTTGTTACCAGCTGTTGTGTACCAAAATGTTGTATGTTGTTTTGCTACTTGTTCTTGTTACTAGCTGTTGTGAACCAAAATGTTGTATGTTGTTTTGCTACTCGTTCTTGTTACTAGCTGTTGTGTACCAAAATGTTGTATGTTGATTTGCTACTTGTTCTTGTTACTAGCTGTTGTGTACCAAAATGTTGTATGTTGCTTTGCTACTTGTTCTTGTTACTAGCTGTTGTGTACCAAAATGTTGTATGTTGTTTTGCTACTTGTTCTTGTTACTAGCTGTTGTGTACCAAAATGTTGTATGTTGCTTTGCTACTTGTTCTTGTTACCAGCTGTTGTGTACCAAAATGTTGTATGTTGTTTTGCTACTCGTTCTTGTTACTAGCTGTTGTGTACCAAAATGTTGTATGTTGCTTTGCTACTTGTTCTTGTTACTAGCTGTTGTGTACCAAAATGTTGTATGTTGCTTTGCTACTTGTTCTTGTTACCAGCTGTTGTGAACCAAAATGTTGTATGTTGTTTTGCTACTTGTTCTTGTTACTAGCTGTTGTGAACCAAAATGTTGTATGTTGTTTTGCTACTTGTTCTTGTTACTAGCTGTTGTGAACCAAAATGTTGTATGTTGTTTTGCTACTTGTTCTTGTTACCAGCTGTTGTGTACCAAAATGTTGTATGTTGTTTTGCTACTTGTTCTTGTTACTAGCTGTTGTGTACCAAAATGTTGTATGTTGTTTTGCTACTTGTTCTTGTTACCAGCTGTTGTGTACCAAAATGTTGTATGTTGTTTTGCTACTTGTTCTTGTTACCAGCTGTTGTGTACCAAAATGTTGTATGTTGCTTTGCTACTTGTTCTTGTTACCAGCTGTTGTGAACCAAAATGTTGTATGTTGCTTTGCTACTTGTTCTGTTACTAGCTGTTGTGAACCAAAATGTTGTATGTTGCTTTGCTACTTGTTCTTGTTACCAGCTGTTGTGTACCAAAATGTTGTATGTTGCTTTGCTACTTGTTCTTGTTACTAGGTGTTGTGAACCAAAATGTTGTATGTTGTTTTGCTACTTGTTCTTGTTACCAGCTGTTGTGTACCAAAATGTTGTATGTTGCTTTGCTACTTGTTCTTGTTACCAGCTGTTGTGTACCAAAATGTTGTATGTTGATTTGCTACTTGTTCTTGTTACCAGCTGTTGTGTACCAAAATGTTGTATGTTGCTTTGCTACTTGTTCTTGTTACCAGCTGTTGTGTACCAAAATGTTGTATGTTGTTTTGCTACTTGTTCTTGTTACCAGCTGTTGTGAACCAAAATGTTGTATGTTGTTTTGCTACTTGTTCTTGTTACTAGCTGTTGTGAACCAAAATGTTGTATGTTGTTTTGCTACTTGTTCTTGTTACCAGCTGTTGTGTACCAAAATGTTGTATGTTGCTTTGCTACTTGTTCTTGTTACTAGCTGTTGTGTACCAAAATGTTGTATGTTGCTTTGCTACTTGTTCTTGTTACTAGCTGTTGTCAACCAAAATGTTG
Source organism: Deroplatys truncata (assembly GCA_030765065.1). Taxonomy (NCBI): domain Eukaryota; kingdom Metazoa; phylum Arthropoda; class Insecta; order Mantodea; family Mantidae; genus Deroplatys; species Deroplatys truncata. The sequence continues at coordinate 6,160,088 of CM060984.1, forward strand.
TATGTTGTTTTGCTACTTGTTCTTGTTACCAGCTGTTGTGTACCAAAATGTTGTATGTTGTTTTGCTACTTGTTCTTGTTACTAGCTGTTGTGAACCAAAATGTTGTATGTTGCTTTGTTACTTGTTCTTGTTACTAGCTGTTGTGAACCAAAATGTTGTATGTTGTTTTGCTACTTGTTCTTGTTACCAGCTGTTGTGTACCAAAATGTTGTATGTTGTTTTGCTACTTGTTCTTGTTACCAGCTGTTGTGTACCAAAATGTTGTATGTTGTTTTGCTACTTGTTCTTGTTACGAACTGTTGTGAACCAAAATGTTGTATGTTGCTTTGCTACTTGTTCTTGTTACCAGCTGTTGTGAACCAAAATGTTGTATGTTGCTTTGCTACTTGTTCTTGTTACTAGCTGTTGTGTACCAAAATGTTGTATGTTGTTTTGCTACTTGTTCTTGTTACTAGCTGTTGTGAACCAAAATGTTGTATGTTGTTTTGCTACTTGTTCTTGTTACCAGCTGTTGTGAACCAAAATGTTGTATGTTGCTTTGCTACTTGTTCTTGTTACCAGCTGTTGTGTACCAAAATGTTGTATGTTGTTTTGCTACTTGTTCTTGTTACCAGCTGTTGTGTACCAAAATGTTGTATGTTGTTTTGCTACTTGTTCTTGTTACCAGCTGTTGTGTACCAAATGTTGTATGTTGTTTTGCTACTTGTTCTTGTTACCAGCTGTTGTGTACCAAAATGTTGTATGTTGTTTTGCTACTTGTTCTTGTTACTAGCTGTTGTGAACCAAAATGTTGTATGTTGTTTTGCTACTTGTTCTTGTTACCAGCTGTTGTGAACCAAAATGTTGTATGTTGCTTTGCTACTTGTTCTTGTTACCAGCTGTTGTGTACCAAAATGTTGTATGTTGTTTTGCTACATGTTCTTGTTACCAGCTGTTGTGTACCAAAATGTTGTATGTTGTTTTGCTACTTGTTCTTGTTACTAGCTGTTGTGAACCAAAATGTTGTATGTTGTATTGCTACTTGTTCTTGTTACCAGCTGTTGTGAACCAAAATGTTGTATGTTGCTTTGCTACTTGTTCTTGTTACCACCTGTTGTGTACCAAAATGTTGTATGTTGCTTTGCTACTTGTTCTTGTTACCAGCTGTTGTGTACCAAAATGTTGTATGTTGTTTTGCTACTTGTTCTTGTTACTAGCTGTTGTGAACCAAAATGTTGTATGTTGTTTAGCTACTTGTTCTTGTTACTAGCTGTTGTGAACCAAAATGTTGTATGTTGTTTTGCTACTTGTTCTTGTTACCAGCTGTTGTGTACCAAAATGTTGTATGTTGTTTTGCTACTTGTTCTTGTAACCAGCTGTTGTGTACCAAAATGTTGTATGTTGTTTTGCTACTTGTTCTTGTAACCAGCTGTTGTGTACCAAAATGTTGTATGTTGTTTTGCTACTTGTTCTTGTTACCAGCTGTTGTGTACCAAAATGTTGTATGTTGTTTTGCTACTTGTTCTTGTAACCAGCTGTTGTGTACCAAAATGTTGTATGTTGCTTTGCTACTTGTTCTTGTTACCAGCTGTTGTGAACCAAAATGTTGTATGTTGTTTTGCTACTTGTTCTTGTTACTAGCTGTTGTGAACCAAAATGTTGTATGTTGTTTTGCTACTTGTTCTTGTTACTAGCTGTTGTGAACCAAAATGTTGTATGTTGTTTTGCTACTTGTTCTTGTTACCAGCTGTTGTGTACCAAAATGTTGTATGTTGTTTTGCTACTTGTTCTTGTTACTAGCTGTTGTGTACCAAAATGTTGTATGTTGTTTTGCTACTTGTTCTTGTTACCAGCTGTTGTGTACCAAAATGTTGTATGTTGTTTTGCTACTTGTTCTTGTTACTAGCTGTTGTGTACCAAAATGTTGTATGTTGTTTTGCTACTTGTTCTTGTTACTAGCTGTTGTGTACCAAAATGTTGTATGTTGTTTTGCTACTTGTTCTTGTTACTAGCTGTTGTGAACCAAAATGTTGTAAGTTGTTTTGCTACTTGTTCTTGTTACCAGCTGTTGTGAACCAAAATGTTGTATGTTGTTTTGCTACTTGTTCTTGTTACTAGCTGTTGTGAACCAAAATGTTGTATGTTGTTTTGCTACTTGTTCTTGTTACTAGCTGTTGTGAACCAAAATGTTGTTTTGCTACTTGTTCTTGTTACAAACTGTTGTGTACCAAAATGTTGTATGTTGTTTTGCTACTTGTTCTTGTTACCAGCTGTTGTGAACCAAAATGTTGTATGTTGTTTTGCTACTTGTTCTTGTTACCAGATGTTGTGAACCAAAATGTTGTATGTTGTTTTGCTACTTGTTCTTGTTACCAGCTGTTGTGTACCAAAATGTTGTATGTTGTTTTGCTATTTGTTCTTCTTACCAGCTGTTGTATACCAAAAGGTTGTATGTTGTTTTGCTACTCGTTCTTGTTACTAGCTGTTGTGTACCAAAATGTTGTATGTTGTTTTGCTACTTGTTCTTGTTACGAACTGTTGTGTACCAAAATGTTGTATGTTGTTTTGCTACTTGTTCTTGTTACCAGCTGTTGTGAACCAAAATGTTGTATGTTGTTTTGCTACTTGTTCTTGTAACCAGCTGTTGTGTACCAAAATGTTGTATGTTGTTTTGCTACTTGTTCTTGTAACCAGCTGTTGTGTACCAAAATGTTGTATGTTGTTTTGCTACTTGTTCTTGTTACCAGCTGTTGTGTACCAAAATGTTGTATGTTGTTTTGCTACTCGTTCTTGTTACTAGCTGTTGTGTACCAAAATGTTGTATGTTGTTTTGCTACTTGTTCTTGTTACTAGCTGTTGTGTACCAAAATGTTGTATGTTGTTTTGCTACTTGTTCTTGTTACCAGCTGTTGTGTACCAAAATGTTGTATGTTGTTTTGCTACTCGTTCTTGTTACTAGCTGTTGTGTACCAAAATGTTGTATGTTGTTTTGCTACTTGTTCTTGTTACTAGCTGTTGTGTACCAAAATGTTGTATGTTGTTTTGCTACTTGTTCTTGTTACCAGCTGTTGTGTACCAAAATGTTGTATGTTGTTTTGCTACTCGTTCTTGTTACTAGCTGTTGTGTACCAAAATGTTGTATGTTGTTTTGCTACTTGTTCTTGTTCCTAGCTGTTGTGTACCAAAATGTTGTATGTTGTTTTGCTACTCGTTCTTGTTACTAGCTGTTGTGTACCAAAATGTTGTATGTTGTTTTGCTACTCGTTCTTGTTACTAGCTGTTGTGTACCAAAATGTTGTATGTTGTTTTGCTGCTCGTTCTTGTTACTAGCTGTTGTGTACCAAAATGTTGTATGTTGTTTTGCTACTTGTTCTTGTTACGAACTGTTGTGTACCAAAATGTTGTATGTTGTTTTGCTACTTGTTCTTGTTACCAGCTGTTGTGTACCAAAATGTTGTATGTTGTTTTGCTACTCGTTCTTGTTACTAGCTGTTGTGTACCAAAATGTTGTATGTTGTTTTGCTACTTGTTCTTGTTACCAGCTGTTGTGTACCAAAATGTTGTATGTTGTTTTGCTACTTGTTCTTGTTACCAGCTGTTGTGTACCAAAATGTTGTATGTTGTTTTGCTACTTGTTCTTGTTACGAACTGTTGTGTTCCAAAATGTTGTATGTTGTTTTGCTACTTGTTCTTGTTACTAGCTGTTGTGAACCAAAATGTTGTATGTTGTTTTGCTACTTGTTCTTGTTACCAGCTGTTGTGTACCAAAATGTTGTATGTTGTTTTGCTACTTGTTCTTGTTACTAGCTGTTGTGAACCAAAATGTTGTATGTTGTTTCGCTACTTGTTCTTGTTACCAGCTGTTGTGAACCAAAATGTTGTATGTTGTTTTGCTACTTGTTCTTGTTACCAGCTGTTGTGTACCAAAATGTTGTATGTTGTTTTGCTACTTGTTCTTGTTACTAGCTGTTGTGAACCAAAATGTTGTATGTTGTTTTGCTACTTGTACTTGTTACGAACTGTTGTGTACCAAAATGTTGTATGTTGTTTTGCTACTTGTTCTTGTTACTAGCTGTTGTGAACCAAAATGTTGTATGTTGTTTTGCTACTTGTTCTTGTTACGAACTGTTGTGTACCAAAATGTTGTATGTTGTTTTGCTACTTGTTCTTGTTACTAGCTGTTGTGAACCAAAATGTTGTATGTTGTTTTGCTACTTGTTCTTGTTACTAGCTGTTGTGTACCAAAATGTTGTATGTTGTTTTGCTACTTGTTCTTGTTACCAGCTGTTGTGTACCAAAATGTTCTATGTTGTTTTGCTACTTGTTCTTGTTACGAACTGTTGTGTACCAAAATGTTGTATGTTGTTTTGCTACTTGTTCTTGTTACTAGCTGATGTGAACCAAAATGTTGTATGTTGTTTTGCTACTTGTTCTTGTTACCAGCTGTTGTGAACCAAAATGTTGTATGTTGTTTTGCTACTTGTTCTTGTTACTAGCTGTTGTGAACCAAAATGTTGTATGTTGCTTTGCTACTTGTTCTTGTTACGAACTGTTGTGAACCAAAATGTTGTATGTTGCTTTGCTACTTGTTCTTGTTACCAGCTGTTGTGAACCAAAATGTTGTATGTTGTTTTGCTACTTGTTCTTGTTACGAACTGTTGTGAACCAAAATGTTGTATGTTGTTTTGCTACTTGTTCTTGTTACGAACTGTTGTGTACCAAAATGTTGTATGTTGTTTTGCTACTTGTTCTTGTTACTAGCTGTTGTGTACCAAAATGTTTTATGTTGTTTTGCTACTTGTTCTTGTTACGAACTGTTGTGTACCAAAATGTTGTATGTTGTTTTGCTACTTGTTCTTGTTACTAGCTGTTGTGTACCAAAATGTTGTATGTTGTTTTGCTACTTGTTCTTGTTACTAGCTGTTGTGTACCAAAATGTTGTATGTTGTTTTGCTACTTGTTCTTGTTACTAGCTGTTGTGTACCAAAATGTTGTATGTTGTTTTGCTACTTGTTCTTGTTACTAGCTGTTGTGTACCAAAATGTTGTATGTTGTTTTGCTACTCGTTCTTGTTACTAGCTGTTGTGTACCAAAATGTTGTATGTTGTTTTGCTACTTGTTCTTGTTACGAGCTGTTGTGTACCAAAATGTTGTATGTTGTTTTGCTACTTGTTCTTGTTACCAGCTGTTGTGTACCAAAATGTTGTATGTTGTTTTGCTACTTGTTCTTGTTACTAGCTGTTGTGTACCAAAATGTTGTATGTTGTTTTGCTACTTGTTCTTGTTACCAGCTGTTGTGTACCAAAATGTTGTATGTTGCTTTGCTACTTGTTCTTGTTACTAGCTGTTGTGTACCAAAATGTTGTATGTTGTTTTGCTACTTGTTCTTGTTACTAGCTGTTGTGTACCAAAATGTTGTATGTTGCTTTGCTACTTGTTCTTGTTACCAGCTGTTGTGTACCAAAATGTTGTATGTTGCTTTGCTACTTGTTCTTGTTACCAGCTGTTGTGAACCAAAATGTTGTATGTTGTTTCGCTACTTGTTCTTGTTACTAGCTGTTGTGTACCAAAATGTTGTATGTTGTTTTGCTACTTGTTCTTGTTACCAGCTGTTGTGTACCAAAATGTTGTATGTTGCTTTGCTACTTGTTCTTGTTACCAGCTGTTGTGAACCAAAATGTTGTATGTTGTTTTGCTACTTGTTCTTGTTACTAGCTGTTGTGTACCAAAATGTTGTATGTTGTTTTGCTACTTGTTCTTGTTACCAGCTGTTGTGTACCAAAATGTTGTATGTTGCTTTGCTACTTGTTCTTGTTACTAGCTGTTGTGTACCAAAATGTTGTATGTTGTTTTGCTACTTGTTCTTGTTACTAGCTGTTGTGTACCAAAATGTTGTATGTTGCTTTGCTACTTGTTCTTGTTACCAGCTGTTGTGTACCAAAATGTTGTATGTTGCTTTGCTACTTGTTCTTGTTACCAGCTGTTGTGAACCAAAATGTTGTATGTTGTTTCGCTACTTGTTCTTGTTACTAGCTGTTGTGTACCAAAATGTTGTATGTTGTTTTGCTACTTGTTCTTGTTACCAGCTGTTGTGTACCAAAATGTTGTATGTTGCTTTGCTACTTGTTCTTGTTACCAGCTGTTGTGAACCAAAATGTTGTATGTTGTTTTGCGACTTGTTCTTGTTACTAGCTGTTGTGTACCAAAATGTTGTATGTTGTTTTGCTACTTGTTCTTGTTACTAGCTGTTGTGTACCAAAATGTTGTATGTTGTTTTGCTACTCGTTCTTGTTACTAGCTGTTGTGTACCAAAATGTTGTATGTTGTTTTGCTACTTGTTCTTGTTACCAGCTGTTGTGTACCAAAATGTTGTATGTTGCTTTGCTACTTGTTCTTGTTACTAGCTGTTGTGAACCAAAATGTTGTATGTTGTTTTGCTACTTGTTCTTGTTACTAGCTGTTGTGAACCAAAATGTTGTATGTTGCTTTGCTACTTGTTCTTGTTACCAGCTGTTGTGTACCAAAATGTTGTATGTTGCTTTGCTACTTGTTCTTGTTACCAGCTGTTGTGAACCAAAATGTTGTATGTTGCTTTGCTACTTGTTCTTGTTACCAGCTGTTGTGTACCAAAATGTTGTATGTTGCTTTGCTACTTGTTCTTGTTACTAGCTGTTGTGAACCAAAATGTTGTATGTTGTTTTGCTACTTGTTCTTGTTACCAGCTGTTGTGTACCAAAATGTTGTATGTTGTTTTGCTACTTGTTCTTGTTACTAGCTGTTGTGAACCAAAATGTTGTATGTTGTTTTGCTACTTGTACTTGTTACCAGCTGTTGTGTACCAAAATGTTGTATGTTGTTTTGCTACTTGTTCTTGTTACTATCTGTTGTGTACCAAAATGTTGTTTTGCTACTTGTTCTTGTTACAAACTGTTGTGTACCAAAATGTTGTATGTTGTTTTGCTGCTCGTTCTTGTTACTAGCTGTTGTGAACCAAAATGTTGTATGTTGCTTTGCTACTTGTTCTTGTTACCAGCTGTTGTGTACCAAAATGTTGTATGTTGCTTTGCTACTTGTTCTTGTTACAAACTGTTGTGTACCAAAATGTTGTATGTTGTTTTGCTACTTGTTCTTGTTACTAGCTGTTGTGAACCAAAATGTTGTATGTTGTTTTGCTACTTGTTCTTGTAACCAGCTGTTGTGTACCAAAATGTTGTATGTTGTTTTGCTACTTGTTCTTGTTACCAGCTGTTGTGTACCAAAATGTTGTATGTTGTTTTGCTACTTGTTCTTGTAACCAGCTGTTGTGTACCAAAATGTTGTATGTTGCTTTGCTACTTGTTCTTGTTACCAGCTGTTGTGAACCAAAATGTTGTATGTTGTTTTGCTACTTGTTCTTGTTACTAGCTGTTGTGAACCAAAATGTTCTATGTTGTTTTGCTACTTGTTCTTGTTACTAGCTGTTGTGAACCAAAATGTTGTATGTTGTTTTGCTACTTGTTCTTGTTACTAGCTGTTGTGTACCAAAATGTTGTATGTTGTTTTGCTACTTGTTCTTGTTACTAGCTGTTGTGTACCAAAATGTTGTATGTTGTTTTGCTACTTGTTCTTGTTACCAGCTGTTGTGTACCAAAATGTTGTATGTTGTTTTGCTACTTGTTCTTGTTACTAGCTGTTGTGTACCAAAATGTTGTATGTTGTTTTGCTACTTGTTCTTGTTACTAGCTGTTGTGTACCAAAATGTTGTATGTTGTTTTGCTACTTGTTCTTGTTACTAGCTGTTGTGAACCAAAATGTTGTATGTTGTTTTGCTACTTGTTCTTGTTACCAGCTGTTGTGAACCAAAATGTTGTATGTTGTTTTGCTACTTGTTCTTGTTACTAGCTGCTGTGAACCAAAATGTTGTATGTTGTTTTGCTACTTGTTCTTGTTACTAGCTGTTGTGAACCAAAATGTTGTTTTGCTACTTGTTCTTGTTACAAACTGTTGTGTACCAAAATGTTGTATGTTGTTTTGCTACTTGTTCTTGTTACCAGCTGTTGTGATCCAAAATGTTGTATGTTGTTTTGCTACTTGTTCTTGTTACCAGATGTTGTGAACCAAAATTTTGTATGTTGTTTTGCTACTTGTTCTTGTTACCAGCTGTTGTGTACCAAAATGTTGTATGTTGTTTTGCTATTTGTTCTTGTTACCAGCTGTTGTATACCAAAATGTTGTATGTTGTTTTGCTACTCGTTCTTGTTACTAGCTGTTGTGTACCAAAATGTTGTATGTTGTTTTGCTACTTGTTCTTGTTTCGAACTGTTGTGTACCAAAATGTTGTATGTTGTTTTGCTACTTGTTCTTGTTACCAGCTGTTGTGAACCAAAATGTTGTATGTTGTTTTGCTACTTGTTCTTGTAACCAGCTGTTGTGTACCAAAATGTTGTATGTTGTTTTGCTACTTGTTCTTGTAACCAGCTGTTGTGTACCAAAATGTTGTATGTTGTTTTGTTACTTGTTCTTGTTACCAGCTGTTGTGTACCAAAATGTTGTATGTTGTTTTGCTACTCGTTCTTGTTACTAGCTGTTGTGTACCAAAATGTTGTATGTTGTTTTGCTACTTGTTCTTGTTACTAGCTGTTGTGTACCAAAATGTTGTATGTTGTTTTGCTACTTGTTCTTGTTACCAGCTGTTGTGTACGAAAATGTTGTATGTTGTTTTGCTACTCGTTCTTGTTACTAGCTGTTGTGTACCAAAATGTTGTATGTTGTTTTGCTACTTGTTCTTGTTACCAGCTGTTGTGTACCAAAATGTTGTATGTTGTTTTGCTACTCGTTCTTGTTACTAGCTGTTGTGTACCAAAATGTTGTATGTTGTTTTGCTACTCGTTCTTGTTACTAGCTGTTGTGTACCAAAATGTTGTATGTTGTTTTGCTACTCGTTCTTGTTACTAGCTGTTGTGTACCAAAATGTTGTATGTTGTTTTGCTACTTGTTCTTGTTACGAACTGTTGTGTACCAAAATGTTGTATGTTGTTTTGCTACTTGTTCTTGTTACCAGCTGTTGTGTACCAAAATGTTGTATGTTGTTTTGCTACTCGTTCTTGTTACCAGCTGTTGTGTACCAAAATGTTGTATATTGTTTTGCTACTTGTTCTTGTTACCAGCTGTTGTGTACCAAAATGTTGTATGTTGTTTTGCTACTTGTTCTTGTTACCAGCTGTTGTGTACCAAAATGTTGTATGTTGTTTTGCTACTTGTTCTTGTTACGAACTGTTGTGTACCAAAATGTTGTATGTTGTTTTGCTACTTGTTCTTGTTACTAGCTGTTGTGAACCAAAATGTTGTATGTTGTTTTGCTACTTGTTCTTGTTACCAGCTGTTGTGTACCAAAATGTTGTATGTTGCTTTGCTACTTGTTCTTGTTACTAGCTGTTGTGTACCAAAATGTTGTATGTTGTTTTGCTACTTGTTCTTGTTACCAGCTGTTGTGTACCAAAATGTTCTATGTTGTTTTGCTACTTGTTCTTGTTACCAGCTGTTGTGTACCAAAATGTTGTATGTTGTTTTGCTACTTGTTCTTGTTACCAGCTGTTGTGAACCAAAATGTTGTATGTTGCTTTGCTACTTGTTCTTGTTACCAGCTGTTGTGTACCAAAATGTTGTATGTTGTTTTGCTACTTGTTCTTGTTACCAGCTGTTGTGTACCAAAATGTTGTATGTTGTTTTGCTACTTGTTCTTGTTACCAGCTCTTGTGTACCAAAATGTTGTATGTTGTTTTGCTACTTGTTCTTGTTACCAGCTGTTGTGTACCAAAATGTTGTATGTTGTTTTGCTACTTGTTCTTGTTACGAACTGTTGTGTACCAAAATGTTGTATGTTGTTTTGCTACTTGTTCTTGTTACCAGCTGTTGTGTACCAAAATGTTGTATGTTGTTTTGCTACTTGTTCTTGTTACCAGCTGTTGTGTACCAAAATGTTGTATGTTGTTTTGCTACTTGTTCTTGTTACCACCTGTTGTGTACCAAAATGTTGTATGTTGTTTTGCTACTTGTTCTTGTTACCAGCTGTTGTGTACCAAAATGTTGTATGTTGCTTTGCTACTTGTTCTTGTTACTAGCTGTTGTGTACCAAAATGTTGTATGTTGTTTTGCTACTTGTTCTTGTTACCAGCTGTTGTGTACCAAAATGTTGTATGTTGGATTGCTACTTGTTCTTGTTACTAGCTGTTGTGTACCAAAATGTTGTATGTTGTTTTGCTACTTGTTCTTGTTACCAGCTGTTGTGAACCAAAATGTTGTATGTTGTTTTGCTACTTGTTCTTGTTACTAGCTGTTGTGTACCAAAATGTTGTATGTTGTTTTGCTACTTGTTCTTGTTACCAGCTGTTGTGAACCAAAATGTTGTATGTTGTTTTGCTACTTGTTCTTGTTACCAGCTGTTGTGTACCAAAATGTTGTATGTTGTTTTGCTACTTGTTCTTGTTACCAGCTGTTGTGTACCAAAATGTTGTATGTTGTTTTGCTACTTGTTCTTGTTACCAGCTGTTGTGTACCAAAATGTTGTATGTTGTTTTGCTACTTGTTCTTGTTACCAGCTGTTGTGTACCAAAATGTTGTATGTTGTTTTGCTACTTGTTCTTGTTACGAACTGTTGTGAACCAAAATGTTGTATGTTGCTTTGCTACTTGTTCTTGTTACCAGCTGTTGTGAACCAAAATGTTGTATGTTGCTTTGCTACTTGTTCTTGTTACTAGCTGTTGTGTACCAAAATGTTGTATGTTGTTTTGCTACTTGTTCTTGTTACTAGCTGTTGTGAACCAAAATGTTGTATGTTGTTTTGCTACTTGTTCTTGTTACCAGCTGTTGTGAACCAAAATGTTGTATGTTGCTTTGCTACTTGTTCTTGTTACCAGCTGTTGTGTACCAAAATGTTGTATGTTGTTTTGCTACTTGTTCTTGTTACCAGCTGTTGTGTACCAAAATGTTGTATGTTGTTTTGCTACTTGTTCTTGTTACCAGCTGTTGTGTACCAAAATGTTGTATGTTGTTTTGCTACTTGTTCTTGTTAACAGCTGTTGTGTACCAAAATGTTGTATGTTGTTTTGCTACTTGTTCTTGTTACGAACTGTTGTGTACCAAAATGTTGTATGTTGCTTTGCTACTTGTTCTTGTTACCAGCTGTTGTGTACCAAAATGTTGTATGTTGCTTTGCTACTTGTTCTTGTTACCAGCTGTTGTGAACCAAAATGTTGTATGTTGCTTTGCTACTTGTTCTTGTTACCAGCTGTTGTGTACCAAAATGTTGTATGTTGCTTTGCTACTTGTTCTTGTTACTAGCTGTTGTGAACCAAAATGTTGTATGTTGTTTTGCTACTTGTTCTTGTTACCAGCTGTTGTGTAGCAAAATGTTGTATGTTGTTTTGCTACTTGTTCTTGTTACTAGATGTTGTGAACCAAAATGTTGTATGTTGTTTTGCTACTTGTTCTTGTTACCAGCTGTTGTGAACCAAAATGTTGTATGTTGCTTTGCTACTTGTTCTTGTTACCAGCTGTTGTGTACCAAAATGTTGTATGTTGCTTTGCTACTTGTTCTTGTTACCAGCTGTTGTGTACCAAAATGTTGTATGTTGTTTTGCTACTTGTTCTTGTTACTAGCTGTTGTGAACCAAAATGTTGTATGTTGTTTTGCTACTTGTTCTTGTTACTAGCTGTTGTGAACCAAAATGTTGTATGTTGTTTTGCTACTTGTTCTTGTTACCAGCTGTTGTGTACCAAAATGTTGTATGTTGTTTTGCTATTTGTTCTTGTAACCAGCTGTTGTGTACCAAAATGTTGTATGTTGTTTTGCTACTTGTTCTTGTAACCAGCTGTTGTGTACCAAAATGTTGTATGTTGTTTTGCTACTTGTTCTTGTTACCAGCTGTTGTGTACCAAAATGTTGTATGTTGTTTTGCTACTTGTTCTTGTAACCAGCTGTTGTGTACCAAAATGTTGTATGTTGCTTTGCTACTTGTTCTTGTTACCAGCTGTTGTGAACCAAAATGTTGTATGTTGTTTTGCTACTTGTTCTTGTTACTAGCTGTTGTGCACCAAAATGTTGTATGTTGTTTTGCTACTTGTTCTTGTTACTAGCTGTTGTGAACCAAAATGTTGTATGTTGTTTTGCTACTTGTTCTTGTTACCAGCTGTTGTTTACCAAAATGTTGTATGTTGTTTTGCTACTTGTTCTTGTTACTAGCTGTTGTGTACCAAAATGTTGTATGTTGTTTTGCTACTTGTTCTTGTTAGTAGCTGTTGTGAACCAAAATGTTGTATGTTGTTTTGCTACTTGTTCTTGTTACTAGCTGTTGTGAACCAAAATGTTGTTTTGCTACTTGTTCTTGTTACAAACTGTTGTGTACCAAAATGTTGTATGTTGTTTTGCTACTTGTTCTTGTTACCAGCTGTTGTGATCCAAAATGTTGTATGTTGTTTTGCTACTTGTTCTTGTTACCAGATGTTGTGAACCAAAATGTTGTATGTTGTTTTGCTACTTGTTCTTGTTACCAGCTGTTGTGTACCAAAATGTTGTATGTTGTTTTGCTATTTGTTCTTGTTACCAGCTGTTGTATACCAAAATGTTGTATGTTGTTTTGCTACTCGTTCTTGTTACTAGCTGTTGTGTACCAAAATGTTGTATGTTGTTTTGCTACTTGTTCTTGTTACGAACTGTTGTGTACCAAAATGTTGTATGTTGTTTTGCTACTTGTTCTTGTTACCAGCTGTTGTGAACCAAAATGTTGTATGTTGTTTTGCTACTTGTTCTTGTAACCAGCTGTTGTGTACCAAAATGTTGTATGTTGTTTTGCTACTTGTTCTTGTAACCAGCTGTTGTGTACCAAAATGTTGTATGTTGTTTTGCTACTTGTTCTTGTTACCAGCTGTTGTGTACCAAAATGTTGTATGTTGTTTTGCTACTCGTTCTTGTTACTAGCTGTTGTGTACCAAAATGTTGTATGTTGTTTTGCTACTTGTTCTTGTTACTAGCTGTTGTGTACCAAAATGTTGTATGTTGTTTTGCTACTTGTTCTTGTTACCAGCTGTTGTGTACCAAAATGTTGTATGTTGTTTTGCTACTCGTTCTTGTTACTAGCTGTTGTGTACCAAAATGTTGTATGTTGTTTTGCTACTTGTTCTTGTTACCAGCTGTTGTGTACCAAAATGTTGTATGTTGTTTTGCTACTCGTTCTTGTTACTAGCTGTTGTGTACCAAAATGTTGTATGTTGTTTTGCTACTCGTTCTTGTTACTAGCTGTTGTGTACCAAAATGTTGTATGTTGTTTTGCTACTCGTTCTTGTTACTAGCTGTTGTGTACCAAAATGTTGTATGTTGTTTTGCTACTCGTTCTTGTTACGAACTGTTGTGTACCAAAATGTTGTATGTTGTTTTGCTACTTGTTCTTGTTACCAGCTGTTGTGTACCAAAATGTTGTATGTTGTTTTGCTACTCGTTCTTGTTACTAGCTGTTGTGTACCAAAATGTTGTATATTGTTTTGCTACTTGTTCTTGTTACCAGCTGTTGTGTACCAAAATGTTGTATGTTGTTTTGCTACTTGTTCTTGTTACCAGCTGTTGTGTACCAAAATGTTGTATGTTGTTTTGCTACTTGTTCTTGTTACGAACTGTTGTGTACCAAAATGTTGTATGTTGTTTTGCTACTTGTTCTTGTTACTAGCTGTTGTGAACCAAAATGTTGTATGTTGTTTTGCTACTTGTTCTTGTTACCAGCTGTTGTGTACCAAAATGTTGTATGTTGCTTTGCTACTTGTTCTTGTTACTAGCTGTTGTGAACCAAAATGTTGTATGTTGTTTCGCTACTTGTTCTTGTTACCACCTGTTGTGAACCAAAATGTTGTATGTTGTTTTGCTACTTGTTCTTGTTACCAGCTGTTGTGTACCAAAATGTTGTATGTTGTTTTGCTACTTGTTCTTGTTACCAGCTGTTGTGAACCAAAATGTTGTATGTTGCTTTGCTACTTGTTCTTGTTACCAGCTGTTGTGTACCAAAATGTTGTATGTTGTTTTGCTACTTGTTCTTGTTACCAGCTGTTGTGTACCAAAATGTTGTATGTTGTTTTGCTACTTGTTCTTGTTACCAGCTGTTGTGTACCAAAATGTTGTATGTTGTTTTGCTACTTGTTCTTGTTACCAGCTGTTGTGTACCAAAATGTTGTATGTTGTTTTGCTACTTGTTCTTGTTACGAACTGTTGTGTACCAAAATGTTGTATGTTGTTTTGCTACTTGTTCTTGTTACCAGCTGTTGTGTACCAAAATGTTGTATGTTGTTTTGCTACTTGTTCTTGTTACCAGCTGTTGTGTACCAAAATGTTGTATGTTGTTTTGCTACTTGTTCTTGTTACCAGCTGTTGTGTACCAAAATGTTGTATGTTGTTTTGCTACTTGTTCTTGTTACCAGCTGTTGTGTACCAAAATGTTGTATGTTGCTTTGCTACTTGTTCTTGTTACTAGCTGTTGTGAACCAAAATGTTGTATGTTGTTTTGCTACTTGTTCTTGTTACTAGCTGTTGTGAACCAAAATGTTGTATGTTGCTTTGCTACTTGTTCTTGTTACCAGCTGTTGTGTACCAAAATGTTGTATGTTGCTTTGCTACTTGTTCTTGTTACCAGCTGTTGTGAACCAAAATGTTGTATGTTGCTTTGCTACTTGTTCTTGTTACCAGCTGTTGTGTACCAAAATGTTGTATGTTGCTTTGCTACTTGTTCTTGTTACTAGCTGTTGTGAACCAAAATGTTGTATGTTGTTTTGCTACTTGTTCTTGTTACCAGCTGTTGTGTACCAAAATGTTGTATGTTGTTTTGCTACTTGTTCTTGTTACTAGCTGTTGTGAACCAAAATGTTGTATGTTGTTTTGCTACTTGTACTTGTTACCAGCTGTTGTGTACCAAAATGTTGTATGTTGTTTTGCTACTTGTTCTTGTTACTATCTGTTGTGTACCAAAATGTTGTTTTGCTACTTGTTCTTGTTACAAACTGTTGTGTACCAAAATGTTGTATGTTGTTTTGCTGCTCGTTCTTGTTACTAGCTGTTGTGAACCAAAATGTTGTATGTTGCTTTGCTACTTGTTCTTGTTACCAGCTGTTGTGTACCAAAATGTTGTATGTTGCTTTGCTACTTGTTCTTGTTACCAGCTGTTGTGTACCAAAATGTTGTATGTTGTTTTGCTACTTGTTCTTGTTACTAGCTGTTGTGAACCAAAATGTTGTATGTTGTTTTGCTACTTGTTCTTGTAACCAGCTGTTGTGTACCAAAATGTTGTATGTTGTTTTGCTACTTGTTCTTGTTACCAGCTGTTGTGTACCAAAATGATGTATGTTGTTTTGCTACTTGTTCTTGTAACCAGCTGTTGTGTACCAAAATGTTGTATGTTGCTTTGCTACTTGTTCTTGTTACCAGCTGTTGTGAACCAAAATGTTGTATGTTGTTTTGCTACTTGTTCTTGTTACTAGCTGTTGTGAACCAAAATGTTCTATGTTGTTTTGCTACTTGTTCTTGTTACTAGCTGTTGTGAACCAAAATGTTGTATGTTGTTTTGCTACTTGTTCTTGTTACTAGCTGTTGTGTACCAAAATGTTGTATGTTGTTTTGCTACTTGTTCTTGTTACTAGCTGTTGTGTACCAAAATGTTGTATGTTGTTTTGCTACTTGTTCTTGTTACCAGCTGTTGTGTACCAAAATGTTGTATGTTGTTTTGCTACTTGTTCTTGTTACTAGCTGTTGTGTACCAAAATGTTGTATGTTGTTTTGCTACTTGTTCTTGTTACTAGCTGTTGTGTACCAAAATGTTGTATGTTGTTTTGCTACTTGTTCTTGTTACTAGCTGTTGTGAACCAAAATGTTGTATGTTGTTTTGCTACTTGTTCTTGTTACCAGCTGTTGTGAACCAAAATGTTGTATGTTGTTTTGCTACTTGTTCTTGTTACTAGCTGTTGTGAACCAAAATGTTGTATGTTGTTTTGCTACTTGTTCTTGTTACTAGCTGTTGTGAACCAAAATGTTGTTTTGCTACTTGTTCTTGTTACAAACTGTTGTGTACCAAAATGTTGTATGTTGTTTTGCTACTTGTTCTTGTTACCAGCTGTTGTGATCCAAAATGTTGTATGTTGTTTTGCTACTTGTTCTTGTTACCAGATGTTGTGAACCAAAATGTTGTATGTTGTTTTGCTACTTGTTCTTGTTACCAGCTGTTGTGTACCAAAATGTTGTATGTTGTTTTGCTATTTGTTCTTGTTACCAGCTGTTGTATACCAAAATGTTGTATGTTGTTTTGCTACTCGTTCTTGTTACTAGCTGTTGTGTACCAAAATGTTGTATGTTGTTTTGCTACTTGTTCTTGTTTCGAACTGTTGTGTACCAAAATGTTGTATGTTGTTTTGCTACTTGTTCTTGTTACCAGCTGTTGTGAACCAAAATGTTGTATGTTGTTTTGCTACTTGTTCTTGTAACCAGCTGTTGTGTACCAAAATGTTGTATGTTGTTTTGCTACTTGTTCTTGTAACCAGCTGTTGTGTACCAAAATCTTGTATGTTGTTTTGCTACTTGTTCTTGTTACCAGCTGTTGTGTACCAAAATGTTGTATGTTGTTTTGCTACTCGTTCTTGTTACTAGCTGTTGTGTACCAAAATGTTGTATGTTGTTTTGCTACTTGTTCTTGTTACTAGCTGTTGTGTACCAAAATGTTGTATGTTGTTTTGCTACTTGTTCTTGTTACCAGCTGTGTTGTACGAAAATGTTGTATGTTGTTTTGCTACTCGTTCTTGTTACTAGCTGTTGTGTACCAAAATGTTGTATGTTGTTTTGCTACTTGTTCTTGTTACCAGCTGTTGTGTACCAAAATGTTGTATGTTGTTTTGCTACTCGTTCTTGTTACTAGCTGTTGTGTACCAAAATGTTGTATGTTGTTTTGCTACTCGTTCTTGTTACTAGCTGTTGTGTACCAAAATGTTGTATGTTGTTTTGCTACTCGTTCTTGTTACTAGCTGTTGTGTACCAAAATGTTGTATGTTGTTTTGCTACTTGTTCTTGTTACGAACTGTTGTGTACCAAAATGTTGTATGTTGTTTTGCTACTTGTTCTTGTTACCAGCTGTTGTGTACCAAAATGTTGTATGTTGTTTTGCTACTCGTTCTTGTTACTAGCTGTTGTGTACCAAAATGTTGTATATTGTTTTGCTACTTGTTCTTGTTACCAGCTGTTGTGTACCAAAATGTTGTATGTTGTTTTGCTACTTGTTCTTGTTACCAGCTGTTGTGTACCAAAATGTTGTATGTTGTTTTGCTACTTGTTCTTGTTACAAACTGTTGTGTACCAAAATGTTGTATGTTGTTTTGCTACTTGTTCTTGTTACCAGCTGTTGTGATCCAAAATGTTGTATGTTGTTTTGCTACTTGTTCTTGTTACCAGATGTTGTGAACCAAAATGTTGTATGTTGTTTTGCTACTTGTTCTTGTTACCAGCTGTTGTGTACCAAAATGTTGTATGTTGTTTTGCTATTTGTTCTTGTTACCAGCTGTTGTATACCAAAATGTTGTATGTTGTTTTGCTACTCGTTCTTGTTACTAGCTGTTGTGTACCAAAATGTTGTATGTTGTTTTGCTACTTGTTCTTGTTTCGAACTGTTGTGTACCAAAATGTTGTATGTTGTTTTGCTACTTGTTCTTGTTACCAGCTGTTGTGAACCAAAATGTTGTATGTTGTTTTGCTACTTGTTCTTGTAACCAGCTGTTGTGTACCAAAATGTTGTATGTTGTTTTGCTACTTGTTCTTGTAACCAGCTGTTGTGTACCAAAATGTTGTATGTTGTTTTGCTACTTGTTCTTGTTACCAGCTGTTGTGTACCAAAATGTTGTATGTTGTTTTGCTACTCGTTCTTGTTACTAGCTGTTGTGTACCAAAATGTTGTATGTTGTTTTGCTACTTGTTCTTGTTACTAGCTGTTGTGTACCAAAATGTTGTATGTTGTTTTGCTACTTGTTCTTGTTACCAGCTGTGTTGTACGAAAATGTTGTATGTTGTTTTGCTACTCGTTCTTGTTACTAGCTGTTGTGTACCAAAATGTTGTATGTTGTTTTGCTACTTGTTCTTGTTACCAGCTGTTGTGTACCAAAATGTTGTATGTTGTTTTGCTACTCGTTCTTGTTACTAGCTGTTGTGTACCAAAATGTTGTATGTTGTTTTGCTACTCGTTCTTGTTACTAGCTGTTGTGTACCAAAATGTTGTATGTTGTTTTGCTACTCGTTCTTGTTACTAGCTGTTGTGTACCAAAATGTTGTATGTTGTTTTGCTACTTGTTCTTGTTACGAACTGTTGTGTACCAAAATGTTGTATGTTGTTTTGCTACTTGTTCTTGTTACCAGCTGTTGTGTACCAAAATGTTGTATGTTGTTTTGCTACTCGTTCTTGTTACTAGCTGTTGTGTACCAAAATGTTGTATATTGTTTTGCTACTTGTTCTTGTTACCAGCTGTTGTGTACCAAAATGTTGTATGTTGTTTTGCTACTTGTTCTTGTTACCAGCTGTTGTGTACCAAAATGTTGTATGTTGTTTTGCTACTTGTTCTTGTTACGAACTGTTGTGTACCAAAATGTTGTATGTTGTTTTGCTACTTGTTCTTGTTACTAGCTGTTGTGAACCAAAATGTTGTATGTTGTTTTGCTACTTGTTCTTGTTACCAGCTGTTGTGTACCAAAATGTTGTATGTTGCTTTGCTACTTGTTCTTGTTACTAGCTGTTGTGAACCAAAATGTTGTATGTTGTTTCGCTACTTGTTCTTGTTACCAGCTGTTGTGAACCAAAATGTTGTATGTTGTTTTGCTACTTGTTCTTGTTACCAGCTGTTGTGTACCAAAATGTTGTATGTTGTTTTGCTACTTGTTCTTGTTACCAGCTGTTGTGAACCAAAATGTTGTATGTTGCTTTGCTACTTGTTCTTGTTACCAGCTGTTGTGTACCAAAATGTTGTATGTTGTTTTGCTACTTGTTCTTGTTACCAGCTGTTGTGTACCAAAATGTTGTATGTTGTTTTGCTACTTGTTCTTGTTACCAGCTCTTGTGTACCAAAATGTTGTATGTTGTTTTGCTACTTGTTCTTGTTACCAGCTGTTGTGTACCAAAATGTTGTATGTTGTTTTGCTACTTGTTCTTGTTACGAACTGTTGTGTACCAAAATGTTGTATGTTGTTTTGCTACTTGTTCTTGTTACCAGCTGTTGTGTACCAAAATGTTGTATGTTGTTTTGCTACTTGTTCTTGTTACCAGCTGTTGTGTACCAAAATGTTGTATGTTGTTTTGCTACTCGTTCTTGTTACCAGCTGTTGTGTACCAAAATGTTGTATGTTGTTTTGCTACTTGTTCTTGTTACCAGCTGTTGTGTACCAAAATGTTGTATGTTGCTTTGCTACTTGTTCTTGTTACTAGCTGTTGTGTACCAAAATGTTGTATGTTGTTTTGCTACTTGTTCTTGTTACCAGCTGTTGTGTACCAAAATGTTGTATGTTGGTTTGCTACTTGTTCTTGTTACTAGTTTTTGTGTACCAAAATGTTGTATGTTGTTTTGCTACTTGTTCTTGTTACCAGCTGTTGTGAACCAAAATGTTGTATGTTGTTTTGCTACTTGTTCTTGTTACTAGCTGTTGTGTACCAAAATGTTGTATGTTGTTTTGCTACTTGTTCTTGTTACCAGCTGTTGTGAACCAAAATGTTGTATGTTGTTTTGCTACTTGTTCTTGTTACTAGCTGTTGTGTACCAAAATGTTGTATGTTGTTTTGCTACTTGTTCTTGTTACCAGCTGTTGTGTACCAAAATGTTGTATGTTGTTTTGCTACTTGTTCTTGTTACCAGCTGTTGTGTACCAAAATGTTGTATGTTGTTTTGCTACTTGTTCTTGTTACCAGCTGTTGTGTACCAAAATGTTGTATGTTGTTTTGCTACTTGTTCTTGTTACGAACTATTGTGAACCAAAATGTTGTATGTTGCTTTGCTACTTGTTCTTGTTACCAGCTGTTGTGAACCAAAATGTTGTATGTTGCTTTGCTACTTGTTCTTGTTACTAGCTGTTGTGTACCAAAATGTTGTATGTTGTTTTGCTACTTGTTCTTGTTACTAGCTGTTGTGAACCAAAATGTTGTATGTTGTTTTGCTACTTGTTCTTGTTACCAGCTGTTGTGAACCAAAATGTTGTATGTTGCTTTGCTACTTGTTCTTGTTACCAGCTGTTGTGTACCAAAATGTTGTATGTTGTTTTGCTACTTGTTCTTGTTATCAGCTGTTGTGTACCAAAATGTTGTATGTTGTTTTGCTACTTGTTCTTGTTACCAGCTGTTGTGTACCAAAATGTTGTATGTTGTTTTGCTATTTGTTCTTGTTACCAGCTGTTGTGTACCAAAATGTTGTATGTTGTTTTGCTACTTGTTCTTGTTACGAACTGTTGTGTACCAAAATGTTGTATGTTGCTTTGCTACTTGTTCTTGTTACCAGCTGTTGTGTACCAAAATGTTGTATGTTGCTTTGCTACTTGTTCTTGTTACCAGCTGTTGTGAACCAAAATGTTGTATGTTGCTTTGCTACTTGTTCTTGTTACCAGCTGTTGTGTACCAAAATGTTGTATGTTGCTTTGCTACTTGTTCTTGTTACTAGCTGTTGTGAACCAAAATGTTGTATGTTGTTTTGCTACTTGTTCTTGTTACCAGCTGTTGTGTAGCAAAATGTTGTATGTTGTTTTGCTACTTGTTCTTGTTACTAGATGTTGTGAACCAAAATGTTGTATGTTGTTTTGCTACTTGTTCTTGTTACCAGCTGTTGTGAACCAAAATGTTGTATGTTGCTTTGCTACTTGTTCTTGTTACCAGCTGTTGTGTACCAAAATGTTGTATGTTGCTTTGCTACTTGTTCTTGTTACCAGCTGTTGTGTACCAAAATGCTGTATGTTGTTTTGCTACTTGTTCTTGTTACTAGCTGTTGTGAACCAAAATGTTGTATGTTGTTTTGCTACTTGTTCTTGTTACTAGCTGTTGTGAACCAAAATGTTGTATGTTGTTTTGCTACTTGTTCTTGTTACCAGCTGTTGTGTACCAAAATGTTGTATGTTGTTTTGCTACTTGTTCTTGTAACCAGCTGTTGTGTACCAAAATGTTGTATGTTGTTTTGCTACTTGTTCTTGTAACCAGCTGTTGTGTACCAAAATGTTGTATGTTGTTTTGCTACTTGTTCTTGTTACCAGCTGTTGTGTACCAAAATGTTGTATGTTGTTTTGCTACTTGTTCTTGTAACCAGCTGTTGTGTACCAAAATGTTGTATGTTGCTTTGCTACTTGTTCTTGTTACCAGCTGTTGTGAACCAAAATGTTGTATGTTGTTTTGCTACTTGTTCTTGTTACTAGCTGTTGTGAACCAAAATGTTGTATGTTGTTTTGCTACTTGTTCTTGTTACTAGCTGTTGTGAACCAAAATGTTGTATGTTGTTTTGCTACTTGTTCTTGTTACCAGCTGTTGTGTACCAAAATGTTGTATGTTGTTTTGCTACTTGTTCTTGTTACTAGCTGTTGTGTACCAAAATGTTGTATGTTGTTTTGCTACTTGTTCTTGTTAGTAGCTGTTGTGAACCAAAATGTTGTATGTTGTTTTGCTACTTGTTCTTGTTACTAGCTGTTGTGAACCAAAATGTTGTTTTGCTACTTGTTCTTGTTACAAACTGTTGTGTACCAAAATGTTGTTTTGCTACTTGTTCTTGTTACCAGCTGCTGTGATCCAAAATGTTGTATGTTGTTTTGCTACTTGTTCTTGTTACCAGATGTTGTGAACCAAAATGTTGTATGTTGTTTTGCTACTTGTTCTTGTTACTAGCTGTTGTGTACCAAAATGTTGTATGTTGTTTTGCTATTTGTTCTTGTTACCAGCTGTTGTATACCAAAATGTTGTATGTTGTTTTGCTACTCCTTCTTGTTACTAGCTAATGTGTACCAAAATGTTGTATGTTGTTTTGCTACTTGTTCTTGTTACGAACTGTTGTGTACCAAAATGTTGTATGTTGTTTTGCTACTTGTTCTTGTTACCAGCTGTTGTGAACCAAAATGTTGTATGTTGTTTTGCTACTTGTTCTTGTAACCAGCTGTTGTGTACCAAAATGTTGTATGTTGTATTGCTACTTGTTCTTGTAACCAGCTGTTGTGTACCAAAATGTTGTATGTTGTTTTGCTACTTGTTCTTGTTACCAGCTGTTGTGTACCAAAATGTTGTATGTTGTTTTGCTACTCGTTCTTGTTACTAGCTGTTGTGTACCAAAATGTTGTATGTTGTTTTGCTACTTGTTCTTGTTACTAGCTGTTGTGTACCAAAATGTTGTATGTTGTTTTGCTACTTGTTCTTGTTACCAGCTGTTGTGTACCAAAATGTTGTATGTTGTTTTGCTACTCGTTCTTGTTACTAGCTGTTGTGTACCAAAATGTTGTATGTTGTTTTGCTACTTGTTCTTGTTACCAGCTGTTGTGTACCAAAATGTTGTATGTTGTTTTGCTACTCGTTCTTGTTACTAGCTGTTGTGTACCAAAATGTTGTATGTTGTTTTGCTACTCGTTCTTGTTACTAGCTGTTGTGTACCAAAATGTTGTATGTTGTTTTGCTACTCGTTCTTGTTACTAGCTGTTGTGTACCAAAATGTTGTATGTTGTTTTGCTACTTGTTCTTGTTACGAACTGTTGTGTACCAAAATGTTGTATGTTGTTTTGCTACTTGTTCTTGTTACCAGCTGTTGTGTA
The DNA here is from genome assembly GCA_030765065.1 of Deroplatys truncata. Classification (NCBI taxonomy): domain Eukaryota; kingdom Metazoa; phylum Arthropoda; class Insecta; order Mantodea; family Mantidae; genus Deroplatys; species Deroplatys truncata. The sequence goes on from CM060984.1 coordinate 6,182,863, forward strand.
CCAAAATGTTGTATGTTGTTTTGCTACTCGTTCTTGTTACTAGCTGTTGTGTACCAAAATGTTGTATATTGTTTTGCTACTTGTTCTTGTTACCAGCTGTTGTGTACCAAAATGTTGTATGTTGTTTTGCTACTTGTTCTTGTTACCAGCTGTTGTGTACCAAAATGTTGTATGTTGTTTTGCTACTTGTTCTTGTTACGAACTGTTGTGTACCAAAATGTTGTATGTTGTTTTGCTACTTGTTCTTGTTACTAGCTGTTGTGAACCAAAATGTTGTATGTTGTTTTGCTACTTGTTCTTGTTACCAGCTGTTGTGTACCAAAATGTTGTATGTTGCTTTGCTACTTGTTCTTGTTACTAGCTGTTGTGAACCAAAATGTTGTATGTTGTTTCGCTACTTGTTCTTGTTACCACCTGTTGTGAACCAAAATGTTGTATGTTGTTTTGCTACTTGTTCTTGTTACCAGCTGTTGTGTACCAAAATGTTGTATGTTGTTTTGCTACTTGTTCTTGTTACCAGCTGTTGTGAACCAAAATGTTGTATGTTGCTTTGCTACTTGTTCTTGTTACCAGCTGTTGTGTACCAAAATGTTGTATGTTGTTTTGCTACTTGTTCTTGTTACCAGCTGTTGTGTACCAAAATGTTGTATGTTGTTTTGCTACTTGTTCTTGTTACCAGCTGTTGTGTACCAAAATGTTGTATGTTGTTTTGCTACTTGTTCTTGTTACCAGCTGTTGTGTACCAAAATGTTGTATGTTGTTTTGCTACTTGTTCTTGTTACGAACTGTTGTGTACCAAAATGTTGTATGTTGTTTTGCTACTTGTTCTTGTTACCAGCTGTTGTGTACCAAAATGTTGTATGTTGTTTTGCTACTTGTTCTTGTTACCAGCTGTTGTGTACCAAAATGTTGTATGTTGTTTTGCTACTTGTTCTTGTTACCAGCTGTTGTGTACCAAAATGTTGTATGTTGTTTTGCTACTTGTTCTTGTTACCAGCTGTTGTGTACCAAAATGTTGTATGTTGCTTTGCTACTTGTTCTTGTTACTAGCTGTTGTGTACCAAAATGTTGTATGTTGTTTTGCTACTTGTTCTTGTTACCAGCTGTTGTGTACCAAAATGTTGTATGTTGGTTTGCTACTTGTTCTTGTTACTAGCTGTTGTGTACCAAAATGTTGTATGTTGTTTTGCTACTTGTTCTTGTTACCAGCTGTTGTGAACCAAAATGTTGTATGTTGTTTTGCTACTTGTTCTTGTTACTAGCTGTTGTGTACCAAAATGTTGTATGTTGTTTTGCTACTTGTTCTTGTTACCAGCTGTTGTGAACCAAAATGTTGTATGTTGTTTTGCTACTTGTTCTTGTTACTAGCTGTTGTGTACCAAAATTTTGTATGTTGTTTTGCTACTTGTTCTTGTTACCAGCTGTTGTGTACCAAAATGTTGTATGTTGTTTTGCTACTTGTTCTTGTTACCAGCTGTTGTGTACCAAAATGTTGTATGTTGTTTTGCTACTTGTTCTTGTTACCAGCTGTTGTGTACCAAAATGTTGTATGTTGTTTTGCTACTTGTTCTTGTTACGAACTGTTGTGAACCAAAATGTTGTATGTTGCTTTGCTACTTGTTCTTGTTACCAGCTGTTGTGAACCAAAATGTTGTATGTTGCTTTGCTACTTGTTCTTGTTACTAGCTGTTGTGTACCAAAATGTTGTATGTTGTTTTGCTACTTGTTCTTGTTACTAGCTGTTGTGAACCAAAATGTTGTATGTTGTTTTGCTACTTGTTCTTGTTACCAGCTGTTGTGAACCAAAATGTTGTATGTTGCTTTGCTACTTGTTCTTGTTACCAGCTGTTGTGTACCAAAATGTTGTATGTTGTTTTGCTACTTGTTCTTGTTACCAGCTGTTGTGTACCAAAATGTTGTATGTTGTTTTGCTACTTGTTCTTGTTACCAGCTGTTGTGTACCAAAATGTTGTATGTTGTTTTGCTACTTGTTCTTGTTACCAGCTGTTGTGTACCAAAATGTTGTATGTTGTTTTGCTACTTGTTCTTGTTACGAACTGTTGTGTACCAAAATGTTGTATGTTGTTTTGCTACTTGTTCTTGTTACCAGCTGTTGTGTACCAAAATGTTGTATGTTGTTTTGCTACTTGTTCTTGTTACCAGCTGTTGTGTACCAAAATGTTGTATATTGTTTTGCTACTTGTTCTTGTTACCAGCTGTTGTGTACCAAAATGATGTATGTTGTTTTGCTACTTGTTCTTGTTACTAGCTGTTGTGAACCAAAATGTTGTATGTTGTTTTGCTACTTGTTCTTGTTACCAGCTGTTGTGAACCAAAATGTTGTATGTTGCTTTGCTACTTGTTCTTGTTACCAGCTGTTGTGTACCAAAATGTTGTATGTTGTTTTGCTACTTGTTCTTGTTACCAGCTGTTGTGTACCAAAATGTTGTATGTTGTTTTGCTACTTGTTCTTGTTACTAGCTGTTGTGAACCAAAATGTTGTATGTTGCTTTGCTACTTGTTCTTGTTACCAGCTGTTGTGTACCAAAATGTTGTATGTTGCTTTGCTACTTGTTCTTGTTACCAGCTGTTGTGAACCAAAATGTTGTATGTTGCTTTGCTACTTGTTCTTGTTACCAGCTGTTGTGTACCAAAATGTTGTATGTTGCTTTGCTACTTGTTCTTGTTACTAGCTGTTGTGAACCAAAATGTTGTATGTTGTTTTGCTACTTGTTCTTGTTACCAGCTGTTGTGTACCAAAATGTTGTATGTTGTTTTGCTACTTGTTCTTGTTACGAGCTGTTGTGAACCAAAATGTTGTATGTTGTTTTGCTACTTGTTCTTGTTACCAGCTGTTGTGAACCAAAATGTTGTATGTTGCTTTGCTACTTGTTCTTGTTACCAGCTGTTGTGTACCAAAATGTTTTATGTTGCTTTGCTACTTGTTCTTGTTACCAGCTGTTGTGTACCAAAATGTTGTATGTTGTTTCGCTACTTGTTCTTGTTACTAGCTGTTGTGAACCAAAATGTTGTATGTTGTTTTGCTACTTGTTCTTGTTACTAGCTGTTGTGAACCAAAATGTTGTATGTTGTTTTGCTACTTGTTCTTGTTACCAGCTGTTGTGTACCAAAATGTTGTATGTTGTTTTGCTACTTGTTCTTGTAACCAGCTGTTGTGTACCAAAATGTTGTATGTTGTTTTGCTACTTGTTCTTGTAACCAGCTGTTGTGTACCAAAATGTTGTATGTTGTTTTGCTACTTGTTCTTGTTACCAGCTGTTGTGTACCAAAATGTTGTATGTTGTTTTGCTACTTGTTCTTGTAACCAGCTGTTGTGCACCAAAATGTTGTATGTTGCTTTGCTACTTGTTCTTGTTACCAGCTGTTGTGAACCAAAATGTTGTATGTTGTTTTGCTACTTGTTCTTGTTACTAGCTGTTGTGAACCAAAATGTTGTATGTTGTTTTGCTACTTGTTCTTGTTACTAGCTGTTGTGAACCAAAATGTTGTATGTTGTTTTGCTACTTGTTCTTGTTACCAGCTGTTGTGTACCAAAATGTTGTATGTTGTTTTGCTACTTGTTCTTGTTACTAGCTGTTGTGTACCAAAATGTTGTATGTTGTTTTGCTACTTGTTCTTGTTACCAGCTGTTGTGTACCAAAATGTTGTATGTTGTTTTGCTACTTGTTCTTGTTACTAGCTGTTGTGTACCAAAATGTTGTATGTTGTTTTGCTACTTGTTCTTGTTACTAGCTGTTGTGTACCAAAATGTTGTATGTTGTTTTGCTACTTGTTCTTGTTACTAGCTGTTGTGAACCAAAATGTTGTATGTTGTTTTGCTACTTGTTCTTGTTACCAGCTGTTGTGAACCAAAATGTTGTATGTTGTTTTGCTACTTGTTCTTGTTACTAGCTGTTGTGAACCAAAATGTTGTATGTTGTTTTGCTACTTGTTCTTGTTACTAGCTGTTGTGAACCAAAATGTTGTTTTGCTACTTGTTCTTGTTACAAACTGTTGTGTACCAAAATGTTGTATGTTGTTTTGCTACTTGTTCTTGTTACCAGCTGTTGTGAACCAAAATGTTGTATGTTGTTTTGCTACTTGTTCTTGTTACCAGATGTTGTGAACCAAAATGTTGTATGTTGTTTTGCTACTTGTTCTTGTTACCAGCTGTTGTGTACCAAAATGTTGTATGTTGTTTTGCTATTTGTTCTTGTTACCAGCTGTTGTATACCAAAATGTTGTATGTTGTTTTGCTACTCGTTCTTGTTACTAGCTGTTGTGTACCAAAATGTTGTATGTTGTTTTGCTACTTGTTCTTGTTAGGAACTGTTGTGTACCAAAATGTTGTATGTTGTTTTGCTACTTGTTCTTGTTACCAGCTGTTGTGAACCAAAATGTTGTATGTTGTTTTGCTACTTGTTCTTGTAACCAGCTGTTGTGTACCAAAATGTTGTATGTTGTTTTGCTACTTGTTCTTGTAACCAGCTGTTGTGTACCAAAATGTTGTATGTTGTTTTGCTACTTGTTCTTGTTACCAGCTGTTGTGTACCAAAATGTTGTATGTTGTTTTGCTACTCGTTCTTTTTACTAGCTGTTGTGTACCAAAATGTTGTATGTTGTTTTGCTACTTGTTCTTGTTACTAGCTGTTGTGTACCAAAATGTTGTATGTTGTTTTGCTACTTGTTCTTGTTACCAGCTGTTGTGTACCAAAATGTTGTATGTTGTTTTGCTACTCGGTCTTGTTACTAGCTGTTGTGTACCAAAATGTTGTATGTTGTTTTGCTACTTGTTCTTGTTACCAGCTGTTGTGTACCAAAATGTTGTATGTTGTTTTGCTACTCGTTCTTGTTACTAGCTGTTGTGTACCAAAATGTTGTATGTTGTTTTGCTACTCGTTCTTGTTACTAGCTGTTGTGTACCAAAATGTTGTATGTTGTTTTGCTGCTCGTTCTTGTTACTAGCTGTTGTGTACCAAAATGTTGTATGTTGTTTTGCTACTTGTTCTTGTTACGAACTGTTGTGTACCAAAATGGTGTATGTTGTTTTGCTACTTGTTCTTGTTACCAGCTGTTGTGTACCAAAATGTTGTATGTTGTTTTGCTACTCGTTCTTGTTACTAGCTGTTGTGTACCAAAATGTTGTATGTTGTTTTGCTACTTGTTCTTGTTACCAGCTGTTGTGTACCAAAATGTTGTATGTTGTTTTGCTACTTGTTCTTGTTACCAGCTGTTGTGTACCAAAATGTTGTATGTTGTTTTGCTACTTGTTCTTGTTACGAACTGTTGTGTACCAAAATGTTGTATGTTGTTTTGCTACTTGTTCTTGTTACTAGCTGTTGTGAACCAAAATGTTGTATGTTGTTTTGCTACTTGTTCTTGTTACCAGCTGTTGTGTACCAAAATGTTGTATGTTGCTTTGCTACTTGTTCTTGTTACTAGCTGTTGTGAACCAAAATGTTGTATGTTGTTTCGCTACTTGTTCTTGTTACCAGCTGTTGTGAACCAAAATGTTGTATGTTGTTTTGCTACTTGTTCTTGTTACCAGCTGTTGTGTACCAAAATGTTGTATGTTGTTTTGCTACTTGTTCTTGTTACTAGCTGTTGTGAACCAAAATGTTGTATGTTGTTTTGCTACTTGTACTTGTTACGAACTGTTGTGTACCAAAATGTTGTATGTTGTTTTGCTACTTGTTCTTGTTACTAGCTGTTGTGAACCAAAATGTTGTATGTTGTTTTGCTACTTGTTCTTGTTACGAACTGTTGTGTACCAAAATGTTGTATGTTGTTTTGCTACTTGTTCTTGTTACTAGCTGTTGTGAACCAAAATGTTGTATGTTGTTTTGCTACTTGTTCTTGTTACTAGCTGTTGTGTACCAAAATGTTGTATGTTGTTTTGCTACTTGTTCTTGTTACCAGCTGTTGTGTACCAAAATGTTGTATGTTGTTTTGCTACTTGTTCTTGTTACGAACTGTTGTGTACCAAAATGTTGTATGTTGTTTTGCTACTTGTTCTTGTTACTAGCTGTTGTGAACCAAAATGTTGTATGTTGTTTTGCTACTTGTTCTTGTTACCAGCTGTTGTGAACCAAAATGTTGTATGTTGTTTTGCTACTTGTTCTTGTTACGAACTGTTGTGTACCAAAATGTTGTATGTTGTTTTGCTACTTGTTCTTGTTACTAGCTGTTGTGAACCAAAATGTTGTATGTTGTTTTGCTACTTGTTCTTGTTACGAACTGTTGTGTACCAAAATGTTGTATGTTGTTTTGCTACTTGTTCTTGTTACTAGCTGTTGTGAACCAAAATGTTGTATGTTGTTTTGCTACTTGTTCTTGTTACGAACTGTTGTGAACCAAAATGTTGTATGTTGTTTTGCTACTTGTTCTTGTTACTAGCTGTTGTGAACCAAAATGTTGTATGTTGTTTTGCTACTCGTTCTTGTTACTAGCTGTTGTGTACCAAAATGTTGAATGTTGTTTTGCTACTTGTTCTTGTTACTAGCTGTTGTGTACCAAAATGTTGTATGTTGTTTTGCTACTTGTTCTTGTTACCAGCTGTTGTGTACCAAAATGTTGTATGTTGTTTTGCTACTTGTTCTTGTTACTAGCTGTTGTGTACCAAAATGTTGTATGTTGTTTTGCTACTTGTTCTTGTTACCAGCTGTTGTGTACCAAAATGTTGTATGTTGCTTTGCTACTAGTTCTTGTTACTAGCTGTTGTGTACCAAAATGTTGTATGTTGTTTTGCTACTTGTTCTTGTTACTAGCTGTTGTGTACCAAAATGTTGTATGTTGCTTTGCTACTTGTTCTTGTTACCAGCTGTTGTGTACCAAAATGTTGTATGTTGCTTTGCTACTTGTTCTTGTTACCAGCTGTTGTGAACCAAAATGTTGTATGTTGTTTCGCTACTTGTTCTTGTTACTAGCTGTTGTGTACCAAAATGTTGTATGTTGTTTTGCTACTTGTTCTTGTTACCAGCTGTTGTGTACCAAAATGTTGTATGTTGCTTTGCTACTTGTTCTTGTTACCAGCTGTTGTGAACCAAAATGTTGTATGTTGTTTTGCTACTTGTTCTTGTTACTAGCTGTTGTGTACCATTATGTTGTATGTTGTTTTGCTACTTGTTCTTGTTACTAGCTGTTGTGTACCAAAATGTTGTATGTTGTTTTGCTACTCGTTCTTGTTACTAGCTGTTGTGTACCAAAATGTTGTATGTTGTTTTGCTACTTGTTCTTGTTACCAGCTGTTGTGTACCAAAATGTTGTATGTTGCTTTGCTACTTGTTCTTGTTACTAGCTGTTGTGAACCAAAATGTTGTATGTTGTTTTGCTACTTGTTCTTGTTACTAGCTGTTGTGAACCAAAATGTTGTATGTTGCTTTGCTACTTGTTCTTGTTACTAGCTGTTGTGTACCAAAATGTTGTATGTTGTTTTGCTACTTGTTCTTGTTACCAGCTGTTGTGTACCAAAATGTTGTATGTTGTTTTGCTACTTGTTCTTGTTACCAGCTGTTGTGTACCAAAATGTTGTATGTTGTTTTGCTACTTGTTCTTGTTACCAGCTGTTGTGTACCAAAATGTTGTATGTTGTTTTGCTACTTGTTCTTGTTACCAGCTGTTGTGTACCAAAATGTTGTATGTTGCTTTGCTACTTGTTCTTGTTACTAGCTGTTGTGTACCAAAATGTTGTATGTTGATTTGCTACTTGTTCTTGTTACCAGCTGTTGTGTACCAAAATGTTGTATGTTGGTTTGCTACTTGTTCTTGTTACTAGCTGTTGTGTACCAAAATGTTGTATGTTGTTTTGCTACTTGTTCTTGTTACCAGCTGTTGTGAACCAAAATGTTGTATGTTGTTTTGCTACTTGTTCTTGTTACTAGCTGTTGTGTACCAAAATGTTGTATGTTGTTTTGCTACTTGTTCTTGTTACCAGCTGTTGTGAACCAAAATGTTGTATGTTGTTTTGCTACTTGTTCTTGTTACTAGCTGTTGTGTACCAAAATTTTGTATGTTGTTTTGCTACTTGTTCTTGTTACCAGCTGTTGTGTACCAAAATGTTGTATGTTGTTTTGCTACTTGTTCTTGTTACCAGCTGTTGTGTACCAAAATGTTGTATGTTGTTTTGCTACTTGTTCTTGTTACCAGCTGTTGTGTACCAAAATGTTGTATGTTGTTTTGCTACTTGTTCTTGTTACGAACTGTTGTGAACCAAAATGTTGTATGTTGCTTTGCTACTTGTTCTTGTTACCAGCTGTTGTGAACCAAAATGTTGTATGTTGCTTTGCTACTTGTTCTTGTTACTAGCTGTTGTGTACCAAAATGTTGTATGTTGTTTTGCTACTTGTTCTTGTTACTAGCTGTTGTGAACCAAAATGTTGTATGTTGTTTTGCTACTTGTTCTTGTTACCAGCTGTTGTGAACCAAAATGTTGTATGTTGCTTTGCTACTTGTTCTTGTTACCAGCTGTTGTGTACCAAAATGTTGTATGTTGTTTTGCTACTTGTTCTTGTTACCAGCTGTTGTGTACCAAAATGTTGTATGTTGTTTTGCTACTTGTTCTTGTTACCAGCTGTTGTGTACCAAAATGTTGTATGTTGTTTTGCTACTTGTTCTTGTTACCAGCTGTTGTGTACCAAAATGTTGTATGTTGTTTTGCTACTTGTTCTTGTTACGAACTGTTGTGTACCAAAATGTTGTATGTTGTTTTGCTACTTGTTCTTGTTACCAGCTGTTGTGTACCAAAATGTTGTATGTTGTTTTGCTACTTGTTCTTGTTACCAGCTGTTGTGTACCAAAATGTTGTATATTGTTTTGCTACTTGTTCTTGTTACCAGCTGTTGTGTACCAAAATGATGTATGTTGTTTTGCTACTTGTTCTTGTTACTAGCTGTTGTGAACCAAAATGTTGTATGTTGTTTTGCTACTTGTTCTTGTTACCAGCTGTTGTGAACCAAAATGTTGTATGTTGCTTTGCTACTTGTTCTTGTTACCAGCTGTTGTGTACCAAAATGTTGTATGTTGTTTTGCTACTTGTTCTTGTTACCAGCTGTTGTGTACCAAAATGTTGTATGTTGTTTTGCTACTTGTTCTTGTTACTAGCTGTTGTGAACCAAAATGTTGTATGTTGCTTTGCTACTTGTTCTTGTTACCAGCTGTTGTGTACCAAAATGTTGTATGTTGCTTTGCTACTTGTTCTTGTTACCAGCTGTTGTGAACCAAAATGTTGTATGTTGCTTTGCTACTTGTTCTTGTTACCAGCTGTTGTGTACCAAAATGTTGTATGTTGCTTTGCTACTTGTTCTTGTTACTAGCTGTTGTGAACCAAAATGTTGTATGTTGTTTTGCTACTTGTTCTTGTTACCAGCTGTTGTGTACCAAAATGTTGTATGTTGTTTTGCTACTTGTTCTTGTTACGAGCTGTTGTGAACCAAAATGTTGTATGTTGTTTTGCTACTTGTTCTTGTTACCAGCTGTTGTGAACCAAAATGTTGTATGTTGCTTTGCTACTTGTTCTTGTTACCAGCTGTTGTGTACCAAAATGTTTTATGTTGCTTTGCTACTTGTTCTTGTTACCAGCTGTTGTGTACCAAAATGTTGTATGTTGTTTCGCTACTTGTTCTTGTTACTAGCTGTTGTGAACCAAAATGTTGTATGTTGTTTTGCTACTTGTTCTTGTTACTAGCTGTTGTGAACCAAAATGTTGTATGTTGTTTTGCTACTTGTTCTTGTTACCAGCTGTTGTGTACCAAAATGTTGTATGTTGTTTTGCTACTTGTTCTTGTAACCAGCTGTTGTGTACCAAAATGTTGTATGTTGTTTTGCTACTTGTTCTTGTAACCAGCTGTTGTGTACCAAAATGTTGTATGTTGTTTTGCTACTTGTTCTTGTTACCAGCTGTTGTGTACCAAAATGTTGTATGTTGTTTTGCTACTTGTTCTTGTAACCAGCTGTTGTGCACCAAAATGTTGTATGTTGCTTTGCTACTTGTTCTTGTTACCAGCTGTTGTGAACCAAAATGTTGTATGTTGTTTTGCTACTTGTTCTTGTTACTAGCTGTTGTGAACCAAAATGTTGTATGTTGTTTTGCTACTTGTTCTTGTTACTAGCTGTTGTGAACCAAAATGTTGTATGTTGTTTTGCTACTTGTTCTTGTTACCAGCTGTTGTGTACCAAAATGTTGTATGTTGTTTTGCTACTTGTTCTTGTTACTAGCTGTTGTGTACCAAAATGTTGTATGTTGTTTTGCTACTTGTTCTTGTTACCAGCTGTTGTGTACCAAAATGTTGTATGTTGTTTTGCTACTTGTTCTTGTTACTAGCTGTTGTGTACCAAAATGTTGTATGTTGTTTTGCTACTTGTTCTTGTTACTAGCTGTTGTGTACCAAAATGTTGTATGTTGTTTTGCTACTTGTTCTTGTTACTAGCTGTTGTGAACCAAAATGTTGTATGTTGTTTTGCTACTTGTTCTTGTTACCAGCTGTTGTGAACCAAAATGTTGTATGTTGCTTTGCTACTTGTTCTTGTTACTAGCTGTTGTGTACCAAAATGTTGTATGTTGTTTTGCTACTTGTTCTTGTTACTAGCTGTTGTGAACCAAAATGTTGTATGTTGTTTTGCTACTTGTTCTTGTTACTAGCTGTTGTGAACCAAAATGTTGTTTTGCTACTTGTTCTTGTTACAAACTGTTGTGTACCAAAATGTTGTATGTTGTTTTGCTACTTGTTCTTGTTACCAGCTGTTGTGAACCAAAATGTTGTATGTTGTTTTGCTACTTGTTCTTGTTACCAGATGTTGTGAACCAAAATGTTGTATGTTGTTTTGCTACTTGTTCTTGTTACCAGCTGTTGTGTACCAAAATGTTGTATGTTGTTTTGCTATTTGTTCTTGTTACCAGCTGTTGTATACCAAAATGTTGTATGTTGTTTTGCTACTCGTTCTTGTTACTAGCTGTTGTGTACCAAAATGTTGTATGTTGTTTTGCTACTTGTTCTTGTTAGGAACTGTTGTGTACCAAAATGTTGTATGTTGTTTTGCTACTTGTTCTTGTTACCAGCTGTTGTGAACCAAAATGTTGTATGTTGTTTTGCTACTTGTTCTTGTAACCAGCTGTTGTGTACCAAAATGTTGTATGTTGTTTTGCTACTTGTTCTTGTAACCAGCTGTTGTGTACCAAAATGTTGTATGTTGTTTTGCTACTTGTTCTTGTTACCAGCTGTTGTGTACCAAAATGTTGTATGTTGTTTTGCTACTCGTTCTTTTTACTAGCTGTTGTGTACCAAAATGTTGTATGTTGTTTTGCTACTTGTTCTTGTTACTAGCTGTTGTGTACCAAAATGTTGTATGTTGTTTTGCTACTTGTTCTTGTTACCAGCTGTTGTGTACCAAAATGTTGTATGTTGTTTTGCTACTCGTTCTTGTTACTAGCTGTTGTGTACCAAAATGTTGTATGTTGTTTTGCTACTTGTTCTTGTTACCAGCTGTTGTGTACCAAAATGTTGTATGTTGTTTTGCTACTCGTTCTTGTTACTAGCTGTTGTGTACCAAAATGTTGTATGTTGTTTTGCTACTCGTTCTTGTTACTAGCTGTTGTGTACCAAAATGTTGTATGTTGTTTTGCTGCTCGTTCTTGTTACTAGCTGTTGTGTACCAAAATGTTGTATGTTGTTTTGCTACTTGTTCTTGTTACGAACTGTTGTGTACCAAAATGTTGTATGTTGTTTTGCTACTTGTTCTTGTTACCAGCTGTTGTGTACCAAAATGTTGTATGTTGTTTTGCTACTCGTTCTTGTTACTAGCTGTTGTGTACCAAAATGTTGTATGTTGTTTTGCTACTTGTTCTTGTTACCAGCTGTTGTGTACCAAAATGTTGTATGTTGTTTTGCTACTTGTTCTTGTTACCAGCTGTTGTGTACCAAAATGTTGTATGTTGTTTTGCTACTTGTTCTTGTTACGAACTGTTGTGTACCAAAATGTTGTATGTTGTTTTGCTACTTGTTCTTGTTACTAGCTGTTGTGAACCAAAATGTTGTATGTTGTTTTGCTACTTGTTCTTGTTACCAGCTGTTGTGTACCAAAATGTTGTATGTTGCTTTGCTACTTGTTCTTGTTACTAGCTGTTGTGAACCAAAATGTTGTATGTTGTTTCGCTACTTGTTCTTGTTACCAGCTGTTGTGAACCAAAATGTTGTATGTTGTTTTGCTACTTGTTCTTGTTACCAGCTGTTGTGTACCAAAATGTTGTATGTTGTTTTGCTACTTGTTCTTGTTACTAGCTGTTGTGAACCAAAATGTTGTATGTTGTTTTGCTACTTGTACTTGTTACGAACTGTTGTGTACCAAAATGTTGTATGTTGTTTTGCTACTTGTTCTTGTTACTAGCTGTTGTGAACCAAAATGTTGTATGTTGTTTTGCTACTTGTTCTTGTTACGAACTGTTGTGTACCAAAATGTTGTATGTTGTTTTGCTACTTGTTCTTGTTACTAGCTGTTGTGAACCAAAATGTTGTATGTTGTTTTGCTACTTGTTCTTGTTACTAGCTGTTGTGTACCAAAATGTTGTATGTTGTTTTGCTACTTGTTCTTGTTACCAGCTGTTGTGTACCAAAATGTTGTATGTTGTTTTGCTACTTGTTCTTGTTACGAACTGTTGTGTACCAAAATGTTGTATGTTGTTTTGCTACTTGTTCTTGTTACTAGCTGTTGTGAACCAAAATGTTGTATGTTGTTTTGCTACTTGTTCTTGTTACCAGCTGTTGTGAACCAAAATGTTGTATGTTGTTTTGCTACTTGTTCTTGTTACGAACTCTTGTGTACCAAAATGTTGTATGTTGTTTTGCTACTTGTTCTTGTTACTAGCTGTTGTGAACCAAAATGTTGTATGTTGTTTTGCTACTTGTTCTTGTTACGAACTGTTGTGTACCAAAATGTTGTATGTTGTTTTGCTACTTGTTCTTGTTACTAGCTGTTGTGAACCAAAATGTTGTATGTTGTTTTGCTACTTGTTCTTGTTACGAACTGTTGTGAACCAAAATGTTGTATGTTGTTTTGCTACTTGTTCTTGTTACTAGCTGTTGTGAACCAAAATGTTGTATGTTGTTTTGCTACTCGTTCTTGTTACTAGCTGTTGTGTACCAAAATGTTGTATGTTGTTTTGCTACTTGTTCTTGTTACTAGCTGTTGTGTACCAAAATGTTGTATGTTGTTTTGCTACTTGTTCTTGTTACCAGCTGTTGTGTACCAAAATGTTGTATGTTGTTTTGCTACTTGTTCTTGTTACTAGCTGTTGTGTACCAAAATGTTGTATGTTGTTTTGCTACTTGTTCTTGTTACCAGCTGTTGTGTACCAAAATGTTGTATGTTGCTTTGCTACTAGTTCTTGTTACTAGCTGTTGTGTACCAAAATGTTGTATGTTGTTTTGCTACTTGTTCTTGTTACTAGCTGTTGTGTACCAAAATGTTGTATGTTGCTTTGCTACTTGTTCTTGTTACCAGCTGTTGTGTACCAAAATGTTGTATGTTGCTTTGCTACTTGTTCTTGTTACCAGCTGTTGTGTACCAAAATGTTGTATGTTGCTTTGCTACTTGTTCTTGTTACCAGCTGTTGTGAACCAAAATGTTGTATGTTGTTTCGCTACTTGTTCTTGTTACTAGCTGTTGTGTACCAAAATGTTGTATGTTGTTTTGCTACTTGTTCTTGTTACCAGCTGTTGTGTACCAAAATGTTGTATGTTGCTTTGCTACTTGTTCTTGTTACCAGCTGTTGTGAACCAAAATGTTGTATGTTGTTTTGCTACTTGTTCTTGTTACTAGCTGTTGTGTACCATTATGTTGTATGTTGTTTTGCTACTTGTTCTTGTTACTAGCTGTTGTGTACCAAAATGTTGTATGTTGTTTTGCTACTCGTTCTTGTTACTAGCTGTTGTGTACCAAAATGTTGTATGTTGTTTTGCTACTTGTTCTTGTTACCAGCTGTTGTGTACCAAAATGTTGTATGTTGCTTTGCTACTTGTTCTTGTTACTAGCTGTTGTGAACCAAAATGTTGTATGTTGTTTTGCTACTTGTTCTTGTTACTAGCTGTTGTGAACCAAAATGTTGTATGTTGCTTTGCTACTTGTTCTTGTTACCAGCTGTTGTGTACCAAAATGTTGTATGTTGCTTTGCTACTTGTTCTTGTTACCAGCTGTTGTGTACCAAAATGTTGTATGTTGTTTTGCTACTTGTTCTTGTTACTAGCTGTTGTGTACCAAAATGTTGTATGTTGTTTTGCTACTTGTTCTTGTTACTAGCTGTTGTGAACCAAAATGTTGTATGTTGTTTTGCTACTTGTTCTTGTTACTAGCTGTTGTGTACCAAAATGTTGTATGTTGCTTTGCTACTTGTTCTTGTTACCAGCTGTTGTGTACCAAAATGTTGTATGTTGCTTTGCTACTTGTTCTTGTTACTAGCTGTTGTGAACCAAAATGTTGTATGTTGTTTTGCTACTTGTCCTTGTTACCAGCTGTTGTGTACCAAAATGTTGTATGTTGTTTTGCTACTTGTTCTTGTTACTAGCTGTTGTGAACCAAAATGTTGTATGTTGTTTTGCTACTTGTACTTGTTACCAGCTGTTGTGAACCAAAATGTTGTATGTTGCTTTGCTACTTGTTCTTGTTACCAGCTGTTGTGTACCAAAATGTTGTATGTTGTTTTGCTACTTGTTCTTGTTACCAGCTGTTGTGTACCAAAATGTTGTATGTTGTTTTGCTACTTGTTCTTGTTACTAGCTGTTGTGAACCAAAATGTTGTATGTTGTTTTGCTACTTGTTCTTGTAACCAGCTGTTGTGTACCAAAATGTTGTATGTTGTTTTGCTACTTGTTCTTGTTACCAGCTGTTGTGTACCAAAATGTTGTATGTTGTTTTGCTACTTGTTCTTGTAACCAGCTGTTGTGTACCAAAATGTTGTATGTTGCTTTGTTACTTGTTCTTGTTACCAGCTGTTGTGAACCAAAATGTTGTATGTTGTTTTGCTACTTGTTCTTGTTACTAGCTGTTGTGTACCAAAATGTTGTATGTTGTTTTGCTACTTGTTCTTGTTACTAGCTGTTGTGAACCAAAATGTTGTATGTTGTTTTGCTACTTGTTCTTGTTACCAGCTGTTGTGTACCAAAATGTTGTATGTTGTTTTGCTACTTGTTCTTGTTACTAGCTGTTGTGTACCAAAATGTTGTATGTTGTTTTGCTACTTGTTCTTGTTACTAGCTGTTGTGAACCAAAATGTTGTATGTTGTTTTGCTACTTGTTCTTGTTACCAGCTGTTGTGAACCAAAATGTTGTATGTTGTTTTGCTACTTGTTCTTGTTACTAGCTGTTGTGAACCAAAATGTTGTATGTTGTTTTGCTACTTGTTCTTGTTACTAGCTGTTGTGAACCAAAATGTTGTTTTGCTACTTGTTCTTGTTACAAACTGTTGTGTACCAAAATGTTGTATGTTGTTTTGCTACTTGTTCTTGTTACCAGCTGTTGTGAACCAAAATGTTGTATGTTGTTTTGCTACTTGTTCTTGTTACCAGATGTTGTGAACCAAAATGTTGTATGTTGTTTTGCTATTTGTTCTTGTTACCAGCTGTTGTATACCAAAATGTTGTATGTTGTTTTGCTACTCGTTCTTGTTACTAGCTGTTGTGTACCAAAATGTTGTATGTTGTTTTGCTACTTGTTCTTGTTACGAACTGTTGTGTACCAAAATGTTGTATGTTGTTTTGCTACTTGTTCTTGTTACCAGCTGTTGTGAACCAAAATGTTGTATGTTGTTTTGCTACTTGTTCTTGTAACCAGCTGTTGTGTACCAAAATGTTGTATGTTGTTTTGCTACTTGTTCTTGTAACCAGCTGTTGTGTACCAAAATGTTGTATGTTGTTTTGCTACTTGTTCTTGTAACCAGCTGTTGTGTACCAAAATGTTGTATGTTGTTTTGCTACTTGTTCTTGTTACCAGCTGTTGTGTACCAAAATGTTGTATGTTGTTTTGCTACTCGTTCTTGTTACTAGCTGTTGTGTACCAAAATGTTGTATGTTGTTTTGCTACTTGTTCTTGTTACTAGCTGTTGTGTACCAAATGTTGTATGTTGTTTTGCTACTTGTTCTTGTTACCAGCTGTTGTGTACCAAAATGTTGTATGTTGTTTTGCTACTCGTTCTTGTTACTAGCTGTTGTGTACCAAAATGTTGTATGTTGTTTTGCTACTTGTTCTTGTTACCAGCTGTTGTGTACCAAAATGTTGTATGTTGTTTTGCTACTCGTTCTTGTTACTAGCTGTTGTGTACCAAAATGTTGTATGTTGTTTTGCTACTCGTTCTTGTTACTAGCTGTTGTGTACCAAAATGTTGTATGTTGTTTTGCTACTCGTTCTTGTTACTAGCTGTTGTGTACCAAAATGTTGTATGTTGTTTTGCTACTTGTTCTTGTTACGAACTGTTGTGTACCAAAATGTTGTATGTTGTTTTGCTACTTGTTCTTGTTACCAGCTGTTGTGTACCAAAATGTTGTATGTTGTTTTGCTACTCGTTCTTGTTACTAGCTGTTGTGTACCAAAATGTTGTATATTGTTTTGCTACTTGTTCTTGTTACCAGCTGTTGTGTACCAAAATGTTGTATGTTGTTTTGCTACTTGTTCTTGTTACCAGCTGTTGTGTACCAAAATGTTGTATGTTGTTTTGCTACTTGTTCTTGTTACGAACTGTTGTGTACCAAAATGTTGTATGTTGTTTTGCTACTTGTTCTTGTTACTAGCTGTTGTGAACCAAAATGTTGTATGTTGTTTTGCTACTTGTTCTTGTTACCAGCTGTTGTGTACCAAAATGTTGTATGTTGCTTTGCTACTTGTTCTTGTTACTAGCTGTTGTGAACCAAAATGTTGTATGTTGTTTCGCTACTTGTTCTTGTTACCAGCTGTTGTGAACCAAAATGTTGTATGTTGTTTTGCTACTTGTTCTTGTTACCAGCTGTTGTGTACCAAAATGTTGTATGTTGTTTTGCTACTTGTTCTTGTTACTACCTGTTGTGAACCAAAATGTTGTATGTTGTTTTGCTACTTGTACTTGTTACGAACTGTTGTGTACCAAAATGTTGTATGTTGTTTTGCTACTTGTTCTTGTTACTAGCTGTTGTGAACCAAAATGTTGTATGTTGTTTTGCTACTTGTTCTTGTTACGAACTGTTGTGTACCAAAATGTTGTATGTTGTTTTGCTACTTGTTCTTGTTACTAGCTGTTGTGAACCAAAATGTTGTATGTTGTTTTGCTACTTGTTCTTGTTACTAGCTGTTGTGTACCAAAATGTTGTATGTTGTTTTGCTACTTGTTCTTGTTACCAGCTGTTGTGTACCAAAATGTTGTATGTTGTTTTGCTACTTGTTCTTGTTACGAACTGTTGTGTACCAAAATGTTGTATGTTGTTTTGCTACTTGTTCTTGTTACTAGCTGTTGTGAACCAAAATGTTGTATGTTGTTTTGCTACTTGTTCTTGTTACCAGCTGTTGTGAACCAAAATGTTGTATGTTGTTTTGCTACTTGTTCTTGTTACGAACTGTTGTGTACCAAAATGTTGTATGTTGTTTTGCTACTTGTTCTTGTTACTAGCTGTTGTGAACCAAAATGTTGTATGTTGTTTTGCTACTTGTTCTTGTTACGAACTGTTGTGTACCAAAATGTTGTATGTTGTTTTGCTACTTGTTCTTGTTACTATCTGTTGTGAACCAAAATGTTGTATGTTGTTTTGCTACTTGTTCTTGTTACGAACTGTTGTGAACCAAAATGTTGTATGTTGTTTTGCTACTTGTTCTTGTTACTAGCTGTTGTGAACCAAAATGTTGTATGTTGCTTTGCTACTTGTTCTTGTTACGAACTGTTGTGAACCAAAACGTTGTATGTTGTTTTGCTACTTGTTCTTGTTACCAGCTGTTGTGAACCAAAATGTTGTATGTTGTTTTGCTACTTGTTCTTGTTACGAACTGTTGTGTACCAAAATGTTGTATGTTGTTTTGCTACTTGTTCTTGTTACGAACTGTTGTGTACCAAAATGTTGTATGTTGTTTTGCTACTTGTTCTTGTTACTAGCTGTTGTGTACCAAAATGTTGTATGTTGTTTTGCTACTTGTTCTTGTTACGAACTGTTGTGTACCAAAATGTTGTATGTTGTTTTGCTACTTGTTCTTGTTACTAGCTGTTGTGTACCAAAATGTTGTATGTTGTTTTGCTACTTGTTCTTGTTACTAGCTGTTGTGTACCAAAATGTTGTATGTTGTTTTGCTACTTGTTCTTGTTACTAGCTGTTGTGTACCAAAATGTTGTATGTTGTTTTGCTACTCGTTCTTGTTACTAGCTGTTGTGTACCAAAATGTTCTATGTTGTTTTGCTACTTGTTCTTGTTACTAGCTGTTGTGTACCAAAATGTTGTATGTTGTTTTGCTACTTGTTCTTGTTACTAGCTGTTGTGTACCAAAATGTTGTATGTTGTTTTGCTACTTGTTCTTGTTACCAGCTGTTGTGTACCAAAATGTTGTATGTTGCTTTGCTACTTGTTCTTGTTACTAGCTGTTGTGTACCAAAATGTTGTATGTTGTTTTGCTACTTGTTCTTGTTACTAGCTGTTGTGTACCAAAATGTTGTATGTTGCTTTGCTACTTGTTCTTGTTACCAGCTGTTGTGTACCAAAATGTTGTATGTTGCTTTGCTACTTGTTCTTGTTACCAGCTGTTGTGAACCAAAATGTTGTATGTTGTTTCGCTACTTGTTCTTGTTACTAGCTGTTGTGTACCAAAATGTTGTATGTTGTTTTGCTACTTGTTCTTGTTACCAGCTGTTGTGTACCAAAATGTTGTATGTTGCTTTGCTACTTGTTCTTGTTACCAGCTGTTGTGAACCAAAATGTTGTATGTTGTTTTGCTACTTGTTCTTGATACTAGCTGTTGTGTACCAAAATGTTGTATGTTGTTTTGCTACTTGTTCTTGTTACCAGCTGTTGTGTACCAAAATGTTGTATGTTGTTTTGCTACTTGTTCTTGTTACTAGCTGTTGTGTACCAAAATGTTGTATGTTGTTTTGCTACTTGTTCTTGTTACTAGCTGTTGTGTACCAAAATGTTGTATGTTGCTTTGCTACTTGTTCTTGTTACCAGCTGTTGTGTACCAAAATGTTGTATGTTGCTTTGCTACTTGTTCTTGTTACCAGCTGTTGTGAACAAAAATGTTGTATGTTGTTTTGCTACTTGTTCTTGTTACTAGCTGTTGTGTACCAAAATGTTGTATGTTGTTTTGCTACTTGTTCTTGTTACCAGCTGTTGTGTACCAAAATGTTGTATGTTGCTTTGCTACTTGTTCTTGTTACCAGCTGTTGTGAACCAAAATGTTGTATGTTGTTTTGCTACTTTTTCTTGTTACTAGCTGTTGTGTACCAAAATGTTGTATGTTGTTTTGCTACTTGTTCTTGTTACTAGCTGTTGTGTACCAAAATGTTGTATGTTGTTTTGCTACTCGTTCTTTTTACTAGCTGTTGTGTACCAAAATGTTGTATGTTGTTTTGCTACTTGTTCTTGTTACCAGCTGTTGTGTACCAAAATGTTGTATGTTGCTTTGCTACTGGTTCTTGTTACTAGTTGTTGTGAACCAAAATGTTGTATGTTGTTTTGCTACTTGTTCTTGTTACCAGCTGTTGTGTACCAAAATGTTGTATGTTGTTTTGCTACTTGTTCTTGTTACTAGCTGTTGTGTACCAAAATGTTGTATGTTGTTTTGCTACTTGTTCTTGTTACCAGCTGTTGTGTACCAAAATGTTGTATGTTGTTTTGCTACTTGTTCTTGTTACTAGCTGTTGTGTACCAAAATGTTGTATGTTGTTTTGCTACTTGTTCTTGTTACCAGCTGTTGTGTACCAAAATGTTGTATGTTGTTTTGCTACTCGTTCTTGTTACCAGCTGTTGTGTACCAAAATGTTGTATGTTGTTTTGCTACTTGTTCTTGTTACCAGCTGTTGTGTACCAAAATGTTGTATGTTGTTTTGCTACTTGTTCTTGTTACTAGCTGTTGTGAACCAAAATGTTGTATGTTGTTTTGCTACTTGTTCTTGTTACTAGCTGTTGTGAACCAAAATGTTGTTTTGCTACTTGTTCTTGTTACAAACTGTTGTGTACCAAAATGTTGTATGTTGTTTTGCTACTTGTTCTTGTTACCAGCTGTTGTGAACCAAAATGTTGTATGTTGTTTTGCTACTTGTTCTTGTTACCAGATGTTGTGAACCAAAATGTTGTATGTTGTTTTGCTACTTGTTCTTGTTACCAGCTGTTGTGTACCAAAATGTTGTATGTTGTTTTGCTATTTGTTCTTGTTACCAGCTGTTGTATACCAAAATGTTGTATGTTGTTTTGCTACTCGTTCTTGTTACTAGCTGTTGTGTACCAAAATGTTGTATGTTGTTTTGCTACTTGTTCTTGTTAGGAACTGTTGTGTACCAAAATGTTGTATGTTGTTTTGCTACTTGTTCTTGTTACCAGCTGTTGTGAACCAAAATGTTGTATGTTGTTTTGCTACTTGTTCTTGTAACCAGCTGTTGTGTACCAAAATGTTGTATGTTGTTTTGCTACTTGTTCTTGTAACCAGCTGTTGTGTACCAAAATGTTGTATGTTGTTTTGCTACTTGTTCTTGTTACCAGCTGTTGTGTACCAAAATGTTGTATGTTGTTTTGCTACTCGTTCTTGTTACTAGCTGTTGTGTACCAAAATGTTGTATGTTGTTTTGCTACTTGTTCTTGTTACTAGCTGTTGTGTACCAAAATGTTGTATGTTGTTTTGCTACTTGTTCTTGTTACCAGCTGTTGTGTACCAAAATGTTGTATGTTGTTTTGCTACTCGTTCTTGTTACTAGCTGTTGTGTACCAAAATGTTGTATGTTGGTTTGCTACTTGTTCTTGTTACCAGCTGTTGTGTACCAAAATGTTGTATGTTGTTTTGCTACTCGTTCTTGTTACTAGCTGTTGTGTACCAAAATGTTGTATGTTGTTTTGCTACTCGTTCTTGTTACTAGCTGTTGTGTACCAAAATGTTGTATGTTGTTTAGCTGCTCGTTCTTGTTACTAGCTGTTGTGTACCAAAATGTTGTATGTTGTTTTGCTACTTGTTCTTGTTACGAACTGTTGTGTACCAAAATGTTGTATGTTGTTTTGCTACTTGTTCTTGTTACCAGCTGTTGTGTACCAAAATGTTGTATGTTGTTTTGCTACTCGTTCTTGTTACTAGCTGTTGTGTACCAAAATGTTGTATGTTGTTTTGCTACTTGTTCTTGTTACCAGCTGTTGTGTACCAAAATGTTGTATGTTGTTTTGCTACTTGTTCTTGTTACCAGCTGTTGTGTACCAAAATGTTGTATGTTGTTTTGCTACTTGTTCTTGTTACGAACTGTTGTGTACCAAAATGTTGTATGTTGTTTTGCTACTTGTTCTGGTTACTAGCTGTTGTGAACCAAAATGTTGTATGTTGTTTTGCTACTTGTTCTTGTTACCAGCTGTTGTGTACCAAAATGTTGTATGTTGCTTTGCTACTTGTTCTTGTTACTAGCTGTTGTGAACCAAAATGTTGTATGTTGTTTCGCTACTTGTTCTTGTTACCAGCTGTTGTGAACCAAAATGTTGTATGTTGTTTTGCTACTTGTTCTTGTTACCAGCTGTTGTGTACCAAAATGTTGTATGTTGTTTTGCTACTTGTTCTTGTTACTAGCTGTTGTGAACCAAAATGTTGTATGTTGTTTTGCTACTTGTACTTGTTACGAACTGTTGTGTACCAAAATGTTGTATGTTGTTTTGCTACTTGTTCTTGTTACTAGCTGTTGTGAACCAAAATGTTGTATGTTGTTTTGCTACTTGTTCTTGTTACGAACTGTTGTGTACCAAAATGTTGTATGTTGTTTTGCTACTTGTTCTTGTTACTAGCTGTTGTGAACCAAAATGTTGTATGTTGTTTTGCTACTTGTTCTTGTTACTAGCTGTTGTGTACCAAAATGTTGTATGTTGTTTTGCTACTTGTTCTTGTTACCAGCTGTTGTGTACCAAAATGTTGTATGTTGTTTTGCTACTTGTTCTTGTTACGAACTGTTGTGTACCAAAATGTTGTATGTTGTTTTGCTACTTGTTCTTGTTACTAGCTGTTGTGAACCAAAATGTTGTATGTTGTTTTGCTACTTGTTCTTGTTACCAGCTGTTGTGAACCAAAATGTTGTATGTTGTTTTGCTACTTGTTCTTGTTACGAACTGTTGTGTACCAAAATGTTGTATGTTGTTTTGCTACTTGTTCTTGTTACTAGCTGTTGTGAACCAAAATGTTGTATGTTGTTTTGCTACTTGTTCTTGTTACGAACTGTTGTGTACCAAAATGTTGTATGTTGTTTTGCTACTTGTTCTTGTTACTAGCTGTTGTGAACCAAAATGTTGTATGTTGTTTTGCTACTTGTTCTTGTTACGAACTGTTGTGAACCAAAATGTTGTATGTTGTTTTGCTACTTGTTCTTGTTACTAGCTGTTGTGAACCAAAATGTTGTATGTTGTTTTGCTACTCGTTCTTGTTACTAGCTGTTGTGTACCAAAATGTTGTATGTTGTTTTGCTACTTGTTCTTGTTACTAGCTGTTGTGTACCAAAATGTTGTATGTTGTTTTGCTACTTGTTCTTGTTACCAGCTGTTGTGTACCAAAATGTTGTATGTTGTTTTGCTACTTGTTCTTGTTACTAGCTGTTGTGTACCAAAATGTTGTATGTTGTTTTGCTACTTGTTCTTGTTACCAGCTGTTGTGTACCAAAATGTTGTATGTTGCTTTGCTACTAGTTCTTGTTACTAGCTGTTGTGTACCAAAATGTTGTATGTTGTTTTGCTACTTGTTCTTGTTACTAGCTGTTGTGTACCAAAATGTTGTATGTTGCTTTGCTACTTGTTCTTGTTACCAGCTGTTGTGTACCAAAATGTTGTATGTTGCTTTGCTACTTGTTCTTGTTACCAGCTGTTGTGTACCAAAATGTTGTATGTTGCTTTGCTACTTGTTCTTGTTACCAGCTGTTGTGAACCAAAATGTTGTATGTTGTTTCGCTACTTGTTCTTGTTACTAGCTGTTGTGTACCAAAATGTTGTATGTTGTTTTGCTACTTGTTCTTGTTACCAGCTGTTGTGTACCAAAATGTTGTATGTTGCTTTGCTACTTGTTCGTGTTACCAGCTGTTGTGAAACAAATGTTGTATGTTGTTTTGCTACTTGTTCTTGTTACTAGCTGTTGTGTACCAAAATGTTGTATGTTGTTTTGCTACTTGTTCTTGTTACTAGCTGTTGTGTACCAAAATGTTGTATGTTGTTTTGCTACTCGTTCTTGTTACTAGCTGTTGTGTACCAAAATGTTGTATGTTGTTTTGCTACTTGTTCTTGTTACCAGCTGTTGTGTACCAAAATGTTGTATGTTGCTTTGCTACTTGTTCTTGTTACTAGCTGTTGTGAACCAAAATGTTGTATGTTGTTTTGCTACTTGTTCTTGTTACTAGCTGTTGTGAACCAAAATGTTGTATGTTGCTTTGCTACTTGTTCTTGTTACCAGCTGTTGTGTACCAAAATGTTGTATGTTGCTTTGCTACTTGTTCTTGTTACCAGCTGGTGTGTACCAAAATGTTGTATGTTGTTTTGCTACTTGTTCTTGTTACTAGCTGTTGTGAACCAAAATGTTGTATGTTGTTTTGCTACTTGTTCTTGTTACTAGCTGTTGTGTACCAAAATGTTGTATGTTGCTTTGCTACTTGTTCTTGTTACCAGCTGTTGTGTACCAAAATGTTGTATGTTGCTTTGCTACTTGTTCTTGTTACTAGCTGTTGTGAACCAAAATGTTGTATGTTGTTTTGCTACTTGTTCTTGTTACCAGCTGTTGTGTACCAAAATGTTGTATGTTGTTTTGCTACTTGTTCTTGTTACTAGCTGTTGTGAACCAAAATGTTGTATGTTGTTTTGCTACTTGTACTTGTTACCAGCTGTTGTGAACCAAAATGTTGTATGTTGCTTTGCTACTTGTTCTTGTTACCAGCTGTTGTGTACCAAAATGTTGTATGTTGTTTTGCTACTTGTTCTTGTTACCAGCTGTTGTGTACCAAAATGTTGTATGTTGTTTTGCTACTTGTTCTTGTTACTAGCTGTTGTGAACCAAAATGTTGTATGTTGTTTTGCTACTTGTTCTTGTAACCAGCTGTTGTGTACCAAAATGTTGTATGTTGTTTTGCTACTTGTTCTTGTTACCAGCTGTTGTGTACCAAAATGTTGTATGTTGTTTTGCTACTTGTTCTTGTAACCAGCTGTTGTGTACCAAAATGTTGTATGTTGCTTTGTTACTTGTTCTTGTTACCAGCTGTTGTGAACCAAAATGTTGTATGTTGTTTTGCTACTTGTTCTTGTTACTAGCTGTTGTGTACCAAAATGTTGTATGTTGTTTTGCTACTTGTTCTTGTTACTAGCTGTTGTGAACCAAAATGTTGTATGTTGTTTTGCTACTTGTTCTTGTTACCAGCTGTTGTGTACCAAAATGTTGTATGTTGTTTTGCTACTTGTTCTTGTTACTAGCTGTTGTGTACCAAAATGTTGTATGTTGTTTTGCTACTTGTTCTTGTTACTAGCTGTTGTGAACCAAAATGTTGTATGTTGTTTTGCTACTTGTTCTTGTTACGAACTGTTGTGTACCAAAATGTTGTATGTTGTTTTGCTACTTGTTCTTGTTACTAGCTGTTGTGAACCAAAATGTTGTATGTTGTTTTGCTACTTGTTCTTGTTACGAACTGTTGTGTACCAAAATGTTGTATGTTGTTTTGCTACTTGTTCTTGTTACTAGCTGTTGTGAACCAAAATGTTGTATGTTGTTTTGCTACTTGTTCTTGTTACGAACTGTTGTGAACCAAAATGTTGTATGTTGTTTTGCTACTTGTTCTTGTTACTAGCTGTTGTGAACCAAAATGTTGTATGTTGTTTTGCTACTCGTTCTTGTTACTAGCTGTTGTGTACCAAAATGTTGTATGTTGTTTTGCTACTTGTTCTTGTTACTAGCTGTTGTGTACCAAAATGTTGTATGTTGTTTTGCTACTTGTTCTTGTTACCAGCTGTTGTGTACCAAAATGTTGTATGTTGTTTTGCTACTTGTTCTTGTTACTAGCTGTTGTGTACCAAAATGTTGTATGTTGTTTTGCTACTTGTTCTTGTTACCAGCTGTTGTGTACCAAAATGTTGTATGTTGCTTTGCTACTAGTTCTTGTTACTAGCTGTTGTGTACCAAAATGTTGTATGTTGTTTTGCTACTTGTTCTTGTTACTAGCTGTTGTGTACCAAAATGTTGTATGTTGCTTTGCTACTTGTTCTTGTTACCAGCTGTTGTGTACCAAAATGTTGTATGTTGCTTTGCTACTTGTTCTTGTTACCAGCTGTTGTGTACCAAAATGTTGTATGTTGCTTTGCTACTTGTTCTTGTTACCAGCTGTTGTGAACCAAAATGTTGTATGTTGTTTCGCTACTTGTTCTTGTTACTAGCTGTTGTGTACCAAAATGTTGTATGTTGTTTTGCTACTTGTTCTTGTTACCAGCTGTTGTGTACCAAAATGTTGTATGTTGCTTTGCTACTTGTTCTTGTTACCAGCTGTTGTGAAACAAATGTTGTATGTTGTTTTGCTACTTGTTCTTGTTACTAGCTGTTGTGTACCAAAATGTTGTATGTTGTTTTGCTACTTGTTCTTGTTACTAGCTGTTGTGTACCAAAATGTTGTATGTTGTTTTGCTACTCGTTCTTGTTACTAGCTGTTGTGTACCAAAATGTTGTATGTTGTTTTGCTACTTGTTCTTGTTACCAGCTGTTGTGTACCAAAATGTTGTATGTTGCTTTGCTACTTGTTCTTGTTACTAGCTGTTGTGAACCAAAATGTTGTATGTTGTTTTGCTACTTGTTCTTGTTACTAGCTGTTGTGAACCAAAATGTTGTATGTTGCTTTGCTACTTGTTCTTGTTACCAGCTGTTGTGTACCAAAATGTTGTATGTTGCTTTGCTACTTGTTCTTGTTACCAGCTGTTGTGTACCAAAATGTTGTATGTTGTCTTGCTACTTGTTCTTGTTACTAGCTCTGGTGTGTACCAAAATGTTGTATGTTGTTTTGCTACTTGTTCTTGTTACTAGCTGTTGTGAACCAAAATGTTGTATGTTGTTTTGCTACTTGTTCTTGTTACTAGCTGTTGTGTACCAAAATGTTGTATGTTGCTTTGCTACTTGTTCTTGTTACCAGCTGTTGTGTACCAAAATGTTGTATGTTGCTTTGCTACTTGTTCTTGTTACTAGCTGTTGTGAACCAAAATGTTGTATGTTGTTTTGCTACTTGTTCTTGTTACCAGCTGTTGTGTACCAAAATGTTGTATGTTGTTTTGCTACTTGTTCTTGTTACTAGCTGTTGTGAACCAAAATGTTGTATGTTGTTTTGCTACTTGTACTTGTTACCAGCTGTTGTGAACCAAAATGTTGTATGTTGCTTTGCTACTTGTTCTTGTTACCAGCTGTTGTGTACCAAAATGTTGTATGTTGTTTTGCTACTTGTTCTTGTTACCAGCTGTTGTGTACCAAAATGTTGTATGTTGTTTTGCTACTTGTTCTTGTTACTAGCTGTTGTGAACCAAAATGTTGTATGTTGTTTTGCTACTTGTTCTTGTAACCAGCTGTTGTGTACCAAAATGTTGTATGTTGTTTTGCTACTTGTTCTTGTTACCAGCTGTTGTGTACCAAAATGTTGTATGTTGTTTTGCTACTTGTTCTTGTAACCAGCTGTTGTGTACCAAAATGTTGTATGTTGCTTTGTTACTTGTTCTTGTTACCAGCTGTTGTGAACCAAAATGTTGTATGTTGTTTTGCTACTTGTTCTTGTTACTAGCTGTTGTGTACCAAAATGTTGTATGTTGTTTTGCTACTTGTTCTTGTTACTAGCTGTTATGAACCAAAATGTTGTATGTTGTTTTGCTACTTGTTCTTGTTACCAGCTGTTGTGTACCAAAATGTTGTATGTTGTTTTGCTACTTGTTCTTGTTACTAGCTGTTGTGTACCAAAATGTTGTATGTTGTTTTGCTACTTGTTCTTGTTACTAGCTGTTGTGAACCAAAATGTTGTATGTTGTTTTGCTACTTGTTCTTGTTACGAACTGTTGTGTACCAAAATGTTGTATGTTGTTTTGCTACTTGTTCTTGTTACTAGCTGTTGTGAACCAAAATGTTGTATGTTGTTTTGCTACTTGTTCTCTTTAACAGCTGTTGTGTACCAAAATGTTGTATGTTGCTTTGCTACTTGTTCTTGTTACTAGCTGTTGTGAACCAAAATGTTGTATGTTGTTTCGCTACTTGTTCTTGTTACCAGCTGTTGTGAACCAAAATGTTGTATGTTGTTTTGCTACTTGTTCTTGTTACCAGCTGTTGTGTACCAAAATGTTGTATGTTGTTTTGCTACTTGTTCTTGTTACTAGCTGTTGTGAACCAAAATGTTGTATGTTGTTTTGCTACTTGTACTTGTTACGAACTGTTGTGTACCAAAATGTTGTATGTTGTTTTGCTACTTGTTCTTGTTACTAGCTGTTGTGAACCAAAATGTTGTATGTTGTTTTGCTACTTGTTCTTGTTACGAACTGTTGTGTACCAAAATGTTGTATGTTGTTTTGCTACTTGTTCTTGTTACTAGCTGTTGTGAACCAAAATGTTGTATGTTGTTTTGCTACTTGTTCTTGTTACTAGCTGTTGTGTACCAAAATGTTGTATGTTGTTTTGCTACTTGTTCTTGTTACCAGCTGTTGTGTACCAAAATGTTGTATGTTGTTTTGCTACTTGTTCTTGTTACGAACTGTTGTGTACCAAAATGTTGTATGTTGTTTTGCTACTTGTTCTTGTTACTAGCTGTTGTGAACCATAATGTTGTATGTTGTTTTGCTACTTGTTCTTGTTACCAGCTGTTGTGAACCAAAATGTTGTATGTTGTTTTGCTACTTGTTCTTGTTACGAACTGTTGTGTACCAAAATGTTGTATGTTGTTTTGCTACTTGTTCTTGTTACTAGCTGTTGTGAACCAAAATGTTGTATGTTGTTTTGCTACTTGTTCTTGTTACGAACTGTTGTGTACCAAAATGTTGTATGTTGTTTTGCTACTTGTTCTTGTTACTATCTGTTGTGAACCAAAATGTTGTATGTTGTTTTGCTACTTGTTCTTGTTACGAACTGTTGTGAACCAAAATGTTGTATGTTGTTTTGCTACTTGTTCTTGTTACTAGCTGTTGTGAACCAAAATGTTGTATGTTGCTTTGCTACTTGTTCTTGTTACGAACTGTTGTGAACCAAAATGTTGTATGTTGCTTTGCTACTTGTTCTTGTTACGAACTGTTGTGAACCAAAATGTTGTATGTTGTTTTGCTACTTGTTCTTGTTACCAGCTGTTGTGAACCAAAATGTTGTATGTTGTTTTGCTACTTGTTCTTGTTACGAACTGTTGTGTACCAAAATGTTGTATGTTGTTTTGCTACTTGTTCTTGTTACGAACTGTTGTGTACCAAAATGTTGTATGTTGTTTTGCTACTTGTTCTTGTTACTAGCTGTTGTGTACCAAAATGTTGTATGTTGTTTTGCTACTTGTTCTTGTTACGAACTGTTGTGTACCAAAATGTTGTATGTTGTTTTGCAACTTGTTCTTGTTACTAGCTGTTGTGTACCAAAATGGTGTATGTTGTTTTGCTACTTGTTCTTGTTACTAGCTGTTGTGTACCAAAATGTTGTATGTTGTTTTGCTACTTGTTCTTGTTACTAGCTGTTGTGTACCAAAATGTTGTATGTTGTTTTGCTACTCGTTCTTGTTACTAGCTGTTGTGTACCAAAATGTTCTATGTTGTTTTGCTACTTGTTCTTGTTACTAGCTGTTGTGTACCAAAATGTTGTATGTTGTTTTGCTACTTGTTCTTGTTACTAGCTGTTGTGTACCAAAATGTTGTATGTTGTTTTGCTACTTGTTCTTGTTACCAGCTGTTGTGTACCAAAATGTTGTATGTTGCTTTGCTACTTGTTCTTGTTACTAGCTGTTGTGTACCAAAATGTTGTATGTTGTTTTGCTACTTGTTCTTGTTACTAGCTGTTGTGTACCAAAATGTTGTATGTTGCTTTGCTACTTGTTCTTGTTACCAGCTGTTGTGTACCAAAATGTTGTATGTTGCTTTGCTACTTGTTCTTGTTACCAGCTGTTGTGAACCAAAATGTTGTATGTTGTTTCGCTACTTGTTCTTGTTACTAGCTGTTGTGTACCAAAATGTTGTATGTTGTTTTGCTACTTGTTCTTGTTACCAGCTGTTGTGTACCAAAATGTTGTATGTTGCTTTGCTACTTGTTCTTGTTACCAGCTGTTGTGAACCAAAATGTTGTATGTTGTTTTGCTACTTGTTCTTGATACTAGCTGTTGTGTACCAAAATGTTGTATGTTGTTTTGCTACTTGTTCTTGTTACCAGCTGTTGTGTACCAAAATGTTGTATGTTGTTTTGCTACTTGTTCTTGTTACTAGCTGTTGTGTACCAAAATGTTGTATGTTGTTTGGCTACTTGTTCTTGTTACTAGCTGTTGTGTACCAAAATGTTGTATGTTGCTTTGCTACTTGTTCTTGTTACCAGCTGTTGTGTACCAAAATGTTGTATGTTGCTTTGCTACTTGTTCTTGTTACCAGCTGTTGTGAACCAAAATGTTGTATGTTGTTTCGCTACTTGTTCTTGTTACTAGCTGTTGTGTACCAAAATGTTTTATGTTGTTTTGCTACTTGTTCTTGTTACCAGCTGTTGTGTACCAAAATGTTGTATGTTGCTTTGCTACTTGTTCTTGTTACCAGCTGTTGTGAACCAAAATGTTGTATGTTGTTTTGCTACTTTTTCTTGTTACTAGCTGTTGTGTACCAAAATGTTGTATGTTGTTTTGCTACTTGTTCTTGTTACTAGCTGTTGTGTACCAAAATGTTGTATGTTGTTTTGCTACTCGTTCTTGTTACTAGCTGTTGTGTACCAAAATGTTGTATGTTGTTTTGCTACTTGTTCTTGTTACCAGCTGTTGTGTACCAAAATGTTGTATGTTGCTTTGCTACTTGTTCTTGTTACTAGTTGTTGTGAACCAAAATGTTGTATGTTGTTTTGCTACTTGTTCTTGTTACCAGCTGTTGTGTACCAAAATGTTGTATGTTGTTTTGCTACTTGTTCTTGTTACTAGCTGTTGTGTACCAAAATGTTGTATGTTGTTTTGCTACTTGTTCTTGTTACCAGCTGTTGTGTACCAAAATGTTGTATGTTGTTTTGCTACTTGTTCTTGTTACTAGCTGTTGTGTACCAAAATGTTGTATGTTGTTTTGCTACTTGTTCTTGTTACCAGCTGTTGTGTACCAAAATGTTGTATGTTGTTTTGCTACTCGTTCTTGTTACCAGCTGTTGTGTACCAAAATGTTGTATGTTGTTTTGCTACTTGTTCTTGTTACGAACTGTTGTGTACCAAAATGTTGTATGTTGTTTTGCTACTTGTTCTTGTTACCAGCTGTTGTGTACCAAAATGTTGTATGTTGTTTTGCTACTTGTTCTTGTTACTAGCTGTTGTGTACCAAAATGTTGTATGTTGTTTTGCTACTTGTTCTTGTTACTAGCGGTTGTGTACCAAAATGTTGTATGTTGTTTTGCTACTTGTTCTTGTTACCAGCTGTTGTGTACCAAAATGTTGTATGTTGTTTTGCTACTTGTTCTTGTTACTAGCTGTTGTGTACCAAAATGTTGTATGTTGTTTTGCTACTTGTTCTTGTTACTAGCTGTTGTGTACCAAAATGTTGTATGTTGTTTTGCTACTTGTTCTTGTTACCAGCTGTTGTGTACCAAAATGTTGTATGTTGTTTTGCTACTTGTTCTTGTTACTAGCTGTTGTGTACCAAAATGTTGTATGTTGTTTTGCTACTTGTTCTTGTTACTAGCTGTTGTGTACCAAAATGTTGTATGTTGTTTTGCTACTTGTTCTTGTTACCAGCTGTTGTGTACCAAAATGTTGTATGTTGTTTTGCTACTCGTTCTTATTCCCAGCTGTTGTGTACCAAAATGTTGTATGTTGTTTTGCTACTTGTTCTTGTTACGAACTGTTGTGTACCAAAATGTTGTATGTTGTTTTGCTACTTGTTCTTGTTACCAGCTGTTGTGTACCAAAATGTTGTATGTTGTTTTGCTACTTGTTCTTGTTACTAGCTGTTGTGTACCAAAATGTTGTATGTTGTTTTGCTACTTGTTCTTGTTACCAGCTGTTGTGTACCAAAATGTTGTATGTTGTTTTGCTACTTGTTCTTGTTACTAGCTGTTGTGTACCAAAATGTTGTATGTTGCTTTGCTACTTGTTCTTGTTACCAGCTGTTGTGTACCAAAATGTTGTATGTTGTTTTGCTACTCGTTCTTGTTACGAGCTGTTGTGTACCAAAATGTTGTATGTTGTTTTGCTACTTGTTCTTGTTACTAGCTGTTGTGTACCAAAATGTTGTATGTTGTTTTGCTACTTGTTCTTGTTACTAGCTGTTGTGTACCAAAATGTTGTATGTTGTTTTGCTACTTGTTCTTGTTACCAGCTGTTGTGTACCAAAATGTTGTATGTTGTTTTGCTACTTGTTCTTGTTACTAGCTGTTGTGTACCAAAATGTTGTATGTTGTTTTGCTACTTGTTCTTGTTACTAGCTGTTGTGTACCAAAATGTTGTATGTTGTTTTGCTACTTGTTCTTGTTACCAGCTGTTGTGTACCAAAATGTTGTATGTTGTTTTGCTACTCGTTCTTATTCCCAGCTGTTGTGTACCAAAATGTTGTATGTTGTTTTGCTACTTGTTCTTGTTACGAACTGTTGTGTACCAAAATGTTGTATGTTGTTTTGCTACTTGTTCTTGTTACCAGCTGTTGTGTACCAAAATGTTGTATGTTGTTTTGCTACTTGTTCTTGTTACTAGCTGTTGTGTACCAAAATGTTGTATGTTGTTTTGCTACTTGTTCTTGTTACCAGCTGTTGTGTACCAAAATGTTGTATGTTGTTTTGCTACTTGTTCTTGTTACTAGCTGTTGTGTACCAAAATGTTGTATGTTGCTTTGCTACTTGTTCTTGTTACCAGCTGTTGTGTACCAAAATGTTGTATGTTGTTTTGCTACTCGTTCTTGTTACGAGCTGTTGTGTACCAAAATGTTGTATGTTGTTTTGCTACTTGTTCTTGTTACCAGCTGTTGTGTACCAAAATGTTGTATGTTGTTTTGCTACTTGTTCTTGTAACCAGCTGTTGTGTACCAAAATGTTGTATGTTGCTTTGCTACTTGTTCTTGTTACCAGCTGTTGTGTACCAAAATGTTGTATGTTGTTTTGCTACTTGTTCTTGTAACCAGCTGTTGTGTACCAAAATGTTGTATGTTGCTTTGCTACTTGTTCTTGTTACCAGCTGTTGTGTACCAAAATGTTGTATGTTGTTTTGCTACTTGTTCTTGTTACCAGCTGTTGTGTACCAAAATGTTGTATGTTGCTTTGCTACTTGTTCTTGTTACGAACTGTTGTGTACCAAAATGTTGTATGTTGTTTTGCTACTTGTTCTTGTTACTAGCTGTTGTGTACCAAAATGTTGTATGTTGCTTTGCTACTTGTTCTTGTTACCAGCTGTTGTGTACCAAAATGTTGTATGTTGTTTTGCTACTTGTTCTTGTTACCAGCTGTTGTGTACCAAAATGTTGTATGTTGTTTTGCTACTTGTTCTTGTTACCAGCTGTTGTGTACCAAAATGTTGTATGTTGCTTTGCTACTTGTTCTTGTTACCAGCTGTTGTGAACCAAAATGTTGTATGTTGTTTTGCTACTTGTTCTTGTTACTAGCTGTTGTGAACCAAAATGTTGTATGTTGTTTTGCTACTTGTTCTTGTTACTAGCTGTTGTGAACCAAAATGTTGTATGTTGTTTTGCTACTTGTTCTTGTTACCAGCTGTTGTGTACCAAAATGTTGTATGTTGTTTTGCTACTTGTTCTTGTTACTAGCTGTTGTGTACCAAAATGTTGTATGTTGTTTTGCTACTTGTTCTTGTTACCAGCTGTTGTGTACCAAAATGTTGTATGTTGTTTTGCTACTTGTTCTTGTTACTAGCTGTTGTGTACCAAAATGTTGTATGTTGTTTTGCTACTTGTTCTTGTTACCAGCTGTTGTGTACCAAAATGTTGTATGTTGTTTTGCTACTTGTTCTTGTTACTATCTGTTGTGTACCAAAATGTTGTTTTGCTACTTGTTCTTGTTACCAGCTGTTGTGTACCAAAATGATGTATGTTGTTTTGCTACTTGTTCTTGTTACCAGCTGTTGTGTACCAAAATGTTGTATGTTGTTTTGCTACTTGTTCTTGTTACTAGCTGTTGTGTACCAAAATGTTGTATGTTGCTTTGCTACTTGTTCTTGTTACTAGCTGTTGTGTACCAAAATGTTGTATGTTGTTTTGCTACTTGTTCTTGTTACCAGCTGTTGTGTACCAAAATGTTGTATGTTGTTTTGCTACTTGTTCTTGTTACTAGCTGTTGTGTACCAAA
This sequence comes from Deroplatys truncata, assembly GCA_030765065.1. NCBI lineage: Eukaryota > Metazoa > Arthropoda > Insecta > Mantodea > Mantidae > Deroplatys > Deroplatys truncata. Next base: position 6,216,487 of record CM060984.1, read on the forward strand.
ACGTTGTATGTTGTTTTGCTACTTGTTCTTGTTACCAGCTGTTGTGAACCAAAATGTTGTATGTTGTTTTGCTACTTGTTCTTGTTACCAGCTGTTGTGTACCAAAATGTTGTATGTTGTTTTGCTACTTGTTCTTGTTACTAGCTGTTGTGAACCAAAATGTTGTATGTTGTTTTGCTACTTGTTCTTGTTACTAGCTGTTGTGAACCAAAATGTTGTATGTTGTTTTGCTACTTGTTCTTGTTACTAGCTGTTGTGTACCAAAATGTTGTATGTTGTTTTGCTACTTGTTCTTGTTACCAGCTCTTGTGTACCAAAATGTTGTATGTTGTTTTGCTACTTGTTCTTGTTACCAGCTGTTGTGTACCAAAATGTTGTATGTTGTTTTGCTACTTGTTCTTGTTACCAGCTGTTGTGTACCAAAATGTTGTATGTTGCTTTGCTACTTGTTCTTGTTACCAGCTGTTGTGTACAAAATGTTGTATGTTGCTTTGCTACTTGTTCTTGTTACCAGCTGTTGTGTACCAAAATGTTGTATGTTGTTTTGCTACTTGTTCTTGTTACCAGCTGTTGTGTACCAAAATGTTGTATGTTGTTTTGCTACTTGTTCTTGTAACCAGCTGTTGTGTACCAAAATGTTGTATGTTGTTTTGCTACTTGTTCTTGTTACCAGCTGTTGTGTACCAAAATGTTGTATGTTGTTTTGCTACTTGTTCTTGTAACCAGCTGTTGTGTACCAAAATGTTGTATGTTGCTTTGCTACTTGTTCTTGTTACCAGCTGTTGTGAACCAAAATGTTGTATGTTGTTTTGCTACTTGTTCTTGTTACTAGCTGTTGTGAACCAAAATGTTGTATGTTGTTTTGCTACTTGTTCTTGTTACTAGCTGTTGTGAACCAAAATGTTGTATGTTGTTTTGCTACTTGTTCTTGTTACCAGCTGTTGTGTACCAAAATGTTGTATGTTGTTTTGCTACTTGTTCTTGTTACTAGCTGTTGTGTACCAAAATGTTGTATGTTGTTTTGCTACTTGTTCTTGTTACCAGCTGTTGTGTACCAAAATGTTGTATGTTGTTTTGCTACTTGTTCTTGTTACTAGCTGTTGTGTACCAAAATGTTGTATGTTGTTTTGCTACTTGTTCTTGTTACTAGCTGTTGTGTACCAAAATGTTGTATGTTGTTTTGCTACTTGTTCTTGTTACCAGCTGTTGTGTACCAAAATGTTGTATGTTGTTTTGCTACTTGTTCTTGTTACTAGCTGTTGTGTACCAAAATGTTGTATGTTGTTTTGCTACTTGTTCTTGTTACTAGCTGTTGTGTACCAAAATGTTGTATGTTGTTTTGCTACTTGTTCTTGTTACCAGCTGTTGTGTACCAAAATGTTGTATGTTGTTTTGCTACTTGTTCTTGTTACTAGCTGTTGTGTACCAAAATGTTGTATGTTGTTTTGCTACTTGTTCTTGTTACCAGCTGTTGTGTACCAAAATGTTGTATGTTGTTTTGCTACTTGTTCTTGTTACCAGCTGTTGTGTACCAAAATGTTGTATGTTGTTTTGCTACTTGTTCTTGTTACTAGCTGTTGTGTACCAAAATGTTGTATGTTGTTTTGCTACTTGTTCTTGTTACTAGCTGTTGTGTACCAAAATGTTGTATGTTGTTTTGCTACTTGTTCTTGTTACTAGCTGTTGTGTACCAAAATGTTGTATGTTGTTTTGCTACTTGTTCTTGTTACTAGCTGTTGTGTACCAAAATGTTGTATGTTGTTTTGCTACTCGTTCTTGTTACTAGCTGTTGTGTACCAAAATGTTGTATGTTGTTTTGCTACTTGTTCTTGTTACTAGATGTTGTGAACCAAAATGTTGTATGTTGTTTTGCTACTTGTTCTTGTTACCAGCTGTTGTGAACCAAAATGTTGTATGTTGTTTTGCTACTTGTTCTTGTTACTAGCTGTTGTGAACCAAAATGTTGTATGTTGTTTTGCTACTTGTTCTTGTTACCAGCTGTTGTGTACCAAAATGTTGTATGTTGTTTTGCTACTTGTTCTTGTTACCAGCTGTTGTGTACCAAAATGTTGTATGTTGTTTTGCTACTTGTTCTTGTTACTAGCTGTTGTGAACCAAAATGTTGTATGTTGTTTTGCTACTTGTTCTTGTTACCAGCTGTTGTGAACCAAAATGTTGTATGTTGTTTTGCTACTTGTTCTTGTTACTAGCTGTTGTGAACCAAAATGTTGTTTTGCTACTTGTTCTTGTTACCAGCTGTTGTGTACCAAAATGTTGTATGTTGTTTTGCTACTTGTTCTTGTTACCAGCTGTTGTGTACCAAAATGTTGTATGTTGTTTTGCTACTTGTTCTTGTTACGAACTGTTGTGTACCAAAATGTTGTATGTTGTTTTGCTACTTGTTCTTGTTACCAGCTGTTGTGAACCAAAATGTTGTATGTTGTTTTGCTACTTATTCTTGTTACCAGCTGTTGTGAACCAAAATGTTGTATGTTGTTTTGCTACTTATTCTTGTTACCAGCTGTTGTGAACCAAAATGTTGTATGTTGTTTTGCTACTTATTCTTGTTACCAGCTGTTGTGAACCAAAATGTTGTATGTTGTTTTGCTACTTGTTCTTGTTACCAGCTGTTGTGAACCAAAATGTTGTATGTTGTTTTGCTACTTATTCTTGTTACCAGCTGTTGTGAACCAAAATGTTGTATGTTGTTTTGCTACTTGTTCTTGTTATGAACTGTCGTGTACCAAAATGCAAAATGTTGTATGTTGTTTTGCTACTTGTTCTTGTTACCAGCTGTTGTGTACCAAAATGTTGTATGTTGTTTTGCTACTTGTTCTTGTTACCAGCTGTTGTGTACCAAAATGTTGTATGTTGTTTTGCTACTCGTTCTTGTTACTAGCTGTTGTGTACCAAAATGTTGTATGTTGTTTTGCTACTTGTTCTTGTTACGAACTGTTGTGAACCAAAATGTTGTATGTTGTTTTGCTACTTGTTCTTGTTACGAACTGTTGTGAACCAAAATGTTGTATGTTGTTTTGCTACTTGTTCTTGTTACTAGCTGTTGTGTACCAAAATGTTGTATGTTGTTTTGCTACTTGTTCTTGTTACCAGCTGTTGTGAACCAAAATGTTGTATGTTGTTTTGCTACTTATTCTTGTTACCAGCTGTTGTGAACCAAAATGTTGTATGTTGTTTTGCTACTTGTTCTTGTTATGAACTGTCGTGTACCAAAATGCAAAATGTTGTATGTTGTTTTGCTACTTGTTCTTGTTACCAGCTGTTGTGAACCAAAATGTTGTATGTTGTTTTGCTACTTATTCTTGTTACCAGCTGTTGTGAACCAAAATGTTGTATGTTGTTTTGCTACTTATTCTTGTTACCAGCTGTTGTGAACCAAAATGTTGTATGTTGTTTTGCTACTTGTTCTTGTTACCAGCCGTTGTGAACCAAAATGTTGTATGTTGTTTTGCTACTTATTCTTGTTACTAGCTGTTGTGAACCAAAATGTTGTTTTGCTACTTGTTCTTGTTACCAGCTGTTGTGAAGCAAAATGTTGTATGTTGTTTTGCTACCTGTTGTTGGGTTATTTGCGAACCACCTTTAAGCTTAAGGTGCACTTTAAAATAGCTAAGACCTTTAACTACACAGTTAAAATGAATTAAATAGTATGTTTGTTTTGAATGACCTAATTATTGCTTTTGGCTCTGAGAAGTGCACTTCAGTGAGGAGACATGTAGCATGGTATTAGATGGCACTAGACGAAAGCAGTTTTAATCACAACCAGTAGACATGAAGAGCCTACGCTCAAATTGCTGTGACTGTTTTCTTTTATTTATTATATTATGTTTACCTTTAACATGTAAAGCTTTGACTTTACTGACATGCAATTTCTTTTTAGTGATCTTTCTTTAAAAGAGGCCAGGAAAATAAGTTTTCCTGGAGAGGAGATGCATCCAGATAAATTCATACTCTAAAACCCCTTCTTCAAAACATAACTAGCACGTTTTGATATGCAAGGTTAACTTGTTTAATTGTGCACAATACTTTAACTGGTATGCAAATGACCTATATTGGAATTAGGGGTGTCCAGCCTCCTCCCAAAACAATCATCCTCCCCATAATTATTCTGAGAGCACAATTTCTAGTTCCTTTTCTATGTTGCTACAAAGCTTTGCAAAGGGGCTGTCTGAAAGGTAATATAATAGCCATTGTTACCAGTACACAACAAAAGCTTAAATAAATGGAAAGTTAAAATCTATAAAAGATCTAGTATTTAGAGCAAAAAATTACATATAAAAATATTTGTTAGCTGGTGCATTTTATTACTTGGTACCTATCTAAATAGACCAATAACAACTACCTGTAATGTTATAGTTTCTTACATTTCCAAAAATTATCATTTGATATGCCATATAGTATGAATTCTGGTTACCATTACTTTTGAGGAGGATACAGCACATTTAGATCAATAAAAACCTAAAGATACAAACTGAGTTAACAATTACAGTACTCGATTAAAAATTGTAATAAATGTGTTTATCTACGTTAATTTAATTCATTATTTTTGTATCCCCAAAAATATTGCTGATGGAACAACTTATGCCATGATTGCCCCCGTGGGTGGCCCTGATTAGAAACAGGTTCATTCATATAAGGTAATTTAAATGTGATGTCACACATGTAACTATAGCTGGCTTACTCGTACATTACACTCTTACCTTTTTAAACATCAGTTGAGTGGTCTTTGAGATACAAACTTTCTCTCTCAACCAGTGGCAGAGAACTTTACGTGGTAGCAATCATAACAAGGATCAATTAGAACTAACATGTTTCCATGGCAAGGATAGATGCTGTTATTGTAACATGTGATTAGCCTGACGTGTGACTGCTGTTGAAACAATTGCTTCCTTTCTTGCAACAGTGTACTGACAGGTTCTTTTACATCACCCTATTTGTATGGTTATTTGCCTTGTGTTTGAGCATTTGCAATTGTGTTAACACTTTTAATGAATATTTAACAATGTCCAAAAATAGAGCAGCCAAACAAAAAACTAAGCGTACTCGGGAACCAAATAAAACTGTATTTGGTAAAGGTATCCCAATTAAAGGATAAGCGCAAGAAATAGTATCCTCTGTGAGAGAATATTTTGATGATGACGATGGTGGCAGTGGTAATATTGTCTATCAAGTGAACAGCAGCAACAACAGTGATGCAAGCTATTTGGAATCAGCATCAGTATTTCATAGGTTAACGCAGATCTTTACACTGATATATTCTTGTGTGCAGATTCATTATTTTACAATTGTCTTCATATACAAATATAAATAATACCTGCTCCACAATGCAGGTGCAACCCAATCAACTTGATACACATCATTCTCTCCCCAATAAGTGCCTCTCTCTCTCCGTGATTGGCGCTGAGTATAATGTAGAGAATTTCTATATGCAATTACAAAAACATTACTACTACTACTTGGGCACTACATTTCTGTTAAGAAAGCAACTCGACTACCTGTGACACAGTGACTATGGACCAAGGTTGGCGCTGGGCAGTCGAGTAAACACCAGGGAGAAATCTAGAACCTTCTGCTCCCCTCCTCCAGGAAGTGTGTTAAAATATTGTAGAATGTTCAACAAGTTTGTGGAAATATTGCATTGACTAAATAAGTGAGCGTTCTCGCAGGAGTCAGTCAGTGTGAGTTGAGGTTTGGTGCAATTCTCTGAGTGAGTTGGTGAGGACTGCGGAGCAACGTGTTGTGAAGAGGCTACCTCACAAAGGGAGTCAAGTGAACTACACAAAAACGAAACAGCACCTATATTAAGTAGAGAAAATGTTGCATTTGATATCAACATTTCACCACAAATACACATTTTGAGACCCCCTGGACCCAAAAGAAGCATTTTTAGGAAAAGGTCCATGTATGTGTCTGTGTGCAGCATGAGTTGGTTAAATATGAAACTTGGTATTTCAATAAGATGTTAAAACACTGGTCAGCACATTAAAATGAAGTGTTTAAAACAGTGGAGCTTGCCAATAAGATGTTAAAACACTGGTCAGCACATTAAAATGAAGTGTTTAAAACAGTGGAGCTTGTCAATAAGATGTTAAAACACTGGTCAGGACATTAAAATGAAATGTTTAAAACAGTGGAGCTTGTCAATAGGATGTTAAAACACTGGTCAGCACATTAAAATGAAGTGTTTAAAACAGTGGAGCTTGCCAATAAGATGTTAAAACACTGGTCAGCACATTAAAATGAAATGTTTAAAACAGTGGAGCTTGCCAATACGATGTTAAAACACTGGTCAGCACATTAAAATGAAGTGTTTAAAACAGTGGAGCTTGTCAATAAGATGTTAAAACACTGGTCAGCACATTAAAATGAAATGTTTAAAACAGTGGAGCTTGCCAATAAGATGTTAAAACACTGGTCAGCACATTAAAATGAAATGTTTAAAACAGTGGAGCTTGCCAATAAGATGTTAAAACACTGGTCAGCACATTAAAATGAAATGTTTAAAACAGTGGAGCTTGCCAATAAGATGTTAAAACACTGGTCAGCACATTAAAATGAAATGTTTAAAACAGTGGAGCTTGTCAATAGGATGTTAAAACACTGGTCAGCACATTAAAATGAAATGTTTAAAACAGTGGAGCTTGTCAATAAGATGTTAAAACACTGGTCAGCACATTAAAATGAAATGTTTAAAACAGTGGAGCTTGCCAATAAGATGTTAAAACACTGGTCAGCACATTAAAATGAAATGTTTAAAACAGTGGAGCTTGCCAATAAGATGTTAAAACACTGGTCAGCACATTAAAATGAAATGTTTAAAACAGTGGAGCTTGTCAATAGGATGTTAAAACACTGGTCAGCACATTAAAATGAAATGTTTAAAACAGTGGAGCTTGTCAATAAGATGTTAAAACACTGGTCAGCACATTAAAATGAAATGTTTAAAACAGTGGAGCTTGCCAATAAGATGTTAAAACACTGGTCAGCACATTAAAATGAAATGTTTAAAACAGTGGAGCTTGTCAATAAGATGTTAAAACACTGGTCAGCACATTAAAATGAAATGTTTAAAACAGTGGAGCTTGTCAATAAGATGTTAAAACACTGGTCAGCACATTAAAATGAAATGTTTAAAACAGTGGAGCTTGTCAATAAGATGTTAAAACACTGGTCAGCACATTAAAATGAAATGTTTAAAACAGTGGAGCTTGTCAATAAGATGTTAAAACACTGGTCAGCACATTAAAATGAAATGTTTAAAACAGTGGAGCTTGTCAATAAGATGTTAAAACACTGGTCAGCACATTAAAATGAAATGTTTAAAACAGTGGAGCTTGTCAATAAGATGTTAAAACACTGGTCAGCACATTAAAATGAAATGTTTAAAACAGTGAGGCTTGTCAATAAGATGTTAAAACACTGGTCAGCACATTAAAATGAAATGTTTAAAACAGTGGAGCTTGTCAATAAGATGTTAAAACACTGGTCAGCACATTAAAATGAAGTGTTTAAAACAGTGGAGCTTGCCAATAAGATGTTAAAACACTGGTCAGCACATTAAAATGAAATGTTTAAAACAGTGGAGCTTGTCAATAGGATGTTAAAACACTGGTCAGCACATTAAAATGAAATGTTTAAAACAGTGGAGCTTGTCAATAAGATGTTAAAACACTGGTCAGCACATTAAAATGAAATGTTTAAAACAGTGGAGCTTGCCAATAAGATGTTAAAACACTGGTCAGCACATTAAAATGAAATGTTTAAAACAGTGGAGCTTGTCAATAAGATGTTAAAACACTGGTCAGCACATTAAAATGAAATGTTTAAAACAGTGGAGCTTGTCAATAAGATGTTAAAACACTGGTCAGCACATTAAAATGAAATGTTTAAAACAGTGGAGCTTGTCAATAAGATGTTAAAACACTGGTCAGCACATTAAAATGAAATGTTTAAAACAGTGGAGCTTGTCAATAAGATGTTAAAACACTGGTCAGCACATTAAAATGAAATGTTTAAAACAGTGGAGCTTGTCAATAAGATGTTAAAACACTGGTCAGCACATTAAAATGAAATGTTTAAAACAGTGGAGCTTGTCAATAAGATGTTAAAACACTGGTCAGCACATTAAAATGAAATGTTTAAAACAGTGAGGCTTGTCAATAAGATGTTAAAACACTGGTCAGCACATTAAAATGAAATGTTTAAAACAGTGGAGCTTGTCAATAAGATGTTAAAACACTGGTCAGCACATTAAAATGAAGTGTTTAAAACAGTGGAGCTTGCCAATAAGATGTTAAAACACTGGTCAGCACATTAAAATGAAATGTTTAAAACAGTGGAGCTTGTCAATAAGATGTTAAAACAGTGGTCAGCACATTAAAATGAAATGTTTAAAACAGTGGAGCTTGCCAATAAGATGTTAAAACACTGTTCAGCAGTATAAAAACACTTGCTCCACTTATTAAACTTCTAATCAAACATGTTTCAAAGAGACGTGCTCTTCATCCTCAGCAAGCGGGCCGATTGATGTACACGTCAGGTAACTTCTTCCACTTCCTTGTTGCCTGGTGTACCTCTTTTTCTATTGGTCAGTTGTAAGATGTCGTCCATCACTGGTGTTTCAAAATTCATGGCTCGATTTGTGTTTTTAATGATGTGTATATTCTCCCATAACGTTGATTCACTATAGTTCTTGGCTGGTTTTAAAAGTTTCATTTCGTGACTAATATTATGATTATGTGACCAAAAATGCTGGGCTACGGCTGATTTATCCGTCTGTTTATATTTCTGAAATTTAATCTGGTTTCTCTTCGTCTTCCCAACATATATTTTATGACAATCTTCACAACTGATACAGTAAATTCCTGACAATTTATTACTCAGAGTAGTATTCTTTAAAGGTTGGATCTCACACTGTATTTATTTTGTGGAGCCAGTTTTATGTTATAATCTTTGGGTGGTATGTGAATTTGCAGAATCTTTCCTGTATTTAATGTGCTAACGTCCTTAATAGTTTTTTGTGTTCTATGTTTTTTGATGATTTTTGTAACAAAGTGGCCTTAAAACCATTCAGATTTGCGACATATTTAATGTGCTCCAGTTCTTTATTATATTCATTTACAGTTAACGGGATATTAATCAATCTATATATCAGGCTGTGAAAAATGGCATGTTGATGTGCTTTTGGGTTGAAATTGTTGTTTTTAATATAATTATCCACGTGTGTTGGTTTCCAGTAAATTCCATATTTCTCATAATTTTTAAATCGAGGAAAGGTACCATCCATCTTGCTCTATTTCAATCATAAATTTTATAGATTTGTGCTGCAGATTTAATAGTTTTAAGGCATATTAGTCACAAAATCAAACTTCAGCCAAGAACCATAGTGAATTAACGGTATGGGAAAATATATACATCATTAAAAACACAAATCGAGCCATGAATTTTGAAACATCAGTGATGGACGACGTCTTACGACTGACCAATAGAAAAAGAGGCACACCAGGCAACAAGGAAGTGGAAGAAGCTACCTGAGTTGTACATTAGTCGGACAGTTCGCTGAGGATGAAGAGTATGTCTCTTCGAAACATGTTTGAGTAAGAATTTTAAGTAAGTGGAGCAACAAGTGTTTTTAATGTGCTGACCAGTGTTTTAACATCTTATAGACAAGCTCCACTGTTTTAAACACTTCATTTTAATGTGCTGACCAGTGTTTTAACATCTTATTGACAAGCTCCACTGTTTTAAACATTTCATTTTAATGTGCTGACCAGTGTTTTAACATCTTATTGACAAGCTCCACTGTTTTAAACATTTCATTTTAATGTGCTGATAGTGTTTTAACATCTTATTGACAAGCTCCACTGTTTTAAACATTTCATTTTAATGTGCTGACCAGTGTTTTAACATCTTATTGACAAGCTCCACTGTTTTAAACACTTCATTTTAATGTGCTGACCAGTGTTTTAACATCTTATTGACAAGCTCCACTGTTTTAAACATTTCATTTTAATGTGCTGACCAGTGTTTTAACATCTTATTGACAAGCTCCACTGTTTTAAACATTTCATTTTAATGTGCTGACCAGTGTTTTAACATCTTATTGACAAGCTCCACTGTTTTAAACATTTCATTTTAATGTGCTGACCAGTGTTTTAACATCTTATTGACAAGCTCCACTGTTTTAAACACTTCATTTTAATGTGCTGACCAGTGTTTTAACATCTTATTGACAAGCTCCACTGTTTTAAACATTTCATTTTAATGTGCTGACCAGTGTTTTAACATCTTATTGACAAGCTCCACTGTTTTAAACATTTCATTTTAATGTGCTGACCAGTGTTTTAACATCTTATTGACAAGCTCCACTGTTTTAAACATTTCATTTTAATGTGCTGACCAGTGTTTTAACATCTTATTGACAAGCTCCACTGTTTTAAACATTTCATTTTAATGTGCTGACCAGTGTTTTAACATCTTATTGACAAGCTCCACTGTTTTAAACATTTCATTTTAATGTGCTGACCAGTGTTTTAACATCTTATTGATAAGCTCCACTGTTTTAAACATTTCATTTTAATGTGCTGACCAGTGTTTTAACATCTTATTGACAAGCTCCACTGTTTTAAACACTTCATTTTAATGTGCTGACCAGTGTTTTAACATCTTATTGGCAAGCTCCACTGTTTTAAACACTTCATTTTAATGTGCTGACCAGTGTTTTAACATCCTATTGACAAGCTCCACTGTTTTAAACACTTCATTTTAATGTGCTGACCAGTGTTTTAACATCTTATTGGCAAGCTCCACTGTTTTAAACATTTCATTTTAATGTGCTGATAGTGTTTTAACATCTTATTGACATGCTCCAGTGTTTTAAACACTTCATTTTAATGTGCTGACCAGTGGTTTAACATCTTATTGACAAGCTCCACTGTTTTAAACACTTCATTTTAATGTGCTGACCAGTGTTTTAACATCTTATTGACAAGCTCCACTGTTTTAAACACTTCATTTTAATGTGCTGACCAGTGTTTTAACATATTGACAAGCTCCACTGTTTTAAACATTTCATTTTAATGTGCTGACCAGTGTTTTAACATCTTATTGACAAGCTCCACTGTTTTAAACATTTCATTTTAATGTGCTGACCAGTGTTTTAACATCTTATTGATAAGCTCCACTGTTTTAAACATTTCATTTTAATGTGCTGACCAGTGTTTTAACATCTTATTGACAAGCTCCACTGTTTTAAACACTTCATTTTAATGTGCTGACCAGTGTTTTAACATCTTATTGGCAAGCTCCACTGTTTTAAACACTTCATTTTAATGTGCTGACCAGTGTTTTAACATCCTATTGACAAGCTCCACTGTTTTAAACACTTCATTTTAATGTGCTGACCAGTGTTTTAACATCTTATTGGCAAGCTCCACTGTTTTAAACATTTCATTTTAATGTGCTGATAGTGTTTTAACATCCTATTGACAAGCTCCACTGTTTTAAACACTTCATTTTAATGTGCTGACCAGTGTTTTAACATATTATTGACAAGCTCCACTGTTTTAAACATTTCATTTTAATGTGCTGATAGTGTTTTAACATCCTATTGACAAGCTCCACTGTTTTAAACACTTCATTTTAATGTGCTGACCAGTGTTTTAACATCCTATTGACAAGCTCCACTGTTTTAAACATTTCATTTTAATGTGCTGATAGTGTTTTAACATCCTATTGACAAGCTCCACTGTTTTAAACACTTCATTTTAATGTGCTGACCAGTGTTTTAACATATTATTGACAAGCTCCACTGTTTTAAACATTTCATTTTAATGTGCTGACCAGTGTTTTAACATATTATTGACATGCTCCAGTGTTTTAAACACTTCATTTTAATGTGCTGACCAGTGTTTTAACATATTATTGGCAAGCTCCACTGTTTTAAACATTTCATTTTAATGTGCTGATAGTGTTTTAACATCTTATTGACATGCTCCAGTGTTTTAAACACTTCATTTTAATGTGCTGACCAGTGTTTTAACATCTTATTGGCAAGCTCCACTGTTTTAAACATTTCATTTTAATGTGCTGATAGTGTTTTAACATCCTATTGACAAGCTCCACTGTTTTAAACACTTCATTTTAATGTGCTGACCAGTGTTTTAACATATTATTGACAAGCTCCAGTGTTTTAAACATTTCATTTTAATGTGCTGATAGTGTTTTAACATCCTATTGACAAGCTCCACTGTTTTAAACACTTCATTTTAATGTGCTGACCAGTGTTTTAACATATTATTGACAAGCTCCACTGTTTTAAACATTTCATTTTAATGTGCTGATAGTGTTTTAACATCCTATTGACAAGCTCCACTGTTTTAAACACTTCATTTTAATGTGCTGACCAGTGTTTTAACATCCTATTGACAAGCTCCACTGTTTTAAACACTTCATTTTAATGTGCTGACCAGTGTTTTAACATCTTATTGGCAAGCTCCACTGTTTTAAACATTTCATTTTAATGTGCTGATAGTGTTTTAACATCTTATTGACATGCTCCAGTGTTTTAAACACTTCATTTTAATGTGCTGACCAGTGGTTTAACATCTTATTGACAAGCTCCACTGTTTTAAACACTTCATTTTAATTTTTAGTATTTTAAGCTCAGGACCTTCCAAAGATGCGAGGAAAATCTCCTCACCCAAACTACCCCTTATATGGAAAATTTGCGTTATTTTTTCTTTTATCTTAAACAGCCGTAACAATTTTATTTAAAATACCATATGGTTACATGTATATCTTGAATTTCTGAGAACAGCCTGTGAAGTCCTCTTTATTCCGAACCACTTCTGCATAACTGGTAAACCATATGAGACAGACAAAATGTTACTACACAAAAAATATAGATCTTGTCAAAGCACACAATAACATTTTTTCTGGCATTAACCATTTGTTATTGGTTGAAATTTTCAGATACTGTATGTTTTTCTCAGCTACAAATCACTATCCTTTTCTTCCTCGAGTTTATGCAAAGAGAACATAATTTCATTGTGTCCTTATACCTACAAGAAAATGCTTGATGAACGTTTATCTTATTAACAAGAAGTAGATAGAAGAATAAACTTTTGTAAGAAGAGTGAGTATAAATGTCATGTGAATACAAACACATAACATTTTTCTCTATACTTGCCGGTTTATTAGCACCTTTCTCCATGTATCAACTAACGTGTGTTCAATATCTTCCCTCCCTTAACCTCCATGCACCTGCTCTTTCTCCACTATCAGTATATGTATATTTGCCTATTCTAGTGTTCTTCATTGCAATATGCGGGATAAATCATTTTTGTTGTAAGAATACCAGCAAATGTGAAATATACACATCACAGGCCTCAGCTACATGTGTGCATGGTGTCCTGTTCATTACAGCGCACACACCCATTCTAAAGGCCCTCAAAGCAATCACCTGCAACAATATGGGGGTTGCTCAATATCATCTGATATTAAATTGAGTTTTATTTATGGACCCTATTTAACTGCTGTGGTCCTTAACGTCCCATTCTATATTGGGCATGAAAGACCAGTAATTTTGCTCAGAGGCCTCTTTATCAGGCTTGAGCTTCTTTTACGTGCCGTAAATCTACAACACGAGACCACCGGCTTTACTAACCTTCCAAAGGAAGCCATGCTAAGGAGTTTTACATCTGAAAAAATCCATTGCCCTGCACTGGGTTTGAACCCGCGACTTCGGGAACTAGAGGCTAGCATGGTAACCACTACACACGGAGGACGTCATATATCATTTTCCTCCCCATCTGTTGCAAACTTCCTACCAAGTCACACAGAGAGTACGTTGGGTGTTCCCATCCCCAGTACCCGACCAACAAACTCTAGTTTATCAAGATTGTCATAGAGAACAATTGCAGTCTCCAGCACTGTTCCCAACCAATTACATCTGGCAGTTCCCCCACGGAGAAGGGCTGGGTGCATCCATCTCCGCACACTGTCCACACACACTAGGACTGTCTGTGCTCCAATAACAGTTTCTGATGTGTTACACTCACATAACTTTCTCTACTCTCTATCATTTATTATGGGTACACAAATAATTCTTACAAAACCATTTTCTTCTGTTTCATTTTAATCAAGATAAACCTTTACAAAAATAGCTACATTACATATTTTTTTATAAATGCAAATAGTGAAATCTTAAAGAACTGGACGCTATATGCTGGTCTTAAAATTCCATACTATTTCCACATAATCGCCAGAAACAGATGGGGCTTAAAACAAATAACAAAGTATTGAACAAATCGAAGCATTAATAATGGATATTCTGGAAATGGCTGATGTCACAGAAAAGGTTATTTGAAATAAATTGTGTAGTACGTTCTCATCTATCACTTAACATTTACCAGTTATTATACAAGATTCCTTCCAAATGAAGAGGAGTTCAAGGTATTCCCAGAAAATTAAAGTATCTTTAATATATGCTACTTTAATCAAACTCATCAGAGCCATTTGTTTAGAAAATCAAACATTTTGAAAAATGCTCCATGGAAGGGGTAGTTCGGGTGGGGAGATTTTTTTGAAAATCTTTGTTGCATCTTTGAAAGATACTGAACCTAAATATCAAGTTTGGTATTTACCTGACTTTTCATGCGCGCGCACACCCACCCACGCACACACGCACGCGCGTGGGACATTTTTCTAAAAAAAAATGTTTATTCAGGGCACCTCAAAACATGTATTTCTGGTGAAACCCCGGCATCAAATTTTTGGGTGGAACACAATACCTTCTCAGCCTACTATGTATGTGGTAGAGGAAACAAAAATGTGTAGAAGTAAACACTCAAGTAATTAACTTGTTCGCCTGCTTGTACACACACTTAAATATGTGATAAACAAGATGCCAACACTAAAAATAAATGTATCGAGAGTAATACAAAGAATTTATATAAGCCTTAGCTTGTGCAATTAAAGCAAATAATGAAGCCAGGAAAATGATAAAACATATCTTGTCAAAAATGCGTTCGTCCAGTAGAAGAGTATGCACATGTTTAGTGGTACCTCTCCTGTTGACGAACCTTGTAACTTTTCTTACATTGGTGAATGAGTATTTGAACTTTGTTGTTCTCGTTGTCAGTTATTCTGAACCAGCCTTAAGTATTATCTTACAAAGCAAGGTGGCACTGCAGTAATGTATGTGACTCCCATACGGGAGGTCCCGGGATTGATTCGTGGTGACTGCCCACTCTAACCCAAAGGTTTTTTACAAGCCGTCAGGCAAATACCAGGGTGGTTTCTTTCGGCCGCTGAATTTCTTGTCCCTCCATTTCATTCCATTCATCCTTCCCCCATTAGGTTTATTTCGGGGTTGGAAGTGTCTGTCGCGATGGTGTTTCGGTGCAGCAATGCACGGAAGAGGGTGCTCTCTGTAGAACTTTCTCTATCCCTTGCCTTTCGCCTGGTTGCCAGGGGTAAACAGACTGCCCCTTTGGAGCAGGGTGTTGGACCCTCTATATGGACAGGTGTCCCTGCTCTGACTGGAAACTGCACCATCACTCCTGATTCTGGCCGCCCAGTGTCTCCTCATAACAAGTTACTTTCATCTATATTTAAGAACCCTTCCTTCATTTTCTCCCCAGTTGGTTTACTTCCTAGACTTAGTAGTTCCCTGCAAAACATTCCACTTCCTCTCCTTCATCAATTCTGGTAAATATAAAATAGTTTACTTGTTTTGGCAGCTGTTCTTCCCCAAACACTTTACAAAATCACTTGGAAGAATACTAAAATTTATAAGGCGATTTTTGTTCTTTGTGATTAAGATCTTTTCCTACACACTCATGCTTAATGGGTTGTTGATGGATCTAAAAGTTTAATTTTCTGTTTACTATCTACAGAACCTACCTGCAATAACAAGAGGATATACTGCATTCCAAATTTGATACTGATACTATTGAATTTTCATGTTGGCTGAATTGTAAGCAGGTGAAAAAATATAATTGGTCACTTAAAAAAAATCATGTCCCATTGTGTAAAATTAAGTTTCCAGTTTGCTATCAATATATATTCCTGTTCTCAGGTCATTCTCTGCCAGCACGTTAAACTAAACTACACGTTACCTGATACATGGGAACCTGTCTCACTCTCAAAGTTTACTGCTATATACAATTCTGTTCTGGGGTCATTCTCCACCACCACGTTAAACTAAACTACACGTTACCTGATACATGGGAACCTGTCTCACTCTCAAAGTTTACTACTATATACAATTCTGTTCTCGGGTCATTCTCCACCAGCACGTTAAACTAAACTACACCTTACCTGATACATGGGAACCTGTCTCACTCTCAAAGTTTACTATTGATATACAATTCTGTTCTGGGGTCATTGTTTACCAGCACGTTAAATTAAACTACACCTTACCTGATACATGGGAACCTGTCTCACTCTCAAAGTTTACTATTGATATACAATTCTGTTCTGGGGTCATTCTCCACCAGCACGTTAAACTAAACTACACCTTACCTGATACATGGGAACCTGTCTCACTCTCAAAGTTTACTATTGATATACAATTCTGTTCTGGGGTCATTGTTTACCAGCACGTTAAATTAAACTACACCTTACCTGATACATGGGAACCTGTCTCACTCTCAAAGTTTACTATTGATATACAATTCTGTTCTGGGGTCATTGTTTACCAGCACGTTAAACTAAACTACACGTTACCTGATACATTGGAACCTGTCTCACTCTCAAAGTGTACTATTGATATATAATCCTATTCTCAAGTCTTTCTCTGCCAGCACGTTAAACTAAACTACACTTTACCTGATACATGGGAACCTGTCTCACTCTCAAAGTTTACTATTGATATACAATTCTGTTCTGGGGTCATTGTTTACCAGCACGTTAAACTAAACTACACGTTACCTGATACATGGGAACCTGTCTCACTCTCAAAGTTTACTATTGCTATATAATCCTCTTCTTAGCTCATTGTTCACCAGTACGGTAAACTAAACTACACCTTATCTGATACATGGGAACCTGTCTCACTCTCAAAGTTTACTATTGATATACAATCCTATTCTCAAGTCTTTCTCTGCCAGCACGTTAAACTAAACTACACTTTACCTGATACATGGGAACCTGTCTCACTCTCAAAGTTTACTATTGATATACAATCCTATTCTCAAGTCTTTCTCTGCCAGCACGTTAAACTAAACTACACTTTACCTGATACATGGGAACCTGTCTCACTCTCAAAGTTTACTATTGATATACAATCCTATTCTCAAGTCTTTCTCTGCCAGCACGTTAAACTAAACTACACTTTACCTGATACATGGGAACCTGTCTCACTCTCAAAGTTTACTATTGATATACAATTCTGTTCTGGGGTCATTGTTTACCAGCACGTTAAACTAAACTACACGTTACCTGATACATGGGAACCTGTCTCACTCTCAAAGTTTACTATTGATATATAATCCTCTTCTTAGCTCATTGTTCACCAGTACGGTAAACTAAACTACACCTTACCTGATACATGGGAACCTGTCTCACTCTCAAAGTTTACTATTGATATACAATCCTATTCTCAAGTCTTTCTCTGCCAGCACGTTAAACTAAACTACACTTTACCTGATACATGGGAACCTGTCTCACTCTCAAAGTTTACTATTGATATACAATCCTATTCTCAAGTCTTTCTCTGCCAGCACGTTAAACTAAACTACACTTTACCTGATACATGGGAACCTGTCTCACTCTCAAAGTTTACTATTGATATACAATCCTATTCTCAAGTCTTTCTCTGCCAGCACGTTAAACTAAACTACACTTTACCTGATACATGGGAACCTGTCTCACTCTCAAAGTTTACTATTGATATACAATCCTATTCTCAAGTCTTTCTCTGCCAGCACGTTAAACTAAACTACACTTTACCTGATACATGGGAACCTGTCTCACTCTCAAAGTTTACTATTGATATACAATCCTATTCTCAAGTCTTTCTCTGCCAGCACGTTAAACTAAACTACACTTTACCTGATACATGGGAACCTGTCTCACTCTCAAAGTTTACTATTGATATACAATCCTATTCTCAAGTCTTTCTCTGCCAGCACGTTAAACTAAACTACACTTTACCTGATACATGGGAACCTGTCTCACTCTCAAAGTTTACTATTGATATACAATCCTATTCTCAAGTCTTTCTCTGCCAGCACGTTAAACTAAACTACACTTTACCTGATACATGGGAACCTGTCTCACTCTCAAAGTTTACTATTGATATACAATCCTATTCTCAAGTCTTTCTCTGCCAGCACGTTAAACTAAACTACACTTTACCTGATACATGGGAACCTGTCTCACTCTCAAAGTTTACTATTGATATACAATTCTGTTCTGGGGTCATTGTTTACCAGCACGTTAAACTAAACTACACGTTACCTGATACATTGCAACCTGTCTCACTCTCAAAGTTTACTATTGATATACAATCCTATTCCGAAGTCTTTCTCTGCCAGCACGTTAAACTAAACTACAGGTTACCTGATACATGGGAACCTGTCTCACTCTCAAAGTTTACTACTATATACAATTCTGTTCTGGGGTCATTCTCCACCAGCATGTTAAACTAAACTACACGTTACCTGATACATGGGAACCTGTCTCACTCTCAAAGTTTACTACTATATACAATTCTGTTCTCGGGTCATTCTCCACCAGCACGTTAAACTAAACTACACCTTACCTGATACATGGGAACCTGTCTCACTCTCAAAGTTTACTATTGATATACAATTCTGTTCTGGGGTCATTGTTTACCAGCACGTTAAATTAAACTACACCTTAGCTGATACATGGGAACCTGTCTCACTCTCAAAGTTTACTATTGATATACAATTCTGTTCTGGGGTCATTCTCCACCAGCACGTTAAACTAAACTACACCTTACCTGATACATGGGAACCTGTCTCACTCTCAAAGTTTACTATTGATATACAATTCTGTTCTGGGGTCATTGTTTACCAGCACGTTAAATTAAACTACACCTTACCTGATACATGGGAACCTGTCTCACTCTCAAAGTTTACTATTGATATATAATCCTATTCTCAAGTCTTTCTCTGCCAGCACATTAAACTAAACTACACTTTACCTGATACATGGGAACCTGTCTCACTCTCAAAGTTTACTATTGATATACAATTCTGTTCTGGGGTCATTGTTTACCAGCACGTTAAACTAAACTACACGTTACCTGATACATGGGAACCTGTCTCACTCTCAAAGTTTACTATTGATATATAATCCTCTTCTTAGCTCATTGTTCACCAGTACGGTAAACTAAACTACACCTTACCTGATACATGGGAACCTGTCTCACTCTCAAAGTTTACTATTGATATACAATCCTATTCTCAAGTCTTTCTCTGCCAGCACGTTAAACTAAACTACACTTTACCTGATACATGGGAACGTGTCTCACTCTCAAAGTTTACTATTGATATACAATCCTATTCTCAAGTCTTTCTCTGCCAGCACGTTAAACTAAACTACACTTTACCTGATACATGGGAACCTGTCTCACTCTCAAAGTTTACTATTGATATACAATCCTATTCTCAAGTCTTTCTCTGCCAGCACGTTAAACTAAACTACACTTTACCTGATACATGGGAACCTGTCTCACTCTCAAAGTTTACTATTGATATACAATTCTGTTCTGGGGTCATTGTTTACCAGCACGTTAAACTAAACTACACGTTACCTGATACATGGGAACCTGTCTCACTCTCAAAGTTTACTATTGATATATAATCCTCTTCTTAGCTCATTGTTCACCAGTACGGTAAACTAAACTACACCTTACCTGATACATGGGAACCTGTCTCACTCTCAAAGTTTACTATTGATATACAATCCTATTCTCAAGTCTTTCTCTGCCAGCACGTTAAACTAAACTACACTTTACCTGATACATGGGAACCTGTCTCACTCTCAAAGTTTACTATTGATATACAATTCTGTTCTGGGGTCATTGTTTACCAGCACGTTAAACTAAACTACACGTTACCTGATACATGGGAACCTGTCTCACTCTCAAAGTTTACTATTGATATATAATCCTCTTCTTAGCTCATTGTTCACCAGTACGGTAAACTAAACTACACCTTACCTGATACATGGGAACCTGTCTCACTCTCAAAGTTTACTATTGATATACAATCCTATTCTCAAGTCTTTCTCTGCCAGCACGTTAAACTAAACTACACTTTACCTGATACATGGGAACCTGTCTCACTCTCAAAGTTTACTGTTGATATACAATCCTATTCTCAAGTCTTTCTCTGCCAGCACGTTAAACTAAACTACACTTTACCTGATACATGGGAACCTGTCTCACTCTCAAAGTTTACTATTGATATACAATCCTATTCTCAAGTCTTTCTCTGCCAGCACGTTAAACTAAACTACACTTTACCTGATACATGGGAACCTGTCTCACTCTCAAAGTTTACTATTGATATACAATCCTATTCTCAAGTCTTTCTCTGCCAGCACGTTAAACTAAACTACACTTTACCTGATACATGGGAACCTGTCTCACTCTCAAAGTTTACTATTGATATACAATCCTATTCTCAAGTCTTTCTCTGCCAGCACGTTAAACTAAACTACACTTTACCTGATACATGGGAACCTGTCTCACTCTCAAAGTTTACTATTGATATACAATCCTATTCTCAAGTCTTTCTCTGCCAGCACGTTAAACTAAACTACACTTTACCTGATACATGGGAACCTGTCTCACTCTCAAAGTTTACTATTGATATACAATCCTATTCTCAAGTCTTTCTCTGCCAGCACGTTAAACTAAACTACACTTTACCTGATACATGGGAACCTGTCTCACTCTCAAAGTTTACTATTGATATACAATCCTATTCTCAAGTCTTTCTCTGCCAGCACGTTAAACTAAACTACACTTTACCTGATACATGGGAACCTGTCTCACTCTCAAAGTTTACTATTGATATACAATTCTGTTCTGGGGTCATTGTTTACCAGCACGTTAAACTAAACTACACGTTACCTGATACATTGCAACCTGTCTCACTCTCAAAGTTTACTATTGATATACAATCCTATTCCGAAGTCTTTCTCTGCCAGCACGTTAAACTAAACTACAGGTTACCTGATACATGGGAACCTGTCTCACTCTCAAAGTTTACTACTATATACAATTCTGTTCTGGGGTCATTCTCCACCAGCATGTTAAACTAAACTACACGTTACCTGATACATGGGAACCTGTCTCACTCTCAAAGTTTACTACTATATACAATTCTGTTCTCGGGTCATTCTCCACCAGCACGTTAAACTAAACTACACCTTACCTGATACATGGGAACCTGTCTCACTCTCAAAGTTTACTATTGATATACAATTCTGTTCTGGGGTCATTGTTTACCAGCACGTTAAATTAAACTACACCTTACCTGATACATGGGAACCTGTCTCACTCTCAAAGTTTACTATTGATATACAATTCTGTTCTGGGGTCATTCTCCACCAGCACGTTAAACTAAACTACACCTTACCTGATACATGGGAACCTGTCTCACTCTCAAAGTTTACTATTGATATACAATTCTGTTCTGGGGTCATTGTTTACCAGCACGTTAAATTAAACTACACCTTACCTGATACATGGGAACCTGTCTCACTCTCAAAGTTTACTATTGATATATAATCCTATTCTCAAGTCTTTCTCTGCCAGCACATTAAACTAAACTACACTTTACCTGATACATGGGAACCTGTCTCACTCTCAAAGTTTACTATTGATATACAATTCTGTTCTGGGGTCATTGTTTACCAGCACGTTAAACTAAACTACACGTTACCTGATACATGGGAACCTGTCTCACTCTCAAAGTTTACTATTGATATATAATCCTCTTCTTAGCTCATTGTTCACCAGTACGGTAAACTAAACTACACCTTACCTGATACATGGGAACCTGTCTCACTCTCAAAGTTTACTATTGATATACAATCCTATTCTCAAGTCTTTCTCTGCCAGCACGTTAAACTAAACTACACTTTACCTGATACATGGGAACGTGTCTCACTCTCAAAGTTTACTATTGATATACAATCCTATTCTCAAGTCTTTCTCTGCCAGCACGTTAAACTAAACTACACTTTACCTGATACATGGGAACCTGTCTCACTCTCAAAGTTTACTATTGATATACAATCCTATTCTCAAGTCTTTCTCTGCCAGCACGTTAAACTAAACTACACTTTACCTGATACATGGGAACCTGTCTCACTCTCAAAGTTTACTATTGATATACAATTCTGTTCTGGGGTCATTGTTTACCAGCACGTTAAACTAAACTACACGTTACCTGATACATGGGAACCTGTCTCACTCTCAAAGTTTACTATTGATATATAATCCTCTTCTTAGCTCATTGTTCACCAGTACGGTAAACTAAACTACACCTTACCTGATACATGGGAACCTGTCTCACTCTCAAAGTTTACTATTGATATACAATCCTATTCTCAAGTCTTTCTCTGCCAGCACGTTAAACTAAACTACACTTTACCTGATACATGGGAACCTGTCTCACTCTCAAAGTTTACTATTGATATACAATCCTATTCTCAAGTCTTTCTGTGCCAGCACGTTAAACTAAACTACACTTTACCTGATACATGGGAACCTGTCTCACTCTCAAAGTTTACTATTGATATACAATCCTATTCTCAAGTCTTTCTCTGCCAGCACGTTAAACTAAACTACACTTTACCTGATACATGGGAACCTGTCTCACTCTCAAAGTTTACTATTGATATACAATCCTATTCTCAAGTCTTTCTCTGCCAGCACGTTAAACTAAACTACACTTTACCTGATACATGGGAACCTGTCTCACTCTCAAAGTTTACTATTGATATACAATCCTATTCTCAAGTCTTTCTCTGCCAGCACGTTAAACTAAACTACACTTTACCTGATACATGGGAACCTGTCTCACTCTCAAAGTTTACTATTGATATACAATCCTATTCTCAAGTCTTTCTCTGCCAGCACGTTAAACTAAACTACACTTTACCTGATACATGGGAACGTGTCTCACTCTCAAAGTTTACTATTGATATACAATCCTATTCTCAAGTCTTTCTCTGCCAGCACGTTAAACTAAACTACACTTTACCTGATACATGGGAACCTGTCTCACTCTCAAAGTTTACTATTGATATACAATCCTATTCTCAAGTCTTTCTCTGCCAGCACGTTAAACTAAACTACACTTTACCTGATACATGGGAACCTGTCTCACTCTCAAAGTTTACTATTGATATACAATTCTGTTCTGGGGTCATTGTTTACCAGCACGTTAAACTAAACTACACGTTACCTGATACATTGGAACCTGTCTCACTCTCAAAGTTTACTATTGATATACAATTTTGTTCTCGGGTCATTGTTCACCAGCACGTTAAACTAAACTACACCTTACCTAATACATGGGAACCCATCTCTCTCAAAGTTTCTGTTGCCGTAACATTCAATGCTTTTCAATACTGTGCAATTCCTTTTCCCTTTCTCCACATCCTCGTATTTGTATCCCCCAAACTGCAACAGAAGACGCTTGTGAGCATTTTGTTTCTCAGCCTCCTCCACATTTACAAGAGCCACAACATCTCAAAGCTTACCTTAACACAACCAAAGCCACCTTGGTCATCTTTAGCAGTTTTGTTTCCCTTGTGGTCAAACAGCGGTTCACAGTCAAGGAACTCCAAAGGCCTGCAAGACAATAAAATTCATGTATTACATTCACATCACTTTCTCTGCTACCTACTTAGAACGTAAGTAGAGGAAGTATTCTATTCCACCCAAAAATTCAATGTGGAGGTTTCCCAGAAATACATGTTTTGTGGCTCCTGAACTAAAAAGACATTTTTAGGAAAAAATGTGCATGCTTGTGTGAACAGCATAACTCAAAAACAAAAAGTTAAATACCCCCACCCCAAACTACCCTTTAGATGGAAAAGAGTTTCCTATTTTTTATTTTCTCAAAAATATCTCTAATGATTTTGATTAAAGTATCATATGCTAAGCTATTTTCATGACAAATAAAACATATCACATCTTGAATTTTCTGAGAATAGCCTCTCAAGTCCTCTTTATTCTGAACCACTTTTGTATAACTGGTAAAATGTAACAGATAGACAAAATCTTACTGCACAAAAAATGTAGATCTCGTCGAAGCATACAATAGGTATTCGTCAAATAAAATTGTTTGTGGTATTAACCACTTCCAGGATATTCTTTTATTATTAGTTTGAATTTTCAAATACTTAATTCACTGCAAATTGCTGTCTTGTTCCTACAAAGAGAACACAATTTCAAAGCCTCATATAGCAACCAACTTTGAAACGATCTCACTGTTGCCTTAGCGTGCAGCATTCTTCTTATATCTACAAGGAAATGTGTACATGAGTAATAAAGGTTTGTCTGCATTAATAAGAAGCAGATAGAAGAATATCCTTTCATGTGAATATTTGTAGAAGAATGAGTAGAAAGAGTCATGTAAATGCAACACATAGAATTTTTTTATATATAGCTTCTACAAACTACAGTAGCATTTAAACAAGAAACGACTTGTGACAGTTCACTCATGGAACAGAAAGGAGAGAACAGTGTTGCTGGGTTGCGTTACAAAGGTAGTAAGAAGTACGATAGCAAGTGCTATGATGTATAATATGTCAACGTACTACATCTCAAAGTTCTGCTTATAGGTGAAGAAAAGGAGGTATGGCCTAGAGCAATAGTGGAAACACGCCCCTCCAACAACTGTCACAAGTCACTTCTTGCTTAAAATACCCAAACTGTAACCTTATTTTTCTATCTTCTTCATGCTAATCAACATAAACGTTTGCAGGTATAGCTTCCTTACACATTTCATTGATGAAGATGAGCAGAGGAAACTGAATAGATAGTCACATGTTTAAAAACTCTTATACATTTTTTGTATAGAAGTTGTTGTGGTGTTGTGTACTTCTTAACGTTTACCAGTTATACAAAATTACTTCTGAAAGAAGAGCAACCAAAGACACTTACTAATACATGGTTAATCCAAAAAATTAATATACATATTTTATTTGCCATGCAAGTATCCTATAAAAATATGGTACTTTAATCAAAATCATTAACTATTTTGGAGAAAATAAGGATAACCAAAAATCAAATGCTCAGACAAAAAGATGTTGTTTCGGCAAAGTTTCCATAGTTATGGCTCGTCGAACTGGCTTAAATTAGCCAAAGAAAAGCGAATAATTCCTTTGTAATTCTAGTTTAGTTTCAAACTCAGGCCTAAAATGGTGCTGTGTTCTGTAAAGTGAATATTCCAGAAATATGCATGTTGAAAGCTGCCAGGTTATTTACAGAATCACATGATTTGAAAAAAATATATATAACTTACAAAAAGGAACATTTTACTAAAGGTCCATGAGGCACGTATTCTTGTGTGGAATTGTTTGTTGCTTCTACACATAACCAAAGCAATGCACAAAGTGATATTATTTTCACATCCATGTTGTCTTCTACGAGCTAACACGTACACACGAGGTGTTCTTCATGTCCTTAAACTACTTCACAAGTTCCTAGGTTTGCATTTCTTTTCTTATTATAATGCCAAAATATGAACACATTGTATGTTTGTTTACAGCTTCAGAGCGCGTTTCATTTGTTGTATATGTATTTCCTTGTAGCCAACTTAAGCTTTTTTCCCGATTGTAAATAATTTGGTTTGAGTTATCCCATGTTGCATGGTTTCTTTCAGTACCTAATGATGGCAGTTGATCCATTCATCACAAAATATCAATAACCTTAATGTGTAACAGAAATACTGCGTTTGATCTGGTAAAAGAAAAGTAGGACGCGGTTGGCACCGGACTGACGTGTGTCAAACACAGCTGGAAATCACGCGTTTGTGGGTGGCAAGGAAGATGAATGTCATTAAGTATTGAAAAGTGCATATAATGCCGAATGCACGAGATATTGATGGTAACATATGGGTTGAAATCGTAGTTAGAGCGGTTCTGGCGTTGATCTTTATGTAAGTGCACATCCCACCTGTGGCCATTATGTCAAAAATTCTCTCTCAGTTGGTGGTTTTTCTGCATGACCCCAAAAGTTTTAATAAGATAATAAGCTTTTGGATGTAAGTTTTCGTTATCGAGAGGGACTTCTACCATGAAATAGGAAAAAGTGCCTTAGACAATATTGTTATACTATGGTAATACGGAGGTCAATGATTACTATGCTGTTTGCAAGTGCTCATTTTTCTTTAATTTCTTTAAGAGCAGAACAGACAGATCTAATATAGTTACAATTGGACTTGCTGTTTTAGAAAAAGTATATCCAAACACTCCAAAAATGGAGACAAAATTCTGTCTTTCAATTATAGGTCCATGTCTGTTCTTATTGTGGTTTCTAAAATTTGTTTTGGAGAGAGTTAGGCATAATCATATTTTAAATTGTATAGAGTTAAATAATATTCTCTGTCCATCCCAATTTGGGGGAAAGCTATGTGTCAACACAAAATGCTACATGCTCACTACTGAAGTATTAACAGCATTAGACGAAAAAAGTTACAGACAGGAATATTTTATAATATTTTTATATTTTTTATAGCTAGAGCTTTTGGTAGTGTAAACCATTATCTACTGCTGCAAAAGTTACATTTTTATGAATTAGACAAGATCTCCATAAATTGTCTCAGGTCATACTTAACAAATACAGTCTGGAAAACCAGAATGCGATTCTGAGCCCGGGGTTATTACTAAAGGTATTCCACAAGGTTCCATACTCGGACTTCTGTTATTTTTAATACTTATTAATAACTTGCCAGATTATTTAAACAAAGAGTCAAAAGCATTGTTCTTTGCAGATGATACCAGTCTATTTATGGCTGGAAAATCATATAAGCAACTGACAGACTTGATGATGAAGTGAGTGGCCTGCATGTAGGCTCTTAATCTGTGTCTTTCAATCAAATGCAATTGTCCTGATAAAACAGACCACACCCTTGTTATTTCCTCAGGTTGTAAGAAAGAGGAGTCACATGTATGCATATACTGCGAGGTTTCATTCTCCCTGCATAAGACGTCTTGTAGAAGTCCCATTATGTCTATGCAGTGAGATAGCCTTGAGTTTAGATCTAGTTAAATTCAAAAGAATCTTACTCTGTACACACACAGAATTCTGTACACACAAGAAAGTGTTTGTGCTGTGCAAATCCTTTATGTCGTCATTCCTCTAGGCCATTGTTTAAA
The DNA here is from genome assembly GCA_030765065.1 of Deroplatys truncata. Lineage (NCBI taxonomy): Eukaryota > Metazoa > Arthropoda > Insecta > Mantodea > Mantidae > Deroplatys > Deroplatys truncata. The sequence continues at coordinate 6,243,886 of CM060984.1, forward strand.
ATACAAGAACACAAAATTCTGTACACACAAGAAAGTGTTTGTGCTGTGCAAATCCTTTATGTCGTCATTCCTCTAGGCCATTGTTTAAAATACAAGAACACAAAATTCTGTACACACAAGAAAGTGTTTGTGCTGTGCAAATCCTTTATGTCGTCATTCCTCTAGGCCATTGTTTAAAATACAAGAACACAAAATTCTGTACGCACAAGAAAGTGTTTGTGCTGTGCAAATCCTTTATGTCGTCATTCCTCTAGGCCATTGTTTAAAATACAAGAACACAAAATTCTGTACACACAAGAAAGTGTTTGTGCTGTGCAAATCCTTTATGTCGTCATTCCTCTAGGCCATTGTTTAAAATACAAGAACACAAAATTCTGTACACACAAGAAAGTGTTTGTGCTGTGCAAATCCTTTATGTCGTCATTCCTCTAGGCCATTGTTTAAAATACAAGAACACAAAATTCTGTACACACAAGAAAGTGTTTGTGCTGTGCAAATCCTTTATGTCGTCATTCCTCTAGGCCATTGTTTAAAATACAAGAACACAAAATTCTGTACACACAAGAAAGTGTTTGTGCTGTGCAAATCCTTTATGTCGTCATTCCTCTAGGCCATTGTTTAAAATACAAGAACACAAAATTGTGTACACACAAGAAAGTGTTTGTGCTGTGCAAATCCTTTATGTCGTCATTCCTCTAGGCCATTGTTTAAAATACAAGAACACAAAATTCTGTACACACAAGAAAGTGTTTGTGCTGTGCAAATCCTTTATGTTGTCATTCCTCTAGGCCATTGTTTAAAATACAAGAACACAAAATTCTGTACACACAAGAAAGTGTTTGTGCTGTGCAAATCCTTTATGTCGTCATTCCTCTAGGCCATTGTTTAAAATACAAGAACACAAAATTCTGTACACACAAGAAAGTGTTTGTGCTGTGCAAATCCTTTATGTCGTCATTCCTCTAGGCCATTGTTTAAAATACAAGAACACAAAATTCTGTACACACAAGAAAGTGTTTGTGCTGTGCAAATCCTTTATGTCGTCATTCCTCTAGGCCAATGTTTAAAATACAAGAACACAAAATTTTGTACACACAAGAAAGTGTTTGTGCTGTGCAAATCCTTTATGTCGTCATTCCTCTAGGCCATTGTTTAAAATACAAGAACACAAAATTCTGTACACACAAGAAAGTGTTTGTGCTGTGCAAATCCTTTATGTCGTCATTCCTCTAGGCCATTGTTTAAAATACAAGAACACAAAATTCTGTACACACAAGAAAGTGTTTGTGCTGTGCAAATCCTTTATGTCGTCATTCCTCTAGGCCATTGTTTAAAATACAAGAACACAAAATTCTGTACGCACAAGAAAGTGTTTGTGCTGTGCAAATCCTTTATGTCGTCATTCCTCTAGGCCATTGTTTAAAATACAAGAACACAAAATTCTGTACACACAAGAAAGTGTTTGTGCTGTGCAAATCCTTTATGTCGTCATTCCTCTAGGCCATTGTTTAAAATATAAGAACACAAAATTGTGTACACACAAGAAAGTGTTTGTGCTGTGCAAATCCTTTATGTCGTCATTCCTCTAGGCCATTGTTTAAAATACAAGAACACAAAATTCTGTACACACAAGGCGCAGATGAAACCATACAACATTTTTAAAACTACTTTTAAAGGCTTTACTTACTAACTTTATGAAAGGAAATGCTGAAACTGGCCACCATCGTTGTCCATACGGTTTTGGCACCTCTTTATGAAACTATCCATCACTCACCGTAGTTTACGTTGAGAAATGCTGGCAATTTCCAGGCGGATATTTAGTTTTAATTCTTACAGGGTATGTGAGTTTGTCTCGTACACTTTATGTTTTAAGTTACTCCAGAGATAGAAATTGCAGGTGGTTAGGTCGGGGGACCAAGGGGGCCACAAATCTCTACTAATAATTCTGACCTCAAACACACTTTCAATTGTTCTCATCGAAATATTGGCCAAATGAGCTGTTGTAGAGTTTTGTTGAAAAAGGCAAAATATCGCTCCTTTCTGTTAATTCTCTAAAAAAAAGGGGGGGGCAAAATTATATTCACGTGATGCAGCGTATGTGTATGAATTGTTGCGTCGGACACATTATTGCTTTGTAGCATGACATTGTTGAACTAATTATTTTGATTGGAGTTTGAATTCCATCCAGTGTGGCATCTCTCTCTCTCCCCACCTTCTGGCCAAGGGGTGGAGAGAGGAAAGGGGGTGAAGGCAAGTAGCGTTAGTGGTTTCTTTGTTTGGTAGCGTCAGTAGTAGTGTGGGTCAGTCTTGTGTGTGTCTTCAGGGCGTGTGGAGGTGTATGTAGAGTGTGTGGAACATCTCCCTCCAATGTTTGTCCTGTAATCTGTTGTGATGGCACCATGTCAATTGTTTAATAAACCACAGTCATGTGTTAAATGTGAATTTAAGTGTTATGAATATCCCACGCCTGCTTTAAATTTGTGCAGCTAAGTTCCTGGTTCTCTTGTTGCCACTGCAGCTACGCTCCCCAATGTTTATGCCGGGGTAACTAAATTTAATATCTAGCTGCAAAACCTTTTGGCCTCACCCCGGTATATAACAGTATGTACGGGCATCAACTGTTGACTAAAAGAAATTGGCCCTATAACTCCTCCTCCACTCATGGCTCACCATACACCAATTTTTTTTATCATGAAGCGGTACTTCATGAACAATATTAGGTTTGTCCAATAACGATTATTTTGTGTACACACATATTCATGAAGGTGGAACTAAGCCTTGTCCGTGAAAAATATGAAATATGGGCTATCTTGGCATTGTGTACACTATTGAGACTTCACTCACAAAATGTGCGCCTAATTACAGGATCACCTGGGTGAAGAGCATGTGCCACAGTTATTTTATATGGCAATTTGGTAGCTCTTCGTGCAGAGCCATATCAAATGTCTGCCTTTTGTAAAAGATGCCTAAGTGATTTTTGGGGGAGAATTCTCTGTCATCTAATGTTTCTTTGGTAAGAACCGTACGCCATCTTTTAGATTTTTTAGCTTAAACACTTCCTGTGAGCTGACATTTATTGTAAAGTTCATGAATTGTTGTATGGCCTGGAACTTTTACACCTGGAAATATTTCTGCAAATCGTATTTTCACTTGGCGAGCTGAGTTAACACATATGAATCATAAATAAATAAACGCTGTGCAGTAGAAAACATATACTGAGCCATTATATACTTTGTGACTAAGTACAGGACAAAATAATAAATAACTCGTAATAACTGAACGACATCACATCACCGTCAACTCAAAACTGCACTTCACACTGCAGAGCAAAACCTGTCAACAGTTTGACCTTGTTTATAGCAGCAGTGCATTATCATGTTTGCACACACCCATAGGAAAAACACCACGCAGTTTCTTGGCTCACCCGTTGTTATTATTATATGCTCACTCCCCATATAATGTAGAGCAAGTAACAGATGGTGGTTACATCTCTACTGCATGGCAAGGTGTTTAATTGCGTGCATTTGATAATGTTGTCTGGCAACATAACAAATAATACAGACAGCAGATTTTAAATAAAAGATTGGATTACTTTTGCAGTGCCTTCTAGTGGTTCAGACAATAGAAAGCCACAGAAGTTGACAAAAATGACCCTTATGGTGTTTGAGAATTACTTGTATACCTTCAACTGTTTGTGGCAAAATGAAGAAGCCTCATTAAGTGATCAAGATCTAAAGAGGGTGGATCGAAAAGTAACGCACAATAATTTTTCTACAAAAAAGGTTAATAATTAAAGCAACAAATAAAATAACAAATGAACTTACACCTTTTACCTACTTTTCAACATAGTCACCAGGTTTCTCAACACATTTCTCCCATCGTGATACCAGTTTTAATATGCCCTGTTCATAGAAGTCCGTTTCCTTGGAGAATAGCCATCTGCGGACTGCTGATTTCACTTCCACATCTGTCGCAAAGCGTTGGCCGGCCAGGAATTTCTTCATGGGACCAAACAGATGAAAGTCTGACGGTGCAAGGTCCGGACTGTATTGTGGATGCTGGAGCACCTCCCAACCAAATTTGGTGATTTTCTGATGAACAGCAGCAGCAACATGGGATGGAGCATTGTCATGAAGAATTTTGATATCGTCAGCATTCATGTTGTGGCGTTTGTCTCGAAGGACATGATGCAACTTCACCAAAGTTTTCATGCAGGCTACAGCATTCACAGTGATGCCGTGTTCAGCAAAGTCCACCAATACAAGACCATGCATATCCCAGAACACCGTCACAAGCACTTTCCTAGCAGATTGAGTCACACTGGGGAACCAGCATGTTTCCACTCCATGCTTGCGTGCTTGGTTGCGGGCGTGTATTGTTACCCACGACTCATCACCAGTGATGCCGTGTTCAGCAAAGTCCACCAATACAACACCATGCATATCCCAGAACACCGTCACAAGCACTTTCCTAGCAGATTGAGTCACACTGGGGAACCAGCATGTTTCCACTCCATGCTTGCATGCTTGGTTTCTGGTGTGTATTGTTGCCCACGACTCATCACCAGTGACGATTCCTTTCAGAAAGTAATGCCCTTCTGCAGTGTACCACGTTAGGTGATTCAAGCTCGTCATTATTCACTGGCCCTTGTGGTTGTCTGTCAGGTTCTTAGGTACCCAGCGGGCACTAACTTTACGAAATTTCAACGTGTCATGAACAATATCGTACACTGAACCATAGGAAATGTTGAACTGTTACGATAAGGTTCGCAGTTGAACATGCCGGTCGTTCAAAATTGCCGCCTCTGACATTCTGTGGGGTTGCAGCTGTTACCGACCTCCCAGAGTGTGGCGAATCACTAAGGTTCATATAGCCCTCTAGGAAGAATGCACACCACCTGGAGACATTGCTACAGTCCATACAATCATCCCCATACATGCCACGCATGTCCCTGTGAATATTACTCGGTTTATGCCCTTTGGCTCATAAATATTGAACCACACCTCTCTGCTCTTCACATGTGGACGACAGTAACATGCATGCCATCTTTGTTGCATAGTTCACGCTTCTCTTGCTAGAGCTGCATATGAAACAAAAAATATCCTCTGTAATGAAAACTTCAAACTATATCTGTGTGAAATTGTAACATTGTAGCTGCAATACCAAGGCAGAAAACATTATTGAGAGTTACTTTTCGATCTGCCCTCGTAATACAACATATAACTTGTGTTTTAGTGACCTGGAAGGAGCTACACCATTTACAACAATATAATACAACTAACTTGTGTTTTAGTGATCTGGCACTATTTACAACAGTATAATACAACACCTAACTTGTGTTTTAGTGAGCTGGCACTATTTACAACAATATAATACAACTGACTTGTGTTTTAGTGAGCTGGCACTATTTACAACAATATAATACAACTAACTTGTGTTCTAGTGAGCTGGCACTATTTACAACAATATAATGCAACCCCTAACTTGTGTTTTAGCAAATTGGCACTATTTACAACAATATAATACAACCCTAACTTGTGTTTTAGTGAGCTGGCACTATTTACAACAATATAATGCAACCCCTAACTTGTGTTTTAGTGAGCTGGCACTATTTACAACAATATAATACAACCCCTAACTTGTGTTTTAGTGATCTGGCATTATTTACAACAGTATAATACAACACCTAACTTTGTTTTAGTGAGCTGGCACTATTTACAACAATATAATACAACTAACTTGTGTTTTAGTGAGCTGGCACTATTTACAACAATATAATGCAACCCCTAACTTGTGTTTTAGTGATCTGACACTATTTACAACAGTATAATACAACACCTAACTTGTGTTTTAGTGAGCTGGCACTATTTACAACAGTATAATACAACCCCTAACTTGTGTTTTAGTGATTTGGCACTATTTTTAACAATATACTACAACCCCTAACTTGTGTTTTAGTGAGCGGGCACTATTTACAACAATATAATACAACTCCTAAATTGTGTTTTAGTGAGCTGGCACTATTTGCAACAATATAATACAACCCCTAACTTGTGTTTTAGTGAGCTGGCACTATTTGCAACAATATAATACAACCCCTAACTTGTGTTTTAGTGAGCTGGCACTATTTACAACAATATAATACAACTCCTAACTTGTGTTTTAGTGAGCTGGCACTATTTGCAACAATATAATACAACCCCTAACTTGTGTTTTAGTGAGCTGGCACTATTTGCAACAATATAATACAACCCCTAACTTGTGTTTTAGTGAGCTGGCACTATTTGCAACAATATAATACAACCCCTAACTTGTGTTTTAGTGAGCTGGCACTATTTACAACAATATAATACAACTCCTAACTTGTGTTTTAGTGAGCTGGCACTATTTACAACAATATAATACAACTCCTAACTTGTGTTTTAGTGAGCTGGCACTATTTGCAACAATATAATACAACCCCTAACTTGTGTTTTAGTGAGCTGGCACTATTTACAACAATATAATACAACTCCTAACTTGTGTTTTAGTGAGCTGGCACTATTTACAACAATATAATACAACTCCTAACTTGTGTTTTAGTGAGCTGGCACTATTTGCAACAATATAATACAACCCCTAACTTGTGTTTTAGTGAGCTGGCACTATTTACAACAATATAATACAACTCCTAACTTGTGTTTTAGTGAGCTGGCACTATTTGCAACAATATAATACAACTCCTAACTTGTGTTTTAGTGAGCTGGCACTATTTACAACAGTATAATACAACTCCTAACTTGTGTTTTAGTGAGCTGGCACTATTTACAACAGTATAATACAACTCCTAACTTGTGTTTTAGTGAGCTGGCACTATTTGCAACAATATAATACAACTCCTAACTTGTGTTTTAGTGAGCTGGCACTATTTACAACAATATAATACAACTCCTAACTTGTGTTTTAGTGAGCTGGCACTATTTACAACAATATAATACAACCCCTAACTTGTGTTTTAGTGAGCTGGCACTATTTACAACAATATAATACAACCCCTAACTTGTGTTTTAGTGAGCTGGCACTATTTACAACAATATAATACAACTCCTAACTTGTGTTTTAGTGAGCTGGCACTATTTGCAACAATATAATGCAACCCCTAACTTGTGTTTTAGTGAGCTGGCACTATTTGCAACAATATAATACAACTCCTAACTTGTGTTTTAGTGAGCTGGCACTATTTACAACAATATAATACAACCCCTAACTTGTGTTTTAGTGAGCTGGCACTATTTACAACAATATAATACAACTCCTAACTTGTGTTTTAGTGAGCTGGCACTATTTACAACAGTATAATACAACTCCTAACTTGTGTTTTAGTGAGCTGGCACTATTTACAACAATATAATACAACTCCTAACTTGTGTTTTAGTGAGCTGGCACTATTTACAACAATATAATACAACTCCTAACTTGTGTTTTAGTGAGCTGGCACTATTTACAACAATATAATACAACTCCTAACTTGTGTTTTAGTGAGCTGGCACTATTTACAACAGTATAATACAACTCCTAACTTGTGTTTTAGTGAGCTGGCACTATTTACAACAGTATAATACAACTCCTAACTTGTGTTTTAGTGAGCTGGCACTATTTGCAACAATATAATACAACTCCTAACTTGTGTTTTAGTGAGCTGGCACTATTTGCAACAATATAATACAACTCCTAACTTGTGTTTTAGTGAGCTGGCACTATTTACAACAATATAATACAACCCCTAACTTGTGTTTTAGTGAGCTGGCACTATTTGCAACAATATAATACAACCCCTAACTTGTGTTTTAGTGAGCTGGAAGGAGCTACACCATTTACTAGAAAGATTCACCCTGATGAACTTTGGTTGTACAAAAATCCCAGAAGTGAGAGTTATGTGCCAACAAACATTTTATGGGTATGTTATGGTTTTTATTTAACTGTTCTAACAAAATATTTTATTGTGTGCAAACAACTCTAGAATACTGCAGCATGATTTTATGCCACTTTTCCAGTATTCAGGAAGAATTTTTTTTCATCTTATTTTACTGCTATTAGGATCCTATTTGCCTGCAAATGAATCATATGATTGTAATACTGTCACACAGAACTATAATACATTTGTGTGTTACATTAGAATCAGCTTATGGGGGCTTCAGATATAGCTTTTCCCCAAATAAACAATATAAGATTTTGACTTTTACCTCCTTCATAATCTATAACAAATACGCTGCAACTTGCTAGTGGACTGTGGAAGGAAACCACATGTTCCCATCTCTTTGTTGCTCAGTTCCACAGTTTAGAGCAGATACAAATTTTAATAATGTTGGAGATCGTTCAAGACTTAAAAACAATTCTTATGTGTTACATTCACACGCTGTTCTCTACCCACTTCATTTGTTGTTATATAGACTGTCCTTACAAAAGCTTATGTTCTATCTAGTTCATGTTAATCAAGACGAAGCAACACAGAAATAGTTTCATTACATGTTTTGCTGTGAGTACAAGAGGATAGCAGAAATCAAATTCATATTCAGATATTTAAAAGTGAGTGGCTAATGGTGGCCTTGATATTCCGTATTCTTTCCATGAATAATGTTTATGCAAGGTTGTACAAAATTGCCTTTGATTGAAGGGAACTTAACAAAATTCAGGATACACATTTTGTCATATAAATATCTTAAATACATGGCATTTTAATCAAAATCATTACATCCATTTTCTAGAAAATAAAAAACTTTTTCATGTAAAGGGTAGTTTGGGATGAGGGGGGTGTTGAAAATCTTATTGTTGTGTCTTTGGAAGATAAGGAACTTAAACAGAAAAGTTTGGTATTTATCCGAGTTTTCATTTTTGACTTATTCTGTTGAAATCAGAATATCAAGCTAAGTTTGCAGTACTTCCTCTACCTCCTAGACACCATGGCTGAGAATAGAACTGATGCTCTATTGCTGAGCTACCATGGCAAGTTTCCTGAACAAGCATTAAACTTATATTCATGTTTCCCAGTAAAACTCAAATACTCCAAGAGCCTTAAAGGTCCCTTACAGTTCTGGAAATGCTTTTAATTTCAAAACTTTTATAGTTACCACATGTTTGAGACTTAATTATATTTTGATAATAGTTCTTATTTTACTGGGCATTTGAAGGTTAATGATGAAAGGTTGAAGCACTTTGAAGTATGTTCTAATAAATATGTGTATAACAATTATCAACATTTGAACTCCTTTGTCACGGTTCAATCTACAACTCTTTGAGTTTCAAATTCAACAGCTCACCTTTGTGCTGTCATTACAAGTTACAAAGTTATCAAAGAAGTGAACAGACAAACCAAACATCTTCTGATCTGTAACTACTATCACAGTCTGGTCTGACAGATGGTGCTCAAGTCTAAACAACTGAGAGTGGTAACCAGGATGAGGACCACAAAGCTGAAATACATGTATTCTAATGGAAGCGTTTGCAATTGATGGAAAACCTTCCTGTACCCAGGAACGGCAAAAAAGACTTGTCCAAATGTTGACTTTCCTGTTCTCATTCCCGGGCACGGCATATTAGATCCATATTGTGCATATTAGACTTTTTGTTGTAGAAATTCTCAAGGTGGCTGTGACCTGAAACTGGAGGAAATTCCAGCAAATGTGTGTCCTGACTCCCTCAGATACATTGAGTGTTGTTCTTTTAGTGAAAGTGTCATCTGTAGTTTGTTTATATGTAACTCAAAAGTGACTACTGCCTCAAAAACTGGTACAAATTAAGAACAATGAATAACTTTAATGTACGCTAAAGAAATGAAGCAACTAGAGAGTCAGAAACAGTAATGTACCTGCATGTTTACCCTCTTCTTGAATTAACAATGTACAACCAACTGTGGGACTTCTGCTGCTTATACCCATTCCATGCAATACAAAACTGTATAGCGCCACTGAGTGTAATATGTTGACTCGATTGGAACCACGTGAAAAAGATATCATTGGGCAGTTAAAAACAAATGACTATCGATGTGCATTTGTGTTCTCAAGATTTGCGAATCAGCCCTTGTACATTTGTAAGTGGTAAGTCAATATTTGATTTTTCTTGTGGTCATGCAAAGTACATGAAATTTCAAAGCCATCACAGTTTTTAAAAATCTGACTGTCAGTTTACATACTGTATTCTTATACCTACAACTAAGTGTGTAATGAAAGTTTATCTCAATAAACAAGAAGTATATAGAAAAGTGAGGAGAGGAAGTCATGTGAATGAATGAAATAATGCTGGGATCCATATAACTTAGATTACTGGACATTCATCTTCTGAGAACAAGTGTAAAAGCCTCATCCAGATAGCTTGTTGATGTGGGGCAGTAACAAACTATCAACTTGTACTGTTGCAGCCCCTGGTGTTCATCACTCCCACAGCCGTTGTAGTGATCGTGTTTCTAATTCAGCGAGATAAGGTGGATGTGAGCCAGGCGATCCTCGGCTGTTCCTTAGGGCTCTCTCTCAACGGAGTTTTTACAAATATTATTAAACTAATTGTAGGTGAGTGAACAGCGTGTTCCTAAACAAAATAGTGAGACGTCAAGTGTGAGCTTTTAGGTGTGAACTTTGTTTTATCTGTATAGGTAGGCCTCGTCCAGACTTCTTCTGGCGCTGTTTTCCTGATGGTAACATCAACCCAGAGTTGAACTGCACCGGTGAAGAGGCAGTCGTCATTGAGGGGAGGAAGAGCTTTCCTAGTGGACATTCATCTTGTACGTGATCACTATTGCATATGCAGGTTCAACCTCTGCCCAATTTAAACTCATACTACAGGGTGAGCCAAAAAACTATGAACCGGCTGTGTGGTGTTTTTCCTGTCCGCACTCGCTGCCAATGTCCACTATCATAGAAAGGTACAGCATACAACATTTTTAAAACTACTTTACTTACCAACATTATGAAAGGAGATGTTGAAACTGGCCACCGTCGTCGTCCATACATTTTTGGCACCTCTTTAGGAAACTATCCATCACTCGCCATAGTTCACGTTGAGAAATGCTGGCAATTTCCTGGTGGATATTTTGTTTTAATTCTTCCAGGATGTGTGGGTTTGTTTTGTATACTTTATTTTAAGTTACCCCAAAGATAGAAATCACAGGAGGTTAGGCCGGGGGACCAAATCTGTACTAATAATTCTGTCCTCAAACACACTTTCAATTTTTCTCATCGAAATATTGGCTGTATGAGCTGTTGCAGAGTCTTGTTGAAAAAAGGCAAAATCACGCTCCCTGGCTGTTAACTCTCTAAAAAAAGGGGGCAAAATTGTATTCACATATGTACGAGCTTCAACTGTTGACTCAAAAAAAAAATTGGCAAGTGATGGATAGTTTCTTAAAGAGATGCCAAAAAATGTATGGACAACATGGTGGCCAGTTTCAACATCTCTTTTCGTAAAGTTGGTAAGTAAAGCCTTTAAAAAGAGTTTTAAAAATGTTGTATGGTTTCATTCGCACCTTTCTATCATAGTGATAAACGGCAATGAGCGCCAAGGACGCGCACAGGAAAAACACCACACAGGCGGTTCGTAGTTTTTTGGCTCTCCCTGTAGGTATTGTATTATACCCAAAAATTAAATATTGAAATTTCACTACAACTGCATGGTTTGAGATCCACTGAATCCAGAAAGAGCATATTTAGAAGATCAGAGAGAGGGGGGGAGAGGAGAGAGAGGATAGATAGAGGAGAGAGATTAATACAGAGAGGAGAGAGAGAGAGAGAGAGTGAGTGTGTGTTTTCTTAATTTCCCCAAAAATGATTAACGATTTTAATTGAAATACAATGTATGTAAGATATTTACCTGATGTATTATAAGATGTGTATCTTAAATGACCTTAGACATCCTCTTGATTCTGAATGACTTTTGTGTGGCTGATAAACCATAACATCTTACTAACACAAAAAAATCTGTTTTACATTCACATGACTTTCTCTACCCTCTATCATTTATTAGTGGGTATAGAAATTATTCTTACTTAACGTTATTTTTCTATCTATTATATTTTAATCCAAATAAACCTTTACAGAAACAGCTACATTACACATTTCGTTATAGAGAACAGCGATAGTCAAATGTTTAACAACTGGACGCTATATGCTGGTCTTAAAATTCCATACTGTTTCCATGACATCACGAGAAACAACTGAATGTTGAAAAGACTTTAAAGAATGACCAAGAAATTAACAATTTGAACTTTTAATAATGGATGTGTCAAAAATGGCTTATACCACAAAAAACTTATTTTAAATAAATTGTGTGTTTTAAAGAGATCTATAATTTTTCTGTAGTACGTTTTCATCTGCTGTTTAATGTTTACCAGTTACACAAGGTTATATAAAATTTCTTCAAAATGAAGTGGACCTTGCAGGCTATTCCCAGAAAATGCAAGATATACATTTTATTTGTCATATAAGTATATTTAATGTAGGTATTTTAATAAAAATCGCTAGAGCCATTTTTTAGAACATAAAAATTTTCAAAACATTTTCCACGTAAAGTGTAGTCTGGTGGGGAGGGAATTTCTTTAAAATCTTTGTGTCACATCTTTGGAAGGTACTGAACTTAAATACGAAGTTTGGTGTTAATCTGAATTTTTGTTTTTGAGTTATGCTGTTCACAGACACACACATGGACATGTTTCCAAAAATGCTTTATTTGGATTTATAATGCCTAAAACATATATTTCTGGTGAAATATGGGTATCAAATTTTTGGATGGAATGCAATACTTCCCTTGCTTACTGTACATAGTAGAGAAAGTAAAAATGCAGAGTGCTTTGAAACAGGCATTTTCAAGATATTGGTTGTTACATGTTAAAGTTTTTCCATATCGAACTGTCATGTGACATCTATAAAGCAAGTTATGATATGTGAACAGTTGTGTATTGTGCATGTAATCAAGTTCATATTGATGAGACTGTTTACTGTAATTGAGAGGTACAATACTTGACCTGGAAGGGTGCACACATTTCACAATGTTTATTGTTGCAGTTTCTTTTGCCAGCATGGGGTTCGTTGCCTTTTACTTGGCTGGTAAATTACACATCTTCAATATGATTGGCAGAGGCAGGTCTTGGCGACTTTGTATTTTCCTGGCTCCATTAATGATAGCTCTCTCTGTGGCCCTCAGTCGAACTTGCGACTACCATCATCACTGGCAAGGTGAGTTATCACTTCTTACTCAAGTTTGATACATTCACCGGTGATGTAAACAAAAGCAATGCTCTGATTGGTTGTTGAACGTTTTACCACTTTTCTCCATCAAAAATAGTTGCCTGATAGAAGTACACAAATATTGTATTGAATAAATAACATGCTATGAAGGGTTAAAGAACAGAAATGTATTGAATTTTAATCATCATTTCTTTAAGTATCAGTGTGCAGTTGATGGAATTGGCTGCTTCCAGTCAGCATGTGAGGAGCATTAAGTTTAAGTAATGGGGAGTGTTAGTGAAACAAAACCAAGGAAAACTCGGCAAGAAAATAGTTGTTCTTAATGTATACAGGGTGGGCCATTTAAGTTGAGACTGTACAATATCTCCAAAACTAAACGTTGTAGAAAGAAATGTCTTCAATTGCTTGATATTATAGGGGAAAGTAAATGCCATTAGTCATGTTTTGTTTGGAGGACGTTAGGATTTTTATTTTAGGGTCAATTTAATTTTTTTAAATGGGAACCTACCTTTTTTTGTATTCTCACTCCTCATAAAAAACTAAACAACATTTGTATAAAGCACTTCACAATTGTTCTTACACCAATGTAAATAACGAACATTCAAATCACTGTTTATGAAAAGTCCAATGAATGGTAGATCTATTCATGGATGGTCATTTGAGGGTCAAGTTACATTTTGTAATTGGGAACCAAAATTTTTTATATTGTTTCCTTATTCCTAACCGCAAAATAAACAGCTTTTTATAAACTATTTTCTAAGGATAAAACAATATAGAAAATGTAGGTTCCCATTTAAAAAAATTAAATTGACCCTAAAATGATCATCATAACATCCTCCAAACAAAACACGACTAGTGGCATTTCCTTTCCCTCGTAATATCAAGCAACTTTTATTAAAGACATTTCTTTCTACAACGATTAGTTTTGGAGAAATTGTACAGTCCCAACTTAAATGGTCCACCGTGTATCATGAGTTTTGTGAAAAGCACCCTGTTAGATAAATCCAACTGAGTTGGTTTGCAGGCAAATAAAGGGGTATACAGGCAGAAAGTACAAAACTTTTAAATTAGCCAAGGTGCAACATCTCGTGCAAGCAGCTTTTCAACAAGTGACAGCAGAGAAATGGAATGAATGTTTATCATACATCATTCAGGAAAAGCAACAATGTGGGAGTCTGTCCTTGACCAACTAGTTATCAATCGCATGATACTGTTTGAATCAACTGCAACACATGACTTGGATCTTGAAGGAAAGGAACCACTTCCATCTTCAGATTAATCTTCTGGGTAAGTTATTGTATTGTTGTCCATATGTGAATGCTAAAAATTCACAAGAAACACTATTGGCTGTTGGAGTCATGCAATACATCAGCAAAAACAGCATTTTGTAATTTTACGGGAGAAGTTTCACTTTCATACTGAATAACAACCTGCCTACTTGTTTCATTTACTACACATTTCATCATTATCTGTGAACAGTGAAACTAGATTGATGAAATGTAGGTATGTGGGTTTGCAATTGTACACCAGCTTACCACCACGTACATTCTGGTTGTTGACACTGCTGGTGAAGTAAGGATGGACAGATTATAAATTGCAGTTTTGTCCTTGATTTGTCTTTTTACGGTTGTAATTCTTTATTAACCATTTGAAGAATCATAGTGCATATATGGGCTTCATTATATGCAATACTATCTGGCTTACATGATACTGCACAGTTAGGTTTTTAAATGGAAATGACAGATTAATTAATTTCATTTATCTCCCCTCCCCCATCTTTATGAAATAATTGTACAATGATGTAGAGGGTTTTTATGGTGAATGCTCCTGTTTACATACACCTTATAATTTTAATTTCATACAGCCTACTCTTAATAACGGATGAAAAATCCCCTGATGTTCACTTAAAAGGATGTGAAACATCAGCAGAACATCTGACTTCCTTAACCTCCCCCTACAATCTTCCAAGTTCTGGAAATGCTGCATAGCCTAGAAGTACCCTTTGGTGGTGGAACAATCATCGGTCGGAATGACTCAGTAATTTTTTAGGTAATTACAGTAGGTGAAATTTTAAATGTTTGCACGTTCTCTTGTTATTTAATAACATAGAAGCTATAGTGACCGGCAGCTAACTTGGATGTTGGTCGTGCAGAGCTAGTATTGCTTAGTTGCCATTCTGTTGTGGGTGTCACCTGTGTCTTCAGCTACAGCAGTAAACTTCCCTTCATCAATATAAAGCAAACTAATTGCAAGCAGGGCAAACTTTCTTAATACAAATAAACAAATAAAACTGTCAACAACATAATGTACCGTAAGGCAAACATAACAGGGTTTCAAGCATTTCATAAATGCTCAAACTTTAATTTGTATTACGATGGTACACATCCTTTCCAATATTTCAGAAATATTCCGTAAAAGTTGCATGTTCTTCCTTCATTACGTACACAATAAGTGGCGGTAAGCATACTTTAATGGGTGAAAAGATTATTATACCATACTTATGTTTACCCTAATGCAATGTATTATAATACGTGTATATATAAAGTAGATTAATTATCATTCCTGACATCTTAAACATTATTTGTTTTTAGTTTCTTACAATAAAAGTTGATTTGAGCTACACAGAAATGTGAAAGTCGTGTAACAAAGTGCAGTTAACAGACTACGGAGTAAAAAGAAGAAGTAAAACTTTTAACATTCAATCTTGAAGATGGCATACGCAGTTATGTAATGCAGTTTAGCTCTTGTTATTTATAAAATTGTTACGCATTCGCCTTCTATAAAGATACATAGTATACCTCCTTGCACAATTATATTGTGAGTTTTCGGTTTAGTACTATTTTGTTTCAAATTTGTTTAAATAACACTGCACTATCAATTTGCACATTTTATACACATGATCCATGTTTCATCGAGATAGCAAACGAGTTTGTTTCCTGACTCCCTTATCTCGTTCGTGGTTCTCAGAAACCTTACTCTGGTTGCAGCAATGTCACTCCTTTCCGTGTTAAATTTTCTGGCATCGTTGCAGTTGCAATATTTAATCCCAAAGGCCTTGTATGTTTGATCTCCCTTATATCCTGTTGCTTTCTGCATTTCTTTTTGTGAGGAACACTTTACGAAGGAGCATGCCGTGTCTTCACCACATCAGGCAATGATGGCCTGCCAGCAGACGCTTGTCTCTTGTGTATTATATCCCTCGCTTGCTGGCTGTTCTTCCATTACTTACACTAAGTACTGTGTATTTGACTAGTACACGCCTATCAATACACTGTATGAACGAGATCCAACATGTTATTGGTTGACGTCATCTTTAGATGCCAGTTACTGTACATAGATTTCACATAAACCCTTAACATAGAGGTGAAGATTCCACGCCCCCTGACCACTAAGTTAACCTCTTTAGAAAAGATACACAGTCTGCGACCATCAAGAAATAATCTTTTCAGTTGTTAATTATATTTTCTTCTTTTGTTTTCTGTTTTTAGCAATAAGTGCAGTTTCAACTGAAAGTATATTTTCACAATAAACATACACTATTTAAGCCTATAATTTTTTCCAAATCTCTCATTTTCTCGTAAAAGTCTTTATTTATGCAATAAACGTAAAGATTGGCATATTTTAAAAATTAATTACGAAAATGACATGTGCCTGCGCCGGTATACAACACATACCTTCCCTTGGGGATACATTACAAAACATGCACAGGATACATTAATGCTATTCATCTGAATAATTGAAACAGTAATACAATAAAGATTCAGGCAGCTTTTGAAGCACAAAATTGATGAATGCAACTCAAGAATTTGAGGCTGAAGAAAAGCCAGTCTTGAATGGATTTCTTTAACCCTCATTCATGCACGCATTTTGTTAGGACACTGTTGGTCATGCAGGGCCTAGTAGACCCGCACTATATTTTTGTTATTGTTTGTATTTATTTTTTCTTTCATTTATTTTCCTTTTTTTCCTATGTTTACCTTTATTTATACATGGCTCTCAGAACATAAAAAGATAATGTAAAATATGACTACATATACATTATAAATTGTATTACAACAAGTATAAGAAATTTCAGGTATATATACAACTTGTAATTTCAAATGTTCAGTTACTGAGAATCATCTACTACCTCTCCCATGTTTTCCCCAACAAAGCAACTATCGCCAATAATTTTAGCATGTTTGCTCGAACAGAGTTGAGTGTTACCCACATGCATATTTAGTTTTGCAGTTCTTTTTGTCTTTGTTGCAGATTTCACATCGTTTCCTTTTCAATTTGGATTGTGGTGTATTTGGCAATTCATCTACTGCGGATTTTTCAGGTTTATATTTTGTTAAAAGGCCTTTCAAATCAGTGGGTAGGTTTGATACTGTTGCTCTCCTTTGTAGCTGTTGCAACAGTAAAGCTAAAGACAGTGCTTTCGTATACTCCAGCCTTGTGGAATATTTATTTTAGTTTCCAAGGAAGATAACCCAATACCTGCAATGTTCAAGAAATATGGTAAAAAAAATTACCATCGGCCACCTTCTCATTGTTCTGCTACATTTATCTACTACATCAACTCCAGATTTAGTGTCGTAATGCAGGATTATTTCAGGCTTTTTTCAGCACTTTCTGATAACTGTTTGGATGAAACATATAAACTTGAGAGCAAAACTACTGTTTTACCCTTTTTTGGAACATATGAAACAAGTGTTTCATTTTTTGTAAAACTTTTGTAGTTACTACAACCTTTTGGAGAAGTGAAATTAGTGGATAATTCTTTTTTTCTTCTTTCATACAGTACTGACAAAAGAAAGTTGTCTTTTGTGCAATTCATTTACCAGCGATACACTGGTAAAGCAATTATGTGCAGTAACGTTTCGTCCAGTACCAGAGATTGGTTAGTCTGAGCACTACAGCCTCTGCTGAATTAATTTGTAAATATGGTCCATCCGACTGCTGTCCATATTAGTGGCATAAAAGAGTTTTGCATCACTCAAACAGAATATTTTTATGCCATACTTGTTTGGATAGTATATATTGCCTAAAGCCACATCGACCACGAAATGCCGGCAACTGTTTGTCGACAGTGACATTTTGTCCAAGAGAATAATGCTTCTGAGAGTTGTTTAGAAACAATGTAAACATTTCTCTAACAGCAGCCAATTTATCCAACCTTCGTCACACCAGTCTTAAGCTTTTGTCATCAAAGCGAATACTGAATCATTTTTCGGATATAGCCATTGAAAATAAAGGAATTCCCAGATCATCAGTTCTCCAAAAATCGTGAATATTCTGGTATCCACCATGAAAAATTCCTGCCAGGTACAATAAGCCTAGGAAAGCTTTTATTTCTGTTACATCTGTAGGTCTGCTGTCTCTTTCACGATTAAACTTGTGCTGCACACTGGTAATGTAAGAATTTGAGCTTACAACAGTCAAATTAATCATATGTTTGGTAACAAAAAGCTTCCAACAATCAATTTCAGTTTTTGCATTTTTGGCAGCTCCTACTACACCAGCAAGTTTGTTCAATATATTGTGAGCCCTCGCCTGTGTTATTTTTCAAAGTGCTTTTTCCATTTTGTTGCATCGCTTTCTGTAAGTAATAACAGAATGTGTTGTGAATAATAATAATAATAATAATAATAATAATAATAATAATAATAATAATAATAATAATTACTACTACTACTACTACTATTATGATAAGCATATGATGTTACCTATAAAATACATGTTATCACACAAGCTGCTTTCATCTTCATGATCAGTTTCTGAATCTAAAGATCTCATTTCGAGTTTATCTTCAGAACCAGAATCATCTGATTCATGTAAGTTGTCATCCACGGGCAAGGCATTATCATCGCAAAGTAGGCGATCTACTTCTTCCAAATCATTCAGATTTTGTAGATCGTACCTTTTACTTGTGTCCATGAGGAAGTAGTAACAAACAGCTCCTTGCAATGCTAAAGGAATATTGCATGACTAATGAGGAACAAATCTGTCAGCAACATGTAACGAGAGCAGGCACGCAGGGTCTGGTTGACTATATCTGTGTGAAATTGCAATATTCCAGCTGCAATACCAAGGCAGAAAAAAATTATTGTGTGTTACTTTTCAATCCATCGTCATATAAAGGAAAAATAATAAGGGGCCAAAAATTGATCCCTATGGCACTCTATATTTAACATTTTCAACACTAGAGCAAGAAGTTTTAATTTTGTTCTTTGACTGATGTTAGCAATTTCCTCTCTTTATACAATTAATTTGTGCGCCCGGTTAAAAAACTTGATTACAACATAAGTACAAAGGAAGTAGGCAAAACTTTGTTACACGAGCGTTATTGAAATAAGTTGGTATTGGTATCACAAGTAGATTCGATTTTCTTTTGTTTTGTTGCAGCTTCTGTTAAATTGTCTCCATATACATATTATATTGTCTGGAGTGAAATATCCAGTGCATTTTCTGTGGGTAACAACAACTTTTTCTCCATGGGTTTATCGTCTAAAAGCCAAGGCCTTCTTCCTAAGCATTGTATTGTGTTGTATTGTATATATTTTCTCCATTGTAACTACATTTTACAAGGATTGTCCAACTATACAAAAATATAAGTGAATACACATATATACAAGAAAATGAGAAGTGCAAAACTATTACATTTTAGAGTGCATTTACATTTGCTCTTTTGTATTCTTCTAAGGAGTAGAAGATGTTTTCTAACAGGAAGGACTTGGTAGTGTTTAGTTTTAGTTTTTCATTTGTTATCTGTTTTATATGAGAAGGCAAGTGATTGTACATATCTTTGATGTTATTTTCTATGCATTTGTTATTTAGAGTTCCTCTTAATCTAGAACACATTCTTTTGTTACTCTATCATGTTCATATTCAAGTACAGGGTCTCTCTAAATACTTTTTAGTTGTTTAGCAATTTATGAATTAAAATTAGAAGCCAATGTCCGTCAAAAAGAAAAGGTCTTTTCAATGGTGAAACAATTATCATAATTTGTTGAGTGGTTTTTGAGGTTATTGTACACACAAACTTTCTCTTGTTATACAGTTAATTAACACATGAACTTGAAATATAAGAAAAGTTTCTCATGTAAGAGTTGGCATTCAGAAACTTGACTACACACAAGGTGTATAGTTACAATAAAATAATCTGAAATATGTAGATAAATATAAAGAATTGTATATTAATATCTGTATATAGGTTAATCTGAGAAACCACGCAGCTGGGTTTTATAATTCCTTCTGGTGAACATTACAAAGCCTAGAATACATACCTTGAACATCGTACACTGTACTAGTGATAGTTCCACCACCTATAGGCTATACAGCATTTCCAGAACTTGGAAGACTGTTGGGGGGAGGGTTAAGGAAGTTGATGTTTCACATCCTTTTGTGTGAATATCAGGGAATTTTTCATCTGTTGCTATGGATGGCTGTACTAAATTACAATTATAAAGGGGAGGATCATTCTACAATAATTCCATAAAGAACGATGAGAGGTAAATGAAATTAATTAATTTGTCATTCAAGTTTAAAAAGCTACTTGTGCAATGTCATTCAGGGCTGTTCTGTAACTTTCTGATTGTTGCCGTTACTCTTCAAGATGAAGAAGCACTAACCGTGCATGCATTTTCAGACAGTAATAACTGGTTAACACCTTTAACAACTTGTTAAACCTTAACCAGATGTTACAGAATACCAGACAGTAGCAAGTGGTTAACAACTTGTTAAACCTTAACCAGATGTTACAGAATACCAGACAGTAGCAAGTGGTTAACAACTTGTTAAACCTTAACCAGATGCTACAGAATACCAGACAGTAGCAAGTGGTTAACACCTTTAACAACTTGTTAAACCTTAACCAGATGTTACAGAATACCAGACAGTAGCAAGTGGTTAACAACTTGTTAAACCTTAACCAGATGTTACAGAATACCAGACAGTAGCAAGTGGTTAACAACTTGTTAAACCTTAACCAGATGCTACAGAATACCAGACAGTAGCAAGTGGTTAACACCTTTAACAACTTGTTAAACCTTAACCAGATGTTACAGAATACCAGACAGTAGCAAGTGGTTAACAACTTGTTAAACTTTAACCAATGTTACAGAATACCAGACAGTAGCAAGTGGTTAACAACTTGTTAAACCTTAAGCAGATGCTACAGAATACCAGACAGTAGCAAGTGGTTAACAACTTGTTAAACTTTAACCAATGTTACAGAATACCAGACAGTAGCAAGTGGTTAACAACTTGTTAAACCTTAAGCAGATGCTACAGAATGGCTGTGATTATTATACTCTGCCATTATAAGCAGGCACCTCTGTTTGTTGCAGATGTTGTATGTGGCTCACTTCTCGGACTGTCCATCTCGTACCTTTGTTATCGTCAATATTACCCCAGTCTGAGTTCAATACATTCACATCGGCCCTACGTCACCATCACACCACATCTGGAGCTAGAAGCTATACGCAGCGAGAATGCTATGCTGGGTGCCACAGCCGAGGAGCAGATTAAATGGATTTAGCACTGCATTTATTTTAATTAAAACCAAATTTACATTCCATATGTCTTTCAAAAACCTTTATTTTCAGTACTCTTTTGTAATATTCTGTATTATTTTCTGTACATTCCTTAATAATAATAATAATAATAATGGAAAATAAAAATCTTAATAAATTTATATTATGTTTTCTTGTGAGGCTTACAACAGTATGTTGGCTAAAACATCCGAGACGTGCGTAGTTGTTTTTACTAAAACAATAGTTCTAAACTTGTGAGGCAGGACGCCAATACTGAAGAGCAAGTTTAGGAAAACAATTCATATACAAATCTGATTTATTACATTCGCATGACTTTCTCTACCCAATATCACTTATTTTTATATAGCTTCTACAAATTATTCTTATAGAAGCTCAATTTTTCTATTTACTTCGTTAATCAAAATAAACGTTGCTTTCATTACACATTTCATTGAAGATACAAGAGGAGACTTAATCAATAATGAAATGTTTAAAAGTGATATGCTATATGCTAGCCTTGAAATTCCGTGAAAGAACTGAATAGTGACAAAGTACTGAAACAATTAAACCAATCGCATATCTCAGAAATGGCTGATGCCACATAAATTGTATGTTTTAACAAGATCTACATCTTTTGTTATGTGAAAGTCATTCAGAATAAAGACAACTTCAGAGGATATTCAATATACGCATTTTATTTGTTTTACAAATAATTTAAAACATATAGTACTCTAATCAAAGTCGTTAGAGCCATTGCTATGTAGAGGGTAGTTTGGGGGGGGGGGAGAATTTTCTTGAAAATCTTTGTGTCACATCCTTGGATGATGCTGGCTTTGTAGTGGATTTTGGGATAAAAGAAATATAAAATTCTTTTTGCAGCGCAGTTCTTAGTGCATGAGGTATGAGTCCCTTTTTATATCTTCAGGGCGTGGTAACGAGTAATAGCTTGAACAAAGTGTGAGTTCAAATTATTTATTGATAATTCTGTATATGCATTGATATGAATAATTTACAATGAATATGTCTTAATGATACATTCGCTAATGTACTGGCTTTCCACCTGCTACAGTAACTAATTCTCTGACATCTGCTTCTAATGAAAGTCTTGAGAGAAGTGATGAAAAGTTTCTGTAACTATTGAACTTGTTGTTGTGTTGCTATTGAGCAAAGCAATTGATTTCTCCTAAGAAGAGAGACATTCCGCAGCTTGTACGTCAGTGATGGTCATGATAGCTTATATAACCTAAATCCAATGAAGTTATATTAACATGGTGCCAACACAAAAGCAATTCACTATACATAAAATTAAATAGCAACAACAGGAATTGATAAATGTCAATGTGAAAACCATTAGCATTAATAATCAAGTATAAATATTTGTAAACATTTAAAACTATACATTCATATAATCTGTCACAACTTCAATACCACGTTTGGTGTTGAACTGACTTTTCGTTTTCTAGTTATGCTGTTCACAACATGCAGACCTCTTTTGGGAACTCAAAACATGTGTTTCCAGTGAAAGCTCAGTATTGAAATTTTGAGTGGAATACAATACTTTCTGTAGTAACTAGCAGAGAATAGTGTATTATGCAACAAGATTATAATGGTAGAATTAAGATGCAAGTATATTTATGAAATGAGTGGTAACAAGTTGCATATGACTGCTTTTGGTCGACGACTTCAAAATTTTGAGTTCTTACAAAAAGATCAGATCTTGTTAGTTGTATATAATTAAATATTGATTGGATGGCAAGACCTTGAGCATGTTTGCGAGTACTATAGAGTCCAAGCCATATTTATTGATTTTTTTGCAGGTAATGTATATTAAAACAAAGTACATGAACTCTATTTATTAGAATATTAAAACTACAGTGAACAGAATTTATTTTATTTTAAATGCATGTATCTCATTGTTTATCTGGTCCCGGTGTACTGCTGCTGGGAGAGCTGCTCACGCATCATAATCCATCGCTAAAGTATAGTGGATGCCATTGTCATTCAGTTACGTCACATGTAATTAGAGTATTATAGTGTGATCGACAAAAAATCAGAAGCAATTCTTTTTTTCTAGGTCACATTATCTTCTTCTATGGATGTTTGTATATATGTTCCAGCAGACTCTGGAAGAATGCTTAGAGCATTTTCAACCAAACTTAGTACAAATATTCTATGGATGTATGTTCCAGCAGACTCTGGAACATTTTCAACCAAACTTAGTACAAATATTCTATGGATGTATGTTTCAGCATACTCTGGAACATTTTCAACCAAACTTAGTACAAATATTCTATGGATGTATGTTCCAGCAGACTCTGGAACATTTTCAACCAAACTTAGTACAAATATTCTATGGATGTATGTTCCAGCAGACTCTGGAACATTTTCAACCAAACTTAGTACAAATATTCTATGGATGTATGTTTCAGCATACTCTGGAACATTTTCAACCAAACTTAGTACAAATATTCTATGGATGTATGTTTCAGCATACTCTGGAACATTTTCAACCAAACTTAGTACAATTATTCTATGGATGTTTGTTTCAGCAGACTCTGGAACATTTTCAACCAAACTTAGTACAAATGTTCTATGGATGTATGTTCCAGCAGACTCTGGAACATTTTCAACCAAACTTAGTACAATTAATCTATGGATGTATGTTTCAGCATACTCTGGAACATTTTCAACCAAACTTAGTACAAATATTCTATGGATGTATGTTTCAGCATACTCTGGAACATTTTCAACCAAACTTAGTACAAATATTCTATGGATGTATGTTTCAGCATACTCTGGAACATTTTCAACCAAACTTAGTACAATTATTCTATGGATGTTTGTTTCAGCAGACTCTGGAACATTTTCAACCAAACTTAGTACAAATGTTCTATGGATGTATGTTCCAGCAGACTCTGGAACATTTTCAACCAAACTTAGTACAATTAATCTATGGATGTATGTTTCAGCATACTCTGGAACATTTTCAACCAAACTTAGTACAAATATTCTATGGATGTATGTTTCAGCATACTCTGGAACATTTTCAACCAAACTTAGTACAAATATTCTATGGATGTATGTTTCATCATACTCTGGAACATTTTCAACCAACTTAGTACAAATATTCTATGGATGTATGTTTCAGCATACTCTGGAACATTTTCAACCAAACTTAGTACAATTATTCTATGGATGTATGTTTCAGCATACTCTGGAACATTTTCAACCAAACTTAGTACAAATATTCTATGGATGTATGTTTCAGCATACTCTGGAACATTTTCAATCAAACTTAGTAAAATATTCTATGGATGTATGTTTCAGCATACTCTGGAACATTTTCAACCAAACTTAGTACAAATATTCTATGGATGTATGTTTCAGCATACTCTGGAACATTTTCAATCAAACTTAGTAAAATATTCTATGGATGTATGTTTCGGCATACTCTGGAACATTTTCAACCAAACTTAGTACAAATATTCTATGGATGTATGTTTCAGCATACTCTGGAACATTTTCAATCAAACTTAGTAAAATATTCTATGGATGTATGTTTCGGCATACTCTGGAACATTTTCAATCAAACGTAGTACAAATATTCTATGGATGTATGTTTCGGCATACTCTGGAACATTTTCAACCAAACTTAGTACAATTAGTCTATGGATGTATGTATAACTGGTATCTCATTATTTGGAAAATATTTTGTATCTTTCATTTTTTTCTTGAGTATTTTTGCAGAGATATTTTAGGTTTATCGAGAACATAAGATGCAACATTGGCAAGTGCAGATAGCAGCAGGGGTGGCAATTTCCCTTTCAAAACTAGAAGTAGGTCAGCACATAAACAGATGTTTCACTTTCGCTGGTGCATGATTCATGAGTGTAGGTAAACATTTTGTGTATTCCTGCCCATACATTAACAGCAGATTGCTATTGAAAATGACACTCCCTGATGCTGTGAGGGTTTCTTCCACCCATGTATGGGTGTTACGAAAATTGAAAATGCCATTTTTTGTAAAGGTAGCTTCATCTGTTGCCATAATTAATTGTGGCATATCTGCATCTTATTCTAGGAACCAATTGACGAAAGCCAGCCTAGGCATATAATCCAGTGCTGTGAGACACTGCACCCATTGGATATGATATGGGCACATAACTGTTCTTTCAGCATCCTGAGGACAAACCAATGGCATATGTTAACCATGCAAGCTATTCCCCAACTACTGCTGTTGGTGTTCATCTACAACATTTAAAATTTCTTCCTCTGCAGCGACAGTATTTCATACTCGCCCTCCTTCGTGTGCTGGCTGCATGCTCCCTGAGGCTTACGAGATGGCAGATGAAAATGCTGGCATCTTGTAAACCATGTGCTGTATGTATGATTACCCACCAAACACACCTTGAGCTCTTTTATCACTAAACCTGTGAGTTTCAAAGTGTAGTATGATGTTACTCAACTTCTAGTGGAGCTGACACAAACATAGGTTTTTTTCAGCCAGTGACCACGAAATGCATATTGGATAATAAAGGCATTTCTTCCATACTATTAGTGTAGGCCAACAGCTACAAAGTTGTACTTTTCATTTTGCCAAAATGTTACATCTCCCTTTTATCAGTTGTCCTCCGTGGACTAGTGGTACCGTGCTAGCCTCTAGGCTTCGTTCAGAAGGGAAGTAAAGCCGGTGGTCCTGTGAAAAACAAAACTGCTAGTCCCCCCACCTCCCATTTGGGTATGCTGTTTTGGTTATGTCTGGGAGACGGTTCTTGCACTGACCTACCTTGACCTAACAATGATGCCTATTTCTTCAACCACATTACGTTTGCAAAACAGTGTTTGTAAAGTGATTAATTATTTTAAAATCCTGGATGATGTCACACACTTACTACCAACACTAGGTCAGCAATAGATTACTCTACCCACCTTACAAGTAACAAACTATTATCTTGATATATTCTCGTGCAATAAACCATCTAATTTGGAAAAACAACTATTTTTGTCGAAAATACTGATCAAAGAACAAAATGCTATTATACTCTTTTGTTTGTAATACCTCTATGAAGTACATGTTAGAAAGAATGTAATACATTCCTTTCCACCCTATACACTTTATCCTTCTTGTGAAAATCTCCTTAGCGCATGCACACATTCTCTCTTTGTCTACCATTTACCTGGAGAAAAGGCATTACATTCCACCCGAAAATTTGATATCAAGATTTCACCAGAAATACAAGTTTTGAGACCCCTGCATTTTTAGAAAAAGGTGCAGATGTGCTGCTATGACCAGGAAACAAAGGGAACATCTTGCACCTTGACCCAACTTACCACCCCCAGGAGGAACCGCAGGCAATCTGGCCGACAGGGATGCACTGAGACAGCTAATCAGTCACAATTGTGGGTTGCTTAGAAAGGTTTCCCTCTGATGGCACCTGAGGCTACCATCTGGCAGGGCCGAGAAGAATCTTCCAATGTGCAAGTATCTGAGGCATCTGTCCGACACTGCATAGCTCACCTGAAACAAGAAAGGAGAAATGAAATTTGTGGTAGAATAGAAACTATTCCAGCATTCACCTAATCAACCAGGGAAAACCACGAAAATCCCATGGTCAAAAGTGGCTGGCCGCAGGAATAAACCCAGGACCTCCGTATGTAAGCTCTACATATTATCATGCAGCCATCTTGTGCAGGGTGAGCAGCCTAACACAAAAATGAAAAACTGAATAAATACTAAACTCGATATTTAAGTTCAACATGTTTCAAAGATGTGACACAAACATTTTGAAGTAAATCCCATTTTTCTCAAAAATGCCTTTAAGAATTTTTTATTAAAATACCACACATCTAATTTATTTATATAACTAACAAAAGGTATATCTTGAATTATCTGGGAATAGCCTGTGAAGTCCTCTTCATTCAGAAGGAATTGTTTTATAATTTTGTATATCCGCTAAACATCAAGAGATTGATAAAAATGTAGATCACTTTAAAATACACTATTTATTTCAAATGACTATTTTTTTGGCATCAGCCATTTCCGAGATATCTGCTATTTTTGGTTTGAACTTTTCAATTGTCATTTTTTTCAAGTGCAGTTGCTATTCAGTTGTTTCTTGCAATATCATGGAAATGTGGCTAGCAGCTACTCATTTCAAACACCTCACTATCGATTTGGTTTCCTCCATCCCCCTTGTACTTAAAATGAAATGTGAAATGAAACTATTTCTGCAAACGTTTATCTGGATTAACATTAAGTAAATAGAAAAATAATAGTTTGTAGAAGCTATATAAAATATATGATAGTGAGTAGAGAAAGTCACATGAATGTAACACATCAAATATTTCTTTCTTAAAATCATTCTTTTGGGTTCAGGGGACCAAAAAATGTGTTATTTCCATTGAACTCTCATTATAGTTTTGGATTCAGTACAATACTTTCTACAGTTACTACAGGTAAGTGGTAGAGAAGAAAAAAATACAACCTGTGCTCATTTATAGTGATTGTGTCTTTGCATCAGAGTTGATGTACAAAAACAATAACAAATTAAACTTAGTACATCAAATTCCCATGTATTAAGAATTATGGAGCATAATGTACCATACAAGGATCTGGTTCTAGCTAATGAGTTACTAAGAATAACACATTAGCACTCTGAGGTGAAACTTGCTGAATTTTGATGAAAAACTAAAAGCCTTTGGGGGGGGGGGGAGTAAAGGTAAGTAATCAAAATGAAAAATTCACTGTCATAGCCAGGAATTGAACCACAGGACATCCGCTTACTGTTCTAACCAACTGAGCTACAATGGCTGAATTTCCCAAATGAATTGCATCTTCCTGGCATTCTCAGATTATTTGAGATGACATAAAAGACCTACAATCTCGTAAGTACTTTAAGTCCCTGGCTTCATAATTAAACACTATTAGGTCAATTAATTTTCACCTTTTGTCATCAAAGATTAGAACATAATAAGAAAGAATATAAATTTTATAACCCAACTTAAATGGTGTTCTTGCTGACAGTTTTTTAAATGTCTATTCATCTCTACAGTAGCACAAAAATTTTAAAACTTTGTAGTGTATCTATCCTTTATTAGAAAAAAAAAAAAACTTTTCTCTTAGACAACTAAAATGTTTAAACTCACATTTTCAATGCCATAAGCACAGTTGTTTAGAGGTGTGAGGCTTAGAAATCATGGTATAACAATTTTTATTAAGTTTCAATTGTGCCCCATCTAAAAGTAATATTGTAAATAAAAAAAATATACCTAGAAAACCGATAATAATTGCCATTAATCCTGCAATAGATTTTGAAATTAAAATTTTACCAGTTGTTATTTTTCTTTATTTGCTTTAATTTTGGGATTAAAGGAAGGGATTGGCAAAAATATTCCCGAAAAGGCATCTTCGGACTGTTTTTCATTCATTTTCTGTGATTTCACCTTTTCGTGACGACTTGAACAGGAAGTGGATTTTTATTTAAACTTATTAATGGACGCTCTTTAACTGCTCTGTTCTTAGCGTCCCATTCTATATTGGGCGTGAAAGACCAGTAATTTTGCTCAGAGGCCTCTTTATCAGGCTTGAGATTCTTTTACGTGCCGTAAATCTATGACTCGGGACCATCGGCTTTTCCCTTCCTGAGGAAGCCAAGCTAAGGATTTTGACGCCCGAAAAAAGTATCGCCCTCCACCGGGTTTGAATCCGCGATCTGGAAGTGCGAACGAGGAGTGAGGGGGGACAAGTGGAAATGGAATTATGATGTGTAAAATCCGAAAATGAGAGCTTTAATAGTGAGCTCGAATAGATTCAGTCATCAAAAGGAATATATCTTGTCATACAGAGCTCATTCATTTAAAAATCATAGCATTTACTTTGCACCACAGAACAGCAAAACTAGCGCTTGCAGAAAGCCAACCGAAGTTGCCCGACGAAGTTCGAGCGAATGCCGAAAATGAACGAAAGGGAACGATCTTCCAGTTGAAGGGGGAAGGTGTCGCGACCTCTGCCATGCTGATTGCTGATTGCTGAGGCTTGAAACCCTTGAAACTAAACTAAGATGGAAGTCAGCTGATAAAATAGCAATGCCGAAAATATAAAAATAAACCAGAATTTTCGTATCAACGAGCAATTGTGTAAATGTAGAAGTTTATAGTGATACCTTATTTAATATTGAGTACCAAATAACGCGCATTCGATGTTTAAAACTGGAACATGACCTGAAAACCTAGTAAGGTAGAAGACAGGTTATGAATCGAAAGTTTAGTTGGTTTTAATGAGGAATTGAAATATATATAGCGAAAACAAGCTAACCTTAAATATAAACTATAACTTAGTATGTTAAGGTGTTAAAATGTGTTCGAATTAGGGACTGTATTTCGAAAACTTTATTTTTATGGATTGCACACTAATATCGTAAAACGAACAAGAGAACTCGTGCTCAAAGGTTATGTCTGATACCTATTTCAATTTTGAATGCGATGTAATGATAATAGTTTGGGATCCATAGTTTGATTTTGGATGTGTATTAGTGTTGTGCTCAAACACTATTTCCTGCTGCTATACCAAATAAATAAATTAGGACATAATGGTCTTTTCATTGCAAAATAACTTAAAAGCATTTCATAAACAGAGAATTCTCCATATGTACTGTGTATCTTTGGGAATTTTTTGTCAATCTGCGTAACTCGGTTAAGCGCTGGCCTTGGAAGCACAAATAGTTACATAAAACTTGTGTATTACCACATTATTGCTGAATGATTTCTACATATCGAAATGTCAGCTACCATATTTATGACAAAACACCCAACTTAAATTATATAAATGTGTAATATGTATTGCATGGCAAAATATCTGCTGAAATAGTTATTCTTTTTTAAGTATCTACTTTATTTACATACACCTCATTTGTGAAGTCATAGTGGGAGATGGCTTGTAAAACAACTTCTTGGTTTCATTACTTGATAGTATTGAGTAATGCTATATCTGTTTTAAATGTTGTCTCATATTCACACTTCTAATTGGCAGCACTATGGCCTCTCACAAAAAAGCCTGGATTCAATCCTAGGGATCAGAGGTGGGATTTTGTGGTAGATAAAATGGCACTTAGAATGAATGTTCTCTGGTTTTCCCCACCATAATTCCATCAATTGCACCATCTTCATCCCCCCTCCCACCAGTCTCCAATCTCTGTAAACCTGTGAAGTTAAAAGGGACATTAAAATTAAAAATACTATGGAGGACAGAGAGCAATACTAATGAACGAGTGTCTCATCCAGCCCCCAAATTTATAAACCAGCATGTGCTGTTACATTCTTTCTGCAGTCAACATATGAAAAAACAATTAATACTGGCACACTAAACGACATGTTAAAGTGATTGACAATTATGAAGAGTGGGTGTGATATGGTTAAACACAAAGAGACATTGTTATTATTTAGGGACATTGCATTCACATTCATATTTAATAATACTGTATAACACATTTGTATGGTATTTTAAGGAACATGTGCCTACATTAATATACATTTGAATAGCCTACCCAATTAAAATGTTCATTAAATTCTAACCTCTTGAATGTCTGTTATTACAATCTATTGGAATGATCTTATAGGTAATTGCACTTAAGTCACTTATGCATACACAAAGCCAGTTCTAGTTAATAAAACTTACAGTTATTGAATAGAAAATACACTTTGATTCCTTTTCCTGGGAAAGGTTCCATATATAACATTTGATATAACACAGTGGAGGTCCTAGAGCACATGGGAACCTTAAATTTATTGACAGGTCATATGGGAAAAAAGCAAATTGAGCCCATACAGTGATGTTTGTTTGTTTGTGTTTGTTCATTTGGTTCCACTGTGAGCAATGCTCAAGGGAAATTGAACACATCATACAATTATGAAGTATGCAGAGTAAGTAGGAATATACCCAATGCCAAGAACAGCCTTTGGGGGGGATGTTCCCCTCCCCATCATGTCTTATCTAAGAGAGAAAAATTTGTTAACCATCACCATTTCAACAGTAAACTTCTCGACACGCATTACAGTAGGACAACAATAGCAAATAAGTGTTAATCACCATCACATGCAATCTGCCCTACATAAAGTGCTTACATGAGGTTGATACTATTATGATGATTAATTCACTTTGAATAAGCTCGAAATTATAACTTTATACTTTGTTATGCTTAAATTTCAGTTTCCCATGTAATTTCTTTTACCTTGAAGACATGTTTGAAAAAGACCACTTGAAACGAGAAATTCTCTTTATTACTGCATGGGTATTATTTGGGAGGACAGTATACAGGGTGGAAGGTACTGCTTGAACCGTATGTTAATCATGGATTCTATATAATGAGTAGTGCAAATATGTCCAATACAATGTTTGTCATTAAACCTACAAAAATGAAACACAGTGTTTTATGTTCCTTGTGCCTGTGTCTATTAGCCATTTTATTACAGTTCAAGCAATATCTTTCACCCTGTATAAGAAAACATTTAGAAGATGGTGGAGTTTGCATATACATAAAACATTATAACATATAAAACTGGGATGCAACAGATCCATCTATCCCATTGACATTTTTTGTGTAGCCCATTTTCCTCTTGCTTAAATTTACCAGTTACACAAGAGTATACAAAATTCCTTCCGAATGAAGAGGACTTCACAAGCTGTTCCCAGAAAATTAAAAATAAACATTTTATTTTTCATGTAAATATCTTGAATGCAATGGCATTTTAATCAAAATCGTTTGAGTCATTTTTCAGAAAAAAAAATCGAGAATTCTTCCGTGTAAAGGGTTATTTTGGGTGGGGAATTTTCTTGAAAATCTTTGTGTCACATCCTTGGAAGGTACTGAACTTAAACCAATTTGTACTATGTATGTACAAATTCCTGCTTTGAAACGCATGGCTTTATGTATTCACTTTCAATTGCCAGTCGAAATGCGCGCGCCAACGTTCCACGTTACGTATTTGACCACAGCCAATGGGAGCAAAATGTGCCGGAATGGACTACCTTCCCCCTAGAACGGGAAGATCGTTCCCTTTCGTTTATTTTCGGCATTCGCTCGAACTTCGTCGGGCAACTTCGGTTGGCTTTCTGCAAGCGGTAGTAACAGCAAACTGGTCAGTGCAAGAACTTTGCACGACATAAAATAATATGAAATTGTGTTGGCCAAACTGGAAGGCTTTGCCCCAAGTATTGTCCGCAGAAAGCATTTTCGTTCCGTAATCTGTATGAGAGGAACAGATGCCTATCAAATTGGGTTTGGAATGTGAAGCATTGATAAGCGGCCACCGATCACTCTAAAAATCGAATGCTTTTATAAAAACAGGTAATTAATCGTAACAGACAGCAAAATATTACGGAGAGCTTATGGTGTTAAATAATATGTGCAAGAGAAAATTTCCATCACACAGGTGAAAACGTGTTAATATTTTGAGCCATGCAAGACACGTGTTTTTGTTTATTAAATGTATAACTATTGTACTTCCTTTTTTAATTTTTAGTATACATGAAGAGAGGATTGTTAAATAAAGCGTCAAACCTCCCGAGTATTAACTGCCTTTCCGAAATACATTTTAGATTAATACCGTTTCGTTTGAACGCCGCATGCCAAAAATCACGTTTTGTTTTGCCCGGTTAGGTGAAGAAGCCTTTATAATAAATTAGGGCAAAAATACCATACAGGCACCGACGTTTCTTAGGTATAAGGAAGTGAAATAAATCACCTTAGGAGTGAGTTTAGAACATGATGGTGTCTTCTATGTCTTGTAAATTAGAATTGCTGAAAGTATATTGCACTAATGAACCAAGGGCTGTGTTATTAAAATAACAGAACCACTAATGGCGCAGAAGTTTAAACTCTTCAACAAACATCTGTACTACATAAAACGCCTGATAGTGCCGAAGGAATCTTGAAGATTGGCAATGCCAGCCTTTTACAAATGCGCAAACCAAGAATGGCCACAGGACCCGTTGTATGTGAAAGACATACAAGTTCTTCTACATTAATCTTATATAGGCTGAATTTTTAATGGTTTATATAACTTGTTTGCCACTGAGTTGAAGAGTGGTGTGTTCTATATCCCTGAGCTTTGCTCTTGGTGGCATCTACAGAGTCCTGCTGGTCAAGTTTCACTGTAAAGAAGCGGCTATAGGCTGCTCTTTCAAAACATGCTAAGATGATAAAAGCACCAATGTGGACATGTGAGAGGGCCAAACATATTTATATTTCTGTAACATGTGTGATACATAGCGATGTTCTACAACAGAATTTTAACAAGTTCTGTTGGATTTTATTAGAGGGTTAGGAGTTTAAATGTGCACAAGCAGCACACAGTTTTAAAGCAATTTGGAAGGGGAATAAATAAAAATGGGCCTCTTTACTGGTTTTCTTGAAAGCCAATAAATAATGATGAGTTTTTCCCCTCAGGGGCTCACCTTGGTGAGTATGGGAGTGTTGACCCAGAGACACCTGAGCCTTGGGGTATAACCAGTCGGTAATGTTGCTGTTAGCCTCTCCCTGTCCTACGTCACCGTATGCTGCCAACCTACATACTTAAAACAATCGCTATGAATATGTGAGTAGTAGTACTGCAGAATGTGAGTGTTGTTGGCACTGTCACCGAGAGGGAGAAGAAGGTGGGAAAAGTCATTGCTGTACAAAATAGCCAACTGTGGTGAGTTTACGATTGTGCAGTTTCTTTAACCAAACTGATGCAAAAACAGCCTTTTTTAGGGCTAACATTTGCATCACAAAAGAGCAAGTAGAGCTGGTTGAACTGATAAGTTACTTTAATTACGACTTTTAGTGCCATATGTATTGACTGTTAGCGACACACCAGTTATTATTGATAGTGGCTTGTTGCCTATGCATTACATTCCTTAATTCAACCATAAATATAATTTAGCAACATAAAACTGAGCCGTACAATTGCAGAATAAATGAGGGCCTCTTCTTATTGTGTTGAAATAAGCTTTGGCTGAGTTATGTACCACACAACCTGTCGCGATTCCCAGTAGGTGAATAAATACATTTCTAATGAAGGTAATGGGTGTGTTCCACATCGTACGCCTCCTTTTATTTGCGCATTCTTATTTGCATTTTGTACGATCCTTTTCAGTTCCTCTTCTGCTCCTTACCACAAACACTATCTTCATACATTTCTCGGTTCCTCTATGGAACTCTGACAGACTCATGTTCCTGCAAACCAACACATCCCTCTCACGTTTTTTAACGCTACAAGGTTGGTATGGTTTAGTGGCATGACATAGAACAGGGAGAGGCTGGCAGCAACATTACCAACCAGTCCTCCCTGTCTCAGAAATAAGGAGGCCTGGTCCTCCAGGTTGGGCGTTAATCACAGTGTGCTATGACCTGGAA
This sequence comes from Deroplatys truncata, assembly GCA_030765065.1. Classification (NCBI taxonomy): domain Eukaryota; kingdom Metazoa; phylum Arthropoda; class Insecta; order Mantodea; family Mantidae; genus Deroplatys; species Deroplatys truncata. The sequence continues at coordinate 6,279,007 of CM060984.1, forward strand.
AAATGTAAGACATGGCAAATGAAATCTCAAGGTATAGATCGAATATAGTAGTGTTTCAAGAAATGAGGAGTGGGAAAGGAAGAATGGATAAACATTATTGTATTGTGGGGCAACCGAACCTGGACTACACGAGATAGGATTTATTATCGCAGAGAGAAGTCTTTAATGAAGGATTGTGTAAAATGCAATTTAAGGTCATAATTATAAATGTGACTATAATTTCTGTGGAGGAAAGGATGGAGTTGTAAAGGAAAGAGTTTTAGTGCGAATTTAGAATGAGAGTTAGTGAAGAATGAATTTAATAATGGGTGATTTTGTTGCTGGGTTGTAGAAGGGATCACTTGGCCTGAGTGATGAGGATGGTGCCTTGGACAGTTTGTGTTTGCAATTAATTTTGTTGTTAAGAAAAGAAGTTTCTCGCAAATTACTTTTTATATATATATATTACTTTCTCTACTACGTATAGTAAGTAGGGGAAGTATTGTATTCCACCCAAAAATTCGATACCGAGATTTCACCGGAAATACATGTTTTGAGACCTCCTGAATCCAAAAAAAGCATTTTTGGAAACATGTCCGTGTGTGTGTCTTGTCTGTGTGTCTGTGAACAGCATAACTCAGAATCGAACCGTCGTATAAACACCAAACTTGGTATTTAGGTTCAGTATCTTCCAGAGATGCGACACGAAGGTTTTCAAGAAAATCCCCCCACCCCAGACTACCCTTTACATAGAAGATTTTTCGAAAATTTTAATGTTCTCAAAAATGGCTCTAACGATTTTGATTAAAATATCATATGTTTAACATAATGTCATGAGAAATGAAATGTATATCTTGAATTTTCTGGGAATGTCTCCAAAAGTATTCTTCCATTGTGAACGACTTTTGCATAACAGGTAAACCATAAGAGATAGACAAAATTTTACTACACAAAAAATGTAGATCGCATTAAAATACACAACTTATGTCATATACATTTCTTTTGTTGAGTGAACCGTTTTCGAGATATTGCTTGTTATTTTCTTAAATTTTACAATACTTATACTTTTTCTCAAATTCGTTATTCATATTTTTTATGTCCTGGACATGCAAAGAGAATGGAATGCGCCACATAGCAACCAGCGTTAAAATATTTGACTATCGCTTAAAACCTACCATATTCCCCTTGCATCTACAAGAAAATTATCAATAAGATTGACATCTCGATATCTCCATTAACATGAAGCATATGGAGAATAAGCGTTTGTAAAAATAGTTTGTACAAGAGTAGAGAAAGTCATGTGAGTGTAACACATCAGATTTTTTTTCTGTCTACTACATTTTAATCCAAATAAGCCTTTGCAGAAATAGCTGCATTAAATATTATATTTATAGATAAAGAGAACAACGATAGCTAAATATTTAAGAACGCTGGCCTTAAAATTTCATACTGTTTCCATGCAATCACGAGAAACAACTGAATGTTGACAGGATTTTAAGAGAAATACCAAGTAATGAACAACCTTTAATAACGGATATCTAAGAAATGGCTTATGCCACAAAAAGTTTATTTGAAATAAATTGTGTGTTTTAAAGCGATCTACATTTTTTGTGCAGTACGGTTTCGTCTATCGCTTAACCGTTACCACACAATTACACAAAGTTATTCCAAATGAAGTATTCACAACTATTCCCCAAAAAATAAAAATATACATCTTATTTGTAATGTAAATATTTTAATATATGGTATTTTAATTAAAATCGTTAGAGCCAGTTTTCACAATAGCAAAACATTCCTAAAATCTTCCATATAAAGGGTAGTATGGGGTAGGGGAATTTTCTTGAAAATCTTTGCGACGCATCTTTAGAAAATACTGAACCTAAATACCAAGTTTGATGTTTATCAAATTGTTTGTTTTTAAGTTGTACTGTGAAGTCCTGTGAGATGGGAAACTTTGCTCAGAGACTCTTTATTAGATTAGAGGTTCGTTAACGTGCCGTAAATCTGCGACACGGGACCACCGGCTTTACTTCCTTTTCGAAGGAGTCATGCTAAGAATTTTTACGCCCGAAAAATTCCATCGCCCTCTGCCGGGTTTGAAGCCGCGACCTTGGGTACTAGAGATCATGGTTACCCTAGAACACGAAAAATAAAATATATTGAGGTTTATTTATGGACGCTCTTTAACTGCTATGGTTCTTAGCGTCCCATTCTACACTGGGCGTGAAGTACGAAAATTTTGCTCGGAGACCTCTTTATTAGGCTTGAGGTTCTTTTCGTGCCATAATTCTACGACACGGGACCACCGGCTTTACTTTCCTTCCGAAGGAAGCCATGCTAAGGATTTTTCGCCCAAAAAAATTCCATTGCCCTCCGCCGGGTTTGAATCCGCGACCTCGGGAACTAGAAGCTAGCACGATACATACCCCTAGACCACGGAGACGACTAAACGTTCTCATTTTCCAGTCGGATATCATACCTGATACCTCTGGATGCATGCGTGCTAACCACTAGAACACAAAGGTAGTTCAAACCTAGACCTCAGAGGACGACAAGAAGCTTTATCTCGATTTAAATGAACTATATAGGAAAATAAACTTTGTAAGTATATTTATTTAAAGGTGAGTCGAAATTGTTACACTAACATCACTTAAGTTTACTCACTTAACATGTTTCGGGAAACCGTTGTTCCCATCCTCAGAAGGTTAACTCGACTGGCCCGTGTTGTTGGTGTTTCCGTTTTTTGGACTGGATCCAGTCCAAAAAACGGAAACACCAACAACACGGGCCAGTCGAGTTAACCTTCTGAGGATGGGAACAACGGTTTCCCGAAACATGTTAAGTGAGTAAACTTAAGTGATGTTAGTGTAACAATTTCGACTCACCTTTAAATAAATTCAATACACATCACTGTTTCTAGCTTCTTTTCATTACAATACATTTGTAAGTATAATTTGTATACCCACTAGTAGGCGATAGAGGGTAGAGAAAGTCATGTGAATGTAACACATAAGATTTTTTTTACTTTCTCTACTACGTATAGTAAGTAGGGGAAGTATTGTATTCCACCCAAAAATTCGATACCGAGATTTCACCGGAAATACATGTTTTGTGACTCACTGAATCCAAAAAAAGCATTTTTGTAAACATGTCCGTGTGTGTGTCTTGTCTGTGTGACTGTGAACAGCATAACTCAGAATCGAACCGTCGTATAAACACCAAACTTGGTATTTAGGTTCAGTATCTTCCAGAGATGCGACACGAAGGTTTTCAAGAAAATCCCCCCACCCCAGACTACCCTTTACATGGAACATTTTTCGAAAATTTTAATTTTCTCAAAAGGCTGTAACGATTTTGATTAAAATATCATATGTTTAAGATATTTTCATGACAAGTAAAATGTATATCTTGAATTTTCTGGGAATGTCTCCAAAAGTATTCTTCATTGTGAACGACTTTTGCATAACTGGTAAACCATAAGAGATAGACAAAATTTTACTACACAAAAAATGTAGATCGCATTAAAATACACAATTTATGTCATACACATTTCTTTTGTTGAGTGAACCGTTTTCGAGATATTGCTTGTTATTCCCTTAAATTTTCCAATACTTATACTTTTTCTCAAATTCGTTATTCGTTTTTTTTTTTTTTTTTTTTTTTTTACGTCCTGGACATGCAAAGAGAATGGAATGCCCACATAGCAACCAGGGTTAAAATATTTGACTATCGCTTTAAACCTAGCATATTCCCCTTGTATCTACATGAAAATTACCAATAAGATTGTCATCTCGATTAACATGAAGCATATGAAGAATAAGCGTTTGTAAAATAGTTTGTACAAGAGTAGAGAAAGTCATGTGAGTGTAACATCAGATTTTTTTTATTTTAAGCTGTCAGAATTGTGATGTACCTTTATGCTTGCTCAGGGTTAAGTATTGTTTACCATAATCAATGAGATTTTGATTGCTTAAATTTTTAAATTTTTGTATTTTTTGATCTACTGTTTCTGTTTTCTAAAAACATTTAAGTTTTGAAATTTTTCGTGTGATATTAAATTTTGCACTGTGTCAGAAATGTAATGTACTGGCATTCATCTTCTCGAGACGAGGGAGAATTCTGGTAAAAACCCAAATAGCTGCATCCACATGAGATCGGATCTCATGTCCTCTGGATTATTACCACATTTCCATGGGAATTGAAATTGATTTTAGTACACAGTATTGAATATTGTACGGAAACACAGACTCAGATGAAACTGTACGTTAGATTCAATCAGATCAAGATTTTGTTGCATTGAAACACCAACCATATGGAATGTGCCTCCTGTAGGACTCGTCATTTCCTTTTTGTGCAGACATAGAGGCTCATACAAAAATTTTCACTGTGCTTTAAACATGGTTCAAGCCGTTGAAATATGAATTTAAAGGTGGTGTGGCTTATTACTCAATTTTCTAGCTAATCTTAATTAAAATCAAAGCAAATTGCACGCTAAATACTGACACAAGACATGCATATTCAGCAACGGCTGCTGTGTAACAGCACATGAACACCTTGTGAATTTATTGGTTATTTTTTCTTTGAATATTACATGCAACAAAGGCACAGTAATTTCAAATCTACCGCACTGCTACTCGAAACATGGCAGCAGAGTCAGGAGCACATCTTGCGCTGGTGTGGCGTAAAACCTTATGGGTGAAATATATATGACTTGTGCACACTTGAAGACATGCCTCACCCTTACCATCCATCTCTCAGCTATAAGTTTACGTCAATGCCACTAGGTGGTAGCATACTACTGCACAAGTGAGAGTGCAAAGATGTGGGAAGATGGAAAATCCCGTTTGCTTTACAGTTTGGCATAAATCCCGCTAGAAGGTAGCATACCGAACAGTTATGCCAATTCACTCACTGTACAGCAAAATTTAGGTGTGACGTGAATATATGTTATAGTTATAGAGATAGAATGGGTTTGTGGGTGGGTTATGATATATAATGAACTGAAGTGATAGAGACATTTGTGTGATTTAAAAAGGATGCATGGATTTTCTTTATAAACAGATAACATCAGCAGTGTAGTTGTCCCTGTTTAATGTGTATTTATATTGATTAACTTTGTGTGGAGGGACAGGACATTTTATAACAAAAATTATGTCATTTTCCTGCTTCAGAAAATGAGACTTGGTGAGTGTTAATATTAATATTTGGCCGACGAAACAAAAGAGTAGCGAGAGCTTACATATTTGTTGGGAGCATCTGCAGTTTATCAGTTTGTTTGTAATCATAACCATTATGCAGTAGATGCTGTCTGAGTCTAACACTTTGGGACAATAACTCTCTAACAGATGTGCAAAAGTTACAAATTGTGGATTTGACAGTGATCTCGCACCATTTTCATCTAAAGGAGAGGAGCAGGATGAAGATGGTGTGACACCAGTAACAACTGTGCTAACATTTCACATATATTGCACTCAGTGTGTGTATTGTGGACTCCTTCAGCAGCTCGTGGTGTGTCAGCATCAGGCAAGAAAAGAAGAACTGCATCCCCAAAACTTCAGTTGTGCCACATAGGCTGTTTTTTTGTAGTAACATCAGCAGCAAAAAGTGCAAATACAAAATAGCTTGAGTTGGCCAATGCATGCTTTAAACATTTAAACGTAAAAATGATATCATCTGTATATTTTTTAATTAATTAATTAATTTTTTTTCCAAGGAAGCAGTAATAGTATGTTGTATACTTGTTTAAAGCAGAAGTAAACAAAGCTTAATGTAGCACTCAATCAAGCACCACGAGGATGACGGGAACTAAGTAACCGTGAGGGGAAATTGCTTCAGACAGAAAGTGCAGCTTGAGGATCATTAGCTTTTAAACATGGCCTTACATCCTAAACTTGTAACACACAATACTAAGAGTAGACAAAAGTGGACCTGAATCTGTGACACTGTTCTTAACTTCAGGTTTGATTCATTTAATGACCAGCATCAGAAAACAAACATGACCCGAGGAATCTGAGCAACAATTCTGCATCGCTAACAAAGAAGTTCAATTATTGCTAAACAGCCGCCAACGCTATTTATGGTTGATACATTTCACAGAATTTGTTAAAAATATTTTCCACAGTGGCAGAGGATTCTCAGCCATGACGCTCTTGAAAGTAATAATTTTTCAACACATGGTGGCTTATCCAGAAACCGAAACTGAACTACACATGCCTCTTAAACTATTGGCTGTAATGGTTCATTTAGTTATAGATGAATTTGAACAAACACATTTTGTTTCATAGATTGAACTACTACAATAATGGGATATTTAAATTTCCTTGCACAAAGTGTTAGTTTTATATAGAGGAAGAGACGACATGCTAAGTGGGAAAAGTTATAGTTTGCCCATCAGCCAATGAGGTGCTCTCTTGTCACATGACTTTCTTTACAGCTCCTTTAAACTTAAAGTGAAACCACTTAGATTAGCCTGAATGAATGCTTACCTTGCTACACACTTTGAACCCTTTTCACGTGAAATCAGTCCTTGGGAACCCTGGACCTCACTTTAGATTGCATAACTAAGAGGCTGAGATAGTAATCTCGCCTTACATCCTGTTTATCTTTAGGCAGTTTCCTTTAATCTGTTTCTTTTTGTGGATCTAGAAGGGGTAGGTCCAGTCTTAGATGTGGCTTCTGGAAGGCTCCCCTTGCAGGGGTCATCCCCTTCTCTGCACTGAGCCAATAACTTAGCCCTTTTCCTCTGCCCCACTCAGCCTCTTTGTCTTGGGAACCAACCTCACTGGTCGATATCCCCAAACTCTCTCATGCCTGCTCCTCCACATCTCCGGTAGTTACAGTTCCCGCCTCCATCGGAATACTCTGGTAGCAGATTCCCCTTTAGAAGGATCTGCTACCTCCCATTTATAATTTTGCTCTTGGAATCCCCAAAGGAGCCCTCCTGGTTAAAGTAACTAGAACTGACGATTGCTAGGGACCACTTTGGTCTGCCCAGGTAGAGTCCCACAGTACTTGAGTAAAACTATAATACTCTGAGAGGTATCTTCGACATGGTTCACTTAACACCCTGAAGTTGGAGAGTTGGTTTTTCAGAGACAGCCGACTATGCCGGTGAGGTCCCAGCAATCAACCATATGCCGGTACACTCTCAAGGTCCAGCTTAATGGGCTGTAAGGCCAGGTCCTCTACACTTAGTAGCCAGTAGTTCCTCTGCACCTAGATATTTCATTTGAAATCACGATTGTAACCTCACATGGTAGTTGTGTATGAACGTAACTAGTTGTCTGCTGCTGAAACAGAAGTGCTGCACTGTGTGGAGAAAAGTGCATCGGAGTATGTAGTCCAGTTGTTTTTTACATTAACAAGATGTAAACTAACAATTTACTGTAAAAGCCTGATGAAATGGAAGAGTTTTAACATAATGTTAGCAAACAACATGTTAACATCAGCCCCTACAGTATCTGCATGGTGTAACGGTTTTTTACTTGTGGTTGTCATGCAAGAGACTGGGATTTGATTCCATACCATATATTAAAATTTTAGTGTAGTTTATTCAGCCGTAAATGAGATAAATATATTTTGAATTATCTGTACTTCAACTGAAGGACATAACTGTATGTTTTATTTCAAATTTATTGGATGAATTGAGACTTCTTAAAAAATCTGAAGTCCATAAGAATAATCTGATTTACTGGAGCTTACCTTAAAACATCATCGTAAATTAAAGCAATACAAAAGCTACCATTAAACCTTTGGGAATGTCGTAGGTTTATAAAACATCCTGTCACACAACGTAACAGTGAAACTCCACTCGTCTAGGTAGACACTGATGTATGTAATGAAACAAATAATTGGTTATGTTTCTTATTGCTAAATGCTGGCCTTCTAATCCTTAGGTCGCAGGCTCAAAAGTGGCCCAGTGTGTGCTTAAAGGCGAGAGCCCCATATCAGTAGATTTACTAGCATGTAAAAGAACTGTTGCATAGCACACCAGTGGTGCTGACATAATCCTGGCAGTATCATTAACAAACAAACGGTTTATATATAAAAAACAAAGAACCTCTTAAATAATAGAATGTAAACAAATGCATGCAAAGAGATGTAAGAGTCTGATAAAGGTGCATGAAATGTAATAAGTTGTGTTTAACTTGACATTTTGTTTTAGTTTCAGCAATGGTATTCTTTACTTGCTCACACTGCGGGGAGTCCCTGAAGAAGAACAAGGTAGAAAAGCATTATCACACAGTTTGCAGGGGAAAGCCTGTTGCTGTAACCTGTGTCGACTGTTGTAAGGATTTCAAGTAAGTCTTCAGCATCTAACACAAATATTATGAGAAATACGCATCTGAGATCAGCCTGCCTTTATACCATGGAGGTGGGCAACACATTTTATATTAGTTTACATATTTGCCGACTTCCATGGTTAGCCCTGTAAAATGCACAGGAGCAGAGAGGTCTTTTGACAATTTTGTGGATAGATTCAAAGTGTTGAGATTCTCACTACAGACATGACAAAGCATTAAATTCTGTTGCATTATATTGGAACTTACAAGTACAGACTGAATGGTATACAGTGCTATGATAGACTAGAGCTTATCTGTGTGTCTATCCTTCATCATGATCATGGTCCCTCTACACTGGACTACAACAAAATGTATAGCAGCACTAGTAAATGGTATACGGTACTATGATAGATCAGAGCTTATCTGTGTGTCTATCCATCATGATCAGGTCCCTCTTCACTGGGCTATAATAAAATGTATAGCACCAGTAGTGACCTCTAGTAAATGGTATACAGTGTTATGATAGACCACAGCTTATCTGTGTGTCTATCCATCATTATCAGGTCCCTCTTCACTGGGCTATAATAAAATGTATAGCACCACTAGTGACTTCTAGTAAATGGTATACAGTGTTATGATAGACCAGAGCTTATCTGTGTGTCTATCCTTCATCATGATCATGGTCCCTCTTCACTGGGCTATAATAAAATGTATAGCACCACTAGTGACCTCTAGTAAATTCTATACAGTGCTATGATAGACCAGAGCTTATCTGTGTGTCTATCCTTCATGATGATCATGGTTCATCTTCACTGGGCTACTAGAAAATGTATAGCACCACTAGTGACCTCTAGTAAATTCTATACAGTGCTATGATAGACCAGAGCTTATCTGTGTGTCTATCCTTCATGATGATCATGGTTCATCTTCACTGGGCTACTAGAAAATGTATAGCACCACTAGTGACCTCTAGTAAATTCTATACAGTGCTATGATAGACCAGAGCTTATCTGTGTGTCTATCCTTCATGATGATCATGGTCCCTCTTCACTGGGCTGTAACAAAATGTATAGCACCACTAGTAACCTCTAGTAAATGGTATACAGTGTTATGATAGACCAGAGCTTATCTGTGTGTCTATCCTTCATCATGATCATGGTCTCTCTTCACTGGGCTACAACAAAATGTATAGCACCATTAGTGAACTCTAGTAAATGGTATACAGTGTTATGATAGACCAGAGCTTATCTGTGTGTCTATCCTTCATCATGATCATGGTCTCTCTTCACTGGGCTTTAACAAAATGTATAGCACCATTAGTGACCTCTAGTAAATGATATACAGTGTTATGATACACCAGAGCTTATCTGTGTGTCTATCCTTCATCATAATCATGGTCCCTCTTCACTGGGCTGTAACAAAATGTATAGCACCACTAGTGACCTCTAGTAAATGATATACAGTGCTATGATACACCAGAGCTTATCTGTGTGTCTATCCTTCATCAAGATCATGGTCCCTCTTCACTGGGCTGTAACAAAATGTATAGCACCATTAGTGACCACTAGTAAATGGTATACAGTGTTATGATAGATCAGAGCTTATCTGTGTGTGTATCCTTCATCATGATCATGGTCCCTCTTCACTGGGCTGTAACAAAATATATAGCACCACTAGTGACCTCTAGTAAATGGTATACAGTGTTATGATAGACCAGAGCTTATCTGTGTGTCTATCCTTCATCATGATCATGGTCCCTCTTCACTGGGCTACAACAAAATGTATAACACCACTAGTGACCTCTAGTAAATGGTATACTGTGTTATGATAGACCAGAGCTTATCTGTGTGTGTATCCTTCATCATGATCATGGTCCTTCACTGGGCTACAACAAAATGTATAGCACCACTAGTGACCACTAGTAAATGGTATACATTGTTATGATAGACCAGAGCTTATCTGTGTGTCTATCCTTCATCATGATCATGGTCCCTCTTCACTGGGCTACAACAAAATGTATAGCACCACTAGTGACCTCTAGTAAATGGTATACAGTGCTATGATAGACCAGAGCTTATCTGTGTGTCTATCCTTCATCATGATCATGGTCCCCCTTCACTGGGCTACAACAAAATGTATAGCACCACTAGTGACCACTAGTAAATGGTATACATTGTTATGATAGACCAGAGCTTATCTGTGTGTCTATCCTTCATCATGATCATGGTCCCTCTTCACTGGGCTACAACAAAATGTATAGCACCACTAGTGACCTCTAGTAAATGGTATACAGTGTTATGATAGACCAGAGCTTATCTGTGTGTCTATCCTTCATCATGATCATGGTCCCCCTTCACTGGGCTACAACAAAATGTATAGCACCACTAGTGACCACTAGTAAATGGTATACATTGTTATGATAGACCAGAGCTTATCTGTGTGTCTATCCTTCATCATGATCATGGTCCCCCTTCACTGGGCTACAACAAAATGTATAGCACCACTAGTGACCACTAGTAAATGGTATACATTGTTATGATAGACCAGAGCTTATCTGTGTGTCTATCCTTCATCATGATCGTGGTCCTTCACTGGGCTATAATAAAATGTATAGCACCACTAGTGACCACTAGTAAATGGTATACATTGTTATGATAGACCAGAGCTTATCTGTGTGTCTATCCTTCATCATGATCGTGGTCCTTCACTGGGCTATAATAAAATGTATAGCACCATTAGGGACCTCTAGTAGATTCAGTAATGGGCAATGTGAATTGTAGAGTCTGCTCCATCACAAATAAATTTTTACTTTCTCTACTAAATACAGTAAGTAGGGGAAGTATTGTATTCCACCCAAAAATTTGATACCGAGATTTCACTGGAAATACATGTTTTGAGACTCCTGAATCCAAAAAAAGCATTTTTGGAAACATGTCCGTGTGTGTGTCTGTCTGTCTGTGAACAGCATAACTCAGAAACGAACAGTCGGTTAAACACCAAACTTGGTATTTAGGTTCAGTATCTTCCAGAGATGCGACACGACGGTTTTCAAGAAAATCCCCCCCACCCTAGATTACCGTTTACATGGAACATTTTTCAAAAAGTTTAATTTTCTCAAAAATGGCTCTAACGATTTTTATTAAAATATCATATACCCCCGCCGCTGTAACGTTGCGTTTGACAGTGCGTTTAAGTTGGTACACTCACAAAAAAACAGATGAAAAGCTTCAACCGTTTGACTTCCTACGCCAATCACAAGGCAACATTCCGGATGGTCGATGACGAAGTGGAACCAGAACTAGAATTGGCTCTGTTGATGGATGTAACTATTCCCAACCACGTGCTTCAGTTTGTGAATCTCTAGCACGAGCGTCAAGTTCTTTGCAAGCTACATATTGTTCATTGTTATTTATATTTGTGGTTATTGTTTGATAGTTTTGTTATTGTTCGTTTATACACATTTTGTTTATATTCATCTATTTTATATATATTTCATTCATATTGTTTATTTAAACAAAACTGAAGTGCTACAATGTCTAAAAAAGCGACTTCGATCGCCAAGTGATGATTCACGAAGTGAAAATCCTTTGCGCCGAGGTGTGCCACTTAATTGTCGTGCATTGGAACTATTAAGGAGAACCCGGGAATTCTTTGAACAGGAAAAGGAGTATGTGAAGCTTCATGGCAATCCCTCTAGTCCTTCTGATAAAGCCGTACAACGAACTGCAGCAGCTTTTGGACTAATCACGAGAACTGTTTTTCACAAGGCTACGGTGGACGCGGCTTCGTGGAAGAAGAATGTAGATCATGTGAATAAGCTAATAAGAAAAGCACAAGAAATAGACGGAATTATTAGTGACTGTGAAACATTGATGATATGCCTTGGTGAAGATGATGATGATTCCGAGGATGACGCCGACGACAACGGGGATTTGGATGGAATTGAGCCATTGCAGTTTTAAATGCGTGAGTGAAAATAACTTTGTTATGGCATGCTTATAATTTGTTTTATTTCTCCTCATTGTAGCAGGAAATTTGTATTATTTTGTTTCTATATTGTCAAAAGTGCGTAATTTATTCTACATATGCTGCAAGTTTATGTAGTTATTTTCAATTAACAATAATAATACAAAATAGTTATTATTCATTGACGTTCGCTACTTACGTACACTTTTTGTATGCGGCTTAGACACGATATAAAGGAGAACAATCAGCTGTTGTTTACTACCTACTCTGGCAATGTCGCAACCACAATGTAGCCAACCTTACGCAAAGCCACACGAACTGTCAAGTGCAAAGATACAGCGTCGTAGGTATATGTTTAAGATATTTTCATGACAAAATGTATATCTTGAATTTTCTGGGAATGTCTCCAAAAGTATTCTTCATTGTGAACGACTTTTGCATAACTGGTAAACCATAAGAGATAGACAAAATTTTACTACACACAAAATGTAGATCGCGTTAAAATACACAATTTATGTCATATACATTTGTTTTGTTGAGTAAACCATTTTCGAGATATTGCTTGTTATTCCCTTACATTTTCCAATACTTATTTTCTCAAATGGGAATTCGTTATTCATTTTTTTGTCTTGTATATGCAAAGAGTATTAATCTGTGGGAAAGGGAATGGTGCTGCACCTAGCAACCAGCTATTAAGAGATATGTATATGCTTAAAGGCTAGTGTATTTCTATATTGCCCTTGTAAATATACATTCCCCTTACATCTACAAGAAACTTAGCAATAAGATAGAGTTTGCAAATGTTTAACTCGATTAACATGAAGTAGATAGAGAATAAGCGTTTGTAAAAATAGTTTGTACAAGAGTAGAGAAAGTCATGTGAGTGTAACACATCAGATTTTTTATAATGATCCGATTCTATATTTTATTTAATATAAAGTCAGAAACAAAAAAATACAGGTTAAACCTGAATACCACTTGTAATTAAATTATCTAAAATTTTAAAGCAAGATATATTAGCGCAGTGGGAGTTTCTATAATTATCTGCCAGAAAGTGCAAGCAAACTGCATTGAGAAAGGCTTCAGGAAAATAACAGAATTAATATAGCAGAAAGAAGAAAGTTTTAAAAAATAAACGGGAGAGGAAAAACAAACTGAAATACGTAATGCTATCAGCAGACCAACAGTGCACCAGAGGTTGAAACTTGGACATCAACCAAAACAAAAAGGCAGAAATAGCTTAGAGACAGTAAAAAAGTTTTATTCACTATACCCCCGCCGCTGAAACGTTGCACTTGACAGCTCGCATTTAAGTTGGTACACTCGCAAAAAAACAGATGAAAAGCTTTCACCGTTTGACTTTCTAAGCCAATCACAAGGCAGCATTCTGGATGGTCGATGACAAAGCGGAAGCAGAGTTGGAAGCGGCTCTGTTGCCGGATGTAGCTATCCCCAACCACCTGCTTCAGTTTTATGAATCTCTAGCACAAACGTCGAGTTGTTCTTTGCAAGCTACATATTGTTCTTGTTATTTGTGGTTATTGTTTTATAGTTTAGTTATTGTTCGTTTATACATATATATATATATATATATATATATATTTATCTGTTTTATATACATTTAAGTCATGTTATTTATTTATAAAAGATTTAAGTGCGACAATGTCTGAAAACCGACATCGATCGCCGAGTGATGATTCACGAAGTGAAAATCCTTTGCGCCACTTAATAGTCAGACATTGGAACTATTAAGGAGCACCCGAGAATTCTTTGAACAGGAAAAGGAGTACATGAAGCTTCACAGCCATCCCTCTATTCCTGCTGATAAAGCCGTACACTGTCACTTCAACCCCATCAAATTAGTGTGGAATGACATTAAGGTTTATGTGAGGGAGAACAATAAGTCATTTACCATTACCAAGGTGGAAAGGCTTTTGTGGGAAGATGTGGCGACGGTGGACACGGCTTCGTGGAAGAAGAAAGTAGATCATGTGAATAAGCTAATACGAAAAACACAAGAAATAGACGGAATTATTAGTGAGTGTGAATCATTAATGATATGCCTTTTTGAAGATAATGATGACGGGATTTGGATGGAATTGAGCCATTGCAGTTTTAAATTGTGAATGAAAATAACTTTTGTTATCGCGTGCTTATAATTTGTTTTATTTCTCCTCAATGTGGCAGGCAAGTTTGCATTGTTCTGTTTCTATATTGTCAAAAGTGCATAATTTATTCTACATACGCTGCAATGTTTATGCAAAGTTATTTTCAATTAACAATAATAATACAAAATAGTTATTATACATTGACGTTCGCTACTACGTACACTTTTGCATGCGGCTTAGACACAGAAAGAACTATCAGCTGTTGTTGTTTACTAGCCACTCTGGCAACGTCGCAACCACAATGTAGCCAACTTTACGCGAAGCCACATGAACTGTCAAGTGCAAAGATTCAGCGGCGGGGGTATAATTGGAATAGTAAGGAAAATGTCATTGCAAGAATGAATAAGAAAAAAAAGTTGTTTAAAGGTGAGTCGAAATTGTTACACTAACATCACTTAAGTTTACTCACTTAACATGTTTCGGGAAACCGTTGTTCCCATCCTCAGAAGGTTAACTCGACTGGCCCGTGTTGTTGGTGTTTCCGTTTTTTGGACTGGATCCTGTGGTGGCATCTTGTGGTGGAGAAATGTACTTCCAGAGAGGATTTGGTGGCAGCAAATCAAAATTCATTAGATGTGTGTTGTGTTTTAGAATGGTGATCTTCTCCCATGCATCTAATTCGGCTGCAAATTTGGCTGGTTTGACTAATGTAATATTGGGTTTGATGTTGTGATTAGTGATCCAAAAATGGTGTGAAACTGCAGATTTGTCCATTTGTTTGTATTTAATACATCTCATGTGCTCCTTTAGCCTAGTTTCTAAGTTTCTTTTTGTCTTACCAATGTATACTTTATTGCAATCTGAACAATTGATTTTATAGATTCCAGCTTTTTTGTCTTGTGGAATGGGGTCTTTTAACTTGTTACAAAGTAATTTCTCTATGTTAAATTTGTTCTGTGGAGCTAGGCTGATGTTATGTTTCATGAAAATCTTCTTAAATTTGTGAAATGTTCCTGGGTGGTATGTGAATTTCTTGAACTTTAGTGCTTTATCTTGCTGGCTGAGATTAGTTGTGTTTCTGATGTGCATCTGTCGTTTGAATTTTGCAATTTTTTTGTCAATAGTTGCTTTGTTGTACCCATTATGTATTGCTGTGTCTACTATATGCTGGTATTCTAACTGGTATTCTTTTTTATTTAAGGGGGTATATACCAGTCTATGTGTTAGGCTGTTTAGTACTGCATGTTTGTGTGTGGTTGGATTGAAACTCTTATTTTTTATGTAATTAGTAGAGTGTGTTGGCTTCCTGTATATGCCAAAGGTTAGGTTCTTTTGTTCTCTGATGATTTTTAGGTCTAAAAATGGTAGCATGCCTTCTTTTTCTATTTCTATGGTGAATTTTATTGATTGGTTCTGTAGGTTTAGTAAGGTTAAGGAGTCTTGTATGAACCTATTAGGGACAACAGCGAAGATGTCGTCAACATATCTGTGCCAAACTTTAAACATGTATGGAAAGGAAGTTGTTATGTGTATTTCTAAGTAGCTCATAAATAAATCTGCCAAGAAGGGTGAAAGTGGGTTGCCCATGGTTAGACCAGTTGGTTGTTGATAGAACTTCTTATTGAAACTAAAACAATTTTGTCCAATGCATAAATTGGTAATTTGTATGAGGTCTTCTATTTCTTCTTCAAGTAGGTTAGTCTGCTGTAGCCATTTCTTTAATTGACGCAGGAGTTGATCTGTAGGGACACTTGGAAATAGTGCAGTGACATCAAAGGAAACTAATCTGTCTTCTGGTTCGAGTTCCAGGGATTTTATCTTCTGTATTAATTAGTCTGTATACATTAGTCAAACCAGCCAAATTTGCAGCCGAATTAGATGCATGGGAGAAGATCACCATTCTAAAACACAACACACATCTAATGAATTTTGATTTGCCGCCACCAAATCCTCTCTGGAAGTACATTTCTCCACCACAAGATGCCACCACAGGATCCAGTCCAAAAAACGGAAACACCAACAACACGGGCCAGTCGAGTTAACCTTCTGAGGATGGGAACAACGGTTTCCCGAAACATGTTAAGTGAGTAAACTTAAGTGATGTTAGTGTAACAATTTCGACTCACCTTTAAATAAATTCAATACACATCACTGTTTCTAGCTTCTTTTCATTACAATACATACGGAAAAAAAGTTGTGTTTACAGAACAGAGAAGTACCTGCAAGGAACGCTACAAGAAAGTCATACTCGACTCAAACTTGCAGTACCTACAGGGGAAGAAATGACAATTGTATAAAGAGTATTTTCTGTATTCCGAGAACGTGGAAATTCTTATTTACAGGTATGACCAAAGATACGTAAAATGTCTCCGATTATCATTTCAAAGTGGTTGTGTAGAATGTATTACTAAAAGCCTTGGGTTAATCACAACATATATCTCGATGTTTATCTCGATTAACATGAAGTAGATGGAGAATAAGCGTTTGTAAAACTAGTTTGTACAAGAGTAGAGAAAGTCATGTGAGTGTAACACATCAGATTTTTATTAACATTCTATGGCTGTAGGATATATGTTTCCCATTTTTTGTGACAGATTTTGTTTATAGTTGATGTTATGAAGTGTAAAATATAGTCTAGAAATGTGTGTATAGCCTAGGAAGTGGCGTTCTTTGCTTTAATACGTGTTTACTGTGGTACCAGGAAGAATTTCAGAAGCAGTACTTCAGGTCTTCAAGGATTCTTATTTTACATGCAATCTCTGTACATTTATGCATTCAACATTTTAGGCATGTAAATTTCATGTGATTGGAAAGTTTTAAGGGTTCCAATTTCAGCTAGTTGTTAAGTGTTGGTAAAATGTTTTTCACCCACAAATTTTCAACAGGTTTAGAACTTTATATCTAATACTGCGTTTACTTGAATAGCTTACACACATTTTCATCTTTAGAAGAAACTACGTCCTCCCTTCGATAAAGAGATTAAAAAATAAATTAAAAAATATACAAATGAAATCCTTTTTGCATTTTACTCTTAAATGTTTAAAGCATGCATGGACAACTCAGTTGAAAACATGCTGACGATGGAAGCAAACCGTTTCCCGAAGCATATTTTAGTGATGTAGTATAACAACCTTCAACTCTCTTTATTTTAAATGGACAACTGAACCTAATTTTGTATTTGCACTTTTCCTACTGATGGTACTACAATTGGGTGACAATGGAAGATCACACTGAAGTCTTGGGGTTGCAGTTCTTCTTTTCCTGCCTGCCTGCGAGACGTAAATGTTGCTATAAGCTGACTCACCATTTTCTCCTGTTACCGCAAGCTGCGCATGCTGCTGGTCATACAGAATGAATGAGTTCACAATACTGTACAATTCTTTGTAGAATTATTACTGGTGTTCCCAACTTCACTTGTGTTGTCTTCTCCTTTAAAATCTCACTGGCTTTAGAAGGGAACTTGATGTAAATAAAAACAGCACATGAAATTGTATTACTATGCCCTGGACAGAACATACACACTATCTGAAGACACGTGCTTCTGACCGCCATAAATGTGAACGATCGCATGATCCTCTTTTCTTTAACACTGCTACTTCGTTTGACAACAGATGATTATTTTACGTTTGTTGTGCTTTAACTTATGACTAAAACACACTTTGAAATAATAATTTGATGTTGGTGTGCATTAGAATATGGAGGAAGAATGTACTTTAATTGACACATTTCCTGCAAATCGATTATGAGTTATAAAGTATTTAAAATATTGAAGTAATAATATAAACAGTAAGGAATGATAATAAAATATGAAAGTGACCCATTTCCTCGTTATCACATTTTGTGCCAAGCACAGTTTTTTCACATTTTCTTTTCTTTGAAGGTGATAACAGTTTTCCAGTTTTGTGCTTTTCCACACGATTGGAGTTGACATTAACTTAATAATGTCTTTAATGGCTAAATCTGGATACTTCTAACAAAATTTAATGTACACATTCAATACAATAGTTATTTTACCACTTTTCAAAGTTTTCCCTTTGGGCATACAAATTTTGATTACTCATAATAATTATTAACCTTAACTGCCATTAACCACATTGTAATAATTTGAAAACAAGTAGTGCCGCCAAGTGCAACAAGACAACCCAACTGTATTTTAGTAATAGAAAATTGTGCATATCTCCATTGATTAAGCTTTTAAATGCAGTATGAACTAAAATTGAATATTCTAACAAGGCTTTTTAACAAAATAAACTCTTAAATAATGTAAAACAAAATCAATTTATATAGTCCGACATGGAACTATATCTGCAGCTTGCCACATGCTTTTGTTTCCCTTCTAAGGCTGATGGAAATGGTGCGAGATCACAATCAATGCTTCCGTATGGAATTTGTACATCTGTTGGACCTTTACGAGATGTAGAAGTGGTCTGGAAACTTGTAACATTTGATACTGAATATATGTCCTTTGCTGTGTTCATACACGTGCAAGCAGTTGTATTACAAAGTATTCTGGAGTGTTCGGCCCAGCAACAGGTTAATGGGAATTATTTGCTATCGTCTTGAATATGGCTGTGTTTCATGTCAATGGTAAAACCTTCTTTTATATGACCACAAGGGGTTCTTGTAAATGAAACAATTATTGTTTTGGTACCAATAAACCTGTATGGAGGAAAGAATCTTATAAGGTATTTTTTTAGATACTGCATGATATTTCAACCTGGGGAGATGTAATAATAGATATTTTGAAAATGGCTCATGCTACAGAAAGAGAGATTTGAGTTTGAATTATATATTTGTACATTTTTTGTGCACTAAGGTTTTGTCACTCTCTTAGCGTATACCAGTTATATTAAAATTATTCAGAATGAAGAGGACTTTACAGGCTCTTCCTAGAAAATTCAAGATATACATTTTATTTGTCATCCAAATTTTCTAAACATGTATTTAAATCAAAATTGTTAGCCATTTTTAAGAAAATACACTTTGAAAAAATTTCATGTAAAGGGTGGTTTGGGTTGTGGGGATTTTCTTGAAAATCTTCTTGTCGCATCCTTGGAAAATGTTGAACTTAAAACCAAGCTTGTTATTTATCCTTTTTGAGTTGTGCTGTTCACAGGCCTAAACCTCCTCTTAGATTCAGGGGCCTCAAAACATGTATTTCTAGTGAAAATCAAATTGTTTGTATAACGTAGGTATATAGAAATAAATAGTGTTAGTAATTTTAGCTTTTAAGATTGAGTGTACAGAATTGAGATGTGTTATTGTTTCCAGTGAAGAAACAGTCACAGCACACACAAAATGTGTAACAGAAGAAGAGCGATATGCAGCTAAAGGCTTCACACCCAAACCATCGGCCAATAAAGGTGAAAGGAAGCAGCAGAAATGGCAAGATGTCATCAAAACTGTGAAGAGCACAAGGAAGGACCTGGGACAGAACGAGTTGCAGATACTGGCACTTCTGGTCAACCAAGAAAATGTTCCTAGGAAAAGAAACAAGTTCCAGGTGAGTTAACAACAAAGTTAGAGTACATGTAAGCATTCACAATTAACAGGAAGCTTTCCTGGTAAAGATCAACTTTCTCATTCTTGGGCATGGCATATTGTACACATTATTCAAGGTGGTCATGACGTGAAACAGCTGCTAGAGCTCTCTCTAGTTGCAAACTGTGTCCTGACTCCCTCAGATCTATTGAGTGATGGTTCTTCTAGTGAAAGTGTTTATATGTAACTCAAAACAATTGCAATATTAAAACTGGTAGAAACTAACAAAGAACAAGAAATAACTTTAATAAAGGAATGGAGCTTGGTACAACTAGAGGAATTGGGATCTGCATTTGGAAAATGTTGGTTGGTTTACGGTCAATGAACTCCAGGAATGTGTGGCACTCAGAGGGTGAAGTGTGTTACCTCTGGTAGTAAACTGCAATGGAACAAGAGGACTGTGAACTTTGAGCCTTGGGAATACTTAACATCAGTCTAGTCAGAGGTGAAGGCTTGGATAGGACTGACTCAGAGCACGGACCCTCGGCACGAGAGCCGCAAATGAAACCACTGAGCTAGAAAACGTGTATTCTGTTGAATTTTTATGTTGGCTGAATGTGAAAAAATACCATTGGCAAGTTAAAAGTAAATACTTCCCAGTGTGCACTTTACTGTGGATATGCATTCTGTGTGAACAGCCTTTACCTAAAGCGCTGTAGTAGTAAATAGAAAGTGAATGCATTTTTATGTTTTAGTAACAAACATTTCTAACATGTTTCACAATTACTCAATTGCATCTTCGGCTTCTTCACTCGTTGATGTAACGTTGTTGCCATCTGCCACAAGTAAAGCAATATTTCAGCTTTATTGTCTATAATAAAGGCTGGTTTCACCAACTGATATTAAATGTTAACATTGAAGATTAACGTAAATTCTGTTTCATTGGAAAATGACTGCTATTGACGCAGGTTTGCTGTATTTGAAGTTATTTAATGCTGTTTCTAACCGAAGAGGAGCCATGTATAATGCTAATTTTGGAAATACAGCAATTTTTAAAGCAATACAGACTGTCCAAAGTCATCATGAGGAGGGAATACAATAAATATAAGAGATGTTAGAATACCACCAACAGAAACATGCCTCTTTCTCCTATGCTACAAATTTTATTGGCACTTTTCATTTAATGCTAAGTGATACTGTTGCAGTTTCCATTCCTGGGTTTATCTGCAAGGTTTTGGAAGCAAGAAGCAAACAATGTTTTTGTTGGGGTCTGCTTGATCCTTAATCAATGATAATGCACTTTCACCCACTTTAGTTTCAATGTGGTGTCCACCGCTAGTTTAAACTCTTCCAAATCTTGTCACAATTGCCATTTTTGGTGTTGCGTTTTATATTCGCATAAAGTTGCCATAGTTGCTGATTGGGTCTGGGAGAAACAGATGTTCTCTCATAATGCATCCTTCTCCTTTAATTTAAATCAGTCAGTTTTGTTTTCTTGTATATTTAGTATAATTAACACTTTTGCAAACAATAAAAAGTTATGAGAAATATTTGAATGTGGCACACTGGCTGAAATGCATTTCTTGTCTCCATCGTCATTTTCTGGTTTCCCTGTACATGTCGCTTGTGTTCTTTTCCCATATGGTTAAGTCTATTGAACAGCTGTTATTAACTTTATTTTTTTTGTTCAGGAATGGTTGACAATTGCAGAATTTTCTATTTACATGTTTTGCGTGTTCTTTCAGCCTCAAACCAATGTTCCTTTTGTTTTAATATATACATTAATTGGCAATCCTCACAATTAATTTGGTAGATACCTCTTGCTTGACAAAGAAAGAGTTGGACCAATGACTTTCACAGGCAAAAGTTGACAGACTGATTTAGGATGCTCGTCGTATCACTCAGAGAGAGATTGCAAGCGCAATCAGCATTTCACAAGAACGTGTGGGTTACATTGCTGGTTTGCTTGATTTCCGGAAGATCTGTGCACAATGGGCACTCTGGATGCTGATGCGTGAAATGAAAGTGAAATCTGCCAGGAACTCCTCTCGCATTACGAGAATGAAGGTGTCGCCTTTTTGCGTGCAGTTGCGACAGATGAAACGTGGGTACACCACTATGATCTGAAGATGAAATGTCAAGTCTATGGAATAATGACACAAAGACTCACCCCAAGAAAAGCTGGAAAAATGATGGCAACAGTGTTTTGGGATGCAGATGGTGTTATCCATGTTGATTTCCTTGAATGCCTGTATGTCTTCTGATATAGAAAATAGTGGATCAAATATCCATATAACATTGATTTCTTTCAGATTGAATTTTCAGGTGATCACTTCTTAGAAAATCTTGTTTATCAAATAAGTATTTTTTGAATGTTATTGTTTTGGACAATTTTATTTTTCCCCATAATCTTTTAATTTTATGTGAAAATGACTCAAACATTTGGTAATGTTATACCCCTAAATTTTTTTACAGGCTATGCATTTCCAGAATTAAGAAGATTCTTGTGGGGGATGGAGGCTAAGACTAGAAATATAAAATCTGCTGATATTTCATTAGCATTTCCGTGAATATCAATGCATTTTTTTGTCCATTACTATGAATAGTATGGGATGGGAATTTTATGAAATTGCAGTTCTAGGAGGTAAAGGGAAGAATTGAGGAGCGTTTTTTCAAAACTCTATACATGCAGAAAATACATTTCTGGGAAAAATAATTGGCAATACTGATTGGTTAGCACTGCAAATTTTTTTATGATTCATTCTCCTTCCTAAAACTGTCTCAACACATGGGTAAACAAACAGCATATTTTAAGTAGTGAAGGTATGAAGCTTGAAAACTCTGGAGTTTTTTTCAAAAGCTGATAGATCCTGATTAACTTTTTATTATATTTCCCAATAACCAGTGGAGGTAATTTATCAGAGCCATCTGCATTGCAAGTGAGCAGTCGCCCACTGCTGGAATTTTGTAGCACCATGACACGGCTCAGATTTAAAAATGGCCACTTTCATCTGTGTTGTAGAGACCTGTCCTTCAGGTCATAGCCGTCCACTAGCTCCTGGAGTTCACCCTACTATTCAGCAATAGTTTTGGGGTCTACACGAAGAGACTTGTAAACTTTCTCTTAAAGTGATCGATCCAACCATTCGATGCCTTGAAATGTTCAATCCCAAGGTCTCCTTTAAATGTATGCCATCAGTGGAAGTGTTTGCTGTGTGAGCTTGTTTGAATCACATTAAACGAGAAGTTGAGACAATGTTTTTAATGATTTCCTCTCCTTAGAGAAAGTGGCACAGCTTGTCGATGTCACTGTGGTATTAATTTTGATACAGACAAATTAACACGCAATGCTAAATCAATGTGGGCATGAACTTGCGCAAGAATGTCTATTTTCTCAGAGATGGTAAAAACATTCCGCTGCTTTATGGCTGGATCACAGAAGCCAATGAACTGAATTCCTAACACAACGAAACAAGTACCATCTGGTAAACAACCTCTTGCTGCCACGAGTGTGATGTAGTAGCAAATACACATGAAGACGGCCGACTGAACACAATTAAGCACACAATTGTGATGCCATCCAGCACGCTTACAGAAACACGAAGCAGAATCGTTGATTATACACAAAGACAACTGGCTGAACATGATTAAGCCCAATTATAATGGCAACCAGCGCTATTGCGGAAATGAAAATTCAAACAGAAGTAGATGTTGTGTGGTCAGCTGCTGATGTGGCCGCTATCAACTGTGTTATCATGTTGCCATATAATCGAGGTGTTAAGTACTGCGGGGCACAAATATTCTTGTGCAAGATCTGGGAAATTTTTATACTTCTTAAATGGACATTAAGTTCGGACTTTTAACTTAATGGCTTAGAATGTGGGAAAACATAAGTTCGGAGAGTATAAAATAGGGTTTCCATTGTAACAATATTTACTTTAAAATAAAGAGAGTTGAGGGTTGTTACACTACATCACTAAAATATTCTTACTTGAACGCGTTTCGGGAGACGGTTTGTTCCCATGAAATGCTGACGATGGGAACAAACCGTCTCCCGAAACGCGTTCAAGTAAGAATATTTTAGTGATGTAGTGTAACAACCCTCAACTCTATTTTAAATTATGACACATCACTGTTACTAGCTTCTAAATCTTCAAAAAAGTCAATATTTACTTTGTTTGTGTCCACATTGAATACAATACAAAGAAATCATAATTTTATATTCATAAAAATATGAATAAGTAAGGTGTAAGCTTTAACTGCCTCTTCTAACACATCCTTATAAAATCCTTTTGCATTTTCTGGAATTTCAAAAAACCTAGCTAGATTTTGCACATCCTTTTTCTTTTCTTTGCTCACTGAATTGATTTTGGGAACAGTTTGAGATTGAAGCAGGACCTTGCTGCACGGTTTTATCACATCCACCTTCACAGGCAAAGCAGAAAATGCATTTAGAACTTCTACCATATTTTATGGTCTTCCTTTAATTGCTTGGAACATGTTGTGATTCTTTGTTTTCATCTTGAAAGGAAGTTTTGCACTTTCTTTCAAATCCTTAATTTCCCAGTCTTTAAACAACACTTTCACAGAGCCGTGATTTTCTAATATCTGATGGTACTCATCAGGGCTCAAGATATTTGCTTTTTTCCTTAACTCTTTTTCAGTTCTGCTGAAAGCTCTATCTGGAAGCATATATGTGGGAAAATTGTTTACTCTTCTCCAAGAAAGCAATAAGCATGAACATCATTGAACTATTGTTGTTATGACTAGAGCGAAAGTCCGAAAATAAACGAGTGGTAGAAGGAGATCCTTTCTTCCAGTTCCAACAAGAACTGGTGCAAAGCACAGGCAACCTCGTTGCAGCCTTTAGCTGATTCAGTTTCCAATATTGTCTTTGTTCTGAGTATTAGAAGGAATCATTAGGCATAGACTATACAGCGACACCTGCCTTGCATAGAATACCTCGCTAACTGAAAGTTTAGGCAGCGTTGATTCTGCTGCATATCACAGCAAATGGTGATTGTCACGGGGTTTTCCTCTTTCAATAGCTGATAAAACCTTTTTGAACAGAGCTTGTGCAGTCTTAGTTCGTTTTTCTTTTGCACATCTGCCTCTGTCTTAATCTTCATCAGTGTATGGTGTATGGAATGAAGTTGTTAAATATGTATTTATATTTTGAGAATGAGCAGACTGGTAGATTGTTTGTCCACATCTTACTGATACTAAGTTCTCCTTGATTTTGCTCTTCCACAGCAGCAGTAATGCTGTTATGTCACCTCTTCTGGTTTCCTTTGGCGCATTCCCAGATGAGAGAATACATCTTGCAGAACTCGGCCATCATTAGTTCTCACACTGTATTTGATGCTGTCTATTTGTGACTTGTTTCTTCAGATGTAACAGTCAAATGTTTCATAAGGAATTAATCTTGATCTATTTTGTTAAGCACAGAAAGGTGTTGGTGAAATTTACTTATATCATTGTAAGACAATGCTTACTTCCTTTACTTTTAGGATTTTGATGGAGTACACTCGAGACCATGTAATTGCTGGAGTATGATCCTTCTTTGACTTATATTTTTATTTCCTTTCTTTGTTTTTGCAATTGCTGCCTCTTGCTCATTCTGAGCTCCTGTCCATTGTCTCAACTAAGAACAAATATACCCCTACAACAAAGCTTGCGGAATTACAACAGTGAGATAGCCAGTGCCAACCTTGCATTTCGTAGAATTAAGGTTGCTGCATGAATCTATTGACTTTCGCTTTAACTGTGCAAGAGCTTCTTATTTTCTTTTGAAAATACTGTTAATATCCTTATCTTATACACTGGGCATGTATTGAGATATGCAAAATCTGATTTAACAAAACAATGCAGGAAGTACAAATTATGCCAATACTATATATAACTCAATTTCATACAATTTTGCATCTATTGAGTTTTGAAAAAATGCTTCTCAATTGAACATAAAAAAATCTTCTAAATCATTGTACAATAATTTCAATTGTCATTAGAGATTTAAAAAGTCACCTGTGCAACATCAGTATGGCTGTGGAAACAAATAAAACAGTGAAGATGTTAAAACTTAAAGTGAGTTTCATTTATGGACACACTTTTAACTACTATGGTTCTTAACGTCCCACTCTATATTGGGCATGAAAGACCGCAAATTTTGCTCAGGGGCCCCTTTTCCAGGCTTGAGGTTCTTTTACGTGCCGTAAATTTATGACATCAGACCAGTGGCTTTACTTCCCTTCTGAAGGAAGCCATGCTAAGGATTTTTATGCCCAAAAAAGTCCATTGCAGATGATGTGAAGATGATAAGCTAGCCACAGCACGCATTGAATACTTGTGCATCTTGATTGCAATATGACTCATTGCAGTACTGCAATTTTGTCAAAACTTGTACTGGTAAAAGGAAATACGAGGGCGGATTGATAAGTACATAAGATAGCGTTCTAGTTACAGGTTTCTTGTTTGCACCCAAGTCTTACATCCATTCTGGGTATAATCACAGAAATTCATTGTCATTTGTTTTTTAGAACATTGTTGAGAGCGTCTAAAATAGGCAGATATGTGTTGCTTCGTAGAAAATGGAGAAAAGTGAAATTTGTGTTCTGATAAAGCACTACAGTTTGCGTGGTAAGACGGTGAAGGAACAAGTATTATGGGGACTCTGCTTCATCAAATGGCATGGTTCACAGAATTTCAATGTGGCCGTTCGAGCACAAGAGATGCTGTGTGCAGGACGGCCGGTTGAGGTCACAACAGAAGAAATGGTGAAGAAAGTTCATGATATTGTGTTGGAAGACTCCAAGTGAAAATCTGTGACGTAGCCAAGACTGTAAACATCTCGAGTGAATGGGTGTATAACATTCTGCACAAATTTTTGGGTATGAAAAAGCTGTCAGCAAGATGTGTGCTGTGACTCAGTTGAGAACAAGTGGAATCATGTGACCATTTCACAGGGATGTTTGAACATGTTCCAGAGTTTTTGCTGATGAAACTTGGATCCATTACTATCAACCTGAAACCAAACAATTAAAGCAGTGGATTTCCGTTGGCGAACATGCTCCAAAGAGAGGGAAAACCATTCCGTCAGCAGGAAAAATCATGGCAGCTGTCTTTTGGGATTCACAAGGGGTGATAGACATCCACTACCTGGAAAAGGGTAAAATTATGTTGCAATGCTGGATCAGTTTCACAAGGAATTGTTGAAGAAAAAGGTTCTCTTTCACCAGGATAATCACACATCAGTCATTGGCATCACAAAATTTGTGGAATTTGGTTACAAACTGCTACCTCACCCACCATATTCTCCAGATTTGGCTCTGAGTGACTTCTTCCTCTTCGCAAAGCTGAAAAATTGGCTCGTAGAGAAAAAATTCATGTTCAATGAACACATCATGGCAGAAACAACCTCATATTTTGCAGACTTTGAAAAATCATAATTTTTGGAAGGGTTAAAAAAATTGGAGAAACGTTGCACGTGTATGGAATTGAAAGGAGACTATGTTGAGAAATAAAATTGATTTTTTGGAAAAAATTGTTATTTTCTTTAAAAAGTCACTGACTTATAGAGCCGCCCTCGTATACTGGAATTTAAATCTTTCCTGAATGTGGAACAACAATCAGTTGAGAGTGTTACATCACAATGGCGTGAACTTTGAAACAACAGCTGACAAAGGCCTGAAAGGAAAGGAGAAATGTTTTCCTGCAGTATGAGACCACAGCAGAAGTTCAGAGAATGGAGCTCACCACCATACAGTCCAAATCTGACTTCCATCTTTTCCCGATAATGAAAGAAGATCCGCGGGGATATCACTGTGAGAGGCTGGTTGGAGAAACAGTGTGTCGACTTCCGTGAGGGTTTTAGAAAACTTGTTCATCCAATTGTGTGGTAAACCGAATATATATAATTAAAGAGACATTCCAAGGATTATTTTATTCCCATAGAAACCCAAGTTACGGAGGTGGAGGTTTTACTTCTCAGAAGAATTTTGAATACTTAGGCTCTCACATTTATAAAAAGAACTGAATCATTTCACAACAAAATTAGGTTTACCTTCAACTCTCTTTATTTTAAATTATGACACATCACTGTTACTAGCTTCTAAATCTTCAAAATTAGTCAATAAGTAGGTGAATTTATACAATTTACTGTAGCTCTCGTTTTATTACTTGATGTATTTATTTTAATAAGTGCACAGATTGTTGGTAAAACTGGATCATCTTTATTTGATATAAACCTAATTTCACTAAAAGTTGGGGTAATGATTTTAATGGATCGTTTGCAATTTCTAAGTAATGTTCACATTGAACCAAAAGTTCTGAAATCTAATATTACAATTCTTTTAGTGTAAATTACATCTTTTTATGCAGTGATGTAATATCCTTTAGGGTGGCTTTTACTCAAATTCTGTAAGATTTTATTGTATTTCATTTTGACCAATGGTTTATTGGTATCAACTAAATGTTGACTGACAATTTCAGTATCTCCTATGCAACCTTCAACATTATTTTGAAAAATCTTCAAGCTTTTAAGCTTTTATTCAGAAAGTTGATTACTTTATCACTGACTCTTTAGCTTTCAAATTGTTTTTATTCTATAGCTTTTTAGTTTTTACTTTTTACTTTCTCTACTATGTATAGTAAGTAGGGGAAGTATAGTATTCCACCCAAAAATTCGATACCGAGATTTCACTGGACTTATATGTTTTGAGACCCCCTGAATCCAAAAAAATCATTTTTGGAAACATGTCTGTGTGTGTGTGTCTGTGAACAGCATAACTAAGAAATGAACAGTCGGATAAACACCAAACTTGGTATTTAGGTTCAGTATCTTCCAGAGATGTGACACGAAGGTTTTCAAGAAAATCCTCCTACCCCAGATTACCCTTTACATGGAACATTTTTTGAAAATTTTAATTTTCTCAAAAATGGCTAACGATTTTGATTAAAATATCATATGTTTAAGATATTTTCATGACAAATAAAATGTATATCTTGAATTTTCTGGGAATGTCTCCAAAAGTATTCTTCATTGTGAAGGACTTTTGCATAACTGGTAAACCATAAGAGATAGATAAAATTTTACTACACAAAAAATATAGATCTCATTAAAACACACAATTTATGTCATATACATTTTTTTGTTGGGTGAACCAGTTTCGAGATATTGCTTGTTATTCCCTTAAAGTTTTCAATACTTATTTTCTCAAATGGGAATTCGTTATTCATTTTTTTGTCTTGGATATGCAAAGAGTTATAATCTGTGGCAAAGGGAATGGTGTTGCACCTAGCAACCAGCTATTAAGACATATGTATATGCTTAAAGGCTACTGTATTTCTATATTGCCCTTGCAATTACAAAACAAGGGGAACATAGTATGCCTTAAGCGATAGTCAAATATTGTTAGAACTGGTCGCTATGTGTAAAATGTAATTCTCTTTGCATGTCAAAAGATCGTTTCTGCAAATGTTTATCTCGATTAATATGAAATAGATGGAGAATAAGGAGTTTGTAAAAATAGTTTGTACAAGAGTAGAGAAAGTCATGTGAGTGTAACGCGTCAGATTTTTCTACTATGATAGTATTTAGGAGAAGCTATGTATTCCACCCAAAAATTTAATACAAGCATTTTTGGAAAAAGTTGTGTGTGTGTGTGTTTGTGTGTGCACGCCTGCCTCCCTCTCTCTCTCTCTCTCTCTCTCTCTCTCTCTCTCTCTCTCTCTCTCTCTCTCTCTCTTTCTCTCTCTCTCTCTCTCTCTCTCTCTGTAAAAAAATTTGATATTCTAGTCAGCCACTATTTAAGTATTGGAACTGAAGATTTTTGACAAAATTCCCCTACTTGAAACTACCATTTACATGGACAGTTTTTCATTTCCTCAAAAATGGCTCTTTAACGATTTTGCTTAAAAAACCATGTGTTTAAGATATTTACATCGCTAATAAATGCATATGTTGAATTTTCTGTTAAGTGCTCTTCATTCCAAATGAATTTTGTTTAACCAATAAACCATGAACCAAGTCCATATTGCTTAGTTTGAGATTATTTCTAGTTAAAAATTTGTAGTGATTTAATAAAACAATCACTTTTATATAATACAGAATAGGGATGGGCAGAAACTAACATAATGGTTACCAAAGTAATGAACACAAAGTAACTAGTTACCAAAGTAATGAACAAACACAAAGTAACTAGTTACTCAATAACAGTTACCAAAGTAACAAAGACAGCTAGTTATCACATTAACAGTTACTGAGTCTGGGTGATATTCCCAGCATGTGTATCACTTATCGGGAGCTAGTTACCTCAACTCGTTAACAACTTGAGTCATCCTTGCACGGAGTTGCTAATATATATTTGTTTATTACAGTGTATTGCTTATCGCAGATAGTGGCAGGTCAGTCAGGCATCAAAGTTGCATGTATTGCCTTAAAATAGCTATTCAGATATGATTATAGGTGCACCAGTTTTTAGATATCGCGTGTAGATTGGCATGAATAAGCCATTAATGCTGTTTAGCCAGAGTTGCACAATTTCAGCTAGTCTTCTCTCTTAGATTCCTTAAAGAAACTTGAGGTTTTTCCGACTTTTGAATTCAAAAAGATGTGTGAAGGTGTGTGTTTTCGCTATCATGGATATTTACACCTTTAACCTTGCATTGCAAAGATCAGTGAAAGGCTGACAGGGTTAAATTGGTATTTCCAAGTCAAACCTTGAAGATGAAAGGTAAATTAAATTGAATTTTATTTATGGATGCTCTTTAACTGCTGTGGTCCTTAGCATCCCATAAGTTGAAAGTTCTGCCCCATTTCAATCATACCATTGTTGTAAGTTAAATATTCTTTATTAATATTGTACAACTGCATGCTTTCTACCTCAATTTGCATGAATATAATTATTTTTTCATTTATTTGCGGCTGTTCCCATCTGCACATGCTCAGAGAGGCACACTTACAGTGTAAATAGCTTAGCCAATAGGGAGAGGGTAATGTTGAGGAATGCACTTAGATTACATCAAATATTGAAGTAAGTCTGCGTCGACATTGTTCATATTGAGATGTAGTTACTGGTAACTGTTAGTGTCATGTAACTGGGAACATATTAACCATGAAAACAAACAACCTGTAACCGTTATGTGAGTGTGACGTGGATTTTTTAAATTAATTTTAGGGACTTCAGATAATGAACTTGCAGTGCAATCTGTCAGTTGTGTGGAGGAACACACTAATGTGTGCTTGTTTTGTTTCAGAACTACCTGAAAACAAATCTTCATGGACGATACAAAGAGGAGGTTGCAAACCATGTATTTGACATTTTGGAAGAGCAGAGTAAACTCGAAGATGCCAAAGAAAAGACTGACGAAAACCAACAGAATGGCGAGACTGAGGAAAAGGAAAACATGTCAGTTTGTGAGAATGACGAAGACAAACAAGAACAGACAGAACAACTGTCCAAAAAAGAAAGGAAGGAATTGAAGAAGAAGGCAAAATATGAGGCACAGCTAAAACAAATAGAAAACGAAAATGAGGAAGCAGTTGATGAGAAACCTGAGGAAGAAGAGGTCCCCAAGAAGAGCAAGAAGTCAAAGAAAAGTAAAGAGGTGGCTGAGAATAACGCTACGGAAGAGCCAGTAACAGAAAATGGAACAGAAGGTGGGAAGAGTAAGAAGAAACACAAATCAAAACCTGTAGAGAATGGAGATGCTGAGACAAATAATGTGGAAGAACAACACAAGTCCAAGAAGAAGAGGAAGAAGGAGACAGAGGAAGAGGAGGAACCTGCCGAGAAGAAGTCAAAAGATTTAGGTAATGTTATATCATTGTTAAGGACATGTCATGTTTATTAAATTACTGTTCACGTAACAGAGAATGGCAAAGTTGTGTATTGTGTGAACATTCACAATTAGGAATGTGGGATTTGAACATGGTTCTCCCACCATTGAGCTACTAGGACACTGAATTCCCAAACTGACTCTGGTTTAACTTGCTTGTTTCCAGGCATGACATATTAAGACCCCTTACAGCTTGATATGAAACAGCACAAACTGGAAAAATGTGTGTCCTGACTCTCTCAGGTCCATTGAGGGTTGGTTCTTCTAGTGAAAGTGTCATCTGTAGTTCTGTCTATTGCCTCAAAAACAACAGCAAAGAACAAATAACTTTAATGTATGTGTTAATAAAGGTATGACTAGAGGAATCTGAAAGCATTGGTCAGTTACTTTCCCAGAAAAGTGGCAGGGGACCATCATACCTGGAAAGGACTGCCATCTACTGTCTTATTTCCTTCACGAGTCATGTTTGCAAGGTGATGGAACGCTTGGTATGGTGGCTGGAAACTCAAAACCTACGACTAACATCCAGTGTGGTTTTTGATGATGCCGTTGAACTGTTGACCATCTTGTATCATTATTGGCGCAGGTCATTAACAGACTCACGAAGAATTGTCAAACTGTTGATATATTTTTCCACCTTGAGAAGGCTTATGATACACATTGGCAAGCAGGGATACTATGTTCCCTATACACCTGGAACATACGTGGATGCTTACCACGGTTCATTCACGAGTTCATGAAGAATTTTTCATTTTCCGAGTAAGGGTCGGCTCAGCTTTTTTGAAACTTTTTGTTCAGGAGAACAGAGTGCCTCAGGGTTTGGTACTAAGCATTACACTGTTTGCAACAAAAATTAATTCATCTCAAAATGTGTTCCTGTAGGGTATTGCCATGCTTTTCATAGACAACTTTGCCATATATGGTAGTACTCAGCATATGCTGTTTTTCGAACGCCATATGCAGCAATATTTAGGTAGTCTTTGAGAATGGAGTTCTAAAAGCAGCTTTCATTTCTCAACTGAGAAGTCAATCTGCGTTAACTTCTTGTGCCATAGCAGATGATTAGTACCTTCACTCCGATTTGGAGTAAGTTTACTTCCACTCGCAGATTCGATGGGATTCCTGGGGTTGACCTTTGATAGGAAACTTAGCTGAAAGCACAATGTGACCATTCTCTGAATATCTAGCAGGTATCAAATGGCAAATCTTGGGGAGCAGATCGGACAGTTTTGCTGTGACTGTATCGTGCATTAATCCAATCCAAGTTGGACTATGGCTGTACTGTTTATTCTTCAGCACGACCATCTGTCCTGAGAAGATTAGACAGTCCATAATCAGGGAATTCGTGTGGCACAACTGGCCCAGTTGTGAGTCTTTACGCCAAATTGGCAGAACCACCTCTGCATTATCAGCGTGATGTCCTGTTAATAAATATTGACTGTGGGCTAAAATGTACATCCAACATCCAGTACCACGGACGTTATAGGAACAGATCCATTAATCCAAGGTTTCCAGGAGCTTCTAAGAAAGCATGCTATTGAAATACGTAGTATGTTTCCTAAGCAGGACATGACATGATGCCTACATTTAGTATCCACAGTTGTTTCTCACGTTTTCTATAACTTTTTTTGGACTTTATTTATGGACGCTCTACTGTGGTCCTTAGTGTTCCATTCTATATTGGGTGTGAAAGACTGGTAATTTTGCTCAGATGCCTCTTTATCAGGCTTGAGGTTCTTTTACGTGACATAAATCTACAACACGGGATCACCAGCTTTACTTCCCTTCCGAAGAAAGCCATGCCTGAAAAAAGCCATCGCCCTCTGCTAGGTTTGAACCCGCAACCTCAGGAACTAAAGGCTAGCACTACACTATGGAGGACGACATTCTATCACATTGGAATGACTGAATTTTGATCTGCACTGATGGTTCTAAGAACACCAACGGTGCCTATGTTGATAGAACTGAACCACATAATTAATTAATTAATTTTGAAGATTGAGAAGCTAATAAGAGTGATGAAGGTTGTTACACAACATCACTACAATGTTCTTACTTGAATGCGTTCCGGGAGAATGGTTTGCTCCCATCGTCAGCATGTTTCCAACTGATTTTGCTGGTCACTGTCCGGGGAATTTGTGTGGCTAGTGGTGTTCTCTAGTGCTGGGTTGATGAACCTCCAAAGGTGACGGTAGTTCAAAATTCATTAGGTGATTCCTGTGTTTGACGATATGTATTTTTTCCCAGATGTCCAATTCATTGCTGCTGTTGATCAGTTTTAAGAGTTTTATGTTTGGAGTGATTTCATGGTTTGAAGACCAGAAATGATGTGCTGCTGCTGATTTATCTGACTGCTTTTGGTAAATGCATCTCATATGCTCTTTAAGTCTTATTTCAAGATTTCTTTTGGTTCTTCCTATGTATACCAGGTTACAGTCTTTACAAACAATTTGATACATACCAGCTGATTTATTATTGGGTATAGGATCTTTTGTTCTGTTGCATAGTAGTTTCTGTGGAAACAGGGTGATGTTGTATTTCTTGAAAATCCTTTGAAATTTATGATGTGTCCAAGGGTGGTAAGTGAGCTTCCTATATGCTTGTGGTTTTTGTTGTATGAATACAGAACTTTAGGTGTGCTTCCTCTGATGGATAGCGTAGCTGCAGCAATGTTTCAAGATACTACTTGTAAGTGGTGTATGTTACAAGCAGCATGTCGCCACTGTGTGCAGTTCATGGAGCACAGAGGATGAGACCGTGACAAGATGCGAGGACCACTGAAGCTGTCAATCAGCAAAGGAAGTGTGCTCTTGATTACTCAAAAGTGCGTACGCAATGGGTTCCATGCAGTGGAACACAAATCTCTCTGAAAAAATATTTCTTCACAGTTGCTGCAATGTTTTCAAGCCTTCTTGTCCCGGATTGTCACAGGTGATGAAACGTACGTTCACTGTTTTGAGCCCGGAACAAAATGACAATCAGTAGAATGGTGTCACCTAAGTGTTTACAGAAGAAAAAACTGAAAGGAACTGCTTCTACTGGTAAGGTCATGATCACTGTGAGGGTGTCATACTCATCGAAGTACCATAATTCTGAAGATATGTGAAGACATTAACCAAACTGTAGTGACTTTGGTGCCATAACAACCCAGTTGAACATAACACTTGGCCTCACACAAGTTTGAGGACTTCAAAACACATCACTAAACAGGTTGGACAGTGTTACCCCATCTGACCTAGTTCTCTCACACTTCCACTTGTTTGGGCCGCTCGTGGAAGATATTTTGAGAATGATGAAGAAGTGATTCACACAGTGAAGAAATGGCTTCGTAACCAGAAAGCATGGTACACACCCTTGTGTCTCGCTGGAGGGAGTGTAGAAGAAACATCATTGTTTCATTGTGTTCAATAAATAATTGTTGAAGGAAAAAGAATGTGCATTACTTTCTGGACGAGCCTCGTACATGCAGTTCACAGTTCGGCAGCGTCTTTGTTGGAATATCATTTCTATGACTTAGCCTTGTTGCTACCTGATAAATAATGATATGGCCAAGGAGTGGATGCAGATGTGCTGAATCTGATTACACATGTAACAAATCTTCATTCTCAATTAATGATGATTTTCAAACTGGACTCTCTATTATTGTTAGTACAGCAGTCTGTAGTGTCTTTGCTATCAAGAAGAGTTTGCCTCAATGGTACAAGTTTGTTGTTTAGAAGAACCTGCCTCATAGTAAGAACAGTTTTGCTCTCCACTTGTTTAAAACAGGACAATGCTTCAAGGAGGTTAAATTAGCTGGCATTTGTGCAGTCTGCTCTTCTATTGGTGGCACATAGGTTGAATTGTTTATGGTCAATCTGTTTTAAATATTTTAATACCATGACCAAAAACAATAGACTATGACCGACTTGTGACTTGCTTGTACTTTCACAAGAACAAGAATAGCAAGTGTGCCGATTAACAATTTTAAGACGTGATTCGTGGGTTCTCTTTGACTATTTTCTCTCCGGGAATGTATGCCTGTAAACGTCTTGTTACTGAGCTAGAGGCCATCTCAAACGCTGCGTCAGATTAGATGAAATTATGCCAAATAGGTCGCTTTTGCTACAAGGCATTGGGAAGCCTTTAAATAACAGTAGCCAGTATCTTTAATTTTAAACAATGCAAAACTCTCATAAATTGATTTAATAACTTTCAATCTTTATTTAATCACCTGGTATTAAATTCACTCAAAACTTTTTTAACTGACCTGCGAATAAGATTGTTGTCAATATCATATACAAATGTTATTTTTGGTCAAAATTTCTCCACCATTATACAAATTACGGGAAAAGTTAAAAAAAGCAAACATTGTTTTTAAAAGCCTTCAAATATAATTACACTAAGAACAAAACAAGAACTGAAGAAGTGCATAAGTGCTTATAAAAATTATTCATTGACTTTGGAGCATGGTTGATAGCCTGATTATGATTATTGCCGAGTTTTTAGAAAAATACTTTGCATATCATGAATTAGCATGACATGCTACAATGACCCAGGCCATCAGCTCCTCTTCACTATTAACTGGCATCTCGTACACAAGAGTTTGTCCCCAAAGGGTTAAGAGCTGATGAACATGCTGCCAGTTATGCTTAGGAACTGCCTTACGTCATCAGCGTAGGTGCACCATAAGTTCTAGCAAAGTGTTTTGTAAATGTGGGCCTAACTCTAGGGTTTTCTTGTGCCTAAAGACTGTCCACAAATCTTGGTTGATCAATGCATATTTAAAGACTGGACAAACTGTAAGGTCATCTGGCCCCAGTGCTTGAACTCGGGTGAGATGATACGGATGTACAGTGGAATCTTATTAGCACATTTTTGGTGTATTATAAAAGTTGCTGTACCAAGTGTAATAAGCAATGTTTGTTTAGTGCGTTCTCTTGCTCCAGCTTACTACGTTCAAAGTTTGACTTGCTCATTTGTTACTTTGGTCACAGTTTGGGGACTGGCAGGCATTGACATGCATGCATGTACAGCCAAAATAGAGGTTTATCACTGTTAATAATAAAATCAAATTAATATTCCAATTGTGAGGTGGAATAGCGAATGCTTTTGTTTGGTGTTGCTTGGCATGGTAAACACCAACAATAGTTTCTAATGTTGACCAAACATACGTAGATTGTAATTTCACTTTTTGTTCGCAATGGAGAAAAAGAAACCGGCAAATAACCAACAGTGAAAAACTGAGAATCCTTGAAGAAGTAGATCACAACCCAAATATGAAATGTGTGGATATAGTATGAAACTTAAACATTCTTCCGTCAACCTTAAACACAATTGTTAGCAAATGTAAACTTATTGAAACTGCTTTTGAAGAAGGGAAAAACACTAACAGAAAACGTAATCACCCTGGTCAGTTTCCAGAATTACAAGATATTCTACTAAAGTGGTTTACACAAGCAAGAGCTTCAAATAGACGGTACTGTGGTTCGAGCTCAGGCAACACATTTAGCACAGAAGATGGCACTGGACGATTTCAAAGTGTCCAATGTCTGGGTTGAAAGATTAAAAAATTGACAATGCTTAGTTTACAGATGTGTGCGAGGTGAGACTGCTGTCCTAGATAATGACGCTACACTGTGTGAAAATATAGAAATGTGGAAAAACATAACACTCCTGACAATTTTGAAAGACTATAGTCCTGACGATGTTTATAATCAGATGAAACAAGACTATTTGGCAATTTGTTGTCCAGTATTTATCTGTGCTGTTATCCCTTGTTTCATATGGCGGAAGTACACATCAAGGTGAACAACATGTACTCCGTTATGCTAGAGAACAGACTACCTGTAAAAGGTATTATTTCACAATTCATTGCCATAATGTATGAATGTGTAGAATTTAATTATAATTCAGTCATTGGTTTTATTGCTTTTACTTAGTATTTCCTACTATACTGTTGAAATTACAATGCTACTAAATTAATGGATATTGGTATCACTGATACTTACTATACATCCGTTGACAGCAACCTGAGGTAATATTGATGTGCAGCGCTCAAAATGGTTGGCCGATGTGGGAACATCGATGCTGCACCGGAAGTTACTATCCCACTTGACATGCGTTGCATAATTCAGTGCATGAAGCAAAAGTATTGAACGAGGCTGGTACAGAAAAGGTCGGCTGCACTGAAATTGATGACAAGAAAAATCACCGCATTTCATTAGGACTGTGGAATTTTGTGATGCATGATACTATTAGGAACTGCTTTAATAAAGCTGGCTTTTGTCAGGTTCTTGGTGACAACATTGTGCTGGAAGATGAGTTTTCTAAGAGTGAAGAATGCTACCAAATAGCAGATGCTGCCAGCCTGTCTTTTGAAACATATGTAAACATTGACAATGAAACGCAATGATAGATGAAATACTTGAACAAGTAAAAGAAGGCTTGTCAGTGGGAGGTGAGAGTGATGATGAACCAATTCCTACAGTGTTGGAAGCGATGGACATAGTGAAGCAATATGTGTGCAGTTTTGAAGTTAATGACTTTATTAAACAAGATGGACAGTAACATTTTGGCATTAAAACCAACAAAGCAATCAACTATAGATATGTATTTCAAACCAGTGTAAATACTGTCCATATTTCACATCCGTTTGGGAGGTAATTACATAATTATGTTCATAAATTGCAGTAACACGTTTTCCTGTCTAGGATGTCCAGATCCTTGGGACCTGCAAAAACTTACTGAGATTCTACTGTAGTTGCTGTTTCATGAAAAATTCTAGTAACCGAAGACTGGCTTGTGCTTGTGGATGGAGAATTACGAGGTTATAACACCTCCGATTTATTTTCTCACTAACTGATAACATGAAAATTATGAAACTTGTGTCAATTCTCGACGACATGATTCCATGGTCGCTGCAAATGTTTCTTTAGGAGTCTGTTTTGACCACTGGAAAATCGCTGATGCAATAGCGGCATGGCTGGTGAATGTGCAGCCGTGGAGAGTGTCTTTCATTGTTGGAAACAGCCAAAAGTCACTAGGAGCCAGGTCGGGTGAGTAGGGAGCATGAGGAATGACTTCAAAGTTGTTTGCACGAAGAAACTGCTGTGTAACGTTTGCCCGATGTGTTGTCTTGGTGAAAGAGCACACGTTGCGAGTTTCAGTGCTTACGTAATATGTTTTTACGTAAATTATTAGAACTTGGAGATCTTATATTGTGTTTACTTCATGTGAGTGGAAGCCATCTTATGACGTCATTCATTTGTTTGGTTTGTAGCTCCATCTGGCGTAGCAATTTGCGGTTCTTAGTATCAGTTTTTGAAATAATTCATTTCAAATGTCCTCCGGCGAGCTATTATCTTATCTTGGGTCGAACATGTATCTCTATACAGGTTGTGAAGCGGAAAGGAATCTTTTATCCAAAAATTACACTGATGAAGAAATTTGTTTTATAATTTTTATTGTCGAACACGTTCACTATCACTTTTACATATTGATCTAGATACTCGCCAAACTGAAACTGTTATAATAACTTCTTACTTATCACTTTTAATTCGCGTACTTCAACTTTGTGTAATTAACTTTACCATACTTTAGATCTTTCATAATTTGTGAATCTATAGCCGACGTATCTCATACAAATATTTTGACGAACTGACGAACTTAAGACGACGTGTATTGCACTAAGAATTTTGATGAACTGCCCACAAGCTACCTCAAACCTACCCTATTTATACGCCTGCATCAAGATACGCCTAAAGATTATAAATGAATTACTATTGGCTAATAAAATGCGCCAACATTAGCGTCTATCTTAATATCCAATGAAAACCACGAATACATATTGCTTTAGGGAGAACACATTCCAGAAGTTTCTACCGAAAACACGCCAACATTACGTAACTTACTCGTTTCCAATAATGATAAACAGCTCACCCCCCTCTTTGCATTATTGCGCTATTATTGACAGTTTCAGTAAAGCCTTATAAACTTATTTCCCAATAATAATTACAATTAATAAACATCTGAAATCAATGTCACATAAAAATGCATATTCATATTACAATCATTATTTACATTTAAGTAATTTGTGATACAAATTACCGCATCAACGTGCAGCCTTTTCCGGCCATTTTTCGCGCAATGCTGGAAGGAGTTTCTTCTTCAAAACATCTTCGTGGGATGCACCTGTCACCGCGGTTCCCTTTGGAACGCATTGAGTAAGGATCACGCCATCATTGTCCTGGAACATGGCTACCATCATTTTTCAGCAGTGACGCTTACCCAACATTTTTTTGGGGGCGGTGAATCTATGTGCTTCCATTGAGCAGACTGGCGCTTCATTTCTGGATTGAAAAACGGCATCCACGTCTCATCCATTGTTATAATTGACGAAAAGAAAGTGCCATTCATGCCTTCATCTCGCATGAACATGCCACGTGATCATCCGTCAGCATTCGTGGCACCCATCTGGAGGACATTTTTCACATTTTCAGGTCGTCATGCAGGATTGTGTGCTCAGATCCGACGGAAATGCGATCTGTTCCATAGTGATTCGGTGATCCTCCAAAACACGTTCTTCCACTCACTTGATCATGTCATCAGACCGGCTTGTTGTCACATGATGTTCTGCCTTCTTTGAACTGTTGCACATTAGACACATCACCACATGTCTCACTTAACTGGCGATGAATTCCAATTGGTGTCACACCACGCAAATGGAGATAACGAATGAATACACGCTGATCATGTAATGAAAATGTCACCATTTTAAGTATACAAAACAATCCTCACTCTCGCCATTGCCACAAGAGGTTCTGTGTGACATACAGTGCTGCCATCTCTGTCACGCATTAGCAAAGAGTGCCCACTTACTCTGAAAGAAACCGCATGCTTCTATCTGTTTCCAGTTCTGAGAAAAAAATTGGAGGTGTTATACCTTGAATGCACTTGTATGGACACAGCCAAGAACCTCTTCTAGAGCCACTGTTTTATATGTTTGGACTCCCATATTTTCAGAAAGTTACTGTTTCTCGCAGTTGTTAGTGTATGGCTGTGATGAGGCAAATGTCTCCTCTGTAATGCATGTATGCGAGTTCTGCATATGTAAGTGGAACATTTTCACAATAGGTTGCAAAACTTAAAATCCTTCCAGTAAACGGAGCACTTTAGTATGTCCTGTTAGCCGAGATTGCCTACCTACACCTCCTCAAAGTCACTATATAATATGTTAACAACAGAAATTGCAATGTGAACAGGGATCTCTTTGACAGAATTTCACCCAACCTAATGCTGCGTTGGAAAAATGTTAATGCCCTCTAGCTTGATAAGATGTTTAGGGCATACATTCCACAGAAACCCTGAATCACACCTTAAAATTATTGTGACTCGCCCTGTATTATTGTGTGTTCACAAATTAATGGGAAGCTTTCCTGGGTTCCAGGAAAGAGCACTTAGTCTAGTTTTAATGTTCCTCACTGTAGAAATGATTGAAGGTGGCTGCTAGAGCTGTCTCCAGAAGAAATTGCAGCATCCTGACTCTCTCAGATACATTGAGTGATGGTTCTTCTAGTGCAAGTGCTTATATGTAACTCAAAACTGGCTATTGCCTCAAAAACAATAGCAAACAAGCTTAATGTACGCTATTAATAAAGGAATGAAGCTTTTTACAACTAGAGAAATCAGAAACAGTAATGGACCTGCATTTAGAAAATGTTTACTCTATTCAGTTTTGACATAGGCTGAATTGGAAGCAGCTAATATACAAGGGCAAATCAAAAAGTCTTTGCCCCTATTTTTTTTCTGGTAACATAAGATACATACAGCCAACTAAACTTGTAGATATTATTCCTTGTACCTTTTACTATTTTTCCACATAGTCCCCGTGCCGGTTCAGACATTTGTCCCATCGCAGCACTAATTTTGTGATGCCGCTGCAGTAGAAGTTGGCCGTCTGACTACGGAACCACTGTCGCACTGTTGTCTTAACTTTGTCGTCGCAATTAAATCGCTGTCCTGCCAGGAACTTCTTCAGAGGACTGAAAAGATGGAAATCCCTAGGGGGCAAGATCCGGGTTGTATGGTGGATGCTCTAGAAACTACCAGTGTAAGTTCCTTAGCTTGCTGACGGTCTTGTTTGTCACATGTGGTCTCGCATTGTCATGGAGGATGATCACGTTGTCAACATAGAGAATCCTGCGGCACTTCTTTTTGATCGCAACCCGCAGAAGTGACAGTGTAGAACAATATCTGTCGGCATTGATGGTGGCACCTCGCGGCACGAGCGGTCCACGGCAATCCCAGAATGCCGTTAACATCACTTTGTGAACAGATGGCACAGTATGGAATTTCTTTTTCACAGGAGACTGCAGATGTTTCCACACCATACTCTGTTGTTTTGATTCCGGCGTGTAATGCAGTACCCACGTTTCATCGCCAGTAACAATGTGATCCAGGAAATTGTCATCCTCCTTGGCATATCGTTGCAGATGATTCAAAGAAGCAATCATTCGCTGGCCTTTCATCACATCATCCTACTGCTTAGGAACCCATCGACATGAAACCTTCCTGTACCCTAAACACTCGTGAATGATGTCGAAAGTACTCCCAAAAGGAATGTCCAGCTCCTGAGCAACATCTTTGATGCGCACATGCCGCTCTGCTTTCACCATCGCATCCACGCGGCAATATTGTCATCAGTCACCGATACACGCGGTCTCCCCGCACGCTCATTGTCATGCAGATTTGAACGGCCATTTTCGAACTCGCAACATCACCATCTCACACTTCTCAAAGCAAGACACCTTTCCCCATATGATGGCTGTATTTTCCTGTGGATCTCGATGGGCGTTCGTCCCTTACTCCATAGAAAATGGATCACACTTTGTCGCTCGTAAGCCTTGGACGTATTAAGCACACCTGCCATTTTGAATGCACTGACAGCAGCGCTGCCACCGGCAGCAGATGGAAACTATGAGGACTGGCCCATGAAAAGTCTACTACTTCGAATGTATATGCTGGTTTTTGTTTTACATTCGTAATTTGGCTGAAAAAAAATAGGGGCAAAGACTTTTTGATTTGCCCTCGTATGTAGCTGGTCAATTGCAAACAAATAACATTGAAGTACATAATTTGTTTACGTATATATGTTTATGTAAACTTGAAGGTTTGTGCTTACGTAATAAATTATTTTGCTTTATGTAGTTTGCAACACGCTTTGGGCGTGAGTTTGAATTTGTTGATTACGTAATATTACTGTTGTTACGCAATATGCTGCTACATATGAGAAGCTGATTTTAAGATGTAATTTTATTGTTACACTCCAAGTTTTACACTATAATATTTAACTTTGTTATTAACACTGCTTCTATATATTATTTATGTTTGAATTTTGCCTCGGCTGCTCAGTAATGTTTGTAGAGTCACGTTTTTTAGGCAGTATGACAATGATTGTAGACATCACAAAATTTAAGTTTTTAAATTTTACGATTCACGCGTAATATTTTTGTAGAGAACACATCTTCCATCTGATCACTACCAAGGTTTGCCAGCAACTGAGTAACTCAACAGTCAAAACCCGTAAGCTTCGGTATTTCAAGTCTCTGATTGGCTAATTCTAGTCCAATAGAATATCTGCATTTTACTTAAAGCTTTTCTTTGCTGTTGATTGGCTAATTTTAAACTGTCAGAGAAATTACATTATCGTTGCTTTAATCATGACTAGTAACTTTCAAACTCATTATTGCTACAAGGTTACCTCATTGTTAGCAACTTAAAACTTATTATTCTCACAGCTCTTGCATTATTAGAATAAATAATGTATTCACATAACATTATTAAAACATGTTTACAATAAAAATAAACATTTGAAATGACTGTTGCATACAATTTAAATAATTATTACATACATATTGTTTCAAGGCGGGCTGTTATTGAATTTACTTATTATATAATAGAATTGAAATTATTCAGGTATTAAAATACTGCAAAATCAACTTTGCTATTGATGTGCATGTGTGCCTTTTTGCTTTCTGGAAACATTGTAGTGTTTTAAAGTGCAAGTGTTAGACCATGCTCTGCTGTATGAAACACTTGTTCAAAGGTAACTTGAGGTTTGTGTTTACAGAATCCCAAGAAGAGGAGGAAGCTGCTCGTAAACAGAAGTTCAACTGGGAGAAGGTGATTGTGTCTCTGCTTGAAGCTAGGGACGACAAAGAACTGTCCTTGAAACGGCTCAAGAAGAAAGTTTTGGCAGAGTTAGAATCCTGTGGTGAAACTAATGCAGAGAAAAACCTTACCAAATTTAACAAAAAAATACATAAAATTCCTGCAATAGTCATACTAAAGGACAAAGTTAAGCTAAAAGCAGAATCAGCGTAGTATCTGCAAATATTATCAAGCTGACAAATGATTGTAACTTTTATGTCTAAAGAATACATGTTCATAAAAATCAAATTTATTTTGGTACCACATGTCCTGTTCCTTCTCAAAAATTAGTTACCCCCTGGCATGAAAAGATTTGAGTTAAATCTCATTAAAATCCTTCTCTCAGTGAGAATAATGTTCACTGCTTGTGCTAGTGCAAAACCATGTATAAATTACTATCATGTTTCGGATTAAATTCCCTTTTTACACACATGGAAGAAGTTTCCCCACCCTTTCCCAAAAATAGAGTAAGGTATGTGTAAGATGACAAATAAAATGT
The DNA here is from genome assembly GCA_030765065.1 of Deroplatys truncata. Classification (NCBI taxonomy): domain Eukaryota; kingdom Metazoa; phylum Arthropoda; class Insecta; order Mantodea; family Mantidae; genus Deroplatys; species Deroplatys truncata. The sequence continues at coordinate 6,323,346 of CM060984.1, forward strand.
ATATCTTGAGTTTTCTGGCAATAGCCTTTGAACTCTTCATTTGGAAGGAATTTTGTGTAACTGATAAACTGTAAGAGAGAGACTAAAGATGTAGTCCTCTTTATGAATGAATTTATTGTACAATTTGGTTTACAATATATATCACTATACCCCTACATCTATTGTACAATTTGTCTGGTGCTTGTTTTCTTATTGCACCACTCAGATTACTTGGCTCTCTGAGTGGCCCTTGCTTCTCTTACTTTTGTAGACCATTTTTCCTTTACCTTCCTTAAAAATTCTCCCATGCTCTTGATTTTGTTTTGTTGAGTCAGTCATATCTTTAAGATTTCGCCTTCCTTCATTTTCATACATCTAACCAAATTTTTAAAATTCTTTTTACTATTGCCTTTTCTGATTGTTCTTCTGCAACCTCTCCTGATGCTGCTCTTAATAGTCCAATTAATTCTTTATAAACTGGTCTATACTTTTGGTCAATTTTTCTACTTCATCTCTAATTTCCCCGCTATTACTTAACCTTACTCCTAAATAATCATATTCTTTGACTACCTCCAGTTCTTGACCACCTAGATACCATTTTTCTTCTTTCCTCCATTTATCACTTAGTACTTATTTATATTTACCTTAATTCCCCATTTTTCACACATTCTTGAATTTCATTTATTGCTTTTTGTAACCCTATTAGTGATATGGTGCGTACCATAAAATCGTCTGCATATAATGAACCTAGAATCTCCTTATCTCTTATTACTGGACAATGGTAATTTCTTACTTCTACTCCTAATATATCAACTATGAATGGGCTAAATAATTTAAAATAGAGAGTTGAGGGTTGTTACACTACATCACTGTGATATTCTTACTTGAAGTAAGAATATTATAGTGATGTAGTGTAACAACCCTCAACTCTCTATTTTAAATTATGACACATCACTGTTACTAGCTTCTAAATCTTCAAAATTAGTCAAGGCTAAATAATATTGAACTCGGTTTACATCCCTGTCTTAATTGTATTTTTATTGAGTGTCAAATTTACTCCCTTTCCCTATTTGTTCTTTGTTTTATCCTGATATGTATATTTCTCCATTGCTTTTCTAAGTCTAGATACTGGGTCAACATTTTCCTCCCCGTGTGACATTACCCTCCCTTCCCTTAAATCTATTTTTTTTATACCCTGCCCCCCCCTTCTTGCAATTTCTTCCGCTTCACTAACCCTTCTCACTCTTATTACTTCCCCACTTCTTACTCGTATCACTCCCTCCTCCGCATATGCATTTCTACTGCACTGTTATTCATCTGTTCTCTCGGCTTCTCCTCCTTTGCATCTCTTCCTGCCCCGCCGCTGCAACCAATGTTAGCTCCTCCTCCCCCTCCCTGGCTGCTGGTTCTTTTGTACTCCTTTCATGTCTGTTTCCCGCACCTGTTGAGTTTGTGATTTGATCTGCTCCTTTCTCGAAGCCACCGACTCAGCTATTCCCTCGGTTCTTTGACTTGATTGTGCCCTGGGCTATTGCTTCTGTTGATGCTCATTCCTCCGTATACTCATACTCCATTCTTCGGCTTCCACGAATAATTTTAAACCTTTCAGAAATGCCTTTTTCCCAGCTGCTCTTGCTTCTTTCATCCTGGCTATTTGTTCCTCTCTCGTATAGTCCTGCTCTATAAAAATTCTTGTGCCTCTTAACCTCCTGGTGATCCTTAAAATTTCCCTTTTTTTTCCCCATTGTCGTTATTTTTATAACAATGAGTGTAGACTTTGTTCCAATTCGGTACTTGTCCTCATCTGCCAACCAAACCTAGTCCTTCTTCCATGATCCTGTACACTATTTCTTCTAGGGTTCTGTCACTTTCTTTTCCTGCTTCGAATCTTTCCTCCAGTTTTTTCTCCTAATACTTTTCCAAGTGCCGTTAAGAGATTCCATTTCTGTTGGTCCTGTATTCAGCTCTCACTTCACACAACCTTCTCCTACCGCTGTCAGCACCAGACTCCAGTCCTCTTTAAAATACGCAATTATATCAAATAACTTTTTCGTAGCATCAGCTGTTTCAGGGATATCTGTTATTGTCAATACTTTCTCTGTTTACCTACAGTACCCAAAAATTTGATGCAGAGATTTCACAGGAAAAATGTTTTGTGGTCCATCCATGTGCGTGCGTGCGTGTGTGTGTGTGAACAGCATAACTTAAAAATGAAAAGTCTGTTAAATATCAAACTTTGTAATTCCAAGGACGTGACACAGATCTTCAAGACAATCCCCCAAAGTACTCTTTACACAGAACATTTTTCAAAAAGTTAAATTTTCTCAAAATACTTTTAATGATTTTGATTAAAATACCATATGTTTAAGATATTTTCATGAGAAAATGTATATCTTAGGAAAAATCTGTGAAGCCCTCTTCATTCTAATAATTGTAAACCATAAGAGATATACAAACTCTTAACTGCACACAAAAAAAATGTAAATCTTGTTAAAACACACAATTTGTGGCATTACCCAGATATTCCTTGTTATTACTTTTAAATCGGAACACATAGTGAAAAGATTAAATATAATATATAGATTCAATACCTCAGAACTAGTTTCGAGGCATCACTTCCTCATCGTCAGCTGATTGCAACTGGTTGGCTTTCCTCAGATGGTTACAGATGTAATCAAAAAATTCAAGCAACAAAAAATGATAAAAGAAAATACAACCCTCAAACCACACAAACAAAATCCGACATACAAAAAAGTCACATTTCACCCATTGGCACATAACAAATTCAAGAAAATTTTCAATGATAGCAATGTGGCACTCATCTGCAAAAATAAATTCAGCATAAAATTCCTCATAAATGCAAACCAAAAAGAAAAAAAGCCAGCTCATAAAAAATCCAGGATTTATAGAATAGATTGCAAGGATTGTGAACAAATCTATATTGGTCAAACTAAGCGTAACATAGAAACGAGGCTTAAGGAACATTTTCGTAACATCAAATCCAGGGAAGAAGAAAAATCAGCAGTTGCAGCACATTTGTGGATATGACATTGAGGACACAGTATCACTTATCAAGCAGGTACAAAAACCTACGGAATTAAACATTTGGGAGAAAATATTTCTTTGGAAATTTGATCCAAGGTTAATGAATTTCGACATCCCTATGGACAAAAATTTGATTACTAAACTGTAGAACCACCACAAAGAACGACAAAGAGACATCTGTAACCATCAGAGGAAAGCCAACCAGTTGCAATCAGCTGACAATGAGGAAGTAATTCCTTGAAACTAGTTCTGAGGTATTTAACCTATTTTACTGAAATTGTATATTTGCAACCACTTCTGTATATTATATTCCTTGTTATTGTTCAAATACTTTGTACTGTTCTAATCTGCAAATTGCTTTTAACTCTTTTTTCTTCTTCCATGTTCATGCAAACAGAACAATTTCCAAGGCATCACATAGTGACCAGCTTTGAAAACATCTGATTATCGCTTTAGCCTACTGTATTCTTCTTACACATACAACAAAATGTGTAATGAAGGTTTATCTCGACTAACAAGAAGTGGAAAGAATAAGCTTTTGTAAGAAGAGTGTGTACAGAAAGCCATGTGAGTACAACACATCAGATTTTTCAGTTGTTTGTAGTGATGTAATGGAATTTTGAGGACAGCATAATATAGTGACATGTGACTGTTCTCCCTTGCATCTACAAGAAACTATTTCTGCAAAGGTTTATCTCGACTAGCATGAAATAGATAGAAAAATAAACTTTCATAAGAATAGTCTTTAGAAGTTATGTAGATATAATGATAATGGGTAGAGAAAGTCATGTGAAAGTAACACATAAGGTTCTTTAAATGTCTCAGTTTCCTCTATCCCTATTGTACCTAAAGTTAAAGGAGTTGTAAACAAAACTGGCTGGTGGGCAAATTATAACTTTGTCTCATCCTCTACATAAAACAGTTTGTGGTTGTTCCTGAGCAGAGAAATTTAAACATCCCTCTACTGTAGCAGTTCAATTGATGAAACACCTATACCCCTGCCGCTGTAACATTTCACTTGACATCTAGGTTTAAGTTGCTACAAAAAGCTTCAACTGTTTGACTTCCTAAGCCAATGACAAGCCAGTATTCCAGATGGCCGATGACAAATCGGAACCAGAGCTGGAAGCGGCTTGTTGCCGGATATAGCTATTCCCAACCACGTGCTTCAGTTTGTGAATCTCTAGCACAAGCGTCGAGTTGTTCTTTGCAAGCTACATATTGTTCATTGTTATTTGTATTTGTTGTTATTGTTTGATAGTTTTGTTATTGTTCGTTTATACATATACATATTTACATTCATCTATTTATATATATTTCATTCATATTATTTATTTATACAAGATTTAAGTGCGACAATGTCTGAAAAACGACTTTGATCACCGAGTGATGATTCACGAAGTGAAAATGCTTTGTGCTGAGGTATGACACTTAATAGTCAGGCATTGGATCTATTAGGGAGGACCCGGGAATTCTTTGAACAGGAAAAGGAGTACGTAAAGCTTCATGGCCATCCCTCTATTCCTGCCGATAAAGCTGTACACTGTCACTTCAACCCTATAGAATTAGTGTGGAGCGACATTAAGGCTTATGTAGGGAGAAGTCATTTACCATTATCGAGGTGGAAAGGTGTGGCGACGGTGGAAGAAGAAAGTAGATCATGTGAATAAGCTAATACAAAAAGCACAAGAAATTAGTGTGAACCATTAATGATATGCCATGGTGACGAGGACGAGTATTTGGATGAAATTGAGTCATTGTAGTTTTAAATCGGTGAGTGAAAATAACTTTGTTATTGCAGCTTATAATTTCTCCTCATTGTAGCAGCAAGTTTGCATTATTTATTCTAAATACACTGCAATGTTTGTGCAGAGTTATTTTCAATTAACAATAGTAATATAAAATTGACGTTCGCTACTTACGCACACTTTTTGTATGCGGCTTAGACACGATAGAAAGAACTATCAGCTGTTGTTGTTTACTAACCATTCTGGCAACGTCGCAACCACAATATAGCCAACATTATGCAAAGCCACACAAAAATTCAGCGGTCGGGGTATAGCTAAATGAACCGTTACAGCAGAAGGTTTATGAGGCTATGTGCAGATGCTGTAGTTTGTTTCTGGTTCCGAGATAAGCCATCAGTCACGTGGTGCATATGCTGAGAAAATATTACTGTACTTACTCAGCTATAGGACCCTCTTTTTTTTTCTCTATTTTTGCTTCCAAAATTTGGGGAGGTTCCTATAGGTACAAACTTTATAAAATCAATTAGTTTGGAGAGGAGTAATTAAAAAATAAGCTATTTTATTTTAATGCTATTTATGAGATATTGAATTGGAATAAACAAAGTTACATATGTAATCAACAATTCATTGCCCTAACATAACTTTTACAAAGATGTGTAATGTGGTCTGTACAAACTTGGCTACCTATAACACGAAAATCCTTGTTTTTAATACCAGTATAATAGGCTATTATGTTTATGCTTTCAAAAATATTTAAGCAAGGGAAGAATAGCAATATGGTACCTATTGTTGTGGATTCAGTTTTCCTTCCAGGAAAATATTTATGGTCGTGTTGCATAAGTTGATCCTTTTAGGTTGTATGTTGAATTCACGAGATGCTGTTTTTATTTGCAAACTTGACAGCTTCTGCGATCCCCGATACTCACTCAAGAGTATGCATAAAGAAAGTTGAAACCAGGAAGGAGTTGGTTTTACCATTCATTGTGATTGGCTGTAGCCTGAAAGACTAATTATCACTAGGTTTTACTGTTGTCACAGAAGCTAATAAGGCAACACTGCCACATAAGTAAGGAATTTGTCAGTTTCCCCTCAAACATTGAGGGGGTAGTATAGTTGTATAAGTGGAGTGAAGACAATTGTGTTAAATGTTTTTAACAAATTCTGTGAATGCGTTTAGCAATAACTATTATCAAACTTCGTTGTCAGTGATGCACAATTGTTTTTGTCTTATTTGTAATGTATTTCTTGAACTCATTGACACATACAAATTTAAAGTGATGTCATTAAATGAATGATTTCTAAAATCTTGAAGTTAAGAGCAGCTTTAATTACAGGTGGAGCTGCCAAACCATTCAGGTACCACATTTATTTTCAACTCTTAGTATTATGTGTGTAGCATATAGGAAGTTGCAGAATGTGGCTTGTTCCCATCATCCCTCCACGTGCTCAACGGAGTGATACATTAAGGTTTATTCACTTCTACTGAAATGTGTAATACAGTCGAACTTGGCTAATTCAAAGTTGAAGAGACCAAGAAAAAAAATTGAATTATTCAAGATTTCGAATTACAAAAGTTTGATTTTTTAAAAGCTTTTTTAATTAAAACAGCTCTAAATTAAATGAAATTATAGCAAGGACAATATTACAGTGTGTACTTACAGTTTTGTGTTGTTAAAACTCAAGTTCAGTTCAGATTCGAAGTTTTTTTAAAGAAACTTGATGATATCTTTGTTTCTTTTTTAGCATTTAACCTTTGATTCACACAAAACACTTCTAGTTTATTGAGTGATTGGAACATTGTTTCACTCACATTTTGTTGTCCCTTAACACCTTAATTGTTGTAAGTGATCCATGGCCTCAGCAATTGTAGGAATTGTTTTCCGGTTCTTCTTCATCTGAAGATAGGGCTGCAATTTGTATGTTCATGACATCCGTTAGCTCCCTACAAACTCGTCCATGTGCACAAAATTCTCATAGAGAACACCAGTTTCAGAATTTACATCTTTCCCAGTATTCAAGTGTAGGCACAATTGTTTCATTTTCTTCAAGACCTTCAAGTCCAATATGAAAAAGCCAGCCTTTTGGTGCTTGGTTTCACTTGGTCCCATGCACTACTACACATACGAGCTGCTTCAAGCACATTTACAATTTGTCACTTTTGTACAAATTCTGGACCAACAGACCCCTGTAGAAATGCTTGACATTTTTTATTACTCCCTGATCCATTGGTTGCACTTCTGAAGTCATATTGGGGGGGGGGGGGAACAAAATTTTGATATTCCCTAACAATGGAAGTACAATTGTCAATAAACAGTAAAACTGTGCGATTTTGTTTGCAAAACTTTTTGTCTAACTTCAAGAGCCACTCGTCATCCAAGCTTTTTTTATTAGCTTCATATTCCACAGGCTTAGATTTAACATTTTTAAAGCACCGGGGGTTGGCTGACTTTCCAATCATTAGTAATGGAAGCTTTTCAGTGCCATCCACATTGGCACCAATCAGGAGTGTTCTTTGCTAAGTTTTCCCCCACTACATCGTTCTCCTTTAAATGCAAGTGTTTTATCTGGTGTAATAGCTCTGTCTCGTAGACATTGAAAATGTCTTTTGCATTTTTGTCTTGAATCAACTGGCTGCTTGCTGGTCAGCACCTCCACTTTCTCCACAAACAGTTTTAAAGGAAATACCATTTCGCTTTTTAAAACCATCCAACCATCCACTGCTTGCCTTAAAATTAGTTTTTCCCAATTGCTGTGCAAATTCCGCTGCTTTTGCTGTGATAAGAGGTCCACTTACTGGAATTTTTTTATCCTGTGCCTGCTTGAACCACTTTTTAACGCATTCATCGACGTCAGGATTTTCAGGCCCTTTTGCTCTTTTTCTACTTTTGTCACTGTTTGTAACTACACTGTTCAAAATGTTGTCCTTATTTTTGAGGTATGTAGACAATGTATTCTGGGGGATTCCAAAATCTCTTGCAATGTCATACTTTTTTTTAAAATCTTTTTCCACTTTGCGAATGGCTGCTGCTTTTTCAGCTAAAGTAAGAGTTTTATAATTTATATGTTTAGGTTTGGAGAGAGCCACTACTCAAACGCACACTGATGATTTTGATGTAACTGTGTACATTGTTTAAAAATGCTCACTTTACTGCACGGGAAGTTATTTGCTGTAAACGTAGCAGGTAGACAGTGACAAGAGGCTGGCAACAAGTTCCTAGAATTGCACAAAGAAGCACCAACATTCCGTATCAGCAGGAGAGGGAATTACAATATGATGCATTTCCTGGAATTTATCCAGCAAGTTTGACTTATAATTTTTTCAGTCATTCTTGTTGAATATTATATTGAATTATCCAAAAGAAATATCAATTTACAGAAGACTTTTTAACATTGCTTTGTATAGGAATGTCAAGGGACCATGCTAAAAGCTCAAATTATCCACAATTTTAAATTAAAAACGTTTATGCTATTTGCATGACCATGAGAAAAAATGAATAGTGGTTAACTGCTTGAAAAAAGTATACATATTTGAAAATTAAAAACAAAAACATCTTGGAAATGGTATAGCTATAAAAAAGGCATTTGAAATAAATTCCTTGTTAACAAAATCAATTTATAAGTTATACAAAATTCATTCAAAATGAAGAGAATTTCAGAAAAAATTCAAGGTATACATTTTATTTGTCAACACATGGTATTTAAATAAAATAATTAAGAGCCATTTTTGAGAAAATCAAAATTTTAAAAAATGCAAAGGCAGTTTGGGTGGGGAATTTTCTTGAAAATGTTTGTATCATATCCTTGAAAGATGGTGAACTTAACACCAAGTTTGGGTGATTTCGTTTTTATATATTCAGGAGTCTCAAAACATGTATTTCTTGAAATATTGATATTGTATTTTTGAGTGGAAAAGAATACTTTGCCTACTTCTATAGATAAGTAACAAGCTTTAGTAATGATAGTTACTAGAGCAAGTTGTTAATGGTCTCAGGGCAAGTGATAGAGCGACGGCCAAATACAAGTGGATCAGCTTGCAAAAATGTACATGGTTAACATTGTATAGCAATGGCTTTCATAGACCAGTTTGTTTGGCTTTGTTAACAACAAAAAAACACCTCCATAGTTTATAATAATATGCTTCAATAACTGCAAGTTGATGTCATACTGCTAACATAATCAGCAAAATGATAACCTTCTCCTCCTATATTTTACAGGATGTCTGCTGATATAAGAAACATACTAGAAAAATTGGATGAAATAAACATATACCATTGATTTATTTCCAATAATAATTATTCTTTTGGAAGATCTTGTTAATCAAATGAGTATCTCACATTGATATTATAATGAAAAGAAGCTAGAAACAGTGATGTGTATTGAATTTATTTAAAGGTGAGTCGGAATTGTTACACTAGCATCACTTAAGTTTACTCACTTAACATGTTTCGGGAAACAGTTGTTCCCATCCTCAGAAGTTAATTCGACTGGCCCGTGTTGTTGGTGTTTCCGTTTTTTGGACTGGATACTGTGGTGGAGAAATGTACTTCCAGAGAGGATTTGGTGGCGGCAAATCAAAATTCATTAGATGTGTGTTGTGTTTTAGAATGGTGATCTTCTCCCATGCATCTAATTCGGCTGCAAATTTGGCTGGTTTGACTAATGTAATATTGGGTTTGATGTTGTGATTAGTGATCCAAAAATGGTGTGAAACTGCAGATTTGTCCATTTGTTTGTATTTAATACATCTCATGTGCTCCTTTAGCCTAGTTTCTAGGTTTCTTTTTGTCTTACCTATGTATACTTTATTGCAATCTGAACAATTGATTTTGTAGATTCCAGCTTTTTTGTCTTGTGGGATGGGGTCTTTTAACTTGTTACAAAGTAATTTCTCTATGTTAAATTTGTTCTGTGGAGCTAGGCTGATGTTGTGTTTCATGAAAATCTTCTTAAATTTGTGAAATGTTCCTGGGTGGTATGTGAATTTCTTGAACTTTAGCTCTTTATCTTGCTGGCTGAGATTTGTTGTGTTTCTGATGTGCATCTGTCGTTTGAATTTTGCAATTTTTTTGTCAATAGTTGTTTTGTTGTACCCATTATGTATTGCTGTGTCTACTATATGCTGGTATTCTAACTGGTATTCTTGTTTATTTAAGGGGGTGGCGGTCTAGCGCGAGCAGTGGAAGCGAGCGGTCGCGTATACGTAGCGCTCCTGGAAAGATCAGAAAAAAGAAAAATGGGGGTAGATTTGGAAGTGTATAGGGCCAGAATTGGGTGCTTTACAAACGGTAAAAAGAATAAGGAAGAGAAAAGGAATCAACTATCAAAGGAATACCTATGGCTGTTTGTGATCCTGGCAGTATTATTGGTTATTGGAGGAGTAGAATTAAACCCAGGACCTGAAGGAATGACACATAATGACAATGCTAAAAATCATTTCAGAGGATATAGTGGATCTGAAGAAAATAGAAAAGAGAATAGAATTAAATATCGATAGAAAGATAGAAGAATTGAAAGGAATGTTGTTCACTACAACGAAGGAAGTGCATGAAGAACTTTGCATCTGTAAAGAAAGATTGAACAAGATGGAACGGAATATGGAAATGGAGACAAGAAGACACAATATAATGATATTCGGGGTGGAGGAAAACAGAGAGAAAAGCCTAGAGCAAGCAGTGGAGGAAATATTAGAAAGACGAATGGATATAAAGCTGGCAGGCTGGGAAATTATAACGTGTTTCAGAATCGGAAGAAGGGGCAACAGAGCCAGACCTATAGTAGTAAAATTTGCAACTAGTAAAATCAAATGGACAGTTTTGAATAACGGAAGAAAATTGAAAGGAACGAGAATTTTTGTTGAACGAGACTATGGAAAAGAAGAGAGAGAGATAAGAAGATTATTATTAGCGAAAATGAATCAAGCCAGACAAGAAGGAAAAAAATCATTTGTAAGAGGACTAGAACTGTGGATAGACGGCAGGAAGCAGGATATGTGTCAGCGTTTGATTTCAGATCGAACAACAAGCAGAGCAAATTCAGCAGAGGAAGCGAATGCAGTGAAGCCGGCCGACGTAATCCAAGAACGAGAGGGATACGTGCGTAGAGGTGCAAGTGGAAGGGAGGAAACAGCTGGCGTGACGTCACCAAGGAGATGTGTCATACCTAGTGAACGAGAGAAGCAAGAGGCGATGACCCTGGTGGCAGCTGATCGAGAAAAACAGATGATCGCGAGTGGAAGCGGCCTCAAAGTGGTGTCAACCCCACTTTGTATCCTGGAATTAGAGGAGGAGAAAGAAGATCCGGCGGCGCAGGAGAGGATAACTAGATATAGGGCAAAGTTAGAAAAATTCAGAGAGGGAAGAAGGGATTCAAGATAGGGTCTAGATCTGAAGGTGGTGTCATTTAATGTGGAAGGGCTAAAAGCGAAAGTGATAAATGGCGAAGTATTTGAAGTGCTAAAATTAGGTGAAATAATAGTAATGGTGGAAACTTGGTGGAATGAAAGTGAGAAGATAGATGTGGTAGGATATGACTATATAGGGGATGATGGTAAAAGGAAAAGCAAAAGAGGGAGGGCCTCCGGAGGTATTGGAGCGTTCATTAACAAGAGTAGTGGAATAAATGTGTGTGAAGTGTTGAGTATAGAGAAAGGCCAAATAATGTGGATAAAGATAAATAGGGCGAAGGGGATGGAAGTTTGTATAGGATTAGGCATAGTGTATAACCCACCAGAAGTCTCGGAATTTTATAAGGACAATTTATATATAAGACTGAATGATAGTATGGAAGATTTAAGAAGCAAAAATCCTAACATAGAGTTCATTGTAGTAGGGGATTTTAATGCAAGAGTAGGGGAAAATAATCCAAGAAGTTTAAATGTAGAAAGTGAATGTATCTGGGAAAAAAATGAGGAAAAGGAGAGGAGAAGTAGAGATAAAGTGATAAATGCAGAAGGTAGAAAGTTAATAGAATTCTGCGAACAGAATAATTTAATAATATGTAATGGAAACAAAGGAGAGGACCAGTGGGGAGAGTTTACATTTGTAAGTGTAATCGGACAAAGTGTAATAGACTACATGATATGTAGTATAGGAATCGAAGAGGTGATGGAAGAATTCAAGATTATGAACATAATAACAAATAGTAGTCATTTTCCATTAAAGATGAAAATAAGACTAGGGTTATGTTACAAGGAAGATGAAAAATTAGCATTAAAACAAATCAGAAGTTACAAATGGAAAGAGGAGAATGCAGAACAATTTAGGTGTAATTTAACTTCCAAGTGTGGTGAATTAAGGAAACTTGGTATTAGAGAAGCATTACAATGTGGGAGGATAGAGGGAGCACTGGAAAGGCTAGAATCAATGGTTAAGTGGGCAGGTAGCAGGATGGAAGTGAAGCCTAAAGTGAATGTAAATCAGTGTGGGTGGTATGATGAAGAGTGTGGAAAGGCTAAGAAAGAAGTGATGAAAGAAATGGATAGATGGAGAAGGTCAGAAGAGGAGGAAGATAGGCAAATTTTTTTAGCAAATAAAAGGGGTTATAAATGTCTACTAGATGAGAAAAAGCAGGATTGGCAGCAAAGAATGGGAGAAAAGATTAAGGAGGCAGTCAGAGGGAAAGAAAATAAATATATATGGTCAGTTGTTAAGGAAATGTACAGAAAGAAACAGGTAGTTAATAAGATAACACCAAGGGAATGGAAATATCATTTCGAAGGTTTATTGGGGGGAGGAAGAGCTCAAAAAAGTGAAGTATATTGGGGAAATTTTGGGAACAGAGTGGACCACTTAGACAAAGAGATTACAACCATAGAGGTAGAGTATGAAATAAAAAAATTAAAACAGAAGAAGGCTACAGGGGCCGATGGAATTCCGGGGGAATTTTGGAAAAATTTTGGGGAGTTAGGTGAGGGTACAAAGTTGTTGACACAGCTATTTAACAGAATCAAAGAGAAGAAAGTGATACCGGAAAGCTGGAAAGCAAGCATTATTGCACCATTGTATAAGGAAAGGGAGATACAAATAATCCAAGCAACTACAGAGGAATTAGTTTATTATCTATATTAGGCAAGATATACACTGGTATATTAGCTAGAAGATTATACGAGTGGGTAGAGAGGGAAGATAAGTTATCAGAATACCAAACAGGTTTTAGGAGAGGAAAAAGAACAACAGATAACATAATGATAATTCAAACTATGGTAAACAAATATTTAAGAAATAAAAGGGGTAGGGTATACATATTTTTTGCAGACTTCGAGAAGGCTTTTGATACTATAAACAGAGAGGCTTTGGCATATAAATTGAGGAACAAAGGAGTCAGCACTGCATTCATCGAGGGGGTACAAAAATTGTATGAAGGAATTAAATTTTGTGTAAAATGTGGAAGAAATAGTACTACTGATTATATACAGCAAAATTTAGGTCTGAGGCAAGGTTGTAAACTTAGTCCAATATTATTTAACTTATTTATAGATGATATTTTAGATAGAATAATGAAAAGTAATAAACACTGTCCAGTTATAGGGAAAAAGGAAATACCAAGGGTTATTATTTGCAGATGATCTAGTAGCTGGGGCAGTAACAGTGATAGGGTTGCAACATGCTATTAATGAAATTGCAAAATTTTGTATGGAATGGGGGCTAAAGGTGAATACAAAAAAGTCCAAGATAATAGTGTTCAAGAAAGGATCAAAATTAAAAAGAGAGGAAAGATGGTATATAAATGGAGAGCAAATAGAGGTGGTAAAAGAATTTGATTACTTGGGCATTAGATTCTCAAGCAACGGGAAGTGGGAAGCACAATCTAAATATGCACAATTGAAAGGAAAGCTAGCGATGAAAGCTGTTAGAGTTTGCTTGTGCAAAACACCCACGCTAACAATGAACTGGTTGGAAAGGCTATATGAAGCTGTAGTAGAGTCAAAAATGTTATATGGAATAGAAATATGGGGGGTGGCAAAGGGATGGATTAAGATTGATATAGTCCATAGAATGTTTTGTAAAGAAGTTTTGGGTTTACCCAAGAGTTCACCAAGGGGCGTGGCACTGGCAGAGCTAGGAAGGGTAGGGAGAAAAGGTATAATAGTGGAAAGAATATTGAAGTATTGGTATAGATGTTTAAATTTAGAAGACAATAATATATTAAAAGAATGTATACAGTTTCAAAAAGCTGTCCTAGGAGAAGAGTGTTGGTTAGGGGGAGATGGGAAATGTCCTAAAAGAAATTGGCATGAGGAATATTCTCCTATTAGATAAATATAATAACAGTGGGTTTTGGAAAGAAGTGAGATTGAGGGTGGAAGATATCGAGAAACAAGAGATATGGGCTAGTTTTGAGGATAAAAGGTCATTGATCTTGTATAAATCAGTTAAAAGAGATTGGGGAAGGGAGAAGTATGTAGATATATGTAATCAATTTGGTAGAATAGGTCTTGCGTGGATGCGCACAGGAGTAATATTTTTAAAAAGGAATGGATATAATGGCTCGGGGAGATGTATTATGTGTGATGAATTGGGTAGTACTTTTCATTGTCTAATAGAATGTGATAAGGTTAAAAGGTGGAGAGAGGTTATATGGAATAAAAAATGGGACAAGTTAAACAAAGAAGCAGTAGCATTAAGAATGTTGGGAAGCACAAAAGTAGAAATAATTAAAATGATGGGGACATTTTTAGGCAACACAAGGGATAAGTGGATAAGGAGCTTAAGAAAGGTACAGCTGAACGAGCATAGTTTGTAAAGTAGAGAGATGGTATAGTAGCTTTATCCCAATATATACAGCCTAGGGGCTAAATATGGGGGAGCTAGAAAACTGGTGCACTAGACATAAGTTTTAGATGTAAGCTTTATTTGTATTATTGTAATAATGATGAAAATAAATATTACTATATTTAAGGGGGTATATATCAGTCTATGTGTTAGGCTGTTTAGTACTGCATGTTTGTGTGTGGTTGGATTGAAACTCTTATTTTTTATGTAATTAGTAGAGTGTGTTGGCTTCCTGTATATGCCAAAGGTTAGTTTCTTTTGTTCTCTGATGATTTTTAGGTCTAAAAATGGTAGCATGCCTTCTTTTTCTATTTCTATGGTGAATTTTATTGATTGGTTCTGTAGGTTTAGTAAGGCTAAGGAGTCTTGTATGAACCTGTTAGGGACAACAGCGAAGATGTCGTCAACATATCTGTGCCAAACTTTAAACATGTATGGAAAGGAAGTTGTTATGTGTGTTTCTAAGTAGCTCATAAATAAATCTGCCAAGAAGGGTGAAAGTGGGTTGCCCATGGTTAGACCAGTTGGTTGTTGATAGAACTTCTTATTGAAACTAAAACAATTTTGTGCAATGCATAAATTGGTAAGTTGTATGAGGTCTTCTATTTCTTCTTCAAGTAGGTTAGTCTGCTGTAGCCATTTCTTTAATTGACGCAGGAGTTGATCTGTAGGAACACTTGGAAATAGTGCAGTGACATCAAAGGAAACTAATCTGTCTTCTGGTTTGAGTCCCAGGGATTTTATCTTCTGTATTAAATCTTCTGAATTCATTGTTTTTGCTATTGAATTTTGGTAGTGAAGAGAATCTCTGTACTAACCATTTTGCCAGTTTGTAGGTAGGAGAATCAATATTGCTGACGATTGGTCTCAACTTATTACCCGGTTTGTGTATTTTAGGTAGAGCATACATTCTTGGTAAAGTGGGGTGGTCTGGTTTTAATCTAGATTTATCAGTGTCTGTTATAGTTTTGCTTTTCTGGATGATTTGATTGAAGGCTTTTAAATGTAATTTTAATGGGTCTTCTTGAATTTGTATGTAATTTTCTTGTTGCAGCATATTTTCTACTCTGGCAATATAATCATCTTTTTGAAGTACAACTAGTTTATTTCCTTTGTCAGCTTTTGTGTATACTACTGGTTTTGATCGTAATCTTTTGATCACATGTTTTTAGTTGGCTATACAAAAACAACCGATGAAATAGTCGCAGACATTGAGATTGCTACTTACAACCTAAATGAAAATAGTAAAACCACTATAAAAAAAGAATGTGAAATGGTTCTCCAAGAAATACAAGCAGATAAACATAACAATTTCGCAACCAAACATTAACTTCTGAGGATGGGAACAACTGTTTCCTGAAACATGTTAAGTGAGTAAACTTAAGTGATGTTAGTGTAACAATTCCGACTCACCTTTAAATAAATGAGTATCTCTTTAACGTTTTGCATGATATCTGCTTTTTCATAATTTTTCATCTTATGTAAAAATGACTCAAAGATTTGAATAATGTTTCTCTCCTAAAATTTTTTTACAGCTATATAACATTTCCAGGATTTTGAAGAATTGTTGTGTAGGAGGCTAAGATAGGAAATAGAAAATCTGCTGATAATTCTGTGAATTGTTGGTCCAATATTATAACTAGCATGGGAATTTTATGAAATTACAGTTGAAGGGGAGAATTCAACAAACAAAACCTTCTAAATCATTGTACAATAATTTCATAAAGAGTACAGAGACAAATTTAGTAAAATAGCATTACAGATTTAAAAGGGCACCTATTCAACATCAGGTATAACAGATAATAATAAATGCAGCTTCATGTTGTGGCACTAAAAACAAGTGAAACTCTATATTTACTTTCTCTGCTATGTTCTTGCAGTAAGTAAGTAATGTTGTATCTCACCCAAAAATTCATGCCGAGATTTCACCATAAATATGTGTTCTGACCCCTAAACCCCCCCCCCCTTGAAAAAACAATTTTTAGAAAAAAAGTCCATGTACATGTGTGTGTGAAAAGCGTAACTCCAAAATGAAAACTTGGGTGAGTATGAAACTTGATATTTATGCAGAATGCAATTTTTTGTGGCATTAACCATTTCTGAGACATTGTTTGTTGTTGGTTGAAATACTTTATACTTTTCTGAAGTACAAGTCGCTATTCTTTTTAGTATTCATGCAAAGAGAGAGAATTTCAAAGCCATCACATATCAAAAGTCCTGAAAGGATTTTACTCACTTTAGCCTAATACAACGAAATGAGTAATGATTGTTTATCTGTATTAGCAAGAAGTAGAGAGAGGAATAAACTTTGGTAACAATAGTGAGTAGAGAAAATGATATGAATGCAACACATCAGTGTATTGCTGAACGTCACTGTTGCCAAAATCATGAGGCAGGTCAGAGCGTGAGATAAGGGCATTCATTGCAAGAGTACAAAGGAAATTTTCCATACTCCTTGGTTTGGAAAACTGTTTTCTTAAATGGACAATAGCAAGCTTTCTCCTTCCGATTCTACAAAGTATGACCTTGTGCTAGATACCAGCATATTTTAGAAAATATTTTGTCACCAACAGTTATCAGTAGATGAAAGTTTATGGGAACAGCTCATGACTTCCATTATAAATATGATATGTGATGCAGTTAGTAAGTACTGTTTAGGTTTCTATACCTGTAGGGACGCACAATCCTTTGAGGAGAAAACCAATGGCTTAGTGTACAAACTACTCTCTATGCTGCAAAGAATAAATTTGCAACCGTAATGAATATTGCCTTTGTTACTTACATCATCTAAGCCAAAAAGAATCCTAGGTAACTCTCACAGCTAGAAATACGAATAAGCCTAACGTAATGTCAGTAGATGTAACGGCATATTTATTTAGATGAACACAGAACTCTTAAAACACTGGAAGAGGTTGCATTTAATATTATTTCAAGAATGCTCCACCAGAAAACTGCAACTGAAAGAAAATGAGCAGGCGACAGTTAAGTACAGTGTGTTTATCTCTGCAAAATGTCATTTATTTGTCATTGCTGAACAATACAAATGACGACAAAGCGGTGTATGATATGACATTGCAGAAAAGGAAAGACCACAGTCAAGAACTCTGTAACTCTGCAATCCTTGTGTGTAAAATAAACAACTTGCAGTTTTTACCTTTTTTATTACTTACCTAAAGTAAGTAGAGAAAATATTGCATTCCAGCCAAAAATTTAACACCAACAATACATGTTTTGACTTCATAAATACGAGGGACGTTCCAAAAGTAAGTTTTGTCATTTTTTGAACAAGCGGAGGTACACCAGGTGAAACAAACAATCGTCATAAGAATCCATGTTCAGTGCTGGTTCAACGATGGAAGGAGGGTCAGCAGACTGGCGTGTCCAAGGTTATTCAAGTACAAATCACGATGGTGGACAGATGTGTACCGGCGTGGTTGCCAATGGAAGTGTGCTGTTATCAGGAATGAATGGGCACGTGGGACTAGTGTGTCTGTCATCCATGTCTCGTCAAATGGTTGGTCGCTGGGGCACAGTGTGGAGGATGAAATTCGAAGTGGGTATCCCTCCACATGCTAGAGTACATGACCTGGTGTTAGTGGGCAGGTGTGAGATGTGTCATTTTCAGGCCCATCACAAGCTCCATGATGTGTCTGTACGATGGGTGCCGAGAAACCTGATTCCGAATCACAAGCCTGGATCACTTGATGCGGAGGCGCAAGAGGGAAATGAGACATGAATGTGCCACTTTACCCCAGAAATCAAAGCCGCCTCAATGATTGGAAGCATCCCAGTTCAACAGTGAGGAAAAAATTTTCACCCTCCACAGGAAAGTTTATGGGCACAGTGTTCTGGGACGCAAAAGGTGTGATTCTGCAACAGGGACCATCGATGTGCCTCGCCACACTCAGGTCTGCCATTCGATGAGAGACCAAGCTCTTAGTGAAGGTGTTCTGCGATGTGGTTTCTCGCGATGCCATGGAAACAGTATGGAATTTTAAGGCAGCATATAGCGTCCAGTTGTTAAACATTTGACTATTGCTGTTCTCTTTGTATCTATAACGAAATGTGTAATGTAGCTGTTTCTGTAAAGGTTTATCTCGATTAAAATGAAGCAGATTGAAAAGTAAGCTTTCATAAGAGTGGTTTGTATACTGACTAATAAACAATAGTAGGCAGTCATGTGAATGTAGCACATCACATTTTTTAAAAATCTGATGTGTTGCACTCACACGACTTTATCTACTCTTGTACAAACTATTTTTTACAAACGCTTATTCTCCATTTAATTCATGTTAATCAAGATAAACATTTGCAGAAACTATCTTATTGTTAATTTTCTTGTAGGTGCAAGGGGAATATGGTAGGCTTTAAACGATAGTCAAATGTTTTAAGAGCTGGTTACTATGTGAAGCATTCCATTCTCTTTGCATGTGCAGGACATAAAAAAACGAATAACGAATACGCATTTGAGAAAAAGTATAAGTATTGCAAAATTCAAACAAATAACAAGGAATATCTCGGAAATGGTTAACTCCATACAAAGAAAAAGTGTGTGTCATAAATTATGCGTTTTAACGAGCTTTACATTTTTTGAGTAGTAAAATTTTGTCCCTCTCTTACCATTTACGCAAAAGTCATTCAGAGTGAAGAGGACTTTTGGGGACATTCTCAGAAAATTCAAGATACCCATTTCAAAACATATGTTTTAATCAAAATTATTAGAACCATTTTTGACAAAATCAAAATTTTTGAGAAATATTCCAATGTAAAGGGTAGTTTGGGGTGGTTGGATTTTGTTGAAAATGTTTTTGTTGCATCCTTGGAAAATACTAAACTGAAATACCATATCCAAAAAGTGGCAGAATCCTGGAAACAAGAGACACAGAAAATTCTTGAGCAAATTCAAAATGGAGGATTGAGGTAAGAAACTCACAACTATTTCTGTGGCCACAATGTAGAAATCAGGAGGTTTTTCAATTTAAAACAAAAAAGGAGAGTAATATCAGCGGACATATGCTTCGTTAACAGATGATTAACAGCAAAACTATGCCCTAAATTTGTTCGCAAAATTAGGAAAATACAATAAGAACAGCCGGGAACAAACAGCAGCTGAAAGGAGTGTGTTAGAAATTGAGAATTTGAAACTCTACATTAGATTGGGGAACTGTATAATCTGCACATGAAAGTATCAAAAGCCTTACGTGCCACCATTTGGGAAAATCTGGAAACAAACACTTTCAAATGCATCAGGCAAAAAGCAGGCTACAGAAAAAGAAGTTAACAACTTGCACCTACGCAAACCGACCAGTCTGACCTCAATGTTGTCAACCTTTCGCAACAAACCTTCAGCAAAGAAGAGCTAACAAAGACCTCAAGACTTGCCCACAGTTTTCCAACAATCCTGATGATTATGTGGTCGACATCAAAATAGCTGCAACAGCGACAGGTGCACAATTTGCAAAAAATGCACAGAAATATTGAGCAAAATGTCGCACAAAAAGGGCTCGGGCACACATTGCCAAAACTCTAAACAATAAGGATGTGGTACATTTGAAGGCATATAAGGGGAGCAAATGAATGGATCTGATTACTCCGAAAGAATGTGGGAATTGCTGAAACAATGATCCCTTCAACAAAATGGATAAAAGCCGTAGAGGAAGCCATAATATCAAGATGGACAACCCCAAGTTAGCCAAAATATGCAGCCTCCCCAAAATCCACAACACCGATCATCACCCTCTTATCGCCTTGCCAGCTGGTGGAAATACTGACCCCCCAGGACACACTCGTCTCATTCGATTTCCAAGCATTCCCATAGACAAGCTGGTCACATTTCTGAGAAAATGGTTTACTCTCCTCCAACATCCTGCCGAACAGTGTGAAGAATCTGCCTAAACCATTCCTTTTTTGTTTTTGAGGGGAATTTCTACCAACAGGAAAAAGGTTTGGCTATGGGAAGCCGTCTCTTTTCCTGGCAAATTTATTTATGAGCCAATTTGAAACACACAGTGTGGTACAGATATGTTGATGACATACTCGCAATAGTAAAACACAAACACACAGAGGACGCACTCAACCTTTTAGGACCCATCCATTCTTGAGTTCACGATACAGAGAGCTACCAACAACTCCATAGCTTTCCTGGACCTCAAATTAACAAAGATTTCACACAGGATAGAATTCAGAACACAGATAATTACATCAAAGCACACAAAGAAGCAGCAGCATTCAACAGCACGACTCATAGATTAATCAACATCCCCCTCAACAGATCTGAATATCAACACATTGTCAAATCTGCAGTAGAGAATGGATTCAGTAGGAAAATACGTAAATTCAAAAGACAAAGATGCATCAAGCAGGTCACCACATTTTCTAATGCAGCAGAAAACACCAACTTCAAGAAATTCACAATACTTTCACAAATTTCAGAAAATATTCAAGAATCATAACATCACCCTGGCACCTTAAAACAAAGCATCTCATTAAAGCAAGTAAATCTGATCCCATACCCTAGGACAAAATATCAGGAATCTACTGGATCCAATATGAAAATTGTAAAAAGGTTTACATCGGAAAAACGAAAAGGAACCGCTTCAAGGAACGCCAGTGTTGCATAAAGTTCAAATGGGCAGTTGCTTTTCATTTCTGGACTCAAAACCATGAAATAGACACCAACATCCAGTTGCTGAAACCAGTCCAAAAACCCAAAGAGCTTGAAGTATGGGAGAAGATTTACATAAAAAAAGTTTGAAAACCACGTCATGAACTTTGATTTGCAGAAGCAGACAACCCCCAGGCTTTCAACAATATGACTTGAGAGTTGATCCAACAGGCAGCTGATGATGTGAGCTCATGATACAGGTGAGTGAAGCTAGTAAGATTGTTCAGGTTGACTCCACTTTCATCAAATACCACGTTTGGCATTTATCTGACTTTTTCTTTTTCAGTTATGCTGTTCACAAACACACACATTTCCAAAAATGCTTTATTTGGATTCAAGACACCTCGAAACATGTATTTCTGGTGAAATCTCAGCATGGAATTTCTGGGTAGAACACAATACTTCCCCAACATAGTAGAGAAGTAAAAATGTGTTTACTCCCGGTAGCTAATGAAAGTATTTGTATTCTGTAGGATATTGTTAACGACTAAATACACTGAGGAACAGAAACTGGTTCCTATTAGTGTTACTGCAACATCAGATGACCAGGTTTGTTCCATCCTCGTTGCCAAATATAATGTAGAATACATCCCCTATCAAGTGCCAGTTTTGAGTTTATGCTGCTAAGTGTACCCGTTGTTTACCAAGCACTTTTAGTTTTTATAAACAAATTTGAAATACTGAAGAGCTACAGGAGCCAGAATCAGTGTTAGTGGGGCACTTTAATGCAAGAGTAACAAATTAGAGGTGCAGGCGCAGGAATGATAGCAAGGTTAAAACCTTTTCATGTGCAGTGTAGTAAATGGGATTGGAGAATTTACTTCTCTAAGTAGATTTTATGGTGAGGCCACGGACCTGCTATATGCATAGCTTTGATACACAACTGGTGGCACAAGGCATTCAAGGTTATCTTCATCAGCTGTGCTTCAGTTGCCGTTTTGTGTATGTAGACAAATGGGATTGCTAAATGCTATATATAAGAAGCAAAAACATGTTCTAACGGAGGAAAGAAATTAGTGCATATATTTATAGGAATAATCATAGATGAACTTAAGGACAATATAAAAGCAGAAATTATGCAAGAATACCTTAAGCATGTTAATGGAAGATGTGAGGAATGGACAAGGTTACTTGCTCACTATAATACATGGCACTATCACTTGTGAGTAACTAATGCAGGAGTTACCCCCAGTGTGACATTTGAGATGCACAACACTCTTTACAGTACAAACGACTGATTAAGATTACCCTCAACATCTCATGCACATCAGAAAAGTACCGAGGGATAGAGCTGGTCCGTGGCCTCACCTTTGAACAACTGCACGTATAAGGTTAAAATATATTTCAAGCCTCTGTTTTAATGTTAGACTACATTAATTTTTAATTAGACATGCACTTAAAAAGTTAAATTGTTAGCAAATTAAAATACTTTGACCATCCTTAAAACTTAGTTAAGTGATTTTATTTGTAAACCTACGGCGAGGGAGGATTAGGTTTCCACATTTATACACACATGTTATATAAAACCATTTCTTTAATTACACAGTAATACATGGCTTTTACAAGGACATTCTCATGTGAAATTTGGATTTTATGCTTTCTGTTAGGATATACTAGAATACATAAACTCTACCCAAATGAAACCGAATTATGTTGGTTATCTTCAGAACCATACAAATGTGTCTGACCTGGTAGATGTCGGTGCCATAACAAATGTTGACACACACAAACTTCAATGTCAGCTCCTCTGAGAATGACTGCATGAATCCCTGACAAAATCACAGATATGTCTACCAGAAGTTTCAATTTCATTTGGGCACCAAACCCTATTCTTAAATAATTTGTTATAAATAAAAAATACTCACTGTAACAAATATATTCTAACATGACTGTACATGAGTTGAAGAAGCCATCATATGGCACCAAGCCTGTTTCACAACAAATAAGCTATCATGGATTGCTGTGGTTATAAAATAAAACTTTCAAAATCTGCTTATTCTTACTGAAATTCCTCTTTTGTTTGTTCTCTGACAGAGTGCATTGATCTACACAAGCTTGTGTGACAAAATCGTCACTGTTAAACTCTCCATCACAAAGTAATAAGTGACTGTTGCAAGTCTGTGGTGCTTTGGCACAAATCAGCAACAAAATAAACTTGATTACTAGAGCGTGAATGTTTAGGCATTCAAAATAGGTAGGCACACACACAAAAAAAAAACTAGTAGTATAAATTTTAAAAAGTCAATAATAATATATATTTAATAACCAACATTTGCTTTAAAAAATTATACATTTTTATTGTTGCACATTACAAGGTATTGTGTAACTGTTCTTGTACTAGGCTCTGCTAAAGATTTACACAAATATAATGAAAACTGTGACCATTTGCTAGATGTTGAAAGTAGCGTTATTTTCTTGTCATTCTTTGAAGCAAGAGCAGATTTGTGTTTTGTTGTTAACATGCATTGATTGATAAAATACTTATACAATAAAACTGTTGAAAACACACGGACACCAAATTCACTAACATAACAATAAGTTGACCTTCCAATGGTTTGCTGAATTTCACTATGAATAAAAAAAAGAATGACATGAACTAATTTACAGAGCTTTTGTTTTAACACATGACTGTATTACAGGGAATTCGTTGCCATACAGTTTGCTGGTTCTGTTCCCTTAAATCAGTTGACACGAAGTCAGAGGTTGATACATTGTGAGAGCACGTGTTTCAGTGTGTTAGCGCTGTTATAATGCCAGTGCACAGAATCTTCATGCATGATTCCTATGTGACAACAAACTCTTGTAGAGAAGTGAGACAGATTCCCTGCTGTTATAATGCCAGTGCACAGAATCTTCATGCATGATTCCTATGTGACAACAAACTCTTGTAGAGAAGTGAGACAGATTCCCTGTTGTTATAATACCAGCACACAGAATCTTCATGTATGATTCCTATGTGACAACAAACTCTTGTAGAGAAGTGAGACAGATTCCCTAATGTTATAATGCCATTACACAGAATCTTCATGTATGATTCCTATGTGACAACAAACTCTTGTAGAGAAGTGAGACAGATTCCCTGCTGTTATAATGCCAGCACACAGAATCTTCATGTATGATTCCTATGTGACAACAAACTCTTGTAGAGAAGTGAGACAGATTCCCTAATGTTATAATGCCAGCACACAGAATCTTCATGTATGATTCCTATGTGACAACAAACTCTTGTAGAGAAGTGAGACAGATTCCCTGCTGTTATAATGCCAGCACACAGAATCTTCATGTATGATTCCTATGTGACAACAAACTCTTGTAGAGAAGTGAGACAGATTCTCTGTTGTTATAATACCCGCACACAGAATCTTCATGTATGATTCCTATGTGACAACAAACTCTTGTAGAGAAGTGAGACAGATTCCCTGCTGTTATAATGCCAGCACACAGAATCTTCATGTATGATTCCTATGTGACAACAAACTCTTGTAGAGAAGTGAGACAGATTCCCTAATGTTATAATGCCATTACACAGAATCTTCATGTATGATTCCTATGTGACAACAAACTCTTGTAGAGAAGTGAGACAGATTCCCTGCTGTTATAATGCCAGCACACAGAATCTTCATGTATGATTCCTATGTGACAACAAACTCTTGTAGAGAAGTGAGACAGATTCCCTAATGTTATAATGCCATTACACAGAATCTTCATATATGATTCCTATGTGACAACAAACTCTTGTAGAGAAGTGAGACAGATTCCCTAATGTTATAATGCCATTACACAGAATCTTCATGTATGATTCCTATGTGACAACAAACTCTTGTAGAGAAGGGAGACAGGTTCCCTGCTGTTATAATGCCAGCACACAGAATCTTCATGTATGATTCCTATGTGACAACAAACTCTTGTAGAGAAGGGAGACAGGTTCCCTGCTGTTATAATGCCAGCACACAGAATCTTCATGTATGATTCCTATGTGACAACAAACTCTTGTAGAGAAGTGAGACAGATTCCCTGTTGTTATAATGTGAGCACACAGAATCTTCATGTATGATTCCTATGTGACAACAAACTCTTGTAGAGAAGTGAGACAGATTCCCTGTTGTTATAATGTCAGCATACAGAATCTTCATGTATGATTCCTATGTGACAACAAACTCTTGTAGAGAAGTGAGACAGATTCCCTGTTGTTATAATGTCAGCATACAGAATCTTCATGTATGATTCCTATGTGACAACAAACTCTTGTAGAGAAGTGAGACAGATTCCCTGTTGTTATAATGTCAGCATACAGAATCTTCATGTATGATTCCTATGTGACAACAAACTCTTGTAGAGAAGTGAGACAGATTCCCTGTTGTTATAATGTCAGCATACAGAATCTTCATGTATGATTCCTATGTGACAACAAACTCTTGTAGAGAAGTGAGACAGATTCCCTGTTGTTATAATGTCAGCATACAGAATCTTCATGTATGATTCCTATGTGACAACAAACTCTTGTAGAGAAGTGAGACAGATTCCCTGTTGTTATAATGTGAGCACACAGAATCTTCATGTATGATTCCTATGTGACAACAAACTCTTGTAGAGAAGTGAGACAGATTCCCTGTTGTTATAATGTCAGCATACAGAATCTTCATGTATGATTCCTATGTGACAACAAACTCTTGTAGAGAAGTGTTGTTCCTGTACCTCACACCGTAATCTTGTGAATAGATTTAGGAAATGGCATCTCTTCTTGATAAGAAATGGTGTTTTTACACAGGAAAAAGTTACAACAAAGTACAGAGAAATCTTGCACAGAAATTTCACAAACCTTATCTTGGAATGCCATTTAACTTTTAAAATTAAAATCCTATAAGATAACTAGTTGAATTGCGATAATGTGATTAGAACTAATTTGTGCAGTTGGCTGCAATGCTTGCTCTGTTGACCTGTGACATCATTTCCAACATCTATGTGGTTGGAGCGATACCACAAATGTTGGGATCAAGTACTAAGACATGGTAGTGCAAAAGCTACATTCATGTAAATCAAAAATGTTAAATTATTGTGATAGTAGGAACTTAACTGCATAAAGCTCCCCCCCCCCCACTGAAATAATAGCTCTGTATGCATAGAATCATTTCTACCTGTTATTAACTTGTCTAATTTTTAGAGTAGACTGTTTTTAAATTTCCCAGTGCACTGAAATAATCAAACCAATTCTTTTATAGTAAATGATAAAAAAAACTCTAATAAAGTCATAAAAAATAAATTATGCCATTATAAACACTTTTACAGAAAGGTATTGTTAAAATTTACTTGTAAATTTTTTTTTGTAAATTATTGAGTATTTAATGAATTTATTTTTAATCAAAGCCAAATTTTTTTCTCTGTAAAATTGTAGTTTGTTCATTAAGATACATATATTCTAAGTTTTTTGTCATATTAGAGGATTATTTAATGTGCCCAGAACATTTTCTAATGAATGCATTTTTAGCAATTGCACTGTGAAGTGCATAAATGGGAGTCACTGAATGTTTTAGATGTCCAGGCCAATAGCACAGCACTAATAATTCATATTTAGAAAGCACATAAAAAATCATATTACCTTTCTAAAATTCCAGAGAATGTTTTTGTGCAAAAAAAACTAAATTTTGGGTTTTTGGCAATTGTTTCACTAGCAGCGTTTCTTAATTGCCTTGTTTGTATCATTTTACTAAGAGACAAAAGGACAGTGTCTGTAAGGTGATAGGCGTGTTTAAACATGAGGCAAACAGTGCTTACAATAATAATTCACTCTGATAGCCCTTCAAAGATCCAGTATCTAAGTCTAAAACAAAATTTGTAGCACTGAAATATTTTATGAACAAAGAAAATTGTGAAAAACACAATTCTATGTATAAAACTGTGCACTCATACAGGTCTACCAATATTGTTTCAGGACAAGCATAAAATCCAAGATAGTTTACAGAGAAAGTAATAAATATGTACAAGAACAATTTGAGTATTTTCTTCAGCTTGAAAGCCATAGTTTCTCCTAACTCTAAAAATATATATATAAAGAAACAACTTATTAAAAATAAAAAAATAAACAGCTTATAAAAAAATTGGGTTTGACGCCCACTAGCAAGCTATAAAAAGTTAGTTCATTTAATAATGGCACTCAAATGATAAAGACTCTTTATGTGTTCTCTCTTGAGTTTATACTGAGTATGAATTAGAGATAGTTCCAATTACAGAGAATACGTTATGTTAGGCCTAGTCCACACCTGAATGTTTGTGGGAGCTTACATGTGTGTCTCGTTCAAGTAAACAACGTTGATCAACATCTCAATTTCTTCAGTATGAAAATATTTTATAAAGGACGTATAGGTACTCAAATGTGAAACACAATCCCGTTATACAGTGATTAGCAGCAAGTCTCAGATTCTTAGGGCCCATTCACATAGAAACATTAATGCACACAACATAAACACAAGAGCTTGTGGCCACATTAATAAATGGGACCATTAACATGAACATTATCACAAGATGCTAATGCCAAATATTACAATCTTCAAGCTTTCTTGTTTGCGTTAATGGATTTAAGAGAAAAAAACACTATTGCACTGCATAGAAACAGAAAAGAGGAGAACTGGAGTCATTTAATAAGAAGTTAATTATTGTATTCCAAAATCAACATTGTCTTTATGACAAAAAGCTTAAATCTTATAGATATTTTAAAACAGATTGCAAATGAACCGAATAGGATTCAATTAATGCTATTATGGTGTCTTTTGAAGTTGTGTGAAACTCATAGGTTGTAAACTATTCTGTTGTCTTTGATTTACAGAAAAATACAAACACAAGTTAATGCAGTTTGTAGCAACAGCCTCCAGTTTTAATTGCTTTCAACTTGATGCTAATGTGTTGCTAGCATTGCGAATGGCAACACATTTCAAAACAGTCTATCTAAGTGTTTGTGTCTCAACCAGTGACAATGTTATTGTTACACTCCACGTTTTCCAAAAAAATATAGAATTGTCTACTGATACTGAAATATCCATGTAACGTTGCTTCTTGGAGGATAATAAACATTTTTTGAGTAACTTATGTTTTGCATGATAACCATTTTTTCATTTATGAAATCATCCATTGAAAATATCAAGTAAAACAAATTTGTTGGTAGAATCCATTGGTGGGTTCATTTAAATGTTTCAATGAATTAAGAGATCTGTAATGAATTTTGAAATACCAGCAATTGATCCTGTCAACAAATCTGTTTTACTTCCAGTAGATGGAACTGCCATAGCGAACAATCCATCACCTAGTGGCAGGACTGTAACAGCATAAGTAAATCAGTCAACAAGGAAGAAGTTGAAGATGTAATTGATGGATAACAAAACATGTACTGTATTTGTTTCACGGTCACCAGCTTCAGTTTTACACATTTGAATACTACTGGAATTTTAAACGCTACTGAAGTGAACTGCAGTAGGTGCTTCTGCGCATGGACCCTGTGTGTTTGTGACTGCTATTACACTTGTTTTCCATCTCAGTTGGATATCACAAACATTTGTTTTTTAACTGCAGCATATTGTTCATAAACAGATTTAAATACTTTTGTTTGCTTGTTTGTGGACAATGTATGCAGGTATAGGCTAGGACTTAAAATGTATGTATATATGATGTTGTGGACGTACTTGTAACCATTCTCCATTATGAAAAGCCTCAGCAAAACCAAATTACATGGCACAATTCTCACTAAGGGGACAGAGTTTCAAAGTAAACATTATTTGAGCATGGCTGTGTCAAACAATACAAGTTCTATTTAAATGTACTATAGAAATCATTCAATGTGTTAGTAATAAGGTGGGTCCACATAAAGTAAATGGTGATTGGCATGTAAAAAGTTGAGCCAATAGGAACGTACAAAAGCGCGGACGAATGAAGAATCAAACTTCTATATTATTCTTGCTTACCACATACCACACTGTTTTCTGTTACTCCTTAAACAATGCAAAACTTTGTGGCCATGTTCCCACCAATGTTTGTTCTTTACAATGCAATCAGGACACCTAAGGGCACTGAAGAGGAACATTGTGTCTATGCACCGGATGCTCTTAGGGAGAACAATTTGCATTTGTTACTGCAAACAGTCAACTAAATGCCCAGTTTTTACTTCTGTATTAAATGTTATGTTATGTTGCAAATTACAAAGAGTTCCAGACGTTAGCAATAAAAAAATTCTGATGTGTTACATTCACATAACTTTCTTTACCCAATCTTCAACAAAAACTTTTGCTATTCTTACATGTTTCTTATAGATAAAAGGGATTACAGTATGGTTATTTTAAAAGTGTACCACTTTGTGATGACTTAGTATTTGAAAATTTGATCCAATAACAAAAAATATGTTGGAAACAGTTAACTCCACAAAAATGTTTATCTCCCATATATTTTGTCCTTTAACAAGATCTGCAGGAAGGTTTTGTCTACCTCTTATACAAAAGTCATTCAGAATGAAGAGGACTTTATAGGCTGTCATGGAAATGTGTTAAACATATGGTATTTTAATAAAATCATTAAGAGCCATTTTTGAGAAAATAAAAAATAACAAAAAATTTTCCATGTTAAGGGTAGTTTGGGGTGCGGGAATTTTCTTGAAAATTTTCATGTCACTTCTTTGGAACTTAAATATGAAGTTTAGTATTTATCACACTCTTCGGTTTTGAGTTATGTTGTTAATACACACATATGGACTGTTTTTCTAAAAATGCTCTTTTGAGGGTGTATTTTTGGTGAAATCTTGGGGTAGAATACAGTACTTTGCTCTATGACAGAAGTTTTTTAGTTATAATTAAAATTAATCAAAATGACTAGATTACATATTTTGGGTTGACCCAGCATGCATATAAATGGCAATGTTGTAGAAACCTCGATGCGAGAAATGTTACATATATTTGAGCGACATGAGTTTTAACCTTACTCTGTCCCCTTAGTCTGGGTTTGACAGTTCATCTTCAGCAGAGAGATACAGAAATGCAACTTTGCCATTATTAAACGACTTATACAAGTAAAAAATCATCACAGGAAGTTAATGGCAATATTTGTACATTAAATAGTCTTGTAGTTTTACATATACATCTCAGACACACGCTCCACGAACCCAGGCTCTTCAATATTTCAATATTTTGTTACGTGGACTGCTGAGACATCATTATTTTACACAAGCATTCTTTTGGGTTTTGTTGAAACAAAATAAGGGACTCAATTTAATCCCAACAGTGAGTATTATCAGCTACATGTCTCAGGTGTCCTACTCGGCTATTGCCAATTGTTGCGGCTATATGGCCATCATAGAAATACGTCACTTTGACTATGAAAGCATTGGGGCTCCCAAACTGCGCTGAACAGAAGTCCAGAAAAATAAACAAATAAAAACTGACTTTTCCTAAAGAGTACATCTAATCAGCCCACATGTCGTCCCCACTTTGCATATATATGTCATTTTACTTTAATGATTTTCCTATTCCAACATTTTGTTTCATTAAACTTCAGTAACTACATCTGTTGTGTACTTGTGGTCACAGGTTATGTTGAAACAAAACAAGCCAGCCAATTTCAGAAAGCTTTCTTTAGACGACAACCACAGGATAAATGGAAGCTCATATGAGGTGACTAACACTTGGAAAGGGGAAACCTTCTGCTAAATCAGTAACAATCCACGTGCAAAAACTATCAAATGTGATTTTAGCACTCATGGTTGAAGCGAGAATTATCATCAAGTCACACCAAGAAAAGAAGAAGAGGAAGTAACAAAATCAATGAAAGTAAACCAATATTATAATGAGAAATTGTAAAACACATTGAGGATAATAGAAAAACCGAACAAAATCTCAAGAACAATTTTAAAGTTTAATGTGTAGACAAAATATGTAGAGAAATAAAAGTACATAAAAGATGGATGCTAGCAAGGGGAAAATCAACAAGCTAGAGAGAGAATACCATAGTAAACATTTTCTGTAGCAGACACAAGAAGACAAAATTGCTGAAGAAGAAGTAGTATGCACATATTTGGAGGATGGTATCTACAAACAGTTAAGGTGGGAAAACTCCACGAGACATGTTGAGAACTACTGTATACAAGAGGTACCTGGACTCAGGGTGTATGATGTATATTTTTATTTAACTCCCCACAAACATAGAAGAAGTTATTTAGAAGAAAATAATTAAATATATTAAATTGGCACCTCATAAAATAAAACAACAAATCATTCAAAATTACCAGACAGAATCCCGAATGTAGCAAGAAATAGGAATCGTTGTTGAGATTTTGTTAGGAAATAATCAATTACAAGAAAGGAAATTAAAATTGTACTAATAAATAATAATGTCAAATTAGAAAATTATAGCACTTACAATTCAAACAAAACTGGGCAAAACAAATCAAATTGCTAATAAATAATGATTTTCAAAAGGAAAACCTGTTTATTCATTTAAACAGTAAATAGAAAAAGCCTGAAATCCCAGAATGTCACTAGGCTATCAAATCAGCCGCAGTAATTACCTCATAGTTCTAATACATACTTAACAATGTGCAGAAGATCCTTGCGTTGGATTTCTATACATTCATCTATAAAACAATGTGTGCAGGTTATGTTACGTTTGGGATAATTTGGATTAAAAAACTGTACATTCATTAATACAACTTTTGCTGAATCAGAGAGAAAAGACGTCAGCTGGGTTCCTGGAGACTCACACACTCACTCACTCACTCACTCTGAAGCTGCAGGCAGCATGAACATTTATTTACAAAACTAAACAACTTTGCAGTTAACAAGCAAGTCTCTAAGGACAGAGCAAACATTTAAATAACAGCAGTAGCACAGTTTCTGTGTGGCGTACACTAACACTCAAGATTTAATTGTTCCCTTCTGGTCTAAACACTTGCAAGTCGCAATGTCAAAGGTTACACTTCTACATCTTGTAGACGTACAAATTCTAGACAAAAGCACTCGTAGTGATCTCGCACTATACTCTATCTCAAACAAGAATGATCCTATTGTAAACAACAACTCGACCTGACACTACATTTGTGCAGATAAGCTTTGCAACACCGACCGATGTTAAAACTTTTGCATTTCATCAAGGTTTTACAGCAAATTGTTAGCTAACATTTTGTTAATGTCAAAGACAACTGCGAAGGCGGTGGCTGATGATGCACTTTTGCCTATGTATCGCTGCAGTCAGTAGCAGACAACTGTTTACATTCATGGCAATTGCCACGTGATATTCCCGATTGTTGAGGCTAACTGAAAGGATAAGATTGCAGCTTGGGAGTAATTTCATTGGAATGAACATGTTTCTCCTAAGTGCCATAAACAACTGCAACAAACATTAGGTGCAAAGAGCATTTAAGACGGTTTAAAACTGATGGTGCACACTGCATTGAAACTAAAGTGAACGAAAATGTGTTCTGATTAATCAAGCAGACCCCACAAAGATACTGTTGCTTTGGAAATACCAACATTACCACCCACCAAGTAAATGAAACATGTTGGTAGTATTCTAACCTCTCTATTGCTCATGATCCCCTGGACAGTCTGTATCACTTTAAAAATTCCTCCTTGCAGCGTTTCAAATTTACTATGGTGTACGACTGTTCTTCTATTAGCAAGTAGCAAAGTCGCATCAACAGCCATTTTCCAACTTCAAACATTTGTTAAATGCCTTAACACAGGGATACAGCAATGTTAACATAGTTTAATGAAACAGAATTTGTGTTTAACACTATGTTAAAAGTTAGCATCTCCTGGTGAAACCGACTATTGCAGTGCTAACTTAGTAGTAGCATAATGGTTATGCTTTGGGGTTTGTTCTTGAGCATCGTGAAATGTTGCGCAATCATTTGTCTCTCACCACTTCTTAAGGTTTGCCTACTTTATTTCGGCAAATTGACAGGCCTGCTCCATGATGATAAGCTGACACTTTTAAATTACATACAAGCGTTCTGGGCTCGTGAAGGTAATGCAGTCTTAAATATCAGAAGTAACTCTACACGCATTCACCTCAAGACCTACTTGTTCCAAGAGGGCTATGAGTGTTTCAGCAATAATAAGTTAACAGTGTATAACTGCACCTGTCAGAATTCACAGCCTAGAACGCATCTGTGGTGTATTTGCAGATACAAAGAAATGAATCTGAACACCTGCAGACTGTTCTCTCCCCGAAACTAATTCACACTGAGCACTGCTTACAGTGCTGTACTTCTTATAGGTGGTTACTCTGCAAAAATGCAACCATCTCACTGTCTCTCCCATGTGTTTAAAAGAGCATTATTTTGGTTTGAGACAACACATCAGCAATAACTCTGCTAAGAGTTTACATTCATTACATTTTGTCCTCAATGTCTGTATGACCAGCAAGCATACCCAACACTTCAGTGTCATCTTCCATTGTGTTTTTTATAGTAGCAGAATGTGCATGTGCTTTAAACATTTAGGAATAAAATGAAAAAAGGATTCCATTTCTATTTGTTTTAGTTTGTTTCAAGGGAGGATCTAGTTTTGTATAGGAGATGTCATTTAAAAGAGCTAGCCATCCTCATGAAGCACTAATTGCTTGAAATATGAGCAACAAGGTGGCATCCATAAAGCCCAGCAATATGATTGGTGAACCGTCTCGTAGTCAGAGTTATGTTGCTGAAATTGTTGTCTTGCGTACCATTGCTTCCCTGACTGAACCAACATTTTGTGTCCCTACTTCTTGGAAGTTTTATCTGTTCTAGTATTATTAAGAGGGTGCTGAGGGTCCATGGTGGCAATTTTAAGTTGCCCCTGACCTGCTCATGTGAAGTATTGCCAAGGCCCAATGTGGTTCGCAGTCCACAGCTGTAGGCCCTCTCATTCCTCTTCCATTGGAGACAATGGATTCTGTCCACTGGGTGCGTCCATCTCAGAAATGGGTCCAATCATAGCTCCCATAAACAACGATATTATAGAGAGAGAGAGAGAGAGTGTTGTAGGGTTTGCTGAAATGTGACATTTTACGAAAAAGCTGGCTTGTTCTATAATGCCATCTAAAAGCTCGTACAGTGAAACTTTACACTATATGAGTAACAAACTCCATCATTTCATGAGAAATCACAACAGAATATGCACTTTTGCATTTTTTTCGGCATATACCAGCTTTTCATGAATTGCCTAGAATCTTCACAAAATGACTTTCAGAAAAAGCCTTAGATATATATAAACAATCTAGAAACCACTCAACCAATCTTGACAATTCTTTCACCAACGAAAGCTGAGCTCTTTCCAACAGACAGAGACTATATAAGACACCTCATAATTTCAAAAAAATTTACAAGGCCCATATTAGATTAAATGTCAGGGGGTTTTTGTTGGAATTTTATTGACCTCCTGCACGCCGCCTAAAAGGTTTATTGTGCAATTACATTGGAAAGACCGCCTTCATCCTTTAGATCTTCCTTGTCAGGAACAGGCAGTTTGCATGTGTTGTTTCCCGAAGTGACTGTGTTCAGAAATCAATATATTCCTGTTCAATCCAATGTCAGGAGAGATGAGGAAAGAGTCTTTGTCCAGGATAGTTGTGTCACCTGAGTTACTTTTACCAAGGTTTTGGTAGTATGTGTATTGATTCAGGGCTTCTTCACTTCCATGGATGCCCACAATACAAACATACTGGAGTCATAAAAGACAGACTTTTTGCTGAGAATGTCATGGAGTAGAGAATACTTATGCAAACATTTCATTGCAACCAATATACATAGGTGATCATGAGAGAATCAGATCTGCTTACAATGGTGTGATATTTATGTAAAAGCCTTTTAATTGTATACACAAGAGGAGCAGAAGTCATTAAGGTCAGACTTGTGAATGGGAGTCTGTGGTTCAAATCCTGTGAGGATCATCCTCCCTGACTGAGGTTTTCCTGTCACAAGACACTACACAACTGATATTAATAATTGACAAATAAAATTATTTTTCTTCATGTTTACAGACTGTGTGACATTACCAAAATGAAAACGTATGTTATTAAATAACTACAGGAACAAAGGGAAGACAGAAAAGATACAAGGGTCATTTTTTAAGTAAGAACCGGTTTATTATAGCACCTGAAATATTATACTTATGAACATAACTTTTATAGGAAATGAAAATATGAACATTATTTTATTTTTCTACATAGTCGCCATTAATGTCTGAACACTTGTTCAGTCATGGCACCATTGTCACACAACTCTGCCGCCAATCCATCTTGCACACATTTTTTGTGTTGAAGTTTGTCAGCAACAATTGCATAAATTACTGACCTTGAAAGTTGAAGGAGAAGCTCGTCAATAGTGAAGTGCCTGTTTTCACAAATCTTCACTGATGACAGTAGATCGATCCTCAGTCGCACCATACACTGCAGTTGTTGCTGACAAACTTCAATATGTGTGCAAGATGGACTGGCAGCAGAGTTCTGTGACGATGGTGCCATGACTGAGCAAGTGTTCAGACATTAATGGCGACTATGTACAAAAATAAAATAATGTTCATATTTTCATTTCCTATAAAACATTTTCTTGTGGTATAGCAAAACAGTTCTTACTTTAAAAATGGCCCTCATAAAAAGTTCATCTACTGGATTGCCTAAAAATTATCCAAACATTGCGATATTGGCTGCAAAAAGATTGTTATATGGTATACAACATTTGCAGAAGACTGTCAGTGCGAGGTTGATATGGGTGAGGTAAACTGCCACACACTGCTCTGCGTACTGCTGTTTCATATTCTTTGGATCTATAAGATAGTAACGACCTACAAACAGGAATGTTA
The DNA here is from genome assembly GCA_030765065.1 of Deroplatys truncata. Taxonomy (NCBI): domain Eukaryota; kingdom Metazoa; phylum Arthropoda; class Insecta; order Mantodea; family Mantidae; genus Deroplatys; species Deroplatys truncata. The sequence continues at coordinate 6,359,362 of CM060984.1, forward strand.
CACTGACATACCAGTGTAACACAAAAGATGCTAGGAGTATTTCTTTCTTCCTACGCTAATCAATTATTGCTTTAAAACAAATCAACTTTTTGTGAGGATATATCAGACACTTGTTTCTTTTTTATTGCAGTCATCATCTCTGTTTTTACCATCATCTGTAGCACTTTCACACGTCGCTTCGCCCCCCTGGTCCATCGAAGTTGTGCTGCTTCCCTGAGTCCTAGCATTACAACATGAGTCGTCTGTCGTCACGCCACCAGTCAGAGAAGTATCATCCACCGTGTTCACTCCTCTGTCGAGAGTCAATGGTGGCGGCGGTGCAGCTACTTCACCCACCTCTGCGCCAATGACGAGCCGCTCTAGTGGAGGAATGCGACCGTCGTCACTATTGTTGCCTCTGTACACGCTGCTGGTAGCTGGGGTGCCACTTGTGTTCTCCATGTCCGAGGAGAGAAACACTGCACTCTCTGCCTGAGTGTTCGAGCAGCCACCATCGCTGGTGCCCCTTTAATACAATCACAACATTAGCAATCACACTTGGTGTAATGGTATTCCATATTTGCCTGTAAAGTGTAGCTTTGTGGCCAGATTTGAAGTGTTACAGATTTTCACCACGACAAGACAAACCAATTAATTCTATTGCATTATAATTCAAATTAAGATTACAGAATGAATGGTATACAGTGCTATGATACACCAGAGCTTATGCGTGTGTCTATCCTTCATCATGATCATGGTCCCTCTTCACTGGGCTGTAACAAACTGTATAGCAGTACTAGTGACCTCTAGTAAATGGTATACAGTGTTATGATAGACCAGAGCTTATGTGTGTGTCTATCCTTCATCATGATCATGGTCCCTCTTCACTGGGCTGTAACAAACTGTATAGCACCACTAGTGACCTCTAGTAAATGGTATACAGTGTTATGATAGACCAGAGCTTATCTGTGTGTCTATCCTTCATCATGATCATGGTCCCTCTTCACTGGGCTGTAACAAACTGTATAGCAGTACTAGTGACCTCTAGTAAATGGTATACAGTGTTATGATAGACCAGAGCTTATGTGTGTGTCTATCCTTCATCATGATCATGGTCCCTCTTCACTGGGCTGTAACAAACTGTATAGCAGTACTAGTGACGTCTAGTAAATGGTATACAGTGTTATGATACACCAGAGCTTATCTGTGTGTCTATCCTTCATCATGATCATGGTCCCTCTTCACTGGGCTGTAACAAACTGTATAGCACTACTAGTGACGTCTAGTAAATGGTATACAGTGTTATGATACACCAGAGCTTATCTGTGTGTCTATCCTTCATCATGATCATGGTCCCTCTTCACTGGGCTGTAACAAACTGTATAGCAGTACTAGTGACGTCTAGTAAATGGTATACAGTGTTATGATACACCAGAGCTTATCTGTGTGTCTATCCTTCATCATGATCATGGTCCCTCTTCACTGGGCTGTAACAAACTGTATAGCACTACTAGTGACGTCTAGTAAATGGTATACAGTGTTATGATACACCAGAGCTTATCTGTGTGTCTATCCTTCATCATGATCATGGTCCCTCTTCACTGGGCTGTAACAAACTGTATAGCAGTACTAGTGACGTCTAGTAAATGGTATACAGTGTTATGATAGACCAGAGCTTTTCTGTGTGTCTATCCTTCATCATGATCATGGTCCCTCTTCACTGGGCTACAACAAAATGTATAGCACCACTAGTGACCTCTAGTAAATGGTATACGGTGCTATGATAGACCAGAGCTTATCTGTGTGTCTATCCTTCATCATGATCATGGTTCCTCTTCACTGGGCTGTAACAAAATGTATAGCACCACTAGTGACCTCTAGTAAATGGTATACAGTGCTATGATAGACCAGAGCTTATCTGTGTGTGTATCCTTCATCATGATCATGGTCCCTCTTCACTGGGCTGCAACAAAATGTATAGCACCACTAGTGATCTCTAGTAAATGGTATACAGTGTTATGATAGACCAGAGCTTATCTGTGTGTCTATCCTTCATCATGATCATGGTCCCTCTTCACTGGGCTGCAACAAAATGTATAGCACCACTAGTGACCTCTAGTAAATGGTATACAGTGCTATGATAGACCAGAGCTTATCTGTATGTCTATCCACCATGATCATGGTCCCTCTTCACTGGGCTACAACAAAATGTATAGCACCACTAGTGACCTCTAGTAAATGGTATACAGTGTTATGATAGACCAGAGCTTATCTGTGTGTCTATCCTTCATCATGATCATGGTCCCTCTTCACTGGGCTGTAACAAACTGTATAGCAGTACTAGTGACCTCTAGTAAATGGTATACAGTGTTATGATAGACCAGAGCTTATCTGTGTGTCTATCCTTCATCATGATCATGGTCCCCCTTCACTTGGCTGTAACATAATGTATATCATTACTAGTGACCTCTAGTAACCGTGTGCAAACATTCAGTAACGGACGACGTGAAATGTAAAGTCAACTCCCTCAGATAAATTGTTTATCTTATTCACACTCTATGCCTGTGTAATATGTTTCTCATTTTTTATAGTTGATGTTATGAAGAGTAAAATATGGATTAGAAATGTGAGTATAGCCCAGGAAGTGAAGTTCTTTGCTTTAATACATGTTTATTATGATACCAGGAAGAATTTCAGAAACTACTATCTGGTCTTTAAAGATTGTTATAAAACGTAATTCCCATTTATTTTATATGGAACTTCTGTACACTTACTGCAGTGAACATTTTATGGATTCTAAATTTTATATTGCAAAATTATGCTTAGCAGTTTGAGGGGAAGTTTTACGGGTTTTAAGTTTGCAAGTATGATTTATAGTTAATTTAAGTAAAAGCATACATCTTTAAAAAACATTATTAATCTTTATTATAGTAAATTCTGTATATTTTATCACATTTTAAGTGGCACCAGTGGAAATTATAAACATCAGCTTCAAATTCCTAAAACATCATTTATGATAAAGTTGAATAACTCTGCAAGTCAAAAATTTCAGTCTTATCATAAGGAGTTTTTATAGTTTTAATTGTTTATAATAATAAGTTACATAAAGAAGCACTGTTAACACTGAAGTGACTGTTTTATAATCAATTAAATACTCTATATTTACATTTAAAAAGTCTACTTACATCTGCTAGTTAAAATTGAAATGTTTGGCTTTAGTCCACTTGCTGCAACTTTAACTAACAGACATAGTGGGTTTTTAAGTGTAAATACTGACTTATTTAACAAGCTGTAGTTTCACACATAATGTTAGCTTTTCTGGGATGTTAATAAACATCAGAACTATAATGTTTTCAATTTATGTGCACGAATCAAAGTATGAAAAGTTGGTATAACTCCTTAAATATTAATTCTTATAAACTTTAGTTATGTAGTATTTTTCACAAGTCACTGATATGCCCCATTACAACTTACATTCTAAGTGAGCCCTAAGACACTGTTACAGTTTTGTTATACAACGTGTGTTCAAAAAAAGACTGAACTTTTGCATAAGCACTGTCCTCCTCTACTGGCAATGCACCATTCCCAATGTTTCTCCCATTTTTGGAACGCACTTTCTGGTATGGCAAGCAGGTCTCCTCAATGGTTTGGAAACAGAAAAAGTCTGCTGGGGCTAGGTATGGAGAATAGGGAGTCTTATGTTTTGCCAGATAGCTGCGGACAAGGAGAGACGTTTAAGCTGGCACATTGTCATAATGCAACATCCAAGTCTGGTTTTTCCACAATTCAGGCCTCTACCTGCGCAAACATCCCTCAAGAACGCTAAAATTCCCTGGTAGACTTTTACCTTCCGACCACACGGTACAAATTTATGATGGGCAACACCTTGATATTTGACCAACTCGTGCACACATTTGTTGGACGAGGAGACCCTTTCCCCACCCACTGCATTCGACTCATACAGTCCTCCCTGTGTACTTGGTTAAGCCATTGAAATGCCTCTATAAAAGTTTTGCCAACTTTGTAGCGTAATTTCACACACACACGTTCAAGCTCTTTCATTGTCACTAATCTGATGAACAGCTTGTGCAAGTGTTCACTTCAGCGGATGCAGCTCGTCTAAATGTGCCGCTATGTGTGTCTAGTTGATGCACTAAGTTCAGTCTTTTTTTGAACATACCTCTTTTATTTAGAGAAACTGATAATCATGTGACATGTGTAGCATATTTTACATTGTTTATTAACCTTCAACAATAAAATACAAGTATTTATAGCTGTTTATGTTATAAAAATATTAAAATTAGTTTCTTTTAAGAATTATGTAACCCACCACACTTACCCGCCACCATCTCCTCTTCGCCTTGTGCCGAGGTTGCCATGCCTCATGTGACGTCTCTGCTTGCGGAAGAATTTGCGAGCAACGGTACTCTGATGTGGGTTGTAAAACATCTCTGCGCCACTTGCGGCTGAACCGGCCTCTGTGACGCTATTGTGCGAACGATATTGCCTGCGATGTAACATGACGAGGTTTACATTTGATATTTTAGTCTCTTCGTCCGACCTTACAATCGCACTCCCGTTCAACTCGGAAGCTGCCGTTTTAGCAACGAGGCTGCCATTCTGCGACTTGGCTGCGATATTAGAGTTTATGCTATTAGAACTAGAGGCTGGCGGACGGCCTTGCGCGGCCTGCTGAGGCAGTGGTGCAGGATTTGTGTCCGAGATGCTCCTGGTCCGACAACATCTACTTGTTCGACTCCTGCGTCTGCACCAGCAGTGCACCAGATGCCACTGAGACCTCACATCGCTCCGTACCACGCAGTAGAAGAACGTCACAAAGGATCCCAGTGCAGAGCAGAGGAGGCCGTATAGAATGCTGAACGCTGCTTCTTCGTGAGGAACGTGCAGCGGTTTGGCAGTCGCAATGGCAGCCGAAGTCCACATCATCAGGTACAGGAGCAGCACAATCACATGAGCCTTCAACTGACTTAGTGGGGAGTGCTCAGGATCCTCGACATCACTGTTAACAAAATGTAAAATGATCAAGCTGCTCTCACAAAACCTTATGTCACCACAAATATTTCTTTTCAGGCCCCTCAACCCAAAAAAAGGTCCATGTGTGTGGACAAAAATAACTCAAAAATAAAAAGTTGGTTAAATATCAAACTTGGTTGTTTAAATTCAGCATCTTCCAAGGATGAAGATTTAAGAAAATCCCCCTCCCCATCTCCAAACTAATCTCTACATGGGAATTTTTTCAAAAATTTTGATTATAGTACTATATGTTTAAGATATTTTCATCACTAATAAAATGGGAACAGTCTACATTCTGAATGACTTTTGTACAATTGTTGAACCGTAAGAGAGACAAAAATCTTACTGCACAAAAATGTATATCTCATTAAAGCACACAATTTATATCAATTTTTTTTGTGCAGTTAACCATTTCTGAGATACTCCTTATTACTGGTCTCAATTTTCAAAAACTTTTACTTTTCTCAAATGGGAAGTTGCTAAGAGAAGGGGGTTTCAAAGTCATCACACAGTAAGCAGCTCTTAAAATGTGACCACTGTCTCGTACAATGAAAGGTGTAAATGTGAATTGAAGTCATTATTAACAGTGGAGTTATATGATAAGTATTAACACATGTCACGCTCCTCAACATGAGTAGCTTGTGTCTGTGCTGTCCTATGGCTGGCTACTTGGACAATATCGGCAACTGCTAAATGTGTTTGAGCAGACTTGTCCACTTGTTTAAATGTTATGTTCCTTCATTCTAATTTCCAGGCTCTGCTTTGTTTTTCCAATGTAAATTTTAACGCTGTAAACATTCCATTTTATTTTTAGGTAAACTGTTTGTTAAAGGATGCTTCAATAGATTTCTAAAATTATATATATTTTGTGGTGCCAACTTCATATTGAATTCTTTAAATATCTTTTCAAATTTGTAAAACAACTTAGAATGAAAGATAAATTTATTATAGTTAGGAGATTTCTTGAGAGTGGTCAGAATAGTAGTTTCTTTCAATATTTTTTATTGGTTATGTTTTACAATCATCTTATGGGTTTTGAATCCATTCTGTATAGCTATTGCATGTATGCGGTCATATTCATTTTGATATTCAACTTTTGTAGAGGTATATGGGTGAGCCTATCAATTAAGCTGTGAAAAATTGCATATTAATGAGGTTTTGGATTGTGTTGATTAAATTGTATATAATTATCAACATGCGTGGGTTTCCTATAAATTCCAAAGGACAGCCCATTATTATTTCTGATAATCTTCATATCTAAAAAGGGCAACCACCCATGTTTTTCTACCTCCAAAGTAAATTTTATAGAAGATCTAATAGTTTGAGAGCATCATTGATAAACTTGGCAGGAACACGCAAAAATATTATCCACATATCTATACCATTTCTTAAACATGTACTTCTGAATGACTCATATATAGTTCAGCAGGTGCAGGTGAAATTGGGTTGCCGATAGCCAACCTTTTTGTTTGTTGATAGCGCTCTGGTTAAAAAATGAAGCTATTTTGATTGATGCACATTTATCATAATCATTAGAAATGTTCTTTTAAAAAGCCACTGCTTGATTTGTCTGGGTATAGTAGTAAACAATGCACTGATGTCAAAGAGTTCATTACTATCTATACATAAATCTTTAATTTTGTCCACTAATTCCACAGAATTTTTAATGCCTAAGGTTGGAAATTTTGCAAAAGTATTAAGTTGATCAATTACCATTTAGCGAATTTGTAAGTCGGTGCATCAGTATTGCTGATAATTGGACGCATGCCATGGTCGTTCTTATGAAGCTTTGGCAAACAATATAATTTTGGTGATGTTGGATAATCCACTATCAAGTAATTTTTGACATTTTTTGGAATAATTATACTGTCATGCATGGCTTTTCTTGTAGAGTTGGTAAAATTTTTAATAAGATCTTTGGTTAACCTGGAGTATTCTGGTTTGCTAAGCAAAATTTCTATTCTGCAAAAATATTCATCTTGGTCTAAAGTCACTGTTTTGTTCCCTTTATCTGCATTTAAGTAAGAAACAGGTCTGTTATTGAAGGCCATGTAAAGGATTGCATTGCTGTGTCCAAAGAAAGACATTGTTAACATTTTGTCACTACTCTGTTGAATCTGGTGAGAAGCGATATAGTCATCCAAATTTTGGAATTATGGACGCAAGGTTTAAGAATAAAGTTTCATCTGAAGAAAGGTCTGTGACAATAAATTAACCATGTTGTTTGCTGGCTTGGCTCTGACAATCCGATGGATATTGTTTGTAACATAAGTTGATTACTTTATTGGTTTTTTCTTTCATTGAAGTATTCATCTTGTCATATAAATTATCTTTCAAATTTTTCCAGAACATGTGACCCAAGTTTTTAATTAACTTTAAATGCAATTCGTACAACTTTAAGTACATATTTTGTATAACTGCATTAATGCCAGAAAATATTAGCAAAAAAGACCATGCTGTTGGAACGATCTAAAAACATGGGTGGTTGCCTTTTCTAGATCTGAAGATTATCAGAAATAATAATGGGCTGTCCTTTGGAATTTATAGTTTATGAATGCTGGCATGTCAGCATCCGGACCAAAGAAACTGATACACTTGTCACTCAGTTTCTACGAGAGAAACAAAACCAGGTGTTTCCAACATGTCCTGAATATTCTTTTAATTCCATTCATTATTTAGGTAATTTTTCTTGTAAAACCTTCTAAAACTTCAGGGCAGTGTTGTATGCGAGACTGTCTTATATTCATGCCAATACAGTACATCAAAAATATGCACTAAAGCTGCAAAGTAACTATTTATAGTACCTAAAACATATTTTGGTTGTGAATGTTTTAAGTTTGTGAACAAGGGTATAAAACATGCATTTAGGGCAACTTCTGGGATTTAACACAATCTATGAGAGATCTACTGTTACATGTCTATACCTTGCAGTGAATGGAAATATCGTAATATAAGTGTTAACCTGTTCACTGCCAGCTATTAAAAGCACACCTGGCCCCTATACTTCAGCCAATATTGGTTTAAATCCCGGCCAGCAATTTAACTCTACAAAACTTGACTAAAATACAAATTATTCCCTTATTTTTTAACATAGGTATTTGAATGAAAGAAAAAACTAATTTTTATTGAAATTCTAATCAATTAAGATAAATGTACTACAGGTAAGTATCAAGTGTGGTTGTATTTAATACTGGTGAAAGAAATTTTATTTATTTATTTTTAACTTAGGTAGCTAATTTGAGCTTAATATGTAGGAAGCTTGTTAGATATTTCACTTCTGCTTGCACTGAAGACACAAAGTCAGCAGCTAGAGTCTAATGACTAGAATTGATTCATCTTTGTCTGTACCTTTTTGTATTAACCTCCATAAATCCTACAAAATGCCTTACTACATACAAATATAAGCAAAGATCTTTGTAACCTTAATAGTCAACAGACACTCACATGATTCAGGGGTGAACAACAGCAAAAAGTTCCATGTTGTGTAAAGTCTGTTTAGACAAAGAATGCTTCCTTTATTTTCAATAATTGTTCTTGCTATGATACACTTCAAAACAAGATTCCAAACACAATGGGACATACATATATTTGCTTTTCTAATGGATTTAGTGTTGCAATGTATTAGAATAAGCAGACAGCAATAAGAGCAAAACATGTTTATACACACTTAAGTACAAGAAACATTATGCTAATTGGTAAAATTTCTTCATGACATGCTTCAGTTGTTACACTTGGGTGTATACCACAGAAAAATATTAAAGGGGGGAGTTTATGTATAGGGATCCATTTTGTAAACAATTGAAATATTTAAATTATGGTGCAATAACTGCAACTAAAACTAGGATACGATGTTGTGATCTGAGAATCAGTGATCACTGTGAAGTGTTTTATTTCACCGCTGCACTCAAATGTAGCATTGAAATGAAAACAATCCCAACATTATTGTACCCATGCCATCTAAACTACAGTTTCTGTTGCGACGTCCAAGGTGTAAATATAGTGATATGATTAGGAAGTATCTCCCTAGAAATATGCTATTAAGTTTTTAGCAAGGTGGGGGTTTCAACCCCAACTCATTCCACCACGTGACTCTGAATCTTCTCTTCTTCGTAATAAACATTATCACTGAACCTACGAGCTGTACTTTAATTTTCTATTCAACTACGAATGGTTATCTTGAATTTGTATTATTTATTCCCACAGAAAACTTATTAAATAATAATAATAATAAAATAATGTAAGTATTCTAGTATTTATTCTCTGTTATTCTACATCACATTTGGGTCACAAGAAATCCGCAACGATTTTCTTAAGGGCATTGCTCTGTTAAGTGTGTTGGTTGTAATGCTTATAGTATTTACTGAGCCATTGTGTGTGAGAGCAGGTTCTTTCACTAACAGTATACCCTCGCTATAGCACACAACAAGGGTGAACAGCCTCATGAAAACTATAAAAAGTAATTTATTTAAAGGTGAGTCGGAATTGTTACACTAACATCACTTAAGTTTACTCACTTAACATGTTTCGGGAAACCGTTGTTCCCATCCTCAGAAGGTTAACTCGACTGGCCCGTGTTGTTGGTGTTTCCGTTTTTTGGACTGGATCCTGATTCTTTTCATTACAATATCAACGTATAAAAAGTAAATTATTTAAAGATTGTGCGAGTCTTTATTCCAGAAGCAATTAATTTTAGTATCCCACACATATTAAAAAAATAGAAATACAAAGTGGTTGTTTTGTGGTGCGGAGTGCATGGTCTACTACACTGAGGAGTTTTCCAGTGTTACATACGATGAGTAATGGTAATGAGTAGGGACCTGTAAAATTCTTGGGTAACATCAGAGAAAAAATAATCACAGTTTTTATATAAATTATGAAAGTAATCTTTAGGCAGGTGTGTGTTTATTATATTAATTATAAGTTGAACATTTACATTTTGGTTTATTTATTAAATGTGTATTTTCCTCACAAGTTTTTCAAATAAGGAACTAGTTTTTTCTTCACATACAACATAATGCTACTTATGTAATTTTATTAAAGTTCTATGATTGATGTTGAGATGCAAGATTTCCAATGTGTTTTATTTTAAAATCTATAATTTTCTAAAATGTCAGTTACAAAGTCTCTGTTCTTATCTTATAAAATACATATCCACTCACTTCTGAATGCTACTTTCATAAGTATAGGAGGAGAGTATTTCCAGATTTGTCATGCTCAAGTCCATTCATCGGTCTGTAAGAACACAAGAAAACTTGAAGAAAAAAACCGCTCACAGTCGACATTGGAAACTGGTATCCAAAGTGCTTTTAATGCTCCATCCACAAATGTTTTATGTGTACTCTGCATGGCTATCAGAGCTTCAAGGATACTCAGGTTAGCAGTTTTCTGCAAGAGTTCCTTGAATCAGCTTCATCTGCTGGAAGAGGGCACTTTAGACATCAGGGACTTGCTTATCTGTGTTGTGAATAAGAACATTCTGCCTGCAGAATAACTCGGAAACAGGCTTCAAGATTGTTCTGGCTGGATCAGAAGAAATGAAACTGTCCAATTTCACACACATATAGAAGGCAATGTTCTTTAGAGATTCTATATTCCTTCCTCTTTGAACACACTTGATCACTAAAAACACCTCCAGTAGCAACTTGATGTGGTGGATACAGTTGCTTACTAGTCTCCAATTGGCTGCAGTAGTGTAACACGTTTAGATCCTCCTCCTCCTTGAAATTGCATTCTCTGCCCTTCCTGAATGTAGGAAATTAAAGAAAATGTCCCAGTTCTCTGTCAGCCAATCAACTGCTGTTAACCAAGAGTTCCGTGTTGGGAAGAGGCCTGCTCTTTCGTCAAGGTATTGTTTGAATACATGGCACCTTTTTCTTGCATTCAAAAACATTTGTTTCACTGACACAACCACTCTATTTTGTTCCGTGAGATTGCATGGAAGAATTTCAGCCAACAAATTAATTTTGTGTGCCCAACAATGTATCAGACAGAAGAATTTGGAGACCCTGGAAGCATATATTCATATACCTTGCCAAGTCACCACCTGATTGTACCCAACCTCCATATCCTGCAGGCATCAGAAATCGCTCTAGCACAATTTCGTCCATTAACAGCCTCCAGGGATGTTACATACTGGTCTGCTGGTTCTACAGTAGATAACAAACACTGCTCTGCCCTTCTTGTCTGTTGTTTCGTCGCTCATAATAGAAACGTTTTTGTTCTTTAAAGCAGCAACAGCGGTAACTTTTCTTTTATCTGCCACCTGTGGTAAATACTGCCTTCTAAGGTTATCACTGCATGGTAGTTCACATCCTCCCACTACATGACGATGCAACCAACTTCTAAATGAAGGATGATCTGCTTTTTCAAGAGGAATGTTTATAGTCACAAACATTTCAACTGTGCTGGTAATAAAATCCAATTTGGCAGCCTGAAATTAAAAAAAAAATAAAGTTTAATAAGCTATTAAAAACCATAAATATTTTTATAGAATTAAATATAATACCCCTTAAAATTCAGATTTTATGTATATGTTTGTACATATTTAAATGACATTTCTTCAATGCAGTTCTGGTAATGCTTGAATGGCAAGAACTGCTAAATCCGCCAACCGCTGAATAATCTCACCCTCGGTTTCTACTCTAGGGGAGCTGGCGAGAAACCGAAACAATGGTACCAGCTGTCGATAGCGTACAACAATGCTTTTCTCCATAGTCGAAACATTAATTTCCTTTTGCATGCCACGCCAGGGATTTTGGCATGCAAACATGTTATCGAGTGCTATGGTGCAAGTCACTAATACTGGGATTACGACAAACTTTACTTAACGCAATGCAATGTAACGTAAAGGTCTTTTAGGATGCACTTAACACAAGGAGAATCACTCTCGATTGGTAGTTGGTTTTATTACTTCGTGCTACTGCTTCCCGCTGATTGGTTCTAATTACCAGTGACATCAAACTTAACGTAACGGGAAGGAAAAGTTGCCAAACTCTAAGTTACATCGCGTTAAGTTGTCATGTTAAGTCGATCCTAAATAGCTCCAGCTAATACAATGTGTTAGACTTTCACATTATGTTGCGTCAAGTTAAGTTCATCATAATCCCAGCATTGCTCCTCGACAGTTGTAAGAATGGTACAAGTTGCTCGGCAGATGTATATACAACGTAGCGTATTTGGCAGTACATATAAAACATTGTAACCTGTGGATTCCATACACAGACTACTGGTTGTTTCATCAACGTTCGATACTTTCTCTGACTGTGCAAGGTTTCCCCTTTCAATTTCGAACTAATGCGAGGCAGTAATGTAAATGAATGCACTAATAAAGCCGGACACACTCACAGTTTTATAGAGAATGTACTGCCAGACTGCTCAGTGCACCGTATAAACATTGTAATGTGTTGGTTTCAGCACCACGTACTTGTGGGAAGGAAATACATCGCGAGGATTTAGCTGACTGGACATACGCCGATGACGAGACCTATACCATTGTTCCGACTTCTCATCACTTGACGGATTTAGCAGTCCCCAGTACTCCGCAGTTATTACCACATTTATATGGGGATTCAGTATGGTAAGAATACGATCCGCATAGGTTAGATAGCAAATCAGTTTCAATACGTAAACGCTGATCAGATTCAAATTTATTCCATTGCACCACGTAAACCAGTCTTCTATTACGCAAGTAATTAGAAAGTAATTTTCAAAACAAAAAACACAGCTTCAATAATGAATTAATATACATACCTTTGCTTCTTTAGCCCCGTCAACAGCTTCATATATAGTATCTGCTTTTGTGGCCTCCTCATGGACTCTGGATGCAATGTGTTTTCTAACTGAATCAGTAGTATCCCATGTTGCAGAACATTACCTCTCCTCATTTTATCATGCCGTCGCTAGCAAACTGTTTTGCTCGCTCACCCAATTTTATTTTTGGTGGCATTGTTAACTTTAAGAAAATAGGACAGTGTACACAATAATCATGCAACACCTGTGGTCACTATGCCTAGGCCGATAGCTGGAATTATGCGTAACCTGCCTTCCGCCTGGCCCCACGCTGTAGCTTGAAGTTTGTTACACGATCCATCACGCAGCCAACCAGCTTTTCACATTTTCCCACCTAGCGCTCCAAGTGCTGTTGAATAAAGATTTACCCGACAAGTTTTAGCCAATCATCCGCATTTTTTTCTTCTTTTACCTTAAAAAATTATGCCTGCGTTGTCGAAAGTGTAATATACATACATTTTGTTAAAATTCGTGGGTAAAGGTCAAAATTCGTATATAGTTGAATATTTTAAGAAATTCGCAAGTAGTTCGCGGGTTGAGACACCCAAAAACCAACTTTTACCGTAATAACAATACATTTTTTGTATAAAGTCATGCATTTTTAGCTTTTTGCAAAATTTACAGGTCTCTAGTAATGAGTACTAGCCTTGTTACAAGTGGTGTCCATCTGTCATCATCACAAGGTTGTAATTCATGAACAACAGTCAATTTTAAAAGTTCAGCAGCTGTATGAGCAGAGGTTTTTGCTGTGCATCATGTCTCACTTCTTAGGTTTAGCAATACAGACATGTGACAGTATCTCTATTTAGAACTGGAATACCAGGGAATGTTTCTTGACATTGTCTACAGGATTCACTTTTATGTATGTATCATACATAGAAGTTCTTTCTTCAAGCGAGAATATTTTTGTAGGTATTTCAGTGGACTAATAACGAGACAAGAAGAGTAACAATAACAAGAATACTCTAAAGTAATTCATACACAACACACATGTTTGAATAAGCTTTCATTTTTTAGATGCACAATGAACAAACTCTAGTCTTTACAGCAGCAACTGACAGCTGATAAAGCATAGCCTTTAGAGGATCGTTCACTACAAGTGAGCTAGTGGAACATAATGGTCACTGCAGTGCAAGCAAATCACACATACATGAAATCATTGCCAGGTCACAAAACAACCACTCTGTAGTTGTGTTTAGAGGAGGATAATTAATTAATTACTCTAAAGTAAAAGACACATCATTAAATGTGAATACAGTTGCTTGAATCTTATCTAAAATTACTGAACAAGGATCATCATCCTTGTTACCTTGAAGCTGTCGGTGTAGAGTGCAAGCTCGTATGCTCTTGTACAGTGACAGTGCTGGGATTCACGTCCAACAGATCCAAGTAAACGTTCTCAGTAGCCTGGGTCCCCTCCGACAACTGCCCGTTGGCATCTGAGCTACGAATGGCACAGCGAGATAGCAACAGGAACACCATGAGGAACAACACCAACATGGATGCAGGTACTAACACTGCACTCAGCGCTGGACCTGGGTTCAGGAAGCAATGTGTGTGTCCTGCATATTCTCTCATGTTCACAGCTCCGGAGATACCACACACTATAAGTGCTATGCCCCAACCAACCAGATACAGCCCCAGGAGTGGCTTGTGTGCCACAGGCTGGTCAGGAGGAAGTTCATCTTCTGGCGAGGCGTCCAGCGAGTCTGACTTTGTCAATCTCTTGTACATGTTGCTGTAAACAGAGATACCATACACTATAAGTGCTATGTCTCAGCATGTGACAGGCTGGTCAGGAAGAAGTTCGTCTTCTGGCGAGGCGTCCAGCGAGTCTGACTTTGTCAATCTCTTGTACATGTTGCTGTAAACAGAGATACCACACACTATAAGTGCTATGTCTCAGCGTGTGACAGGTTGGTCAAGAGGGAGTTCGTCTTCTGGCAAGGCGTCCAGTGTCTGACTTTGTCAATCTCTTGTACATGTTGCTGTAAACAGAGATACCATACACTATAAGTGCTATGTCTCAGCATGTGACAGGTTGGTCAGGAAGAAGTTCGTCTTCTGGCGAGGCGTCCAGCGAGTCTGACTTTGTCAATCTCTTGTACATGTTGCTGTAAACAGAGATACCATACACTATAAGTGCTATGTCTCAGCATGTGATAGGCTGGTCAGGAGGGAGTTCGTCTTCTGGCGAGACGTCCAGCGAGTCTGACTTTGTCAATCTCTTGTACATGTTGCTGTAAACAGAGATACCACACACTATAAGTGCTATGTCTCAGCGTGTGATAGGCTGGTCAAGAGGGAGTTCGTCTTCTGGCAAGGCGTCCAGTGTCTGACTTTGTCAATCTCTTGTACATGTTGCTGTAAACAGAGATACCATACACTATAAGTGCTATGTCTCAGCGTGTGACAGGTTGGTCAAGAGGGAGTTCGTCTTCTGGCGAGGCGTCCAGTGTCTGACTTTGTCAATCTCTTGTACATGTTGCTGTAAACAGAGATACCATACACTATAAGTGCTATGTCTCAGCATGTGATAGGCTGGTCAGGAGGGAGTTCGTCTTCTGGCGAGGCGTCCAGCGAGTCTGACTTTGTCAATCTCTTGTACATGTTGCTGTAAACAGAGATACCACACACTATAAGTCTCAGCGTGTGACAGGTTGGTCAAGAGGGAGTTCGTCTTCTGGCGAGGCGTCCAGTGTCTGACTTTGTCAATCTCTTGTACATGTTGCTGTAAACAGAGATGCCACACACTATAAGTGCTATGTCTCAGCGTGTGATAGGCTGGTCAAGAGGAAGTTCGTCTTCTGGCGAGACGTCCAGCGAGTCTGACTTTGTCAATCTCTTGTACATGTTGCTGTAAACAGAGATACCACACACTATAAGTGCTATGTCTCAGCATGTGACAGGTTGGTCAGGAGGAAGTTCGTCTTCTGGCGAGGCGTCCAGTGTCTGACTTTGTCAATCTCTTGTACATGTTGCTGTAAACAGAGATACCATACACTATAAGTCCTATGTCTCAGCGTGTGATAGGCTGGTCAGGAGGGAGTTCGTCTTCTGGTGAGGCGTCCAGTGTCTGACTTTGTCAATCTCTTGTACATGTTGCTGTAAACAGAGATACCACACACTATAAGTGCTATGTCTCAGCATGTGACAGGTTGGTCAGGAAGAAGTTCGTCTTCTGGCGAGGCATCCAGTGTCTGACTTTGTCAATCTCTTGTACATGTTGCTGTAAACAGAGATACCACACACTATAAGTGCTATGTCTCAGCGTGTGACAGGTTGGTCAGGAAGAAGTTCGTCTTCTGGCGAGGCATCCAGCGAGTCTGACTTTGTCAATCTCTTGTACATGTTGCTGTAAACAGAGATACCACACACTATAAGTGCTATGTCCCAACCAACCAGATACAGCCCCAGGAGTGGCTTGTGTGCCACAGGCTGGTCAAGAGAAAGTTCGTCTTCTGGCGAGGCGTCCAGCGAGTCTGACTTTGTCAATCTCTTGTACATGTTGCTGTAAACAGAGATACCACACACTATAAGTGCTATGTCTCAGTGTGTGATAGGCTGGTCAGGAGGAAGTTCGTCTTCTGGCGAGAACAAGCATGCAACAGAACTAAATTCTATAACATGCTACCCAGGTCTCTTAATGACATACACTATTCTAAACAAAATTAGATTCTTATGGCAGCATGCACCATGTTGGAGTAAATTGCTAAAGAAGTCATTATTACGGAAGCAGGTTACTATGGGAGCAATTTACTCTGGAAGTAAGAGCTGATTACACCTTGAGTATTGTTTTCTTTGTGCAATTTATTTGAAGCTATCATGGATAAGGTTATGTGTGATAGGAAAAAGGGAGGAAAATGTTTGTAGAGATAAAGAAAAAGCTGGAAGAGAAATCCCTGGAACGTCGAGACGGGTGAGTTTAATACTTCAAGTGACAGGAAATGCACAGAAGAGCAGCTTAAAATTGTGGAAACAATGTCTCTTATCTTCATATTTGCATGTTGACGGAGAAAGTTGGTCACAAAATAGGAACATGCATCCACAATGTGTGGAAAACCTGCAGAAGTGAAGAATTGGCTTTCATTTTCTGAACACTCATGTATATGTGCTGCTAACGTTCTAACAACTCAATGAAAGATACAACTATCTGGTATGAAACATTCACAAGATGCAGTTTGCGTGATACAGCTGAATTCCTTTCAGAGTTGTATTGTAAATGCTCTCCAAGCAGCGGAATGTATAAGACGCTTTCTTAATACCAAAACGTTCCTTGAACTCTCCCTGTATAAGTATCAAATGAATCTTCCATATCACTGTCACATTCCCATTGTTTCCTTCATCGAGATCAACAATATAATCTAAGTAACCTACGAACACATTCAGCACATCTTCCTCCAAATATGACACAGTTCAGTTGACAGGTTAGTTACTCCAACCAGGTTGCGAGAGTAAATTCTAACCTATATTTGTACTCTATTTAATCTTGTAGTAAAATACTACATGATGGTGCTCTGTGATGTATACTTCTGCAGTAATTTCCTTCCGGAGTACCTGAAAGGAGTAACAACTTTGGAAGTATTTACTACAAAAATAGAAATTATCTAAGTTGGCGCATGCCACCCTTAAAGCATTATGGTTATGTACCAAGTGCATTACATAAATGATTATACACTAACAGGGATGTACAAACAGTTACTTTAGGGTAATGGTTTATAACTGTTACATTATAGTACATAAACTGTTACATATAACAGTTACCAGTAATGATTATGTACTTCTTTTCATCATCACATCTTTGTAGTTACATTATATTAATGGTTGGTTAGATTGTATGTAAAGCTCAATTAAGCTATATGGGGTCCTATATACAAACATCACGTGATGTAGACATAGCAAAGCAAATACATCAGTACTGATGACATTAACATGACTGAAATTAAGCATGTAACAACTTAAATATTCTTGTAGGATGTTAGATAAAACATGGTAATGTCGTTTTGATACAGAAGAGAAAGTTTAACACACATTATTGTCTAACATCACAAAAAATACAGATGATCTCAGTTGGTACATATATGTTGCTAGTCACAGTCTCTTGATACTGCGTAACGAGTTGAGATAACTAGTTCCCGATAAGAGAATGATGTCAACCATATTCGGTAACCATCCCTGTAATTCGTAACGGATAACTACTGTCCATTCCAAACCAGAGTTCCCTCTGATGGAAACAGAAGCACGTGTTTCTGCTTGTCATGAACCTAAGAATACTCTCTTACGCCAACGTAAATAGTTCCTTAATACATGTATTGTATTACGAAATATTAGAACAGGAAAGGTATAGAATTGCACATTTTATTGCGGTTATCATAAGAACTCATCGTTAAAGGTAATGGATATGTACTATACCCCCGCCGCTGAATCTTTGCACTTGACAGTTCATGTGGCTTCGCGTAAAGTTGGCTACATTGTGGTTGCAACGTTGCCAGAGTGGCTAGTAAACAACAACAGCTGATAGTTCTTTCTGTGTCTAAGCCGCATACAAGAGTGTACGTAGTAGCGAACGTCAATGTATAATAACTATTTTGTATTATTATTGTTAATTGAAAATAACTTTGCATAAACATTGCAGCGTATGTAAAATAAATTACGCACTTTTGACAATATAGAAACAGAACAATGCAAACTTGCCTGTCACATTGAGGAGAAATAAAACAAATTATAAGCACGCGATAACAAAAGTTATTTTCATTCACGATTTAAAACTGCAATGGCTCAATTCCATCCAAATCCCCGTCATCATTATCTTCACCAAGGCACATCATTAATGGTTCACACTCACTAATAATTCTGTCTATTTCTTGTGTTTTTCGTCTTAGCTTATTCACATGATCTACTTTCTTCTTCCACGAAGCCGCGTCCACTGTCACCACACCTTCCCACAAAAGCCTTTCCACCTCGGTAATGGTAAATGACTTATTGTTCTCCCTCACATAAACCTTAATGTCGTTCCCCACTAATTTGATAGGGTTGAAGTGACAGTGTACGGCTTTATCAGCAGGAATAGAGGGATGGCTGTGAAGCTTCACGTACTCCTTTTCCTGTTCAAAGAATTCTCGGGTGCTCCTTAATAGTTCCAATGCCTGACTATTAAGTGGCGCAAAGGATTTACACTTCGTGAATCATCACTCGGGGATCGACGTCGTTTTTCAGACATTGTCGCACTTAAATCTTGTATAAATAAATAATATGACTTAAATGTATATAAAACAGATAAATATATATGTATATATGTATAAACGAACAATAACTAAACTATAAAACAATAACCACAAATAACAAGAACAATATGTAGCTTGCAAAGAACAACTCGACGCTTGCGCTAGAGATTCACAAACTGAAGCACGTGGTTGGGGATAGCTACATCCGGCAACAGAGCCGCTTCCAGCTCCTGTTCCGCTTCCGCTTTGTCATTGAGCATCCGGAATGCTGCCTTGTGATTGGCTTAGAAAGTCAAACGGTGAAAGCTTTTCATCTGTTTTTTTGCGAGTGTACCAACTTAAACGCGAGCTGTCAAGTGCAACGTTACAGCGGCGGGGGTATAGCTGTTAAGAGATTACAAAATATGATTTTCGCCTGCTGTTGCGCTAACGCCGAGAGCATCTTGTTTGTTAATACCAACCGTATACACGACTGCCACTCTCTTACATACACAAGAAATGCAGCAATGAATGCCCAGAGGTGCTATCTGAGTACCGAATAAACACTTTGTGTAACACAGGATATATGATAAACGAAGTCATTCATAATACGCTAGCACATGTATGCTCAGCTCAGGTCAAATCTTGTGATTTAGTCAGTTGGTATTTGAGCTCACATGGCAGAAGAAGGTGCATGTAGTGCAAATAAACTGTTCAAACACAGAAGCGGGAAACAGTTAAAAAGTGACTAAAACAAACAATACTTCATATATTGAGCTCACTAAAACAAAAATATCCGACACTTGCATTAGTGCATATTACAAAACTAATATCGGATTTTACAGGCGTTTCAGTGAGAAGTGTAATGAAAGCAAGCAGCCAATATTAACAGACATAATACAACATAGAAGAGGATAAAATGTGGGAACTTGTTTAAAGTGCGACAGTGCTGTGGAATTGTGGATAAGCTAGTCATTATTTTGAAGAGTAGTTCTGATTCTGATATGGCAGCTGAGTCATTTTCGGAGGATCTGGATTTGGGTGTTGCACTTTTGCCTGAGGATTGTGATTAACACAAGTAAAATGTTCATTGCCGCATACTTATAAAATCGATTGTTACCTCATGTTAAATTTAGAACTATGATTCTCATGCAAGGCGCCTTTTTATAGATTAAATAATGTTCAACAAGCACGTGGGAGGGGAACAAGCAGCCATTATGGGCGGGGATTGCGAACTACTTTCGCGTGGATAATACAAAGAATTTGTTTTCAGTGAAAGCCACTCTGATTTGGAATGGACAGTCTCTCTCAATTACTTCTGTAACTGTTATTGAGTAACAAGTTACTGTCTGTCTCCATTACTTCTGTAACTGTTATTGAGTAACTAGTTACTGTCTGTCACCATTACTTCTGTAACTGTTATTGAGTAACTAGTAACTGTCTGTCACCATTACTTCTGTAACTGTTATTCTGTAACAAGCTACTGTTTGTCACCATTACTTCTGTAACTGCTATTCTGTAACAAGCTACCGTTTGTCACCATTACTTCTGTAACTGTTATTGAGTAACTCGTTACTGTCTGTCACCATTACTTCTGTAACTGTTATTCTGTAACAAGCTACTGTTTGTCTCAATTACTTCTGTAACTGTTATTGAGTAACAAGTTACTGTCTGTCTCCATTACTTCTGTAACTGTTATTGAGTAACTAGTTACTGTCTGTCACCATTACTTCTGTAACTGTTATTGAGTAACTAGTTACTGTCTGTCACCATTACTTCTGTAACTGCTATTCCGTAACAAGCTACCGTTTGTCACCATTTCTTCTGTAACTGTTATTGAGTAACTAGTTACTGTCTGTCACCATTACTTCTGTAACTGTTATTGAGTAACTAGTTACTGTCTGTCACCATTACTTCTGTAACTGTTATTCTGTAACAAGCTACTGTTTGTCACCATTACTTCTGTAACTGCTATTCTGTAACAAGCTACTGTTTGTAACCATTACTTCTGTAACTGTTATTCTGTAACAAGCTACTGTTTGTCACCATTACTTCTGTAACTTTTATTCTGTAACAAGCTACTGTTTGTCACCATTACTTCTGTAACTGCTATTCTGTAACAAGCTACTGTTTGTCACCATTACTCTGTAACTGTTAGAGTAACTACTTACTGTCTGTCACCATTACTTCTGTAACTGTTATTCTGTAACAAGCTACTGTTCGTCACCATTACTTCTGTAACTGCTATTCTGTAACAAGCTACTGTTGGTCACCATTACTTCTGTAACTGCTATTCTGTAACAAGCTACCGTTTTTCACCATTACTTCTGTAACTGACTGTCTCGATTACTTCTGTAACTGTTATTCCGTAACAGGTTACTGTCTGTCTCCATTACTTCTGTAACTGTTACTAGGTAACTAGTTACTGTCTGTCTGCTTTACTTCTGTAACTGTTATTGAGTAACTAGTTACTATCTGTTTCCTTTACTTCTGTAACTGTTACTAGGTAACTAGTTCCTGTCTGTCTCCATTACTTCTGTAACTGTTATTGAGTAACTAGTTACTGTCTGTCTCCATCACTTCTGTAACTGTTATTGAGTAACTAGTAACTGTCTGTCTCCATTACTTCTGTAACTGTTATTGAGTAACTAGTTACTGTCTGTCTCCATCACTTCTGTAACTGTTGTTGAGTAACTAGTAACTGTCTGTCTCCATTACTTCTGTAACTGTTGTTGAGTAACTAGTTCCTGTCTGTCTCCATTATTTCTGTAACTGTTATTGAGTAACTAGTTCCTGTCTGTCTCCATTATTTCTGTAACTGTTATTGAGTAACTAGTTCCTGTCTGTCTCCATTACTTCTGTAACTGTTGTTGAGTAACTAGTTCCTGTCTGTCTCCATTATTTCTGTAACTGTTATTGAGTAACTAGTAACTGTCTGTCTCCATTACTTCTGTAATTGTTGTTGAGTAACTAGTTAATGTCTGTCTCCATTACTTCTGTAACTGTTGTTGAGTAACTAGTTCCTGTCTGTCTCCATTACTTCTGTAACTGTTATTGAGTAACTAGTTACTGTCTGTCTCCATCACTTCTGTAACTGTTATTGAGTAACTAGTAACTGTCTGTCTCCATTACTTCTGTAACTGTTATTGAGTAACTAGTTACTGTCTGTCTCCATCACTTCTGTAACTGTTGTTGAGTAACTAGTAACTGTCTGTCTCCATTACTTCTGTAACTGTTGTTGAGTAACTAGTTCCTGTCTGTCTCCATTATTTCTGTAACTGTTATTGAGTAACTAGTTCCTGTCTGTCTCCATTATTTCTGTAACTGTTATTGAGTAACTAGTTCCTGTCTGTCTCCATTACTTCTGTAACTGTTGTTGAGTAACTAGTTCCTGTCTGTCTCCATTATTTCTGTAACTGTTATTGAGTAACTAGTAACTG
Organism: Deroplatys truncata; assembly: GCA_030765065.1. Lineage (NCBI taxonomy): Eukaryota > Metazoa > Arthropoda > Insecta > Mantodea > Mantidae > Deroplatys > Deroplatys truncata. The sequence goes on from CM060984.1 coordinate 6,381,806, forward strand.
TCTGTCTCCATTACTTCTGTAATTGTTGTTGAGTAACTAGTTAATGTCTGTCTCCATTACTTCTGTAACTGTTGTTGAGTAACTAGTTCCTGTCTGTCTCCATTACTTCTGTAACTGTTATTGAGTAACTAGTTCCTGTCTGTCTCCATTACTTCTGTAACTGTTATTGAGTAACTAGTAACTGTCTGTCTCCATTACTTCTGTAATTGTTGTTGAGTAACTAGTTAATGTCTGTCTCCATTACTTCTGTAATTGTTGTTGAGTAACTAGTTACTGTCTGTCTCCATTACTTCTGTAATTGTTGTTGAGTAACTAGTTAATGTCTGTCTCCATTACTTCTGTAACTGTTGTTGAGTAACTAGTTACTGTCTGTCTCCATTACTTCTGTAATTGTTGTTGAGTAACTAGTTAATGTCTGTCTCCATTACTTCTGTAACTGTTGTTGAGTAACTAGTTAATGTCTGTCTCCATTACTTCTGTAATTGTTGTTGAGTAACTAGTTAATGTCTGTCTCCATTACTTCTGTAACTGTTGTTGAGTAACTAGTTAATGTCTGTCTCCATTACTTCTGTAATTGTTGTTGAGTAACTAGTTACTGTCTGTCTCCATTACTTCTGTAATTGTTGTTGAGTAACTAGTTAATGTCTGTCTCCATTACTTCTGTAACTGTTATTGAGTAACTAGTAACTGTCTGTCTCCATTACTTCTGTAACTGTTATTGAGTAACTAGTTCCTGTCTGTCTCCATTACTTCTGTAACTGTTATTGAGTAACTAGTTCCTGTCTGTCTCCATTACTTCTGTAACTGTTATTGAGTAACTAGTAACTGTCTGTCTCCATTACTTCTGTAACTGTTGTTGAGTAACTAGTAACTGTCTGTCTCCATTACTTCTGTAACTGTTGTTGAGTAACTAGTAACTGTCTGTCTCCATTACTTCTGTAACTGTTGTTGAGTAACTAGTTACTGTCTGTCTCCATTACTTCTGTAACTGTTACTAGGTAACTAGTTACTGTCTGTCTCCATTACTTCTGTAACTGTTATTGAGTAACTAGTTACTGTCTGTCTCCATTACTTCTGTAATTGTTGTTGAGTAACTAGTTAATGTCTGTCTCCATTACTTCTGTAATTGTTGTTGAGTAACTAGTTACTGTCTGTCTCCATTACTTCTGTAACTGTTATTGAGTAACTAGTTACTGTCTGTCTCCATTACTTCTGTAACTGTTGTTGAGTAACTAGTAACTGTCTGTCTCCATTACTTCTGTAACTGTTGTTGAGTAACTAGTTACTGTCTGTCTCCATTACTTCTGTAACTGTTACTAGGTAACTAGTTACTGTCTGTCTCCATTACTTCTGTAACTGTTATTGAGTAACTAGTTACTGTCTGTCTCCATTACTTCTGTAATTGTTGTTGAGTAACTAGTTAATGTCTGTCTCCATTACTTCTGTAACTGTTATTGAGTAACTAGTTACTGTCTGTCTCCATTACTTCTGTAATTGTTGTTGAGTAACTAGTTACTGTCTGTCTCCATTACTTCTGTAACTGTTATTGAGTAACTAGTTAATGTCTGTCTCCATTACTTCTGTAATTGTTGTTGAGTAACTAGTTACTGTCTGTCTCCTTTACTTCTGTAACTCTTATTGAGTAACTAGTTACTGTCTGTCTCCATTACTTCTGTAACTGTTATTGAGTAACTAGTTACTGTCTGCCTCCATTACTTCTGTAACTGTTGTTGAGTAACTAGTTACTGTCTGTCTCCATTACTTCTGTAACTGTTATTGAGTAACTAGTTACTGTCTGTCTCCATTACTTCTGTAACTGTTGTTCAGTAACTAGTTAGTGTCTGTCTCCATTACTTCTGTAACTGTTACTAGGTAACTAGTTACTGTCTGTCTCCATTACTTCTGTAACTGTTACTAGGTAACTAGTTACTGTGTGTCACCTTTACTTCTGTAACTGTTACTAGGTAACTAGTTACTATCTATCTCCATTACTTCTGTAACTGTTACTAGGTAACTAGTTACTATCTATCTCCATTACTTCTGTAACTGTTACTAGTTAACTAGTTACTGTCTGTCTCCTTTACTTCTGTAACTGTTACTAGGTAACTAGTTACTGTCTGGTTTCTTTACTTCTGTAACTGTTACTAGGTAACTAGTTACTGTCTGGTTTCTTTACTTCTGTAACTGTTACTAGGTAACTAGTTACTGTCTGGTTTCTTTACTTCTGTAACTGTTACTAGGTAACTAGTTACTGTCTGTCTCCTTTATTTCTGTAACTGTTACTAGGTAACTAGTTACTGTGTGTCACCTTTACTTCTGTAACTGTTACTAGGTAACTAGTTACTATCTATCTCCATTACTTCTGTAACTGTTACTAGGTAACTAGTTACTATCTATCTCCATTACTTCTGTAACTGTTACTAGTTAACTAGTTACTGTCTGTCTCCTTTACTTCTGTAACTGTTACTAGGTAACTAGTTACTGTGTGTCTCCTTTACTTCTGTAACTGTTACTAGGTAACTAGTTACTATCTATCTCCATTACTTCTGTAACTGTTACTAGGTAACTAGTTACTATCTATCTCCTTTACTTCTGTAACTGTTACTAGGTAACTAGTTACTATCTATCTCCATTACTTCTGTAACTGTTACTAGGTAACTAGTTACTATCTATCTCCTTTACTTCTGTAACTGTTACTAGGTAACTAGTTACTATCTATCTCCTTTACTTCTGTAACTGTTACTAGGTAACTAGTTACTGTCTGTCTCCTTTACTTCTGTAACTGTTACTAGGTAACTAGTTACTATCTATCTCCATTACTTCTGTAACTGTTACTAGTTAACTAGTTACTGTCTGTCTCCTTTACTTCTGTAACTGTTACTAGGTAACTAGTTACTGTGTGTCTCCTTTACTTCTGTAACTGTTACTAGGTAACCAGTTACTATCTATCTCCATTACTTCTGTAACTGTTACTATCTATCTCCTTTACCTCTGTAACTGTTACTAGGTAACTAGTTACTATCTATCTCCATTACTTCTGTAACTGTTACTAGGTAACTAGTTACTATCTATCTCCTTTACTTCTGTAACTGTTACTAGGTAACTAGTTACTATCTATCTCCATTACTTCTGTAACTGTTACTAGGTAACTAGTTACTGTCTGTCTTCTTTACTTCTGTAACTGTTACTAGGTAACTAGTTACTGTCTGTCTTCTTTACTTCTGTAACTGTTACTAGGTAACTAGTTACTGTCTGTCTCCTTTACTTCTGTAACTGTTACTAGGTAACTAGTTACTGTGTGTATCCTTTACTTCTGTAACTGTTACTAGGTAACTAGTTACTATCTATCTCCATTACTTCTGTAACTGTTACTAGGTAACTAGTTACTGTGTGTCTCCTTTACTTCTGTAACTGTTACTAGGTAACTAGTTACTGTGTGTCTCCTTTACTTCTGTAACTGTTACTAGGTAACTAGTTACTATCTATCTCCATTACTTCTGTAACTGTTACTAGGTAACTAGTTACTGTCTGTCTTCTTTACTTCTGTAACTGTTACTAGGTAACTAGTTACTATCTATCTCCATTACTTCTGTAACTGTTACTAGGTAACTAGTTACTGTGTGTCTCCTTTACTTCTGTAACTGTTACTAGGTAACTAGTTACTGTGTGTCTCCTTTACTTCTGTAACTGTTACTAGGTAACTAGTTACTATCTATCTCCATTACTTCTGTAACTGTTACTAGGTAACTAGTTACTGTCTGTCTTCTTTACTTCTGTAACTGTTACTAGGTAACTAGTTACTGTCTGTCTCCTTTACTTCTGTAACTGTTACTAGGTAACTAGTTACTGTGTGTATCCTTTACTTCTGTAACTGTTACTAGGTAACTAGTTACTATCTATCTCCATTACTTCTGTAACTGTTACTAGGTAACTAGTTACTGTGTGTCTCCTTTACTTCTGTAACTGTTACTAGGTAATTAGTTACTGTCTGTCTTCTTTACTTCTGTAACTGTTACTAGGTAACTAGTTACTGTCTGTCTCCTTTACTTCTGTAACTGTTACTAGGTAACTAGTTACTATCTATCTCCATTACTTCTGTAACTGTTATTGTGTAACAAGTTACCTTCTGCCTCCATTACTTCTGTAGCCGTTATGTTAACGTAACTGCTATGTTATTTTCTACCCATCCCTATGCCTTAAGGACGAGTGTGTTTGTAAGTGATGTAGGAAATGATCATAAATAATTCCTGTGTTGCATACAATAATAAACTGCTCTAGTTTGTTATTGAATAAATATTTCATAAAAAAAAAAAAGTTGTAAATTAAAATTCAATTTGCAAGTCCCCACCCGTAGAAAAGCATACCCAGGGTCTCTGTATTTAAAGTTCATTCCTTCACGGCTGTTCACAGGTAATTCAAGATGCATAATTTATTAAACGTTTCAATCACAACAGTTACACCATTTTGGAGAAAACTGAAAGTAACAAAACTTTTGCAATGTAAAGCGTAGTTTGAAAGAGTTTGTCATATCCCTGTTGGACTTTAACACAAACATTTTATTTTATTTAAAATGTAAAGAAATGTGTATAACTCACCTCACAGAGACAGCCATCCAGAGGAGAGACGACAGTGTGAGGTAGTGAAGACACAGACCAACTCCCTGACAGATCTTGATGTCCTCGGTTTGATGTATACCAAGACTGTGGATAAGACAGTTATAACTGAGATACACAGAAGAAGCTACCAGCCGAATGTCTCTGTATTGTTCACAATACTCCAGGAACGAGAACAGAAATGTATATCAATTACCATATTGATAGCAAAGTGGAAAGTCAATTTTGTGCACTAGGGTGTCATTTGTGTCTAACTGGCCAATGATATTCTTTCACCTGCTTCCAATTGAGCCAACGTAATGCAGGTTAGCCAATGTCAAAATTCTATAGAGTAAATATTTACTAATGCTATTTCTGATCTCTCTAGTAGTACCAAGCTTGTACCAATTAGCACACATTAAAGTTATTTGTTGCTACTGGTTTTTGTTGTACTTTATAGCACAGACGACACCTCCACTAAAACACTAAATGTACCTGAGGACACACATTTGCTCCAGCTTGCAACTAGAGGGTTCTAGCAGCTGTTTCATGTCTTAGCCTCCTTCAATAATTTCTACGATGAAGAGCCTAATATGCCGTTGTTTCCTGTTAAATGAGCACTCACATTACAATACAGATAGCTTAGTTGTTCTTGTTCTGGTTATTGTGAACCAACCTTTAATTTAATTTGATGATAGTTCTTTCACACCAGCTGTGTGTAAGTGGAAGGTTGAAGGACTCCAACCGCACTATAAAGCCTGGAAATTAAAAGTACTAGCAAAACTGCAAGTATCACCAATATATCTCTAATATTCCAGATGACCTTGAAGATTTACTAGGACAGGTGAGAATGGTAGCTCAAACAGTAAGAGCTTGGTATTCACATTTTAAAGTCTGATTCAAGCTTCCACTTCCACTACGCTGCTGTTGTCAACTTTATGCTATACTTACTCATCTCTCTCATATCTCAAAACCCTGCATACTGAATCCCATAGAACCAGCTTGATGAAATGAATGGTTAGGGAAAGAAAAGTAAAGGTGACTTATCACTGTGATATGGTAGCAGTGAAAGTGAGTCCATCTCCACACAGTGCATCAAATTTCATTATCATTTAGCAGCTTCTTCACTGCCAGCTAGCACAAAGACTTACCTGTACATGAAACAGAGCAACGCAATAGCAACCCATGTGTTGATTAGAGAGTGCTTGGTTTTCTTCGACATCTGGATGGACGCATGACAGATGATATAGGTCACAATAGTTATTAGCAGTGCCACCACTCCAACAAAACTACCAATGTAAACGGCTGGATGAGAGAACCTGAACTTGGCACCAGCAACTCTGTAACAGACATGTTCCGCCCAAATATAAACAGTATCTAATATTGATAAAGGAAACAACAATCTGATCACATGGCCCAGTACAATTTACTTTCATTTATTCACTCCTTTCTCTACCACGTATATAGTAGGTAGAGAAGGTATTCCATTCCACCCAAAAATGTTATATGAAGATTTCATCAGAAATACATGTTTTGAGACCCCTTGAAACCAAAAAACGCTATTTAGAAAAAACAGTGTGTGCGTGCGTGCGTGCGTGTGTGCATGTGTGAACACCATAACTCAAAAATGAAATGTCGGATAAATACCAAACTTGGTATTTAGATTCAGTACCTTCCAAAGATGTGACACTAAGATTTTCAAAATTTTATATTTTCTAAAACACGGCTCTTAATGATTTTGATTAAAATACCATATATTAAAGATTTTTTCATGACAAACTGTATATCTTCAATTTTCTGGGAATAGCCTGTGAAGTCCTCTTCATTCGGAAGGAATTTTGTATAATCGCTAAACGTTAAGCACTAGACAAAAATGTACTGCAAGAAAAAAGTAGATCTCTTTAAAACACACAATTTATTTCAAATTAACTTTTTGTGACGTCAGCCATTTCCAAGATATCCATTATTAATGGCTCAAATTGTTCAATACTTAGCCATTCTTTTAGTGTCCTGTCAACATTCAGTTGTTTCTCGCGATGTCATGGAAACAGTATGGAATTTTGCATATAGCGTCCAGTTGTTAAACATTTAGGTATGGCTATTCCCTTTGTATAACAAAATGTGTAATGTAGCTGTTTCTGGAAATGTTTATCTTGATTAAAATGAAGTAGATAGGAAAATAAACTTTCCTAAGATAAGTTTGTATACCCACTAATAAATGATACAGGGTAGGGAACATCATTTGAATGTAACACATCAGATCTTCTTCTATTTATCTAGCTCCCTTTAACTTCTATTGTCACTGGACTTTCTCTGTCCACTATAATTTACTTTGCAAATTATCTGTAAACTATTTCTTTTAGGTCCCTCTAACTTCTATGGTCATACCAGGCTTTTAGCTGAGAAACAACTCGTGGTGTTATCGCTTGCTGAACTGTAGGTTGCGTTTACGTTGGTTTTACTCATAATCATGAATTACACTCACATTCATACTTCCCCACCCCAACCAGATATTGAACCTAGGACCTCGGGGTTGAGAAGTCATAACTTGACTTGTTACTTCCATTATTCATGATAAATGTTTTCAATACACATTTTATTATAGCTACATACAAAATGATGCAGTGTTTTACCTATACAATGCTGTAAGGCTTCTCATTGGGTTTTGCACCCACTATCAAGTTTTGTTCCTTTAGTAACCAGATGTTTATAGTGCTTCAGAAATCATGCAGCATGGCTTTCAGTTCCAGCCCACAGAATGCAGAAAGGGAAACGAATACTGCAAAAAACAGTAAATTAGGTACAATGGTGTCAGGGGTGGGACTACTATGGAAATAATGTTACAACAGCACAAATGCATAAGATAAAATTCTGAAATTCTGAAAATGCAACTCACTGTGACAATAGAATTACACAAAACGGCAGGATGTCACTAAGTGACAAACGGCTGTGTCTCGCATAGAAAAATTGAGTTTTATTTATAGATGCTCTTTAACTGCAGTGGTCCTTAGCATCCCATTCTAAGTTGGGCGTGAAAGACTGGCAATTTTGCCCAGAGGCCTCTTTATAAGGTTTGAGATTCTTTTACATGCCGTAAATCTATGATACGGAACCACCGGCTTTTCTTCCCTTCTAAAGGAAGCCATGCTAACGAGTTTTAAGCTCAAAAAAAATCCATCACCCTCCACTAGGTTTGAACCCGTGACCTCAAGAACTAGAGACTAGCATGGCAACCACTACACCATGGAGGACTGTGTGTGTGTGTGTGTGTGTATGTGTGTGTGTGTGTGCGTGGGTGCGTGCGTGCGCGCGTGTGTGTGTGTGAGATCCCTAAAGACATCTAGCCTGGAGATGCCTCCAATGACAGAGAGCAGACAAATAACTTGGGCATTAAATTGATGCCAAAGGAATTTATCGAACCAGTTTTTGTGGAGCTTCTCGGGTCAAGTCATAGTACAGCTGGTCACTAAAGGGTCCATCATTTGGCAGGAAGAGGGGAGAGTTGGAACATTCTAGAATCTAAGAGGTTAGCGCTTAAAACGAAGCAAATGGAGTAATCTTTTGTTACAGTTATAAGTGGTTCTCTTTTAGGAATGCTGAAGAAACAGATAGCTGTATCATTCTCTCACAACATTCAAACATGCTTGCAGTAGTTGTATTTACAATACTTATATATACAAAATATAGCAAAAACTGTGGGAATGTTCACTATAGTAGCCACAAAAGCATATTAAATTTGATTGGCTGGAGTTTTCTAGTGGTTGTCACCGCTACCAGTGCACATGCTGCTTTAGTAACCGGCCATTTAGTCCTGGTTTCAGTTTAAACTTGTAATTGGGCTGCAGTGGAGTTTTAAGATGCTTAGTTCAAGCGATAAGTCGAGCTTATATGTGACTTGGCTTAAACAGTAGTCACCATGTTATCCGAGGAAATGGAAATTGTTTTAACCGATCCACACAACGAAGACAATCTATAATGTTTAGAATGCGTACAAACCAGTTTCACGTCTGGAATGATGACAATGCTATGATACTACTAGAAATTATTGATGATACAATTAAACATAAAAGTGACTGGTAAGAAGGAAAACTTCATACTTTACTTTGTCATCTCATTTTATATTTCAGCAACAAAGCCCTCTCATCACTGATACTGAAGCTTGCTAATTGCATCGCAATTTTCCCCATGTTTGGTTTTTCTTACTGCACAGTAATTTGTGCTATTGCTCGTACTTTATTACCTGCTTATGCTACTTCATAATTTCTATGAGAATGCAGAAGTAAAGTTGGCAGTACGCATTGATCTAATTTTTCAGACATTTTAATTACACATTGCTAGACAACCTAAACAGATGATGTGCATGTTTTACAGTTCCATAGAATTGTTGAGCTCAGTAAAGCCCTTGCTTGCTTGCTCACCTTCCCATGTGATCGTACAAGAACATGTCCTTCTGCAGCAGACCAAAGTAGCCGAGACGGTTGCACTGGAACACCAGGAGACCATGCAGCAGATGTGACAGTTGGCAGCCCATGTGACTCCAGCCACCAGTGCCGTTGTTCAGCGTGGCATCCCACCACACAGGCTTCGGGGAACCTGCCAGGTGATGGTACAGCGGAGCTCGCAGCATCACGTACACAGGGTCTGACAGATTCTGTACCTCCACTCCAACTGCAATTCAAACCAACAGGTCACATTATGATCATCTACTGGTTTTACCTTTTCTACCGCTTATCTGTAGCAAGTAAAGCAAGTATTGTATTCCACTTAAAAATTCAGTACACAGATTTTACTGCAAATACATGTTTTGAGGTCACTTGAACCCAAAAATAGCATTTTTAGAAAAAGACAGAGGGTGGGTGAAGGGGAGTGTGTGTGAGAGAGAGAGAGATCAGAAACCATCTACCACTTTTGATAATTTTTGCAACACTGTAAAGAACTGTTCTTCCCAACAGACATAGCCTATAAGAAGCTCGTAATTTCATAAAAATCTAAAAAGTGTTTACACATAGAGTGTGGATATTATAATACAAATCCATTTAAGATGTAAAGGAACATATTTATGAAGATGACGCCATGGAGTACAAAATACACCATAGAAGAGTGTGGCCTTATAACTCAGTTGCTGTGCAAGGGACCCAGGTTCCATTCCTGCCTGGAAGTGGGAGCCAACATTATTTTCTATCTTCCCCAGAGTCTGTAAGTACGAATGAGAGAGAGATGTAATGTATAAAATCCAAAAAAAGAAACAGAAATCTAATGAAAATGGTATAAGAGTTAACACCATTGCCAAAAGGCAATGTGTTCCAAAGGTAAAAGGCCAACAATATGACCTGTGGTATAGCCAGAAAAATACTGGGGGGAGCGAGAATGTATAGGAATCTATTTTTTAAACAATTTTTATTAATTAAAATGGTAAATATGAACTAATTTTGAGTACAAATATTTAAATAAATTTATTTTATATTTACAGATTAAGGTGTAGCAACTGGTATAAAAATTAGTATAGGATGCACAAATTAAGATTTCTATTATTGTATTTCACTTTTTCACCAGAACTTAATTTATACATTTATAAAAAATTCACTGTGATTCCTAAAATAGTTTTAAAAAATTAGGATAGGATGTTTTGTGTATTCAATGTGGCAAATGTGTTGTAACATGAGAATTAGTGATCACTGTAGGACGTTTTATTTCACTACAAAATAGTATGTTCTAAACTGGGAGATACTGTTGCTGATATTTTAACATGGTTGTACCCAGGCCATCTAAAGTACAGTTTCTGTTGCAGTCTATGACATGTGGCGTAAATATAGAACTAACAGTGATACAATTAAAAAGTATTTTGTTCCTGCCAAACTAGAAATATGCTATTATTTTAACAAAGCTATTTTTGCTATTAATTTCAACCCCCAAAACCCCTCCCTAGCTATGGCTCTGGATATGACCATTGCAGTTAAAGGCAGGACATGGATGGAACAATAAACAAAAGCTGGAGATTATTATTCCAAGCAATATACATAGATGGTCATGATTTAAGAAGAGCAAAACAAAAGACAATTGGATCCTCTGTGTAACACATGCAATTGTTATTTCCTTAGCTGATATTTTACTCAGACATGTTACACTAACTGTAAAGACATATATAGTAAAGTTTCTAGATGACAAAACTCTTATATATTGTATGTATATATTTATTTCCATAATGCTATACAAAAATTCTTACAATTTTTAACGCATTACTTTGAGTTGCTATTTTTTGTTTCTTTAGTCCATCATGCATTTTAACACCATGGTTATTTATGCATGGTGGGTCATAACAATTTCATATTGCTTTATTTTTCTAAACCATTTTTCTCTTACTCTCCCCATATATTCTCCTATTCTTTTTATATCCCTCTCCTTTTGTATTTTCATTATCCTAACTTTTAATACTTCTTTGTTAACATTCTCCCATTCTCTCCATAACTTAGTTTCTTCACATTCAATTATATAATGCAAATCATTATCTGCCTCTCCAAATTCACTCCCTTCCTATCTCCCTTAGCCTATGTGCACTTAATCTAGACCAGGCCCACCCTTCTCTTACTAACATATTACCTACATCCACATACTTCTCCCTTCCCAAGTCCACCTTTAATTGTCTATATAGTTCCAAACTTTTCTTTCCTTCCCTTCCAGACTTTGAAATAATTCTTGTTTCTCTATATCTTCCACTCTGTTCCTCACTTCTTTCCAGAAACCTTTAGCTAACCCCTCTCTCTCCTCCCATAAGTTACCCATTCCTATTTCCTGTAAAATTCTCCTTATTCCTTGAACCTGTTCATCCCATTACTGGATTTTTCTTGGATTATTAAACATTGCCTCAAGATATTATGCTCGTCCAATGATTTCAATCTATGCCAATATTTAAGTATCCTTTCTACTATCATGCCCTTGCTACCTACTCTTGCCAACTCCAACATTGCTGCTCCATTAGGTGATGAAATAGATAAACCTAACATACATTTACAGAACGATCTATGCACTTTATCAATCATCTCCCATCCTTTGTCACTTCCCCAAATCTCTGATCCATAGACCACTACGGCTTTGTAAACCAATTTGCATATCTGGTATTTTCTTTAAGCATATTCTTATAGCAGTCATTGCTAATCTTCCTTAGCTAAGGCACTTATCTTGTGATCATTCCATCTCCCATTACTGCTTATTCTCACTCCCAAATAATCAAACTTGCTTACTATTTGCAACTCTTCCCCTTCCACATACCACTTTTCCTCCTCCTTCAATTTATAGCTCTTTACCATTATCTTTGATTTTTTAAAATGTATTCTTAAACCCCATTTCTTACAAAATGAATATATGATATGTAACACTTTTGTTAGATCTCCTACTGAAATAGAACCTACCACTAAATCATCTGCAAAAAGTAATCCTGGAATTTCTCTATTATTTACTGTGGGTAAATATAAGTTATCCTTATTCAACTCTTCTAAGATATTATCAATAAATAAGTTAAACAGTATACAGCTAAGTTTGCAACCTTGTCTTATCCCCTTATTACTATCAATTTTTCCCATAATTTCATCACCATTCAGCCTAATACAAAACTTATTATTCATATATATACACTCTGTATTGCTCTAATGAACTTTGAGCTTAGTCCCTTACTTCTCAGTGAAAATAAAGTTTTGTTGTGTTTGCTCTGTATGTTATGATCAAGTTCAGCTCAATGGTACCTCATTTGGTTAGAGCAACAGTATGGAAAGCTGAAGGTCCATGGCATTCATCTTTCCAACTTTAACCTAACACAGCATGTGTGGAAGAAGAAGAATTAACATTCATTGACCTAATAGTGATTAACTATGAAGTCCAGGACGTAAAGTACTTAGGAGATTGTAAATCTCTACTGGGATATATTATCTCAAAAACGAATTTGAGAACGCCTTGTGATTTATTGGGAAAAATGTGAGTCAGTTAGGGACATTAATGTCATACCAGCATGTTGCCATGGTACCTCTATAAAAAGTCAAAGATCTAAGGTTCAAATTCCGGCCATTCAATTTTTCAGTCTGATTTTACTTTTCCAAGCAAGAAGATTCCTTTTATCGACGTTTAACTTTGTGACCTGTGAATGGGGAATCTTCATATTCAGCTTCACCTGTATTTCTATCAGAACTTGTGTAAAAAGTGTAGCTTGTATGTTATTAAACAACTACAGGGCCAAAGAGAACGTACAAAAGTTTTAAACAACTATTCCAATAAGTGTTTCACTGCTATACAACATTTCTAAAATGTGGAAGCAAGTTGGATATTTGTTACCTTGTCTTACTTTATGTTTGCCAGAACTAGTTTTGAGACCTACTGCCGACTGGAACAGTAGCTTCTGTTGGTGCTTGGCATCTTTTATTTTAGCAAGTGTCATCAATCCACCTACAATTACAATATGTTAAAAAGTTTCACTGTTTATAATCACTTCCAGTAACTTAGTGTGATAAGATTTTCCCTAAATGCTTTACCTGAATAATGACAAAATTACTTGATAAGTTGATACTTCAGTGTTCTTTCATTATGTATATTTAAAATTCTTTGTATGCAAGGTGTTGTTCGCAAAGATCTTGTGGAGAAACCCTCTCTTAACAGACCTTCAATAAGACAGTGTTTTTATAAACTTGCTTCTGCGACGAACATCACATAATAATAGTGTGTCCCACTAGCTACTGAACTCGGAATTTATTTGAATAATTTTAATAATTCCAATACTAATGAAGATATTGCAACAAAATTTGAAGATGACGTACCTCATTCTGCGAGAAATATGGTGACTCATAACAGATGCTGGAAGTGGCTGCCATTTGCATCCAGGCAAGATTGAATTTGCCAGACCACATTATTAGATGTCTGCGTTTATTGCCTTGATCTCTGTGGTGATATTTTCTTTCAAAGCGTCTATGGTTTGTGGTTTGTTCTTATAAACTTTCCCTTTCAGATGGCCCCTGCCCAAAAAATTAATTAGGTGATGTCAGGTCAGGTGAGCACAGCAGCCAAAGCCCTTTTGAAATGACACTGTTGCCGAAAAAGGGCTGAATTTCAGCCATGCAAGCGATTGATATATGGCATGTCGCACAGTGTTGTTGAAAACATCCCAAGGAGAGTTCCTGGTCATATATTGAATATTTCAATGTATTCATTTGTTGCAATGGTTGTATTGAAGAACATGGGACCAATTGTTTGCCACTGGGATATTGTACACCAAACACCAGCTTCATGTATCATATGGCAATTTTTATTATTTATGTATCGCAGCAGATGAACCAAGTGTAGTACAGAACAGTCGCCACATTATTTTGAAGAAATATTTGAGACATTTGACAGTAATGTGCCCATTTCACTTTGTCAGTTTCTTTTAATTCATGCACCACAGTGAAACTGCAGCACACAGACAAGTTCTTTTTGCACCTTCCTGTTCTTGCAAAAGTGAGTCAGCAGAGAGCCACCAGTAGCCTATCCTTCACATTCTCAATTGTTTCCTGTGTCATTTGTTCTCTATCTTCTGTCCAGTGAAGTTGTGCGTGTTTCAAATTTCTTCATTAAGGCCAAATGATGGACTTACTTGGTGGATGTCAGTTGTCTCAAAATCTCTTGACATGGCTGTATTGAGTCTTAACATAACAGTTAATGGGAAACACAGTGAAGTAATTAAAATTCATGTGGCAACACACTCTAACTTCATTCTTAACTTGAACGCATGCAAGCGCATTGTTGCTACTCCAAGTTGTACCACACAGCAATAATTAATGTCCAGGTTCAGTAGTGAGTGGGACACGCTGTATATTACAATGTGAGTAAACAAATCCAAAAATAAAAACATTGGTGCATCACAGCTACTTGTATGTTTTATAACAATGCTGAGGCAATGCCTATTCAAATCATAATCACTATATACAAATAGATTTGTATTTGTTTCTTCATGCGATTTAGCCTTAAGTTGAATCCCAGATTTTCAGGTTAGTTTTCTTCTAAATACAAAGCTTTTGCATGGACTAAGAGCAAGGAGTGAAATAGGAAAATGCCCATTTTGTACCAATATGATAACCGGCATATAATTGTAGAATGTGAGGTAACCAAGTTCCTTAGGAAAAAATTGGGAAAGAGGAACAGATCAGATCTACTAGGAGAAATTGCAGATGACAAAACGAGGGCAAACATAGTGGAAATAGGAAACTATTTAGGTTTATCGAAGGCTAAATGGTTGGAGAAGAAGGAACAAAGTCAGATATTAGTAGGTAATATAAATAAGCAGTAAATAAGGCCAGTAGCTCGGCAACCTCAGGGAATCCAGCAACTTGGTGTAGTGTTTTATAAATTACGTTAATAGAAGGACTAATGTAGAGTCTCAAATTTAAGTATTCTGATTTATTATGACCTAACATGTACTCTTAATGAAGTGGAAATAAACCCTATACGTACATTACTAAATACAAGATATAAATATGTGATGTTTGGAGTTTTTCGTGTGGCATCTTCATAAACTATGTATTAATGTAAGGTATTGGCTATAAGAGAAATAAGATTTAGAATTTAAGGATCAAAATTAATGATCTCATGTCTGCTCCATTGTCTTCAGGCTATACACAGTTACAGCTCCACCAATGTATCGTGGAGGGTCAATGAACGCAAATGGCTAAAAGTTATCTGCAGTTCGGTACCAGAAAATTGGAATAAACAACGACTGTAAACACCGGGTGCGCTATTGCAGATAACCAGAACCTTCTGGAAGTTTCCTCCCCTTCCTCTAGAACATGTGTTGAAATAGTTCTAGAATGTTCTGTGGAAGATTTCATTGGCTATATAAGCAAGAGTTCTCAGTGAGTGAGCGACAACAAGTGCAATTCTATGAGAGTTTGTGGCATACTGCGAAGCAAGAGAATGTGGTGTGAACAGCAGGGGTGGCTTCTTAATATGGTAGCACTACAACCAAAATCCTGACTCTCCCTTTAATAATTCATACATTTTGGTTATCATTCTGACATGATCTTGTGGAGTGGACTTCGGCAAGCGTTGTATTGTTTGCAGGTGCCAAGTAGTGCACTCCCGGCTGCAACCCACATTGGTATAATGGTGAAGTATAGGGAATGACGAACCAAGGGAGCACAGAGGTGTATGGGGGGGGGGAAGTGTGGGGCATAAGCTGCATGTTGTTGGTTAACCTGGTAGTCAAAGATCATAGAATAGGATGATCAACAGGAACAATACTTTTCATTTCGTCCCATACACAGAGCCATCTATTGAATTCACAGTAAATGTTTGCCTCATGTCCGGTCTTCTATCTGCTGAATTGCATGCTTCTCTGATCATTAGGTTGCCTGTATGTCATGTGGTTTGTGCCGTGTTGTGTGTATCGGGTTTTAATTTATGAATCAAAGTGGTTTATTTAGCTAAATACAGGTAAACGCTGTTATAAGGAGAAACAATGAATTCCGTTCAGTCTCTTTTAGCAACCATTTTCAACGCTAAACTTGGAGAAAAAGAATGAAATTAAACGCATTGGCAGGCCCACACTATACCTATAAATCACTCAGGTAGTTCAAACAAAAACAAGAACAAGAAGTTTTAACAGGAATTTTAACAGCGATGTATATGAAAAATATGATTGGATGTGTGGTTGTGATATTAAAAACGCCCTGTTTTGCTTTCCTTGCGTTTTGTTTGGTGGTTAAAAATACATGGACAAAGCATGGCATGAATGATTTGCAGAATCTCATGACCGCGCTAAAAAACATGTAGCATCAAAGTTGCACATGAAAAATACTGTCAGTCTTGTTAAGTTTGGCAATGTAAATATAGCAAAACAGATGGACAGTGCATATCGGAGAGCAATTGAAGAACACAACCAGAAAGTGGCTCAAAATAGATATGTTTTAAACATTATTATTAACTGCATTAGGTTTTGTGGGGCCTTTGAGTTGGCTCTTCGAGGACATGATGAGTCAGCGACGTCAAGCGCCCTAGTATTTTTCATGGACTGATAAATTTCAGTGCAGAGCTAGACTGTGTTCTGAAAAACCATTTGGAAAATGCAACAGTGTTTAAGGGAACATCAAAAATGATTCAAAATGAAATTTTGCAATGCATGCTTGAAGTCTGTCTTGAGGAGATATTGAAAGAAATAAAAGACTTGCCATTTTTATCTGTCATAGCAGATGAAACCAGCGACATAGCATCCAAGTATCAAATGGTAATTGTCTATAGATATTGGTAAACCATAAACAGTGGAAAGGTACTGGGGTTTTGTGAATCCTATATGGCACAAAGCAGATAACTTAGCTGCATGCATATTGCCATAACTTGATCGACATCTGCTAGGCTGTGAACATAAATTGATTGCTCAAACATACGATGGGGCTAATGTTATGTCTGGGTCGAAAAATGACATTCAACCGATCATAAAACAGAAGTACAGGTCTGCAGAATACATTCATTGCCATGCGCATCAGTTAAACTTAATTATGTTAAATGCAGCATCAGCGAATAAAAGTGTATGAATTTTCTTCATAAATCTTCAAGGAATTTGTGCTTTTTTTTCTAACTCTCCTCAGAGAACATCAGTTTTGGAAGAAGTAGTGCAGAAGCGTCTGCCAAGATCAGTGCAAACGAGATGGAACTTTCAATCTAGTTCTATCAACACAGTTTTCGAATACAGGGACGAGTTAATAGAATGTATGAAAATCATAAGGAGAGGCGAAAGAATCACCAATTCAAGTTTTGCTCTTCAAGCATTTGGTTTTATTGGAGTTTTGAGTGATACAGTTTTCATATTTTGGTTGTCCTTCTTCCATAAAATTATGCCCCATGTTGATATTTTCTACAACCAACTTCAGAGGAGCAACTGTACTCCTGTAATGGTCCAGGATAGACTTAATTATTTTGAGGTGGAAATTCTCAAAATTAGAAGCACCACAAGTTCCACTGCAATTGATGAGAATGTGACAGTAGTCATTACTGAAATGAAAGACAGGTTCAGATTTGTTGCTCATATGGGAGCAGCCCGACAGATTTTCAGAATATAACACTTCGTTCCCGGAACAACATATTAAAGTTGCCGTTCAGACATATTCTTTTAATGAAGAAAAGGAACTGATTACAGAATTTTCCACAATGTATAGTACTGAAGAATTTAAAAACAACTGGGGTTGTTCCACTAATGGAGTTTTTCAGGGACAATAATTTATGTTCCTTAAACTACTGTCATTCTAACAACCCCCATGACAACATGTGAGGCAGAAAGATGCTTCTCTACTCTGAAAAGGATTAAAACATTTCTGCGTAACACAATGTCTGAGGAGAGGTTATCTGCGTTGGCCATCATGCAGATCAAAAATTCAATGAGCTGGTCATCGATAGGTTTGTTGGCAGGAAGGAGAGAAGGGCTATGTGCTACACTGTGCATGTGTTATATATCGTGAATTCCCATTTCTTGTTTATTTGTGTAAATTAATCAGCCTATAGTGAGAAACTTAAAACATTTCAAATTGCAAGTATAATTTTGTGAAGCACCAGCCGCCCCAGGTGAAGAGGAGTGAGGTGATGGCTCACCTTAGTGAAGTTGAACTAGATAACAACTAAACATTAGAGAAGAGGGTGGTTTGAAAAGTTGTTGGAATGAAATAACAACTCAGCAGTTTCCCTGCACACTAATGCCATCTGTAAAATACTTGTCAAGTGCATCTATTTGAAGAGAATCAGTGTCGAGCTTAGGGAAGAGATGCAAGTTTGGTGGAGCCATGTGTACACTGTCTTGATGGAACATCACATATCTTTTGTTGTAGTCACTGCAGCATATTGCTTCACCAGTGGCAACAATATCTTTCGCATCCCATGACCTTTCCAGCCAATCATATTGCCTTTGCTTTCTTTGGTCTCCACTGCTCTGACTCTGGGGTATAGTGTGGTCATAAATGAGCACAAAAAATCTGGAGAGCTTCTCTGGAAATGAGCCAAACACTGCTCAGACACTCGCGCTGTGTTAAGTCGTGGCAGATAATGTTTTCATACTCAAGTCAAAACATGATATCCCTACAGCTTCAGCAACTTCTCACACTTTCAGTCGGCAAACTGTCTGCCAACACTATTTCTGCAGTGGAGACACATCTTCTAAGCTCTCCTGAACGAATTTAAACTTGATTAACAGTTGAATATAAAGAAGCAGAGTGTTCTGAAAATTGGCATCAATTTAATATGCGTTTATACTTTTCTTTATCATTGCTTGATACTTGGTTTTTTCCATCCTCTAAAATCACTGTAAGGAAACAGCAATAGAAAGTTGTCTGCACTGATATGCCATCAAGAGTGACTAATTATTACATCAGAACCGAGTTGTGCCAACTGTAAGAGTTTGTAAACAAACCTCGTATCTTTGATGCCACCAACTTCACTTAAACATCTGAGCGTCTAGAAACTATATTTTGGTAGTGACATGTTTAGCTTTTTGTGCAGTCTGTTTCATTGGGATTTCCTCTTTAATTAGCTATATATTTATATTTTAAATACAATCATGCTGTACTGTGAATTCACAGAAAAACATCATAACTCCTTAACACATTGGAGTAGAGAGGTGAACTTTAGCACATCTTTCAGGGGAAGTTTTGCTCTACAAATTGGTACTACTGTTTCTGTGTACAAATATATCTTAATTTGTTTTCTCCATTTTTGTTTTGAACAGTTTTTCTGTGAATGACATTTTCTGGTACAAATGACCAGAGCATTCAAGATAGATATACTAAATGGAGACAACACTCTTTGAAACATGTCCCAGTAAGTTGTGGCACAGAAAATGAAGTTAAAGCAATAAACACGTCAATTTGGGCTTGTAAATAACTTAACTAAATTGCAGGACGATAAAATGCTCTTGTATATCTATTTTGGTGTTAATAACATGGTTCCTTATTTTACAAAAAATATAATTGGTGATAAAGTTTAATCAAAAGATGCTATTGTTATACACCGGGGTGAGGCCAAAAGGTTTCCAGCTAAAATATTAAATTTAGTTACCCCAGCATAAACATTGGGGAACATAACTCAGAGGCACACGAGAGATGCCAACAACTTGCTGCACAAACTAAGCAGGCATGGGATCTTTAGAACATTAAAAATGCATAAATTTACATTTACCTCTGATTTATTATAATAAACAAGGTGCCTACATTATACACAAAAGGTTACAGAAGAGCACGATCCCCCACGCATCCATTCCCTTTGAAGACCTACATTAGAATGACACCACCACAGGACCCACGCTATCAGACAAATGCTCTTCTCTCAATTGCCTTCACCCCCCAAAACTAGGAAGATGGAATTGCCGCGCCAGACAACAACTTAACACACAAACACAACAATATTATATACACACATACGCTACACTATTATTAAGAGAATAATACTATCTTCTTCAAAAACAAACCTATTTTATAAATATAGATGAGTGAACTTCAAAGGTGTTCATCTACATCAGTGGTTCCCAACCTGGAGGGCAAAAGATGGCAGAAACATGCGGTCAGACAAGTCAAAAATGTTATATTTTTACAGTTAGGGAGGGCTTTTTTGTAGAGTTGGCAGCATCAGCTTGTGCATCACCAAGACATTCTTCAGTCTGCACTCTACATGTTCAACTCAGTATTAGTATGTTGTAGAAGTAAATATACATCAAGTGAAAATGTCTGCTAAAACAAGGTTGTATGATGAACAATATATTAAGTATAGATTCACGTTTATTGAAAAAGACAGCGTCCAACTGCCAAAGCATGTTATGGCTGTGTTCTCAATAACAACTCATTGCTGCTAACAGCTCATCCGGCATTGAAAAATAAACCAAAAGAGTTTTTTTGTTGGAAAAATAAATTCTTTAAATCGCATGAAACTGGAATCTTTCAGCAGGAAAATTTCTCATATGAAATGTTTCTCTCGATAGAAAAAACTCATACTAATTGTGAGTCATTAATCAAACCTTCTATTCTTTCAGCAAGAACTGGCCCTGAATGTGAGGGAACAGCTAGTTAAAAGACTAAACTGTCTCCATTTTTTGCCTTGCAGTGTGACGATTCCACTGATATAGCTCAACAATTCACTTAATAGTATACTGCCGATTTGTGGACAACAAGAAAATAATGGAGCAACTATTCTTTTCTAAAACTTGGAAACAACATGTAATGTATTTTCTGCCGTTAATCAAATTTTGGTTCAAAGTGGTTTGTATTGGGACAGAGATTGATGGAGCACCAGCCATGTTCTGACTTCCTAAGTATTGTCAGAGAAAAACTCTAATCTTATTGGCTCTCACAAGCCCTAGCTTCTGGCTATCAGTTAATTTAATTAAGTCAAGCACCGTGAATGCTTGTCTTTTCCGAGTCCTACATAATGATCTCAATGCTGAACACCAAGCTTTAGTCTTTCATACACAAGTCCAGTAGCTTTTGAAGACCAATAAGCTTAGCAGGTGTATGAATTGAAATCAGAGGTAGAACTGTTCCTTTTGAGTCAAGGGAAAGCTGAGCTTCATCATTTATTTATTGATGACAGCTTTATATTTTCCCTAGCATACCTTGCACACTTCTTGAAACCTTGAATTCTACCTACAAGGTAGAAACACCACAATAATGGACGCTAATGATGCCATAAGGACCTTCTTGGAAAGGACTAACTATGGAAGCTGCTCGCATTATTAACTTTTCGTCATTCACTCAATTCAATGAACTTCTAGATGGGCAACTGTGCGATGTCAACAAGTGGATTGTGAACACCTGGAATGGCTTCAAGAAGAGTTATTCAAGAATTGTTTATTTAAAAACATAACAGATTCTGGTGCTTTAGCCGTCGGATATGCAGATGACACAATGATCATTGTGAATGGAAAGTCGGAAATTCAAGTACAAAATAAATCAAATTTACTACTAGCAACAATTAATGCCTAGTTTAAAGAAGTAGGTATGGCACTGAATATTAACAAAACAGAGTGGATGCAAGTAACGCAACACAGTCCAATATACAACTAAAGATAGAAAATAGATTAATTCAGCAGGTTACAGAAACAAACTTTTTAGGACTGGTGATAGATTATAAACTAAGTTGGAAAAAGCATATTCGATAAAACAGCCAAAAAAATAAATACAGGGCTAATATATCCTAAGACAGTCTGCACAAATAATGGATAGAAAGAGCTTACTACAAATATATTATGCATTCATACATTCACACTTAAGTTATGGGGTTGTATTATGGGGCAACGCACAGAAAAAAACAATGTTTAGAATGTATAGGCTTCAGAACATGCCTTGAGAATAATATGTAATTTAAAAAAGATTGATACTTGTAGAAATGCCAATAAAACATTAAATATACTAACATTACCTGCACTGTATATATATATGTATGAATGCATTAAATATGCAATAAAAAATGATGTTAGTGAAACTAAGAACATGAACATAACACAAGAGCAAAGCAGAACTATTTTATTAATAGATTAAGAGGAACATTGGGACGTAAAAGTATAGAAAACAATACAATCACCTACCTAAAAACATAAAACAGAAGATAAGAAAAAACTTAAAGTAACTAAAATGTATCTGTTAGAAAATGCATTTTATTCGGTAGAAGAGTATAAATTGCTGAATGCATACAAACCTTGGGGTACATTTTGTTATGTAACTTTCATATGTATCTGTTGGTCAGTAGAAGAGTATAAATTGCTGAATGCATACAAACCTTGGGGTACATTTTGTTATGTAACTTTCATATGTATCTGTTAGTTGGTGTATAAATTGCTGAATGCATACAAACCTTGGGGTACATTTTGTTATGTAACTTTCATATGTATCTGTTGGTTGGTGTATAAATTGCTGAATGCATACAAACCTTGGGGTACATTTTGTTATGTAACTTTCATATGTATCTGTTAGTTAGTGTATAAATTGCTGAATGCATACAAACCTTGGGGTACATTTTGTTATGTAACTTTCATATGTATCTGTTAGTTAGTGTATAAATTGCTGAATGCATACAAACCTTGGGGTACATTTTGTTATGTAACTTTCATATGTATCTGTTAGTCAGTGTATAAATTGCTGAATGCATACAAACCTTGGGGTACATTTTGTTATGTAACTTTCATATGTATCTGTTAGTCAGAGTATAAATTGCTGAATGCATACAAACCTTGGGGTACATTTTGTTATGTAACTTTCATATGTATCTGTTAGTTGGTGTATAAATTGCTGAATGCATACAAACCTTGGGGTACATTTTGTTATGTAACTTTCATATGTATCTGTTGGTCAGTAGAAGAGTATAAATTGCTGAATGCATACAAACCTTGGGGTACATTTTGTTATGTAACTTTCATATGTATCTGTTGGTCAGCAGAAGAGTATAAATTGCTGAATGCATACAAACCTTGGGGTACATTTTGTTATGTAACTTTCATATGTATCTGTTAGTCAGTGTATAAATTGCTGAATGCATACAAACCTTGGGGTACATTTTGTTATGTAACTTTCATATGTATCTGTTGGTCAGTAGAAGAGTATAAACTGCTGAATGCATACAAACCTTGGGGTACATTTTGTTATGTAACTTTCATATGTATCTGTTGGTTGGTGTATAAATTGCTGAATGCATACAAACCTTGGGGTACATTTTGTTATGTAACTTTCATATGTATCTGTTAGTCAGTGTATAAATTGCTGAATGCATACAAACCTTGGGGTACATTTTGTTATGTAACTTTCATATGTATCTGTTAGTCAGTGTATAAATTGCTGAATGCATACAAACCTTGGGGTACATTTTGTTATGTAACTTTCATATGTATCTGTTAGTTAGTGTATAAATTGCTGAATGCATACAAACCTTGGGGTACATTTTGTTATGTAACTTTCATATGTATCTGTTAGTTAGTGTATAAATTGCTGAATGCATACAAACCTTGGGGTACATTTTGTTATGTAACTTTCATATGTATCTGTTAGTCAGTGTATAAATTGCTGAATGCATACAAACCTTGGGGTACATTTTGTTATGTAACTTTCATATGTATCTGTTAGTCAGAGTATAAATTGCTGAATGCATACAAACCTTGGGGTACATTTTGTTATGTAACTTTCATATGTATCTGTTAGTCAGTGTATAAATTGCTGAATGCATACAAACCTTGGGGTACATTTTGTTATGTAACTTTCATATGTATCTGTTAGTTGGTGTATAAATTGCTGAATGCATACAAACCTTGGGGTACATTTTGTTATGTAACTTTCATATGTATCTGTTAGTCAGTGTATAAATTGCTGAATGCATACAAACCTTGGGGTACATTTTGTTATGTAACTTTCATATGTATCTGTTGGTCAGTAGAAGAGTATAAATTGCTGAATGCATAAAAACCTTGGGGTACATTTTGTTATGTAACTTTCATATGTATCTGTTAGTTGGTGTATAAATTGCTGAATGCATACAAACCTTGGGGTACATTTTGTTATGTAACTTTCATATGTATCTGTTGGTCAGTAGAAGAGTATAAATTGCTGAATGCATACAAACCTTGGGGTACATTTTCTTATGTAACTTTCATATGTATCTGTTGGTCAGCAGAAGAGTATAAATTGCTGAATGCATACAAACCTTGGGGTACATTTTGTTATGTAACTTTCATATGTATCTGTTAGTCAGTGTATAAGTTGCTGAATGCATACAAACCTTGGGGTACATTTTGTTATGTAACTTTCATATGTATCTGTTAGTCAGTGTATAAATTGCTGAATGCATACAAACCTTGGGGTACATTTTGTTATGTAACTTTCATATGTATCTGTTAGTCAGTGTATAAATTGCTGAATGCATACAAACCTTGGGGTACATTTTGTTATGTAACTTTCATATGTATCTGTTAGTCAGTGTATAAATTGCTGAATGCATACAAACCTTGGGGTACATTTTGTTATGTAACTTTCATATGTATCTGTTAGTTGGTGTATAAATTGCTGAATGCATACAAACCTTGGGGTACATTTTGTTATGTAACTTTCATATGTATCTGTTGGTCAGTAGAAGAGTATAAATTGCTGAATGCATACAAACCTTGGGGTACATTTTGTTATGTAACTTTCATATGTATCTGTTAGTTGGTGTATAAATTGCTGAATGCATACAAACCTTGGGGTACATTTTGTTATGTAACTTTCATATGTATCTGTTGGTCAGTAGAAGAGTATAAATTGCTGAATGCATACAAACCTTGGGGTACATTTTGTTATGTAACTTTCATATGTATCTGTTGGTCAGTAGAAGAGTATAAATTGCTGAATGCATACAAACCTTGGGGTACATTTTATTATGTAACTTTCATATGTATCTGTTGGTTGGTGTATAAATTGCTGAATGCATACAAACCTTGGGGTACATTTTGTTATGTAACTTTCATATGTATCTGTTGGTTGGTGTATAAATTGCTGAATGCATACAAACCTTGGGGTACATTTTGTTATGTAACTTTCATATGTATCTGTTGGTTGGTGTATAAATTGCTGAATGCATACAAACCTTGGGGTACATTTTGTTATGTAACTTTCATATGTATCTGTTGGTCAGTAGAAGAGTATAAATTGCTGAATGCATACAAACCTTGGGGTACATTTTGTTATGTAACTTTCATATGTATCTGTTGGTCAGTAGAAGAGTATAAATTGCTGAATGCATACAAACCTTGGGGTACATTTTGTTATGTAACTTTCATATGTATGTGTTAGTTGGTGTATAAATTGCTGAATGCATACAAACCTTGGGGTACATTTTGTTATGTAACTTTCATATGTATCTGTTGGTTGGTGTATAAATTGCTGAATGCATACAAACCTTGGGGTACATTTTGTTATGTAACTTTCATATGTATCTGTTGGTTGGTGTATAAATTGCTGAATGCATACAAACCTTGGGGTACATTTTGTTATGTAACTTTCATATGTATCTGTTGGTTGGTGTATAAATTGCTGAATGCATACAAACCTTGGGGTACATTTTGTTATGTAACTTTCATATGTATCTGTTGGTCAGTAGAAGAGTATAAATTGCTGAATGCATACAAACCTTGGGGTACATTTTGTTATGTAACTTTCATATGTATCTGTTGGTCAGTAGAAGAGTATAAATTGCTGAATGCATACAAACCTTGGGGTACATTTTGTTATGTAACTTTCATATGTATCTGTTGGTCAGTAGAAGAGTATAAATTGCTGAATGCATACAAACCTTGGGGTACATTTTGTTATGTAACTTTCATATGTATCTGTTGGTCAGTAGAAGAGTATAAATTGCTGAATGCATACAAACCTTGGGGTACATTTTGTTATGTAACTTTCATATGTATCTGTTAGTTGGTGTATAAATTGCTGAATGCATACAAACCTTGGGGTACATTTTGTTATGTAACTTTCATATGTATCTGTTAGTCAGTGTATAAATTGCTGAATGCATACAAACCTTGGGGTACATTTTGTTATGTAACTTTCATATGTATCTGTTAGTCAGTAGAAGAGTATAAATTGCTGAATGCACACAAACCTTGGGGTACATTTTGTTAAGTAACTTTCATATGTATCTGTTAGTTGGTAGTAGAGTATAAACTGCTGATGTAAATGTTTCATGGTACCTATTGTTATACAAGATGTTTCTTTGTTCAATTACGTATATATATACTTATTCTTTATGTAGCACTCATATTTTAACTATTTGACAATCCTTGTAAAATGTATTTATAATTGGAGCTAATGAATGAATGAAAAAGTTCAAGATCTAATTTCCTGATTTGCCTTGAGAAGAGTGGCAGTGCAATTTAGAAAGATCACTCTTCACAACTGATAAAATGCAACTGAATTGAAACTGATTCAAGCGCTAAAGAACAGCTTCAACGAATGGGGATGGAAAAGTTTTAGGCCAGTTTCCTTTCTATTTAGCCAAGAGTGGCAAAGAAAGTTCTTATCTACATACCTATGGGAGATCGGATCATGAAAGCAAAACACTGCAGTCACCTTAGATGTGCTTTAACTCAGGAGCTAATTAAGGAAAAACAATTTCAACCATCTCATGAATTCTTCTTCATCACATAAAAAATGTTAGATGTGTAAAGTGAAAACAATATCATTAGTGTTTAAGAAAGACAAGGACATTTCTATTTCAGCTAATAAGTCCTTTCAAACACATTTGTTAAGTCTCTTTTACTGAAGTGTGGATTGCAGATTATTGTCAAATAGAGCTGTTCAAAAGAAGCAAAAATAAATAAAAGAAACTTTAAAAAATTACAATAAATAAATAAACATAGCGGCATGAGATGTACTGGGATTGACCAGGTAGAAAAGGTTCGGAATCACTGATCTACATCCTGTAAAATGTTTACTCTGAATCTCAAACAGTTTAAGATAATGAATTTAGCACACCTTAAAGCTAAGTGATGTATTGCTTACTCACCGAGCTTGGTGCCAATGACACACGAAGTTATGTCTCTGCCATCTGGAACCCCTCTGGGAAACAGTCTGTTGTTCTCGAACATGGCTACCATGAGCTGCTGTGGTGGTAACGTTGGTATGCCTTGCATCTCCAGCTGATAGAACAGTGACGCTGGAATCTGTATTGATGCTTCCACCACCTGTTGACATTCACACTATGTATGGGACAAATTGCTGTGATCGTGCGTGTAGACATGCTTCTGTTGGTAGTATTCTAACCTCTCTCATACAACACTTTGGCCTGTCTGTTCTCCCTCATTATGATGCATATTCAACAACTCTGCACCAATAGCTTGGTTTATGGCAGCCCTTTTGTTAAACACCGTAACAGCAATATTAACTTAACATGAGGTTTAACCCAATTTTACACCAAACATTGATGAAACAAAATTTGTGTTAGCATCATGTTAAAATTTAACATTGGTTAGCGAAACCTGCCCTAAGAATTGTAAAGTTATAACTGTTAGTAACAATTAAGTTATTTGTTTTCATGGTCATCACATTACATTAACAGTTATTACCAATAACGATCAGATGTAAGCAGCGGCGGTTCTTGGGTGATCGCATACTCGCAAATGCACACCCACTAATTTTTCCCTGTATGTGAATATGCATTTGCCTCTATAGGTATATATACAAGAAGGGCAAATGTCAAACTTTCTTCTGTATGAAGAGCTTATTTAAACTCCCCGCGCCTTCTTTACCAAACGCCAGTGCATTTGGTCAACGAGCTGTAGAGACGCACAAATGAGATTTTGCGACTGGCGAAGGAAGCTTTAGGGCGAGAGGTCACGGGGAGCGGGGCAACGCTTGTATTTGAAAGTACGGCGAGTTAACGCAGTGTAATCGACAAGCCCAAGAGATGCGATTGCTATGGCGCAAGCACACTGCGTTCCCATACAATTTCGCTACGACCATTTCCCTCGCTGTTGTCTAGCAGAAGTTGTGATCAACCTGTTCCACACTTAGCTAACTTTACGTTTCTAAGTACAATCTAGCCATTTTCTGTATTAACATGAGAGTTATGTTAATGCTGCAAACACACTACATCTATTTTGATTAAACCATTATAAATGCATATAATTATTCTGCATAATATAATAAGGTAAACATTTCAGTTTGGGTTAGTTAATTTCTTAGAGTGTTTTCATTTTTGTTTGTTATGTTTGTGTCCTAGTGGCCATTGGTATGCATTTGAATCGACCCATAGCAGTAGATTTGAATCTGTGTAAGTGTGGAAATGAATAGCGT
The DNA here is from genome assembly GCA_030765065.1 of Deroplatys truncata. NCBI lineage: Eukaryota > Metazoa > Arthropoda > Insecta > Mantodea > Mantidae > Deroplatys > Deroplatys truncata. The sequence goes on from CM060984.1 coordinate 6,410,193, forward strand.
TGTGAAACTAAAAGAGATAAACCTTTTGGGTTTATCCTTAGAACAAAAGCTGCAAATTAAAAACAAAGGCAGACCGTTGCCACCAATCGATTTAGTTCAAGTGACTAATTGTAAAGGGAAGACCGTTACAAGAAAGTTTAACGAAAGTGTGTATAAAAGTTGCTCGTGGATATGTGCTTGTGAAGCAACTAACCGGCTCTTCTGTTTCCGTGTTTATTGTTTGCGAGTGAGAGAAACGGCACCTGGACAAATAATGCTTGTGGTGATATTGGTTATTTAAAACAAAAAATGGCAAAACATGAGAGCTCAATTGCCCATATGAATTGCGAATTAGAACTAAATGTTCTGGGAAAATATAATATATCTTAGCAGTTAGACAGTGCCTTTAGGCGTAATGTGGAAAAACACAATGAGGAAGTTACTAAGAACAGATATGTCTTGTCGCAGATAATTAATTGCATAAAATTCTGCGGAGCATTCGAGTTAGCTCTCAGGGGACACGACGAAAGTCAAAGTTCATTGAACCCTGGAGTGTTTTGTGGACTGATAAACTTCACCGCAGAATCTAATTCTGCGGTGAAAGATCATCTCAAGCAGGCCAGCGTTTTTCGAGGAACGTCGAAAGAAATACAGAATGATCTGTTGCAGTGTATGCTTGACGTATGCCAAGAAGAAATTAAGAGAGAAATTTCTAAAGCAGACTATATCGCTATAATTGCCGACAAAACATCTGAATTTCATCTCTTTTTCAAATGGTGGTTGTGTTTCGTTACCTGCTAGCAAATGGTAAGCCAGTGGAAAGATTCTGGACATTTTTAAATCCAGATGGGCAAGATGCGAACGCTCTCTCCCTATGTATAAAAAACGCGCTCTCAATGGTGGTATCTGAAACTGAAAAAAACAAAGTCGTGTCTCAGAGTTACGACGAAGCAAATGTCATGAGTGGGCAGCATGCTGGTGTACAATCATTGGTGAAGAAATATTACCCTTTCGCTCACTACATTCATTGCTATGCACACAAATTGAATTTAATTATGGCGCAAGCAGCAAGTCAAAATACGGAAGTTCGAATATTTTTCGCGGACTTAAATGAAATTCCTGCATTTTTTTCTAATTCTCCGCAACGAGTTCGTGTTTTGGATGAGATTGTAGGTAGGAGGATACCTGGAGTTTCAACAATAAGATGGAATTTCAAATCCCGATTAGTGCAAACAGTTTTCGAGCATAAGGAATCAATTACCGAATGTTTAGAGACCATAGAGAGAAGCAGTAAACAAAGCAACACAATAGTTCAGGCTAGAGGACTGCGCCTTAAACTGATACAGCCAGACTTCTTGTTCTGGCTAGAAATATTCTTCATTATAATGCCACATGTGGATGTGCTATCTAATCAGTTCCAAAGACGATCCATTGATGCAGTATTTCAAAATCTGCCATTGAAACATTTGAAAGCGCAATAAAGGAAGTTAGACGAAAGATTGATGATATAGCCGATAACCCACGTTATTCAGCAGAGGCTGTAAAATGACGTAAGGTTGACTATTTGTCAAGAAAATCTGCAGTGAAAGAGGTGTGTGACGTGATTCTGCTACAAGCAAAGGAGAGGTTTTCATTTCACAATCATCTTGTCGCGTCAAATCTCTTCATTTCCGAAAGATTTGACGAATACAACAAAACGTATCCGGAGAAATACATGCATACCTTAACTGAAGCATATCCATTCATAGACACGATCAGATTACGAATGGAGTTGCAACTGATGTACATGCGCAGCGAATTCAGAAATATATCGGGTGCTGTAGATCTTTTAGGGTTTATTGTGGAAAATAATCTAGAGAAAACGTTCAGTGAAGTTTCTAAATTACTGAAAATACTTGTAACAGTGCGAATGTCAACTAGTGAAGCTGAAAGATGTTTTTTCAAGTTTAAACCTTCCTTCGGTCCACGATGTCAGAAGAACGCCTGGCTGCTCTAGTCATGTTGTCAATAGAGAAAAGCCTTGTAAGGGATATTTCAGACTTCAATGAGAGAGTAATAGACAAGTTTGCAACTAAAAAGTTTGCCGAATGGACTTCATGCATTGCCATGTCCTGTAAGTTGATGCGGAACAGTAAAAGAGACTGGAAGCCGTAAGAGATTTTTAGTAAGTCAACTTTTCTTTTTTGCATTGATTGTGTGTATGTGTGTGTGTGTGTGTGTGTGCGTGCGTGTGTGTGTATGTGTCAGGAAGAGAGCATGTAGCAAACTGCACACCCATTGCAACAGGTCACGAGCCGTCACTGGATGTAAGTACGTTTCAATATGAACGATGTTATTGTATGAGCTTAAAGGAGGACTGAAATAAGTTCTTAAAGACTTCTAACAATAAAGTATAAAGAAATCTGAGCACATTGTTCAAAACCTACGCCTTCTCGTTTTCATTCTGCAAGCACTTTTATGTTGCGCTGATGTTATTAGACTGGGAGTACAGCATGTTACCCATTGTCGTTTAATTCCTGTTCTGTTTTTGTGATTGTACGACAGTTTTCCTTTCCTAGTATCCTGCGAAGTGCATGCAGTGCCTGACTGTTTAAAAGTAACAACAGTAACTCCACTATACAAGATCCAGGTAACTATACATCAATTTCGTTAATACCAGTCTTCTCAAAAGTAATTGAATACTGCACAGCTCTCCAAATATTTTTAAAATAATAATAATAATAATAATATACTCAATAATTCAAAATTTGGCTTTAGGCCCAAACTTTCCACCATAAAAGCTGTTGAAAAAATAATCAGCTATATTCACGAATGCTTTGAAAATAAACACATTTGTAGTGTCACAATGATAGATCTGAAAAAAGCATTCAACTTTGTATCACACAAAACATTGATACTAAAACAATATGGAGTAACAAATATTGTAATAAATCTAATAAACATCTAGCTTAGTAATAAATGTCAAGCAGTAGTCGTTAATAACGAAAGATCTAAATTCATTCCTATTACATCAGGAGTTCCACAAGGCTCAGTTCTAGGTCCATTCCCATTCATAATTTACATAAATGACTTTTCAAAGTATATCCCATGTAAAACCATACTATATGCTAATGACACAACACTAATAACTTCCGACAAGAGTAAAGTCGTAGTTCTAAACACAAACAGATTATGAAAATGGCTGAAATGTAGTTTAAAGTACATTCATTACACTTTAATAAGCAAAAAATTGAACAAATTCTATTTGATTTAAATCTTAAACATCAAGATAATAAGTCTGTCAAATTACTAGGTGTTTATATTGATCCAAAATTAAACTGGGGCCATTACATACACAATAAGCTACATTTCTGTTATATAAACTGAGGAACAATGTAAGTGAACTTTAGCTTATGCATTTTTTCACTCATGTTTAACATATGGTATTCTTTTTTGGGGGGAGACTCCATTGGAGCAAAAGTAATTTTTAAATGCCAAAAAAAGGCACTCAGAGGCATATTAAGACTACCTACAACAGAATTCTGCAAAGAACATTTTAAACAAATGAGAATCATGATAGCAGGATTATATATATACTATTTTAATTTTTATCAAAGAAAATGTTGAGCAATATACAATAAGAGATAGCATCCATTGTTACAATACACATACCAACCAATATGCATCAGCTACTTACAATAAATACATTTAAATCCTTCTTAAATAAATGGATAAAAGACGAGGCTCTGTATTCAATTAAAGAGTACTTTGAAATTGTAAAACAAATCAATAAGGGGATTGTGCCAGTAATTAAAACTGTCTCTAATGTATTGTATTAGTTGACGTTGATGAAAAATGGTTTAAAGATGAATAAAGATCTTATCTTATTTTAAGAATCGACATGTGTGCTTTGAAATTGTAAAAGCTTTGTGCAAATCAAAAATTCTAGAGTATGTGGAATTTATTTCTAAAAAAGCAATTTTAATCAGATTATAAAAACAAGAATAACTAAGAATTATAAATTCAAAAGCTCAAATTGGAGGATAATGTGGTGCCTTTGAAATTTTTAGGACTATTTTGTTAAATGAAAGCAAGTGCTACATCTAGACGATAATTCAGTAAGAAATTGTCAGCAAAAAAGTGAAGCTATACTAGTTTCCAAGTGGAGTTGAAGATTGATGCTGAAATGCAGTGTGAGTTGGGAAGTGAAATGTTTAGTACTATAAATGGCATTAACTGATGAGGAAGGTGAATCTTCAGCCATAAATGAAACCGAATGAATATTTCAGGGAATCTAGTGTAACACACGAATATTGTGTCAATAGGCACACTTAAGAGGAAAGCAACTACTCCACATGCTATAGCATTTTTGGTTGACATACAGTTTTTGCACTTCATAGCAGCTGTTATCTCTATCAGGAATGAGTTATAATAACCAATGTTTCTGTTTGCACAACCATAACCACTTGACCTTACACTAGGCAAGGAAAACTGTCCTACATTCACAACAGGAATCAAATGTAACACAAGGCATGCCATGCTCCCGGCCTCATGATGTCACACAACATGACAATTAAACATGAAAGTGCTTTTAGAATGAAAACGATACACATGCACATCCAGGCTTGCTAACTGCCTTGTTTCTTCAATAACCATTAACTAGTTACTGTCTTCATTACTTTGGTAACTAGGCACTTTGTATTTGCTCCTTTTGTAACAGTTACATTAACATAACGATTATATCTTATTTTCTGCCCATCCCTAGTATATTGTAGTTCAACATTCCCTAATCTGCATTTATAGAGTATCATTAGTTGCTAAACAAATTACATCAAATATAAACTGATTTACCATTTCCATGCTCAACACTCAAGTCTCACTCCTAGAACAACCTCACAAATGTTAACTGATATCCCATTTTCAGCCTCAACACTCCAGCCTCACTCCTGGAACAACCTTACAAATGTTAACTGATATCCCATTATTATCCTCAACACTCAAGCCTCACTCCTGGAACAACCTCACAAATGTTAACTGATATCCCATTTTCAGCCTCAACACTCCAGGCTCACTCCTGGAACAACCTTACAAATGTTAGCTGATATCCCATTTTTATCCTGAACACTCAAGTCTCACTCCTGGAACAACCTCACAAATGTTAACTGATATCCCATTTTCATCCTCAACACTCCAGCCTCACTCCTGGAACAACCTCACAAATGTTAACTGATATCCCATTTTCAGCCTCAACACTCCAGCCTCACTCCTGGAACAACCTTACAAATGTTAGCTGATATCCCATTTTTATCCTGAACACTCAAGTCTCACGCCTGGAACAACCTCACAAATGTTAACAGATATCCCATTTTCATCCTCAACACTCCAGCCTCACTCCTGGAACAACCTTACAAATGTATCCTGAACACTCCAGCCTGACTCCTGGAACAACCTTACAAATGTTAGCTGATTTCCCATTTCCATGCTCAACACTCAAGCCTCACTCTCGAACAACCTTACAAATGTATCCTCAACACTCAAGCCTCACTCTTGGAACAACCTTACACATGTTAGCCGATTTCCCATTATTATCCTCAACACTCAAGTCTCACTCCTGAAACAACCTTACAAATGTATCCTCAACACTCAAGCCTCACTCTTAGAACAACCTTACACATGTTAGCCGATTTCCCATTATTATCCTCAATGCTCAAAGTCTCACTCCTGGAACAACCTTACAAATGTATACTCAACGCTCAAGTCTCACTCCTGGAACAACCTTACAAATGTTAGCTGATTTCCCATTTCCATGCTCAACACTCAAGCCTCACTCCTGGAACAATCTTACAAAGGTATCCTGAACACTCAAGCCTCACTCCTGAAACAACCTTACAAATGTATCCCCAACACTCAAGCCTCACTCTTGGAACAACCTTACACACGTTAGCCGATTTCCCATTATTATCCTCAACGCTCAAGTTTCACTCCTGAAACAACCTTACAAATGTATCCTCAATGCTCAAGTTTCACTCCTGGAACAACCTTACAAATGAATGTTAGCTGATTTCCCATTTCCATGCTCAACACTCAAGCCTCACTCTTGGAACAACCTTACAAATGTATCCTCAACACTCAAGCCTCACTCCTGGAACAACCTTACAAATGTATCCTCAACATCAGGCCTCACTCTTGGAACAACCTTACAAATGTATCCTCAACACTCAAGCCTCACTCTTGGAACCTTACAAATGTATCCTCAACACTCAAGCCTCACTCCTGGAACAACCTTACAAATGTATCCTCAACATCAGGCCTCACCCTTGGAACAACCTTACAAATGTATCCTCAACACTCAAGCCTCACTCCTGGAACAACCTTACAAATGTATCCTCAAAACTCAAGCCTCACTCCTGGAACAACCTTACAAATGTATCCTCAACCCTCAAGCCTCACTCTTGGAACAACCTTACAAAAGTATCCTCAACACTCAAGTCTCACTCCTGAACAACCTTACAAATGTTAGCTGATTTCCCATTTCCATGCTCAACACTCAAGTCTCACTCCTGGAACAACCTTACAAATGTTAGCTGATTTCCCATTTCCATGCTCAACACTCAAGCCTCAATCTTGGAACAACTTACAAATGTTAGCTGATATCCCATTATTAACCTCAACGTTTAAGTCTCACTCCTGGAACCACCTTACAAATGTTAGCTGATATCCCATTATTATCATCAACGCTCAAGTCTCACTCCTGGAACAACCTTACAAATGTTAGCTGATATCCCATTATTATCCTCAACATTCAAATCTCACTCCTGGAACAACCTTACAAATGTATCCTAGACACTCGAGCCTCACTCCTGAAACAACCTTACAAATGTATCCTCAACACTCAAGCCTCACTCTTGGAACAACCTTACAAACGTATCCTCAACACTGAAGCCTCACTCTTGGAACAACCTTACAAACGTATCCTCAACACTCTAGTCTCACTCCTGGAACAACCTTACAAATGTTAGCTGATTTCCCATTTCCATGCTCAACACTCAAGCCTCAATCTTGGAACAACTTACAAATGTTAGCTGATATCCCATTATTAACCTCAACGTTTAAGTCTCACTCCTGGAACCACCTTACAAATGTTAGCTGATATCCCATTATTATCATCAACGCTCAAGTCTCACTCCTGGAACAACCTTACAAATGTTAGCTGATATCCCATTATTATCCTCAACAATCAAATCTCACTCCTGGAACAACCTTACAAATGTATCCTAGACACTCGAGCCTCACTCCTGAAACAACCTTACAAATGTATCCTCAACACTCAAGCCTCACTCTTGGAACAACCTTACAAACGTATCCTCAACACTGAAGCCTCACTCTTGGAACAACCTTACAAACGTATCCTCAACACTCTAGTCTCACTCCTGGAACAACCTTACAAATGTATCCTGAACACTCAAGTCTCACTCCTGAAACAACCTTGCAAATGTATCTTCAACACTCAAGTCTCACTCCTGGAACAACCTTACAAACGTATCCTCAACACTCAAGTCTCACTCCTGGAACAACCTTACAAACGTATCCTCAACACTCAAGTCTCCCTCCTGGAACAACCTTACAAATGTATCCTGAACACTCAAGCCTCACTCTTGGAACAACCTTACACATGTTAGCTGATTTCCCATTATTATCCTCAACGCTCAAGTTTCACTCCTGGAACAACCTTACAAATGTTGCTGATTTCCCATTCCCATGCTCAACACTCAAGCCTCACTCTTGGAACAACCTTACAAATGTATCCTCAACACTCAAGCCTCACTCCTGGAACAACCTTACAAATGTATCCTCAACACTCAGGCCTCACTCTTGGAACCACCTTACAAATGTATCCTCAACACTCAAGCCTCACTCCTGGAACAACCTTACAAATGTATCCTCAACACTCAAGCCTCACTCCTGGAACAACCTTACAAATGTATCCTCAACACTCAAGCCTCACTCTTGGAACAACCTTACAAATGTATCCTCAACACTCAAGTCTCACTCCTGGAACAACCTTACAAATATTAGCTGATTTCCCTTTTCCATGCTCAACACTCAAGCCTCAATCTTGGAACAACTTACAAATGTTAGCTGATATCCCATTATTATACTCAATGCTCAAGTTTCACTCCTGGAACAACCTTACAAATGTTAGCTGATTTCCCATTTCCATGCTCAACACTCAAGCCTCTCTTGGAACAACCTTACAAATGTATCCTCAACACTCAAGCCTCACTCCTGGAACAACCTTACAAATGTATCCTCAACACTCAAGCCTCACTCCTGGAACAACGTTACAAATGTATCCTCAACACTCAAGTCTCACTCCTGGAACAACCTTACAAATGTATCCTCAACACTCAAGCCTCACTCTTGGAACAACCTTACAAATGTATCCTCAACACTCAAGCCTCACTCCAGGAACAACCTTACAAATGTATCCTCAACACTCAAGCCTCACTCCTGGAATAACTTTACAAATGTATCCTTAACACTCAAGCCTCACTCCTGGAACAACTTTACAAATGTATCCTCAACACGCAAGCCTCACTCTTGTTACAACTTACAAATGTTAGCTGATATCCCATTATTAACCTCAACGCTGAAGTCTCACTCTGGTACCACCTTACAAATGTTAGCTGATTTACCATTTTTAACCTCAACACTCCAGCCTCACTCCTGGAACAACCTTACAAATGTTAGCTGATATCCCATTATTATCCTCAACGCTCAAGTCTCACTCCTGGAACAACCTTACAAATGTTAGCTGATATCCCATTATTATCATCAACGCTCAAGTCTCACTCCTGGAACCACCTTACAAATGTTAGCTGATATCCCATTATTATCATCAACGCTCAAGTCACACTCCTGGAACCACCTTACAAATGTTAGCTGATATCCCATTATTGTCCTCAACAATCAAGTCTCACTCCTGGAACAACCTTACAAAGGTATCCTCAACACTCAAGTCTCACTCCTGGAACAACCTTACAAATGTATCCTCAACACTCACGTCTCACTCCTGGAACAATCTTACAAAGGTATCCTCAACACTCAAGCCTCACTCGTGGAACAACCTTACAAATGTATCATCAACACTCAAGTCTCACTCCTGGAACAACCTTACAAATGTTAGCTGATTTCCCATTTCCATGCTCAACACTCAAGCCTCACTCTTGGAACAACTTAAAAATGTTAGCTGATATCCCATTTTTAACCTCAACACTCAAGTCTCACTCCTAGAACAACCTTACAAACGTATCCTCAACACTCAAGTCTCACTCCTGGAACAACCTTACAAATGTTAGCTGATATCCCATTATTATCCTCAACAATCAAATCTGACTCCTGGAACAACCTTACAAATGTATCCTCAACACTCAAGCCTCACTCCTGAAACAACCTTACAAATGTATCCTGAACACTCAAGTCTCACTCCTGAAACAACCTTACAAACGTATCCTGAACACTCAAGTCTCACTCCTGAAACAACCTTACAAATGTATCCTGAACACTCAAGTCTCACTCCTGAAACAACCTTACAAACGTATCCTGAACACTCAAGTCTCACTCCTGGAACAACCTTACAAAGGTATCCTCAACACTCAAGCCTCACTCCTGGAACAACCTTACAAATGTTAGCTGATTTCCCATTTCCATGCTCAACACTCAAGCCCCACTCTTGGAACAACTTAAAAATGTTAGCTGATATCCCATTTTTAACCTCAACACTCAAGTCTCACTCCTAGAACAACCTTACAAACGTATCCTCAACACTCAAGTCTCACTCCTGGAATAACCTTACAAATGTTAGCTGATATCCAATTATTATCCTCAACAATCAAATCTCACTCCTGGAACAACCTTACAAATGTATCCTCAACACTCAAGCCTCACTCCTGAAACAACCTTACAAATGTATCCTGAACACTCAAGTCTCACTCCTGAAACAACCTTACAAACGTATCCTGAACACTCAAGTCTCACTCCTGAAACAACCTTACAAATGTATCCTGAACACTCAAGTCTCACTCCTGGATCAACCTTACAAACGTATCCTCAACACTCAAGTCTCACTCCTGGAACAACCTTACAAATGTATCCTGAACACTCAAGCCTCACTCTTGGAACAACCTTACACATGTTAGCCGATTTCCCATTATTATCCTCAACGCTCAAGTTTCACTCCTGGAACAACCTTACAAATGTATCCTCAACACTCAAGCCTCACTCTTGGAACAACCTTACAAATGTATCCTCAACACTCAAGCCTCACTCCTGGAACAACCTTACAAATGTATCCTCAACACTCAGGCCTCACTCTTGGAACAACCTTACAAATGTATCCTCAACACTCAAGCCTCACTCCTGGAACAACCTTACAAATGTATCCTCAACACTCAAGCCTCACTCTTGGAACAACCTTACAAATGTATCCTCAACACTCAAATCTCACTCCTGGAACAACCTTACAAATGTTAGCTGATTTCCCATTTCCATGCTCAACACTCAAGCCTCAATCTTGGAACAACGTACAAATGTTAGCTGATATCCCATTATTATCCTCAATGCTCAAGTTCCACTCCTGGAACAACCTTACAAATGTTAGCTGATTTCCCATTTCCATGCTCAACACTCAAGCCTCACTCTTGGAACAACCTTACAAATGTATCCTCAACACTCAAGCCTCATTCCTGGAACAACCTTACAAATGTATCCTCAACACTCAAGCCTCACTCCTGGAACAACCTTACAAATGTATCCTCAACACTCAAGCCTCACTCCTGGAAAAACCTTACAAATGTATCCTCAACACTCAAGTCTCACTCCTGGAACAACCTTACAAATGTTAGCTGATTTCCCATTTCCATGCTCAACACTCAAGCCTCACTCTTGGAACAACTTACAAATGTTAGCTGATATCCCATTATTATCCTCAACGCTCAAGTCTCACTCCTGGAACCACCTTACAAATGTTAGCTGATTTACCATTTTTAACCTCAACACTCCAGTCTCACTCCTGGAACGACCTTACAAATGTTAGCTGATATCCCATTATTATCCTCAACAATCAAGTCTCACTCATGGAACAACCTTACAAAGGTATCCTCAACACTCAAGCCTCACTCCTGGAACAACCTTACAAATGTATCCTCAACACTCAAGCCTCACTCCTGGAACAACCTTACAAATGTATCCTCAACACTCAAGCCTCACTTCTGGAACATCCTTACAAATGTATCCTCAACACTCAAGCCTCACTCTTGGAACAACCTTACAAACGTATCCTCAACACTCAAGCCTCACTCTTGGCAGAACCTTACAAATGTATCCTCAACACTCAAGCCTCACTTCTGGAACATCCTTACAAATGTATCCTCAACACTCAAGCCTCACTCTTGGAACAACCTTACAAACGTATCCTCAACACTCAAGCCTCACTCTTGGCAGAACCTTACAAATGTATCCTCAACACTCAAGCCTCACTTCTGGAACAACCTTACAAATGTATCCTCAACACTCAAGCCTCACTCCTGGAACAACCTTACAAATGTATCCTCAACACTCAAGCCTCACTCCTGGAACAACCTTACAAATGTATCCTCAACACTCAAGCCTCACTTCTGGAACAACCTTACAAATGTATCCTCAACACTCAAGCCTCACTTCTGGAACATCCTTACAAATGTATCCTCAACACTCAAGCCTCACTCTTGGAACAACCTTACAAACGTATCCTCAACACTCAAGCCTCACTCTTGGCAGAACCTTGCCAATCTAAAGTCACAATTTAGGATTGTTACTGTACTTACATTTGTACCAAGACGTGTGCTGGAGTTGCTGGTGGAACAATGAAACAGTCGTCCAGGAGTCTTCCCCGCATGTGAGTACCATGTACAAGTGAGCCCCGGAAAACTCTCCCTCTTAACTCGGAACTCCTCCACTGCCAAGTTGGACTGAAACAGGAAACACCACTTGCTGCTTTACACCCTTCATAGTTGACAAATGATTCGGTCGCCAACTTCTGGTATTTAAAGAAAACACACTTACACAGATATTTATACAAACGACTTACACTCACACACATTCGTTATATTTACTAATATATAAATAAGAAAACTAATAGCAATTTTTTTAGGGTATTTAAAAAACTACTTATCCAATTTGAAAAAAACATTTCCATATACCTTTCGCTTTGTAAAACTATCTTCAATAACACCTAAAGTGCTTTTTAATGAGGTAGTGACTTAATTGGGGTTGAAACTAATTTATTGAGGAGCTTATTAACAGTGAAGGTGAGGTTAATTACTTGAGCATTAGGAATCAAGTAAGGCACATACTTGCTTCACTTACTCTCTTATTATAAAGGACATGTTTCAGAAGCCTTCGCTTCCATCATCAGCTGTAGGTTGACTGGCAGTGCTGGTATCTTCTTTGTTCTGATAGATGGCATGACGAGCCTATTATGAATGTCTGGAGGTGGGATTTCAAAGTTCATAATTTGGAGTTTGTGTTTGTGGATGAAAATGTTCTCCCATGTGGCGAGTTCTAGAGGATGGTTTACTTCTTTTAACAAATCCGAGTGTGTCTGTACGCTTCCACTCCCATATAAGATAGTTAACATTTTACATTATAAATGTGCGAAATCGAGGGCAGAGTGCATCCACAATAATCCAGAATGAATAAGGTAGAAGTTAAGCACTAGGTGTTGCCTGAAATAAGTCATCTCACCCACCATTTTTAGCACAGCAGTTATATGGGAGAAACTGGTGTTATTTTGAGATGGAAGGTATTAAAAGAATCAACAAAGGTCGCAAAGTGACCAACAATCCTGGATCATTGGGGTTTAGCTTCACAGATCATAGGGCTATGCTCTGTTGTTGTTCCCTATTTTACTTATAAAAAACATCCCTCAGCTATGCTTTGCTGCTAGGGACACTCACCCCTGGGCTACACTATGCAGCTTTGGGCCCTCACTCTGGGCTATGCTTTGCTGCTAGGGACACTAAGCCCTAAGCTACACCTTGCAGCTTTGGGCCCTCACTCTGGGCTACACTTTGCTGCTAGGGACACTCATCCCTGGGCTACACTATGCAGCTTTGGGCCCTCACTCTGGGCTACGCTTTGCAGCTTTGGGCCCTCACTCTGGGCTACGCTTTGCTGCTTTGGGCCCTCACTCTGGGCTATGCTTTGCTGCTAGGGACACTAAGCCCTGAGCTACACTATGCAGCTTAGAGCCCTCACTCTGAGCTATGCTTTGCTGCTAGGGACACTTAGCCCTGAGCTACACCTTGCAGCTTTGGGCCCTCACTCTGGGCTACACTATGCAGCTTTGGGCCCTCACTCTGGGCTATGCTTTGCTGCTAGGGACACGCAGACCTGAGCTACACCTTGCAGCTTTGGGCCCTCACTCTGGGCTACACTTTGCTGCTTTGGGCCCTCACTCTGGCTATCCTTTGATGCTAGGGACACTCACCCCTGGGCTACACTATGCAGCTTTGGGTCCTCACTCTGGGCTACGCTTTGCAGCTTTGGGCCCTCACTCTGGGCTACGCTTTGCTGCTTTGGGCCCTCACTCTGGGCTATGCTTTGCTGCTAGGGACACTAAGCCCTGAGCTACACTATGCAGCTTAGAGCCCTCACTCTGAGCTATGCTTTGCTGCTAGGGACACTTAGCCCTGAGCTACACCTTGCAGCTTTGGGCCCTCACTCTGGGCTACACTATGCAGCTTTGGGCCCTCACTCTGGGCTATGCTTTGCTGCTAGGGACACGCAGACCTGAGCTACACCTTGCAGCTTTGGGCCCTCACTCTGGGCTACACTTTGCTGCTTTGGGCCCTCACTCTGGCTATCCTTTGATGCTAGGGACACTCACCCCTGGGCTACACTATGCAGCTTTGGGTCCTCACTCTGGGCTACGCTTTGCTGCTTTGGGCCCTCACTCTGGGCTATGCTTTGCTGCTAGGGACACTCACCCCTGGGCTACACTATGCAGCTTTGGGCCCTCACTCTGGGCTATGCTTTGCTGCTAGGGACACTCACCCTGGGCTACACTATGCAGCTTTGGGCCCTCACTCTGGGCTATGCTTTGCTGCTAGGGACACTCACCCCTGGACTACACCTTGCAGCTTTGGGCCCTCACTCTGGGCTATGCTTTGCTGCTTTGGGCCCTCACTCTGGGCTACGCTTTGCTGCTAGGGACACTCACCCCTGGGCTACACTATGCAGCTTTGGGCCCTCACTCTGGGCTACACTATGCAGCTCTGGGCCCTCACTCTGGGCTACGCTTTGCTGCTAGGGACACTCACCCCTGGGCTACACTATGCAGCTTTGGGCCCTCACTCTGGGCTACACTATGCAGCTCTGGGCCCTCACTCTGGGCTACACTACACAACTTTGGGCCCTCACCATGGGCTATGCTTTGCTGCTAGGGACACTCACCCCTGGGCTACACTATGCTGCTTTGGACCCTCACTCTGGGCTACACTATGCTGCTTTGGGCCCTCACTCTGGGCTACACTATGCAGCTCTGGGCCCTCACTCTGGCTTACGCTTTGCTGCTAGGGACACTCACCCCTGGGCTACACTATGCAGCTTTGGGCCCTCACTCTGTGCTACACTATGCAGCTCTGGCCCCTCACTCTGGGCTACACTTTGTTGCTAGGGACACTCACCCCTGGGCTATGCTTTGCTGCTAGGGTCACTCACCCCTGGGCTACACCTTGCAGCTTTGGGCCCTCACTCTGGGCTATGCTTTGCTGCTATGGACACTCACCCCTGGGCTACACTATGCAGCTTTGGGCCCTCACTCTGGGCTATGCTTTGCTGCTAGGGACACTCACCCCTGGGCTACACTATGCAGCTTTGGGCCCTCACTCTGGGCTACGCTTTGCTGCTAGGGACACTCACCCCTGGGCTACACTATGCATGTTTGGGCCCTCACTCTGGGCTACGCTTTGCTGCTAGGGACACTAACCCCTGGGCTACACTATGCAGCTTTGGGCCCTCACTCTGGGCTATGCTTTGCTGCTAGGGACACTCACCCCTGGGCTACACCTTGAAGCTTTGGGCCCTCACTCTGGGCTATGCTTTGCTGCTTTGGGCCCTCACCCTGAGCTACACTATGCAGCTTTGGGCCCTCACTCTGGGCTATGCTTTGCTGCGTTGGGCCCTCACCCTGGGCTACACTATGCAGCTTTGGGCCCTCACTCTGGGCTATGCTTTGCTGCTAGGGACACTCACCCCAGACTACACTTTGCAGCTTAGGGTCCTCACTCCAGCTATGTTTTGCAGCTTAGGGTCCTCACTCTGGGCTATGCTTTGCTGCTAGGGACACTCACCCCAGACTACACTTTGCCGCTTAGGGTCCCTACTCCTAGCTATGTTTTGCAGTTTTGGGCCCTCACCCCAGGCTATGTTTTGCAGCTTAGGGTCCTCACTCCTAGCTATGTTTTGCAGCTTTGGGCCCTCACCCCAGGCTACACTTTGCCGCTTAGGGTCCTCACTCCTAGCTATGTTTTGCAGTTTTGGGCCCTCACCCTGGGCTACGCTTTGCCGCTTAGGGTCCTCACTCCAGCTATTTTTTGCAGTTTTGGGCCCTCACCCTGGGCTACGCTTTGCCGCTTAGGGTCCTCACTCCTAGCTATGTTTTGCAGCTTTGGGCCCTCACCCCAGGCTACACTTTGCAGCTTAGGGTCCTCACTCCAGCTATGTTTTGCAGCTTTGGGTCCTCACCCCAGGCTACGCTTTGCCGCTTAAGGTCCTCACTCCTAGCTATGTTTTGCAGCTTTGGGCCCTCACCCTGGGCTACGCTTTGCCGCTTAGGGTCCTCACTCCTAGCTATGTTTTGCAGCTTGGGCCCTCACCCCAGGCTACGCTTTGCCGCTTAGGGTCCTCACTCCTAGCTATGTTTTGCAGCTTGGGCCCTCACCCCAGGCTACGCTTTGCCGCTTAGGGTCCTCACTCCTAGCTTTGTTTTGCAGCTTTGGGCCCTCACCCCAGGCTACGCTTTGCCGCTTAGGGTCCTCACTCCTAGCTATGTTTTGCAGTTTTGGGCCCTCACCCCAGGCTACGCTTTGCCGCTTAGGGTCCTCACTCCTAGCTATGTTTTGCAGTTTTGGGCCCTCACCCTGGGCTACGCTTTGCCGCTTAGAGTCCTCACTCCTAGCTATGTTTTGCAGCTTTGGGCCCTCACCCTGGGCTATGCTTTGCAGCTTAGGGTCCTCACTCCTAGCTATGTTTTGCAGCTTACAGCCCTCACTCCTGGGCTATGTTTTGCAGCTTTGGGCTCTCACCCTGGGCTACGCTTTGCCGCTTAGGGTCCTCACTCCTAGCTATGTTTTTCAGCTTTGGGCCTCACCCCAGGCTACACTTTGCGGCTTAGGGTCCTCACTCCTATACCCCCGCCGCTATAACGTTGCACTTGACAGTTCGTGTGGCTTCGCGTAAGGTTGGCTACATCGTGGTTGCGACGTTGCCAGAGTGGCTAGTAAACAACAACAGCTGATTGTTCTCATTTCTATCGTGTCTAAGCCGCATACAAAAAGTGTACGTAAGTAGCAAACGTCACTGAATAATAACTATTTCGTATTATTATTGTTAATTGAAAATAAGCGATATAAGCAGCTTTGGTATGGTCGGATACTCCTTTCTATGATAATAGGCATAAATGTGTCTACGTATGGCGTCTAATTGGAAAGCATCAATATTTGTGACTGGACGAGGCTTCTTTTTTTTCTTCCCTGGAGTTGATAGAAATACCTGTTGTGTTCCAGATGGTTCAGGAATTTTGTCCTCTTTCTCTTGTAGTTTCACTCCTTTGTGAACAACAGTTCTCGTGCTTAAATCAAGAGCTGCTGCAGTTTGTTGTACGGCTTTATCAGCAGGAATAGAGGGATTTCCGTGAAGCTTCACGTACTCCTTTTCCTGTTCAAAGAACTCCCGGGTTCTCCATAATAGTTCCAATGCCTGACTATTAAGTGGCACACCTCGGCGCAAAGTATTTTCACTTCGTGAATCATCACTCGGCGATCGGCGTCGTTTTTCCGACATTGTCGCACTTATGTTTTGTTTAAATAAATAATATGAATGAAATATATATAAAATAGATAAATATAAATAAATAAATGTATAAACGAACAATAACAAAACTATCAAACAATAACCACAAATCTAAATAACAAATAACAATGAACAATATGTAGCTTGCAAAGAACAACTCGACGCTCTGCTAGAGATTCACAAACTGAAGCACATGGTTGGGAATAGTTACATCCGGCAACAGAGCCGATTCTAGATCCGGTTCCGCTTTGTCATCGACCATCCGGAATGCTGCCTTGTGATTGGCTTAGGAAGTCAAACGGTTGAAGCTTTTCATCTGTTTTTTCGCGAGTGTCTCAACTTAAACGGTAGCTGTCAAGTGCAACGTTATAGCGGCGGGGGTATAGCTATGTTTTGCAGCTTTGGGCCCTCACCCTGGGCTACGCTTTGCCGCTTAGGGTCCCTACTCCTACCTATGTTTTGCAGTTTTGGGCCCTCACCCCAGGCTACGCTTTGCAGCTTAGGGTCCTCACTCCTAGCTATGTTTTGCAGCTTTGGGCCCTCACCCCAGGCTACGCTTTGCCGCTTAGGGTCCTCACTCCTAGCTATGTTTTGCAGCTTTGGGCCCTCACCCCAGGCTATGCTTTGCCGCTTAGGGTCCTCACTCCTAGCTATGTTTTGCAGCTTGGGCCCTCACCCCAGGCTACGCTTTGCCGATTAGGGTCCTCACTCCTAGCTATTTTTTGCAGCTCTGGGCCCTCACCCCAGGCTACGCTTTGCCGCTTAGGGTCCTCACTCCTAGCTATGTTTTGCAGCTTGGGCCCTCACCCCAGGCTACGCTTTGCCGCTTAGGGTCCTCACTCCTAGCTATGTTTTGCAGCTTGGGCCCTCACCCCAGGCTACGCTTTGCCGCTTAGGGTCCTCACTCCTAGCTATGTTTTGCAGCTTGGGCCCTCACCCCAGGCTACGCTTTGCCGCTTAGGGTCCTCACTCCTAGCTATGTTTTGCAGCTTGGGCCCTCACCCCAGGCTACGCTTTGCCGCTTAGGGTCCTCACTCCTAGCTATGTTTTGCAGCTTTGGGCTCTCACCCTGGGCTACGCTTTGCCGCTTAGGGTCCTCACTCCTAGCTATGTTTTGCAGCTTTGGGCCCTCACCCCAGGCTACGCCTTGCCGCTTAGGGTCCTCACTCCTAGCTATGTTTTGCAGCTTTGGGCCCTCACCCCAGGCTACACTTTGCCGCTTAGGGTCCTCACTCCTAGCTATGTTTTGCAGTTTTGGGCCAGCAACTATGCTATGTTCAGACTGCCAATGTTGGCAGAGGAAGCAATGTTCCCATAATGCCTTGGGTGGGATGCATGTATGTAACTTGTTTATAATGGACAGAAATGCAAATAATTGTTACGTACAATCTTAATTTGTGTCATACAATAAAATAATTATAGACATGTGTGTGTGTGTGTGTTATGTATAGTGAGTGACTGATTGATTTGCATGTTCAGGAGTATATCAGTGTCCATTTTGTGGTTGGTTTCCCAAAAGTGTGCTGTACAACTGGTTTGAATCTCTGTTTATATTTTATGTTCCCGATGTGTTGTTTGGTGTGGATGTTTATGTTACACTTGGCGTTTCCGATATATGCCACATTGCATTCCTGGCAGCAGTTTATCTTGTAAATCTGAGGTTTGGAAGGTTTGGTATCTCATCTTTGGGGGGGTACTCTCAAGTTGTATATACTTTGAGGGGCTAGAGTAAGGTGACTGCGTACGTGAAGTTAACTAGAGACTGCCAGTAAGCACCTCCCAGCCCGGCACCCGGGTGAGGCTCCCGACTGGCCTTCCCCGCCTTTCACAGCTTCAGAAAATTCCTTCCACAATGTTCCAATAGCCTCCGTTTCTAGAACATTCCACTTTGTATGTGACTCCTACATAAGGGGCTACTCTTGCCGGAGAGTCAATTAAGAAGTTACAAAAATATGTGCAGCCAAAAAGTCAAAGAGTTTGGACAGCGCGAGTGCAGTTCAGTTCAGTTGCTAGGTGTGTTCGTGTAAAGTTTGTGCAATGCTGAGTACCTAAGTGACAAAGTGTGTTTAGCAACAACACTATGTTGAGTTTTGGAAATACCTTTTAGAACCTGTGGTGTAGAAGTGGGTGGAATTTTAACATTTTAATTTTCTTACTGTCTTCCAAGGGTGTGGTAGTGTTGATTCTTCTGAATCTTTTTATTTTTCTGTCTGTCATTTGTGAGTTAAACCCATCAAGGAGTGCTATTTTGATGATTTGCTGGTATTCATCTTTGCTTAAAGGAAAGTTGACTAACCTGCATGCTGGTGTGACTGAGTTAAAACTGTTGCATCAGTGTGGGTAGGTTTTCTGTATATCCCAAAGGAAAGTGCATCTTCATTTCTCATTATTTTTATATCCAGAAAAGACAGGTATCCATTTTTCCTTACCTCTACAGTGAAGCTGATGGCTTAGTCTCGTAAGTTTAACAGCTTTAAGGCACCATGAACAAGTTTTTTGGACAATACTGCAACAACATAGTCTAAATATTGACACCACTCTTTGAAGATGTTGGGCAAAGCTTTGGTTAGATCTATTATGTCTAACAAGCTCATAAACAGAACTACGAGGAAGGGATAGAGTGGGTTGGCCAGAGTTAAAGCAGATCTTAGTTGATAAATCCTGCCTATAAAGGTTCTGTAAGTTTGGTATAGTCTTCTATCGCTTCTGAGGTTGATAGTAGCCATTTTGTTGGTTGGATTGCTAGGAAATAAGGAGGTGATGGCATCAATGCCCTATTGGATTACTGATGCTCAGACTGTCAAATTTGGAGAAGGAATTGAAGCGACATTTTGCCAATTAGTAGGTGGGAGCACCAATGTCATTCTCGTGTATTTCAGGAAGGTTGCGTTGTCCACTTTAATCTTGCACTTTTCTTTGTTATCACACTGACATCCTTGAGAGTGAAGTTTAGCAAGTTGCAGGCTTCTTTAAGAGGGTTATTTTTTATCTGTATACATTCATCTTTGCTTAGTAGGTTTTCCATCCTATCTATGTACATAATTGACTTCATCCATTATCACCATTTTTAAATTAAATTGAGTTTTATCCATGGACGCTCTTTGACTACTATAGTTCTTAGCGTCCCATTCTATACTGGACATGAAAGACCGAAAATTTGCCCAGAGGCCTCTTTATCAGGCTTGAGGTTCTTTTACATGCCGTAAATCTACAACACCAGACCATCGACTTTACTTACCTTCTGAAGGAAGCCATGCTTAGAATTTTTACGCCCTCCCCCAAGCAAACTTCATCGCCCTCTGCTGGGTTTCACCCACAATTCAGGAACTAGAGGCTATTTGATACCCATGGACCATGGAGGACGAGATCATTATTTTGTTGCCCTTTTGTATATATTACTGGTGTGCTATTTAAGGGTTTTAAACTTTGTCTCTGTTTTGTATTCAGAAGTGGTTACTTCATCTAATATGTGCTTACATTGTGATTTATATATTGTTTTTTGGCTGTATGGTAAATCAAAACAAGCTGCTTGCCAACTGCGTCCTCTACTCTGTGGTAGATGATGCTGTCGTAGAGTTCATTCAGCACCTTCTTGAAAGCCGTTGGTCACAGCTGTCTTTCACATTAATATGTTAGCTAATAGTTCAGTGTAAAGCTTCATGAAATGCAACAGTTTTAACACAATGTTAACAAGCAAGATGTTCAGAGTATTTTTAAAATCAATTGATGAAACTGGCACTTAGAATTGAACAGTGTATATCAAGTCGTTACTTGTTATACAAATATTCTAAAATGCCTAAGATAAAACCAACTATTTCAATGCAAGAGTAATAAACTCATTCCAATCGGAGGATCTGGCTCCAAAAATCCTCCAAACTGGCAGACTATTAACCTGTCAGCTAGAACTTCAAGTGTTTCAAAGATGGGCTATGAACAATTCAACTCTGAATAGTGCATTAGGCAACGAGTAAACCGATATGCCTAGAGGCAAAAGTGTTGATTGCAACTACAAGGCATTTGTTTGTACGCATGGTTACATTATGGGGAATTGCTTGCCCTTCCCTGTGCTGTTTTAAACTGGTTCTGTTTCCTATAATCACATGACATGAAGTACGTCCTGTACAGAGGTTTATATGTTGTCAGACCACACACTTCAGTATTATAGTATGTTAGTGTTTTTATAATGCCAGTACACAGAATCTTCATGTATGATTCCTATGTGACAACAAACTCTTGTAGAGAAGTGAGACAGATTCCCTGTTGTTATATAATACCAGCACACAGAATCTTCATGTATGATTGCTATGTGACAACAAACTCTTGTAGAGAAGTGAGACAGATTCCCGGTTGTTATAATGCCAGCACACAGAATCTTCATGTATGATTCCTATGTGACAACAAACTCTTGTAGAGAAGTGAGACAGATTCCCTGCTGTTATAATGCCAGCACACAGAGTCTTCATGTATGATTCCTATGTGACAACAAACTCTTGTAGAGAAGTGAGACAGATTCCCTGCTGTTATAATACCAGCGCACAGAATCTTTATATATGATGCCTATGTGACAACAAACTCTTGTAGAGAAGTGATACAGATTCCCTGCTGTTATAATGCCAACACACAGAATCTTCATGTATGATTCCTATGTGACAACAAACTCTTGTAGAGAAGTGAGACAGATTCCCTGTTGTTATAATGTCAGCACACAGAATCTTCATGTATGATTCCTATGTGACAACAAACTCTTGTAGAGAAATGGACAGATTCCCTGCTGTTATAATGCCAGCACACAGAATCTTCATGTATGATTCCTATGTGACAACAAACTCTTGTAGAGAAGTGAGACAGATTCCCTGTTGTTATAATGCCAGCACACAGAATCTTCATGTATGATTCCTATGTGACAACAAACTCTTGTAGAGAAGTGAGACAGATTCCCTGTTGTTATAATGCCAGCACACAGAATCTTCATGTATGATTCCTATGTGACAACAAACTCTTGTAGAGAAGTGAGACAGATTCCCTGTTGTTATAATGCCAGCACACAGAATCTTCATGTATGATTCCTATGTGACAACAAACTCTTGTAGAGAAGTGAGACAGATTCCCTGTTGTTATAATGCCAGCACACAGAATCTTGATGTATGATTCCTATGTGACAACAAACTATTGTAGAGAAGTGAGACAGATTCCCTGTTGTTATAACACTACCACACAGAATCTTCATGTATGATTCCTATGTGACAACAAACTCTTGTAGAGAAGTGAGACAGATTCCCTGCTGTTATAACTTCAGCACACAGAATCTTCATGTATGATTCCTATGTGACAACAAACTCTTGTAGAGAAGTGAGATAAATTCCCTGCTGTTCGTACTCCTCACATTGTAATCTTGTAAATAGATTTAGTAAACTGGTACTGTTCTTGATAAGAAACTGCACTGTTCTTACAGTGGAAAAACTCGGTAAGATTACAAAAAAAAATTAGAACAAAATCCAAAGAAATCTCTGAGAAAGCTTGCACACGAATCAGGAATTTTGCAAACCTTGGCTTGGAATGTCACTGAAGTTTTAAAATTAAAATTGTATAAGATAACAGTAGTTCAGGAATTGCAGTCATGTGATGTGAGTAGAGTTGTTTTCTGCAATTTGGTGTTGGATAATGTTAATGAGTGGCCCGTGGACATCATTGCCACCATCATCTATGATGAAGGTATGTGGTTACTGTAGTTAAATATCTGACTCCGCCAAAAAACAGCATGCTTCCTAGTGCCAAGAAAATTTCCCAGCAAAGGCTGTGTATTACATTGTTGTGGTGGGCAACACCAGCTGATGCATGGATGTGAGTAGTAGTCTACCCTCCATCGTGGCCTTCTGTGAATCTTAGAAGATGCCACTCAGGTATATAAAGCAGTTCTATTTCTATTGTTGTGTGGGGGCAACACCAGCTGATGTGGCCCCTCCATCGTGGCCTTATGTGAATCTTAGAAGATGCCACTCAGGTATATAAAGCAGTTCTATTTCTATTGATGTGTGGGGGCAAGTAGCGAAGAGAATTCTGAGTTCAACACATTGGAGAGCGAGAAGAAGAAACAAGAGAGACAATATTTGTTTAAACTTCAGAGTGAACTTACTTTATGCGACTGCAGTGAAGGCGTGAACTGAGCTACGTGCTCCATTGCTCTCACAAGTCGGGAGCAAGCATGATCTTCAAGTTGTGCTGCAGTCATCAGGTCCTTGGGTAGATGTAACATTATGCTAACAATGTCCACCAACACCGATCCCAACTGAAACATAAACAAGGAATCAGAATGTTTTACGTTACAACTACACCCCTTAGCTTCGGCTCCATTCACAATTAAAATGAAACATAAGCATACTCTAAACTTAAAATCTAATTGCAATGTGACCATTCACAATAACTAAATTAAACCTACACTTAGAAGCTAGCAAAGTCCAAGCTTTTATGTTTATGTCCTCATCACACCTGAGATAGTAGCGAATCAGAGAGTGATTCTCATCACATGATTATTCTATCAACTGTGTTGCCAGAAAACGCTGGGATGTCTATCAGAATACCTGTGAAACAAATCATGATGGTAGGTGGTGCTTTTTTGTGAGTTTAGTGTCCTCTAACAGGTAGCTATACCCCCACCATTGAATCTTTGCACTTGACAGTTCGTGTGGCTTCACGTAACGTTGCCACAGTAAACAACAACAGCTGATTGTTCTCCTTTCTATTGTGTCTAAGCCGCATACAAAAGTGTACGTGAATAGCGAACGTCAATGAACAATAAGCATTTCGTATTATTATTAATTGGAAATAACTCACCATAAGCATTGCAATGTATGTAGAATAATTTATGTACTTTTCGCAATAATGCAAACTTGCCTGCTACAATGAGGAGAAATAAAACAAATTATAAGCTGTGATAACAAAGTTATTTTCACTCACGCTGCATTTCAGATGGTTCAGGAATTTTGTCCTCTTTCTCTTGGAGTTTCACTCCTTTGTAAATAGCAGTTCTCGTGCTTAGTCCAAGAGCTGCTGCAGTTCATTGTACGGCTTTATTAGCAGGAATAGAGGGATGCCCATGAAGCTTTACATACTCCTCCAGTTCCAAGAACTCCCGCATCCTTCTTAACAGTTCCGATGTCTGATTATTAAGTGGCACACCTCAAAGCAAAGGATTTTCACTTTATGAATCATCACTCGGTGATTGGGATCATTTTTGAGACACTGTCGCACTTCCAATCTTGTATAAATAATATGAATGAAAAAAGATATATACATAAACGTGTGTGTGTGTGTGCGTGTGCGTGCGCGTGTGCGTGCGCGTGCGTGTGCGTGTGCGTGTGTGCGTGTGTGTGCGCGTGTGTGCGTGTGGGCGCGCGCGTGTGCGCGTGCGCGTGCGTGTGCGTGTGCGTGTGCGTGTGCGTGTGCGTGTGTGTGTGTGTGTGTGTGTAAACGAACACCAACAATAGCCAAAAATATAAATAACATTGAAGAATATTAGCTTGCAAATAACTCGACGCACATGCTAGAGATTCACAAACTGAAACATATGGTTGAAAATAGCTAAACCGGGCAACAGAGC
Organism: Deroplatys truncata; assembly: GCA_030765065.1. NCBI lineage: Eukaryota > Metazoa > Arthropoda > Insecta > Mantodea > Mantidae > Deroplatys > Deroplatys truncata. The sequence goes on from CM060984.1 coordinate 6,434,860, forward strand.
CGCTTCCAGTTCCGCTTTGTCATAGACCACCCGAAATGCCGCCTTGTGATTGGTTTATGAAGTTTAATGGTTAAAGCTTTTCATCTGTTTTTTTTTTTTTTTTTTTTTTTTTGCGAGTGTACCAACTTAATCGCTGTCAAGTGCACTGTTTCAACAGTGGGGGTATAGCTCTTGTTCATTTTGATACATGTATATTGTCGTATATAAAAAGTGATCATTCGCCAGTATTTTTCCCTATGTAAGGTTTCCACCTTCAGGTAATGAACTTTTGACTCCACCCAACCAATTACAAACAATTTGGCATTCTAAAGGAAGGTCTGAACAGTTATTTGCTAGTCCGCTTAAACTGAACGACATTCACATATATGAGCAACATGGAGATGACGGTTTAAGTTGTTGTTGTTGCTGCTACTAAACAACAATAAGAAAACAGTAATACAGCTTGAAAATATAAGGTTTAAGTTTGTAATGTTACCCTTTCGAAGTTTGACCACATATTTATTGGAGATAAAGTATCCTGCCAATCCATTGGCTAGAATTATGCTCAAAAAACAGGTGGTCACACTGTTGAGGCGAGGGGCTATACCGACATAAACAACTCTGTTTCATTTGGGCCATATTTTATGTATGGCAGAATACAAAACCTCTACTGTCAATGGTCACTTTGTTATATTTTCACGCTCTCTTCTGTTTTGTCCAACATTAAGTTTTACGTCATTATGTTAATGCAAATGGCCCCTTACACCACATTCCCTTCTCTCTGATTGGCCAAAGCTTCACACCTTTCCCAACACATGCAACTTCATTCATGAAACATGCAGTTGTATAGCATTCAACAGTCAAGCTGCTAAACTCATACACAATCCTGAGCTTATGATGGGAAAGAAAGTACATCAAAAGTGTCAAACATCAAATTATGAACTTTCAAATTCCAGTATATAACGGCTCCGTATTACGCTACACGCCATATTACTAGAGAGAATGGTTGCCAGCAAGTAAAGCTGGCAAGGTTGGCAATACACCAATCTCGAACTTTCTACTGAAGCGAAAGAGGAGGGAGAAGGGGAAGTATGGAAGAAGTCACATCAGCGGGTGGAAGAGAGAAACCCAGACTGCAATTTAGGGAGTTGCCGAGAAGTTTTCAAGCAACTTCATTGTACAACATAGCATGCCAATCCCACCTCAGACAAGGTACAGTGCAGCGGAGTTAACTAACATAAACTAGTAGTTGCAAACTTTGTTGTGAAGCTCGCAAGAAAGGAGTCGGCATAGCACAAAGCTACCTTTCTTCAAGGGCAAATGCAGCGTTCAGAGCAGCAGTAAAGTGGAATGAGTGTGCTGTTTCACCCGGAAACTTCAAGTAGACAACTGATCCACAATGATAATCCGGTGAGATCTGTCGTAAGTATATTATTTGAGTGCATTTTGGCTAAATAACTAGAGATTTAAAAAGGGTTAAATTTTCAGGGTAGAACTTAAAACCGACACTCAAGCAACAAATTATAACTTCTGTGGGTGAATGGTGATTGTAGTTTGGCAATATTATTTTATTGTTCTTAGCAGGTGTGTTACAAAGAATGTAAATTTAAGTTATTGAATTGTGAAAGTGGAAAATGTTATATTCCAGTAAGGCAAGTAAAACTAAATGCAAGTGTTTCAGCAACAAAGAACTCAAAGTAATCATAAATTATATATAAAATTGTGTTGCTTAAAAATTCTTACTGCAATATTGATTCAAGTGAATGAGTTACTGGAGCAAAAAGCTTCCAACAAATAAATGTGAACAACAACTCAATGTATATTTTTGGCCATTTTCAAATATATATTGTGTTTAACAGTGATAAGGCTGATCCTCGCTATGGCTACCGAACCCAAGTTACAAGCAGACAATTCCTAAATTCACCACATGAAGCTACAGTTTGCTAAGGAAGATGATGATCAGGGAATTCCCAGTTAGTCGTCCAACAGTCATAAACGGGGACAATGGATCCTTGAAACATATCCTGTGGTAATGAATGTTTTAATGTCAATTCAGATTCCATCATACAATAACAATGGTTTTGATACAGTATTGTTGTTTTCGCTCACTTCAAACAACTCCTACCATAATTCTACACCCATAAATCCAATATTCATCCTATTAACTAGTCATACACATTTTTACTTTCTTTAACACCTACATAGAAGGTATTACATTGCACCAAAAAAATCAATACCAAGATTTCACTGCAAATACACATTTCAAAGCCCCTGAATAATAACAACAAAAAATCATTTTTTGAAAAAGGTCTGTGTATTCACGTTCAGTATCTTCCAAAGATGCGACATGAAACAAACCACCCTTTACATGCAACATTTATCAAGATTTGTTATTTTCTCAAAAATGCCTACAGTAATTTTGATTAAAATAGCATAATTATATTAAAGAGATTTACAATGTATATCTTGAATTTTCTGGGCCTACTAGCCTGCGAAGTCCTCTTCATTCGGAAGGAATTTTGTATAACTGGTAAATGTTAAATGATAAGACAAAAAGTATACAGAACATGTAGATCTCTTTAAATCACAGAATTCATTTCAAATAACTTTTTATGCTATAAACCATTTTTGAGATATCTGTTAAAATGGTTTGACATTCCTTTTAAGTGTCATCAACATTCAGTACACTGTCTCTGTGGTCCAGGTACGATTCCCGGCTGGAGGGTACGAATTACTTTTTTAGCCAGGGTTATTCCTATCTTCCCTAGAGTCTGGAAATATGAATGAGAGTTTGAATTTAATGTAATAACCAAAGATTAACACTACTGTAAGCAAGTGGAGTACTATGGTGAAGAGAAGCAGACTTGTCTGTTAATCCAACAAGACTGAAGGAGGAGGACGCTGCCAGGTTTGGTAGAATCCCATCTGTCTGGAGCAGTCAAGTATCTAGGAGTTATTCTGGATGCTGAGGTGAGCATGTAGGTTATAGAGTTAAGAAGGTCTACAATGTTTTGTGAGCCTGCAGGAGACCTATAGGACTGGTCAAATGGCTATGCACCTCGGTTATAAGACTGCCAATAACTTACGCACTGCTGGTTTGGTGGCCTGCCAAGCTGGATGATGATAACAGGGCCTCAGTCCACCTTCCCCTTTGCACCTGTTTGTGAAGGAGTACACACCACCTCTGGACAGTAGGGGGTGGTGTTTAAGCTATCACATAAAAGGCACTCACTGGACTTCAGGAGATGCGTCCTACAACCCTGATGACAGGGGAATCAATGGGAACTAGGTATAAGTCCATCTTGTACGGTGGTAATACCTTCCAGGGACAGGGTCTCTTCTGAAACAGGGGGCAGGACGGGGGCTGACACCTGGAGTCCTAGAACCAGCTTGTCATTCCCCTTGGTCAAGTTGCCACGGTTTTTCAGGCTGAGATCTATGCTATTTACACTACACCCAGATAGCATGACAGCTTTGAAAGCCCTTAGAGCAGTTAAAACTACATCCAGAGAATGTTGGATACACTCTGTACCAGCTGTCATTACACTTTTTTGGGTTCCTGGGTACGCTGGTATTAGAGGAAATAAGATGGCAGACACTCTTGCAAAGAGGGGATCAGAGCTTGGTTTTGAACTGTGAAGTATGAGATAACCAACCTTCATCTTGAAATATGGGGTAAGCAAACCACTGCTAAGCTTTGATATCAGGGTTTGAGAGGAAAGTGGGCAAGTTTCTCCTGAATTAGACCAAATCTAAACTCAGAGGAGTTGTAGACTATCTTACAGGCTACAACACTCTGCGCAGACATTTACACATGATGGGGCTTACACAAGACCCTTAATGTGCGGAGGGGGGGGACTTTGAGACCACACAGCATATAGTAGGTGTACTATTCATAGATATGTATCTGTAGGTCCTTCTTTTTGGAACCTGAGGAGATAAGAAGGGTAGATATCAAGGACATGGTCCGTTTTATACAGACCATCAAACTTGAGTAATGCCTATAATAAGAGGCACAAAGTGCTCCAAAAGTCTACATGCAGCCTCATTAAGAGGCCACACATCACTGCTAAAGAGCAATTGATACAAAGGCACAACACCACCTTAGATGTTAAGGCAGCATTTAAATGGGAAGTATTCCCGTCTTCCATGAAATATTCACAAATAATTGTAAATGAAGTATAAGAGGTATAAAATAACAAGATACAGAATTCTGGAGAGTTTTACATGGGCAACTTCTCCCCTTCTTAGGGATCAGTCGAGGGTGAAATGTCTTTTGTACTTAGCTGAAGAAAGCATGTCAAGGACAGGATTGTTCTCCCGAACACTATGGAAAATACACGTTCGGTAGAGAAAGCCAAGGAATACAATTTGAAAGTAACCAATAGAATTTAACCTAAAAGACGCGAAACCTCAATGTTAGGGGGACAAGAAAAGAGAAACAAAAGAAGGGGGACTTGGAGAAGATGTGTCAGTGGTGCTAGAGAAAGTGTCTCCACGAGAAGAAAAAGCGAAATAAGATGTTGGGAATTAAATAGTTATCGCAGGGAAAGGACATTTTCATTAAGAAGCCCATACGCGATTAGTGGTCCCGATAAATTGTGTAGTAACTTCCCAGAATTCTGCAACTATATAAATGTGGTGATAATAAAATGTGCAAAGATAACGTATCGTCACATTCCTTGTTCGACACTCAGAATTCTTTGCAATTCTCACAAAAAAACCCGAGATTACCGAACCTATTTCCTGAATATTCCGACATGCTATACACAAGATATGAGGCAGGCACCGAGAAGAATCTACTGACTGAGCAGCCGAGAGTGATGACAATGCAATGTCTGCCTCAAACATAATATCTAATCTAAACTCTTATTACAGCATTCCCTCATACAAGTTCTTTTATTTATCAATGTAACAACGGCATACAGAATCTGTGTACTCACATCTCGCTCACGGACGACAAACTCCAGATAGTTCTCAAGAGTCTTGGAAATGAAGACAATGTCCATCTTGTCCTTCAGATCTTGTGTATTGGCCGTGAAGTTCCTCAGAGACTTGGCACTTTCCAATACACTTGACTTTGCCAAACTCAAATTAACCTGCAACAGATTTAATACAGTTCTCTTACAACCAGGGTTGCGCTTTTAAAAGAGTTATCTATACTATACCCCTGCACCTGACAGTTCGTGTGGCTTCACGCAACGTTGCCAGAGTGGCTGTGAACAACAACAGCTGCTTACTACACAAGTAGCAAATGTTAATGAATAATAACTATTTTGTATTATTTTTATTATTAATTGAAAATAATCCAGCATAAACATTGCAACGTGTGTACAATAAATTACACAATTTTGACAATACAGAAACAGAATGCAAACGTGCCTGCTACAATGAGAAGAAATAAAACAAATTATACGCTGCAATAACAAAGTTATTTTCACTCATACTGCGTTCCAATTTTGTCCTCTTTCTCTTGGAGTTTCACTCCCTTGTAAATAACTGTTCTCATGTTTAGTCCAAGAGTTGCTGCAGTTCGTTGTACAGCTTTATCAGAAGGAATAGAAAGATGCCCGTGAACCTTCACATACTCCTCCAGTTCAAACAATTCCCGGGTCCTTCTTAACATTTCCAATGCCTGACTATTAAGTGGCACATCTCAACGCAAAGGATTTTCACTTTGTGAATATCACTCAAAGATCACCATCGTTTTTCCGAGACATTGTCCCACTTCAAATTTTGTATAAATAATATATATATATATATATATATATATATATATATATATATATATAAATGAACAACAAAACTATCAAACAATAACCACATATATAAATAACAATGAACAATACTAGCTTGCAAAGAACAACTCGACGCACGTGCTAGAGATTCACAAACTGAAACACATGGTTGGAAATAGCTACATCCAGCAACAGAGCTGCTTCCGTTTGTCATTGACCACCCAGAATGCTTGGATTAGGAAGTCTAACAGTTAAAGCTTTTCATCTGCTTTTTGGCAAGTGTACAAACTTAATCGGTAGCTGTCAAGTGCAATGTTTCAACGGCGGGGGTAAACACTAAAATACATGTAATTAATGTCATAAATGCTAAATAGTGAGGCAGATATTAAGGGGTTGAACATTTTTAAAGAAAGAAATATTCTTTATAAATTAAGAAGGAAAGAGAACAGATTTCAAGATGAGTCATTGTTACAAAATAATTAAAGTGTTTTTAAATATCTGTTACTTTACGTTAAAACTACTAACTCATAAAAATTGTAAGATTTATTTGTTTATTTAAAGCAATGTTTTTATATTAGAGGGACAATTGTATGGAATATTACGGTAAAACAGCATTTTAGCAGGTTCCATAGCCAACCATAAAGAAACTTTGTATTGCTTCAGGTCCTATCTAGAGGGATTAGTCGACAATACTTATTGAAAAGGTAGAATCAGATGATTGAAAAATTCAATGCCATAGCCGGGATTTGAACCACGGATCTCCCGGTCTCCATCCGGTTGCTCTAACCACTGAGCTACCATGCCAACATGCCGGCACGCCATTAATTGCATACAATTTGAGATCTCCTTGTGGTTTACCGGGAAAAATGCGAGTCAGCTGGAGAATTTAATGGCGTGCCAGCATGTTGCCATGGTAGCTCAGTGGTTAGAGCAACCGGACGGAGACCAGGAGATCCGTGGTTCAAATCCCGGCTATGGCATTGAATTTTTCAGTCATCTGATTCTACCTTTCCAACCCTGTCCAACATGCGGCTTATGTGAAAGAACAATTAATTTCAATACTTATTGACTTGGTTACTATGACAATGTAGAAAAAGTATTTGTTTGTTCAGAGAAGAGGGGATTCATTCATGCATCTCCATGTAAGTTGCCAATGAGATTTATAATTATCAATATTCTGGACGTACATCACTAATACTCAAGAAATTGTGTACAAGAGTGAGAAAACTATCATCAATTGTAATTCAGTTGTTATTTTTGTGAGTTATAAATATTTTCAGAATTCCTGAGAAGAAGGTGTAACTTTATTCCTTTGCGTACCATGAGCCAAGAGAGTTCTCATAGTTGAGGCATTACACAAACAACAATTGACATAATAAAAATAACAGCAATGCAGCGAGAGAGAGATACGCTGCAGACATAAGTCGACGCACCAATATTGAGCCTGATGGGTAATGTAATGCAACATATTCAGTTTTTACTTTCCCTACAACATAACTCAAAGATAAAAACCAAACTTGGTATGCAAGTTCAGCATTTTCCAAGCACTCAGCCCTTCTCCAAAGCTAACTTTGAATTGAAAATTTGTCCTTATTTTTTATACTCTCACAAATTACTCTAGCAATTCTGATTAAAATGTTTAAGATATTTGGATGACAACTTTTTCTCAGTAGCTTGCGATTTCCCTTGAATTTTGTGTAAGACAAGAAAATAATGCACACCTCACAAAAAATGTAGATTTAATTAAAATACTCAATTTATATCATATTATAGATTTTTTGTGCCGCAACCATTTTCAAGATGTTCATTGCTCTTGGTTTTAATTTTCAAATAAAACTGGAAGTGTTTGGTCAGTTCTTGTGACGTCATGGAATTTCAAAGCCAGTGACACACTTATATATTCCACACAAAATTTTGGTATATGTAGAAATTTCACTGGAAATACATGTTTTGAGGTCACTGAATCCAAATTTTTTTTTAGAAAAGGTCCGTGTGTTTGTTTGTTTGAACACCATAACTCAAAAATGAAGTCGGATATATACCAAACTTGGTATTTATGTTCAGCATCTTCCAAAGATGTGACATGAAGGTTTTCTAGAAAATATCCCAGCACCAAACTACCTCTTACAAGCAAAATTTTTTATTTTCTCAAAAACGGTTCAAATGATTTTGATTAAAATACTGTAGTTTAAAACATTTACCTAATAAGTAAAATTTATATGTTGAACTTTCTGGGAATAGTCCGTGAAGTCCTCTTCATTCTGAATGACTTTTGTATAATCTTGTATAACTGGAAAACATTCAGCGATAGACGAAAACGTACTACACAAAAAATGTAGATCTCTTTAAAACACAATTTATTTCCAATAACTTTTTTGTGGCACCATCCATGTTCCGAGATATCTATTAATGCTTGAATTGTTCAATACTCTGTCACAATTTTAAACTTCTGTTGATTTTCAATTGTTCCTTGTAATGTCATGGAAAGAGTACAGAATTTTCAGGCCAGCATATAGCGTTCAGTTGTTAAAACATTTGACTATCGCTGTTCTCTTTGTGTCTATAACGAAATGTGTAAATATTTACCTTGATTAAAATGAAGTAGATAGAAAAAGAATGTAACACGTCAGCTTTTCTAAAGATATGACTGTCAGTCTTCTGCCTATAAAGAAATGAAGCCATTTCTGTAAATGTTTATCTCAATGAAGTAGATGAATGCCTACCTGAGAGAACTGTTCCAGTATTTTTGTTGTCTCGCTGATGTAAGGACAGTCACTGGTGTTGAGGGACACCCAGGTGCCCTTTTCTGTACAAGTGTAGCGAGCTCTTGGAAGGGACTTCTGTCCAGTACGAGCAACTTGTTCTCCTTCACAGAGCAGCTCGACAGTGTGACCCACGACAGTCTTGGGCCAGGTATACAGCCCCTTGTTGTTGGACGTCACTGTAAACAACATTTAAAGTTACAATAAGAATTAAAAGTGTACACAGTGAAGCGAAATGATCATTTTATTGAACACTGTTTGTGTTGAATTTGCACTTGACTAGCTTCACTAGAACATGTTTCATAGACATTCTGTAAGGCTTTGTTAAAGCTGCTAAACATATGCTATTCAGCATTCTGTAACTTCGTAACAAAACAACATTTTGTTAAGAATAAACATTTGGCCGTTGCAGACACCAAACCGTGAGTTTGTTACACAACAGACATCGTTTTAATGCTTCTGTAAGAGGAAAAGCATGACAAAACTTTGACATTTTTATTATCAAATGTTTTTTATTCATTGTACCGTAAAATATGTTACAGATTGCACTTGAGTAAGCAATGTTCTGTGTAATAAGATTTGTAAATGATGTTCCCAACATAACATTTGAGATGACTTTTAATAGCAAAATAAATGTTATGTAATCTCATATCGGAATAAAAAGTAACAGTTATTGATTTAAGAATTTTAGGTTCAAATACTGATTAACCTTGTGTTCATTTGAGAGTTCACAAATATATTTGCCTCATTTTTAGGTTAAGACTTAGGAACTGACCACTTTTGAGAGCTTTAGGATATTACAGCAGTTGGCGGAGTGCAATGCATTTTTTCAGGCATAAAAATCCTTAGCACGGCTTCCTTCGGAAGGGAAGTAAAGCCAGTGGTTCCATGTCATACATTTACAGCACATAAAAGAACCTCAAGCCTGATAAAGAGACCTCTGAGGAAAATTTCCTGTCTTTCACGCCTAATATAGATACTAAGAACCACAGCAGTTAAAGAGTGTCCGTAAATAAAACTCAATTTAATTTAATTTTATATTACAGCAATATGTTTTCGTTCCCAGAAGTATTTTAAGATGATTTGCAATCTGACTAAAGGAAAAGACCAGCAGAAAGCTATTTACCAGCTTCTACTACCCATAGAAAATTGAATTCATACTGGTGCTGCTGCAAGAGGTAGAACATAAGAAAAGTCAGTCAAATGGGTTATAAAGTAATTATTACTTAATAAATTTGGTATGAAAAATAATCTGCAATAATATACTTGTAGATGCAACATTCCAACAGAACTAGCGAACTAACCTTTCTTTTCATTACGACCTTCCAATTTTAAAACAACAAGGACATTATCACATAGTTGTTTCAAAGATTGTTAAAATGCAAAAACATTTCCATAAAATTCAACCAAAGCTGAACACTGCCAAATCATGAATAAAAAAATAAGTACTAACTTATGCTTGATGGTATGCATTAAAATTTCAGAATGAGGACTGGTACCTTTAAGAAGTATAATCAAAAAAGCATAAAGAAAAATAGGCAATCATCATACTTGCATAAAAGTAATATAAAACTGTGCTGCCATTTCTTTGGTCTCTTTCCTTCCCTAACGTAAAATTAAATTCATTTTACAGGACCAATGTCAACAGCTAGGCATCTTCCTCACAAAAAGGTATCATCTTGCTATTCTAAGAAACGGGTGCAAATCTTACAAATTCTCCATCTTAGTAAGGAAAAGTAAGTTCTCAGTAGTTGGTATCCCATCACTCATGGCATAGAGAACAAATTTTTGATTAGTTACTTCAGTTAACTAACAAACTGTGATAACAAAAGAATTATAGAATACCAAATAGTGGCTCATTTGTTAAGAGCGGTTCTTTAAGCTTAACAAATAACTGTAGTTGCCCTCTTAATAACCAAGTTACAGAATCTCTATGATCATGCATTGCAAATGTTTTTGACTCTTGATCTTGCATGTTCTGACGTGCTTGGTAAGAAAATCCAAGGTCAAGAGCCAACAATCAAACACAGACAAATGGGTTAGTGAAGTTAGTTAAGTGTAAATTCAACTAAAATAACTATCAATAAAATTATCAATTGAGCCAGGATGTTAGGCAAAATGTCTTTTTTTACTGGGTGATGATAAATCCAAGTTTGGTTTACAACGTTCCCCATATGGTCAACGACCTCAAGGGAAACCTTGTTCTACCAAGCGAATTATGGACCCCATTTATTAACCGGAAGCATACAGAAGGCAGAGTCCATTATCTCCAATGAGAGGATGATAATGGCGATGGAACGGCAGGACTTACAGTTTTACTGTGAAGTCCAAACAACTTCAGGCCTTACAATACTTCACAACAGCTAGTCAGCAGTGTAGACTTGGAAGGGCCAACTTAAAATCACCACCCCAGAGCCAGTAATTGAACCATGGGCCATGAACGAAACCACTAAGCTACTCCAGTGCCCACAAAATGAAATATTATGTAGATATAAGTGTGTTTTGAGGTATTTGAAAGTCATTGAACATGTTTTTATTTTGCCTTTTTAAAAATCAACTTTTATTCAATTTTTGTATTCAGGGAACTCTAGAAGTTAGACACCACATGGACAACATTTATGTTGTAAAGTGACCATTTTGTAATGTTTGCTAAGGCTAGCATTTCTCTTTGAAAATGTGTTCACCAGTAATAGGAAAACATTTTGACCAAAAGTGATGGTCAGTTACTGTCAAATGAAGGTGTGTTCACCAGTAATAGGAAAACATTTTGACCAAAAGTGATGGTCAGTTACTGTCACAGGAAAGTGTGTTCACCAGTAATAGGAAAACATTTTGACCACAAGTGATGGTCAGTTACTGTCAAATGAAGGTGTGTTCACCAGTAATAGGAAAACATTTTGACCAAAAGTGATGGTCAGTTACTGTCAAATGAAGGTGTGTTCACCAGTAATAGGAAAACATTTTGACTAAAAGTGATGGTCAGTTACTGTCACAGGAAAGTGTGTTCACCAGTAATAGGAAAACAATTTGACGAAAAGTGATGGTCAGTTACTGTCAAATGAAGGTGTGTTCACCAGTAATAGGAAAACATTTTGACCAAAAGTGATGGTCAGTTACTGTCACAGGAAAGTGTGTTCACCAGTAATAGGAAAACATTTTGACCAAAAGTGATGGTCAGTTACTGTCACAGGAAAGTGTGTTCACCAGTAATAGGAAAACATTTTGACCAAAAGTGATGGTCAGTTACTGTCACAGGAAAGTGTGTTCACCAGTAATAGGAAAACATTTTGACCAAAAGTGATGGTCAGTTACTGTCACAGGAAAGTGTGTTCACCAGTAATAGGAAAACATTTTGACCAAAAGTGAAGGTCAGTTACTGTCACAGGAAAGTGTGTTCACCAGTAATAAGAAAACATTTTGACCAATAGTGATGGTCAGTTACTGTCAAATGAAAATGTGTTCACCAGTAATAGGAAAACATTTTGACCAAAAGTGATGGTCAGTTACTGTCAAATGAAGGTGTGTTCACCAGTAATAGGAAAACATTTTGACCAAAAGTGATGGTCAGTTACTGTCACAGGAAAGTGTGTTCACCAGTAATAGGAAAACATTTTGACCAAAAGTGATAGTCAGTTACTGTCACAGGAAAGTGTGTTCACCAGTAATAGGAAAACATTCTGACCAAAAGTGATGGTCAGTTACTGTCAAATGAAGGTGTGTTCACCAGTAATAGGAAAACATTTTGACCAAAAGTGATGGTCAGTTACTGTCAAATGAAGGTGTGTTCACCAGTAATAGGAAAACATTTTGACCAAAAGTGATGGTCAGTTACTGTCAAATGAAGGTGTGTTCACCAGTAATAGGAAAACATTTTGACCAATAGTGATGGTCAGTTACTGTCAAATGAAGGTGTGTTCACCAGTAATAGGAAAACATTTTGACCAATAGTGATGGTCAGTTACTGTCAAATGAAAATGTGTTCACCAGTAATAGGAAAACATTTTGACCAAAACTGATGGTCAGTTACTGTCAAATGAAGGTGTGTTCACCAGTAATAGGAAAACATTTTGACCAAAAGTGATGGTCAGTTACTGTCAAATGAAAATGTGTTCACCAGTAATAGGAAAACATTTTGACCAAAAGTGATGGTCAGTTACTGTCAAATGAAGGTGTGTTCACCAGTAATAGGAAAACATTTTGACCAATAGTGATGGTCAGTTACTGTCAAATGAAAATGTGTTCACCAGTAATAGGAAAACATTTTGACCAAAAGTGATGGTCAGTTACTGTCAAATTAAGGTGTGTTCACCAGTAATAGGAAAACATTTTGACCAATAGTGATGGTCAGTTACTGTCAAATGAAGGTGTGTTCACCAGTAATAGGAAAACATTTTGACCAAAAGTGATGGTCAGTTACTGTCAAATGAAGGTGTGTTCACCAGTAATAGGAAAACATTTTGACCAAAAGTGATGGTCAGTTACTGTCAAATGAAAATGTGTTCACCAGTAATAGGAAAACATTTTGACCAAAAGTGATGGTCAGTTACTGTCAAATGAAAATGTGTTCACCAGTAATAGGAAAACATTTTGATCAAAAGTGATGGTCAGTTACTGTCACAGGAAAGTGTGTTCACCAGTAATAGGAAAACATTTGGACCAAAAGTGATGGTCAGTTACTGTCAAATGAAGGTGTGTTCACCAGTAATAGGAAAACATTTTGACCAATAGCAGTGGTTCAGTTACTGAAAAATGAAAGGAGACATCACATCTATTAGTTTCGATGCCTAAATTAAGCCAATCTTTGAAAAGTAAACTTCAGAGTAATTGTGTTAGTGAATTTGTTGTCCGTGTGTTTTCTACAGTTTTATTGTTAAGTATTCTATCAATCAACAAATATTAATAATTAACAACAAAACGCAAATCTGCTCTGACTTCAAAGTGTGGTTATAAGAAAGAAAGGATACTTCCAACAGTTAGCAAACAGTCACAGTTTTCATTAGATTTGTGTAAATCAATAGAAGGGTCTAACACAAGAACATATATAGCAGTAATATGCAACAATAAATATGCATATTTTTAAGCTACATATTAGTAAATATATTATAATTTTTTACTTTCTCTACTACGTATAGAAGTATTGTATTCCACCAAAAAATTTGATACTGAGATTCACCGGAAATATGTTTGACCCCCAAACACACACACACACATACACACACACAGTCTCTCTCTCCCTCTCCCTCTCTCTTTCTGTGAACAGCATAACTTAGAAACAAACAGTCGGATAAACACCAAACTTGGTATTTAGGTTCAATATCTTCCAGAGATGTGACACGAAGGTTTTCAAGAAAATCCCCCCACCCCAGATTACCCTTTACATGGAACATTTTTTGAAAACTTTAATTTTCTCAAAAATGGCTCTAACAATTTTGATTAAAACGTCACATGTTTAAGATATTTTCAAGACAAATAAAATGTATATCTTGAATTTTCTGGGAATGTCTCCAAAGTATTTTTCATTGTGAACGACTTTTGCATAACTGGTAAACCATAAGGGATAGACAAAAGTTTACTACACAAAAAATGTAGATCGCATTGAAATATACAATTTATGTCATATACATTTTTTTTGTTAAGTGAACAATTTTCGAGATATTGCTTGTTATTCCCTTAAATTTTCCAATACGTTTTCTCAAATGGGAATACGTTATTCATTTTTTTTATGGCCCGGACATACAAAGAGAATGGAATGCGCCACATAGCAACCAGCTCTTAAAATATTTGACTTCACTTAAAGCCTACCATATTCCCCTTGCACCTACAAGAAAATTAGCAATAAGAATAACATCTCGATTAACATGAAGCATATGGAGAATAAGGTTTGTAAAAATAGTTTTACAAGAGCAGAGAAAGTCATGCGAGTGTAACACATCAGACTTTTTAATATTTATAATGCACTTGTTTTTAATTTACTGTGCCTTTTCTTATGGTTTTATTGGTTTTTTCCTGTCAGTTTTGATCGTTATAATCATCTGGTCTTCTTGTTATTATAGAATGACCTACAGTGAAGTAAACAACTGCAACTGAACATACCTTTCTGTGGGCAGTATTTAGTATCCTCCGAGATTACAATTATATTGATGGTTTGTGATTGGTTTCCTTGTTCTGATACCAGCTGACAGTTCCATTCGCCGCTGTGGTATCTCAGAAGATGGTTTATACTCAACGAGCTGTGGAAACAAATAACTTACAATTTGATATTCCCATGCACAATCTAACTACGTATAAGCTAGAGATGAACCACAAAGCTACCAGGAATGTAAAACATGGTTTAAGCTTAAGCTCTAGTGCAATTTTACAGTACATAAAGGGAATGCAGCCTAACTTGGTTACTGGCTGATGCCTGGGCCAGAAGCATGCATATTATCAGCTCAATTTGGGTTAGCATCAGTACTGGTTTCTTTTGCTCTTACGAGTGGCTCTTGAGCTGGGAACTGTCGAACAGTCTAGTGTGTGACCTGAGTTGAGCTGTCATTTTGGTAACTTTTCATATGACCCAGCTTGCTCACCTCTTTACATGGACATGATTGCTAAGTTTCAGAATTCCTTTATCACTTTTGTGGAACATTGACCAAAGAGGTGGTTTGTTAGCTATTCCCATATAAATTTTTAATTTATTCATTGGCCACATTTTATTGGGATGGGTTATTAAATTCTTTGTTAACCATTTGGGCTAAATTTGGCTGTTTTCTATTTAATCCTAGTTGTTCTTTCAGAGTTTATATTCGTTAAATATATATGAATATATATATAACTTGTGTACTACTTGTAACACTTTCTAAGCTGTTATATATATATATATATATATATATATATATATATATATATATATATATATATCTACACTTATTATTATGCATTCTAAATCGTGGTCGATCAGATTTATGTTCTTTGAAATATATGGTGGGATTTATGTTTTGGTCCATATAAATGGAATTAGGTGGTGGCGTACGTTGCCAAGGATATGTATGGTTAGACTCATCCCATTTTCCTGGTTATGAATATGTACTCTAAAAATGTAAAATTGCACACTGATATATATCAATTCACTTGTTGACTATAGCCTGTAACTTAGATTTACAGCTAATGTATATTTACGCTCGCTTATTTATTATATTATATGGTTCATAATACACATTATGTGTCGCTTAAACAAATTCAGGCAATTACATTCCATTGCGATTTTTGTGCAAAAAAGTTTGGGGGGGGATTCCAGCACTTTGTTAGGTTTGTTGGGTACCCCCACCTGACCCATACTTCAATGAAAATAATGGCAAATCCATCGAAAGGTGTGCTTGTATAGTGCGCTACACGTCTGAAATGAGGAGTGTAGCGTCAACATTCTAACTTGAGACACTAGGTATATAACCAGGGAGATCACCAGACACATATTTCTGCTAGTACTAGAGTCATTGTCATATCATATATATATTGCTCTGTAATATTCTTTTCTCTGGAGCAAAGGTTTGCTCATCAAGTTCCTTCTCTCCTACAACTGCTGATTACGTGTAACCTGGTGTTAAATTAAGCATTGAAGTGTGTCATGGACTTAATTTATATAACACAAATGTTATTTGGGGTGGCGTGCACCAACCTGGAGTGAGCTCTACTTTCGTAGTAAACTACTATTCAAGTCAACACTCGGCGACTTCCATGCGAGAGTAAACTACTTCCAAAGAATTTTACTCCTTTCAGATACTCCCAGATTAAATTACTGTAGAAGTAAATGTAGGAGAGCACCATCGTGTAGTATGTTACTACAGAATTAAATAGAGCACAAATATAGGTTAGAATTTACTCTTGCGACCTGGATGGAGTAACTAACCTGTCAATTGAACTAGAATACCATATTGTATTTGGAGGAAGATATTTTTGACGCGTTCATGGATTACTTAGATAACATTGATGATCTCGATGAAGAAAACAGCGATGACTTAGGTTACAGTGATGATCTCGACGGCAAAAAAATAAAACAACGGAAATGCGAGTGCGCTATGCGAGAACCATATGATACTTATACAGAGAGAGAGAGAAAGTTCAATGGACATTTCGGTATTAGGAAGGATCTTATACACGCCTTTTGAACCTGCTTGGAGAACATTTCAACAAAACTCAGACACAAATTCAACTCTATAATCCAAATTGTAATTATTGTTATGCGCCCTATAATTGTTTTGTACCGGAATATTTCAAAAGCTTGAGTCGGACGATGAATTTAACGTAATGTGACAGTCTTACACTGTATTAAATGGAGGTATTTAGAATTGACATAACGCAATGTAACTTAAAAGTTTGACATCAAACTTTTCCCTCCCGTTACATCAAGTTTTATTTCACATGGTAATTAGAACCAGTCGGTACCAGCTCGAAGTAATAAAAGTACTATGAATTAAGAGTCATTCCCATTACGTTAAGTGCATGCCAATTATACCTTTAGTTTACCAGCATTTTCATGTCACGTTAAGCAAAGTTCATCGTAATCCTGATATTACAGGCAATCTTATATATAAACGTTCACCACACGTCTGCTGGCCGTGTATTTCACTACGTTGTTAGAGCACTTTTGAGGTTAAGAGCAAGGTACCTACACTTATACACGAGTGTTAAGAAAATAAAAGGCAATTCTTCTTCACTTTCACAGATTTCCCACGCATTGTGTGTGGAATTGACTGCATGCATGTTACTATTTTGTACCTATCCGTAAATATGGTGAACTTTTCCGAAATCAGAACGAGTATTTCTCTATTAACACGCAAGTGATCTGCGGTGCAAAATGAACATTAGAAGTATTGTTTCCAGAATTTTAAGCTGCTCTTCAGTACGTTTCCCGTTGCTAGAATTATTAAACTCGTCAATCACAACATTCCAGCATCTTTATAACACGGTTTCGCTTTTGTGCATTACTTGGATCTTCATTGAAAATGTTAATAAAAGTAACCTCCCGTAAATCAGGAACCTAAGCTTATATTTAAAAAAAAAATAAACCTAACCCTATCCTAACCTCCCGTAAATCACAAACATAAAAAACTAATAAACCTAAAATAAAAAGTAATTAGGAACGCACGTTGTGAGTGTTGGCGGTATCTCACTGGCTTTGAAGATCAATGTAATGCAGGTTAACGCACGTTTTTTACACTCTTGTTTAAATGGATTTTCTTTATTTTGGACATTATGCTCTAGTTGTATCCCCTACAGCGATGATGATGTATTGATGTCGTATATTTTCAACAGATGTCACTCTATGTCATATGCTTGACTAACGCAATACTGGCAACATATGAATAATTTATGCCACCAAAGTGCCGCAACTATGACCACAGGGCGTAGCCAAGGGATCTTATATAACCTTAGGTTTATGAATTCATGAAAGTTTAGGTTACTTTTGTTTTAATATAAGCTTAGGCTTCTGATTTACTTTTATATATGTATAACCTTGCTTAAATTTGTTACCAGTGGTTACATCAAAGCATGCGAGCGTGCATTCCTAAGTTTACGTTTCTGGTTCATGGGAGGTTAGGTTAGGATTACTTCCTTTTATATAAGCTTACTTTTCTGAATTCACGGAAGGTTAGCCTTAGGTTAGGGTTTTTTTTATGTAAGCTTGCGTTTACTATCTACCACTGTTACGGTAAAGCAACTTCTTTATTACACTGTTATTACAATGGAAATAACTTCTTAATAAAATATACTTTGACAAAAACTATTACAAACTTAAAACTTTGGTGCATATTCTTTTGCTGCTTTCAGTTAGTGCATGGTGCAGCCAGTCTTTGAATGCGTTACGTTTTTTCAGCAGGAATAACACACGAAGAAAAACAAGAAGAAGAAGAAGAAGAAGAAGAAGAAGAAGAAGAAGAAGAAGAAGAAGAAGAAGAAGAAGAAGAAGAAGAAGAAGAAGAAGAAACACTACTAACAACAGTGCATCGCATTTCTGGTGGATTTTAATTTAGGTTGGCAGTTCCCACTATACATCTTCTTCAAAGCAAAAATGGCTACGTTTGTTTTGTTTCGTACGCGATTCGCCTATATAAGTAAAACACCGTCGAAGGGCGGGCAGGTGGGCACAAGCTATTGAACAGATCACATCTACTTCTAAATTCACTCACAAGGTAACTTATTCGCTTTTCTTTGGCTACTTTAAGCTACTTCAACGGGATACAAGAGTAGCATAATTGCCTTTATTTCTACCAACAAAAATTTATCACTTTCGCTTACATTTCTCCCCTTTTCCTATTGCACATAACCTTATTCATGATTGCATCAAGTAAATCGCGCAAACAAAACAATACCTTCGAGAGTAATGAGCTCTTACTTCCGTAGTCGTAACTAAAAGAGTAAATTGTAATTGAGCTCTCCAACGTTACTTTCGGGGTAAATTGCTCCAGTAGTAACCTACTTCTGTAGTGGGGACTTCTTTAGTAAACATTACTTCCGAAGCAATTTACTCCAACATGGTGCACGTCACCCTAAATGTTACAAATCACTGTACTGTAATAGTATGATGAACAGCTTATAATTACATTTTAATATAATTTTGGTATAATTACCTAAACCACAAAATTAATTTTCTTGGTTTTATTCTATGCAGATCATCTTCCTCCAAAAATAAAACCCTACACAAACAGACAATACTTACACCAAAAATTGCAAAAACAATTCAAATTTCTAGTTAACTGCAAAGGTAAGACCTAATAATAATTAATAATTAAATGTTCATATATTTACACTAATATAATATGAATAGTAATATAATATAATATGAGGTCTGTTCAAAAAATTCTGAAACTTTGTCTACGACATTTTCTACACTTACCTTTTACTTATTGTGCATGGTCTCCTTCGAAATACTCTCCTCCACAATTGATACACCGCTCCCAACGCCTTTCCCACTTCCAAGCAGTCTTGGTGCATCTCTTTCTGGATCGTGTGAAGTGCTGCCTGCAAATTTTGTTTTATCTCGTCTATCGTTGCAAATCTTCGTCCTTTCAACAGAGTTTTCAACTTTGGAAATAAAAAAAGTGTGCAAGGGCCAGGTTTGGAGAGTACAGAGGATGAGGCAGCACTGTGATATCTTTTTTGTGCAATAGTCATGCACCAACAGAGATGAATGATGCAAGAGCCATGAATTATCTTGCTGTTTCCTTCTCACGTTTTCTCGAAGGCATCGCAACACGTGCTGATAGTACTAACAATTAACAGTTTGTCCCTGTGACACGAATTCATGATCAGCATGGCTTTGACATGACCCATTGTGAACACTGGTCTCAACATCAGTCATGATTCTCTTCTTCTCCTTTGCGTGATGCAAAAGCTTGTCACAGACTACGAGGTGATGGTCTTGACACATGACCCATTGTGAACACTGGTCTCAACATCAGTCATGATTCTCTTGTTCTCCTTTGCGGGATGCAAAAGCTTGTCACAGACTACGAGGTGATGGTCTTGACACATGACCCATTGTGAACACTGGTCTCAACATCAGTCATGATTCTCTTCTTCTCCTTTGCGTGATGCAAAAGCTTGCCACAGACTACGAGGTGATGGTCTTGACACATGACCCATTGTGAACACTGGTCTCAACATCAGTCATGATTCTCTTGTTCTCCTTTGCAGGATGCAAAAGCTTGTCACAGACTACGAGGTGATGGTCTTGACACATGACCCATTGTGAAGACTGGTCTCAACATCAGTCTTAATTCTCTTGTTCTCCTTTGCGGGATGCAAAAGCTTGTCACAGACTACGAGGTGATGGTCTTGACACATGAGCCGTGGAATGAACTTGGCAGTAACACGATGCTGTGTCAGGATTTCACGACATGATCCAATTGAAATGTTACATTCTTCTGCAATCTCTCGGACAGTCAGTCTTTGACTGGTATGCACAATTTTGTTGACATGAGCATCGTCGGTAGACGTGAAGGGCATCTTTAACTTCCATCCGGCCATGAACCATTCGTAACACCGAGTATGGCTTGAGTACTCATCACTGTTGGCTTCCTGCATCATTTGGTGTCTCTGTAAAGGTTTTCTTGAGTTTCACACAACATTTAATGCGGACACATTGCTCCTCTAACTCTACGACACAACGTTCTACTCAATACTGAACTGAACAGACATACAATAATGAAAAGTTACACATTAAACACAGGCGTGCGCAGGGAGCATTTCGCTCCAACACTCCATTGGCACGAAATTACGAATGTTCTGGAATTTTTTAAACAGACCTCGTATTATATAATCAGTGCATCATTTGGTGATTCAGTAGTCGGTGTACAAACTTTGAACACCTGCAGTATAAAACAGATACAGTATAACTAACCTTCCCAATAATACATGTAAAGAGTTCGTGTTTGTAGAAGAGTTGTCTGTTATGAATGGAACATTGTGGCGGTATTATTGTTTGTGAGCCCCACATTGTGGTAGCCATTTTGTGAGGGTATTAATGTTGGTAGTTGGAAGATGTTTCATTTTTATCTGCCGCACGTATGAAAGACAATTTGTCACGGTCACTTCGTGTTATCTTTTACTGAGCGCCTGTTATTGTATTTAATTTTGGGTTCACTGTCCTCCGGCTAGCTATTATTTTTCGGTCAAGCACTTATCTTATACAGGTGTGTAAACGGAAAGGAGTTTTTTTTTATCCAAAGATAACACTGATAAAAGAATTTGTTTTACACTTTTATTGTCATAACACATTATTCACTTTTACATATTAATCTTGACACTCGCCAAACTGAAACTGTTATAATAACTTATTTACTGCACATTATTAACTTGCGTACTTCAACTTTTTGTGTAATTAACTTTACGACACGAGAGATTTTTCATAACTTTGCTACGCGTAACCTTGAACTGTGTGCGATGCATACTCCATGAATGCCTCCGTTGAACTCATCGATGTCTTATACGCGAATGCTTCTGTTGGACTACGTGAAACTTGATTCTGACACTGAATTTATACTTCCTCGCCCCAATATGCCTAAAGATTATAACCGAGCTGCTATTGGTTAATAAAACGCGCCAACATTAGCGTCTATATTTATATCCAATGAAAATTACGAAAACATATGCTCTGGGGAAAAATGTTCCAGCAAATTCTAAAAAAAACGCGCCACTCTGACGTCATTTGCTCGTCTCTAATAATGATAAACAGCTCACCCCCTCGCTACATTATTGCACACTATTATTGTCACTTTCAGTAAGGTTGTATAAACCCACTTCTCGAAAATGCTTACAATCAACAAACATCTCAAATCAATGTCACACAACAATGCATATTCACACTACAATCACTCTGACATTTACATTTTTGTGATACAAATTACTGCGTCAACATAAGAACTCAAATATCCCCAGATTCTACTGACTTATCCCATACTGGTGGAAAAATATCAAAGTTGCACTTTAGTAACCTGCATAGTTCAAATGATAAGTTGAGCTTATATGTAGCCGCCATGTTAACTGAAGAAGATGGTATCAGTGAACAAGAAATGCAAATTCATTATTTAGGTAATTTTCACTTTCTCTACTGCTTACCTATAGTAAGTTATTGTATTTGATATCCAGATTTCACCAGAAATACCTACTTGTTTTGAAGCTCCCTGAAATCCCCCCAGAAAAAGGTGTGGATGTGTGAACAGCATAACTCAAAAATAAAAACTCGGTTAAATATTAAACTTAGTTAAAAGTAAATCAGCAGTTGCACCCATTTTTGGAGAAAAATCACAGCATAAATAATCCAAAACCAAAACTATTAAAACACACACCAGAAAAGCAAGAATTATCAAAATGAAGAACAAGAACAGAGTCTTCAATTTTGATATTCTCCAGAGAGGCCTGTCAGGATCCTCTGACACTGGGTATTAAGACTGAGAAGAATGTTATCAGTAGTCGGTGGTGATCCCTGAGGTGTTTACACACACTATCTGCTATGTTGTGTGATTTATTGGTGTTAAGTAACTCTGTAATCACATTAGCAAAGCAAATCTTTACTTACGTTGATATTGTAATGAAAAGAAGCTAGAAACAGTGATGTGTATTGAATTTATTTAAAGGTGAGTCGGAATTGTAACACTAACATCACTTAAGTTTACTCACTTAACATGTTTCGGGAAACCGTTGTTCCCATCCTCAGAGGGTTAATTCGACTGGCCCGTGTTGTTGGTGTTTCCGTTTTTTGGACTGGATCCTGTGGTGGCATCTTGTGGTGGAGAAATGTACTTCCAGAGAGGATTTGGTGGCGGCAAATCAAAATTCATTAGATGTGTGTTGTGTTTTAGAATGGTGATCTTCTCCCATGCATCTAATTCGGCTGCAAATTTGGCTGGTTTGACTAATGTAATATTGGGTTTGATGTTGTGATTAGTGATCCAAAAATGGTGTGAAACTGCAGATTTGTCCATTTGTTTGTATTTAATACATCTCATGTGCTCCTTTAGCCTAGTTTCTAGGTTTCTTTTTGTCTTACCTATGTATACTTTATTGCAATCTGAACAATTGATTTTATAGATTCCAGCTTCTTTGTCTTGTGGAATGGGGTCTTTTAACTTGTTACAAAGTAATTTCTCTATGTTAAATTTGTTCTGTGGAGCTAGGCTGATGTTATGTTTCATGAAAATCTTCTTAAATTTGTGAAAAGTTCCTGGGTGGTATGTGAATTTCTTGAACTTTAGCTCTTTATCTTGCTGGCTGAGATTTGTTGTGTTTCTGATGTGCATCTGTCGTTTGAATTTTGCAATTTTTTTGTCAATAGTTGTTTTGTTGTACCCATTATGTATTGCTGTGTCTACTATATGCTGGTATTCTAACTGGTATTCTTTTTTATTTAAGGGGGTATATACCAGTCTATGTGTTAGGCTGTTTAGTACTGCATGTTTGTGTGTGGTTGGATTGAAACTCTTATTTTTTATGTAATTAGTAGAGTGTGTTGGCTTCCTGTATATGCCAAAGGTTAGGTTCTTTTGTTCTCTGATGATTTTTAGGTCTAAAAATGGTAGCATGCCTTCTTTTTCTATTTCTATGGTGAATCCAATCAATAAAATTCACCATAGAAATAGAAAAAGAAGGCATGCTACCATTTTTAGACCTAAAATCATCAGAGAACAAAAGAACCTAACCTTTGGCATATACAGGAAGCCAACACACTCTACTAATTACATAAAAAATAAGAGTTTCAATCCAACCACACACAAACATGCAGTACTAAACAGCCTAACACATAGACTGGTATATACCCCCTTAAATAAAAAAGAATACCAGTTAGAATACCAGCATATAGTAGACACAGCAATACATAATGGGTACAACAAAACAACTATTGACAAAAAAATTGCAAAATTCAAACGACAGATGCACATCAGAAACACAACAAATCTCAGCCAGCAAGATAAAGAGCTAAAGTTCAAGAAATTCACATACCACCCAGGAACTTTTCACAAATTTAAGAAGATTTTCATGAAACATAACATCAGCCTAGCTCCACAGAACAAATTTAAGATAGAGAAATTACTTTGTAACAAGTTAAAAGACCCCATTCCACAAGACAAAAAAGCTGGAATCTATAAAATCAATTGTTCAGATTGCAATAAAGTATACATAGGTAAGACAAAAAGAAACCTAGAAACTAGGCTAAAGGAGCACATGAGATGTATTAAATACAAACAAATGGACAAATCTGCAGTTTCACACCATTTTTGGATCACTAATCATAACATCAAACCCAATATTACATTAGTCAAACCAGCCAAATTTGCAGCCGAATTAGATGCATGGGAGAAGATCACCATTCTAAAACACAACACACATCTAATGAATTTTGATTTGCCGCCACCAAATCCTCTCTGGAAGTACATTTCTCCACCACAAGATGCCACCACAGGATCCAGTCCAAAAAACGGAAACACCAACAACACGGGCCAGTCGAATTAACCTTCTGAGGATGGGAACAACGGTTTCCCGAAACATGTTAAGTGAGTAAACTTAAGTGATGTTAGTGTAACAATTCCGACTCACCTTTAAATAAATCTTTACTTGTCCAATTTAGGAAACAGGAATAATCCCAATCATGTGCTTTCTGGTTTACTATAATGGGCAGAACCTAAGTTGGTGATTCACAGTTGAAAGAGCAGGTGCCATGCAGCAAAGATAGTGGGCAGGATATTTGTGTGATCTGAACATTGTTGTTGGTTTATTTATCAACACTGTATCCATTAATGCCCAGGATACCCACATCTTACGTCTAAACATTGTTAAATGCACGGGAAAGTCTGTTTACTGCTATGAACCTCTACAAGTCTTTGCTCCACCCTACCTTGAAGAAGTTTGCAGTGTAAGAAGAAGACACGCTACACATTTCTTAAGTGCACAATAACAGACAATATAACATTTGTTTTGGCCTTCATGGACAGTTTCATGTGTGTGATTCTTGAGTGATGGAACAATTTGCTAAATATAAAAGATAAACATGCACTCTGAAACACACACATTTTTTTGTGATGCCTTGAATTTTGCCCCTTATTCTGGGTATTCTGATGCTGCTGGCAGTTCTAGTTTACGAGACACTGATATCTTTATAAATTGTTCTTATGACTACTTTGTTTTACAGCACCAATTTATTTTATCCAAGGTCTGTTCATGTTATTCTGATGTTTATATCTACTTTTTAAAGGCACTGATATGGCTTCATCACAAAGAAAATGTGTGAATAATCCTGATGTGTTTTGTTTTATCTGTGGGGAATACACATTCATCCAGCAAAGAAAACCCATAACCAATTTTGTAAAAAGAGCTTATTTAGCCTATTTCAAAGTAAAACTTGGAGACCAAGATAAGGCTTGGGCACCTCACACCATATGTAAAACATGCACAGAAGATCTGCGACACTGGAAAATTGGGAAGCGGAAGGGCTTGAAATTTGGGGAACCAATAAACCACATTTGTTCAGTAAATGTAAAGGGCATCAATAGCAAAAACTGGAATACGTAGAAATATCCTGATCTGCGCTCCACATTCAGAGGAGATACCTGTTCCAGAGTCACCAGAAGAAGTGGATGAATCAGCTGAAAGCTATGCTGAGCAAAATGGCAGTGATTTCGCAGGACCTTTATCAGTTGTGTCTGGTTTTAATGACCTCATTAGACATCTTAGTCTTCCAAAGTAGTCGTCAGAATTGTTAGCTTTTAGGCTGGCAGAGAAACAATGTCTGTTACCGGCAACAAAACTGACAATCTATCGCAATCTACCGTTCTTCACAACAGAAAACCAATTTATTTTTTGCATCAATGTTGAAGGACTGTTAATGAAACTGGGTGTAAGGAAATACACACCAACAGAGTGGCAGTTATTTATTGAAAGCTCCAAATACAGCTTAAAATGTGTTCTTTTGCACTATGGGAACAAATACAGGTCAATATCAATTGGTCACTCAATTACTATGCATAAAAATCAAGCTACAGTTCTAGAGAAGATCTATTACAGTGATCACCAATGTGTTATCTGTGTCGACATAAACATGATGAACTTTCTTCTAGGACAACAAGGTGGGTGCACCAAATACCCATGCTTTATATGCCTATGAAACTCTACAGCTAATGATCAATATTGGGTGACAAGACAGTGGCCTCTTACAGAAAGCATGATCAGTGGAGAAAAAAACATCACAGAACCTTTAGTTGACAGAAACATGGAACAAATCACATAAACGAGAATTCAGTGACCTGATAGAAGAAAATCAATGTACCTAATGCAACTAGTGTATAAATAAATTATGGTAGTTGATAGAAAGTTGCTTCATGAAAAAGAATGTGCTTGATCCATCCAAATGTATTGTGTGCAATATGCAGACCAGTAAGGTTAAATTGGTATATAAGCTGCATCTCAAAAACTAGAACTCATAGGGCAAAACTGAGAACATTTTTGGAATCAGTGACCGAAATAGTCAGAATTGTAACGCACCAAAGTCACTCTTCCCCAGTGTTATAAACGTTTTCAAGTCACATTTGAATGATTGACAATAAACTACTATATATAAAAAAATCACATTCCGCTACCACTGAATCACAAACAAAGCAAGAATAACAACACACAGATAGCACATGTATCAGTTGTCAGTGTCATGCACAAAGGACAATTTGCTTTTGATTGGTGCATTGCAATGACATGTTCATAGTTTCCACAGCTCATGTGCAAATATCAATCACCATTACAATATACTCCATGTAAACTATAGCTACAACGTTTATACAGTAGGCATTGGTTAATTAGACATCAGACAATTGAAATTTTGGGGTAATTTGAATAAAACTACATTCCCCTTGAAATTGCTATTTAAATAAATGTTTAATTCGATGTTTTGAAGCCAACATTTGGGTAATTTGAAGTCACAATTTAATTTATACTTAATGAGAAACTTATTCTGAATTCTGGAAAAGTCAAAACCTGGTCTCAGTCACTGAGCTCAGTTGGAAATTCCAACAATTTATCTTGGATCTTCTGCATTATTGTTATTGTTATGAAATTCTACAACTAGGCCAGTGAATTGTCCAGCACTTTGTGTTTTCAGTCAACAACTTCAGCTGGTATGTAACTGTAGGCTATTCGGTGGCTCCTTTCGCTATGTCAAAACACCAGTTTAACACTGACGAAAAAAGCTGAAGCGCTCAGGGAATAAATAAGAAGAGCATTATTCCCAAGGAATATGCAATATTGCCCTACATACAGAATAAATAAAGGAGTGATGAATGATAGTTTTTTGTGAAATGTTGTGTCACACTGTTACAACTACACATTTCTTGAATAAAATTAGTAAGTTGCATTGTATGTTTTTTACCTGCATGAAATCAATTTATTTGAAAGTGCACTTTCTATAATAAACAGCATATTTATTAGCACAAAGTTTAGATAATTCAAATTTTTTTTTTAAATTCCCTTCTGAGTTCGAATCAAAAAGAGTCCACTGTGTTATATATTTGAGAATATAGTTTGTGTCACAGATATTGTAGTAACATAAAAAAGAAATTGTTACAGTAGGGGATGTTATTGTCGTAAATATATTTAACCTAAAACATTACAACCAAATTAATCTATGAGAACAACATTGCTGTTTTCCTGGATGTAAATAAACATGGACTTTTGTTACTGATATTCATATTTCCAAAAGATACAGATTTAAGAGGAAAACGGATCAGATGCATAAATCGTGAACACTTTACGCCCTTGTGATGATGGTTGTTTTATAACAGTTGCAGGAAAGAGGATTAAACTGTGAGGAGCAGGCCAGGTCAGTGTGCAATGTCAACAGCTCTGTTTAGTGCTTGCACTTTATAAAACTATGTCCTTTGTAATTTAAATTAGTAGTTGTATTTACAAATGCTGTTAAGTTATGACATGTAAAACTGTACACTGTATTAAATTTAATATATAATTTATTTTAAGACAGTATTTTGTGTATAACAGAGCATATTACTACACAAAAGACACATCATTACACCAACATTAATTGTATTTTACTGCAGAGAAGTTGTACGTTGCAGACAAGAGCTACTTAAAATACTTCCCAAATTGCCACCACATACAGCTGCCATTTTGGATGTCGGTGTCAGGTCTATTAAAGAGTATCTAGAGGGCCCAGGACCCACTGTACAAGTCCCTAGAACCACCACAGAGCAGTCCACAGATGGATCAGCTTCATCAACCAAAATCAGTTGATGTCTGGTTGACAGTGGAGAAAATGTGCATGTTGTTTTGTGTCATTAAAAACTCACTTCTTACTTTTTTAAAATAAATAGAGTTGACGGTTGTTACACTACATCACTAAAATGTTCTTACTTGAACACATTTCAGGAGACATGTTTTCAACTGACATGCTGACAATGGGAGCAAACCGTCTCCTGAAACGTCTTCAAGTAAGAACATTTAGTGTAACAATCTTCAACTCTATTTATTTTAAATTATGACACATCACTGTTACTAGCTTCTAAATCTTCAAAATTAATTAATAATCAGTTCTTGCTCTTAATTGATTTCAACAACACTATCATCAGCTTACAGTATTTGAAGTTACCAAACTTAGCATTTAAATTCAGCATTTTCCAAAGAAAATTTTTGTTACTTTTGATTTCTTTAAAAATGGCTGGAATGATTTTGATTAAAATATCACAAATGTTTAGGATATTTGCATGAATAATAAAATGTGTTGTCTTAAATTTTCTGGAAATAGCCTGAGTATCTGAATACCACTCTGAATATGTTTTGTATAAGTGGTAAACCGTAAAAGATCTTACTATACAAAAAATGTAGATGTCACTGAAGAGCAAATAAATCTTTTTCTGACGTTGATCATTTCTGACATATTCTTTGTTATTGGTTTGAATTTTCAAATATTTTTTGCTACTGGCAAGTTGCTATTTGTTTTTTTTTTTTTCGTGGTCATGCAAATAGCCTGAAATTTCAGTCATCACATACCCAATCACTTTTTAAAAATCTATCTTTTAGCCCATTGTATTCTTCTTATAGCTACAATGAAATGCGTAATCTCAATTAACAAGAAGTACATAGAAGAATAATCAGAATAGTTTGTACAAGAGGGAACAGAGAAAGTGCCTACCTTTCCAGCAGTCCGCTGTCAGCCACATATCTGTTCTCTACACGAATTCCCTTAAAAGTGTTAGCAGGATCCTTTCCGTCCCACATCCACGTTACATTAGCATTGCTCTTCTCCCCAATCACCGTCCCTGCTGTTGGCGCTCGACAGCGCAGTCTTAACGAGTCTCCTTCAAACACAACCTGAACACAGCACAGTAAGTGATTATTAATTCAAAGAATAGAAGGTAAAGAGAAAGAGTGGGAAAATGTTAATTATGTACATAAAGCAATTTCAGCAAAAGAGCTTGGAGAGTACAAATAGCTCGTGGAGACACATGGAAACTAGAAGAAAGAAATGACAATAATGCTGGCAAATTAGAAAGACAAAAGATATCAGGAGCTTACAAAATAAGAAATCATCAACAAAATTGCGGAAGACAAGGATTCACTTGGATGAGAGCAGGGTCAATGTTCTTAAGAGGGAAAGAAATGTGTGAATTGGACAGTGGAAGGGAAAGCATAGCACATTACCTGACTGTGCGATGGCTTCAGTTCCAGCAGTTTCTCCGTCTCTGGGGCGGCGGGCCAGTTGCAGTGGAAGTCTGTCTCAACACGCAGTTTACGCAATGGTTGTCCGTGTAAGGCTGAAGGGGCACCACATTTAGGAGCCGACACTAGTTTCACAGACTCGTTCCTTGCCCAGGTCAACAGCCATCCCAGTTCACAGTCGCACAACAACGGATTACCAGATATATCTCTGTAACACAACATCCATGACAAAGTTAAAATACATGCATTGTAATGTGAGTGTTCACAATTAACAGGTCCTGGGGACAGCTTATTAGATCCATGTTATTCATATTAGACTGTTCACTGTAGAGCTCTCTCAAGTTACAAGCTGGGAAAATGAATCTGGAAGAAACTGTGTGTCCTGACTCTCTCAGATTCATTGAGCGTTGCTTCTTCTAGTGAAAGTGCCGTCTGTACTTTGACTACTGCCTCAAAAACAATAGAAAAACTACACAGAACAGCAAAAACTTTAATGTGCGCTATTAATAAAGGAATGGAGCTTTGTACAACTAGACAAATTGGATCTGCATTTAGAATATGTCTGCTCTATAGAAATTTGGTGTTGGCTAACCTGCATTATATTCACTGAATTGCAAGTGGAAAAAATATCAATGGTCAGTTGCAAACAAATTACATTCCAATGCACAAAATTGACTTTCCACTTTGCTATCAAAATGCACTCCAGTTCTCGAGCTGTTGTAAACCAACCTTTACTAGACAGCAGCATCTCAAGCAAGCACCAGTGCTGCCACCTGCTACATTAACTCTTATTTCTTCAACATCATTACAGCACAAAATTAGTTTTCATGATGCTTCCAACAGAATACTTTTCTAACACCTAAAATACTGCCTCATGAAAATTTTGAACCTTTAAAAATTCCCAGAAAATTCAGGATATACATTTTACTTGTCATGTAAATATCTTTAATATATGTTATTTAATCAAAATCGTTAACAGCCATTTTTTAGAAAATCTTTGTGTTGCATCTTTGGAAGGTAATAAATCTAACACCTTGTCTTCATCATCAGCTAAGAGCCACTAATGAGCCTCTCGGTTCCGATGTAGAGGTCGCCATTGACAAGTACACTACCAGTCAAAAGTTTTTGATCAACTATCACAATCAGGTTTTCATACCCTAGTGGGACGGAAGCAGGTTGTAGTTGTAGCAAGTGTTTCTCAATCTGGAAGATCAGTTCATATCTGTACAGAGGACTCGTACTGCACCTCAAGTTCACAAGCAGCAGCTCCAAACTCTGTCTCAGTGCAATGCAGTCTTTATCAACAACGGTTAAAGGGGCACGTAGCGACCAAAAAAACCTTTATTACACAAACAAAATTAGGTGAAAAGATTGCAATGGCAACATAACAAAAACTGGAGCATGCAGCAATGGTCCAAAACGTTATTCACGGACGAATCTCAGTTTGAACTATTTGAAAACCGTCATCAAATTTTTGTTCTTCGGCTTTGTGGAGAACATATGAAGAGTCAATGTGCGACGCCAACGGTGAAGCACGGTGTGGGAATATTTTGTGGATGATAAAGTCGGTGATCTAGTGAGAATTAATGGAATGATATCACAAGATACTGATCAAAAATGTAGTTCCCTCTGGCAAGAGACCTATTGGTCATGGGTTTGTTCTGCACCAGGACAATGATCCCAAACCTTCTTCTAAATTGTGTAGAGGCTATGTCAATAGGAAAGAGAAATGTGAGGAACTGAAAAATATTGATTTGTCAAGTCAGTCACCTGACTGAATTCTTATGGGATGAACTTGACAACGAGGTCAAAACTGAGGTCATCTAATGTTGAAGATCTATAGAATAATTTATAGCCGTGTTGGACTACACTATCTGCAAAAACACTAAAAAATCTTATCTCCAGAATGGCAAAAGTTTGTCCTGAGGGTAAAGTGTGGATACTTTGAAGGGGCTCAAATCTAAACCATATTGTATTGTACTTAATGATGGAGAGAGAGAAAATGTTTATTTTGTTGGTCTATTTAGTTTTTACGATGTGTCTGTGGATTAAAATATATAGTTTTTTTTCATAAGTGATTGAGAACTTTTGACCAGTAGTGTATATCTTGAATTTTTTGGGAATAGCCTATAAAGTACTCTTCATTTGGAAGGAATTTTGTAAAATTTGTATATGATTGATAAACCAACAGACAAAAGCATATTACACAAAAAATGTAGATCTCTTTAAACCACACAATTATTTCAAATAAGCTTTAATGTTAACCCTTTTTGAGATATGCATTATTACTGATTTTTTTTAATGTTTCAAAACTTTGTACTTTTTAAAAGTGTGTTTGGTATTCAGTTGTTTCTCACAATGTTATGGAAAGAGGCTGAAATTTCAAGGCTAGCATCTGACTACCAACTCAGTTTTAAATTTTTTTAATTTTCCTCACCATTGGTAGAAAGCCTTGAATAGAATAATTTCCTGTGAAGCTTATTAGCAATGTCAGTAATGAGGTGCAGCATTATTATACTTTTTGGGTTCTTTTAATTATATTTGAGCTATTAGACTTATAGTTATTATCAGTGTGCTGTTACAGGTAAGATTCCATCATGTAAATAATTTAATACAATGTTTTTCTTTCCCAATTTAAATTGTTTTTTTAAATACATTTCTTCATCATTTATAATTATTTTGGATTCATTATAATAATCCCCATCGACTTACTTGAAAATTGACTTTTATTTATGGACGCTCTTTAACTGCTATGGTTCTTAGCATCCCATTCTATATTGGGCGTGAAAGACCAGTAATTTTGCTCAGAGGCCTCTTTATCAGACTTGAGGTTCTTTTACGTGCCGTAAATCTATGACACGGGACCACCAGCTTTACTTTCCTTCCAAAGGATTTGCCGGGTTTGAAACCATGACCTCAGGAACTAGAGGCTAGCATGGTAGCATCGACTTACTTGAACATATATAACAGAACTATGGTGATGCAGGTCTGTGTAATCTGGGTGCTGATAGAGTAGTGGTCTTACAATACTAACTGATTTCTACCAGATGAGGAATGTTATTTACTTCTCCTTGGTAACACCATTTCTTACCTTATATTTCTTAACAAGCTTGCATTTTTGTTTATTTTCCATGGTCATCTAAAGTAATGATAATAAATTTTCTCTGTTTATAAATTTGGTTAAAGTTAGCCATGACATGTTATAAATTACTGTTATTTTAATAAATGACTTTAAATTCTGTATTAACAAGACACATTTTCATAATCAAATAAATACAATAATCATAACATCAAAGAAGCGTGAATAACATAATACATACATATAACATCACAATAAACAATTCCTATACCACCTAGCTTATACATATACAGGTTACTGAATATATATTTGCCACAGAGGTATAAGAACCACAATAATAAAACACATTTTTTATTTTAGTCCATTCAAAATTTATATTTTTAAACAGGTGTTTTGTGGTGGTGTGGACCCATAGACTCAAGCCAAGACAGCGTGTTACGGCCATGAAGATGCCTGTGTGCTATTTCACTCTTACTTTACTCAATTTGAATGCTTTTAGTAGCTAGTGAAACACTCTTAACACACTACAATCAAACTTGATATAAGGGAAAGAGTTCATGTTGTGATTCAGTGATAAATGGGAGTGAGGGTGTGCTGAAAAGTAATGTCTCCTAATTTTAACTTTCTCTACTACTTACCTACAGTAAATACAAATATTGCATTCCATTGAAAAATTTCATATTGAGATTTCATTGGAAATGCATGTTTTAGGGTCCCCTGAAGAACACACACACAAAAAGAAAATCTATGTGTGTGGTCTGTAAACAGCATACCTAAATGAAAATCAAAAAGTTGTTTAAATACCAAACTTTGTATTTAATTTTGGATCTTTAAGGATGCAACACAAAGATTTTCCAAAAAATTCTCCCACACCAAACTACCCTTGACATGGAAAATTTTCCATTATTTTTTATTTTCTCAAAAATAGTTATAACAATTTTAATTAAAATACTCTATGTTTTAAGATATGTTCATGACAATAGCCATGACAATTCATGGGAATAGCCTCTATTATTTATTTATTTCCAAAAAATATGGCCAACATCTATGGCTGACCACATAGATCCTGCATAGCATAACTTAAAATAAAAAAAAAAAAAAAAAAAAGTGCAAAAAGCCAAAAACATGCATGTGCTCGCACACACAGTGTGTCAAGTTAAACATAAAATGTAATTGAAATATTTGTTTCTACAAGTCTGGTAACTCAAAATGTTTTCTGTGTTTACTTGCAGCAGTTGTATTCCGGAGGAGACGTCGTAAGTCAATCCGAAAAGCAAGTAGGCAGCTACTGTCCATTCCAAACCAGAGTTCCCTCTGATGTAAACAGAAGCACGTGCTTCAGCTTGTTACGAATCCAAGAACACACTCTTACGCCAACGTAAATAGTTCCTTAATACATGTATTGTATCACGAAATATTAGAGCAGGAAAGGTATAGAACTGCACATTTTATTGTGGTTATCATATGAACTCATTGTTAAAGGTGATGGATATGTACTAGCTGTTAAGAGATTACAAAATATGATTTTTGTCTGCTTTTACGCTAACGTTGAGAGCATCTTGCTTGTTAATACCAACTGCGTGCATGATTGCCACTCTCTTACATATACAAGAAACGCAGCAATGAATTCCCAGAGGTGCTATCTGAGTACCGAATAAACACTTTGCGTAACACAGGATATGTGATAAGCGAACAGTCATTCATAATACGCTAGCACACGTATGCTCAGCTCAGGTCAAACCTTGTGATTTAGTCAGTTGGTATTTGAGTTCACATAGCAAGGAAGGTGCGTGTAGTGCGAATAAACTGTTCAAACACAAAAGTGGGAAATAGACAAAACTTCATATATTCAACTCACTATTAGAAAAATACCGACACTTGCATTAGTGCATATTACGAAACTAATATGAATTTTACAGGCGTTTCAGTGAGAAGTGTAACCAAAGCGAGCAGGGAATATAAACAGACATAACAGAACATAGAAGAGCATAAAATATGGGAACTTGTTCTGTGCGACAGTGCTATGGAATTGTGGATAAGCTTGTCATTATTTTGGAATTCCGATACGGCAGCTGAGTCATCTTCGGAGTTGGGTGTTGCACTTTAGCCCGAGGATTGTGATTAACGTAAGTAAAATCTTTATTGCCGCATACTTATATAATCGATTGTTACCTCAGGTTGCATTTTGAACTATGATTCTCATGCAGGACGCCTTTTTATAGATTAAAACAGTATTCAACAAGCACGTGAGAGGGGAACAAGCAGCCATTAGGGGCGGGGATTGCGAATTACTGTTGCGCGGATAATACAAAGGGTTTGTTTTCAGTGAAAGGCACTCTGGTTTGGAATGGACAGTAGTTACCTAATCCGACAGCACACGATGCCTTCCATAAAAGGTTGCATCTACGAGTGTACAAACTGCACCTTTGTCACAAAATCAAACCTGAGGAGAGGCTGCAACAGAAGGCATTCACAGAGACAATTCTGGCAAAAATTGATGAAAATGGGGCATTCCTCGACCAGCAGCACAATTGCCACATATAGGGAACTGAACACCCCCCTTTCTGAAAGTAAATTGTGGATTGTTGAAGGACAGGGACCATTCTTCTTCGCAGAGCCTATAGTTAATGCTGTATGCTGTGCCACAACTTCCCCGAGACAAGATAGCGCACCTTGCCATTATCAGAAATTGTTAGGGATTTCTTGGATCATGAGTTCCCAGATCGCTAGTCCACTGATTGCCTGGTCCCCTAGAAGCCCAGACATTACGCGGGGGTTTCTAGTTTGTGATCTGGGCCACCACAAATGTTACACCTGCAAAACACTTGGAGAGAAGTGGAACACAGATTGGATGTCTGTTGTATCACATCAAGGTGTTACCTTACTTTTAATACCTGAATAATTTCAATTGTATTTTATAATAAGTAAATTCAATAACAGCCCGCCTTGAAACAATATGTATGTAATAATTATTTTTAAATGTATGTAACAGTAATTGCATATGCTTATTATTATTGTAAACATGTTTAATAATGTTATGTGAATACATTACATACTTTAATAATGCAAGAGCTGTGAGAACAATAAGTTTTAAGTTGCTAACAATGAGGTAATAATGAGGTAACCTTGTAGCAATAATGAGTTTGAGAGTCTGAAAGTTACTAGTCATGATTAGAGCAACGATAATGGAAGTTCTGTGACAGTTTAAAATTAGCCAATCAATAGCAAGGAATAAGTTTAAGTAAAATGCAGATATTCTATTGGACTAGAATTAGCCAATCAAAGACTTGAAATACCTAAGCTTACAGGTTTAACGGTTGAAATAATGTTCAGTTGCTGGCAAACCTTGGTAGTGACCAGATGGAAGATGTGTTCTCTACAGAAATATTACGTGTGAATCGTAAAATATGTCTACGCGTTAGCTAAGTGAAAGTATTAAAGAATCTCACAGCTCTTAAAAAGTGTAGTGGTTTATTAAAAGTGTGCAAGGATTAATAAAACAAGTAAATTTAAAAACTTAAATTCTGTGTATGTCTACAATTATTGTCGTACCGCACCCTGCCTAAGAGATACATGACTCTAGAAACATTACTGACGCAGCCGAGGCAAATTCAAACATAAATAATATATAGAAGCAGTTTTAATAACAAAGTTAAATATTATAGTGTAAAACTTGGAGTGTAATAACAAAATTACATCTTAAAATTAGCTTCTCGTACGTAGCAGCATATTGCGTAATAACAGTAACTATTACGTAATCAACAAATTCAAACCGACGCCCAAAGCGTGTTGCAAACTTCTTAAACAAAGTAACTCCAAGAACAATACTTCAAGTAGGCTTCCCAAGCGTGAAGCTTAAATAATTTTACGTAAAAAATATACGTAACTAAATAACTACTTCAAGTTGGCTCCCATACGTGGCGCAGTTAAATTAAAAGCAACACAAACAACTACTTCAACTTGTAGAAACAAACTGCGAATAAATATCTCAATTACATCTCAAGTTGTTACATTTTATATTATTATATGCTTAACCCAAACAACCTGTATATACAAGGTTGGGCAGATAAAGCCGGCCCCATCTCATTTTATATGGTTTGGAAAGAAATTATGTTGGCTATCCTTTCTTCAGTATGTTTAGTTTCATTGTTGTTGCTTTTTACAAATGACTTATAAACTGTTGTGTTTGCTGTTGTAAAGAGTTGTTTTATACAGCGAATGAGCATGACTTAGTCAATAGCACAGCAAATATTCATGGTAGAAGCATACATACAGCTCCATCAAGGAATCACGACAATTATTCAAAGACAAACATCCGCTTCACCCAGTACCAGCAAAAAGTAGCATTCAAGATTTGGCGCAAAAATGGCATACAAGTGGATCCATTACAAATACAACAAGAAAAAGAATGGCTTCTGTCCAGACACCTCAACTTAGGGCACAAATTAATGAAATGAGATTGGCTCAACAGGTTCATGTGGGTGTGTGTTAAAGTGTTTGAAATTAAAACCAGGAGCCTAATAGCGATAAACATGTAAATTTCTGCCGCTGGTTGTTGAACACGGTTACAGATGGCCATATATCATGAGTGATGAGGCTTGCTTTCATCTATCGGGATATGTAAACTCCCAGAACAGTAGCTAATGTGACACAAAATTCTAACCTATTGTTCGAGCAACCTCTACACAATCAATATTCTTCAATACCACAATTAACACAGATGTCTACAGGAACTTTTTGGATGAAATTAACCCCCAACTAACAGAAGAGGAGTGTAATTACTGCTTCTTTCAACAAGATGGGACAACAAGAGGTCACTTAATCTTATACATCCGATGTTTACTGAAGAGAGGACTGTGAGTAAAAGACTTACTGAAAGATAACATCAGGAATTGCATCCGCATTATCACCCATGAGAAATTGACACGTGTTTTGATGAATCTCTTAAGATGCAGGTGGAGGGAACTTCCAGCATTTATTATGACAGGACAAACTCATTTATTCCATTTGAAGTTTGTTTCAAATGAATGTGATAACATGGGCCAGTTTTATCTGTTGAACACTGTATATCAGACTTATATAAATGAAACTATGAATTACAATGCCACTAAAAATGAAACAAAGCAAAAACCAAAACTATATCATATTGTATAAATGATTACGAGTATATTAAAGCATGTTTTGTTACCTTCTTCACTTTTAAACAACAGATTTACTAAATTTGAAAGCAGTTCCCCTTTGTCTAAAGAGAAACCGTTTACTTCCATGTCAATGTGACTTCTAAATAACTGGTAAACCGTAAGAGATGCAAAAATGTTGCTACACACATGATGATGATGATGAGATGCGGTTTAAGGGCACTCAACAGCTAAGGTCATCAGCGCCCTTACGAAGTATAAAATGTAAAATCCCAAAATAAAATAGTGTAAAAAACTGCATTGTCAAAAACACTATAAAATAAGGCATATGTTAAAACCAAAAAAACAAGTAAAAACAAAACAATAAAAGAATAAAACATGTCAAGAACTGTAGAATGCACGGGACATGAGCGCCTTATGTCCACTGGGGAGTAGAACCCCCATTAAAAACACAATATAAAATCACACAGGCTAAAAGACGCTCAGCGCATCAAATGCGACGGCTAAAACCAATTTCACTGATAAAACGTAAAAGACATTCTACAGTATGCGTGTCGTCTGCCAAAACGTTGACTATGCCAACAGGCAGACACACACGAACGCGCAATGGAGCTAAAACTTGACACTCTGTTAAAATGTGACACACCGTTAAGCGTGCATCACACAGGTCACAGACTGGTGCGGGGTCACCACTAAGGAAGTGTCGATGACTAAAACGGCAATGTCCGATCCATAGACAGGCTAAAAGTACCTCTTCCCAACGAGAAGAACAAGAAGAGGCACCCCAGACTAACGGAAGAGGTTTAACCTCCCGCAATTCATTTTCCCGAAGGGTCGTCCACGCATGCGCCAAAGTGAGAGGATGCAGCGACGTAAAGTAACACACGAATCTGACGAGGGAACAACAGAGGTAAAAAATCTGGGTAATAAAATCGCCGATTTGGCAGCGGCGTCGGCAGACTCATTCTCTGAGATGCCAACATGACCTGAAATCCAGATGAAGGAGACGCGGATGCCAGAGGCACTAAGCGAGTGAACCACGTCATGTATGCGCTGTATGAGGGGGTGGTAATTGTACAGCGCGCGAATACTTTGAAGAGCACTCAGGGAGTCTGTACAAATAAAACAGTGCCGTAAGTCATACCACTGGACGTATAAAAGTGACTGATAAATACTAAAAAGTTCGCGGTAAAAATCGAACATTACCCGGGTAAACGAAATGTAAAACTATGATGACCATAAACAAAGGCACACCCTACTCCAACATCAGTCTTAGACCCATCAGTATATATAAAATGAAAGTCCCCGAACTGCGTCTGAAGTTCTAAAAAAGCCGATCTAAGAACTGAATAAGGGGTCTCATTTTTCGACATTGACGTTAACCCAAGGTAACAGTGGGCCTCAGCGCGCAACAATGGAGGAAAGCGCATTTCCCCCTGGGAAGGGCCGGCGCTGGCGTAAAGTCCAAATGCCGAAGAAGCTTTCGAAATCGAACCCCTGGAGGAAGCAAGGCAGAGGAGCTAACGAAATATTGCCGATCAAGCGAATCTTCGTAAAATACCTCGAAGGACGGGTGGTCAGGCAAGCTTGAGAGTCGACAGGCATAGCTGCACAAAAGCATCTCATGCCAGCGGAGGCTCTGCAGCTTCAGCATACAGACTGGGTATAGGGCTGGTTGGAAAGGCCCCTATAGCGACTCTTACGCCATGATGGTGAATGGCATTCAATCATTGTAACACAGATGGACATGCCGACGAATAGACAATACACCCGTAATCAAGCTTGGACCGGAACAAACAGCGATAAAGACGCAGAAGAATGGTCCGATCAGCTCCCCAGGATGTGCCACTTAAAACACGTGAAAGATTAAGAGAACGCTCACACTTTGCTTTTAAAAAGGAAATGTGCGAAGTCCAACACAGCTTCCTATCAAAGATCAACCACAAAAATTTCACCTCATCTGCAAACAGAAGGATCTCCGGCCCAAGATGGAGAGGGGGCGGAGGGAAAGCCTTCCGGCGCCACAAGTTGATGCAGATGGATTTCTCGGCAGAGAAATTAAAGCCGTTGGCGTTACTCCAGGCGTAGACGGTTCGATACAGCTCTGGAGACGGCGTTCGAGCAGACAGGTCTGCCGTGAACTGCAATAAATGGCAAAATCATCAACGAAAAGGGACGATGAAATGCCAGGTGGAATACAATCAACAATGGGGTTGATAGCAATTGCAAAAAGTGTGACACTGAGCACAGAGCTCTGTGGTACTCCGTTCTCTTGAATAAAACGACTAGATAAAACCGAGCCCACATGTACACGAAAGACGCGGTCCGTCATAAACTCCCGAAGAAATATGGGAAGACGACCGCGGATATTCCATGCGTGAAGTGTACGTAAAATGCCGCCACTCCAACAAGTGTCATAAGCTTTCTCCAGGTCAAAAAACACAGCCACGGTTTGACACTTTCTCAGAAATCCATTCATAACATGCGTCGACAGGGACACCAGGTGGTCGACGGTAGAGCGATTGCGACGAAATCCGCACTGAGTGTTCGCTAGAAGTTTCTGAGACTCAAGCCGCCATGTCAACCGCCCGTTGATCATGCGCTCCATCACCTTGCAAATGCAACTGGTGAGGCAGATAGGGCGGTAGCTGGAAGGTAGTTGGCGATCCTTCCCAGGCTTAAGGATAGGGACAATGGTGGCTTCACGCCAAACGGAACGAAAACGGCTGTCTTGCCAAATACGGTTATAGACCCGTAAGAGAAAGATTTTACTGTTGGCTGAAAGGTTCTTTAGCATCAGGACATGAATGCCGTCCGGTCCAGGAGCGGAGTGCCTAGAGCAATGGAGAGCGTGCTCCAGCTCCCGCATTGTGAATAGTTCGTTATAACATTCATTATTAGCAGACCGAAAATTGTAGGTCTCCGAATACAGCCAGTCTTTGAGATTGCGAAAGCCGGCGGAATAATGGGCAGAATTGGAAACCGACTCAAAGGCAGCACCCAGTGTGTTAGCAATGGCAGCCGGATCCACTATGGTGGCATCGGAAACCTGAAGGCCAGACACAGTACAATGCGACACTTTACCTGAGAAGCGACAAAGTTTATCCCACAACAGATGAAGGCGTAAAGCGATTAAAAGACTCGGCAAAACGAGTCCAAGACGCCTTCTTGCTATCCTGAATAATGCGACGAGCCCTGGCGCGCGATTGTTTAAAGGTAACCAAATTATCAAGTGTAGGGTGTCGCCGAAACACCCTAAGTGCAGTTGTACGGGCACGAACGGCAACCCGACACTCCTCGTTCCACCACGGAACAGGGATTCGCCTAGGGTGAGAGGACGAACGGGGAATGGCCCGCTCGGCGGCAGATAGCAACGTAGACGAAAGGTGCTGCGCCATTTGGTTAACGTCGGTGAAGGGCTGGTCGGCAAAATGCACGAGGCTGGAATACAATCTCCAGTCGGCTTTTCTGAATATCCAGGTAGGTACTCTGGAATGCTGAACGTGGTGAGACAACAGAGAAACGATGCAGGGGTAATGGTCGCTGGAGTAGGTGTCAGCGACATTCCACTGCAGACGACTAGCAAGCTGGAGTGAGCAAACGGCAAGGTCCAGGTGAGAGAATGTACCAGAAGAATGAGAAAGAAAAGTAGGTTCACCTGTATTGAGGATGGAGAGATTGAACTGGTAAAAAATGTCGAAAAGAAGAGTTCCCCTCGCACAAACCCTTGGGCAAACCCCACAGGGGGTGATGGGCATTAAAATCTCCCAACAGAACAAATGGTGTTGGGAGAGCGGACAGGAGAGCTCGAATGTCCGCGGGAGCGAGGGGAGACGATGGAGGGGAATACACAGAGCAAACAGAAAAGAAAAAGCCGGGTAAGTGAAGTCTAACGGCAACAGCTTGCAAATCGGACGTAAGCGTGAGTGTCTGAAAATGAACGTCGTTACGCACTAATATCATGACACCTCCATGAGCAGGAGTGCCCTCATCCGGTTCAAGGTCGTACCGAACCGGAGTATACCCTCGGAGCTTAAAAGGGTCGTGAGGGCACAGCTTGATCTCCTACAAACACACGACCATAGGCGAATGGGAACGCAATAAAAGTTGCAGTTCTGCCCTATGCGATCGTACACCACGCAAATTCCAGGTCAGGATAGCCATAAATAAAAGGGATAAACTGCTTATTTAGAAGGATGGCTCAAAATTACCTTTTGCTTAACCTTTGGGCTCGGGCTTTTGGTATGGAGTTGGTCAGACTCTATAGCGCCCTCGAAGGGAGGGCCCACGCGCTCCGAGCCAGAAACCGATTCAAGCGCCGAGAATCGCTTCTGGGTGGCAATGGGTGAAGGGGGTCGCTGAGCGCGGCTTGTCCCAGGAGCATCCTGGGACTGCAACCTTCGAGGAGGAGGAGGAGAAGGTGAACTTTTCTTGCCGCGCGCACGCGGAGGGTCTTTAAGGAAATCTTCCCTGCGAAGTTCCTGCTTGGGCTTCTTTTCGGTGGCTTGAGACTTCAGAAGCTTAGGACCAGCTTTAGATGGCTGGATGGTAGTGGCGGTCAATGCAGTCATGGTCCAGGTCTGTGTCTCTGCATCTTTATGGGGTACTGGTGAGGCAACAACAGACCTGAATGGTCCGGATCGCAGGAGCGAAGGTTGGCGTGCATGGTAACGCCTCCGGGCTTTGGTGAAGGAGAGTTTCTCCTTTGCCCAGATCTCCTGGATCGCCTTCTCGTCCAAATACCGTGGACAGTCGGCAAATGACGCAGAATGAGACCCTTTGCAGTTAACGCAGACGGGGGCTGTGGAACAGGTACCTTCGTGTGACGGCTGGCTACATGAGGCACAGATGGTAACGGCACTCTTACAGGAGACTTGCGTATGCCCAAAACGTTGGCATTTGAAACAACGCAGAGGTCTAGGTATATAGGGCCTCACAGTAATACGCTCGTACCCTGCTGAAAGACTCGTGGGCAGATCGACGCTATCGAAAGTGATAAATAGGGTACGAGTTGGTACCAAAATTCCGTTGCATTTAGCCTGCACTCGAATAGCCTTTTGATCAGAAAGATAGTTGACAAGTTCTTTGTCCGACATACCATCGAGGCTATGTGTGGTAACGACGCCTCGACAGGAATTCAAGGTGCAATGCTTCTCGACACGGATAGCATAACTGTGGAGAAGCGTGGCGTGCAACAAGGACTTACTCTGCTGTTCGGATTTGGTTTGAACCAACAATGAACCAATTCGAAGACGAGTGCAGGACCGAACCGCACCTGGAATAGCGTCAATGCCCTTCTGAATAATGAAAGGGTTCACCTTCCCAAAACTTTGTCCTTCTTCTGTATGTGAAATGACCAAGTAACAACCAGATGTCGGCGGTGCTACTTTTGTTACATAGACTTTACGAGCTTGTTGTGAGTAATGGAGAAAGGGTGCTACATAGCGAAATAAATCCTCCACCATTGCAACCGTCTCCGACCTCGGGCTCTGACTTCCCGGGCATTACCCCAGCTTGGGTGAGTGGCCTATCTATACCAAACTCACTCCAGGGTCACACCTCCCAGAACATAGACAGAGGGACGCAATCGCCATCAGCAGCTCATGCAATGGTCCCCCCCCTACGGGACTGCAGTTTAACAGTGGATACGAAC
The DNA here is from genome assembly GCA_030765065.1 of Deroplatys truncata. Classification (NCBI taxonomy): domain Eukaryota; kingdom Metazoa; phylum Arthropoda; class Insecta; order Mantodea; family Mantidae; genus Deroplatys; species Deroplatys truncata. The sequence goes on from CM060984.1 coordinate 6,478,398, forward strand.
ACATACCCTACATGACGACCCCGGGTGGTGGGGATGACGCCATTACCCACTCACCCAGCTGCGCACCTAGTGCGCGGGTATCCGTCAGGCTGTCCCCACGGAGGATTAAATAAAAAGGGAAAAAGAAACTAAAAGTGTGTGGGCGTTTCACAAGCGAAGGTAGGCCGGCAAAGAAGAAAAAGAGATGTGTAAATGAATGGATGTGGGGCGAAATGTGCGTAAATAGAAGAGAAGTAAGAAATGATGGCGAGGGGAGTCATGTAATGAAATGCACAGAACGCATGAGAGCCTACCTTGAGTCTCCCGGTCACGAGAACGAACCCACCTCAACCGGACGGGGATGAACGGATGAAAATGGCGATGAATGGCTCGGGCACTCCGGGTACGCCTAACCCGTACGCACATTAGGTGAGCCCCTGGGGGATTGCTACACAGAAAATGTAGATCTCATTAAAGCACACATTTCTTGTAAAATACATTTTTTTTGTGGCATTAATCATTTCCAAGACATTCTTTGTTATTTATTTGAATTTTCAAATACTTGTAAAATTTTTTCAAGTGGTAAGTCACTATTCATTTTTCTCATGGTCATGCAAACAGTATAGAAATTCATAGTTATTCTGCTTTTTAAAAATCCAACAATCGGTTTAGCTTACTGCATTCTTTTTATAACCTAAAACGAATTGTATAAATGTCTAATGATAGTTTATTTCGATTAACAAGAAGTATACGCTTGAAGCTGTAGAAGAGTGACTAGAGAAACTCATGTAAATGCAACACATTACATATTTTTTAGCACACTGTTTTATATTATAAATATTTTATTCTTTGTTTGTGGCAGTATGGTATTGTTTCTGGCATTACAGAGCTGATCCAGATTTTTCTTTGAGCCCATCAGAATGAGTGCTTGTTTACAGCTTGTGGGTCTGCATCATAACGGGGATGACCCACACTTGCCAAAGTGAGCATCTGTGAATATGAATGCTTTAAACTGTCGTTACAACAGTCTAACCTTGCACATAAACATCTATGAATATGACTCATAAATTCTGCTTCAATTGTTTTTATTCACATAACTTCACCAAAAATGTTTTAATCTTATCCGGAGATTTACACACACACACACACATATATGTATATATATATATATATATATATATATATATATATATATATATACATATATTGTTACAATCAATTTCATACATCACTAAAGGGGTTTCAGTTTAAATTCAAAGGAGTTATAAACATCCTATTATTGTAGCAGTTCAATTTATGAAACAAAATGTGTTTGTTGAAATAAATGAACCGTTATAGCAGAGGGTTTATGAGGCATGCAGTATGTTTCTGGTTTCCGATACTCCCTGCATGTGTTGAGAAAATATTACTTTCAAGAGTGTCATGGCTGAGACATTGTACAGTAACATACATGCACAAATTGAACAGGAGTTAAAAGTTTTTAACAAGTTGTGTGAAAAGTTGCTTGGATCTCTTAGCCGTAGGGCTCATCATTGACTCATAAAAGTTTAAAGCAAAAGTGGTATATGTCACTAGATGAAGAGCAGTTAAATACAGTACCTTTAATAGTAGGTAGATAGCACTTTCATTTGTCTGGCTTAGTATTGCGTGTTTAGGAATAAGACACGTGCAAGCACTTAATGTTCGGCAGACTGATACAGTAAGGCTTCTGTACTTCTACTTTAAACTTGCTTTCCTATTTACAAAACGCTACTTACAGTTGCTTCAGGTTGAGATCATTAAAGATTCCTTCTTTCAACTTCACTATGGAATTCTGTCCCAAGCCCCTGGAAAAAACAAACATGACACTGCATTCTCCATCAGGATAAACTTAAACCAAATATCATTCACTTCCATAATTTAATCACTGCACAGCATAGCAGAAAGCATTCTCTCCTTTACTACTTAAATTTAATGTCTAACCTTTTTGTACCACTTGTAGCTCACTATACAACAGATGTAGATGCCAATTAGATAAGCATTTGTGTCAATTGATTTCATAGCATCAGCTGTTTCTGAAATATGGTTGGCTGCAATGAACCCATTCGCTCTCTTGCACTCCAGTATTCTGTTGAATATTTACAATTTCCCAAGAGTGTGTGTGTGTCATGTATTGCAACACATTTGAAAGTTTGCAATTCCTCTTTTCTCCTTTCATTCTCAAGAGCTCATAACTATAAAGGCTGGTAAATAAATAAATTGAATTTTATTTACGGACACTCTTTAACTGCTACGGCTCCTAGCGTCCCATTCTATATTGGGCATGAAAGACTGGAAATTTTACTCAGAGGCTTCTTATCAAGCTTGAGGGTTCTTTTTATGTGCCATAAATCTACGACACAGGACCACCGGCTTTACTTCCCTTCCAAAGGAAGCCATGCTAAGGACTTTTATGTGCCATAAATCTACGACACAGGACCACCAGCTTCACTTCCCTTCCCTTCCAAAGGAAGCCATGCTAAGGACTTTTATATGCCATAAATCTACGACACAGGACCACCAGCTTTACTTCCCTTCCAAAGGAAGTCATGCTAAGGACTTTTATGTGCCATAAATCTACGACACAGGACCACCGGCTTTACTTCCCTTCCAAAGGAAGCCATGCTAAGGAATTTTATGTGCCATAAATCTACAACACAGGACCACCAGCTTCACTTCCCTTCCAAAGGAAGCCATGCTAAGGACTTTTATGCCCAAAACAATCCATTGCCCTCCACCGGGTTTGAACCCACGACCTCGGGAACTAGAGACTAGCACGGTACCACTAGTCCACGGAGGACGACATAAAGGCTGGTTCACAATCACTGAGAACGGTAAGCAGAACAAGAACAATAAAGTTAAATTTGTATATTATAATATAAACATTCACAATTAATGGAAAGCTTTCCCACATCCTGTCAAATTCTAACTCTGTAGTCCTCGTTGCCTAATGTTGCACATATTAAGAGTCTTCACAGTAGAAATTATTCAAGGCGGCTGTGACATGAAACAGCTCTCTCTAGTCACAAGCTGGCAAAATGAAACTGGAAGAATTTGTGTGTCCTGACTCTCTCAGATGCACTAGTGAAAGTGTCATCTGTACTTTGTTTATATGCAACTCAACAGACAATAGAAGTTAACAAGGAGCTATATTAGCTTTAATGTACACTACATTTCTTTAGACTGGAGGAGTTGAATCTGCATTGGAAGCAGGTGGTAAAATATTGTTGGTCAGCTACAAAGGAAATGACATCCCCGGTTAGCATGAGCTAGTCATGAGTTATAATATAAATTGTTTTGTATACTACATGTTACTACTTTATTTCAAACCTTTTATAGCTAAATATTTATGATAAATGTTGATAATAGCAATCAATTTTTATACGAACAGTAGAGGGTTCCCAGCAAACATGTGAACCCAACTTCCCTGACCACAATTTGGTATTTGTGGAACCCCATATAATGTTTGGCACCCCATATTAGCAACTTTAAATTTCTTTCTGCACACTTTGCTTCAAACTGACCGCCCAGTATATCACCAAACCACTCTACAAACTCTGAATTAAGCAATGAATCCAGCCACTTAAAGTTGAAAGTTTTTTTTTATGGAAGAGGGGGGGGACCAAAGTCTATGATGCAGTAAACCAATCAGGAACTGCAGTCACAAAAATATGAAGAACCTTATCTCTATAACATATGCAAAAGTATTTATATATCAGTTCCTCTGCATTTAATTCGACTCATGACTTCAAGGGTTGGGAGGAGATTTTAAACATCACAAAATGTTCTAATCCTCCTCCATATGTATGAATTACCAGACATGTGATAAACTTGAACCAATTTCCCTGACCTTTCTGGTCACTGGAAAGCCTGCAGTATGACATATAAGTGATACAAGTGAAATTGTAATGTACAGAGAAAATGGTGCAAGTGATCACCGCAGCAATCCTTTGGTTTTCTTTTGTTTCTTGTGCTAAATTTGAAATATTAAACCAAGTGCACACCTTTTTTAATACACTATATTCTAATCAGTGTTGACAGTTTTAGAACATAAATTATAATTTCAAGTCTAAGTAAGAAATTCAATCTAGAGGGCTGATCAATAAACACTGACTCTGATTTGTTTTCACACAGGTTTATAAGTCCATGTCAATGTTTACATGATGTTTTTCAAATTAATCCCCTCCCATTTTTATAGAGTCCCCTCCAGAGCTCAAACACATGGTGTAGGCCATTATTTGTGAGGTCCTTGAGAATTACCCGACTTTTCTTGAGCACTGCTTCACACTCCTCAAGTCGAATGCCCGGAGCTTTGTCTTTATAGATGGCTACAAAAAAAATTACAGGGTGCAACATCTGGGATATAAGGTGGATGTGGTACACCGGCAATGCTCCATTTAGCAAAAACTGCATAACTTGACTTGCAACGTGACGCCACACGTTGTCATAGAAAGTCACCACCCAGTACGATGAAGTTCTGGTCATTTCCTTGCAATGTGCTTCCTCAGTTAGCCTAATACTGACATGCAGCAAGCTGCTGTAACACTAGTGTGAGGGGGAAGTGCATGACTTGACTTGCAACGTGAGGTCATGTGTTGTTATATGGAGTCATCACCCAGTACGATGAAGTTCTGGTTGTTTCCTTGCAATGTGCTTCCTCAGTTTAGCTAATACTGACATGTAGCATGCTGCCGTAACAGTAGTGTGAGAGGGAACTGCATGACTTGACTTGCAACATGAGGTCATGTGTTGTTATATGGAGTCATCAACCAGTACGATGAAGTTCTGGTTGTTTCCTTGCAATGTGCTTCCTCAGTTTAGCTAATACTGACATGTAGCATGCTGCTGTAACAGCAGTGTGAGGGGGAACTGCATGACTTGACTTGTAACATGAGGCCATGTGATGTCATGTGGAGTCACCACCCAGTCCGATTAAGTTCTGGTTGTTTCCTTGCAATGTGCTTCCTCAGTTTAGCTAATACTGACATGTAGCATGCTGCTGTAACAGTAGTGTGAGGGGGAACTGCATGACTTGACTTGTAACGTGAGGCCATGTGATGTCATGTGGAGTCACCACCCAGTCCGATTAAGTTCTGGTTGTTTCCTTGCAATGTGCTTCCTCAGTTTAGCTAATACTGACATGTAGCATGCTGCTGTAACAGTAGTGTGAGGGGGAACTGCATGACTTGACTTGTAACGTGAGGCCATGTGATGTCATGTGGAGTCACCACCCAGTCCGATTAAGTTCTGGTTGTTTCCTTGCATTGTGCTTCCTCAGTTTAGCTAATACTGACATGTAGCATGCTGCTGTAACAGTAGTGTGAGGGGGAACTGCATGACTTGACTTGTAACGTGAGGCCATGTGATGTCATGTGGAGTCACCACCCAGTCCGATGAAGTTCTGGTTGTTTCCTTGCAATGTGCTTCCTCAGTTTAGCTAAAACTAACATGTAGCATGCTGCCGTAACAGTAGTGTGAGAGGGAACTGCATGACTTGACTTGCAACGTGAGGCCATGTGTTGTCATATGAAGTCACTACCCAGTCCGATGAAGTTCTGGTTGTTTCCTTGCAATGTGCTTCCTCAGTTTAGCTAATACTGACATGAAGCATGCTGCAGTAACAGTAGTGTGAGAGGGAACTGCATGACTTGACTTGCAACGTGAGGTCATGTGTTGTTATATGGAGTTATCATCCAGTATGATGAAGTTCTGTTTGTTTCCTTGCAATGTGCTTCCTCAGTTTAGCTAATACTGACATGTAGCATGCTGCTGTAACAGTAGTGTGAGGGGGAACTGCATGACTTGACTTGCAACGTGAGGCCATGTGTTGTTATATGGAGTCATCACCCAGTACGATGAAGTTCTGGTTGTTTCCTTGCAATGTGCTTCCTCAGTTTAGCTAATACTGACATGTAGCATGCTGCTGTAACAGTAGTGTGAGGGGGGAACTGCATGACTTGACTTGTAACGTGAGGCCATGTGATGTCATGTGGAGTCACCACCCAGTCCGATTAAGATCTGGTTGTTTCCTTGCAATGTGCTTCCTCAGTTTAGCTAATACTGACATGTAGCATGCTGCTGTAACACTAGTGTGAGGGGGAACTGCATGACCTGACTTGCAACGTGAGGCCATGTGTTGTCATGTGGAGTCACCACCCAGTCCGATTAAGTTCTGATTGTTTCCTTGCAATGTGCTTCCTCAGTTTAGCTAAAACTGATGTGTAGTATGCTGCTGTAACAGAGGTGTGAGGGGGAACTGCATGACTTCACTTGTAACGTCAGGCCATTTATTGTCATGTGGAATCACCACCCAGTCCGATTACGTTCTAGGTGTTTCCTTGCAATGTGCTTCCTCAGTTTAGCTAATACTGACATGTAGCATGCTGCTGTAACACTAGTGTGAGGGGGAACCGCATGCCTTGACTTGCAACGTGAGGTCATGTGTTGTTATATGAAGTCACTTCCCAGTCTGATTAAGTTCTGGTGGTTTCCTTGCAATGTGCTTCCTCAGTTTAGCTAATACTGACATGTAGCATGCTGCTGTAACACTAGTGTGAGGGGCAACTGCATGCCTTGACTTGCAACGTGAGGTCATGTGTTGTTATATGAAGTCACTACCCAGTCTGATTAAGTTCTGGTTGTTTCCTTGCAATGTGCTTCCTCAGTTTAGCTAATACTGACATGTAGCATGCTGCTGTAACAGTAGTGTGAGGGGGAACTGAATGACTTGACTTGCAACGTGAGGTCATGTGTTGTTATATGGAGTCATCACCCAGTACGATGAAGTTCTGGTTGTTTCCTTGCAATGTGCTTCCTCAGTTTAGCTAATACTGACATGTAGCATGCTGCTGTAACAGTAGTGTGAGGGGGAACTGCATGACTTGACTTGCAACGTGAGGCCATGTGTTGTCATATGAAGTCACCACCCAGTCCGATTAAGTTCTGGTTATTTCCTTGCAATGTGCTTCCTCAGTTTAGTTAATACTGACATGTAGCATGCTGCCGTAACAGTAGTGTGAGAGGGAACTGCATGACTTGACTTGCAACGTGAGGTCATGTGTTGTTATATGAAGTCACTACCCAGTCCGATTTAGTCCTGGTTGTTTCCTTGCAATGTGCTTCCTCAGTTTAGCTAATGCTGACATGTAGCATGCTGCTGTAACAGTAGTGTGAGGGGGAACTGCATGACTTGACTTGCAACGTGAGGTCATGTGTTGTCATGTGGAGTCACCACCCAGTCCGATGAAGTTCTGGTTGTTTCCTTGCAATGTGCTTCCTCAGTTTAGCTAATACTGACGTGTAGCATGCTGCTGTAACAGCAGTGTGAGGGGGAACTGCATGACTTGACTTGCAACGTGAGGTCATGTGTTGTTATATGGAGTTATCATCCAGTACGATGAAGTTCTGGTTGTTTCCTTGCAATGTGCTTCCTCAGTTTAGCTAATACTGACATGTAGCATACTGCTGTAACACTAGTGTGAGGGGGAACTGCATGACTTGACTTGCAACGTGAGCTCATGTGTTGTTATATGAAGTCACTACCCAGTCCGATGAAGTTCTGGTTATTTCCTTTCAATGTGCTTTCTCAGTTTAGCTAATACTGACATGAAGCATGCTGCTGTAACACTAGTGTGAGGGGGAAGTGCATGACCTGACTTGCAAAGTGAGGCCATGTGTTGTCATGTGGAGTCACCACCCAGTACGATGAAGTTCTGGTTGTTTCCTTGCAATGTGCTTCCTCAGTTTGGCTAATACTGACATGAAGCATGCTGCTGTAACACTAGTGTGAGGGGGAAGTGCATGACTTGACTTGTAACGTGGGGCCATGTGTTCTCATGTGGAGTCACCACCCAGTACGATGAAGTTCTGGTTGTTTCCTTGCAATGTGCTTCCTCAGTTTGGCTAATACTGACATGAAGCATGCTGCTGTAACACTAGTGTGAGGGGGAAGTGCATGACTTGACTTGCAACGTGAGGTCAGGTGTTGTTATATGGAGTCATCACCCAGTACGATGAAGTTCTGGTTGTTTCCTTGCAATGTGCTTCCTCAGTTTAGCTAATACTGACATGATGCATGCTACAGTAACACTAGTGTGAGGGGGAACTGCATGACTTGACTTGCAACGTGAGGCCATGTGTTGTCATGTGGTGTCACCACCCAGTCCGATTAAGTTCTGGTTGTTTCCTTGATAGGTGCTCCTTCAGTTTAACTAATACTGACATGTAGCATGCTGCTGTAACAGTAGTGTGAAGGGGAACAGCATGACTTGCCTTGTAACGTGAGGCCATGTATTGTCATGAAGTGTCACCACCCAGTCCGATTAAGTTCTGGTTGTTTCCTTGCAATGTGCTTCCTCAGTTTGGCTAATACTGACATGTAGCATGCTGCTGTAACAGTAGAGTGAGGGGGAAGTGCATGACTTGACTTATAACGTGAGGCCATGTGTTGTCATATGAAGTCACCACCCAGTCCGATAAAGTTCTGGTTGCTTCCTTGCAATGTGCTTCCTCAGTTTAGCTAATACTGACATGTAGTATGCTGCTGTAACACTAGTGTGAGGGTGAACTGCATGACCTGACTTGCACGTGAGGCCATGTATTGTCATGTGGAGTCACCACCCAGTCCGATTAAGTTATGGTTGTTTCCTTGCAATGTGCTTCCTCAGTTTAGCTAATACTGACATGTAGCATGCTGCTGTAACACTAGTGTCAGGGGGAACTGCATGACCTGACTTGCAATGTGAGGCCATGTGTTGTCATGTGGAGTCACCACCCAGTCCGATTAAGTTCTGATTGTTTCCTTGCAATGTGCTTCCTCAGTTTAGCTAATACTGATGTGTAGTATGCTGCTGTAACAGTAGTGTGAGGGGGAAGTGCATGACTTGACTTGCAACGTGAGGCCATGTGTTGTCATATGCAGTCACCACCCAGTCCGATAGAGTTCGTGTTGTTTCCTTGCAATGTGCTTCCTCAGTTTAGCTAATACTGACATGTAGCATGCTGCTGTAACAGTAGTGTGAGGGGGAACTGCATGACTTGACTTCTAACGTGAGGCCATGTATTGTCATGTGGAGTCACCACCCAGTCCGATTAAGTTCTGGTTGTTTCCTTGCAATGTGCTTCCTCAGTTAAGCTAATACTGACATGTAGCATGCTGCTGTAACACTAGTGTGAGGGGGAGCTGCATGCCTTGACTTGCAACGTGAGGTCATGTGTTGTTATATGAAGTTACTACCCAGTCTGATTAAGTTCTGGTTGTTTCCTTGCAATGTGCTTCCTCAGTTTAGCTAATACTGACATGTAGCATGCTGCTGTAACAGTAGTGTGAGGGGGAACTGCATGACTTGACCTGCAACGTGAGGTCATGTGTTGTCATGTGGAGTCACCACACAGTCCGATGAAGTTCTAGTTATTTCCTTGCAATGTGCTACCTCAGTTTAGCTAATACTGACATGTAGCATGCTGCTGTAACACTAGTGTGAGGGGGAACTGCATGACCTGACTTGCAACGTGAGGCCATGTGTTGTCATGTGGAGTCACCACCCAGTCCGATTAAGTTCTGATTGTTTCCTTGCAATGTGCCTCCTCAGTTTAGCTAATACTGATGTGTAGTATGCTGCTGTAACAGTTGTGTGAGGGGGAACTGCATGACTTGACTTGCAACGTGAGGACATGTATTGTCATGTGGAGTCACCACCCAGTCCGATTAAGTTCTGGTTGTTTCCTTGCAATGTGCTTGCTCAGTTTAGCTAATACTGACATGTAGCATGCTGCTGTAACACTAGTGTGAGGGGGAACTGCATGCCTTGACTTGCAACGTAAGGTCATGTGTTGTTATATGAAGTCACTACCCAGTCTGATTAAGTTCTGGTGGTTTCCTTGCAATGTGCTTCCTCAGTTTAGCTAATACTGACATGTAGCATGCTGCTGTAACAGTAGTGTGAGGGGGAACTGCATGACTTGACTTGCAACGTGAGGTCATGTGTTGTTATATGGAGTTATCATCCAGTACGATGAAGTTCTGGTTGTTTCCTCGCAATGTGCTTCCTCAGTTTAGCTAATACTGACATGTAGCATGCTGCTGTAACAGTAGTGTGAGAGGGAACTGCATGACTTGCCTTGCAAAGTGAGGTCATGTGTTGTTATATGGAGTCATCACCCAGTACGATGAAGTTCTGGTTGTTTCCTTGCAATGTGCTTCCTCAGTTTAGCTAATACTGACATGTAGCATGCTGCTGTAACAGTAGTGTGAGGGGGAACTGCATGACTTGACTTGTAACGTGAGGCCATGTGATGTCATGTGGAGTCACCACGCAGTCCGATTAAGTTCTGGTTGTTTCCTTGCAATGTGCTTCCTCAGTTTAGCTAATACTGACATGTAGCATGCTGCTGTAACACTAGTGTGAGGGGGAACTGCATGACCTGACTTGCAACGTGAGGCCATGTGTTGTCATGTGGAGTCACCACCCAGTCCGATTAAGTTCTGATTGTTTCCTTGCAATGTGCCTCCTCAGTTTAGCTAATACTGATGTGTAGTATGCTGATGTAACAGTTGTGTGAGGGGGAACTGCATGACTTGACTTGTAACGTGAGGACATGTATTGTCATGTGGAGTCACCACCCAGTCCGATTAAGTTCTGGTTGTTTCCTTGCAATGTATTTGCTCAGTTTAGCTAATACTGACATGTAGCATGCTGCTGTAACACTAGTGTGAGGGGGAACTGCATGCCTTGACTTGCAACGTAAGGTCATGTGTTGTTATATGAAGTCACTACCCAGTCTGATTAAGTTCTGGTGGTTTCCTTGCAATGTGCTTCCTCAGTTTAGCTAATACTGACATGTAGCATGCTGCTGTAACAGTAGTGTGAGGGGGAACTGCATGACTTGACTTGCAATGTGAGGTCATGTGTTGTTAAATGGAGTCATCACCCAGTACGATGTAGTTCTGGTTGTTTCCTTGCAATGTGCTTCCTCAGTTTAGCTAATACTGACATGTAGCATGCTGCTGTAACAGTAGTGTGAGGGGGAACTGCATGACTTGACCTGCAACGTGAGGTCATGTGTTGTCATATGGAGTCACCACCCAGTCCGATGAAGTTCTAGTTGTTTCCTTGCAATGTGCTTCCTCAGTTTAGCTAATACTGACGTGTAGCATGCAGCTGTAACAGTAGTGTGAGGGGGAACTGCATGACTTGACTTGCAACGTGAGGTCATGTGTTGTTATATGGAGTCATCACCCAGTACGATGAAGTTCTGGTTGTTTCCTTGCAATGTGCTTCCTATGTTTAGATAATACTGACATGTAGCATGCTGCTGTAAGAGTAGTGTGAGGGGGAACTGCATGACTTGACTTGTAACGTGAGGCCATGTGATGTCATGTGGAGTCACCACCCAGTCCGATTAAGATCTGCTAGTTTCCTTGCAATGTGCTTCCTCAGTTTAGCTAATACTGACATGTAGCATGCTGCTGTAACACAAGTGTGAGGGGGAACTGCATGACCTGACTTGCAACGTGAGGCCATGTGTTGTCATGTGGAGTCACCACCCAGTCCGATTAAGTTCTGATTGTTTCCTTGCAATGTGCTTCCTCAGTTTAGCTAATACTGATGTGTAGTATGCTGCTGTAGCAGTAGTGTGAGGGGGAACTGCATAACTTGACTTGTAACGTGAGGCCATGTATTGTCATTTGGAGTCACCACCCAGTCCGATTAAGTTCTGGTTGTTTCCTTGCAATGTGCTTCCTCAGTTTAGCTAATACTGACATGTAGCATGCTGCTGTAACACTAGTGTGAGGGGGAACTGCATGACCTAACTTGCAACGTGAGGCCATGTGTTGTCATGTGGAGTCACCACCCAGTCCGATTAAGTTCTGGTTGTTTCCTTGCAATGTGCTTCCTCAGTTTAGCTAATACTGACATGTAGCATGCTGCTGTAACAGTAGTGTGAGAGGGAACTGCATGACTTGACTTGCAACGTGAGGTCATGTGTTGTTATATGGAGTTATCATCCAGTACGATGAAGTTCTGGTTGTTTCCTCGCAATGTGCTTCCTCAGTTTAGCTAATACTGACATGTAGCATGCAGCTGTAACAGTAGTGTGAGAGGGAACTGCATGACTTGCCTTGCAAAGTGAGGTCATGTGTTGTTATATGGAGTCATCACCCAGTACGATGAAGTTCTGGTTGTTTCCTTGCAATGTGCTTCCTCAGTTTAGCTAATACTGACATGTAGCATGCTGCTGTAACAGTAGTGTGAGGGGGAACTGCATGACTTGACTTGTAACGTGAGGCCATGTGATGTCATGTGGAGTCACCACGCAGTCCGATTAAGTTCTGGTTGTTTCCTTGCAATGTGCTTCCTCAGTTTAGCTAATACTGACATGTAGCATGCTGCTGTAACACTAGTGTGAGGGGGAACTGCATGACCTGACTTGCAACGTGAGGCCATGTGTTGTCATGTGGAGTCACCACCCAGTCCGATTAAGTTCTGATTGTTTCCTTGCAATGTGCCTCCTCAGTTTAGCTAATACTGATGTGTAGTATGCTGCTGTAACAGTTGTGTGAGGGGGAACTGCATGACTTGACTTGCAACGTGAGGACATGTATTGTCATGTGGAGTCACCACCCAGTCCGATTAAGTTCTGGTTGTTTCCTTGCAATGTGCTTGCTCAGTTTAGCTAATACTGACATGTAGCATGCTGCTGTAACACTAGTGTGAGGGGGAACTGCATGCCTTGACTTGCAACGTAAGGTCATGTGTTGTTATATGAAGTCACTACCCAGTCTGATTAAGTTCTGGTGGTTTCCTTGCAATGTGCTTCCTCAGTTTAGCTAATACTGACATGTAGCATGCTGCTGTAACAGTAGTGTGAGGGGGAACTGCATGACTTGACTTGCAATGTGAGGTCATGTGTTGTTAAATGGAGTCATCACCCAGTACGATGTAGTTCTGGTTGTTTCCTTGCAATGTGCTTCCTCAGTTTAGCTAATACTGACATGTAGCATGCTGCTGTAACAGTAGTGTGAGGGGGAACTGCATGACTTTACCTGCAACGTGAGGTCATGTGTTGTCATATGGAGTCACCACTCAGTCCGATGAAGTTCTAGTTGTTTCCTTGCAATGTGCTTCCTCAGTTTAGCTAATACTGACGTGTAGCATGCAGCTGTAACAGTAGTGTGAGGGGGAACTGCATGACTTGACTTGCAACGTGAGGTCATGTGTTGTTATATGGAGTCATCACCCAGTACGATGAAGTTCTGGTTGTTTCCTTGCAATGTGCTTCCTATGTTTAGATAATACTGACATGTAGCATGCTGCTGTAAGAGTAGTGTGAGGGGGAACTGCATGACTTGACTTGTAACGTGAGGCCATGTGATGTCATGTGGAGTCACCACCCAGTCCGATTAAGATCTGCTAGTTTCCTTGCAATGTGCTTCCTCAGTTTAGCTAATACTGACATGTAGCATGCTGCTGTAACACAAGTGTGAGGGGGAACTGCATGACCTGACTTGCAACGTGAGGCCATGTGTTGTCATGTGGAGTCACCACCCAGTCCGATTAAGTTCTGATTGTTTCCTTGCAATGTGCTTCCTCAGTTTAGCTAATACTGATGTGTAGTATGCTGCTGTAGCAGTAGTGTGAGGGGGAACTGCATAACTTGACTTGTAACGTGAGGCCATGTATTGTCATTTGGAGTCACCACCCAGTCCGATTAAGTTCTGGTTGTTTCCTTGCAATGTGCTTCCTCAGTTTAGCTAATACTGACATGTAGCATGCTGCTGTAACACTAGTGTGAGGGGGAACTGCATGCCTAGAGTTGCAACGTGAGGTCATGTGTTGTTATATGAAGTCACTACCCAGTCTGATTAGGTTCTGGTTGTTTCCTTGCAATGTGCTTCCTCAGTTTAGCTAATACTGACATGTAGCATGCTGCTGTAACACTAGTGTGAGGGGGAACTGCATGCCTTGACTTGCAACGTGAGGTCATGTGTTGTTATATGAAGTCACTACCCAGTCTGATTAAGTTCTGGTTGTTTCCTTGCAATGTGCTTCCTCAGTTTTGCTAATACTGACATGTAGTATGCAGCTGTAACAGTAGTGTGAGGGGGAACTGCATGACTTGACTTGCAACGTGAGGTCATGTGTTGTTATATGGAGTCATCACCCAGTACAATGAAGTTCTGGTTGTTTCCTTGCAATGTGCTTCCTCAGTTTAGCTAATACTGACATGTAGCATGCTGCTGTAACAGTAGTGTGAGGGGGAACTGAATGACTTGACTTGCAACGTGAGGTCATGTGTTGTTATATGGAGTCATCACCCAGTACGATGAAGTTCTGGTTGTTTCCTTGCAATGTGCTTCCTCAGTTTAGCTAATACTGACATGTAGCATGCTGCTGTAACAGTAGTGTGAGGGGGAACTGCATGACTTGACTTGCAACGTGAGGCCATGTGTTGTCATATGAAATCACCACCCAGTCCGATTAAGTTCTGATTGTTTCCTTGCAATGTGCTTCCTCAGTTTAGCTAATACTGACATGTAGCATGCTGCCGTAACAGTAGTGTGAGAGGGAGCTGCATCACTTGACTTGCAACGTGAGGTCATGTGTTGTTATATGAAGTCACTACGCAGTCCGATTAAGTCCTGGTTGTTTCCTTGCAATGTGCTTTCTCAGTTTAGCTAATACTGACATGTAGCATGCTGCTGTAACAGTAGTGTGAGGCGGAACTGCATGACTTGACTTGCAACGTGAGGCCATGTGTTGTCATGTGGAGTCACCACCCAGTCCGATTAAGTTCTGGTTGTTTCCTTGCAATGTGCTTCCTCAGTGTGGGTAATACTGACATGTAGCATGCTGCTGTAACAGTAGTGTGAGGAGGAACTGCATGACTTGACTTGCAACGTGAGGCCATGTGATGTCATGTGGAGTCATCAACCAGTACGATGAAGTTCTGGTTGTTTCCTTGCAATGTGCCTCCTCAGTTTAGCTAATACTGACATGTAGCATGCTGCTGTAACAGTAGTGTGAGGAGGAACTGCATGACTTGACTTGCAACTTGAGGTCATGTGTTGTCATGTGGTGTCACCACCCAGTACGATGAAGTTCTGGTTGTTTCCTTGCAATGTGCTTCCTCAGTTTAGCTAATACTGACATGAAGCATGCTGCAGTAACAGTAGTGTGAGAGGGAACTGCATGACTTGACTTGCAACGTGAGGTCATGTGTTGTTATATGGAGTTATCATCCAGTATGATGAAGTTCTGTTTGTTTCCTTGCAATGTGATTCCTCAGTTTGGCTAATACTGACATGTAGCATGCTGCTGTAACAGTAGTGTGAGGGGGAACTGCATGACTTGACTTGCAACGTGACGCCACACATTGTAATAGAAAGTCACCACCCAGTACGATGAAGTTCCGGTTGTTTCCTTGCAATGTGATTCCTCAGTTTGGCTAATACTGACATGAAGTATGCTGCCGTAACAGTAGTGTGAGGGGGAACTGCATGCCGGTAAATCATACCATTACAGTCAGTGTAGTATGCGAAATACGAGCAGTGTCTACAAAACAGAACATCACTACCAACCTACTGATACAAGACTGCTGCCATCTATGGACATTATACATAAACCCTGCTCTTTTCAAATGTTTATGGTACAGACAGGAAACTATCAAGGAAGCTACAGGAAAAAACCAGTCTTTGTTGATCAGCCCTTGTACACTCAATGATAAGTATGTTCTTTATAAAAAAGGCAAAAGTGACATTTAAGTTCTAGAATTTCACTACCATGAGAAAGCCAAGATATAATTACAATAGTCTGTCAACCATCAAACAAAACTCAAGGCAATAGGAACAACACGTACTAAATATTCTAAACCAGTAAGAAATTTGTTCCAAACATACAATAAATAAAAGCTTTAATATTAAGGGTCTGTACTATGATCACAGTCTTCAAAACTATCCTACAGTTTCTACAACGAACTGAAGGGTCTATTGATATTGAGGACACTGACATAATAAGTAATATCATTCTATCACGTGTGACCCACAATAGGTTTGGAGTCATCTTTCCACAGAATGAACTGTCATACATGACCTGCAGTAGGTCTGGAGTAATCTTTCACAGAACGAACTGTCATACATTACCTGCAGTAGCTCTGGAGTAATCTCTTATATAATGAACTGTCATACATGTCCTGCAGTAGGTCTAGAGTCATCTCTCATATAATGAACTGTCATACATGTCCTGCAGTAGGTCTGGAGTCATATCTCATATAATGAACTGTCATACATGTCCTGCAGTAGGTCTGGAGTTATCTCTCATATAATGAACTGTCATACATGTCCTGCAGTAGGTCTGGAGTCATCTCTCATATAATGAACTGTCATACATGACCTGCAGTACGTCTAGAGTCATTTCTCATATAATGAACTGTTATACATGACCTGCAGTAGGTCTGGAGTCATCTCTCATATAATGAACTGTCATACATGACCTGCAGTAGGTCTGGAGTCATCTCTCATATAATGAACTGTTATACATGACCTGCAGTAACCCTGGGGTCATTTCTCATATAATGAACTGTCATACATGTCCTCCAGTAGGTCTGGAGTCATCTCTCATATAATGAACAGTTATACATGACCTGCAGTAACTCTGGAGTCATCTTTCCACAGAATGATCTGTCATACATGACCTGCAGTAACTCTGGAGTCACCTTTCCACAGAATGAACTGTCATTCATGAGCTGCAGTAGGTCTGGAGTAATCTCTCATATAATGAACTGTCATACATGACCTGCAGTAACTCTGGAGTCATCTTTCCACAGAACGAACCGTCATACATGACCTGCAGTAGCTCTGGAGTAATCTCTCATATAATGAACTGTCATACATGACCTGCAGTAGGTCTGGAGTAATCTCTCATATAATGAACTGTCATACATGTCCTGCAGTAGCTCTGGAGTAATCTCTCATATAATGAACAGTCATACATGACCTGCAGTAACTCTGGAGTTATCTCTCATATTATGAACTGTCATACATGTCGTGCAGTAACCCTGGAGTCATCTCTCATATAACGAACTGTCATACATGACCTGCAGTAACTCTGCAGTCATCTCTCCTATAATGAACTGTCATACATGACCTGCAGTAACTCTGGAGTCATCTCTCATATAACGAACTGTCATACATGACCTGCAGTAGCTCTGGAGTCATCTCTCATATAATGAACTGTCATACATGTCGTGCAGTAACCCTGGAGTCCTCTCTCATATAATGAACTGTCATACATGACCTGCAGTAACTCTGGAGTCATCTCTCACATAATGAACTGTCATACATGTCGTGCAGTAATTCTGGAGTCATCTCTCATATAACGAACTGTCATACATCTCCTGCAGTAACTATGGAGTCATCTCTCACATAATGAACTGCCATACATGACCTGCAGTAGGTCTGGAGTCATCTCTCATATAATGAACAGTCATACATGACCTGCAGTAGGTCTGGAGTCATCTCTCACACAATGAACTGTCATACATGACCTGCAGAAGCTCTGGAGTCATCTGTCACACAATGAACTGTCATACATGACCTGCAGTAACTCTGGAGTCATCTCTCACACAATGAACTGTCAAACATGACCTGCAGTAACTCTGGAGTCATCTCTCATATAATGAACTGACATACATGACCTGCAGTAGGTCTGGAGTCATCTCTCATATAATGAACTGTCATACATGACCAGCAGTAGGTCTGGAGTCATCTCTCATATAATGAACTGTCATACATGACCAGCAGTAGGTATGGTGTCATCTCTCATATATGAACTGTCATACATGTCCTGCAGTAGTCTGGAGTCATCTCTCATATAATGAACCGTCATACAAGACCTGCAGTAACTCTGGAGTCATCTCTCATATAATGAACAGTCATACATGACCTGCAGTAAGTCTGGTGTCATCTCTCATATAATGAACTGTCATACATGTCCTGCAGTAACTCTGGAGCCATCTCTCATATAATGAACTGTCATACATGTCCTGCAGTAACTCTGGAGTCATCTCTCATATAATGAACTGTCATACATGACCTGCAGTAACTCTGGAGTCATCTCTCATATAATGAACTGTCATACATGTCCTGCAGTAACTCTGGAGTCATCTCTCATATAATGAACTCTCATACATGTCCTGCAGTAACTCTAGAGTCATCTCTCATATAATGAACTGTCATACATGACCTGCAGTAAGTTTGGTGTCATCTCTCATATAATGAACTGTCATACATGTCCTGCAGTAGGTCTGGAGTCATCTCTCATATAATGAACTCTCATACATGTCCTGCAGTAACTCTGGAGTCATCTCTCATATAATGAACTGTCATACATGACCTGCAGTAAGTCTGGAGTAATCTTTCATATAATGAACAGTCGTTCATGTCCTGCAGTAGTCTGGAGTCATCTCTCATATAATAAACTGTCATACATGACCAGCAGTAACTCTGGAGTCATCTCTCATATAATGAACTTTCAAAAATGTCCTGCAGTAGTCTGGAGTCATCTCTCATATAATGAACTGTCATACATGACCTGCAGTATTCTGGAGTCATCTCTCATATAATGAACTGTCATACATGTCCTGCAGTAGTCTGGAGTAATCTTTCATATAATGAACAGTCATACATGTCCTGCAGTAACTCTGGAGTCATCTTTCATATAATGAACTGTCATACATGTCCTGCAGTAGTCTGGAGTCATCTCTCATATAATGAACTGTCATACATGACCTGCAGTAGACTGGAGTCATCTCTCATATAATGAACAGTCATACATGTCCTGCAGTAACTCTGGAGTCATCTTTCATATAATGAACTGCCATACATGTGCTGCAGTAACTCTGGAGTCATATCTCATATAATGAACTGTCATACATGACCTGCAGTAGTCTGGAGTCATCTCTCATATAATGAACTGTCATACATGTCCTGCAGTAGTCTGGAGTCATCTTTCATATAATGAACTGTCATACATGTCCTGCAGTAGTCTGGAGTCATCTCTCACATAATGAACTGTCATACATGACCTGCAGTAGTCTGGAGTCATCTTTCATATAGTGAACTGTCATACATGTCCTGCAGTAGTCTGGAGTCATCTCTCATATAATGAACTGTCATACATGACCTGCAGTAGTCTGGAGTCATCTTTCATATAATGAACTGTCATACATGTCTTGCAATAGTCTGGAGTAATCTTTCATATAATGAACTGTCATACAGTCCTGCGGTAGTCTGGAGTCATCTTTCATATAGTGAACTGTCATACATGTCCTGCAGTAGTCTGGAGTCATCTTTCATATAGTGAACTGTCATACATGTCCTGCAGTAGTCTGGAGTCATCTCTCATATAATGAACTGTCATACATGACCTGCAGTAGTCTGGAGTAATCTTTCATATAATGAACAGTCATACATGTCCTGCAGTAGTCTGGAGTCATCTCTCATATAATGAACTGTCATACATGACCAGCAGTAGGTCTGGAGTCATCTCTCATATAATGAACTGTCATACATGACCTGCAGTAGGTCTGCAGTCATCTCTTATATAATTAACAGTCATACATGACCTGCAGTAGCTCTGGAGTCATCTCTCACACAATGAACTGTCAAACATGACCTGCAAAAACTCTGGAGTCATCTCTCATATAATGAACTGACATACATGACCTGCAGTAGGTCTGGAGTCATCTCTCATATAATGAACAGTCATACATGACCTGCAGTACCTCTGGAGTCATCTCTCATATAATGAACAGTCATACATGACCTGCAGTAACTCTGGAGTCATCTCTCATATACTGAACTGTCATACATGTCCTGCCGTAGTCTCGAGTCATCTTTCACAGAATGAACTGTCATACATGACCTGCAGTAACTCTGGAGTCATCTCTCATATAATGAACTGTCACTCATGTCCTGCAGTAGTCTGGAGTCATCTCTCACATAATGAACTCTCATACATGTCCTGCAGTAACTCTGGAGTCATCTTTCATATATTGAACTGTCATTCATATCCTGCAGCACGTCTGGAGTCATGTCTCATATAATGAACTGTCATACATGTCGTGCAGTAACTCTGGAGTCATCTCTCATATAATGAACTGTCATACATGTCGTGCAGTAACTCTGGAGTCATCTCTCATATAATGAACTATCATACATGTCCTGCAGTAACTCTGGAGTCATCTCTCATATAATGAACTGGTATACATGTCGTGCAGTAACTCTGGAGTCATCTCTCATATAATGAACTGTCATACACGTCCTGCAGTAGTCTGGAGTCATCTCTCATATAATGAACTGTCATACACGTCCTGCAGTAGTCTGGAGTCATCTCTCATATAATGAACTGTCATTCATGTCCTGCAGTAGGTCTGGAGTCATCTCTCATATAATGAACTGTCATACATGTCCTGCAGTAACTCTGGAGTCATCTCTCATATAATGAACTATCATACATGTCCTGCAGTAACTCTGGAGTCATCTCTCATATAATGAACTGTCATACATGTCGTGCAGTAACTCTGGAGTCATCTCTCATATAATGAACTGTCATACACGTCCTGCAGTAGGCTGGAGTTATCTCTCACATAATGAACTGTCATACATGTCGTGCAGTAACTCTGGAGTCATCTCTCATATAATGAACTGTCATACATGACCTACAGTAACTCTGGAGTCATCTCTCATATAATGAACTGTCATACATGTCCTGCAGTAGTCTGGAGTCATCTCTCACATAATGAACTGTCATACATGTCCTGCAGTAGTCTGGAGTCATCTCTCATATAATGAACTGTCATTCATGTCCTGCAGTAGTCTGGAGTCATCTCTCATATAATGAACTGTCATTCATGTCCTGCAGTAGTCTGGAGTCATCTCTCATATAATGAACTGTCATTCATGTCCTGCAGTAGTCTGGAGTCATCTCTCATATAACGAACAGTCATACATGTCCTGCAGTAACTCTGGAGTCATCTTTCATATAATGAACTGTCACTCATGTCCTGCAGTAGTCTGGAGTCATCTCTCACATAATGAACATTCATACATGTCCTGCAGTAGTCTGGAGTCATCTCTCACATAATGAACTGTCATTCATGTCCTGCAGTAGTCTGGAGTCATCTCTCATATAATGAACAGTCTATACATGTCCTGCAGTAACTCTGGAGTCATCTCTCATATAATGAACTGTCATACATGTCCTGCAGTAACTCTGGAGTCATCTTTCATATAATGAACTGTCACTCATGTCCTGCAGTAACTCTGGAGTCATCTCTCACATAATGAACAGTCATACATGTCCTGCAGTAGTCTGGAGTCATCTCTCATATAATGAACTGTCATACATGACCAGCAGTAACTCTGGAGTCATCTCTCATATAATGAACTGTCATACATGTCGTGCAGTAACTCTGGAGTCATCTCTCATATAATGAACTGTCATACATGTCGTGCAGTAACTCTGGAGTCATCTCTCATATAATGAACTGTCATACATGACCTGCAGTAACTCTGGAGTCATCTTTCATATAATGAACTGTCACTCATGTCCTGCAGTAGTCTGGAGTCATCTCTCACATAATGAACAGTCATACATGTCCTGCAGTAGTCTGGAGTCATCTCTCATATAATGAACTGTCATACATGTCGTGCAGTAACTCTGGAGTCATCTCTCATATAATGAACAGTCATACACGTCCTGGAGTAGTCTGGAGTCATCTCTCATATAATGAACTGTCATTCATGTCCTGCAGTAGTCTGGAGTCATCTCTCATATAATGATCAGTCATACACGTGCTGCAGTAGTCTGGAGTCATCTCTCATATAATGAACTGTCATTCATGTCCTGCAGTAGTCTGGAGTCATCTCTCATATAATGAACAGTCATACACGTCCTGCAGTAGTCTGGAGTCATCTCTCATATAATGAACAGTCAACACGTCCTGCAGTAGTCTGGAGTCATCTCACATATAATGAACAGTCATACACGTCCTGCGTAATTTGGAGTCATCTCTCATATAATGAACAGTCATACACGTCCTGCAGTAGTCTGGAGTCATCTCTCATATAATGAACAGTCATACACGTCCTGCAGTAGTCTGGAGTCATCTCTCATATAATGAACAGTCATACATGTCCTGCAGTACCTCTGGAGTCATCTCTCATATAATGAACAGTCATACACGTCCTGCAGTAGTCTGGAGTCATCTCTCATATAATGAACAGTCATACACGTCCTGCAGTAGTCTGGAGTCATCTCACATATAATGAACAGTCATACACGTCCTGCAGTAGTCTGGAGTCATCTCTCATATAATGAACTGTCATTCATGTCCTGCAGTAGTCTGGAGTCATCTCTCATATAATGAACTGTCATACATGTCCTGCAGTAGTCTGGAGTCATCTCTCATATAATGAACAGTCATACACGTCCTGCAGTAGTCTGGAGTCATCTCTCATATAATGAACAGTCATACACGTCCTGCAGTAGTCTGGAGCCATCTCTCACATAATGAACAGTCATACATGTCCTACAGTAGTCTGGAGTCATCTCTCATATAATGAACTGTCATACACGTCCTGCAGTAGTCTGGAGTCATCTCTCATATAATGAAAAGTCATACACATCCTGCAGTAGTCTGGAGTCATCTCTCATATAATGAACAGTCATACACGTCCTGCAGTAGTCTGGAGTCATCTCTCATATAATGAACAGTCATACACGTCCTGCAGTAGTCTGGAGTCATCTCTCATAATGAACAGTCATACATGTCCTGCAGTAGTCTGGAGTCATCTCTCATATAATGAACAGTCATACACGTCCTGCAGTAGTCTGGAGTCATCTCTCATATAATGAACTGTCATACATGTCCTGCAGTAGTTTAGAGTCATCTCTCATATAATGAACAGTCATACACGTCCAGCAGTAGTCTGGAGTCATCTCTCATATAATGAACAGTCATACACGTCCTGCAGTAGTCTGGAGTCATCTCTCACATAATGAACTGTCATACATGTTCTGCAGTAGTCTGGAGTCATCTCTCATATAATGAACTGTCATACATGTCCTGCAGTAATCTGGAGTCATCTCTCATATAATGAACTGTCATACATGTCCTGCAGTAGGTCTGGAGTCATCTCTCATATAATGAACTGTCATACATGACCTGCAGTAGTCTGGAGTCATCTCTCATATAATGAACATTCATACACGTGCTGCAGTAGTCTGGAGTCATCTCTCATATAATGAACAGTCATACACGTCCTGCAGTAGTCTGGAGTCATCTCTCATATAATGAACTGTCATTCATGTCCTGCAGTAGTCTGGAGTCATCTCTCATATAATGAACAGTCATACACGTCCTGCAGTAGTCTGGAGTCATCTCTCATATAATGAACAGTCATACACGTCCTGCAGTAGTCTGGAGTCATCTCTCATATAATGAACAGTCATACACGTCCTGCGTAATTTGGAGTCATCTCTCATATAATGAACAGTCATACACGTCCTGCAGTAGTCTGGAGTCATCTCTCATATAATGAACAGTCATACACGTCCTGCAGTAGTCTGGAGTCATCTCTCATATAATGAACAGTCATACATGTCCTGCAGTAGCTCTGGAGTCATCTCTCATATAATGAACAGTCATACACGTCCTGCAGTAGTCTGGAGTCATCTCTCATATAATGAACAGTCATACACGTCCTGCAGTAGTCTGGAGTCATCTCACATATAATGAACAGTCATACACGTCCTGCAGTAGTCTGGAGTCATCTCTCATATAATGAACTGTCATTCATGTCCTGCAGTAGTCTGGAGTCATCTCTCATATAATGAACTGTCATACATGTCCTGCAGTAGTCTGGAGTCATCTCTCATATAATGAACAGTCATACACGTCCTGCAGTAGTCTGGAGCCATCTCTCACATAATGAACAGTCATACATGTCCTGCAGTAGTCTGGAGTCATCTCTCATATAATGAACTGTCATACACGTCCTGCAGTAGTCTGGAGTCATCTCTCATATAATGAAAAGTCATACACATCCTGCAGTAGTCTGGAGTCATCTCTCATATAATGAACAGTCATACACGTCCTGCAGTAGTCTGGAGTCATCTCTCATATAATGAACAGTCATACACGTCCAGCAGTAGTCTGGAGTCATCTCTCATAATGAACAGTCATACATGTCCTGCAGTAGTCTGGAGTCATCTCTCATATAATGAACAGTCATACACGTCCTGCAGTAGTCTGGAGTCATCTCTCATATAATGAACTGTCATACATGTCCTGCAGTAGTTTAGAGTCATCTCTCATATAATGAACAGTCATACACGTCCAGCAGTAGTCTGGAGTCATCTCTCATATAATGAACAGTCATACACGTCCTGCAGTAGTCTGGAGTCATCTCTCACATAATGAACTGTCATACATGTTCTGCAGTAGTCTGGAGTCATCTCTCATATAATGAACTGTCATACATGTCCTGCAGTAGTCTGGAGTCATCTCTCATATAATCAACTGTCATACATGTCCTGCAGTAGATCTGGAGTCATCTCTCATATAATGAACTGTCATACATGACCTGCAGTAGTCTGGAGTCATCTCTCATATAATGAACATTCATACACGTCCTGCAGTAGTCTGGAGTCATCTCTCACATAATGAACTGTCATACATGTCGTGCAGTAACTCTGGAGTCATCTCTCATATAATGAACTGTCATTCATCTCCTGCAGTAGTCTGGAGTCATCTCTCATATAATGAACTGTCATACATGACCTGCAGTAACTCTGGAGTCATCTCTCATATAATGAACTGTCATATATGTCCTGCAGTAGTCTGGAGTCATCTCTCATATAATGAACAGTCATACACGTCCTGCAGTAGTCTGGAGTCATCCCTCACATAATGAACTGTCATTCATGTCCTGCAGTAGTCTGGAGTCATCTCTCATATAATGAACTGTCGTACATGTCGTGCAGTAACTCTGGAGTCATCTCTCATATAATGAACTGTCATACATGTTCTGCAGTAGTCTGGAGTCATCTCTCACATAATGAACTGTCATACATGTTCTGCAGTAGTCTGGAGTCATCTCTCACATAATGAACTGTCATACATGACCTGCAGTAGTCTGGAGTCATCTTTCATATAGTGAACTGTCATACATGTCCTGCAGTTGTCTGGAGTCATCTCTCATATAATGAACTGTCATACATGACCTGCAGTAGTCTGGAGTCATCTTTCATATAATGAACTGTCATACATGTCTTGCAATAGTCTGGAGTAATCTTTCATATAATGAACTGTCATACAGTCCTGCGGTAGTCTGGAGTCATCTTTCATATAGTGAACTGTCATACATGTCCTGCAGTAGTCTGGAGTCATCTTTCATATAGTGAACTGTCATACATGTCCTGCAGTAGTCTGGAGTCATCTCTCATATAATGAACTGTCATACATGACCTGCAGTAGTCTGGAGTAATCTTTCATATAATGAACAGTCATACATGTCCTGCAGTAGTCTGGAGTCATCTCTCATATAATGAACTGTCATACATGACCAGCAGTAGGTCTGGAGTCATCTCTCATATAATGAACTGTCATACATGACCTGCAGTAGGTCTGCAGTCATCTCTTATATAATTAACAGTCATACATGACCTGCAGTAGCTCTGGAGTCATCTCTCACACAATGAACTGTCAAACATGACCTGCAAAAACTCTGGAGTCATCTCTCATATAATGAACTGACATACATGACCTGCAGTAGGTCTGGAGTCATCTCTCATATAATGAACAGTCATACATGACCTGCAGTACCTCTGGAGTCATCTCTCATATAATGAACAGTCATACATGACCTGCAGTAACTCTGGAGTCATCTCTCATATACTGAACTGTCATACATGTCCTGCCGTAGTCTGGAGTCATCTTTCACAGAATGAACTGTCATACATGACCTGCAGTAACTCTGGAGTCATCTCTCATATAATGAACTGTCATTCATGTCCTGCAGTAGTCTGGAGTCATCTCTCACATAATGAACTCTCATACATGTCCTGCAGTAACTCTGGAGTCATCTTTCATATATTGAACTGTCATTCATATCCTGCAGCACGTCTGGAGTCATGTCTCATATAATGAACTGTCATACATGTCGTGCAGTAACTCTGGAGTCATCTCTCATATAATGAACTGTCATACATGTCGTGCAGTAACTCTGGAGTCATCTCTCATATAATGAACTATCATACATGTCCTGCAGTAACTCTGGAGTCATCTCTCATATAATGAACTGGTATACATGTCGTGCAGTAACTCTGGAGTCATCTCTCATATAATGAACTGTCATACACGTCCTGCAGTAGTCTGGAGTCATCTCTCATATAATGAACTGTCATACACGTCCTGCAGTAGTCTGGAGTCATCTCTCATATAATGAACTGTCATTCATGTCCTGCAGTAGGTCTGGAGTCATCTCTCATATAATGAACTGTCATACATGTCCTGCAGTAACTCTGGAGTCATCTCTCATATAATGAACTGTCATACATGTCGTGCAGTAACTCTGGAGTCATCTCTCATATAATGAACTATCATACATGTCCTGCAGTAACTCTGGAGTCATCTCTCATATAATGAACTGCCATACATGACCTGCAGTAACTCTGGAGTCATCTTTCATATAATGAACTGTCACTCATGTCCTGCAGTAGTCTGGAGTCATCTCTCACATAATGAACAGTCATACATGTCCTGCAGTAGTCTGGAGTCATCTCTCATATAATGAACTGTCATACATGTCGTGCAGTAACTCTGGAGTCATCTCTCATATAATGAACAGTCATACACGTCCTGGAGTAGTCTGGAGTCATCTCTCATATAATGAACTGTCATTCATGTCCTGCAGTAGTCTGGAGTCATCTCTCATATAATGATCAGTCATACACGTGCTGCAGTAGTCTGCAGTCATCTCTCATATAATGAACTGTCATTCATGTCCTGCAGTAGTCTGGAGTCATCTCTCATATAATGAACAGTCATACACGTCCTGCAGTAGTCTGGAGTCATCTCTCATATAATGAACAGTCATACACGTCCTGCAGTAGTCTGGAGTCATCTCTCATATAATGAACAGTCATACACGTCCTGCGTAATTTGGAGTCATCTCTCATATAATGAACAGTCATACACGTCCTGCAGTAGTCTGGAGTCATCTCACATATAATGAACGGTCATACACGTCCTGCAGTAGTCTGGAGTCATCTCTCATATAATGAACAGTCATACATGTCCTGCAGTACCTCTGGAGTCATCTCTCATATAATGAACAGTCATACACGTCCTGCAGTAGTCTGGAGTCATCTCTCATATAATGAACAGTCATACACGTCCTGCAGTAGTCTGGAGTCATCTCACATATAATGAACAGTCATACACGTCCTGCAGTAGTCTGGAGTCATCTCTCATATAATGAACTGTCATTCATGTCCTGCAGTAGTCTGGAGTCATCTCTCATATAATGAACTGTCATACATGTCCTGCAGTAGTCTGGAGTCATCTCTCATATAATGAACAGTCATACACGTCCTGCAGTAGTCTGGAGTCATCTCTCATATAATGAACAGTCATACACGTCCTGCAGTAGTCTGGAGCCATCTCTCACATAATGAACAGTCATACATGTCCTACAGTAGTCTGGAGTCATCTCTCATATAATGAACTGTCATACACGTCCTGCAGTAGTCTGGAGTCATCTCTCATATAATGAAAAGTCATACACATCCTGCAGTAGTCTGGAGTCATCTCTCATATAATGAACAGTCATACACGTCCTGCAGTAGTCTGGAGTCATCTCTCATATAATGAACAGTCATACACGTCCTGAAGTAGTCTGGAGTCATCTCTCATAATGAACAGTCATACATGTCCTGCAGTAGTCTGGAGTCATCTCTCATATAATGAACAGTCATACACGTCCTGCAGTAGTCTGGAGTCATCTCTCATATAATGAACTGTCATACATGTCCTGCAGTAGTTTAGAGTCATCTCTCATATAATGAACAGTCATACACGTCCAGCAGTAGTCTGGAGTCATCTCTCATATAATGAACAGTCATACACGTCCTGCAGTAGTCTGGAGTCATCTCTCACATAATGAACTGTCATACATGTTCTGCAGTAGTCTGGAGTCATCTCTCATATAATGAACTGTCATACATGTCCTGCAGTAATCTGGAGTCATCTCTCATATAATGAACTGTCATACATGTCCTGCAGTAGGTCTGGAGTCATCTCTCATATAATGAACTGTCATACATGACCTGCAGTAGTCTGGAGTCATCTCTCATATAATGAACATTCATACACGTGCTGCAGTAGTCTGGAGTCATCTCTCATATAATGAACAGTCATACACGTCCTGCAGTAGTCTGGAGTCATCTCTCATATAATGAACTGTCATTCATGTCCTGCAGTAGTCTGGAGTCATCTCTCATATAATGAACAGTCATACATGTCCTGCAGTAGTCTGGAGTCATCTCTCATATAATGAACAGTCATACACGTCCTGCAGTAGTCTGGAGTCATCTCTCATATAATGAACAGTCATACACGTCCTGCGTAATTTGGAGTCATCTCTCATATAATGAACAGTCATACACGTCCTGCAGTAGTCTGGAGTCATCTCTCATATAATGAACAGTCATACACGTCCTGCAGTAGTCTGGAGTCATCTCTCATATAATGAACAGTCATACATGTCCTGCAGTAGCTCTGGAGTCATCTCTCATATAATGAACAGTCATACACGTCCTGCAGTAGTCTGGAGTCATCTCTCATATAATGAACAGTCATACACATCCTGCAGTAGTCTGGAGTCATCTCACATATAATGAACAGTCATACACGTCCTGCAGTAGTCTGGAGTCATCTCTCATATAATGAACTGTCAT
Source organism: Deroplatys truncata (assembly GCA_030765065.1). Lineage (NCBI taxonomy): Eukaryota > Metazoa > Arthropoda > Insecta > Mantodea > Mantidae > Deroplatys > Deroplatys truncata. The sequence continues at coordinate 6,507,416 of CM060984.1, forward strand.
TCATGTCCTGCAGTAGTCTGGAGTCATCTCTCATATAATGAACTGTCATACATGTCCTGCAGTAGTCTGGAGTCATCTCTCATATAATGAACAGTCATACACGTCCTGCAGTAGTCTGGAGCCATCTCTCACATAATGAACAGTCATACATGTCCTGCAGTAGTCTGGAGTCATCTCTCATATAATGAACTGTCATACACGTCCTGCAGTAGTCTGGAGTCATCTCTCATATAATGAAAAGTCATACACATCCTGCAGTAGTCTGGAGTCATCTCTCATATAATGAACAGTCATACACGTCCTGCAGTAGTCTGGAGTCATCTCTCATATAATGAACAGTCATACACGTCCAGCAGTAGTCTGGAGTCATCTCTCATAATGAACAGTCATACATGTCCTGCAGTAGTCTGGAGTCATCTCTCATATAATGAACAGTCATACACGTCCTGCAGTAGTCTGGAGTCATCTCTCATATAATGAACTGTCATACATGTCCTGCAGTAGTTTAGAGTCATCTCTCATATAATGAACAGTCATACACGTCCAGCAGTAGTCTGGAGTCATCTCTCATATAATGAACAGTCATACACGTCCTGCAGTAGTCTGGAGTCATCTCTCACATAATGAACTGTCATACATGTTCTGCAGTAGTCTGGAGTCATCTCTCATATAATGAACTGTCATACATGTCCTGCAGTAGTCTGGAGTCATCTCTCATATAATCAACTGTCATACATGTCCTGCAGTAGATCTGGAGTCATCTCTCATATAATGAACTGTCATACATGACCTGCAGTAGTCTGGAGTCATCTCTCATATAATGAACATTCATACACGTCCTGCAGTAGTCTGGAGTCATCTCTCACATAATGAACTGTCATACATGTCGTGCAGTAACTCTGGAGTCATCTCTCATATAATGAACTGTCATTCATCTCCTGCAGTAGTCTGGAGTCATCTCTCATATAATGAACTGTCATACATGACCTGCAGTAACTCTGGAGTCATCTCTCATATAATGAACTGTCATATATGTCCTGCAGTAGTCTGGAGTCATCTCTCATATAATGAACAGTCATACACGTCCTGCAGTAGTCTGGAGTCATCCCTCACATAATGAACTGTCATTCATGTCCTGCAGTAGTCTGGAGTCATCTCTCATATAATGAACTGTCATACATGTCGTGTAGTAACTCTGGAGTCATCTCTCATATAATGAACTGTCATACATGTAGTGCAGTAACTCTGGAGTCATCTCTCACATAATGAACAGTCATACATGTCGTGCAGTAACTCTGGAGTCATCTCTCATATAATGAACTGTCATTCATGTCCTGCAGTATTCTGGAGTCATCTCTCATATAATGAACTGTCATACATGTCGTGCAGTAACTCTGGAGTCATCTCTCATATAATGAACTGTCATTCATGTCCTGCAGTAGTCTGGAGTCATCTCTCACATAATGAACTGTCATACATGTCGTGCAGTAACTCTGGAGTCATCTCTCATATAATGAACTGTCATACATGACCTACAGTAACTCTGGAGTCATCTCTCATATAATGAACTGTCATTCATGTCCTGCAGTAGTCTGGAGTCATCTCTCATATAATGAACTGTCATACATGACCTGCAGTAACTCTGGAGTCATCTCTCATATAATGAACTGTCATACATGACCAGCAGTAACTCTGGAGTCATCTCTCATATAATGAACTGTCATACATGTCCTGCAGTAGTCTGGAGTCATCTCTCATATAATGTCCTGTCATTCATGTCCTGCAGTAGTCTGGAGTCATCTCTCACATAATGAACAGTCATACATGTCCTGCAGTAACTCTGGAGTCATCTCTCATATAATGAACTGTCATACATGTCCTGCAATAACTCTGGAGTCATCTTTCATATAATGAACTGTCATTCATGTCCTGCAGTAGTCTGGAGTCATCTCTCACATAATGAACAGTCATACATGTCCTGCAGTAGTCTGGAGTCATCTCTCATATAATGAACTGTCATCATGTCCTGCAGTAGTCTGGAGTCATCTCTCATATAATGAACTGTCATACATGTCCTGCAGTAGTCTGGAGTCATCTCTCATATAATGAACTGTCATGCATGTCCTGCAGTAGTCTGGAGTCATCTCTCATATAATGAACTGTCATTCATGTCCTGGAGTAGTCTGGAGTCATCTCTCATATAATGAACAGTCATACATGTCCTGCAGTAACTCTGGAGTCATCTCTCATATAATGAACAGTCATACATGACCTGCAGTAACTCTGGAGTCATCTCTCATATAATGAACTGTCATACATGTCCTGCAGTAGCTCTGGAGTCATCTCTCATATAATGAACAGTCATACATGACCTGCAGTAACTCTGGAGTAATCTTTCATATAATGAACTGTCATACATGACCTGCAGTAACTCTGGAGTAATCTCTCATATAATGAACTTTCATACATGTCGTGCAGTAACTCTGGAGTCATCTCTCATATAATGAACTGTCATACATGACCTACAGTAGTCTGGAGTCATCTCTCATATAATAAACTTTCATACATGTCGTGCAGTAACTCTGGAGTCATCTCTCATATAATGAACTGTCATATATGACCTGCAGTAACTCTGGAGTCATCTCTCATATAATGAACTGTCATACATGTCCTGCAGTAACTCTGGAGTCATCTTTCATATAATGAACTGTCATACATGTCCTGCAGTAACTCTGGAGTCATCTCTCATATAATGAACAGTAGTACATGACCTGCAGTAACTCTGGAGTCATCTCTCATATAATGAACAGTCATACATGACCTGCAGTAGGTCTGGAGTCATCTTTCATAAAATGAACAGTCATACATGACCTGCAGTAACTCTGGAGTCATCTCTCATATAATGAACTGTCATACATGTCCTGCAGTAACTCTGGAGTCAGCTCTCATATAATGAACTGTCATACATGTCCTGCAGTAACTCTGGAGTCATCTCTCATATAATGAACAGTCATACATGTCCTGCAGTAACTCTGGAGTCATCTCTCATATAATGAACAATCATACATGACCTGCAGTAACTCTGGAGTCATCTCTCATATAATGAACTGTCATACATGTCCTACAGTAACTCTGGAGTCATCTCTCATATAATGAACAGTCATACATGACCTGCAGTAACTCTGGAGTCATCTCTCATATAATGAACAGTCATACATGACCTGCAGTAACTCTGGAGTCATCTCTCATATAATGAACAGTCATACATGACCTGCAGTAACTCTGGAGTCATCTCTCATATAATGAACTGTCATACATGTCCTGCAGTAGGTCTGGAGTCATCTTTCATATAATGAACAGTCATACATGACCTGCAGTAACTCTGGAGTCATCTCTCATATAATGAACAGTCATACATGTCCTGCAGTAGGTCTGGAGTCATCTCTCATATAATGAACAGTCATACATGTCCTGCAGTAGGTCTGGAGTCATCTCTCATATAATGAACAGTCATACATGTCCTGCAGGAGGTCTGGAGTCATCTCTCATATAATGAACAGTCATTAATGTCCTGCAGTAGTTCTGGAGTCATCTCTCATATAATGAACTGTCATACATGACCTGCAGTAACTCTGGAGTCATCTCTCATATAATGAACAGTCATACATGACCTGCAGTAACTCTGGAGTCATCTCTCATATAATGAACAGTCATACATGACCTGCAGTAACTCTGGAGTCATCTCTCATATAATGAACTGTCATACATGTCCTGCAGTAGCTCTGGAGTCATCTCTCATATACTGAACAGTCATACATGACCTGCAGTAACTCTGGAGTCATCTCTCATATAATGAACAGTCATACATGTCCTGCAGTAACTCTGGAGTCATCTCTCATATAATGAACTGTCATACATGTCCTGCAGTAAGTCTGGAGTCATCTCTCATATAATGAACTATCATACATGTCCTGCAGTAGGTCTGGAGTCATCTCTCATATAATGAACTGTCATACATGTCCTGCAGTAAGTCTGGAGTCATCTCTCATATAATGAACTGTCATGCATGTCCTGCAGTAAGTCTGGAGTCATCTCTCATATAATGAACTGTCATACATGTCCTGCAGTAGGTCTGGAGTCATCTCTCATATAATGAACAGTCACACATGTCCTGCAGTAAGTCTGGAGTCATCTCTCATATAATGAACTGTCATACATGTCCTGCAGTAAGTCTGGAGTCATCTCTCATATAATGAACTGTCATACATGTCCTGCAGTAAGTCTGGAGTCATCTCTCATATAATGAACTGTCATACATGTCCTGCAGTAGGCCTGGAGTCATCTCTCATATAATGAACTGTCATACATGTCCTGCAGTAAGTCTGGAGTCATCTCTCATATAATGAACTGTCATACATGTCCTGCAGTAGGTCTGGAGTCATCTCTCATATAATGAACAGTCATACATGTCCTGCAGTAAGTCTGGAGTCATCTCTCATATAATGAACAGTCATACATGTCCTGCCGTAGGTCTGGAGTCATCTCTCATATAATGAACAGTCATACATGTCCTGCAGTAGGTCTGGAGTCATCTCTCATATAATGAACTGTCATATATGACCTGCAGTAGGTCTGGAGTCATCTCTCATATAATGAACAGTCATACATGTCCTGCAGTAGGTCTGGAGTAATCTCTCATATAATGAACAGTCATATATGACCTGCAGTAGGTCTGGAGTCATCTCTCATATAATGAACTGTCATATATGACCTGCAGTAGGTCTGGAGTCATCTCTCATATAATGAACAGTCATATATGACCTGCAGTAGGTCTGGAGTCATCTCTCATATAATGAACAGTCATATATGACCTGCAGTAGGTCTGGAGTCATCTCTCATATAATGAACAGTCATATATGACCTGCAGTAGGTCTGGAGTCATCTCTCATATAATGAACTGTCATATATGACCTGCAGTAGGTCTGGAGTCATCTCTCATATAATGAACTGTCATATATGACCTGCAGTAGGTCTGGAGTCATCTCTCATATAATGAACAGTCATACATGTCCTGCAGTAGGTCTGGAGTCATCTCTCATATAATGAACAGTCATACATGTCCTGCAGTAGGTCTGGAGTCATCTCTCATATAATGAACAGTCATACATGTCCTGCAGTAGGTCTGGAGTAATCTCTCATATAATGAACTGTCATACATGTCCTGCAGTAGGTCTGGAGTCATCTCTCATATAATGAACAGTCATACATGTCCTGCAGTAACTCTGGAGTAATCTCTCATATAATGAACAGTCATACATGTCCTGCAGTAGGTCTCGAGTCATCTCTCATATAATGAACTCAAAGGGGTCTCTTCCCGCACTGTTTTCGCTTGTACTGCTTTCGGTCCGCCTGCTGCATGACGTCATCGAGAGTGAAGTTTTAGCTAGCCAGTATTCTGCACCGTACTTTTCGGCATGAAAGTTCGTATAATATTCTCGTTATACGATCTGTTTCGACCCTATACTACTTGAAACAAAATCTCATCTATAACTAGACTTAGTCTTGGAAATAATAAACACAAACCTCTCTTTTTACAGCTAAATACCCAACTGGCGCCAATTTCATTTCTCCTTGAAATATTCACTAAAACGCTGTCGATATGACATTTTGTCTTGAGGTATGACTTACAGCATACATGTTATTCAAAGAAAGAGAGATATGTAGATATAAAGCAGATATTTGTTATATTAAAGTTGTTCAGAAGCGCTAAGTTGCAAGCTTTAAAACCATTTTCTTAGTTTATGCTATTGCTTGACTTTAATTATATTATGTTAAAGAAAACCAATAACATATTATTCGGCCAATTTTAGCAACGAAAATAAAATACGTTATACGCTATATAAAATTCAACGTTATACGCTATCGGGTCTTAAACTTTGATTCGAAATTAAATTGTATTGTTTGTTTATGGATTGTGAAAAACGCAGCTTAATGAGAGAAACTGTATGTTGATCATTCTATTATGTAATATGATTTAAACATAGCAGTTATAAAAGTCATGGTAGCTGAAAACTTGATATATGTGCATTTTTTCCGAGACTTTTTCTTCGCATCTAGGTAAAAGCATGTATAATCGACATGCATATTTAAAATAATTTTTTTAAAAAGAATTTTATTAATATAACTATTTTGGCAGAAGAGAGTAACTCCACAAAATGAATTAAATTCAAATAACATTCGACTACTTGAAGTAGATAATGGACACATGCTGAAAAACAGTTATCTGCACAGCAAGTCTTCCAAATATCCTCCAATTTTCAAATAAACTGAATTTACAGAGTAGTGTACATTCGAATGATGTGTTCAGAATTTGGATATTTTGGCTTCATTATTTAGGCTGAGAATGTGCTTATATAAACCTAGTTTCTTAATTATTTCTAGTATAAAGTTGTTTTAATTAATGAATAATTAATTGTACATAGTTCCCATTTGATCCTTCCTAATTGAAAGAGTAAGAACAAGGATGCGTCTAGCCTTAATATTTTGGAGATATTAATTTTAGAACAACTTTTCCTGTACGCTTTAGTATACGCTCGCAACCAATACCCTTAAAAGCACACAAATGTAATGCTTTCACCCACGGGAAAGTGGGTGTTGTTAAAAGGAGGTGTATTAGTGTATTGCACTGGCGATCATTGAAACATATTACACTGATATTTTTAAAAGGAGGTAGATCTAAGGAACTTGCCAATTGTAATTAGGTGCCTATATTATTTAGTGTTTATGCAAGGAAAGTGCAATAACTTACTCGTATCTTAGTTTTCGTTATTTTGTATAAAACATGGACACATTTCACGCCAAACTAACAGGAGAGGCTTTACGAAACAAATCAATATTATGTGAGCAAATACAGAGGAGATGAACGTAAATACATGAGAGAAAATGTCAGAGCGATGTTTTATAAGCAGGGTGCGGATTTTGATGACTAATTTTTTTTTTAAAATGACTACATTTGTTTCAAAATGACTTTGTAATTACAAAAAATTATCTAAAATGAGATTTATTTGATTTACTAAAATTAGTGTACAGAAAGTTATAAATTAATTTATATATTGATATAACTCCTATACAAGAAGAAAAAATAAGTAAAAGAGCAGTGAAAATGTTCTTGTTCAAAGAATCTGAAAAGAAAAGAAAATTTTCTTACTTTCCTTTTCAGATTCTTCAAACAAGTAAGAACATTATTTTCTTTGCTTTTCAGATTCTCCAAACAAGAACATAGAACAAATATATTTTCAATTAATTTTCTAACTTATTGTGTTTTTAAACAGGTCTTACAAAAGTGTAGCATTAACTCTTTTGAGAACTCAGAATATGCAATGTTTATTGCAAATGAAGAGGATTTCACAGTCCATGTCATACATAAATAAGAGCAATATGCACTTATTAAGCCAAAAAGGGAAAACTGACCTCCTCATCCCTAATTTTGAACATGAATTCATAACAGTAGTTATACCTGTTTCCACAAGCAACTCTTTCCAGACCAACCAATAATCTTTATATACTCTATACTTATGCAAGGAAGTTACCAAATAAAGCGGCAAAGGACAAAGAAATTACAAATTAATGATGTAATATCGAAAAAAACATTATCCAAAATAGAAAACTTGAAACTACCAAAATGACCTAATATATATATATATATATATATATATATATATATATATTTCTTAATATGGGACCCATGATAAGATTTATGTACACTTAAGCAATACCTTTATTGCAAGAATTAAAAGATGGCATGTCATCTGAATCCGGATCATGCTTATATGATACTTGGTCTTCAAATAGCTTCTGCTCACAATAATATACTGTTTAATACGCATTCCTGAGGAATATAAAGAACTTACTTTTTGGCAGGTAGGCCGACTCATAACATGAAAACAGATGTAATGCGGGCCAAAGGTATTGTTCCCTGAAAATGGCAAGCTTTTCCAGGTATATAATCCTTTACAGAACCACAGTGAACGGAAAAAGGTTGTTAAACTTTGGCTGTAAGAGCAAACAGCATTTCCGTTGAAATAATTATGCCGCTCAACTGCGTAAAAGGCAACAGATATTAATCTGAGCTTCTCTTCGCTTTAAAAGTCACGTACAATTATCCTACTTTATCTCGCTATGTTGGCGGAAACTTCACAACTTAACAACAGATGTACGAAAGTACATTGTTCCTTATCACTCAGTCATATACCCCCCCACTTCAACAAATAAGTTGCACACACATATTTAAACTAGAATCTTGAGTATAGATTCAGTTTTCTCTGCTTTGGTGAAGTGTTTAAGTCGGTGTGCAATGAGTAAGAACGTTAAGAGTAGAATGTATTGTGCTGTAGCACAATACCGTAATTACGGTTTTAAAATGGTTGGTGTGAATTATCACACATTTCCAAACAAAATTAGCAATTAAAGCGCGTGTGGGTGTCTCGCTGTAAGCGTACTGACAAATTTAACGCTGATAATTCACGTGTATGTTCAGTGCACTTTCTTCCTAGTAACTATAAACGAGATTTGAAGAGTGAACTTTTAGGTTTGCTGGTTAAGAAAATTCTGCTCCCAGATGCAGTTCCGTAGCACTTCATTCCCGATTGGCATGGATATGCACTTAGTGAAGGTCCAAGTACAAGTGGAATGTTGCAGGTATGTCTTTTTCATTTTTACATCCTGTAACAGAATAATGCATTCTGGAATTATTGTTTTCATTTCTTACGGTAAAAAAAATACACCAGCATATCCATTTAGCGATTCCTTTAGAGTAGTTGTAAATTTTCCTTTAGTACTAAAGTAATGTATGTTTGAATCTCTTGTAGCGCCTACAGTTTACGTTGAAGTCCTGGATATGTTCCAGTAGTTTTGTTTATACGTAAATATATTACTAATGTAACGCAGTTTCCATTCGTTTTGCTTTATGTCTAGCCCACAATGTTTGTAGAATGCCCTGAAATAGTATACCTTTTAAAAAAACTGGAAGAAGTGCTAATAATAAACAATTGGGAGTTAATCGGGAGGAATTTAGTGTGTTCACTGCGCTGTGTTTGTATTCCGCGCGCTCGTCTTCACTCTCACTTACGTCACAGGCGGGCAGCCAATGGCAGCTCCCACCCCGGAGTGGCTCACCTTAGTTATCTAGCCACATTGTAATGAACTGTCATACATGACCTGCAGTAGGTCTGACCAGTGAAACCACTCAGAATCTATTAACTCAGAAATAGAAGAAATTTAAAATGTTTTTAGTAATTAGAAATTAGAAACTGTATGTTACACTTACAATCTCTCTAGACTGCTAAGCCCTGCAAACATCTCGGCTGTTATCAGCTTTATCCTGTTTCCAAACAGATCCCTGGAAAACAATGTACAATATTAATTTTCTACATTCTTATGAAATTGTCACAATATAATGGACATTTGATAGCAGCAGAAAAGTTGAATCAGACTTAAAAAGTACAGATCCACAATCAGGACTCAAACCATGCTCTACCGCTGAACAAGCCTGTACAAGCATTAAACCTTCTTGTCAGATTTGAGTATCCTGGAAGATCTTCAGTGTACAGGCTCTGTGTTTAACAAACTAATGCAAGGGGTAGCAACTGCCATTGTGAATACGTTATACCAATGTTTCCAAATGGAACTTTGCATGTAAAGAACTAAGTGAAATAGCAGAACTGAAAATAACAAGAAACAGACGCAAGCAGGAATTAGAAAAAGCAGAGGATTTTACCAAATGTGCTATTCATAAGAAAGTGCCTGAGTTTTTCTTTAATGACGAACAGAAGTGTTAGACAAAGTCTTTAATTCTGTCAACAATGATCCTACGTGGCCTTTTTTTAAGCAATCAACCTTTCACATGTTATTGCTAGAAATTGGGTTTAGGTTTTTGAAGAGAAATAAATTGAATATAATTATTGACAGAGAGCTAAAAATTAACATGATGTTTATTTTAATTAACATGTATGATTTTAAAACTTTGTTTAGTCACTTTTTTAAAAACTTACTTCACTGAATGTTAAATGTTAAAATAGATACTTTTTAGGGATTTTGTCCCATCCTTGTGACAGAAGGTTGTATGTTCTCGTATTTTCTTCCCTCAGTTGTATACCTTATCTGACGGCAGGATCTCAAAGTTTAGAACTTATTTCGAACTTTTAAAGGTAAAAATATTTTCCCTAATGGTTAGTTCAAGTGTAAAAGTGACAGGATTTTATAATTAGATATCTTGTCGTATGTCATAATTGTCTATCCAGAAGTGATATGCTACGGCCAACTTATTTGTTTGTTTCAAGTTTCTTTGATATTCTTTCAATCTAATATTTAAATTTCTTTTTGTCTTTCCTATATAACATTTACCACAATGTTCACAATTTCTTTGGTAGATACCTGACTTTGATTTGTATGGTAAGCTGTTTTTGACTGGTTTATTCAAACAGAATGTCCACTGACTTTTGTTGGAAGAGTGTACGACCTATGAGACCACACTTTCAATGAGAAACATTGCTCATGTGGTAACTCTCGTAGGTTTACTTCGCATCATACATGTGTATTAAGATAATTAAAAGTACCATCACGAGTGAACCCCACTTCGTCAATAAATAAAATGTTATGCGTAAAACGAGGGTTAACTACAGCCTGTTGTTGTATCACTCACAAAAGTCCCAATCACTGAGACGTTGAACTCCTTGAAGGTGGTAAGGGTACAGTGCATTGTGATTTAAAATTCTCCATGCACTACTGTTGCTTAGTACAGGCACCATCTCCTGCTCACCTGCCACTACCCTGTTCTCTTAGGCGCTGATGGATCCTGTAAATGTGCAGCTTCCCGTGCATTGCATGTCTGCATACTTTTTGTTGCTGTATGCTTCCATTTTGACTATGTAGAGTTCAGCACACCTGACAAATGATCTGACTGCTTCGACCGTACCCGCTGTCTGTCTGCAGTGGCCCATTAATGCTGGACCTTGCGTCAGGTGGTGGATAGCCGGCACCTTATCAGCAGAGTCGGTTGATTACTGACATGCTGAATCAGGCCTGTCTCTGAATAATGGATAGGAGACCGCGAACCAACTCCTCAACCCTAAGGTGTTATGCAATCCGTGCCGATGGGGTGCAGCCAATGGATAGATATGTCGCAAACAGAGCCTCTGAGATACCTGATGACCTCTTGGAGTCTATACTCTTACCCAAGTATGTGGGGCTCCGAATTAACCCTAGCAAATCATGGGAACTACTGAACATCAAAGTTGCAATAAATGGAGGGCTCTGTATTAGGGGACCCCAAGAGAACTAAAGCCAAAGTTGAGGTGGCTGGATCCTCAAAGGAGGACTTTGCTATCCAGACCAAGGAAAGGGATAGAGGAACTGCAACTCCTGGAGATGTGGAGAAGCAGGCCCTGTCCTAAAACCAGATGCCCCTTTTAGGGACAGTAGATTACTTATAAAGGTAAGCGCCGAGGATGAGGCCCCAGTAGAGAACCCGAACCTGCAAGATATATCATGGACTTAGGAACTGCTACTGCTGAAGATATGGACATGCAGGTCCTGCCCCCTGAGAAAGATATACAGTCTGATGCTTTGGGGGAACTATAAACACGGTACCAGGTCCGCCTATGCAGAGACCACACCCTCGCATGACCCAGGATTGCTCGTGGGCCCTTTCCATTAGGGGCGGTGCCTATTATATATACCGACACCCTCCTATCTGGTCGAGTTTAGGTTAGGACTTGTCCCACCCACCCTTCCAAACAGGGCCGGAAGTGGATACACCACTTACACGTGTCAGGCCAGCAGGGCGAACCCTGCTGGGGGAGACTACCAAACAACCTCGGTGGGGCCAACAGTTTCTAGCAACCGTCTACCAGCTATCCTTCATGGCTGGTGCCGGAGAACCTCGAGGCGTCTCACAACCCCGCCTGGGCGGATAAACCAGCCAAGCGTACCCAATCTCTCATGGGTATCGGGAACCACTGCCCCACCGAATCCAACCCAATCCAAACAACTCCCTTTCGGGAGGGGTTCAAATGTTCAGTCCGGCATACTTCTAGTAACGTCAGAAGTACTACGAGTGCTAAGGGTCTGCAGCGCCCGCACCACGGCAGGTGAAGGGGTCGGAACCCCCCTCACGGGGTTTGGGGTCAGCAAGTGGTCAGCACCCTAAAACTGAAGCCTAAGTGTGCCAGTGGGGCAGAGAAGAGGGGCTACGTGACTGGCAGGAGTGCGTCTGGACTGGAGCCAGACCCTTCTGAACCTCCAAAAGAGGTCCGGACATTCAATGACGATTTCTGAATTGGAATAGATGTCGCCATGATACAGGGCTGTCATGGGACTGAATATTAAAGGTTTTACTATTTTCAGCACTTTGTTTCAGAGCATGTGACATTACTAGACTCAGTAATAGCTGGGCCCTGCCAGTGAGGTATGAGGAGGGCACAGTGCCACATCAGGTGGTGGTCTACTCAGCCTATTTCCCCTGACTCCGAGGAACCACCTCCTCCTCTGGAGTTCAAATACCTTGTGATTTATTGCAAGGATAGAAACCTCACCCTGTTGATTGGCTGCGGCTCCAACACCCACCATAGCATTTGGGGCAGCATGGACATCAACAGTAGAGGGGAGAAGCTGTTTGAGTACCTGAGTTCTACAGATCTCGAGATCGTGAATCAAGGGTATGTTCAGACTTTTATTAATTATCAAAGGGAGGAGGTCCTAGACTTGCCACTAGTGTGCACGACTCCTCAGAGATTTTGGTGGACCTTCCCTCTCTGTGCTGTAGGGGGGTAGTGTTTCAAGCTACCCCACAAAGGGTACTCACTGATCCTTTCTGAATTACAGGAGAAGTGTCCTATAGCCCAGGGACTTGATGAGGACTAGGTATAACCTAAGCCCATCTTACTCAGTGGTAATACCTTCCAGGGAGGAGTGGGACCCAGAGACCAGGTCTCTGTCGAAGGCTGGGGTCTATGGCCATATCCCTTGAGTGATTTGCCATGGTCTTCCAGGCTGAGGTCTTTGCAATCTTAGCCTGTGCTATGCATGTTTACACAATGTCATGCAGACGAGTGGATGTGTACATCTGCTTGGATACTATGGCCCTTAGGGCGATTAAAACCACACCCAGACTGGTGTGGCCAGAGGATGTTGGATAGACTATGTACCACTGCCCGGTTACAATTCTTTGGGTGCTGGGGCATGCTGGTATTAGAGGCAATGAGGTGGCAGATGCTCTAGTGAGTAGGGGATCAGGGCCCAAGCCCTTTTGCGGAGTATCTGCTGGAAATATCAAGTATGAGATTACCCAGCTCACAGCAAGGGCTCATCTTGAGATCTGGAGTATGCAAACCACTGCCCACAATTTTACATCTGGGCCTGACCAGTGAGTTCCTACTGAATTTATCTAGAGTTAAGCTGTGAGGGGTTGTGGGCCGCAATACTCTGCGCAGACGTTTATGCATAATGGGTCTTGTACAGGACCCTTTATGTAGGAAATGTGTGAGGTACTTCGAGACCTCACAGCATCCAAATGCAATGGTTTCGTTGTGCATAGGTATGTATCCTTTGGGTCCTTCTTTCTGGAACCTGAGGATATAAAAAAGGCAGATATCAAGGACGTGGTCCATTTCATTTGGACCACTGAACTAGAGTAATGCCAGAAATTGAGGCACAATGGGCTTTTTTGAGCCAGCCTGCCTGCCTGCATGCATGACTTCTTTTAGAGGGCACTCATCACCACTGTCTGTTGTATATGGTACTCCACCCGGTGGCAATATTCAGTTTTGTAAACAAGAGCACCACTTCTAAGTGCACAATGAGTGAAGCACAACTAAGGACGTCAATAGTGGCTCATAACCACACATTCGCAATAAAAAAAATCTCATACATGGTTTGTTTGCAGACCCATGTTTACTGGAACGTTTTTGAATGTGTTCTTTCAACCGTTTTGGTTTGCACTATTAATTATGATACACCCAGTATAACTAGAGATTTACAAAAGATGCACTATTTATGAGTTATTGTCATATCATCTTCTTGATGCAAAGTTTTGGTCATCACCTTCCTTCTCCACCATAATCACTGATTATCTATAACCTGTTAAGTGTTAAATTAAGTACTGAGCCATGCTATGGACTTAACACGTGTATGTTACTGCAGATTACTGTACTGTGACAGTATGAACATCGGGTTATAGTTAAGTTTTAATATGATTTTGGCATACTTACCAATTAAACTTCTTGGATTTCTTTTATGCAGATCTTCTTACTCTAAAAATAAAACTCCACACAAACAGACAATTATACCAAAAATTGCAAAAACAATTCCAATTTCTAGCTAACAGCAAGGGTGAGACTTAATAATTAAATTCTATAATTAGCGTAATATAAACAGCAATATAATTAATATTATAAACAGTGCATCAGTTGGGTGGTGTGCAAAGTTTGAATATTGCGAATACAAAACCAGGGTGCCAACATAACAGACACTATATCAGTAACCTTCCCAACACATGCAGCAGGTGTGTACTCGCAGTGGAACCTAACAACATAAATATCACCAGATCCTAGTGACTTGTCTCACAATGGTGGAAAAATGCCAAAGTTGCACTTTACTAACCTCTCGTATATTGTAACCTCCATACCACTTGTGTCGTCCTCTGTGGACTAGTGGTACCGTGCTAGCCTCTAGTTCCCGAGGTCGTGGGTTCAAACCCGGCAGAGGGGGATGGATTTTTTTTGGGCATAAAAATCCTTAGCATGGCTTCTTTCAGAAGGGAAGTAAAGCTGGTGGTCGCATGTCGTAGATTTATGGCACGTAAAAGAACCCCAAGCCTGATAAAGGGACCTCTGAGCAAAATTTCCAGTCTTTCACACCCAGTATTGAATGGGACGCTAAGGACCATAGTAGTTAAAGAGCGTCCATAAATAAAACTCAATATAATTTCCATAGCATTCGTGGATAGACAATTATTAAAACCTGTCACTTTTATACTTGTACTAGCCATTCGAGAAAAGCTGTTTATTTTTAAAAGCTGTAAACTTTGAGATCCCATGTATACAAGTTTGCAAATCTACCACAGATATCAGCAGGGTTGCTCTCAACTGAATGAGGAAGATACAAGAGAGAACAACCTTCAGTCACCAGGATAAGTGAAGATGGTAGCAAACGTCACCAAAAACATTCCTATTTTAACACTAAACATTCAATGAAGTTAGTTTTGAAAAAAGTGATAACCATAATTTTAATATGAAAGCCTCTTCACTGTTAATAGTGCTTCTAATTTTAAGAATCTCATCCTGTATTTAATTTCAACTCAGGATTAATTTCAGATTTGTTTATTATTATTATTATTAAACTAGTACAACGCTCCATTGTATTATAGACATGAGACCAAGTCCAGTTCCAAGGCTGGATTTATGTTAAATTCTTTTTTTCATGAACTTACCATCCATCATGATATGCCTAAGAAGTTGATTGTTCAACATTTGTGACAACTTCTTTTAGTATGTTAGCAGTTTATGTGCACTACTCATATCTGAACCTTAAGCCCCTTTAATGTTTTTACTATTATAGACATCAATATAGTCATATTTTTATTTAAATTTTTAGCATTTCACTCTTTTCTCTTCTTTCACTTACATTCTTATTTCTTAATATGGATTTAATTTGTGCATGTATTTATTTTCACATTAGCAAACCAGCCAAATGATCTTCTCATAAAACCAATTTTTTAATGCAGCTTATGTTTTATCTCACCTTATTTTGGATTTATTAGGAAAACTAAACAAGCACATTTCCTTCAAATTTCAACTAAAAGTTTAGCAGCACCACGACAGCAACTTCTTAATGTTTTCCTAACACCAGGCAAAAATAATCAATAGAAATGAAATTCCGTGGCTAGACTTCAATCAATTTAGCATTTATTTGAAAATTAAATTGGTTGTCACAAGGAAATTAAGTTGTTAAGTAGAATGGGCATTTATATGGAGTATGTTTAAGTTTGTTACTGGATAGTCATTTTATGTAGTTACACACAGCTGTTAACACATAACATTACAATTAACAAACTATGATTGATCGTTCAAAAAGAAGCATGCTATGAACATATACTTGTATTATAGAATCTCGGAAATGGAAAATACAAAAAATCCTCTTTTCTCTTATAAACCACTTACCACCTTTACATAGCAATATACTATTTACAAGGAACCGTAGCCTTAACTACCCAAGAAATTTAATAAAATTAGAGAAATGATGATGTTAAACATTTATGTTTAAGGTGAACGGCATACAATCCTGTATTATAATGGGCGCATCCTAAGTTGGTGATTGATGTTTCCCAACCACATGGTAATGAGCTGCGGAAACCAAGAGAAAGGATAAAACATGTCATTAAAATTGCCTAGCAATCAGGTAGACTATACCTAGATTACAGAGTTCTATCACTTTATAACATGTGCTTTGTGCCAGCAATTGATACCTCTGCTATCTGACGTTACTGCTTTGCTTATGATTCAGTGGAATGTCGCTTGTTTATATATAGTACTGAATGTGTAACCAGGTATCTGACTTAAAAACATTTACAGTAGTTTAAAATTTGTGTTTCAGAGTGTTCACCTTCTTCAAGGTGGCATGGAGACTCCCAGAGGTTCATAACAGTAAACAGATATTCCTGCACATTTAACACTCCAACATATAGCACCACAATTTTTCCACAAATGTAAAACGAAACTACGGTGGTTGGAACTTAATTAGTGGCAACTATTTATTTACAATCGATACAAAAGAGTTACATGTTAGCAAACTTTACTGCCCATCAATGTAGTCACCAGCGATGTGGAAGTCGTAGTATACCTTTAGCAGAGCCTGTTCTGTTGATAGTGCAATGGAGAGGTCTACTGCCTCACGAATCTCTGGAACAGTTCTGAAGTTCATCTTCGGAATCAAATCAAAGTCACAAGGGCTTAAGTCCGGGGATGGTACAGCACTTCCCAGTCCCATCAACCACAGCTTGCTCTGTTGTGCAAAATGTTGCCGCTTCTTTCTCATAGCTGATCGCAGGTGGTGCTGTGCATTCACGGTCTGCCGTGGAGGAATGTAATGTGTTAAGATAACACCATCACAGTCGTACACAAGAATCACCATAACTTTCACACTGCTAAGGCTCTGACGAACTTTCGATTTTCGTGGCGACCCATAATGACGCCATTGGTTCGATTTGCATTTCAGTTTTGGCTCATGTCTCATCCAGCATTATGATATGGCATAAGAAAGCCTCCCCTTCATGCTCATAGCGCTCCAAGTGTATCCTAGCAGCATCGTAATGCAACCATTTCTGCATTTCCATCAAATCATGCGGAACCCATCCTGATGCAATTTTTCGCATGCTTCAGGATGTGAAGCACAGTCGTATCCGGTTTCTTGGGCGAGCTCACAAATCGTCTAGCGTCGATCACTGTCCAGCAACACGGCAAGAGCATGTAGGTATAAGGAGCATGCTCTTTGCACATTATCATGAAAAAAAATGAATAGTGACCTACCAGCTGAAAAAAGTTTTAAGTATTTGAAAAGTTTCAAACCAATAACAAGGAATATCTCAGATATCATTCATGAAATTGTGTGCTTTGACAAGATCTACTTTTTTTTCAGTTTATTATTATAATTTGTAGTTTTGTTAGTTTTGCTCACAGATATGCAATTATTCACATGTGGTGAGGTTGCAAACCAACAGGCACATAGTGTGAGATGAAATTTCAAGTTAGACCTGCCCGATGCATGTCTGCCACAGTTTGCCGATCATTGTTGAAGGCTTTTACCCAATGTGCCACTGTTCTGTAAGGCAATGCAGATTCAGTGCAAGCCTCTTGAAGACCTTGATGACACTATCATGCTGTATGACCTCTGGCACATTCAATCTTGATCCAACTCTGTTGTTCCTGTTTCAAAAACATCATAACAAAACTACGTTAGACCGCTAGTTCACAAGTGACTGTTTCTCTCAACTGTGTGCGCGCAGGTGAAGTGGGAAGGGAGAGTCCATTTCCTCTGAGGTAAGGTAGGTATGTAACTAACGTGTGCTATCAGCAACAATATTAGATTCTGTTGCATGGTGTCTCTACAGCAGTGTTGCCACTATTTATGTTCCAACTCTCATATAGAACTCATATACCACATTTTATACATGTGTCGCTCTCTCTGACATAAGACACTGATATCTTGGGCATTACCGGATGCAGCATCAATAAATAAACCGTTGACAACAATGTTCAGATCACAATGAGAACATGCACATGGAATCCCTGCTCCTTCAACAGTCAATCACCAACTTAGGATGTGCCGATTATAATTTAATACTTACAATCTTTTTAAGTTTGTCAAATTTGCAAAAGCCTCATTGTCAATTGCAAAAATCTGGCTCTTGTTAATATTCCTGTAAGAAAGAAAACATCAGTGTAAATGCAAGCCTTACTAAGTAAGACAGTTTCCATCATTTCTTACATCAAATGATTACTGTGCTTTCTATTACAAGCTACAAAGTGCATTTGCCAGTTCCTAATAAAAAACAATCTCATGTGCTGCATTCACACAACTTTCTCTTCTCACTCTTCTACAAATTACTCTTACATAATCTTATTCCTCTCTCTACTTCTTGTTAAACTACACATTTTATTGTAGGTATAAGGAGCATGCTCTTTGCACATTATCATGAAAAAAAATGAATAGTGACCTACCAGCTGAAAAACGTTTTAAGTATTTGAAAAGTTTCAAACCAATAACAAGGAATATCTCAGATATCATTCATGAAATTGTGTGCTTTGACAAGATCTACTTTTTTTCAGTTTATTATTATAATTTGTAGTTTTGTTAGTTTTGCTCACAGATATGCAATTATTCACATGTGGTGAGGTTGCAAACCAACAGGCACATAGTGTGAGATGAAATTTCAAGTTAGAAGGTCTGCATGTTGTGTTCATTTCAGTCTTGTTTGTGCTCGCTCCTGTGTTAGTGTTTTATTTTCATGTTCACTGAAAGGGGCTGCTATCTTTGTGAAGTACTCAAATCTGGTGACTTGTATGCAGAGGCAGACAGGTCTCATTAGCGAGAAGTGTGCCGTAACATCTCCTACGGTTTACCAAAAGAGCACTTCACTTTTATTTGTCATGAAAACATCTTAAACATATGGTATTCTAATCAAAATTGCTATGAGCCATTTTTGAGAAAATTAAAAATAACAAAACGTTTTCCATGTAAAGGGTAATTTGGGATGGGGGAGTTTTCTTTTTTTAATCTTTGTCTCACATCCTTGGAACACACTCAACTAGGTTTGGTATCTAATTGACTTGTCACTTTTCAGCTATACTGCAGGCAAACATTTCTCTAAAAATGCTTCCTTCTTTTCTTCAAAGCATGTATTTCTAGTGAAATCCCAACACTGTCTTCTTTTTGGTTGGAATACAATACCTCCTCTACTTATTATATCTAATTACGAGGGCAGTGCTAACAATTTTAAAAAATTAAATGATTTTATTGTTGTTGAAAATATTCCCCTTTAACATCAATGCATTTTTGCATTCAATGAAACTAGTCCTTAAAGCAAATGACACCAGGCACTTCAGAAACAAGGGTCTGCTCACAAAAACGATGCACTGTTTAAGGACTTGAACAATGTTCAGTTGTCTAACTTTGCATTGCTAAATCCATGTCTAGACGGCGTTTAGCTAAGCAGCATTTAAAGCATCAACTGAACGTGGCAACACCGCATTTTCAAGTTTAGACACCATGTGGCGCATGTTTCTGGAAGCAGCGGAAGAAATGTTTGAGGATTTTTTTCTCTCCAAGTGGCACAGAAAGCCAAATGTCTAAACAAGTAGAACATTTCGGCACTACTGAACGACAAACCCCTTTGGATATATTAAGAGAGTTTGAGGTAGATCACTAAACCAGTGCTTGCTTTAAAAATAAACATGTAAAACATAACAACAACACATACTTTAAAAATGTAATTTACAGCTGACAAAGTACAAACTGGGTTGCCATAATAATTTGTAATATGTAAAAAAATATACTTCAAATGACTGAAGCAGTTGCTTTATTTAACCTGAAAAATGCTACATGAATGTGGTTATGTGGTGCCAAAATGCAAATGCACAAAAGTCAGGGCTTGTTAGTAAGCACGTCCAGTTTGATGAACTGTAATGGATCTGTTTGCCAATGCTCACACTAACTTAAGCATCTGATTCATTGTTGTTGGTCATACATTCAGTTCTATTCGCTGTGGATTATCAAAATTTGTTATTAAACGAGGCATTTCTTCAGAATATTCTCAATATTGTTCAATTTTATGGATGTGCATAAGAAATATTCTTGAACCTCATCACACAAGGTGTTTCACTTCAATCCTAACAAGTCTGCAGTAGGTAATAGAGGTGCAGCAATGCCTGCATACATTAATTCAACTTTCTAACAGAACCATTAGTTCAGAATGAATAAATAAATGAATTAATTACACGTTAGATTTGCTTTCACTGCATCAAATCACATTAACATGAGGTTAGGTAATGTCTGGCTTATTACATAGAAAAAAAGCCTGAGCATATTTCTTCCTATTAAAATTGTGCACCATAAGAAACCAACCTGTATGTATTAAACTAGGAGAAAGGATACTGTAATACATTATTATAAGCCACATGCACTGACTGTGGTCTAGTTAGCGAACGAGGTTACATTATTTTAACACATGTTAAAGTGTATTTTTCTGTTAAAAAACCACAGGAAGAATGAAACAGCGTATGAGAGGCAAAGCATTAATTTAATTGGTGTCAAATAGTGTTACGGATGTACTAGCTCTAAGACCACTTCGTTAATCAAATGTGCATCTGGATTTATCACCTAAATCTTGCTTTGAATTCCCTTTCGGTATAATACTCTCAAGGGATTAGAATGGACTCTAAGCACACTTCGCAGCGTGTCACCCTTCTTTTCCTTCATCCCGTCCAACAATATCAAAGAATCACATAATCGCCATCTTGTTTCTCTGCTCTCACTTTGTACCTCATGGCAAATAATAATGGTGTTTAAGGTTAAACACTGTGTAAACCACCTGCTATGCAGTGTCTAAACATGGATGCATAAACATTGTTTTTGCAAGTGGCCCAAGGTTTTTATAATGCTTCACTGATGATGAAAAACATTTCATTTTTGTCTTTAATATCTTTAATTTTTGGAAACAAAAAGAAATCACAAGGTGCTAGGTCAGGGCTGTGTGGTGTTGACCTTTAGGGCATCCAGATACTCAGTTGTTAGTTTTGCTGTATGCGACGATGCACTGTCATGATGTAATGTTATTTTTCCTTTTGGGCATTTTACACAACATTTTTCAAAAATTTGCGCTAAACAGACATTTGTGTATCAATCGGCTATCTGTATCTTCTATTGCTATACTAGCAATATGACTCATTTTAGAAAAAGCTAGCAGCCATCTTCTTACCAACATTGCAAATTCATTGGATTTTTGTAGGCTTAGGTTGTGTTCGAAAGGCCCATTGAGCTGATTGACTTTTCTTTTCAGAATCATAACAATAAGTCTAAGATTCATTACCAATAACAATATTCCAAACCAAATTTGAAGATCTGATTTTCAATTTTTCAAAGTTTTTCTGCACCAATCAATGTGTTGTTTTTAATTGGGAGTAGTTTATGTGGAATCCATCGGCAACAGTTTTCTCACGTCTAACTGCTGATGTAAAATGTTTTGGATTTGACTCGTTGCCTGAATAAATTCATAAGATGTCCATCGAACTTCTTCAAGCATTGCTCAAACAGCGGCAATATTTTCATCAGTAACAGCAGTTTTGGGCATCCTTCGCGAAATTCATCACTAAGAAAAAACTGATCTCTTTTGAATTTGTTGCCTTAAATGGGGCTTCTTTGGCAAATGCATTTCTAAGCCAACCTTCACACTGTTTAGGCATAAATTATGAATTAAAATCATAAAAAACCAAAGATGGAAATGTTCTCTATCAAATTCATTTTTGGATGAACACAAAATCTTTAAATGACGATAATTAACAAACTAATAGAGCAAATCGAACAAACTACAGGGCAATCAACTCGCAAAACATTAGAAAGTAGCTGTCAAATATAAACTAATTTTATTTGTTTTTAAAAACATGGCATTCTAAAACTTGTCAGTGTTGCCCTCGTAGAAAATAATAAAACAGTAATCAATTTTTAGGAAAAAGAACTGCTTTTTCTCTAACGACCCAAAAAATGTGAAGACCTCATCATAAATGCAGTGTTGCCAAACTTGATATTTAATACCAACATTATCAAGAGAGATGTTACATTACACATTATTGTTTATTTTCTCAAAAATGGCACTACAATTATGATTAAACACATACTGAATAGCCTTCATTCTCATTGAATTTTACATTAACTACGAAAGCATAAAAGTTACTGCAGGATAAACATTAAAATACACAATTTGTTTTAAGACGTTAAGCTTCAGAGCAGTCCAGTGGTGGTCCATATGACCGCTACATTTCTACAAGCTAGCGGTCCACTGGAACATTGAGTCTTACCTATTGTGTGATCCTTGCCTCAACATTACTACCACTGGCTTTCGATTGCTACACTAGGGAGGTCTAAATGTTGTCAGCATAAACAAAACAAATTTTATTAACTGTCTTTATATACAGTCAGGCAACTGCTGTCAGACAATGTCTTTAGTTCTAACGTTCAAAGTATACAAAATATCGAAATGTACTGTTTTTAACTTTGAATTATGAAAATCAGCAAAGCATGGCAAGCAAAACAAAATCTGATGTGTTACACTCACATGACTTTCTTACTCTTATATAAACTATTTCTACAAACTCTTATTCTCCATCTATTTCATATTAATCGACATAAATATTTGCAGAAACGATCTTGTTGCTAATTTTCTTGTAGGTGCAAGGGGAATATGGTAGACTTTAAGTGATAGTCAAATATTTTAAGAGCTGGTTGCTGTGTGGAGCATTCCATTTTCTTTGTATGCCGAATAACGAATTCTCATTTGAGAAAAAGTATTAAGCATTGGAAAATTCAAACAAATAACAAGAAATATGTCGGAAATGGTTCACTGCACAAAAAAATGTATATAATTCCCAGAAAATTCAAGATATACAATTCATTTGCCATAAAAATGTCTTAAACTTATGGTATTTTATTCAAAATCGTTAAAGCCATTTTTGAGAAAATTAAAATTTTCGAAAAATGTTCCATGTAAAGGGTAATCTGGGGTGGGGGTATTTTCTTAAAAACCTTCATGTCGCATCTCTGGAAGATACTGAACGTAAATACCAAGTTTGGTGTTTATACAACTGTTCGTTTCTGAGTTATGCTGTTTACAGCCACACACATGTACGTTTCCAAAAAAACCTTCTTTTTTTTGGGATTCACTGCACCTCAAAACATGTATTTCTGGTGAAAGCTCGGTATCGAATTTTTGGGTGGAATGCAATACTTCCCCTACTTACTATACGTAGTAGAGAAAGTAAAAAGGATTTCTGTTGCATTCTTCACAGGAGGAGTTACTTTCTGACTTTGTTTTTTGATAAATTTCCTATGAGTTTCTTTTTGTAGCATTCTTTATAATACTTTCGTACCTTATGAGCTGGTCCATCGTGTTTCTTAGAGATTTCTTTTCCTAGAAATTGACATCTACTGCCGAGAGGGATCACTCAGAGCTTCATTTGAGAACGCTTCTATCATTTTTTCTCTTCTTTCAAATCTGTGATGCAAGTGTGAGGACAAAAATTCCTATTCACTAATGGTAAACATCACAAAAGCACACTTTCTACATAAGAGATAAGGGCCGCCAACGTAACAATACGGATATTTCATCAAATATCTACTGGTGCTCAACGTTTAAATCAGATTTCCTTTTTGCTTTCTCTACTACTTACCTAGAGTAAGTACAAGAACTATTGCATTCCACCCACAAATTCAATACTGAGATATCACTAAAAATACATGTTTTGACACCCCTGAATTAACAACAAAAAAAAAGCAATGACATGTGTGTGAACAGCATAATTCAAAAATAAAAATTCTGTTAAATACCAAGGTTGGTATCTTGCAAAGATATGACGAACATTTTCAAGAAAATCTGCCAATCCCAAACTACTCTATACCTGGAAGAAGTTTTGAAAGTTTTTATTTTCTCAAAAATGGCTGTAACAATTTTGATTAAAATACCACACATTAAAGATATTTAAAAGTTTCTGGGATCAGCCTCATTGATAAACCATTAGAGATACACAACATAACAAATGTAGAACTCTTTAAAACACAAAATTTATTTGAAATAACCTTTTCTTTGGCACCAGCCATATCCAAGATAATCATTGTTGTTGCTTTGAATACGCTGTCGTTCAGTTGTGTCATGCAATTTCTAGGGTGGCAAGCCAGCTTTAAACATCTGTTTTCTCTATCCCCTTTGTAGCTTTAACAAAATGTGTAAATAAATTAACAAGAAGTAGACAGAAAAATAAGCTTTCTCAAGAACAGTTTGTATAACCACTGATAAACGATAAGAGGGAAGAGAAATTAATGTGAACATAACACATAATAATTTTGTTTTATATATAAATGTTTTGCAGAATAAACATTAAAGTTAAAGTTGGTAGAGAAAGTCATGCAATTGTAACATCAGATATTTTTTTACCATAATCTCATTTTAAATACAGTACTGTGTATCACATCTATAATGTGCCATTTCTTCACTTAGCGTGAATTTCTTTCTTCCCGGCCATCAACAGACACCCATTTGTGTTTGCACATGAAACATTTAAATCATTGCAGAAAAAGTAAACATCTCTAAGAAATAACAACTTACAGTTTCTGAAGCAGTGGAAAAGATGAAAATGCTTCTGGTGGTAGATGTGGGAAAATGTTGTCCGAGATGTCTCTGTAAAGAGATGACAAATATCAACACACAAACAGTTCCACAGCAAGGACATACTTGTCACAGAGGTGATGAAAAATTATAATACCATCCACCAAGAAGCTGCAGAACTACGTCATTCTTTGACAAATACATATGCAGGTAGCTCCAAGCTAAACCGTGTTTCATGACAGTCGTGATCGTAGTCATGTCACATGCTCAAGGCAGAACCTACTCCACTTAGGACCCATTTACAATTAAATGTTAACTTACTTTATGTCTACATCATCATTATTCTGCCATCTTATCTCCATGGGATGACTTTCTGTGTAACATCACAGACCGAGATATCTACCTCTTGTTCATTTTGATACATGTACATAACCTCTTTTGTCCTCTGTACTGTCACAGGCCACCACTTTAGCTGAGCCTGTTTCACACTCTCTTGCAATTGCCATGACCTCTAACAGCGGTAGAGCTTCAGGTTCTGCCAATAATAACTTTCTTGACAGTGTAATTCAGGTCAATTTATATTGTTATACTGACTTTCTACCTCACAATTTAGCACTTTTTTTTGTACAGTTCCTAATATGTACTTTACTAACTGGCTTATCCAATGTTGCATGGGTAGCTTTTTAAACTCAAATGGCTAATTTCATTTACCGCCTCCCATTCTTTATGAAATTATTCTACAATGATCTAAAAGATTTTATGGTGAATCCCCCCCCTCTTTACCCCTTACAATATTACTGTAATTTAGTACAGACCCAGTTATTCCTAATAACAGATGAAAAATCCCCTGATATCACACAAAAGGACGTTGAACATCAGTGGAATGTCTGATTTCCTTAACCTCCCCAACTTTTGGAAACACTGCATAGCCTACAAGTACCCTTTGGTGATGGGACAATCACCAGTCAGCATAGTTGAGTAATTGTTTAGATAATTAGAGTAGGTGAAATTTTAAACCTGTGATCCTACTCTTTGGCCCCATAGTTATTTAATAACATAAAACCTACATAGTTTTCACATAATGCAGAAATCCTTAACATATACAATGAAACAGCTGGTGAATATGAAACTCCCAGGTCACCCAGTTAACCTCTTTAGAAAAGACACATAGTCTGTAACTCTCAAGGAAAACAATGTTCTCAGTCATTAACACACAATATCGCTTCACTGATTTCTAATGTTAGCAATTTTCCCTCTTTATACAGCTATTGCTAACAAACTTGATTACAACATAAATACAAAGGAAATAAAGTAAAACTTTCCTACATGAGGAGGTTATTAAAAGAGTTTACATTAAAAAATGTCAGTGTACACATCTATAGAATTAGAATAAACGTTACTGACACTGTTACACATCTGCAGTAACAATGGCAATTAAACAAATAAATATGATTTCTACATTATATACCATTGTTACTTTTTAAGCTCTGTCTTAAGTGGCACATCAAGGCCGCCTTTGTATAAAATGCAACTGGCTTGTTGTAATGTACCCTGCGCACTACAGCAACCAGTTTCTACCCCATGGCGACCTCAACAAACAGTTTCTAAATCCTTTTTAGCTTTTATAATTTATGAATTCAAATTAGGTGTTTTATAGCCTATGTTTGTCAGGAAGAATAGTGCTTCACAATGGTGCAAAAATTATCAAAATTGGTTGAGTGCTTTTTGAGATTATCCTATATACACAAATTTTCGACAATGGTCCCTATACAAGGTGGAAGGTGACCTATGAAAGAGTACGTTGTCTTGAAGAGTTTTTCCTTAATAAATTTTTCCAAAAAACTTTCTGTTATGATACCATTTTATTTTGCACAATATTGCAATACAGCAAATTCAACAGGTTAACTTTTAATTTTTCAGCTTATGCTGCTATGGCAACAAACAAATAAACAGAAAACTACACAAGACTGCAATACCATACAGAACAGGGAACTGAGGAAGCATTTACAATATTATGCAAATTATTAACATGAAAACTTATTTATAAAAATAAATAAAAGCTTGAGAAACCTTCCTTTATTTGTGAAGAAGAGAAAATCAGTGAGAACTTCTTTTTAACGTTCAGACAAATTGTACAAAATGTGCACCTCTCGCCAATCACATTTTTTCCAATTCTGCTGTTCACTCAAAGTATTCTTTCTTGCAACCTTTCCACATCACCCCAAAGAAAAACATTGATTGGATTTAGACCTGACAATGTTGGTGGCCCATTCCAAGCGATGTAGGTGTTGTGTACATGGCTCTATTTATGTGCCGTCATGTAATAGCCTTCCTCAAGCAAAACTGGTAATGCTTCTTGAAGTAACTGGAGACGGATAACCCGAACAACAATCCATGGATAGATTAATGTGTTTCCTATGATTACTGCCCAAACATTTACAGAAAATCTGTCTTGTCTTATTGTGTGTGCATTGTGGTAATCAGTTACTTCATCCATTGCAACAATTTTAAGGGGAAACTGTCCTCTTTGTTGAAGAAACCATTCGGAAAGTGCTACCCTTGATGCCTAATCTGCTTCAGAGAGACACTGGATGCACCGAGTATTCTTCTTTTTATGTTCTCAAAACAATCAATAGTGCAAGCTCCTTCCAGGATCTTTTTCCACAAGTGAAGCATTTCTTTGCCCAACTCCAACATGAGGAGATATCTAGAACTCTGACAGATGAAAACAAATGTCCCATGATGTGGTGATCACCTTTTTGGAAATGTTGCTGCTGCATCTGCCGCATTACTCTGTAAATGAGTAGCCTTTCAAGAACTCAACATTACTAAGGTAAGCCATTTTGTAACTGATAATCCGCTGTTTTGAAAACAAGCTACAAGTGCAATAAACAGCAGCTGAAGTGCATTTCTTTTGAACAGTCTTGTAGCTAATGATATAGATTCAACTGAGACAAATTTAGAAAGCTTATAAGCAAAAGTGCAAATTGTTTTAATTCAAAATGTATTTAAGCATGCAGAAAATACTTCTCTTTCAATTTCCTCTTAGAAATATTTGAAAAAATATTTAAGTTTTGTAAAATCTTCATATAATACAGTTAACATTAAGCAATTTTCACTTTTTTTCTCAAAAACAACAAAACTGCTTTAAGATTTTTTGTTCTATTCATTAGAAAGAGTCATCCTGTCCAAGGATGATCATAGGACATCCTGTATACCTTGTACTTAAAATAAAAAAGGTTCTTCCACATCTAACCAGCAAAATTTACTTTGTACTTTGGCCAGTAGTAGGCACTTCGTACCTGTGCTGTTCATACAGGAGAGTGAATGAAAGACACAGCAAGCCTGATTTAAGGCCCTAAGCTGTAAAGCTTAGCCAAGGGATGACAGGATCTGTGAGACTCAACCCCAATGAAACTTTATTTGGTGGGATAGATACGATACCTAATGAGTGTGTTTGGAAGAACTACTGCTTTCACGGGTTTTGCTAGTCTCGTGGGTTGGCACTTTCTTTTGCACATGCACAGTAGTAAAAGAATGACATTTCCATTAACTTTGAGTAAAAGAAAGTGCCTTAAAAAGGACAGGTGGGGGGGGGGTTGTCACAGGCCTTCTAATTGTTCACATTCCTTTCAAAGTGTGTAATTTATGCATTTTCATTCTTTAAATCATCTTTTCTCTGCATCCCAATTGCCGGTTAGTTAGGGAAGGATTACAAAAATATGCAAGGAATGAAATGGCTTTAAGAGGGTATGAGAACAATCACTCTCCCATTTTAAGACATTTCTTTATATAGTAAATCCATTGTGAAATGCCAACAACATACTTCATTTTGTTAATACTGTGCATATGCAGAAGAAAGTGTAACCCTACTGCACTAGCGTAATCTGTGAAAATAGCGATGATTTTAGTTCTTCTTCCATTATATTTATATATACACTAACCTAAACTTAACCTTAGGTGGATCTCAAACCAGAGGCCCCTACTGATTTACTGTGGCGCGATACAGCCTCTGTTCGCCTAGTTCGTTTCTTCCTATTTGTCTTTCTTTTTTCTGTTTAATGACACTCTTTGTTTATAAAGGTCACTGACTTTGATCTCTATGTTTCTCACACATATTGCTGGCTCTTCCAGACAAACTGCACAGCCACAAAGTGCCTGCTACTGGCCAAATTAGCCAAGGTAAACATGGAACAAAGTCCAAAATTTTCTCTCTTCAAAAATAATTAAAGCCATTTTTATATTCTCACTCCCCATATTATCTGGAGGAATATTTTAATGTCAAGTAACAGTAGTATATGTGTAGGTGTAGGTGGTGGCTAAAATTTGCGCTAAACTTCCCTTCTTGCACCGGTATTGAAAAGTAAAGTGATTAAATTACCTCAGGGGTGGTGTTAGGAGAGGATATTTTCTGTTCCAGACCTGGTGCCCACCTACCCACCCTTTTTTGGTGCCTTATAGCAGAATTATGCTGAAAGAACAAACACTCTGTCTTTTGCTATGGCAGATGTGCAATGGGAACTGACAACCTAAATGAGAAGCAAAATCCGCAGGATTGGCAATTTTTCCTTACTTCTTCATTTTCGCTTCCCGCCTAACCTAAAGTCATGCGAATGCAGTGTTTTGTCCATAGTATATTACACAGAGCAAAATGGCTTGGGGAGGATATGAGAATTATAGCCTAAGTCATAATGTAATATACTAAATATTAATAAAGAAGTGCAATAGTGTAACCATTGGTTGCTAGCTAACCTAACCTCCCATGAATTAGCAACCTAAGTTTATATAAGTAGTGAATCATACACATCATTCAGGAACGCTCGCTCGCATTGGCAGTGTTTGTTATTCATATGTTGACAGCATTTAGTTTGTACATTTGGAAACCACATGCAGCTAGAGAGTGACGTACTGTGACATCTGTAGGAAAAGCAACACTTTTTCCGGTGCAAGTAAGGAAGGCTTTCCATAATTTCTTCTGTTACCTAACAGAGGAGTGGTGATGGGTTTGTGTTTAATCACATGTATTTGGTAACAATGACATGTTCAATGTTCCTGAGCATTCCTCATTGTGGACCTAATGAACGAAAGACATTGATGTTGCAACCTGAAGGACTGAGTTAATACATGGCTCCCACTCTAAATGTTCTTGTACCAGCATTAAAATCATTTTTACGCAAATCTGCTCTTAGCGTATCCTTGTTGAAAATGCTTATAAAAGCAAAAGGAAAATGAATAAATTACCTTAGGAGTGAGTTTAGAAGTGGATGTGATCTCTTCACTAAGAGCAGAATGTCGAAACATGAATCATTCGAGTTTTAGATGTGCAGATCCCTCGGCTACGCTTTGAGCCTGAGGGCCCTCAATCTCTCGTCTACGCCTTGAGGTTGAGTATCTTACCGGTTTTGGCGGCATTAGTTATTCAACACATCATTTTCATCACTGTGGAGGATACACTAAGAGCAGAATGTTCTTTATTTTTACTGAATGTTTGGAAAAGAATGTGTATTTTTGGTATAGGTACAGTAATAGGTATTTAACTTTTTATTTTAAAAGCTGTAGTAACTTAGAGGTGTACTTGATTTGTAATAACTTCAAAATATTGCAGTTGAAGTAATTGATGGATTATGATAATGGTAACAAAGGTTATTTGACATATAAGCCAATAATATTCATTACTTTAGTCTTCATTGAAAACGTTAATAAAAGTAACCTTCTGTGAATCAGGAACCTAAGCTTACATAAAAATAAACTAACCCTAACCTCCCGTAAATCAGAAATGTAAAAAGCTAATAAACCTAAAACAAAAAGTAATTACCAATGCACAATGCGAGCATTGGCGGTATCTCACTGGCTTTGAAGACCAATGTAAAGCAGGTTACCTTATCTTTTTGTTGCATATATTTTAAATTTAGTGAAAATGTTATAAGTGATTGCTGAAGGTGTTTGTTACTACTTGCACACTATAAAATCAAAGCATGGTTTTAAAAATTGAAAAAATAAACAAACACATATATAGGAATATATGGGGTTCTAAGTTTAAAACCGGGAGAATTCGTGGATTTTCAAGAAAGAAAAGTAAGTAATAAAATTCCAGCTTTTAGCACTATTACTTTTAGTAGTACAAATATTGTGAGGTGTGTTTATGTTGTATTACTTGTCCAAATCTTAAGCGTTGTTCATTAGGAGTTCTGGAGTACAACAAAGGACCTTGTTTACACAATATCTATTGGTACACACCAAATACATTCTGCAAGTAATGGGTTTATTCACACAAACTATCAAAATTCTGGTTAACCTACTAGTAGGTAATATTTATTTAATAATATTTATACCAAGAGGACATGCATATCATTCACCCAATATTAACTTACAGATGAACTACGTTTTCCGGAAGACTTAATGCCAGTAACTGTTCCATGGATGTAATCTTTGTTACTCCACCTCCACATTTCACTTTCAACAGGTCCTCTTGTCCTGAACGTGAACGAATCTTGGTACAAATGCATGCTGTGGGGCAAGAATCCAGTTCCTCAGCCGGAGATAGATGGCAGATGCAAAGTAAAAGAAAAAGTGCTAATATACAATGTTCTTTCTGTTCTTTTGGCATTTTTACATGTTTAGTTCTCACGCTTGCACCTTACTCTTATTCCGCAATTAGATTTACCATTGTGCATTGTTGTTTTCTAGATTTACAATATTTGGAATACAAACACAGTATATTCAACACAAATTATTTAATCAACATTTTGGTGTATTTCATTATCTGACGTTTGTTAGAACATTGATCCAGCCCCCTTTCTTCCGATACCGGCTTTTATGACACAACGGCATGCTCTTAGAGTTTCAAACTTTCCAAAACTTGAACCACCTCCACAAGTGTGCTTCAAATATGTGCATATTTAATAATTGCGCTGTTACACAGCTTTTCTTGTATGACAGTTTAACCACTTTACGCCATATTGAAACATAATACTAAATTGGGCTAGTTCCTGTCCATACAATTGGTTGCTTTTGGGGCAAAATTGTACCCTATGAGACTGTTTGTACCAGCTCCGGTGGGGAAATAAACCCTTATTTTCCATTGGTCAAATTATACAGTGCTAACAAAACAACATGCATATCTCTCAATGGGGGTCTTCAATGGATTTTCTTGCATGTCGGCTATTTAACCTTTTCGCTTATTTTATTCTCACGTTCGTAAAATCAGCATTTTCTCCCTTCCCTTTACATTTTCAATCCTTGTAGAACGGAGAGCTGGTTTGCAGCACAAGTTAGGTTGGTTGCACTTAATAACATGCGAAACACGAACATTCGTTTACATCATGGAATCTCGAATCATCTATTGTACGGCATGTGCGTACGAAAGAAAGGAAAACGTGTGAAATGAGCAACTTTGCATTCATCAACGTACGAAGCTTTGTTTAACAATGGGAAGGAGAAAGATATTTCGGTTTTCTACATACTTTTCTTTTATGTTAAACAAAATTTTTTGGTTTAAGGCTTTAATATTTCTACAATGTTTACTTGCAACAGTAAGCTGTGTGGGTTAGTACAAACATTGTCTAAGTATAGTGCTTGTGTACAGGATATCTGCTGATGTTTTATTGACCTATATGTACAACAGTTGTGGTTTAAATTTACAGCAAATAACCTACATACATTTGAAGGAGTGTCAAACTCTGACATCATTGGTTCAGATGTCTTTTTTGAAATTATAGAACCAGAGGAGCTTGGATACACATACAGGATCAGGCCTGCGAAAGATTTTGGAGTTCCATTTGTAAGTATTTCACACGATGACACACTGGACTTGTAGCTTACCAATAGCTCAATAAGACTACTAAAGATATACATGTTTGTTGCAGAATGAATCATTTTCTGGATTTGGCATTCCTCTGGTGCCGGTGGAACCTCCCTGTGGGTGTGGCTGGCCTCTAAATGCTGAGGAGTTGGAGGGGAGTGTGGCCCTAGTGGAGAGAGGGGAATGCTCGTTCTTGAGCAAGACCGTAAGAGCAGAAGAGGTCGGGGCACGAGCTGTGATAGTAGCGGACCACGATCGTGACAGTGATGAGTTTTATATTGAGATGATAGATGACAACACATTCAGAGAAGTCGGCATTCCAGCAGGTTTCCTGCTTGGCAAAAACGGGTAAGGACATTTTGACTTTAGGTCCATACTTACCTTACAGTTGATGAGGTAGTTATAGTGGGATAAATTGAATTACTTGGGTCTTCCAAAATAATGGCATACCTAACCTTAGGTTTCTGATAGGCTGGGGACGCTAATGAGGGCCCTAAGCTACAAGACATAGTCCAACACTGAGGGCTCAGGTAAATTGCCTTACTTGCACCGGAATTAGCGACTGAAATGGTCTTAGATGTCCAACATATGTCCCTGGGTGTCCTACAGATGGCACCGTATCTCATTCTCTGACTTTACTGCAATGCTGGCAACATATGAATAATGCCACCAAAGCCGGTAAGATACTCAGCCTCAAGGCGTAGCCGAGAGATTGAGGGCCCTCAGCCTCAAAGCGTAGCCGAGGGATGTTTTTAGAAGGAGAGGAGTGTAGTAAGTTGCGGCCAATGCGAAGCGACGACAGAGCGTAGCCGAGGGATCTGCGCGTCTAAAACTCGAATGATTCACGTTTGCAGAAACAACAGCACATCACATATTTAGCGCATTTCACTTTTTATTTAGGTTGGCAGTACCCACTTTGCATGTGATTTATCGGAAAAATGGCTACGTTTGTTGTGTTTTTGACGCGATTTGCCTATCATGTTCTAAACTCACTCCTAAGGTAATTTCTTCACTTCCTTATACCTAATATAGGTCGGTGCAAGTAAGGCAATTTTGCTGAGGGCTCTAAGGCCGAAGCATAGCCAAGGGATGTTTTTTAGAAATAGAGGAGTGGAACAGTGCGAAGTGATGACAGGGCATAGCCCTAGGATCTGCTTGTCTAAAACTTGAATGATTTGCTGATTTTTTTTATGGCACCATTACCATAACAGCCAACAACTATTGCAAAACACACTAATAAGGTAATGCTACCCTTTTCTTTAAGTTTTAATCACATTTTCATTCACCACCCTAGTCATTCAGAATAGCTGATAGGGTAGTAGCTTAGGAAAATGCACATAATGGCTTTAAGAGGATATGTGAACACTTAAAAGAGATGTAATCCATCATCCCGCCCAATTTAAGAACACAGTAAAGGCATTGCGATACGTCAACAATTGACTTTGTTGTGTTAATACTGTGCATGTATGGAGGAAACAGCCAACCCAACCATATTAGTGTAATTTGCAAGAATAGCGATGGCAAATGCCCAATCACTGATATCATACACATTATTTGAATCCAGTTCACACACACACACTAACCTAATCTGAGGTTAAATCTTGAAACTCCGGGACATTGTGGTTTCACTGTGTCTTGCTATGGCTTCATGGCCCCATACTGTCATTTCTATCTCATATTTTTTGCTCAATTTGAGGCAGTATTTTTAACCCTTAAGTTATATCAGTCTAATTATATAATATAAAATGTAATAACAGCCCGCCTTAAAGCAATATGTGGCATATAATATATAAAGTGTATATTACAGTCATTGTATTATGTTTATATTATTATGTACAAGTATAATAATGTTATGTGAATGTATTACGTAATTTAACAATGTAGGAGCTGTGAGAATAAAAGCAAGATACCTTTCGTACCAAACAGAATTACAAAGTAAAAAGCCAAAAGTTGCTAACAATGAGGTACTGTTGAGGCAATAAATAAGAAAGTTTAATAATGCTGCTAATAATTCTTGGAACAATAATGTAATATTTAAAACAGTTTATAAATAGCCAATCAACAACTAGTAAAGCTAAAAATTAAATAAAAGTATTTATTGGAGTAGGATTAGCCAATCAGAGACTTAAATAGAGGAAATTTACAAATTGAGGCGGCAGACGCTACAAGATTGCGTACCCGATCAGTACGATACGTGTTTAATGTGAGACACAAAACTTCATTGCGGTGAGAATAATATAAAGTTTAAAATTGCAAATAACAATAATCTCACAGCTCTATAGTAGGATACATTAGTGTTATTTATTTGTGTGAAGGATTAATAATAAACAAAGTACAATACAATTATAATTTGTGTAAGCCTTGTTCTTTAGCCACACCAGCCCTGCTAAGAGATACATGTTCTGAAAAATTAATACTGACGCAGCCAAGGCATACATATATAAACATTAAAATACAAAGTTGATTTTTTAAATGTGGGGGCGAAGGCCACCGGAAAGTTTGTATAGTATGTGGGGCAAACACTGCAAGAAACATATCTCCCATGCGTGGGAAAGCAACACAACAATTAAACCCCTGCCTCACATACGTGGGGCAACACAACACCTCTCAGAATGTTGGCAGCCCATCAGGATAAAGTCCATAGATTTGGATAGTCACAAAGCACCCACTGCTAGCCGAACCGTTAACTAATAGTGAAAGTAAGCATGAAACAAAGCAGCACCAGAAATGCATGTTGTAGGCTCCCTAAATGTAAAAGAAAAGGGCATTTTCTAGAAAAAGTTCTGTGCGTGCATATCATTCTGAATGAATTTTGTGTAATTGGTAAACTGTAGGAGATAGACAAAATGTTACTACAGCAAAAATGTAGATTTTGTTAAAGCACACAATTTATGTAGCATAACATTTTTGTGACCATTTTGAGATATTCTTTGTTATTAGTTTGAATTTTCAAATACTTATTCTTTTTTTTCCTGTGGCCATGCAAAGAGAATGGAATTTTAAAGCCATCACATAGTGTCCCGCTTTTTAAAAATCTATCACTTTAGCCTACTGTATTTGAATACCTACAACAAAATCTGTAACAAAAGTTTATCTCAATGAACAGGAAGCAGATAGAAGAATAGGCTTTTGAAAGAATAGTCAGTAGAAGAGTGAGTAGAGAAAGTCATGTAAATGCAACTAGCCAGATTTTTCTTTGGTCAACTGCTGCTTGCTGGGCATTCAGTAAAATGTCTTAACATTTTTATTGAACCTACACAATGGAGATATATGTGGAGCAATTTTGCAGAAGTAAATAAATTCATTCTTTCTTCATGAGTCTCATTAGAACACCAATAAAAGAAATGAAATGAAACACAAAAGTGTAATGTGACACTTCTGCTAGAACAGAGTTTCTTTCTTTAGATACCATGTTGACTTTTGGAAGAACACAGCAATTAAACATAGTGTTGAATGTTGGTTTTAGCACATGCACTACAACAGAAAGCATTACAATGTTTTTATATGTGATCACTCACTTTAGGGCTATCTTGAAAGGTACTGTCCAATGTGGCTAGATAACTAAAGGTGAGCCACTCCGAGCTGCCATTGGCTGTGGCGTAAGTGAGAGTGAAGACGAGTGCACGGAATACGTACACAGTGCAGTGAACACACTAAATTCCTCCCAATTGTTTATTATTAGCACTTTCTTCCAGTTTTGTTTAAAAGGTATATTATTTCAGAGATTTTTACAAACATTTAGGGATATACCATAAAGCAAAACAAATGGAACCTGCATTACATTAGTAATATATTTACGTATAAACAAAACTACTGTAACACATGCAGTACTTCAACGTAAACTGTAGGTGCTACAAGAGATTCAAACATGCATTACTTTAGTACTAAAGGAAAATTTGCAACTACTCTAAAGGAATC
The DNA here is from genome assembly GCA_030765065.1 of Deroplatys truncata. Lineage (NCBI taxonomy): Eukaryota > Metazoa > Arthropoda > Insecta > Mantodea > Mantidae > Deroplatys > Deroplatys truncata. The sequence goes on from CM060984.1 coordinate 6,544,057, forward strand.
GCTAAAAGAATATGCTGGTACATTTTTTTTTACCTTAAGAAATGAAAACTTACGTGTTACTGCTGTTTTGGAGGATTAAGCAGTGCATTACTTATTCTTCCTTGTGGCGTATCCATGTTCATCTCGTCGAAGGTTATAACAGCTAGCTTTTCTAAACCTTGAAAATTCATGGCCTGTGCCTTTAAGAGATATTTCACCTCGTTTATAATACCTGGTCTGTATTTGATTTTACGTATCCATTTTTGCAAAGTCGAACGAGCAGATAGAGGAGTGTTTACTTTTCTCAAATATTCATTGAGAAAGTGCTCTTAGTGCATCTGCATTTGTTATAACCTAGGAGGACCATTTCACTTTTCTATTCCCACTTAAAAGACACTTTATTTGCCTGGGGCGAACCATGTTGATAGCACTTTTTTTACCCTATTTTCCAAAGCAACTCGTGTGACCTTAACAGATGAATTTCAATTTTTTATAGCCACAAACCCCAAATTCTTTTAAGAGCTGCGTTTTTTGCTTTCAGTGTCGCCAAAGCAGCCACGTTTTTTTCTTTTCAATATTTCAATCCTCTTTCTTGAGGTTTTCTAATTCATTATCACTATTTTCTATAACTGGATTGGTAATAGGAGCCTGATCAAGCTTTCTTTTCTTTGGAGATACAGAAGCAATGGTGGACAAGACTCGCTTCCTAACAGTTCAGACCCACTTCCTAACAGTTCAGACCTCGTGCCGCACATCTCGACCAGTGGAACGAGCCGAAACGCTTAATTATTACATTTTCTGCAGTATTAAGACAGCAATAATTCCAGAATACATTATTCTGGTAGAGGATATAAAAATGAAAGAGACACCTGTGACCTTCACTAAGTGCATCTCCATGTCAATTAGGAATAAACTGCATCTGGGAGCAGAATTTTCTTAACCGGCAAACTTCATAGTTCACTTTTCAAATCCTGTTTATAGTCACTAGGAAGAAAGTGCACGTGAATTATAAGCGTTAAATTTGTCAGTATGCTTACAGTGAGACACCCGCATGCACACTTTAATTGCTCATTTTTTGGAAATGTGTGATAATTCACCTCAACCGTTTTAAAACCGTAATTATGGCATTGTGCTACAGCACAATACATTCTACTCTTAACGTTCTCACTCATTGCATACTAACTTAAACACTTCACCAAAATAGAGATAACTGAATCTATATTCAAGGTCCTAGTTTTAAATATGTGTGTGCAACTTATTTGTTGAAGTGGAGGGTATATGACTGAGTGATAAGGAACAATGCACTTTCGTACATCTGTTGTTAAGTTGTGAAGTTTCCACCAACATAGCAGTAAAGTAGGATGATTTACCAAAACAGCTAAAAATATATTATACTTTCAAAATAAAGGCAGAAGCATATATTCCTTTCCGATATATGAGTGCATCTTGATTTATTCCACTTGTACGTGACTTTTAAAACAAAGAGAAGCTCAGATTAACATCTATTGCCTTTAGCGGCATAATTATTTCAAAGGAAATGCTGTTTGCTCTTATAGCCAAAGTTTTAACAACCTTTTTCCATCCACTTTGGTTCTGTAAAGGATTATATACCTGGAAGAGATTGCCATTTCCAGGGAAGAATACATTTGGCCCGCATTACATCTATTTTCATGTGCAGACTTATGAGTCGGCCTACCTGCCAAAAAGGAAGCTCGTTATTTTCCTCAGGAATGCCTATTAAACATATAATTGTGAGCAGAAGCTATTTGAAGACCAAGTATCATATAAGCATGGCCCGTATTCTGATGACATACCATCTTTTAATCCTTGCAATAAAGGCATTCCTTATCATCGGTCCCATATTAAGAAAATTGTCCTTGCCTCTTCATTTAGTAATTTCCTTGCACAAGTATAGAGTATATAAAAATTATTGGTTGGTCTGGAAAGAGCTGCTTGTGGGTGGAGGGATGGTTATTGTCAGGGAAACAGATATAATTACTCTTATGAATTCATGTCCAAATTTAGGGACGAGAAGGTCAGTTTCCCTTTTTTGCGTTAATAAGTGCGTACAGTCAGGTTGCTTTTGCTCTTATTTATGTATGGCATAGACTGTGAAGTCCTCAATATCTGAGTTCTCAAAAGAGTTAATGCTACACTTTTGTAAGACCTATTTCAAAACACAATAAGTTAGAAAATTAATTGAAAATATATTTGTTCTATGTTCTTGTTTGGAGAATCTGTAAAGCAAAGAAAATAATTTTCTGACTTGTTTGAAGTATTTGAAAAGGAAAGTAAGAAGATTATTTTCTTTTCAGATTCTTCAAACAAGAAAATTTTTACTACTATTTTACTTATTTTTTCTACTTGTATAGGAGTTATATCCATATATAAATTAATTTATAACTTTCTGAGCACTAATTTTAGTAAATCAAATAAATCTCATTTTAGATCATGTTTTGTAGTTAGTCATTTTAAAACAAATGTAGTCATTTTAAAAAGAAATAGTCATCAAAATCCAGGCCCTACTTATAAGCCACCGTTCTGACCTTATTTCTCTATGTATTTACGTTCATTCCCCCCTGTATTTCGTCACAAAATGTTTATTTGTTTGTTCGTAAAGCCTCTTCTGCCAGTTTGGTGTGTCCATGTTGTATACAAAATAACGAAAACTAAGATACTAGTAAGTTATTGCACATTCCTTGCATAAACACTAAATAATATATGTACCTAATTACAATTGGCAAATTCCTTAGACCTACCTCCTTTTAAAAAGGTCAGTGTAACATGTTTCAATGATCGTCAGTGTAATACACTAATACACCTCTTTTTTAATAACATCTAATTCCCCGTGGGTGAAAACATTAAATTTGTGTGCTTTTTAAGGGTATTGGTTGAGAGCACATACTAAAACATATAAAAAAGATTGTTCTAAAATTAATATCTACCAAAATATTAAGGCTAGACGCAACCTTGTTCTTACCCTTTCAAGTATGGAGAATCAAATGGGAACTATATACAATTAATTTGTTATTCATCAATTAAAAAATTAAAACAACTTTATACTAGAAATAATTAGCAAACTAGATTTATATAAGCACATTTTCAGCCTAAATAATGAAGCCAAACTATCCAAATTCTGAACACATCATTCAGAATGTGCACAATTCTGTGTGAAACTGGAGGATATTTGCAAGACTTGCCGTGCAGATAACAGTTTTTCAGCATGTGGGCACAGTTTCATATGCATAAGTCGATTATTCATGTTTTTACGTACAAGCGAAAAAAGTCTCGGAAAAATGCACATACATCAACTTTTCAGCTATCACGACTTTTAAAACTGCTATGCTTAAATTATATTACATAATAATATGATCAACATGCAGTTTCCCTCATTAAGCTGCGTTTTTCACAATACATAAACAAACAATACAATTTAATTTTGAATCAAAGTTTTAAGACCCGATAGCGTATAACATTGAATATATTTTATTTTCGTTGCTAAAATTGGCCGAATAATGCGTTATTGGTTTTCTTTAACATAATATAATTAAAGTCAAGCAACAGTATACACAAAGAAAAATGGTTTTAAAGCTTGCAAGTTAGAAATTCTGCACAACTTTAATATGACAAATATCTGCTTTCTATCTACAAATCTCTCTTTCTTTGAATAACACATATGCTGTAAGTCGTCCCTCATGCCCAAATGTCATATATCAACTGCTTTTTAGCGAATATTTCAAGGAGAAATGAAACTGGCACCAGTTGGGTATTTAGCTGTAAAAAGACAGGTTTGTGTTTATTATTTCCAAGACTAATCTAGTTATAGATGCGATTTTGTTTCAAGTAGTGTAAGGTCGAATCAGATCGTACAATGAGAAAATTATCTGAACTTTCATGGCGAAAAGTATGGTGCAGAATACTGGCTAGCTGAAACTTCACTCTCGATGACGTCATGCAGCAGGCCGAACAAGCAAAAACAGTGCGGGAAGAGACCCTTTGCGTACTGTCGATTTGATTGTGCCATGATTCTCTAATATCTTGTAGGATCAAGATACCTTCCATTCTTCTGTATTTCTCTATTCTTCCAAAAACACAATCTGAAGCCATGGCCACTTAGGTATCAGAAAAAATTAAGAATGCAATCAAAATATCTGCTTTGTTTCAAAACAGTAATGCCATCATAATGCTGCTGCTGTGACTGGCACAAGAGTCAGAAAACAGGTGGATGATACAAGACAAATCAGTTGAGACTAATGCTGCTTGGTGACTGGGTATAGGAACAAATGTCTTTGAATGACACACAGCCATGCTTGCCTTGCATAGAACAGTTTGCTGACAGATAATTTTGGTAATGGCTGGTTTTGTTGTATATTACAACATGTTTGTTACTTCTGGGTTATCGTCCCTCATAATTTCCTAGAATTTGTCTGCACAGAAATTACGTAGTCTTACACCGTTCTCAAATGAAGTTTCTCTATATTACATACCTAGTAGGTAGATATGGGCTTATCTGTGTGTGTCTATCCTTCATCATTATCATGGTCCCTCTTCACTAGGCTATAACAAAATGTATAGCACCACTAGTGACCTCTAATAATTAGGACATGAACATTCAGTAATGGATGACATTAATTGTAAAGTCTACTACATATATAAATAAAGTTTATTAACATTCTATGGCTGTAGGATGTGAGTTTCCCATTTTTTGTGACAGTTTTTGTTTATAGTTGATGTTATGAAGTGTAAAATATGGACTAGAAATGTGTGTATAGCCCAGGAAGTGGTGTTCTTTGTTTTAGTACGTGTTTACTGTGGTACCGGGAAGAATTTCAGAAGCAGTCCTACCAGGTCTTCAAGGATTCTTATAAAACAGAATTCCCATTTATTTTACATGCAATTTTTGTACATTTAGTGCACTCAACATTTTACACATTCTAAATTTCTGTCATCGCAAAATTATTGCGCTTTGCTGGACAGGAGAAAGTTTTGTGGACTTCAATTTCTGCAAGTTGGCAAGCATGTTAATGTCACATTTTGCACATGTTTCAGATACATGATACGCAAAACACTGGAGCGACTACAGAGGAAGTACGCCCTTATCAACATCCCAGTCAACCTCACATATGTTCCTGTACAGAAAATGAATCAACCGCCATGGCTCGGCTGGTGAACTTACTAGTCTGCGTATGTGATACATCACCAATAGTAATATCTCAGCCATTCACAATGAGTTGTACTTAAACAATTATTATCAAATGTTCAAGACTGAGTTGTTTTTTTGTTTTAAGTCAGTGAAAACCTCGCTCAGCTCATTCAGTCCCAGTAAAAGTAATCTTTAATAGTTAGATAAGATTGTGAATTTCAGTTTTCAATAATAAAGTGTTATGGGTAGAGAGCCTATTTTTTGACATTAATGATGTTCACAAAGTTTTTGTTTGATAGTTCTTCGGTTGTAACTTAGTATTGAGTGTTCTGTAAGATAATGCTGCATGTACGTCCTCCATATGGTTCACAGTAACTGGAAACAGAGAGCAGAACAACATGTAATTGTGACAGTTCACTCAGAGCAGAGCTGTGTTGCCACATTGTATTAAAGCATCTGTCAGCAGTTTAGTAGCATAACTTTAGCATTGATCCAGGATCATAAACTGAAATGCATACAGAAGCTAATTTTATTACTAACATTTTCGCACATTTTGCATTTAAAATACAGAGCATAATGTCTATAATACGTTTGATATCTGACTCATAATTTATTAAGTATGTAGAAAATAATGAAATTTCATAATGGTAATAAGGATTGATGTAACTTAAATTACTTTGAGTTATAATGTAGAGACGGCTGTCAGTTTTTTTTCTGTAAATAATGTTAAATTAGACACTACTACTGCTGGTGTTGTTGTGACTTGTTTTTCTCTATAGAATAAGGGGCATTATCCTCAGTTGGTGGAATTCAGGGGGAATTGTTAAGTAAATAGTTCAGGAACCATCCCTTGAAAGCTCTAGCACCTTGTTTTTTTTAATGAAACATAAAACCACAGGAAGTGCTTTCAACCACTCAAGAACAAACAGTAAAGAGAAGCAATAAGAAACCACATGGTACAAAGTAGTGCAACACTCCCTCAAAAGTCCTGCTTTTACATGTATGAAAAGGAGTGGCTGGTCTCAGTAGCAGCAGCAGAGGGAATGTTGCCCCTCTAACAACTGTCATGAGTTACATGTTGTTTAAATTGCACTGTAACATTCTTAGAAACAGGAAAGAAAAGTTGGTCAGGTTTTTACATTCATCCCAGTCACATCATATTGTGCAATTAGACTCTTCAGTGTAGAAACAGCTCTCTCTAGTCCAAATGAAACTGGAAGAAATTGTGTCTCCTGACTCCCTCAGATCCATTGTTGTGTCATCTGTAGCAGCTCAAAACTGGCTATTGCCTAAATATATAACAAAAAGTACAAAGAACAGCAGAAACCAGTACAACAATTAAGAACTATAAATAAATTTAATGTGCACTATTAATAAAGGCACAACACTTGCAAGAGAAATAGTAATGGATCTGCATTTAGGAAATGTCTGTTCTTTCAAATTTTGATGTTGGCTAACCTGCGTTACATTGGTCAGTTACAAATCAAAGACATTGTAATGGAGTTTCCACTTTGCTGTGAATATAGTGATCAATATGGATTACAGTTGTTGTTTCCAGGTTATTTCTCTCTGATTGGCTAAACAGGAACAAGCTGATGACATGCACGTGTTTCAAGTCACAGTTAAGTGTGATCCAGTGATGTTGGCTTTGCTGTCGCAAGGTTAAAGGTATAAATAGCCAAACAAGCTACACACACCATAATAAACTTTACATTTCAGTTAGCAGTTTGTAAAGAATCATAAATATAAATTGAAGCTATACCTTACTCTGCAGTCAACAAAAGCAAGTCCATGTACTCTTCTCTTATTGACCATTGGATGCGCAACCATTTGTTTTAATACAAATTAGTTCTTTGTTTGAAACAATAGTTTGTCTTCATATATTCGAAAAATCACATGAAAATACATGTGATATAACTACATGGGGGGAAAAAATTAAATTGAGTTTTGTTTATGGATGCTCTTTAACTGCTGTGGTCCTTAGCATCTCATTCTATATTGGGTGTGAAAGACTGGAAATTTTGCTCAGAGGCCTCTGTATCAGGCTTGAGATTCTTGCCTTAAATCTACAGCATGGGACCACCAGCTTTACTTCCCTTCTGAAGAAAGTCATGTTAAGGATCTTATGCCTGAAAAAAAAAAATCTGTCGCCCTCTGTCGGGTTTGAACCCGCGACCTCGGGAACTAGAGGCTAGCACTAGACCACGGAGGACAACTAACTACGTGGAGGCACTGACACATTTGGATACTAACACCATAGTATATGGGAAGTTAGTTCTCGTGTAGAGAAGACACGTACAGGTTGTTTACTGCTTGGTGCTTACAGTGCATTAACAGTGACTGTTATTTACTGACAATTGAAAGTGTGCGAGTTTTCCATGTATCATATGTAAATGCTGCATAATGGTATAATCTGCAGGTGCTTTTGAGCTCAAACGTTATAAGGGAAAACCATGGTGTTACACAATTTTAATGTCGTTTCAGAAAGAAATCCAACTCCCAATATGACTGAATTTTTGGGTGTAAGTGTTAGCAATGTAGGAAATCCCAGTGCTGAACCTGACATCACAGAATCAGATTCCGACAGGGAAAGTATTGTGGCACTAGTGAGTGGTTTGTAACTGTAACTCCAAAGTTATTTAATAATATTTTACAATTGCATGTATGTTACAGTTCAACGTTGGTCCCACATGCACCAACAGCTTTAGTCAATCAGGGTAACACAGTTTTGTTGTTTACAAATGGAGTAAAGTAAATATGAGTAATAAATTACATATACCGGGCGATTATAATTAAAGAAGCACTGTTCATTGTGGCTAGTTCACAACAACTGAGAGCGACAAAGTTGAAATACGTGTATTTTAATGGGAGCATTGACAATTGACGGTAACAGTAAAGTGTTAACATTCTCATTCCCAGACACGGTATATTAGATCCATATTGTGCACATCACTGTAGAGATTATTCTAGGTGGCCGTGACATATGAAACTGGAAGAAATTAGTAGCATATATGCTTCCTAACCTCAGATCCATTGAGCATAGGTTCCTCTAATGAAAGTGACATCTGTAGTTTGTTTATATGCAACTCAAAACTGGTTATTGCCTCAAAAAAATAACTTCAATGTACACCATTAAATAAAGGAAGGAAGTTTGGTACAACTAGAGAAATCGGGAATGTAATGGATCTGTATTCAGATAGTGTTTACTCTATTGGATTTTAATGTTGGCTAACCTGCATTATGTTGTCTGAATATAAAGCAGGTGAAAAAATATTGGTCAGTTAAAGACAAATGAAATCCCAATGTGCAAAATCGACTTTCCACTTTGTGATCGATATGATCATTGATGTGCTGCTTTGCTTCCTGTCCTCAGGCTATTGTGAACCGTAGGAGTTTGAAAGCTTGTAGATACGCTAATTAAGTGGTGTGGTCTCAAATTAGTTTAAGTTATGCCACCAGGTGAAAATATGATGCTGTAAGTAGTCACAACATACAACGTTGCTTGGTGATGCAAGTTTGAATTGCAATAGAGAAGAAAGACTGAGCACTGTTAGTGAACTTGTTTTACAATAGCAATACTGAACTGCCCAGAAGAAGAAATGTGGGGATATTTGAAAGATCAGGGCCATATCTGTTCTCTGCCTGATGTAAAGACGTGTCGCTTGTATATGCTGCAAGCAAAGTGTTGTCGGGTTGGGAGACCATGTTTGTAATAAACTTGCCAGAATCACTGTTATCGTGTGTTTGATGTGACTGCTTACAGTGCTTAATCCCCATAACTGCAAGGTTTCAGAGTCCTCTATGCCATGCTGAGCACTATTAATGGCAAACCTTGTATTATCTGTGCCACTGGGACTGAGTGACACAACATGGGCAGAGCTGCAGGTTTTGCTAGTTAATATACAATACCTTTCACCTAAAACAGGATTATTCATTTTACTTATTCTTGACGACAGAATATGAAATGTCTCAGTTTTGTGCCATATAATGTCTCAAGATAATCTTATTTGTGGCAACTGTAGCATGGTTCATTGTGAATGGCCGTTAAGACATAAGATTATGCCTTAAAGTTAACATTTTGATGTTACATTAGCAACATAATGTGATAAAGTGCAGCTTTTTGTTTGTAATAAACTTTAGGTTTGACAATTATTGTACCTGAGGAATACCTAGTGAATGTGAAGAGCAGTCTGCAATAAAATAACAATTTTAAGTATATTACAGAATTGATGCGTAAAGAAATGTCCATTGCCAAAACAAATGTGTGTATACCTCAAGATGATGTGTGTGTGATAAATAAAATGTGAAGTCTTCTTCACTCTGATTCATATATGTGCACACCATCTCTTCAGGATATTACTTTATGGACAAAAACTTTCTGCACTTAATGTTCTAAGTGCAAAAGTTTTAGTTACAGCTGTAAGAAGTTAAACAATAAAAAGGTGCCATATTGCCTTACATTTGGCAGCCTGCTGCCTGCTATTGATAACACCAATGAGGGCTAGCACTAGCACGGCTACCTGGATAAAAGTCAACTTGCCAGTGTCCTTCTCCCCTTACAGTTCCACAGTTGACCTTTAGCTAGGTCAGCCTGCTGTTGATAACACCCATGAAGGCTGGACCGGCTACCTGGATAAAGGTCAACTTGCCACTGTCCCTCTCCCCCTCCCCTTACAGTCCCACAGTTGACCTTTACCCAGGTAGCCAGGTCAGCCTGCTGACAACACCCATAAGGGCTGGCCTGGCTACCTGGATAAAGGTCAACTTGCCACTGTCTTTCTCTACTTTACAGTCCCACAGTTGACCTTTACCCAGGTAACCAGATTAGCCTGCTGTTGATAACACCCATTAGGGCTGGATAAAGATCAGCATGCAATTGTTTCTCCCTTCTTTCACAGTTAACCTTTACCTAGGTAGGCAAGCCAGCCACGAGTGCCGAGCACTAAACTGTGATGTAATGTCACACCTTTTCATTGGTTAACTTTCTGCAGCTGTAAATTAAAACATACGTGCATTAATTTTTTTGTCTCCTCTGCTGATTCATGGATACCCCTGTTTAACTTGGAAACCCTAATGGATGGATAAATGTTTAATGCAAAACTCAGTAAAATATTACTAGGGACACTCAAATTTTGCAAATTGAGAATTTGTTAAAACATTTAAAATGAGAGAAGGTATTCATATAACTTGTTTGTAGTAACCCATACCTGACTTCAGTGCATTGCTCATGTAATTTTCATTATTTTAAAATTTTTCAGAAGTCACAAAATTTGAGTGTCCCTAAAGATTATATTTGAATTAGCCATTTTTGAGTATTGCTTAATGTATGCATACATTTTTTGCATGTGCATCATTGGAGAGAATATTTTTAACTTTTTAGCTGGTTAATAACAACCGAGTTGTTTCTGCAGACTGTTCTTTTAAACTGAAAATGATTTTGGTATACATCAGACATAGGAATGCAGCTGTACGGCAATAAAATGGTGTTTTATTTATTATCTCACTGTTACAGTTATTTTCCCCACATATCCTAGAAGGTGTATTGTCCATGGAAACTACTCAACACCTCTAAGTAATGCCAATATAACATAAGTTATTGGAAGTGGGTATAAACAATGAAGTGTTTATAACATACGGTGACTGCTTGACGTTGCTCATCTTGTTCTTTATGAAATTATTATACAATGATCAAGGTAATTCTTATGGTGAATCCTTCCCTTTGCTCCTTATAATTGTAATTCTGTACAGTCCTGCCAATTTCTAACAACAGATGAAAAATCCTCTTGTTGTGAAACATGACACAATGTCTGACTTCCTTAACCCTTGCAAGGATACCCAATGAGGTGAAAGGGTAAGATGCATATATATAGTCGAAACCTGTCAGCATCCAACCATCACTGTCACTCCGCTTGCTTTAGTTGGGCCCCCTCCCTGTCCTTTACCACAGTTTCTGTTAAATGCAGAACATGCATTTTACCAGGATTCGATCCTGCGATATTTGGTTTTGATAGGTTAGCTAATCCTATCGTACTGCATGGCCATAAATCCTGATGTTGAAGACAAGTAGCTTTCAGCTATTTAGCAGTTAATTAAATTGATTATTTAAAAGTGCCACACAGGACATTATATCACGTCCATATCGGTGAAGGGGTTAACCTCCCTGTGACAGTCTTCCAACTTCTGGAAATGCTACGTAGCCTATAAGTACCCTTTGGTGGTGGAACAATCACTGGTTGGAATGTCCGACTTCCTTAACCTCCTACAATCTTCCAACTTCTGGAAATGCTACATAGCCTATAAGTACCCTTTGGTGGTGGAACAATCACTGGTTGGAATGTCCGACTTCCTTAACCTCCTACAATCTTCCAACTTCTGGAAATGCTACATAGCCTATAAGTACCCTTTGGTGGTGAAACAATCACTGGTTGGAATGTTGGACTTCCTTAACCTCCCCCTACAATCTTCCAACTTCTGGAAATGCTGCATAGCCTATAAGTACCCTTTGGTGGTGGAACAATCACTGGTTGGAATGTTGGACTTCCTTAACCTCCCCCTACAATCTTCCAACTTCTGGAAATGCTGCATAGCCTATAAGTACCCTTTGGTGGTGAAACAATCACTGGTTGGAATGTTGGACTTCCTTAACCTCCCCCGACAGTCTTCCAACTTCTGGAAATGCTGCATAGCCTATAAGTACCCTTTGGTGGTGGAACAATCACTGGTTGGAATGTCCGACTTCCTTAACCTCCTACAATCTTCCAACTTCTGGAAATGCTGCATAGCCTATAAGTACCCTTTGGTGGTGAAACAATCACTGGTTGGAATGTTGGACTTCCTTAACCTCCCCCTACAATCTTCCAACTTCTGGAAATGCTACATAGCCTATAAGTACCCTTTGGTGGTGGAACAATCACTGGTTGGAATGTTGGACTTCCTTAACCTCCCCCTACAATCTTCCAAGTTCTGGAAATGCTGTATAGCCTATAAGTACCCTTTGGTGGTGGAACAATCACTGGTTGGAATGTTGGACTTCCTTAACCTCCTACAATCTTCCAACTTCTGGAAATGCTACATAGCCTATAAGTACCCTTTGGTGGTGGAACAATCACTGGTTGGAATGTCTGACTTCCTTAACCTCCTACAATCTTCCAAGTTCTGGAAATGCTACATAGCCTATAAGTACCCTTTGGTGGTGGAACAATCACTGGTTGGAATGTTGGACTTCCTTAACCTCCTACAATCTTCCAACTTCTGGAAATGCTGTATAGCCTATAAGTACCCTTTGGTGGTGGAACAATCACTGGTTGGAATGTTGGACTTCCTTAACCTCCTACAATCTTCCAAGTTCTGGAAATGCTACATAGCCTATAAGTACCCTTTGGTGGTGGAACAATCACTGGTTGGAATGTCCGACTTCCTTAACCTCCTACAATCTTCCAAGTTCTGGAAATGTTACATAGCCTATAAGTACCCTTTGGTGGTGGAACAATCACTGGTTGGAATGTCCGACTTCCTTAACCTCCTACAATCTTCCAAGTTCTGGAAATGCTACATAGCCTATAAGTACCCTTTGGTGGTGGAACAATCACTGGTTGGAATGTCCGACTTCCTTAACCTCCTACAATCTTCCAAGTTCTGGAAATGCTACATAGCGTATAAGTACCCTTTGGTGGTGGAACAATCACTGGTTGGAATGTCCGACTTCCTTAACCTCCTACAATCTTCCAAGTTCTGGAAATGCTACATAGCCTATAAGTACCCTTTGGTGGTGGAACAATCACTGGTTGGAATGTCCGACTTCCTTAACCTCCTACAATCTTCCAAGTTCTGGAAATGCTACATAGCGTATAAGTACCCTTTGGTGGTGGAACAATCACTGGTTGGAATGTCCGACTTCCTTAACCTCCTACAATCTTCCAAGTTCTGGAAATGCTACATAGCCTATAAGTACCCTTTGGTGGTGGAACAATCACTGGTTGGAATGTTGGACTTCCTTAACCTCCTACAATCTTCCAAGTTCTGGAAATGCTACATAGCCTATAAGTACCCTTTGGTGGTGGAACAATCACTGGTTGGAATGTTGGACTTCCTTAACCTCCTACAATCTTCTAACTTCTGGAAATGCTACATAGCCTATAAGTACCCTTTGGTGGTGGAACAATCACTGGTTGGAATGTTGGACTTCCTTAACCTCCCCCTACAATCTTCCAAGTTCTGGAAATGCTACATAGCCTATAAGTACCCTTTGGTGGTGGAACAATCACTGGTTGGAATGTCCGACTTCCTTAACCTCCTACAATCTTCTAACTTCTGGAAATGCTACATAGCCTATAAGTACCCTTTGGTGGTGAAACAATCACTGGTTGGAATGTTGGACTTCCTTAACCTCCTACAATCTTCTAACTTCTGGAAATGCTACATAGCCTATAAGTACCCTTTGGTGGTGGAACAATCACTGGTTGGAATGTTGGACTTCCTTAACCTCCTACAATCTTCTAACTTCTGGAAATGCTACATAGCCTATAAGTACCCTTTGGTGGTGAAACAATCACTGGTTGGAATGTTGGACTTCCTTAACCTCCTACAATCTTCTAACTTCTGGAAATGCTACATAGCCTATAAGTACCCTTTGGTGGTGGAACAATCACTGGTTGGAATGTTGGACTTCCTTAACCTCCTACAATCTTCTAACTTCTGGAAATGCTACATAGCCTATAAGTACCCTTTGGTGGTGGAACAATCACTGGTTGGAATGTCCGACTTCCTTAACCTCCTACAATCTTCTAACTTCTGGAAATGCTACATAGCCTATAAGTACCCTTTGGTGGTGAAACAATCACTGGTTGGAATGTTGGACTTCCTTAACCTCCTACAATCTTCTAACTTCTGGAAATGCTACATAGCCTATAAGTACCCTTTGGTGGTGGAACAATCACTGGTTGGAATGTTGGACTTCCTTAACCTCCTACAATCTTCTAACTTCTGGAAATGCTACATAGCCTATAAGTACCCTTTGGTGGTGGAACAATCACTGGTTGGAATGTCCGACTTCCTTAACCTCCTACAATCTTCTAACTTCTGGAAATGCTACATAGCCTATAAGTACCCTTTGGTGGTGGAACAATCACTGGTTGGAATGTCCGACTTCCTTAACCTCCTACAATCTTCCAAGTTCTGGAAATGCTACATAGCGTATAAGTACCCTTTGGTGGTGGAACAATCACTGGTTGGAATGTCCGACTTCCTTAACCTCCTACAATCTTCCAACTTCTGGAAATGCTGCATAGCCTATAAGTACCCTTTGGTGGTGGAACAATCACTGGTTGGAATGTTGGACTTCCTTAACCTCCCCCTACAATCTTCCAAGTTCTGGAAATGATACATAGCCTATAAGTACCCTTTGGTGGTGGAACAATCACTGGTTGGAATGTCCGACTTCCTTAACCTCCTACAATCTTCCAAGTTCTGGAAATGCTACATAGCCTATAAGTACCCTTTGGTGGTGGAACAATCACTGGTTGGAATGTTGGACTTCCTTAACCTCCTACAATCTTCTAACTTCTGGAAATGCTACATAGCCTATAAGTACCCTTTGGTGGTGGAACAATCACTGGTTGGAATGTTGGACTTCCTTAACCTCCCCCTACAATCTTCCAAGTTCTGGAAATGCTACATAGCCTATAAGTACCCTTTGGTGGTGGAACAATCACTGGTTGGAATGTTGGACTTCCTTAACCTCCTACAATCTTCTAACTTCTGGAAATGCTACATAGCCTATAAGTACCCTTTGGTGGTGGAACAATCACTGGTTGGAATGTCCGACTTCTTTAACCTCCTACAATCTTCTAACTTCTGGAAATGCTACATAGCCTATAAGTACCCTTTGGTGGTGGAACAATCACTGGTTGGAATGTCCGACTTCCTTAACCTCCTACAATCTTCCAAGTTCTGGAAATGCTACATAGCCTATAAGTACCCTTTGGTGGTGGAACAATCACTGGTTGGAATGTCCGACTTCCTTAACCTCCTACAATCTTCCAAGTTCTGGAAATGCTACATAGCCTATAAGTACCCTTTGGTGGTGGAACAATCACTGGTTGGAATGTCCGACTTCCTTAACCTCCTACAATCTTCCAACTTCTGGAAATGCTGCATAGCCTATAAGTACCCTTTGGTGGTGGAACAATCACTGGTTGGAATGTTGGACTTCCTTAACCTCCCCCTACAATCTTCCAAGTTCTGGAAATGCTACATAGCCTATAAGTACCCTTTGGTGGTGGAACAATCACTGGTTGGAATGTCCGACTTCCTTAACCTCCTACAATCTTCTAACTTCTGGAAATGCTACATAGCCTATAAGTACCCTTTGGTGGTGGAACAATCACTGGTTGGAATGTTGGACTTCCTTAACCTCCTACAATCTTCTAACTTCTGGAAATGCTGCATAGCCTATAAGTACCCTTTGGTGGTGGAACAATCACTGGTTGGAATGTTGGACTTCCTTAACCTCCTACAATCTTCTAACTTCTGGAAATGCTACGTAGCCTATAAGTACCCTTTGGTGGTGGAACAATCACTGGTTGGAATGTCCGACTTCCTTAACCTCCTACAATCTTCTAACTTCTGGAAATGCTACATAGCCTATAAGTACCCTTTGGTGGTGGAACAATCACTGGTTGGAATGTTGGACTTCCTTAACCTCCCCCTACAATCTTCCAAGTTCTGGAAATGCTACATAGCCTATAAGTACCCTTTGGTGGTGGAACAATCACTGGTTGGAATGTCCGACTTCCTTAACCTCCTACAATCTTCTAACTTCTGGAAATGCTACATAGCCTATAAGTACCCTTTGGTGGTGGAACAATCACTGGTTGGAATGTTGGACTTCCTTAACCTCCCCCGACAGTCTTCCAACTTCTGGAAATGCTACATAGCCTATAAGTACCCTTTGGTGGTGGAACAATCACCAGTCAGAATGGTCGAGTAATTCTTTAAATAATTACAGTAGTTGAAATTTTAAACCTTTGTATCTTCTCCTTGGTCCTATAATTAGTATACACTTTTCACATAATACAGAGACCCACAACAAAATAGAGGTGAATATGAATATTCCCCACTTCTAGGCCACCAAGTTAACTTCTTTGGAAAAGGCATATAGTCTGGAACCATTGAGAAAAACTGTTCTGTTAATTAAAGTATTGCTTGACTGATTTGTAATGTTAACAATTTTCTCTTTCTTTTTTTTTAATATTTAGTATTTATTGTAACCCATAATACATTTTCATAGGTATACTAATACATGCAAAGCAACAGAAACATTTTCTATAAATATAACTAAAGTGCTAAACCTAAATTTACAATTTTATAAGTCTAACATCCATCGATACAAGGTTCCTTACACAGAACTTCAGAATCATCTGTATAATGAAACCCCCCCCCCCCCAACATCTCTCTTCTCTTATCTTTCTTGCCTGCTCTAATCCATTTTATTCCTGTGTGAACATTCTCTCTTTATTATACAGTTATTCAGCATGCCCTGCTAACGAACTGGGTTGCAACACGACTATAAAGCAAATAAAACAAGCTTTATCACATGAGGGTTATTAAAATATTTTGTCATTGCTGTCATAGGATTAAAAGCAGATTCTATTGTCTTTTGTTTTGCTGTGTGTTAATTGTTAAATTGTGATCATTGTACATAAATATTATCACCAATATCTGCAGTATTGGTTTTATTTTACATGCATATCTGTGGAATAACCACTATTTTTCACTCCCTGGATGTTTTATAACTCCAATACAAGGGCTTTGTAAATCCTTTTCTATCTTTCAGTAATTTACAAAGTGAAATAATATGGTGTTTTATAGTTCCCATGCCTATCAGAAACAATTATCAAAATTGGTTAACTGTTTTTTGAGATTACAATAAGAATAAATATTTTGTTTGTTAAAGATGCTGTCAATTGACAGGATCTATCTGCGCCACCGGTGAGCCAGAATTTTGTCCCACAGGAGTTCTTTTACATGCTGCTACTTTTAAGCACATTTAAAAACCATCAATCTGAGCTGGGTTTCAACCCACGACCTTGGGATCAGAAGGCCAGCGACAAACTAAATGAGCCACGCAGCCTGACAATTTTGAGATTAGTCTACAACACAAATTTTCTCTTTATAATGTTAATATGTGTTGACGAGACTACAGTTTCACATACTAGTTTTCATTACAACATGTTTCAAAGACATTGATCTCCATCATGAGCTGTATGCCTGGAAGGGGTCCCTTAATTGAGTGTCGGTTGCAGTGCAGAACTTCATTACAAGGAACACCTAAGAAGTAATAGACAAATCTACATGAAACAGGAGATAAAGATTTTAAAAGACCAGCAGCACTCGCAGTATGACAACAAGTGCACGGAGTAACGCGGTGGATAACAGTGAAGTTCTCCACTAGACAGCGAGAGTTGACATGTCTGTGGGGTGTAACCACCTCCCATGCATATGGTACAAACCAGAGTTACTTGCTTGGGGATGGAAGGTGGAGGTATGACACACACCTCTATAAAAATATAATTTATTAGCACATGTTCTAGACTGGATAGGGTTACACAAAATTACTTAAATAAATGGCTTACCTGGATTGAAGGGTGATGATGTATGGAGCCAGGTGAACATCACTGGTTTAAAATACTTTAGATCACATGGGTTTTCAAGAAAGTGACTGACACACAGATTCCTGCAGGAGTTTGTTCGGAGTCCAACCACGACATTTTTAAAGAAGTCCTGGCCACCTACGGAAAGTGTCACTACCCTGGTGAATAACCTTCCCATGTGTCAGTTAAATGATGGTTAATGGCTTAAGATTAACAATTCCTGACTGTGCTACTTCCGTGATTTAGCTCTTGGCTTACAATATGGCAGCCCTACATTCCACGATTTGTAAATTATATTTAAATTACTAAAAATGTATGTTAATAATGCAAAATAGTACTGAACAATGCACTGCAACATTCTGCATTTGCGAGGGGGAAGGAAAGGAGGCATTTTGTTTGGTTCACGCTACTGGTGCAGATTTGAGACTGCTTAACGTGCAGGGCTTAAAGAACATTTGTTCCCTTTGTAATAAGACATCTTAACTAACGTATTACTGGAGGCAGATAATAACAATAAATGTTCACTTAGTACTCACTTTTATTCCAATTCTGGCAGCAGCTCTATTCCTTCCAGATCAAACTTGGGATCTTTTGAATCACTCTCAGGAGATTAATGACAGACTGCCTACTAAACCATCCAGTTCCCACATTCTTTATTACATATGAGATTTGTTTGAGAGCAAATCCCTTACCTTGCCTGTAGTAATTCTCGTCCAAGTAAAACAACTTGTGTCCTTGATTCCTATAATCATGCAGAGCACATAAATATTTACAATGCCACACAACAATACCTTCTCTGTCAATCACTTTTGCCATTTTCTCTTCACAAAACCAAACCAATCTGCTTCAACATTAAATAAAATGAAGTCGTTTTGTAATTTAGTAATTCCTTTCACTATTTACCGCATTTAGCATCTTTTCTACTCTGGACAGCTCATTGTTAAAAAAAAAAATTGCTATGCACCTTTTTACATATGGCAGTTTCTAAAAGATTGTCACAACCTTTTTCCTTTGTCTTTTCTCCCCAGGTGTGGTCAGCACACATTTCTTCAATCTTTCTTTTCTTGCCCTATGTACACTGACACTACTGTTCATTCAGATGTGGATTTAGCAACATCGTTCAAAGTCGATTGGAATTTTTCTCACACATTTATCAAAAACGTTTAATACTATTGTTTTTTTGCCACTTTTTAAAAGTCTGCCTTTTCTAAAATTGCCACAATATGAACCACTATATCACTTTCATACTGTAACTGAACAGCCCGTTCTTACCTGAAAATGACCCAAGTAATGTCTCTTCCCACCCGGAGAAGTAAGGCCCGTTCATAATACAGTGGAAGGGACATCTTCCCTCTTGCACATCAGCTGTGGTATTTCTCAGAAACAGATATATTTGCTACAATAACTAAAACCTTTATGCAATAGCTCTTAACTAATGCAGCTCTATACAACCACTTTATACATACATAAATAGCCACAGAAAAAGCTTCAACTAGCTAATGTTTTGGCAACTAGTTGTAAAAGAGGAACAATATGACACCCATGCTACGGACAAGAACACGTGTATTTGTTTATGTTGCAACTCAACTATCGCTGATCAAGGTAAGATGGCAGTAAACTGACATGAATTAGGGATCCCCTTCCAGTGGACATAAAACTGCCAATGTCAAAACATGTTCTGAGTGAAAACTTGTCTCACAATTTCAATTATGTTATGGAAGGTGAATCAACATTAAGCACTTGCATTGCCCCACTTACCAAATTACTGCTAGAACATGTTTCAAGGACCTTACGTTCCCATTTATGGCTGCTGGTCAACTAACCAATGATTCCCAGATCTTCTTCCCATTGTAACTGCAATATCATCTGATGTACAGTTGCTGAATTTAGAGTCTGCTGTTTCCGAAGTATGGTAAGGTAGAATCAGAATCACAGATCTCCCGGATCCCGTGGTTCAAATCCTGGCGATGGGACTGAATTATTCATTGTCTGATTCTACCTTTCCAACCTTGTCCAACACATGGCTAGTGTGGAAGAACAGTTAATTTCCAATGTATGTTTCGTTGTAATCTAAACATCTATTTTATATATATATGCATCGTTTCTTTTCTCTTGGGATTCTGTCTGTGTGTTCTGATATATAATACAAAGAAAAAAACTACTACTCAATACATAAACCCTTACAACTTAACTTATGGGAAAGAACATATATTAAAAATGTTGAACATCAAATAATGAAGTTTGAAATTGCAGAGATGCTACTTTAACCCATTCAAATCAAATACAAGCTGTAGTTACATAAGTAGTACTGCTCAGTAACAGCGCTTATACTTGCATTTTTAACTAACAGGTGACATTCAATGGATCTCCATCTCTCTTGTTATTGCTTAGTCATCTTTACACCATAAAAATCCTGAAGTCATAAATATTATACTCCACTACCTCGACTTCAGACTATGCAAGCTAAGACTAGTCCAAAGGCAACTAGTGAACTATATGCACATGAATAAGGGTGAATCTAATGGTAATGCAAGCAGCAGTGTTGGTAAATACCCCATTTATAACACTTGACCTCTAGGCACTAGTAGAACAGCAAGGACCCTGCCGTGATATGTGTAGGCTATTTCACAAAATATCCCATTCATAACACTTGACCTCTAGGCACTAGTGGAACAGCAAGGACCCTGCCGTGATATGTGTAGGCTATTTCACAAAATATCCCATTCATAACACTTGAACTCTAGGTCTAGTGGAACAGGAAGGACCCTGCCTTGATATGTGTACAATATTTCACAAACATCCCATTCATAACACTTGACCTCTAGGCACTAGTGGAACAGCAAGGACCCTGTCTTGATATGTGTAGGCTATTTCACAAAATATCCCATTCATAACACTTCACCTCTAGGCACTAGTGGAACAGCAAGGACCCTGCCTTGATATGTGTAGGCTATTTCACAAAATATCCCATTCATAACACTTGACCTCTAGGCACTAGTAGAACAGCAAGGACCCTGCCGTGATATGTGTAGGCTATTTCACAAAATATCCCATTCATAACACTTCACCTCTAGGCACTAGTAGAACAGCAAGGACCCTGCCGTGATATGTGTAGGCTATTTCACAAAATATCCCATTCATAACACTTGACCTCTAGGCACTAGTGGAACAGCAAGGACCCTGCCGTGATATGTGTAGGCTATTTCACAAAATATCCCATTCATAACACTTGAACTCTAGGCACTAGTGGAACAGCAAGGACCCTGTCATGATATGTGTAGGCTATTTCACAAAATATCCCATTCATAACACTTGACCTCTAGGCACTAGTGGAACAGCAAGGACCCTGTCTTGATATGTGTAGGCTATTTCACAAAATATCCCATTCATAACACTTCACCTCTAGGCACTAGTGGAACAGCAAGGACCCTGCCTTGATATGTGTAGGCTATTTCACAAAATATCCCATTCATAACACTTGACCTCTAGGTCTAGTGGAACAGGAAGGACCCTGCTTTGATATGTGTAGGCTATTTCACAAAATATCCCATTCATAACACTTGACCTCTAGGCACTAGTGGAACAGCAAGGACCCTGTCTTGATATGTGTAGGCTATTTCACAAAATATCCCATTCATAACACCTGACCGCTAGGTCTAGTGGAACAGGAAGGACCCTGCTTTGATATGCGTAGGCTATTTCACAAAATATCCCATTCATAACACTTGACCTCTAGGCACTAGTGGAACAGCAAGGACCCTGCCTTGATATATGTAGGCTATTTCACAAAATATCCCATTCATAACACTTGACCTCTAGGTACTGGTGGAACAGCAAGGACCCTGTCTTGATATGTGTAGGCTATCTCACAAAATATCCCATTCATAACAGTTGACCTCTAGGTACTAGTGGAACAGGAAGGACCCTGTCTTGATATGTGTAGGCTTTTTCACAAAATATCCCATTCATAACACTTGACCTCTAGGTACTAGTGCAACAGCAAGGACCCTGCCTTGATATGTGTAGGCTATTTCACAAAATATCCCATTCATAACACTTGACCTCTAGGCACTAGTGGAACAGCAAGGATTCTGCCTTGATATGTATGCGATATTTCACAAAATATCCCATTCATAACACTTGACCTCTAGGTACTAGTGGAACAGCAAGGACCCTGCCTTGATATGTGTACGATATTTCACAAAATATCCCATTCATAACACTTGACCTCTAGGCACTAGTGGAATAGCAAGGACCCTGCCTTGATATGTGTACAATATTTCACAAAATATCCCATTCATAACACTTGACCTCTAGGCACTAGTGGAATAGCAAGGACCCTGCCTTGATATGTGTATGATATTTCATAAAATATCCAATTCATAACACTTGACCTCTAGGCACTAGTGGAACCAAGAACCCTGCCTTGATATGTGTACGATATATCACAAAATATCCCATTCATAACACTTGACCTCTAGGTCTAGTGGAACAGGAAGGACCCTGCCTTGATATGTGTACAATATTTCACAAACATCCCATTCATAACACTTGACCGCTAGGCACTACTGGAACAGCAAGGACCCTGCCTTGATATGTGTACGATATTTCACAAACATCCCATTCATAACACTTGACCTCTATGTCTAGTGGAACAGGAAGGACCCTGCTTTGATATGTGTAGACTATTTCACAAAATATCCCATTCATAACACTTGACCTCTAGGTCTAATGGAACAGGAAGGACCCTGCCTTGATATGTGTAGACTATTTTACAAAATATCCCATTCATAACACTTGACCTCTAGGTCTAGTGGAACACGAAGGACCCTGCTTTGATATGCGTAGGCTATTTCACAAAATATCCCATTCATAACACTTGACCTCTAGGCACTAGTGGAACAGCAAGGACCCTGCCTTGATATATGTAGGCTATTTCACAAAATATCCCATTCATAACACTTGACCTCTAGGCACTAGTGGAACAGCAAGGAACCTGCCTTGATATATGTAGGCTATTTCACAAAATATCCCATTCATAAAACTTGACCTCTAGGTACTAGTGGAACAGCAAGGACCCTGTCTTGATATGTGTAGGCTATCTCACAAAATATCCCATTCATAACAGTTGACCTCTAGGCACTAGTGGAACAGCAAGGACTCTGCCTTGATATGTGTACGATATTTCACAAAATATCCCATTCATAACACTTGACCTCTAGGTACTAGTGGAACAGCAAGGACCCTGCCTTGATATGTGTACGATATTTCACAAAATATCCCATTCATAACACTTGACCTCTAGGCACTAGTGGAATAGCAAGGACCCTGCCTTGATATGTGTACGATGTTTCATAAAATATCCCATTCATAACACTTGACCTCCAGGCACTAGTGGAACCAAGAACCCTGCCTTGATATGTGTACGATATATCACAAAATATCCCATTCATAACACTTGACCTCTAGGTCTAGTGGAACAGGAAGGACCCTGCCTTCATGTGTGTACAATATTTCACAAACATCCCATTCATAACACTTGACCTCTAGGCACTAGTGGAACAGCAAGGACCCTGCCTTGATATGTGTAGACTATTTTACAAAATATCCCATTCATAACACTTGACCTCTAGGCACTAGTGGAACAGCAAGGACCTTGCCTTGATATGTGTACGATATTTCACAAACATCCCATTCATAACACTTGACCTCTATATCTAGTGGAACAGGAAGGACCCTGCCTTGATATGTGTAGACTATTTCACAAAATATCCCATTCATAACACTTGACCTCTAGGCACTAGTGGAACAGGTAGGACCCTGTCTTGATATGTGTACGATATTTCACAAAATATCCCATTCATAACACTTGACCTCTAGGTCTAGTGGAACAGGAAGGACCCTGCCTTGATATGTGTAGGCTATTTCACAAAATATCCCATTCATAACACTTGACCTCTAGGTCTTGTGGAACAGGAAGGACCCTGCCTTGATATGTGTAGGCTA
This sequence comes from Deroplatys truncata, assembly GCA_030765065.1. NCBI lineage: Eukaryota > Metazoa > Arthropoda > Insecta > Mantodea > Mantidae > Deroplatys > Deroplatys truncata. The sequence continues at coordinate 6,567,835 of CM060984.1, forward strand.
TTTCACAAAATATCCCATTCATAACACTTGACCTCTAGGTCTGGCGGAACAGGAAGGACCCTGCCGTGATATGTGTAGGCTATTTCACAAAATATCCCATTCATAACATGACCTCTAGGTCTTGTGGAACAGGAAGGACCCTGCCGTGATATGTGTAGGCTATTTCACAAAATATCCCATTCATAACACTTGACCTCTAGGTCTGGTGGAACAGGAAGGACCCTGCCGTGATATGTGTAGGCTATTTCACAAAATATCCCATTCATAACACTTGACCGCTAGGTCTAATGGAACAGGAAGGACCCTGCTTTGATATGCACTTTCTTCGTTTCATCAAGCAAGGCCCAACATTTTATTAAACATTATAAACTAGTGAACACATTAAGTAAAAGAAGTAAAAGTTGATGTTACACCAACTCAATTTCCTTCCATTGGTGTTTTTCCATTTATATGAATATTTGCTACATAATAAACTGGTGGTGTTCCCATACTGTCATAGTTGTAGAAATAACAGCATTTTCCCGAGACTCGGCAGAACTGTACTCATAGATTTGAGAAAGTGCAGCTGAAGCATCAGTATTCTTGCTGTCGTGTCACTGGTCGGTCTCACTGTCATATATACGCTCCTCTCACTAATTTATTGCTCACATCTCAGATAAGTGGCGTTCAGCATTTATACACCGGGGAGGATCCGAAGTCACGTTGGCTAGATACAAGCCCATCGTTCTTGGGCTATTTATCACACTAGCCACCTTCTCAAGCATTGTCAGGTGATACGTCCAGGTGATGCAAGCTGTAATACCACAGAAGCCTCATCAACAGAAAAATTGATGCCGTTGACACAGTGAGAACAAAATAGAAGCATATATCTCATAACAAACTAAAACCTGGCGAGTAAAAATCATGGTCTGCAATGCAAGTGCTGGGTGTGAAGTGGAAGGATAAGGTAATGTTTATTTCCTATCAGTTGCTGACATTACAGCAACAAACAAACAGAGAAGAAGGAAACATCAGATAACCAGAGAGAAGGTAAACAAACATAGGTGTGCCCTTGAGTACCAGAAACTGCTGACATTACAGCAACAAACAAGCAGAGAAGAAGGAAACCTCAGATAACCAGAGAGAAGGTAAACAAACCAAGGTGTGACCTTGAGTATCAGAAACTGCTGACATTACAGCAACAAACAAGCAGAGAAGGAGGTCAGGAAACCAAGGTGTGACCTTGAGTAGCAGAAACTGCTGACATTACTGTAACATACAAGCTGAGAAGAAGCAAAGGTCAGATAACCAGAGAGCATGTAAACAAACCAAGGTGTGCCCTTGAGTACCAGAAACTGCTGACATTACTGCAACAGACAAGCATACAAGAAGCAAACATCAGACACCCAGAGAGCAGGTGAACAAACCAAGGTGTACCCTTGAGTACCAGAAAATGCTGACATTAGAACAACAGAAAAGCAGAGGACAAGGAAAGGTCCGGTACCCAGAGAGGAGGTACAGAAACCAAGGTGTGCCCTTGAGTACCAGAAACCGCTGACATTACAGCAACACAACAAGCTTAGAAGAAGCAAAGGTCAGACACCCAAGAAGGAGGTAAGGAAACCAAGGTGTGCTCTTGAGTACCAGAAACTGCTGACATTACTGCAACAAACAAGCTTAGAAGAAGCAAAGGTCAGACACCCAAGAAGGAGGTAAGGAAACCAAGGTGTGCTCTTGAGTACCAGAAACTGCTGACATTACAGCAACAAACAAGCAGAGAAGGAGGTAAGGAAACCAAGGTGTGACCTTGAGTATCAGAAACTGCTGACATTACAACAACAGAAAAGCAGAGGACAAGGAAAGGTCTGCTACCCAGAGAGGAGGTAAACAAACCAAGGTGTGCCCTTGAGTACCAGAAACTGCTGACATTACAGCAACAAACAAGCAGAGAAGAAGGAAACCTCAGGTAACCAGAGAGAAGGTAAACAAACCAAGGTGTGCCCTTGAGTACCAGAAACTGCTGACAAAACAACAACAGAAAAGCAGAGGACAAGGAAAGGTCTGCTACCCAGAGAGGAGGTAAACAAACCAAGGTGTGCCCTTGAGTATCAGAAACTGCTGACATTACAACAACAGAAAAGCAGAGGACAAGGAAAGGTCTGCTACCCAGAGAGGAGGTAAACAAACCAAGGTGTGCCCTTGAGTACCAGAAACTGCTGACATTACTGCAACAGACAAGCAGAGGACAAGGAAAGGTCAGGCACCCAGAGAGGAGGTAAACAAACCAAGGTGTGCCCTTGAGTACCAGAAACTGCTGACATAACAACAACAGAAAAGCAGAGGACAAGGAAAGGTCAGACACCCAGAGAGAAGGTAAACAAACCAAGGTGTGCTCTTGAGTACCAGAAACTGCTGACATAACAACAACAGAAAAGCAGAGGACAAGGAAAGGTCAGACACCCAGAGAGGAGGTAAACAAACCAAGGTGTGCCCTTGAGTACCAGAAACTGCTGACATTACTGCAACAGACAAGCAGAAAAGAAGCAAACATCAGACACCCAGAGAGCAGGTAAACAAACCAAGGTGTACCCTCGAGTACCAGAAAATGCTGACATTACTGCAACAGACAAGCAGAAAAGAAGCAAATGTCAGACACCCAGAGAACAGGTAAACAAACCAAGGTGTGCCCTTAAGTACCAGAAACTGCTGACATTACAACAACAGAAAAGCAGAGGACAAGGAAAGGTCAGATACCCAGAGAGGAGGTAAAGAAACCAAGGTGTGCCCTTGAGCACCAGACACTGCTGACATTACAACAACAGACAAGCAGAGAATTAGCAAACGTCAGACACCCAGAGGGGAGGTACAGAAACCAAGGTTTGCCCTTGAGTACCAGAAACCGCTGACATTACAGCAACAAACAAGCAGAGAAGAAGGAAACCTCAGATAACCAGAGAGAAGGTAAACAAACCAAGGTGTGCCCTTGAGTACCAGAAACTGCTGACATAACAGCAACAAACAAGCAGAGAAGGAGGTAAGGAAACCAAGGTGTGACCTTGAGTATCAGAAACTGCTGACATTACAGCAACAAACAAGCTTAGAAGAAGGAAACCTCAGATAACCAGAGAAAAGGTAAACAAACCAAGGTGTGCCCTTGAGTACCAGAAACTGCTGACATTACAGCAACAAACAAGCAGAGAAGGAGGCAAGGAAACCAAGGTGTGACCTTGAGTACCAGAAACTGCTGACATTACAGCAACAAACAAGCAGAGAAGGAGGTAAGGAAACCAAGGTGTGCCCTTGAGTACCAGAAACTGCTGACATTACAGCAACAAACAAGCAGAGAAGGAGGTAAGGAAACCAAGGTGTGCCCTTGAGTACCAGAAACTGTTGACATTACAGCAACAAACAAGCAGAGAAGGAGGTAACGAAACCAAGGTGTGACCTTGAGTACCAGAAACTGCTGACATTACAGCAACAAACAAGCAGAGAAGAAGGTAAGGAAACCAAGGTGTGCCCTTGAGTACCAGAAACTGCTGACATTACAGCAACAAACAAGCAGAGAAGGAGGTAAGGAAACCAAGGTGTGCCCTTAGGTATCAGAAACTGCTGACATAACAGCAACAAACAAGCAGAGAAGAAGGAAACCTCAGATAACCAGAGAGAAGGTAAACAAACCAAGGTGTGCCCTTGAGTACCAGAAACAGCTGACATTACAGCAACAAACAAGCAGAGAAGGAGGTAAGGAAACCAAGGTGTGACCTTCAGTACCAGAAACTGCTGACATTACAGCAACAAACAAGCAGAGAAGGAGGTAAGGAAACCAAGGTGTGACCTTGAGTATCAGAAACTGCTGACATTACAGCAACAGACAAGCGGAAAAGAAGCAAATGTCAGACACCCAGAGAGCAGGAGAAGAAACCAAGGTGTGCCCTTAACTACCAGAAACTGCTGACATTACAACAACAGAAAAGCAGAGGACAAGGAAAGGTCTGGTACCCAGAGAGGAGGTACAGAAACAAAGGTGTGCCCTTGAGTACCAGAAACTGCTGACATTACAGCAACAAACAAGCAGAGAAAAAGGTAAGGAAACCAAGGTGTGACCTTGAGTATCAGAAACTGCTGACATTACAGCAACAAACAAGCTTAGAAGAAGCAAAAGTCAGACACCCAAGAAGGAGGTAAGGAAACCAAGGTGTGCTCTTGAGCATCAGAAACTGCTGACATTACAGCAACAAACAAGCAGAGAAGAAGCAAAGGTCAGACACCCAAGAAGGAGGTAAGGAAACCAAGGTGTGCTCTTGATCACCAGAAACTGCTGACATTACAGCAACAAACAAGCAGAGAAGGAGGTAAGGAAACCAAGGTGTGCCCTTGAGTACCAGAAACTGCTGACATTACAGCAACAAACAAGCAGAGAAGAAGGTAAGGAAACCAAGGTGTGACCTTGAGTATCAGAAACTGCTGACATTACAGCAACTAACAAGCTTAGAAGAAGCAAAAGTCAGACACCCAAGAAGGAGGTAAGGAAACCAAGGTGTGCTCTTGAGCACCAGAAACTGCTGACATTACAACAACAGAAAAGCAGAGGACAACGAAAGGTCTGGTACCCAGAGAGGAGGTAAGGAAACCAAGGTGTGCTTTTGAGTATCAGAAACTGCTGACATTACAGCAACAAACAAGCAGAGAAGGAGGTAAGGAAACCAAGGTGTGACCTTGAGTATCAGAAACTGCTGACATTACAGCAACAAACAAGCAGAGAAGGAGGTAAGGAAACCAAGGTGTGACCTTGAGTATCAGAAACTGCTGACATTACAACAACAGAAAAGCAGAGGACAAGGAAAGGTCTGGTACCCAGAGAGGAGGTAAGGAAACCAAGGTGTGCTCTTGAGTACCAGAAACTGCTGACATTACAACAACAGAAAAGCAGAGGACAAGGAAAGGTCTGGTACCCAAGAAGGAGGTAAGGAAACCAAGGTGTGCTCTTGAGTACCAGAAACTGCTGACATTACAACAACAGAAAAGCAGAGGACAAGGAAAGGTCTGGTACCCAGAGAGGAGGTAAGGAAAACAAGGTGTGTTCTTGAGTACCAGAAACTGCTGACATTACAACAACAGAAAAGCAGAGGACAAGGAAAGGTCTGGTACCCAAGAAGGAGGTAAGGAAACCAAGGTGTGCTCTTGAGTACCAGAAACTGCTGACATTACAACAACAGAAAAGCAGAGGACAAGGAAAGGTCTGGTACCCAGAGAGGAGGTAAGGAAACCAAGGTGTGCTCTTGAGTACCAGAAACTGCTGACATTACAGCAACAAACAAGCAGAGAAGGAGGTAAGGAAACCAAGGTGTGACCTTGAGTATCTGAAACTTCTGACATTACAGCAACAAACAAGCTTAGAAGAAGCAAAGGTCAGACACCCAAGAAGGAGGTAAGGAAACCAAGGTGTGACCTTGAGTATCAGAAACTGCTGACATTACAGCAACAAACAAGCAGAGAAGGAGGTAAGGAAACCAAGGTGTGACCTTGAGTATCAGATACTGCTGACATTACAGCAACAAACAAGCTTAGAAGAAGCAAAGGTCAGACACCCAAGAAGGAGGTAAGGAAACCAAGGTGTGACCTTGAGTATCAGAAACTGCTGACATTACAACAAACAAGCAGAGGACAAGGAAAGGTCTGGTACCCAGAGAGGAGGTAAGGAAACCAAGGTGTGCTCTTGAGTACCAGAAACTGCTGACATTACAACAACAGAAAAGCAGAGGACAAGGAAAGGTCTGGTACCCAGAGAGGAGGTAAGGAAACCAAGGTGTGCTCTTGAGTACCAGAAACTGCTGACATTACAGCAACAAACAAGCTTAGAAGAAGCAAAGGTCAGACACCCAAGAAGGAGGTAAGGAAACCAAGGTGTGACCTTGAGTATCAGAAACTGCTGACATTACAGCAACAAACAAGCTTAGAAGAAGCAAAGGTCAGACACCCAAGAAGCAGTTAAGGAAACCAAGGTGTGACCTTGAGTACCAGAAACTGCTGACATTACAGCAACAAACAAGCAGAGAAGAAGGTATGGAAACCAAGGTGTGACCTTGAGTATCAGAAACTGCTGACATTACAGCAACAAACAAGCTTAGAAGAAGCAAAAGTCAGACACCCAAGAAGGAGGTAAGGAAACCAAGGTGTGCTCTTGAGCACCAGAAACTGCTGACATTACAACAACAGAAAAGCAGAGGACAAGGAAAGGTCTGGTACCCAGAGAGGAGGTAAGGAAACCAAGGTGTGCTCTTGAGTATCAGAAACTGCTGACATTACAGCAACAAATAAGCAGAGAAGGAGGTAAGGAAACCAAGGTGTGACCTTGAGTATCAGAAACTGCTGACATTACAGCAACAAACAAGCAGAGAAGGAGGTAAGGAAACCACGGTGTGACCTTGAGTATCAGAAACTGCTGACATTACAGCAACAATCAAGCAGAGAAGAAGCAAAGGTCAGACACCCAAGAAGGAGGTAAGGAAAGCAAGGTGTGCTCTTGAGTATCAGAAACTGCTGACATTACAGCAACAAACAAGCAGAGAAGAAGGAAAGGTCAGACACCCAAGAAGGAGGTAAGGAAACCAAGGTGTGCTCTTGAGTACCAGAAACTGCTGACATTACAGCAACAAACAAGCAGAGAAGGAGGTAAGGAAACCAAGGTGTGACCTTGAGTATCAGAAACTGCTGACATTACAACAACAGAAAAGCAGAGGACAAGGAAAGGTCTGGTACCCAAGAAGGAGGTAAGGAAACCAAGGTGTGCTCTTGAGTACCAGAAACTGCTGACATTACAACAACAGAAAAGCAGAGGACAAGGAAAGGTCTGGTACCCAGAGAGGAGGTAAGGAAACCAAGGTGTGCTCTTGAGTACCAGAAACTGCTGACATTACAACAACAGAAAAGCAGAGGACAAGTAAAGGTCTGGTACCCAAGAAGGAGGTAAGGAAACCAAGGTGTGCTCTTGAGTACCAGAAACTGCTGACATTACAACAACAGAAAAGCAGAGGACAAGGAAAGGTCTGGTACCCAGAGAGGAGGTAAGGAAACCAAGGTGTGCTCTTGAGTACCAGAAACTGCTGACATTACAGCAACAAACAAGCAGAGAAAGAGGTAAGGAAACCAAGGTGTGACCTTGAGTATCAGAAACTGCTGACATTACAGCAACAAACAAGCTTAGAAGAAGCAAAGGTCAGACACCCAAGAAGGAGGTAAGGAAACCAAGGTGTGACCTTGAGTATCAGAAACTGCTGACATTACAGCAACAAACAAGCAGAGAAGGAGGTAAGGAAACCAAGGTGTGACCTTGAGTATCAGAAACTGCTGACATTACAGCAACAAACAAGCTTAGAAGAACCAAAGGTCAGACACCCAAGAAGGAGGTAAGGAAACCAAGGTGTGACCTTGAGTATCAGAAACTGCTGACATTACAACAAACAAGCAGAGGACAAGGAAAGGTCTGGTACCCAGAGAGGAGGTAAGGAAACCAAGGTGTGCTCTTGAGTACCAGAAACTGCTGACATTACAACAACAGAAAAGCAGAGGACAAGGAAAGGTCTGGTACCCAGAGAGGAGGTAAGGAAACCAAGGTGTGCTCTTGAGTACCAGAAACTGCTGACATTACAGCAACAAACAAGCTTAGAAGAAGCAAAGGTCAGACACCCAAGAAGGAGGTAAGTAAACCAAGGTGTGACCTTGAGTATCAGAAACTGCTGACATTACAGCAACAAACAAGCTTAGAAGAAGCAAAGGTCAGACACCCAAGAAGGAGGTAAGGAAACCAAGGTGTGACCTTGAGTACCAGAAACTGCTGACATTACAACAACAGAAAAGCAGAGGACAAGGAAAGGTCTGGTACCCAGAGAGGAGGTAAGGAAACCAAGGTGTGACCTTGAGTATCAGAAACTGCTGACATTACAGCAACAAACAAGCAGAGAAGGAGGTAAGGAAACCAAGGTGTGACCTTGAGTATCAGAAACTGCTGACATTACAGCAACAAAAAAGCAGAGAAGGAGGTAAGGAAACCAAGGTATGACCTTGAGTACCAGAAAATGCTGTCATTACTGCAACAGACAAGCATACAAGAAGCAAACATCAGACACCCAGAGAGCAGGTAAACAAACCAAGGTGTACCCTCGAGTACCAGAAAATGCTGACATTACTGCAACAGACAAGCAGAAAAGAAGCAAATGTCAGACACCCAGAGAGCAGGTAAACAAACCAAGGTGTGCCCTTAAGTACCAGAAACTGCTGCAATTACAACAACAGAAAAGCAGAGGACAAGGAAAGGTCAGATACCCAGAGAGGAGGTACAGAAACCAAGGTGTGCCCTTGAGTACCAGAAACCGCTGAAATTACAGCAACAAACAAGCTTAGAAGAAGCTAAGGTCAGACACCCAAGAAGGAGGTAAGGAAACCAAGGTGTGCCCTTGAGCACCAGAAACTGCTGACATTACAACAACAGACAAGCTGAGAAGAAGGAAAGGTCAGACACCCAAGAAGGAGGTAAGGAAACCAAGGTGTGCTCTTGAGCACCAGAAACTGCTTACATTACAACATCAGACAAGCAGAAAAGAAGGAAAGGTCAGACACCCAAGAAGGAAGTAAGGAAACCAAGGTGTGCTCTTGAGCACCAGAAACTGCTGACATTACAGCAACAAACAAGCAGAGAAGAAGGAAAGGTCAGACAACCAAGAAGGAGGTAAGGAAACCAAGGTGTGCTCTTGAGCACCAGAAACTGCTGACATTACAGCAACAAAAAGCAGAGAAGAAGGAAAGGTCAGACACCCAAGAAGGAGGTAAGGAAACCAAGGTGTGCTCTTGAGCACCAGAAACTGCTGACATTACAGCAACAAACAAGCAGAGAAGAAGCAAAGTTCAGACACCCAAGAAGGAGGTAAGGAAACCAAGGTGTGCTCTTGAGCACCAGATACTGCAGACATTACAGCAACAAACAAGCAGAGAAGAAGCAAAGGTCAGACAACCAAGAAGGAGGTAAGGAAACCAAGGTGTGCCCTTGAGCACCAGAAACCGCTGACATTACAGTAACAAACAAGCAGAAAAGAAGCAAAGGTCAGACACCCAAGAAGGAGGTAAGGAATCCAAGGTGTGCTCTTGAGCACCAGAAACTGCTTACATTACAACAACAGACAAGCAGAAAAGAAGGAAAGGTCAGACACCCAAGAAGGAGGTAAGGAAACCAAGGTGTGCTCTTGAGCACCAGAAACTGCTGACATTACAGTAACAAACAAGCAGAAAAGAAGCAAAGGTCAGACACCCAAGAAGGAGGTAAGGAATCCAAGGTGTGCTCTTGAGCACCAGAAACTGCTTACATTACAACAACAGACAAGCAGAAAAGAAGGAAAGGTCAGACACCCAAGAAGGAGGTAAGGAAACCAAGGTGTGCTCTTGAGCACCAGAAACTGCTGACATTACAGCAACAAACAAGCAGAGAAGAAGCAAAGGTCAGACACCCAAGAAGGAGGTAAGGAAACCAAGGTGTGCTCTTGAGTACCAGAAACTGCTGACATTACAGCAACAAACAAGCAGAGAAGAAGCAAAGGTCAGACACCCAAGAAGGAGGTAAGGAAACCAAGGTGTGCTCTTGAGTACCAGAAACTGCTGACATTACAGCAACAAACAAGCAGAGAAGAAGGAAAGGTCAGACACCCAAGAAGGAGGTAAGGAAACCAAGGTGTGCTCTTGAGTACCAGAAACTGCTGACATTACAGCAACAAACAAGCAGAGAAGAAGCAAAGGTCAGACACCCAAGAAGGAGGTAAGGAAACCAAGGTGTGCTCTTGAGCACCAGAAACTGCTGACATTACAGCAACAAACAAGCAGAGAAGAAGCAAAGGTCAGACACCCAAGAAGGAGGTAAGGAAACCAAGGTGTGCTCTTGAGCACCAGAAACTGCTTACATTACAACAACAGACAAGCAGAAAAGAAGGAAAGGTCAGACACCCAAGAAGGAGGTAAGGAAACCAAGGTGTGCCCTTGAGTACCAGAAACTGCTGACATTACAGCAACAAACAAGCTGAGAAGAAGCAAAGGTCAGACACCCAAGAAGGAGGTAAGGAAACCAAGGTGTGCTCTTGAGTAGCAGAAACTGCTGACATTACAGCAACAAACAAGCTGAGAAGAAGCAAAGATCAGATACCCAAGAATGAGGTAAGGAAACCAAGGTGTGCTCTTGAGTACCAGAAACTGCTGACATTACAGCAACAAACAAGCAGAGAAGGAGGTAAGGAAACCAAGGTGTGCTCTTGAGTACCAGAAACTGCTGACATTACAGCAACAAACAAGCTGAGAAGAAGCAAAGGTCAGACAACCAAGAAGGAGGTAAGGAAACCAAGGTGTGCTCTTGAGAACCAGAAACTGCTGACATTACAGCAACAGACAAGCAGAGAATTCGCAAATGTCAGACACCCAGAGAGGAGGTACAGAAACCAAGGTGTGCCCTTGAGCACCAGAAACTGCTGACATTACAGCAACAGACAAGCAGAGAATTCGCAAACGTTAGACACCCAGAGAGGAGGTACAGAAACCAAGGTGTGCCCTTGAGTATCAGAAACTGCTGACATTACAGTAACAAACAAGCAGAGAAGGAGGTACAGAAACCAAGGTTTGCCCTTGAGTACCAGAAACCGCTGACATTACAGCAACAAAACGCAGAGAAGGAGGTAAGGAAACCAAGGTGTGCCCTTGAGTATCAGAAAATGCTTACATTACTGTAACATACAAACTGAGAAGAAGGAAAGGTCAGACACCCAGAAAGCAGGAAAACAAACCAAGGTGTGCTCTTGAGTACCAGAAACTGCTGACATTACTGCAACAGACAAGCATACAAGAAGCAAACATCAGACACCCAGAGAGCAGGTAAACAAACCAAGGTGTACCCTCGAGTACCAGAAAATGCTGACATTATTGCAACAGACAAGCAGAAAAGAAGCAAATGTCAGACACCCAGAGAGCAGGTAAACAAACCAACGTGTGCCCTTGAGCACCAGAAACTGCTGACATTACAACAACAGACAAGCAGAGAATTAGCAAACGTTAGACACCCAGAGAGGAGGTACAGAAACCAAGGTGTGCCCTTGAGTACCAGAAACTGCTGACATTACAGTAACAAACAAGCAGAGAAGAAGCAAAGGTCAGACACCCAAGAAGGAGGTAAGGAAACCAAGGTGTGCCCTTGAGTACCAGAAACTGCTGACATTACAGCAACAAACAAGCTTAGAAGAAGCTAAGGTCAGATACCCAAGAAGGAGGTACAGAAACCAAGGTGTGCCCTTGAGCACCAGAAACCGCTGACATTACAACAACAGACAAGCAGAGAATTAGCAAACGTTAGACACCCAGAGAGGAGGTACAGAAACCAAGGTGTGCCCTTGAGTACCAGAAACTGCTGACATTACAGCAACAAACAAGCAGAGAAGAAGGAAAGGTCAGACACCCAAGAAGGAGGTAAGGAAACCAAGGTGTGCTCTTGAGCACCAGAAACTGCTGACATTACAGCAACAAACAAGCAGAAAAGAAGGAAAGGTCAGACACCCAAGAAGGAGGTAAGGAAACCAAGGTGTGCTCTTGAGCACCAGAAACTGCTGACATTACAGCAACAAACAAGCAGAGAAGAAGGAAAGGTCAGACACCCAAGAAGGAGGTAAGGAAACCAAGGTGTGCTCTTGAGTACCAGAAACTGCTGACATTACAACAACAGACAAGCAGAGAAGAAGGAAAGGTCAGACACCCAAGAAGGAGGTAAGGAAACCAAGGTGTGCTCTTGAGCACCAGAAACTCCTGACATTACAGCAACAAACAAGCAGAGAAGAAGGAAAGGTCAGACACCCAAGAAGGAGGTAAGGAAACCAAGGTGTGACCTTGAGTACCAGAAACTGCTGACATTACAACAACAGACAAGCAGAGAAGAAGGAAAGGTCAGACACCCAAGAAGGAGGTAAGGAAACCAAGGTGTGCTCTTGAGCACCAGAAACTGCTGACATTACAGCAACAAACAAGCAGAGAAGAAGCAAAGTTCAGACACCCAAGAAGGAGGTAAGGAAACCAAGGTGTGCTCTTGAGCACCAGAAACTGCTGATATTACAGCAACAAACAAGCAGAGAAGAAGCAAAGGTCAGACACCCAAAAGGAGGTAAGGAAACCAAGGTGTGCTCTTGAGTATCAGAAACTGCTGACATTACAGCAACAAACAAGCAGAGAAGAAGCAAAGGTCAGACACCCAAGAAGGAGGTAAGGAAACCAAGGTGTGCTCTTGAGTATCAGAAACTGCTGCCATTACAGCAACAAACAAGCAGAGAAGGAGGTAAGGAATCCAAGGTGTGACCTTGAGTATCAGAAACTGCTGTCATTACAACAACAAACAAGCAGAGAAGGAGGTAAGGAAACCAAGGTGTGACCTTGAGTATCAGAAACTGCTGACATTTAAGCAACAAACAAGCAGAGAAGGAGGTAAGGAAACCAAGGTGTGACCTTGAGTATCAGAAACTGCTGACATTACAACAACAGAAAAGCAGAGGAGAAGGAAAGGTCTGGTACCCAGAGAGGAGGTAAGCAAACCAAGGTGTGCTCTTGAGTACCAGAAACTGCTGACATTACAACAACAGAAAAGCAGAGGACAAGGAAAGGTCTGGTACCCAAGAAGGAGGTAAGGAAACCAAGGTGTGCTCTTGAGTACCAGAAACTGCTGACATTACAGCAACAAACAAGCTTAGAAGAAGCAAAGGTCAGACACCCAAGAAGGAGGTAAGGAAACCAAGGTGTGACCTTGAGTATCAGAAACTGCTGACATTACAGCAACAAACAAGCAGAGAAGGAGGTAAGGAAACCAAGGTGTGACCTTGAGTATCAGAAACTGCTGACATTACAGCAACAAAAAAGCAGAGAAGGAGGAAAACAAACCAAGGTGTACCCTCGAGTACCAGAAAATGCTGACATTACTGCAACAGACAAGCAGAAAAGAAGCAAATGTCAGACACCCAGCGAGCAGGTAAACAAACCAAGGTGTGCCCTTAAGTACCAGAAACTGCTGCTATTACAACATCAGAAAAGCAGAGGACAAGGAAAGGTCAGATACCCAGAGAGGAGGTACAGAAACCAAGGTGTGCCCTTGAGTACCAGAAACCGCTGACATTACAGCAACAAACAAGCTTAGAAGAAGCTAAGGTCAGACACCCAAGAAGGAGGTAAGGAAACCAAGGTGTGCCCTTGAGCACCAGAAACTGCTGACATTACAACAACAGACAAGCTGAGAAGAAGGAAAGGTCAGACACCCAAGAAGGAGGTAAGGAAACCAAGGTGTGCTCTTGAGCACCAGAAACTGCTTACATTACAACAACAGACAAGCAGAAAAGAAGGAAAGGTCAGACACCCAAGAGAGAGGTAAGGAAACCAAGGTGTGCTCTTGAGCACCAGAAACTGCTGACATTACAGCAACAAACAAGCAGAGAAGAAGGAAAGGTCAGACACCCAAGAAGGAGGTAAGGAAACCAAGGTGTGCTCTTGAGCACCAGAAACTGCTGACATTACAGCAACAAACAAGCAGAGAAGAAGGAAAGGTCAGACACCCAAGAAGGAGGTAAGGAAACCAAGGTGTGCTCTTGAGCACCAGAAACTGCTGACATTACAGCAACAAACAAGCAGAGAAGAAGCAAAGGTCAGACAACCAAGAAGGAGGTAAGGAAACCAAGGTGTGCTCTTGAGCACCAGAAACTGCTGACATTACAGCAACAAACAAGCAGAGAAGAAGCAAAGGTCAGACACCCAAGAAGGAGGTAAGGAAACCAAGGTGTGCTCTTGAGCACCAGAAACTGCAGACATTACAGCAACAAACAAGCAGAGAAGAAGCAAAGGTCAGACACCCAAGAAGGAGGTAAGGAAACCAAGGTGTGCTCTTGATCACCAGAAACTGCTGACATTACAGCAACAAACAAGCAGAGAAGAAGCAAAGGTCAGACAACCAAGAAGGAGGTAAGGAAACCAAGGTGTGCCCTTGAGCACCAGAAACTGCTGACATTACAGTAACAAACAAGCAGAAAAGAAGCAAAGGTCAGAAACCCAAGAAGGAGGTAAGGAATCCAAAGTGTGCTCTTGAGCACCAGAAACTGCTTACATTACAACAACAGACAAGCAGAAAAGAAGGAAAGGTCAGACACCCAAGAAGGAGGTAAGGAAACCAAGGAGTGCTCTTGAGCACCAGAAACTGCTTACATTACAACAATAGACAAGCAGAAAAGAAGGAAAGGTCAGACATCCAAGAAGGAGGTAAGGAAACCAAGGTGTGCTCTTGAGCACCAGAAACTGCTGACATTACAGCAACAAACAAGCAGAGAAGAAGCAAAGGTCAGACACCCAAGAAGGAGGTAAGGAAACCAAGGTGTGCTCTTGAGTACCAGAAACTGCTGACATTACAGCAACAAACAAGCAGAGAAGAAGCAAAGGTCAGACACCCAAGAAGGAGGTAAGGAAACCAAGGTGTGCTCTTGAGTACCAGAAACTACTGACATTACAGCAACAAACAAGCAGAGAAAAAGGAAAGGTCAGACACCCAAGAAGGAGGTAAGGAAACCAAGGTGTGCTCTTGAGTACCAGAAACTGCTGACATTACAGCAACAAACAAGCAGAGAAGAAGCAAAGGTCAGACATCCAAGAAGGAGGTAAGGAAACCAAGGTGTGCTCTTGAGCACCAGAAACTGCTGACATTACAGCAACAAACAAGCAGAGAAGAAGCAAAGGTCAGACACCCAAGAAGGAGGTAAGGAAACCAAGGTGTGCTCTTGAGCACCAGAAACTACTTACATTACAACAACAGACAAGCAGAAAAGAAGGAAAGGTCAGACACCCAAGAAGGAGGTAAGGAAACCAAGGTGTGCCCTTGAGTACCAGAAACTGCTGACATTACAGCAACAAACAAGCTGAGAAGAAGCAAAGGTCAGACACCCAAGAAGGAGGTAAGGAAACCAAGGTGTGCTCTTGAGTAGCAGAAACTGCTGACATTACAGCAACAAACAAGCTGAGAAGAAGCAAAGATCAGATACCCAAGAAGGAGATAGGAAACCAAGGTGTGCTCTTGAGTACCAGAAACTGCTGACATTACAGCAACAAACAAGCAGAGAAGGAGGTAAGGAAACCAAGGTGTGCTCTTGAGTACCAGAAACTGCTGACATTACAGCAAAAAACAAGCAGAGAAGGAGGTAAGGAAACCAAGGTGTGCCCTTGAGTACCAGAAACTGCTGACATTACAGCAACAAACAAGCAGAGAAGAAGGTAAGGAAACCAAGGTGTGACCTTGAGTATCAGAAACTGCTGACATTACAGCAACAAACAAGCTTAGAAGAAGCAAAGGTCAGACACCCAAGAAGGAGGTAAGGAAACCAAGGTGTGCTCTTGAGCACCAGAAACTGCTGACATTACAACAACAGAAAAGCAGAGGACAAGGAAAGGTCTGGTACCCAGAGAGGAGGTAAGGAAACCAAGGTGTGCTCTTGAGTATCAGAAACTGCTGAAATTATAGCAACAAACAAGCAGAGAAGGAGGTAAGGAAACCAAGGTGTGACCTTGAGTATCAGAAACTGCTGACATTACAGCAACAAACAAGCAGAGAAGGAGGTAAGGAAACCAAGGTTTGACCTTGAGTATCAGAAACTGCTGACATTACAGCAACAATCAAGCAGAGAAGAAGCAAAGGTCAGACACCCAAGAAGGAGGTAAGGAAACCAAGGTGTGCTCTTGAGTATAAGAAACTGCTGACATTACAGCAACAAACAAGCAGAGAAGAAGGAAAGGTCAGACACCCAAGAAGGAGGTAAGGAAACCAAGGTGTGCTCTTGAGTACCAGAAACTGCTGACATTACAGCAACAAACAAGCAGAGAAGGAGGTAAGGAAACCAAGGTGTGACCTTGAGTATCAGAAACTGCTGACATTACAACAACAGAAAAGCAGAGGACAAGGAAAGGTCTGGTACCCAGAGAGGAGGTAAGGAAACCAAGGTGTGCTCTTGAGTACCAGAAACTGCTGACATTACAACAACAGAAAAGCAGAGGACAAGGAAAGGTCTGGTACCCAAGAAGGAGGTAAGGAAACCAAGGTGTGCTCTTGATTACCAGAAACTGCTGACATTACAACAACAGAAAAGCAGAGGACAAGGAAAGGTCTGGTACCCAGAGAGGAGGTAAGGAAACCAAGGTGTGCTCTTGAGTACCAGAAACTGCTGACATTACAACAATAGAAAAGCAGAGGACAAGGAAAGGTCTGGTACCCAAGAAGGAGGTAAGGAAACCAAGGTGTGCTCTTGTGTACCAGAAACTGCTGACATTACAACAACAGAAAAGCAGAGGACAAGGAAAGGTCTGGTACCCAGAGAGGAGGTAAGGAAACCAAGTTGTGCTCTTGAGTACCAGAAACTGCTGACATTACAGCAACAAACAAGCAGAGAAGGAGGTAAGGAAACCAAGGTGTGACCTTGAGTATCAGAAACTGCTGACATTACAGCAACAAACAAGCTTAGAAGAAGCAAAGGTCAGACACCCAAGAAGGAGATAAGGAAACCAAGGTGTGACCTTGAGTATCAGAAACTGCTGACATTACAGCAACAAACAAGCAGAGAAGGAGGTAAGGAAACCAAGGTGTGACCTTGAGTATCAGAAACTGCTGACATTACAGCAACAAACAAGCACAGAAGGAGGTAAGGAAACCAAGGTGTGACCTTGAGTATCAGAAACTGCTGACATTACAACAACAGAAAAGCAGAGGAGCAGGAAAGGTCTGGAACCCAGAGAGGAGGTAAGGAAACCAAGGTGTGCTCTTGAGTACCAGAAACTGCTGACATTACAACAACAGAAAAGCAGAGGACAAGGAAAGTTCTGGTACCCAGAGAGGAGGTAAGGAAACCAAGGTGTGCTCTTGAGTACCAGAAACTGCTGACATTACAGCAACAAACAAGCTTAGAAGAAGCAAAGGTCAGACACCCAAGAAGGAGGTAAGGAAACCAAGGTGTGACCTTGAGTATCAGAAACTGCTATCATTACAGCAACAAACAAGCTTAGAAGAAGCAAAGGTCAGACACCCAAGAAGGAGGTAAGGAAACCAAGGTGTGATCTTGAGTACCAGAAATTGCTGACATTACAGCAACAAACAAGCAGAGAAGAAGGAAACGTCAGACACCCAAGAGGAGGTAAGGAAACCAAGGTGTGCTCTTGAGCACCAGAAACTGCTGACATTAAAGCAACAAACAAGCAGAAAAGAAGGAAAGGTCAGACACCCAAGAAGGAGGTAAGGAAACCAAGGTGTGCTCTTGAGTACCAGAAACTGCTGACATTACAGCAACAAACAAGCAGAGAAGAAGGAAAGGTCAGACACCCAAGAAGGAGGTAAGGAAACCAAGGTGTGCTCTTGAGCACCAGAAACTGCTGACATTACAGCAACAAACAAGCAGAGAAGAAGGAAAGGTCAGACACCCAAGAAGGAGGTAAGGAAACCAAGGTGTGACCTTGAGTACCAGAAACTGCTGACATTACAACAACAGACAAGCAGAGAAGAAGGAAAGGTCAGACACCCAAGAAGGAGGTAAGGAAACCAAGGTGTGCTCTTGAGCACCAGAAACTGCTGACATTACAGCAACAAACAAGCAGAGAAGAAGCAAAGGTCAGACACCCAAGAAGGAGGTAAGGAAACCAAGGTGTGCTCTTGAGCACCAGAAACTGCTGATATTACAGCAACAAACAAGCAGAGAAGAAGCAAAGGTCAGACACCCAAGAAGGAGGTAAGGAAACCAAGGTGTGCTCTTGAGTATCAGAAACTGCTGACATTACAGCAACAAACAAGCAGAGAAGAAGCAAAGGTCAGACACCCAAGAAGGAGGTAAGGAAACCAAGGTGTGCTCTTGAGTATCAGAAACTGCTGACATTACAGCAACAAACAAGCAGAGAAGGAGGTAAGGAAACCAAGGTGTGACCTTGAGTATCAGAAACTGCTGTCATTACAACAACAAACAAGCAGAGGAGGTAAGGAAACCAAGGTGTGACCTTGAGTATCAGAAACTGCTGACATTACAGCAACAAACAAGCAGAGAAGAAGCAAAGGTCAGACACCCAAGAAGGAGGTAAGGAAACCAAGGTGTGCTCTTGAGTATCAGAAACTGCTGACATTACAGCAACAAACAAGCAGAGAAGGAGGTAAGGAAACCAAGGTGTGACCTTGAGTATCAGAAACTGCTGACATTACAGCAACAAACAAGCACAGAAGGAGGTAAGGAAACCAAGGTGTGACCTTGAGTATCAGAAACTGCTGACATTACAACAACAGAAAAGCAGAGGAGAAGGAAAGGTCTGGAACCCAGAGAGGAGGTAAGGAAACCAAGGTGTGCTCTTGAGTACCAGAAACTGCTGACATTACAACAGAAAAGCAGAGGACAAGGAAAGGTCTGGTACCCAAGAAGGAGGTAAGGAAACCAAGGTGTGCTCTTGAGTACCAGAAACTGCTGACATTACAGCAGCAAACAAGCTTAGAAGAAGCAAAGGTCAGACACCCAAGAAGGAGGTAAGGAAACCAAGGTGTGACCTTGAGTATCAGAAACTGCTGACATTACAGCAACAAACAAGCAGAGAAGGAGGTAAGGAAACCAAGGTGTGACCTTGAGTATCAGAAACTGCTGACATTACAGCAACAAAAAAGCAGAGAAGGAGGTAAGGTAACCAAGGTGTGACCTTGAGTACCAGAAAATGCTGACATTACTGCAACAGACAAGCATACAAGAAGCAAACATCAGACACCCAGAGAGCAGGAAAACAAACCAAGGTGTACCCTCGAGTACCAGAAAATGCTGACATTACTGCAACAGACAAGCAGAATAGAAGCAAATGTCAGACACCCAGAGAGCAGGTAAACAAACCAAGGTGTGCCCTTAAGTACCAGAAACTGCTGCTATTACAACAACAGAAAAGCAGAGGACAAGGAAAGGTCAGATACCCAGAGAGGAGGTACAGAATCCAAGGTGTGCCCTTGAGTACCAGAAACCGCTGACATTACAGCAACAAACAAGCTTAGAAGAAGCTAAGGTCAGACACCCAAGAAGGAGGTAAGGAAACCAAGGTGTGCCCTTGAGCACCAGAAACTGCTGACATTACAACAACAGACAAGCTGAGAAGAAGGAAAGGTCAGACACCCAAGAAGGAGGTAAGGAAACCAAGGTGTGCTCTTGAGCACCAGAAACTGCTTACATTACAACAACAGACAAGCAGAAAAGAAGGAAAGGTCAGACACCCAAGAAGGAGGTAAGGACACCAAGGTGTGCTCTTGAGCACCAGAAACTGCTGACATTACAGCAACAAACAAGCAGAGAAGAAGGAAAAGTCAGACACCCAAGAAGGAGGTAAGGAAACCAAGGTGTGCTCTTGAGCACCAGAAACTGCTGACATTACAGCAACAAACAAGCAGAGAAGAAGGAAAGGTCAGACACCCAAGAAGGAGGTAAGGAAACCAAGGTGTGCTCTTGAGCACCAGAAACTGCTGACATTACAGCAACAAACAAGCAGAGAAGAAGCAAAGGTCAGACAACCAAGAAGGAGGTAAGGAAACCAAGGTGTGCTCTTGAGCACCAGAAACTGCTGACATTACAGCAACAAACAAGCAGAGAAGAAGCAAAGGTCAGACACCCAAGAAGGAGGTAAGGAAACCAAGGTGTGCTCTTGAGCACCAGAAACTGCAGACATTACAGCAACAAACAAGCAGAGAAGAAGCAAAGGTCAGACACCCAAGAAGGAGGTAAGGAAACCAAGGTGTGCTCTTGAGTATCAGAAACTGCTGACATTACAGCAACAAACAAGCAGAGAAGAAGCAAAGGTCAGAAAACCAAGAAGGAGGTAAGGAAACCAAGGTGTGCCCTTGAGCACCAGAAACTGCTGACATTACAGTAACAAACAAGCAGAAAAGAAGCAAAGGTCAGAAACCCAAGAAGGAGGTAAGGAATCCAAGGTGTGCTCTTGAGCACCAGAAACTGCTTACATTACAACAACAGACAAGCAGAAAAGAAGGAAAGGTCAGACACCCAAGAAGGAGGTAAGGAAACCAAGGTGTGCTCTTGAGCACCAGAAACTGCTTACATTACAACAATAGACAAGCAGAAAAGAAGGAAAGGTCAGACACCCAAGAAGGAGGTAAGGAAACCAAGGTGTGCTCTTGAGCACCAGAAACTGCTGACATTACAGCAACAAACAAGCAGAGAAGAAGCAAAGGTCAGACACCCAAGAAGGAGGTAAGGAAACCAAGGTGTGCTCTTGAGTACCAGAAACTGCTGACATTACAGCAACAAACAAGCAGAGAAGAAGCAAAGGTCAGACACCCAAGAAGGAGGTAAGGAAACCAAGGTGTGCTCTTGAGTACCAGAAACTGCTGACATTACAGCAACAAACAAGCAGAGAAGAAGGAAAGGTCAGATACCCAAGAAGGAGGTAAGGAAACCAAGGTGTGCTCTTGAGTACCAGAAACTGCTGACATTACAGCAACAAACAAGCAGAGAAGAAGCAAAGGTCAGACATCCAAGAAGGAGGTAAGGAAACCAAGGTGTGCTCTTGAGCACCAGAAACTGCTGACATTACAGCAACAAACAAGCAGAGAAGAAGCAAAGGTCAGACACCCAAGAAGGAGGTAAGGAAACCAATGTGTGCTCTTGAGCACCAGAAACTACTTACATTACAACAACAGACAAGCAGAAAAGAAGGAAAGGTCAGACACCCAAGAAGGAGGTAAGGAAACCAAGGTGTGCCCTTGAGTACCAGAAACTGCTGACATTACAGCAACAAACAAGCTGAGAAGAAGCAAAGGTCACACACCCAAGAAGGAGGTAAGGAAACCAAGGTGTGCTCTTGAGTAGCAGAAACTGCTGACATTACAGCAACAAACAAGCTGAGAAGAAGCAAAGATCAGATACCCAAGAAGGAAGTAAGGAAACCAAGGTGTGCTCTTGAGTACCAGAAACTGCTGACATTACAGCAACAAACAAGCAGAGAAGGAGGTAAGGAAACTAAGGTGTGCTCCTGAGTACCAGAAACTGCTGACATTACAGCAACAAACAAGCAGAGAAGGAGGTAAGGAAACCAAGGTGTGCCCTTGAGTAACAGAAACCGCTGACATTACAGCAACAAACAAGCTTAGAAGAAGCTAAGGTCAGACACCCAAGAAGGAGGTAAGGAAACCAAGGTGTGCCCTTGAGCACCAGAAACTGCTGACATTACAACAACAGACAAGCTGAGAAGAAGGAAAGGTCAGACACCCAAGAAGGAGGTAAGGAAATCAAGGTGTGCTCTTGAGCACCAGAAACTGCTTACATTACAACAACAGACAAGCAGAAAAGAAGGAAAGGTCAGACACCCAAGAAGGAGGTAAGGAAACCAAGGTGTGCTCTTGAGCACCAGAAACTGCTGACATTACAGCACCAAACAAGCAGAGAAGAAGGAAAGGTCAGACACCCAAGAAGGAGGTAAGGAAACCAAGGTGTGCTCTTGAGCACCAGAAACTGCTGACATTACAGCAACAAACAAGCAGAGAAGAAGGAAAGGTCAGACACCCAAGAAGGAGGTAAGGAAACCAAGGTGTGCTCTTGAGCACCAGAAACTGCTGACATTACAGCAACAAACAAGCAGAGAAGAAGCAAAGGTCAGACACCCAAGAAGGAGGTAAGGAAACCAAGGTGTGCTCTTGAGCACCAGAAACTGCTGACATTACAGCAACAAACAAGCAGAGAAGAAGCAAAGGTCAGACACCCAAGAAGGAGGTAAGGAAACCAAGGTGTGCTCTTGAGCACCAGAAACTGCAGACATTACAGCAACAAACAAGCAGAGAAGAAGCAAAGTTCAGACACCCAAGAAGGAGGTAAGGAAACCAAGGTGTGCTCTTGAGCACCAGAAACTGCAGACATTACAGCAACAAACAAGCAGAGAAGAAGCAAAGGTCAGACACCCAAGAAGGAGGTAAGGAAACCAAGGCGTGCTCTTGATCACCAGAAACTGCTGACATTACAGCAACAAACAAGCAGAGAAGAAGCAAAGGTCAGACAACCAAGAAGGAGGTAAGGAAACCAAGGTGTGCCCTTGAGCACCAGAAACCGCTGACATAACAGTAACAAACAAGCAGAAAAGAAGCAAAGGTCAGACACCCAAGAAGGAGGTAAGGAATCCAAGGTGTGCTCTTGAGCACCAGAAACTGCTTACATTACAACAACAGACAAGCAGAAAAGAAGGAAAGGTCAGACACCCAAGAAGGAGGTAAGGAAAACAAGGTGTGCTCTTGAGCACCAGAAACTGCTTACATTACAACAACAGACAAGCAGAAAAGAAGGAAAGGTCAGACACCCAAGAAGGAGGTAAGGAAACCAAGGTGTGCCCTTGAGTACCATAAACTGCTGATATTACAGCAACAAACAAGCTGAGAAGAAGCAAAGGTCAGACACCCAAGAAGGAGGTAAGGAAACCAAGGTGTGCTCTTGAGTACCAGAAACTGTTGATATTACAGCAACAAACAAGCAGAGAAGAAGCAAAGGTCAGACACCCAAGAAGGATGTAAGGAAACCAAGGTGTGCTCTTGAGTACCAGAAACTGCTGACATTACAGCAACAAACAAGCAGAGAAGAAGCAAAGGTCAGACACCCAAGAAGGAGGTAAGGAAACCAAGGTGTGCTCTTGAGTACCAGAAACTGCTGACATTACAGCAACAAACAAGCAGAGAAGAAGGAAAGGTCAGACACCCAAGAAGGAGGTAAGGAAACCAAGATGTGCTCTTGAGTACCAGAAACTGCTGACATTACAGCAACAAACAAGCAGAGAAGAAGCAAGTGTCAGACATCCAAGAAGGAGGTAAGGAAACCAAGGTGTGCTCTTGAGCACCAGAAACTGCTGACATTACAGCAACAAACAAGCAGAGAAGAAGCAAAGGTCAGACACCCAAGAAGGAGGTAAGGAAACCAAGGTGTGCTCTTGAGCACCAGAAACTGCTTACATTACAACAACAGACAAGCAGAAAAGAAGGAAAGGTCAGACACCCAAGAAGGAGGTAAGGAAACCAAGGTGTGCCCTTGAGTACCAGAAACTGCTGACATTACAGCAACAAACAAGCTGAGAAGAAGCAAAGGTCAGACACCTAAGAAGGAGGTAAGGAAACCAAGGTGTGCTCTTGAGTAGCAGAAACTGCTGACATTACAGCAACAAACAAGCTGAGAAGAAGCAAAGATCAGATACCCAAGAAGGAGGTAATAAAACCAAGGTGTGCTCTTGAGTACCAGAAACTGCTGACATTACAGCAACAAACAAGCAGAGAAGGAGGTAAGGAAACCAAGGTGTGCTCTTGAGTACCACAAAACTGCTGACATTACAGCAACAAACAAGCTGAGAAGAAGCAAAGGTCAGACAACCAAGAAGGAGGTAAGGAAACCAAGGTGTGCTCTTGAGTACCAGAAACTGCTGACATTACAGCAACAGACAAGCAGAGAATTCGCAAATGTCAGACACCCAGAGAGGAGGTACAGAAACCAAGGTGTGCCCTTGAGCACCAGAAACTGCTGACATTACAGCAACAGACAAGCAGAGAATTCGCAAACGTTAGACACCCAGAGAGGAGGTACAGAAACCAAGGTGTGCCCTTGAGTATCAGAAACTGCTGACATTACAGTAACAAACAAGCAGAGAAGGAGGTACAGAAACCAAGGTTTGCCCTTGAGTACCAGAAACCGCTGACATTACAGCAACAAAAAGCAGAGAAGGAGGTAAGGAAACCAAGGTGTGCCCTTGAGTATCAGAAAATGCTTACATTACTGTAACATACAAACTGAGAAGAAGGAAAGGTCAGACACCCAGAAAGCAGGAAAACAAACCAAGGTGTGCTCTTGAGTACCAGAAACTGCTGACATTACTGCAACAGACAAGCATACAAGAAGCAAACATCAGACACCCAGAGAGCAGGTAAACAAACCAAGGTGTACCCTCGAGTACCAGAAAATGCTGACATTACTGCAACAGACAAGCAGAAAAGAAGCAAATGTCAGACACCCAGAGAGCAGGTAAACAAACCAACGTGTGCCCTTGAGGACCAGAAACTGCTGACATTACAACAACAGACAAGCAGAGAATTAGCAAACGTTAGACACCCAGAGAGGAGGTACAGAAACCAAGGTGTGCCCTTGAGTACCAGAAACTGCTGACATTACAGTAACAAACAAGCAGAGAAGAAGCAAAGGTCAGACACCCAAGAAGGAGGTAAGGAAACCAAGGTGTGCCCTTGAGTACCAGAAAATGCTGACATTAGAGCAACAAACAAGCTTAGAAGAAGCTAAGGTCAGATACCCAAGAAGGAGGTACAGAAACCAAGGTGTGCCCTTGAGCACCAGAAACCGCTGACATTACAACAACAGACAAGCAGAGAATTAGCAAACGTTAGACACCCAGAGAGGAGGTACAGAAACCAAGGTGTGCCCTTGAGTACCAGAAACTGCTGACATTACAGCAACAAACAAGCAGAGAAGAAGGAAAGGTCAGACACCCAAGAAGGAGGTAAGGAAACCAAGGTGTGCTCTTGAGCACCAGAAACTGCTGACATTACAGCAACAAACAAGCAGAGAAGAAGGAAAGGTCAGACACCCAAGAAGGAGGTAAGGAAACCAAGGTGTGCTCTTGAGTACCAGAAACTGCTGACATTACAGCAACAAACAAGCAGAGAAGAAGCAAAGGTCAGACACCCAAGAAGGAGGTAAGGAAACCAAGGTGTGCTCTTGAGTACCAGAAACTGCTGACATTACAGCAACAAACAAGCAGAGAAGAAGGAAAGGTCAGATACCCAAGAAGGAGGTAAGGAAACCAAGGTGTGCTCTTGAGTACCAGAAACTGCTGACATTACAGCAACAAACAAGCAGAGAAGAAGCAAAGGTCAGACATCCAAGAAGGAGGTAAGGAAACCAAGGTGTGCTCTTGAGCACCAGAAACTGCTGACATTACAGCAACAAACAAGCAGAGAAGAAGCAAAGGTCAGACACCCAAGAAGGAGGTAAGGAAACCAAGGTGTGCTCTTGAGCACCAGAAACTGCTTACATTACAACAACAGACAAGCAGAAAAGAAGGAAAGGTCAGACACCCAAGAAGGAGGTAAGGAAACCAAGGTGTGCCCTTGAGTACCAGAAACTGCTGACATTACAACAACAGACAAGCAGAGAAGGACGTAAGGAAACCAAGGTGTGCCCTTGAGTTCCAGAAACCGCTGACATTACAGCAACAAACAAGCTTAGAAGAAGCTAAGGTCAGACACCCAAGAACGAGGTAAGGAAACCAAGGTGTGCCCTTGAGCACCAGAAACTGCTGACATTACAACAACAGACAAGCAGAGAAGGAGGTAAGGAAACCAAGGTGTGCCCTTGAGTACCAGAAACCGCTGACATTACAGCAACAAACAAGCTTAGAAGAAGCTAAGGTCAGACACCCAAGAAGGAGGTAAGGAAACCAAGGTGTGCCCTTGAGCACCAGAAACTGCTGACATTACAACAACAGACAAGCTGAGAAGAAGGAAAGGTCAGACACCCAAGAAGGAGGTAAGGAAACCAAGGTGTGCTCTTGAGCACCAGAAACTGCTTACATTACAACAACAGACAAGCAGAAAAGAAGGAAAGGTCAGACACCCAAGAAGGAGGTAAGGAAACCAAGGTGTGCTCTTGAGCACCAGAAACTGCTGACATTACAGCAACAAACAAGCAGAGAAGAAGGAAAGGTCAGACACCCAAGAAGGAGGTAAGGAAACCAAGGTGTGCTCTTGAGCACCAGAAACTGCTGACATTACAGCAACAAACAAGCAGAGAAGAAGGAAAGGTCAGACACCCAAGAAGGAGGTAAGGAAACCAAGGTGTGCTCTTGAGCACCAGAAACTGCTGACATTACAGCAACAAACAAGCAGAGAAGAAGCAAAGGTCAGACACCCAAGAAGGAGGTAAGGAAACCAAGGTGTGCTCTTGAGCACCAGAAACTGCTGACATTACAGCAACAAACAAGCAGAGAAGAAGCAAAGGTCAGACACCCAAGAAGGAGGTAAGGAAACCAAGGTGTGCTCTTGAGCACCAGAAACTGCTGACATTACAGCAACAAACAAGCAGAGAAGAAGCAAAGGTCAGACACCCAAGAAGGAGGTAAGGAAACCAAGGTGTGCTCTTGAGCACCAGAAACTGCTGACATTACAGCAACAAACAAGCAGAGAAGAAGCAAAGGTCAGACACCCAAGAAGGAGGTAAGGAAACCAAGGTGTGCTCTTGAGCACCAGAAACTGCAGACATTACAGCAACAAACAAGCAGAGAAGAAGCAAAGTTCAGACACCCAAGAAGGAGGTAAGGTAACCAAGGTGTGACCTTGAGTACCAGAAAATGCTGACATTACTGCAACAGACAAGCATACAAGAAGCAAACATCAGACACCCAGAGAGCAGGAAAACAAACCAAGGTGTACCCTCGAGTACCAGAAAATGCTGACATTACTGCAACAGACAAGCAGAATAGAAGCAAATGTCAGACACCCAGAGAGCAGGTAAACAAACCACGGTGTGCCCTTAAGTACCAGAAACTGCTGCTATTACAACAACAGAAAAGCAGAGGACAAGGAAAGGACAGATACCCAGAGAGGAGGTACAGAATCCAAGGTGTGCCCTTGAGTACCAGAAACCGCTGACATTACAGCAACAAACAAGCTTAGAAGAAGCTAAGGTCAGACACCCAAGAAGGAGGTAAGGAAACCAAGGTGTGCCCTTGAGCACCAGAAACTGCTGACATTACAACAACAGACAAGCTGAGAAGAAGGAAAGGTCAGACACCCAAGAAGGAGGTAAGGAAACCAAGGTGTGCTCTTGAGCACCAGAAACTGCTTACATTACAACAACAGACAAGCAGAAAAGAAGGAAAGGTCAGACACCCAAGAAGGAGGTAAGGACACCAAGGTGTGCTCTTGAGCACCAGAAACTGCTGACATTACAGCAACAAACAAGCAGAGAAGAAGCAAAGGTCAGACAACCAAGAAGGAGGTAAGGAAACCAAGGTGTGCTCTTGAGCACCAGAAACTGCTGACATTACAGCAACAAACAAGCAGAGAAGAAGCAAAGGTCAGACACCCAAGAAGGAGGTAAGGAAACCAAGGTGTGCTCTTGAGCACCAGAAACTGCAGACATTACAGCAACAAACAAGCAGAGAAGAAGCAAAGGTCAGACACCCAAGAAGGAGGTAAGGAAACCAAGGTGTGCTCTTGAGTATCAGAAACTGCTGACATTACAGCAACAAACAAGCAGAGAAGAAGCAAAGGTCAGACAACCAAGAAGGAGGTAAGGAAACCAAGGTGTGCCCTTGAGCACCAGAAACTGCTGACATTACAGTAACAAACAAGCAGAAAAGAAGCAAAGGTCAGAAACCCAAGAAGGAGGTAAGGAATCCAAGGTGTGCTCTTGAGCACCAGAAACTGCTTACATTACAACAACAGACAAGCAGAAAAGAAGGAAAGGTCAGACACCAAGAAGGAGGTAAGGAAACCAAGGTGTGCTCTTGAGCACCAGAAACTGCTTACATTACAACAATAGACAAGCAGAAAAGAAGGAAAGGTCAGACACCCAAGAAGGAGGTAAGGAAACCAAGGTGTGCTCTTGAGCACCAGAAACTGCTGACATTACAGCAACAAACAAGCAGAGAAGAAGCAAAGGTCAGACACCCAAGAAGGAGGTAAGGAAACCAAGGTGTGCTCTTGAGTACCAGAAACTGCTGACATTACAGCAACAAACAAGCAGAGAAGAAGCAAAGGTCGGACACCCAAGAAGGAGGTAAGGAAACCAAGGTGTGCTCTTGAGTACCAGAAACTGCTGACATTACAGCAACAAACAAGCAGAGAAGAAGGAAAGGTCAGATACCCAAGAAGGAGGTAAGGAAACCAAGGTGTGCTCTTGAGTACCAGAAACTGCTGACATTACAGCAACAAACAAGCAGAGAAGAAGCAAAGGTCAGACATCCAAGAAGGAGGTAAGGAAACCAAGGTGTGCTCTTGAGCACCAGAAACTGCTGACATTACAGCAACAAACAAGCAGAGAAGAAGCAAAGGTCAGACACCCAAGAAGGAGGTAAGGAAACCAAGGTGTGCTCTTGAGCACCAGAAACTACTTACATTACAACAACAGACAAGCAGAAAAGAAGGAAAGGTCAGACACCCAAGAAGGAGGTAAGGAAACCAAGGTGTGCCCTTGAGTACCAGAAACTGCTGACATTACAGCAACAAACAAGCTGAGAAGAAGCAAAGGTCACACACCCAAGAAGGAGGTAAGGAAACCAAGGTGTGCTCTTGAGTAGCAGAAACTGCTGACATTACAGCAACAAACAAGCTGAGAAGAAGCAAAGATCAGATACCCAAGAAGGAAGTAAGGAAACCAAGGTGTGCTCTTGAGTACCAGAAACTGCTGACATTACAGCAACAAACAAGCAGAGAAGGAGGTAAGGAAACTAAGGTGTGCTCTTGAGTACCAGAAACTGCTGACATTACAGCAACAAACAAGCAGAGAAGGAGGTAAGGAAACCAAGGTGTGCCCTTGAGTACCAGAAACCGCTGACATTACAGCAACAAACAAGCTTAGAAGAAGCTAAGGTCAGACACCCAAGAAGGAGGTAAGGAAACCAAGGTGTGCCCTTGAGCACCAGAAACTGCTGACATTACAACAACAGACAAGCTGAGAAGAAGGAAAGGTCAGACACCCAAGAAGGAGGTAAGGAAACCAAGGTGTGCTCTTGAGCACCAGAAACTGCTTACATTACAACAACAGACAAGCAGAAAAGAAGGAAAGGTCAGACACCCAAGAAGGAGGTAAGGAAACCAAGGTGTGCTCTTGAGCACCAGAAACTGCTGACATTACAGCAACAAACAAGCAGAGAAGAAGGAAAGGTCAGACATCCAAGAAGGAGGTAAGGAAACCAAGGTGTGCTCTTGAGCACCAGAAACTGCTGACATTACAGCAACAAACAAGCAGAGAAGAAGGAAAGGTCAGACACCCAAGAAGGAGGTAAGGAAACCAAGGTGTGCTCTTGAGCACCAGAAACTGCTGACATTACAGCAACAAACAAGCAGAGAAGAAGCAAAGGTCAGACACCCAAGAAGGAGGTAAGGAAACCAAGGTGTGCTCTTGAGCACCAGAAACTGCTGACATTACAGCAACAAACAAGCAGAGAAGAAGCAAAGGTCAGACACCCAAGAAGGAGGTAAGGAAACCAAGGTGTGCTCTTGAGCACCAGAAACTGCTGACATTACAGCAACAAACAAGCAGAGAAGAAGCAAAGGTCAGACACCCAAGAAGGAGGTAAGGAAACCAAGGTGTGCTCTTGAGCACCAGAAACTGCTGACATTACAGCAACAAACAAGCAGAGAAGAAGCAAAGGTCAGACACCCAAGAAGGAGGTAAGGAAACCAAGGTGTGCTCTTGAGCACCAGAAACTGCAGACATTACAGCAACAAACAAGCAGAGAAGAAGCAAAGTTCAGACACCCAAGAAGGAGGTAAGGTAACCAAGGTGTGACCTTGAGTACCAGAAAATGCTGACATTACTGCAACAGACAAGCATACAAGAAGCAAACATCAGACACCCAGAGAGCAGGAAAACAAACCAAGGTGTACCCTCGAGTACCAGAAAATGCTGACATTACTGCAACAGACAAGCAGAATAGAAGCAAATGTCAGACACCCAGAGAGCAGGTAAACAAACCAAGGTGTGCCCTTAAGTACCAGAAACTGCTACTATTACAACAACAGAAAAGCAGAGGACAAGGAAAGGTCAGATACCCAGAGAGGAGGTACAGAATCCAAGGTGTGCCCTTGAGTACCAGAAACCGCTGACATTACAGCAACAAACAAGCTTAGAAGAAGCTAAGGTCAGACACCCAAGAAGGAGGTAAGGAAACCAAGGTGTGCCCTTGAGCACCAGAAACTGCTGACATTACAACAACAGACAAGCTGAGAAGAAGGAAAGGTCAGACACCCAAGAAGGAGGTAAGGAAACCAAGGTGTGCTCTTGAGCACCAGAAACTGCTTACATTACAACAACAGACAAGCAGAAAAGAAGGAAAGGTCAGACACCCAAGAAGGAGGTAAGGACACCAAGGTGTGCTCTTGAGCACCAGAAACTGCTGACATTACAGCAACAAACAAGCAGAAAAGAAGGAAAGGTCAGACACCCAAGAAGGAGGTAAGGAAAACAAGGTGTGCTCTTGAGCACCAGAAACTGCTTACATTACAACAACAGACAAGCAGAAAAGAAGGAAAGGTCAGACACCCAAGAAGGAGGTAAGGAAACCAAGGTGTGCCCTTGAGTACCAGAAACTGCTGATATTACAGCAACAAACAAGCTGAGAAGAAGCAAAGGTCAGACACCCAAGAAGGAGGTAAGGAAACCAAGGTGTGCTCTTGAGTACCAGAAACTGCTGATATTACAGCAACAAACAAGCAGAGAAGAAGCAAAGGTCAGACACCCAAGAAGGAGGTAAGGAAACCAAGGTGTGCTCTTGAGTACCAGAAACTGCTGACATTACAGCAACAAACAAGCAGAGAAGAAGCAAAGGTCAGACACCCACGAAGGAGGTAAGGAAACCAAGGTGTGCTCTTGAGTACCAGAAACTGCTGACATTACAGCAACAAACAAGCAGAGAAGAAGGAAAGGTCAGACACCCAAGAAGGAGGTAAGGAAACCAAGATGTGCTCTTGAGTACCAGAAACTGCTGACATTACAGCAACAAACAAGCAGAGAAGAAGCAAAGGTCAGACATCCAAGAAGGAGGTAAGGAAACCAAGGTGTGCTCTTGAGCACCAGAAACTGCTGACATTACAGCAACAAACAAGCAGAGAAGAAGCAAAGGTCAGACACCCAAGAAGGAGGTAAGGAAACCAAGGTGTGCTCTTGAGCACCAGAAACTGCTTACATTACAACAACAGACAAGCAGAAAAGAAGGAAAGGTCAGACACCCAAGAAGCAGGTAAGGAAACCAAGGTGTGCCCTTGAGTACCAGAAACTGCTGACATTACAGCAACAAACAAGCTGAGAAGAAGCAACGGTCAGACACCCAAGAAGGAGGTAAGGAAACCAAGGTGTGCTCTTGAGTAGCAGAAACTGCTGACATTACAGCAACAAACAAGCTGAGAAGAAGCAAAGATCAGATACCCAAGAAGGAGGTAAGGAAACCAAGGTGCGCTCTTGAGTACCAGAAACTGCTGACATTACAGCAACAAACAAGCAGAGAAGGAGGTAAGGAAACCAAGGTGTGCTCTTGAGTACCAGAAACTGCTGACATTACAGCAACAAACAAGCTGAGAAGAAGCAAAGGTCAGACAACCAAGAAGGAGGTAAGGAAACCAAGGTGTGCTCTTGAGTACCAGAAACTGCTGACATTACAGCAACAGACAAGCAGAGAATTCGCAAATGTCAGACACCCAGAGAGGAGGTACAGAAACCAAGGTGTGCCCTTGAGCACCAGAAACTGCTGACATTACAGCAACAGACAAGCAGAGAATTCGCAAACGTTAGACACCCAGAGAGGAGGTACAGAAACCAAGGTGTGCCCTTGAGTATCAGAAACTGCTGACATTACAGTAACAAACAAGCAGAGAAGGAGGTACAGAAACCAAGGTTTGCCCTTGAGTACCAGAAACCGCTGACATTACAGCAACAAAAAGCAGAGAAGGAGGTAAGGAAACCGAGGTGTGCCCTTGAGTATCAGAAAATGCTTACATTACTGTAACATACAAACTGAGAAGAAGGAAAGGTCAGACACCCAGAAAGCAGGAAAACAAACCAAGGTGTGCTCTTGAGTACCAGAAACTGCTGACATTACTGCAACAGACAAGCATACAAGAAGCAAACATCAGACACCCAGAGAGCAGGTAAACAAACCAAGGTGTACCCTCGAGTACCAGAAAATGCTGACATTACTGCAACACACAAGCAGAAAAGAAGCAAATGTCAGACACCCAGAGAGCAGGTAAACAAACCAACGTGTGCCCTTGAGCACCAGAAACTGCTGACATTACAACAACAGACAAGCAGAGAATTAGCAAACGTTAGACACCCAGAGAGGAGGTACAGAAACCAAGGTGTGCCCTTGAGTACCAGAAACTGCTGACATTACAGTAACAAACAAGCAGAGAAGAAGCAAAGGTCAGACACCCAAGAAGGAGGTAAGGAAACCAAGGTGTGCCCTTGAGTACCAGAAACTGCTGACATTAGAGCAACAAACAAGCTTAGAAGAAGCTAAGGTCAGATACCCAAGAAGGAGGTACAGAAACCAAGGTGTGCCCTTGAGCACCAGAAACCGCTGACATTACAACAACAGACAAGCAGAGAATTAGCAAACGTTAGACACCCAGAGAGGAGGTACAGAAACCAAGGTGTGCCCTTGAGTACCAGAAACTGCTGACATTACAGCAACAAACAAGCAGAGAAGAAGGAAAGGTCAGACACCCAAGAAGGAGGTAAGGAAACCAAGGTGTGCTCTTGAGTACCAGAAACTGCTGACATTACAGCAACAAACAAGCAGAGAAGAAGCAAAGGTCAGACACCCAAGAAGGAGGTAAGGAAACCAAGGTGTGCTCTTGAGTACCAGAAACTGCTGACATTACAGCAACAAACAAGCAGAGAAGAAGGAAAGGTCAGATACCCAAGAAGGAGGTAAGGAAGCCAAGGTGTGCCCTTGAGTACCAGAAACTGCTGACATTACAGCAACAAACAAGCTGAGAAGAAGCAAAGGTCACACACCCAAGAAGGAGGTAAGGAAACCAAGGTGTGCTCTTGAGTAGCAGAAACTGCTGACATTACAGCAACAAACAAGCTGAGAAGAAGCAAAGATCAGATACCCAAGAAGGAAGTAAGGAAACCAAGGTGTGCTCTTGAGTACCAGAAACTGCTGACATTACAGCAACAAACAAGCAGAGAAGGAGGTAAGGAAACTTAGGTGTGCTCTTGAGTACCAGAAACTGCTGACATTACAGCAACAAACAAGCAGAGAAGGAGGTAAGGAAACCAAGGTGTGCTCTTGAGCACCAGAAACTGCTGACATTACAGCAACAAACAAGCAGAGAAGAAGGAAAGGTCAGACACCCAAGAAGGAGGTAAGGAAACCAAGGTGTGCTCTTGAGCACCAGAAACTGCTGACATTACAGCAACAAACAAGCTGAGAAGAAGCAAAGGTCACACACCCAAGAAGGAGGTAAGGAAACCAAGGTGTGCTCTTGAGCACCAGAAACTGCTGACATTACACCAACAAACAAGCAGAGAAGAAGCAAAGGTCAGACACCCAAGAAGGAGGTAAGGAAACCAAGGTGTGCTCTTGAGCACCAGAAACTGCTGACATTACAGCAACAAACAAGCAGAGAAGAAGCAAAGGTCAGACACCCAAGAAGGAGGTAAGGAAACCAAGGTGTGCTCTTGAGCACCAGAAACTGCTGACATTACAGCAACAAACAAGCAGAGAAGAAGCAAAGGTCAGACACCCAAGAAGGAGGTAAGGAAACCAAGGTGTGCTCTTGAGCACCAGAAACTGCTGACATTACAGCAACAAACAAGCAGAGAAGAAGCAAAGGTCAGACACCCAAGAAGGAGGTAAGGAAACCAAGGTGTGCTCTTGAGCACCAGAAACTGCAGACATTACAGCAACAAAAAGGCAGAGAAGAAGCAAAGTTCAGACACCCAAGAAGGAGGTAAGGTAACCAAGGTGTGACCTTGAGTACCAGAAAATGCTGACATTACTGCAACAGACAAGCATACAAGAAGCAAACATCAGACACCCAGAGAGCAGGAAAACAAACCAAGGTGTACCCTCGAGTACCAGAAAATGCTGACATTACTGCAACAGACAAGCAGAATAGAAGCAAATGTCAGACACCCAGAGAGCAGGTAAACAAACCAAGGTGTGCCCTTAAGTACCAGAAACTGCTGCTATTACAACAACAGAAAAGCAGAGGACAAGGAAAGGTCAGATACCCAGAGAGGAGGTACAGAATCCAAGGTGTGCCCTTGAGTACCAGAAACCGCTGACATTACAGCAACAAACAAGCTTAGAAGAAGCTAAGGTCAGACACCCAAGAAGGAGGTAAGGAAACCAAGGTGTGCCCTTGAGCACCAGAAACTGCTGACATTACAACAACAGACAAGCTGAGAAGAAGGAAAGGTCAGACACCCAAGAAGGAGGTAAGGAAACCAAGGTGTGCTCTTGAGCACCAGAAACTGCTTACATTACAACAACAGACAAGCAGAAAAGAAGGAAAGGTCAGACACCCAAGAAGGAGGTAAGGACACCAAGGTGTGCTCTTGAGCACCAGAAACTGCTGACATTACAGCAACAAACAAGCAGAGAAGAAGCAAAGGTCAGACACCCAAGAAGGAGGTAAGGAAACCAAGGTGTGCTCTTGAGCACCAGAAACTGCAGACATTACAGCAACAAACAAGCAGAGAAGAAGCAAAGGTCAGACACCCAAGAAGGAGGTAAGGAACCCAAGGTGTGCTCTTGAGTATCAGAAACTGCTGACATTACAGCAACAAACAAGCAGAGAAGAAGCAAAGGTCAGACAACCAAGAAGGAGGTAAGGAAACCAAGGTGTGCCCTTGAGCACCAGAAACTGCTGACATTACAGTAACAAACAAGCAGAAAAGAAGCAAAGGTCAGAAACCCAAGAAGGAGGTAAGGAATCCAAGGTGTGCTCTTGAGCACCAGAAACTGCTTACATTACAACAACAGACAAGCAGAAAAGAAGGAAAGGTCAGACACCCAAGAAGGAGGTAAGGAAACCAAGGTGTGCTCTTGAGCACCAGAAACTGCTTACATTACAACAATAGACAAGCAGAAAAGAAGGAAAGGTCAGACACCCAAGAAGGAGGTAAGGAAACCAAGGTGTGCTCTTGAGCACCAGAAACTGCTGACATTACAGCAACAAACAAGCAGAGAAGAAGCAAAGGTCAGACACCCAAGAAGGAGGTAAGGAAACCAAGGTGTGCTCTTGAGTACCAGAAACTGCTGACATTACAGCAACAAACAAGCAGAGAAGAAGCAAAGGTCAGACACCCAAGAAGGAGGTAAGGAAACCAAGGTGTGCTCTTGAGTACCAGAAACTGCTGACATTACAGCAACAAACAAGCAGAGAAGAAGGAAAGGTCAGATACCCAAGAAGGAGGTAAGGAAACCAAGGTGTGCTCTTGAGTACCAGAAACTGCTGACATTACAGCAACAAACAAGCAGAGAAGAAGCAAAGGTCAGACATCTAAGAAGGAGGTAAGGAAACCAAGGTGTGCTCTTGAGCACCAGAAACTGCTGACATTACAGCAACAAACAAGCAGAGAAGAAGCAAAGGTCAGACACCCAAGAAGGAGGTAAGGAAACCAAGGTGTGCTCTTGAGCACCAGAAACTACTTACATTACAACAACAGACAAGCAGAAAAGAAGGAAAGGTCAGACACCCAAGAAGGAGGTAAGGAAACCAAGGTGTGCCCTTGAGTACCAGAAACTGCTGACATTACAGCAACAAACAAGCTGAGAAGAAGCAAAGGTCACACACCCAAGAAGGAGGTAAGGAAACCAAGGTGTGCTCTTGAGTAGCAGAAACTGCTGACATTACAGCAACAAACAAGCTGAGAAGAAGCAAAGATCAGATACCCAAGAAGGAGGTAAGGAAACCAAGGTGTGCTCTTGAGTACCAGAAACTGCTGACATTACAGCAACAAACAAGCAGAGAAGGAGGTAAGGAAACCAAGGTGTGCTCTTGAGTACCAGAAACTGCTGACATTACAGCAACAAACAAGCAGAGAAGGAGGTAAGGAAACCAAGGTGTGCCCTTGAGTACCAGAAACCGCTGACATTACAGCAACAAACAAGCTTAGAAGAAGCTAAGGTCAGACACCCAAGAAGGAGGTAAGGAAACCAAGGTGTGCCCTTGAGCACCAGAAACTGCTGACATTACAACAACAGACAAGCTGAGAAGAAGGAAAGGTCAGACACCCAAGAAGGAGGTAAGGAAACCAAGGTGTGCTCTTGAGCACCAGAAACTGCTTACATTACAACAACAGACAAGCAGAAAAGAAGGAAAGGTCAGACACCCAAGAAGGAGGTAAGGAAACCAAGGTGTGCTCTTGAGCACCAGAAACTGCTGACATTACAGCAACAAACAAGCAGAGAAGAAGGAAAGGTCAGACACCCAAGAAGGAGGTAAGGAAACCAAGGTGTGCTCTTGAGCACCAGAAACTGCTGACATTACAGCAACAAACAAGCAGAGAAGAAGGAAAGGTCAGACACCCAAGAAGGAGGTAAGGAAACCAAGGTGTGCTCTTGAGCACCAGAAACTGCTGACATTACAGCAACAAACAAGCAGAGAAGAAGCAAAGGTCAGACACCCAAGAAGGAGGTAAGGAAACCAAGGTGTGCTCTTGAGCACCAGAAACTGCTGACATTACAGCAACAAACAAGCAGAGAAGAAGCAAAGGTCAGAAACCCAAGAAGGAGGTAAGGAAACCAAGGTGTGCTCTTGAGCACAAGAAACTGCAGAAATTACAGCAACAAACAAGCAGAGAAGAAGCAAAGTTCAGACACCCAAGAAGGAGGTAAGGAAACCAAAGTGTGCTCTTGAGCACCAGAAACTGCAGACATTACAGCAACAAACAAGCAGAGAAGAAGCAAAGGTCAGACACCCAAGAAGGAGGTAAGGAAACCAAGGCGTGCTCTTGATCACCAGAAACTGCTGACATTACAGCAACAAACAAGCAGAGAAGAAGCAAAGGTCAGACAACCAAGAAGGAGGTAAGGAAACCAAGGTGTGCCCTTGAGCACCAGAAACCGCTGACATAACAGTAACAAACAAGCAGAAAAGAAGCAAAGGTCAGACACCCAAGAAGGAGGTAAGGAATCCAAGGTGTGCTCTTGAGCACCAGAAACTGCTTACATTACAACAACAGACAAGCAGAAAAGAAGGAAAGGTCAGACACCCAAGAAGGAGGTAAGGAAAACAAGGTGTGCTCTTGAGCACCAGAAACTGCTTACATTACAACAACAGACAAGCAGAAAAGAAGGAAAGGTCAGACACCCAAGAAGGAGGTAAGGAAACCAAGGTGTGCCCTTGAGTACCAGAAACTGCTGATATTACAGCAACAAACAAGCTGAGAAGAAGCAAAGGTCAGACACCCAAGAAGGAGGTAAGGAAACCAAGGTGTGCTCTTGAGTACCAGAAACTGCTGATATTACAGCAACAAACAAGCAGAGAAGAAGCAAAGGTCAGACACCCAAGAAGGAGGTAAGGAAACCAAGGTGTGCTCTTGAGTACCAGAAACTGCTGACATTACAGAAACAAACAAGCAGAGAAGAAGCAAAGGTCAGACACCCAAGAAGGAGGTAAGGAAACCAAGGTGTGCTCTTGAGTACCAGAAACTGCTGACATTACAGCAACAAACAAGCAGAGAAGAAGGAAAGGTCAGACACCCAAGAAGGAGGTAAGGAAACCAAGATGTGCTCTTGAGTACCAGAAACTGCTGACAGTACAGCAACAAACAAGCAGAGAAGAAGCAAAGGTCAGACATCCAAGAAGGAGGTAAGGAAACCAAGGTGTGCTCTTGAGCACCAGAAACTGCTGACATTACAGCAACAAACAAGCAGAGAAGAAGCAAAGGTCAGACACCCAAGAAGGAGGTAAGGAAACCAAGGTGTGCTCTTGAGCACCAGAAACTGCTTACATTACAACAACAGACAAGCAGAAAAGAAGGAAAGGTCAGACACCCAAGAAGGAGGTAAGGAAACCAAGGTGTGCCCTTGAGTACCAGAAACTGCTGACATTACAGCAACAAACAAGCTGAGAAGAAGCAAAGGTCAGACACCCAAGAAGGAGGTAAGGAAACCAAGGTGTGCTCTTGAGTAGCAGAAACTGCTGACATTACAGCAACAAACAAGCTGAGAAGAAGCAAAGATCAGATACCCAAGAAGGAGGTAAGGAAACCAAGGTGTGCTCTTGAGTACCAGAAACTGCTGACATTTCAGCAACAAACAAGCAGATAAGGAGGTAAGGAAACCAAGGTGTGCTCTTGAGTACCAGAAACTGCTGACATTACAGCAACAAACAAGCTGAGAAGAAGCAAAGGTCAGACAACCAAGAAGGAGGTAAGGAAACCAAGGTGTGCTCTTGAGTACCAGAAACTGCTGACATTACAGCAACAGACAAGCAGAGAATTCGCAAATGTCAGACACCCAGAGAGGAGGTACAGAAACCAAGGTGTGCCCTTGAGCACCAGAAACTGCTGACATTACAGCAACAGACAAGCAGAGCATTCGCAAACGTTAGACACCCAGAGAGGAGGTACAGAAACCAAGGTGTGCCCTTGAGTATCAGAAACTGCTGACATTACAGTAACAAACAAGCAGAGAAGGAGGTACAGAAACCAAGGTTTGCCCTTGAGTACCAGAAACCGCTGACATTACAGCAACAAAAAGCAGAGAAGGAGGTAAGGAAACCAAGGTGTGCCCTTGAGTATCAGAAAATGCTTACATTACTGTAACATACAAACTGAGAAGAAGGAAAGGTCAGACACCCAGAAAGCAGGAAAACAAACCAAGGTGTGCTCTTGAGTACCAGAAACTGCTGACATTACTGCAACAGACAAGCATACAAGAAGCAAACATCAGACACCCAGAGAGCAGGTAAACAAACCAAGGTGTACCCTCGAGTACCAGAAAATGCTGACATTACTGCAACAGACAAGCAGAAAAGAA
The DNA here is from genome assembly GCA_030765065.1 of Deroplatys truncata. Taxonomy (NCBI): domain Eukaryota; kingdom Metazoa; phylum Arthropoda; class Insecta; order Mantodea; family Mantidae; genus Deroplatys; species Deroplatys truncata. The sequence goes on from CM060984.1 coordinate 6,606,613, forward strand.
GCAAATGTCAGACACCCAGAGAGCAGGTAAACAAACCAACGTGTGCCCTTGAGCACCAGAAACTGCTGACATTACAACAACAGACAAGCAGAGAATTAGCAAACGTTAGACACCCAGAGAGGAGGTACAGAAACCAAGGTGTGCCCTTGAGTACCAGAAACTGCTGACATTACAGTAACAAACAAGCAGAGAAGAAGCAAAGGTCAGACACCCAAGAAGGAGGTAAGGAAACCAAGGTGTGCCCTTGAGTACCAGAAACTGCTGACATTAGAGCAACAAACAAGCTTAGAAGAAGCTAAGGTCAGATACCCAAGAAGGAGGTACAGAAACCAAGGTGTGCCCTTGAGCACCAGAAACCGCTGACATTACAACAACAGACAAGCAGAGAATTAGCAAACGTTAGACACCCAGAGAGGAGGTACAGAAACCAAGGTGTGCCCTTGAGTACCAGAAACTGCTGACATTACAGCAACAAACAAGCAGAGAAGAAGGAAAGGTCAGACACCCAAGAAGGAGGTAAGGAAACCAAGGTGTGCTCTTGAGCACCAGAAACTGCTGACATTACAGCAACAAACAAGCAGAGAAGAAGGAAAGGTCAGACACCCAAGAAGGAGGTAAGAAAACCAAGGTGTGCTCTTGAGTACCAGAAACTGCTGACATTACAGCAACAAACAAGCAGAGAAGAAGCAAAGGTCAGACACCCAAGAAGGAGGTAAGGAAACCAAGGTGTGCTCTTGAGTACCAGAAACTGCTGACATTACAGCAACAAACAAGCAGAGAAGAAGGAAAGGTCAGATACCCAAGAAGGAGGTAAGGAAACCAAGGTGTGCTCTTGAGTACCAGAAACTGCTGACATTACAGCAACAAACAAGCAGAGAAGAAGCAAAGGTCAGACATCCAAGAAGGAGGTAAGAAAACCAAGGTGTGCTCTTGAGCACCAGAAACTGCTGACATTACAGCAACAAACAAGCAGAGAAGAAGCAAAGGTCAGACACCCAAGAAGGAGGTAAGGAAACCAAGGTGTGCTCTTGAGCACCAGAAACTACTTACATTACAACAACAGACAAGCAGAAAAGAAGGAAAGGTCAGACACCCAAGAAGGAGGTAAGGAAACCAAGGTGTGCCCCTGAGTACCAGAAACTGCTGACATTACAGCAACAAACAAGCTGAGAAGAAGCAAAGGTCACACACCCAAGAAGGAGGTAAGGAAACCAAGGTGTGCTCTTGAGTAGCAGAAACTGCTGACATTACAGCAACAAACAAGCAGAGAAGAAGCAAAGGTCAGACACCCAAGAAGGAGGTAAGGAAACCAAGGTGTGCTCTTGAGTACCAGAAACTGCTGACATTACAGCAACAAACAAGCAGAGAAGAAGGAAAGGTCAGATACCCAAGAAGGAGGTAAGGAAACCAAGGTGTGCCCTTGAGTACCAGAAACTGCTGACATTACAGCAACAAACAAGCTGAGAAGAAGCAAAGGTCACACACCCAAGAAGGAGGTAAGGAAACCAAGGTGTGCTCTTGAGTAGCAGAAACTGCTGACATTACAGCAACAAACAAGCTGAGAAGAAGCAAAGATCAGATACCCAAGAAGGAAGTAAGGAAACCAAGGTGTGCTCTTGAGTACCAGAAACTGCTGACATTACAGCAACAAACAAGCAGAGAAGGAGGTAAGGAAACTTAGGTGTGCTCTTGAGTACCAGAAACTGCTGACATTACAGCAACAAACAAGCAGAGAAGGAGGTAAGGAAACCAAGGTGTGCTCTTGAGCACCAGAAACTGCTGACATTACAGCAACAAACAAGCAGAGAAGAAGGAAAGGTCAGACACCCAAGAAGGAGGTAAGGAAACCAAGGTGTGCTCTTGAGCACCAGAAACTGCTGACATTACAGCACCAAACAAGCAGAGAAGAAGGAAAGGTCAGACACCCAAGAAGGAGGTAAGGAAACCAAGGTGTGCTCTTGAGCACCAGAAACTGCTGACATTACAGCAACAAACAAGCAGAGAAGAAGCAAAGGTCAGACACCCAAGAAGGAGGTAAGGAAACCAAGGTGTGCTCTTGAGCACCAGAAACTGCTGACATTACAGCAACAAACAAGCAGAGAAGAAGCAAAGGTCAGACACCCAAGAAGGAGGTAAGGAAACCAAGGTGTGCTCTTGAGCACCAGAAACTGCTGACATTACAGCAACAAACAAGCAGAGAAGAAGCAAAGTTCAGACACCCAAGAAGGAGGTAAGGAAACCAAGGTGTGCTCTTGAGCACCAGAAACTGCTGACATTACAGCAACAAACAAGCAGAGAAGAAGCAAAGGTCAGACACCCAAGAAGGAGGTAAGGAAACCAAGGTGTGCTCTTGAGCACCAGAAACTGCAGACATTACAGCAACAAACAAGCAGAGAAGAAGCAAAGTTCAGACACCCAAGAAGGAGGTAAGGTAACCAAGGTGTGACCTTGAGTACCAGAAAATGCTGACATTACTGCAACAGACAAGCATACAAGAAGCAAACATCAGACACCCAGAGAGCAGGAAAACAAACCAAGGTGTACCCTCGAGTACCAGAAAATGCTGACATTACTGCAACAGACAAGCAGAATAGAAGCAAATGTCAGACACCCAGAGAGCAGGTAAACAAACCAAGGTGTGCCCTTAAGTACCAGAAACTGCTGCTATTACAACAACAGAAAAGCAGAGGACAAGGAAAGGTCAGATACCCAGAGAGGAGGTACAGAATCCAAGGTGTGCCCTTGAGTACCAGAAACCGCTGACATTACAGCAACAAACAAGCTTAGAAGAAGCTAAGGTCAGACACCCAAGAAGGAGGTAAGGAAACCAAGGTGTGCCCTTGAGCACCAGAAACTGCTGACATTACAACAACAGACAAGCTGAGAAGAAGCAAAGGTCAGACAACCAAGAAGGAGGTAAGGAAACCAAGGTGTGCCCTTGAGCACCAGAAACTGCTGACATTACAGTAACAAACAAGCAGAAAAGAAGCAAAGGTCAGAAACCCAAGAAGGAGGTAAGGAATCCAAGGTGTGCTCTTGAGCACCAGAAACTGCTTACATTACAACAACAGACAAGCAGAAAAGAAGGAAAGGTCAGACACCCAAGAAGGAGGTAAGGAAACCAAGGTGTGCTCTTGAGCACCAGAAACTGCTTACATTACAACAATAGACAAGCAGAAAAGAAGGAAAGGTCAGACACCCAAGAAGGAGGTAAGGAAACCAAGGTGTGCTCTTGAGCACCAGAAACTGCTGACATTACAGCAACAAACAAGCAGAGAAGAAGCAAAGGTCAGACACCCAAGAAGGAGGTAAGGAAACCAAGGTGTGCTCTTGAGTACCAGAAACTGCTGACATTACAGCAACAAACAAGCAGAGAAGAAGCAAAGGTCAGACACCCAAGAAGGAGGTAAGGAAACCAAGGTGTGCTCTTGAGCACCAGAAACTGCTTACATTACAACAGACAAGCAGAAAAGAAGGAAAGGTCAGACACCCAAGAAGGAGGTAAGGACACCAAGGTGTGCTCTTGAGCACCAGAAACTGCTGACATTACAGCAACAAACAAGCAGAGAAGAAGGAAAAGTCAGACACCCAAGAAGGAGGTAAGGAAACCAAGGTGTGCTCTTGAGCACCAGAAACTGCTGACATTACAGCAACAAACAAGCAGAGAAGAAGGAAAGGTCAGACACCCAAGAAGGAGGTAAGGAAACCAAGGTGTGCTCTTGAGCACCAGAAACTGCTGACATTACAGCAACAAACAAGCAGAGAAGAAGCAAAGGTCAGACAACCAAGAAGGAGGTAAGGAAACCAAGGTGTGCTCTTGAGCACCAGAAACTGCTGACATTACAGCAACAAACAAGCAGAGAAGAAGCAAAGGTCAGACACCCAAGAAGGAGGTAAGGAAACCAAGGTGTGCTCTTGAGCACCAGAAACTGCAGACATTACAGCAACAAACAAGCAGAGAAGAAGCAAAGGTCAGACACCCAAGAAGGAGGTAAGGAACCCAAGGTGTGCTCTTGAGTATCAGAAACTGCTGACATTACAGCAACAAACAAGCAGAGAAGAAGCAAAGGTCAGACAACCAAGAAGGAGGTAAGGAAACCAAGGTGTGCCCTTGAGCACCAGAAACTGCTGACATTACAGTAACAAACAAGCAGAAAAGAAGCAAAGGTCAGAAACCCAAGAAGGAGGTAAGGAATCCAAGGTGTGCTCTTGAGCACCAGAAACTGCTTACATTACAACAACAGACAAGCAGAAAAGAAGGAAAGGTCAGACACCCAAGAAGGAGGTAAGGAAACCAAGGTGTGCTCTTGAGCACCAGAAACTGCTTACATTACAACAATAGACAAGCAGAAAAGAAGGAAAGGTCAGACACCCAAGAAGGAGGTAAGGAAACCAAGGTGTGCTCTTGAGCACCAGAAACTGCTGACATTACAGCAACAAACAAGCAGAGAAGAAGCAAAGGTCAGACACCCAAGAAGGAGGTAAGGAAACCAAGGTGTGCTCTTGAGTACCAGAAACTGCTGACATTACAGCAACAAACAAGCAGAGAAGAAGCAAAGGTCAGACACCCAAGAAGGAGGTAAGGAAACCAAGGTGTGCTCTTGAGTACCAGAAACTGCTGACATTACAGCAACAAACAAGCAGAGAAGAAGGAAAGGTCAGATACCCAAGAAGGAGGTAAGGAAACCAAGGTGTGCTCTTGAGTACCAGAAACTGCTGACATTACAGCAACAAACAAGCAGAAAAGAAGCAAAGGTCAGACATCCAAGAAGGAGGTAAGGAAACCAAGGTGTGCTCTTGAGCACCAGAAACTGCTGACATTACAGCAACAAACAAGCAGAGAAGAAGCAAAGGTCAGACACCCAAGAAGGAGGTAAGGAAACCAAGGTGTGCTCTTGAGCACCAGAAACTACTTACATTACAACAACAGACAAGCAGAAAAGAAGGAAAGGTCAGACACCCAAGAAGGAGGTAAGGAAACCAAGGTGTGCCCTTGAGTACCAGAAACTGCTGACATTACAGCAACAAACAAGCTGAGAAGAAGCAAAGGTCACACACCCAAGAAGGAGGTAAGGAAACCAAGGTGTGCTCTTGAGTAGCAGAAACTGCTGACATTACAGCAACAAACAAGCTGAGAAGAAGCAAAGATCAGATACCCAAGAAGGAGGTAAGTAAACCAAGGTGTGCTCTTGAGTACCAGAAACTGCTGACATTACAGCAACAAACAAGCAGAGAAGGAGGTAAGGAAACCAAGGTGTGCTCTTGAGTACCAGAAACTGCTGACATTACAGCAACAAACAAGCAGAGAAGGAGGTAAGGAAACCAAGGTGTGCCCTTGAGTACCAGAAACCGCTGACATTACAGCAACAAACAAGCTTAGAAGAAGCTAAGGTCAGACACCCAAGAAGGAGGTAAGGAAACCAAGGTGTGCCCTTGAGCACCAGAAACTGCTGACATTACAACAACAGACAAGCTGAGAAGAAGGAAAGGTCAGACACACAAGAAGGAGGTAAGGAAACCAAGGTGTGCTCTTGAGCACCAGAAACTGCTTACATTACAACAACAGACAAGCAGAAAAGAAGGAAAGGTCAGACACCCAAGAAGGAGGTAAGGAAACCAAGGTGTGCTCTTGAGCACCAGAAACTGCTGACATTACAGCAACAAACAAGCAGAGAAGAAGGAAAGGTCAGACACCCAAGAAGGAGGTAAGGAAACCAAGGTGTGCTCTTGAGCACCAGAAACTGCTGACATTACAGCAACAAACAAGCAGAGAAGAAGGAAAGGTCAGACACCCAAGAAGGAGGTAAGGAAACCAAGGTGTGCTCTTGAGCACCCGAAACTGCTGACATTACAGCAACAAACAAGCAGAGAAGAAGCAAAGGTCAGACACCCAAGAAGGAGGTAAGGAAACCAAGGTGTGCTCTTGAGCACCAGAAACTGCTGACATTACAGCAACAAACAAGCAGAGAAGAAGCAAAGGTCAGACACCCAAGAAGGAGGTAAGGAAACCAAGGTGTGCTCTTGAGCACCAGAAACTGCAGACATTACAGCAACAAACAAGCAGAGAAGAAGCAAAGTTCAGACACCCAAGAAGGAGGTAAGGAAACCAAGGTGTGCTCTTGAGCACCAGAAACTGCAGACATTACAGCAACAAACAAGCAGAGAAGAAGCAAAGGTCAGACACCCAAGAAGGAGGTAAGGAAACCAAGGCGTGCTCTTGATCACCAGAAACTGCTGACATTACAGCAACAAACAAGCAGAGAAGAAGCAAAGGTCAGACACCCAAGAAGGAGGTAAGGAATCCAAGGTGTGCTCTTGAGCACCAGAAACTGCTTACATTACAACAACAGACAAGCAGAAAAGAAGGAAAGGTCAGACACCCAAGAAGGAGGTAAGGAAAACAAGGTGTGCTCTTGAGCACCAGAAACTGCTTACATTACAACAACAGACAAGCAGAAAAGAAGGAAAGGTCAGACACCCAAGAAGGAGATAAGGAAACCAAGGTGTGCCCTTGAGTACCAGAAACTGCTGATATTACAGCAACAAACAAGCTGAGAAGAAGCAAAGGTCAGACACCCAAGAAGGAGGTAAGGAAACCAAGGTGTGCTCTTGAGTACCAGAAACTGCTGATATTACAGCAACAAACAAGCAGAGAAGAAGCAAAGGTCAGACACCCAAGAAGGAGGTAAGGAAACCAAGGTGTGCTCTTGAGTACCAGAAACTGCTGACATTACAGCAACAAACAAGCAGAGAAGAAGCAAAGGTCAGACACCCAAGAAGGAGGTAAGGAAACCAAGGTGTGCTCTTGAGTACCAGAAACTGCTGACATTACAGCAACAAACAAGCAGAGAAGAAGGAAAGGTCAGACACCCAAGAAGGAGGTAAGGAAACCAAGATGTGCTCTTGAGTACCAGAAACTGCTGACAGTACAGCAACAAACAAGCAGAGAAGAAGCAAAGGTCAGACATCCAAGAAGGAGGTAAGGAAACCAAGGTGTGCTCTTGAGCACCAGAAACTGCTGACATTACAGCAACAAACAAGCAGAGAAGAAGCAAAGGTCAGACACCCAAGAAGGAGGTAAGGAAACCAAGGTGTGCTCTTGAGCACCAGAAACTGCTTACATTACAACAACAGACAAGCAGAAAAGAAGGAAAGGTCAGACACCCAAGAAGGAGGTAAGGAAACCAAGGTGTGCCCTTGAGTACCAGAAACTGCTGACATTACAGCAACAAACAAGCTGAGAAGAAGCAAAGGTCAGACACCCAAGAAGGAGGTAAGGAAACCAAGGTGTGCTCTTGAGTAGCAGAAACTGCTGACATTACAGCAACAAACAAGCTGAGAAGAAGCAAAGATCAGATACCCAAGAAGGAGGTAAGGAAACCAAGGTGTGCTCTTGAGTACCAGAAACTGCTGACATTACAGCAACAAAACAAGCAGATAAGGAGGTAAGGAAACCAAGGTGTGCTCTTGAGTACCAGAAACTGCTGACATTACAGCAACAAACAAGCTGAGAAGAAGCAAAGGTCAGACAACCAAGAAGGAGGTAAGGAAACCAAGGTGTGCTCTTGAGTACCAGAAACTGCTGACATTACAGCAACAGACAAGCAGAGAATTCGCAAATGTCAGACACCCAGAGAGGAGGTACAGAAACCAAGGTGTGCCCTTGAGCACCAGAAACTGCTGACATTACAGCAACAGACAAGCAGAGCATTCGCAAACGTTAGACACCCAGAGAGGAGGTACAGAAACCAAGGTGTGCCCTTGAGTATCAGAAACTGCTGACATTAGAGTAACAAAAAGCAGAGAAGGAGGTAAGGAAACCAAGGTGTGCCCTTGAGTATCAGAAAATGCTTACATTACTGTAACATACAAATTGAGAAGAAGGAAAGGTCAGACACCCAGAAAGCAGGAAAACAAACCAAGGTGTACCCTCGAGTACCAGAAAATGCTGACATTACTGCAACAGACAAGCAGAAAAGAAGCAAATGTCAGACACCCAGAGAGCAGGTAAACAAACCAACGTGTGCCCTTGAGCACCAGAAACTGCTGACATTACAACAACAGACAAGCAGAGAATTAGCAAACGTTAGACACCCAGAGAGGAGGTACAGAAACCAAGGTGTGCCCTTGAGTACCAGAAACTGCTGACATTACAGTAACAAACAAGCAGAGAAGAAGCAAAGGTCAGACACCCAAGAAGGAGGTAAGGAAACCAAGGTGTGCCCTTGAGTACCAGAAACTGCTGACATTAGAGCAACAAACAAGCTTAGAAGAAGCTAAGGTCAGATACCCAAGAAGGAGGTACAGAAACCAAGGTGTGCCCTTGAGCACCAGAAACCGCTGACATTACAACAACAGACAAGCAGAGAATTAGCAAACGTTAGACACCCAGAGAGGAGGTACAGAAACCAAGGTGTGCCCTTGAGTACCAGAAACTGCTGACATTACAGCAACAAACAAGCAGAGAAGAAGGAAAGGTCAGACACCCAAGAAGGAGGTAAGGAAACCAAGGTGTGCTCTTGAGCACCAGAAACTGCTGACATTACAGCAACAAACAAGCAGAGAAGAAGGAAAGGTCAGACACCCAAGAAGGAGGTAAGGAAACCAAGGTGTGCTCTTGAGTACCAGAAACTGCTGACATTACAGCAACAAACAAGCAGAGAAGAAGCAAAGGTCAGACACCCAAGAAGGAGGTAAGGAAACCAAGGTGTGCTCTTGAGTACCAGAAACTGCTGACATTACAGCAACAAACAAGCAGAGAAGAAGGAAAGGTCAGATACCCAAGAAGGAGGTAAGGAAACCAAGGTGTGCTCTTGAGTACCAGAAACTGCTGACATTACAGCAACAAACAAGCAGAGAAGAAGCAAAGGTCAGACATCCAAGAAGGAGGTAAGAAAACCAAGGTGTGCTCTTGAGCACCAGAAACTGCTGACATTACAGCAACAAACAAGCAGAGAAGAAGCAAAGGTCAGACACCCAAGAAGGAGGTAAGGAAACCAAGGTGTGCTCTTGAGCACCAGAAACTACTTACATTACAACAACAGACAAGCAGAAAAGAAGGAAAGGTCAGACACCCAAGAAGGAGGTAAGGAAACCAAGGTGTGCCCCTGAGTACCAGAAACTGCTGACATTACAGCAACAAACAAGCTGAGAAGAAGCAAAGGTCACACACCCAAGAAGGAGGTAAGGAAACCAAGGTGTGCTCTTGAGTAGCAGAAACTGCTGACATTACAGCAACAAACAAGCTGAGAAGAAGCAAAGATCAGATACCCAAGAAGGAAGTAAGGAAACCAAGGTGTGCTCTTGAGTACCAGAAACTGCTGACATTACAGCAACAAACAAGCAGAGAAGGAGGTAAGGAAACTAAGGTGTGCTCTTGAGTACCAGAAACTGCTGACATTACAGCAACAAACAAGCAGAGAAGGAGGTAAGGAAACCAAGGTGTGCCCTTGAGTACCAGAAACCGCTGACATTACAGCAACAAACAAGCTTAGAAGAAGCTAAGGTCAGACACCCAAGAAGGAGGTAAGGAAACCAAGGTGTGCCCTTGAGCACCAGAAACTGCTGACATTACAACAACAGACAAGCTGAGAAGAAGGAAAGGTCAGACACCCAAGAAGGAGGTAAGGAAACCAAGGTGTGCTCTTGAGCACCAGAAACTGCTTACATTACAACAACAGACAAGCAGAAAAGAAGGAAAGGTCAGACACCCAAGAAGGAGGTAAGGAAACCAAGGTGTGCTCTTGAGCACCAGAAACTGCTGACATTACAGCAACAAACAAGCAGAGAAGAAGGAAAGGTCAGACACCCAAGAAGGAGGTAAGGAAACCAAGGTGTGCTCTTGAGCACCAGAAACTGCTGACATTACAGCAACAAACAAGCAGAGAAGAAGGAAAGGTCAGACACCCAAGAAGGAGGTAAGGAAACCAAGGTGTGCTCTTGAGCACCAGAAACTGCTGACATTACAGCAACAAACAAGCAGAGAAGAAGCAAAGGTCAGACACCCAAGAAGGAGGTAGGGAAACCAAGGTGTGCTCTTGAGCACCAGAAACTGCTGACATTACAGCAACAAACAAGCAGAGAAGAAGCAAAGGTCAGACACCCAAGAAGGAGGTAAGGAAACCAAGGTGTGCTCTTGAGCACCAGAAACTGCTGACATTACAGCAACAAACAAGCAGAGAAGAAGCAAAGGTCAGACACCCAAGAAGGAGGTAAGGAAACCAAGGTGTGCTCTTGAGCACCAGAAACTGCTGACATTACAGCAACAAACAAGCAGAGAAGAAGCAAAGGTCAGACACCCAAGAAGGAGGAAAGGAAACCAAGGTGTGCTCTTGAGCACCAGAAACTGCAGACATTACAGCAACAAACAAGCAGAGAAGAAGCAAAGTTCAGACACCCAAGAAGGAGGTAAGGTAACCAAGGTGTGACCTTGAGTACCAGAAAATGCTGACATTACTGCAACAGACAAGCATACAAGAAGCAAACATCAGACACCCAGAGAGCAGGAAAACAAACCAAGGTGTACCCTCGAGTACCAGAAAATGCTGACATTACTGCAACAGACAAGCAGAATAGAAGCAAATGTCAGACACCCAGAGAGCAGGTAAACAAACCAAGGTGTGCCCTTAAGTACCAGAAACTGCTGCTATTACAACAACAGAAAAGCAGAGGACAAGGAAAGGTCAGATACCCAGAGAGGAGGTACAGAATCCAAGGTGTGCCCTTGAGTGCCAGAAACCGCTGACATTACAGCAACAAACAAGCTTAGAAGAAGCTAAGGTCAGACACCCAAGAAGGAGGTAAGGAAACCAAGGTGTGCCCTTGAGCACCAGAAACTGCTGACATTACAACAACAGACAAGCTGAGAAGAAGGAAAGGTCAGACACCCAAGAAGGAGGTAAGGAAACCAAGGTGTGCTCTTGAGCACCAGAAACTGCTTACATTACAACAACAGACAAGCAGAAAAGAAGGAAAGGTCAGACACCCAAGAAGGAGGTAAGGACACCAAGGTGTGCTCTTGAGCACCAGAAACTGCTGACATTACAGTAACAAACAAGCAGAGAAGAAGGAAAGGTCAGACACCCAAGAAGGAGGTAAGGAAACCAAGGTGTGCTCTTGAGCACCAGAAACTGCTGACATTACAGCAACAAACAAGCAGAGAAGAAGGAAAGGTCAGACACCCAAGAAGGAGGTAAGGAAACCAAGGTGTGCCCTTGAGCACCAGAAACTGCTGACATTACAGTAACAAACAAGCAGAAAAGAAGCAAAGGTCAGAAACCCAAGAAGGAGGTAAGGAATCCAAGGTGTGCTCTTGAGCACCAGAAACTGCTTACATTACAACAACAGACAAGCAGAAAAGAAGGAAAGGTCAGACACCCAAGAAGGAGGTAAGGAAACCAAGGTGTGCTCTTGAGCACCAGAAACTGCTTACATTACAACAATAGACAAGCAGAAAAGAAGGAAAGGTCAGACACCCAAGAAGGAGGTAAGGAAACCAAGGTGTGCTCTTGAGCACCAGAAACTGCTGACATTACAGCAACAGACAAGCTGAGAAGAAGGAAAGGTCAGACACCCAAGAAGGAGGTAAGGAAACCAAGGTGTGCTCTTGAGCACCAGAAACTGCTTACATTACAACAACAGACAAGCAGAAAAGAAGGAAAGGTCAGATACCCAAGAAGGAGGTAAGGAAACCAAGGTGTGCTCTTGAGTACCAGAAACTGCTGACATTACAGCAACAAACAAGCAGAGAAGAAGCAAAGGTCAGACATCCAACAAGGAGGTAAGGAAACCAAGGTGTGCTCTTGAGCACCAGAAACTGCTGACATTACAGCAACAAACAAGCAGAGAAGAAGCAAAGGCCAGACACCCAAGAAGGAGGTAAGGAAACCAAGGTGTGCTCTTGAGCACCAGAAACTACTTACATTACAACAACAGACAAGCAGAAAAGAAGGAAAGGTCAGACACCCAAGAAGGAGGTAAGGAAACCAAGGTGTGCCCTTGAGTACCAGAAACTGCTGACATTACAGCAACAAACAAGCTGAGAAGAAGCAAAGGTCACACACCCAAGAAGGAGGTAAGGAAACCAAGGCGTGCTCTTGATCACCAGAAACTGCTGACATTACAGCAACAAACAAGCAGAGAAGAAGCAAAGGTCAGACAACCAAGAAGGAGGTAAGGAAACCAAGGTGTGCCCTTGAGCACCAGAAACCGCTGACATAACAGTAACAAACAAGCAGAAAAGAAGCAAAGGTCAGACACCCAAGAAGGAGGTAAGGAATCCAAGGTGTGCTCTTGAGCACCAGAAACTGCTTACATTACAACAACAGACAAGCAGAAAAGAAGGAAAGGTCAGACACCCAAGAAGGAGGTAAGGAAAACAAGGTGTGCTCTTGAGCACCAGAAACTGCTTACATTACAACAACAGACAAGCAGAAAAGAAGGAAAGGTCAGACACCCAAGAAGGAGGTAAGGAAACCAAGGTGTGCCCTTGAGTACCAGAAACTGCTGATATTACAGCAACAAACAAGCTGAGAAGAAGCAAAGGTCAGACACCCAAGAAGGAGGTAAGGAAACCAAGGTGTGCTCTTGAGTACCAGAAACTGCTGATATTACAGCAACAAACAAGCAGAGAAGAAGCAAAGGTCAGACACCCAAGAAGGAGGTAAGGAAACCAAGGTGTGCTCTTGAGTACCAGAAACTGCTGACATTACAGCAACAAACAAGCAGAGAAGAAGCAAAGGTCAGACACCCAAGAAGGAGGTAAGGAAACCAAGGTGTGCTCTTGAGTACCAGAAACTGCTGACATTACAGCAACAAACAAGCAGAGAAGAAGGAAAGGTCAGACACCCAAGAAGGAGGTAAGGAAACCAAGATGTGCTCTTGAGTACCAGAAACTGCTGACAGTACAGCAACAAACAAGCAGAGAAGAAGCAAAGGTCAGACATCCAAGAAGGAGGTAAGGAAACCAAGGTGTGCTCTTGAGCACCAGAAACTGCTGACATTACAGCAACAAACAAGCAGAGAAGAAGCAAAGGTCAGACACCCAAGAAGGAGGTAAGGAAACCAAGGTGTGCTCTTGAGCACCAGAAACTGCTTACATTACAACAACAGACAAGCAGAAAAGAAGGAAAGGTCAGACACCCAAGAAGGAGGTAAGGAAACCAAGGTGTGCCCTTGAGTACCAGAAACTGCTGACATTACAGCAACAAACAAGCTGAGAAGAAGCAAAGGTCAGACACCCAAGAAGGAGGTAAGGAAACCAAGGTGTGCTCTTGAGTAGCAGAAACTGCTGACATTACAGCAACAAACAAGCTGAGAAGAAGCAAAGATCAGATACCCAAGAAGGAGGTAAGGAAACCAAGGTGTGCTCTTGAGTACCAGAAACTGCTGACATTACAGCAACAAACAAGCAGATAAGGAGGTAAGGAAACCAAGGTGTGCTCTTGAGTACCAGAAACTGCTGACATTACAGCAACAAACAAGCTGAGAAGAAGCAAAGGTCAGACAACCAAGAAGGAGGTAAGGAAACCAAGGTGTGCTCTTGAGTACCAGAAACTGCTGACATTACAGCAACAGACAAGCAGAGAATTCGCAAATGTCAGACACCCAGAGAGGAGGTACAGAAACCAAGGTGTGCCCTTGAGCACCAGAAACTGCTGACATTACAGCAACAGACAAGCAGAGCATTCGCAAACGTTAGACACCCAGAGAGGAGGTACAGAAACCAAGGTGTGCCCTTGAGTATCAGAAACTGCTGACATTACAGTAACAAACAAGCAGAGAAGGAGGTACAGAAACCAAGGTTTGCCCTTGAGTACCAGAAACCGCTGACATTACAGCAACAAAAAGCAGAGAAGGAGGTAAGGAAACCAAGGTGTGCCCTTGAGTATCAGAAAATGCTTACATTACTGTAACATACAAATTGAGAAGAAGGAAAGGTCAGACACCCAGAGAGCAGGAAAACAAACCAAGGTGTGCTCTTGAGTACCAGAAACTGCTGACATTACTGCAACAGACAAGCATACAAGAAGCAAACATCAGAAACCCAGAGAGCAGGTAAACAAACCAAGGTGTACCCTCGAGTACCAGAAAATGCTGACATTACTGCAACAGACAAGCAGAAAAGAAGCAAATGTCAGACACCCAGAGAGCAGGTAAACAAACCAACGTGTGCCCTTGAGCACCAGAAACTGCTGACATTACAGTAACAAACAAGCAGAGAAGAAGCAAAGGTCAGACACCCAAGAAGGAGGTAAGGAAACCAAGGTGTGCCCTTGAGTACCAGAAACTGCTGACATTAGAGCAACAAACAAGCTTAGAAGAAGCTAAGGTCAGATACCCAAGAAGGAGGTACAGAAACCAAGGTGTGTCCTTGAGCACCAGAAACCGCTGACATTACAACAACAGACAAGCAGAGAATTAGCAAACGTTAGACACCCAGAGAGGAGGTACAGAAACCAAGGTGTGCCCTTGAGTACCAGAAACTGCTGACATTACAGCAACAAACAAGCAGAGAAGAAGGAAAGGTCAGACACCCAAGAAGGAGGTAAGGAAACCAAGGTGTGCTCTTGAGTACCAGAAACTGCTGACATTACAGCAACAAACAAGCAGAGAAGAAGCAAAGGTCAGACACCCAAGAAGGAGGTAAGGAAACCAAGGTGTGCTCTTGAGTACCAGAAACTGCTGACATTACAGCAACAAACAAGCAGAGAAGAAGGAAAGGTCAGATACCCAAGAAGGAGGTAAGGACACCAAGGTGTGCTCTTGAGTACCAGAAACTGCTGACATTACAGCAACAAACAAGCAGAGAAGAAGCAAAGGTCAGACATCCAAGAAGGAGGTAAGAAAACCAAGGTGTGCTCTTGAGCACCAGAAACTGCTGACATTACAGCAACAAACAAGCAGAGAAGAAGCAAAGGTCAGACACCCAAGAAGGAGGTAAGGAAACCAAGGTGTGCTCTTGAGCACCAGAAACTACTTACATTACAACAACAGACAAGCAGAAAAGAACGAAAGGTCAGACACCCAAGAAGGAGGTAAGGAAACCAAGGTGTGCCCCTGAGTACCAGAAACTGCTGACATTACAGCAACAAACAAGCTGAGAAGAAGCAAAGGTCACACACCCAAGAAGGAGGTAAGGAAACCAAGGTGTGCTCTTGAGTAGCAGAAACTGCTGACATTACAGCAACAAACAAGCTGAGAAGAAGCAAAGATCAGATACCCAAGAAGGAAGTAAGGAAACCAAGGTGTGCTCTTGAGTACCAGAAACTGCTGACATTACAGCAACAAACAAGCAGAGAAGGAGGTAAGGAAACTAAGGTGTGCTCTTGAGTACCAGAAACTGCTGACATTACAGCAACAAACAAGCAGAGAAGGAGGTAAGGAAACCAAGGTGTGCCCTTGAGTACCAGAAACCGCTGACATTACAGCAACAAACAAGCTTAGAAGAAGCTAAGGTCAGACACCCAAGAAGGAGGTAAGGAAACCAAGGTGTGCCCTTGAGCACCAGAAACTGCTGACATTACAACAACAGACAAGCTGAGAAGAAGGAAAGGTCAGACACCCAAGAAGGAGGTAAGGAAACCAAGGTGTGCTCTTGAGCACCAGAAACTGCTTACATTACAACAACAGACAAGCAGAAAAGAAGGAAAGGTCAGACACCCAAGAAGGAGGTAAGGAAACCAAGGTGTGCTCTTGAGCACCAGAAACTGCTGACATTACAGCAACAAACAAGCAGAGAAGAAGGAAAGGTCAGACACCCAAGAAGGAGGTAAGGAAACCAAGGTGTGCTCTTGAGCACCAGAAACTGCTGACATTACAGCAACAAACAAGCAGAGAAGAAGGAAAGGTCAGACACCCAAGAAGGAGGTAAGGAAACCAAGGTGTGCTCTTGAGCACCAGAAACTGCTGACATTACAGCAACAAACAAGCAGAGAAGAAGCAAAGGTCAGACACCCAAGAAGGAGGTAGGGAAACCAAGGTGTGCTCTTGAGCACCAGAAACTGCTGACATTACAGCAACAAACAAGCAGAGAAGAAGCAAAGGTCAGACACCCAAGAAGGAGGTAAGGAAACCAAGGTGTGCTCTTGAGCACCAGAAACTGCTGACATTACAGCAACAAACAAGCAGAGAAGAAGCAAAGGTCAGACACCCAAGAAGGAGGTAAGGAAACCAAGGTGTGCTCTTGAGCACCAGAAACTGCTGACATTACAGCAACAAACAAGCAGAGAAGAAGCAAAGGTCAGACACCCAAGAAGGAGGAAAGGAAACCAAGGTGTGCTCTTGAGCACCAGAAACTGCAGACATTACAGCAACAAACAAGCAGAGAAGAAGCAAAGTTCAGACACCCAAGAAGGAGGTAAGGTAACCAAGGTGTGACCTTGAGTACCAGAAAATGCTGACATTACTGCAACAGACAAGCATACAAGAAGCAAACATCAGACACCCAGAGAGCAGGAAAACAAACCAAGGTGTACCCTCGAGTACCAGAAAATGCTGACATTACTGCAACAGACAAGCAGAATAGAAGCAAATGTCAGACACCCAGAGAGCAGGTAAACAAACCAAGGTGTGCCCTTAAGTACCAGAAACTGCTGCTATTACAACAACAGAAAAGCAGAGGACAAGGAAAGGTCAGATACCCAGAGAGGAGGTACAGAATCCAAGGTGTGCCCTTGAGTGCCAGAAACCGCTGACATTACAGCAACAAACAAGCTTAGAAGAAGCTAAGGTCAGACACCCAAGAAGGAGGTAAGGAAACCAAGGTGTGCCCTTGAGCACCAGAAACTGCTGACATTACAACAACAGACAAGCTGAGAAGAAGGAAAGGTCAGACACCCAAGAAGGAGGTAAGGAAACCAAGGTGTGCTCTTGAGCACCAGAAACTGCTTACATTACAACAACAGACAAGCAGAAAAGAAGGAAAGGTCAGACACCCAAGAAGGAGGTAAGGACACCAAGGTGTGCTCTTGAGCACCAGAAACTGCTGACATTACAGTAACAAACAAGCAGAGAAGAAGGAAAGGTCAGACACCCAAGAAGGAGGTAAGGAAACCAAGGTGTGCTCTTGAGTACCAGAAACTGCTGACATTACAGCAACAAACAAGCAGATAAGGAGGTAAGGAAACCAAGGTGTGCTCTTGAGTACCAGAAACTGCTGACATTACAGCAACAAACAAGCTGAGAAGAAGCAAAGGTCAGACAACCAAGAAGGAGGTAAGGAAACCAAGGTGTGCTCTTGAGTACCAGAAACTGCTGACATTACAGCAACAGACAAGCAGAGAATTCGCAAATGTCAGACACCCAGAGAGGAGGTACAGAAACCAAGGTGTGCCCTTGAGCACCAGAAACTGCTGACATTACAGCAACAGACAAGCAGAGCATTCGCAAACGTTAGACACCCAGAGAGGAGGTACAGAAACCAAGGTGTGCCCTTGAGTATCAGAAACTGCTGACATTACAGTAACAAACAAGCAGAGAAGGAGGTACAGAAACCAAGGTTTGCCCTTGAGTACCAGAAACCGCTGACATTACAGCAACAAAAAGCAGAGAAGGAGGTAAGGAAACCAAGGTGTGCCCTTGAGTATCAGAAAATGCTTACATTACTGTAACATACAAATTGAGAAGAAGGAAAGGTCAGACACCCAGAAAGCAGGAAAACAAACCAAGGTGTGCTCTTGAGTACCAGAAACTGCTGACATTACTGCAACAGACAAGCATACAAGAAGCAAACATCAGAAACCCAGAGAGCAGGTAAACAAACCAAGGTGTACCCTCGAGTACCAGAAAATGCTGACATTACTGCAACAGACAAGCAGAAAAGAAGCAAATGTCAGACACCCAGAGAGCAGGTAAACAAACCAACGTGTGCCCTTGAGCACCAGAAACTGCTGACATTACAGTAACAAACAAGCAGAGAAGAAGCAAAGGTCAGACACCCAAGAAGGAGGTAAGGAAACCAAGGTGTGCCCTTGAGTACCAGAAACTGCTGACATTAGAGCAACAAACAAGCTTAGAAGAAGCTAAGGTCAGATACCCAAGAAGGAGGTACAGAAACCAAGGTGTGTCCTTGAGCACCAGAAACCGCTGACATTACAACAACAGACAAGCAGAGAATTAGCAAACGTTAGACACCCAGAGAGGAGGTACAGAAACCAAGGTGTGCCCTTGAGTACCAGAAACTGCTGACATTACAGCAACAAACAAGCAGAGAAGAAGCAAAGGTCAGACACCCAAGAAGGAGGTAAGGAAACCAAGGTGTGCTCTTGAGTACCAGAAACTGCTGACATTACAGCAACAAACAAGCAGAGAAGAAGCAAAGGTCAGACACCCAAGAAGGAGGTAAGGAAACCAAGGTGTGCTCTTGAGTACCAGAAACTGCTGACATTACAGCAACAAACAAGCAGAGAAGAAGGAAAGGTCAGATACCCAAGAAGGAGGTAAGGACACCAAGGTGTGCTCTTGAGTACCAGAAACTGCTGACATTACAGCAACAAACAAGCAGAGAAGAAGCAAAGGTCAGACATCCAAGAAGGAGGTAAGAAAACCAAGGTGTGCTCTTGAGCACCAGAAACTGCTGACATTACAGCAACAAACAAGCAGAGAAGAAGCAAAGGTCAGACACCCAAGAAGGAGGTAAGGAAACCAAGGTGTGCTCTTGAGCACCAGAAACTACTTACATTACAACAACAGACAAGCAGAAAAGAACGAAAGGTCAGACACCCAAGAAGGAGGTAAGGAAACCAAGGTGTGCCCCTGAGTACCAGAAACTGCTGACATTACAGCAACAAACAAGCTGAGAAGAAGCAAAGGTCACACACCCAAGAAGGAGGTAAGGAAACCAAGGTGTGCTCTTGAGTAGCAGAAACTGCTGACATTACAGCAACAAACAAGCTGAGAAGAAGCAAAGATCAGATACCCAAGAAGGAAGTAAGGAAACCAAGGTGTGCTCTTGAGTACCAGAAACTGCTGACATTACAGACACAAACAAGCAGAGAAGGAGGTAAGGAAACTAAGGTGTGCTCTTGAGTACCAGAAACTGCTGACATTACAGCAACAAACAAGCAGAGAAGGAGGTAAGGAAACCAAGGTGTGCCCTTGAGTACCAGAAACCGCTGACATTACAGCAACAAACAAGCTTAGAAGAAGCTAAGGTCAGACACCCAAGAAGGAGGTAAGGAAACCAAGGTGTGCCCTTGAGCACCAGAAACTGCTGACATTACAACAACAGACAAGCTGAGAAGAAGGAAAGGTCAGACACCCAAGAAGGAGGTAAGGAAACCAAGGTGTGCTCTTGAGCACCAGAAACTGCTTACATTACAACAACAGACAAGCAGAAAAGAAGGAAAGGTCAGACACCCAAGAAGGAGGTAAGGAAACCAAGGTGTGCTCTTGAGCACCAGAAACTCCTGACATTACAGCAACAAACAAGCAGAGAAGAAGGAAAGGTCAGACACCCAAGAAGGAGGTAAGGAAACCAAGGTGTGCTCTTGAGCACCAGAAACTGCTGACATTACAGCAACAAACAAGCAGAGAAGAAGGAAAGGTCAGACACCCAAGAAGGAGGTAAGGAAACCAAGGTGTGCTCTTGAGCACCAGAAACTGCTGACATTACAGCAACAAACAAGCAGAGAAGAAGCAAAGGTCAGACACCCAAGAAGGAGGTAGGGAAACCAAGGTGTGCTCTTGAGCACCAGAAACTGCTGACATTACAGCAACAAACAAGCAGAGAAGAAGCAAAGGTCAGACACCCAAGAAGGAGGTAAGGAAACCAAGGTGTGCTCTTGAGCACCAGAAACTGCTGACATTACAGCAACAAACAAGCAGAGAAGAAGCAAAGGTCAGACACCCAAGAAGGAGGTAAGGAAACCAAGGTGTGCTCTTGAGCACCAGAAACTGCTGACATTACAGCAACAAACAAGCAGAGAAGAAGCAAAGGTCAGACACCCAAGAAGGAGGAAAGGAAACCAAGGTGTGCTCTTGAGCACCAGAAACTGCAGACATTACAGCAACAAACAAGCAGAGAAGAAGCAAAGTTCAGACACCCAAGAAGGAGGTAAGGTAACCAAGGTGTGACCTTGAGTACCAGAAAATGCTGACATTACTGCAACAGACAAGCATACAAGAAGCAAACATCAGACACCCAGAGAGCAGGAAAACAAACCAAGGTGTACCCTCGAGTACCAGAAAATGCTGACATTACTGCAACAGACAAGCAGAATAGAAGCAAATGTCAGACACCCAGAGAGCAGGTAAACAAACCAAGGTGTGCCCTTAAGTACCAGAAACTGCTGCTATTACAACAACAGAAAAGCAGAGGACAAGGAAAGGTCAGATACCCAGAGAGGAGGTACAGAATCCAAGGTGTGCCCTTGAGTGCCAGAAACCGCTGACATTACAGCAACAAACAAGCTTAGAAGAAGCTAAGGTCAGACACCCAAGAAGGAGGTAAGGAAACCAAGGTGTGCCCTTGAGCACCAGAAACTGCTGACATTACAACAACAGACAAGCTGAGAAGAAGGAAAGGTCAGACACCCAAGAAGGAGGTAAGGAAACCAAGGTGTGCTCTTGAGCACCAGAAACTGCTTACATTACAACAACAGACAAGCAGAAAAGAAGGAAAGGTCAGACACCCAAGAAGGAGGTAAGGACACCAAGGTGTGCTCTTGAGCACCAGAAACTGCTGACATTACAGTAACAAACAAGCAGAGAAGAAGGAAAGGTCAGACACCCAAGAAGGAGGTAAGGAAACCAAGGTGTGCTCTTGAGCACCAGAAACTGCTGACATTACAGCAACAAACAAGCAGAGAAGAAGGAAAGGTCAGACACCCAAGAAGGAGGTAAGGAAACCAAGGTGTGCTCTTGAGCACCAGAAACTGCTGACATTACAGCAACAAACAAGCAGAGAAGAAGCAAAGGTCAGACAACCAAGAAGGAGGTAAGGAAACCAAGGTGTGCTCTTGAGCACCAGAAACTGCTGACATTACAGCAACAAACAAGCAGAGAAGAAGCAAAGGTCAGACACCCAAGAAGGAGGTAAGGAAACCAAGGTGTGCTCTTGAGCACCAGAAACTGCAGACATTACAGCAACAAACAAGCAGAGAAGAAGCAAAGGTCAGACACCCAAGAAGGAGGTAAGGAAACCAAGGTGTGCTCTTGAGTATCAGAAACTGCTGACATTACAGCAACAAACAAGCAGAGAAGAAGCAAAGGTCAGACAACCAAGAAGGAGGTAAGGAAACCAAGGTGTGCCCTTGAGCACCAGAAACTGCTGACATTACAGTAACAAACAAGCAGAAAAGAAGCAAAGGTCAGAAACCCAAGAAGGAGGTAAGGAATCCAAGGTGTGCTCTTGAGCACCAGAAACTGCTTACATTACAACAACAGACAAGCAGAAAAGAAGGAAAGGTCAGACACCCAAGAAGGAGGTAAGGAAACCAAGGTGTGCTCTTGAGCACCAGAAACTGCTTACATTACAACAATAGACAAGCAGAAAAGAAGGAAAGGTCAGACACCCAAGAAGGAGGTAAGGAAACCAAGGTGTGCTCTTGAGCACCAGAAACTGCTGACATTACAGCAACAGACAAGCTGAGAAGAAGGAAAGGTCAGACACCCAAGAAGGAGGTAAGGAAACCAAGGTGTGCTCTTGAGCACCAGAAACTGCTTACATTACAACAACAGACAAGCAGAAAAGAAGGAAAGGTCAGATACCCAAGAAGGAGGTAAGGAAACCAAGGTGTGCTCTTGAGTACCAGAAACTGCTGACATTACAGCAACAAACAAGCAGAGAAGAAGCAAAGGTCAGACATCCAAGAAGGAGGTAAGGAAACCAAGGTGTGCTCTTGAGCACCAGAAACTGCTGACATTACAGCAACAAACAAGCAGAGAAGAAGCAAAGGCCAGACACCCAAGAAGGAGGTAAGGAAACCAAGGTGTGCTCTTGAGCACCAGAAACTACTTACATTACAACAACAGACAAGCAGAAAAGAAGGAAAGGTCAGACACCCAAGAAGGAGGTAAGGAAACCAAGGTGTGCCCTTGAGTACCAGAAACTGCTGACATTACAGCAACAAACAAGCTGAGAAGAAGCAAAGGTCACACACCCAAGAAGGAGGTAAGGAAACCAAGGTGTGCTCTTGAGTAGCAGAAACTGCTGACATTACAGCAACAAACAAGCTGAGAAGAAGCAAAGATCAGATACCCAAGAAGGAAGTAAGGAAACCAAGGTGTGCTCTTGAGTACCAGAAACTGCTGACATTACAGCAACAAACAAGCAGAGAAGGAGGTAAGGAAACTAAGGTGTGCTCTTGAGTACCAGAAACTGCTGACATTACAGCAACAAACAAGCAGAGAAGGAGGTAAGGAAACCAAGGTGTGCCCTTGAGTACCAGAAACCGCTGACATTACAGCAACAAACAAGCTTAGAAGAAGCTAAGGTCAGACACCCAAGAAGGAGGTAAGGAAACCAAGGTGTGCCCTTGAGCACCAGAAACTGCTGACATTACAACAACAGACAAGCTGAGAAGAAGGAAAGGTCAGACACCCAAGAAGGAGGTAAGGAAACCAAGGTGTGCTCTTGAGCACCAGAAACTGCTTACATTACAACAACAGACAAGCAGAAAAGAAGGAAAGGTCAGACACCCAAGAAGGAGGTAAGGAAACCAAGGTGTGCTCTTGAGCACCAGAAACTGCTGACATTACAGCAACAAACAAGCAGAGAAGAAGGAAAGGTCAGACACCCAAGAAGGAGGTAAGGAAACCAAGGTGTGCTCTTGAGCACCAGAAACTGCTGACATTACAGCAACAAACAAGCAGAGAAGAAGGAAAGGTCAGACACCCAAGAAGGAGGTAAGGAAACCAAGGTGTGCTCTTGAGCACCAGAAACTGCTGACATTACAGCAACAAACAAGCAGAGAAGAAGCAAAGGTCAGACACCCAAGAAGGAGGTAAGGAAACCAAGGTGTGCTCTTGAGCACCAGAAACTGCTGACATTACAGCAACAAACAAGCAGAGAAGAAGCAAAGGTCAGACACCCAAGAAGGAGGTAAGGAAACCAAGGTGTGCTCTTGAGCACCAGAAACTGCAGACATTACAGCAACAAACAAGCAGAGAAGAAGCAAAGTTCAGACACCCAAGAAGGAGGTAAGGAAACCAAGGTGTGCTCTTGAGCACCAGAAACTGCAGACATTACAGCAACAAACAAGCAGAGAAGAAGCAAAGGTCAGACACCCAAGAAGGAGGTAAGGAAACCAAGGCGTGCTCTTGATCACCAGAAACTGCTGACATTACAGCAACAAACAAGCAGAGAAGAAGCAAAGGTCAGACACCCAAGAAGGAGGTAAGGAATCCAAGGTGTGCTCTTGAGCACCAGAAACTGCTTACATTACAACAACAGACAAGCAGAAAAGAAGGAAAGGTCAGACACCCAAGAAGGAGGTAAGGAAAACAAGGTGTGCTCTTGAGCACCAGAAACTGCTTACATTACAACAAAAGACAAGCAGAAAAGAAGGAAAGGTCAGACACCCAAGAAGGAGGTAAGGAAACCAAGGTGTGCCCTTGAGTACCAGAAACTGCTGATATTACAGCAACAAACAAGCTGAGAAGAAGCAAAGGTCAGACACCCAAGAAGGAGGTAAGGAAACCAAGGTGTGCTCTTGAGTACCAGAAACTGCTGATATTACAGCAACAAACAAGCAGAGAAGAAGCAAATGTCAGACACCCAAGAAGGAGGTAAGGAAACCAAGGTGTGCTCTTGAGTACCAGAAACTGCTGACATTACAGCAACAAACAAGCAGAGAAGAAGCAAAGGTCAGACACCCAAGAAGGAGGTAAGGAAACCAAGGTGCGCTCTTGAGTACCAGAAACTGCTGACATTACAGCAACAAACAAGCAGAGAAGAAGGAAAGGTCAGACACCCAAGAAGGAGGTAAGGAAACCAAGATGTGCTCTTGAGTACCAGAAACTGCTGACATTACAGCAACAAACAAGCAGAGAAGAAGCAAAGGTCAGACATCCAAGAAGGAGGTAAGGAAACCAAGGTGTGCTCTTGAGCACCAGAAACTGCTGACATTACAGCAACAAACAAGCAGAGAAGAAGCAAAGGACAGACACCCAAGAAGGAGGTAAGGAAACCAAGGTGTGCTCTTGAGCACCAGAAACTGCTTACATTACAACAACAGACAAGCAGAAAAGAAGGAAAGGTCAGACACCCAAGAAGGAGGTAAGGAAACCAAGGTGTGCCCTTGAGTACCAGAAACTGCTGACATTACAGCAACAAACAAGCTGAGAAGAAGCAAAGGTCAGACACCCAAGAAGGAGGTAAGGAAACCAAGGTGTGCTCTTGAGTAGCAGAAACTGCTGACATTACAGCAACAAACAAGCTGAGAAGAAGCAAAGATCAGATACCCAAGAAGGAGGTAAGGAAACCAAGGTGTGCTCTTGAGTACCAGAAACTGCTGACATTACAGCAACAAACAAGCAGAGAAGGAGGTAAGGAAACCAAGGTGTGCTCTTGAGTACCAGAAACTGCTGACATTACAGCAACAAACAAGCTGAGAAGATGCAAAGGTCAGACAACCAAGAAGGAGGTAAGGAAACCAAGGTGTGCTCTTGAGTACCAGAAACTGCTGACATTACAGCAACAGACAAGCAGAGAATTCGCAAATGTCAGACA
This sequence comes from Deroplatys truncata, assembly GCA_030765065.1. Lineage (NCBI taxonomy): Eukaryota > Metazoa > Arthropoda > Insecta > Mantodea > Mantidae > Deroplatys > Deroplatys truncata. The sequence goes on from CM060984.1 coordinate 6,631,283, forward strand.
CCCAGAGAGGAGGTACAGAAACCAAGGTGTGCCCTTGAGCACCAGAAACTGCTGACATTACAGCAACAGACAAGCAGAGAATTCGCAAACGTTAGACACCCAGAGAGGAGGTACAGAAACCAAGGTGTGCCCTTGAGTATCAGAAACTGCTGACATTACAGTAACAAACAAGCAGAGAAGGAGGTACAGAAACCAAGGTTTGCCCTTGAGTACCAGAAACCGCTGACATTACAGCAACAAAAAGCAGAGAAGGAGGTAAGGAAACCAAGGTGTGCCCTTGAGTATCAGAAAATGCTTACATTACTGTAACATACAAACTGAGAAGAAGGAAAGGTCAGACACCCAGAAAGCAGGAAAACAAACCAAGGTGTGCTCTTGAGTACCAGAAACTGCTGACATTACTGCAACAGACAAGCATACAAGAAGCAAACATCAGACACCCAGAGAGCAGGTAAACAAACCAAGGTGTACCCTCGAGTACCAGAAAATGCTGACATTACTGCAACAGACAAGCAGAAAAGAAGCAAATGTCAGACACCCAGAGAGCAGGTAAACAAACCAACGTGTGCCCTTGAGCACCAGAAACTGCTGACATTACAACAACAGACAAGCAGAGAATTAGCAAACGTTAGACACCCAGAGAGGAGGTACAGAAACCAAGGTGTGCCCTTGAGTACCAGAAACTGCTGACATTACAGTAACAAACAAGCAGAGAAGAAGCAAAGGTCAGACACCCAAGAAGGAGGTAAGGAAACCAAGGTGTGCCCTTGAGTACCAGAAACTGCTGACATTAGAGCAACAAACAAGCTTAGAAGAAGCTAAGGTCAGATACCCAAGAAGGAGGTACAGAAACCAAGGTGTGCCCTTGAGCACCAGAAACCGCTGACATTACAACAACAGACAAGCAGAGAATTAGCAAACGTTAGACACCCAGAGAGGAGGTACAGAAACCAAGGTGTGCCCTTGAGTACCAGAAACTGCTGACATTACAGCAACAAACAAGCAGAGAAGAAGGAAAGGTCAGACACCCAAGAAGGAGTAAAGGAAACCAAGGTGTGCTCTTGAGCACCAGAAACTGCTGACATTACAGCAACAAACAAGCAGAGAAGAAGGAAAGGTCAGACACCCAAGAAGGAGGTAAGGAAACCAAGGTGTGCTCTTGAGTACCAGAAACTGCTGACATTACAGCAACAAACAAGCAGAGAAGAAGCAAAGGTCAGACACCCAAGAAGGAGGTAAGGAAACCAAGGTGTGCTCTTGAGTACCAGAAACTGCTGACATTACAGCAACAAACAAGCAGAGAAGAAGGAAAGGTCAGATACCCAAGAAGGAGGTAAGGAAACCAAGGTGTGCTCTTGAGTACCAGAAACTGCTGACATTACAGCAACAAACAAGCAGAGAAGAAGCAAAGGTCAGACATCCAAGAAGGAGGTAAGGAAAACAAGGTGTGCTCTTGAGCACCAGAAACTGCTGACATTACAGCAACAAACAAGCAGAGAAGAAGCAAAGGTCAGACACCCAAGAAGGAGGTAAGGAAACCAAGGTGTGCTCTTGAGCACCAGAAACTACTTACATTACAACAACAGACAAGCAGAAAAGAAGGAAAGGTCAGACACCCAAGAAGGAGGTAAGGAAACCAAGGTGTGCCCTTGAGTACCAGAAACTGCTGACATTACAGCAACAAACAAGCTGAGAAGAAGCAAAGGTCACACACCCAAGAAGGAGGTAAGGAAACCAAGGTGTGCTCTTGAGTAGCAGAAACTGCTGACATTACAGCAACAAACAAGCTGAGAAGAAGCAAAGATCAGATACCCAAGAAGGAAGTAAGGAAACCAAGGTGTGCTCTTGAGTACCAGAAACTGCTGACATTACAGCAACAAACAAGCAGAGAAGGAGGTAAGGAAACTAAGGTGTGCTCTTGAGTACCAGAAACTGCTGACATTACAGCAACAAACAAGCAGAGAAGGAGGTAAGGAAACCAAGGTGTGCCCTTGAGTACCAGAAAAAGCTGACATTACAGCAACAAACAAGCTTAGAAGAAGCTAAGGTCAGACACCCAAGAAGGAGGTAAGGAAACCAAGGTGTGCCCTTGAGCACCAGAAACTGCTGACATTACAACAACAGACAAGCTGAGAAGAAGGAAAGGTCAGACACCCAAGAAGGAGGTAAGGAAACCAAGGTGTGCTCTTGAGCACCAGAAACTGCTTACATTACAAAAACAGACAAGCAGAAAAGAAGGAAAGGTCAGACACCCAAGAAGGAGGTAAGGAAACCAAGGTGTGCTCTTGAGCACCAGAAACTGCTGACATTACAGCAACAAACAAGCAGAGAAGAAGGAAAGGTCAGACACCCAAGAAGGAGGTAAGGAAACCAAGGTGTGCTCTTGAGCACCAGAAACTGCTGACATTACAGCAACAAACAAGCAGAGAAGAAGGAAAGGTCAGACACCCAAGAAGGAGGTAAGGAAACCAAGGTGTGCTCTTGAGCACCAGAAACTGCTGACATTACAGCAACAAACAAGCAGAGAAGAAGCAAAGGTCAGACACCCAAGAAGGAGGTAAGGAAACCAAGGTGTGCTCTTGAGCACCAGAAACTGCTGACATTACAGCAACAAACAAGCAGAGAAGAAGCAAAGGTCAGACACCCAAGAAGGAGGTAAGGAAACCAAGGTGTGCTCTTGAGCACCAGAAACTGCAGACATTACAGCAACAAACAAGCAGAGAAGAAGCAAAGTTCAGACACCCAAGAAGGAGGTAAGGAAACCAAGGTGTGCTCTTGAGCACCAGAAACTGCAGACATTACAGCAACAAACAAGCAGAGAAGAAGCAAAGGTCAGACACCCAAGAAGGAGGTAAAGTAACCAAGGCGTGCTCTTGAGTAGCAGAAACTGCTGACATTACAGCAACAAACAAGCAGAGAAGAAGCAAAGGTCAGAACACCAAGAAGGAGGTAAGGAAACCAAGGTGTGCCCTTGAGCACCAGAAACCGCTGACATTACAGTAACAAACAAGCAGAAAAGAAGCAAAGGTCAGACACCCAAGAAGGAGGTAAGGAATCCAAGGTGTGCTCTTGAGCACCAGAAACTGCTTACATTACAACAACAGACAAGCAGAAAAGAAGGAAAGGTCAGACACCCAAGAAGGAGGTAAGGAAAACAAGGTGTCTCTTGAGCACCAGAAACTGCTTACATTACAACAACAGACAAGCAGAAAAGAAGGAAAGGTCAGACACCCAAGAAGGAGGTAAGGAAACCAAGGTGTGCCCTTGAGTACCAGAAACTGCTGATATTACAGCAACAAACAAGCTGAGAAGAAGCAAAGGTCAGACACCCAAGAAGGAGGTAAGGAAACCAAGGTGTGCTCTTGAGTACCAGAAACTGCTGATATTACAGCAACAAACAAGCAGAGAAGAAGCAAAGGTCAGACACCCAAGAAGGAGGTAAGGAAACCAAGGTGTGCTCTTGAGTACCTGAAACTGCTGACATTACAGCAACAAACAAGCAGAGAAGAAGCAAAGGTCAGACACCCAAGAAGGAGGTAAGGAAACCAAGGTGTGCTCTTGAGTACCAGAAACTGCTGACATTACAGCAACAAACAAGCAGAGAAGAAGGAAAGGTCAGACACCCAAGAAGGAGGTAAGGAAACCAAGGTGTGCTCTTGAGTACCAGAAACTGCTGACATTACAGCAACAAACAAGCAGAGAAGAAGCAAAGGTCAGACATCCAAGAAGGAGGTAAGGAAACCAAGGTGTGCTCTTGAGCACCAGAAACTGCTGACATTACAGCAACAAACAAGCAGAGAAGAAGCAAAGGTCAGACACCCAAGAAGGAGGTAAGGAAACCAAGGTGTGCTCTTGAGCACCAGAAACTGCTTACATTACAACAACAGACAAGCAGAAAAGAAGGAAAGGTCAGACACCCAAGAAGGAGGTAAGGAAACCAAGGTGTGCCCTTGAGTACCAGAAACTGCTGACATTACAGCAACAAACAAGCTGAGAAGAAGCAAAGGTCAGACAACCAAGAAGGAGGTAAGGAAACCAAGGTGTGCTCTTGAGTAGCAGAAACTGCTGACATTACAGCAACAAACAAGCTGAGAAGAAGCAAAGATCAGATACCCAAGAAGGAGGTAAGGAAACCAAGGTGTGCTCTTGAGTACCAGAAACTGCTGACATTACAGCAACAAACAAGCAGAGAAGGAGGTAAGGAAACCAAGGTGTGCTCTTGAGTACCAGAAACTGCTGACATTACAGCAACAAACAAGCTGAGAAGAAGCAAAGGTCAGACAACCAAGAAGGAGGTAAGGAAACCAAGGTGTGCTCTTGAGTACCAGAAACTGCTGACATTACAGCAACAGACAAGCAGAGAATTCGCAAATGTCAGACACCCAGAGAGGAGGTACAGAAACCAAGGTGTGCCCTTGAGCACCAGAAACTGCTGACATTACAGCAACAGACAAGCAGAGAATTCGCAAACGTTAGACACCCAGAGAGGAGGTACAGAAACCAAGGTGTGCCCTTGAGTATCAGAAACTGCTGACATTACAGTAACAAACAAGCAGAGAAGGAGGTACAGAAACCAAGGTTTGCCCTTGAGTACCAGAAACCGCTGACATTACAGCAACAAAAAGCAGAGAAGGAGGTAAGGAAACCAAGGTGTGCCCTTGAGTATCAGAAAATGCTTACATTACTGTAACATACAAACTGAGAAGAAGGAAAGGTCAGACACCCAGAAAGCAGGAAAACAAACCAAGGTGTGCTCTTGAGTACCAGAAACTGCTGACATTACTGCAACAGACAAGCATACAAGAAGCAAACATCAGACACCCAGAGAGCAGGTAAACAAACCAAGGTGTACCCTCGAGTACCAGAAAATGCTGACATTACTGCAACAGACAAGCAGAAAAGAAGCAAATGTCAGACACCCAGAGAGCAGGTAAACAAACCAACGTGTGCCCTTGAGCACCAGAAACTGCTGACATTACAACAACAGACAAGCAGAGAATTAGCAAACGTTAGACACCCAGAGAGGAGGTACAGAAACCAAGGTGTGCCCTTGAGTACCAGAAACTGCTGACATTACAGTAACAAACAAGCAGAGAAGAAGCAAAGGTCAGACACCCAAGAAGGAGGTAAGGAAACCAAGGTGTGCCCTTGAGTACCAGAGACTGCTGACATTAGAGCAACAAACAAGCTTAGAAGAAGCTAAGGTCAGATACCCAAGAAGGAGGTACAGAAACCAAGGTGTGCCCTTGAGCACCAGAAACCGCTGACATTACAACAACAGACAAGCAGAGAATTAGCAAACGTTAGACACCCAGAGAGGAGGTACAGAAACCAAGGTGTGCCCTTGAGTACCAGAAACTGCTGACATTACAGCAACAAACAAGCAGAGAAGAAGGAAAGGTCAGACACCCAAGAAGGAGGTAAGGAAACCAAGGTGTGCTCTTGAGCACCAGAAACTGCTGACATTACAGCAACAAACAAGCAGAGAAGATGGAAAGGTCAGACACCCAAGAAGGAGGTAAGGAAACCAAGGTGTGCTCTTGAGCACCAGAAACTGCTGACATTACAGCAACAAACAAGCAGAGAAGAAGCAAAGGTCAGACAACCAAGAAGGAGGTAAGGAAACCAAGGTGTGCTCTTGAGCACCAGAAACTGCTGACATTACAGCAACAAACAAGCAGAGAAGAAGCAAAGGTCAGACACCCAAGAAGGAGGTAAGGAAACCAAGGTGTGCTCTTGAGCACCAGAAACTGCAGACATTACAGCAACAAACAAGCAGAGAAGAAGCAAAGGTCAGACAACCAAGAAGGAGGTAAGGAAACCAAGGTGTGCTCTTGATCACCAGAAACTGCTGACATTACAGCAACAAACAAGCAGAGAAGAAGCAAAGGTCAGACAACCAAGAAGGAGGTAAGGAAACCAAGGTGTGCCCTTGAGCACCAGAAACTCCTGACATTACAGTAACAAACAAGCAGAAAAGAAGCAAAGGTCAGAAACCCAAGAAGGAGGTAAGGAATCCAAGGTGTGCTCTTGAGCACCAGAAACTGCTTACATTACAACAACAGACAAGCAGAAAAGAAGGAAAGGTCAGACACCCAAGAAGGAGGTAAGGAAACCAAGGTGTGCTCTTGAGCACCAGAAACTGCTTACATTACAACAATAGACAAGCAGAAAAGAAGGAAAGGTCAGACACCCAAGAAGGAGGTAAGGAAACCAAGGTGTGCTCTTGAGCACCAGAAACTGCTGACATTACAGCAACAAACAAGCAGAGAAGAAGCAAAGGTCAGACACCCAAGAAGGAGGTAAGGAAACCAAGGTGTGCTCTTGACTACCAGAAACTGCTGACATTACAGCAACAAACAAGCAGAGAAGAAGCAAAGGTCAGATACCCAAGAAGGAGGTAAGGAAACCAAGGTGTGCTCTTGAGTACCAGAAACTGCTGACATTACAGCAACAAACAAGCAGAGAAGAAAGAAAGGTCAGACACCCAAGAAGGAGGTAAGGAAACCAAGGTGTGCTCTTGAGTACCAGAAACTGCTGACATTACAGCAACAAACAAGCAGAGAAGAAGCAAAGGTCAGACATCCAAGAAGGAAGTAAGGAAACCAAGGTGTGCTCTTGAGCACCAGAAACTGCTGACATTACAGCAACAAACAAGCAGAGAAGAAGCAAAGGTCAGACACCCAAGAAGGAGGTAAGGAAACCAAGGTGTGCTCTTGAGCACCAGAAACTACTTACATTACAACAACAGACAAGCAGAAAAGAAGGAAAGGTCAGACACCCAAGAAGGAGGTAAGGAAACCAAGGTGTGCCCTTGAGTACCAGAAACTGCTGACATTACAGCAACAAACAAGCTGAGAAGAAGCAAAGGTCAGACACCCAAGAAGGAGGTAAGGAAACCAAGGTGTGCTCTTGAGTAGCAGAAACTGCTGACATTACAGCAACAAACAAGCTGAGAAGAAGCAAAGATCAGATACCCAAGAAGGAGGTAAGGAAACCAAGGTGTGCTCTTGAGTACCAGAAACTGCTGACATTACAGCAACAAACAAGCAGAGAAGGACGTAAGGAAACCAAGGTGTGCTCTTGAGTACCAGAAACTGCTGACATTACAGCAACAAACAAGCAGAGAAGGAGGTAAGGAAACCAAGGTGTGCCCTTGAGTACCAGAAACTGCTGACATTACAGCAAAAAACAAGCAGAGAAGAAGGTAAGGAAACCAAGGTGTGACCTTGAGTATCAGAAACTGCTGACATTACAGCAACAAACAAGCTTAGAGGAAGCAAAAGTCAGACACCCAAGAAGGAGGTAAGGAAACCAAGGTGTGCTCTTGAGCACCAGAAACTGCTGACATTACAACAACAGAAAAGCAGTGGACAAGGAAAGGTCTGGTACCCAGAGAGGAGGTAAGGAAACCAAGGTGTGCCCTTGAGCACCAGAAACTCCTGACATTACAGTAACAAACAAGCAGAAAAGAAGCAAAGGTCAGAAACCCAAGAAGGAGGTAAGGAATCCAAGGTGTGCTCTTGAGCACCAGAAACTGCTTACATTACAACAACAGACAAGCAGAAAAGAAGGAAAGGTCAGACACCCAAGAAGGAGGTAAGGAAACCAAGGTGTGCTCTTGAGCACCAGAAACTGCTTACATTACAACAATAGACAAGCAGAAAAGAAGGAAAGGTCAGACACCCAAGAAGGAGGTAAGGAAACCAAGGTGTGCTCTTGAGCACCAGAAACTGCTGACATTACAGCAACAAACAAGCAGAGAAGAAGCAAAGGTCAGACACCCAAGAAGGAGGTAAGGAAACCAAGGTGTGCTCTTGACTACCAGAAACTGCTGACATTACAGCAACAAACAAGCAGAGAAGAAGCAAAGGTCAGATACCCAAGAAGGAGGTAAGGAAACCAAGGTGTGCTCTTGAGTACCAGAAACTGCTGACATTACAGCAACAAACAAGCAGAGAAGAAGGAAAGGTCAGACACCCAAGAAGGAGGTAAGGAAACCAAGGTGTGCTCTTGAGTACCAGAAACTGCTGACATTACAGCAACAAACAAGCAGAGAAGAAGCAAAGGTCAGACATCCAAGAAGGAGGTAAGGAAACCAAGGTGTGCTCTTGAGCACCAGAAACTGCTGACATTACAGCAACAAACAAGCAGAGAAGAAGCAAAGGTCAGACACCCAAGAAGGAGGTAAGGAAACCAAGGTGTGCTCTTGAGCACCAGAAACTACTTACATTACAACAACAGACAAGCAGAAAAGAAGGAAAGGTCAGACACCCAAGAAGGAGGTAAGGAAACCAAGGTGTGCCCTTGAGTACCAGAAACTGCTGACATTACAGCAACAAACAAGCTGAGAAGAAGCAAAGGTCAGACACCCAAGAAGGAGGTAAGGAAACCAAGGTGTGCTCTTGAGTAGCAGAAACTGCTGACATTACAGCAACAAACAAGCTGAGAAGAAGCAAAGATCAGATACCCAAGAAGGAGGTAAGGAAACCAAGGTGTGCTCTTGAGTACCAGAAACTGCTGACATTACAGCAACAAACAAGCAGAGAAGGAGGTAAGGAAACCAAGGTGTGCTCTTGAGTACCAGAAACTGCTGACATTACAGCAACAAACAAGCAGAGAAGGAGGTAAGGAAACCAAGGTGTGCCCTTGAGTACCAGAAACTGCTGACATTACAGCAACAAACAAGCAGAGAAGAAGGTAAGGAAACCAAGGTGTGACCTTGAGTATCAGAAACTGCTGACATTACAGCAACAAACAAGCTTAGAACAAGCAAAAGTCAGACACCCAAGAAGGAGGTAAGGAAACCAAGGTGTGCTCTTGAGCACCAGAAACTGCTGACATTACAGCAACAAACAAGCAGAGAAGAAGGAAAGGTCAGACACCCAAGAAGGAGGTAAGGAAACCAAGGTGTGCCCTTGAGCACCAGAAACTGCTGACATTACAGTAACAAACAAGCAGAAAAGAAGCAAAGGTCAGAAACCCAAGAAGGAGGTAAGGAATCCAAGGTGTGCTCTTGAGCACCAGAAACTGCTTACATTACAACAACAGACAAGCAGAAAAGAAGGAAAGGTCAGACACCCAAGAAGGAGGTAAGGAAACCAAGGTGTGCTCTTGAGCACCAGAAACTGCTTACATTACAACAATAGACAAGCAGAAAAGAAGGAAAGGTCAGACACCCAAGAAGGAGGTAAGGAAACCAAGGTGTGCTCTTGAGCACCAGAAACTGCTGACATTACAGCAACAGACAAGCTGAGAAGAAGGAAAGGTCAGACACCCAAGAAGGAGGTAAGGAAACCAAGGTGTGCTCTTGAGCACCAGAAACTGCTTACATTACAACAACAGACAAGCAGAAAAGAAGGAAAGGTCAGATACCCAAGAAGGAGGTAAGGAAACCAAGGTGTGCTCTTGAGTACCAGAAACTGCTGACATTACAGCAACAAACAAGCAGAGAAGAAGCAAAGGTCAGACATCCAACAAGGAGGTAAGGAAACCAAGGTGTGCTCTTGAGCACCAGAAACTGCTGACATTACAGCAACAAACAAGCAGAGAAGAAGCAAAGGCCAGACACCCAAGAAGGAGGTAAGGAAACCAAGGTGTGCTCTTGAGCACCAGAAACTACTTACATTACAACAACAGACAAGCAGAAAAGAAGGAAAGGTCAGACACCCAAGAAGGAGGTAAGGAAACCAAGGTGTGCCCTTGAGTACCAGAAACTGCTGACATTACAGCAACAAACAAGCTGAGAAGAAGCAAAGGTCACACACCCAAGAAGGAGGTAAGGAAACCAAGGCGTGCTCTTGATCACCAGAAACTGCTGACATTACAGCAACAAACAAGCAGAGAAGAAGCAAAGGTCAGACAACCAAGAAGGAGGTAAGGAAACCAAGGTGTGCCCTTGAGCACCAGAAACCGCTGACATAACAGTAACAAACAAGCAGAAAAGAAGCAAAGGTCAGACACCCAAGAAGGAGGTAAGGAATCCAAGGTGTGCTCTTGAGCACCAGAAACTGCTTACATTACAACAACAGACAAGCAGAAAAGAAGGAAAGGTCAGACACCCAAGAAGGAGGTAAGGAAAACAAGGTGTGCTCTTGAGCACCAGAAACTGCTTACATTACAACAACAGACAAGCAGAAAAGAAGGAAAGGTCAGACACCCAAGAAGGAGGTAAGGAAACCAAGGTGTGCCCTTGAGTACCAGAAACTGCTGATATTACAGCAACAAACAAGCTGAGAAGAAGCAAAGGTCAGACACCCAAGAAGGAGGTAAGGAAACCAAGGATTGCTCTTGAGTACCAGAAACTGCTGATATTACAGCAACAAACAAGCAGAGAAGAAGCAAAGGTCAGACACCCAAGAAGGAGGTAAGGAAACCAAGGTGTGCTCTTGAGTACCAGAAACTGCTGACATTACAGCAACAGACAAGCAGAGCATTCGCAAACGTTAGACACCCAGAGAGGAGGTACAGAAACCAAGGTGTGCCCTTGAGTATCAGAAACTGCTGACATTACAGTAACAAACAAGCAGAGAAGGAGGTACAGAAACCAAGGTTTGCCCTTGAGTACCAGAAACCGCTGACATTACAGCAACAAAAAGCAGAGAAGGAGGTAAGGAAACCAAGGTGTGCCCTTGAGTATCAGAAAATGCTTACATTACTGTAACATACAAATTGAGAAGAAGGAAAGGTCAGACACCCAGAAAGCAGGAAAACAAACCAAGGTGTGCTCTTGAGTACCAGAAACTGCTGACATTACTGCAACAGACAAGCATACAAGAAGCAAACATCAGAAACCCAGAGAGCAGGTAAACAAACCAAGGTGTACCCTCGAGTACCAGAAAATGCTGACATTACTGCAACAGACAAGCAGAAAAGAAGCAAATGTCAGACACCCAGAGAGCAGGTAAACAAACCAACGTGTGCCCTTGAGCACCAGAAACTGCTGACATTACAGTAACAAACAAGCAGAGAAGAAGCAAAGGTCAGACACCCAAGAAGGAGGTAAGGAAACCAAGGTGTGCCCTTGAGTACCAGAAACTGCTGACATTAGAGCAACAAACAAGCTTAGAAGAAGCTAAGGTCAGATACCCAAGAAGGAGGTACAGAAACCAAGGTGTGTCCTTGAGCACCGGAAACCGCTGACATTACAACAACAGACAAGCAGAGAATTAGCAAACGTTAGACACCCAGAGAGGAGGTACAGAAACCAAGGTGTGCCCTTGAGTACCAGAAACTGCTGACATTACAGCAACAAACAAGCAGAGAAGAAGGAAAGGTCAGACACCCAAGAAGGAGGTAAGGAAACCAAGGTGTGCTCTTGAGTACCAGAAACTGCTGACATTACAGCAACAAACAAGCAGAGAAGAAGCAAAGGTCAGACACCCAAGAAGGAGGTAAGGAAACCAAGGTGTGCTCTTGAGTACCAGAAACTGCTGACATTACAGCAACAAACAAGCAGAGAAGAAGGAAAGGTCAGATACCCAAGAAGGAGGTAAGGACACCAAGGTGTGCTCTTGAGTACCAGAAACTGCTGACATTACAGCAACAAACAAGCAGAGAAGAAGCAAAGGTCAGACATCCAAGAAGGAGGTAAGAAAACCAAGGTGTGCTCTTGAGCACCAGAAACTGCTGACATTACAGCAACAAACAAGCAGAGAAGAAGCAAAGGTCAGACACCCAAGAAGGAGGTAAGGAAACCAAGGTGTGCTCTTGAGCACCAGAAACTACTTACATTACAACAACAGACAAGCAGAAAAGAACGAAAGGTCAGACACCCAAGAAGGAGGTAAGGAAACCAAGGTGTGCCCCTGAGTACCAGAAACTGCTGACATTACAGCAACAAACAAGCTGAGAAGAAGCAAAGGTCACACACCCAAGAAGGAGGTAAGGAAACCAAGGTGTGCTCTTGAGTAGCAGAAACTGCTGACATTACAGCAACAAACAAGCTGAGAAGAAGCAAAGATCAGATACCCAAGAAGGAAGTAAGGAAACCAAGGTGTGCTCTTGAGTACCAGAAACTGCTGACATTACAGCAACAAACAAGCAGAGAAGGAGGTAAGGAAACTAAGGTGTGCTCTTGAGTACCAGAAACTGCTGACATTACAGCAACAAACAAGCAGAGAAGGAGGTAAGGAAACCAAGGTGTGCCCTTGAGTACCAGAAACCGCTGACATTACAGCAACAAACAAGCTTAGAAGAAGCTAAGGTCAGACACCCAAGAAGGAGGTAAGGAAACCAAGGTGTGCCCTTGAGCACCAGAAACTGCTGACATTACAACAACAGACAAGCTGAGAAGAAGGAAAGGTCAGACACCCAAGAAGGAGGTAAGGAAACCAAGGTGTGCTCTTGAGCACCAGAAACTGCTTACATTACAACAACAGACAAGCAGAAAAGAAGGAAAGGTCAGACACCCAAGAAGGAGGTAAGGAAACCAAGGTGTGCTCTTGAGCACCAGAAACTGCTGACATTACAGCAACAAACAAGCAGAGAAGAAGGAAAGGTCAGACACCCAAGAAGGAGGTAAGGAAACCAAGGTGTGCTCTTGAGCACCAGAAACTGCTGACATTACAGCAACAAACAAGCAGAGAAGAAGGAAAGGTCAGACACCCAAGAAGGAGGTAAGGAAACCAAGGTGTGCTCTTGAGCACCAGAAACTGCTGACATTACAGCAACAAACAAGCAGAGAAGAAGCAAAGGTCAGACACCCAAGAAGGAGGTAGGGAAACCAAGGTGTGCTCTTGAGCACCAGAAACTGCTGACATTACAGCAACAAACAAGCAGAGAAGAAGCAAAGGTCAGACACCCAAGAAGGAGGTAAGGAAACCAAGGTGTGCTCTTGAGCACCAGAAACTGCTGACATTACAGCAACAAACAAGCAGAGAAGAAGCAAAGGTCAGACACCCAAGAAGGAGGTAAGGAAACCAAGGTGTGCTCTTGAGCACCAGAAACTGCTGACATTACAGCAACAAACAAGCAGAGAAGAAGCAAAGGTCAGACACCCAAGAAGGAGGAAAGGAAACCAAGGTGTGCTCTTGAGCACCAGAAACTGCAGACATTACAGCAACAAACAAGCAGAGAAGAAGCAAAGGTCAGACACCCAAGAAGGAGGTAAGGAAACCAAGGTGTGCTCTTGAGTACCAGAAACTGCTGACATTACAGCAACAAACAAGCAGAGAAGAAGCAAAGGTCAGACACCCAAGAAGGAGGTAAGGAAACCAAGGTGTGCTCTTGAGTACCAGAAACTGCTGACATTACAGCAACAAACAAGCAGAGAAGAAGGAAAGGTCAGACACCCAAGAAGGAGGTAAGGAAACCAAGATGTGCTCTTGAGTACCAGAAACTGCTGACAGTACAGCAACAAACAAGCAGAGAAGAAGCAAAGGTCAGACATCCAAGAAGGAGGTAAGGAAACCAAGGTGTGCTCTTGAGCACCAGAAACTGCTGACATTACAGCAACAAACAAGCAGAGAAGAAGCAAAGGTCAGACACCCAAGAAGGAGGTAAGGAAACCAAGGTGTGCTCTTGAGCACCAGAAACTGCTTACATTACAACAACAGACAAGCAGAAAAGAAGGAAAGGTCAGACACCCAAGAAGGAGGTAAGGAAACCAAGGTGTGCCCTTGAGTACCAGAAACTGCTGACATTACAGCAACAAACAAGCTGAGAAGAAGCAAAGGTCAGACACCCAAGAAGGAGGTAAGGAAACCAAGGTGTGCTCTTGAGTAGCAGAAACTGCTGACATTACAGCAACAAACAAGCTGAGAAGAAGCAAAGATCAGATACCCAAGAAGGAGGTAAGGAAACCAAGGTGTGCTCTTGAGTACCAGAAACTGCTGACATTACAGCAACAAACAAGCAGATAAGGAGGTAAGGAAACCAAGGTGTGCTCTTGAGTACCAGAAACTGCTGACATTACAGCAACAAACAAGCTGAGAAGAAGCAAAGGTCAGACAACCAAGAAGGAGGTAAGGAAACCAAGGTGTGCTCTTGAGTACCAGAAACTGCTGACATTACAGCAACAGACAAGCAGAGAATTCGCAAATGTCAGACACCCAGAGAGGAGGTACAGAAACCAAGGTGTGCCCTTGAGCACCAGAAACTGCTGACATTACAGCAACAGACAAGCAGAGCATTCGCAAACGTTAGACACCCAGAGAGGAGGTACAGAAACCAAGGTGTGCCCTTGAGTATCAGAAACTGCTGACATTACAGTAACAAACAAGCAGAGAAGGAGGTACAGAAACCAAGGTTTGCCCTTGAGTACCAGAAACCGCTGACATTACAGCAACAAAAAGCAGAGAAGGAGGTAAGGAAACCAAGGTGTGCCCTTGAGTATCAGAAAATGCTTACATTACTGTAACATACAAATTGAGAAGAAGGAAAGGTCAGACACCCAGAAAGCAGGAAAACAAACCAAGGTGTGCTCTTGAGTACCAGAAACTGCTGACATTACTGCAACAGACAAGCATACAAGAAGCAAACATCAGAAACCCAGAGAGCAGGTAAACAAACCAAGGTGTACCCTCGAGTACCAGAAAATGCTGACATTACTGCAACAGACAAGCAGAAAAGAAGCAAATGTCAGACACCCAGAGAGCAGGTAAACAAACCAACGTGTGCCCTTGAGCACCAGAAACTGCTGACATTACAGTAACAAACAAGCAGAGAAGAAGCAAAGGTCAGACACCCAAGAAGGAGGTAAGGAAACCAAGGTGTGCCCTTGAGTACCAGAAACTGCTGACATTAGAGCAACAAACAAGCTTAGAAGAAGCTAAGGTCAGATACCCAAGAAGGAGGTACAGAAACCAAGGTGTGTCCTTGAGCACCAGAAACCGCTGACATTACAACAACAGACAAGCAGAGAATTAGCAAACGTTAGACACCCAGAGAGGAGGTACAGAAACCAAGGTGTGCCCTTGAGTACCAGAAACTGCTGACATTACAGCAACAAACAAGCAGAGAAGAAGGAAAGGTCAGACACCCAAGAAGGAGGTAAGGAAACCAAGGTGTGCTCTTGAGTACCAGAAACTGCTGACATTACAGCAACAAACAAGCAGAGAAGAAGCAAAGGTCAGACACCCAAGAAGGAGGTAAGGAAACCAAGGTGTGCTCTTGAGTACCAGAAACTGCTGACATTACAGCAACAAACAAGCAGAGAAGAAGGAAAGGTCAGATACCCAAGAAGGAGGTAAGGACACCAAGGTGTGCTCTTGAGTACCAGAAACTGCTGACATTACAGCAACAAACAAGCAGAGAAGAAGCAAAGGTCAGACATCCAAGAAGGAGGTAAGAAAACCAAGGTGTGCTCTTGAGCACCAGAAACTGCTGACATTACAGCAACAAACAAGCAGAGAAGAAGCAAAGGTCAGACACCCAAGAAGGAGGTAAGGAAACCAAGGTGTGCTCTTGAGCACCAGAAACTACTTACATTACAACAACAGACAAGCAGAAAAGAACGAAAGGTCAGACACCCAAGAAGGAGGTAAGGAAACCAAGGTGTGCCCCTGAGTACCAGAAACTGCTGACATTACAGCAACAAACAAGCTGAGAAGAAGCAAAGGTCACACACCCAAGAAGGAGGTAAGGAAACCAAGGTGTGCTCTTGAGTAGCAGAAACTGCTGACATTACAGCAACAAACAAGCTGAGAAGAAGCAAAGATCAGATACCCAAGAAGGAAGTAAGGAAACCAAGGTGTGCTCTTGAGTACCAGAAACTGCTGACATTACAGACACAAACAAGCAGAGAAGGAGGTAAGGAAACTAAGGTGTGCTCTTGAGTACCAGAAACTGCTGACATTACAGCAACAAACAAGCAGAGAAGGAGGTAAGGAAACCAAGGTGTGCCCTTGAGTACCAGAAACCGCTGACATTACAGCAACAAACAAGCTTAGAAGAAGCTAAGGTCAGACACCCAAGAAGGAGGTAAGGAAACCAAGGTGTGCCCTTGAGCACCAGAAACTGCTGACATTACAACAACAGACAAGCTGAGAAGAAGGAAAGGTCAGACACCCAAGAAGGAGGTAAGGAAACCAAGGTGTGCTCTTGAGCACCAGAAACTGCTTACATTACAACAACAGACAAGCAGAAAAGAAGGAAAGGTCAGACACCCAAGAAGGAGGTAAGGAAACCAAGGTGTGCTCTTGAGCACCAGAAACTGCTGACATTACAGCAACAAACAAGCAGAGAAGAAGGAAAGGTCAGACACCCAAGAAGGAGGTAAGGAAACCAAGGTGTGCTCTTGAGCACCAGAAACTGCTGACATTACAGCAACAAACAAGCAGAGAAGAAGGAAAGGTCAGACACCCAAGAAGGAGGTAAGGAAACCAAGGTGTGCTCTTGAGCACCAGAAACTGCTGACATTACAGCAACAAACAAGCAGAGAAGAAGCAAAGGTCAGACACCCAAGAAGGAGGTAGGGAAACCAAGGTGTGCTCTTGAGCACCAGAAACTGCTGACATTACAGCAACAAACAAGCAGAGAAGAAGCAAAGGTCAGACACCCAAGAAGGAGGTAAGGAAACCAAGGTGTGCTCTTGAGCACCAGAAACTGCTGACATTACAGCAACAAACAAGCAGAGAAGAAGCAAAGGTCAGACACCCAAGAAGGAGGTAAGGAAACCAAGGTGTGCTCTTGAGCACCAGAAACTGCTGACATTACAGCAACAAACAAGCAGAGAAGAAGCAAAGGTCAGACACCCAAGAAGGAGGAAAGGAAACCAAGGTGTGCTCTTGAGCACCAGAAACTGCAGACATTACAGCAACAAACAAGCAGAGAAGAAGCAAAGTTCAGACACCCAAGAAGGAGGTAAGGTAACCAAGGTGTGACCTTGAGTACCAGAAAATGCTGACATTACTGCAACAGACAAGCATACAAGAAGCAAACATCAGACACCCAGAGAGCAGGAAAACAAACCAAGGTGTACCCTCGAGTACCAGAAAATGCTGACATTACTGCAACAGACAAGCAGAATAGAAGCAAATGTCAGACACCCAGAGAGCAGGTAAACAAACCAAGGTGTGCCCTTAAGTACCAGAAACTGCTGCTATTACAACAACAGAAAAGCAGAGGACAAGGAAAGGTCAGATACCCAGAGAGGAGGTACAGAATCCAAGGTGTGCCCTTGAGTGCCAGAAACCGCTGACATTACAGCAACAAACAAGCTTAGAAGAAGCTAAGGTCAGACACCCAAGAAGGAGGTAAGGAAACCAAGGTGTGCCCTTGAGCACCAGAAACTGCTGACATTACAACAACAGACAAGCTGAGAAGAAGGAAAGGTCAGACACCCAAGAAGGAGGTAAGGAAACCAAGGTGTGCTCTTGAGCACCAGAAACTGCTTACATTACAACAACAGACAAGCAGAAAAGAAGGAAAGGTCAGACACCCAAGAAGGAGGTAAGGACACCAAGGTGTGCTCTTGAGCACCAGAAACTGCTGACATTACAGTAACAAACAAGCAGAGAAGAAGGAAAGGTCAGACACCCAAGAAGGAGGTAAGGAAACCAAGGTGTGCTCTTGAGCACCAGAAACTGCTGACATTACAGCAACAAACAAGCAGAGAAGAAGGAAAGGTCAGACACCCAAGAAGGAGGTAAGGAAACCAAGGTGTGCTCTTGAGCACCAGAAACTGCTGACATTACAGCAACAAACAAGCAGAGAAGAAGCAAAGGTCAGACAACCAAGAAGGAGGTAAGGAAACCAAGGTGTGCTCTTGAGCACCAGAAACTGCTGACATTACAGCAACAAACAAGCAGAGAAGAAGCAAAGGTCAGACACCCAAGAAGGAGGTAAGGAAACCAAGGTGTGCTCTTGAGCACCAGAAACTGCAGACATTACAGCAACAAACAAGCAGAGAAGAAGCAAAGGTCAGACACCCAAGAAGGAGGTAAGGAAACCAAGGTGTGCTCTTGAGTATCAGAAACTGCTGACATTACAGCAACAAACAAGCAGAGAAGAAGCAAAGGTCAGACAACCAAGAAGGAGGTAAGGAAACCAAGGTGTGCCCTTGAGCACCAGAAACTGCTGACATTACAGTAACAAACAAGCAGAAAAGAAGCAAAGGTCAGAAACCCAAGAAGGAGGTAAGGAATCCAAGGTGTGCTCTTGAGCACCAGAAACTGCTTACATTACAACAACAGACAAGCAGAAAAGAAGGAAAGGTCAGACACCCAAGAAGGAGGTAAGGAAACCAAGGTGTGCTCTTGAGCACCAGAAACTGCTTACATTACAACAATAGACAAGCAGAAAAGAAGGAAAGGTCAGACACCCAAGAAGGAGGTAAGGAAACCAAGGTGTGCTCTTGAGCACCAGAAACTGCTGACATTACAGCAACAGACAAGCTGAGAAGAAGGAAAGGTCAGACACCCAAGAAGGAGGTAAGGAAACCAAGGTGTGCTCTTGAGCACCAGAAACTGCTTACATTACAACAACAGACAAGCAGAAAAGAAGGAAAGGTCAGATACCCAAGAAGGAGGTAAGGAAACCAAGGTGTGCTCTTGAGTACCAGAAACTGCTGACATTACAGCAACAAACAAGCAGAGAAGAAGCAAAGGTCAGACATCCAAGAAGGAGGTAAGGAAACCAAGGTGTGCTCTTGAGCACCAGAAACTGCTGACATTACAGCAACAAACAAGCAGAGAAGAAGCAAAGGCCAGACACCCAAGAAGGAGGTAAGGAAACCAAGGTGTGCTCTTGAGCACCAGAAACTACTTACATTACAACAACAGACAAGCAGAAAAGAAGGAAAGGTCAGACACCCAAGAAGGAGGTAAGGAAACCAAGGTGTGCCCTTGAGTACCAGAAACTGCTGACATTACAGCAACAAACAAGCTGAGAAGAAGCAAAGGTCACACACCCAAGAAGGAGGTAAGGAAACCAAGGTGTGCTCTTGAGTAGCAGAAACTGCTGACATTACAGCAACAAACAAGCTGAGAAGAAGCAAAGATCAGATACCCAAGAAGGAAGTAAGGAAACCAAGGTGTGCTCTTGAGTACCAGAAACTGCTGACATTACAGCAACAAACAAGCAGAGAAGGAGGTAAGGAAACTAAGGTGTGCTCTTGAGTACCAGAAACTGCTGACATTACAGCAACAAACAAGCAGAGAAGGAGGTAAGGAAACCAAGGTGTGCCCTTGAGTACCAGAAACCGCTGACATTACAGCAACAAACAAGCTTAGAAGAAGCTAAGGTCAGACACCCAAGAAGGAGGTAAGGAAACCAAGGTGTGCCCTTGAGCACCAGAAACTGCTGACATTACAACAACAGACAAGCTGAGAAGAAGGAAAGGTCAGACACCCAAGAAGGAGGTAAGGAAACCAAGGTGTGCTCTTGAGCACCAGAAACTGCTTACATTACAACAACAGACAAGCAGAAAAGAAGGAAAGGTCAGACACCCAAGAAGGAGGTAAGGAAACCAAGGTGTGCTCTTGAGCACCAGAAACTGCTGACATTACAGCAACAAACAAGCAGAGAAGAAGGAAAGGTCAGACACCCAAGAAGGAGGTAAGGAAACCAAGGTGTGCTCTTGAGCACCAGAAACTGCTGACATTACAGCAACAAACAAGCAGAGAAGAAGGAAAGGTCAGACACCCAAGAAGGAGGTAAGGAAACCAAGGTGTGCTCTTGAGCACCAGAAACTGCTGACATTACAGCAACAAACAAGCAGAGAAGAAGCAAAGGTCAGACACCCAAGAAGGAGGTAAGGAAACCAAGGTGTGCTCTTGAGCACCAGAAACTGCTGACATTACAGCAACAAACAAGCAGAGAAGAAGCAAAGGTCAGACACCCAAGAAGGAGGTAAGGAAACCAAGGTGTGCTCTTGAGCACCAGAAACTGCAGACATTACAGCAACAAACAAGCAGAGAAGAAGCAAAGTTCAGACACCCAAGAAGGAGGTAAGGAAACCAAGGTGTGCTCTTGAGCACCAGAAACTGCAGACATTACAGCAACAAACAAGCAGAGAAGAAGCAAAGGTCAGACACCCAAGAAGGAGGTAAGGAAACCAAGGCGTGCTCTTGATCACCAGAAACTGCTGACATTACAGCAACAAACAAGCAGAGAAGAAGCAAAGGTCAGACACCCAAGAAGGAGGTAAGGAATCCAAGGTGTGCTCTTTAGCACCAGAAACTGCTTACATTACAACAACAGACAAGCAGAAAAGAAGGAAAGGTCAGACACCCAAGAAGGAGGTAAGGAAAACAAGGTGTGCTCTTGAGCACCAGAAACTGCTTACATTACAACAAAAGACAAGCAGAAAAGAAGGAAAGGTCAGACACCCAAGAAGGAGGTAAGGAAACCAAGGTGTGCCCTTGAGTACCAGAAACTGCTGATATTACAGCAACAAACAAGCTGAGAAGAAGCAAAGGTCAGACACCCAAGAAGGAGGTAAGGAAACCAAGGTGTGCTCTTGAGTACCAGAAACTGCTGATATTACAGCAACAAACAAGCAGAGAAGAAGCAAATGTCAGACACCCAAGAAGGAGGTAAGGAAACCAAGGTGTGCTCTTGAGTACCAGAAACTGCTGACATTACAGCAACAAACAAGCAGAGAAGAAGCAAAGGTCAGACACCCAAGAAGGAGGTAAGGAAACCAAGGTGCGCTCTTGAGTACCAGAAACTGCTGACATTACAGCAACAAACAAGCAGAGAAGAAGGAAAGGTCAGACACCCAAGAAGGAGGTAAGGAAACCAAGATGTGCTCTTGAGTACCAGAAACTGCTGACATTACAGCAACAAACAAGCAGAGAAGAAGCAAAGGTCAGACATCCAAGAAGGAGGTAAGGAAACCAAGGTGTGCTCTTGAGCACCAGAAACTGCTGACATTACAGCAACAAACAAGCAGAGAAGAAGCAAAGGACAGACACCCAAGAAGGAGGTAAGGAAACCAAGGTGTGCTCTTGAGCACCAGAAACTGCTTACATTACAACAACAGACAAGCAGAAAAGAAGGAAAGGTCAGACACCCAAGAAGGAGGTAAGGAAACCAAGGTGTGCCCTTGAGTACCAGAAACTGCTGACATTACAACAACAAACAAGCTGAGAAGAAGCAAAGGTCAGACACCCAAGAAGGAGGTAAGGAAACCAAGGTGTGCTCTTGAGTAGCAGAAACTGCTGACATTACAGCAACAAACAAGCTGAGAAGAAGCAAAGATCAGATACCCAAGAAGGAGGTAAGGAAACCAAGGTGTGCTCTTGAGTACCAGAAACTGCTGACATTACAGCAACAAACAAGCAGAGAAGGAGGTAAGGAAACCAAGGTGTGCTCTTGAGTACCAGAAACTGCTGACATTACAGCAACAAACAAGCTGAGAAGATGCAAAGGTCAGACAACCAAGAAGGAGGTAAGGAAACCAAGGTGTGCTCTTGAGTACCAGAAACTGCTGACATTACAGCAACAGACAAGCAGAGAATTCGCAAATGTCAGACACCCAGAGAGGAGGTACAGAAACCAAGGTGTGCCCTTGAGCACCAGAAACTGCTGACATTACAGCAACAGACAAGCAGAGAATTCGCAAACGTTAGACACCCAGAGAGGAGGTACAGAAACCAAGGTGTGCCCTTGAGTATCAGAAACTGCTGACATTACA
The DNA here is from genome assembly GCA_030765065.1 of Deroplatys truncata. Lineage (NCBI taxonomy): Eukaryota > Metazoa > Arthropoda > Insecta > Mantodea > Mantidae > Deroplatys > Deroplatys truncata. The sequence goes on from CM060984.1 coordinate 6,652,863, forward strand.
GTAACAAACAAGCAGAGAAGGAGGTACAGAAACCAAGGTTTGCCCTTGAGTACCAGAAACCGCTGACATTACAGCAACAAAAAGCAGAGAAGGAGGTAAGGAAACCAAGGTGTGCCCTTGAGTATCAGAAAATGCTTACATTACTGTAACATACAAACTGAGAAGAAGGAAAGGTCAGACACCCAGAAAGCAGGAAAACAAACCAAGGTGTGCTCTTGAGTACCAGAAACTGCTGACATTACTGCAACAGACAAGCATACAAGAAGCAAACATCAGACACCCAGAGAGCAGGTAAACAAACCAAGGTGTACCCTCGAGTACCAGAAAATGCTGACATTACTGCAACAGACAAGCAGAAAAGAAGCAAATGTCAGACACCCAGAGAGCAGGTAAACAAACCAACGTGTGCCCTTGAGCACCAGAAACTGCTGACATTACAACAACAGACAAGCAGAGAATTAGCAAACGTTAGACACCCAGAGAGGAGGTACAGAAACCAAGGTGTGCCCTTGAGTACCAGAAACTGCTGACATTACAGTAACAAACAAGCAGAGAAGAAGCAAAGGTCAGACACCCAAGAAGGAGGTAAGGAAACCAAGGTGTGCCCTTGAGTACCAGAAACTGCTGACATTAGAGCAACAAACAAGCTTAGAAGAAGCTAAGGTCAGATACCCAAGAAGGAGGTACAGAAACCAAGGTGTGCCCTTGAGCACCAGAAACCGCTGACATTACAACAACAGACAAGCAGAGAATTAGCAAACGTTAGACACCCAGAGAGGAGGTACAGAAACCAAGGTGTGCCCTTGAGTACCAGAAACTGCTGACATTACAGCAACAAACAAGCAGAGAAGAAGGAAAGGTCAGACACCCAAGAAGGAGTAAAGGAAACCAAGGTGTGCTCTTGAGCACCAGAAACTGCTGACATTACAGCAACAAACAAGCAGAGAAGAAGGAAAGGTCAGACACCCAAGAAGGAGGTAAGGAAACCAAGGTGTGCTCTTGAGTACCAGAAACTGCTGACATTACAGCAACAAACAAGCAGAGAAGAAGCAAAGGTCAGACACCCAAGAAGGAGGTAAGGAAACCAAGGTGTGCTCTTGAGTACCAGAAACTGCTGACATTACAGCAACAAACAAGCAGAGAAGAAGGAAAGGTCAGATACCCAAGAAGGAGGTAAGGAAACCAAGGTGTGCTCTTGAGTACCAGAAACTGCTGACATTACAGCAACAAACAAGCAGAGAAGAAGCAAAGGTCAGACATCCAAGAAGGAGGTAAGGAAAACAAGGTGTGCTCTTGAGCACCAGAAACTGCTGACATTACAGCAACAAACAAGCAGAGAAGAAGCAAAGGTCAGACACCCAAGAAGGAGGTAAGGAAACCAAGGTGTGCTCTTGAGCACCAGAAACTACTTACATTACAACAACAGACAAGCAGAAAAGAAGGAAAGGTCAGACACCCAAGAAGGAGGTAAGGAAACCAAGGTGTGCCCTTGAGTACCAGAAACTGCTGACATTACAGCAACAAACAAGCTGAGAAGAAGCAAAGGTCACACACCCAAGAAGGAGGTAAGGAAACCAAGGTGTGCTCTTGAGTAGCAGAAACTGCTGACATTACAGCAACAAACAAGCTGAGAAGAAGCAAAGATCAGATACCCAAGAAGGAAGTAAGGAAACCAAGGTGTGCTCTTGAGTACCAGAAACTGCTGACATTACAGCAACAAACAAGCAGAGAAGGAGGTAAGGAAACTAAGGTGTGCTCTTGAGTACCAGAAACTGCTGACATTACAGCAACAAACAAGCAGAGAAGGAGGTAAGGAAACCAAGGTGTGCCCTTGAGTACCAGAAAAAGCTGACATTACAGCAACAAACAAGCTTAGAAGAAGCTAAGGTCAGACACCCAAGAAGGAGGTAAGGAAACCAAGGTGTGCCCTTGAGCACCAGAAACTGCTGACATTACAACAACAGACAAGCTGAGAAGAAGGAAAGGTCAGACACCCAAGAAGGAGGTAAGGAAACCAAGGTGTGCTCTTGAGCACCAGAAACTGCTTACATTACAAAAACAGACAAGCAGAAAAGAAGGAAAGGTCAGACACCCAAGAAGGAGGTAAGGAAACCAAGGTGTGCTCTTGAGCACCAGAAACTGCTGACATTACAGCAACAAACAAGCAGAGAAGAAGGAAAGGTCAGACACCCAAGAAGGAGGTAAGGAAACCAAGGTGTGCTCTTGAGCACCAGAAACTGCTGACATTACAGCAACAAACAAGCAGAGAAGAAGGAAAGGTCAGACACCCAAGAAGGAGGTAAGGAAACCAAGGTGTGCTCTTGAGCACCAGAAACTGCTGACATTACAGCAACAAACAAGCAGAGAAGAAGCAAAGGTCAGACACCCAAGAAGGAGGTAAGGAAACCAAGGTGTGCTCTTGAGCACCAGAAACTGCTGACATTACAGCAACAAACAAGCAGAGAAGAAGCAAAGGTCAGACACCCAAGAAGGAGGTAAGGAAACCAAGGTGTGCTCTTGAGCACCAGAAACTGCAGACATTACAGCAACAAACAAGCAGAGAAGAAGCAAAGTTCAGACACCCAAGAAGGAGGTAAGGAAACCAAGGTGTGCTCTTGAGCACCAGAAACTGCAGACATTACAGCAACAAACAAGCAGAGAAGAAGCAAAGGTCAGACACCCAAGAAGGAGGTAAAGTAACCAAGGCGTGCTCTTGAGTAGCAGAAACTGCTGACATTACAGCAACAAACAAGCAGAGAAGAAGCAAAGGTCAGAACACCAAGAAGGAGGTAAGGAAACCAAGGTGTGCCCTTGAGCACCAGAAACCGCTGACATTACAGTAACAAACAAGCAGAAAAGAAGCAAAGGTCAGACACCCAAGAAGGAGGTAAGGAATCCAAGGTGTGCTCTTGAGCACCAGAAACTGCTTACATTACAACAACAGACAAGCAGAAAAGAAGGAAAGGTCAGACACCCAAGAAGGAGGTAAGGAAAACAAGGTGTCTCTTGAGCACCAGAAACTGCTTACATTACAACAACAGACAAGCAGAAAAGAAGGAAAGGTCAGACACCCAAGAAGGAGGTAAGGAAACCAAGGTGTGCCCTTGAGTACCAGAAACTGCTGATATTACAGCAACAAACAAGCTGAGAAGAAGCAAAGGTCAGACACCCAAGAAGGAGGTAAGGAAACCAAGGTGTGCTCTTGAGTACCAGAAACTGCTGATATTACAGCAACAAACAAGCAGAGAAGAAGCAAAGGTCAGACACCCAAGAAGGAGGTAAGGAAACCAAGGTGTGCTCTTGAGTACCTGAAACTGCTGACATTACAGCAACAAACAAGCAGAGAAGAAGCAAAGGTCAGACACCCAAGAAGGAGGTAAGGAAACCAAGGTGTGCTCTTGAGTACCAGAAACTGCTGACATTACAGCAACAAACAAGCAGAGAAGAAGGAAAGGTCAGACACCCAAGAAGGAGGTAAGGAAACCAAGGTGTGCTCTTGAGTACCAGAAACTGCTGACATTACAGCAACAAACAAGCAGAGAAGAAGCAAAGGTCAGACATCCAAGAAGGAGGTAAGGAAACCAAGGTGTGCTCTTGAGCACCAGAAACTGCTGACATTACAGCAACAAACAAGCAGAGAAGAAGCAAAGGTCAGACACCCAAGAAGGAGGTAAGGAAACCAAGGTGTGCTCTTGAGCACCAGAAACTGCTTACATTACAACAACAGACAAGCAGAAAAGAAGGAAAGGTCAGACACCCAAGAAGGAGGTAAGGAAACCAAGGTGTGCCCTTGAGTACCAGAAACTGCTGACATTACAGCAACAAACAAGCTGAGAAGAAGCAAAGGTCAGACAACCAAGAAGGAGGTAAGGAAACCAAGGTGTGCTCTTGAGTTGCAGAAACTGCTGACATTACAGCAACAAACAAGCTGAGAAGAAGCAAAGATCAGATACCCAAGAAGGAGGTAAGGAAACCAAGGTGTGCTCTTGAGTACCAGAAACTGCTGACATTACAGCAACAAACAAGCAGAGAAGGAGGTAAGGAAACCAAGGTGTGCTCTTGAGTACCAGAAACTGCTGACATTACAGCAACAAACAAGCTGAGAAGAAGCAACGGTCAGACAACCAAGAAGGAGGTAAGGAAACCAAGGTGTGCTCTTGAGTACCAGAAACTGCTGACATTACAGCAACAGACAAGCAGAGAATTCGCAAATGTCAGACACCCAGAGAGGAGGTACAGAAACCAAGGTGTGCCCTTGAGCACCAGAAACTGCTGACATTACAGCAACAGACAAGCAGAGAATTCGCAAACGTTAGACACCCAGAGAGGAGGTACAGAAACCAAGGTGTGCCCTTGAGTATCAGAAACTGCTGACATTACAGTAACAAACAAGCAGAGAAGGAGGTACAGAAACCAAGGTTTGCCCTTGAGTACCAGAAACCGCTGACATTACAGCAACAAAAAGCAGAGAAGGAGGTAAGGAAACCAAGGTGTGCCCTTGAGTATCAGAAAATGCTTACATTACTGTAACATACAAACTGAGAAGAAGGAAAGGTCAGACACCCAGAAAGCAGGAAAACAAACCAAGGTGTGCTCTTGAGTACCAGAAACTGCTGACATTACTGCAACAGACAAGCATACAAGAAGCAAACATCAGACACCCAGAGAGCAGGTAAACAAACCAAGGTGTACCCTCGAGTACCAGAAAATGCTGACATTACTGCAACAGACAAGCAGAAAAGAAGCAAATGTCAGACACCCAGAGAGCAGGTAAACAAACCAACGTGTGCCCTTGAGCACCAGAAACTGCTGACATTACAACAACAGACAAGCAGAGAATTAGCAAACGTTAGACACCCAGAGAGGAGGTACAGAAACCAAGGTGTGCCCTTGAGTACCAGAAACTGCTGACATTACAGTAACAAACAAGCAGAGAAGAAGCAAAGGTCAGACACCCAAGAAGGAGGTAAGGAAACCAAGGTGTGCCCTTGAGTACCAGAGACTGCTGACATTAGAGCAACAAACAAGCTTAGAAGAAGCTAAGGTCAGATACCCAAGAAGGAGGTACAGAAACCAAGGTGTGCCCTTGAGCACCAGAAACCGCTGACATTACAACAACAGACAAGCAGAGAATTAGCAAACGTTAGACACCCAGAGAGGAGGTACAGAAACCAAGGTGTGCCCTTGAGTACCAGAAACTGCTGACATTACAGCAACAAACAAGCAGAGAAGAAGGAAAGGTCAGACACCCAAGAAGGAGGTAAGGAAACCAAGGTGTGCTCTTGAGCACCAGAAACTGCTGACATTACAGCAACAAACAAGCAGAGAAGATGGAAAGGTCAGACACCCAAGAAGGAGGTAAGGAAACCAAGGTGTGCTCTTGAGCACCAGAAACTGCTGACATTACAGCAACAAACAAGCAGAGAAGAAGCAAAGGTCAGACAACCAAGAAGGAGGTAAGGAAACCAAGGTGTGCTCTTGAGCACCAGAAACTGCTGACATTACAGCAACAAACAAGCAGAGAAGAAGCAAAGGTCAGACACCCAAGAAGGAGGTAAGGAAACCAAGGTGTGCTCTTGAGCACCAGAAACTGCAGACATTACAGCAACAAACAAGCAGAGAAGAAGCAAAGGTCAGACAACCAAGAAGGAGGTAAGGAAACCAAGGTGTGCTCTTGATCACCAGAAACTGCTGACATTACAGCAACAAACAAGCAGAGAAGAAGCAAAGGTCAGACAACCAAGAAGGAGGTAAGGAAACCAAGGTGTGCCCTTGAGCACCAGAAACTCCTGACATTACAGTAACAAACAAGCAGAAAAGAAGCAAAGGTCAGAAACCCAAGAAGGAGGTAAGGAATCCAAGGTGTGCTCTTGAGCACCAGAAACTGCTTACATTACAACAACAGACAAGCAGAAAAGAAGGAAAGGTCAGACACCCAAGAAGGAGGTAAGGAAACCAAGGTGTGCTCTTGAGCACCAGAAACTGCTTACATTACAACAATAGACAAGCAGAAAAGAAGGAAAGGTCAGACACCCAAGAAGGAGGTAAGGAAACCAAGGTGTGCTCTTGAGCACCAGAAACTGCTGACATTACAGCAACAAACAAGCAGAGAAGAAGCAAAGGTCAGACACCCAAGAAGGAGGTAAGGAAACCAAGGTGTGCTCTTGACTACCAGAAACTGCTGACATTACAGCAACAAACAAGCAGAGAAGAAGCAAAGGTCAGATACCCAAGAAGGAGGTAAGGAAACCAAGGTGTGCTCTTGAGTACCAGAAACTGCTGACATTACAGCAACAAACAAGCAGAGAAGAAGGAAAGGTCAGACACCCAAGAAGGAGGTAAGGAAACCAAGGTGTGCTCTTGAGTACCAGAAACTGCTGACATTACAGCAACAAACAAGCAGAGAAGAAGCAAAGGTCAGACATCCAAGAAGGAGGTAAGGAAACCAAGGTGTGCTCTTGAGCACCAGAAACTGCTGACATTACAGCAACAAACAAGCAGAGAAGAAGCAAAGGTCAGACACCCAAGAAGGAGGTAAGGAAACCAAGGTGTGCTCTTGAGCACCAGAAACTACTTACATTACAACAACAGACAAGCAGAAAAGAAGGAAAGGTCAGACACCCAAGAAGGAGGTAAGGAAACCAAGGTGTGCCCTTGAGTACCAGAAACTGCTGACATTACAGCAACAAACAAGCTGAGAAGAAGCAAAGGTCAGACACCCAAGAAGGAGGTAAGGAAACCAAGGTGTGCTCTTGAGTAGCAGAAACTGCTGACATTACAGCAACAAACAAGCTGAGAAGAAGCAAAGATCAGATACCCAAGAAGGAGGTAAGGAAACCAAGGTGTGCTCTTGAGTACCAGAAACTGCTGACATTACAGCAACAAACAAGCAGAGAAGGACGTAAGGAAACCAAGGTGTGCTCTTGAGTACCAGAAACTGCTGACATTACAGCAACAAACAAGCAGAGAAGGAGGTAAGGAAACCAAGGTGTGCCCTTGAGTACCAGAAACTGCTGACATTACAGCAACAAACAAGCAGAGAAGAAGGTAAGGAAACCAAGGTGTGACCTTGAGTATCAGAAACTGCTGACATTACAGCAACAAACAAGCTTAGAGGAAGCAAAAGTCAGACACCCAAGAAGGAGGTAAGGAAACCAAGGTGTGCTCTTGAGCACCAGAAACTGCTGACATTACAACAACAGAAAAGCAGTGGACAAGGAAAGGTCTGGTACCCAGAGAGGAGGTAAGGAAACCAAGGTGTGCCCTTGAGCACCAGAAACTCCTGACATTACAGTAACAAACAAGCAGAAAAGAAGCAAAGGTCAGAAACCCAAGAAGGAGGTAAGGAATCCAAGGTGTGCTCTTGAGCACCAGAAACTGCTTACATTACAACAACAGACAAGCAGAAAAGAAGGAAAGGTCAGACACCCAAGAAGGAGGTAAGGAAACCAAGGTGTGCTCTTGAGCACCAGAAACTGCTTACATTACAACAATAGACAAGCAGAAAAGAAGGAAAGGTCAGACACCCAAGAAGGAGGTAAGGAAACCAAGGTGTGCTCTTGAGCACCAGAAACTGCTGACATTACAGCAACAAACAAGCAGAGAAGAAGCAAAGGTCAGACACCCAAGAAGGAGGTAAGGAAACCAAGGTGTGCTCTTGACTACCAGAAACTGCTGACATTACAGCAACAAACAAGCAGAGAAGAAGCAAAGGTCAGATACCCAAGAAGGAGGTAAGGAAACCAAGGTGTGCTCTTGAGTACCAGAAACTGCTGACATTACAGCAACAAACAAGCAGAGAAGAAGGAAAGGTCAGACACCCAAGAAGGAGGTAAGGAAACCAAGGTGTGCTCTTGAGTACCAGAAACTGCTGACATTACAGCAACAAACAAGCAGAGAAGAAGCAAAGGTCAGACATCCAAGAAGGAGGTAAGGAAACCAAGGTGTGCTCTTGAGCACCAGAAACTGCTGACATTACAGCAACAAACAAGCAGAGAAGAAGCAAAGGTCAGACACCCAAGAAGGAGGTAAGGAAACCAAGGTGTGCTCTTGAGCACCAGAAACTACTTACATTACAACAACAGACAAGCAGAAAAGAAGGAAAGGTCAGACACCCAAGAAGGAGGTAAGGAAACCAAGGTGTGCCCTTGAGTACCAGAAACTGCTGACATTACAGCAACAAACAAGCTGAGAAGAAGCAAAGGTCAGACACCCAAGAAGGAGGTAAGGAAACCAAGGTGTGCTCTTGAGTAGCAGAAACTGCTGACATTACAGCAACAAACAAGCTGAGAAGAAGCAAAGATCAGATACCCAAGAAGGAGGTAAGGAAACCAAGGTGTGCTCTTGAGTACCAGAAACTGCTGACATTACAGCAACAAACAAGCAGAGAAGGACGTAAGGAAACCAAGGTGTGCTCTTGAGTACCAGAAACTGCTGACATTACAGCAACAAACAAGCAGAGAAGGAGGTAAGGAAACCAAGGTGTGCCCTTGAGTACCAGAAACTGCTGACATTACAGCAACAAACAAGCAGAGAAGAAGGTAAGGAAACCAAGGTGTGACCTTGAGTATCAGAAACTGCTGACATTACAGCAACAAACAAGCTTAGAACAAGCAAAAGTCAGACACCCAAGAAGGAGGTAAGGAAACCAAGGTGTGCTCTTGAGCACCAGAAACTGCTGACATTACAACAACAGAAAAGCAGAGGACAAGGAAAGGTCTGGTACCCAGAGAGGAGGTAAGGAAACCAAGGTGTGCTTTTGAGTATCAGAAACTGCTGACATTACAGCAACAATTAAGCAGAGAAGGGCGTAAGGAAACCAAGGTGTGACCTTGAGTATCAGAAACTGCTGACATTACAGCAACAAACAAGCAGAGAAGGAGGTAAGGAAACCAAGGTGTGACCTTGAGTATCAGAAACTGCTGACATTACAACAACAGAAAAGCAGAGGACAAGGAAAGGTCTGGTACCCAGAGAGGAGGTAAGGAAACCAAGGTGTGCTCTTGAGTACCAGAAACTGCTGACATTACAACAACAGAAAAGCAGAGGACAAGGAAAGGTCTGGGACCCAAGAAGGAGGTAAGGAAACCAAGGTGTGCTCTTGAGTACCAGAAACTGCTGACATTACAACAACAGAAAAGCAGAGGACAAGGAAAGGTCTGGTACTCAGAGAGGAGGTAAGGAAACCAAGGTGTGTTCTTGAGTACCAGAAACTGCTGACATTACAACAACAGAAAAGCAGAGGACAAGGAAAGGTCTGGTACCCAAGAAGGAGGTAAGGAAACCAAGGTGTGCTCTTGTGTACCAGAAACTGCTGACATTACAACAACAGAAAAGCAGAGGACAAGGAAAGGTCTGGTACCCAAGAAGGAGGTAAGGAAACCAAGGTGTGCTCTTGTGTACCAGAAACTGCTGACATTACAACAACAGAAAAGCAGAGGACAAGGAAAGGTCTGGTACCCAGAGAGGAGGTAAGGAAACCAAGGTGTGCTCTTGAGTACCAGAAACTGCTGACATTACAGCAACAAACAAGCAGAGAAGGAGGTAAGGAAACCAAGGTGTGAACTTGAGTATCAGAAACTGCTGACATTACAGCAACAAACAAGCTTAGAAGAAGCAAAGGTCAGACACCCAAGAAGGAGATAAGGAAATCAAGGTGTGACCTTGAGTATCAGAAACTGCTGACATTACAGCAACAAACAAGCAGAGAAGGAGGTAAGGAAACCAAGGTGTGACCTTGAGTATCAGAAACTGCTGACATTACAGCAACAAACAAGCTTAGAAGAAGCAAAGGTCAGACACCCAAGAAGGTGGTAAGGAAACCAAGGTGTGACCTTGAGTATCAGAAACTGCTGACATTACAACAAACAAGCAGAGGACAAGGAAAGGTCTGGTACCCAGAGAGGAGGTAAGGAAACCAAGGTGTGACCTTGAGTATCAGAAACTGCTGACATTACAGCAACAAAAAAGCAGAGAAGGAGGTAAGGAAACCAAGGTGTGACCTTGAGTACCAGAAAATGCTGACATTACTGCAACAGACAAGCATACAAGAAGCAAACATCAGACACCCAGAGAGCAGGTAAACAAACCAAGGTGTACCCTCGAGTACCAGAAAATGCTGACATTACTGCAACAGACAAGCAGAAAAGAAGCAAATGTCAGACACCCAGAGAGCAGGCAAACAAACCAAGGTGTGCCCTTAAGTACCAGAAACTGCTGCTATTACAACAACAGAAAAGCAGAGGACAAGGAAAGGTCAGATACCCAGAGAGGAGGTACAGAAACCAAGGTGTGCCCTTGAGTACCAGAAACCGCTAACATTACAGCAACAAACAAGCTTAGAAGAAGCTAAGGTCAGACACCCAAGAAAGAGGTAAGGAAACCAAGGTGTGCCCTTGAGTACCAGAAACTGCTTACATTACAACAACAGACAAGCAGAAAAGAAGGAAAGGTCAGACACCCAAGAAGGAGGTAAGGAAACCAAGGTGTGCTCTTGAGCACCAGAAACTGCTGACATTACAGCAACAAACAAGCAGAGAAGAAGAAAAGGTCAGACACCCAAGAAGGAGGTAAGGAAACCAAGGTGTGCTCTTGAGCACCAGAAACTGCTGACATTACAGCAACAAACAAGCAGAGAAGAAGGAAAGGTCAGACACCCAAGAAGGAGGTAAGGAAACCAAGGTGTGTTCTTGAGCACCAGAAACTGCTGACATTACAGCAACAAACAAGCAGAGAAGAAGCAAAGGTCAGACACCCAAGAAGGAGGTAAGGAAACCAAGGTGTGCTCTTGAGCACCAGAAACTGCTGACATTACAGCAACAAACAAGCAGAGAAGAAGCAAAGTTCAGACAACCAAGAAGGAGGTAAGGAAACCAAGGTGTGCCCTTGAGCACCAGAAACTACTGACATTACAGTAACAAACAAGCAGAAAAGAAGCAAAGGTCAGACACCCAAGAAGGAGGTAAGGAATCCAAGGTGTGCTCTTGAGCACCAGAAACTGCTTACATTACAACAACAGACAAGCAGAAAAGAAGGAAAGGTCAGACACCCAAGAAGGAGGTAAGGAAACCAAGGTGTACTCTTGAGCACCAGAAACTGCTTACATTAATACAACAGACAAGCAGAAAAGAAGGAAAGGTCAGACACCCAAGAAGGAGGTAAGGAAACCAAGGTGTGCTCTTGAGCACCAGAAACTGCTGACATTACAACAACAGACAAGCAGAAAAGAAGGAAAGGTCAGACACCCAAGAAGGAGGTAAGGAAACCAAGGTGTGCTCTTGAGCACCAGAAACTGCTTACATTACAACAACAGATAAGCAGAAAAGAAGGAAAGGTCAGACACCCAAGAAGGAGGTAAGGAAACCAAGGTGTGCTCTTGAGCACCAGAAACTGCTTACATTACAACAACAGACAAGCAGAAAAGAAGGAAAGGTCAGACACCCAAGAAGGAGGTAAGGAAACCAAGGTGTGCTCTTGAGCACCAGAAACTGCTGACATTACAGCAACAAACAAGCAGAGAAGAAGCAAAGGTCAGACACCCAAGAAGGAGGTAAGGAAACCAAGGTGTGCTCTTGAGCACCAGAAACTGCTGACATTACAGCAACAAACAAGCAGAGAAGAAGCAAAGGTCAGACACCCAAGAAGGAGGTAAGGAAACCAAGGTGTGCTCTTGAGTACCAGAAACTGCTGACATTACAGCAACAAACAAGCAGAGAAGAAGGAAAGGTCAGACACCCAAGAAGGAGGTAAGGAAACCAAGGTGTGCTCTTGAGTACCAGAAACTGCTGACATTACAGCAACAAACAAGCAGAGAAGAAGCAAAGGTCAGACATCCAAGAAGGAGGTAAGGAAACCAAGGTGTGCTCTTGAGCACCAGAAACTGCTGACATTACAGCAACAAACAAGCAGAGAAGAAGCAAAGGTCAGACACCCAAGAAGGAGGTAAGGAAACCAAGGCGTGCTCTTGAGCACCAGAAACTGCTTACATTACAACAACAGACAAGCAGAAAAGAAGGAAAGGTCAGACACCCAAGAAGGAGGTAAGGAAACCAAGGTGTGCCCTTGAGTACCAGAAACTGCTGACATTACAGCAACAAACAAGCTGAGAAGAAGCAAAGGTCAGACACCCAAGAAGGAGGTAAGGAAACCAAGGTGTGCTCTTGAGTAGCAGAAACTGCTGACATTACAGCAACAAACAAGCTGAGAAGAAGCAAAGATCAGATACCCAAGAAGGAGGTAAGGAAACCAAGGTGTGCTCTTGAGTACCAGAAACTGCTGACATTACAGCAACAAACAAGAAGAGAAGGAGGTAAGGAAACCAAGGTGTGCTCTTGAGTACCAGAAACTGCTGACATTACAGCAACAAACAAGCTGAGAAGAAGCAAAGGTCAGACAACCAAGAAGGAGGTAAGGAAACCAAGGTGTGCTCTTGAGTACCAGAAACTGCTGACATTACAGCAACAAACAAGCATAGAAGAAGGAAATGTCAGACACCCAAGAAGGAGGTAAGGAAACCAAGGTGTGCTCTTGAGTACCAGAAACTGCTGACATTACAACAACAGACAAGCAGAGAAGAAGGAAAGGTCAGACACCCAAGAAGGAGGTAAGGAAACCAAGGTGTGCTCTTGAGCACCAGAAACTGCTGACATTACAGCAAAAAACAAGCAGAGAAGAAGGAAAGGTCAGACACCCAAGAAGGAGGTAAGGAAACCAAGGTGTGACCTTGAGTACCAGAAACTGCTGACATTTCAACAACAGACAAGCAGAGAAGAAGGAAAGGTCAGACACCCAAGAAGGAGGTAAGGAAACCAAGGTGTGCTCTTGAGCACCAGAAACTGCTGACATTACAGCAACAAACAAGCAGAGAAGACGCAAAGGTCAGACACACAAAAAGGAGGTAAGGAAACCAAGGTGTGCTCTTGAGCACCAGAAACTGCTGATATTACAGCAACAAACAAGCAGAGAAGAAGCAAAGGTCAGACACCCAAGAAGGAGGTAAGGAAACCAAGGTGTGCTCTTGAGTATCAGAAACTGCTGACATTACAGCAGCAAACAAGCAGAGAAGAAGCAAAGGTCAGACACCCAAGAAGGAGGTAAGGAAACCAAGGTGTGCTCTTGAGTATCAGAAACTGCTGACATTACAGCAACAAACAAGCAGAGAAGGAGGTAAGGAAACCAAGGTGTGACCTTGAGTATCAGAAACTGCTGTCATTACAACAACAAACAAGTAGAGAAGGAGGTAAGGAAACCAAGGTGTGACCTTGAGTATCAGAAACTGCTGACATTACAGCAACAAACAAGCAGAGAAGAAGCAAAGGTCAGACACCCAAGAAGGAGGTAAGGAAACCAAGGTGTGCTCTTGAGTATCAGAAACTGCTGACATTACAGCAACAAACAAGCAGAGAAGGAGGTAGGGAAACCAAGGTGTGACCTTGAGTATCAGAAACTGCTGACATTACAGCAACAAACAAGCAGAGAAGGAGGTAAGGAAACCAGGGTGTGACCTTGAGTATCAGAAACTGCTGACATTACAACAACAGAAAAGCAGAGGAGAAGGAAAGGTCTGGTACCCAGAGAGGAGGTAAGGAAACCAAGGTGTGCTCTTGAGTACCAGAAACTGCTGACATTACAACAACAGAAAAGCAGAGGACAAGGAAAGGTCTGGTACCCAAGAAGGAGGTAAGGAAACCAAGGTGTGCTCTTGAGTACCAGAAACTGCTGACATTACAGCAACAAACAAGCTTAGAAGAAGCAAAGGTCAGACACCCAAGAAGGAGGTAAGGAAACCAAGGTGTGACCTTGAGTATCAGAAACTGCTGACATTACAGCAACAAACAAGCAGAGAAGGAGGTAAGGAAACCAAGGTGTGACCTTGAGTATCAGAAACTGCTGACATTACAGCAAAAAAAAAGCAGAGAAGGAGGTAAGGAAACCAAGGTGTGACCTTGAGTACCAGAAAATGCTGACATTACTGCAACAGACAAGCATACAAGAAGCAAACATCAGACACCCAGAGAGCAGGAAAACAAACCAAGGTGTACCCTCGAGTACCAGAAAATGCTGACATTACTGCAACAGACAAGCAGAAAAGAAGCAAATGTCAGACACCCAGAGAGCAGGTAAACAAACCAAGGTATGCCCTTAAGTACCAGAAACTGCTGCTATTACAACAACAGAAAAGCAGAGAAGAAGCAAAGGTCAGACACCCAAGAAGGAGGTAAGGAAACCAAGGTGTGCTCTTGAGTACCAGAAACTGCTGACATTACAGCAACAAACAAGCAGAGAAGAAGGAAAGGTCAGACACCCAAGAAGGAGGTAAGGAAACCAAGGTGTGCTCTTGAGTACCAGAAACTGCTGACATTACAGCAACAAACAAGAAGAGAAGAAGCAAAGGTCAGACATCCAAGAAGGAGGTAAGGAAACCAAGGTGTGCTCTTGAGCACCAGAAACTGCTGACATTACAGCAACAAACAAGCAGAGAAGAAGTAAAGGTCAGACACCCAAGAAGGAGGTAAGGAAACCAAGGTGTGCTCTTGAGCACCAGAAACTACTTACATTACAACAACAGACAAGCAGAAAAGAAGGAAAGGTCAGACACCCTATAAGGAGGTAAGGAAACCAAGGTGTGCCCTTGAGTACCAGAAACTGCTGACATTACAGAAACAAACAAGCTGAGAAGAAGCAAAGGTCAGACACCCAAGAAGGAGGTAAGGAAACCAAGGTGTGCTCTTGAGTAGCAGAAACTGCTGACATTACAGCAACAAACAAGCTGAGAAGAAGCAAAGATCTGATACCCAAGAAGGAGGTAAGGAAACCAAGGTGTGCTCTTGAGTACCACAAACTGCTGACATTACAGCAACAAACAAGCAGAGAAGGAGGTAAGGAAACCAGGGTGTGCTCTTGAGTACCAGAAACTGCTGACATTACAGCAACAAACAAGCAGAGAAGGAGGTAAGGAAACCAAGGTGTGCCCTTGAGTACCAGAAACTGCTGACATTACAGCAACAAACAAGCAGAGAAGAAGGTAAGGAAACCAAGGTGTGACCTTGAGTATCAGAAACTGCTGACATTACAGCAACAAACAAGCTTAGAAGAAGCAAAAGTCAGACACCCAAGAAGGAGGTAAGGAAACCAAGGTGTGCTCTTGAGCACCAGAAACTGCTGACATTACAACAACAGAAAAGCAGAGGACAAGGAAAGTCTGGTACCCAGAGAGGAGGTAAGGAAACCAAGGTGTGCTCTTGAGTATCAGAAACTGCTGACATTACAGCAACAAACAAGCAGAGAAGGAGGTAAGGAAACCAAGGTGTGACCTTGAGTATCAGAAACTGCTGACATTACAGCAACAATCAAGCAGAGAAGAAGCAAAGGTCAGACACCCAAGAAGGAGGTAAGGAAACCAAGGTGTGCTCTTGAGTATAAGAAACTGCTGACATTACAGCAACAAACAAGCAGAGAAGAAGGAAAGGTCAGACACCCAAGAAGGAGGTAAGGAAACCAAGGTGTATTCTTGAGTACCAGAAACTGCTGACATTACAGCAACAAACAAGCAGAGAAGGAGGTAAGGAAACCAAGGTGTGACCTTGAGTATCAGAAACTGCTGACATTACAACAACAGAAAAGCAGAGGACAAGGAAAAGTCTGGTACCCAGAGAGGAGGTAAGGAAACCAAGGTGTGCTCTTGAGTACCAGAAACTGCTGACATTACAACAACAGAAAAGCAGAGGACAAGGAAAGGTCAGGTACCCAAGAAGGAGCTAAGGAAACCAAGGTGTGCTCTTGAGTAGCAGAAACTGCTGACATTACAACAACAGAAAAGCAGAGGACAAGGAAAGGTCTGGTACCCAGAGAGGAGGTAAGGAAACCAAGGTGTGCTCTTGAGTACCAGAAACTGCTGACATTACAACAACAGAAAAGCAGAGGACAAGGAAAGGTCTGGTACCCAAGAAGGAGGTAAGGAAACCGAGGTGTGCTCTTGTGTACCAGAAACTGCTGACATTACAACAACAGAAAAGCAGAGGACAAGGAAAGGTCTGGTACCCAGAGAGGAGGTAAGGAAACCAAGGTGTGCTCTTGAGTACCAGAAACTGCTGACATTACAGCAACAAACAAGCAGAGAAGGAGGTAAGGAAACCAAGGTGTGACCTTGAGTATCAGAAACTGCTGACATTACAGCAACAAACAAGCTTAGAAGAAGCAAAGGTCAGACACCCAAGAAGGAGATAAGGAAACCAAGGTGTGCTCTTGAGTACCAGAAACTGCTGACATTACAGCAACAAACAAGCAGAGAAGGAGGTAAGGAAACCAAGGTGTGACCTTGAGCATCAGAAACTGCTGACATTACAGCAACAAACAAGCTTAGAAGAAGCAAAGGTCAGACACCCAAGAAGGAGGTAAGGAAACCAAGGTGTGACCTTGAGTATCAGAAACTGCTGACATTACAACAAACAAGCAGAGGACATTGAAAGGTCTGGTACCCAGAGAGGAGGTAAGGAAACCAAGGTGTGCTCTTGAGTACCAGAAACTGCTGACATTACAACAACAGAAAAGCAGAGGACAAGGAAAGGTCTGGTACCCAGAGAGGACGTACGGAAAGCAAGGTGTGCTCTTGAGTACCAGAAACTGCTGACATTACAGCAACAAACAAGCTTAGAAGAAGCAAAGGTCAGACACCCAAGAAGGAGGTAAGGAAACCAAGGTATGACCTTGAGTATCAGAAACTGCTATCATTACAGCAACAAACAAGCTTAGAAGAAGCAAAGGTCAGACACCCAAGAAGGAGGTAAGGAAACCAAGGTGTGACCTTGAGTACCAGAAACTGCTGACATTGCAACAACAAACAAGCAGAGAAGAAGGAAAGGTCAGACACCCAAGAAGGAGGTAAGGAAACCAAGGTGTGCTCTTGAGCACCAGAAACTGCTGACATTACAGCAACAAACAAGCAGAAAAGAAGGAAAGGTCAGACACCCAAGAAGGAGGTAAGGAAACCAAGGTGTGCTCTTGAGCACCAGAAACTGCTGACATTACAGCAACAAACAAGCAGAGAAGAAGGAAAGGTCAGACACCCAAGAAGGAGGTAAGGAAACCAAGGTGTGCTCTTGAGTACCAGAAACTGCTGACATTACAACAACAGACAAGCAGAGAAGAAGGAAAGGTCAGACACCCAAGAAGGAGGTAAGGAAACCAAGGTGTGCTCTTGAGCACCAGAAACTGCTGACATTACAGCAACAAACAAGCAGAGAAGAAGGAAAGGTCAGACACCCAAGAAGGAGGTAAGGAAACCAAGGTGTGACCTTGAGTACCAGAAACTGCTGACATTACAACAACAGACAAGCAGAGAAGAAGGAAAGGTCAGACACCCAAGAAGGAGGTAAGGAAACCAAGGCGTGCTCTTGAGCACCAGAAACTGCTGACATTACAGCAACAAACAAGCAGAGAAGAAGCAAAGGTCAGACACCCAAGAAGGAGGTAAGGAAACCAAGGTGTGCTCTTGAGCACCAGAAACTGCTGATATTACAGCAACAAACAAGCAGAGAAGAAGCAAAGGTCAGACACCCAAGAAGGAGGTAAGGAAACCAAGGTGTGCTCTTGAGTATCAGAAACTGCTGACATTACAGCAACAAACAAGCAGAGAAGAAGCAAAGGTCAGACACCCAAGAAGGAGGTAAGGAAACCAAGGTGTGCTCTTGAGTATCAGAAACTGCTGACATTACAGCAACAAACAAGCAGAGAAGGAGGTAAGGAAACCAAGGTGTGACCTTGAGTATCAGAAACTGCTGTCATTACAACAACAAACAAGCAGAGAAGGAGGTAAGGAAACCAAGGTGTGACCTTGAGTATCAGAAACTGCTGACATTACAGCAACAAACAAGCAGAGAAGAAGCAAAGGTCAGACACCCAAGAAGGAGGTAAGGAAACCAAGGTGTGCTCTTGAGTATCAGAAACTGCTGACATTACAGCAACAAACAAGCAGAGAAGGAGGTAAGGAAACCAAGGTGTGACCTTGAGTATCAGAAACTGCTGACATTACAGCAACAAACAAGCACAGAAGGAGGTAAGGAAACCAAGGTGTGACCTTGAGTATCAGAAACTGCTGACATTACAACAACAGAAAAGCAGAGGAGAAGGAAAGGTCTGGTACCCAGAGAGGAGGTAAGGAAACCAAGGTGTGCTCTTGAGTACCAGAAACTGCTGACATTACAACAACAGAAAAGCAGAGGACAAGGAAAGGTCTGGTACCCAAGAAGGAGGTAAGGAAACCAAGGTGTGCTCTTGAGTACCAGAAACTGCTGACATTACAGCAACAAACAAGCTTAGAAGAAGCAAAGGTCAGACACCCAAGAAGGAGGTAAGGAAACCAAGGTGTGACCTTGAGTATCAGAAACTGCTGACATTACAGCAACAAACAAGCAGAGAAGGAGGTAAGGAAACCAAGGTGTGACCTTGAGTATCAGAAACTGCTGACATTACAGCAACAAAAAAGCAGAGAAGGAGGTAAGGAAACCAAGGTGTGACCTTGAGTACCAGAAAATGCTGACATTACTGCAACAGACAAGCAGAAAAGAAGCAAATGTCAGACACCCAGAGAGCAGGTAAACAAACCAAGGTGTGCCCTTAAGAACCAGAAACTGCTGCTATTACAACAACAGAAAAGCAGAGGACAAGGAGAGGTCAGTTACCCAGAGAGGAGGTACAGAATCCAAGGTGTGCCCTTGAGTACCAGAAACCGCTGACATTACAGCAACAAACAAGCTTAGAAGAAGCTAAGGTCAGACACCCAAGAAGGAGGTAAGGAAACCAAGGTGTGCCCTTGAGCACCAGAAACTGCTGACATTACAACAACAGACAAGCTGAGAAGAAGGAAAGGTCAGACACCCAAGAAGGAGGTAAGGAAACCAAGGTGTGCTCTTGAGCACCAGAAACTGCTTACATTACAACAACAGACAAGCAGAAAAGAAGGAAAGGTCAGACACCCAAGAAGGAGGTAAGGACACCAAGGTGTGCTCTTGAGCACCAGAAACTGCTGACATTACAGCAACAAACAAGCAGAGAAGAAGGAAAGGTCAGACACCCAAGAAGGAGGTAAGGAAACCAAGGTGTGCTCTTGAGCACCAGAAACTGCTGACATTACAGCAACAAACAAGCAGAGAAGAAGGAAAGGTCAGACACCCAAGAAGGAGGTAAGGAAACCAAGGTGTGCTCTTGAGCACCAGAAACTGCTGACATTACAGCAACAAACAAGCAGAGAAGAAGCAAAGGTCAGACAACCAAGAAGGAGGTAAGGAAACCAAGGTGTGCTCTTGAGCACCAGAAACTGCTGACATTACAGCAACAAACAAGCAGAGAAGAAGCAAAGGTCAGACACCCAAGAAGGAGGTAAGGAAACCAAGGTGTGCTCTTGAGCACCAGAAACTGCAGACATTACAGCAACAAACAAGCAGAGAAGAAGCAAAGGTCAGACACCCAAGAAGGAGGTAAGGAAAACAAGGTGTGCTCTTGATCACCAGAAACTGCTGACATTACAGCAACAAACAAGCAGAGAAGAAGCAAAGGTCAGACAACCAAGAAGGAGGTAAGGAAACCAAGGTGTGCCCTTGAGCACCAGAAACTGCTGACATTACAGTAACAAACAAGCAGAAAAGAAGCAAAGGTCAGAAACCCAAGAAGGAGGTAAGGAATCCAAGGTGTGCTCTTGAGCACCAGAAACTGCTTACATTACAACAACAGACAAGCAGAAAAGAAGGAAAGGTCAGACACCCAAGAAGGAGGTAAGGAAACCAAGGTGTGCTCTTGAGCACCAGAAACTGCTTACATTACAACAATAGACAAGCAGAAAAGAAGGAAAGGTCAGACACCCAAGAAGGAGGTAAGGAAACCAAGGTGTGCTCTTGAGCACCAGAAACTGCTGACATTACAGCAACAAACAAGCAGAGAAGAAGCAAAGGTCAGACACCCAAGAAGGCGGTAAGGAAACCAAGGTGTGCTCTTGAGTACCAGAAACTGCTGACATTACAGCAACAAACAAGCAGAGAAGAAGCAAAGGTCAGACACCCAAGAAGGAGGTAAGGAAACCAAGGTGTGCTCTTGAGTACCAGAAACTGCTGACATTACAGCAACAAACAAGCAGAGAAGAAGGAAAGGTCAGACACCCAAGAAGGAGGTAAGGAAACCAAGGTGTGCTCTTGAGTACCAGAAACTGCTGACATTACAGCAACAAACAAGCAGAGAAGAAGCAAAGGTCAGACATCCAAGAAGGAGGTAAGGAAACCAAGGTGTGCTCTTGAGCACCAGAAACTGCTGACATTACAGCAACAAACAAGCACAGAAGAAGCAAAGGTCAGACACCCAAGAAGGAGGTAAGGAAACCAAGGTGTGTTCTTGAGCACCAGAAACTACTTACATTACAACAACAGACAAGCAGAAAAGAAGGAAAGGTCAGACACCCAAGAAGGAGGTAAGGAAACCAAGGTGTGCCCTTGAGTACCAGAAACTGCTGACATTACAGCAACAAACAAGCTGAGAAGAAGCAAAGGTCAGACACCCAAGAAGGAGGTAAGGAAACCAAGGTGTGCTCTTGAGTAGCAGAAACTGCTGACATTACAGCAACAAACAAGCTGAGAAGAAGCAAAGATCAGATACCCAAGAAGGAGGTAAGGAAACCAAGGTGTGCTCTTGAGTACCAGAAACTGCTGACATTACAGCAACAAACAAGCAGAGAAGCAGGTAAGGAAACCAAGGTGTGCTCTTGAGTACCAGAAACTGCTGACATTACAGCAACAAACAAGCAGAGAAGGAGGTAAGGAAACCAAGGTGTGCCCTTGAGTACCAGAAACTGCTGACATTACAGCAACAAACAAGCAGAGAAGAAGGTAAGGAAACCAAGGTGTGACCTTGAGTATCAGAAACTGCTGACATTACAGCAACAAATAAGCTTAGAAGAAGCAAAAGTCAGACACCCAAGAAGGAGGTAAGGAAACCAAGGTGTGCTCTTGAGCACCAGAAACTGCTGACATTACAACAACAGAAAAGCAGAGGACAAGGAAAGGTCTGGTACCCAGAGAGGAGGTAAGGAAACCAAGGTGTGCTCTTGAGTATCAGAAACTGCTGACATTACAGCAACAAACAAGCAGAGAAGGAGGTAAGGAAACCAAGGTGTGACCTTGAGTATCAGAAACTGCTGACATTACAGCAACAAACAAGCAGAGAAGGAGGTAAGGAAACCAAGGTGTGACCTTGAGTATCAGAAACTGCTGACATTACAGCAACAATCAAGCAGAGAAGAAGCAAAGGTCAGACACCCAAGAAGGAGGTAAGGAAACCAAGGTGTGCTCTTGAGTACCAGAAACTGCTGACATTACAGCAACAAACAAGCAGAGAAGGAGGTAAGGAAACCAAGGTGTGACCTTGAGTATCAGAAACTGCTGACATTACAACAACAGAAAAGCAGAGGACAAGGAAAGGTCTGGTACCCAGAGAGGAGGTAAGGAAACCAAGGTGTGCTCTTGAGTACCAGAAACTGCTCACATTACAACAACAGAAAAGCAGAGGACAAGGAAAGGTCTGGGACCCAAGAAGGAGGTAAGGAAACCAAGGTGTGCTCTTGAGTACCAGAAACTGCTGACATTACAACAACAGAAAAGCAGAGGACAAGGAAAGGTCTGGTACCCAGAGAGGAGGTAAGGAAACCAAGGTGTGCTCTTGAGTACCAGAAACTGCTGACATTACAACAAAAGAAAAGCAGAGGACAAGGAAAGGTCTGGTACCCAAGAAGGAGGTAAGGAAACCAAGGTGTGCTCTTGTGTACCAGAAACTGCTGACATTACAACAACAGAAAAGCAGAGGACAAGGAAAGGTCTGGTACCCAGAGAGGAGGTAAGGAAACCAAGGTGTGCTCTTGAGTACCAGAAACTGCTGACATTACAGCAACAAACAAGCAGAGAAGGAGGTAAGGAAACCAAGGTCTGACCTTGAGTATCAGAAACTGCTGACATTACAGCAACAAACAAGCTTAGAAGAAGCAAAGGTCAGACACCCAAGAAGGAGATAAGGAAACCAAGGTGTGACCTTGAGTATCAGAAACTGCTGACATTACAGCAACAAACAAGCAGAGAAGGAGGTAAGGAAACCAAGGTGTGACCTTGAGTATCAGAAACTGCTGACATTACAGCAACAAACAAGCTTAGAAGAAGCAAAGGTCAGACACCCAAGAAGGAGGTAAGGAAACCAAGGTGTGACCTTGAGTATCAGAAACTGCTGACATTACAACAAACAAGCAGAGGACAAGGAAAGGTCTGGTACCCAGAGAGGAGGTAAGGAAACCAAGGTGTGCTCTTGAGTACCAGAAACTGCTGACATTACAACAACAGAAAAGCAGAGGACAAGGAAAGGTCTGGTACCCAGAGAGGAGGTATGGAAACCAAGGTGTGCTCTTGAGTACCAGAAACTGCTGACATTACAGCAACAAACAAGCTTAGAAGAAGCAAAGGTCAGACACCCAAGAAGGAGGTAAGGAAACCAAGGTGTGACCTTGAGTATCAGAAACTGCTATCATTACAGCAACAAACAAGCTTAGAAGAAGCAAAGGTCAGACACCCAAGAAGGAGGTAAGGAAACCAAGGTGTGACCTTGAGTACCAGAAACTGCTGACATTACAACAACAGAAAAGCAGAGGACAAGGAAAGGTCTGGTACCCAGAGAGGAGGTAAGGAAACCAAGGTGTGACCTTGAGTATCAGAAACTGCTGACATTACAGCAACAAACAAGCAGAGAAGGAGGTAAGGAAACCAAAGTGTGTCCTTGAGTATCAGAAACTGCTGACATTACAGCAACAAAAAAGCAGAGAAAGAGGTAAGGAAACCAAGGTGTGACCTTGAGTACCAGAAAATGCTGACATTACTGCAACAGACAAGCATACAAGAAGCAAACATCAGACACCCACAGAGCAGGTAAACAAACCAAGGTGTACCCTCGAGTACCAGAAAATGCTGACATTACTGCAACAGACAACCAGAAAAGAAGCAAATGTCAGACACCCAGAGAGCAGGTAAACAAACCAAGGTGTGCCCTTAAGTACCAGAAACTGCTGCTATTACAACAACAGAAAAGCAGAGGACAAGGAAAGGTCAGATACCCAGAGAGGAGGTACAGAAACCAAGGTGTGCCCTTGAGTACCAGAAACCGCTGACATTACAGCAACAAACAAGCTTAGAAGAAGCTAAGGTCAGACACCCAAGAAGGAGGTAAGGAAACCAAGGTGTGCCCTTGAGCACCAGAAACTGCTGACATTACAACAACAGAAAAGCAGAGGACAAGGAAAGGTCTGGTACCCAGAGAGGAGGTAAGGAAACCAAGGTGTGCTCTTGAGTACCAGAAACTGCTGACATTACAGCAACAAACAAGCTTAGAAGAAGCAAAGGTCAGACACCCAAGAAGGAGGTAAGGAAACCAAGGTGTGACCTTGAGTATCAGAAACTGCTATCATTACAGCAACAAACAAGCTTAGAAGAAGCAAAGGTCAGACACCCAAGAAGGAGGTAAGGAAACCAAGGTGTGACTTTGAGTACCAGAAACTGCTGACATTACAACAACAGAAAAGCAGAGGACAAGGAAAGGTCTGGTACCCAGAGAGGAGGTAAGGAAACCAAGGTGTGACCTTGAGTATCAGAAACTGCTGACATTACAGCAACAAACAAGCAGAGAAGGAGGTAAGGAAACCAAGATGTGACCTTGAGTATCAGAAACTGCTGACATTACAGCAACAAAAAAGCAGAGAAGGAGGTAAGGAAACCAAGGTGTGACCTTGAGTACCAGAAAATGCTGACATTACTGCAACAGACAAGCATACAAGAAGCAAACATCAGACACCCAGAGAGCAGGTAAACAAACCAAGGTGTACCCTCGAGTACCAGAAAATGCTGACATTACTGCAACAGACAAGCAGAAAAGAAGCAAATGTCAGACACCCAGAGAGCAGGTAAACAAACCAAGGTGTGCCCTTAAATACCAGAAACTGCTGCTATTACAACAACAGAAAAGCAGAGGACAAGGAAAGGTCAGATACCCAGAGAGGAGGTACAGAAACCAAGGTGTGCCCTTGAGTACCAGAAACCGCTGACATTACAGCAACAAACAAGCTTAGAAGAAGCTAAGGTCAGACACCCAAGAAAGAGGTAAGGAAACCAAGGTGTGCTCTTGAGCACCAGAAACTGCTGACATTACAGCAACAAACAAGCAGAGAAGAAGGAAAGGTCAGACACCCAAGAAGGAGGTAAGGAAACCAAGGTGTGTTCTTGAGCACCAGAAACTGCTGACATTACAGCAACAAACAAGCAGAGAAGAAGCAAAGGTCAGACACCCAAGAAGGAGGTAAGGAAACCAAGGTGTGCTCTTGAGCACCAGAAACTGCTGACATTACAGCAACAAACAAGCAGAGAAGAAGCAAAGTTCAGACAACCAAGAAGGAGGTAAGGAAACAAAGGTGTGCCCTTGAGTACCAGAAACTACTGACATTACAGTAACAAACAAGCAGAAAAGAAGCAAAGGTCAGACACCCAAGAAGGAGGTAAGGAATCCAAGGTGTGCTCTTGAGCACCAGAAACTGCTTACATTACAACAACAGACAAGCAGAAAAGAAGGAAAGGTCAGACACCCAAGAAGGAGGTAAGGAAACCAAGGTGTGCTCTTGAGCACCAGAAACTGCTTACATTACAACAACAGACAAGCAGAAAAGAAGGATAGGTCAGACACCCAAGAAGGAGGTAAGCAAACCAAGGTGTGCTCTTGAGCACCAGAAACTGCTGACATTACAACAACAGACAAGCAGAAAAGAAGGAAAGGTCAGACACCCAAGAAGGAGGTAAGGAAACCAAGGTGTGCTCTTGAGCACCAGAAACTGCTGACATTACAACAGACAAGCAGAAAAGAAGGAAAGGTCAGACACCCAAGAAGGAGGTAAGGAAACCAAGGTGTGCTCTTGAGCACCAGAAACGGCTTACATTAAAACAACAGACAAGCAGAAAAAAAGGAAAGGTCAGACACCCAAGAAGGAGGTAAGGAAACCAAGGTGTGCTCTTGAGCACCAGAAACTGCTGACATTACAGCAACAAACAAGCAGAGAAGAAGCAAAGGTCAGACACCCAAGAAGGAGGTAAGGAAACCAAGGTGTGCTCTTGAGTACCAGAAACTGCTGACATTACAGCAACAAACAAGCAGAGAAGAAGCAAAGGTCAGACACCCAAGAAGGAGGTAAGGAAACCAAGGTGTGCTCTTGAGTACCAGAAACTGCTGACATTACAGCAACAAACAAGCAGAGAAGAAGGAAAGGTCAGACACCCAAGAAGGAGGTAAGGAAACCAAGGTGTGCTCTTGAGTACCAGAAACTGCAGGCATTACAGCAACAAACAAGCAGAGAAGAAGCAAAGGTCAGACATCCAAGAAGGAGGTAAGGAAACCAAGGTGTGCTCTTGAGCACCAGAAACTGCTGACATTACAGCAACAATCAAGCAGAGAAGAAGCAAAGGTCAGACACCCAAGAAGGAGGTAAGGAAACCAAGGTGTGCTCTTGAGCACCAGAAACTGCTTACATTACAAATACAGACAAGCAGAAAAGAAGGAAAGGTCAGACACCCAAGAAGGAGGTAAGGAAACCAAGGTGTGCCCTTGAGTACCAGAAACTGCTGACATTACAGCAACAAACAAGCTGAGAAGAAGCAAAGATCAGACACCCAAGAAGGAGGTAAGGAAACCAAGGTGTGCTCTTGAGTAGCAGAAACTGCTGACATTACAGCAACAAACAAGCTGAGAAGAAGCAAAGATCAGATACCCAAGAAGGAGGTAAGGAAACCAAGGTGTGCTCTTGAGTACCAGAAACTGCTGACATTACAGCAACAAACAAGCAGAGAAGGAGGTAAGGAAACCAAGGTGTGCTCTTGAGTACCAGAAACTGCTGACATTACAGCAACAAACAAGCTGAGAAGAAGCAAAGGTCAGACAACCAAGAAGGAGGTAAGGAAACCAAGGTGTGCTCTTGAGTACCAGAAACTGCTGACATTACAGCAACAGACAAGCAGAGAATTCGCAAATGTCAGACACCCAGAGAGGAGGTACAGAAACCAAGGTGTGCCCTTGAGCACCAGAAACTGCTGACATTACAGCAACAGACAAGCAGAGAATTCGCAAACGTTAGACACCCAGAGAGGAGGTACAGAAACCAAGGTGTGCCCTTGAGTATCAGAAACTGCTGACATTACAGTAACAAACAAGCAGAGAAGGAGGTACAGAAACCAAGGTTTGCCCTTGAGTACCAGAAACCGCTGACATTACAGCAACAAAAAGCAGAGAAGGAGGTAAGGAAACCAAGGTGTGCCCTTGAGTATCAGAAAATGCTTACATTACTGTAACATACAAACTGAGAAGAAGGAAAGGTCAGACACCCAGAGAGCAGGAAAAAAAACCAAGGTGTGCTCTTGAGTACCAGAAACTGCTGACATTACTGCAACAGACAAGCATACAAGAAGCAAACATCAGACACCCAGAGAGCAGGTAAACAAACCAAGGTGTACCCTCGAGTACCAGAAAATGCTGACATTACTGCAACAGACAAGCAGAAAAGAAGCAAATGTCAGACACCCAGAGAGCAGGTAAACAAACCAACGTGTGCCCTTGAGCAGCAGAAACTACTGACATTACAACAACAGACAAGCAGAGAATTAGCAAATGTTAGACACCCAGAGAGGAGGTACAGAAACCAAGGTGTGCCCTTGAGTACCAGAAACTGCTGACATTACAGTAACAAACAAGCAGAGAAGAAGCAAAGGTCAGACACCCAAGAAGGAGGTAAGGAAACCAAGGTGTGCCCTTGAGTACCAGAAACTGCTGACATTACAGCAACAAACAAGCTTAGAAGATGCTAAGGTCAGATACCCAAGAAGGAGGTACAGAAACCAAGGTGTGCCCTTGAGCACCAGAAACCGCTGACATTACAACAACAGACAAGCAGAGAATTAGCAAACCTTAGACACCCAGAGAGGAGGTACAGAAACCAAGGTGTGCCCTTGAGTACCAGAAACTGCTGACATTACAGCAACAAACAAGCAGAGAAGCAGGAAAGGTCAGACACCCAAGAAGGAGGTAAGGAAACCAAGGTGTGCTCTTGAGCACCAGAAACTGCTGACATTACAGCAACAAACAAGCAGAAAAGAAGGAAAGGTCAGACACCCAAGAAGGAGGTAAGGAAACCAAGGTGTGCTCTTGAGCACCAGAAACTGCTGACATTACAGCAACAAACAAGCAGAGAAGAAGCAAAGGTCAGACACCCAAGAAGGAGGTAAGGAAGCCAAGGTGTGCTCTTGAGTACCAGAAACTGCTGACATTACAACAACAGACAAGCAGAGAAGAAGGAAAGGTCAGACACCCAAGAAGGAGGTAAGGAAACCAAGGTGTGCTTTTGAGCACCAGAATCTGCTGACATTACAGCAACAAACAAGCAGAGAAGAAGGAAAGGTCAGACACCCAAGAAGGAGGTAAGGAAACCAAGGTGTGACCTTGAGTACCAGAAACTGCTGACATTACAACAACAGACAAGCAGAGAAGAAGGAAAGGTCAGACACCCAAGAAGGAGGTAAGGAAACCAAGGTGTGCTCTTGAGCACCAGAAACTGCTGACATTACAGCAACAAACAAGCAGAGAAGAAGCAAAGGTCAGACACCCAAGAAGGAGGTAAGGAAACCAAGGTGTGCTCTTGAGCACCAGAAACTGCTGACATTACAGCAACAAACAAGCAGAGAAGAAGCAAAGGTCAGACACCCAAGAAGGAGGTAAGGAAACCAAGGTGTGCTCTTGAGTATCAGAAACTGCTGACATTACAGCAACAAACAAGCAGAGAAGAAGCAAAGGTCAGACACCCAAGAAGGAGGTAAGGAAACCAAGGTGTGCTCTTGAGTATCAGAAACTGCTGACATTACAGCAACAAACAAGCAGAGAAGGAGGTAAGGAAACCAAGGTGTGACCTTGAGTATCAGAAACTGCTGTCATTACAACAACAAACAAGCAGAGAAGTAGGTAAGGAAACCAAGGTGTGACCTTGAGTATCAGAAACTGCTGACATTACAGCAACAAACAAGCAGAGAAGAAGCAAAGGTCAGACACCCAAGAAGGAGGTAAGGAAACCAAGGTGTGCTCTTGAGTATCAGAAACTGCTGACATTACAGCAACAAACAAGCAGAGAAGGAGGTAAGGAAACCAAGGTGTGACCTTGAGTATCAGAAACTGCTGACATTACAGCAACAAACAAGCAGAGAAGGAGGTAAGGAAACCAAGGTGTGACCTTGAGTATCAGAAACTGCTGACATTACAACAACAGAAAAGCAGAGGACAAGGAAAGTTCTGGTACCCAGAGAGGAGGTAAGGAAACCAAGGTGTGCTCCTGAGTACCAGAAACTGCTGACATTACAACAACAGAAAAGCAGAGGACAAGGAAAGGTCTGGTACCCAAGAAGGAGGTAAGGAAACCAAGGTGTGCTCTTGAGTACCAGAAACTGCTGACATTACAGCAACAAACAAGCTTAGAAGAAGCAAAGGTCAGACAGCCAAGAAGGAGGTAAGGAAACCAAGGTGTGCTCTTGAGCACCAGAAACTGCTGACATTACAACAACAGAAAAGCAGAGGACAAGGAAAGGTCTGGTACCCAGAGAGGAGGTAAGGAAACCAAGGTGTGCTCTTGAGTACCAGAAACTGCTGACATTACAGCAACAGAAAAGCAGAGGACAAGGAAAGGTCTGGTATCCAGAGAGGAGGTAAGGAAACCAAGGTGTGCTCTTGAGTACCAGAAACTGCTGACATTACAGCAACAGAAAAGCAGAGGACAAGGAAAGGTCTGGTACCCAGAGAGGAGGTAAGGAAACCAAGGTGTGCTCTTGAGCACCAGAAACCGCTGACATTACAGCAACAAACAAGCTTAGAAGAAGCAAAGGTCAGACACCCAAGAAGGAGATAAGGAAACCAAGGTGTGACCTTGAGTATCAGAAACTGCTGACATTACAGCAACAAACAAGCAGAGAAGGAGGTAAGGAAACCAAGGTGTGACCTTGAGTATCAGAAACTGCTGACATTACAGCAACAAACAAGCTTAGAAGAAGCAAAGGTCAGACACCCAAGAAGGAGGTAAGGAAACCAAGGTGTGACCTTGAGTATCAGAAACTGCTGACATTACAACAAACAAGCAGAGGACAAGGAAAGGTCTGGTACCCAGAGAGGAGGTAAGGAAACCAAGGTGTGCTCTTGAGTACCAGAAACTGCTGACATTACAACAACAGAAAAGCAGAGGACAAGGAAAGGTCTGGTACCCAGAGAGGAGGTAAGGAAACCAAGGTGTGACCTTGAGTATCAGAAACTGCTGTCATTACAACAACAAACAAGCAGAGAAGGAGGTAAGGAAACCAAGGTGTGACCTTGAGTATCAGAAACTGCTGGCATTACAGCAACAAACAAGCAGAGAAGAAGCAAAGGTCAGACACCCAAGAAGGAGGTAAGGATACCAAGGTGTGCTCTTGAGCACCAGAAACTGCTTACATTACAGTAACAAACAAGCAGAGAAGAAGGAAAGGTCAGACACCCAAGAAGGAGGTAAGGAAACCAAGGTGTGCCCTTGAGCACCAGAAACTGCTGACATTACAACAACAAACAAGCAGAGAAGAAGGAAAGGTCAGACACCCAAGAAGGAGGTAAGGAAACCAAGGTGTGCTCTTGAGCACCAGAAACTGCTGACATTACAACAACAGACAAGCAGAAAAGAAGGAAAGGTCAGACACCCAAGAAGGAGGTAAGGAAACCAAGGTGTGCCCTTGAGTACCAGAAACTGCTGACATTACAGCAACAAACAAGAAGAGAAGAAGCAAAGGTCAGACACCCAAGAAGGAGGTAAGGAAACCAAGGTGTGACCTTGAGTATCAGAAACTGCTGACATTACAGCAACAAACAAGCAGAGAAGAAGCAAAGGTCAGACACCCAAGAAGGAGGTAAGGAAACCAAGGTTTGCCCTTGAGCACCAGAAACTGCTGACATTACAGCAACAAATAAGCAGAGAAGAAGCAAAGGTCAGACACCCAAGAAGGAGGTAAGGAAACCAAGGTGTGACCTTGAGTATCAGAAACTGCTGACATTACAGCAACAAACAAGCTGAGAAGAAGCAAAAGTCAGACACCCAAGAAGGAGGTAAGGAAACCAAGGTGTGCTCTTGAGTACCAGAAACTGCTGACATTACAGCAACAAACAAGCAGAGAAGAAAGTAAGGAAACCAAGGTGTGCTCTTGAGTACCAGAAACTGCTGACATTACAGCAACAAACAAGCTGAGAAGAAGCAAGGTCAGACACCCAAGAAGGAGGTGAGGAAACCAAGGTGTGCTCTTGAGTACCAGAAACTGCTGACATTACAGCAACAGACAAGCAGAGAATTCGCAAATGTCAGACACCCAGAGAGGAGGTACAGAAACCAAGGTGTGCCCTTGAGTATCAGAAACTACTGAGATTACAACAACAGACAAGCAGAGAATTCGCAAACGTTAGACACCCAGAGAGGAGGTACAGAAACCAAGGTTTGCCCTTGAGTACCAGAAACCGCTGACATTACAGCAACAAAAAGCAGAGAAGGAGGTAAGGAAACCAAGGTGTGCCCTTGAGTACCAGAAGCTGCTGACATTACAGCAACAAAAAGCAGAGAAGGAGGTAAGGAAACCAAGGTTTGCCCTTGAGTACCAGAAACCGCTGACATTACAGCAACAAAAAGCAGAGGAGGTACAGAAACCAAGGTTTGCCCTTGAGTACCAGAAACTGCTGACATTACAGCAACAAAAAGCAGAGGAGGTACAGAAACCAAGGTTTGCCCTTGAGTACCAGAAACCGCTGACATTACAGCAACAAAAAGCAGAGGAGGTACAGAAACCAAGGTTTGCCCTTGAGTACCAGAAACCGCTGACATTACAGCAACAAAAAGCAGAGGAGGTACAGAAACCAAGGTTTGCCCTTGAGTACCAGAAACTGCTGACATTACAGCAACAAAAAGCAGAGAAGGA
Organism: Deroplatys truncata; assembly: GCA_030765065.1. Lineage (NCBI taxonomy): Eukaryota > Metazoa > Arthropoda > Insecta > Mantodea > Mantidae > Deroplatys > Deroplatys truncata. The sequence continues at coordinate 6,683,927 of CM060984.1, forward strand.
GGTAAGGAAACCAAGGTGTGCCCTTGAGTATCAGAAAATGCTGACATTACTGTAACATACAAACTGAGAAGAAGGAAAGGTCAGACACCCAGAGAGCAGGTAAACAAACCAAGGTGTGCCCTCGAGTACCAGAAACTGCTTACATTACTGCAACAGACAAGCATACAAGAAGCAAACATCAGACACCCAGAGAGCAGGTAAACAAACCAAGGTGTGCTCTTGAGTACCAGAAACTGCTGACATTACTGCAACACACAAGCATACAAGAAGCAAACATCAGACACCCAGAGAGCAGGTAAACAAACCAAGGTGTACCCTCGAGTACCAGAAAATGCTGACATTACTGCAACAGACAAGCAGAAAAGAAGCAAATGTCAGACACCCAGAGAGCAGGTAAACAAACCAACGTGTGCCCTTGAGCACCAGAAACTGCTGACATTACAACAACAGACAAGCAGAGAATTAGCAAACGTTAGACACCCAGAGAGGAGGTACAGAAACCAAGGTGTGCCCTTGAGTACCAGAAACTGCTGACATTACAGTAACAAACAAGCAGAGAAGAAGCAAAGGTCAGACACCCAAGAAGGAGGTAAGGAAACCAAGGTGTGCCCTTGAGTACCAGAAACTGCTGACATTACAGCAACAAACAAGCAGAAAAGAAGGAAAGGTCAGACACCCAAGAAGGAGGTAAGGAAACCAAGGTGTGCTCTTGAGTATCAGAAACTGCTGACATTACAGCAACAAACAAGCAGAGAAGAAGCAAAGGTCAGACACCCAAGAAGGAGGTAAGGAAACCAAGGTGTGCTCTTGAGTATCAGAAACTGCTGACATTACAGCAACAAACAAGCAGAGAAGAAGCAAAGGTCAGACACCCAAGAAGGAGGTAAGGAAACCAAGGTGTGCTCTTGAGTATCAGAAACTGCTGACATTACAGCAACAAACAAGCAGAGAAGGAGGTAAGGAAACCAAGGTGTGACCTTGAGTATCAGAAACTGCTGTCATTACAACAACAAACAAGCAGAGAAGTAGGTAAGGAAACCAAGGTGTGACCTTGAGTATCAGAAACTGCTGACATTACAGCAACAAACAAGCAGAGAAGAAGCAAAGGTCAGACACCCAAGAAGGAGGTAAGGAAACCAAGGTGTGCTCTTGAGTATCAGAAACTGCTGACATTACAGCAACAAACAAGCAGAGAAGGAGGTAAGGAAACCAAGGTGTGACCTTGAGTATCAGAAACTGCTGACATTACAGCAACAAACAAGCAGAGAAGGAGGTAAGGAAACCAAGGTGTGACCTTGAGTATCAGAAACTGCTGACATTACAACAACAGAAAAGCAGAGGACAAGGAAAGTTCTGGTACCCAGAGAGGAGGTAAGGAAACCAAGGTGTGCTCCTGAGTACCAGAAGCTGCTGACATTACAACAACAGAAAAGCAGAGGACAAGGAAAGGTCTGGTACCCAAGAAGGAGGTAAGGAAACCAAGGTGTGCTCTTGAGTACCAGAAACTGCTGACATTACAGCAACAAACAAGCTTAGAAGAAGCAAAGGTCAGACAGCCAAGAAGGAGGTAAGGAAACCAAGGTGTGCTCTTGAGCACCAGAAACTGCTGACATTACAACAACAGAAAAGCAGAGGACAAGGAAAGGTCTGGTACCCAGAGAGGAGGTAAGGAAACCAAGGTGTGCTCTTGAGTACCAGAAACTGCTGACATTACAGCAACAGAAAAGCAGAGGACAAGGAAAGGTCTGGTACCCAGAGAGGAGGTAAGGAAACCAAGGTGTGCTCTTGAGTACCAGAAACTGCTGACATTACAGCAACAGAAAAGCAGAGGACAAGGAAAGGTCTGGTACCCAGAGAGGAGGTAAGGAAACCAAGGTGTGCTCTTGAGCACCAGAAACCGCTGACATTACAGCAACAAACAAGCTTAGAAGAAGCAAAGGTCAGACACCCAAGAAGGAGATAAGGAAACCAAGGTGTGACCTTGAGTATCAGAAACTGCTGACATTACAGCAACAAACAAGCAGAGAAGGAGGTAAGGAAACCAAGGTGTGACCTTGAGTATCAGAAACTGCTGACATTACAGCAACAAACAAGCTTAGAAGAAGCAAAGGTCAGACACCCAAGAAGGAGGTAAGGAAACCAAGGTGTGACCTTGAGTATCAGAAACTGCTGACATTACAACAAACAAGCAGAGGACAAGGAAAGGTCTGGTACCCAGAGAGGAGGTAAGGAAACCAAGGTGTGCTCTTGAGTACCAGAAACTGCTGACATTACAACAACAGAAAAGCAGAGGACAAGGAAAGGTCTGGTACCCAGAGAGGAGGTAAGGAAACCAAGGTGTGCTCTTGAGTACCAGAAACTGCTGACATTACAGCAACAAACAAGCTTAGAAAAAGCAAAGGTCAGACACCCAAGAAGGAGGTAAGGAAACCAAGTTGTGACCTTGAGTATCAGAAACTGCTATCATTACAGCAAGAAACAAGCTTAGAAGAAGCAAAGGTCAGACACCCAAGAAGGAGGTAAGGAAACCAAGATGTGACCTTGAGTACCAGAAACTGCTGACATTACAACAACAGAAAAGCAGAGGACAACGAAAGGTCTGGTACCCAGAGAGGAGGTAAGGAAACCAAGGTGTGACCTTGAGTATCAGAAACTGCTGACATTACAGCAACAAACAAGCAGAGAAGGAGGTAAGGAAACCAAGGTGTGACCTTGAGTATCAGAAACTGCTGACATTACAGCAACAAAAAAGCAGAGAAGGAGGTAAGGAAACCAAGGTGTGACCTTGAGTACCAGAAAATGCTGACATAACTGCAACAGACAAGCAACAAGAAGCAAACATCAGACACCCACAGAGCAGGTAAACAAACCAAGGTGTACCCTCGAGTACCAGAAAATGCTGACATTACTGCAACAGACAACCAGAAAAGAAGCAAATGTCAGACACCCAGAGAGCAGGTAAACAAACCAAGGTGTGCCCTTAAGTACCAGAAACTGCTGCTATTACAACAACAGAAAAGCAGAGGACAAGGAAACGTCAGATACCCAGAGAGGAGGTACAGAAACCAAGGTGTGCCCTTGAGTACCAGAAACCGCTGACATTACAGCAACAAACAAGCTTAGAAGAAGCTAAGGTCAGACACCCAAGAAGGAGGTAAGGAAACCAAGGTGTGCCCTTGAGCACCAGAAACTGCTGACATTACAACAACAGAAAAGCAGAGGACAAGGAAAGGTCTGGTACCCAGAGAGGAGGTAAGGAAACCAAGGTGTGCTCTTGAGTACCAGAAACTGCTGACATTACAGCAACAAACAAGCTTAGAAGAAGCAAAGGTCAGACACCCAAGAAGGAGGTAAGGAAACCAAGGTGTGACCTTGAGTATCAGAAACTGCTATTATTACAGCAACAAACAAGCTTAGAAGAAGCAAAGGTCAGACACCCAAGAAGGAGGTAAGGAAACCAAGGTGTGACTTTGAGTACCAGAAACTGCTGACATTACAACAACAGAAAAGCAGAGGACAAGGAAAGGTCTGGTACCCAGAGAGGAGGTAAGGAAACCAAGGTGTGACCTTGAGTATCAGAAACTGCTGACATTACAGCAACAAACAAGCAGAGAAGGAGGTAAGGAAACCAAGGTGTGACCTTGAGTATCAGAAACTGCTGTCATTACAACAACAAACAAGCAGAGAAGGAGGTAAGGAAACCAAGGTGTGACCTTGAGTATCAGAAACTGCTGGCATTACAGCAACAAACAAGCAGAGAAGAAGCAAAGGTCAGACACCCAAGAAGGAGGTAAGGATACCAAGGTGTGCTCTTGAGCACCAGAAACTGCTTACATTACAGTAACAAACAAGCAGAGAAGAAGGAAAGGTCAGACACCCAAGAAGGAGGTAAGGAAACCAAGGTGTGCCCTTGAGCACCAGAAACTGCTGACATTACAACAACAAACAAGCAGAGAAGAAGGAAAGGTCAGACACCCAAGAAGGAGGTAAGGAAACCAAGGTGTGCTCTTGAGCACCAGAAACTGCTGACATTACAACAACAGACAAGCAGAAAAGAAGGAAAGGTCAGACACCCAAGAAGGAGGTAAGGAAACCAAGGTGTGCCCTTGAGTACCAGAAACTGCTGACATTACAGCAACAAACAAGAAGAGAAGAAGCAAAGGTCAGACACCCAAGAAGGAGGTAAGGAAACCAAGGTGTGACCTTGAGTATCAGAAACTGCTGACATTACAGCAACAAACAAGCAGAGAAGAAGCAAAGGTCAGACACCCAAGAAGGAGGTAAGGAAACCAAGGTTTGCCCTTGAGCACCAGAAACTGCTGACATTACAGCAACAAATAAGCAGAGAAGAAGCAAAGGTCAGACACCCAAGAAGGAGGTAAGGAAACCAAGGTGTGACCTTGAGTATCAGAAACTGCTGACATTACAGCAACAAACAAGCTGAGAAGAAGCAAAAGTCAGACACCCAAGAAGGAGGTAAGGAAACCAAGGTGTGCTCTTGAGTACCAGAAACTGCTGACATTACAGCAACAAACAAGCAGAGAAGAAAGTAAGGAAACCAAGGTGTGCTCTTGAGTACCAGAAACTGCTGACATTACAGCAACAAACAAGCTGAGAAGAAGCAAGGTCAGACACCCAAGAAGGAGGTGAGGAAACCAAGGTGTGCTCTTGAGTACCAGAAACTGCTGACATTACAGCAACAGACAAGCAGAGAATTCGCAAATGTCAGACACCCAGAGAGGAGGTACAGAAACCAAGGTGTGCCCTTGAGTATCAGAAACTACTGAGATTACAACAACAGACAAGCAGAGAATTCGCAAACGTTAGACACCCAGAGAGGAGGTACAGAAACCAAGGTTTGCCCTTGAGTACCAGAAACCGCTGACATTACAGCAACAAAAAGCAGAGAAGGAGGTAAGGAAACCAAGGTGTGCCCTTGAGTACCAGAAGCTGCTGACATTACAGCAACAAAAAGCAGAGAAGGAGGTAAGGAAACCAAGGTTTGCCCTTGAGTACCAGAAACCGCTGACATTACAGCAACAAAAACCAGAGGAGGTACAGAAACCAAGGTTTGCCCTTGAGTACCAGAAACTGCTGACATTACAGCAACAAAAAGCAGAGGAGGTACAGAAACCAAGGTTTGCCCTTGAGTACCAGAAACCGCTGACATTACAGCAACAAAAAGCAGAGGAGGTACAGAAACCAAGGTTTGCCCTTGAGTACCAGAAACCGCTGACATTACAGCAACAAAAAGCAGAGGAGGTACAGAAACCAAGGTTTGCCCTTGAGTACCAGAAACTGCTGACATTACAGCAACAAAAAGCAGAGAAGGAGGTAAGGAAACCAAGGTGTGCCCTTGAGTATCAGAAAATGCTGACATTACTGTAACATACAAACTGAGAAGAAGGAAAGGTCAGACACCCAGAGAGCAGGTAAACAAACCAAGGTGTGCCCTCGAGTACCAGAAACTGCTTACATTACTGCAACAGACAAGCATACAAGAAGCAAACATCAGACACCCAGAGAGCAGGTAAACAAACCAAGGTGTGCTCTTGAGTACCAGAAACTGCTGACATTACTGCAACAGACAAGCATACAAGAAGCAAACATCAGACACCCAGAGAGCAGGTAAACAAACCAAGGTGTACCCTAGAGTACCAGAAAATGCTGACATTACTGCAACAGACAAGCAGAAAAGAAGCAAATGTCAGACACCCAGAGAGCAGGTAAACAAACCAACGTGTGCCCTTGAGCACCAGAAACTGCTGACATTACAACAACAGACAAGCAGAGAATTAGCAAACGTTAGACACCCAGAGAGGAGGTACAGAAACCAAGGTGTGCCCTTGAGTACCAGAAACTGCTGACATTACAGTAACAAACAAGCAGAGAAGAAGCAAAGGTCAGACACCCAAGAAGGAGGTAAGGAAACCAAGGTGTGCCCTTGAGTACCAGAAACTGCTGACATTACAGCAACAAACAAGCAGAAAAGAAGGAAAGGTCAGACACCCAAGAAGGAGGTAAGGAAACCAAGGTGTGCTCTTGAGTATCAGAAACTGCTGACATTACAGCAACAAACAAGCAGAGAAGAAGCAAAGGTCAGACACCCAAGAAGGAGGTAAGGAAACCAAGGTGTGCTCTTGAGTATCAGAAACTGCTGACATTACAGCAACAAACAAGCAGAGAAGAAGCAAAGGTCAGACACCCAAGAAGGAGGTAAGGAAACCAAGGTGTGCTCTTGAGTATCAGAAACTGCTGACATTACAGCAACAAACAAGCAGAGAAGGAGGTAAGGAAACCAAGGTGTGACCTTGAGTATCAGAAACTGCTGTCATTACAACAACAAACAAGCAGAGAAGTAGGTAAGGAAACCAAGGTGTGACCTTGAGTATCAGAAACTGCTGACATTACAGCAACAAACAAGCAGAGAAGAAGCAAAGGTCAGACACCCAAGAAGGAGGTAAGGAAACCAAGGTGTGCTCTTGAGTATCAGAAACTGCTGACATTACAGCAACAAACAAGCAGAGAAGGAGGTAAGGAAACCAAGGTGTGACCTTGAGTATCAGAAACTGCTGACATTACAGCAACAAACAAGCAGAGAAGGAGGTAAGGAAACCAAGGTGTGACCTTGAGTATCAGAAACTGCTGACATTACAACAACAGAAAAGCAGAGGACAAGGAAAGTTCTGGTACCCAGAGAGGAGGTAAGGAAACCAAGGTGTGCTCCTGAGTACCAGAAACTGCTGACATTACAACAACAGAAAAGCAGAGGACAAGGAAAGGTCTGGTACCCAAGAAGGAGGTAAGGAAACCAAGGTGTGCTCTTGAGTACCAGAAACTGCTGACATTACAGCAACAAACAAGCTTAGAAGAAGCAAAGGTCAGACAGCCAAGAAGGAGGTAAGGAAACCAAGGTGTGCTCTTGAGCACAAGAAACTGCTGACATTACAACAACAGAAAAGCAGAGGACAAGGAAAGGTCTGGTACCCAGAGAGGAGGTAAGGAAACCAAGGTGTGCTCTTGAGTACCAGAAACTGCTGACATTACAGCAACAGAAAAGCAGAGGACAAGGAAAGGTCTGGTACCCAGAGAGGAGGTAAGGAAACCAAGGTGTGCTCTTGAGTACCAGAAACTGCTGACATTACAGCAACAGAAAAGCAGAGGACAAGGAAAGGTCTGGTACCCAGAGAGGAGGTAAGGAAACCAAGGTGTGCTCTTGAGCACCAGAAACCGCTGACATTACAGCAACAAACAAGCTTAGAAGAAGCAAAGGTCAGACACCCAAGAAGGAGATAAGGAAACCAAGGTGTGACCTTGAGTATCAGAAACTGCTGACATTACAGCAACAAACAAGCAGAGAAGGAGGTAAGGAAACCAAGGTGTGACCTTGAGTATCAGAAACTGCTGACATTACAGCAACAAACAAGCTTAGAAGAAGCAAAGGTCAGACACCCAAGAAGGAGGTAAGGAAACCAAGGTGTGACCTTGAGTATCAGAAACTGCTGACATTACAACAAACAAGCAGAGGACAAGGAAAGGTCTGGTACCCAGAGAGGAGGTAAGGAAACCAAGGTGTGCTCTTGAGTACCAGAAACTGCTGACATTACAACAACAGAAAAGCAGAGGACAAGGAAAGGTCTGGTACCCAGAGAGGAGGTAAGGAAACCAAGGTGTGCTCTTGAGTACCAGAAACTGCTGACATTACAGCAACAAACAAGCTTAGAAAAAGCAAAGGTCAGACACCCAAGAAGGAGGTAAGGAAACCAAGGTGTGACCTTGAGTATCAGAAACTGCTATCATTACAGCAACAAACAAGCTTAGAAGAAGCAAAGGTCAGACACCCAAGAAGGAGGTAAGGAAACCAAGATGTGACCTTGAGTACCAGAAACTGCTGACATTACAACAACAGAAAAGCAGAGGACAAGGAAAGGTCTGGTACCCAGAGAGGAGGTAAGGAAACCAAGGTGTGACCTTGAGTATCAGAAACTGCTGACATTACAGCAACAAACAAGCAGAGAAGGAGGTAAGGAAACCAAGGTGTGACCTTGAGTATCAGAAACTGCTGACATTACAGCAACAAAAAAGCAGAGAAGGAGGTAAGGAAACCAAGGTGTGACCTTGAGTACCAGAAAATGCTGACATAACTGCAACAGACAAGCAACAAGAAGCAAACATCAGACACCCACAGAGCAGGTAAACAAACCAAGGTGTACCCTCGAGTACCAGAAAATGCTGACATTACTGCAACAGACAACCAGAAAAGAAGCAAATGTCAGACACCCAGAGAGCAGGTAAACAAACCAAGGTGTGCCCTTAAGTACCAGAAACTGCTGCTATTACAACAACAGAAAAGCAGAGGACAAGGAAAGGTCAGATACCCAGAGAGGAGGTACAGAAACCAAGGTGTGCCCTTGAGTACCAGAAACCGCTGACATTACAGCAACAAACAAGCTTAGAAGAAGCTAAGGTCAGACACCCAAGAAGGAGGTAAGGAAACCAAGGTGTGCCGTTGAGCACCAGAAACTGCTGACATTACAACAGCAGAAAAGCAGAGGACAAGGAAAGGTCTGGTACCCAGAGAGGAGGTAAGGAAACCAAGGTGTGCTCTTGAGTACCAGAAACTGCTGACATTACAGCAACAAACAAGCTTAGAAGAAGCAAAGGTCAGACACCCAAGAAGGAGGTAAGGAAACCAAGGTGTGACCTTGAGTATCAGAAACTGCTATCATTACAGCAACAAACAAGCTTAGAAGAAGCAAAGGTCAGACACCCAAGAAGGAGGTAAGGAAACCAAGGTGTGACTTTGAGTACCAGAAACTGCTGACATTACAACAACAGAAAAGCAGAGGACAAGGAAAGGTCTGGTACCCAGAGAGGAGGTAAGGAAACCAAGGTGTGACCTTGAGTATCAGAAACTGCTGACATTACAGCAACAAACAAGCAGAGAAGGAGGTAAGGAAACCAAGGTGTGACCTTGAGTATCAGAAACTGCTGTCATTACAACAACAAACAAGCAGAGAAGGAGGTAAGGAAACCAAGGTGTGACCTTGAGTATCAGAAACTGCTGACATTACAGCAACAAACAAGCAGAGAAGAAGCAAAGGTCAGACACCCAAGAAGGAGGGAAGGATACCAAGGTGTGCTCTTGAGCACCAGAAACTGCTTACATTACAGTAACAAACAAGCAGAGAAGAAGGAAAGGTCAGACACCCAAGAAGGAGGTAAGGAAACCAAGGTGTGCCCTTGAGCACCAGAAACTGCTGACATTACAGCAACAAACAAGCAGAGAAGAAGCAAAGGTCAGACACCCAAGAAGGAGGTAAGGAAACCCAGGTGTGCTCTTGAGCACCAGAAACTGCTGACATTACAACAACAGACAAGCAGAAAAGAAGGAAAGGTCAGACACCCAAGAAGGAGGTAAGGAAACCAAGGTGTGCTCTTGAGCACCAGAAACTGCTGACATTACAGTAACACACAAGCAGAGAAGAAGGAAAGGTCAGACACCCAAGAAGGAGGTAAGGAAACCAAGGTGTGCTCTTGAGCACCAGAAACTGCTGACATTACAACAACAAACAAGCAGAGAAGAAGCAAAGGTCAAACACCCAAGAAGGAGGTAAGGAAACCAAGGTGTGCTCTTGAGCACCAGAAACTGCTGACATTACAACAACAAACAAGCAGAGAAGAAGGAAAGGTCAGACACCCAAGAAGGAGGTAAGGAAACCAAGGTGTGCTCTTGAGCACCAGAAACTGCTGACATTACAACAACAGACAAGCAGAAAAGAAGGAAAGGTCAGACACCCAAGAAGGAGGTAAGGAAACCAAGGTGTGCCCTTGAGTACCAGAAACTGCTGACATTACAGCAACAAACAAGAAGAGAAGAAGCAAAGGTCAGACACCCAAGAAGGAGGTAAGGAAACCAAGGTGTGACCTTGAGTATCAGAAACTGCTGACATTACAGCAACAAACAAGCAGAGAAGAAGCAAAGGTCAGACACCCAAGAAGGAGGTAAGGAAATCAAGGTTTGCCCTTGAGCACCAGAAACTGCTGACATTACAGCAACAAATAAGCAGAGAAGAAGCAAAGGTCAGACACCCAAGAAGGAGGTAAGGAAACCAAGGTGTGACCTTGAGTATTAGAAACTGCTGACATTACAGCAACAAACAAGCTGAGAAGAAGCAAAAGTCAGACACCCAAGAAGGAGGTAAGGAAACCAAGGTGTGCTCTTGAGTACCAGAAACTGCTGACATTACAGCAACAAACAAGCAGAGAAGAAAGTAAGGAAACCAAGGTGTGCTCTTGAGTACCAGAAACTGCTGACATTACAGCAACAAACAAGCTGAGAAGAAGCAAGGTCAGACACCCAAGAAGGAGGTGAGGAAACCAAGGTGTGCTCTTGAGTACCAGAAACTGCTGACATTACAGCAACAGACAAGCAGAGAATTCGCAAATGTCAGACACCCAGAGAGGAGGTACAGAAACCAAGGTGTGCCCTTGAGTATCAGAAACTACTGAGATTACAACAACACACAAGCAGAGAATTCGCAAACGTTAGACACCCAGAGAGGAGGTACAGAAACCAAGGTTTGCCCTTGAGTACCAGAAACCGCTGACATTACAGCAACAAAAAGCAGAGAAGGAGGTAAGGAAACCAAGGTGTGCCCTTGAGTACCAGAAGCTGCTGACATTACAGCAACAAAAAGCAGAGAAGGAGGTAAGGAAACCAAGGTTTGCCCTTGAGTACCAGAAACCGCTGACATTACAGCAACAAAAAGCAGAGGAGGTACAGAAACCAAGGTTTGCCCTTGAGTACCAGAAACTGCTGACATTACAGCAACAAAAAGCAGAGGAGGTACAGAAACCAAGGTTTGCCCTTGAGTACCAGAAACCGCTGACATTACAGCAACAAAAAGCAGAGGAGGTACAGAAACCAAGGTTTGCCCTTGAGTACCAGAAACCGCTGACATTACAGCAACAAAAAGCAGAGGAGGTACAGAAACCAAGGTTTGCCCTTGAGTACCAGAAACTGCTGACATTACAGCAACAAAAAGCAGAGAAGGAGGTAAGGAAACCAAGGTGTGCCCTTGAGTATCAGAAAATGCTGACATTACTGTAACATACAAACTGAGAAGAAGGAAAGGTCAGACACCCAGAGAGCAGGTAAACAAACCAAGGTGTGCCCTCGAGTACCAGAAACTGCTTACATTACTGCAACAGACAAGCATACAAGAAGCAAACATCAGACACCCAGAGAGCAGGTAAACAAACCAAGGTGTGCTCTTGAGTACCAGAAACTGCTGACATTACTGCAACAGACAAGCATACAAGAAGCAAACATCAGACACCCAGAGAGCAGGTAAACAAACCAAGGTGTACCCTCGAGTACCAGAAAATGCTGACATTACTGCAACAGACAAGCAGAAAAGAAGCAAATGTCAGACACCCAGAGAGCAGGTAAACAAACCAACGTGTGCCCTTGAGCACCAGAAACTGCTGACATTACAACAACAGACAAGCAGAGAATTAGCAAACGTTAGACACCCAGAGAGGAGGTACAGAAACCAAGGTGTGCCCTTGAGTACCAGAAACTGCTGACATTACAGTAACAAACAAGCAGAGAAGAAGCAAAGGTCAGACACCCAAGAAGGAGGTAAGGAAACCAAGGTGTGCCCTTGAGTACCAGAAACTGCTGACATTACAGCAACAAACAAGCAGAAAAGAAGGAAAGGTCAGACACCCAAGAAGGAGGTAAGGAAACCAAGGTGTGCTCTTGAGTATCAGAAACTGCTGACATTACAGCAACAAACAAGCAGAGAAGAAGCAAAGGTCAGACACCCAAGAAGGAGGTAAGGAAACCAAGGTGTGCTCTTGAGTATCAGAAACTGCTGACATTACAGCAACAAACAAGCAGAGAAGAAGCAAAGGTCAGACACCCAAGAAGGAGGTAAGGAAACCAAGGTGTGCTCTTGAGTATCAGAAACTGCTGACATTACAGCAACAAACAAGCAGAGAAGGAGGTAAGGAAACCAAGGTGTGACCTTGAGTATCAGAAACTGCTGTCATTACAACAACAAACAAGCAGAGAAGTAGGTAAGGAAACCAAGGTGTGACCTTGAGTATCAGAAACTGCTGACATTACAGCAACAAACAAGCAGAGAAGAAGCAAAGGTCAGACACCCAAGAAGGAGGTAAGGAAACCAAGGTGTGCTCTTGAGTATCAGAAACTGCTGACATTACAGCAACAAACAAGCAGAGAAGGAGGTAAGGAAACCAAGGTGTGACCTTGAGTATCAGAAACTGCTGACATTACAGCAACAAACAAGCAGAGAAGGAGGTAAGGAAACCAAGGTGTGACCTTGAGTATCAGAAACTGCTGACATTACAACAACAGAAAAGCAGAGGACAAAGAAAGTTCTGGTACCCAGAGAGGAGGTAAGGAAACCAAGGTGTGCTCCTGAGTACCAGAAACTGCTGACATTACAACAACAGAAAAGCAGAGGACAAGGAAAGGTCTGGTACCCAAGAAGGAGGTAAGGAAACCAAGGTGTGCTCTTGAGTACCAGAAACTGCTGACATTACAGCAACAAACAAGCTTAGAAGAAGCAAAGGTCAGACAGCCAAGAAGGAGGTAAGGAAACCAAGGTGTGCTCTTGAGCACCAGAAACTGCTGACATTACAACAACAGAAAAGCAGAGGACAAGGAAAGGTCTGGTACCCAGAGAGGAGGTAAGGAAACCAAGGTGTGCTCTTGAGTACCAGAAACTGCTGACATTACAGCAACAGAAAAGCAGAGGACAAGGAAAGGTCTGGTACCCAGAGAGGAGGTAAGGAAACCAAGGTGTGCTCTTGAGTACCAGAAACTGCTGACATTACAGCAACAGAAAAGCAGAGGACAAGGAAACGTCTGGTACCCAGAGAGGAGGTAAGGAAACCAAGGTGTGCTCTTGAGCACCAGAAACCGCTGACATTACAGCAACAAACAAGCTTAGAAGAAGCAAAGGTCAGACACCCAAGAAGGAGATAAGGAAACCAAGGTGTGACCTTGAGTATCAGAAACTGCTGACATTACAGCAACAAACAAGCAGAGAAGGAGGTAAGGAAACCAAGGTGTGACCTTGAGTATCAGAAACTGCTGACATTACAGCAACAAACAAGCTTAGAAGAAGCAAAGGTCAGACACCCAAGAAGGAGGTAAGGAAACCAAGGTGTGACCTTGAGTATCAGAAACTGCTGACATTACAACAAACAAGCAGAGGACAAGGAAAGGTCTGGTACCCAGAGAGGAGGTAAGGAAACCAAGGTGTGCTCTTGAGTACCAGAAACTGCTGACATTACAACAACAGAAAAGCAGAGGACAAGGAAAGGTCTGGTACCCAGAGAGGAGGTAAGGAAACCAAGGTGTGCTCTTGAGTACCAGAAACTGCTGACATTACAGCAACAAACAAGCTTAGAAGAAGCAAAGGTCAGACACCCAAGAAGGAGGTAAGGAAACCAAGGTGTGACCTTGAGTATCAGAAACTGCTATCATTACAGCAACAAACAAGCTTAGAAGAAGCAAAGGTCAGACACCCAAGAAGGAGGTAAGGAAACCAAGATGTGACCTTGAGTACCAGAAACTGCTGACATTACAACAACAGAAAAGCAGAGGACAAGGAAAGGTCTGGTACCCAGAGAGGAGGTAAGGAAACCAAGGTGTGACCTTGAGTATCAGAAACTGCTGACATTACAGCAACAAACAAGCAGAGAAGGAGGTAAGGAAACCAAGGTGTGACCTTGAGTATCAGAAACTGCTGACATTACAGCAACAAAAAAGCAGAGAAGGAGGTAAGGAAACCAAGGTGTGACCTTGAGTACCAGAAAATGCTGACATTACTGCAACAGACAAGCATACAAGAAGCAAACATCAGACACCCACAGAGCAGGTAAACAAACCAAGGTGTACCCTCGAGTACCAGAAAATGCTGACATTACTGCAACAGACAACCAGAAAAGAAGCAAATGTCAGACACCCAGAGAGCAGGTAAACAAACCAAGGTGTGCCCTTAAGTACCAGAAACTGCTGCTATTACAACAACAGAAAAGCAGAGGACAAGGAAAGGTCAGATACCCAGAGAGGAGGTACAGAAACCAAGGTGTGCCCTTGAGTACCAGAAACCGCTGACATTACAGCAACAAACAAGCTTAGAAGAAGCTAAGGTCAGACACCCAAGAAGGAGGTAAGGAAACCAAGGTGTGCCCTTGAGCACCAGAAACTGCTGACATTACAACAACAGAAAAGCAGAGGACAAGGAAAGGTCTGGTACCCAGAGAGGAGGTAAGGAAACCAAGGTGTGCTCTTGAGTACCAGAAACTGCTGACATTACAGCAACAAACAAGCTTAGAAGAAGCAAAGGTCAGACACCCAAGAAGGAGGTAAGGAAACCAAGGGTGTGACCTTGAGTATCAGAAACTGCTATCATTACAGCAACAAACAAGCTTAGAAGAAGCAAAGGTCAGACACCCAAGAAGGAGGTAAGGAAACCAAGGTGTGACTTTGAGTACCAGAAACTGCTGACATTACAACAACAGAAAAGCAGAGGACAAGGAAAGGTCTGGTACCCAGAGAGGAGGTAAGGAAACCAAGGTGTGACCTTGAGTATCAGAAACTGCTGATATTACAGCAACAAACAAGCAGAGAAGGAGGTAAGGAAACCAAGGTGTGACCTTGAGTATCAGAAACTGCTGTCATTACAACAACAAACAAGCAGAGAAGGAGGTAAGGAAACCAAGGTGTGACCTTGAGTATCAGAAACTTCTGACATTACAGCAACAAACAAGCAGAGAAGAAGCAAAGGTCAGACACCCAAGAAGGAGGTAAGGATACCAAGGTGTGCTCTTGAGCACCAGAAACTGCTTACATTACAGTAACAAACAAGCAGAGAAGAAGGAAAGGTCAGACACCCAAGAAGGAGGTAAGGAAACCAAGGTGTGCCCTTGAGCACCAGAAACTGCTGACATTACAGCAACAAACAAGCAGAGAAGAAGCAAAGGTCAGACACCCAAGAAGGAGGTAAGGAAACCAAGGTGTGCTCTTGAGCACCAGAAACTGCTGACATTACAACAACAGACAAGCAGAAAAGAAGGAAAGGTCAGACACCCAAGAAGGAGGTAAGGAAACCAAGGTGTGCTCTTGAGCACCAGAAACTGCTGACATTACAGTAACACACAAGCAGAGAAGAAGGAAAGGTCAGACACCCAAGAAGGAGGTAAGGAAACCAAGGTGTGCTCTTGAGCACCAGAAACTGCTGACATTACAACAACAATCAAGCAGAGAAGAAGCAAAGGTCAAACACCCAAGAAGGAGGTAAGGAAACCAAGGTGTGCTCTTGAGCACCAGAAACTGCTGACATTACAACAACAAACAAGCAGAGAAGAAGGAAAGGTCAGACACCCAAGAAGGAGGTAAGGAAACCAAGGTGTGCTCTTGAGCACCAGAAACTGCTGACATTACAACAACAGACAAGCAGAAAAGAAGGAACGGTCAGACACCCAAGAAGGAGGTAAGGAAACCAAGGTGTGCCCTTGAGTACCAGAAACTGCTGACATTACAGCAACAAACAAGCAGAGAAGAAGCAAAGGTCAGACACCCAAGAAGGAGGTAAGGAAACCAAGGTGTGACCTTGAGTATCAGAAACTGCTGACATTACAGCAACAAACAAGCAGAGAAGAAGCAAAGGTCAGACACCCAAGAAGGAGGTAAGGAAACCAAGGTTTGCCCTTGAGCACCAGAAACTGCTGACATTACAGCAACAAATAAGCAGAGAAGAAGCAAAGGTCAGACACCCAAGAAGGAGGTAAGGAAACCAAGGTGTGACCTTGAGTATCAGAAACTGCTGACATTACAGCAACAAACAAGCTGAGAAGAAGCAAAGGTCAGACACCCAAGAAGGAGGTAAGGAAACCAAGGTGTGCTCTTGAGTACCAGAAACTGCTGACATTACAGCAACAAACAAGCAGAGAAGAAAGTAAGGAAACCAAGGTGTGCTCTTGAGTACCAGAAACTGCTGACATTACAGCAACAAACAAGCTGAGAAGAAGCAAGGTCAGACACCCAAGAAGGAGGTGAGGAAACCAAGGTGTGCCCTTGAGTATCAGAAACTACTGAGATTACAACAACAGACAAGCAGAGAATTCGCAAACGTTAGACACCCAGAGAGGAGGTACAGAAACCAAGGTTTGCCCTTGAGTACCAGAAACCGCTGACATTACAGCAACAAAAAGCAGAGAAGGAGGTAAGGAAAACAAGGTGTGCCCTTGAGTACCAGAAGCTGCTGACATTACAGCAACAAAAAGCAGAGAAGGAGGTAAGGAAACCAAGGTTTGCCCTTGAGTACCAGAAACCGCTGACATTACAGCAACAAAAAGCAGAGGAGGTACAGAAACCAAGGTTTGCCCTTGAGTACCAGAAACTGCTGACATTACAGCAACAAAAAGCAGAGGAGGTACAGAAACCAAGGTTTGCCCTTGATTACCAGAAACCGCTGACATTACAGCAACAAAAAGCAGAGGAGGTACAGAAACCAAGGTTTGCCCTTGAGTACCAGAAACCGCTGACATTACAGCAACAAAAAGCAGAGGAGGTACAGAAACCAAGGTTTGCCCTTGAGTACCAGAAACTGCTGACATTACAGCAACAAAAAGCAGAGAAGGAGGTAAGGAAACCAAGGTGTGCCCTTGAGTATCAGAAAATGCTGACATTACTGTAACATACAAACTGAGAACAAGGAAAGGTCAGACACCCAGAGAGCAGGTAAACAAACCAAGGTGTGCCCTCGAGTACCAGAAACTGCTTACATTACTGCAACAGACAAGCATACAAGAAGCAAACATCAGACACCCAGAGAGCAGGTAAACAAACCAAGGTGTGCTCTTGAGTACCAGAAACTGCTGACATTACTGCAACAGACAAGCATACAAGAAGCAAACATCAGACACCGAGAGAGCAGGTAAACAAACCAAGGTGTACCCTCGAGTACCAGAAAATGCTGACATTACTGCAACAGACAAGCAGAAAAGAAGCAAATGTCAGACACCCAGAGAGCAGGTAAACAAACCAACGTGTGCCCTTGAGCACCAGAAACTGCTGACATTACAACAACAGACAAGCAGAGAATTAGCAAACGTTAGACACCCAGAGAGGAGGTACAGAAACCAAGGTGTGCCCTTGAGTACCAGAAACTGCTGACATTACAGTAACAAACAAGCAGAGAAGAAGCAAAGGTCAGACACCCAAGAAGGAGGTAAGGAAACCAAGGTGTGCCCTTGAGTACCAGAAACTGCTGACATTACAGCAACAAACAAGCAGAAAAGAAGGAAAGGTCAGACACCCAAGAAGGAGGTAAGGAAACCAAGGTGTGCCCTTGAGTACCAGAAACTGCTGACATTACAGCAACAAACAACCTTAGAAGAAGGAAAGGTCAGACACCCAAGAAGGAGGTAAGGAAACCAAGGTGTGCCCTTGAGTACCAGAAACTGCTGACATTACAGCAACAAACAAGCTTAGAAGAAGGAAAGGTCAGACACCCAAGAAGGAGGTAAGGAAACCAAGGTGTGCCCTTGAGTACCAGAAAGTGCTGACATTACAGCAACAAACAAGCAGAGAAGAAGGAAAGGTCAGACACCCAAGAAGGAGGTAAGGAAACCAAGGTGTGCTCTTGAGTACCAGAAACTGCTTACATTACAGCAACAAACAAGCAGAGAAGAAGGAAAGGTCAGACACCCAAGAAGGAGGTAAGGAAACCAAGGTGTGCTCTTGAGCACCAGAAACTGCTGACATTACAGCAACAAACAAGCAGAAAAGAAGGAAAGGTCAGACACCCAAGAAGGAGGTACGGAAACCAAGGTGTGCTCTTGAGCACCAGAAACTGCTGACATTACAGCAACAGACAAGCTGAGAAGAAGCAAAGGTCAGACACCCAAGAAGGAGGTAAGGAAACCAAGGTGTGCTCTTGAGTACCAGAAACTGCTGACATTACAACAACAGACAAGCAGAAAAGAAGGAAAGGTCAGACACCCAGAGAGAGGTAAAGAAACCAAGGTGTGCCCTTGAGCACCAGAAACTGCTGACATTACAGCAACAAACAAGCAGAGAAGAAGGAAAGGTCAGACACCCAAGAAGGAGGTAAGGAAACCAAGGTGTGCTCTTGAGCACCAGAAACTGCTGACATTACAGCAACAATCAAGCAGAGAAGAAGGAAAGGTCAGACACCCAGAGAGGAGGTAAAGAAACCAAGGTGTGCCCTTGAGCACCAGAAACTGCTGACATTACAGCAACAAACAAGCAGAGAAGAAGGAAAGGTCAGACACCCAAGATGGAGGTAAGGAAACCAAGGTGTGCTCTTGAGTACCAGAAACTGCTGACATTACAGCAACAGACAAGCAGAGAAGAAGGAAATGTCTACCCAGAGAGGAGGTAAAGAAACCAAGGTGTGCCCTTGAGTATCAGAAACTGCTGACATTACAGCAACAGAAAAGCAGAGGACAAGGAAAGGTCAGACACACAGAGAGGAGGTAAACAAACCAAGGTGTGCTCTTGAGTACCAGAAACTGCTGACATAACAACAACAGAAAAGCAGAGGACAAGGAAAGGTCAGACACACAGAGAGGAGGTAAAGAAACCAAGGTGTGCCCTTGAGTACCAGAAACTGCTGACATAACAACAACAGACAAGCAGAGAAGAAGGAAATGTCTACCCAAGAAGGAGGTAAAGAAACCAAGGTGTGCCCTTGAGTACCAGAAACTGCTGACATAACAACAACAGAAAAGCAGAGGACAAGGAAAGGTCAGACACCCAGAGAGGAGGTAATGAAACCAAGGTGTGCCCTTGAGTACCAGAAACTGCTGACATTACAACAACAGACAAGCAGAGAAGAAGGAAAGGTCAGACACCCAGAGAGAAGGTAAAGAAACCAAGGTGTGCCCTTGAGTACCAGAAACTGCTGACATTACAACAACAGACAAGCAGAGATTTAGCAAACGTCAGACACCCAGAGAGGAGGTACAGAAACCAAGGTGTGCCCTTGAGTATCAGAAACTGCTGACATTATAACAACAGACAAGCAGAGAATTAGCAAACGTCAGACACCCAGAGAGGAGGTAAAGAAACCAAGGTGTGCCCTTGAGCACCAGAAACTGCTGACATTACAGCAAACGACAAGCAGAGAAGAAGGAAATGTCTACCCAGAGAGGAGGTAAAGAAACCAAGGTGTGCCCTTGAGCACCAGAAACTGCTGACATTACAGCAACAGTCAAGCAGAGAATTCGCAAACGTTAGACACCCAGAGAGGAGGTACAGAAACCAAGGTGTGCCCTTGAGTATCAGAAACTGCTGACATTACAGCAACAAACAAGCTGAGAAGAAGGAAAGGTCAGATACCCAGAGAGGAGTAAAAGAAACCAAAGTGTGTCCTTAAGTACCAGAAACTGCTGACATTACAGCAACAGACAAGCATAGAAGAAGCCAACGTCAGACACTCAGAGAGGAGGTAAAGAAACCAAAGTGTGTCCTTGACTACCAGAAACTGCTGACAGGACAGCATAAGGCAAGCTGAGAAGAAGGAAAGGTCTCACATACAAATCATAATATACTGTTGTTACCAAGCAATGTATGTAGTCTAGTCAAGAGGTTGTTCTGATGTCTTTAGTTGTCTTTCACAAAGTGCTCCTGCAATCAGACTATAGTACTGATAACAATGTACTGTTGTCACATAGCAATGTATGTACTCTAGTCAAGAGGTTGTTCTGATGTCTTCAGCTGTGTTTCACAAAGTGCTCATGCAATCAGACTATAGTACTGATAACAATGTACTGTTGTCACCTAGCAATGTATGTAGTCTAGTCAAGAGGTTGTTCTGATGTCTTCAGCTGTGTTTCACAAAGTGCTCATGCAATCAGACTATAGTACTGTTGTCACCTAGCAGTGTATGTACTCTAGTCAAGAGGTTGTTCTGAAATCTTCAGCTGTGTTTCACAAAGTGGTCATGCAATCAGAATATAGTACTGATTATAATATACTGTTGTCACCTAGCAATGTATGTAGTCTAGTCAAGAGGTTGTTCTGATGTCTTTAGTTATGTTTCACAAAGTGCTCATGCAATCAGACTATAGTACTGATAACAAATGTACTGTTGTCACCTAGCAATGTATGTACTCTAGTCAAGAGGTAGTTTTGATCTCTTCAGCTGTGTTTCACAAAGTGGTCATGCAATCAGACAATAGTACTGATTAAATGTACTGTAGTCACCTAGCACTTTATGTATTCAAGTCAAGAGGTTGTTCTAATGTCTTCAGCTGTGTTTCACAAAGTGGTCATGCAATCAGGCAATAGTACTTATAACAATGTACTGTTGTCACCTAGCAATGTATGTACTCTAGTCAAGAGGTTGTTCTGATGTCTTCAGCTGTGTTTTACAAAGTGATCATGCAATCAGACAATAGTACTGATCATAATGTACTGTTGTCACCCAGCAATGCATGTACTCTAGTCAAGAGGTTGTTCTGATGTCATCAGCTGTGTTTCACAAAGTGGTCATGCAATCAGACAATAGAACTGATTATAATGTACTGTTGTCACCCAGCAATGCATGTACTCTAGTCAAGAGGTTGTTCTGATGTCCAGCGGTGTTTCACAAACTGGTCATGCAATCAGACAATAGTACTGATAACAATGTACTGTTGTCACCTAGCAATGTATGTCCTCTAGTCAGGTGGTAGTTTTGATGTCTTCAGCTGTGTTTCACAAAGTGGTCATGCAATCAGACAATAGTACTGATAACAATGTAGTGTTGTCACCTAGCAATGTATGTACTCTATTCAAGAGGTTGTTCTAATGTCTTCAGCTGTGTTTCACAAAGTGGTCATGCAATCAGACAATAGTACTGATAACAATGTACTGTTGTCACCTAGCAATGTATGTACTCTAGTCAAGAGGTTGTTCTGATGTCTTCAGCATTGTTTTACAAAGTGGTCATGCAATCAGACAATAGTACTGATCACAATGTACTGTTGTCACCTAGCAATGTATGTAGTCTAGTCAAGAGGTTGTTCTGATGTCTTCAGCTGTGTTTCACAAAGTGCTCATGCAATCAGACTATAGTACTGTTGTCAACTAGCAGTGTATGTACTCTAGTCAAGAGGTTGTTCTGAAATCTTCAGCTGTGTTTCACAAAGTGGTCATGCAATCAGATTATAGTACTGATTATAATGTACTGTTGTCACCTAGCAATGTATGTAGTCTAGTCAAGAGGTTGTTCTGATGTCTTTAGTTATGTTTCACAAAGTGCTCATGCAATCAGACTATAGTACTGATAACAATGTACTGTTGTCACCTAGCAATGTATGTACTCTAGTCAAGAGGTAGTTTTGATCTCTTCAGCTGTGTTTCACAAAGTGGTCATGCAATCAGACAATAGTACTGATTAAATGTACTGTAGTCACCTAGCACTTTATGTAATCTAGTCAAGAGGTTGTTCTAATGTCTTCAGCTGTGTTTCACAAAGTGGTCATGCAATCAGACTATAGTACTGTTGTCAACTAGCAGTGTATGTACTCTAGTTAAGAGGTTGTTCTGATGTCTTCAGCTGTGTTTCACAAAGTGGTCATGCAATCAGAATATAGTACTGATTATAATGTACTGCTGTCACCTAGCAATGTATGTAGTCTAGTCAAGAGGTTGTTCTGATGTCTTTAGTTATGTTTCACAAAGTGCTCATGCAATCAGACTATAGTACTGATAGCAATGTACTGTAGTCACCTAGCACTTTATGTAATCTAGTCAAGAGGTTGTTCTGATGTCTTCAGCTGTGTTTCACAAAGTGCTCATGCAATCAGACTATAGTACTGTTGTCAACTAGCAGTGTATGTACTCTAGTCAAGAGGTTGTTCTGAAATCTTCAGCTGTGTTTCACAAAGTGGTCATGCAATCAGGATATAGTACTGATTATAATGTACTGTTGTCACCTAGCAATGTATGTAGTCTAGTCAAGAGGTTGTTCTGATGTCTTTAGTTATGTTTCACAAAGTGCTCATGCAATCAGACTATAGTACTGATAACAATGTACTGTTGTCACCTAGCAATGTATGTACTCTAGTCAAGAGGTAGTTTTGATCTCTTCAGCTGTGTTTCACAAAGTGGTCATGCAATCAGACAATAGTACTGATTAAATGTACTGTAGTCACCTAGCACTTTATGTAATCTAGTCAAGAGGTTGTTCTAATGTCTTCAGCTGTGTTTCACAAAGTGGTCATGCAATCAGACAATAGTACTGATAACAATGTACTGTTGTCACCTAGCAATGTATGTACTCTAGTCAAGAGGTTGTTCTGATGTCTTCGGCTGTGTTTTACAAAGTGGTCATGCAATCAGACAATAGTACTGATCACAATGTACTGTTGTCACCTAGCAATGTATGTACTCTAGTCAAGACGTTCTGATGTCTTCAGCTGTGTTTCACAAAGTGGTCATGCAATCAGACAATAGTACTGATCACAATGTACTGTTGTCACCTAGCAATGTATGTACTCTAGTCAAGAGGTTGTTCTGATGTCTTTAGTTGTCTTTCACAAAGTGCTCATGCAATCAGACTATAGTACTGATAACAATGTACTGTTGTCACATAGCAATGTATGTAGTCTAGTCAAGAGGTTGTTCTGATGTCTTCAGCTGTGTTTCACAAAGTGCTCATGCAATCAGACTATAGTACTGTTGTCACTTAGCAGTGTATGTACTCTAGTCAAGAGGTTGTTCTGATGTCTTTAGTTATGTTTCACAAAGTGCTCATGCAATCAGACTATAGTACTGATAACAATGTACTGTTGTCACCTAGCAATGTATGTACTCTAGTCAAGAGGTAGTTTTGATCTCTTCAGCTGTGTCTCACAAAGTGGTCATGCAATCAGACAATAGTACTGATTAAATGTACTGTAGTCACCTAGCACTTTATGTACTCAAGTCAAGAGGTTGTTCTAATGTCTTCAGCTGTGTTTCACAAAGTGGTCATGCAATCAGACAATAGTACTGATAACAATGTACTGTTGTCACCTAGCAATGTATGTACTCTAGTCAAGAGGTTGTTCTGTTGTCTTCAGCTGTGTTTCACAAAGTGGTCATGCAATCAGACAATAGTACCGATAACAATGTACTGTTGTCACCTAGCAATGTATGTACTCTAGTCAAGAGGTTGTTCTGATGTCTTCAGCTGTGTTTCAAAAAGTGGTCATGCAATCAGACAATAGTCCTGATCATAATGTACTGTTGTCACCCAGCAAGGCATGTACTCTAGTCAAGAGGTTGTTCTGATGTCATCAGCTGTGTTTCACAAAGTGGTCATGCAATCAGACAATAGAACTGATTATAATGTACTGTTGTCACCCAGCAATGCATGTACTCTAGTCAAGAGGTTGTTCTGATGTCCAGCGGTGTTTCACAAACTGGTCATGCAATCAGACAATAGTACTGATAACAATGTACTGTTGTCACCTAGCAATGTATGTACTCTAGTCAAGTGGTAGTTTTGATGTCTTCAGCTGTGTTTCACAAAGTGGTCATGCAATCAGACAATAGTACTGATTAAATGTACTGTAGTCACCTAGCAATGTATGTACTCTAGTCAAGAGGTTGTTCTAATGTCTTCAGCTGTGTTTCACAAAGTGGTCATGCAATCAGACAATAGTACTGATAACAATGTACTGTTGTCACCTAGCAATGTATGTACTCTAGTCAAGAGGTTGTTCTGATGTCTTCAGCTGTGTTTTACAAAGTGGTCATGCAATCAGACAATAGTACTGATCACAATGTACTGTTGTCACCTAGCAATGTATGTACTCTAGTCAAGAGGTTGTTCTGATGTCTTTAGTTGTCTTTCACAAAGTGCTCATGCAATCAGACTATAGTACTGATAACAATGTACTGTTGTCACATAGCAATGTATGTAGTCTAGTCAAGAGGTTGTTCTGATGTCTTCAGCTGTGTTTCACAAAGTGCTCATGCAATCAGACTATAGTACTGTTGTCACTTAGCAGTGTATGTACTCTAGTCAAGAGGTTGTTCTGAAATCTTCAGCTGTGTTTCACAAAGTGGTCATGCAATCAGAATATAGTACTGATTATAATGTACTGTTGTCACCTAGCAATGTATGTAGTCTAGTCAAGAGGTTGTTCTGATGTCTTTAGCTATGTTTCACAAAGTGCTCATGCAATCAGACTATAGTACTGATAACAAATGTACTGTTGTCACCTAGCAATGTATGTACTCTAGTCAAGAGGTAGTTTTGATCTCTTCAGCTGTGTTTCACAAAGTGGTCATGCAATCAGACAATAGTACAGATTAAATGTACTGTAGTCACCTAGCACTTTATGTACTCAAGTCAAGAGGTTGTTCTAATGTCTTCAGCTGTGTTTCACAAAGTGGTCATGCAATCAGACAATAGTACTGTAAACAATGTACTGTTGTCACCTAGCAATGTATGTACTCTAGTCAAGAGGTTGTTCTGATGTCTTCAGCTGTGTTATACAAAGTGGTCATGCAATCAGACTATAGTACTGTTGTCACCTAGCAGTGTATGTACTCTAGTCAAGAGGTTGTTCTGAAATCTTCAGCTGTGTTTCACAAAGTGGTCATGCAATCAGAATATAGTACTGATTATAATGTACTGTTGTCACCTAGCAATGTATGTAGTCTAGTCAAGAGGTAGTTTTGATCTCTTCAGCTGTGTTTCACAAAGTGGTCATGCAATCAGACAATAGTACTGATTAAATGTACTGTAGTCACCTAGCACTTTATGTAATCTAGTAGAGAGGTTGTTCTAATGTCTTCAGCTGTGTTTCAGAAAGTGGTCATGCAATCAGACAATAGTACTGATAACAATGTACTGTTGTCACCTAGCAATGTATGTACTATGTACTCTAGTCAAGAGGTTGTTCTGATGTCATCAGCTGTGTTTCACAAAGTGGTCATGCAATCAGACAATAGTACTGATTATAATGTACTGTTGTCACCCAGCAATGCATGTACTCTAGTCAAGAGGTTGTTCTGATGTCCAGCGGTGTTTCACAAACTGGTCATGCAATCAGACAATAGTTCTGATAACAATGTACTGTTGTCACCTAGCAATGTATGTACTCTAGTCAAGTGGTAGTTTTGATCTCTTCAGCTGTGTTTCACAAAGTGGTCATGCAATCAGACAATAGTACTGACTAAATGTACTGTTGTCACCTAGCAATGTATGTACTCTAGTCAAGTGGTAGTTTTGATCTCTTCAGCTGTGTTTCACAAAGTGGTCATGCAATCAGACAATAGTACTGATTAAATGTACTGTAGTCAACTAGCAATGTATGTACTCTAGTCAAGAAGTTGCTCTAATGTCTATAGCTGTGTTTCACAAAGTGGTCATGCAATCAGACAATAGTACTGATAACAATGTACTGTTGTCACCTAGCAATGTATGTACTCTAGTCAAGAGGTTGTTATGATGTCTTCAGCTGTGTTTTACAAAGTGGTCATGCAATCAGACAATAGTACTGATCACAATGTACTGTTGTCACCTAGCAATGTATGTACTCTAGTCAAGAGGTTGTTCTGATGTCTTCAGCTGTGTTTTACAAAGTGGTCATGCAATCAGACAATAGTACTGATAACAATGTACTGTTGTCACCTAGCAATGTATGTAGTCTAGTCAAGAGGTTGTTCTAATGTCTTCAGCTGTGTTTCACAAAGTGGTCATGCAATCAGACAATAGTACTGATAACAATGTACTGTTGTCACCTAGCAATGTATGTACTCTAGTCAAGAGGTTGTTCTGATGTCTTCAGCTGTGTTTTACAAAGTGGTCATGCAATCAGACAATAGTACGTATAACAATGTACTGTTGTCACCTAGCAATGTATGTACTCTAGTCAAGAGGTTGTTCTGATGTCTTCAGCTGTGTTTTACAAAGTGGTCATGCAATCAGACAATAGTACTGATAACAATGTACTGTTGTCACCTAGCAATGTATGTACTCTAGTCAAGAGGTTGTTCTGATGTCTTCAGCTGTGTTTTACAAAGTGGTCATGCAATCAGACAATAGTACCGATAACAATGTACTGTTGTCACCTAGCAATGTATGTACTCTAGTCAAGAGGTTGTTCTGATGTCTTCAGCTGTGTTTTACAAAGTGGTCATGCAATCAGACAATAGTACTGATAACAATGTACTGTTGTCACCTAGCAATGTATGTACTCTAGTCAAGAGGTTGTTCTGATGTCTTCAGCTGTGTTTCACAAAGTGGTCATGCAATCAGACAATAGTACTGATCACAATGTACTGTTGTCACCTAGCAATGTATGTACTCTAGTCAAGAGGTTGCTCTGATGTCTTTAGTTGTCTTTCACAAAGTGCTCATGCAATCAGACTATAGTACTGATAACAATGTACTGTTGTCACCTAGCAATGTATGTCGTCTAGTCAAGAGGTTGTTCTGATGTCTTCAGCTGTGTTTCAAAAAGTGCTCATGCAATCAGACTATAGTACTGTTGTCACCTAGCAGTGTATGTACTCTACTCAAGAGGTTGTTCTGAAATCTTCAGCTGTGTTTCACAAAGTGGTCATGCAATCAGAATATAGTACTGATTATAATGTACTGTTGTCACCTAGCAATGTATGTAGTCTAGTCAAGAGGTTGTTCTGATGTCTTTAGTTATGTTTCACAAAGTGCTCATGCAATCAGACTATAGTACTGATAACAATATACTGGTGTCACCTAGCAATGTATGTAGTCTAGTCAAGAGGTTGTTCTGATGTCTTCAGCTGTGTTTCACAAAGTGAATATGCAATCAGACAATAGTACTGATCATAATATACTGATCATCTAGCAATGTATGTAGTCTAGTCAAGAGGTTGTTCTGATGTCTTCAGCTGTGTTTCACAAAGTGGTCATGCAATCAGACAATAGTACTGATAACAATGTACTGTTGTCACCTAGCAATGTATGTACTCTAGTCAAGAGGTAGTTTTGATCTCTTCAGCTGTGTTTCACAAAGTGGTCATGCAATCAGACAATAGTACTGACTAAATGTACTGTAGTCACCTAGCAATGTATGTACTCTAGTCAAGAGGTTGTTCTAATGTCTTCAGCTGTGTATCACAAAGTGGTCATGCAATCAGACAATAGTACTGATAACAATGTACTGTTGTCAACTAGCAATGTATGTACTCTAGTCAAGAGGTTGTTCTGATGTCTTCAGCTGTGTTTTACAAAATGGTCATGCAATCAGACAATAGTACTGATCATAATGTACTGTTGTCACCCAGCAATGCATGTACTCTAGTCAAGAGGTTGTTCTGATGTCATCAGCTGTGTTTCACAAAGTGGTCATGCAATCAGACAATAGAACTGATTATAATGTACTGTTGTCACCCAGCAATGCATGTACTCTAGTCAGGAGGTTGTTCTGATGTCCAGCGGTGTTTAACAAACTGGTCATGCAATCAGACAATAGTACTGATAGCAATGTACTGTTGTCACCTAGCAATGTATGTACTCTAGTCAAGTGGTAGTTTTGATCTCTTCAGCTGTGTTTCACAAAGTGGTCATGCAATCAGAATATAGTACTGATTACAATGTACTGTTGTCACCTAGCAATGTATGTACTCTAGTCAAGAGGTTGTTCTGAAATCTTCAGCTGTGTTTCACAAAGTGGTCATGCAATCAGACAATAGTACTGATCACAATGTACTGTTGTCACCTAGCAATGTATGTACTCTAGTCAAGAGGTTGTTCTGATGTCTTTAGTTGTCTTTCACAAAGTGCTCATGCAATCAGACTATAGTACTGATAACAATGTACTGTTGTCACCTAGCAATGTATGTACTCTAGTAAAGAGATTGTTCTGATGTCTTCAGCTGTGTTTCACAAAGTGCTCATGCAATCAGACTATAGTACTGTTGTCACCTAGCAGTGTATGTACTCTAGTCAAGAGGTTGTTCTGAAATCTTCAGCTGTGTTTCACAAAGTGGTCATGCAATCAGAATATAGTACTGATTATAATGTACTGTTGTCACCTAGCAATGTATGTAGTCTAGTCAAGAGGTTGTTCTGATGTCTTTAGTTATGTTTCACAAAGTGCTCATGCAATCAGACTATAGTACTGATAACAATATACTGTTGTCACCTAGCAATGTATGTACTCTAGTCAAGAGGTTGTTCTGATGTCCAGCGGTGTTTCACAAACTGGTCATGCAATCAGACAATAGTACTGATAACAATATACTGTTGTCACCTAGCAATGTATGTACTCTAGTCAAGTGGTAGTTTTGATGTCTTCAGCTGTGTTTCAAAACGTGGTCATGCAATCAGACAATAGTACTGATAAAATGTACTGTAGTCACCTAGCAATGTATGTACTCTAGTCAAGAGGTTGTTCTAATGTCTTCAGCTGTGTTTCACAAAGTGGTCATGCAATCAGACAATAGTACTGATAACAATGTACTGTTGTCACCTAGCAATGTATGTACTCTAGTCAAGAGGTTGTTCTGATGTCTTCAGCTGTGTTTTACAAAGTGGTCATGCAATCAGACAATAGTACTGATCACAATGTACTGTTGTCACCTAGCAATGTATGTACTCTAGTCAAGAGGTTGTTCTAATGTCTTCAGCTGTGTCTCACAAAGTGGTCATGCAATCAGACAATAGTACTGATAACAATGTACTGTTGTCACCTAGCAATGTATGTACTCTATTCAAGAGGTTGTTCTAATGTCTTCAGCTGTGTTTCACAAAGTGGTCATGCAATCAGACAATAGTACTGATTATAATGTACTGTTGTCACCTAGCAATGTATGTACTCTATTCAAGAGGTTGTTCTGATGTCTTCAGCTGTGTTTTACAAAGTGGTCATGCAATCAGACAATAGTACTGATCACAATGTACTGTTGTCACCTAGCAATGTATGTAGTCTAGTCAAGAGGTTGTTCTGATGTCTTCAGCTGTGTTTCACAAAATGCTCATGCAATCAGACTATAGTACTGTTGTCACCTAGCAGTGTATGTACTCTAGTCAAGAGGTTGTTCTAATGTCTTCAGCTGTGTTTCACAAAGTGGTCATGCAATCAGACAATAGTACTGATAACAATGTTCTGTTGTCACCTAGCAATGTATGTACTCTAGTCAAGAGGTTGTTCTGATGTCTTCAGCTGTGTTTTACAAAGTGGTCATGCAATCAGACAATAGTACTGATCACAATGAACTGTTGTCACCTAGCAATGTATGTACTCTAGTCAAGAGGTTGTTCTGATGTCATCAGCTGTGTTTCACAAAGTGGTCAGGCAATCAGACAATAGTACTGATCACAATGTACTGTTGTCACCCAGCAATGCATGTACTCTAGTCAAGAGGTTGTTCTGATGTCTTCAGTTGTGTTTCACAAAGTGGTCATGCAATCAGACAATAGTACTGATTATAATGTACTGTTGTCACCCAGCAATGCATGTACTCTAGTCAAGAGGTTGTTCTGATGTCTTCAGCTGTGTTTCACAAAGTGGTCATGCAATCAGACAATAGTACTGATTATAATGTACTGTTGTCACCCAGCAATGC
This sequence comes from Deroplatys truncata, assembly GCA_030765065.1. Taxonomy (NCBI): domain Eukaryota; kingdom Metazoa; phylum Arthropoda; class Insecta; order Mantodea; family Mantidae; genus Deroplatys; species Deroplatys truncata. Next base: position 6,713,532 of record CM060984.1, read on the forward strand.
ATATACTCTAGTCAAGAGGTTGTTCTGATGTCTTCAGCTGTGTTTCACAAAGTGGTCATGCAATCAGACAATAGTACTGATTATAATGTACTGTTGTCACCTAGCAATGTATGTACTCTAGTCAAGAGGTTGTTCTGATGTCATCAGCTGTGTTTCACAAAGTGGTCATGCAATCAGACAATAGTACTGATTATAATGTACTGTTGTCACCCAGCAATGCATGTACTCTAGTCAAGAGGTTGTTCTGATTTCCAGCGGTGTTTCACAAACTGGTCATGCAATCAGACAATAGTACTGATAACAATGTACTGTTGTCACCTAGCAATGTATGTACTCTAGTCAAGTGGTAGTTTTGATGTCTTCAGCTGTGTTTCACAAAGTGGTCATGCAATCAGACAATAGTACTGATAACAATGTACTGTTGTCACCTAGCAATGTATGTACTCTATTCAAGAGGTTGTTCTGATGTCTTCAGCTGTGTTTTACAAAGTGGTCATGCAATCAGACAATAGTACTGATAACAATGTACTGTTGTCACCTAGCAATGTATGTACTCTATTCAAGAGGTTGTTCTGATGTCTTCAGCTGTGTTTTACAAAGTGGTCATGCAATCAGACAATAGTACTGATAACAATGTACTGTTGTCACCTAACAATGTATGTACTCTATTCAAGAGGTTGTTCTGATGTCTTCAGCTGTGTTTTACAAAGTGGTCATGCAATCAGACAATAGTACTGATCACAATGTACTGTTGTCACCTAGCAATGTATGTACTCTAGTCAAGAGGTTGTTCTAATGTCTTCAGCTGTGTTTCACAAAGTGGTCATGCAATCAGACAATAGTACTGATTAAATGTACTGTAGTCACCTAGCAATGTATGTACTCTAGTCAAGAGGTTGTTCCAATGTCTTCAGCTGTGTTTCACAAAGTGGTCATGCAATCAGACAATAGTACTGATAACAATGTACTGTTGTCACCTAGCAATGTATGTACTCTAGTCAAGAGGTTGTTCTGATGTCTTCAGCTGTGTTTTACAAAGTGGTCATGCAATCAGACAATAGTACTGATCACAATGTACTGTTGTCACCTAGCAATGTATGTACTCTAGTCAAGAGGTTGTTCTGATGTCTTTAGTTGTCTTTCACAAAGTGCTCATGCAATCAGACTATAGTACTGATAACAATGTACTGTTGTCACATAGCAATGTATGTAGTCTAGTCAAGAGGTTGTTCTGATGTCTTCAGCTGTGTTTCACAAAGTGCTCATGCAATCAGACTATAGTACTGTTGTCACCTAGCAGTGTATGTACTCTAGTCAAGAGGTTGTTCTGAAATCTTCAGCTGTGTTTCACAAAGTGGTCATGCAATCAGAATATAGTACTGATTATAATGTACTGTTGTCACCTAGCAATGTATGTAGTCTAGTCAAGAGGTTGTTCTGATGTCTTTAGTTATGTTTCACAAAGTGCTCATGCAATCAGACTATAGTACTGATAACAAATGTACTGTTGTCACCTAGCAATGTATGTACTCTAGTCAAGAGGTAGTTTTGATCTCTTCAGCTGTGTTTCACAAAGTGGTCATGCAATCAGACAATAGTACTGATTAAATGTACTGTAGTCACCTAGCACTTTATGTACTCAAGTCAAGAGGTTGTTCTAATGTCTTCAGCTGTGTTTCACAAAGTGGTCATGCAATCAGACAATAGTACTGATAACAATGTACTGTTGTCACCTAGCAATGTATGTACTCTAGTCAAGAGGTCGTTCTGATGTCTTCAGCTGTGTTATACAAAGTGGTCATGCAATCAGACTATAGTACTGTTGTCACCTAGCAGTGTATGTACTCTAGTCAAGAGGTTGTTCTGAAATCTTCAGCTGTGTTTCACAAAGTGGTCATGCAATCAGAATATAGTGCTGATTATAATGTACTGTTGTCACCTAGCAATGTATGTAGTCTAGTCAAGAGGTAGTTTTGATCTCTTCAGCTGTGTTTCACAAAGTGGTCATGCAATCAGACAATAGTACTGATTAAATGTACTGTAGTCACCTAGCACTTTATGTAATCTAGTAGAGAGGTTGTTCTAATGTCTTCAGCTGTGTTTCACAAAGTGGTCATGCAATCAGACAATAGTACTGATAACAATGTACTGTTGTCACCTAGCAATGTATGTACTCTAGTCAAGAGGTTGTTCTGATGTCTTCAGCTGTGTTTTACAAAGTGGTCATGCAATCAGACAATAGTACTGATCATAATGTACTGTTGTCACCCAGCAATGCATGTACTCTAGTCAAGAGGTTGTTCTGATGTCATCAGCTGTGTTTCACAAAGTGGTCATGCAATCAGACAATAGTACTGATTATAATGTACTGTTGTCACCCAGCAATGCATGTACTCTAGTCAAGAGGTTGTTCTGATGTCCAGCGGTGTTTCACAAACTGGTCATGCAATCAGACAATAGTTCTGATAACAATGTACTGTTGTCACCTAGCAATGTATGTACTCTAGTCAAGTGGTAGTTTTGATCTCTTCAGCTGTGTTTCACAAAGTGGTCATGCAATCAGACAATAGTACTGACTAAATGTACTGTTGTCACCTAGCAATGTATGTACTCTAGTCAAGTGGTAGTTTTGATCTCTTCAGCTGTGTTTCACAAAGTGGTCATGCAATCAGACAATAGTACTGATTAAATGTACTGTAGTCAACTAGCAATGTATGTACTCTAGTCAAGAGGTTGCTCTAATGTCTAGAGCTGTGTTTCACAAAGTGGTCATGCAATCAGACAATAGTACTGATAACAATGTACTGTTGTCACCTAGCAATGTATGTACTCTAGTCAAGAGGTTGTTCTGATGTCTTCAGCTGTGTTTTACAAAGTGGTCATGCAATCAGACAATAGTACTGATCACAATGTACTGTTGTCACCTAGCAATGTATGTACTCTAGTCAAGAGGTTGTTCTGATGTCTTCAGCTGTGTTTCACAAAGTGGTCATGCAATCAGACAATATTACTGATCACAATGTACTGTTGTCACCTAGCAATGTATGTAGTCTAGTCAAGAGGTTGTTCTAATGTCTTCAGCTGTGTTTCACAAAGTGGTCATGCAATCAGACAATAGTACTGATAACAATGTACTGTTGTCACCTAGCAATGTATGTACTCTAGTCAAGAGGTTGTTCTGATGTCTTCAGCTGTGTTTTACAAAGTGGTCATGCAATCAGACAATAGTACTGATAACAATGTACTGTTGTCACCTAGCAATTTATGTACTCTAGTCAAGAGGTTGTTCTGATGTCTTCAGCTGTGTTTTACAAAGTGGTCATGCAATCAGACAATAGTACGGATAACAATGTACTGTTGTCACCTAGCAATGTATGTACTCTAGTCAAGAGGTTGTTCTGATGTCTTCAGCTGTGTTTTACAAAGTGGTCATGCAATCAGACAATAGTACCGATAACAATGTACTGTTGTCACCTAGCAATGTATGTACTCTAGTCAAGAGGTTGTTCTGATGTCTTCAGCTGTGTTTTACAAAGTGGTCATGCAATCAGACAATAGTACTGATAACAATGTACTGTTGTCACCTAGCAATGTATGTACTCTAGTCAAGAGGTTGTTCTGATGTCTTCAGCTGTGTTTCACAAAGTGGTCATGCAATCAGACAATAGTACTGATCACAATGTACTGTTGTCACCTAGCAATGTATGTACTCTAGTCAAGAGGTTGCTCTGATGTCTTTAGTTGTCTTTCACAAAGTGCTCATGCAATCAGACTATAGTACTGATAACAATGTACTGTTGTCACCTAGCAATGTATGTCGTCTAGTCAAGAGGTTGCTCTGATGTCTTCAGCTGTGTTTCACAAAGTGCTCATGCAATCAGACTATAGTACTGTTGTCACCTAGCAGTGTATGTACTCTACTCAAGAGGTTGTTCTGAAATCTTCAGCTGTGTTTCACAAAGTGGTCATGCAATCAGAATATAGTACTGATTATAATGTACTGTTGTCACCTAGCAATGTATGTAGTCTAGTCAAGAGGTTGTTCTGATGTCTTTAGTTATGTTTCACAAAGTGCTCATGCAATCAGACTATAGTACTGATAACAATATACTGGTGTCACCTAGCAATGTATGTAGTCTAGTCAAGAGGTTGTTCTGATGTCTTCAGCTGTTTCACAAAGTGAATATGCAATCAGACAATAGTACTGATCATAATATACTGATCATCTAGCAATGTATGTAGTCTAGTCAAGAGGTTGTTCTGATGTCTTCAGCTGTGTTTCACAAAGTGGTCATGCAATCAGACAATAGTACTGATAACAATGTACTGTTGTCACCTAGCAATGTATGTACTCTAGTCAAGAGGTAGTTTTGATCTCTTCAGCTGTGTTTCACAAAGTGGTCATGCAATCAGACAATAGTACTGATAACAATGTACTGTAGTCACCTAGCAATGTATGTACTCTAGTCAAGAGGTTGTTCTAATGTCTTCAGCTGTGTTTCACAAAGTGGTCATGCAATCAGACAATAGTACTGATAACAATGTACTGTTGTCAACTAGCAATGTATGTACTCTAGTCAAGAGGTTGTTCTGATGTCTTCAGCTGTGTTTCACAAAGTGGTCATGCAATCAGACAATAGTACTGATCATAATATACTGTTGTCACCCAGCAATGCATGTACTCTAGTCAAGAGGTTGTTCTGATGTCTTCAGCTGTGTTTTACAAAATGGTCATGCAATCAGACAATAGTACTGATCATAATGTACTGTTGTCACCCAGCAATGCATGTACTCTAGTCAAGAGGTTGTTCTGATGTCATCAGCTGTGTTTCACAAAGTGGTCATGCAATCAGACAATAGAACTGATTATAATGTACTGTTGTCACCCAGCAATGCATGTACTCTAGTCAAGAGGTTGTTCTGATGTCCAGCGGTGTTTAACAAACTGGTCATGCAATCAGACAATAGTACTGATAGCAATGTACTGTTGTCACCTAGCAATGTATGTACTCTAGTCAAGTGGTAGTTTTCATCTCTTCAGCTGTGTTTCACAAAGTGGTCATGCAATCAGAATATAGTACTGATTACAATGTACTGTTGTCACCTAGCAATGTATGTACTCTAGTCAAGAGGTTGTTCTGAAATCTTCAGCTGTGTTTCACAAAGTGGTCATGCAATCAGACAATAGTACTGATAACAATGTACTGTTGTCACATAGCAATGTATGTACTCTAGTCAAGAGGTTGTTCTGATGTCCAGCGGTGTTTCACAAAGTGGTCATGCAATCAGACAATAGTACTGATCACAATGTACTGTTGTCACCTAGCAATGTATGTACTCTAGTCAAGAGGTTGTTCTGATGTCCAGCGGTGTTTCACAAAGTGCTCATGCAATCATACTATAGTACTGATAACAATGTACTGTTGTCACATAGCAATGTATGTAGTCTAGTAAAGAGATTGTTCTGATGTCTTCAGCTGTGTTTCACAAAGTGCTCATGCAATCAGACTATAGTACTGTTGTCACCTAGCAGTGTATGTACTCTAGTCAAGAGGTTGTTCTGAAATCTTCAGCTGTGTTTCACAAAGTGGTCATGCAATCAGAATATAGTACTGATTATAATGTACTGTTGTCACCTAGCAATGTATGTAGTCTAGTCAAGAGGTTGTTCTGATGTCTTTAGTTATGTTTCACAAAGTGCTCATGCAATCAGACTATAGTACTGATAACAATATACTGTTGTCACCTAGCAATGTATGTACTCTAGTCAAGAGGTAGTTTTGATGTCTTCAGCTGTGTTTCACAAAGTGGTCATGCAATCAGACAATAGTACTGATTAAATGTACTGTAGTCACCTAGCAATGTATGTACTCTAGTCAAGAGGTTGTTCTAATGTCTTCAGCTGTGTTTCACAAAGTGGTCATGCAATCAGACAATAGTACTGATAACAATGTACTGTTGTCACCTAGCAATGTATGTACTCTAGTCAAGAGGTTGTTCTAATGTCTTCAGCTGTGTTTTACAAAGTGGTCATGCAATCAGACAATAGTACTGATAACAATGTACTGTTGTCACCTAGCAATGTATGTACTCTAGTCAAGTGGTAGTTTTGATGTCTTCAGCTGTGTTTCACAAAGTGGTCATGCAATCAGACAATAGTACTGATTAAATGTACTGTAGTCACCTAGCAATGTATGTACTCTAGTCAAGAGGTTGTTCTAATGTCTTCAGCTGTGTTTCACAAAGTGGTCATGCAATCAGACAATAGTACTGATAACAATGTACTGTTGTCACCTAGCAATGTATGTACTCTAGTCAAGAGGTTGTTCTGATGTCTTCAGCTGTGTTTTACAAAGTGGTCATGCAATCAGACAATAGTACTGATCACAATGTACTGTTGTCACCTAGCAATGTATGTACTCTAGTCAAGAGGTTGTTCTAATGTCTTCAGCTGTGTCTCACAAAGTGGTCATGCAATCAGACAATAGTACTGATAACAATGTACTGTTGTCACCTAGCAATGTATGTACTCTATTCAAGAGGTTGTTCTAATGTCTTCAGCTGTGTTTCACAAAGTGGTCATGCAATCAGACAATAGTACTGATTATAATGTACTGTTGTCACCTAGCAATGTATGTACTCTATTCAAGAGGTTGTTCTGATGTCTTCAGCTGTGTTTTACAAAGTGGTCATGCAATCAGACAATAGTACTGATCACAATGTACGGTTGTCACCTAGCAATGTATGTAGTCTACTCAAGAGGTTGTTCTGATGTCTTCAGCTGTGTTTTACAAAGTGGTCATGCAATCAGACAATAGTACTGATCACAATGTACTGTTGTCACCTAGCAATGTATGTACTCTAGTCAAGAGGTTGTTCTAATGTCTTCAGCTGTGTCTCACAAAGTGGTCATGCAATCAGACAATAGTACTGATAACAATGTACTGTTGTCACCTAGCAATGTATGTACTCTATTCAAGAGGTTGTTCTAATGTCTTCAGCTGTGTTTCACAAAGTGGTCATGCAATCAGACAATAGTACTGATTATAATGTACTGTTGTCACCTAGCAATGTATGTACTCTATTCAAGAGGTTGTTCTGATGTCTTCAGCTGTGTTTTACAAAGTGGTCATGCAATCAGACAATAGTACTGATCACAATGTACTGTTGTCACCTAGCAATGTATGTAGTCTAGTCAAGAGGTTGTTCTGATGTCTTCAGCTGTGTTTCACAAAGTGCTCATGCAATCAGACTATAGTACTGTTGTCACCTAGCAGTGTATGTACTCTAGTCAAGAGGTTGTTCTAATGTCTTCAGCTGTGTTTCACAAAGTGGTCATGCAATCAGACAATAGTACTGATAACAATGTTCTGTTGTCACCTAGCAATGTATGTACTCTAGTCAAGAGGTTGTTCTGATGTCTTCAGCTGTGTTTTACAAAGTGGTCATGCAATCAGACAATAGTACTGATCACAATGAACTGTTGTCACCTAGCAATGTATGTACTCTAGTCAAGAGGTTGTTCTGATGTCATCAGCTGTGTTTCACAAAGTGGTCAGGCAATCAGACAATAGTACTGATCACAATGTACTGTTGTCACCCAGCAATGCATGTACTCTAGTCAAGAGGTTGTTCTGATGTCTTCAGTTGTGTTTCACAAAGTGGTCATGCAATCAGACAATAGTACTGATTATAATGTACTGTTGTCACCCAGCAATGCATGTACTCTAGTCAAGAGGTTGTTCTGATGTCTTCAGCTGTGTTTCACAAAGTGGTCATGCAATCAGACAATAGTACTGATTATAATGTACTGTTGTCACCCAGCAATGCATATACTCTAGTCAAGAGGTTGTTCTGATGTCTTCAGCTGTGTTTTACAAAGTGGTCATGCAATCAGACAATAGTACTGATTATAATGTACTGTTGTCACCTAGCAATGTATGTACTCTAGTCAAGAGGTTGTTCTGATGTCATCAGCTGTGTTTCACAAAGTGGTCATGCAATCAGACAATAGTACTGATTATAATGTACTGTTGTCACCCAGCAATGCATGTACTCTAGTCAAGAGGTTGTTCTGATGTCCAGCGGTGTTTCACAAACTGGTCATGCAATCAGACAATAGTACTGATAACAATGTACTGTTGTCACCTAGCAATGTATGTACTCTAGTCAAGTGGTAGTTTTGATGTCTTCAGCTGTGTTTCACAAAGTGGTCATGCAATCAGACAATAGTACTGATAACAATGTACTGTTGTCACCTAGCAATGTATGTACTCTATTCAAGAGGTTGTTCTGATGTCTTCAGCTGTGTTTTACAAAGTGGTCATGCAATCAGACAATAGTACTGATAACAATGTACTGTTGTCACCTAGCAATGTATGTACTCTATTCAAGAGGTTGTTCTGATGTCTTCAGCTGTGTTTTACAAAGTGGTCATGCAATCAGACAATAGTACTGATAACAATGTACTGTTGTCACCTAGCAATGTATGTACTCTATTCAAGAGGTTGTTCTGATGTCTTCAGCTGTGTTTTACAAAGTGGTCATGCAATCAGACAATAGTACTGATCACAATGTACTGTTGTCACCTAGCAATGTATGTACTCTAGTCAAGAGGTTGTTCTAATGTCTTCAGCTGTGTTTCACAAAGTGGTCATGCAATCAGACAATAGTACTAATAACAATGTACTGTTGTCACCTAGCAATGTATGTACTCTAGTCAAGAGTTTGTTCTGATGTCTTCAGCTGTGTTTCACAAAGTGGTCATGCAATCAGACAATAGTACTGATAACAATGTACTGTTGTCGACTAGCAATGTATGTACTCTAGTCAAGAGGTTGTTCTGATGTCTTCAGCTGTGTTTCACAAAGTGGTCATGCAATCAGACAATAGTACTGTTGTCACCTAGCAATGTATGTACTCTAGTCAAGAGTTTGTTCTGATGTCTTCAGCTGTGTTTCACAAAGTGGTCATGCAATCAGACAATAGTACTGATAACAATGTACTGTTGTCACCTAGCAATGTATGTACTCTAGTAAAGAGGTTGTTCTGATGTCTTCAGCTGTGTTTCACAAAGTGGTCATGCAATCAGACAATAGTACTGATCATAATGTACTGTTGTCACCTAGCAATGTATGTACTCTAGTCAAGAGGTTGTTCTGATGTCTTCAGCTGTGTTTCACAAAGTGGTCATGCAATCAGACAATAGTACTGATCATAATGTACTGTTGTCACCTAGCAATGTATGTACTCTAGTCAAGAGGTTGTTCTGATGTCTTCAGCTGTGTTTCACAAAGTGGTCATGCAATCAGACAATAGTACTGATCATAATGTACTGTTGTCACCTAGCAATGTATGTACTCTAGTCAAGAGGTTGTTCTGATGTCTTCAGCTGTGTTTCACAAAGTGGTCATGCAATCAGACAATAGTACTGTTGTCACCTAGCAATGTATGTACTCTAGTCAAGAGTTTGTTCTGATGTCTTCAGCTGTGTTTCACAAAGTGGTCATGCAATCAGACAATAGTACTGATAACAATGTACTGTTGTCACCTAGCAATGTATGTACTCTAGTCAAGAGGTTGTTCTGATGTCTTCAGCTGAGTTTCACTAAGTGGTCATGCAATCAGACAATAGTACTGTTGTCACCTAGCAATGTATGTACTCTAGTCAAGAGTTTGTTCTGATGTCTTCAGCTGTGTTTCACAAAGTGGTCATGCAATCAGACAATAGTACTGATAACAATGTACTGTTGTCACCTAGCAATGTATGTACTCTAGTCAAGAGGTTGTTCTGATGTCTTCAGCTGAGTTTCACTAAGTGGTCATGCAATCAGACAATAGTACTGATAACAATGTACTGTTGTCACCTAGCAATGTATGTACTCTAGTCAAGAGGTTGTTCTGATGTCTTCAGCTGTGTTTCACTAAGTGGTCATGCAATCAGACAATAGTACTGATCATAATGTACTGTTGTCACCTAGCAATGTATGTACTCTAGTCAAGAGTTTGTTCTGATGTCTTCAGCTGTGTTTCACTAAGTGGTCATGCAATCAGACAATAGTACTGATCACAATGTACTGTTGTCACCTAGCAATGTATGTACTCTAGTCAAGCGTTTGTTCTGATGTCTTCAGCTGTGTTTCACAAAGTGGTCATGCAATCAGACAATAGTACTGTTGTCACCTAGCAATGTATGTACTCTAGTCAAGAGGTTGTTCTGATGTCTTCAGCTGTGTTTTACAAAGTGGTCATGCAATCAGACAATAGTACTGATAACAATGTACTGTTGTCACCTAGCAATGTATGTACTCTAGTCAAGAGGTTCTTCTGATGTCTTCAGCTGTGTTTCACAAAGTGGTCATGCAATCAGACAATAGTACTGATCACAATGTACTGTTGTCACCTAGCAATGTATGTACTCTAGTCAAGAGGTTACTCTGATGTCTTTAGTTGTCTTTCACAAAGTGCTCATGCAATCAGACTATAGTACTGATAACAATGTACTGTTGTCACCTAGCAATGTATGTAGTCTAGTCAAGAGGTTGTTCTGATGTCTTCAGCTGTGTTTCACAAAGTGCTCATGCAATCAGACAATAGAACTGATTATAATGTACTGTTGTCACCCAGCAATGCATGTACTCTAGTCAAGAGGTTGTTCTGATGTCCAGCGGTGTTTAACAAACTGGTCATGCAATCAGACAATAGTACTGATAACAATGTACTGTTGTCACCTAGCAATGTATGTACTCTAGTCAAGAGGTTGTTCTGATGTCCAGCGGTGTTTAACAAACTGGTCATGCAATCAGACAATAGTACTGATAACAATGTACTGTTGTCACCTAGCAATGTATGTACTCTAGTCAAGAGGTTGTTCTGATGTCTTCAGCTGTGTTTCACAAAGTGGTCATGCAATCAGACAATAGTACTGATCACAATGTACTGTTGTCACCTAGCAATGTATGTACTCTAGTCAAGAGGTTGTTCTGATGTCTTCAGCTGTGTTTTACAAAGTGGTCATGCAATCAGACAATAGTACTGATCATAATGTACTGTAGTCACCTAGCAATGTATGTACTCTAGTCAAGAGGTTGTTCTGATGTCTTCAGCTGTGTTTCACAAAGTGGTCATGCAATCAGACAATAGTACTGATCACAATGTACTGTTGTCACCTAGCAATGTATGTACTCTAGTCAAGAGGTTGTTCTGATGTCTTTAGTTGTCTTTCACAAAGTGCTCATGCAATCAGACTATAGTACTGATAACAATGTACTGTTGTCACCTAGCAATATATGTAGTCTAGTCAAGAGGTTGTTCTGATGTCTTCAGCTGTGTTTCACAAAGTGCTCATGCAATCAGACTGTAGTACTGTTGTCACCTAGCAGTGTATGTACTCTAGTCAAGAGGTTGTTCTGAAATCTTCAGCTGTGTTTCACAAAGTGGTCATGCAATCAGAATATAGTACTGATTATAATGTACTGTTGTCACCTAGCAATGTATGTAGTCTAGTCAAGAGGTTGTTCTGATGTCTTTAGTTATGTTTCCCAAAGTGCTCATGCAATCAGACTATAGTACTGATAGCAATATACTGGTGTCACCTAGCAATGTATGTAGTCTAGTCAAGAGGTTGTTCTGATGTCTTCAGCTGTGTTTCACAAAGTGAATATGCAATCAGACAATAGTACTGATCATAATATACTGATCATCTAGCAATGTATGTAGTCTAGTCAAGAGGTTGTTCTGATGTCTTCAGCTGTGTTTCACAAAGTGGTCATGCAATCAGACAATAGTACTGATCACAATGTACTGTGTTCACCTAGCAATGTATGTAGTCTAGTCAAGAGGTTGTTCTGATGTCTTCCACTGTGTTTCACATAGTGGTCATGCAATCAGACAATAGTACTGATCATAATGTACTGTGTTCACCTAGCAGTGTATGTAGTCTAGTCAAGAGGTTGTTCTGATGTCTTCAGCTGTGTTTCACAAAGTGGTCATGCAGTCAGACGATAGTACTGATTATAATATACTGATCATCTAGCAATGTATGTACTCTAATCATGAGGTTGTTCTGATCTCGTCAACTATGTTTCGCAAAGTGGTCATGCCTTCAGACAATAGTACTGATCATAATATACTGATCATCTAGCAATGTATGTACTCTAGTCAAGAAGTTGTTCTGATGTCGTCAGTTTTGTTTCAGATCTCAAAGTGGTCATGCAGTCAGACAATAGTACGGATCATAATATACTGATCATCTAGCAATGTATGTACTTTAGTCAAGAGGTTGTTCTGATGTCGTCAACTATGTTTCACAAAGTGGTCATGCAGTCAGACAATAGTACTGATTATAATATACTGATCATCTAGCAGTGTATGTACTCTAGTCAAGAGGTTGTTCTGATGTCGTCAACTATGTTTCACAAAGTGGTCATGCCTTCAGACAATAGTACTGATTATAATATACTGATCATCTAGCAGTGTATGTACTCTAGTCAAGAGGTTGTTCTGATGTCGTCAACTATGTTTCACAAAGTGGTCATGCAGTCAGACAATAGTACTGATTATAATATACTGATCATCTAGCAGTGTATGTACTCTAGTCAAGAGGTTGTTCTGATGTCGTCAACTATGTTTCACAAAGTGGTCATGCCTTCAGACAATAGTACTGATCATAATATACTGATCATCTAGCAATGTATGTACTCTAGTCAAGAGGTTGTTCTGATGTCGTCAGCTGTGTTTCACAAAGTTGTCATGCAGTCAGACAATAGTACTGATCATGATGTACTGTTGTCATCTAGCAATGTATGCACTCTAGTTGAGGTTGTTCTGATGTCTTCAGCTGTGTTTCACAAAGAGCTTATGCAATCAGACAATAGTACTGATCATAATGTACTGTGTTCACTTAGCAGTGTATGTAGTCTAGTCAAGAGGTTGTTCTGATGTCTTCAGCTGTGTTTCACAAAGTGGTCATGCAGTCAGACAATAGTACTGATCACAATGTACTGTGTTCACCTAGCAATGTATGTAGTCTAGTCAAGAGGTTGTTCTGATGTAGTCAACTCTGTTTCACAAAGTGGTCATGCAGTCAGACAATAGTACTGATCATAATATACTGATCATCTAGCAATGTATGTAGTCTAGTCAAGAGGTTGTTCTGATGTAGTCAACTCTGTTTCACAAAGTGGTCATGCAATCAGACAATAGTACTGATCATAATATACTGATCACCTAGCAATGTATGTAGTCTAGTCAAGAGGTTGTTCTGATGTCGTCAGCTATGTTTCACAAAGTGGTCATGCCTTCAGACGATAGTACTGGTCATGATGTACTGTTGTCGTCTAGCAGTATACCTAAAAAACTGATGCGCTGATGACCTTTGATATTTAGCGCCCTTAACCCCATCTCATTTACAAAACTGACGAAAAATAGATGCGAATGAATAAGTACATGCACTTGTATTGGTTTTATGAAACAAAGGTCTATTATCTTTTAGTATACAGCCCTGTCCTGCAGATAACAATGACCTTTATTGCTATTTTTTGAATTAACATGAATTGTAAAATAGGATTTGTTTGTTTAGTGAGTTTTTTGCATATTTGCTTATTTAACCTAACTATTTCTTGCCAGGAGTAAATATTGTATAAATTGCTAGTCTTGTTTAAGCAGTTAATTTGCTAGTGGGTTCGATTACTGTAAATGGCCTAAAACTGTCTGTATTAGAAGTAGATAATTACTGTGCAGAATGGGGAGTAAATGTAAACACAGAAAATACAAATTGTTCTATTTAAGACAGGATCTAAATTGAGGAAGCATGAGAATTGGAAAATCGGAGGTACAGAGTACAAAGAGGTGTGTGGCCACACGCACTTAGGAATAAAAATAAATGCAGGAGGTAAATGGGAGAAACAAAGGAAAAGCAGCAATGATGGCCGTGGGGAGATTTTTATATTAAATGCCAAAGATGAAAGTGAAATGGTTGGAAGGGGTATATAATTTGGTGATTGAGGCTAGAATGCTATATAACACTGAAATAGGGGTCTCGAAAATGGATAGGAAGTTGTAGATTTTGTCCATAGAATGTTTTGTAGGCAAGTTTTGTGTTAGCCAAGAAGAACAGCAAATGAAACAGCACAAATTGAAATGGGGAGCGTAGCAAGAAAGGATTAGTTATGGAGAGGGCTTTAAAATATTGGTATAGGATCCTGAATTTAGAAGATGGTAATTTGTTGAAATAAGTACCGAGAAACAAGTCGGATAAGCAATTTAAGAAATAACCTACAAATTAATGATCAAGGCAATATTTGGGAAAACAGAGAGACAAATGATAATGGGTTTTGGAAGGGAGTAAGAAAAAAATTTGAAGATATTCAAAAATTGTTCAGTCAGGTATCAAAGAATAGATCACTTGTATTCTACATAGCCATGAAAAAAGCTGGGAAAGAGAATGGTATATAGACAACACTAGTCAGGAAGAAATGACAGGGAAAGCAGGAATATGGAGGCTAAAAGGACAACGAAACAGGCACCCACAAGGTGAATGCTCATTATGTGGGGAAAAGAAGATGTACAGCATAAGTATTGAATGTAAGGAAACTGAGAAATGGAAAAAGGAAAGTATGTGCTTAAGAATGAATATAAACAAAATTATAGACAATAGCTGTAAGAACAATATTTAGAAAAAGTTCAAAATAAATGGAAATGGACTGTTAAAAGAGAAGAGTTCATGAGTATTTATAAGATTAAGAGTGGTAGTGGTACCTATTGTAATACATTGTGTATAACTTAAATTGGACGGCAGTACAATACATGTGCTTCAATAAACTTCAAACCTACTGTTTATATTAAGTAAGATGTTTAGTTAACCATCAACCCCACCCCTTCATTTATACTAATGATTAATTAATGTTCTTCTGTATGAAATAATTATTTACTGAAGAAGACGTAGCAAATCCAAGTTGATAACTGCAAACCAGAATGAAACTTAATAATAATAATAATAATAATAATAATAATAATAATAATAATAATAATAATAATAATAATAATAATAATAATAATAATAATAATAATAATAATAATAATAATAATAGAGTACACTGTATTGCAATCAGAAATACAAGAAATGTCAAAAAAGACAAGGCATTGACATAGAATTCATTGAGGGAATAACAAGAATTTGAGAGCAAACTGCACTTCATTCATCTCCTAAAATATTTAAAAGAAAAAAAAAGAGCTTTAGCATTATTAGAATGTCTATAAAATAAATTAAGTGAAGTAAACAGTAGAAGTTCTCATGTGATGTTCATGGACCTAGAGCATAATCATCTGGACAGTCAAGCACAAACAATGAAATACGCAGTTTAATAAATAATGGTGTACAATGAGTTCTTGGGGGTGGGATGCTGATGGCATTCTTCTGTAATGAGAGTATTTTCCTGGCTAAAGCAAGATTACCCCAAAGAAGTAAAACACCATAACTTAAATGTCTCAGAATGCGTCCATAATAAAGGAGTAGGAGATATTTACAATCTAAGTGAGGTAAAACAACCAGCATGTATGCCATCTACAGTATACCTTGGAGGCTGTCAGCCGAGTGTTTTTGTGTTTAAACTACGGCTTCTTCAGGGCATCCTTATCCTTAATGGGCTCATGGTATAACTGTGCAAAACTTCTGGAATCGTGACCTTGATTGCCAACCCAGCTGCCGAGCCTAGGAATGGTTTATGTTTAGCTTAATCAACGAAAACGATATAATACCTTTGCTTACTCACAGTGCGTAACACATACAGTCTACATAGAAAGTGTCCGCATCTTGTAATTTCAAAGAGATCAGTACATAAATGGTGCTTATTTTATATTTGTGATATTTATAACCATGGCTCCTACGTTTTCAAAGTTAAATGGTAAGGTATTACGTATTCAAAGCAGGGAAATAATTGCAAATGTCCTTGACTTCATGAAGCAAGAAGCAGAGAAAAAGGAAGAAAAAATATGTTTACCCGAGTTCCACAAAAGCCTTAAGAGAGTGAAAGAAAGAGTAGTCAAAGCAACTGTTGTTTCACTGAGTTCCGTTTCCAGAGTTCTCAAAGATAAGAAAAAACATATGGATGAAAGAGTACCATTTGACACACCTGTGAAGAAACATAAGGTCCCTAAACGTATTACAGAAATAGACGATTTCGACAAATCCATCATTCGATGCACAATTCACAATTTCTATGTGGAAGAAAAAACTCTGTCAACAATAAGCAGATTGCTCATCAATCTGAAAGATGTCATAAATGTTCAAGGTGGTGCTACAAGTCTCAAATCCCGGCTATAGCACTGAATTTTGCAGTCTGATTATAACTTTCCAAATGACTATAATTTTATATGTACTTATATCAGCATAAATTTTCAAGATGCTGCTACAAATCTCAGAAAAATTATAAAAGATTTAGGGTTTAAGTGAAAGAAAACGAAACCAAATAGAGTTCTAATAGAAAAGCACAACATACGATCTCAGCTGGAAGAGTACCTTACTCAGAGGTACAAATTAGAGGGTCAAACTATAGTGTATGAAGATGAGTCGTACATACACAGCAGTCATAGGTACATCTAAAAGTTGAAGTGACGATAACAAATTAGGTTTTCAGGCACCTGTTGCCAAAGGGCAAATACTTATTATCGTTCAAGCTGTTCATTCCAAATGCCCTTCTTTTACAAGTCGCAACAAAAAACAGGAGTTTTTCATCAAGAAATGAATACAGAAAATTACATGAAGTGGATCAACACCATGTTGATACCTAATATGCCTGCTGGGTCTATTCTGGTTATCGACAATGCTTCACAATGTGGCAACACTCAAATTGACAAACAACCTACCTCAAATTCCTTGAAAGAAGAAATAAAAACCTGGTTGCTTAGGCATAATATAGTTTTTGATGAAAGCATGAGTAAAACAAATATAACTTAGTTAAAGCCAACAAATCCCTTCAGAAGTCATAACTCATAATACTTGACCAGATTTTAATACAACATTGCCATTAATGTACTTAGACTGCCACCGTATCACCCAGATCTAAACCCAATCGAATTAATCTGGGCTGATGTCAAAAACTCGGTGGCCTGCAGAAATATCACTTTTAAACTAAAAGATGTGGAGCAGTTATGTCGCCAGCGATTTGCAGAAATTGGAAGGTCAGAATGGGAAAATGTATCGACATGTTGAATAAATTGAGAATCATTATTTCAAAAAAATACAGAATTGCAGAAAATCAATTAGCAAAAATTCTCATCCAGGATAATGATGCAGAAAGTAGCGACAGCAGCGATGGCGGCAATGATGTGAGTGATTCCGCAGAAGAGGAAGGGCTGTCAGGTGTGGAAGAACTGGAGGCAAATGGTTGACAGTGTTTTTATATTAAGGGCATTTTACAGCGGTGGATTTAAATATACTGTATATAACTATAAGTTTATCGTGTAGTGCAGTGCATAACCGGTGTGCGGATATTTGACAATGACTGTCCCACGCACTCCTGCAGCATGCAGACGACCAGTCACCTCCTGATCTGGTATGTAACTCGCTTCATAGCTGTCATTAAGATTTTCACGTGTCTAGAACTGTTGCGCCATTTATAAAGGTTTTTGAGATCCTGGGTGATGCATCCACCTTACCTCTCATCTCACGAATTGTCTTCATTCGTTAGAGTCATTGCCATTGAGGTGTTGCAGTAGCGGGTCATGGGCGTTTAAAAATGTTAGATAACCGCAGCCACTCCCAGTAACAACTATAATAATGATAATGTGTAACATGTCTGACGAAAGAAAGAGTGTTTTTATGGATGTTCTTTGTTCCTGTGTACAGCGTTTTAAGGCAAGAACGGAGTAATGTATAAATTAAACTGTAGTTGACAGTTCGGAATAAGCAGGAGAAGTTTCCGCGCTCGTGCACGTTACCTGCTTCTGCCATAGTGTGCTACCCCTAGTGGCATCGACGTAAAATTGTAGTGATGGTATGGAGACAGGGCGCGATAATGCACACCTTCAATAAAGTAATTATGCATGCACAAAAGCTCTTTAAAAAGTGCATAACTGAAGATGTGCTAGCAACTCCGTTGCCATGTTTCATTGAGTTTAGAAGAATAGCGCCGTAGACCACCTAATCTGCAAGGTGTCACAAGAGCCGCCACTGTGTCTGGAACATCCACTTTATTCAATGAAAACAGTAACTGATATTTCCATTTGTTAATCCCTGGATAAAAGGAAAACAAATCTCAGGTTATGTGCGAGGTCCGAGAAGTGGGTCGCTAACATCGCAGAAAGCATTCTGTAGCACGTGCCTGCCCCTGTTCTGGATCGGACAATACGAACCTAGGGCCGCGGAAACGGTTGACACTTTGTACGACTGTCGAATGTTTTAAGCTGTCATTGCGTCACAGCAAACATGGGATGATTGTGTTAACGTGCCTTACACGGACAGCATTGTCTTGGCTCTAGGAAGGCCATGCGCGCGTGACGACCCAAGGACAACCCCCATAAACGTTAACATGTTAATTTTATTAACGCCATATCCATGCATATTATAAACGGAGAAAGTTGCTCCACCGGAATATCAGAATTTACTCAGTCGATACCTGTTTATAATTAACAACTGAGAGGATTGGTTAATTTGGGGGCTTGGAGAATGGGCCCGTATTTAAAAAAACTGTTGATGTCTGGGGATATGCGTTTCCTTATAATAAACACTGCGGAGTCTTTATGCTGTTAAATATGCAAAAAGTTAACAACACCATCTACTGTGCGTATCTAATATTTACTCGCTTCGTGTACGGTATCTAATATATAAGTACGTACGGCAACTGTTCCTTCTGCTTTTTTAGTTTGGCGTCCTTTAACTGGATAGGTCATGTATGAAATTGTTGAAATTATGCTCAAATCAGCCCGCGGTCCATGGAGCAAATGTTCCTTGTTTTTTGCTGTTTCAGTTAATAATGTGCGCTGCTTTCCTTGGAGATGACGCACGACGAACGTCAATTGTCGTGTTAGCAATACCAGCTTACCAAATAATTATTGTGCGCTGTCCTTCACTTGTTCTCGTGATAGTCAGACCATGGTCTTAAATTAAAAGTAAATTGAAACGAATTTTGCTGTGTTGTGATCTCTGCTTTTATTTTTGGTCGAAACTAGAAGATCAGTGCATGCCCGTGCCCAGAAAGACATTTCGGGAGGGGGGGGGGGGTTCAAAACTAGATTTAAACCTAACAGTATCCTACAGAGTTACCATGTACCTACACTGTAGTATATAGACGTTATGGGGGCAAGAAGATTGCTAGGAGACGTAAAACTCACCAGAATGAAGGTATCCCAGCTTACAGCACAAAACGCCGAGACTGCTTCGAAACCCGGGACGTTTACATTTATTCATTTATTTATTCATTTATTTTCATCCTTTTACATACGTTTAAAGGACACGTCAGTATAATCTATTTACATTATATACAAAGTTTTACATTATTTTTCCATATTTGAACTCCTCTATACTGTAAAATGCATTTTCAATTAAATATGTTTTTATGGCTTTCACCGTTTTTATTGTTTGATTTATATTCTTTATTTCATTTGGTAGTTTATTGAACAATTCACTTCCTATGGTTTCTGTTGAACGATTATTCAAGGTCCCCCTTAGGGTCGTTCTGAAATAATCCATATTATTTCTTAATCCATAGGAATGTATATTACAATTTTTGTCATGTCTTTTATGTACAATAACTTTTATGCTTTCATAAATATATATGCATGGAGCAGTTAATATTTTTAAGCTCTTAAACAAACTTCTGCATGTTTCTTTATTTTTCATCCTACCAATTATTCTGATAGTTTTTTTCTGCAATTTTAGCACTTTTTCCATTTCTCTATAAGTAATATTCCCCCACAGCGTAATACCATAACTAATATGCGAATATATTAATGCATAGTAAACCTGTATCATCGTTTTGCTATCCATTGTCTTACTAATCTGTCTCATTACATATATACCTTTATTTATTTTTTTGGTAATATGGTCTACATGTGCTTTCCAGTTTAAATTTTTGTCAATTATCATTCCAAGGAAGTTTGTACTATTTATTTGATCTATATTTACACCATCTATTGTTAGATTTACATTTTTGAGGTTTCGATTCGTTAATTCGAAATGTATGCATGCTGTCTTTTTTACATTTATTACCATATCTAGACTAGAACAATATTCTTTTATGAATTTTAGAATTGAGTTTGCCCTATTTTCTACATCTTGTATTTTCTGTCCCCTAATTATAACCGTCATGTCATCCGCATATCCAATTGCTATTTCTCCCTTAGATTCTATTAATTAATATATTTCATTAATGTATATTAAAAACAAAAAGGGTCCTAATTTTGAGCCTTGCGGAACTCCCTGTTGAACCTTTTTAAAGTCTGATTTTATCTTTTCTCTCACACCTTTAGCATTTAAATTACTTATTTCCACACACTATGAGGTGACAACTTGTTTCCTGTTCCTGAGCCACTAGCAGTAGACCTACAGCAAATTTCCCATATTCATTTTATACGAATTTAAATGAATAAAACTATCAGAAGTTTCGGGGGGGGGGGGTTTGAACCCTAAAGCTCCTTTAAATACGGCCTTGGTCCAGTGGATTTAATAAAAAGTGAGTTTTTTTTACTTATTTCAGTGGCAATAAATCATGCAGAGAATTTTATGCCAATATTGTTGGCGATAACACTTTGTTACATACAGCTACAAATACTAAATATATAAAAGTAATCAATTTCAGTTCAAGTGTACAAAATAATATACTTAATTTTGGTTTCCATTAACAAAAATATAATCAATCGTACCTGGGACTCCACCGTCAAGAGAGTACGTACACTTAACGGTAAGTGTGTTCACTTTGAGAATCTGGTAATGCTATAGATAACATTTACGAGCAAAAGGGAGGATTGTGGGAACGGAAATGGTGTAGTTTGTGACGTATTGCTCCCGCCATGCATCAATGAAATGTCTTGGAATATCAGCGTTATTGTTCTTTATATTTGCTAACCTTGGAAAGTTAATTTTTTTGCGACTCGGACACGTGAACCAAGACGGAGCAGTGATCTCAGGAATTATTGGCGAATGACGACAGACAGGACGCGCCGTTCCAAGAATTTGCGATGTGACAAACATTTTCATTAGTTTGCTGAATGTTTGACAACGCTCTGAGTGTACCTACCTGGTCTCGTTACTCTGGAATGCGATGGACCGGTTCAAACATTCGACCTTCACATCGGCTGCACGTGTCGGTTCCTCCAGCAATCGATCATTGCCTCATCTCGGAACACGCCAACTTGTGATTACCCGGAAATAACATTTATTATCAATGTGGTAGACATGTGTATCCTTTTACATTGTTGCTTGTTTTCATGTTGGTGTGTTTGCTTTGTTGAAGTCAGTTCATAAAACTATGTAACTATAAGTATTTAAGGCCGCGTTAACATCCAGACAGCTGCCTGTAGGTTCTGTGCCATCTAATTTGTTACTATTGATTTAATCGGAAGCTGGAACTTCCAATACTGAGATTATTACTGTGATACCATAAATATGTCCCTTAGTTGCATACTCGCCTTTCTGTAGCGTTTATTTTATCACTTACTTAGGCAAAGAAATTGTATTCTACACAAAAGTTCAGTATAAAGGTTTCATGAGAAATACACGTCTTAAGGTCTGCGGAATAACTGTGTGTGGACAGCATAACTCAAATTAAGTTGATTGTCTTCCCAGGATACGACACGAAAATCCCCTCACCTCACCTCACCATGGACAAATGTGTTATTTGTACCTTCTCCAAAAATACTATAAAGAGTTTCATTAAAATAACATACTTTGACGATAACTGCATGTATATTTTGAATGTTCTGCGAATGACCTTTGAAGTTCATTGCATTGTGAACGAATTTTACATAAATGTTTACAACTGTAAACCATAAGAGGTAGACAAGAACTTGCTAGAATGTAGATGGATCTCTAACACAACTTATTTCAAATGCATCAACCATTTCCGAGACGTATTTTGTTTAAATTTATCAGACTTTTGTCATGTTTACTTTCTCTTCTACATACTTAGAGGAAGTACTGTATTCTACCCAAAAATTCAATGTTGAGATTTCACCGGAAATACATATTTTAAGGCCCCCTGAACCCAAAAGCATTTTTAGAAAAAGGTCTGTATGTGAGTATGTCTGGAAACACTATAACTCAGAAACAAAAAGTCGGTTAAATAGAAACTTGGTATTTAAGTTAGGCACTTTCCAATTTTGAACAAAATCCCCCAAATCCTACTGCAAACTACCCTTTACATGGAACATTTTTAATTTTTTTTTTTTTCATTTTCTCAAAAAAAGGCTAACGATTTTTATTAAAATACCATGTGTTTAAGCTATTTTCACGACAAATATTATATAGGTACCTACCTATATTTGGAATTTTCTGGGAATAGCCTTTGAAGTCCTCTTTATTCAGAAGGAATTTTGTATAATCTTGTATAACTGGTAAACGTTAAGCGATAGACGTAAACGCACTAGTCGTAAGCAACAAATGTAGATCGATCTCTTTAAAACACAATTTATGTAAAGATTCGAGCTGTTGATTTCTTAGTCATTCTTTAAAGCCGTGTCAACATTCAGATGTTTCTCGCGATGTCATGGAAACAGTATGGAAGGCCAACATATAGCGTTCAGTTGTTAAACATTTGACTATCGCTGTTCTCTATAACGAAATGTGTAATGTAGCTGTTTCTGTAAAGGTTTATCTCGAGTAAAATGAAGTAGAAGGAAAAATGAGCTTCAGTAAGAATAGTTTGTACACCACTAATAAACGATAGATAGTTGAGAAAGTTATGTGAAGGTAAAGGTACATATCATGGAGGGCTCCTGGAACCGGGGCAGAGCACCGAACGCAGATCGTCAGCCCCTTGAGCTTCCAACGTGGCTCCTGGAAGGAGGACCCGAAGGCGACCAGATCCGGATGCCGACGGGCGCAAGCATGGATGGGTCCCCTAACGTTTTCAGATAGAACGAATCCGACGCCGCACGGTCCCTGCCCACAAGCCACAAACCCCCAGAGCGGAGCCCCATGCTGAGGAGAGACCTAACTGAGCGTATCGCAGCGACGCCAGGGAAGAAACGTTTACAGAGCGCAAGCGATCGTCGCCTGGTGCTACAACCCTGAAACAGATGACAAGGAAGATGATGGTATAGGAGTCTCGTGGTAGAAGATGAACCACCCCAGCATTCTCCTGGTGCTACAACCCTGAAACAGATGACAAGGAAGATGATGGTACAGGAGTCTCGTGGTAGAAGATGAACCACCCCAGCATTCTCCTGGTGCTACAACCCTGAAACACATGACAAGGAAGATGATGGTATAGGAGTCTCGTGGTAGAAGATGAACCACCCCAGCATTCTCCTGGTCCTGCAACAGTGAAACAGATGACAAGGAAGATGATGGTATAGGAGTCTCGTGGTAGAAGATGAACCACCCCAGCATTCTCCTGGTGCTACAACCCTGAAACACATGACAAGGAAGATGATGGTATAGGAGTCTCGTGGTAGAAGATGAACCACCCCAGCATTCTCCTGGTGCTACGACAGTGAAACACATGACAAGGAAGATGATGGTATAGGAGTCTCGTGGTAGAAGATGAACCACCCCAGCATTCTCCTGGTGCTACAACACTGAAACAGATGACAAGGAAGATGATGGTATAGGAGTCTCGTGGTAGAAGATGAACCACCCCAGCATTCGCCTGGTGCTACAACAGTGAAACACATGACAAGGAAGATGATGGTATAGGAGTCTCGTGGTAGAAGATGAACCACCCCAGCATTCTCCTGGTGCTACAACACTGAAACAGATGACAAGGAAGATGATGGTATAGGAGTCTCGTGGTAGAAGATGAACCACCCCAGCATTCGCCTGGTGCTACAACAGTGAAACACATGACAAGGAAGATGATGGTATAGGAGTCTCGTGGTAGAAGATGAACCACCCCAGCATTCTCCTGGTCCTGCAACAGTGAAACAGATGACAAGGAAGATGATGGTATAGGAGTCTCGTGGTAGAAGATGAACCACCCCAGCATTCGCCTGGTGCTACAACACTGAAACAGATGACAAGGAAGATGATGGTATAGGAGTCTCGTGGTAGAAGATGAACCACCCCAGCATTCTCCTGGTGCTACAACACTGAAACAGATGACAAGGAAGATGATGGTATAGGAGTCTCGTGGTAGAAGATGAACCACCCCAGCATTCTCCTGGTGCTACAACACTGAAACAGATGACAAGGAAGATGATGGTATAGGAGTCTCGTGGTAGAAGATGAACCACCCCAGCATTCTCCTGGTGCTACAACACTGAAACAGATGACAAGGAAGATGATGGTATAGGAGTCTCGTGGTAGAAGATGAACCACCCCAGCATTCTCCTGGTGCTACAACAGTGAAACACATGACAAGGAAGATGATGGTATAGGAGTCTCGTGGTAGAAGATGAACCACCCCAGCATTCTCCTGGTGCTACAACCCTGAAACACATGACAAGGAAGATGATGGTATAGGAGTCTCGTGGTAGAAGATGAACCACCCCAGCATTCGCCTGGTGCTACAACAGTGAAACACATGACAAGGAAGATGATGGTATAGGAGTCTCGTGGTAGAAGATGAACCACCCCAGCATTCTCCTGGTGCTACAACCCTGAAACACATGACAAGGAAGATGATGGTATAGGAGTCTCGTGGTAGAAGATGAACCACCCCAGCATTCGCCTGGTGCTACAACAGTGAAACACATGACAAGGAAGATGATGGTATAGGAGTCTCGTGGTAGAAGATGAACCACCCCAGCATTCTCCTGGTCCTGCAACACTGAAACACATGACAAGGAAGATGATGGTATAGGAGTCTCGTGGTAGAAGATGAACCACCCCAGCATTCGCCTGGTGCTACAACAGTGAAACACATGACAAGGAAGATGATGGTATAGGAGTCTCGTGGTAGAAGATGAACCACCCCAGCATTCTCCTGGTCCTGCAACAGTGAAACACATGACAAGGAGGATGATGGTACAGGAGTCACGTGGTAGAAGATGAACCACCCCAGCATTCGCCTGGCGACCCGGGGATAGATCTCGGGACTGCCTAAGCCATCCCCTTGGTAGTTATGTGAATGTATCACATCAGTACCTTTGTGTACGGGTTAAAAAAGTTCCTTTCGAATAAAGAACACTTCTCAGGCAACTGCCAGAAAATTGAAGATATACTTTTTATTTTTCATGTACATATATTATTTTAATCAGAATCGTTAGAAAATCAAAAATATGGAAAAGTCTTCCATGTAAAGGTCTTCGTGTCTCATCTTTGGAAGTTACTGAATTATTGGTTTCTTCGTTTTTGAGTTATGCTGTTCAGAGACACATAGATACACTGGCACCTTTCTGTTAAAGCCTCAAAACATGTATTTCCGGTGAAATATCGGTATCACACTTATGGGTGGAGTGCAACACTTCCGGAGTACAGAAACTAAATATGCTTTTGTAAGAAGAGTGGTTAGAGAAAATGATGTGAATGTCATGAAACTCGGTATGACGAGGCCGTTTGTAGTATCTTCAGGCGATCAGTCTGCACATGGCCACCTAAACCAATTTACTGATCATGTGCAAACATATACAGTTTGAAAACATTTGAAATGTGCTTGGAATAGGTAAGAAAATTCAACGGTAGTTTTAATATAAACCTCATAAAGAATGAGGAGTGAGTACCTAACTCACAGTCTCCATGGATTAACAAACATCTGACAGTAGAACTCATACGTGTGATAACTAGAGGGGGAGTGTTTGCACAAAAAACCACGAGTATATGCAGTAAAGAAGCTGAAATTTTACTCTAAAAACGGAAAATGTGCACAAACATATTCTACTTGCATAATGCGCTACACAATTTTCTTACATATCTTGACTGTTTTTTATAAAGCAATCAGTATATAGGTTTTTAATGTTTCATTGGTTACTGAAAGTACTAATTATGAGTTCATCTATGTTGTGATGCAACGACTATCGGGAGGTCGGAGAGATAAACAAAGATAAGTAGCGCTGCCGCCCAGAATTAACATCTCTTCTCCCCCTTCCAGAATATTCTGTACTGTTCTGTGGGGGGTTCCAGCAGCTATATAGGCGAGCGTTCTCCTGTGAGTGGGTGCTCTTCTCCGAGCGAGTTTGTGACGACGTGAACTGAATGCTACTACTGCAGGAGAGATTGGAGAAGTCTTGTGTTCGATCCCCAGCGAGGGAACCATCCGGAAGAAGTGGCTACGTAGTGCGTATTTGATTACGGCGGTGTGTCACGGAGAAAGTAAAACCTGCTATTACAACGAGATAAAATGTCTGTCTGTGTAGGGGTAATCTAAAAAGCCACTCAACCATTTTTGATAATTCCTTATCCGTTGAAAAGCGCTATTCTTCCAGGTGGTCACATGCTATATAATGGAAACTGAGGGGATTAAGGGTTTATTGTTCATGTCACCAAATTTCATTCCCGGTTAGCTGCATATGCACATGAGAGGCTACTTTTGGCGCTCTGTTGCAAATATGACGCAAAAGGGGTAAATGGGAAGATTTAAAATTGAGTTGTATTCGTTGATATCAGCACATTTCGCTGAAGTTTTTCAAGTAATATTTTTGGTATGACACCTGTACCATATGTAGAAATGTTACAACTTCCGAAAATCACCTAATACTTATTTTGAATTGTCTAGTACTCAACATTTTTAAAAGTTAGCGTTACTTGTAGATAAAACTGCTCTACCAGCACACAAACTTGTGCACTGTAGATGAAAGCTTTAGGATACCATGCAAGTTCAAAAAGCTTCCATACTCATATTTTTGAACCCCTTATGTACAAATTGTCACTATTTGACCACTGCTATACGTACAAGTATAAATTACAGACTACTTGTGACTTTCAAAAATCACCCCTATCCTTATTTTGAACCCCGTTCATGGAATGTTGGGTAAGGTACGTACCTAGCTTTATTTATGGTCAATATTACTACAATAAGCAAACTCCTTCTATCACTTGAAATGGTTTTGTAGGAATAAAACGTGCTCTTCACTCACATCCCGAAGAAACGTTAGCTTCGATGTTTTCCATTTCGTGACGAGTTGTTTCGGATGTTAATTAAATTAAACTCAGTTTTATTTATGAACGCTCTTTAACTATGATGTACTATGGTTTTCCTAGCGTCCAATTCTATATTGGGCGTGAAAGACCGGGAATTTTGCTCAGAAGCCCCTTTATCAGGCTTGAGCTTCTTTTATGTGCCGTAAATCTACGACACGGGATCACCGGCTTTACTTCCCTTCCGAAGGAAGCCCGAAAAAATTGATCGCCCTCCGCCGGGTTTGGACCCTCGACCTCGGGAACTAGAGGCTAGCACGGTACCACTAGTCCACGGAGGACGACATAACTGATAGCTGACAGAGTTTCTAGTGAACAGTAGACCGTTCTCACTTTGTATCCACTGTCTACTTACAGCAGGGTGTGTTTATTGGAGGGGGACACATCTATTGTGGCTACACCAGGCAGGGATATGGTGAAGGAGCCGCAGACAGACAGGCCCACAGAGACCCTACCGGCGCATCCGTGAGCGAGAAACCCACCCACAAGAGGGCGACGCAGCGACCCTGCTAGCGGGACAGCTTACCCTAGCGTATACAGGGACACATCTATTGGCAGGGATATGGTGAAGCAGCCGCAGACAGACAGGCCCACAGGGACCCTACCCGCGCATCCGTGAGCGAGAAACCCACCCACAAGAGGGCGACGCAGCGACCCTGCTAGCGGGACAGCTTACCCTAGCGTATACAGGGACACATCTATTGGCAGGGATATGGTGAAGCAGCCGCAGACAGACAGGCCCACAGGGACCCTACCCGCGCATCCGTGAGCGAGAAACCCACCCACAAGAGGGCGACGCAGCGACCCTGCTAGCGGGACAGCTTACCCTAGCGTATACAGGGACAAATCTTTCCAAAGCGCATGCATTCACGCCATCTGCCTGGCACGGTCAGCACCGCAGGACCTGAAATCACACCTCAAACGTGAAATGGAGATAAGTGAGAGGGAATGGGGAGGGAAGGAGAGATTGTGGCAGAATACTTCACCAGGGCATTCGCCTTGGCGACCAGGACAAAAGCACGAAAAAAACCATGGTCAGAATGGGTGGTCATCGGAAATATGCATGTTTGGAGGCCCCTTGAACAAAACTTTTAGAGAAAGGTCCCTGTATGTATCTGTGAATAGCGTAACTCAAAAAAGAAAAGTCGGTTAAATATCAAACCTGGCATCTAAGTGTAGGACCTTCTAAGGACGCGACACGAAAATTGTGAAGATAATTCCCCACCCACACGAAGCCTTCTGTCTAAAATACGTCTCTAACGATTTTGAATAAAATACCACGTATTTAAGACTAAATAAAAGGTATATCTTGAATTTTCTGTGAAGTGCCCTTCATTCGGAATGAGTTTTGTATAACTGGTAAACCGTAAGAAATAGGCAAAATCTTACTACACCAAAAATATAAGAATGCCTGCGTGGTTGTATGGTGAGCGACCTGAGGTCACAGGTTCCGGGGAGTGGGAATGTTCGTAGGATGTGAGAATGGGTGTACGTGTACAGTAACCTAAACGTTAACAGAGTAAAAACACCATCAAATGTATCAGTTAGAGCCCGGATATGACCACAGTAGTTAAAGGACGCTATAGAAATGAAAGGAAAAAAAAATGTAGATCTCGTTGAAGCACACAGTTTATGCCAAAGAAACAATTTTGAGATGTTAACCTTATTATCTTTGTTATTAATTTCAATTTAAGTGATTTTTTCTCCTCGCTGTCTGCAAAGAGAATGTAATTTGAAAGATTCGACTGCCACTATTCCCTTGTGAATACTTTGTTGAAGAATGGGTAGAGAAAGTCATGTCAGTATAGTTTCTTCACACAAGAAATTAAAGGAGAACTTTGCTCTGCTAATCTGTTTGTGACTTTTGGAAATAGTTCTTCTTCATTTTCCTCAACACGTAGTTTTCTAACGCTGAACCTTCCACTCACCGAGCAAGGTTCCGTTCCTGGGGGCGGCCACGTGGTTTTCCCTGGATGGTTAACCAAATGGTGGTCGCCCTCCACTTCCATGCTGCTTCAGGCAGACTTAGGGGCGTGCAGTGTCGCACAGATACTTGCTCGTTGTTATTCTTGGCCGTGACAGATGTCAGCCTCAGGTGGGTCGAGTTCTACCCCGTTCCGCCAGAGGGAAGCCTTCTCTGTGCAGCTCAACGGTGTGGCCGCGTCATTAAGGTTGGATTCCTTAGTGACCTCTGCGCGTCTCTGTCGACCAGCCTCCAGGCGGTTCCTTCATCTCATCCGTTCCCACTGGGATGGTAAACACAACACATCTGTGCGAGGTGGTCATAAATCAACTGATAAGTGCAATAAAATCCTCAAAAGCTAAGTGGAAATTTCTAGTGCCTTTGATAATTTGTGGTGCCCTATCTTTTTGGGAGGTTAACACAAAATAATCATTCTAAATGTTTATATTCCATATTAAAAATTACTGTACTAATAGGAAAGTACATATTCAAGGAATAAAGAAATCAGTAAGGGCTCGATCTTAGGACCGTTGTTTTGAAGACGTTATTAGATGAACTGAATAATGACATGGATATAAAAAAAACACCATAGCCTATGCTGACGATGTGTTGTTTATAGTAGGAGATAGTGGAAAGACGTTCAAATAAATTAACAACCAAATTAAATACTTGCTCTAACACATCAAAATTACAAATATCCCCTGCAAAGCAATGCTACATAATTTTAAAAGAAAATTGAAAAGAGACCCAACAATTAAATGTAATAATCACAGCATTAGAAGGCAGTAAGAAGTAAAATATTTGGGAATATTTTTAGACGAAAAATTGAAATTCAGAAAACACACGGAGTACATTCGAAATAAATCTGAAACTATAATGATGAAAATCCCATTAAGCACGATTACTACATATCACAACAGATCCTTGCAGCTATTATGACGTATAGAATAGAAATATGGGCATTTCGAATGA
Source organism: Deroplatys truncata (assembly GCA_030765065.1). Taxonomy (NCBI): domain Eukaryota; kingdom Metazoa; phylum Arthropoda; class Insecta; order Mantodea; family Mantidae; genus Deroplatys; species Deroplatys truncata. Next base: position 6,743,696 of record CM060984.1, read on the forward strand.
ATGACCTACAAATTAGAACACAACGAAAAATTCTACTAAAGTATACAGGGGCAGTTAATACTACACCTACAATTGCATTATTGGTTTCCACATGAATCTGGCCAATAAATTTACCGATAAAATTTGAGGGGTGCAATTTTTTTGGTTCAAGAAAGGTGAATTGGATAAGGTCAAGGATATAATTGGGAAAAGATGTAAAACCATAACAGAAATAAAACAATTTAAAACCAAGTTGCCAGCAATGGGAAAGTATTGATACAGGAAGAACTTTTTATGTGTTTAACACATTTCGGAACGGTTAAAATTAAAACATATCCAACCAACAATGAGATTACTACATTATTTAACCGGACATGGCCCCTATAAAACCTATTGGAAGAAACACAGAAGGACGTAGGTATGTAATTATCAACATGTATTGTTTGAATCTATACATCATAATGAGACAATACAAGCTTTAAGAGGATACCAGCTAGCATATGTTTGAAGAAATAACAATGTATATATACAACACGACGTATTAGCTAACAATTTAGCAAAATAGCATGGGGACAAGATGAAATTGTTTCCGTTCCTCCTGGGGGTGGTAAGTACAAAAGATGCGCGTTAGGTCGAGGTGTTCCTGGTGACGTCTGTGTCGACCAGCATATAGCTTCACCTCACCCGTTCCTCCTGGGGGTGGTAAGTACAAAAGATCCGCGTTAGGTCGAGGTGTTCCTGGTGACGTCTGTGTCGACCAGCATATAGCTTCACCTCACCCGTTCCTCCTGGGGGTGGTAAGTACAAAAGATCCGCGTTAGGTCGAGATACGAGGTGTTCCTGGTGACGTCTCTGTCGACCAGCATATAGCTTCACCTCACCCGTTCCTCCTGGGGGTGGTAAGTACAAAAGATCCGCGTTAGGTCGAGGTGTTCCTGGTGACGTCTGTGTCGACCAGCATATAGCTTCACCTCACCCGTTCCTCCTGGGGGTGGTAAGTACAAAAGATCCGCGTTAGGTCGAGATACGAGGTGTTCCTGGTGACGTCTCTGTCGACCAGCATATAGCTTCACCTCACCCGTTCCTCCTGGGGGTGGTAAGTACAAAAGATCCGCGTTAGGTCGAGGTGTTCCTGGTGACGTCTGTGTCGACCAGCATATAGCTTCACCTCACCCGTTCCTCCTGGGGGTGGTAAGTACAAAAGATCCGCGTTAGTTCGAGGTGTTCCTGGTGACGTCTGTGTCGACCAGCATATAGCTTCACCTCACCCGTTCCTCCTGGGGGTGGTAAGTACAAAAGATCCGCGTTAGTTCGAGGTGTTCCTGGTGACGTCTGTGTCGACCAGCATATAGCTTCACCTCACCCGTTCCTCCTGGGGGTGGTAAGTACAAAAGATCCGCGTTAGTTCGAGGTGTTCCTGGTGACGTCTGTGTCGACCAGCATATAGCCTCCTGCGGTACCTTCACCTCACCCGTTCCTCCTGGGGGTGGTAAGTACAAAAGATCCGCGTTAGGTCGAGGTGTTCCTGGTGACGTCTGTGTCGACCAGCATATAGCTTCACCTCACCCGTTCCTCCTGGGGGTGGTAAGTACAAAAGATCCGCGTTAGGTCCAGGTGTTCCTGGTGACGTCTGTGTCGACCAGCATATAGCTTCACCTCACCCGTTCCTCCTGGGGGTGGTAAGTACAAAAGATCCGCGTTAGGTCGAGATACGAGGTGTTCCTGGTGACGTCTGTGTCGACCAGCATATAGCCTCCAGCGGTACCTTCACCTCACCCCTCCCTCCTGGGGGTGGTAAGTACAAAACATCCGCGTTAGGTCGAGGTGTTCCTGGTCACGTGTCTGTCGACCAGCATATAGCCTCCAGCGGTACCTTCACCTCACCCCTCCCTCCTGGGGGTGGTAAGTACAAAACATCCGCGTTGGGACGAGGTTCCCCTCCGTTCCCTTTCCACGTTAATTAAGTTATTTCCTCTACCGATAAGCAGAGATTCGAATCACAAGTGTCGTCTCTGATTTCGCATATAAAAATCTGATGTGTTACATTCACATAACTTTTACTATCCTCTATCGTTTATTACTGGGTATACAAGTTATTCTTACTAAAGCTTATTTTTCTATCTACTTCATTTTAATCGAGATAAACGTTTACAGAAACAGCTACATTACACATTTCGTTATAGAGAACAGCGATAGTCAAATGTTTAACAACTGGACGCTGTATGCTGGTTTTATTGAACTAATCAAGCGATTAATAAAGGATATCCCTGAATGAAAAGCACTTCGCAGACTATTCCCAGAAAATTCAAGATATACATTTTATTTATTATGTATATATGTTTAATATATGGTACTTTAATCAAAATCGTCAGAGGAATTTTTAGAAAATAAAATCAAAGAATCTTCCATGTAACGGGTACTTTGGGGTGGGGGGATATTCTTGAAAATCTTCGTGTCGCATCTTTGGAAAGTACCAAGTTTGGTGCTTATTCGACCTTTGGTTTTTAGTTATGCTGTTCATAGGCGCACGCGCACACGGATGTTTCTAAAAATGCTTTTCTCTCTCTCTCTCTCTCTCTCTCTCTCTCTCTCTCTCTCTTTTACTTTCTCTACTACGTATAGTAAGTAGGGGAAGTATTGTATTCCACCCAAAAATTCGATACCGAGTTTTCACCGGAAATACATGTTTTGAGACCCCCTGAATCCAAAAAAAGCATTTTTGGAAACATGTCCGTGTGTGTGTCTGTGAACCGCATAACTCAGAAACGAACAGTCGGATAAACACCAAACTTGGTATTTAGGTTCAGTATCTTCCAAGGATGCGACACGAAGGTTTTCAAGAAAATTTCCCCACCCCAGATTACCCTTTACATAGAACATTTTTCGAAAATTTTAATTTTCTCAAAAATGGCTCTAACGATTTTGATTAAAATATCAATGTTTAAGATATTTTCATGACAAATAAAATGTATATCTTGAATTTTCTGGGAATGTCTCCAAAAGTATTCTTCATTGTGAACGACTTTTGCATAACTGGTAAACCATAAGAGATAGACAAAATTTTACTACACAAAAAATGTAGATCGCCTTAAAATACACAATTTATGTCATATACATTTTTTTGTTGAGTGAACCATTTTCGAGATATTGCTTGTTATTCCTTTAAATTTTTCAATACTTATTTTCTCAAATGGAAATTCGTTATTCATTTTTTTGTCTTGGATATGCAAAGAGTATTAATCTGTGAGAAAGGGAATGGTGCTGCACCTAGCAACCAGCTATTAAGAGATATGTATGTGCTTAAATGCTACTGTATTTCCAAATTGCCCTTGTAAATATATATTCCCCTTACATCTACAAGAAAATTAGCAATAAGAAACTCTGCAAATGTTTATCTCGATTAACATGAAGTAGATGGAGAATAAGCGTTTGTAAAAATAGTTTGTACAAGAGTAGAGAAAGTCATGTGAGTGTAACACATCAGATTTTTTCTCTGTATTCAGGGGGCCTCAAAAGTTTTTCCATTTGAAAGTTCGGTATCGAATTTTTGGGTGGAGTGCAATACCTTCTCTACTTACTAGGTACGTGGGAGAGAAAGTAAAATACACGTGCAGCGTCTTTCGTGAACAATAATGCAAATAAAACTAAAATGCTGGGACACGTTAAATTGAATAGTTTGAAAGGTATATACAAGAGAAAAAAAAACGAAATAACATTTTCAGTTATTATTGTACGTTGTGCGATGTCATAGACAAACATTTTAAATGGAAACATATTATATTTTCAGAAAGGTAGTTATCTTGTTTAGTTGCCTTAGTTGTATAATTATAACTGGTATACCGTAAGGGATACCAGATAGACAAAATCTCACTACATAAAAAAATGTAGCTATACGTTTGTTCTTTGTTTCTTGTGGTAAGTCGGTATTGACATTTTCTCGTGTTGCAAGGAGCGTGGAATTTCAAAGCCATCACATAACGACACGCTCTTTAAAAAAATTGACTATCGCGTTAGCCTACTGTATTCTTCTTACAGCTACAACGAAATGTGTAAGTGTGATTAACAGAAATTAGATGAAAGAATAAGCACGTAAGAATACTTTCTACAGCAGTGAGTAGAGAAATCATGTGAGTGCTTTTTTAATTTGTACTTGTAACTTAAAAGGCGGGGGATGTTTACTTTGCCATACATATAGCTACAATGGCCTTCACTGTAACAATGCCTCATCCAATAATTAGCATTCTGACCAGGTACGCAGACATCGCTGGCTCAGTATAAACACCAGTGTTGGGAACGATCCCCTACAGTGTGATCAGTGTGGGCAACATGAATACTTCGGTAGGTAAACCTTCTTGTATTTGTTTCTCTATGCGTTACCAAGGTTACATTAAAAATTGTGTAGGCCACTTTGCGTCTAATGCACATTTCACTTATATCTTATATTATTTCAATATTTTATTAACCGTCAAAAAACCCTTTTGAAACATTTTGGAAGGAGCTGCTCGCTATGCTAATTTTGAAAACCATTAAATTCTAAAAATAGGGATCGGTTTTAAAAGATGATTTATTCAAAAGTAAACATTTTTATCTATTTTTCTTTCTATAAAAAATATTAAGTATATTACTTTGCAAACAAAACATGGAAATACATATTTAAATATAAGGTCAAATTGCGGAACTATGGGGGGGGGGAGTGTGTTGCGTTCACAGGACATTCTCTGCCACGTACCTATAGGTATAGGAAGTATTGCATTCCATTCAAAAATTCGATTTCGAGACCACCGGAAATACAAAACAGTTTTAGAAAAAGATCAAACTTGGTGTCCAGTATCTACCAAAGATACGACCAGCTTTTTCAAAAAGTGGCTCTAATGATTTTGATTAAAATACCATTTGTTTAAAATATTTACATGACAAAATGTATATCTTGAATTTTCTGGGAATATCCTGTGAAGTCCTCTTCTTTCGAAACGAACTTGAATTACTACTAAACAATACAAGATAGACTAAAAAGTATTTCACAAAAAATGTATATCTTTTTAAAACGCACAACTTTCTCAACATAACCTTTTTATGGCATTAGCCATTTCCGAGATATCCGTTTTACGTTTTTAAATATTTTTGTTATTTTTACTTTCTCTACTACGTGTGTAGTAGGTAGAGAAGCTATTGCATTATACCTAAAAATTACATATCAATATTTCACCGCAAAAATACATGTTTTGATATCCCTGCTTCCACAAAAAGCATTTTTACTTTCTCTACCACATACATAGTAGGTAGAAAAGATAGTGCATTCCACCCAAAAATTAGATACCGATATTTTACCGGAAATATGTGTTTTGAGGTTCCTTGAATTCAAAAAAGCATTTTTAGAAAAAGGCCTGTGTGTGTCTGTGAACACCATGACTCAAAAACGAAAAGTCGGATAAATACCAAACTTAGTATTTGCAAGGGTGCGACACCAACATTTAAAAAAAACAACCCACCCACTGCAAACTACCCTTTACGTGCAACATTTTTCGAAATTTTTTATTTTCTAAAAATGGCTCTAACGATTTTGATTAAAATACCATATATTAAAGATATTTACATGACAAATAAAATGTACCTATATCTTGAATGTTCTGGGAATAGTCTGTGAAGTCTTCTTCATTCGGAAGGAATTTTGTATAACTGATAAACATTAAGCGATAGACAAAAACGTACGAAAAAAAGTAAAATCTCTTTAAAACACTAAATTTATTTCAAATATATATTTGGCATAAGCCATTTCCGAGAAATCCATTATTATTGGTTCGATTTGTTCAATATTTTGTCATCCCTTTAAAGTCCCATCGATTTTCAGTTGTTTCTCGCGATGTCATGGAAACAGTATGGAATTTTAAGGCCAGCATATAGCGTCCAGTTGTTAAACATTTGACTATCGCTGTTCTCTTTGTATCTATAACGAAATGTGTAATGTAGCTGTTTCTGCAAAGGTTCATCTCGATTAAAATGAAGTAGACAGAAAAAAAACTTTCGTAAGATTAATTTATATACCCATTGATAAAAGGTAGAGAAAGTCATGTGAATGTACATCCGATTTTTCTCAAAGAAGTGTTAAATAGCGTACGAGGCACAAGTATTAATTTAATTTGTGTTAAATAGTGTTATGGAGGTACTAGCTGTAAAACCACTTTGTTAATGGTATATTATTACCTAAATCTTACTTTAAAGTCCCTTTCGGTATAGCGCTATAAAGGATTAGAACCGTCTCAGAGGAATCTTCGCATTCCCTTCTCCTTCCTGGGTGTAAAATTTCTTGATATCGTGCATCGATATGAAAGAATCGCGTCTTGTTTGTGCCTCCGCACCTCGTGTAAGGCTAAACGGTACAGATAACCAAACACGGTGTAAAACACTTGTTATGCAGTGTCTAAATATGTTCATTAGCACTAAAGAGCCCTGTATTTAAACTTATGGTCATCAGTAGAGCGTAATCAAATAGTAAAACATGCACGAAAAATCTAAAAAAAATTGTAAAAGCAAATGAACAAAAATCAAGTAAATTATTTGTTTTGTGGGCAATCTTCCTTTATTCGTGGTGTTACAGTGGATAAGGAAAGGGACGTGATGTTTTCTTGTATGAGACTTCAACGTCTGTCAGTGAAGAAGATTTTGTACAATATCTACGTCGCTTGATAGCACAAGATCACTACAGTCAGTCCTTTAGTGAATTGTTCTTCTGCTAGCATTCTGCTGATTTCAGACATTTTTTATTTTGTAATTTAATATAACCTTATCGGATGCTTTTCGAATCTCTTTTAGAAGGTTCTATCGATATCGAGAACTATTGGTTTCCACAACTTTCTAGGAGGTTCTAGAGATATCTATTCGACTAAATTTGGACTTAAATATCATTGAGCAGTGGCAACTCCCAAACTCACAGTACCTAGTTTTACAAATTGTAAGTTATACGTGTAGCGACTATGGTTGCACACACATTATACGAGGCGACACTGAACATTATTAGAAAATCAAACAAGGACTAATTTTAAAAAAATTAAATGATTTTATTGTTTTTCAAAACATTAACACTAATACATTTTACTTTCGATGAAACTAGTCCTTAAAGCAATGATGCCACTCTTCCTGAGACACTTCAGGAACCAATGTTCCACTGCTTCATCTGATGATGAAAAAGTGATTTCACGCGTTTTGTGTTTAATTTTAGGAAACAAAAAGAAATCACAAGGTGCCAGGTCAGGATCAGATACCTACTCAGTTGTTAGTTTTGCTGTATGTGACGACACGTTGTCATGATGTAACATTATTTTTCTTTTGGGCGTCTTTCACGAACTTTTTAAAAAAATGTGCTGTAAACAGGCATTTGTGTACTAATTGGTAGACGGTACGTCTCTCTTCTAATGCTACAGTAGCAACATGACCCGTTTTAGGGGTGGGGCATTTTACCAGCACTGCAAATTCGTCGGACTTTTGTAGGCTTAGGTTCTGTTCGGGAGACCCGTTGAGCCGATTCACTTTACTTTTCAGGATCGTAACAATAAATCCAAGATTCATCACCAGTAACGATGTTCTAAACCAAATCTGAAGTATCTCCTAGGAATTTTTTCCAGAGTTTTTTTGCACCAATCAATGTATTACTGTTTTTGATCGGGAGTCATTTTATGTAGAATCCATCGACAACAAAGTTTTCCCACGTCTAACTGTAGATGTAAAATGTTTTGGATTTGACTCATACGAATGCCCAATATCTCCAGAATAAATTCATATGTCTGTCGACCTTCGTCAAGCATTGCTCAAACAGCGGCAACATTTTCATCAGTAACAGCAGTTCTTGGGCATCCTTCACGAAATTCATCACTAAGAAAAAACCGATCTCATGAATTTGCTGTACCAACTATAAATTGTTGCCTCAAATGAGACTTCTTCGCCAAATGCACCTCTAAGCCGATCTTCACACATTGTTTAGGCATTAATGAGATTTAAAATCGTAACCGGAAATGTTCTCTAATCAAATTCATTTTTGGGTGAGCACAAAATCTTTAAATGATGGTAATTAATAAATTATTACTGCAAATCGCACAAACTACACGGCAATAAACTGGCAAAGCATTGGAAAGTAGCTGTCAAATATAAAAAAATTTCATTTGCTTTTAGAAACATGGCATTCTAAAAATTTTCAGCATCGCCCTCGAATACCGGCCTACACTACAAGCTTTTATAACTTTAGTCGTATCAGATCCAGATAAAACAAACATTTGACATGCGATTACCTAGTATAGCTCTTATTTACGGTTCCATTCACATTACTAGGTTAGCTTACAATGTGCAAAGATGGCGACGTGAACACCATAACAGAAGTTTTCTGTCTTCTTGGGCTGGCTGAAACAAAATCTTTGAAGCGTGTACGACATTTTCACTATGAATTTAACCTTGGCCCTCAAGACGATATTTCCTCCTGTGCAAGCATTATGAAATGGGATATGTAGTTTAATAATACCACATTCAAGAGTAACATGTGCATTTTGGCATTAAACATTAATTGAAATACCTATGCATTTTCCCCCTGGGGGAGCTTTTATATGCATTATCAAACATTGTTCAAATTCTTTGTGAAAGTGTGACTTACAAAGTATATAATTTCCGCATATTTTTAAAAATATGCAAGGGAGCACACGTGCATTTTGAATACAAATTTAGTTTTATTTATGGACGCTCTTTAACTGCTATGGCTCTTAGCGTCCCATTCTACCTATATTGGGCGTGAAAGACCGGTAATTTTGCTCACAGGCTTCTTTATCAGACTTGAGGTTCTTTTACGTGCTGCAGATCTACATGGAACCACCGGCTTTACTTCCCTTCCTAAGGAAGCCATGCTAAGGATTTTTACGCCCGAAAAAAAATTCATCGCCCTCCGCGACCTCGGGAACTAGACGTTAGCATGGTATTTTGGTTACAAATCCGGGCTCTAGTTATTATATCCTTCTAAGTTTTAGGTTCTTAACTGTTTCATAGGTTCCTAAAGAGATGCGTTCCTTTGGGTTGCATTACCTGTGTAACTAAATAAAAATTGCTGATGTTAATATTACGCGACTTTCTCTGACCTCTATCGTTTATTCAAGGGTTTACAAACTATTCTTACAAAAGTTTATTTTTCTATCTACTCCATTTTAATCGAGATAAACCTTTACAGAAACAGATATATTACAAATTTCATTATAGATACAAAGAGAACAGCGATAGTCAAATGTTTACCAACTGGACGCTATATGTTGCCTTAAAATTTCATGCTGTTTCTATGGCAATGCGAGAAAAAACTGAATACAGACAGAACTTTAATGCCACAAAAAAAAGTATCTAAAAAAACTGTTTTAAAGACATCTACATTTCTTGTGTAGTACGTTTTCGTCCATTGTTTAACATTTACCGGTTATACAAGATTATACAAAATTTCTTCTGAATGAAGACTTCACAGGCTATTCCCAGAAAATTCAAGATTTGCATTTTGTTTGTCATGTAAATATCTTTAATATTTTGTATTTTAATCAAAATCGTAGAGAAATTTGTTATAAAATGAAAAAATTTGAAAAATGTTCCATGTAAAGAATAGTTTAGGGTGCAGGGATTTTCCTGAAAACCTTTGTCACATCTTTGGAAGGTACTGAACCTAAATACCAGGTTTGTTATTAATCCAACTTTTCATTTTTGAGTTATGCTGTTCATAGACACACACACACACACACATGGATTTTTTTCTAAAACTGATTTTTTCTGGTTCAGGGGGGCTCAAAACATATTTCCAGTCAATTTCGACATCAAATTTTTGGGTGGAATACAATACTTCCCCTACTTATTACACAGTAGAGAAAGTGAAAACAAAAAGTTGGTTAAGAACATTCACATCTTCCAACGATGCGACATGAAGATTTTCAAGAAAATCCTTCCACCCCAAAATTACGCTTTAGAGGGAACATTTTCGTTATTTTTGAAATCCTAAAAATGGTTCTAATGATTTTGATTAAAATGCCATAAGTTTAAGATATTTACATGACAAATAAAATGTATATCTTCAATTTTCTGTGAAGTCCTCTTCACTCTGAATGAATTTTGTAAAGTGTAAGAAATAGACAAAATAATTCTTTTTGAGGACTTAGCCTTCCTTGTTATTGGTTTGAGTTTTCACACCAGCTTTAAAAGAACACTTAAACCTACTGTTTAGAATAGTCTGTTAAAGAGAGTAAAGGATATGTAACACTACATAGCCTATGTCCATCATGAAGAACAGGATTGTACCACAATTACCTGGACTCACTCTCAGATAAGCACGGTTGATAATTTCAGGTTGCAGTAACGTTGGTGCTGGCGCTGATGGTGGTGTTGACAGGTGGCGCACCACGTCCAGACTACCTGCCACTGGTCTACACGCCAGTAGGATACTCGAGCTATGTATCGCCTCTCTATACGAGCTACGTCCCATACTCATACAACTACGCCACACTTGGTACGTCACTTAACCTAGAGGGAGCATACTGACAACATCTGTGTGTACGACAAACGTGATCTAACTCTGTGTTTCTTTTGTTCGCAGGATATCCGTACGTCTACCCTTATGTGTACATCTGAATGTAACTGTTAATAAACATCATCAATATTATATTGTGTTTTATTACTGCCTCTTCCCCTGCGCAACTTCCATGTTTTCACTATCATTTATTGTTACATCTATTCTACATATTATTCATAAAAAATCTGATGTGTTACACTCACATGACTTTCTCTACTCTTGTACAAACTATTTTTACAAACGCTTATTCTCTATCTATTTCATATTAATCGAGATAAACATTTGCAGAAACGATCTTTTGACATAGAGAATTACATTTTACACATAGCGACCGGTTCTAAAAATATTTAACCATCGCTTAAGGCCTAATATGTTCCCCTTGTTTTGTATTTGCAAGGGCAATATAGAAATACAGTAGCATTTAAGCACATACATATCTCTTAATAGCTGGTTGCTAGGTGCAGCACCATTCCCTTTCTCACAGATTAATACTCTTTGCATATCCAAGACAAAAAAATGAATAACGAATTTCCATTTAGAAAATAAGTATTGAAAAATTTAAGGGAATAACAAGCAATATCTCGAAAATGGTTCACTCAACAAAAAAAATGTATATGACATAAATTGTGTATTTTAACGCGATCTACATTTTTTGTGTAGTAAAATTTTGTCTATCTCTTATGGTTTACCGGTTATGCAAAAGTCGTTCACAATAAAGAATACTTTTGGAGACATTCCCAGGAAATTCAAGATATACATTTTATTAGTCATAAAAATATCTTAAACATATGATATTTTAATCAAAATCGTTAGAGCCATTTTTGAGAAAATTAAAATTTTCGAAAAATCCTCCATGTAAAGGGTACTCTGGGGTGGGGGGATTTTCTTGAAAACCTTCGTGTCGCATCCTTGGAAGATACTGAACCTAAATACCAAGTTTGGTGTTTATCTGACAGTTCGTTTCTGAGTTATGCTGTTCACAGACAGACACACACACGGACATGTTTCCAGAAATGCTTTTTTTGGATTCAGGGGGTCTCAAAACATGTATTTCTGGTGAAAGCTAGGTATTGAACTTTTGGGTGGAATACAATACTTCCCCTACTTACTATACGTAGTAAAAAAGCTGATGTATTTTACTCACTTTTCTACAAACTATTCTTACAGAACCTTATTGCTGTTCTCTACTACTGATGTATAGTAGGTAGAGGAAGTATTGCATTTTATCCAAAAATTCATTATCAAGATTTCACCGAAATACATGTTTTAAGACTCCTTGAATAATCTTAACTATATATATATATATATATACATTTTTAGAAATAAGTTTGTATGTGTGTGTGTAAACAGCGTAATTCAAAAACAAATGCCATTAATATCAAACTTGGTGTTTAAGTTAAGCGTCTTCCACGGACATGACACAAAGGTTCTGTATAAAATCTCCCCAACACAAGCTATCCTTCATACGCAAAACAACTTGGTTATTTTTTCAAAAATGGCTCCAACGATTTTGATTAAAATAGCATATAAGATATTTACATGACAAATAAAGTGTATGAATCTTGAATTTTCTGGAAAAGCCTATGAAGTCCTCTTCATTTGGAATAACTTTTGTGTAACTGTTAAACAGATACACAAAATCTTACTACACAAAAAACGTATATCTCGTAAAAGCACAAAATTTACGTCAAATACGTTTCTTTGTGCTGTTAACCAATTGCGTGATACTTTTTGCTATTGGTTTGAATTTTGAGATATTTATACTTTCTCAAATAGAAAATCACCATTCAGTTTTACTCATATTCACGCAAAGAGTAGTGGCCATCTTCAAGAAGAGCTGACTATCGCTTTACCTACAACGCAATGAGAAACGAACATTTATCTCTATTAACAAGAGCTGGATTTAATAAGCCTTTAGTTTATAGAAGAGTGAATACAAAAAGTCATGTGAATGCAACACTTCAGATTTGTTTTCTTCCCCTTACTCCCAAACATGGGCAAATATACTTTTTGTAAGCACACAGGAAGTTTAGGATGACAGTCAAATGTTTAAAAAGCATTGATATTGCATACCCTTTGCATGAGCTGATGAGAAAACTCTGATGGAATATTCCAGAAATGCTTTATGCAATAAGAATTGCCGTGATACATAAATTGCACATTTTAATAAAATATGTGTTTTCCTGTAGTAGCTTTGGTGTGAGAAATAAAATGTGTAAAATTGTTTTCAAGTTTTATAAAACTCATTTACAATAAAGTGGGCTTGATAGGCTATTTAAAGAAAGTTCGAGATGTATGTTTTATTTGTTATGCCAAAATCTCAAACAAAAGCATTACAATCATTTTTGAGAAAATACATAATAACCTAAAATGTTCCAAGTGAAGAGCATGAAAATTTGATGAAAGTGTTTGTCTTGCTGCAATAAAATAAGAAGCGAGGCTTAAATATAAAGTTTGGTATTTATCTTGATTGTTTAATTGAATGCAATAGTTCCTCTACTTCAGCTTTTTGATGAATCTCTTTCCTGTGCCATTGTTAACCTGTCAGACAAGGTCTTTGGTTTTGAAATACAGTGGAATCTCATTAGCACGTTCCTCATTAACATGATTTCCCGTGTATTACGTTCAATTATAAATGTCCCGGTACCAAATCACCAAATGTAATAAATAACGTTTGCTTAGCGCGTTTTCCCACTCCCACTTACTACGTTTGAAATTTAGCGTCCTCATTCGCTGTTTTGGCCAGTCCTTGATCGGTCCAGTGGGAGAAGGTGCTTAACACGTTCAAAGTTCTCATTGGCTACTTTGGTCAATCCTCGGTCACGGGGTGGATACCGGCAGCCAATCACATGCATGTATGTAAATATTTTTGTTGCACGATTTGTGTGGTTGGGATAGAGAATGTTTTACCTTGGCGTGGTAAATGCCGATAGTTTCTACTGTTGAGTGTTCAAACATATGTAGATTGTATTTTAACTTTTCATTTGCAATGAAAAAAAAGAAAGTGTAGTAAATAACCAATAGTGAAAAACTGAAAATCCTTGAAGTAGATCACAATCCAAATATGAAACGTGGATATAGTGCGGAAGTTAAACATTCCTCCATCAACCTTAAACGCAATTGTTAGCTAACCTAAATTGATTAAAATTGCTTTTAAATAAGGGAAAAATGCAAAAACATAACTTTCTTATTGGAAAATAGAATCAGAAGAGGTTCAGAATGAAATTTGTTGCATGGAAACACCTACCGTATTCAAATCGTATTTAATATGCCAAAGATACATTCGGCTATTGTACTCGTAACACGATGCACGCTCATAATTTTGTTTTCCTTTTTAGCGGAAATTGTTATCATGTGTGTAATAAAACACACAGCAAAGCCACTATTGTCGCTTCCATAATTCGAAATTTATTTTCTCAAAAACATTCATAACCTCAAAAATCCAAGTTGACCAACATAAAAGCTTGAATTATTTATTCTCAGGCTTTGTGTATCCAAATCCATTTGAACGCATTGAATTAAACACGGATTGTATTCAGTATGAAATTGTACTCAAAATCAATTTCAATTACCCATGCATGGAGACATAATTATTAGTTTTATTACATAACTATGTTCTTAAATTGCATATTTTGCATTTTCGTTAACACGTTTTCCCGCATATGATGTCCAAATCCTTAGGTCCCTGCAAAAACGTACTAACGAGATTCTACTGTATTTCATTTGTGTGTGCGTGCGTGCGTGTGTGTGTGTGTGTGTGTGTGTGTGTGTGTGTACAGCAAAACTTAAAAAATGTAGTCAGCCTGCAGCATGACTATTTTCAAGAAAGGCTCAAATGAGTTTTATTAAAATACCATATGAGGGCAGTTCCAGAAGTATCTGACCTGACGTATATATAGCAGTTGCTGTTTCAAACAAATGACAAAGCTAGAAAGTACCAACCTTATAAAGCTTAAGTTTTACAATACTACATTGTTTAGTAATTGTTTGGCAGCCATCAATAGTGAACACACTCAGCGAATTTGTAAACATGGATAAAATTGGTCATCATTATGTGATACAACAAGAATAATAATAATAATAATAATAATAATAATAATAATAATAATAATAAAAATAATAATAATAATAATAATAATACTTTCATTTGAAAGGTCTTAGTCCAACTAATATTAAAGCTGAGCTAGATTCTACCCTGGGGGAGTCTGCTCCTTCGTTTACAACAGTAAAATATTGGGTGGCAGAGTTTAAGCGAGGCGTACAAGCTGCTAAGACGAACATTGCCAGAAATTGTAAAGAAAATCCACAAAATGGTATTGGATGACTGTCGACAGAAAGTGCGCAAGCTGGCAGATAATGTAGGCATTTCAAAAAGTGCTGTACATCGCACACTAACTGAAAATTTAGACATGAGAAACCTGTGCGCAAGATGGGTGCCGCGTTCACTCACCATGGAACAGCAGCAGCATCGTGAGGATGTTTCAGTCGAGTGTTTGGCGATGTTTCGCTGCAATAAAGATGAGTTTTTGCGTTGATTCATGACCATGGATGAAACATGGGTCCATCACTTCACACCTGACATGAAGGAACAGTCAAAACAGTGGATTGAAAGGGGAGAATCATCCCCAAAGAAGACAAAGACAGCTCCATCTGCAGGCAAGGTCATGCCGTCAGTTTTTTGGGATGTGCGTGGGATAATTTTCATTGATTATCTTCAAAAAGGAAAAGCAATCAATGGAGAGTATTATGCAAACTTATTGTAGCGTTTGAATGATCAAATCAAACAAAAACGGCCGCATTTAGCGAAAAAAAACCTTCTGTTTCATCAGGACAATGCACTAGTTCACACATCCATCATGGCCAAAATCAATTAGTCAAAGTTCGAAGTGCTTCCTCATGCACCCTATTTGCCAGACTTAGCCCCCTCTGATTATTTTCTGTTTCCAAAGTTGGCTTGTGGTAAAAGATTTGCCAACAATAAAGAGGTGGAGTTTGCAGTTGGCTATTTTGCAGAACTTGACGGTTCTCACTATAAATAGGGTATTGAAGCTATTGAACATCGCTGGGAAAAGTGTATCGAGCTGAAAGAAGACTACATAGAGAAATAAACAATTTTTTTTCCAAAATTTTTGTGTTTTCTTTGTTAGGTCGGGTAGTTCTGGGACAGCCCTTGTATATTTAAGATATTTACACGAGAAATAAAATGTATATCTTGAATTTTCTGGGAATAGCCTTGAAATGTCTTTAAAACACACAATTTATTTCAACTAATTTTTTTCGCATCAGCCATTTCTGAGAAATACATTATTATTCATTTGAAATTTTCGATACTGTAATTGTTTCTCATAATGTCATGGAATTTCAACGCCTATATATAGAAACTACCTTTTAAACATCTATCATCCTTCTATGTACAACAAAATGTGTAGTGTAGCTGTTTCTGTAAACAATTAACAAGAAGCAGATAGAGAAATAAGTTTTATAAGGATAGTTTGTGCAAGTTATACAAACATAAGTGATAATGGGTAAAGAAAATCATGTGAAAGTTACACATCACAATTTTTGTAGCGTTGTGCACAAAAACAGCTATATGAGTAGTAACATCTAATGGTGTTTTAAGTAGGTGCCATAAACCAGAGTTAAATTTGGGGGGTGGGGGATAGTAGACTCAGTTGGTCAACATTTTCAAAAATTTGTTTTTATGAACCTTTAGCTTCAATTACATACTATGGCTTTTGCTCTCAGGGTCTTTTAAAGCTTCAACATGTAACCAAGAGCACACACTTTTGTGCATTAAAACTGTTCCACATGATGTAGTGTGTCACCAATCTTGTTCAAATTTTCAGCAGAAACTCAGAGAGAATGGATTTATCATGGCTTTTACTACACTTTTAAATTGCCCAAGATATTACGTAACAATTTCACCACAAAAATTAGATTTAAAACACAAATATGTTTTCCAAAACAACCAGAAGGGTAAAACATCTATATGCCATTTTTATGTATTAATATTTAAAGGAGAACTGAACTAAAACTATGACAGTGTCCTAAAAACATAAGATAAATAGCAGAGAAACTTAGAAGAAACTTTGAAAACCACAAGTGTTTACAATAAATACAAATGAGAAAATGTACCCCCCCCAAATTGTGACGTCACATTACTAGAACTGGAACTCAGCATATTGTTTGTTCTAAACACACTTGGTTTGTATTTCTTAAGATTAAACAGTATAGTAAATAAGATAAAAGCCTGTAACAAACGTGTAATATTGGCATGGGTACCATATCTCGAAATGAAGCAATAAGCCTGGTCGATCTCAAGGTTCCCCAACATTTCTGTGCATGTTATACTGGAGTTCGACATCCAATAGCAAACTAATTGCTGTGGTCTCCTTTCAGGTACCTGATAAAACATTGTGACCAGGATACATACTGCAGTTACCTGTTCATATCTCCTTGCAAAAGATCATCAACCTATATGTATGCACTGTCATTTTGCAGAGTGCCTTTTCTACGAAGTTCATCGGCTTCAGCATGGTGCTGACCTTGAGCAATGTCTGCCATAACACAGTAAAGTTTATACAATTGTACAAGTAGGATGTTTATAATCCAAGTTGTAATTTCTTTCAAAATAATATAATTTTTAAAATTTACTGTGGTTGCATTATGACTTTAATGCTAAAGCAACAATAATAAATTTAAAACAAAAAAAGCCACAGTTGTTCCTCACTTTTATTGTATTTTTTCCAGCACCTTGCAGTCCAAATGAAGAATAGTAATTTGGTTAAGCTTCACTTGTACTCAGGGCTCCATGTTTCATGGAATGTTACTTTCGTCTCTTATTTCTGTAATCAAAATTCTGTGCAGTTTTTTTTAAATGCTGCCTTTAACATATAAGGTGGCTTTTTACCTTTGAAACAGTTGCTGATCCGCAATGTTATTCACTCATTTACAGTGGTGTTAATTTTTGGGTTGGTTCTACTTTTAGTTATTACATTACATTCACACTCTCAGACTGTAGGGAGGATGACTAAAGAAAAATTCCCACCCTCCAGCCAGAAATCCAACCCAGGACCTCTGGATTTGGAGGCTAGGATGCTAACCTATGGGTTTATTTTGAGGTATGTCAGGTATAATTTTACCAAGTAATTCCTGCTGTCAGAACACAGGCTTTCTTGTGCACCCAAACTAGATGCCTTTGAAAATTGTACAGTACATTCTAATGTCCCAAAGGGTGTTAACAGTTGAGTGGTTGTTTGTACAACTGGTGCCCATAGAGTGCAGTAGCTTATGCAAGAAAGACACACGACGTCGTCTGGCGTAAAATGTTTACTGAATGCGTTGTTAATAATAATAATGGAACATTAACCTGTGTTAAAAGCAAAGTTGTAAACATTATCCCTTAGTAGCAATACATCGATGACACATACGTATGAAATTTATACGGTTTTAATTTAAGTAACTTGGTTGCACCCCTGAGCAAGATGATGGAGTGAACGTTCCCCTATGGTGTCTAACTTCTCTTCAGTAAGAACACAGTACCTCGTAATCTGTTTCCTATCCTTCACAGATCCTGTCTCATGGAGCTTTGTAACAAGTTGTTGAACAGATAAACAGGTATTCTCTTGCAAAGTGCCTTATCACTTCTCAACAAGAATCAGTTTTCATGTGATTATCGTAGACAAGCATTCAATGATAATGCTAGGTAACATGTAAATAGAGAAGTGTATATAGCATGGACAGTCCTTGAGAATCATGCGCTTCAACTGACCGGCACCAGGATGTTATCATTTCACTAGGAAATAGCTGTGCTCTATCGGTCACTATTTTTATTAACAACCGTGTATATTCCATGAAAAGAGAAATGATTATGTTTAGGAATATATTTCAACATTTCGTTATGGTAAGATTCCATGTTGTTTGTGTGGTAAACATGTTCCAAGAATCATTTATTCATAATCACATTCAACAGTATTTTCAAAGTTCACACTTTGTTTTATGAAATTACTGCATACCAATCCAACAAAAATGATTTTAAGATTTGAACCACTGAGTTCAAAAGTTTTTCCGCAAGCCACTCTTTGCAATTCTCCGGCCATTGTTCCTCTTTGCACAACATGACATGAACCCAAGAGTTACTTTATTGAGAAATGTCCTCTCAGCTAAAGGTTTGAGAAAATATTCACATCATTAAATGGAACAAACAAGTAATCAGTTTTGAAAAGCTGCCCTTAGATAACCTCAGCAGTTTCATGCCACCGACACTAGCAATTGTGTCCCCACTGTTGCTGGAGACATAATTGGACCACAGCTGAAGATGGGAGTAATTGCTTGTGAAACATGTTTCCAAAATCAAATTTTAATAAATGAAGTTAGTGTTGTGCTGTCCGTCATTTGGAGATCTATCACACTCAACAATCATAACAGACCAAAGTCAATGCTTGCAAAATTTCAGTAACAAAATTATGTTGCTTGATTTTATATGAATTTTTAAACTTTAACGCATTTGTACAAGGATTTAAATAAGATTTCTGAGGTAGCCACGAGGGTATTTAAATAAGTCGCATTTCTTGTTGATGGTCAAGCAACACTCTTTGGTCATGCAAACATAATAGCAGCATCTTCTATTTTTCTATATAACTGCAGCAAAATGTGTACTGAATCCATTTAGTAATCAATTACAAGTGTTTGTATCAATGATTTGCATTCATAGGTCTTTCTCTACCCATCTTTTACAACTATTCTTACAAAAGCTGATATTCTAGCCTCCTTGTTATTTGACTTAAACTTTCATTACACATTTTGTTGGAAGCCAAAGTGAGTCAGATTTTTAAAAAGTGTGTCACTATGTGATGGCTTTCAAATTCAATGTTTCTTGCATGACCACTAGAAAAAACGTATAAGCACTTGAAAACTCAAACCAATAACAAAGAATAGCTTGGAGATGGTTAATGCCACAGAAAAATTTAACATAAATTGTGAGCTTTAATGAGATGTACATTTCTTGTGCAGTAAGGTTTTGTGTTATGATTTACTAATTATTACCCTACTCCCAGAAAATTCAACATATACATTTCATTTGTTATTTATATATATGGTGTTTTAATCAAAATTGTGATGCAGTAATTTGTAAAAAAAAAAAGAGAGATGAAACAGGTTATAAATGTAGATATTTGCGATGGATTTAATGTTATTTATTTAACATTATTGTAGCCCCATGTTGTGGTGCCAATTTGCGGTAGTATTTAGTGCTTACGTAATATTTTTTTACGTAAATTATTAGAACTTGAAGATCTTATATTGTGCTGCTTTTGTTTTGTTTAGTTACATAATTTTAACTGCCCCACGTTGGGCGCCAATTTGCAAGTGTTAAATTTATAATGTTATTTGTGTATGTGTTTACTTCACGCGTTGAAGCCATCTTGTGACGTCATTCATTTGTTAGGTTTGTTAGCTCCATCTGGTGTTAGCAATTTGCGGCAGTATTAGTTTTTTGTTTAAAAAAAACTAATTGCTAGTTATTTTATTTAATTTTGGTTCTTTGTCCTCCGGCTAGCTATTATCTTTTTTTGGGTCGAGCACTTCTCTTTATACAGGTTGTGTAAACGGAAAGGAATCTTTTATCCAAATATAACACTGATGAAGAAATTTGTTTTACACTTTTATTGTCGAACACATTAACTATCACATTTACACATTGATCTTAACACTCGCAAATTGGCACTCAGAACATGGGGCAGAGTGACCAGGAAAGGAGTGAAATAACCAGGAAGGAGAGAAGGAATCAGGACGTGGAGTGAATAGAGCAGTGAACTGAACTACAAGACGCAGATTCCAGAAACAACTATAGGAACGACAGACTACGCGGATGATTGGACATCGTAATTCCGAGATTAAAAGGCAACAGGGGAATTCAAATACGGAACACCAAAACGACGTAGATTCATCATGATACGACGCAGAAGCAACACATAATCTAGGAGAGAGGGGCAGAAAGCTGGACATCAAAGCTACATCAGCAGATAGCATCAGAAAGGTTAGAAAAGTGTTATGTTAATTCTAAAAAAAAGGGTAAAAAAATGAAAATGTACCTTAGGAGCGGTAGGATATAGAAAACAATGTCCACTAATAATACAGAAGAAATAATTATGGAGGGAGATAGTGTAACAGTTAGCTGTAATTCAATACAGGTTACAGAAAATAGCTCAAACAATGTAGGATTTGAGGGAAGAAATGTTAGTGAAGAAAGTCAGAATAGAATAGCAGGAAATGTTCATTTTGATACTAGTATGATGATGGAAATGATGAGAAATTTTGGCGAAACAGTAAATAAGAATATTGAGAAATTAGAGCAAAAATCAGATCAATTAAAGGAAGATATTGATAGGAGTTTACAACAAAAACTAACTCAGAATAATGAGAAATTGAGGGAAGATATTGGTAAGAGTATTACAGATCAATTAAGGGAAGAAATTGGTAAGAGTAATGAGAAATTAGAGCATAAATTAGATCAAAATAGGGAAGAAATTGAAAAGAAATTCATGGAACTAGATAGTAGTATGATTAGAATGAGAAATGAAAATCAGGAAATGATAGCAAATGAGATAGGGGAAGTTTCAAAGAAAATGTTGGACATGAGCAGGGAAATATCTAACCAAAAAAGTGAGGTTAATAATAAAATAGAGCATGTTGATGCAAAATGTACAGAGTTAGGTAGCCGAATGAGTAGCATTTCAAGTGAGTTAAGAGAGATGATGGAGGCTACAAATGCAGATTTAATTCAGGTGCAAGTTAATTTCAGAGGGGAAATATCTGAAATTCAGAAGGAGTCAGAAACACAGAGAAATAAATTGTCTGAAGAAGTTAAAGTTTTGTCTATAGATTTGAATCAAAAGCTAACTTCTGAAATTAACAAACACCAAGCTGTTCAAAATGAGAATAATAAAAAATTGGAACAGACAATAGAAAATCTGCAAGGTACTGTAAATAGGTTAGAATTGAATTCAAGGGTAAATATATGTGATGTTAATGTATCTGATGTACAAAATAATGATAGAGGTAGTTCATCAGGTATGACAAATAATGTGAGTGATGCTGCAGCTTCATCTATAGCTAATGCTGAAACTCAGAGTGCACAAGTAACACTAGAGAATTTAAATATGGGAGTAGGGAATTTGCAAAATTACAATCATATCTTAAGTGATTTTCCACTTCCAAAATTTAATGAAAACTCCAGTCCAGTACAGTTCATTGCAGACTTATCAGAGTACTTTCAAATTAAAAAGATACCTGAAGCATTAAAAATGATAGTTGTCAAAAGATGTTTGGACCAGAAAACTCTAGATTGGTTACAAATGGTATCAGGGGGTGAAATTTCATATGAATCCATTAAGAGGTTATTCATGAACAGATTTTGGAATGTTACGGTACAGCACAGAATTCGAGCAATGCTTAGTCATGGTCAATTTGATCCACGAGAGGGAATATCAATGACTGATTACTTACTGAAACATGCAAGTCAGGTTAGGAACTTGTCACCTCCAATCAATGAGGAAGATTTTGTGAGTTTGCTCACAAGGCATTATCCTTTAAGGATACAAAATTACTTATTAATTGCAAAACCACGTAGCATCTATGAGATGACAGAATTAATGACAGCTTTGGAACAACAGGAAGAAGATATATCTCGAGAGTGGGAGCATAGATTTTTAGATGTGCGAGATAGACAAAATTACCAAGGTAGTTATCAGCAAAGTAGAGGACAAGACAGACGTCATGAAAATAATACCAGACAACGGTATCAATCATACGTTCCACAATTTGAAAGATCGAGGTTAGATGGGAGACCAGGTCGACAGGAACAAATAAATTATGTCAGGACAGAAAGATTGCCTGAAAGAGGGCAAAATTATGGAAGGCGGTACATTAGACAAAGGGGAAATTTCACTCACTGGAGGGAAAACAATAACAGGGAAAGATCTGAGGAACGGCAAGAAAATTACGTGCCAAGGGGACATAATTTCAGAAATTGAGGATTTCGAACTCGAGGAAGGGGAACTCAAAACAATGGTAGCGACAATGAGATAGATTTAGCTCCTGTTAGGAATGGCAGTCCCGTACGTGAACATGGAAATAACCAGGAAAACTGTTAATAGACTCCTGTGTAGTAGGTTCTCAGGATGTCTTTAATAATTCAGTATCCATTACCAATACAAATAATATGCCTACACACACACCCTGTAATAAGAGTGCAGCAACACAAGATAAGGGAGAAAATTTCGAGTCACCTCATGTTAGGATGGAAATTGCGAAGAAAGAGATCATTGCAACTATAGATTCTGGTTCGTCAGCTTCAATTTGCTCACAGAAATTTTACATAAATTTGATTAATGAAGGTAACAAAATTATGGCTCTTCCCACTAGTAATTTAGTTTGTCGTGTTGCAATCGGAAGAACGACACAGGTCATAAAAACACAAGCTCTACTTAACATACTTATCGGCGGAGAGAATTTTGAGGTTATGTTTCTAATTGTAAACCACCTGATTTGTGACATAATTATAGGATGTGACTTCCTACATGAATATGAAGCACGTATAGATTTTAAACATGAAGAGTTAAAAATAACAAAAGAAGATAGAGAAATAAAGGTACCTTTTATAAAAGAGAAAGTTTCTGTGATTGAGATGACAAAGGATGAGAAAAATCTTTGTGACCAAGAGTTTTTTGTACAAATAACAGAAACTGATACAAATAGTCAAATAAAGCAGGTAGTCACAGAATATGAAGGGAATACCACGCCATATTTTCAACAGCTAGCAGAAATGCCAGAGAAAGTAGAGAAACTTACGATTCAAACAAAAGACGACCATGTGAGCGAGACAGACAACAGCTGGGAAGAGAAGAGAAATGAGGAAATAATACACAAGTGTGAAGAAGCTTATAATATTACGATAACGCAAAAACAAATCCTTCATGAAGTTTTGATGAACAATAGTTCAGTATTTAGTAATATCCCAGGCAGATGTAATGTATATCAGCATACATTTCAAGTAGAAGACGTACCACCATATAGGCACAAGTATGACAATTTACCTATAAGTCTTCGAGACAAAGCTAGACAACTAATAAATAGCATGTTAGAAAATGGGATTATTGAGCAAAGTAATTCTCAGTATATAAATTCAATCTGCTGGAGTATTAAACGAGATGGTAGTTTGAGATTAACTTTAGACGGTAGATATGTCAACAAGTATATGAAGCCAGATCATTTTCAAAGTGAGGGAATTGAACAACTAATTACGAAACTTTCAAGAGGGAGATTTCTGACATCCATTGACCTCACTGCATCATATTGGCAAGTGGAATTAGATCCACAAGTGCGTGATTACACTTCATTTCAATACTCGGGGATCCAGTATCGTTTTTGTGTAAATCCTTTTGGTTTAAAGAACTCAGGAAGTGGATTTTTGAGAGCCATTCACAGTATCTTTGGAAATTCTGCAGATGACTTTTTAATAAAGTATATTGACGACTTCCTAATCATTAGTCAAACATTTGAAGAACACATGAATAATGTCCATTATGTGTTAAATAAACTGCAACAACATGGTATGACTGTGAACATACTAAAATCAAAATTTTGTGTTAAGGAAATAAATTTTCTGGGTTATGTAGTGGATGAACGAGGTATAAGACCTGATCAGAAGAGAATAGAAGCAATAATGAAAATTCCACCACCAAGGAACGTAAAACAAATTAGACGTCTCTTAGGGGTATTGAACTTTCAGAGTAAGTTCGTACCAAGATATTCGGCTGAAATAGAACCACTGCGGCAGCTACTCCGAAAGAATAATAAGTGGAGATGGACAGAGGATCATCAAAAATGTTTTGAGAGAGTAAAAGAACTCTTTGCTAAGTTCATATTACTCGAGAGGCCTAGAGAAGATTTGGAATATGAGATTTATGTGGATGCATCAATGCAAGGATACACCGGAATTTTAGGACAGCGAGACATCAACAATGACTTTCACGTCATTAGTACAGCTTCTAGAGGATTTACAAATATTGAGCGGAATTCTTCAGTGACTCAACTAGAAATTGGAGCACTATATTTCTCATTAATTCGTTTTAAAACCTATATTTATCAGCAAAAGGTGAAAGTATATTCAGACCACATCAGCTTAACTTTCATACAACGGTGTAGATTATGTAGTGGAAAACTTGCTAGATACATTCATGCAATATCTGCATTCGATATTGAGATTATACACATTCCTGGCAAAAATAATACCTTCAGTGATTTGCTATCAAGATTGAACTACAACCCACAAATTCCCGAAAATATTGAAAGGCCCAGAAATGAAGTCAAAATATTGACAATTGAAATTCCTTTAAGCAAAGAAATGATTAGAAAATTGAAAAATATAGGGGAAATTCAAAATGAGGATGCAAAATTATTAGAACTTACAGAAAATGCACCATTAATTGAGGAGGCAAAGAAAGAAATTGTAGCAATTCGGGATGGGACATTATACAAGAAGCATGGAAAAGAAATGCCTAGTTGGAAGGTAATGGTTCCGAAAAGAATGGAAAAGGAACTAATTAAGAATTTTCACGAAGGGTTAGCACACTCAGGGACGGACCGGACAACTTCTATGATTTTAGAGAATTTATACATATCCAAATTGCGTCAGAAAGTTCGAAAATTTATATCGTGCTGCAACCTGTGTCAGAAGGCAAAGCAAATAAATGCAGCATATGCATTTGAAACTAATTCAGTTATAAGGGATAAGCCGAGATGTGTAATTAGTATCGATATTCATGGTCCGATGCCTCCAAGTCAATTTGGAAATAAATATATATTTGTCTGTTATGATATATTCAGCAAATATGTAAGAATTTACCCATTGAGAAAACCTACAGGTTTAGCATGTTTGAATAGACTACTCAAGTCATATGTGACAGAAGGACCTATTCAATCTGTATTGAGCGATAATGCTTCGTACTTCACAGGAAAAAAATTTATGGACGGATTGAAAAAAAATGGCATTAAACAATATTTTTCGTCAAGATACAGACCGAACTCCAACCCAGTGGAGAGGGAAATTAAGGAAATTTCAAATTATTTAAGGGTGCTGTGTCATCGAAAACAAACCCAATGGTATGGATACGTGAATTTCGTTCAGAATCTACTAAATGAAACCGTAAACAATGTGACAGGATACAAACCATGTGAACTTAAGTTGGGAAAGAAGATCAATACAATGTGTAAGAAAATTCCAGAAGCCATTCCAGATGCGCTCTCGATACCACAAACAGAAGAAGAGATGTTCCGAAAAGCATTCGAGAGGATGAAGAAAAAGGCCATAAAAAGAAAAATTAAACATGAAGAAAAGAAGAGAAAGGAATGGAGGATCAAAATTGGAGATTTAGTTTTGGTTAAAACCAAGAAATTGTCGGATAAAGCAAATAAACTTTATTGGCGAATGTTTCTCAAATACCATGGACCATATGAAGTTGTTGAAGTATATGGAACAAATACATATGAGTTATGTAATCCAACAACTCGAAAAAGCCTTGGAAAGTTCCATATTGAGATGCTGAAACCATACAACAATGATGATAAATAGTAAATGCTGGATAGTTAAAGAGGAAATGCAGAGCAATGTATTGGAACGTAAGAGGGTTAATTATGTATGTATGTCATAAGAAAGGAGAAATAAAATTTTGGACATAACTAAATTTTTAAAAGGAAAATAACATTTTCTTAATAACTGTAACAGCATTTGAAATGAAGCATAATGCTATATTAAAGTAAAAGTACGTAAATATAATTCCAAGAGTATTGTGAATGTACAGTACAAAATAACAAAAATGGGTTAAAAATAATTAAAACAAATACTTATGTAGCAAAAAGAAAAATGTGAAACAGTGTCTAGATTTAAGAGATGTAAATATATTTGTGTAGAGGGTGAATATTTTAGTAAATATGTATAGTAATTACAAAAATTCTTAAATGCACAAATTGTTGTCAACAATATAAGAAAGTAAATAATTTTGTAACAGTAACTAAATAATTCAGGGTACAGTATTTGCTATAAAAAAAATTGTAATGTCAGATTAATGTCTAAACACATTAAACCAGAGCCAGTAAATAGTGGCAAGATAAAGACAAAACATATGTCGTGTGTTAAATACGTGTGAAGTGTTAAGTGAAAGTGATAGCGTGTGTTCCAAGATTTAGGAGACTAAAAACCCAATTATAAAATTTCCAAACAAGTTGTAAATATTTATAATTATGTTGATATTGTAATGAAAAGAAGCTAGAAACAGTGATGTGTATTGAATTTATTTAAAGGTGAGTCGGAATTGTTACACTAACATCACTTAAGTTTACTCACTTAACATGTTTCGGGAAACCGTTGTTCCCATCCTCAGAAGGTTAATTCGACTGGCCCGTGTTGTTGGTGTTTCCGTTTTTTGGACTGGATACTGTGGTGGCATCTTGTGGTGGAGAAATGTACTTCCAGAGAGGATTTGGTGGCGGCAAATCAAAATTCATTAGATGTGTGTTGTGTTTTAGAATGGTGATCTTCTCCCATGCATCTAATTCGGCTGCAAATTCGGCTGGTTTGACTAATGTAATATTGGGTTTGATGTTGTGATTAGTGATCCAAAAATGGTGTGAAACTGCAGATTTGTCCATTTGTTTGTATTTAATACATCTCATGTGCTCCTTTAGCCTAGTTTCTAGGTTTCTTTTTGTCTTACCTATGAATACTTTATTGCAATCTGAACAATTGATTTTATAGATTCCAGCTTTTTTGTCTTGTGGAATGGGGTCTTTTAACTTGTTACAAAGTAATTTCTCTATGTTAAATTTGTTCTGTGGAGCTAGGCTGATGTTATGTTTCATGAAAATCTTCTTAAATTTGTGAAAAGTTCCTGGGTGGTATGTGAATTTCTTGAACTTTAGCTCTTTATCTTGCTGGCTGAGATTTGTTGTGTTTCTGATGTGCATCTGTCGTTTGAATTTTGCAATTTTTTTGTCAATAGTTGCTTTGTTGTACCCATTATGTATTGCTGTGTCTACTATATGCTGATATTCTAACTGGTATTCTTTTTTATTTAAGGGGGTATATACCAGTCTATGTGTTAGGCTGTTTAGTACTGCATGTTTGTGTGTGGTTGGATTGAAACTCTTATTTTTTATGTAATTAGTAGAGTGTGTTGGCTTCCTGTATATGCCAAAGGTTAGGTTCTTTTGTTCTCTGATGATTTTTAGGTCTAAAAATGGTAGCATGCCTTCTTTTTCTATTTCTATGGTGAATTTTATTGATTGGTTCTGTAGGTTTAGTAAGGCTAAGGAGTCTTGTATGAACCTGTTAGGGACAACAGCGAAGATGTCGTCAACATATCTGTGCCAAACTTTAAACATGTATGGAAAGGAAGTTGTTATGTGTGTTTCTAAGTAGCTCATAAATAAATCTGCCAAGAAGGGTGAAAGTGGGTTGCCCATGGTTAGACCAGTTGGTTGTTGATAGAACTTCTTATTGAAACTAAAACAATTTTGTGCAATGCATAAATTGGTAAGTTGTATGAGGTCTTCTATTTCTTCTTCAAGTAGGTTAGTCTGCTGTAGCCATTTCTTTAATTGACGCAGGAGTTGATCTGTAGGAACACTTGGAAATAGTGCAGTGACATCAAAGGAAACTAATCTGTCTTCTGGTTTGAGTCCCAGGGATTTTATCTTCTGTATTAAATCTTCTGAATTCATTATGTTTTTGCTGTTGAATTTTGGTAGTGAAGAGAATCTCTGTACTAACCATTTTGCCAGTTTGTAGGTAGGAGAATCAATATTGCTGACGATTGGTCTCAACTTATTACCCGGTTTGTGTATTTTAGGTAGAGCATACATTCTTGGTAAAGTGGGGTGGTCTGGTTTTAATCTAGATTTATCAGTGTCTGTTATAGTTTTGCTTTCCTGGATGGTTTGATTGAAGGCTTTTAAATGTAATTTTAATGGGTCTTCTTGAATTTGTATGTAATTTTCTTGTTGCAGCATATTTTCTACTCTGGCAATATAATCATCTTTTTGCAGTACAACTAGTTTATTTCCCTTGTCAGCTTTTGTGTATACTACTGGTTTTGATTTTAATGTTTTGATCACATGTTTGGTTGGGAAATTGTTATGTTTATCTGCTTGTATTTCTTGGAGAACCATTTCACATTCTTTTTTTATAGTGGTTTTACTATTTTCATTTAGGTTGTAAGTAGCAATCTCAATGTCTGCGACTATTTCATCGGTTGTTTTTGTGTAGCCAACACATGTTTTTAGGCCAAGGTTTAATACCGATAATTCTGCTTTGGTGAAAGTTACATTTGAAAGATTAATTACGTCTGGGTATGATGTCGTTTTTTCATTTTTTAGGTTAGGTTTATATGGATGTTGCTTCCGGCGTAGTATGTCTAGTTTTTTCTTTAATTTCAGCGTTTTTGTTTTCATCCTGTAGCTAAGAATAGTGAGGAATTTTGATTGCATGTTTTGCCAAAGTGGGTAGCCGAGTGTGTCCGTTAATTTAAGGTGAAGAGCATATAATTCCAGTTCCAATTAAATACAAACAAATGGACAAATCTGCAGTTTCACATCATTTTTGGATCACTAATCACAACATCAAACCCAATATTACATTAGTCAAACCAGCCAAATTTGCAGCCGAATTAGATGCATGGGAGAAGATCACCATTCTAAAACACAACACACATCTAATGAATTTTGATTTGCCACCACCAAATCCTCTCTGGAAGTACATTTCTCCACCACAAGATGCCACCACAGTATCCAGTCCAAAAAACGGAAACACCAACAACACGAGCCAGTCGAATTAACCTTCTGAGGATGGGAACAACGGTTTCCCGAAACATGTTAAGTGAGTAAACTTAAGTGATGTTAGTGTAACAATTCCGACTCACCTTTAAATTTATAATTATGTTTCTAGTGGGGCATATGATGCAGTAATTTGTATCACAAATTACTTAAATGTAAATAATGATTGTAATATGAATATGTATTTTTATGTGACATTGATTTGAGATGTTTATTGATTGTAATTATTGTTGAGAAGTGGGTTTATACCGCCTTACTGAAACTGACAATAATAGCGTGCAATAATGCAGCGAGGGGGTGAGCTGTTTATCATTATTGGAAACGAGGAAGTTACGTAATGTTGGCGCGTTTAGAATCTTCTGAAACATTTCCCTAGAGCATATGTATTCATAATTTTCATTGGATATAAAAATAGACGCTAATGTTGGTGCGTTTTATTAGCCAATTGCAGCTCAGTTATAATCTTTAGGCATATCTGGGTGAATGAGTATAAAAAGAGTAGGTTAGAGGTAGACTCCCTCAGTTCATCAAAATTCTTTGTATACTACACGTCGCATTCCCGTCAATTCGTCGAAAATATTTTGTATGATACACGTCGCCTTCAGTCCAGCAGAAATATTACACGTCGGCTATAGATTCATAAGTTACGCGTAGCAGAATTATGAAAAATCTAAAGTGTTGTAAAGTTAATTATACAAAAGGTTGAAGTACGTGGATTAAAAGTGATCAGTAAGAAGTTATTATAACACTTTCAGTTTGGCGAGTGTCAAGATCAATGTGTAAATGTGATAGTGACTGTGTTTCGACAATAAAAGTGTATAATAAATTTCTGCATCAGTGTTATCTTTGGATAAAAGATTCCTTTCCGTTTACACAACCTGTATAAAGAGAAGTGCTCGACCCAAGAAAAGATAATAGCTAGCCGGAGGACAGTAAACAAAAATTAAAACAAATAACAGTCGCATTCTTTCAAACACTAATACTACCGCAAATTGCTAACACCAGATGGAGCTAACAAACCTAACAAATGAATCACGTCACAAGATGGCTTCAACGCGTGAAGTAAACACAAATACACAAACATTATAAGTAATACCACCGCAAATTGGCTACCACAACGTGAGGCTACAATTAATGTTAAATAAATAACATTATAATAATACCGTCACAATTGTTAAGAGTCATTTTTGAGAAAATAAAAATTTCTGAAATATCTTCCATGTAAAGAGCAGTTTGTGGTGGGTGGAATTTTCTTGAAAATCTTCATGTCGCATCTTTAGAAGAAGCTGAACCTAAATACCAAGTCTGGTGTTTATCACACATTTCATTTTTTTGGGTTATGCTGTTCACAGATACACACCTTCTTTTTGGTTTCATGATGGGGGCCTCAAAACACACATTTCCTGTGATATCTCTGTAAGCATGTAGTAGAGAAAGTAACAATCCTATCTTTCATTCAAGGAGTCACAAAACTGTGTTTTCTGTGAAATCTCAATATCAATTTTTGGGTGGAATACAATACATCCTCTGGAGATAGTACTTCTGTAATGTACTCTTCTTAAATACATTAATTGTGTGTTATTGGTGTTTCTGCACTTATAATAACAATTTCATTTAATTACTTGCGTTAAATTAGAGCAAAAGTACAAAACCTCCCAGACCTCTACATGGAAAGCTGCAACAAGAATCCTACTGACCAAAGGCAGCAACGTAGTTTCTACAATTCCAGCTGTAATGAACCAAAAGGTAATTATACTTCAGTTACGCCATCTAAAGATCAGGCCACTGTTATAGATTCACACTCAAAGATTATGTTTTAGCCATTGGCAAAGTAACTGATTGAGTTGCATATATGTTTTGTGCATTTCATTTAGCAAATAAGAGCATAGTGCAAGACTTAATACGTAAACACCCTAAAGTGACCATAAAGAATGTGTCACTAAAGATCAGAGCTCTCATTACAGAAACCAAAACGGTTATTCTTTCAAGTGTTTGTCCAACTAAGTACGTTGCAGTAATAGGATTAAGCCCACTTCATATTTGTGCAGGAATGAATGAACACATCCTAAGTTTTGGATACAATCCACATGACCTAGAAAATCTCCGTCATAGTATCCAGATTAATCATGATGGCACTAATTATTGCGTTTATTTTTCATCAGACAGTCCGATCTGTAAACAGGAAGGGCACCTTGTAAGGCATGATTCTCCAACTCAGGTCATATCACAACATTTCAACAACGAATGTGAGCTAGCGTTGAATACTGCCAACTTTCCTGTCCTAAACAAGAAATAAAACACAATCAGCTTCTAAAACAAACATGCTAAACAGTCACATCACATGGATTATCTTACCCTAATAAGGTAAGAAGACAACAACAAAAGCGATGAAAACAGACCAGAGACCTTACTCACTCATCTAAAACATGTACACTCCACAAATGAGATTCCTCTTCCTCTGGCCCTTCACAGGAAGATGCATCTGATAACTATGAAACAAGTAACACTACAGCCATAAAACATTGCCTACGAAAACAAGAATCAGCAATGTAATTAATAAGAGGAAAATATAAATGAGTTTGTAATAACGTACCTGCAACTACTTAGCTTCTATTCAAATTCAGACAACAATCTCTGGCCCGCAGCTACACCAATGATTGAGGGGCTTGCAAACACAATAAAAATGCTCACGCCCAATTTCGCAGATCATAGAACTAAAAGCAGATGCACTAGATTAATAAAAAGACTTAAATGAAATACCAACACCATGGATTCCAGCAAGTCCTAAACCTCACTTAACTTAGCCTTAAAAACGACATTCAAAATACCTTATTAGTTTCTAGAGACAATACAAACACCTTCAGTTTATTACTTTTAAATGGGAAGACATAGTGAAAAGATTAAATATAATGTATAGAAGTGGTTGCAAACATACAATTTCACTAAAATAGGTTCAATACCTTGAAACTAGCTCTGAGGTATTGAACCTATTTTAGTGAAATTGTATATTTGCAACCACTTCTGTACATTACCTTCAGTTTACTTTAAGAAAAAATAATCCCAACATTATCTGCCTTCAAGAAACCAATTTTAAACAAAATGATATATCCCACATAATATTACAAGCTCCTTGTGCTAGTGGTGGCATTGTCAACATTCCACACAAAGAAACACATGTTTACAAGCTGTAGTAACTATAACATCTACCCTCCAACTACCAACATTACATAATCTATTGAAGCAACGGCCTAAATTATACACTGTTTTGGGCAACTTTAACAGTCACAACACTTTATGGGGTTCGTTCAAAGTGACAGAGTAATTGGAAAACGGACACAGCAAATGCAGTGTAACTCAACAATGGACAATCCACCCCCTATGATTCAGCTAATAGTTCTACAATAACATCCATTTATCGTATTGTACACCTGATATATGTCACTTCTTCACCTGGAAGTAATTGAATCCATTCAAGATAATGCCCATTATTATGCACAATCTCTTTAATACATCTTCTCAAATAACTCTAACAATTAAATCAAACCTCAAAAAAGCTGACTCCTTAATATTAAAAAATCTTTACTGAAAATGTCCAAAGACTAATCTCCCCAAATACTTTACAGAAAAATAACATTGATACCATTCTTAAAAGATTCAATAACTGTAACAATAGCTCTGCAAAACTAAGTATTCCACAAACATCTATTATACCTGGAAGACGTCCTGTTCCTGGTGGAGTGAGGAAGCTATAACAATTAATAAAAAATCATGCTTTTTATCACTCCAGACAACATTCTAATTTAAGCAACAGGCTGGAATTGTTAAAATGTCGTGCAAATGCACGTTGGATCATGAAACACAGCAAGAAAGAAACATGGCTGTCGTTTGTTTCAACAATAACTTACAAGACACTCCAGTCAACTTTATGGAACAAAATAAAGAAGTTAAGAGGAGTGAATTATGGTTTCCAGATAATGATTATTCACAATCCTAACGATAGCAGTGTTATAATCAACTCTGAAGAAATAGCCAATATGTTAGCGAATTCTTTCGCAAACCTTAACCAAAGTGATACGCCATCATTAAACTCAACAGCAGACACTCAAACATCAACAATGCTTACAGTGATCCAATCAGTACAAGATGCCCTTTTAAGTTATAAAAACATGGCCCAAAGCAACTACCTCAGGTTCTAACCAAAATAATGAACCATATAATGTTTTCCCATCATCATGGTAATACCTATTCCCAAGTCAAACAAAGATATTGTACTACATCAAGGCCCATTGCATTAACATTTACTATATGTAAACTCATGGAAATAGTAGCAGGTCAACGTCTACAATGGATACTATAACCACTTTTTCAGCCAAATTGGATTACACCAGTTTCATTTCATAACTAATAATTTGGTAGTACTTGAAACTGAAATTAAAGACACATTTAATAGTTTCCAGCATCTTACGTGTCACTTTTAGATATAGAAAAGGCCTATGACACACTTGACAGAAACTATATCTTAAAGTTATTAACATAAAACAACACATACTAAGTTTCATCTTTCACTTCCTTCAAAACCGACAGATCTGAGTCATGGTTGCTTATCTCAAAGTACATCAATTAAAAATGGTGTCCCTCAAGACTGAATTTTGAGTGTAACATTCTTTATTGTTACAGTGAACCGTATTTCACCACCAGTGATGATGTTTTTATTTTTTGCAAAGGTAGAAATACATTCATGACTCAAGAAACTTTGTAGAAATCATTGCATTCAATTCAGGATTGTCTACCAAAATAGGGTTCAAATTCTCTGGGCATAGAATTAAATGTATCCATTTTTCAGAGCAAGACACGGTGGAAAGAAACCAAAGTTATTTATAAATAGTAAAGAAATTGATGACTAATTTTGAAGATTTAGAAGCTAGTAACAGTGATGTGTCATAATTTAAAATAAAGAGAGTTCAGGGTTGTTACACTACATCACTAAAATATTCTTACTTGAATGCGTTTCGGAAGACGGTTTGTTCCCATCGTCAGCATGTTCTCAACTGATTTTTCTGGTCATTGTCTGGGGGATGTGTGTGGCTAGTGGTGTTCTCTGGTGCTGGGCTGATGAACCTCCAAAGGCTGTTGGGTGGCGGCAGTTCGAAATTCATTAGGTGATTCCTGTGTTTGACAATATGTATTTTTTCCCAGATGTCCAATTCATTGCTGCTGTTGATCTGTTTTAAGAATTTTATGTTCGGAGTGATATCATGGTTTGAAGACCAGAAATGATGTGCTACTGCTGATTTATCTGGCGGCTTTTGGTAAATGCATCTCATATGCTCTTTAAGTCTTATTTCAAGATTTCTTTTGGTATATGGCATATACAGGAAGCCAACACACTCTACTAATTACATAAAAAATAAGAGTTTCAATCCAACCACACACAAACATGCAGTACTAAACAGCCTAACACGTAGGCTGGTATATACCCCCTTAAATAAACAAGAATACCAGCATATAGTAGACACAGCAATAAATAATGGGTACAACAAAACAACAATTGACAAAAAAATTACAAAATTCAAACGACAGAAACACATCAAAAACACAACAAATCTCAGCCAACAAGATAAACAGCTAAAGTTTAAGAATTCACATACCACCCAGGAACATATCACAAATTTAAGAAGATTTTCATGAAACATAACATCAGCCTAGCTCCACAGAACAAATTTAACATAGAGAAATTACTTTGTAACAAGTTAAAAGACCCCATTCCACAAGACAAAAAAGCTGGAATCTACAAAATCAATTGTTCAGATTGCAATAAAGTATATATAGGTTAAGACAAAAAGAAACCTAGAAACTAGGCTAAAGGAGCACATGAGATGTATCAAATACAAACAAATGGACAAATCTGCAGTTTCACACCATTTTTGGATCACTAATCACAACATCAAACCCAATATTACATTAGTCAAACCAGCCAAATTTGCAGCCGAATTAGATGCATGGAAGAAGATCACCATTCTAAAACACAACACACATCTAATGAATTTTGATTTGCTGCCACCAAATCCTCTCTGGAAGTACATTTCACCACCACAGTATCCAGTCCAAAAAACGGAAACACCAACAAAACAGGCCAGTTGGATTAGCTTCTGAGGACGGGAACAACCGTTTCCCGAAACGTTAAGTGAGTAAACTTAAGTGATGTTAGTGTAACAATTCCGACTCACCTTTAAATAAAAGATATTAGATTGTTAAAACGTATAACTTCAGCTTTAGAATTGGAAATTTGGGAAAAGATTTATATTTACAAAAAAGAAGTTTATTTGCTGAATTTTAGGATCACACCACCAAAGGAACTAATGAAGTTATGTAGAACTACCGCTAGAGGGCATCAATGTTACATTAGATGAGGAACGGCAGCCAGTCATCAGTCACCATAAAGCTGAAGATGGACACCAAAAAACATTTCCTGATCTTAACCATCTGACGAAAGTGAAGTATGTCACTCTTTATATATTTTAATATGTATATTGCTTCATATTCAATAGTGCTTTGAGACTTAAGAATTTAAATTAATTACTAGTTAAAGAAACAACAAACCAGCTCTCTGAAGATTATGACATTACAACTTCGAGATGTTCCATCCTGGAGACATAAAAAGAAATAAAAATTAACCTAAAAATGGAATCTTAAACAAAAGGACAAACACGTAAAATTATTTATCAACAACTTTTCACAAAACCGTCTTGTTCATATGCTGGTTATAAAATGTTTTACTGATGGCTCCAAATCTGCACTGGGGTAGGATGTGCAACCAAATCAAGCTCAGACTCAAAACTTCCTGACTGTTTTTCAAGTGAACTATAAAACAAGCCTTTTCACACATAGCAGTGTCTAATAAGTAGTCATCCGTCATTTTTTCAGATTTCAAATTGGCTATTGTGGCAACTCAAAACGTTTCCACAGACAGCCAACTTTGTTGTTGTTGTTGGATTCCTCCTCCTCAACAAATTTCTGTCAATGAGAAAGCAGACGAGGTGGCCAAAGCTGCTCTACTCATAACACAATACGACATTCAGACTTCTCTATTTATATTCGTACAAATCAACAAAGTGTGCAAAGATCAATGGTCTCAACGACAAGGAACCAAATTTCACACAGTTAGGAAAAAGTGCAATATTCCTGGTAATATAAAAGTTGTTAATAATTATGTATAAAAATGTTATGTTTTTAAAAGGTACGTAATTTAAAGTTGTAACATACATTCATGTAGCTCTCAAATAATCTTCATTCATTGATATTCAATGTTTATTTTGAAGATTTACTCAATATTAAATATTTCTGTGCAATTTGTTATTGTTATTATTATTATTATTGTTATATTATGTTATTGTTTAATTTTATAAGGATGATGTTATTGTCACAAATTACTTGTGTTATCAAAATTATTGTTAAATAGTCTCATCCATATTGCATTCCAATGTGTTATAATGGTTGTTTTTAACATTATGTATGAATGTCACACTTGCTATAAGACTTTTACGAATCAAAGCAAAAAACAAACAAACAAAACGTCCCTTCCTACTATACACAGTAAAGAAATTATGGTGAGAAAAAAATTGAGTACAGCAGAGTGTGATTAACTTAAAGAGGCTGCGGCCTGGTCGAATGACAGGAAAGTAACAAATGCAACATTTATTATTACATATGTTAGCTATTACTTGCTTGAAACACCACTTTTTCTATATCCTGTCAATCTTCTATGATTGGTTTGTGTTATGTTATGATCCCATGCCACTTTTGTCCTGTCTGAAGCCATCATAATGCACCACAATACAACATATGTTAGCTATTACTTGCTTGAAACACCACTTTTTCTATATCCTGTCAATCTTCTATGATTGGTTTGTGTTATGTTATGATCCCATGCCACTTTTGTCCTGTCTGAAGCCATCATAATGCACCACAATACAACATATGTTAGCTATTACTTGCTTGAAACACCACTTTTTCTATATCCTGTCAGTCTTCTATGATTGGTTTGTGTTATGTTATGATCCCATGCCACTTTTGTCCTGTCTGCACCACAATACAACATATGTACGCACATAAATAAAAACTTTACTACACAGTAGCCTACATGTCAAATATCTACGGTATTGTAAATCAAACAATACAGTGTTTCATTTTTGTAAAAATTGGCCAGCTGCATTTAAAAATGGACTGGCAGGCAGCAGTGTATAATCATTGTGTAGTCCAAGAAGCGGAAAC
This sequence comes from Deroplatys truncata, assembly GCA_030765065.1. NCBI lineage: Eukaryota > Metazoa > Arthropoda > Insecta > Mantodea > Mantidae > Deroplatys > Deroplatys truncata. The sequence continues at coordinate 6,781,404 of CM060984.1, forward strand.
GCTGCTTACTCACATATCCTCAACAATTTGTGATTTTTTACTTTCTCTACTACGTATAGTAAGTAGGGGAAGTATTGTATTCCACCCAAAAATTCGATACCGACATTTCACCGGAAATACATGTTTTGAGACCCCCTGAATCCAAAAAAAGCATTTTTGGAAACATGTCCGTGTGTGTGTCTGTGAACAGCATAACTCAGAAACGAACAGTCGGATAAACACCAAACTTGGTATTTAGGTTCAGTATCTTCCAAGGATGCGACACGAAGGTTTTCAAGAAAATCCCCCCACCCCAGAGTACCCTTTACATGAAAGATTTTTCGAAAATTTTAATTTTCTCAAAAATGGCTCTAACGATTTTGATTAAAATATCATATGTTTAAGATATTTTTATGACAAATGAAATGTATATCTTGAATTTCCTGGGAATGTCTCCAAAAGTATTCTTCATTGTGAATGACTTTTGCATAACTGGTAAACCATAAGAGATAGACAAAATTTTACTACACAAAAAATGTAGATCGCGTTAAAATACACAATTTATGTCATATACATTTTTTTTGTTGAGTGAACCATTTTCGAGATATTGCTTGTTTCTTCTACCAACCAGGTTGGATTAAATGGAAGTTTGGATTAGTGAAAGTCGGATGACTGGTACTATATTGTAATTTTAACATAGGTCATACTGAATGATGAATGAAATGAGACCAGGATTCCTAGCGCCCAAAGTTACCAATTAATCTTCTCAGGATAAGGGAAAACCTTGGAAAAATCTTATCCGGATAACTCACCCTAAATAAGATTCAATCTCAGGACCTCGAATGTGAGTCAGACATGCTATCTCCACACCACAGATTGCATGATTATCAAGACGGTTAAAACAATCTATGTGTTACATTACATGATATTCTCTACCCCTTATTAGTGGGTACACAAATTATTCTTACGACAGTTTATTTCTCTATGTATTTCATTTTAATTGGGATAAACCCCTACAGAAACAGCTGTATTACACATTTTGTTAAGATACAAAGGGAACAGCAATAATTCAAAATGTTTAACAACTGGACGCTATATGCTGGCCTTCCATGACATCGCGAGAAACAACTGAATGTTGACAGATCTTTAAAACAATGGCTAAGAATTGAATAATTTGAACCATTAATAACGGATATCTCAGAAATGGCTGATGCCACAAAAAAGTTATATCAAAGAAATTGTGTGTTTTAAAGAGATGCACATTTTTGTCTATCACTTAATGTTTACCAGTTATACAAAATTCCTTCTGAATGAAGAGGACTTTGCAGGCTATTCCCAGAAAATTCAAGATATAGATTTTATTTGTCATGTAATTATTTTTAATATATGGTCTCTTGATCAGTCATTAACAGCCATTTTTTTAGAAAATCAAAAATTTTGAAAAATGCTGCATATAAAGGGTAGCTTGGGGTGGGAGATTTTGTTAAAAATCTTCATGTCGCAAGCTTGGAAGGTACTGAGCCTAAATACCAATTATGTATTTATCTGACTTTTCGTTTTTTAGTTATGGTGTTCACAGGTACAATCATGGAACTTTTTCTAAAAATGTTTTTATTTTTTTTTTTTTTGCGGGTGGGCTCAAGGGACCTCAAAACATGTTTCTAGTGAAATCCCGACACCAACACCTTCTCTATCTATACGTATGTGACAGAGAGCACTTGGAGAGATTGTTGCTTTGGAAAGGAAATGATAAAGTCTTGTTATGTGTATTAAAGTTGTGTATAAAAGAAAGGAACATGATTACAGTAAAATGTCAAGTCTTGTATAAAACAGCAGAGTATTGATCACACTTGTTCCTTTACTGTGCCGTCCTCCATCCCGTAGAGCACCTTCGTCACCATGCTGACAAACAGGCCAGTCTCGACAACACCTGCAACATTCATATAGCTTTTACCACTCACTATATACCTCTCTTGTACAAAATTTCTGTAAATACCCTTAATTAATGCTTTTATACATAAACATATTCAGAAGCTGTTTCTTGTAATGTTTTACAAAAGCTTATTTTCTTATTTACTTCATGTTAACATTTGTAAAACACATTTCCTTGTACATAAACGGAAGAGGAGGTTGAAATGATAATTGCATGCCAGCCAATGTATGTTCATTTTAAAGCACGCTGCTCAAAAACTAATATTGCTTTTCTGCTAAATTACAAAGTGGAAGTAAAAAAGCCTTAATGTATCACTCCACTTATCACATGACAGGGAACTAAATACCCAACCACAAGAGGAAAATGCTCCAGAATACAGCACATTCTGCAGCTTTTAAACATTTTGCCCTACATCCTAAACTTCTAACACATGATTCTAAGTGTAGACAAATGAAAGTGCTACTTCTCTACCTATCTGCTCTTGCACCTGTGATTAAAGATAGCGTTCTTCAATTTAGATTTTCATTTAATTACAGTATCAGTGTATCACATTTGCTTTAAACTTTTATTAGTCGGCAACGAGTTAAGAAAATACAACAGAAAACATATGCAATTCTGCATCACTAACAACAAAGTTCAATATTGCTAGACAACAGGTAACCACATTCATTGTCAATTAAAGGTGAGTACTTTACACTGAATTTGTTAAAAACATTTAACAGTGGAAAGCATGCACCACGTGACAAGCAGTACACTGACGGCTTATCTGGAAACAAACTACAGCGCCTCATAAACCTCTGCTGGTTAGTTACAGGTGAATCTGAATAAACATATTTTGTTTCATAAATTGGACTGTCACATTAACTGGCTCTCTGCATCAGAATAACCACAATCTGAACCTAATTTATGTAGAGGAAGAGACGACATGCTAAGCTTGCCCACCAACCAATGGGGTGCTCCCTTGTCATGTTTTCAATTACCACTTTACATTAACCCTTTGGGTGGCAAGATTTGATGTGAGTCAAAGCAATTTGCACGTGTAAACTACCAAGAGCTGATCCCATCCATGAAGGTTGGTTTTTACATTCAAATAATTTACAATTTATGCAGTACATGCTGTAAGGACATACCTCTAGCTAATGTACAATATTTAAACTGCATGTTGGTAGCATTTTTCCTCTTTATTTCATTTTCCTTTGTGAGATTGTCATGCATCAGCCATTGTAGTGCACTGTATGTAAAAGAATTACACGTGGTAGTGCTTGGTTTGTGCTCAGCTTGTTTTTACAGTGATTTCTTGCTGTTGTTCATAAAGTCTTGGCTAGGTAAGATAAAGGAAACCTTGATGAAGATAGGTTTTGGGGAGATTTGGAGAGCTAAAGAATTACTACAAATAGGTTTCTGGAATGAAATTAGGACAAGAATAGAGGACATGGAAAAACAAGATTTATTAGCGAGTTTTACTTTTAAGAGCTCACTGAGATTATACAGAGAAATGAAAGTAGTATGGAGCAGGGATATATGTGATAACACAGCAAGAGCAGGATTTGCGTGGGCTAGGACAGGGGTGGTGAATTTGAAAGGTTTGAGAAAAGACATTCATTTGGAGAAATGCCCACTATGCCACCGGAAAGTCAAAGAGTGGCATATAGTTTTAGAGTGTGAAGAAACGAAGTTGCTTAGAAAGAGGATAGAGAAGAGAGAATGGCTAAATTTACAGATAGAAATTCAAAATAAAAAAATCTGATGTGTTACACTCACATGACTTTCTCTACTCTTGTACAAACTATTTTTACAAACGCTTATTCTCCATATGCTTCATGTTAATTGAGATATCGAGATGTTAATCTTATTGCTAATTTTCTTGTAGATGCAAGGGGAATTGCTAGGCTTTAAGCGATAGTCAAATATTTTAAGAGCTGGTTGCTATGTGGAGTATTCCATTCTCTTTGCATTACCAGGACAAAAAAAATCTGATGTGTTACACTCACATGACTTTCTCTACTCTTGTACAAACTATTTTTACAAATGCTTATTCTCCATACGCTTCATGTTAATCAAGATGTTAATCTTATTGCTAATTTTCTTGTAGGTGCAAGGGGAATATGGTAAGTTTTAAGCGATAGTCAAATATTTTAAGCTCTGGTTGCTATGTGGCGCATTCCATTCTCTTTGCATATCCAGGACATAAAAAAAAAATCTGATGTGTTACACCCACATGACTTTCTCTACTCTTGTACAAACTATTTTTACAAACATTTATTCTCCATATGCTTCATGTTAATCGAGGTGTTAATCTTTTGCTAATTTTTCTTGCAGATGCAAGGGAAATTGCTAGGCTTTAAGCCATAGTCAAATTTTTTTAGAGCTGGTTGCTATGTGGGGTATTCCATTCTCTTTGCATTACCAGGACATAAAATGAGTAAGTGGTTTGATAAAAAGTATAAGTATTGGAAAATTTAAGGGAATAACAAGCAATATCTCGAAAATGGTTCACTCAAATACAAAAATGTATATGACATAAATTGTGTATTTTAACGCGATCTACATATTTTGTGTAGTAAAATTTTGTCTATCTCTTATGGTTTACCAGTTATGCAAGAGTCGTTCACAATGAAGAATACTTTTGGAGACATTCCCAGAAAATTCGAGATATACATTTTATTTGTCGTGAAAATATCTTAAACATATGATATTTTAATCAAAATGGTTAGAGCCATTTTTGAGAAAATAAAATTTTTCGAAAAATCTTCCATGTAAACGGTAATCTGGGATAGGGGATTTTCTTGAAAACCTTCGTGTCGCATCTCTGGAAGATACTGAACCTAAATAACAAGTTTGGTGTTTATCCGACTGTTCTTTTCTGAGTTATGCTGTTCACAGACACAGACACACACACACACACAGACACACACAGACACACACACACACACACACAGACACACACACGGACATGTTTCCAAAAATGCTTTTTTTGGATTCAGTGGGTCTCAAAACATGTATTTCCGGTGAAATCTCGGTATCGAATTTTTGGGTGGAATGCAATACTTCCCCTACTTACTATACGTAGTAGAGAAAGTAAAAATGAATAACGAATTCCCATTTGAGAAAATAAGTATTGAAAAATTTAAAGGAATAACAAGCAATATCTCGAAAATGGTTCACTCAACAAAAACAATGTATATGACATAAATTGTGTATTTTAACGGGATCTACATTTTTTGTGTAGTACAATTTTGTCTATCTCTTATGGTTTACCAGTTATGCAAAAGTCGTTCACAATAAAGAATACTTTTGGAGACATTCCCAGAAAATTCAAGATATACATTTTATTTGTCATAAAAATATCTTAAACATATGATATTTTAATCAAAATCGTTAGAGCCATTTTTGAGAAAATTAAAATTTTCGAAAAATCTTCCATGTAAAGGGTACTCTGGGGTGGGGGGTTTTCTTGAAAACCTTCGTGTCGCATCCTTGGGAGATACCGAACCCAAATACCAAGTTTGGTGTTTATCCGACTGTTCGTTTCTGAGTTATGCTGTTCACAGACACACACACAGACACACAGACAGACAGACACACAGACACACACACGGACATGTTTCCAAAAATGCTTTTTTTGGATTCAGGGGGTCTCAAAACATGTATTTCCGGTGAAATCTCGGTATCGAAATTTTGGGTGGAATACAATACTTCCCCTACTTACTATACGTAGTAGAGAAAGCAAAAAAATGAATAACGAATTTGAGAAAAAGTATAAGTATTGGAAAATTTAAGGGAATAACAAGCAATATCTCGAAAATAGTTCACTCAACAAAAAAAATGTATATGACATAAATTGTGTATTTTAACGTGATCTACATTTTTTGTGTAGTAAAATTTTGTCTATCTCTTATGGTTTACCAGTTATGCAAAAGTCGTTCACAATGAAGAATACTTTTGGAGACATTCCCAGAAAATTCGAGATATACATTTTATTTGTCATGAAAATATCTTAAACATATGATATTTTAATCAAAATCGTTAGAGCTGTTTTTGAGAAAATTAAAATTTTCAAAACATTTTCCATGTAAAGGGTAGTTCGGGGTTGGGGGATTTTCTTGAAAACCTTCGTGTCGCATCTCTGGAAGGTACTGAACCTAAATACCAAGTTTGGTGTTTATCCGACTGTTCGTTTCTGAATTATGCTGTTCACACACACACACACACACACACACACGGACATGTTTCAAAAAATGCTTTTTTTTGGATTCAGGGGGTCCCAAAACATGTATTTCCGGTGAAATGTCGGTATCGAATTTTTGGGTGGAATACAATACTTCCCCTACTTACTATAAGTAGTGAAGAAAGTAAAAATTAGTAAATGTAAAATCTAGGAAACGTTTAATAGAAGTAGGAAACTTTTTGGGCAGAGTAAGAGCAAAATGGATGAGGAAAATTAGCAAGGAAGAGGTAAATGAGTATTAAATTACAGTAGTTTTTATTTGATATGTTGCAAGTAGGATCCAACAAAGAGTTGGGGTCCAAGGAAAGCAACTCAAGGTAGAGTTAGTATTGGAGATTAAATAAATTGATAATTGTACTTTTAGATTAGGAGGAATGCTGGCTACCAGTAGTTAAGAGGTTAGTTTTCTTTATATTTTATTTTATTGTTATTTTTAGTAACTGGGTTAAAAATAAATTTGTAAAATTGCTGTTGTTGCTTACCATACATCACAGAATGTAACAGTTATAGTCACACTTCAATTAGCAATAATAGTAATAAAAATCTGATGTGTTACACTCACATGACTTTCTCTACTCTTGTACAAACTATTTTTACAAACGCTTATTCTCCATCTACTTCATGTTAATCGAGATGTTAATCTTATTGCTAATTTTCTTGTAGATGCAAGGGGAATTGTTAGCCTTTAAGCGATACTCAAATACTTTAAGAGGTGGTTGCTATGTGGAGTATTCCATTCTCTTTGCTTTACCAGGACAAAAAAAGATGAATAACAAATTTGAGAAAAAGTATAAGTATTGGAAAATTTAAGGGAATAACAAGCAATATCTCGAAAATGGTTCACCCAACGAAAAAAATGTATATGACATAACGTGTATTTTAACGCGATCTACATTTTTTGTTTAGTAAAATTTTGTCTATCTCTTATGGTTTGCCAGTTATGCAAAAGTCGTTCACAATGAAGAACACTTTTGGAGACATTCCCAGAAAATTCGAGATATACATTTCATTTGTCATAAAAATATCTTAAACATATGATATTTTAATCAAAATCGTTAGAGCCATTTTTGAGAAAATTAAAATTTTCGAAAAATATTCCATGTAAAGTGTAATCTTGGGTGGGGGGATTCTCTCGAAAACCTTCGTGTCGCATCTCTGGAAGATACTGAACCTAAATACCAAGTTTGGTGTTTATCCGACTGTTCGTTTCTGAGTTATGCTGTTCACACACACAGACAGACATACAGACACACACACGGACATGTTTCCAAAAATGCTTTTTTTGGATTCAGGGGGTCTCAAAACATGTATTTTTGGTGAAATCTCGGTATCGAATTTTTGGGTGGAATACAATACTTCCCCTACTTACATACGTAGTAGGGAAAGTAAAAATTTGAAACTAAAAATTAATTTTTTCTTTATACATAGGATTCAGGCAACATGTTTAAAAGTGTATGGAAATGTGAAACAATATATCAAGAGACAATGGAAAACCTTTATGTAACTTAGGGTTGGGAGTTTTTTTTAGCAAAGGGTTAATATGAGCTATTTATTACCTCACTGCTTCCCAAAAGAAGTTCTCATTGCAGCAATGTATTGTTCAGTTGTATTTTATTTAGTTCACATCTGTAGTACTGTTTGGAATGAAAGCTGTGTTTTCAAAAAAATGAGAGAGGTAAGCCACTTCTTCAGTGATTATAGTAAAAGTACAACAAAAAGGAAGCATTGTAATTATCTTACCCAAGTCCCCTCTTCCTTATAATTTCTCTTAGGTAATTAAGTTGAGCTTTAAAACTCATGCTTGTTGTCATTTTCTATCTTTGGTCTCAAAATAATTATCACGATAATAACCTCATTTAAATTAGCAAAACAAGTATCACCATTTGTGATATTATTGAATGTTGAAAATCTTTTAAAAACAGGCTGGTTTTGAAGCTCCACATTCTTTGTTTTACATCACGACAAACAATTGAATGGTGACTTAGCACTTCAAAACCGAGCAAGATGGCCTGGGTTTGATTCCCAATGGCTGTCAATGTGATGTGGGTTTCCCTGGTTGACAAAGGCGAATACTCAAGTGGTGTATTTTACCATGGATTTGCGTTCATGTTTCAGGCTGTGGTTCGGTCAGTGTCACAGAAGCTTGCAATTTGGAACTTCTGTTAGAGGGAAGTCTGGGTCGTGTTTCCCACTAGATGGACTCTCCTGTGGATGGATGGTCAAGCCTAGAACTATTGGGAACTTGCTCTCCCTCAGTTCATCCGTTTGCACAAAAGACTCATTGGGGTTGAGGTGCCTCCTATCTTAGCACTTCAAAATTCTAAAACTATTGCAAAATTCAAACAAATAACAATAATGCCTTAAAAATATTATTTAACATAAATTGTATGCTTTAACAAGATTATATTCTTTGATGAATGTGTTTTTTTGTATCACAAGGATATAAAATTCAGTGACAGTAAAGACGACCAGAGAAAACTCAAGATATGGGTTTTATTTTTCATATATTTAATAAATTCTCAATCTAAAGGATACCTTGAAGTGGGAGGATTTTCTTGAAAATCTTGGTGTTGCATTTTGGGAGATACCAAATTTGCTTTATGTATTTTGAAACAGTGGAAATACAAACATCGCTTACCATAAACTGTCTCAAACTAGAACGATACTTTTGTAAACATATGGGAGGGAAGAGAGAGACGGAACACTGTTAGGTACTCAATGGTAGAGGTAAGTTCATTGCTGTTATCGCCTCTAACATGTACAGCACTGTTTCTGAACCCAAATTAGTTTCAGAGAGAGAGCCATCTACAAATGTCCCTAATCTTCATATTTGCATTGCAGATCACTTGCAAGCCACATAAACATTCTTTGTATGCTCCATTTATACAACCACTATGTTACCTTAGCAACGCTGTTCTCTGGCAGAAAAAATAAAAATAATTCCAGAAAATGTGGGTAGCATGTTATAAATTACTAATGTAAATTCAATTTAATATTATTGTCTATATTCACCAGATGGGCACATATGTAAGAAACCTGCAAGGCGAAGAAGAGTTGCCTTTCTATTTTCTGAACACTCATGTATATTTATTTATGTACTTTGCTCTAACAATGCAATCACCAGCAAGCGTACGTGAACATTTATAAGATTCTCTGTAAGTACCTGAAATCCAGTACAAAACACTCGCAGGTTACATAATAATTGCAGTTTGGGTGATACAGCTCAATTCCTGTCTGAGTTTTCTTGTAAATGCTCTCCAAGAAGGTTCAAAACGTACGTAAAGATTCCTTGCACTCTCTCTCTCTCTCTCTCTGTATAGGTATCATATGGATCTCACCTTACACACATGCCATTGTTTTCTTTATTAAGATCATCAATGTAATCTATGAACATGTCAAAATAAGATATGGTATTGTAGTTCCATTGACACGTGAAGTACTCCACCAAATCATGAGAGTAATTTATAACCTACATTTGTGCTCTATTTTAGTAACATACTACATGACGGTGCTCTCCAACATTTACTTGTGTAGTAATTTACTCTGGAGGTATATGAAAGGAGCAAAATACTTCAGAAGTAGTTTACTCTCATATGGAAGTCACCGAGTGTTAAGTTTAATATTAGTTTACTATAGAAGTAAAGCTTACTCTAGGTTAAATGAAATTAAATTAAGTTTCATTTATGGACACTCTTTAACTGCTGTGATCCTTAGCATCCAATTCTATATTGGGTGTGAAAGACCACTAATTTTGCTCAGAGGCCTCTTTATCAGGCTTGAGGTTCTTTTATGTGCCGTAAATCTACGACACAGGATCACTGGATTTACTTCCCTTCTGAAGGAAGCCATACTACGGATTTTTACACCCCAAAAAAATACATCGTCCTCTGCCAGGTTTGAACCCACGACCTTGGGAACTAGAGGCTAGCATGCTAACCACTACACCATTACTAGGTTGATATACATTAAAAGCCATTTCATGCAATTTAAAAGTGATCATTTTATCATCACACAAATGGTCCTGCTGCTGAAAAAAGAAAAGAGTCAAATGATTGCACAATGTTTGCTGAAAGAAACGAAACCATTAATTGTGTAAGACATACATGGCAACATACATGTGGCAGGTCGTCCTTGTACCTGCTCCCACAAGTTGGAACATTACTTTTTCTACCATATACATTATAGGTACTGCATTTCACTACAAATATATGTTTTGAGCCCTCTAAAATAATTTGGTGCGTGCGGGGGTGCGTGGGTGCGTGTGTGTGTGTGTGTCTCTCTCTCTAGATGGAATGTTTTTTTAAATTTTGGATTTCGTAAAAAAAAATGGCTCTTATGATTTTGATTAAAATACCAAAGATATTTACATGACAAATAAAATGTATATCTTGAATTTTCGGGAATAGCCTAGAAAGTTCTCTTCATTTGGAAGGAATCTTATATAACTTCTAAACTTTAAGCAATTGGCAAAACTTACTATACTAATTGAAAGATGCAATTTATTTCAAATAACTTTTTTTGTAGCATAAGCCATTTCTAAGATATACATTATTAATGGTTTGAATTGTTCAATACTTAGCCATTCTCTTGAAGTCATGTCAACATTCAGTTGTTTCTCACTATGTCATGGAAACAGTATGAATTTTAAGGCCATCATTTAGCGTCCACTTGTTAAAACATTTGACTATCACTGTTATCTATAACGAAATGTGTAATGTAGCTGTTTCTATAAAGTTTTATCTCTATTAAAATGTAATATATGGGAAAATAGGCAGCAGCACCATGGCTGAGTGGTCACCTCTCACCAAGGCTATGTCCTGCTCATCCACATTATACCTTGTACCAGTTCTAGTGATTCAATCTTCACAAGCTTTCGTTACATTGTTTTGCAGCCAAGTTATATAATCTTTTTCTCCACGGTGCTGCTCTGGCTGTGCTGCATGGTCCATAACAACACTGTTTGGCTCCAATTTAGGAAGAAGTTTTTCGAACCGGGATCTGAAAACATTGCCAGTCATTTCTTCATCATAGTCTGCACTTCTTTTGGATTCAAAAACTAGCTTCCCATCTTCCACAATTGCTACATATAAGGAGGAGAATCAACCTCTTGTCTATCCCACTTGGGTTTTTAAGACTCACATCATGTTGGTAGTTGTATAACCTTCATTTGCAGGTGTCACATAAATAACATATTTTATTCCCCTTTTACCTTCGTTTTATTTAACACAAATAATGTCGCACAACAATCACTTCTTGCTATTTCTATGTAAAAATCCAAATCCCATTTCTTTTAATAGATTATACAGGGAAGATTGCTTGAAGTCTGGCAAATTAGGAACACTGTTTATTGCTATCTGGGCTAAAATTGTCCTTACAAGAAATAGATAAATACTGTATAGAATGGCGACTAAATGTAAATGAAAAGAAAACACTAATTGTAGTGTTTAAAAAAGGAGAGATGGAGTAAAGGGAGAAATGAATATAAAGTGGTGCGAGACTGTACCTACTTAGGGATAAATATAGATGCAGGAGGTAAATGGGAGAAACAAAAGAGATCAGCTCTTCTGGCAAAGGGGAGAGCAGCAATGACAGCTGTTAGACAATGTTTATTTAAAATGCCAGAGTTGGAGATGAAATGGTTGGAAAGATTATACAATTCAGTGGTTGAGGCACGAATGTTTGGGGGCTTGAAAATGAGTGAGAAGTGGTGGACATGGTCCACAGAATATTTTGTAAGGAAGTTCTAGGGCTGCCAACAGCTACAGCAAATGAAGTGGCTCAAATCAAAATGGGACGAGTAACAACAAAAGGGATGGGTATGGAGAGAGCCTTGAAATATTGGCACAGGATCTTGAATTCTGATGACGATAATTTATTACAACAATGTCTAAAATACCAAGAAACTAGCTTAAAAAATACGGGCTGGGTAAACAAACGAAGTAATAACCTTGAGAATAATGGCATGGGAGATGTTTGGAGAAAAGGAGATGCAAACCACAAAGGTTTTTGGAAGAAGATTTGATGACATCGAGATACAACAATTATTTAGTCAGATAACTGAGAAGAGATCTTTGATTTTTTTATGTTAGTATAAAAAAACATTGGGAAAGAGAAATATGTAGACAACACAAATAAAGAAGATAGAGTATGGAGACTAAAAGGGAAGTGAAATGGCTATGCACAAGGTGAACGTCCATTATGTGAGGGAAGGGAAGATATACAACATATTATATTTGAATGCAAAGAAACAGAGATTTGGAGAAAAGAAAGTTTATGGTATGGAATGAATAGGAATAAAGATATACATACAATTTTAGAAAAATATGGGTAAATACTTAGCGAAAGTAAAAAATAAATGGATATGGACGGTTAAAAGAGGAAAAATAATGTAAATATAAATAAATATAAGAACTACTAAATGTACTAACATGTAACTGTAATTCACAATGAGTGGCCAGGGACAAATAGAGAAGGCAGTCTAGATATGTAATAACTTAGTGCTCAATAAACTATTATTATTGCTATCAACACTTTTGTGGAATTCATTACTAGTGTAAAATGTGATGCACCTCCAATCTCTCAAATTGATTGCAAGTCACATCCACAACATTTCTCACACATTTCCTTTTCTTACCTGGAGTGCAGACCTCATCGTTCTTTTCTCGCATTCTAAATGCTCATCTTAGACACACCAGTAAATTCTGAGGTTCTACGGACACTTCTCATTAAACTTACTTTAGAATAATTGTTTTCTCAGCACTGTTTAAAGCTTTTCCTTTTTGATGTTTGTTATTTCAGAAGACACACCTTGCTCGTCGTCACACAAGTAGCAGATTGATTTGAATGTAACGTTATCCATACTGCAGCAAAACAGATGGCTTGTGCAGGGAATTGCTAACCATTATTCTTTTATTGATAATGTCCGTTTTCTTCAATCCTAATTTGTATTCTTTAGTATTGTATTAATACTGTGTTAATATTCAACCTGTTCTACCTATTTAATTCCTAAAAATTGTGTATATGTGTGCTTAGTTGTTTTGGTTCACTTCAACCTTAGGATAAACAAGTTTAGGGCTGTTTTCCTTTTCTTTGTTATGACAAATTTATCCATCACTTCTTAAAAGGCACAGACCTAATTGAACCACACAGATTTTTCAGATCGGGACCACTAGTTAACGTTTATTTTAAACTCTCTAACAATGGATTGTACTACTCTAAAGGTTAACATGCCATTGCTTGTAGGTATTGTTAAGTCCACATGGAGTGAAGGAATTTGGTACAACGTAAAACATCAGAAAGTAAATAAACAATGCATTGCACCAATGAGTGTGTTACTTCAGCCAATGAAAGTGAAGACATGTGGACTTACAGGAAACAGCTGACAGCCACTTATTAACCTTTAGAGCACTACAATAATTGATTATTAAGGAATCCGTCATGCCCCCTCACACAACACCTATTTTAATGAAACTTTTAGCAACAGCTTTCTCTATCTCTATGGCCCGTCTCAACACATACAATATGTACCTACAAATTAAATGCTTTTCCTGTGAAACATTGTTGTCACAATTTAAAATAAAGAGAGTTGAGGGTTGTTACACTACATCACTATAATATTCTTACTTGAACGCGTTTCGGGAGACGGCTTGTTCCCATCGTCAGCATGTTCTCAACTGATTTTTCTGGTCATTGTCTGGGGGATGTGTGTGGCTAGTGGTGTTCTCTGGTGCTGGGCTGATGAACCTCCAAAGGCTGCTGGGTGGCGGCAGTTCGAAATTCATTAGGTGATTCCTGTGTTTGACAATATGTATTTTCTCCCAGCTGTCCAATTCATTACTGCTGTTCATCGGTTTTAAGAGTTTTATGTTCGGAGTGATATCATGGTTTGAAGACCAGAAATGATGTGCTACTGCTGATTTATCTGGCTGCTTTTGGTAAATGCATCTCATATCAGATTTACACAGTTTCAACGAAAACTTTGGAATAAAACAGGACATAAAATTATACTTAAAACTAGAAATCAAAAAGAAAAACATGGCTGCAAACATAAGATTCCTAAATCTTTGCTTAAAACACAAAGTTATGCCAAACTTTGTTAGAAAATATGTAAAATTTAATCACAATGTAAAACATCAAACAGTAGCAGACAAGAAAGTAATCGAAATAGAAAAGAACAAACATTATGCAAATTTACAGGACTTGGACCTTAGAATCTATGAATTACACTTATGGTTAACGAAAGTTTTAGGAATACCCTTATGGGAAAATTTACGGTCAAATTTTCTTACGCTACTTAGCAAGAAAATGAGCGCCAAAACAATGAAACTGAAAAAGAAACTAAACAGCCTCATATTCAAACAAAAAATCTCCCTGGAATACCACGAAAAATCCCCTAGACATAACCAAAAACGGAAAGCAACATATAAACATAACCTAAACAATGAACCTACAATAGGCCAATATGTAGTTAAGCTCTCAAAAGAACCATTCACCAGCACTGAGCTATCTGTCTTGAACAATGGCCTAAAAACCTGTTTCAACTTCACAAAAAATACAGAAAAGTTTGTTGCTGATATCGAAATAGCCTCCAACCACCTAACAGATAATGATAAAAGTTTAATAAAATCACAGTGTGAACCAATATTGGACCAGATACAAGCCCAAAAACACCACTAGATACCACATCAAAAAATTATCAAATCTCTAAAGTCAAAGCCTGTAGTATACACCAAAGCAGACAAAGGAAACACATTAGTGATATTAGACCAAGAAGATTATGAAGCTAGAGTTATGCAATTACTACATAGCTCAGAGTACATAGAAATCAGCAAAAATCCATTAAAAGAATGCACCAAGTCACTCCAGAACACATTGATAGAAACCAAAACATTAACAAAAGCTGAAAAATCCAGAATTAAACCAGATTTTTCCACTATACCTAGGTTATATGCACTACCAAAAATACACAAACTCTGCAACAAAATGAGGCCCATAGTGAATAACATAAACTCTCCCACATATAAACTAGCAAAATGGCTTTCAAATACCTTCAACTCCATGCCTATGTTCAAAAGTCTTAGCATAAAAAATTCTTTAGAATTAACCAGTCACCTTTCAAATATAAGTATATCACCCACAGACATGATGGTATCATTTGATGTCACTGCACTCTTCCCAAGCATACCAAAAGAAGAATTATTACCACTCCTAGAAAATTGGATATTAAACAATGGCACACCTAGAGCACAAACAGAAGATTACCTAAAACTAACTAAATTATGTCTGGACCAGAATTTCTTTTCATTCCATCACAAAATCTTTAAACAAACCTCAGGCCTAACTATGGGAAACCCCCTTTCACCATTTTTAGCAGAACTATATATGAGCCATTTTGAATGCCATATTACTAAATCTTTCCCACATCTATTCAAAACGTGGTATAGGTATGTAGATGATATTTTTGCTATTGTTCCAAAAAAACTTTCAGAAGATGCTTTGAAATTATTGAATTTACAAAAAAGATCCATTAAATTCACAATAGAAAAAGAAGAAAATGGCCAATTACCTTACCTAGACATCAGGATCATCAGAAATAATGCACACAACAAACTAACATTCGGCATTTACAGAAAACCAACACACACAGAAAATTATATTAAAAACAATAGCTACAATCCTACAAGCCGCAAACATGCAATTTTAAATAATATTACAAACAGGTTAGTACATATACCAATGGAGAAAGAGGAATACCAGAAAGAATACCAACACATTATCAACATAGCCACTATGAATGGATACCAGAAAAAAACAATAGATAAGAAGATAAAAAAGTTTGAAAGACAGAAATACATCCAACAAATGACTACGTTACTCAGACAACAAAAACCACAAGCATATAGAAAATTCACTTATCACCCTTGGACACATCATAAATTTCTAAGGTTTTCAAGAAATACATCATCACTCTGTCTCCACAGAATAACCACAACATACAGAAACTACTATGCAACAGAACAAAAGATTCTATCCCCAACGATAAATCAGCTGGTATATATTAAATTGGTTGTAATGAATGTAACCTGGTATATATAGGAAGAACAAAAAGAAATCTTGAAATAAGACTTAAAGAGCATATGAGATGCATTTACAAAAAACAGCCAGATAAATCAGCAGTAGCACATCATTTCTGGTCTTCAAACCATGATATCACTCCAAACATAAAATTCTTAAAACAGATCAACAGCAGCAATGAATTGGACATCTGGGAAAAAATACATATCGTCAAATACAAGAATCACCTAATGAATTTCGAACTGCCGCCACCCAGCAGCCTTTGGAGGTTCATCAGCCCAGCACCAGAGAACACCACTAACCACACACATCCCCCAGACAATGACCGGCAAAATCAGTTGAGAACATGCTGACGATGGGAACAAACCGTCTCCCGAAATGCGTTCAAGTAAGAATATTATAGTGATGTAGTGTAACAACCCTCAACTCTCTTTATTTTAAATTATGACACATCACTGTTACTAGCTTCTAAATCTTCAAAATTAGTCAATTGTTGTCACAGTTCATCGACTTCATTGCTTTTTGAAATGCAATGAACTTTAAAACAATATACCAGACGGTTATGTTTAAAGTGACAGCATAATGATCACAAGGTCTGAAACCTCGTGCATATGCTAATTAAGCAATGTGCTTGCAAATTATGCCACAAAAAATTAGTTGCAAGTGTTGCCACAGTAAGCAGTCAGATCATGCAATTTAACTCTGATTTCAACATATTCTTCTGGTGGCATTGCAGGCCTGTTAGGTGTATAACAACATGTGCAAGAACGCAACTCTGATCAGACCATTAGTGGACAACACCTTTTCATGAGGTGAAAGATTTGCTGCAAGTAACCTTCAGTAACAACCAGGATCCCTGTGACTTCTGGTTATGGGTATATTTGAAACATCAGGCACATCATTCTGATTTCACCAGGCCACGTTCACAGTGTTTGTAACCACTGTTATCATGTGTTTGATGTTTCCTGCATCCACGCCACGACGTTCTGACACATTATGATCTCATATTTTCACCTAGTGAAGTAATTATTTGTATATACTGAATTAGCATACCTATGGAGGCTGGTATGAACATTACAGACCATGCTGAACACTTTGATTGCAACCACCAGGTATATATACTTCTTATGTCTGGCTTCATACTAATGAACAGACAAAGTAACACTAATCACAGTCAAAGCTTTAGTAAGCTAGCGACGCTACTTAAACACGGCTTAAGGTTTCCAAGTTTCACAGCAGACAACCAGGTTTGGACAGAACAGTAAAGCTGGTAATACTTATGCATGCGTAAGGAGTGAACTTCCATTGTTTGTTTATGGCAACACTGTTCCTAAAATAAGCTTCTGTTGGTTATCCAGCAACATAAAGTTAAAATGACGAAAAATCAGAGTCAGAATATACAACATTACTTATCAAGAAGTCAGCATTCTCCTAGAAACTGTGAAGCAGCGTAAGCAATCTGACAAATTACTGTTTCTGCAATATAACTGAGGGCGCTACAAGAGTGGGTGGGCTAGCATCTCCTGCTTAAATACCTCATTCATTCATTCAGGATTATTAGGAATACTCGTCATACACAATTTCCTAGGTGTGTTTCTTTTGTCAGTGTCTACCGTACTGGAACCAAATTATTATGGACTAAGAAAAGCCAAATGCAGGAAAAAATGTTGATACAAAGGGTGGGTTAGAATGATGAGCTCTGCATACTGCAAGTTTTGAGATGCTGGAAAATCTCCAGCTACTCTCACTTGCATATGACCTCAATGTTAAGAGAAGCATTACGTTATATGCAAGTGTGACAATGTATACAATAAAAGTATAAAGTAAAATTTAAAATTAAATGCATGCCGAACCAAGTTTTGCTTCTTACCAGTTGGTTTTATGTTTAATTGCATCATCAATAGTTTCTGGTACCATCATTGCCAACTGTTTACTTAATTGACATGTCTTGTAAAATTCTGTGTCACTGCATATGAGAAAATGGTTTGGACGCATTCTAAACATTCTAGATCATCTTTTGTTGTGCATATGGGTTAAAATAATTTGCATTTCCTCATCACTAATATCACCTTCTTCAGATAACATGGTGACCACAGATCATAAGGTTTAAGCCAAGTCACATATAAGCTCAGCTAATCACTG
Source organism: Deroplatys truncata (assembly GCA_030765065.1). Classification (NCBI taxonomy): domain Eukaryota; kingdom Metazoa; phylum Arthropoda; class Insecta; order Mantodea; family Mantidae; genus Deroplatys; species Deroplatys truncata. Next base: position 6,799,760 of record CM060984.1, read on the forward strand.
TACCTTAAACCTCTGCTTAAGTCCGACTCGAAGCTTAAGCTTCAACTGTGAAACTGGGCCTAACAGACATTCTGCTTGGCAAATGCACCTTGATGTCATACCTGGAATCATTTTGATGGCTGTGTTGACAGACGTCCAATCAAACTCCGTCGCAGGGAACTTCCAGTCCAGTAGGAAGTTACCGTTGTCCGTCACCACTGGCCCCTGTCAGTAAACGGTCAGATGTAACATTTACAACAAACAGTTCACCACTTAAAAGAGTTTAATGTCATCAGTTATACGTACGGCTTTCATCTTGGCCATTCTCAGCTCGGCAGTGCCACCGTAGAGTGACTCTATTCTCTTCTGAACTGGACAGTATGCCATCGGGATCACTTCTACAGGAATGCCTTTTTTGTACTTGTCTCCGAGCTTCAGTGATTCCTTCCTGCAAACACACTTATCATACAACCTATGGGGTACATTATCCCACCAATGTATGACACATTATCTCACAAACCATTATCATACCAAACTGAAGATCAATGTCTTCTAAATTCCTGGTCTTAGATATTTATTTTCTTAATTATATACAATTTATTAGCAATTATTGTTTTAAAAAATAACCAATTAACTTATTATCACCAAAGTAGATTCAGAGCAGCACTTAGAGGTTGGTTTTATCATCGTAAAATTTTATCTATCTTCAATAGTTTCTGAGACAATGGGTCATTTATATTAAAAAAAATGTCTCGTTGAAAGCAAAAATGCAGAAAACAAACTCTCATATTCTCAAAGAAAGAAACCACATGGTTAGAGATGGGCCAAAGTTTAGTTCTACACTCCAAAGCATGTAGGAGTTATGATTTTTTTTCTGTGAACTGTTGCAGGATTCACAGTACAAAATGGGAGATTGAATACATGCACACCTTTCTTCGGTTAAGGGACCTCTGCTACTGAGTTTTTGGCATGAGTTATCAATTCTGCGAGAGGTTACATGCTTTATGTTGAATTCTGTGAATATGACTTACGATGCATCGCAGATAATTACGAACTGACGAGCACAGGAAGCCACAATTTTCTCCTGAGTCAGGCAGCCACCTCCCCCTTTGATAAGTGTCTTGTGTTTGTCCACCTCGTCTGCCCCATCAATGGCACAGTCCAACTGAAAAATGATACACAAGACAAAATTAATATCTGCTGACAATTCTAGGTCCATAATCTGGAGCATACACAAAAGTGTAACAGGGTTCCCAACAAAAATGTGCACCTAATTCCCTGACCACTATTTTGTATCTGCGCAATTTTTAACAGCCTTCCCCACTCCGATGTAATGCCTGGCATCCCATATTACCGAGTTTAAACTTCTTTCTGCACACTTTACAGTAGGCTTGAAAATGCTTGCCTGGTACATCACAAACCATTCTACAAACTCTGGATTAAGCCCACTGATAGTTGAAAGTTATTTTTTTTTGGGGGGGGGGGTGAGGGGAGGCACCTAAGTACTGTAGTTACAAAAAGTTGAATAAGCTATCTCTATTACATGTATGAACATATTTATACATCAGTTCCTCTGCATTTAATTTGAAAGTTGTCACTTCAAAGGTTGAGAGGGGATTTTGAGGAGCAAAAAATGTTGTAAACCTCCTTGATAATGTGTAGCTTTTCCTCATATGTATTACCACTCTTGTGATAACTTTGAACCAATTTTTTAAATACTTTCCAGGACACCGGGAACCCTGTGTGATTATACTCACATATGAGTTATTGTTATTGAAATTTTCAAACATCCAAAAATAATATCAATAAATTATGATTCAATGTGCAAAGAGGTCAAATGAAGTAATAATGCATCCTTATTGGTCCTGGCACTAGTAGCACACACTGCACTATGTGGAACAAAGAGGCACTGTGTTAACCTCTCTTTTGTTTTAGTCTATGATATAGTTAGAACATTTTCGTTTTGGGATCAACATGAATTCCAACCAGATGTCTAAGCAGAAAGGCTACAGGCTACATTGGGCACCCAGCAAACTGTTTATCCACATACCAAAACAAAACCTTAAATCAGAAGGGGAAAAAACAGTGTTTTGCTATGACAAAGAAATGTGATTCTGTATCTCGGAAAAACCTACAATGTATTGTTCCAAGGACTGGATGACTTTGATACATATTTAATAAAAGATATTAATGGATACAATGTTAACCAAACAACCTATGTTCTCTTGTGCCAAATTTACACACCACAGGATTAAAAATCAAAACATGTGATCATTGTATGCTAAACAGCCAACGTTTCTTGTTAACATCAACTCTTATGTTATCATTAAAGGTGTCTTGGAGGTTTTTAAGCATTACATTTGTGTTTCATAGTGTCAACAAGCTGTGGCTATTCTCATTCTCCCCATTATTCCTGTTTGTGTAATACAAATCTGCTAGTCTAACAGTTTTAAACTATATGTTTGACCCAATGATTACTGTTAGCTTCTGAAAACTGATCAGCAACACCAGGTTGGTAGGCAGTGTTAGAAGAGGCATAGGACACCCTACAAGCTTAAAACTTCACAGATGATGTTCGCCTTCTCTCACATAATTTTGAGATATGCAAAGTGAAGTGAATACTCCATTAGAAATAACAAACAAGACTTAATATACAGAAAACTAAAGAAATGAGAGTAATCAGATAAAATATTGATACTGTTCTGGAATATCTAGGTAGTATAATTTACAAGGATGGTGGAGCCCTTGAAGATGTTAACAATAGAATAATGGTGCTTTTGTCCTATTGTTCCAATCTGGAGATGTAACGTTATATCAAGACGTACTAACATTAACATGTTGTGAAATCAGTTTTATTATGTGACTGTGGAAAACAAGTGAAAACATTCAAAACAAACATTTGTCAACAGATGTTTAACAAGAATAAGATGACCAGATAGAATTTCAAATTTACAATTATGCAAAATAACAAATAAAAACGAAGTTACAATAGAAATAAAAAAAAAAGAAAGTGGATAGGAAACACACACTAAAACAAATGATAAAGCAGTGGAAAGAATGGCTTTGAATTGATATCCCCAGAGTGGTAGAGGAAGAGGAAGACCAAGAAACACATGGAGTGAAGTAAAGAAGTTGGAAAGAAATAGGGTCTGATGGAAATACTTTGTGAATGCCTTATGCTCCTAATAAGGAGACACCAACTTAATAAATTTCTTACTTGCATATAACAGGTGGGTAACATATGCTTTAGACCCACAAAAAGTCATTTCTGAAAAATGCTGCTACATACATGATGCATTATCTGATTGTGCCTTTCTAAAATCTTCATCTGTCAGTGAAAATAAACAATATACATTCATATCAGAGCAAATATATATGACAGAACTGCATGTGGTACTATACTTGTTTTATCCTTAGGTTAAAGTGAATAAAAAAAAACCCACGCACACACACTCGAGGGCAGTCCCAGAAGTACCCAACCTGATGTATATATAATGGTGGTCGTTTCAAACAAATGACTATGGTAGAAAGTACCACCCTTATAAAGCTTAAGTTTGAAATTTTGATGATGCTACGTTGTTTAGTAATTGTTTGGCAGCTATTAATAGCGAACTCTCTCAGCAAATTTGTAAACATGGATAAAACTGGCCATCGTTATGTGATACAATACTTTCATTTCCAATGAATATTAAAGCTGAGCTAGATTCTACTCCGGGGGAGTCTACTCCTTCGTTTACAACAGTAAAATATTGGGTGGCAGAGTTTAAGTGAGGCCGTACGAGCTGCATTGGTCGACCAAATGAGGTGACCACGCCAGAAATTGTGAAGAAAATCTACAAAATGGTATTGGATGACCGTTGGCTAAAAGTGCGCGAGCTAGCGACATCATAGGCATTTCAAAAAGTGCTGTATATCGCATATTAACTGAAAATTTAGACACGAGAAAGTTGTGCACAAGATGGGTGCCACATTTACTCAAATGGAATAAAAGCAGTGTCGTGAGGATGTTTTGCTGCAATAAAGCCGAGTTTTTGCATCAATTCATAACTATGGATGAAGCATGGGTCTATCACTTCACACCTGATACAAAGGAACAGTCAAAACAGTGGATTGAAAGGGGAGAATACGCTCCAAAGAAGGCGAAGACAACTCCATCTGCAGGCAAGGTTATGCCGTCAGGTTTTTGGAATGCACGTGGGATAATTTTTATTGATTATCTTCAGAAAGGAAAAGCAATCAATGGCGAGTATTATGCAAACTTATTGCAGCGTTTGAATGATGAAATCAAGCAAAAATGGCTGCATTTAGCGAAAAAGAAAGTTCTGTTTCATCAAGAAAGTGGACCACTTCACACATCCATTATTGCCATGGCCAAAATCAATGAGTTGAAACTTTGAATTGCTTCCTCATGCACCCTATTTGCCAGATTTAGCCCCCTCTGATTATTTTGTTTCCAAAGTTGAAGAAATGGCTTGGTGGTAAAAGATTTGCCAATAATGAAGAGGTGGAGTTTGTAGTTAATGGCTATTTTGCAGAACTTGATGGTTCTCGCTATAAACAGGATATCGAAGCTATTGAACATTGCTGGGGAAAGTGTATCGACCTGAAAGGAGACTATGTAGAGAAATAAATATGTTTTTTTCCCAAAAGTTTGTGTTTTCTTTGTTAGGTCGGGTACTTCTGGTACAGCCCTTGTGTGTGTGTATATATTCAATTTGTAGCAATTAAATAGGTAATGCAGATTGAGTATTAGCACAATACGAATTAGGATTGAAGAAAAGGAACATTAAACAGCAAAACAATTAGGGTTAGCAATTCCCTACACAAGCCGTCTGTACTGCTGTAGCATAATCAATGTTACACTCAAATCAGTCCAGCACTTGTAAGTATTAACATGCAGGGTGCTTCTTCTGCAATAGCAAAACTGGGACCCATTGCTTACTTGTCACATTCAGCCATTTGCCGCTTCCCTTCCAAAGGAGAAAGTGCCGCCCCCACTACTGTTTCATTTCTGACCATGTGACTGCACCCACATGATTGCCCCCACTGCTATTTTCTGTGTTGAAATCTTTTTGTGTGGATGCCTCATTCTTGGAGCTTTTGTTGTCAGAGACGTTAACAAAATGAAGCACTTCAAGGTGACGTTTCCTGTGTTTTAAAATAAATAAACTCTATTCCTTTCACATGCAAGTTTCCTTACCTTGCCCCATTCCCTTAAAAAAAAAAAAAAAATAGACATATATATTCCTTTCAAGTGCAAACTATCCTTTCTTTGACTCACTCCTTTAAAAAAAATCCCAAGCCTTCTCTCACCACGTGGCCTCCCCACCCTCAGAGTGCAACAGCAAATCATAACACTGGTAAGGGCACCTTCTTTTTAGAAGGGGAAGCATAAAATGGGTCCCAATTTACTCAGTATAACTGGAAAACCTTTAAACAGTGGTGAGGAAAGAGAAGTGTCCAGCCTCCTCCATTGTGACTTTAACCTCACAACTTACTGCTGTGTCTAAGATGAACATTTACAGTTCAAGAAAAGAACAAACTGCTACAGGTAAGGTCAGCACTCTCGACAAAAAAGGGAAACATGTGAGAATGGTTCTCGATGTGATGAATTTGTGAGATCTGCGATGTACACACCAACTTTAAAAATGCTGTTGATAACTATCCTGATTTGCCAGATTTGAAACAATTTTCCTGGTATAATCTATTAAAAGAAATAGAATTTGAATGTTTATACAGAAATTGTAAAAATGTGATTGTTGGTAGGAGTGATATTGTGCCGTGGCACAGATGTTATTTGCATAAAATAAGAGAACTAGGGCAAAAGAGGAATAAAACATATAGATGAGACCTGGCACAATGAAGGTCATAGAACTACAAAAGCTGGGCGACTAAAAAAGCACTGAAAAACAGCTAGTTTTTTCAGGACTTACCACAGGCTTTAAAAATCCAAGTGGGAAAGGGCAAGAGATTGATTCTCCTTCATGCAGGTGGCGATTCTGGTTTGTGGAAGATGGGGAGTTAGTTATTGAATCCAAAAAAATGGGAACTACCATGAAGAAATGACTGGTGATGTTTTCACGCCCTGCTTCGAAAAAATTCTTGCTAAATTTGGGCCAAACAGTGCCATTATTAAGGACAATGCACCATACCATACCATCAGAGTGTGTTTCAAATAAATCATTTAACTTGGCTACAAAACAAAGGCATCGAATATAATGAAAGCTTGGTGAAAACTGAATTACTAGAACTGGTTAAGCCCTTAAACACTGCACGTGATAGGCAGAAAGAGCAGGATGCTTCAACCTAAGTGATGGAGATGAATAGCAGGCTCCACAGTACTGCATTGCGTCACACTGTCAGACTTTAGCCTGATTAGCTCGAACATTGTCAGCTAAGACTTCAACTTCCCTTCGCGTCAGAAGTGATAAAAAAAGAAAAGGCAAGTTTGCGCTATTAACTAACTCTCACACTAAGATAACTGTCAGCTCACTGTATCCCTTTCCCTGTAGTCATGAGCCTTTGGTCAATTGCTTCTGAGCACAGCAGCGTCATCTCCACTTTATTTTGTAACTATTTACATTAGTGCCTCTGCGTGGTGTACTTATTAACTATGTACAATGTGGTCCAAAATATTGTGTTGGTTCATAACAAGGACACACCATTGTTCCCTAAATCTGATTGAACTTGTATGGAGCCAGATGAAAGGTTACATAGCAAGACACAACAGAACATTCAAGTTGGCCGAGGTTTGAAATCTTGACCAGTGACACCTCAAAAACAGTGTGATTGTATCACAAACTGGGAATGATTGACACAGCAGTGGAACAGTTTGTTACTGCAACTGACATCTCAGATGAGCCCCTTCCACAATCTGGTTATGTAAGCAGTGATATCACCATCCTTAGTGTAATTTGATGTTTGTCATTAACCTCCTGCTATGCCAGGGTGATATATTACTTCACAGTGATGTCACAACTCTGTTGCTAATCTCGGCAGACTTTCAACAGCCTTACTCTCAAAACAGCATAATCCAATATCATTTCCTGTTTCTTTTACATTTTCTACCATGTACATCGTGCGTAGAGAAAGTATACCATTCCACTCAAAAAAATCTATACTGAAATTTCACCAGAAATACATGTTTTGAGGCCCCCTAAATCCAGAAAAAGCATTTTTAGAAAAAGGTCTGTGTAAACAGCAAAACCTAAAAACAAAAAGCTGGATAAATACAATACCAAACCTGGTATTTAGGTTCAGTAAATGCCAACGATGTGACACAAAGATTTTAAAATAATCCAAGTACCCTTTACATGGAACATTTTCCAAATTTTTTATTTTCTAAAACATTGCTCTAAGAAGTTGATTAAAATGCACATATTAAAGATATTTATATGGCAAATAAAATGTATATGTTGAATTTTGTGGAAATGGCCTGTGGAGTGCTCTCCATTCAGATGAAAACGTACTTCACAAATAATGTAGACTCTTTAAAACACACAATTTGTTTCAAATAACTTTTCTGTGGCATCAGCAATGTCCAAGATATCTGTTATTAATGATTCAAATTGCTCTCAATACTTTATCTTTATTTTAAAGTTCTGTCGACATTCAGTTATTTCTCGCGATGCCATGGGAACAGTATGGAATTTTAAGGCCAGCATATAGCGTTCAGTTGTTAAACATTTGACTATCGCTGTTCTCTATAACGAAATGTGTAATGTAGCTGTTTCTGTAAAGGTTTATTTGGATTAAAATAAAGTGGATAGAAAAATAACCATTAGTAAGAATAGTTTGTTTACCCAGTAATAAACAATGGAGGGTAGATAAAGTCATGTGAATGTAACACATCAGATTTTCTTTTTTGTTTAATATCCTTTAACCTGGTGGGTCATATTGGACGATGCATGAAATAATGTTCAATTGAGCCGGGGCCCGTATGTCTTCACAGGGCAAGGGGTAACTGAGAATTGAAGTTGGAACCTGTTGAGATGCTACCACAGAGGCAGGCATTTCTCTTAATTTGAGGATGGATGTTTCATCATAGTGCATGTGTAAACCAACACTTACCTGTGGGTAGGTTTCAAGGTCCCCCAGCTGCAGTTTGTGGTGAAGCACGAGTTGGCGAGACTGGTACGATGTGGGTACGCAGATAATGTGCAGTTTCTCATCCTTTATTCGTTGAGCTGAAACCGTCCAAATATTGTTACTGAGATAATGGCAGTTGTCTGAAAACCTCATCTGTTTTACAGCCCCAGTAAGTGCAGATGTAGCGTGAGTACAATGCTTCACCATATATATAGTCTAAAGGAATTCAAAGATGAAATGTCTCCTGTACGTGGTTTTTAAGCTCTTCTTAGGGTGCCTACTGCCTTAAAAGCTGCATGTCCTGGCTGTGTTTATTACTACCTGATGTTGTTCTATACCTCTAATGACAATTTTGTATTCTTTATTAAATATTTGCACAATGATTTTTTGTGCTAAAATCTCCCCTTAGAAGTGTAGTTTCACAAAACTGCCTTCCCATGCTATTCATAATAATAATCCATTGATACTCAGAATTGGAAATGAAATATCAGCAGAGTTTACGTTTCTTATCTTAGCCTCTTCCCCGCAACAATTTTCAAAATGGTAGAAATGTTATACAAACCGATATGAAAGATTACCCAAATGTTTGAGTAATTTTTACATCAAATAAAACATTATGAAACAAAAGATATCATGCAAAACAATAACATTGAACAAATAATTATTTGATTAACAAGGTGTTCCAAAAAGCAATCACCTGAGAATTTAATGTGAAATAAATTAATGCTATATAGTGTAATCACTAGTGCTTACTCAGTCAGTTTACCCTCCTCTGACACCATGCTTAAGTTCACAACTCTGTTGAGGAGCAAACGGACAATGAAGAACCTGGGATCAGCCAGGTGTGAGAGTGAGCAAGAAGATGATATAAAATGAAGGTGAAATAGATGAACGGAAAGGTGATGATAGAGCAATGGCGGAGGAAACCTGCTTTGTCCACCACAAATCCCAACTTGGTGGGAGGTGAGCAGTCTAACCACTTGGCCACGGCAGCAGGTAATCACTAATTCCAGTAGACACCATGTTATGACTGATAATTCACAACATTTTTACTTTCCTTTTGCTTACAGTAAGTGGAAGAGATGTTGCAAAACTTTCATACGAGCATTTCAGGATATACACACCTCAACCCAAAAGAAAACATTTTTAGAAAAAGGCCTCTGAGTGTGTGAACGATAAATGCCAAACTGTATCTTCCAAAGATGTGACATGAACATTTTCAAGAAAACCTTCCCACTCCAAACTACCCTCCATATTAAACATTTTCCTCATTTTTTTTTGATTTTCTCAAAAATGGTTTTGACTAAAATACCACATGTTGAAGACATTTGCATGACATCTGTGAAGTCCTCTTCATTCTGAATAACTTTTGTATAAATGGCAAACCATAAGAGATAGGCAAAATCTTACCACACAGAAACAATGTAGATTTCATTAAACCATCATTTATGTGAAATAAAATTTGCCTTGGCATTAACCTTTCCTGAGATATTCTTTGTAATACGTTTGAATTTTCAAATATTTCACATTTTTCAAGTAATAAGTAGCTACCTTTCCTTCTCCCCCTGCTAGCAATATGCCTTTTAAAAATCTGACTATCTCTTTAGCCTATAATATCTACAGTGAAATGTGCAATAAAAGCTTATCCCTATCAATAAAAAAATCTGTGATGTGTTACACTCACACGACTTTCTCTACCGATTACTGTTTATTAGTGGGTATACAAACTATTCTTACGAAAGCTTATTTTTCTATCTACTACATTTTAATCGAGATAAACCTTTGCAGAAACAGCTACATTACACATTGTGTTATAGATACAAAGAGAACAGCGATAGTAAAATGTTTAACAACTGGACGCTATATGCTCCCTTAAAATTCGTACTCCATGACATCAGAAGAAAAAAATAAAAATCTACAGGACTTTAAAAGGATGACTAAGTATTGTACAAAACGGACCATTAATAACGGATATCTCAGAAATGCCTGATGCTGCGGAAAAAGCTATATGAAATAAACTGTGTGTTTTAAAGAGATCTACATTTTTTCCTGTAGTACTCATAAGATATTCCCAGATAATTGGAGATATTGTACATTTTATTTTTTATGTAAACATTTTTAATATATGGTATTTTAATCAAAATTGTTAGAGCCATTCTTCAAAAAATCAAAAAATGTTCCCTGTAAAGGGTAGTTTGGGATTGTGTCACATCTTTGGAAGGTACTGAATTAAATACCAACTTTGGTATTTTCTGACATTTCATTTTTGCGCTCTGCTGTTGATGAATCACAATCCAATGCAGATTCAGGAGCTTCATCCCCAAAACGTTACTGTGTGGCGTGGATTTTGGTATGGTGGAATCACTGGTCCATATTTTTTCCAAGATGAAGATGGAGAAAGATACCGGGCTCTTATAAGGGACTATTTTTGGCCTCAATTGGATGGTATGGATCTGAGAAACATCTGGTTCCAGCAAGATGGTGCCACATGTCATACTGCTCTCGAAACAATCGATCTTTTGAAGGAGAAGTTCAGAGGTTTCATTATTTCCTGTGGTGATGGTGTTAACTGGCCCCCGAGGTCATGTGATTTAATGCCATTCTTGTGGGGTTATGTTAAATCTCGAGCTTATGTCAACAAGCCAGAAACAGTAAATGATCTTATGAATAACATCACGCGTGTTATTCGTGAAGTTGGACCTAATTTACGTTCTTCTGTCATTGAAAATTGGGTCAACCATATACGTGCAACCCAACGGTCACTTAACTGATGTTCTCTTCCACACGTAATGACATTAATTATGTTCCAAAATAAAAAAAAGAAATAAACCTCTATCATTTATAGAATGTGTTTTATTTAAGTTCAAAGATAGGACATTCTTGTTGAAAGACCCTACAGATGCTCTACTGTCTGTTTGGTTCATATTTACTTATAAAAGACTATTGGTTATATTATTCAATTTGAAACTTGCAGTCACTTGGAACATTTCTCTATCTACACACACCGAACACGTGATAAACACACAACACCATATATATCAACTTTCCTGCAATATGCGGACGTTATACACACTGAATAATACAGGAAAGTATTGAAATCTTTAAAGACAACAGTGAACTTAACAGAGATGGAGGCAAACCACTAAATTTGGTCTGGAAGGACTTACTGACAGAGCATGGTACGGTTGACCACTCAACAGCCAATGGGAAAGAAAAATTAAATTAAATTATTAATGGACGCTCTTTAACTGCTATGGTCCTTAGCGTCACATTCTATATTGGGCATGAAAGACTGGAAATTTTGCTCAGAGGTCTCTTTATCAGTCTTGAGGTTCTTTTATGTACCATAATACCATAAATCTACGACACGGGCCCACCGGCTTTACTTCCCTTTCAAAGGAAACCATTTTAAGGATTTTATGCCTAAAAAAAATCCATTGCTTTCTGCCACGTTTGAACCCACGACCCTAGGAACTACAGGCTAGCATGGTATCCTATGACTATGGAGGACGAGCCCCCTTCACTGGACTGTACCAAGATGCATAGCATGCACCACCAGTTGCCTCTAGTAACCAGGGTGTGAACATTTAGTAATGAATGACATGAATTGTAAAGTCAACTCCCTCACATAAATTGTTTATTTTATTTGAGTTCTATGGCAGCAGGATAAAAGTTTCCCATTTTTGTGACAGTTTTTTTTATAGTTGATATTATGAAGCCTAGGAAGCAGTGGCAGTTGGTGATGGAGGACCTTCCTATAAATAAACAATTAACACAGGATAACATCAGATGGCACTGCAGTATTAATTTTTGCACTCCCTGATTTAGTTCATACATTTTGTTTTGTTTGAAATGTTTTTACAACACTTATACGGTGAATAGCGCAAATGTTTTCATTACAGAGAGTACTTCAGTCTGCCCAGGAATCTTCGTGCTTGTGGTGCGGAGGGGATTGCTCCGATTATGGACGAGGGGTGCAGAGAGGTTAACAGTTATTTGGCGAAGTCTGAAGCACTAAGCTATTGATTCTTTCTCCACATGGTCTTTTCCATGTGGAGTTATTCAGTTTCATTGCAGCCACAAAAAAAGTATTGAGTCCTGTTTAAAATGTTAAATTGATTTAAAGTTTCATCAAATTCCTAAGTTATACTGTGATTTAAAGTATAGTACTGTAGAGTTGTAAGAATTCAGAGCAGAAAATAAATAATCCCCCTTCTACTATGTTGGTCACTTTTGTTTGCGAGTCACATAATCTCACACGCAGTGCTGTGATTTACACAAGTAAGGGTTTGAAGCCGTGTGGTGTAAAATACCTAACTTTACCAGTAAATTCAGTGCAAGTGATATGCTCTTGGTGGAGGATGTTAAGTGTGCATTTAAAGTTAATTAATTAGTTAAAGAATCGCAAGAATAGTAAATAGCAATGCATCATTTGCACGATTCCCATAACCACATCATAAAGTGAAAGGTGGTTTTTCCAACTCTCAAGAGGATAATAACGTTTGCTAATGCTTTAACAATATGTTATATTGAGAAGGCCCTGATTTCAACCATTTTGCTGAACTAAAAGAGAGGGGAATGACTTCATCTACAAGAATATTAATTAGGTAGTTTAGTTATAGTCAAGATTTTTTTTCTTTCTTTTTGAGAGGCATGTAGATACATAATAATTTCCTACGGTTTATTTTATACTTTTGAAGTTTTTCCATTGCGTGTTGTTAATTGCTGGTATTATCATATACTGTTTAGATACGAGATAAGGTTGGGCAACGAGCAAAAATGAACTCTACGAGTTTCCACTTAAGAAATTATGTTCTTAGTGAACATCAGGTTTATCGATATGCAAGCATGTATGATTAGGATTTTAAAATGATTTCTTTTGTGAAAACAAAGCCCAGAATATCTATATGTTATAAAATGTGTGTTCTTCAGTGAAATATTAACTGATATTCATTAACGCATGGGTGCACCATATAATATAAATGGCAAAAGGCTTGCTGCTACTGAAAAGAATAATATAATAATTATAAATATAGTTTAATTTACGCACGCTTTGGTAGATGCAGTTTATTTCTGAATTGCACTAATGCATAGGATTTTGTACGTGTTGAAAAATATATGCAGAATATTTTGGGTTATATGATTGTTTTTGAGTATGTATGTTTTCTGATAAACTGTAGAATGAAAGCTGCCGTGTAATATCATAACATCACCTGCCACCCTCCTAAACTTGCAAAGCTAAGAAGTGGTATTCTTTGCATTAATACCTGTTTACTTGGTACCAGGAAGAATTTCAGAAGCAATACTACTGGTCTTCAAGCATTCTTATAAAACGGAATTCCCTTTTATTTTACCTGGAAGTTTTGTACACTCAACCTTTGACACATTCTAAATATCATGTCGTCACAAAATTATTATGCTTTGCTGGATGAGGGAAAATTTTATAGTGTTCAATTTGAGGAAGTTGGCAAGAGTGTAAAGGATACTGCTTGGGTATTAAAAGAATGCGGACCACTAAGTTTGGATTTGATCCACTTCTGTTCTGCTGGCAAAGAGAGGAGCTCCTGGGTTTGAACACGTTAGTGAGTGACTGGAGGAGAGAAGAGGCAAACTCAGGACACTTTATAAGTTACCTTACAGTCAGCCCCCATGTAGAAGTCCATGCTGTTTCACATATTTACACAGAACTTTGGTCATTTATGTTACCTTACAAAGAAGTGAGTTTTGTTTGAACTGCTATATCTGGTCGTTTCAACAAAATTAGTTTCTTAAGACTGATAAATTTTAGTTTGTCTTTTCCGTCTACAGAGTTTCTTTAAATTCTATTTGCTTAAGTGGGGATGTAATAGTAGTGGATTTTGAAAAGAAGTGATGGAAAGCAAGAAATATGGGTTAGTTTTGAGGACAAAATTGTTAAAAGAAACTGGCAAAGGAAGAACTATGCAGACCAGTTTGGAAGAGGGATGTAAACAAGAGCATTATTTCTGAAAGGAGTAGCAACATGTTATGTTCCACTATCTGTGAAATAGAGTAGTGACACTAGCAGTTACAGGGGAAGAGTAAAGGCTGGCTCACAATAGCCCATGAATGGCAACGAGAAGCAATGCAGCATACAACATTTTGGTTCACAGTAAGCCAGTGACGAGAGCGGGAATGCATATTGATGATCACAGATATCGCTAGTTGAAAGTCCATTTTGTGCACTGGGATTTCATTTGTTTTTAATTGACCAATTATATTTTTTCATAATGCAGGTTAGGCCAATGTCCAAATTTGATAGTGTAAACATAATCTAAATGCAGATCTCTCTAGTCGTACCAAGCTTCATTCCTTTATTTAGTGGCATACATTTTGTTTATTGTTCTTTGTTAACTTGAGGCAACAGTCAGTTTTGATATAAACAAACTACAGCTGATACTTTTGCTAGAAGAACAACACATAATGAATCTGTGGGTGCCAGTATCTGAGGTTAGGGTGCATATATATAGGGTAATTAAATTATATTTGAACCCACCCGTGGTCTCTCTCTACTGCGCGAGACAGCCGGCAGTCGCCGGAGAAATTATGTCGGCAGAGGCGGACTAAAATCCTTACCTTATAATAGATGCTGCAAATGTTGACCTTCTGCTCTCAAACAAGCAGCAATCTCGTGTAAATATTCTCGCTCACTCTCCGAAGCTCAGTAGCAGGAATTCTTGTGATTTCTTGCACAATGTTTTCTCTATATTCCTGTAGTGTGTGAGGATTGGAACGATATACTTTGTCTTTTAAAGAACCCCAAAAATAAAAATCACAACTCGTTAGGTCAGGAGAACGAGGGGGCCACAAATCAACACTAATTATTCTGTCATCAAACACCTCTCTTATTGCATGTAATGATTCGGCAGCCATGTGTGCTGTTACAGAATCTTGCTGGAACCAACTATACGATTTCTGTTCTTCTGTCAAGCGATTGCCTCAGAATTAACTCTGATATCGCTCTGCATTTATTGTTTCATCACAGAATATGGGCCCTATTATTCTTCTAGCACTTATCGCACACCACACTCTGATCATAATGAAGCATTTCATCCAGTAGCAGAGGTTTTTCTGAAGCCCAGTATCGAACTGTTGTGAGTATTCACACGTCCACTTAGATGAAACCAAGATTCATCAGTGAAAAACAAAAGCTGTGGGTCAATGAAACCCCTTTCTACGGATTGGAAAAACCAGTTACAATAATTCACACGTTTAGCGGGATCATTTGGCTTTAACGCTTGCACTCGTGTGTGGCGATAGGGCTTCAGTTTCAACAGACGTGTAGCATTTCTCGCAGAAGATCGAGATGCATCTGTTTGCTGCGCTAGTTTTTTCAGCGATTTTCGAGGTGAACGCTCCAAAGCGGCACTAGTGTCATCTAGTTTATTTTCAGTTAACACTGACCTCTTCCTCAAATGTTTCTTGTCCAACACCAAACCCAAAGCTTCAAATTTATTTACGAATGCATGTACAGTTGACCTTGCAGGTGGTAAAGAGCTCGCAAACTTTTCAACAAACTCCCTGCACACACGGCGAGAAGATTCATGCTTGATGTAAACTTTACAAATAAACACGCCTTCTTCCACAGATAAGTGATGCACCATGTTTACTGCACAACAGAGGCATACTGAATGACTGCACCTGACGGAGCAATACCAATGAGTGCTGGCACCGGCGCACTTTTGAGCGGGCATTGCCAGTCCAAAGTCCTGGCAGCTGGCGTGGGAGTAGCGAAGGAGAGAGTTGAATGGGTTTAAATATAATTTAACTACCCTTTACTAGGATTTCTTCCAGTTTCATGTTTCTAGCTTGCAATTAGAGAGCACTAGCAGCTGTTTCATGTCAAGGCCACCTAAAATAACCTCCGCAATGAAGAGTCTAATATGCTGTGCCTGGGAACAAGAAGTCATCCTCAATGTTCTAGGTGTACCTCTAGTTTCCAAGGTCACAGGTTCAAACCCAGCAGAAGGCAATGCATTTTTTCAGGCATAAAAATCCTTAACATGATTTCCTTTGGAAGTGAAGTAAAATCAGTGGTCCCATGTCATAGATTTACGGCACATAAAAGAACCTCAAGCCTGATAAAGAGGCCTCTGAGCAAAATTTCCAGTCTTTCATGTCCAATATAGAATGTGACGCTAAGGACCATAGTAGTTAAGGAGCGTCAATAAATAAAATTCAATTTAATTTTTTTTTTTGGGAGGGGGGAACAAGAACGAGGAAGTTAAACCTTGTCCAAGCCTTCTTTCCTGTTCTGGGACCCAGGAAAAGTTCCTGTCAATTGTGAATCCTCCCATTAAAATGCATGTATTTCAACTTTGTTGTTCTCATTACCATTCTCAATTGTTGTGAAGCAGTCTTAAGGGAGAAGTGGATATGGACCTTAAGAGACTGGACACAGTTTGGACATTCATGCAGAGAACCAGGTGCTAGATTTCTGTAAATGTAATTTATTCCTTCAAGTAAAGGGGCACTTGAATACCTACATTAGCCACTTACCTAACCTCTCAACAGCATACACAATAGTTGAGCCACTGCCTATGCCAATCACCTGGTTGTCCTGCAACAGCAAACATTGCATGGTGTCAATATGTACCTCCCCTTTAACTGCTATGGTCATATTGGGAGCTTTGAATGAAACATTTGATGGTGTTTTAACTTTTAGCTTATCTTACTGCAGAGTGTCGTCATTTTAAAATTATTTTCCCATGTAGACTAACCATTACACCCAAACTTCCAGGGTCTATGGAGGGTAGGGAATAATTCTAATTAAAGAAAAATTTCCTCCCCCAAACCAGGACCTCCGGGTGAGATGTTGTTTTCAAATGTTATGTCACTTTTGAACAGTTAAGCTCACCAGCAACCACAATTAAACATTGCACAAAAGTTAATTTATATAAATATATTAATGCCTATAATACTTGAAGTTTGATATTAATATAAAAATTACAATAGATTTGAAAACCATTAACAAACAATGAATTAAATTAAAATGACTTTAAATGTGGAAGACATACGTAGAAGAAAGATGCAGTTCGAGAGGACAGGACAGACATTGAAGAAGTAATGCCAGATAACAACCAGAATTCAATAAATTGCGCCAGTATACTTAATTGGAAGTGATGTAACAACTTTTGCATATTTAAACGACCAAATGCCATATACATTCATGGAATTTTAGCGATGTTTATTCCTACAAGGTAGCCTGCCTGATATTGTGTGGTGCCCACCATGACACATCGACCTCAGCAGCATCATTAGGCATACTGGGACAACTGTTTAGCATAGTTTATCGGTTTGGGCTAAATTGCCTTTCTTGGGCCCACCTAGAAAATGCTGAAGGAAGTAAGAAATAATGGAATGAATTACCTTGTAGAAGTAGATGTGATCTTGTCAATACCTGGTGCCCACCTGCCCTCCCCTTTCAGGTGTTTTACTTTTATAGGAAAATTGGGATAAAAACACAACAAACGTAGCCATCTTCCCGCTAAAACAGTCACTGAATGGGAGGTGCCAACCTAAATAAGAAGTGAAATCCGCGAAGTTAGGAATTTCTGCAAATGTGAATCATTCGAGTTTTAGATGCGTAGATCCCTCGGCTATGCCCTGTTGTCGCAGGCCGCAACTGCTACACTCCTCTTCTTCTAAAAAACATCCCTCGGCTACGCTTTGAGGCTGAGTATCTTACCGGCTTTGGCAGCATTAGTTATTCATATGTTGCCAGCATTACGTTAGAGCTAAAGAATGACATACAGTGACATCTATTGGACATATAAGACATCACTTCCGTCGCTAATGAGGGCCCAAGAAAGGCAATTTATCTGTGTATTTATTTGCAAAATTCCCCAAATGCATCGGATAATTACAAGCATTGCAGCTTCACTACTTTCGTTTTTATAACCTCTTTCAAAACTATACCAAACCAAGTTCTATGCTTGGCTACTGTTAAAACTCAAGACAATAAATGCCAATGCTGCTCAAACAGATTTATAAAATCTACTGCAACATTCTGCTCTTAGTGTATCCTCCACAGGGATGAAAATGATGTGTTATATGTCCAACAGATGTCACTCTATGTCATACGCTTGCTCTAACGTAATGGTGGTAATATATGAATAACTAATGCCGCCAAAGCTGGTAAGATACTCAGCCTCAAGACTTAGCCGAGAGATTGAGGGCCCTCAGCCTCAAAGCGTAGCCGAGGTTTTTTAGAAGGAGAGGAGTGTAGCAGTTGCGGCCGAGGGATCTGCGCATCTAAAACTCGAATGATTCACGTTCGCAGAAACAACAGCACATGGCAAATTTAGCGGATTTCACTTTTTCTTTAGGTTGGCAGTTCCATTTTGCATGTGATTTAGCGACAAAATGGCTACGTTTGTAGTGTTCATAACGCCATTTGCCTATAAAAGTAAAACACCTGAAAGGGGTGGGCACCATATTGAAGAGATCACATCCACTTCTAAACTCACTCCGATGGTAATTTATTCGCTTTCCTTTTGCTTTTATAAGAATTTTCAACGGGGATATAGTAACAGCAGATTCGCCAATTGCTGTACTCGTATGAAGTTGAGCAAATGGACTTTGCCACATTTAAGATCCAAGTTAGGCCAGGTTATGTTTTGGTACATTTCTACTTATACGATTTTAGAAAATTATGATTTTGTTGGTCTCTAAAGCAAACTATAGCTTTAATTATTCGAACATCACGTGTTCTTGTATTTTGAAGTTCCAAAAATAAAAGTGCTGGACAAAAAAAACAACGAAATCACATTTACTTTATAGATGCTCCTAACATTCGATGTTTATGTTTGGGATACCCAAACAACATAATATGCAAGACAAAACAGAGTGCGCTTCACGTAGTGGATATCATGTCTGCGAGTTGTTTTGAAAACCACAACTTGTGCTCAAGTTCACGTGACTTCTTCCATTTGCTTTGTTTTACAAACAAAAGATTACAAGCTAAATTTGTTATATTACAAATATCGCATAACATCACTTAAGATAACTGATTTGTAACGCAAGAAACTAATGAAAATATTGATTGTTAAGGTTATGTTTACATACCGGCATACCTCATTGTTACGCTTCTTGATTGGTTTTAAGCCAACTGTATTATTTCAAACAAACCGCTCACCTTTACAAATTCGTCCACAGCTTTTACCGCTGCTGCCTTTTTCGCGAAATCGATTGGAGACATTATTATTTGATGTACTTGGCTTGTTGCACTCGTTGGCCCGTAACCGCCACTGATGCGTGGCCTTGGCAATTTAACGGGGCACAAATAGTCACGGGAAGGAATCAGACAACCACGAAATATTTCCGCATGCCGTCCGGAAAACTTCCACTTTTTTATCCTCCACAAACAAGAAGAGGATGTTGACATCACTCCCGTGCCTTTGAAATAAAAACAATCCAACCATAAGAGTTGCTCCTTGAGATCGCTGACCGCAAGCGGCAAATATGATTTGTATAGCGAATATTTGGAACCGCAGAAAACATCTAGCAGTTTTATTTTCCTTTTTTAATTTTGTGTAAAATTGCAAATCATTGTTTCGAGATAATAGCTCTTCTGCAATAAGAGATTATCTTTCAGAAGGTCATCTCTTGCTGCAGTAGTATATAGCGCGGTTTTTAAACCCTTTTAAAAGGTTTATTATGAAAGACTTTGTTTCTGAGAGGCAGTCGAATTATTTTTCACACAAATATTTTATTTCTATTTGTTATTAATCCTCCCTTACCTAAATATACCACGGATACGATGGCTTACGAGAGAGGTGCGAATTGACAGAAAGGTTCTTCTATGGACAAATCGGGACCATTATCTTTTAATTGTAGCATTACAAAGTTAACCAATCAGAAGGTGTCAATCCCTCCGTACTTTTTCGACAAGCACTTCGCACCTACTGTGCATTTAAGTTTACACAGTCCGGCGAAGGGTTTAAACCCTTAAGGTCAAGTTGCCAAGTTGAGCAACTGTTTGTATTAATTTAACCTTACACTGGTTCCCAGGGCTTAGGTGTGTACATCAACAACAGGTTGGGAAACGCTTGATGCTGAAGTACAACAGTAAACTTGGCAATAAATGTTAACAGCAGATACATTAAATTGATATAATAGCTTTCACCGAGTGGTGCTAATGTCTGTGGCCCGCATTCAGGAGCTTCTGGGTTCCAACCCTGAGGCCGACCAATTTGACCTGATTTTTTTGCGGTTTTCCTCGGTCGCTAGGCGAATGTGGAGTTGGATAATTTCATCACTACATCTCATTCTCTTCTCCTTCACCGCCATGCCAGGCATTGGGCAATCACACATCCTGGATATGCTATGATCCAGAGTTTGCTTGCTCCTCAACTGCTACTGACCCGAGACATTGGGCTGATTACACATCCTGGATATGCTATGATCCAGAGTTTGCTTGCTCCTCGACGGCTACTGACCCGAGACATTGGGCGATCACACATCCTGGATATGCTATGATCCAGAGTTTGCTTGCTCCTCGACTGCTACTGACCCCAGACATGGGGCTGATCACACATCCTGGATATGCTATGATCCAGAGTTTGCTTGCTCCTCGACGGCTACTGACCCGAGACATTGGGCTGATCACACATCCTGGATATGCTATAATCCAGAGTTTGCTTGCTCCTCGACGGCTACTGACCCGAGACATTGGCCTGATCACACATCCTGGATATGCTATGATCCAGAGTTTGTTTGCTCCTCAACAGACTACTGACCCAAGACATTGAGATGATCATACATCCTGGATATGCTATGATCCAGAGTTTACTTGCTCCTCAACAGACTACTGACCCAAGACATTGGCCTGATCACACATCCTGGATATGCTATGATCCAGAGTTTGCTTGCTCCTCGACAGACTACTGACACAAGACATTGGGCTGATCACACATCCTGGATATGCTATGATCCAGAGTTTGCTTGCTCCTCGACAACTACTGACACAAGACATTGGGCTGATCACACATCCTGGATATGCTATGATCCAGAGTTTGCTTGCTCCTCGACAGCTACTGACACAAGACATTGGGCTGATCACACATCCTGGATATGCTATGATCCAGAGTTTGCTTGCTCCTCGACAGCTACTGACCCAAGACATTGAGACATTGGGCTGATCACACATTCTGGATATGCTATGATCCAGAGTTTGCTTGCTCTTCAACAGGCTACTGACCCAAAACATTGGGCTGATCACACATTCTGGATACTATAATCCAGAGTTTGCTTGCTCCTCGACGGCTACTGACCCAAGGCATTGAGACATTGGGCTGATCACACATTCTGGATATGCTATGATCCAGAGTTTGCTTGCTCTTCAACAGGCTACTGACCCAAGACATTGGGCTGATCACACATCCTGGATATGCTATGATCCAGAGTTTGCTTGCTCCTCGACGGCTACTGACCCAAGGCATTGAGACATTGGGCTGATCACACATTCTGGATATGCTATGATCCAGAGTTTGCTTGCTCTTCAACAGGCTACTGACCCAAGACATTGGGCTGATCACACATCCTGGATATGCTATGATCCAGAGTTTGCTTGCTCTTCAACAGGCTACTGACCCAAGAAATTGGGCTGATCACACATCCTGGATATGCTATGATCCAGAGTTTCCTTGCTCCTCGACGGCTACTGACCCAAGGCATTGATACATTAGGTTGGTGACACATTCTGGATACTATGATCCAGAGTTTGCTTGCTCCTCGACAGCTACTGACCCAAGACATTGATACATTGGGCTGACCACACATCCTGGATACTATGATTCAGAGTTTGCTTGCTCCTCGACGGCTACTGACCCAAGGCATTGATACATTGGGCTGATCACACATCCTGGATATGCTATGGTCCAGTTTTTGCCTTCTCCTCAATGGGCTACTGACCCAAGGCATTGAGAGATCACACATCCTGGATATGCTATGATCCAGAGTTTGCTTGCTCCTCGACAGACTACTGACCCGAAACTTCAGGCTGATCACACATCCTGGATATGCTATGGTCCAGTTTTTGCCTTCTCCTCAATGGGCTACTGACCCAAGGCATTGAGAGATCACACATCCTGGATATGCTATGATCCAGAGTTTGCTTGCTCCTCGACAGACTACTGACCCGAAACTTCAGGCTGATCACACATCCTGGATATGCTATGGTCCAGTTTTTGCCTTCTCCTCAATGGGCTACTGACCCAAGGCATTGAGAGATCACATATCCTGGATATGCTATGACCCAGAGTTTGCTTGCTCCTCGACAGACTACTGACCCGAAACTTCAGGCTGATCACACATCCTGGATATGCTATGGTCGTTTTTGCCTTCTCCTCAATGGGCTACTGACCCAAGGCATTGAGAGATCACACATGCTGGATATGCTAAGATCCAGAGTTTGCTTGCTCCTGAGCCAAGGCATTGGCCTGGAAGTCCTACAAAGAGGGGGATAATCCGTTGAAGAAGAATAGCTTTCAGTTAAAATATTTGTGCATTATGTTTTTTACCATATAGTGACAGTTGAGTGCCAGTGTTTTGTTATCGGCAAGCTGTGAATGACCAGCTTAACATGTTTTGGAGTGCCAGACCGGCTGTTAGCATTTAGTTTGTAATTATATCCACTTGCTTTTTAACTATCGCATTAACTATTTGAAACAATCTCTTTAGAGGAAGGAGATATCTCTTGACTAGTTGCATTCACATGACTTTCTATACTCACTCTACTAGAAACCATTTTACTATTATTCTTTTCTCTACTTCTTATTCAAGATACATTTCATTGTAGGTATAAGAATGATACAGTAGGCTAAAGTGAGTCAGATTTTTAAAAGTAGATTGCTTTGAAATTCCATTCTCTTTGCAGGATCACGAGAAAAAACAAATAGCAACTTATCACTGGAAAAAAAGATTAGACATTTTAAAATTCAAACTATATATCTCTGAAATGCCACAAAAATGTTATAACTAGATGTGCATGTTTTTTTCTGTGCGTTGCAGTTTACATAGCCATCAGGATAGAGTACTTCACAGACTATTCCCAGAAAATCCAACATATACATTTTATTTGTCATGTAAATATCTTAAACATTGGTATTTTATTCAAAATATTTGAGAAAATCAAAGTAATTCATAATTTTCTATCTAAGGGTAGTTTAGGTTCGGAGCACTTTCTTGAACATTTTTGTGTCGCATCCGTGGAAGATGCTCAATTTAAATACAAAGTTTGGTATTTAACTTTTCATTCTTGGGTTATGATGCGCACGCACACACACGCACACACACGCACATGCAAGTTTTTCTAAAAATGTTTTGTTTCGGATTCAGAGGGTCTCAAAATATATACTTCTGATGAAATCTCTGTATTTAACTTTTGGGTGGAATACAATACTTGCTATAGTTTGGTAGTAGAGAAAATATACAACTCTTTTATGAATAACTTGTAGACTAGCTGTGAAAATAAATTTAAAGAAAGTGATGCAAATGTTACATGTGGGATATTTTCATTAAGTTCTTTAGTGTTTTGTTTTAACACTAGCACATACATACTAGCTAGAGGAAGTGTGGTATTCTCCCAAAATTCAATATTGATATGTCCGCTGAGACCCCTAAATAAAAACAATACAAAAAAAGACATTTGCAGAAAAAGGTGCATGTCTGTATCTGTGAACAGCATAACTCAAAAACAAAAAGTTGGATAAATACAAACTTATTATTTAGGTTCAGTGCTTTCCAAACATGTGACACAAAGATTTTCAAGTGAATCCCCCACCCCAAACTACCCTTTACTTGGAGCATTTTAAGAAATGTTCTTTTTTCAAAAATGCCTCTAAATAATTTTGATAAAAATACCATATATTAAACATATTTACATGACAAATAAAATGTATACCTTGAATTTTCTGGAAATAGCCTGTGAAGTCCTCTTCATTCAGAAGGAATTTTTGTATAACTGGTAAACGTTAAGGGATAGACAAAAATGTAATAAGAAAAAAATTTAGATCTCTTTAAAGCATACAAATTGTTTCAAATAGCTTTTCTTCGTCTGTCTGTCTGTCTGTGCGTGTGGCATAAGCCATTTCTGAGATGTCCATTATTAATGGTCCAAACTGTTCCATACTTTGTCATTCTTTTAAGGCCTCGTCTATTTTCACTTGTTTCTTGCAATGTCATGGAAACAGTATGGAATTTTAAGGCCAGCATATAGCGTCCAGTTGTTAAACATTTGACTATCGCTGTTCTCTTTGTATCTGCAACGAAGTGTGTAATGTAGCTGTTTCTGCATAGGTTTATCTCAATTAAAATGAAGTAGATAGAAAAATAAACTTTTGTAAGAATTTATATGATCATACAAATACAGAACCTAAGTAAAAGTATAGTCTTACAGTGGATTCCCACACACAGCGGTATTTTTGGAAATGAAATGGTTGATATTTTACCAAATAAAGGAACTAAAATCAACTTCATAATAAAACAAAAATTTTAATATGAATCAACTAAATGAATCATAAAAAAAAAAAGAAAAATAGTTTGTGAAACCAACAGATAACACTTCAAAATGAACAATTAAAATAGAAAAAAAATTTAAATATGTAATTCATCAATAAATTCCTGATTTACAAAGAAAATCTTCTGTTGCTACATTCTGACTTATCACAGGACATGACTTTGAATAAACATCTTTATTAAACTGGAATAATAACATCTCCAAATTGTTTATTGTGCTCCAAAGAAGAAATGGACATGGAATATCTCAAAAATTGTGACACTCTTGTGGCTTTTGAAAATGTAACATCAACATTTTGGGAAGCAAGAAGGAATAAGGATTTCATTAACTTCTGGGCATTAGAGATACACTCGCTTTTGTAAGGATGGATTATATACCTGTTAATAGATGATAGTCATGTGAATGTAACCCATCAAACTTTTATGTAGCTTTCGTCGCTCCCATGATAATGGGATTGGCATATTCTGGTTGGTTGATTTGATATGACAATATTACATTTAAATACACATCTTTGTGTCCGACTGTACTAAGTTATGGAATATGGTGAAGATTAAGTTGCAGAAACAAGATAGCTTCAGTGCATGCACGGAATATGATGTCTTAGTGCACACTTGTATCACACGTCAACTTCATAAAACTGTAGCAGGTATTCCACAATTACAGACATGCAACTTCATTTTTTTTAACCATGCTTGCCACCGTTATAGGAATATTATTGTTACGCAGTGTGTGCAATATAATGCATGTGACAAAAAATGTCATATTTCATATTATTTTGTAGGATTTACAGCGTTTCACTTTTAAAATAATTTCTGTGAAATAGATTTAGAAAAACTCCAAGCTACTGTTTCCAGAAAATCCAAATGGAAAAACCTTTCCAACAAGTCAGATACAGTTGAGAAAAGTACTATGTATCTGAAAATTCAAACCGAATAACAAAGAATATCTCGGAAGTGGTTAATGCCACACAAATATTCATTTGACATAAATTGTGTGCTTCGACAGGATCTACAGTTTTTGTTGGCAAAATTTTATCTATGACTTATGGTTTACTAATTATATAAAAGTCAAGGGCTTCACAGGATATTCCCAGAAAATTTAAGATATACATTTGTCATGGAAATAGCTTAAACATGTATTTTAATCAAAATTGTTTCAGCCATTTTTTAGGAAATAAAAATTTTTTTTTCTAAAAATGCTTTCTTTGGGGGGGGGGAGAGTTCACGGGGTCTCAAAACATGTTTTCAATGAAATCTTGACATTGAATAATTACTTACTTTAAGAATGTAGTAGAGATAGTAGAAATATATCCTTGATAGATCCTGGACCTACAATACAGTGTGTATTCATTCAACCCTTTGGTTTTGAGTTCTGATGTTTGCTCTCTCTATTTTACAGAAAATTCTTCTAAAACTGTTTCTCTTTTTAGTTTTTTTGGGTTTTAAGACAGCCGTACTTCCAGTGAAGCTTCAGTATTGAATATTTCCGAGGAATACAACATTCCCACTATCTATCATGTAGAACAAATGCCGTCTGTAAACATATAGCTGACGTTTCACAATATCCTGAGAACAGGAATGTATATTGATGATCACAAAATGAAGAGTTGGTTTTGCGTATTCGGATTTCATTTGTTTTTAACTGACCAATAATGCTTTTGCACCTACTTCCAATTCAGCCAACACTATGCAGGTTAGCCAATGCCAAATGTTGACAGAGTCGGCATTATCTAAATGTTTACTCCACTGGACCCATTCCAGTTCGATTCCTCTAGTCGTACCAAACTTTTATTCCTTTATTTAATATACATTAAAACAGTTTATTGTTCTTTGTTAATTTCTACTGGTTTTTGCTATTGTTCTTTATGCAAAAGCCAGTTCTGAGTTGCACATAAACAAACTAGAGATGATCCCTTCACTAGAAGAAGCAACACTCAATGAATCTAGCTACTAATTTGTTGTTTCTAGCATATGACTATAGAGAGCACCTGCAGCTGTTTCATGTCACAGCCACCTAGCGTAACCTCTATATGTCGTACCTGGGGACGAGAACAACAAAGTTAAATCTTGGTCATCTTCTTTCCCATTCCCGGAGCCGGGAGAGCGTCCCGTCACCACTCTCAGTTGTTGTGGACCATGATGATACATTCCAAGCCTGAGCTTAGGACACCTCCCCAGCATTTGCCAGTTACAAGGACTCGGTCCTGGAGGAACCACACACCTCCCATTCAAGAGTCTGTCCGTCCGTGTCTTAACGTCAAATTTGATTGCTATCATTACAAAATTAAGGGCAGTTTAGATAAACAGCCTCCGAATCAAGGTTATAACCAATTATTTCTAAACTGAGGCTAACTTTGCTAGTTAACAGAACTTTTATTGGCATGTGAGACGCAGCTTTTAACAACATGGCACAAGCAATGCAGTGATCATTATTGCAATACTTCCATATAGTTATCATACAGGATTTTAATTTTAAAAGTTTCACGGTCGACATTTGTGAGTTCCCAATTCCTGTGCAATCTTTCTCAGACATTTCTTTAGACTTCATTCTAACTTTTCCCCAATGTCATCGAGTTTCTAATCCTGTGAGGCCCACAAACAGCTGACTCTCTACAAGGTTTTGACATTATAATATCAACCTCTGTACAGCACACAGAACTAGTACATGGCCACACGTCCAAATGAAGCCTCTGTACATAAACAATTGACTGCACGCCACTGGGAAGAGGTATTACGGATTAAGATAGTTTCCTAAAATGTCTACTAAAGGAAACACTGTAATTATGCCCAATAATGGTCTTTATTTAACTTGTAAACTTACAAAGACACATCTACACTTCTGTACAGTATGCCAATCAAATCAAAGAAGACACTGCATGCAGGTTTACAAAACAAATAAACAAACTGTCTCCACCACCAATATCATTCCGTGTTTTAGAGAAAGAAAACAACCTTTCTATGAGAAAGCCAATAATAAGCAGGGTTATATTTTGGACAGACCTCTGCTTCTTCCGTTTATTGCTTAGCAATGTGCCGACTAGAACCTTACTGTAGAAAGACAGGGGAAAAAAGAAAATACTTATATATTTATTATATTAAAAAACAGGTGTATTACCCCGGCAGCGTTAACAATGACTAGAGATTAGCTATGAACTGGAATGTCTGTCCCTTCACACAGTTAAGTAGAAAAAGCACGGTGACAAACATCTACGACTGTAAAAAAACACGCTCACTCACTTGCACGTTCTCGAGAGACTAATGAAGAACAATTGAAAACACTGGTCACATCTTTGGTAATGTTTGTACATGCGTTGGGAAGCCCAAGTTATCAGTCCAAACTAACTATTGGCTACGGGGCAGCCCTAGGCACGCCCGGCCTCTGCCGGGGGGTGGGCCCGCTATCAGGATTTATATGTGCGGATCACGTCGCGAATAACGGCTCGGCACAGGGGACAGTGACCACCTCCCTTGCCCCTCCACTGCTGAACAGCACACTCGTAACACATGCACATGTGGCCGCACATGTAGAGGACGCTGTCGATGGGACGCTCGTAGCAGATGGTACATTCTGTGCCACTACCACCTGTTGCAGCAGTCGCATCTGCCCACTGCTGCATGGTTGCCGTGGAGTCCAGCGTAGAGTATGACGTGGCAGATACAGGCTGAAATACAGACAAAACAACATCAGCACTGATAACCACTCTTCTTCCCAACAAACACAGGTGGTTGTTTTGTGGTCCGGGCACAATTGCATGTATGCATTATTTGCTTGCACTGCAGTGGCCTCAGTATGTTCCTAGCTCACTAGCGGTGAACGATCTGCTCAAGGCTACCTTTATCAGCTGTGAATGTCAACTGTCAATTGCTACTGTAAACACTAGAGTTTGTTCATTGTGCATCTCAAAAGTGAAAACCCATTCAAACATGTGTGTGAATTACTTTGCAGTACTCTTGTTATTAGTCCACTGAAATGCCTACCAAAAACTTCACACCTGAACACACAATTTTTATGTGAAAAGTGATCATGTATACAATTTGAGAAAACATTTCCCAAATAGTGATACAGTTTAGGACAATGGGCTCACGCAACCTAAATAGTAAACCAAAATTGGTGGATCATTCCAACAGTCTCTAAGAAAAATCCTGCTATGAGACCCTACAACCTTGTGACAATGAGCAAATCCCCTGCTGTAGTAGCCATTAAACGACCGCTCTGTACTTCCAAAGTTTTAAAACTGGTGGCTTTCATATTATATTACTGAATTTCACTGAATAAAAATATCAGACTATACTTTTGACACTTGTCAGGTGTTTAATAATTTCCAGCATAAGTCCAGTTTAAAAGTGAGTTACAGGAGGGGGAGTTGCATATTGCCTTCATATCGCCAAATGCTCCTCTGATTTCACAAACTTCGTTATCAAGGAGCATTTGTGTTACAATTTTGACAAAAATGATAAGCTACCCTATAATTTTCAAAAACAATTCTGCTACCCTTATTTTCAATCTCTAACAAACAAATCAATACAAAACTTTGTTTGCTGATACAATAATTAGATCAATTATCATCACTCCAGTCCACTCCAAGTAAGCTATGGTGTGCCAACTAGGTCCTATCCTATTTCGTCTTTTCATAAATGATCCATGTACTAAAACCATTTTATATGCTGATGATACAAATATCCTGGTTAAGGCAACCCAAAAAGAAACCTTTTTAACCTCTATTCACCAAGTCTCAGAGAAAATCACAAACTATTTTACATTGAATAATCTTATTATAAATACAAATAAAACTGTAGCAATGGATATACACACAAATATGAACAAAAATTATCTTGCCCCTCAAATACAACTCTCTAATCAGACACTTAAAAAAGTAGAATCTATAAAACTCCTTGGGGGTCTGCGTACAAAGCAATCTGAAATGGGATGCCCACACTAGCTTCATAAATAATAAACTCAGCTCTCTATGTTATATGCTAAGAATATTGACAACATGCACAAGTAAAGAAACAGTTAGAGCAGCATATTTTGCACATGTGCACTCACTCCTAAGTTATGGAGTAGTCTTCTGGGGTGAGTCTCCAACAAGCAAGTCAATCTTTATTGCACAGAAAAAAATTATCAGAACTATTGAAGGAGTCAGCCTAAAGTCGTCATGTAAACTCTCTTTAAAAAACTGGGGATCCTCCCACTTCCCTGCATTTACATATATGCAGTTATTCTGCTTATAGTCAAGAACATTAATGCTTCTGATTCACTATTCATAACTAATAATATGGTGCATGAACACAATACTAGGGAAAATACACAAATACATGTGACCAGCTGCAACACCTCGCTCTACCAAAAAAGTATCTTATACTCCGGCATTAATCTTTATAATAATTTACCAAGTAATATCAAGGCAATTAAAAATGTAAACCAGCTGAAATCCAGTCTCAAGGCACATCTAGTTAACCACTCCTTTTATTCTATTAATGATTTCCTTGAACACAAATGTATATCATGAACCATAGTATTTAGCATGTAAAGACCTATTGTATATATTGCAAAAACCTATTATTGTTTATGTTTATAGCTTCACATGTCCAATAGTGAATGTACATTGTACCAAACCACTTTAACGGATGAATAAACTAACTAAATACAGTGTGGTCCCTCCCCAGTACAGTCCCAAGTCCGAAACAGCATTTCTATTGTAACAAGGATTGTGTGTTTTCATTTAGGTTAAGTTCAAAATGTCTTTGATAGAACAGCATGTCTTTTTATTGGAGAATGTTTTTAGAGGAAATGGTTATTTACAGGTAAAGTGAAACAAGAGTTTCCAAATTCCAGGTTACCATTTCAGGATTTAACAAATAAACTTGGCGAGAACTGGTTCGGTTCATGATGCTGCAAACTCAACATTATATAAGTGAAATTGACAGTAACAAATTACACAAATTTAGTGACAAAAGGAACTTCAAAGTATTTAATAACAACATTAAATGTGCAAATCTGTCTTCAACACAATGGGAAACATTTTCTGTGAAGATTTTTATTTACTTGTTTTCTTAAAATTCATCCTTGTGCAACAGTGTTTAGCTGGTTCAAGGAGTTCAAAGAAGGCCAAGTCCTCTGTGTTAAGCAAGTAGACTGATGTTGCGACTGTTACAGCAGTAAAAGCTAAACTCAGGAAGCACATTGCAAGGAAATGACCACAACTTCATTGGACTGGGTGGCCTCACGTCACAAATCAAGTCGTGTGGTTAAATGGAACATTACCTGCATCCACCTTACAGCTCTGATCCTGCATGCTGTGATATTTTTATTTTGTACCCATCATTAAAGGCAGAGCTCTGGGGCATTTGATTTGAGAATTCTGAAGCAGTGCTCAAAAAAAGTGAGGCGATTCTCAAGGACCTCATGCTACCATGTGTTCGAGGACTGGCAGAGGGACTATAAAATGTGCGTTGAAGTAGGAAGGGATTACTTTCTCGCTTATTCCACCACTGTGGAGGGACTTAAACATCACACCTAACGAAAATTATAAGCTAACTTAAAAAGCTCAACAACTACCCCTACCATGTTTGCAACACCTTATTTAAAAATCTGTACTTTTTAACCCATCTATCTTTACAATACAGGGCCTGACAACCTCCAAATACCTACTGCACTCACCACTTATACACAAAACTATACTTGAGAGATATTGTAGGATATATTTTACAATTTAAAAAGCTACCCCTATTCACATTTTCAACCCATGGACACTCACCTCGATATACGTGTGGCTGTATGTTGAGAGAAGGGTTCCTGATGAGGACGGCTGTATGTCCACGCTGGACTGTTGTGCTGCGCCAGCATTGGACTGGTTCTGTTGGTTTTGTTGGTTCAGGTAGTTTGAGTGTGCAGGAGGCAGGTTGACCACGAGAACGGTGCCACCACCAACTGATGGCTGGTACTGTACCACCTCTGCCGTGGGGGGAGGGGAGCAGAATCTCTGTACCGGCACGCCACTACCATTGTGTTGTGACACGACCTCGGTAGTGCTGTTGTTGCAGGGAAGGTTCACCCTGAGACGCCCAGGAACAAGTAATGGAGGTGGAGAAGATGTCCGGGAACCTGTGCAAACAGAGAACACATTCACATGATTTTTCTGCCCCAGCTGTGGTCATGTTTCAGATTGGGAAATCAATCTCATTTTCAATACCTCTGCCAATTCAAAGGTATTAATAAGAAAGAAAACTACATGTGCTATTCTCAATTACTTTCCTCAAAAGGTGCTTCTAATCTGACATCTTGCACTCACATTACTTTCTCTACCCATTCTCAAATAAACTATTCTTACAAAACCTTATTCTTCTATCACAACTGAGCAAAACATTTGCAGAAATGGTTTTATTACACATTACCTTGCAGTTGCAACATTCACATCTTTTAAGAGCCATGTCATGGCTTTCAAATTCCATTCTCTTTGCATAACCAGATAAAAAAAAGAATAATGACTTGCCATTTGAGAAAAGTAATCCAAAATGATAAGGAATATCTTGGCAACGGTTAACTTAGGAAAGAAAATATAAAAACATTAATTTCACATTAAATGTGGGTATTTTTTTTTTTTTAACATCAACATTTGTTGTGTAGTACAACTTCGTCTATCTCTTACCAATTATACAAAAGTAATTCAGAATGAAGAGGACTTCACAGATTATTCCCAGAAAATTCAAGACAGAGTTTATTTATTATGAAAATATCTTAAGCATGTCTTGTCTTGTTCGATACAGATTTCCGTCATTGCTTCGGATGTGCTTATTGTGCTACCTGTATTGTTTTAAGCCACAGAATACAGTTTCATAACAGATATGGTATCAAGTTCTTGTGGTTCTAAAAACATTTTCCCAAAAGCAATATATCTCCTGTAAGCCAAGGCCAATGTGCTGGGCTGTTTCAGTTTCTTTCTTGCAATCTAAGTTACTCTGAAACACTCCCATCGTGTTAACATGCTTTTTCACAGGAGCATGTGCAATAATTGTTCTCAGCTGAAGTCTGTTACATGGCTTTCTAATAAATAGTGTACCATGTTTGTTTCTTGGCAGCTTTTATGATGTTCTACTTTGGAACAGCCTCTCTTACTAAACAGAGATATTCCTCTGGCCCCATAAAGCAATATTGGGGCAGAGTCAGCTCTAGGAACATCTTAAAATATAAGTAATTATCAAAATCGCTTGAGCCATTTTTGAAAAATTTCCCATGTAAAAGGTAGTTCAAGGTGGGAGATTTTCTTGAAAATGCTTGGAAGATGCTGAACTTAAAGACTGAGTTTGGTATTTAAGCGACTTTTGTTTTTGAGTTAAGCTATCTACAGACATGAACCTTATTCTTCAAGTGGCCTCAAAACATGCATTTATGGTGAAATATCTATATCAAATTTTTGGATGGAATACAATACCTTAGTAGAGACAGTAAAAATACAAATACCTCATCTCTTAATTTTTATTTTCTCTACTACATACCTAATACGTACGAGGCGGTATCCAAAATATATGGGACTGGTGCTGCCATCTGGTCAAAAACTTACTTTGAGGCTAATGACCATTGTCACTCTCGACGTAGTTGCCTTCCATATGTATATGCCGGTCCCAGTGATTCTGCCATTTTCCAAATGCATCCTGGAAGTCATGTGCTTTGAGTGTTTCTTCTTGAATCCTCTCAACTGTGTCGAACAAACTTGATTTTCAGTTTGGGGAATAGAGCGAAGTTGCAGGATGCCAAATCGGGCGAGTACGGTGGGTGTGGGACAACCATCATATTGTTTTTCATCAAAAAGCTCTTGATGAACAAGGAATTGTGACAGGATACAAAAACCAGTTCCCTTGTCATCAAAATTCAGGCCGTCTCTCTGCACATTTTCATGGAGCTGTCACAAAACATCACAGTAGTACGTGGAATTCACTGTTTGATTTGGTGGGACAAATTCTTTGTGCAGAATCCCCTTGGTATCAAAGATGCATGCAGCTGATGGGTGTGAGCCCTGAACCGAGCATGGCACTCTAACACATGTGTACGACCCGAGATTTGCACACACTCTGTGCTAATCTTGGATGCCACACACTATAGACTATACAGAATCTCAACACTGCATGAAACTTTAAACACTTGCTCATAGTGAAGTTTCACCATAGATATATCTTTTGAGGCCACCTAGATCCATAAAAAGTATTTTTAGAAAAATGTCCATGTTTGTGAACAGCATAATTCAAAAACAAAAAGTTGCTTAATACCAAATTAGGTCAATGAATGATAACTGATTGTTCTTGCAAACATGTGTACGCTAACATTGGAAAGGTATAATCAGACTGAAAAATAATTCAGTGACTTAGTAGCTAACTATGGAGCCCAGGACTTAAGGTATTTACGAGATTGTAAGTCATCATTGGAGTATGTTATCCCAAAATGCATTTGAGAACACCTTGTGGTTTACCAGGGTCCCCCACAATCTTCATATATGTGTGATGGGTGATCAATAAACAAAACTCGAGATTGTTCAGAAAGATAAAAGGCAAAGTCTCACCATTTTGGGTTTGCCGCTTCATCAAGAGATTAACAACATACACAAAATGAAAACATACTTGACGGTCAGCTGCACTAATTAATAATAAGAATCTTTATTATAGGGTTTACAATGAAGGGGGACACCTGCAACCTATGAGATCTATAGCAGCTACCACCCCCCAGGAGGAAGAGAGAGAGAGCTACAGTCATGATTACTGTTAAACACCTGCAGCGTGCGGAATGTTTTCACACTAATCATGAATGTTGTTGTTGTTCACTGGGGATTAATTGATATGCATGGCTTCTTCCCAATATAAAGTCTGTAAGTTGTCACTTTTAAGGGCTTTGCATTTGGCGAGATGTTGTTTGTTCAGGATGACATCTTCTTCACAGAGAGTGCACTTGGCTGTAGGTAGGCGTCGTATCTTGTAGAGGTGTTCTGCGAGGCAATCGTGGCCAGTTGCCATCCTAAATAAGGCCACTGCAGTCTTCCTTGGCATTTTTTGTATATCAACTCTATCTTTAATATTCTTATAATCTTTATCTTTTAATTTATCTTCATCAAGTCTCTGTTGTCTTTTGAAATGTTGTTTAATGTTATTTAATTGTTTATTTATTTCTATTTGTCCTACAGGTTTTATTTGTTGTATTGCACCTTACTTTGCTAATTGATCTGCATGTTCATTGCCCAAAAGTTCGACATGAGCTGGGATCCATTGTAGAGTGACATGATTTCTAGTTTCAACTGCTTTAATTAGGCTTCTTATTTCTTTAATACTTTTTCTTGTTGTTATATTATTGTAATTTACTATTCCATCTATGGCTGATTTTGAGTCTGATAAGATGACTATTTTTTATTTTATGTATGGTCTATATAAAATGTTCTGTAATGCTGCTTTTATAGCTGTTAATTCTCCATCATAGTGGTTTGATGTTTCATCTAATGTTAGATACTGTGCAAAATGTTTACAGTACACTCCTGCAACGGCATTTTTTTTATTGATGAGGGATCCATCTGTATATATTCGGAGCCATTCTTTTTCTGGGTATCTTTCATTTTCTGTAGCTATTGCTATGGCTCTCATTTCATCTGGTATATTGTATATCAATATATTCTATTGGACTCGTTACCTCTGTTGTAATTATATTCCTGTATTTTAAGTTATTAATATATGTTGTGAAGCTTATTTGAGTTTTTAAATTACTTATGGTATCTGCTGTGTGGTACCACTTTGACTGTAATCATGAATGAGTGCCATTCAAAGTGACCAACTCTGGCACTTCATTCCTCACATAACCAAAAATCCCCAGAAAGTCGCAAGAATATAAGCATGATTTATTTTCAAACATCTTGCGACCCTGGGCAGTGGCACAGCTCAACCTCTGAATGTAACTCAGTTGGTTACAGCAACCACTTGGGAAGTAGAACATGTGCATTTCAAATTCCAGCTATGGCATTGAATTTTTCATTCTGATTCAAGCTTGGCATTTATGTTCAGCATCTCCCAAGGGTGGAACACCAAGAATTTCAAGAAAGTCCCCCCGTCCCTAACTACTATTTACATGGTAAAATCTTAGATAATTTTGATTTTCCTAAAGATGGCTATGGACCCCTCTCCTAACTGCATCACGTTAATTCTGTTCTTCAAAAGTATAAACATACATAATGCTTTGTACTAATACCAATGTTCTATAACAAATAACTGTAAAGCCATGATATGACTTTAGATTAAAAGACTATAAACAACATTAAAAAATAACAAATAAAATACCATATGCTTAAGATATTTTCATGAAAAATAAAATGTATATCTTCAATTTTCTAGGAATAACCTGCGAAGTCCACTTCATTCTCAATAAGTTTTGTATAACTCGTGCACTATAAGAGGTAGACAAAATCTTACTAAAAATAAGTAGATCTTGTTAAAGCACATCATTTACATCAAATAAAAATTTTTGTGTCAACTATTTCTGAGATATTCTTTCTTATTTTCAATTTCTTACACTTTTTTTAAGTCATTTGTTTTTGTTTTTCCCAAGGTCATGCTAAGACCAGAAATTTCAAAGCAATCACTTTAGCCTGTCCTTGTTATGCACAACTATATAACGAAAGTTTATCTCAATTAACAGCAAGTTTTTGTAAGAATAGTTTGTAGAAGAGTGTGTCGAGAAAGGCATGTGAATGCAACAGCACATTACAATATGAGCAGAGCTGGGGTACTGAAGATGCATAGTTGTTGTCTATTGCATTCCAAACAAGTGTTGTCCACATGCCACTCTCACTTTCCATGGATGTACGAGAGTAAACTGCCTTGAGAGCTATGTGCCACAAGACTACATTCCCTCACTCTTTCTTAAATTACTTTAATAGTTGCTACAAACCTGACATTAAACTTCATGCAACAGCTAGTATATCTATTTTAAAATGTAAGCCTTCACAGTACTTATTTGTGTTCAAATCAATTTTTCAGTATGAACAGTGATTCAAGCACACTACAGTAATGACTGATTCTGTGCAATGTTCAGAAGAGGAGGACTGTAATGTCCTTGAAACATTGGTCATGCTGAAAACTCATTTCAACTTAGAGAGATGGTCAAACTCCAAGGAGCTTGAAATGCAATATTATTATTTATTTTTGAGGTTATACTCGTACACATACTTGCCAGCTTTCCCTCATCCCACAAAGTGTAATAGTTTTGTGATGTTATGAAATTTAGAATGTGTAAAATGTTCAGTGCAGTAAACGTACAAAAATTCCAGGCAAAACAAATGGGAATTCTGTTTTATAAGAATCCTTGAAGACCCAGTCTTTGTCACACATGCTGAAATTTTTCTGGTACCACAAGACACGCGTATTAAAACAAAGAATGCCACTTCCTAGGCCATACACACATTTCCAGTCCATATTTTACACCTCATAACATCAATTCTATAAATAAAACTGTAACAAAAACTTTATCCTGCAGTGATAAAATACGAATAAGATAAGCAACTTATGTGAGGGAGTTCATTTATTACTGAATGTTCACATCCTGGTTACCAGATGTCACTAGTGGTGTTATACATTTTGTTATAGCCCCATGAAGGGGGATCATGGTTAAGGACAGAAACACAAATAAGCTATGGCCTATCTTAGCACTATATACTATTCAGTCTTTAATCTTAAGTTACAAGATAATGCAATAGAATTATCACGTCTGTGTGAAAACCTGCAACAGTTTGTATCTGCCCACAAAGCCATTAAAACGCTTCCTTTACTGTAAAGTCGTAAAAAGGCCGAGTTGCTGTACATTTTATGGGCAAACTTTACAAATATGCTTACACAATGAAGCCAGAAATGGAAACCAACCTGACGAAGACGAATGTGGGACATGAGGATCCACACAGCTTCCCAAGATGCGCAGTTTCTGTGTACTGCCGTAGACATCAAAGAATGCCCACATTTGCAATGTCTGGTCTACGTGCATGAACACAACTGGAGCGCTGCCATTCTTTGAGAACTGGACTTCACCTGTAATGATCGATTGTAAGTCACATAGCTTTCTCTATGCATTACCATTTAAACAAAACAATTGACACCTAAACATGAAGTATTGCAAAAGTTTATACATAAAATAAGAAACATTTTGGAAATGGCTAAATCTATTGCCTATTCTAATGAGACCTACATTTTTCTTGCAGCAAATTTTTGTCATTGACTATAGTGACAAGTACATTCAATATAATTCATATTCATTTATTACACAATCCAAATAAAAAAATATAATTTCATCTCTCAAAAGTTAATATTCACGCAATGGCTATAGCAAAGCAACATCCCCCACTAAATATTGCAGACTAATTACAGTGGTCAGCTCATGATGTGTGTTTTAAAATGCTGTTTCTTCCTTTAAGGAGAGTTAATTCTGCAGTAATTACTATTTTAAATGTTATGAATCTGCACAGACATGATTGATTGTTGGAACACACAGCTTTCACAGCCATTGACTGTACTGTATTGAGGACTTCTCAAATATACAGGTATTATTCATCATGTCATCCACCTCCTTACAACCATTTTAACAAGTTAGGTTCAGGGACGTATTTCCTGGTTATAACTCAGGCCTGAGCTATGCGACAATGGTTAGCTATCCTTTTTTGAGTTGTCCAATCTTTGTTGCCATTTTGGTAAATTTTTGCAAAGCTAAGAAAGGCAACACTATCAGCTGTTACAGTTGTAATGAAGTGAGTGGCCTCTTGTTAAGTCTGCAAGTAGGTTCTTCTCTCTTTAACTGGGCTTTCAAGCAAATCCAATGATCCTGATAAAACTCACCAGGTCCTTGATATTTGCTTCTTATATCCTCAGGTTCCAACAAAAATGAGTAAGGATACACAGCAGTTATAACTTGAAAGGTCGGCAGTATAAACCTGGGAGTGCCATTGGCAGATAACCAGAACCTTCTGGAAGTTTCTTCCCTCTCCTCCAGAAAGTTCTGTGGAAGATTCCATTGGCTATATAAGCAAACATTCTCACGTGCGAGTCAGTGACTGCTACTGTGGAGCGACAGATTGAGTTCAACTACTTATTTGTGAACTGTCCAGAAGTAGTGGCTACATCACGGAGAAAGTGAACTTGAACCAGATTAAAAAACAGTGACAGTCACAATATCTACGCATGGCAAAGCCTTCGCTGGGAGGTTTCCTATTCCCTTCCACATTTCCTGTATAAGTCCCATTTGTGGCCAACAACATCTCTCAGTTGAGATTTAGTTAAATTCAAAAGAATCTCTTCGTTTACCACGTGGACCTGAAACTGATTCAACAGCTTGCCTGACAATACAAGCCTTACTTGTTAGTTGCATTATCTCACACTTGGGTCCCACGAAATCCTTCTTTGTGAGATGTCTATCTACATGTCCAGACCATAGCACTGTCTATCCAACATACATTGGCAGCACGACCAGACCAATTTGAATGGGTTTTAAAAGCTGCCTGACTAGCCGAGCAGTGTTGCAGGAATCTCCTCCATTTCTTTGAACTGAATCTCAAATTGTGGATGTGGAGAACTCTCATGGAAAGCTCCCAGACCATGAATATGTTCCAGACTTTTCATCATACAGAAGCTATGTGTTCTAGATACTGACCACCCACATTGATCCTAGACCTTGGCGTGTCAGATACTGCGTTAGCTGCTTCTTGTTCAGTGATAATCTGCCATCTTAATGCAGATATTTATAAAATCACATTTTGATACATTTTAAATAAAATATTTATACTGAAGTTAAGCATACTTTCTTGTTTTCTGAGATATCCTTTAAAACCATCCTTCCCAAAACAGTAAAATATTTTAACAGATTTTATTAATACACTGCAAAAAAAAAATCATTCCAAATAGGTCCAGAAACTTTGGATTTCTTGACTCAACTGAAAAAATGCCAACGGTTCAAAGTACTAAGAAAAGAATTACAGGAGCTTTTTGATTTCAAAAGTTATTAAATGTGGGATGAACTCTACATTGTATCTTTAAAACATGTATGACAAATATGAAATTGGTTAATAACTTTTCATTTTGAGTTATTCTGTTCCAAACACAACAAAACATATATTTCCATGAGCTCTGATCAACTGTAAATTTTTGGTTATATACAATATTTCCCAAGTTGCTTTACCTCCTTGAGGATGAAGGTTGACTAAACAATTATGTTGATAAATGATAAGTTTTGTAGGATTTTCTCAAAAAGTCCATGATAATGCATAATCGCACACCCATGTAATTTAATCTAAGTTTCGGCACACCAAATTTCATAGTATTTCATTGAGTTATTCTTGAGTACAGAAAGCAATAAACTAACCTGTGTGTGTGATGCAGAAGGTAAGCTCGTCTCCTCGCTGGGGACAACTGGCGACATCTTTGCTGACCACCCAGTACTCTGGCCTGTCTAGGAGCAAGTCAGAATCATCTGGGAGGTCTGCCCCTTGGATGGTCGCAGGATCACATGATGTGAGACCAAAGGCAAGAGCCCCGACATAGATTGGCTCCGTGCCCAGGACCTGCACCACCACCTTCTCGCCGAGCGTTATGGGTCTTGCCGTGAACACATAACCGTGACAGAATTCTGTGTCTGCTCTGCTGGCC
Organism: Deroplatys truncata; assembly: GCA_030765065.1. Classification (NCBI taxonomy): domain Eukaryota; kingdom Metazoa; phylum Arthropoda; class Insecta; order Mantodea; family Mantidae; genus Deroplatys; species Deroplatys truncata. The sequence goes on from CM060984.1 coordinate 6,840,014, forward strand.
ACGCAGCGGTCGTTACTGAGGCGGATGTTACGGCCTCGAGTTCTGGAAACACAAACATGCCTCGCTTTACTTGCAGCTCAGTTGTAAACTAATAAACACTCATATTATAACTGTAGGCCTATAGAAAGTTTCACTAGATAATGAAACTAGGTAATGAAAACCATGCATGCTGTTCAAGATAAGATGCCATGAAGAAAATGACCTGGAGTCATCTCTTGCAGAATGCCGTGTTGCACTTAACAAATTTATTGTAATAATAGGTTTCAAAACTCAAGTAAACTGTTTTGTTTCAGTATAAAATGGCAGGCCTTAAGATGAATTCATGGATCCTACATGTGGCAAGGAAACACTGGCTAACCTATACTTGAACCCAGTAAGGCATAAAATAAGTTCCAAATTATAGCTGCTTTTTCACTTGAAGTTTGTTCAAATACAATGTGGCAACAAAATGACAGACTAAAAGCTGATGTTAACCTGCAGAAGAGTGCAATTCAAATGTTCACAGTGAGCCACTCAAGGGAATGTTTGTCAATCAAATACTACCAGAAGAAAACAACAGTCAATTATCACTCATCTGATAAAGAATGCTCAATTATGTAATAAGGAACAATGATCACTCACATGTTGGTGATCTGTTGAGGAATGAAGATCTCCTAAATTCTGATGGTGTTCTGTTGTGAATATTATCAGTCAAATGCTCATGTTTATAATAAAGATCAGATATTTCTAGGGGATAAACCCAAATCAACTGACACTGTATCCACAGGTAGTCCACTGGTAACATGTCCAGGAATTACAATAGACTCTGGAGACTCAACTTTAATTAATGATCAGTAAAATGCTGGAGATACCTGAGTGATGACCAAATTAATGGTCAAATAGTGATATACCTGAGAATCTGCAATGGAATGAAGAATATGGAAGGCTATTGAGGATTAATCATTAATCAAATGGTGGAGCTTACAGGAATGAGACCAGTCATGTAGTAACAAATCTTTGAGGAATTAATATGACATACCTATGCAGTGGTTGAGAAATGAATGCTGGAAGTCATATAAGGGCCACTCAAATGTGTCCTGCCTGTAGAAGGGCAGTGGATTCAGATATGTACCTGGCTGTTGACGAATGTTCACCAGTCAAATGTGTCCTGCCTGTGGAAGGGCAGTGCACTCAGGTATGTGCCTGACTGTTGGCGAATGTTCACCAGTCAAATGTGTCCTGCCTGTGGAAGGGCAGTGGACCCAGGTATGTGCCTGACTGTTGGCAAATGTTGACCAGTCAAATGTGTCCTGCCTGTGGAAGGGCAGTGGACCCAGGTATGTGCCTGGCTGTTGACGAATGTTCACCAGTCAAATGTTAACCTACCTGTGGAACGGCAGTGGACTCAGGTATGTGCCTGGCTGTTGACGAATGTTCACCAGTCAAATGTTAACCTACCTGTGGAACGGCAGTGGACTCAGGTATGTGCCTGACTGTTGACGAATGTTCACCAGTCAAATGTTAACCTACCTGTGGAACGGCAGTGGACTCAGGTATGTGCCTGACTGTTGACAAATGTTCACCAGTCAAATGTGTCCTGCCTGTTGAAGGGCAGTGGACTCAGGTATGTGCCTGGCTGTTGACGAATGTTCACCAGTCAAATGTTAATCTACCTGTGGAACGGCAGTGGACTCAGGTATGTGCCTGACTGTTGACGAATGTACCTATCTGTGGAATGGCAGTGGACTCAGGTATGTGCCTGACTGTTGACGAATGTACCTATCTGTGGAACGGCAGTGGACTCAGGTATGTGCCTGACTGTTGACGAATGTACCTACCTGTGGAACGGCAGTGGACTCAGGTATGTGCCTGACTGTTGACGAATGTACCTACCTGTGGAACGGCAGTGGACTCAGGTATGTGCCTGACTGTTGACGAATGTACCTACCTGTGGAACGGCAGTGGACTCAGGTATGTGCCTGACTGTTGACGAATGTACCTATCTGTGGAATGGCAGTGGACTCAGGTATGTGCCTGACTGTTGACGAATGTACCTACCTGTGGAACGGCAGTGGACTCAGGTATGTGCCTGGCTGTTGACGAATGTACCTACCTGTGGAACGGCAGTGGACTCAGGTATGTGCCTGACTGTTGAAAACGTGGCGCCGTCACTTGCTGCTCGCTAGTTCCACCACAATCTTCTGCGGCCCTCTGCTGTGGCTGCTGCTGTTGCTGCTGACTTATGCTGATAGCTGACATTGGTGGGACTATCAGACGGTCCACATCGGCATCTCCACTGCCGGGCAAGCTCCTCCTAGGTGCTCCCGAGGCCACATTGTTCAGCTGCTGACGCGGATCCACGAGCTCTATCGCTGTCGAGTTACCGTACACGTCGATGATGGCCCAGAGCGGTCCCCTGGTCTCCACTCCGCTGAAGAACACGCCCTTCTCTTCACCGTTGATGCCGAAGTGGACATCGCCGGCTTGGGTCACGTAATAGAAGAGAACTGTATCCCGTTCCGCGAAACGTTCCGCCAGCGCCTTGGCCCAGTAGCCGGGCTTGTTCGTGAGGTCCGGGCAAGCGTACTTGGGCAGGCCATAACGCAGATTGTTGGGGTCGTTACACGTGAAGCCAAACCTGATCACACCACTCCAGTTGTTTGACACCTCCAGGAACTTGACGCACACCTGCACAATAAAGGATTATTGTTAAAAGTAACCCATTCACTTACTAATCGTGCCAGCGGCACCATCTAGGACATACGCTCAGGGTACTTCCACTCCCGAAATGGTAACAAAAACCAATAAAAAAGGTGATACACTCGAACTCCTTTTTCTATCCATCATCAATCAACATGAGTCGCTGCAATGCATACAAATAGTGATTTTTATTCATGTTACGTTAATCGTAATAAATGTTTCCCTACAAACAATTTCAAATTATATAACACACTCCACCTCATATAACAGGAAACACTCAAAATGTTTTGTACCATAATCATTTGTATACATGACAACTTGCTCAAATTGAAATGCGTAAAAGTTTCCCTCGTCCAGCAAACATTAATAATATTGTTGACATGAAATTTAGAATGCGTAGATGTTCAGTGCAATAAGTGTACAAAAACTCCATGTAAAAATAATGGGAATTCTGTTTTATAAAAAGCCTCGAAAAAATAAGTCTTTCTGTCACACATGCTGAAATTCTTCCTGGTACCACAATAAAAACATATTAAAACAAAGAACGCCACTTCCTAGGCTATACACACATTTCTAGTCCATATTTTACACTTCATAACATCAACTATAAACAGCCAAAGAAGGCAAATATAATAAACAATTTACGTGAGTTGATTTCACGGTTCACATTGTTCATTACTGCAAGAGGACCATGATCATGATGAAGGATAGACACACAGATAAGCTCTGGTCTATCATAACACTGTATACCATTTACTAGAGGTCACTAGTGGTGCTATACATTTTGTTGCAGCCCAGTGAAGAGGGACCATGATCATGATGAAGGATAGACACACAGATAAGCTCTGGTCTATCATAGCACTGTATACCATTTACTAGAGGTCACTAGTGGTACTATACATGTTGTAGTAGCCCAGTGAAGAGGGACCATGATCATGACGAAGGATAGACACACAGATAAGCTCTGGTCTATCATAACACTGTATACCATTTACTAGAGGTCACTAGTGGTGTTATACATTTTGTAGCAGCCCAGTGAAGAGGGACCATGATCATGATGAAGGATAGACACACAGATAAGCTCTGGTCTATCATAACACTGTATACCATTTACTAGAGGTCACTAGTGGTGCTATACACTTTGTTGTAGCCCAGTGAAGAGGGACCATGATCATGATGAAGGATAGACACACAGATAAGCTCTGGTCTATCATAACACTGTATACCATTTACTAGAGGTCACTAGTGGTACTATACATTTTGTAGTAGCCCAGTGAAGAGGGACCATGATCATGATGAAGGATAGACACACAGATAAGCTCTGGTCTATCATAACACTGTATACCATTTACTAGAGGTCACTAGTGGTACTATACATTTTGTAGTAGCCCAGTGAAGAGGGACCATGATCATGACGAAGGATAGACACACAGATAAGCTCTGGTCTATCATAGCACTGTATACCATTTACTAGAGGTCACTAGTGGTGCTATACATTTTGTTACAGCCCAGTGAAGAGGGACCATGATCATGATGAAGGATAGACACACAGATAAGCTCTGGTCTATCATAGCACTGTATACCATTTACTAGAGGTCACTAGTGGTGCTATACATTTTGTTGTAGCCCAGTGAAGAGGGACCATGATCATGATGATGGATAGACACACAGATAAGCTCTGGTCTATCATAGCACTGTATACCATTTACTAGAGGTCACTAGTGGTGCTATACATTTTGTTATAACCCAGTGAAGGGGGACCATGATCATGATGAAGGATAGACACACAGATAAGCTCTGATCTATCATAGTACTGTATACCATTTACTAGAGGTCACTAGTGGTGCTATACATTTTGTTATAACCCAGTGAAGGGGACCATGATCATCATGAAGGATAGACACACAGATAAGCTCTGGTCTATCATAGCACTGTATAACATTTACTAGAGGTCACTGGCTTTATAGATAACCTCTGTTTGGTCAATAACTGATCATTAATTATTCTTTCACACAAGGTCGTGTGTAGGAAAAGGGTTGAAAGGAAGAACCATACTGATTCCGGCGAGAGCAACCGGACGAAAAAGGAAAGATCCGTGATTCAAATCCCGGCTATGGCATTGAAATTTTCAAACCGATTGCATCTTTCAACCCTTGTACCACACACGGCCGCATGTGAAATAACGGTTAATAATTGTTACGAAAGCTTATTTTAATCGAGATAAACCTTTCCGGAATTAGCTACATTACACACTTCGTTATACTTAGAAACAAAGGGAACAGCGATAGTCAAATGTTTAGGAAATATATGCTTGTCTTAAATTCCACTCTGTTTCCATGACGTCGCGGGAAACAACTGAATACCGATAAAGCTTGAGGAAGTATTGAACCATTAATAACGAATGGCTGTTGCCACAAAAAAGAAGTTACTTGAAATAAATTGTGTGTTTTAAAGAGATCTATTGTGTGTATGTAGTACGTCCCTTAACGTTTACCAGTTATACAAGATTATGCAGAGTTCCTTCCGAACGAAGGGGACTTTACACTTTATTCCTAGAAATATCTTTAATACCTCTATGGTATTTTATTAGAAGCATTTTTTAAAATAAAAATGTTTCATGTAAAGGTAATTGGGGGTGGTAGATTTTTTCGAAAATCTTAGTGTCACTTCTTTGGAATTTACTAAACTTAAATAGTAAGTTTGGTGCTTACTGGACTTTTCGTTTTCGAATTAGGCTGTTCACAGACACTCGGACAGAAAGGGACTTTTTCTAAAAATGCTACTTTTTTTTAATTCAGGGGCCTCAACACATTTTTTCCGAGACATTTCGAAATCGAATTTTTGGGTGGAATGTAATACCTTTTCTACTTGCTATGTAGGTGGTCTAGAAAGTAAATAAATAAAAATAGCTATTTGCAGTTGAGAAAAGTATAAAGTATACTTGAACCAATAATAAAGAATATCTCGGAAATTGTGTGTTTCGACGAGATGTACATTTTTATATAATAAGATTTTGTCTCTCTCCTGCCGGTTACACAAAAGTCATTCAGTATGACGAGCACCTCATAGGGTATTCTTTTGTCACGTAAATATCTTAAACATGTATTCTAATCAAAATGGTTAGAGCAACTTTTGTGAAAATAACGAAACATTTCCCATGTAAAGCGTAATTTTGGGCTGAGGGATTTTCTTCAGCATCTTGGGAAGATCTTAAACTTTCAATACCAAGTTTCGTTTTTATTTGAGTTATGCTGTAGACACAGACATGTGTTTTATTGGGGTGGGCATGTTTGTTCTCACCTTCTCGGCCACTTTTATGGGCCGACTGCTGAAAGTCACTCCCTTACAGAAGCTCTCCGCTCGACGGGCCACAGTTCCGTCCCTGGACACCCGGATGTTGTCTCCGTGCACCTGGTGGAACAGTATTGGTGGCAGATTGTTGGTACCTCCGCTGCCGCCTGACCGCGGCGCTGTAAACAAACAAATAACAATTGATCATCGGAGGATGCTGTTGGCCTGGCAACAAGGTCGATCAATGTGGCACGTGTGGACAGTCCGCTCAATCGATATCTTGGTCATTACATGTGGTTTCCATAGCGACTTCGCCCCTTTCAGCTGTTTCCAACGTAACCGTCTAGCGTACACCTCGCAGGTTTCTTGAAGCAGTACAACTTCCCTCGCAACGTGACGGAAAGAGCGTGAGGGACCGATAATCCGGCCTTCCCACGTGGGGATGAATGAACCAAATAAGAACTCACGTGAACATCGGCGTGCAACTTCTGACGGAAACAGCCCTGTGCGTGGTGCTCCAAACTCAACAAAACCAACTAAGTGGCGAAAACATGACTCTCTCTCTCTCTCTCTACCCTCTATCGCTTATTAGTGGTTATACAAACTGCTCTTATTAAAATTTATTTTTCTATTTTATTTTAATCAAGATAAATCTTTGCAGAAATAGCTACATAAGACACACAAAGGGAACGGCGCTAGTCAGATAGAGCTGGCCTTAAAATTCCATACTGTTTCCATGGCATCGCGAGTCCATGTATTAAACAATTTAAACTATTAATATGTCGAAATGGCTGATGCCACAAAAATGTTATTTGAAATAAATTGTCTGTGTTTCTCTAAATCTTTATTTAATAGTACACAATAAATTACTATATGCACCACGTAGCGATTATCTCATCTAATATTATAAAGTGATAACACTTCTATGTATGTGGGGTTAGCTCAACACCCACTTAACCAATTTTGATAATGCTTCGACCATGGAAAAGCCCTGTTCTTTCTGATGGACATGGGATATAAACACCTAATCAATTGCTAAAGACCACAAAGGTGTTACAGAGCCTGTGTAGTACAATTGGAAGCTTTGACTTTACGTGAGAAAACACTTGTTACTCCACAGAACATGCATGTAAAATAAGACAAATATCGGCGATCTTTTAATTCCAAACAGTTGATCACGACACAGCAAAACAAAACAGAATCGAGTCTGCTTGTAACACTACGATATACGCATGCAATGCCGATACAAAATATTTTAATGACCGTCATTTAAACGTACTTATGTTTTGTTGCCCGATATTTTATAATCAATTGACAATATTATTTGTTTATGGTCGCAGAGTGTCTTTTCTAAAGAGGCTAACTTGGTGGCCTCAGAGTGGGGAATCTTCGTAGTTTTCGTGTTATTAAACAACTACGGGAGCAAAGAGAAGGTACAAATATCATGTTCTGTAATTAACTTACCGATGATTGTTCCACCACCAAATACTACTTATAGGGGGGGGAGGTTTCACATCCTTTTTCGTGAACCCCTATCACAAAAGCGGATGACTCACCACGAACATCCTCTAGAGCGGGGGCGGGGAACTAATTAATTCGTGATTGGAGTTTAGCTATATAGTGTTTTAGACGCGCAATGTCGGTCCTCACAAAATAATTACTGCGAGAAACCCAAAGTTTTAGTCAGTGTTTGCTATATATAGCACGCCAGAAATAGCAGTTCCTGCCCTACACACGTAATTCGGGTAAAGCGTTATTCTTAAATAACACTCACATTATTTCATTCTAAAATTGCTTTTCGTAAGTTAAGAAAATGCTTTCAAATAGCATAACAGATCCATAGGCTGGGAAAACAGGTAAGCAGTTGACATAATCTTCTCGACTCACCCTTTTACAAATTAAGTCTTACAAAATACTTCTTAACAAAGATAACTCGTTATACTTTTCGAGCCTCAGATTTTTCAAAAGCGGAACTTTGTGTGAAAATTCAAACCAATAACAAGGAATATCTCGGCAATGGTTAACTCCAAGAAAACTTATTTCATATAAATGGTGTGTTTTTGTCTTATTTATATACAAAATTCATTCAGAATGACATCACACGCTTTCCCACAAAGTTGGTGACATACATTTTATTTGTCGTGCAAATAAACATAGGTACAGTGTTTTAACCAAAATCCTTAAGCGCTATTTTTAAGAGATTCCAAAACATCGGAAACATTTTCAATATGAAGGATGGTTTGGGGTGGGGGATTTTCTTCAACATCTTCGTCGCATCCTTGGAAGATGTTGGTACTTAACCGACTATTCGTTTTTGAGTTATGCTGTTCTTTTTCTAAAAATGCTTCTTTTGGGAACATCAGGGGCCCTCCACTGAAATCTCGGTGTCCAATTATTGGGTGGGATGCAATACTTGTACCTACTCACTATCGAACAGTACAACTTCCTGTTCGCTTTTCCTCCGACACTTTATCCGAGAATCAGAGTTGTTTACTTTCTTACAATGCACTGTCGTTCCTACGAGAGCTTATTCAAGTTACTGGAAATAAACTCATTACACGTTTGTTTTAGGTACAAGAAAACCAAATCGATAGTCAGAAAGGCACATGCTGGCCATACTTCTGTGATATTACGAGAAACAATTGAATAGCGAAAGCACTTTAAGAAAATTACACATGTATTGTAAAATATAACCCATATCTCACAAATGGCTAATGCAACGGAACAAGTTATTTGAACTAAACTGTGTTTAAAAGAGGTCTATCTTATGGTTACCCTTTATACGAAATTACATAAAATTCCGTCACAATGAAAAGCATTTTCCAGATACACTGACTTTCTATTTGTCACCTTAAATATATGGCATTTTAATCAAATTTGTTAGCACAATTTTGAAAATAAAAAATGGCCATATTAAGGTACGGGGAGTTGTTTATTTATTATTTGTATCGCATTAACTCACGCGCGCGTCTTTTTCTGAAACTCCTTTTTTATTCAGGGGCCTCAAAACGTGTATTTTAGGCAAAATCACGGTATCAATTTTTGGGTGGAATACAATACTACTGGTAATAGAGAAAATAAAAAGAGAAAAAGTCATAGCTCTACAAATATTTTAAAGCAGCGTTATAATTATTTGAAAACCTGCATGTTACCGAATATCTCCTCCCTCCCAGGTCAGTACATTTCTTTTCTATAAAAAGCAACATCCCACGTGCTGCAGCCTTGACCAACTTGTGGTGCACCTTCTCCTCTTAATCAGATGTAGGTACATTTACTACTTTTGAACACGTTGGAAGTCCTGCCTAATCACACCCAGTTTCGTCAAGTTATAATACGTGACACGTCGCCGATATATATGAACTCTTTAATGGAGAAGTTGATAAAAATACTGCTAATTCAAATTTTGTCTTCTTCGGTATCAGATCAAAAACCACTTTTACTGTGACTTCACTCCATATAAAATAACTTTGCAAGCACCACACACCAACGAATCTAAAATTAAATAAGGACGCTCATTAACTGTCGTGGTTCTTAGCGTCCCATTGTATATTGGGCGTGAAACACTAGTAATTTTGCTCAAAGGCCTCTCTATCAGGCTTGAGGTTCTTTTATGTGCCGTAAATCTATGACATGGGACCACTAGCTTTACTTCCCTTCTGAAGGAAACCATGCTAAGGATTTTTACGCCCGAATAAAATCCATCGACCTCCGCCGGGTTTGAACTCGCACCTCGGGAACTAGAGGCTAGCACGGTAATCGCTACACCACGGAGGACGACACCAAAAAATCTGATACATTCACATGACTTTCTCTACTCTCTAGCTTTACTGGTGGGTATACAGACCATTCTTACTAAAGCTTATTTTTCCATTCACTACATTTTAACCGAAGTAAACCTTTGCAGAAACAGCTACATTACACATTTCTTTATAGAGAACAGCGATAGTCAAATGTTTAACAACTGAACGCTATATGCTGGCCTTCCATACTGTTTCCATGACATCGCGAGAAACTGAAAATCGATGAGACTAAAAGAATAAGTATTGAACAATTCGAGCCTTTAATAACGTATATTTCGAAACGCCTTTTGCCGCAGAAAAACTTATTTTAATTAACTCTTGTGTTTTAAAGAGATCTACATTTTTTTTTTGTATGGCACGTTTTCGTCTATCGCTTAATGTTTACCAGTTACACAAAATTCCTTCCGAAAGAAGAGGACTTCACAGGCTATTACCAGAAAATTCAAGATACACATTTTATTTGTCGTGTAAATATCTTTAATATATAATATTTTAATCAAAATCGTTAGACATTTTTTAAAAAATCAAAATTTTCGAAAAATGTTCCAAGTCGCATCTTTGGAAGTTACTGAACTTAAATATCAAGTGTGGTATTTATCCGACTGTTCGTTTTCAAGTTACGCCGTTCTCACACACCCACAGAAACCTTTTTCTAAAAATCCTCTGTTTTTTATTTCTGGGGCCTAAAAACATGTATTTGCACTGAAATCGTGGTATCGAATTTTTGGGTGGAAGACAATACCTTCTCTATGCACGTGGTAGAGAAAACAAAAATTGAAAAACGCTAGAACATATAAACTGTAACAGCTTTAGTCTTTTTGTCTACACATTAAAAATGAGAATTTTGTCTCCGATATGTCTGAATGTTGCTGTTCTTCATATACTGCCTAGTAACAAGACGTTCAACACAAGAACACACTCTCACCTGCCTAATCCGAAACATTTAACCAAACTAAAGACTATGGCAGCACTATTGTGCCTGTCCTGCCTAATCACAAAACGCTCATTACACGAGTCAAGACATTTTCCCTGCCTAATCACACAGGTAATGTAAACCTGGCCTGCCTAATCACAACTAATTAAAACACTGCACTGCCTAACCACACAACTAATGAAAACATTGCCTGCCTAATCTCATAACTAATGAAAACAGTGGGCTGCCTAATCACACAACTAATGAACACAGTGGCCTGCCTAATCACACAACTAATGAAAACACTGCCTGCCTAATCTCACAACTAATGAAAACACTGCCTGCCTAATCTCATAACTAATGAAAACAGTGCCTGCCTAATCACACAACTAATGAAAACACTGCCTGCCTAATCACACAACTAATGAAAACACTGCCTGCGTAATCACACAACTAATGAAAACACTGCCTGCCTAATCACACAACTAATGAAAACAGTGCCCGCCTAATCACACAACTAATGAAAACACTGCCTGCCTAATCTCATAACTAATGAAAACACTGCCTGCCTAATCTCATAACTAATGAAAACACTGCCTGCCTAATCTCATAACTAATGAAAACACTGCCTGCCTAATCTCATAACTAATGAACACTGCCTGCCTAATCTCACAACTAATGAAAACACTGCCTGCCTAATCACACAACTAATGAAAACACTGCCTGCCTAATCACACAACTAATGAAAACAGTGCCCGCCTAATCACACAACTAATGAAAACACTGCCTGCCTAATCTCATAACTAATGAAAACACTGCCTGCCTAATCTCATAACTAATGAAAACACTGCCTGCCTAATCACACAACTAATGAAAACACTGCCCGCCTAATCACACAACTAATGAAAACACTGCCTGCCTAATCTCATAACTAATGAAAACACTGCCTGCCTAATCTCATAACTAATGAACACTGCCTGCCTAATCTCAATACTAATGAAAACACTGCCTGCCTAATCTCATAACTAATGAAAACACTGCCTGCCTAATCACACAACTAATGAAAACACTGCCTGCCTAATTACACAACTAATGAAAACACTGGCTGCCTAATCTCATAACTAGTGAAAACAGTGCCTGCCTAATCACCAACTAATGAAAACAGTGGTCTGCCTAATCTCATAACTAATGAAAACACTGGCTGCCTAATGTCATAACTAATGAAAACAGTGGTCTGCCTAATCTCATAACTAATGAAAACAGTGGTCTGCCTAATCTCACAACTAATGAAAACACTGGCTGCCTAATGTCATAACTAATGAAAACAGTGGTCTGCCTAATCTCATAACTAATGAAAACAGTGGTCTGCCTAATGTCATAACTAATGAAAACAGTGGTCTGCCTAATCTCATAACTAATGAAAACAGTGGCCTGCCTAATCTCATAACTAAAGAAAACAGTGCCCTGCCTAATCTCATAACTAATGAAAACAGTGGCCTGCCTAATCACAGAACTAACGAAAACGCTGGCTGCCTAATCTCATAACTAATGAAAACAGTGGCCTGCCTAATCACAACTAATGAAAACACTGCGCTGCCTAATCACACAGCTAATGAAAACACCGCCTGCCTAATCTCATAACTAATGAAAACACTGGCCTGTCCAATCACACGACTAATGAAAACACTGCCTGCCTAATCTCATAACTAATGAAAACACTGCCTGCCTAATCACACAGCTAATGAAAACACCGCCTGCCTAATCTCATAACTAATGAAAACACTGGCCTGTCCAATCACACGACTAATGAAAACACTGCCTGCCTAATCACACAACTAATGTAAACACTGCCTGTCTAATCTCTTAACTAATGAAAACACTGCCTGCCTAATCACACAACTAATGAAAACACTGCCTGTCTAATCTCATAACTAATGAAAACAGTGCCTGCCTAATCACACAACCCTGCTCTTACCTGAGTGCACGTGTGTATAGAACGCCACTACCATGTCCACAGAGGCTGCCAGTTGTCTCACTACTGACAGACTCCGACTTCTCTGCACCAGTATGAGTCACCACTGGGCTGCCCCTTCCCCTGAGCAAGGACCTCGAGGTGTTTCTGATAAAACTTTTATCAAATTTAAGTCGAAGGCCTCGTAGACCCTGACCACACCGAAAGTGAAAGCAGGCCGAGAGGGAATGACGTCATTGTGACGTCACTAAAGCTAAGAGGCAACGCTCGGCCTTGACTTGCGGGGGGGGGGCCTGTGCTCCATTTCCTGGCTCTACGTCGTTGTGGCAAAAATGTGAGTTATATTAGAAATATCAAATGTAATGTCTAACTTTTAATAGACCGATAGCTTCTAGGCTATAAATAGTTATCAAAATAGACACAAGACAGTCATTTAAAACTGGCAACGCCGTTTAACACGCGCTCTGAGAATCACGTTACCCTCAGTTGTTTGGGAAAATATTTCACGAATTATGCCTAGATGACCAGGAAACATGATAGTTTTGTCTCAGTAGTTTCGTCATTCCATTCCTCCAAAATGTTTCACACAGTCAGCTTTTCTCAACTGCAAGTGTTTTCTTTTTACTTGGCTACTAGGAATTCTGTGAGTCACACAGACAAATAACATGGGTATTTAAGGTCCTATCCCACAATACCCATCAAGTATTTAAGATATTAGACTGAAATGTTTACAGGATGTAAGTTCAATAATCCACTTAAGGAACATATTTTCTTAAGTATACCATGTTTGGATTGCAATTATTTTTTCTGATATAATCACCCATGTTATTAACAGAAAAGTAGAACTCACAGCAGCATTTAGAGGTGGCTTTTATCATCCTAAAATTTAATTTAGCCATCTTCAATAGTTTCTCAGAAAGTGTTCAGAGTAAAGATGAAGAACTCGCATGTGACCTAAAAGATGGGCTACTTCAAAGTGTGTAGAGATAGCATTGTTTGCTCAAGTGTTGCACAATACAAAATGGCAACTGCAGTAACATTTTAAAGTTAGGTGTTGTACCTATAATGATAAACCATATATCACATTAAAGATGTGTATTTAAAACTTGGTGTGAACCGTTAGACATTTATTTTTGTAGCGTGAAACCTTTCTGAGTTTGATGGTCTATGCCCTGTGTTTATCTTGAAATGCTACTCTTCGGGGACAGGGAACAGAAATGCACACTGGCGGGAAACCCTGTGGTGACGTCACTACCGGGGCCTTGACGTTACACGTCACACTTTCAGAGAACTTCCGTGAGCTACGTCAGGTGTAAATGCCATATGAGAACCGGTCTTCTTTAGCAACAGTATCGCAGACGTCAGAGATCACTCGATACGTCAACATCAAATACTTGAAATTAGTATTGCTACGAGACCAAAGAATGCAAACAAAAAACAGAGGCTTGCAATTAAACCCTACCTATGAAAAACGTGTTTCAAAAGTGAAAAATCTGATGAGTTACATTCTCTACCCTCCATCGCTTACTAGTGGTTATACAAACTATTCTTGCGCAAGTTAATTTTCCTATCTACTTCATTTTAATCGAGATAAACCTTTACAGAAACAGCTACATTACACATTTCGTTATAGAGAACAGCGAAAGTCAAATGTTTAACAACTGGACGCTATATGCTGGCCTTCCATACTGTTTCCATGACATCGCGAGAAACAACTGAATGTTGACAGGACTTTAAGAGAATGACCAACAGTTCGAACCATTAATAACACTGGTAGGCACCAAAATCCTCTTGAAAAGAAAGGGGGGTTATTCTTGGGGTTTTCACAACGTTGAATCTGAGTTTGAAAACCAAATTGCTTTACCACGTAACATTTATAGAATACACATATGGGTGTGAAATGTTGCATACAAGCCTTTATTAGGTTTGAGGTAAAACTACGACACGGGACACGTACTTTACTTCCCTTCCGAACGAAACCGTGATAAAGATTCTTATGAATTTAAAAAAAATCACTCACCTTCCGCCGGGCTTAAACCTGCGACCTCGGCTAGCATGGAACCCCTAGACCACGCAGGACGACTATTACAACTTACTTTGTTTTCATTTTTCTTTTATATAGTTCATTCGGGTGTCTCGCCAGAGAGTCAGTCAACACTAGTCGGTTAACATGTTTCCGCTCCATTTCAGCTACACCTTTATGAAATCCTTCACCGTGTTTATCCGAAAAGTTTCTTTTACTATACTTGCCACCTTCCTAAATAGAAACCCATACAACTTTCCCCCGTGTTACAAACAGTAATCATTTTGGGATCCCATGAAATTCAAAATGAGCAAAACTTACAAAAATTCAATGTATAATAAATGGGAATTCCGATTTCGAAAAATCATTAAAAACCTCACAGTACTGCTTCTGAAACTCGTCCTGATGCCCCAGTAAACACGTACTATAGCACAGGACACTATTTCCTATAATATACCGCATTTCTAGTACATGTTTTACACTACATAACATCAACTATAAATAAAAACTGGCACACAGAAGGAACACATATCCTGCAGCCACAGAACGCGAATAAGATAAACGATTTACGTGAGGGAGTTGACGTCGTCCGCTACCGAATGTTCGTGCTCTGACTACTAGACGTCACTAGTAGTGCTATACATTTTGTTACAGCCCAGTGAAGAGGGACCATGATCATGATGAAGGATAGACACACAGATAACCTCTGGTCTATCATAGTACTGTATACCATTTACTAGAGGTCACTAGTGGTGCTATACATTTTATTGTAGCCCAGTGAAGAGGGACCATGATCATGATGAAGGATAGACACACAGATAACCTCTGGTCTATCATAACACTGTATACCATTTACTAGAGGTGCTATACATTTTGTTGCAGCCCAGTGAAGGGGGACCATGATCATGATGAAGGATAGACACACAGATAACCTCTGGTCTATCATAACACTGTATACCATTTACTAGAGGTGCTATACATTTTGTTGCAGCCCAGTGAAGGGGGACCATGATCATGATGAAGGATAGACACACAGATAACCTCTGGTCTATCATAACACTGTATACCATTTACTAGAGGTGCTATACATTTTGTTGCAGCCCAGTGAAGGGGGACCATGATCATGATGAAGGATAGACACACAGATAACCTCTGGTCTATCATAACACTGTATACCATTTACTAGAGGTCACTAGTGGTGCTATACATTTTGTTACAGCCCAGTGAAGAGGGACCATGATCATGATGAAGGATAGACACACAGATAAGCTCTGGTCTATCATAACACTGTATACCATTTACTAGAGGTCACTAGTAGTGCTATACATTTTGTAGCAGTCCAGTGAAGAGGGACCATGATCTTGATGAAGGATACACACACAGATAAGCTCTGGTCTATCATAGCACTGTATACCATTTACTAGAGGTCACTAGTGGTGCTATACATTTTGTTACAGCCCAGTGAAGGGGAACCATGATCATGATGAAGGATAGACACACACAGATAAGCTCTGGTCTATCATAGCACTGTATACCATTTACTAGAGATCACTAGTGGTACTATACATTTTGTTGTAGCCCAGTGAAGAGGGACCATGATCATGACGAAGGATAGACACACAGATAAGCTCTGGTCTATCATAACACTGTATACCATTTACTAGAGGTCACTAGTGGTGCTATACATTTTGTTACAGCGCAGTGAAGAGGGACCATGATCATGATGAAGGATAGACACACAGATAAGCTCTGGTCTATCATAACACTGTATACCATTTACTAGAGGTCACTAGTGGTGCTATACATTTTGTTGTAGCCCAGTGAAGGGGGACCATGATCATGATGAAGGATAGACACACAGATAAGCTCTGGTCTATCATAACACTATATACCATTTACTAGAGGTCACTAGTGGTGCTATACATTTTGTTATAGCCCAGTGAAGAGGGACCATGATCATGATGAAGGATAGACACACAGTTAAGCTCTGGTCCATCATAACACTGTATATTATTTACTAGAAGTCACTAGTGGTGCTATACCTTTTGTTATAGCCCAGTGAAGAGGGACCATGATCATGATGAAGGATAGACATACAGATAAGCTCTGGTCTATCATAACACTGTATACCATTTACTAGAGGTCACTAGTGGTGCTATACATTTTGTTACATCCCAGTGAAGAGGGACCATGATCATGAAGAAGGATACACACACAGATAAGCTCTGGTCTAACATAACACTGTATACCATTTACTAGAGGTCATTAGTGGTGCTATATATTTTGTTGTAGCCCAGTGAAGGGGACCATGATCATGATGAAGGATAGACACACAGATAAGCTCTGGTCTATCATAGTACAGTATACCATTTACTAGAGGTCACTAGTGGTCCTATACATTTTGTTACAGCCCAGTGAAGAGGGACGATGATCAGGATGAAGGATACACACACAGATAAGCTCTGGTCTATCATAACACTGTATAACATTTACTAGAGGTCACTAGTGGTGCTATACATTTTGTTACAGCCCAGTGAAGAGGGACCATGATCATGATGAAGGATACACACACAGATAAGCTCTGGTCTATCATAACACTGTATACCATTTACTAGAGGTCACTAGTGGTGCTATACATTTTGTTACAGGGCAGTGAAGAGGGACCATGATCATGATGAAGGATAGACACACAGATAACCTCTGGTCTATCATAGTACTGTATACCATTTACTAGAGGTCACTAGTGATGCTATACATTTTGTTGTAGCCCAGTGAAGGGGGACCATGATCATGATGAAGGATAGACATACAGATAAGCTCTGGTCTATCATAGCACTGTATACCATTTACTAGAGGTCACTAGTGGTGCTATACATTTTGTTACATCCCAGTGAAGAGGGACCATGATCATGAAGAAGGATACACACACAGATAAGCTCTGGTCTATCATAGTACAGTATACCATTTACTAGAGGTCACTAGTGGTCCTATACATTTTGTTACAGCCCAGTGAAGAGGGACCATGATCATGATGAAGGATAGACACACAGATAAGCTCTGGTCTATCATAACATGTATACCATTTACTAGAGGTCACTAGTGGTGCTAACCATTTTGTTACATCCCAGTGAAGAGGGACCATGATCATGATGAAGGATAGACACACAGATAAGCTCTGGTCTATCATAACACTGTATACCATTTACTAGAGGTCACTAAGTGGTGCTATACATTTTGTTGTAGCCCAGTGAAGAGGGACCATGATCATGATGAAGGATTGACACACTGATAAGCTCTGGTCTATCATAACACTGTATACCATTTACTAGAGGTCACTAGTGGTGCTATACATTTTGTTACAGCCCAGTGAAGAGGGACGATGATCATGATGAAGGATACACACACAGATAAGCTCTGGTCTATCATAACACTGTATAACATTTACTAGAGGTCACTAGTGGTGCTATACATTTTGTTACAGCCCAGTGAAGAGGGACCATGATCATGATGAAGGATACACACACAGATAAGCTCTGGTCTATCATAACACTGTATACCATTTACTAGAGGTCACTAGTGGTGCTATACATTTTGTTACAGCGCAGTGAAGAGGGACCATGATCATGATGAAGGATAGACACACAGATAAGCTCTGGTCTATCATCGCACTGTATACCATTTACTAGAAGTCACTAGTGGTGGTATACATTTTGTTATAGCCCATTGAAGAGGGACCATGATCATGATGAAGGATAGACACACAGATAAGCTCTGGTCTATCATAACACTGTATACCATTTACTAGAGATCACTAGTGGTGCTATATATTTTGTTACAGCGCAGTGAAGAGGGACCATGATCATGATGAAGGATAGACACACAGATAAGCTCTGGTCTATCATAGCACTGTATACCATTTACTAGAGGTCACTAGTGGTGCTATACATTTTGTTACATCCCAGTGAAGAGGGACCATGATCATGAAGAAGGATACACACACAGATAAGCTCTGGTCTAACATAACACTGTATACCATTTACTAGAGGTCATTAGTGGTGCTATATATTTTGTTGTAGCCCGGTGAAGGGGACCATGATCATGATGAAGGATACACACACAGATAAGCTCTGGTCTATCATAACACTGTATACCATTTAATAAAGTTCACTAGTGGTGCTATACATTTTGTTACAGCCCAGTGAAGAGGGACGATGATCATGTGAAGGATACACACACAGATAAGCTCTGGTCTATCATAACACTGTATAACATTTACTAGAGGTCACTAGTGGTGCTATACATTTTGTTGCAGCCCAGTGAAGAGGGACCATGATCATGATGGATAGACATACAGATAAGCTCTGGTCTATCATAGCACTGTATACCATTTACTAGAGGTCACTAGTGTTGCTTTACATTTTGTTGCAGCCCAGTGAAGAGGGACCATGATCATGATAAAGGATAGACATACAGATAAGCTCTGGTCTATCATAACACTGTATACCATTTACTAGAGGTCACTAGTGTTGCTATACATATTGTTGTAGCCCAGTGAAGGGGGACAATGATCATGATGAAGGATACACACACAGATAAGCTCTGGTCTATTATAACACTGTATACCATTTACTAGAGGTCGCTAGTGGTGCTATACATTTTGTTACAGCCCAGTGAAGAGGGACTATGATCATGATGAAGGATAGATACACAGATAAGCTCTGGTATATCATAGCACTGTATACCATTTACTAGAGGTCACTAGTGGTGCTATACATTTTGTTGCAGCCCAGTGAAGAGGGACCATAATCATGATGAAGGATACACACAGATAAGCTCTGGTCTATCATAACACTGTATACCATTTACTAGAGGTCACTAAGTGGTGCTATACATTTTGTTGTAGCCCAGTGAAGAGGGACCATGATCATGATGAAGGATTGACACACTGATAAGCTCTGGTCTATCATAACACTGTATACCATTTACTAGAGGTCACTAGTGGTGCTATACATTTTGTTACAGCCCAGTGAAGAGGGACGATGATCATGATGAAGGATACACACACAGATAAGCTCTGGTCTATCATAACACTGTATAACATTTACTAGAGGTCACTAGTGGTGCTATACATTTTGTTACAGCCCAGTGAATAGGGACCATGATCATGATGAAGGATACACACACAGATAAGCTCTGGTCTATCATAACACTGTATACCATTTACTAGAGGTCACTAGTGGTGCTATACATTTTGTTACAGCGCAGTGAAGAGGGACCATGATCATGATGAAGGATAGACACACAGATAAGCTCTGGTCTATCATAGCACTGTATACCATTTACTAGAAGTCACTAGTGGTGGTATACATTTTGTTATAGCCCAGTGAAGAGGGACCATGATCATGATGAAGGATAGACATACAGATAAGCTCTGGTCTATCATAGCACTGTATACCATTTACTAGAGGTCACTAGTGGTGCTATACATTTTGTTACATCCCAGTGAAGAGGGACCATGATCATGAAGAAGGATACACACACAGATAAGCTCTGGTCTATCATAGTACAGTATACCATTTACTAGAGGTCACTAGTGGTCCTATACATTTTGTTACAGCCCAGTGAAGAGGGACCATGATCATGATGAAGGATAGACACACAGATAAGCTCTGGTCTATCATAACATGTATACCATTTACTAGAGGTCACTAGTGGTGCTAACCATTTTGTTACATCCCAGTGAAGAGGGACCATGATCATGATGAAGGATAGACACACAGATAAGCTCTGGTCTATCATAACACCGTATACCATTTACTAGAGGTCACTAAGTGGTGCTATACATTTTGTTGTAGCCCAGTGAAGAGGGACCATGATCATGATGAAGGATTGACACACTGATAAGCTCTGGTCTATCATAACACTGTATACCATTTACTAGAGGTCACTAGTGGTGCTATACATTTTGTTACAGCCCAGTGAAGAGGGACGATGATCATGATGAAGGATAGACACACAGATAAGCTCTGGTCTATCATAACACTGTATAACATTTACTAGAGGTCACTAGTGGTGCTATACATTTTGTTACAGCCCAGTGAAGAGGGACCATGATCATGATGAAGGATACACACACAGATAAGCTCTGGTCTATCATAACACTGTATAACATTTACTAGAGGTCACTAGTGGTGCTATACATTTTGTTACAGCCCAGTGAAGAGGGACCATGATCATGATGAAGGATACACACACAGATAAGCTCTGGTCTATCATAACACTGTATAACATTTACTAGAGGTCACTAGTGGTGCTATACATTTTGTTGCAGCCCAGTGAAGAGGGACCATGATCATGATGGATAGACATACAGATAAGCTCTGGTCTATCATAGCACTGTATACCATTTACTAGAGGTCACTAGTGTTGCTTTACATTTTGTTGCAGCCCAGTGAAGAGGGACCATGATCATGATAAAGGATAGACATACAGATAAGCTCTGGTCTATCATAACACTGTATACCATTTACTAGAGGTCACTAGTGTTGCTATACATATTGTTGTAGCCCAGTGAAGGGGGACAATGATCATGATGAAGGATACACACACAGATAAGCTCTGGTCTATTATAACACTGTATACCATTTACTAGAGGTCGCTAGTGGTGCTATACATTTTGTTACAGCCCAGTGAAGAGGGACTATGATCATGATGAAGGATAGATACACAGATAAGCTCTGGTATATCATAGCACTGTATACCATTTACTAGAGGTCAC
The DNA here is from genome assembly GCA_030765065.1 of Deroplatys truncata. NCBI lineage: Eukaryota > Metazoa > Arthropoda > Insecta > Mantodea > Mantidae > Deroplatys > Deroplatys truncata. Next base: position 6,861,470 of record CM060984.1, read on the forward strand.
TAGTGGTGCTATACATTTTGTTGCAGCCCAGTGAAGAGGGACCATAATCATGATGAAGGATACACACAGATAAGCTCTGGTCTATCATAGCACTGTATACCATTTACTAGAGTTCACTAGTGGTGCTATACATTTTGTTGTAGCCCAGTGAAGGGGACCATGATCATGATGAAGGATAGACACGCAGATAAACTCTAGTCTATCACAGCACTGTATACCATTTACTAGAGGTCACTAGTGGTGCTATACATTTTGTTACAGCCCAGTGAAGAGGGACCATGATCATGATGAAGGATAGACACACAGATAAACTCTAGTCTATCACAGCACTGTATACCATTTACTAGAGATCACTAGTGGTGCTATACATTTTGTTATAGCCCAGTGAAGGGGGACCATGATCATGATGAAGGATAGACACACAGATAAGCTCTGGTCTATCATAGCACTGTATACCATTTACTAGAGGTCACTAGTGGTGCTATACATTTTGTTACAGCCCAGTGAAGAGGGACGATGATCATGATGAAGGATACACACACAGATAAGCTCTGGTCTATCATAGTACTGTATACCATTTACTAGAAGTCACTAGTGCTGCTATACATTTTGTTACAGCCCAGTGAAGAGGGACCATGATCATGATGAAGGATAGACACACAGATAAGCTCTGGTCTATCATAGCACTGTATACCATTTTCTAGAGGTCACTAGCAGTGCTATACATTTTGTTATAGCCCAGTGAAGAGGGACCATGATCATGATGAAGGATAGACATACAGATAAGCTCTGGTCTATCATAGTACTGTATACCATTTACTAGAAGTCACTAGTGGTGCTATACATTTTGTTATAGCCCAGTGAAGAGGGACCATGATCATGATGAAGGATAGACATACAGATAAGCTCTGGTCTATCATAGCACTGTATACCATTTACTAGAGGTCACTAGTGCTGCTATACATTTTGTTATAGCCCAGTGAAGAGGGACCATGATCATGATGAAGGATAGTCACACAGATAAGCTCTGGTCTATCATAACACTGTATAACATTTACTAGAGGTCACTAGTGGTGCTATACATTTTGTTACAGCCCAGTGAAGAGGGACGATGATCATGATGAAGGATAGACACACAGATAAGCTCTGGTCTATCATAACACTGTATACCATTTACTAGAGGTCACTAGTGGTGCTATACATTTTGTTGCAGCCCAGTGAAGAGGGACCATGATCATGATGAAGGATAGACACACAGATAAGCTCTGGTCTATTATAACACTGTATACCATTTACTAGAGGTCTCTAGTGTTGCTATACATTTTGTTGCAGCCCACTGAAGAGGGACCATGATCATGATGAAGGATAGACATACAGATAAGCTCTGGTCTATCATAACACTGTATACCATTTACTAGAGGTCTCTAGTGTTGCTATACATATTGTTGTAGCCCAGTGAAGGGGGACAATGATCATGATGGAGAGACACACAGATAAGCTATGGTCTATTATAACACTGTATACCATTTACTAGAGGTCACTAGTGGTGCTATACATTTTGTTACAGCCTAGTGAAGTGGGACTATGATCATGATGAAGGATAGACAAACAGATAACCTCTGGTCTATCATAACACTGTATACCATTTACTAGAGGTCACTAGTGGTGCTATACATTTTGTTACAGCCCAGTGAAGTGGGACTATGATCATGATGAAGGATAGACACACAGATAAGCTCTTGTATATCATAACACTGTATACCATTTACTAGAGGTCGCTAGTGGAGCTATACATTTTGTTGTAGCCCAGTGAAGAGGGACCATGATCATGATGAAGGATAGACACACAGATAAGTTCTGATCTATCATAACACTGTATACCATTTACTAGAAGTCACTAGTGGTGCTATACATTTTGTTATAGCCCAGTGAAGGGGGACCATAATCATGATGAAGGATACACACACACATAAGCTCTGGTCTATCACAGCACTGTATACCATTTACTAGAGGTCACTAGTGGTGCTATACATTTTGTTATAGCCCAGTGAAGGGGGACCATAATCATGATGAAGGATACACACACACATAAGCTCTGGTCTATCACAGCACTGTATACCATTTATCAGAGGTCACTAGTGGTGCTATACATTTTGTTATAGCCCAGTGAAGGGGGACCATAATCATGATGAAGGATACACACACACATAAGCTCTGGTCTATCACAGCACTGTATACCATTTACTAGAGGTCACTAGTGGTGCTATACATTTTGTTATAGCCCAGTGAAGGGGGACCATGATCATGATGAAGGATAGACACACAGATAAGCTCTGGTCTATCATAGCACTGTATACCATTTATCAGAGGTCACTAGTGGTGCTATACATTTTGTTATAGCCCAGTGAAGATGGACCATGATCATGATGAAGGATAGACACAGAGATAAGCTCTGATCTATCATAACACTGTATACCATATACTAGAGGTCACTAGTGATGCTATACATTTTGTTATAGCCCAGTGAAGAGGGACCATGATCATGATGAAGGATAGACACACAGATAAGCTCTGGTCTATCATAGCACTGTATACCATATACTAGAGGTCACTAGTGATGCTATACATTTTGTTGTAGCCCAGTGAAGGGGGACCATGATCATGATGAAGGATAGACACACAGATAAGCTCTGGTCTATCATAGCACTGTATACCATATACTAGAGGTCACTAGTGATGCTATACATTTTGTTGTAGCCCAGTGAAGAGGGACCATGATCATGATGAAGGATAGACACACAGATAAGCCCTGGTCTATCATAGCACTGTATACGATTTACTAGAGGTCACTAGTGGTGCTATACATTTTGTTACATCCCAGTGAAGAGGGACCATGATCATGATGAAGGATAGACACACAGATAAGCTCTGGTCCATTATAGCACTGTATACCATTCAGTCTTAATCTTAAATTACAATATAATGTAGTAATTTAATGCTTTGTGGTGAAAATGAATCTGCGCACAAGCCGTACCTTTGCTCAGGAGAAAGTGCAGGGGGTCAGATGCTGTGCGTGGGAAACGTTAAGCAGAAACCCGAGTGACCCTGTGCCATCTCACGACGTGCGTATTGCTTCCCGTTTCTGCAAGGTACAACAAATCTTCACTAAACATTCGCACGTTTGAGATGGATAGCAAGGATCACGAGAATATGGATGCATTACAGGTTCGTTTGTCTTATCGACTTGGTCGTTACACAAAGTTAAGCAAACATTTTATAAAAGAAATCTGATTTTATATTTTCACATGCCCGTCTTGTTTATGGGTATACAAAACATTCTTACTAACTTTTTTTTTTTACTGTCTACTTTATTTTAATCGAGATAAACCTTTTCAGAAACGGGTACATTGCACATTTCGTTATAGATACAAAAGAACAGCGATAGTCAAATGTTTAACAACTGAACGCTATATGCTGGCTTTCCATAGTGTTTCATGACAATGCTAGAAACAGTTGAATATCGACAGAAGTTCAAAAGAATGAGTGTTGAACAATTGGAACGTTTAATAACCGATATCTCGGAAATGGCTTATGCCACAACAAAAGTTATTTGAAATAAATTGTGTGTTTTAAGGAGTGCGTCTTTGTCTATCACTTAACGTTTACCAATTATACGAGATCATAGAAAATTCTTTGCTAATGAACAGGACTTGATAGGCTATCCCCACAAAATTCAAGCTATATATTTTTTTTTATAATTTAATATCTTTAACATACGGCATTTTAATCAAAATCGTTAGCCAGTTTATAGAAAATAAAGAATGTGCCATATAAAGTGTGGGGTGGGGGATTTTCTTGAAAATCTTCACGTCGGAATTTTGGCAGACAGTGAACCCAAATATCAAGTTTGATATTAGTTCGTTTACACCCACACGGACCTTTTTCTAAAAATGCTCTTTCTTTGAATTAAGGGACTTCCGGTGATATCTGTATAACGGAATAGAAATTTCTTATCCACTAGCTATAACGATTTAATTCATAATGAACCAGTTTTACAAACTTAAGCTTACCTACAAAAATGATATATATTATAAAAACTTGTGGCTATATGCACTGCAACAATTAAATTTTTAAATGTTTACCACTCAAAATAATAAGCTTAAAAGCAGCAGAAACTAAAGTTTATAAAAATACCTTGTATTAAAAGAAAACATTTTAAGACATTATGGAGGGTTTTTGGGAAAAGTGAAAATAAATTCCAGAAACCTAACACTGTAGACACAGCCATAGCGAGGTTAAAACGTAGACAAATGCCTAAGAATATATTTTGACAATGCATTTCAAATTTGGTTGAAATCAGTACGAATTTAAGTCACAACCTCTTCCCTAATACGCTTACTAAAATCAGAATGAATACGTTGCAATTTGACGTAGATATACGAACCAGGTTGTTGCGCGAATTGAAATGAAGTGATACTTCTCCATTGCCAACCGATATATATTCACACTCGTTAAATACAATTAACAGTGTTGAAGAAACCGTGTTTAAACGCAGCGAATGTCAACCATCATTTGTTTCAGATTGCGGGACAAAATGGCAGCTTTAATACTCGCATTTGCTCAACCATAACACTGTTTTGCTCCAAAGGTTTCCATTTTCCCTACTACCTACTTACCTATAGTAAGTACAGAAAGTGTTGTATTCCATGTCGATATTTCGTGTCAAATACTCGTTTTGGACTGCTTCAATAATAAAAAAAATTTAGAAATGCCCGCCCGCGCGCGCGTGTGTAAAAATTAAATACAGTTTTATTTATGGACGCTCTTTAACCGCTGTGGTCCTTAGCGTCCCATTCTATACTGGGTGTGAAAGACCGGTAATTTTTCTCAGAGGCCTCTTTACCAGGCTTGAGGTTCTTTTACGTGCCGTAAATCTACGACACGGGACCACCGGCTTTGCTTCCCTTCCGAAGCAAGCCACGCTAAGAAATTTTACGGTCGAAAAGATCCATCGCCTTCCGCGACCTCGGGAACTAGAGGCAACCACTACACCACAGAGGACGACGTGTGTATGTGAAACAGTAGAACTCAAAAAGCAAAACGTAACTGGAAGTTCATGTTTTCCAAGGATGCGACACCAACATTTTTTAAGAAAACCCTTCAACTACCCTTTACATGGAACATTTTCAAAATTTGCTCAAACGATTTTGATTAAAATACCATAATTATTAAACTATTTACATGTAAAATAAGATATATATATATCTTGAATTTTCTGAGAGTACCCCGTCCTCTTTATTACAAATGACTTGATATAAGGCAAAGTCTTACTAACACACAATTTATGTGGTTTTTTTTTGTGGAGTTGACCACTTCCGAGATATTCCTTGCAATTTTTAAATACTTAATACTTTTTCTCGTAGTCATGCAAAGAGAATGGCATTTCAGTCATCACATAGCGACGTACTTGACTATCGCTTTAGCCTCCTCTTATCCTACAACAAAATGAACTTTTGTACCAATGCAACACTATGACATTTTTGCGGAGAAATCGATTGGATATTAAAGACAACTGTATGACCTCATTGACAGGCCTGTGTTCTCACGGCGCGCGGGACCGTGGGAAACAGCTCTTCATGGCCTTCTTTAACCTGTCGGCAGGCAGGCCGAGTTCAAAGCCCCCTCATTGCGAAATTCAGCAACCGTCATCATTTTATTGAATCTGTAACGTTCTTTTGGCGAGAAACACGTTCCCCTATCACGTGACTGCCTACTCCATGCAGAAGTTTCATTATACGGAGGCGGCCCAAAGTTTTAAACATTCTACAACAAATAGTAACACAGTCTTGCATATTCTTAGTTTCACAATTATTTCAAAAATACACCAATTTTATAAGTGCGATGAATTAAATAGAGCGATGTTACCTGATTTTGTGGTGAAAATAGCTTCTCGTTTGCAGGAAACATAAAATGTCAAAATCGGATTTTCAACGTTTTTCATTAACGCCTCAAATTTTACTTCACAAATGTACTTCGCCAGTTTACCTCGATGAAAATATCAGGTAGTAGACACATAAATTGCACTACGAAGTGCATATAAAATAATTTTGGAAACACCACAGATGAAGAGGTTGAAAAATCCGTGCAATTTTCAAAACATTATAAAACGAATAAAATGAAAAGCGCAACAACAAGTAAAAAAGCGAATTTTATCATTTAATCTGGCTGCTAGAATTTTTTAAAGCGAAGACAAACACTTATCCACCTCTGTAGGACAGAAGAAAGTGATAGTCAGATGTTTAAAAGCTGGGTCACTATAGGCTGTCTTTGAAATTCCACACACTTCGTGCGACATCGCCAGAAACAACAGAATGGTGACTTTGCACTTCACAAAATGTATCATAATTCAAATTATTTGGATATAATTCAAAATTATAATATAAGAAAGAATATCTCGCAAGTGATAAATCTGTGAGTAGTTTAACGTCCGTTCTCACTGAATACGGCACCACAGGCGGTGGACACTGATAGTACGTGCAATGAAATGAGGAACGTTCCCAGACCTAGGTATTTGTCACTTGTGAGCGGTTCATATTCTGGTTCCTATCACTTTTCAGTTTTTTCCGGTGTGTACAATTGAATGCACGTGAACCAACAAAATTGTGTGATACATTCACATGACTTTCTCTACCCTCTATCGTTTCTTAGTAGGTATACAAACTATTCTTACTAAAGCTTATTTTTCTATCTACTTCACTTTAACGCGAATAAGCTTTTACAGAAACAGCTACATTACACATTTCGTTATAGAGAACAGCGATAGTCAAATGTTTAACAACTGGACGCTATATGCTGGCCTTTAAGAGAAGACCAAGAAACGAACAATTCGAAATTTTAATAATGGATATCTCAAAAATGGTTTATGCCACAAAAACACTTATTTGAAATACATTGTGTGTTTTAAACAGATCTACATTTTTTTTTGTATGGTACGTTTTCGTCTATCGCTTAACGTTTACCAGTTATACAAAATTCCTTCCGAATGAAGAGGACTTCACAGGTTATTCCCAGAAAAGTCAAGATATACATTTTATTTGTCATGTAAATATCTTTAATATCTATATGCTATTTTAATCAAAATCGTTAGAGCCATTTTTAGAAAATAGAAAATTTCGAAACATGTTCCATGTAATGCGTAGTTTGAATATCGTCGTGTTATGCCGTTCACACACACACACACCTCGCGTGCGCGCGCACAAGGCTTTATTTGGATTCAGGGGACCTCAAAACATGTATTTCGTTGAAATCTTGGTATCCAACCATGTGCCTCATAGAGAAAGTAACATTTCTTGATATTTTGTATGATTTTTCGCTTTTAGCAATGAATCAATGGTACATCATTACCGTCTACTGAAATGGCCCGATGATATTCTAAACAAACACCGAAGCTACGACTGCCATAACCTGTCTATCTCGGGGCCACACGTCACGTGCTCCCTCTATTCTTGAACAAAAATTATTTTAACAACGAATAGATGCTTTTAGTGGCACAAACAAGTAAATTTTTCTTCTGTTTTCAAGGGTAGGTACCCAAAAGTGAAATTTGATCAAAATATTTAAAAAAAAATCTGATGTGTTACACTCACATAACTTTCTCTACTCTTGTACAACCTAATTTTACAAACGCCTATTCTCCATATGCTTCATGTTAATCGAGATATCGAGATGTCAATCTTATTGGTAATTTTCTTGTAGATGCAAGGAAAATATGGTAGCTTTTAAGCGATAGTCAAATATTTTAACGCTGGTTGCTATGTGACGCATTCCATTCTCTTTGCATGTCCAGGACATAAAAAAAACGAATAACGCATTTGAGAAAAAGTATAAGTATTGGAAAATTTAAGGAAATAACAAGCAATATCTCGAAAACGGTTCACTCAACAAAAGAAATGTACATGACATAAGTTGTGTATTTTAACGCGATCTACATTTTTGTGTAGTAACATTTTGTCTATCTCTTATGGTTTACCAGTTATGCAAAAGTCGTTCACAATGAAGAATACTTTTGGAGACATTCCCAGAAAATTCGAGATATACATTTCATTTCTCATGACATTACGCTAAACATATGATATTTTCATCAAAATCGTTAGAGCCATTTTTGAGAAAATTAAAATTTTCGAAAAATCTTCCATGTAAAGGGTAGTCTGGGGTGGGGGGATTTTCTTGAAAACCTTCGTGTCGCATCTCTGGAAGATACTGAACCTAAATACCAAGTTTGGTGCTTATCCGATTGTTCGTTTTTGAGTTATGCTGTTCACAGACACACACACACACACACACAGACACAGACACACACACACACACACACACACGGACATGTTTCCAAAAATGCTTTTTTTGGATTCAGGAGGTCTCAAAACGTGTATTTCCGGTGAAATCTCGGTATCGAATTTTTGGGTGGAATGCAATACTTCCCCTACTTACTATACGTAGTAGAGAAAGTAAAAATAGTTTTTATGTCCAAAAAATACCTTGAGCCTTTTGCTTCAATTACGTGCCATGACTTATGCTCTCAGAGTCCTATAAATCTTGAACACGTGACCATTTAGATGCCCAAGAGCACACGACATAATGCCCCGTATCTACTTCTAATGCGTTTGATTTTTCTTACAATTTTGTGGATTAAAACTGTTCCTACGATATAATTTGTAACCAATCTTGTTCAAATTTTGAGTACAAACTGAAAGAGAATGAACTTAAAAAATCTGATGTGTTACACTCACATGACTTTCTCTACTCTTGTACAATCTAATTTTACAAACGCCTATTCTCCATATGCTTCATGTTAATCGAGATATCGAAATGTCAATCTTATTGGTAATTTTCTTGTAGATGCAAGGGGAATATGGTAGCTTTTAAGCGATAGTCAAATATTTTAACGCTGGTTGCTATGTGGCGCATTCCATTCTCTTTGCATGTCCAGGACATAAAAAAATGAATAACGAATTTGAGAAAAAGTATAAGTATTGCAAAATTTAAGGAAATAACAAGCAATATCTCGAAAACGGTTCACTCAACAAAAGAAATGTATATGACATAAGTTGTGTATTTTAACGCGATCTATATTTTTTGTGTAGTAAAATTTTGTCTATCTCTTATAGTTTACCAGTTATGCAAAAGTCGTTCAGAATGAATGATGATGATGATGATATGCGGTTTAAGGGCGCTAAACTGCTACGGTCATCAGCGCCCTTACAATGTATAAAAGATAATGTCAAAATATAAAACAGGTAAAAGAACCGCATAGTTAAAAACGGGACACAAACCCGCAATGTTCAAATAGCTAAAACCAACAACAGAACAATAACAAAATAACAATAACAACAATAATAACAATAACAATAACAATAATAACAATAACAAGAACAACAATAATAACAAGAACAACAAGAATAACAATAACAACAATACAAAGGTCTGAAAAACCAACACACTAAAAGCAAGGGCTATAAAAGATTAAAACGTGTCAGGAACTGTAGAATGCGAGGGACATGAGCGTCATATGTCCACTGGGGATAAGAGTTCCCATAAAACAGACAGAATAAAAGTACTAAGCCAACAGACGCCCAACGCATTAAATGCGCAGATTAAAATCACTGTCATGAATAAAACGTAAAACACATTCTACAGCACGCGTGTCGTCTGCCAAAACGTTGGCTAGGCCAACAGGCAGACCCACACGAGCACGCAATGCAGCTAAAACCTGACACTCTGTTAAAATGTGACGCACCGTTAAGGGCACGTCACACTGCCCACAGAGTGGTGCGGGGTCACCACTGAGCAAATACCTATGACTAAAAACACAATGTCCAATCCGTAGACGAGCTAAAATTACCTCTTCCCGACGACAAGAACGAGAAGAGGTACCCCAGATTAACGGGAGAAGCTTAACCTCCCGCAACTTGTTCCCCCGGAGGGCCGTCCACACATCGCGCCAGCGCGAGAGGATGCGGCGACGTAAAATAACACACGAATCTGACGAGGGAACAACAGAGGTAAAAAATCTGGGTAATAAAATCGCCGATTTCGCAGCGGCGTCGGCAGACTCATTCCCTGAGATGCCCACATGACCTGGAATCCACATGAAGGACACGCTGATGCCAGAGACACCAAGCGAGTGGAGCAGGTCATGTATGCGCTGTACAAGCGGGTGGTAATGGTACAGCGCAGTAATAGTCTGAAGGGCACTCAGAGAGTCCGTACAAATAAAACAGTGCTGTAAGGCGTGCCGCTGAATGTATAAAACGGATTGATAAATGCTAAAAAGTTCGGCGGTAAAGATTGAACATTGTGCAGGTAAACGAAACTTAAAACTACAGTGACCAGAAACAAAGGCACATCCAACTCCAGCTTCAGTCTTAGATCCATCGGTAAAGATAAAATGGAAGTCCCCGAATTGAGCCCGTACTTCTAAAAAAGCCGATCTAAAGACTGAAGCAGGGGTCGCAGTCTTCGGCATTGACGTTAGCCCAAGGTGACAGTGGGCCTCAGCGCGGGACCATGGAGGAAAACGCGTTTCCCCCCGTGGAAGGGCCGGCGCTGGCGTAACGTCCAAATGCCGAAGTAGCAGTCGAAATCGAACCCCTGGAGGGAGCAATGCAGAGGAGCTAACTAAATATTGCCGGTCAAGCGAATCCTCGTAAAATACATCGAAGGACGGGTGGTTAGGCAAGCTTGAGAGCCGACAAGCATAGCTACATAAGAGCATCTCACGCCTGAAAGACAGCGGAGGCTCTGCAGCCTCAGCGTAAAGACTGGGCACGGGGCTAGTTGGAAAGGCCCCTGTAGCGACTCTAATACCACGATGATGAATGGGATTCAAACGACGTAACACAGATGGACGTGCCGACGAATAAACTATACACCCGTAATCAAGTTTGGATCGGACCAAAGAGCGATAAAGGCGAAGAAGGACGGTCCGATCAGCTCCCCAGGATGTGCCACTTAAAACACGTAAAAGATTAAGAGAACGGTCACACTTTGCTTTTAAAAAGGAAACGTGCGAGGTCCAACACAACTTCCTATCAAAAATCAACCCCAAAAATTTCGCCTCGTCTGCAAACGGAAGTATCCCTGGCCCAAGATGGAGAGAGGGCGGAGGGAAATACTTCCGGCGCCAGAAGTTGATGCAGACGGATTTCTCGGCGGAGAAATTAAAGCCGTTGGCGTTACTCCAGGCGTAGAGACGGTCGATACAGCTCTGGAGACGGCGTTCGAGTAGACAGGTCCGCCGTGAACTGCAATAAATAGCGAAATCGTCAACAAAAAGGGACGATGAAATGCCAGGTGGAATACAATCAACAATGGGGTTGATAGCAATCGCAAAAAGTGTGACACTGAGTACAGAGCCCTGCGGTACTCCGTTCTCTTGAATAAAACGACGAGATAAAACCGAGCCCACACGTACACGAAAGACGCGGTCCGTCATAAACTCCCGAAGAAATATGGGAAGACGACCGCGGATATTCCAATCGTGAAGTGTACGTAAAATGCCGCCCCTCCAACAAGTGTCATAAGCTTTCTCCAGGTCAAAAAATACAGCCACGGTTTGACACTTTCTCAGAAATCCATTCATAATATGCGTCGACAAGGACACCAGATGGTCGACGGTAGAGCGATAGCGACGAAACCCGCACTGAGCGTTCGCTAGAAGTTTCTGAGACTCAAGCCACCATGTCAACCGCCCGTTGATCATGCGCTCCATCACCTTGCAAATGCAACTGGTGAGGGAGATAGGGCGGTAGCTGGAAGGTAGTTGGCGATCCTTTCCAGGCTTAAGTATAGGGACAATGGTGGCTTCGCGCCAAACGGAAGGAAAAATGCCGTTTTGCCAAATACGGTTATAGACCTGTAAGAGAAAGAGTTTACTGTCGGCTGAAAGGTTCTTTAACATCAGGACATGAATGCCGTCCGGCCCGGGAGCGGAGTGCCGAGAGCAATGAAGAGCGTGCTCCAGCTCCCTCATTGTGAATAGTTCGTTATAGCATTCATCATTAGCAGACCGAAAAGTATATGATGCGGAATCCTGCCGGTCCTTAATAGAGCGAAAGCCGGCGGAATAATGGTCTGAACTGGAAACCGCCTCAAAGGCAGAACCTAGAGTGTTAGCGATGGCAGCCGGATCCACTATGGTGGCATTAGAAACCTGAAGGCCAGAAACAGTACAATGTGACACTTTACCTGAGAAGCGACGAAGTTTATCCCAAACAACGGATGAAGGCGTAAAACGATTAAAAGACTCGACAAAACGAGCCCAAGATGCCTTCTTGCTATCCTGAATAATGCGACGAGCCCTGGCGCGCGATTGTTTAAAAGTCACCAAATTATCAAGTGTAGGGTGGCGCCGAAACACCCTAAGTGCAGTCCTACGGGCACGAACGGCGTCCCGACAATCCTCGTTCCACCACGGAACAGGTGGCCGCCGAGGTTGGGAGGAGGAACGGGGTATTGCACGTTCGGCGGCTGAGAAAATAATAGACGTAAGGTGCTGCACTAGTTGATTAATGTCGGAGAAGGGCTGGTCGTCAAAATGCACGAGGCTGGAATACAAGCTCCAGTCGGCTTTTGCGAATATCCAGGTAGGTACTCTGGAATGCTGTACGTGGTGCGACAGAAGAGAAACGATGCAGGGGTAATGGTCGCTGGAGTAGGTGTCAGCGACGACGTTCCACTGAAGACGACGTGCAAGCTGGAGTGAGCAAATTGCAAGGTCCAGGTGAGAAAATGTACCAGAAGAATCAGAAATAAAAGTAGGTGCACCTGTATTGAGGATGGAAAGATTGAACTGATAAAAAATGTCGGAAAGAAGAGTTCCCCTCGCACAAGCCCTTGGCGAACCCCATAGTGGGTGATGGGCATTAAAATCTCCCAACAGAAGAAATGGTGTTGGGAGAGCGGACAGGAGAGATCGAATGTCCGCGGGAGCGAGGGGAGACGATGGAGGTGTATACACAGAGCAAACAGAAAACAAAGAGCCGGGTAAGTGAAGGCGAACGGCAACAGCTTGCAAGTCAGATGTAAGTGTGACAGGTGTAAAATGAACGTCATTACGCACCAAAATCATGACACCACCATGAGCAGGAGTACCCTCCTCCGGTTCAAGGTCGTAGCGAACCGGAGTATATCCTCGGAGATCAAAAGGATCGTGAGGGCGAAGCTTAGTCTCCTGCAAACATACGACCATAGGCGAATGGGAACGCAATAAAAGTTGCAGTTCCGCCCTATGCGATCGTACACCACGTACATTCCAGGTCAGGATAGCCATTAAGAATAAGGGGATAAACTGTCTATTTAGAAGGGCGGCTTAAAATTACCTTTTGTTTAACCTTTGGGCTCGGGCTTTTTGTATGGAGTTGGTCAGACTCCATAGCTTCCTCGGAGGGAGGGCCCACGCGCTCAGTGCCAGAAACCGATTCAAGCGCCGTGAATCGGTTCTGGGTGGCGATGGGTGAAGGGTGCCGCTGAGCGCGGCTTGTCCCAGGACCATCCTGGGACAGCGACCTCCGAGGAGGAGAAGGTGAACCTTTGTTACCGCGCGCACGCGGAGGGTCTTTTAAAAAATCTTCCCTACGAAGTTTCTGCTTGGGCTTCTTTTCAACGGCTTGCGACTTCATTGACTTGGGACCAGGTTTATACGGCTTGGTAACTGAAGCCTTAATAGACGGCCGGATGGTAGTGGCGGTTAATCCAGTCAAGGTCCAAGTCTGAGTTTCGGCATCTACTCGTGGTACTGGCGAGGCAACAACAGAACTAAATGTGCCAGATCGCAGGAGTGAGGGTTGGCGCGCATGGAAACGCCTCCGGGCTTCAGCGAAGGAGAGTTTTTCCTTTACCCGGATCTCCTGGATCGCCTTCTCGTCCAAATACCGCGGACAGTCGGCAAACGAAGCAGAATGTGACCCTTTACAATTAACGCAGACGGGGGCTGTTGAACAGGTACCTTCGTGTGAGGGCTGGCTACATGTTGCACAGATGTTAACGGCACTCTTACAGGAGACTTGCGTATGCCCAAAACGTTGGCATTTAAAACAACGCAGAGGTCTAGGAATATAAGGCCTCACAGAAATCCGTTCGTACCCTGCGGAAATGCTCGTGGGCAGATCGACGCCATCAAATGTAATAAACAGGGTACGAGTGGGTACCAATACGCCGTCGCGTTTGGCCTGCACTCGATGCACTGCAGTCACCTTTTGATCGGATAGATATTCTACGAGATCCTCGTCCGATATACCATCGAGGCTATGGGTGGTAACGACGCCCCGACAGGAGTTCAATGTGCGGTGCTTCTCAACACGGATGGGGTAACCATGGAGAAGCGTAGCGCGCAACAAGGTCTTACTTTGCTGATCGGACTTAGTTTGTGCCAATAAGGAACCATTCCGTAGACGAGTGCATGATTGAACCGCACCAGCAATAGCATCTATTCCCTTCTGAATGATAAAAGGGTTCACCTTCTCAAAATTTTGTCCTTCTTCTGTTCTTGAAATGACTAAGTAACAACCAGATGTCGGCGGTGCTACTTCTGTTACAATAGTTTTTCGGCGCTTGTTTGTATTAATTGAGAAAGGGTGCTCCATAGCGAAAAGAAATCCTCCACCATTGCAACCGTCTCCGACCTCGGGCTCTGACTTCCCGGGCGTTACCCCGGCTTGGGTGAGTGGCCTATCTATACCGATCGCACCCCAGGGTCACACCTCCCAGAACATTGACAGAGGGACCCAATCGCCGTCGGAAGCCAGCAGCTCATGCAATGGCCCCCCCGCGGGACTGCAGTTGAACAGCGGATACGAACAACAACCCTACATGACGACCCCGGGTGGTGGGGATGACGCCATTACCCACTCACCCAGCTGCGCACGCGGTGCGCGGGTATCCGTCAGGCTGTGTCCACGGAGGATTTAAATAAAAATATAAAAGAAACTAAAACTGTGTGGGCGTTTCGCACGCAAGGTAGGCCGGCGGGGAAGAAAAAGAGAGATGCGAATGTCGTGGTGCGAAATGGCCGGAAAGTGATAAGGGAAGAAAGAAACGATGGTGAGGTGCGGTATGAATGGAATGTAAAGAACGCACGAGAGCCTACCTTGTGTCCACCGGTCACTTGAAGAACCCACCTCGACCGGATGGGGGTGAGGGGATGAAGGTGGCGATGATTGGCTCGGGAACCCCCGGGTGCGCCAAAAACCCGTACTCACATAAGGTGAGCCCCTGAGGGGGTTCAGAATGAAGAATACTTTTGGAGACATTCCCAGAAAATTCGAGATATACATTTCATTTCTCATGATATTATCTTAAACATATGATATTTTCATCAAAATCGTTAGAGCCATTTTTGAGAAAATTAAAATTTTCGAAAAATGTTCCATGTAAAGGGTAGTCTGGGGTGGGGGGATTTTCTTGAAAACCTTCGTGTCGCATCTCTGGAAGATACTGAACCTAAATACCAAGTTTGGTGTTTATCCGACTGTTCGTTTTTGAGTTATGCTGTTCACACACACACAGACACACAGACACACACACACACAGACACACACACACACACAGACACACACACGGACATGTTTCCAAAAATGCTTTTTTTTGGATTCAGGAGGTCTCAAAACATGTATTTCCGGTGAAATCTCGGTATCGAATTTTTGGGTGGAATGCAATACTTCCCCTACTTACTGTACGTAGTAGAGAAAGTAAAAAAGTGGCATATGGTTTTTACTACAGCTTTAAACTGCTGAAGATATCACGTAATTAATTTCACCGCTGAGGATGAATTGTTAAACTATATTTTAAGGTTTAATTTTGTTTTCTGCGACAACCAGAGTAGCGAATAAAATTCAATATGCCAGTTTTCTACATTAGTATTTAAACAATATGGCAGTATTTTTATTTTTGCAAAATTCCAATTTCTGCAACATATGAAACACCTGATTAATCAGCGTAATTAAAGTGAAATATTTTTCTCCTTAAAATATTAAAGAAAACTGCATAAAAATTAAATTATAATTGCTTATAATTGAGGTAGAATTATGTGTTGAACATTTGGATAAAAACGGCAAAACTTAGGCATTTGACCTATATGTACCTACCCTTAAGAGTCTCACAATCGTTAAAATCTATAAACTCGAAATAATGCGATTTATTTCATTAAATATGCACAAAAATCTTTAGTGAAGTGAACGTGATGTTTCCAATTAAAAAAGATACATCTCATAATATTTTAGATTAGTTTTACTGTTTCTAGCAAGGAAAAGAGACGTGTAGCAAGTTTTACGGTTTACCAGAGACTTCACGTCCAAATGTCGAACACGTGAGGGGGGTGGGCTACCACAAGTAGCCAGTAAACACACACTGTAACCTCTGAGTTTTTCAAAAGGAAACACACACGAAGTAGCTCACGACTAAAACGTAGTACCCGAGTTACAGAAAGCTGCACTTAGCAAACATGTCAACGCAGAGGAACAACACATTCACATAGCTTTCTCTATTATTCTTACAAAAGCATACTCTGCTATCTACAGGTGAATTTTCATTACACGTTTAGACATTTCGTTGCAGGTATAAAAAGATACAGTAGTCTATAGCGATAGTCACATTTTTAAACAACGTGGTGCTTTGAAATTCCACGCTCTTTGCATGACCACGGGCAAGACCGCGCTAGCAATAGTACCACTGCTGACCAGAAGAGCCCTCATTATCGAGCAAATGATTAATGCCACACATTATTTTATATTAATTGTGTGTTTTAAATAAATATGTCTCTTACAGTTAGCAGCATTCAGAATGAAGACGCTAAATTCCACTTGATTTTTCATATCTTGAACATGGTTTTTGGTAACCATAATTCTATATATTTTCTAAAGTATGGCTAAAAATGGAAGCAGAGCATGCTCTAATTGATGCAACACGTTTGGTTCTCAGCATGTGAGATAAAACTAAGGGATTAACAGTCGGGGTTAGAGCCCTCGGGTGGGGACATTTTCCCACGGTTTCTCAATAGACAAACCGTCCCCTAATAAACGTTATTCATCCCAACACATGACAACGGTTCCCAAAATGTCTGCATAGAGAACAAGGGTGCGCAAAAACTGGCTCCACTTAGTTACCAACTGCCGATACACACCTGTCTACTACAATCATTTCAAAACACTTCACTTTTCTCAAATGTAAACTTGTTGTTGGTTTTCTACTTTCTCTAGTACTACATACAGCAAGTAGGGGAAGTATTGCATCCCACCCTAAAATTCCGTGTCCAGATTTCACCCGAAATATGTTTTGTGGCCCCCTGAACCCAAAGAAAGGTCCCCGTGTGTATCTGTGAACAGAACAACTCAAAAACGAAAAGCAGGATAAATACCAAACTAGGTACTTAACTTCAATACCTTCCATATGCGACACGAAGATTTTCAAAAATATTCCCCATACAAAACTACCCTTTACATGGAACGTTTTTCAAAACTAGCTCTAATGATTGTCATTAAAATACCATATATTAAAGATACACCTATACCTGACAAATAAAACGCATTTCTTGAATTTTCTGGTAACAGCTCATTCGGCAGGAATTTTGTGTAATCTTGTAAACTGGTAAACAAGCGATGGACGAAAATGTATTACAAACAAAAGAGTACATCTCTTTAAAACATACAATTTATTTCAAATAACTTTTTTGTGGCGTCAGCCAGTTCCCAGATATCAGTTACCATGCTAGCGTCTAGTTCACGAGGTCGCGGGTTCAAACCCGGCGAAGGGCGATGGATTTTTTCGGGAGTAAAAATCCTTAGCATGGCTTCCTTCGGAAGGGAAGTAAAGCCGGCGGTCCCGTGTCGTAGATTTACGGCACGTAAAAGAACCTCAAGCCCGATAAAGAGGCCTCTGAGCAAAATTAGTGGTCTTTCACGCCCAATACAGAATGGGACGCTAAGGACCACAGCAGTTAAAGAGCGTCCATAAATTTAAAAAAAAATGCTTCGAATTGTTCAATATTTAGCCGTTCTTTTAAATGTCTGTCAACATTCACTTGTTTCTCACGATATCATGGAAACAGTATGGAAGGCCAGCATATAGCGTCCAGTTGTTAAACATTTGACTATCGCTCTTCTCCTTGTATACATATAACGAAATGTGTAGATAATGTAGCTATTTCTGCACAGGTCTACCTCGATTAAAATTAAGCAGGCAGAAAAATTAAATTTCGAGAGAATAATTTGTATAACCACTAATAAGCGATAGAGGGTAGAGAAAGTCATATGAATGTAACACATGAGGCATCACATAGTAACACGCTCTTTTAAAAATGTGACTATCGCTTTAGCAATTGTATCGCACGGCGATATGTGCAAAGGTATAATTCAAAGTTTATCTGCATTAACAGAAAGTACTAGAGTAATGAGCTTTTGTAAGAGTAGAGAAACTCATGTGAAAGACAAAAGCACCATTTTTAGGGAAGCATCAACTCCCCGAACCAAATTCCCTTGTTGCCGTCACGACAAAACGAACGCGACTGAAAACGAGAGATGCGAGAGCGCCAAGACAACTGCACATCGCGAAACAAAAGAAATACTTTTCCCGTGTTTTAAACAAGCACGAAGCGGAAGACACTTGCACATCAACAGGTTGAGGAGGCGAGGACGTTAATTTGCTACAAAAAGAATTTCTCGAGTGCCGTCGAGAGCAAACAAGGCTGTACCAGCCGCCACTGGTTCGTATTCGTTAAGGGCAAATTACGTTAAAAGTGCGTGATAGTGAACAGTTGCGAGGACAGAGTCACAGGGAGACATCACCGTTCGTCTAGCAAAAATAAAAACTGCACGAAACAAAACGCGCGTTTCACGAAAATTAAAATACCTGCTAACAGTTAAGAAAATATTACATAATTACTAACTCTAAACATACATGGACATATTTCACCCTGATAAGTCAGGTTTTGCTCAACCCACATGCTTATGTTTCTATTTTAATCGAGTTAAAGGTTTGATTACACATTGGCCCGCAGGACCAAGAGAGCTGTGTCGCTGTAAACGAGAAACAAAAGACTGCTGCATTACCCCGCTATTCGAAAACACAAGTCAACAGTCTTAACGGATTTGGTTTACGCCAAAAACAATTTCACATAAATTACGTGTTTTACCAGGATCTACATCTCAAACATTTCCAACAAAATCGTTAAGACTATTTTTTTAAAAACCCTTACATCCATTTAAAGAGTATTTAGGGGGATTTTTGCCATTGCTCAGAATGAGTTATGGTGTTGTACATAACAAACGCAACCCGTGGTGCTCGTTGTCATGGCGACTAGGCCTGTCCTGTCGTCCCCTCAAAACAATTATTACACCAACTAACACGTACTCTGTGCTTCCGAAGTCACCACATCGATCCTCTTGTTGAACAACGGTAGGCAAACGTTACTACAAATACAGCCACATTTGAACTCCGCCACCGCTCAAACTGAGACTTTTAATGCGCAGAAAGAAGACAAACGTTTTTACATACCTCGTCTTTTAATGGCTACGATTTATCAACATTCTCATGTGTGGCGATCACAAGTAAACAGTTTTTACTTTGTGTGCAACTTACTAGCAAATATTTTATTTCACCAAACAACTGATATCGACTTTTCACTGCAAATACATATTTTAAGGTATACTAAAAGGCATATTTTACTTTCTCTATTAAGTGTAGTAGGTAAGTAGGGGAAGTTTCCATTCCAACCAAAAATTTGATACCGATATTTCACCGGAAATACATGCTTTGAGGGCCCCTGAATTAAAAAACATTTTTAGAAAAATGTCCGCGTGTATATGTGTGTCTGAACAGCATAACTCAAAAGCGAAAAGTCGAATAAACACCAAACTTGGTATTTAGGTTCAGTATCTTTCACGTTTTCAAGAAAATCCCGCCTCCCAAGACTACCCTTTACATGCAACATTTTTCGAAAACTCTTATTTTCTAAAAAATGGCTAACGATTTTGATTAAAATATCGTATATGAAATGTATATCTTGTATTTTCTGGGAATGTCTCCAAAAGTCCTCTTCATTCTGAATGACTTTCGCACAACTGGTAAACCGTAACAGAGAAGACAAAATGTAAATCTCTTTGAAACACACAGTTTACGTCATATACTTTATTTTGGTGGAGTGAACCATTTCCGAGATATTCCTTGTTATTTGTTTGAATTTTCCAATACTTATACTTTTTCTCAAACGGGAATTCGTTATTCGTTTACATCCTGGTAATGCAAAGAGAGTGGAATACTCCACATAGCAACCAGCTCTTAAAACATTTCACTATCGCTTAAAACCTACCAATTCTCCTTGCATCTACATGAAAATTAGCAATAAGATATTTCTGCAAATGTTTATGAAGTAGAAGGAGAATAAGCGTTTGTAAAAACAGTTTGTACAAAAGTAGGGAAAGTCATGTGAGTGCAACACATCAGATTTTTAATATATAAGTGTGTGCACGCACGCACCTGTAAACAGCTTAAAAACGAAAAGTGGGATAAATAGCAACTTGGTATTAAAGTTACCTTTAACGAAAAAAACGAAAAAAATCTTTATTTTTTATTTTCTCAAGAATGGCTATAGCGATTTTGAGTAAAATAACATGCATGGCATGTTGAATTTTCTGGGACCAGCCTGTCAAGTCGTCTTCATACGGAAGGAATTTTGTATAATCTTGTTTAACTAGTAAACGTTAAGCAAATAGACGAAAACGTACTACAACGCAAGAAATGTAGATCGCTTTAATACATGCAATTTATTTCAAATAAGTTTTTTTGTGCCATCAGCCATTTCCATGATATCCGTTATCAAAGATTCCAATTGTTCAATACTTAGCCATTCTTTTAAAACCTGTCAACATTCAGTTGTTTCTCGCGATGTCATGGAAGGCCAGCATATAGCGTTCAGTTGTTAAACATTTGACTATCGCTGTATGTGTAATGTAGCTGTTTCTGTAAAAGCTTATTCGGGTTAAAGTGAAGTAGAGATAGAAAAAAAAATTCTGATGTGTTACATTCACACCACTTTCTCCACGCTTGTAAACCCATTTTTACAAAAACTTACTCTCAATCTACTTCAATTTAATCGAGATAAACATTTGCAGAAACTATATTAATGCTAATTTTCTTGTAGATGCAAGGGGAATATGGTACGCTTTAAGCGATAGTCAAATATTTTAAGAGTTGGTTGCTGTGGGACGTATTCCATTCTCTTTGCATTACCAAGACATAATCATAAACTAATAACGAATTCCCATTTGAGAGAAAGTATGAATATTGGAAAATTCAAACAAATAACAAGGAATATCTCGGAAATGGTTCACTCCAGAAAAAAATGTATATGATATAAACTGCGTGTTTTAATGACATCTACATTTTCTTGTACAGTAACATTTTCTCTCTCTTACGGTTTACCAGTTGTGCGAAAGTCATTCTGAATGAAGAGGACTTTTGGAGACATTCCCAGGAAATACAAGATATCCATTTCATATACGATATTTTAATCAAAATCGTTAGTGCCATTTTTGAGAAAATAAAAATGTTCGAAAAATCTTCCATGTAAAGGGCAGTTTTGGGTGGACGGCTTTTTCTTGAAAATGTTGTGTTGCAACTTTGAAAGACACTGAACCTAAATACCAAGTTTGGTGTTTATCCGACTTTTCGTTTTTGAGTTATGCTGTTCAAAGACACACATGCACACGAACGTTTTTCTAAAAATGCTTTTTTTTTTTAAATTCAGGGGGCCTCAAAACATGTATTTCCGGTGAAATCTCGGTATCGAATTTTTGGGTGGAATGCAATATTTCCCCTACTTACTATACGTAGTAGAGACAGTAATAAGCTTCAGTAAGAATAGTTCGTATACCCGCTAATAAACGAGAGAGGACAGAGAAAGTCGTGTGAATGTATGACATCAGATTTTTTTAGTTGCTTCTCGAGTTGTCATGGAATTTCACGGCTTGCTTACAAACAAGTGACTGTAGATTCGGTTTCGTCTATCGTTCTGCCCACGTGAATATTGACAGCGCAAGAGTAGTGTTGCGGTTCGTACGTTAGATGAAACAGTCACCCGTGTTGTCATTATCTTACTTATACTTTAATTGAGCTTGTGGTTTAAAACAGTAACCACGGCAACAAGCATTCGTTAACTACCAACACTCGTGAGAGTGACTGCAATACAAGTAAAACAGCGATGGAGGCTCCGGAGAATCGTTTCACAAACCCTACGACAGCCCGCATGTGCATTTCCGGTGAAATCGAGATATCGAAACTGAAGCAAGGGGAAAGTAAAGTGCTCGGTTAATTCATCCAAATGTAATACCAAACTTTACAAAAATGTAACGCTCACAGAACTTTCGTAATTTTTAACTTACATCGCTACACCGTTCCATAACCAACACTCTGACAGAACACAACCTTGGAACTGTCCCCGGTTCCAAGTTACAACAGAGCAATGCATCCACTACAAATCTTCCAAGCAATCAGATTTACATACTTGACATCTTTCTGAAATTGAGACCAATAAAACCTTCCCTCGTACAGCAAAGCATAATAATTCTGGTACATGACATATACAATGTGTAAAATGCACAAACATTGCATGTAAATTAAATGGGAATTCCGTTTTATGAGAATCCTTGAAGGCGTGGTACGATAATAAACATGTATTAACGCAAAGAACAACACTTCCTAGGCTACACACACACCTCAACTTAGTTCATATTTAACACTTCGTACAAGTATGTAGTCCTCCGTGGACTAGTAGTACCGTGATAGCCACTAGTTCCCAAGGTCGCGGGTTCAACCTTGGCAGAGGGCGATGGACTTTTTCGGGCGTAAAAATCCTTAGCATGGTTTCCTTTGTAAGGGAAGTAAAGCCGGTGGTCCCGTGTCATAGATTTACGGCACGTAAAACCACCTCAAGCCTGATAAAGAGGCCTCTGAGCAAAATTACCAGTCTTTCACGTCCAATATGCAATGGGACGCTAAGGACCAAAGTACTTAAAGAGGGTCCATAAATAAAACTCAATTTAAGTTTAGTAACAAGTATAACAGAAAACTGCCACAAACACAGGAATTATATCACAGTGATAGAACACGAATAAGAAAGCTTAACCCTACAATACACATCCTATATTACCGAATGTTCACACCCTAGTTAATAGAGGTCACTAGTGGTACTATACATTTTGTTACAGCCCAGTGAAGAGGGACCATGATCATGATGAAGGATAGACACACAAATAAGCTCTGGTCTATCATAGCACTGTATACCATTTACTAGAGGTCACCAGTGATGCTATACATTTTGTTACAGCCCAGTGAAGAGGAACCATGATCATGATGAAGGATACACACACAGATAAGCTCTGGTCTATCATAACACTGTATACCATTTACTAGAGGTCACTAGTGGTGCTATACATTTTGTTAAAGGCCAGTGAAGAGGAACCATGATCATGATGAAGGATAGACACACAGATAAGCTCTGGTCTATCATAGCACTGTAAACCATTCAGTCTGTAATCTTTACAATATGCAAGAGATTTTAATACTTTGTCATGTCCGCGGTGAATCTGTCCACAAAACCGTAAAAATGCCTCTACCCCATTATATTTTGCGGGAAATCTGTGAAAGTTGGAAGTGGGGATTGAATTATGCTATTGAGATCGTGCTACACATTTTCGAGATGCCATTTTGGAACATATAATCATTAGAATCATGGAAAGTGACACAAAACTGTTTCTACGATGGTGGACGAGAGTTCCTATAACGTGAGCTGTAATATGTTATTGTTAACAGTTCGTTTCTAATTTACGCGTGCATGGCAGAAGGGTGTGAAAATAAGGGGAGCATTTGCCTTTGATGGCGCATGTTACGATTATGTGTAAATAGTTGTGACATACTGTCAGAACAGTTCCCATTTCCACTTCAGCCGACAAGATGTTAACGTTTGTCGAGAAAACACGAATTTGGGTGCATGCAAAATGCGGAAGCAACATTCAATTGTTCTTATTTTGTTGCTGTGGAACCAATGTGAAGGGAAAAGTCGCACACTTTCAAACGGTAAATCGAACTTATATAATATTTTGGAAAACCTAATGGTATTAAACAATATTATGCATTTTAATGAGCTCTACATTTGTTATTCTCTGTTCTACGTATATACTTACGTTAAATAGAGCAAGTATTGCATTCCACTAAAACCCGATGTCGAAATTTCACCAGAAATACACGTTTTGAACTTTTCTGACACCCCCAAAGCGCGTGTGTGAACAGCAGAGCTCTAAAACGATAAGTCCTATAAATACAAAGCTTGCAATTTAACTTCATTAACTTCCAAAGATGCGAAATGGAGGTTTTCAAGAAAATGTCAACGCACCAAAACACCCTTTACCCGGAAACATTTTCGATATGCTTTATTTTGTCAAAATGGTTATAACGGTTTTGAATTAAAATACTATACATGTACTTAAGATATTTACATACTTTTCTGGGAATAGCTTGTGAAGTCCTCTGATTTGAATAACTTTTGTGTAAAAGAGAGAGAGACAAAAATGTGTAGATCTCGTTAATTCATGTCAAATAAAAGTGGTTGAGGATTTAATCATTTCCAAGAATTTTCTTGTTATTGGTTTGAATGTTCAAATATTTCTACCTTCTCAAGTCGCTATTACAAAGAGCATGCAATCTCATTGTCAACACCCAGCGCCACGCAGCTGTGCAATCATGGTTTATCTCTATTAACAAAGAAGAGCGAGTAGAGAAAGTCATCAATCACATTTTTCTTATTACTTTCTCTACCAGGTATACAGTAGGTACAGAAACTATTACATTCCACCCAAATATACTTTGGGGATCCCTGGATCCGAAAAAAAAGCATTTTTAGAAAAAGGTCCGTGGTGTCTGTGAACAGCATAACTCAAAACCGAAAAGTGGGGTGAATGCCGAACTTGGTATTTAGGTTCAATATCTCCCACCACAAACTACGTTTTACATGGCTAACAATTTTGATTAAAATACCATATATCAAATAAAATGTATATCTTGAATTCTCTGGGAAGTGCACTTCATTCGGAAGGAAGTTTGACAATCTTGTGTAACTGGTAAATGTTGGGAGATAGACGAAAATGTGCATCCCTTTAAAACACACAATTTATTTCAAATAACTTCTTTTGTAGCATCAGCCATTTCCGAGATATCGTCATGATGGTTCGAATTGTTTAATACTTTGCCATTCTTTTAACTTCTGTAGATTTTCACTTGTTTCTCGCGAATGCATGCAAATTTAAGGCCAGTACATAGCGTCCACTTCTTAAACATTTCAACTCTTTGTACCCTAACGAAATGTGTAATGTAGCAAAGGTTTGACTGCATTAAAATGTAGTAGATAGAAAAATAAGCTTTGGTAACAATAGTTTGTATACCACTAATAAAGGATAGAGGGTTGAGAAAGTCATGTGAAAGTATCCCATCAGGGTTTTTTCCTTTATGCTCTCGCAGTTACACAAGACTGCAAGAGGATGAACTAAGAAGGTAAAACCTCTAACATTTTTAGTAAAAAACTATTGCAATTCTTTTTTGAGAATATTAAGGTTTCCCATGCAAAGGGGTGAGAGGAATTGCACGAGGATCTTCAAATGGGAAATTTGGTATTTAAGTTGGTTTAACAAGCTGTGTAACCTTGACAGATGCATGCAGCTGTTCACGTCTTAAAATACACCACGTCCCCCACGTTGCCAGCGAGCCACCAGCTGGGAGACCAACCTGAGAAGTGGTTCCAGTCTGTGACATACTCTCTCCCAAGACGTTGTTCCATTGATCCAAGGCGTGGCTGCCTCAGCCCGGGGGATCTGGCGCCAAGCCTCAAGTCGAAC
Source organism: Deroplatys truncata (assembly GCA_030765065.1). Lineage (NCBI taxonomy): Eukaryota > Metazoa > Arthropoda > Insecta > Mantodea > Mantidae > Deroplatys > Deroplatys truncata. The sequence continues at coordinate 6,887,401 of CM060984.1, forward strand.
CGAGTACCACATTTACCATCCAAAACGCTTGCACGCCGGGAGGAATACGCATTCAAAATCCCTGTGCCGACCAACCCGACAACTCCCAAGTCCATTTGGCAGCAAACAGGCGAAGATTTCAGTTATGTAAACATAACACTTTGCTTACCTAAGTGGGGGAAGTTTGCATTGCACCCAAAATTAGATGGGATAATTCGTTAGAAATACAAGCTTTCTGGCAAGTCGTCCTCATTCGGAAGCAAAGAGGCAAAAGCTTGCTATACAAATAACATTGAGCTTTGGCTCCTCGACAATGTTCACTTTTCTTTGTAAACATCAAACTCCAGGGACGATCCATTCCTCCAGCTGGGAATCAGTTTCAATTGTTTCGCACCAATCACAGGAAGGCCAGTTTTTTAAACATTTCACTATCACTATTCCCTATAACCAAGTGATTTAGCTCAATCAACTTCAAGACTATAAGATTTTGCAACGATACTTTGTAGATGCTAAATGAAAAGCAGCGATAGTTGGTAGAGAAAGTCATGTGAGTGTGTTGGCCGCACACAATAACGGCTTTGGTTGGAAACCGTTGCACAATTCTATAAAACTCCCTCGTTCTTCATCAAGAACGCCACCTGCATCTTCCAAACCATTACTAGCTCATTTCTTAAATCCCAACTGAATTAAGACTGCTGTGCCTAAATATTACATTAGAGACTAGAAAATTTGATGTGTTGCATTCATATGCCCTTCTCAACTCATTCTTCTTATTTCATATTAATAGAAAGTTTTGCAGGAATGGTTGAAGGTGCAGCGACAGTCAGATTTTTACAAACCGGATCGCTGTCCGAGGCCACGAGAAAAACACCAACAGACTGAACACTTGAAAAAGGTAATAAGTATATCAAAACTCAACCAATAACAAAGAATATCTAGGAAATGGTTAAAGCCACAAATTGTGCGCTTTAACGACAACTACATTTTTATTTTCTCTACTACGTATAGTAAGTAGGGGAAATATTGTATTCCACCCAAAAATTCGATACCGAGATTTCACCGGAAATACATGTTTTGAGACCTCCTGAATCCAAAAAAAATCTGATGTGTTACACTTACATGACTTTCTCTACCCTTCTACAAACTATTTTTACAAACGCTTATTCTCCATATGCTTCATGTTAATCTTATTGCTAATTTTCTTGTAGATGCAAGGGGAATATGGTAGGTTATAAGCGATAGTCAAATGTTTTAAGCGCTGGTTGCTATGTGGCGCATTCCATTCTCTTTGTATGTCCAGCACAAAAAAAAATGAATAACGAATTTGAGAAAAAGTACAAGTATTGGAAAATTTAAGGGAATAACAAGCAATATCTCGAAAACGGTTCACTCAAAAAAAAAAGTATATGATATAAATTGTGTATTTTAACGCGATCTACATTTTTAAGTAGTAAAATTTTGTCTATCTCTTATGTTTTACCAGTCATGCAAAAGTCGTTCATAATGAAGAATACTTTTGGAGACATTCCCAGAAAATTCGAGATATGCATTTTATTTGTCATGAAAATATCTTAAACATATGATATTTTATTCAAAATCGTTAAGAGCCATTTTTGAGAAAATTAAAATTTTCGAAAAATGTTCCATGTAAAGCGTACTCTGCGGTGGGGGGATTTTCTTGAACACCTTCGTGTCGCATCTCTGGAAGATACTAAAACTAAATACCAAATTTGGTGTTTATCAGACTGTTCGTTTCTGAGTTATGTTGTTTACAGACACACACACACACACGGACATGTTTCCAAAAATACTTTTTTTTTGCATTCTGGGGGTCTCAAAACATGTATTTGCGGTGAAATCTCGGTATCGAATTTTTGGGTGGAATACAATACTTCCCCTACTTACTGTACGTAGTAGAGAAAGTAAAAAGCATTTTTGGAAACATGTCCGCGTGTGTCTGTGAACAGCATAACTCAGAAACGAATAGTTGGATAAACACCAAACTTGGTATTTAGGTTCAGTATCTTCCAGAGATGCGACACGAAGGTTTTCAAGAAAATCCCCCCACCCCAGATTACCCTTTACATGGAACATTTTTCGAACATTTTAATTTTCTCAAAAACGGCTCTTAACGATTTTGAATAAAATATCATATGTTTAAGATATTTTTATGACAAATAAAATGTATATCTTGAATTTTCTGGGAATGTCTCCAAAAGTATTCTTCATTATGAACGACTTTTGCATAACTGGTAAACTATAAGAGATAGACAAAATGTTACTACACAAAAAAATCTGATGTGTTACACTCACATGACTTTCTCTACTCTTGTACAATCTAATTTTACAAACGCCTATTCTGCATATGCTTCATGTTAATCGAGATATCGAGATGTCAATCCTATTGCTAATTTTCTTGTAGATGCAAGGGAAATATGGTAGCTTTTAAGCGATAGTCAAATATTTAAACACTGGTTGCTATGTGGCGCATTCCAATCTCTTTGCATGTCCAGGACATAAAAAAATGAATAACGAATTTGAGAAAAAGTATAAGTATTGGAAAATTTAAGGAAATAACAAGCAATATCTCGAAAACGGTTCACTCAACAAAAGAAATGTATATGACATAAGTTGTGTATTTTAACGCGATCTACATTTTTTGTGTAGTAAAATTTTGTCTATCTCTTATGGTTTACCAGTTATGCAAAAGTCGTTCACAATGAAGAATACTTTTGGAGACATTCCCAGAAAATTCGAGATATACATTTCATTTCTCATGACATTATCTTAAACATATGATATTTTAATCAAAATCGTTAGAGCCATTTTTGAGAAAATTAAAATTTTCGAAAAATCTTCCATGTAAAGGGTAGTCTGGGGTGGGGGGATTTTCTTGAAAACCTTCGTGTCGCATCTTTGGAAGATACTGAACCTAAATACCAAGTTTGGTGCTTATCCGACTGTTCGTTTTTGAGTTATGCTGTTCACAGACACACACACAGACACACACACAGACACACACACACACAGACACACACACACACAGACACACACACGGACATGTTTCCAAAAATGCTTTTTTTGGATTTAGGAGGTCTCAAAACATGTATTTCCGGTGAAATCTCGGTATCGAATTTTTGGGTGGAATGCAATACTTCCCCTACTTACTATACGTAGTAGAGAAAGTAAAAATGTAGATCGCGTTAAAATACACAATTTATGTCATATACATGTTTTTTTTTTTGAGTAAACCATTTTCGAGATATTGCTTGTTATTCCCTTAAGTTTTTCAATACTTATTTTCTAAATGGGAATTTGTTATTCATTTTTCTGTCTTAGATATGCAAAGAGTATTAATCTGTGAGAAAGGGAATGGTGCTGCACCTAGCAACCAGCTATTAAGAGATATGTCTATGCTTAAAGGCTACTGTATTTCTATATTGCCCTTGCAAATACAAAACAAGGGGAACATAGTACGCCTTAAGCGATAGTCAAATATTTTTAGAACTGGTTGCTATGTGTAAAATGTAATTCTCTTTGCATGTCAAAAGATCGTTTCTGCAAATGTTTATCTCGATTAATATGAAATAGATGGAGAATAAGAGTTCGTACAAGAGTAGAGAAAGTCATGTGAGTGTAACATCAGATTTTTTTGTGTACGGTTTATCGACTATACAAAAGTTTTTCCGAATGAAGAGGACTTCCCAGAAAATTCAAGATATACATTTTATTTGTCATGTAAATATCTTTAACGTATGGTATTGCAATCAAAATCGTTAGAGCCACTTTGGGGAAAATAAAAAAACAACGAAACATTTTCCTTTAGAGAGTGGTTTGGGGAGGGGGAATTTTCTCTAAAATCTTCGTGTTGCATTCTTGGAAGATACTCAACTTAAATGTTAAGTTTGGTATTAAAACCACTTTTCGTTTTTGAGTTACCTATGCTGTTTATAAATATAAGGACTTTTTAATGCTCTTTTTTTGTTTTTATTCAGGGAGTCTCAAAACTCGTATTTCCAGTGAAATGTCGGTATCGAATTTGACGGTGAAATGCAATTCTTCCTCTACTTACTATAGTAAATATTAGAGAAAGTAAAAAATTACTTCTTCATTATATGACAAAAGATTTAAAGCAGATATTTTATCTTATAGCTGACCAACCAATCCTACTCATTTCCCATACACATCGCAGAGTGGACAGTTGAACACAAATACAGACGCTCCAAATGGCTCGATCAAACCAGGACTTGCCATATACCTAATGAATTAAACTGTTACATACTCTCCAGCCCTTCCACTAAAGTCTCGTATTTACTTCAATATCCACGTGTTTAGTGCACTGCTTGTAACTGGCGCAGTAAATATTTCATCGCAACATAAATGTGCTTCAACATTCATCATCACTTATTGCTTATGTTGTTTTAAGTTTGTGTTGAGACGGCTCTCCCAGAATTTGTGTTGCTGCATAAACTATTATCCAAGTTGGCAACATTGGCAGATGTTTGCAGACGTCACGCAACAATAAACGTTTGCGTAATGCGCATGCGCTGTTAACACGGGTTGCCTTTGAATGAATTTGTTTAAAGGTTATTTTTACATAACTGCAAACTCTCCCAATGTATTGTTTGTAAATACCCACTGTCATGATGGGCTGGACGGGTTGTACATGACATTAACTCCATCTAACCTCTGGTATTTGGTACATATGTCCTTAATTACCTACAATAAACGTCATGCAATATTATGATAAATGAAATTCTGGCAGATATCAAACACGCTCTAACATGCCATTTTTAAACAGCTCCTTGCTGGATGTCTGGACATTTAACACAATAAACACGTCCAGATTCAAACTTATCATTTCTGATTAGAATACATTTTTAAAAATAATAATAATAAAACCTAGATTTAAAAAAACAAACAAGTAACGTTCTATTTCGTGTAATCGCATGGGGCGGCCTGAGGGGAATGTATTATTACCCCCTTACAATTTTTGTCTTAAATATAAAACGTACTCTTCAGAATAGTCAACATATACATATATACTTGCATCTTCGTACTATCATGTAAAATGTATAAATTTGTCTTCTTTCGTTTTACCCTCCATTAAATGCTAATTTCCCGCAGTCATTAAAAATAAATAAAATGATTTCAAAAGCAATCGTTCGATAACTTCAGATGCGGTATATTCCTTTTCGACAGCGTCTTTAAGCATTATTTAAAGCTTCAAAAGTTGGAAAACCTTTTACTAGCAATTGCACTTTAAAGTTGACTTGCCAAACTCGTTCAAGCGCTAATGTCTATATTATATCGAGACGGCTGCGCTGTGAAATACACACAACATGGCAGATGCTTTACATATTATGTAATTATCGCATTCTTTGTAACACTAGACGAAATAAAACAGTTGTTTGGCTTCAGGTTTCGGAGGTGCGTGACCATCAGGGCTGGCAACCTCGCAAGTGATCCGAGTAATTCCATTACTGTACGCTAGTAAACACAAACCTACGTATTGCCATGTGTCCAACATTACGTCATATCCACTTCATTTGTTAACTTCAAATATTTAGAACAAAAGATCTAGAAAATTAAACAGCGCAGTTGTGGTTAAGTGAAACTAAAGATATCAAACCTGTTGGGGTTGGTTTTACATGGAGTGTAATTCTCTGAAATAATTACATTAAATGCTTCCTTAAGTTTCCATATTGTTACTTCTAGCTCCATTTATAAACTTTCAGGCTTCCCCCCCCACATATTTTGAAACAAAACAGTTAAAGAATGGCCTTACGACACAGCAAAGCAACACCTAAATAACCAGCCGTCCCGAGTTCGGATCTTATTTGGGGACGAGTTACCTGGTTAAGATTTTTACACGAATTTACCCTGGGCTCATTTGAACATCATTCACTCTCTACAAAACTGATTTGTTAAAACGGACGTCAAGTAGGTACTTGACATATCAACAAACCAGATGACGCACAAAGCAAAACGAAATCGTAAGGGTAGGCATTTTTAAGTTCTTGATTTCGATGAACATAAAGCGATACTTGTGAAATTGTCATAACGTGTACAATACGCAAACAAATGCACACACAAAATGTTACGATCTTAGAGAAAAAATATTTTGGTTAAAACATTCCTACAATTTTCTGAAACTTTAATACGCAACTCAAAACATGTATTGTGGACACCTGGTTTTTTATTTCCAAGACAAAATATTTGCGCTGTCTTCACATACATAAAACTGTCAAATTTAGCGAAAACTTCACCGAGCAATATACTGAAAAAATGTGAAAACTCTTAAAATGCTGGAAAATTAACATTTTTTTAAATATGGGCCATTTAAACAAATACCGATTTCTGAAACACAGCACTAATACTGGCCCATTTGCCTGCGCTGCACGTTTGTCGCGTTTATTCTTCACGTTTACACGTAGGCAGCTCTCGAATCGATAACTCTAATGCAATAAAGCACGCTCAGACACCGAATATGAAAATCAGGGCATTAAATAGTTATTTACACTTCCTCACGAATGAGATCGCAATTTTGATACGAGAAGGAAAGGCACACCAATGGAAATTGCATTACGTCAATCAAATATAACGTGCATTACGTGATAATGTAAACATCTGAATGTCACGCTGTTTTGTTAAGAAGGCTTTGAGAATTAGGTTAGGTACGCTAAACCAAAACTTTTGTTCCAAAACCTAGTGGTCTAAAACACAAAATCTTCAACTTGCAACATAACTAATATCGTTACACGATTTACATTGTGCAAATTTAATTTCAAATGTGTATTCCGATATTGGGTTTCACCTGGTGTATGTTGAACAATGGTTATCCAACTTCTGTTCCACAGTGTGGAACAAACTTCTGATATTTTTCTAACTTTTCGTCATATTCAACCAATGTTTACTCTTACTCAGAAAAATACTCAAATATTACGTTAGCCTTTAACACGACATTAGAGGTTGGCAAAGCTGCACTATTATTACTTGGAAAGTAACACGGCACATTCGGAACTCACCGAGTCCCATGCGTTTCTTGAACTTCTTGAGAACTTTCATCTTGCTGCGTATAGCGTCCACGGACACCCCCATCAACACTTACTGTTGCACCAACGTCAGGTCCAGCACTAACCTCTGCTGGCTCACAGAGCTAGCTCTATAGCACTGCACCAATAGCGAGCGACTCCGCCTCCAGCTCTCCCCACCACCAAACTAATTCATTGAAAAAGGTTGCCGGAGATGCGCTGCAAGACGAGTATACAGGAATCACACACGGGCGGGCGTCACTTCCTGCAACGGCACAAACCGTGACCAGGCTCGTGGCTGCTTAGCCCAGCGTCCGTCGGCGTCTAACCTTACCTCAATGCGCTATTTTCCATATTGCATGTTTACCAATCTAACCTGTACTGGCGTCCTTAGATGTACATGTGATAGGGTAATCCTTAAAACCAGTCAACAAATTCTGATAATTCTTTCACCGTTGAAAACCCAGTTCTGATTTTAAATTCCAAAACCGCACATAAAAAAATTCTGATGTGTTACACTCACATGACTTTTTATACTCTTGTACAAAGTATTTTTACAAACGCTTATTCTCCATATGTTTCATGTTAATCGAGATGTTAATTTTGTTGTAGATGCAAGGGGAATTACTAGGCTTTAAGCGATAGTCAAATATTTTAAGAGCTGGTTGTTATGTGGAGCATTCCATTCTCTTTGCATTACCAAAAAAAAAAATCTGATGTGTTACACTCACATGACTTTCTCTACTCTTGTACAATCTATTTTTACAAACGCCTAATCTCCATATGCTTCATATTAATCGAGATATCGAGATGTCAATCTTATTTGTAATTTTCTTGTAGATGCAAGGGGAATATGGTAGCTTTTAAGCGATAGTCAAATATTTTATCGCTGGTTGCTATGTGGCGCATTCCATTCTCTTTGCATGTCCAGGACATAAAAAAATGAATAACGAATTTGAGAAAAAGTATAAGTATTGGAAAATTTAAGGAAATAACAAGCAATATCTCGAAAACGGTTCACCCAATAAAAAAAATGTATATGATATAAGTTGTGTATTTTAACGCGATCTACATTTTTTGTGTAGTAAAATTTTGTCTATCTCTTATGGTTTACCAGTTATGCAAAAGTCGTTCATAATTAAGAATACTTTTGGAGACATTCCCAGAAATTTCGAGATATACATTTCATTTCTCATGACATTATCTTAAACATATGATATTTTCATCAAAATCGTTAGAGCCATTTTTGAGAAAATTAAAATTTTCGAAAAATGTTCCATGTAAAGGGTAGTCTGGGGTGGGGGGATTTTCTTGAAAACCTTCGTGTCGCATCTCTGGAAGATACTGAACGTAAATACCAAGTTTGGTGTTTATCCGACTGTTAGTTTTTGAGTTATGCTGTTCACAGACAAATTTTTTTCTCAAATACGTTATTCATTTTTACTTTCTCTACTACGTATAGTAAGTAGGGGAAGTATTGCATTCCACCCAAAATTTCGATACCGAGATTTCACCGGAAATACATGTTTTGAGACTCACTGAATCCAAAAAAAGAATTTTTGGAAACATGTCCGTGTGTGTGTCTGTCTGTGTGTCTGTCTGTGTGTCTGTGAACAGCATAACTCAAAAACGAAGAGTCGGATAAACACCAAACTTGGTATTTAGGTTCAGTATCTTTCAGAGATGCGACACGAAGGTTTTCAAGAAAATCCCCCCCACCCCAGACTACCCTTTACATGGAACATTTTTCGAAAATTTTAATTTTCTCAAAAACGGCTCTAACGATTTTGATTAAAATATCATATGTTTAAGATATTGTCATGACAAATAAAATGTATATCTCGAATTTTCTGGGAATGTCTCCAAAAGTATTCTTCGTTTTGAACGACTTTTTCATAACTGGTAAACCATAAGAGATAGACAAAATTTTACTACACGAAAAATGTAGATCGCGTTAAAATACACAATTTATGTCATATACATTTCTTTTGTTGACTGAACCGTTTGCGAGATATTGCTTGTTATTCCCTTAAATTTTCCAATACTTATACTTTTTCTCAAATTCGTTATTCATTTTTTTATGTCCTGGATATGCAAAGAGAATGGAATGCGCCACATAGCAACCAGCGTTAAAATATTTGACTATCGCTTTAAACCTACCATATTCCCCTTGCATCTACAAGAAAATTATCAATAAGATTGACATCTCGATATCTCCATTAACATGAAGCATATGGAGAATAAGCGTTTGTAAAAATAGTTTGTACAAGAGTAGAGAAAGTTATGTGAGTGTAACATATCAGATTTTTTTATGTCCTGGACATGCAAAGAGAATGGAATGCGCCACATAGCAACCAGCGTTAAAATATTTGACTATCGCTTAAAAGCTACCATATTCCCCTTGCATCTACAAGAAAAGTACCAATAAGATTGACATCTCGATATCTCGATTAATATGAAGCATATGGAGAATAGGCGTTTGTAAAAATAGATTGTACAAGAGTAGAGAAAGTCATGTGAGTGTAACACATCAGATTTTTTTGATTCAGGGGGTCTCAAAACATGCATTTCCGGTGAAATCTCGCTATCGAATTTTTGGGTGGAATACAATACTTCCCCTACTTATATACGTAGTAGAAAAAGTAAAATGGATTTACAAGGCATATAGATAGGTTTACGAACATGCTTGAGTAGAAAACAGCTGCTGTTACTTCACAGAAAATGTGTGTAATGTTGGTCACGATTAGATCGGTTTATAACGGTACGATATCAAACTGTATTTGCTCTGTATGCTGTAATCTAGTTAAATAATTCTATAAAGAGAAAATTGTCTAATGTAACATCAGAAATTATTCAAAGAGGAAAACCATTTACTGGTTTAAAATATAAGAACACAAATTGGAGCTGCTTGCATTGGGGAGTTGCTGCTGAGTATATCAATTCATTCTACATACATATACATTACATAGTTTCTTCTTGTTTCTCTGTTTAACCTCCTCTTATGTACGACTTACAGGCGGGTGCCCGTCGAGGAGCAGATACTCATGGATCAGACAGAATATCCAGGATGGGTGATCAGCCCGATGCCTGGTATGGGAGGGAGGAAGGAAGGAAGTAGTTGAAACGAAAATGGATGAAAGGAAAGGTGATGATGGAACAGTTGGTGGAATGAATGGCCAGACGCCGCACAAATCCCACATGCGGGTCCCTGGATTGAACCCAGGCCGCCTCGGTGAGAGACGAGCAGTCTAACCACTCGGCCATTACATAGTTTCGTTTTATAAAAACATGTTTCATTAATTTTATGTAGAATCACATCCACATAGGTGATTCATTACAGCGTCCATGTTTAATATCTGTGCAATGAAGAATGGACACCGAATCAGTACATGCAGAACTAGTGAAATACATTCTTGTAGATTGTTCCACGGGCACCGAATATGAGACCTTGAGATTTGTATTCTTCTTCCCAGAAAGGAATACAACTTTTGTAAAATTTGGTTTTCTTTTCTATATCCATCGTTTAGGCTTGGTCCCAATCATTATTCTAATTGAAGCGATGATTACTATGTACTTTCTTTGTTTAATTCGCAACATGCGAGTGTTTCCTTCTCCTTCAGACTATATTAGGTGGTTAACAGATGCACAATGATAACTGGAGCTTCCACGTGGTTTCAGCGATCTCAGGGTCAACACCATTAATTGGTTAACTTGTTGTAAAGTAGCTGAGACGATTATGTTTCTGGGGCGTTTCCAAAATGTTTAACTTTGTCATCTTCACCGCTACTGTATTGTACCGAGCGGTCGCGTAACTGCAGTGCATTTGCTTTAAGTTGAAACTATATTCTACATGCCTAATCTCAAAACCTTTACTATTGAAACTTACTGTTTCAAATCTGCGTTAGGTTGAAACACCCGCTTGTAACAATACGAAGATATCAGGATATTTTCCCTATTTGACTGCCAAAAGCACAACTGCACTGAGGGGTTTCTCGGCACTCGGACCCTCTCCTAAACCGGTCAGGTAGCGCCAACTTAAACCTCACGTACTGTAGCCCACTAATGGTGAATGACCCGCTGTCGGTTACTACCTTCTGTTCACGTTGTAGAGAGTAGAGTTTGTTTATCGTGCATCTCAAAAGTGAAAGCTTATTCAAGTATCTGTGTTGTTTGTGAATCACTTTAGAGTATTCTTGTTATTGTTGCTGTTCTTGTCTTGTTTTTAGTCCACTGAAATGCCTACCGAAACATTCACGCTTGAACAAAGATTTTTTATGTACGATACATACGTTACAAAACGAATCGTGTCGACAGTTCTGTCATGTCATTGTCTGGTTAACAAGTTTAGGACAACGGGACCACCAAAGCTAAGAAGCGAGAAACACATGTTCTAACCGGAGGAAACAAAATCGACAAAATTGGTGCATCATTCGAATGCTCTCCAAAGACAACAAAGGTTGCTTAACCTTTCAAATTGAGAGCCTACAGGGCGACTCGTGATGGACACCACTTATAACCACGTTAGTGCTCATTATAATGCATGCTACTATTACTCGTGAGCAAGTAACGCGGCAGTGCTATAGCAGGATGCGGCCGGCCCGACCACTCTAACACTTGTCAGGGCTTGTGTTACTATGTAATACTTACGTTATTAAATAACCATGCAACAAAATTACTTGCTGATTTACCACGAAGATACAAAGGCTACGCAACATTTCTAGAAATTGGAAGATCCCGGGCGGGCGGGAGGGAGGGAGTTGTCACGAATATGACTACAGTTATAAGCGACATTCACATGTTTATACAGGACAGACTGAGAACCGGGAAGTTCACCATCTGCTTCAGTGGGTACTATTAATTAGTTTAATGCTGTCGTCACCACCGAACATTTTTAATGAATAAACACAACACGTTACTTTAAAAACCTAGCTTCGGCTTGCTTCTTCAAACCGAGCAAGTTGGCTTAGCTGTGACGTGCGAGGCTCCCATTCGAGAGATCCTGGGTTTGATTCCTGGGAGAGGCCACTCTGACCGAGCAAGTTGGCTTAGCCGTGACGTGCGAGGCTCCCATTCGAGAGATCCTGGGTTTGATACTTGGGAGAGGCCACTCTGGCCGAGCAAGTTGGCTTAGCTGTGACGTGCGAGGCTCCCATTCGAGAGATCCTGGGTTTGATTACTGGGACCAGCCACTCTGACCGAGCAAGTTGACTTAGCTGTGACGTGCGAGACTCCCATTCGAGAGATCCTGAGTTTGATTCTTGGGAGAGGCTACTCTGACCGAGCAAGTTGACTTAGCTGTAACGTGCGAGACTCCCATTCGAGAGATCCTGGGTTTGATTACTGGGAGAGGCCACTCTGACCGAGCAAGTTGGCTTAACCGTGACGTGCGAGGCTCCCATTCGAGAGATCCTGGGTTTGATTCTTGGGAGAGGCCACTCTGGCCGAGCAAGTTGGCTTAGCTGTGACGTGCGAGGCTCCCATTCGAGAGATCCTGGGTTTGATTACTGGGACCAGCCACTCTGACCGAGCAAGTTGACTTAGCTGTGACGTGCGAGACTCCCATTCGAGAGATCCTGGGTTTGATTCTTGGGAGAGGCTACTCTGACCGAGCAAGTTGGCTTAGCTGTGACGTGCGAGGCTCCCATTCGAGAGATCCTGGGTTTGATTACTGGGACCAGCCACTCTGACGAGCAAGTTGACTTAGCTGTAACGTGCGAGACTCCCATTCGAGAGATCCTGGGTTTGATTCTTGGGAGAGGCCACTCTGACCGAGCAAGTTGGCTTAGCCGTGACGTGCGAGGCTCCCATTCGAGATATCCTGGGTTTGATTCTTGGGAGAGGCCACTCTGGCCGAGCAAGTTGGCTTAGCTGTGACGTGCGAGGCTCCCATTCGAGAGATCCTGGGTTTGATTACTGGGACCAGCCACTCTGACCGAGCAAGTTGACTTAGCTGTGACGTGCGAGACTCCCATTCGAGAGATCCTGGGTTTGATTCTTGGGAGAGGCTACTCTGACCGAGCAAGTTGGCTTAGCTGTGACGTGCGAGGCTCCCATTCGAGAGATCCTGGGTTTGATTACTGGGACCAGTCACTCTGACGAGCAAGTTGACTTAGCTGTAACGTGCGAGACTCCCATTCGAGAGATCCTGGGTTTGATTCTTGGGAGAGGCCACTCTGACCGAGCAAGTTGGCTTAGCCGTAACGTACGGGGCTCCCATTCGAGAGATCCTGGGTTTGATTCTTGGGAGAGGCCACTCTGACCGAGCAAGTTGGCTTAGCCGTAACATACGGGGCTCCCATTCGAGAAAACACTACAAGGCTACTTCACTGGTGGGTCGTTGATCGCTCTCTCGGCGGCTCCAGTAGTGGGGTGGGTCTGGAAACGTTAGAGAGTTCGGCGCGTCTCTGCTGCCTGTAGCCTCCTGGGGTGGTAGGTCGCGGTGCCCCCAACTACCTATAGCTATCGGAGGATTTTTTATCACTTATTAGGGATACTCGGGACTGTGCGAAATTACAATCGTAAGGCGATGAATTCCTCCAGTCATTGTACAGTGAACCATCACTGCAGTTTAAACGCCAACGTCGGGTAAGGTGTAATAAAACTATTTCTGCATTAACAGTACATCCTTTGTAGCAATACGGGTAGAGAAATCCATCTGAATATAACGCATTCGGTTTTCTTTCAGGTAGTGCGATTACAGCGCTCCTAGCGGAATGATTTTAACAAAGCAAACAGTTGCTGTTTGAGAGAGAAAGTATTAGGAGTGGTATAATGTATACCAGCAGTAAGACAAACGTTTAAATAGTGGAAGGAAGCGTTAAAAGAAAACAAAAGACATGAAATGCTCAACGTTGCTGCGACAATTGCCAATATTGTTTTCCCCTAAATTCCAATACCGGTACTTGCTGTTGCTCCTCATCTCCTAGAAAAGTGGTTAAGCACTTTAAATGGACATTTAAGAAGAACTTTAGTTTTTCCTTCTTGCTAATATTTCACACCAAATTCTATTCTTACACAATTTATTACTTGGCACGGAAAATTTAGAAGTTCGTCCAGTCACCAGATGGTATTCCACCTGCTGTTCCAGACAACACATTCTACTAGGGCATCTCTATCACTTATTCACAGCCATGAAAAAATAATTCACCAAATCATGTTGCACCTCTGCTTTTATATCCTTTATTTCTGGCATTTGTTCATCCATTTAATTGTTTGTAATAAGTTAGATTGTTTGATTTTGTATATATAACCGTAAGATGCCGTCTGGCGCTCTAGGGTTCAAATAAATAAATAATACCCCGCATTCCAAGAAATACTGTACCGTTATAACAAGTGTTAACTGCCTGTTGGTGTTAGTCAGTGTGGTTTATTTGTCTTTAAGATGTCAGCGGACGAGGGATTCAAAGCAAGAAACACTACAAATTTAATTACGACACTATCACTAACACACAACTCTTTGTTTTTGGCTTGCCTTGCAAAACAAAACAGCGAATCGACACCAACATATACATAGCAGGCGTTGCTCTGTGATGCCAGCACCTAGCCACCAGGAGCGCTCGTGTTTTGTACAACCCTCATGCAATTTACCTACTTGTGCTCGTTGCGTTATCATGTGGGCTGTTGTACACACACACACACAGCTGCTGCTACTGACATCTGCCAACAGCGCCACCTGGCTCCTCTCGTTTACTTCAAGATGATATTCGTGTCATTGTCTTGCGACCGACCGACCGACCGACCGACCGTCACCTGTCTCAGCGCATTCTTTATACACTTCAGTAATCGTGGAATTTCAATTAATTGCTCATATCAATTCCTCTACCTTAACGGCTAAAATTGCCATAAAATGACATTGTTTTCCCAGCAAGGCCTAAAAGATGATTGTGACCAGTGCAATCACATAGCAATTACTCTTTGATTAGGTTTTATGTCTTCTAACCTGTACGTTATACTGGAGCTTTCTTTCATTCTTTTATTTACGATAACTTTCATAAAGATTCAATGGTGCAAATTGAAACGGAAGTGAAATTACAGAAGCAGTACAAAGAATAACACAAGAAGTACTTACCCAAAAAATCCAGAAAGCAATATGATATACAGAGTGAGCCAAAAGACTCCGAACCGCTGCGCGGTGTTTTTCCTTTCCGCGTCCTCGGCGCTCGTTGCCGTCTATCGCTATCACAGAAAGACGCGGATGAAACCATACAACATTTTTAAAGGCTTTACTTACCAACTTTATGAAAGGAGATGCTGAAACTGGCCACCGTTGTTGCCCATACATTTTTTGGTACCTCTTTAGGAAACTATCCATCACTCACCGTACTTCACGTTGAGAAATGTCCTGGCGGATATTTTGTTTTAATTCTTCCAGAGTGTGTGGGTTTGTCTTGTATACTTTATGTTTAAAGTTACCCCAGAGAGGTATTTTATGAACAATATTACCGGCTGCGCGGTGTTTTTCCACTGGGCGTGTGGAAACATGATAACGCACTGCTGCTATAAACAAAGTCACGCTGTTGTGGTTTTGTGAAGTGCAGTTTTGAGTTGACGGTGATGTGATGTAGTTCAGTTACTATGAGTTATTTATTATTTTGTCCTGTACTTAGTCACAAAGTATATTATGGCTCAGTATATGTTTTCTACTGCACAGCGTGTATTTATTTATCATTCGTATATGTTAACTCGGTCAGCGCGCCAAGTGTAAGTAGGATTTGCAGAAATATTTCCAGGTGTAAAAGTTCCAGGCCGTACAACAATCCATGAACTTTACAGTAAATTTCAGGCCACAGGAAGATTTCAGACTAAGAAATCTAAAACACGGCGTTCGGTCCTTACCGAAGAAACATTAGACGACATCCGTCGTCGTTTGGAAAATGAACCCCAAAAATTCCATGATGGATAGTTTCCTAAAGAGGTACCAAAATTGTATGGACAACTACGGTGGCCAGTTTCAGCATTTCCTTTCATAAAGTTGGTAAGTATAGCCTTTAAAAGTAGTTTTAAAAATGTTGTATGCCTTCATCCGCGCCTTTCTATGATAGCGGCAGACGGCAACGAGCGCCGAGAACGCGGACAGGAAAAACACCGCGCAGGCATTTAAACGCTTCAGTGGCTGGTGTGAGACAAAACATGTTGAAAATAACTTCGCTGAAAATGACTGCTAACAAAACATCTGACATGTCGCTTTTTAACGTCATTTCTCTTGTTTCTTGAACCGCATTTTAAACTGCTTTCTCAAATTTCGGGAATCAATATAATATTATTGGTATCTACAAATTCGAGCGCTACATGCCACGCGTGTTAAAAGTGGTTTTATCTTAATCTATTTCAGTTCTTTCTCTAGTATTACAAATTGGAATGTCCTCTTTAATTATACCAAAATACTCATATTCCAAATATATGTTTACAAATCTGATGTGTTACATTCACATGAATTTCTGTACCCCGTGTCGCTTACTAGCGAGTATACAAATTATTCTTACGAAAATTTATTTTCCTATCTACTTCATTTTAATCGAGATAATTCTTTACAGAAATACGAGGGTAGTCCCAGAAGTAACCGACCTGACGTATATATAACGGTTGTTGTTTCAAACAAACGACTATGATAGAAAGTACCACCCTTATAAAGCTTAAGTTTGAAGTTTGACGATGCTAGGTTGTTTAGTAATTGTTTGGTAGCCATCAATAGTGAACTCTCAGCGAATTTGTAAACATGGATAAAACTGGTCATCATTATGTGATACAATACTTTCATTTGAAAGGTCTTAGTCCAACTAATATTAAAGCTGAGCTAGATTCTACTCTGGGGGAGTCTGCTCCTTCGTTTACAACAGTAAAATATTGGGTGGCAGAGTTTAAGCAAGGCCGTACGAGCTGCCAAGACGAACATCGCAGTGGTCAACGAAATGAGGTGACCACGCCAGAAATTGTGAACAAAATCCACAAAATGGTATTGGATGACTGTCGACAGAAAGTGCGCAAGCTAGCAGACATCGTAGGCATTTCAAAAAGTGCTGTACATCGCACACTAACTGAAAATTTAGACATGAGAAAGCTATGTGCAAGATGGGTGCCGCGTTCACTCACCGTGGAACAGCAGCAGCGTCGTGAGGATGTTTCAGTCGAGTGTTTGGCGACGTTTCGCTGCAGTAAAGCCGAGTTTTTGCGTCGATTCATAACCATGGATGAAACACGGGTACATCACTTCACACCTGAGACGAAGGAACAGTCAAAACAGTGGATTGAAAGGGGAGAATCGGCTCCAAAGAAGGCAAAGACAGTTCCATCTGCAGGCAAGGTCATGGCGTCAGTTTTTTGGGATGAGCGTGGGATAATTTGCATTGATTATCTTGAAAAAGGAAAAGCAATCAATGGCGAGTATTATGTAAACTTATTGCAGGTTTGAATGATGAAAGCAAACAAAACCGGCCGCATTTAGCGAAAAAGAAAGTTCTGTTTCATCAAGACAGTGGACCAGTTCACACACCCATTATCGCCATGGCCAAAATCAATGAGTTAAAGTTTGAATTGCTTCCTGGTGCACCCTATTCACCAGACTTAGCCCCTCTGATTATTTTCTGTTTCCAAAGTTGAAGAAATGGCTTGGTGGTAAAAGATTTGCCAACAATGAAGAGGTGGAGTTTGCAGTTGATGGCTATTTTGCAGAACTCGACGGTTCTCATTATAAACAGGGTATCAAAGCTATTGAACATCGCTGGGAAAAGTGTCGAGCTGAAAGGAGACTATGTAGAGAAATAAAGACGTTTTTTTCCAAATTTTTTTGTTTTCTGTGTTAGGTCGGGTACTTCTGGGACAGCCCTCGTAGCTATATTACACATTTCGTTATAGAGAACAGCGATAGTCAAATGTTTAACAACTGGACGCTATATGCTGCCATACTGCTTCCATGACATCGCGAGTAACAACTGAATATCGACAGGACTTTTACAAGAATGACTAAGTATTGAACAATTTGGAGCATTACTAACGTATATCTGGGAAATGCCTGTTGCCACAAAAAAGTTATTTACTATAAATCTTATGTTTTATGTGTAATACGTTTTCGTCTATCTCTTAACGTTTACCAGGTATACAAGAGGACTTCACAGACAATTCCCAGAAAATTCAAGATATACACTGTGTTTGTTATGTAAATGTCTTTAATAAATGGTATTTTAATCAAATCACTGGAGCAGTTTTTTTATAAAATTAAAAATTTCTGAAAATGTTCCATGTAAAGGGTATTTGGGGTGGGGATGGTTTTTTTTAATCTTCGTTTGCATCCTTGCAACATACTGAAACTAGGTAGCAAATTTGTTATTTATCCGAGTTTTTGTTTTTGAGCTATGCTGTTCACATACACACACAGACCTTTATCTAAAAATGTTTTTTTTGGGGGGGGGAGGGGATTGAAATAGTCTCAAAACAAATATTTCCAGTGAAATCTCAGTATAAAATTTGTGGGTGGAATGCAATACCTACTATGTATCTGGTAGAGGAATTTTGTTGTGAATTCTGCAATACTTCACAGAAAAAAAAATCATAACTCTACAAGTTGGTACTACTGTCAAGCATGAAAGCTTCTGAGTGCTCAAGCCACGTGTTTTCAGAACACAGCCAAATTAAATAAACATCTCTAAGTGTTGCTGTGGATCTACTTCGGTGTTAATAGGTTATTATATTTTTAAAAAATATCTCATGTACATGGTTTTCTCTACCTCTATCGTTTATTAGTGGTATACAAACTATTCTTACAAAAATTTATTTCTCTATCTGCTCCATTTTAATCGAGATAAACGTTTACAGAAACAGCTACATTACACATTTCGTTATAGAGAACAGCGATAGTCAAATGTTTAACAACTGAACGCTATATGCTGGCCTTCCATACTGTTTCCATGACATCGCGAGAAACAACTGAAAATCGACAGGACTTAAAAGAATGAGAAAGTATTGAACAATTCGAAGCATTAATAACGGGTATTTCGGAAATGGCTGATGCCACAAAAAATGTATTTTAAATAAATTGTGTGTTTTAAAGAGATCTACATTTGTTGTGAAATACGTTTTCGTCTATCACTTAACGTTTACCACTTATACAACATTTCTTGCGAATGAAGAGGACTTCACAGGCTATTTTCACAATATTTAAGATAAATATTTTACTCGTTTTATATATGCTATTTTATATACAATCCTTAGAGGCATTTGTTTTAGATAACCAAAAATTTGGAAAATGTTCCATGTAAAGGGTAGGGGGGGATTTTCTTGAAAATGTTCGTGTTGCATGCTTCTGAAATATGGAGTTTGGTATTTTCAGTTATATTGTTGACAGTTTAAGATATTTGTCAATCACGGGTAGAGGAGAGTTTGGTGATGGAGACGGGGATCACAATAACAGCTCGACGTGGAGATCAACAAAGTAGAGTAGGGTTTTGTAAGAAAGAAAACAGCTCTTTAAAATTACATAGGAACGTGGATTGTTGTAATGGAGTGAAGGATTTGCATAGTTTGAGAGGAGAAGATGGGGCTTGAAGCAATACTTCATTTTTAAGATGTGATGGTACAAGTCAGAGAAAATTTAAAAACTGATTGATATGGGGATGAACAGGAATAAAATAATGGGATTAGAGCAGTTAGGAAAGTGTGTGTAAGTAAACCAATTATTACATTACAAATTCAGATTCAACACTTCAATTGTTGTAAATGTAAACATTGTTTGTGCTGTTTTGCTTGTATATTCATTAACTTATAATAAGGGTGTAGTGTATAGGGTTCTATTGTTTTTAAACACTTTGTATCAATTCAAATGGTAAACATGAATTAATGCTGAGCTCAAATATTTAATTAAATATATTTTATTTTCACAGATTAAGGTGCAGCAAGTGGAGCTAAAATTAGGATAGGATGTTTTGTGTGGCAAATGTGAAATATTTAATATTACCACTGCAGTACAAAATAGTGGGAGATACTGCACCAGAACGAACATGTTAACATGTACCAGCGCCATCTATAGTCTGTCACACTGTGCAGCACAGCGCCACCAGTGATACAGTTAGCAAGTATCTCACCGACCAGAAATATGCTGTTATTTTAATATCGAGATAAATCTTTACAGAAACACTTTAAGTGCACATTTCATTGAAGGTAAAACGGGAACAGAGAAAACTGAGTCGATACTCAGGTGTTTCAAAATGGGGTCGCGAGAAACAGTTCAATAGCGACATTACTTCAAACAATGACAAATTATTGAAAATTCAAACCAATAATAACGGATATCCCGAAAATGGCTGATGCCACAAAAAAGGCTATTTGAAATAAATTGTGTTTTGAAAGACTCGGGCTTTTTTCTCTTATGGTTTAGCAATTAAACAAAATTCTTTCCGAATGAAGTGAGCTTCTCAGAAAATTCAAGATAAGCATTTTATCCGCCATGCAAACATCTTAAACATATAACATTTTAATAAACAAATTTTTGAGCCACCTTTAAGAAAATAAAAAATAACGAAAAAGTTTCCATGTAAAGGGCGGATTTTCTTATCCTATACACACATATCCATAAGGACCTTACTGTAAACACGCTATTATTTATTCAGGGATCCTCAAAACATGCATTTCCGGTGAACTTTGGATATCGAGTTTTTGGGTACGTGGTGGAGAAAGTAAAAAGTCGTAACTCCTACACACTTTGGTGCTAGCTTCTGTGTCATGTGTTTGCAAACATATCCGAGTGTGTTCTCTCTAACTTAGCTAATTCCGAAACTGCTCCTCTTTTTATCGTAATAATGCCACACGTTACATATCCTCCACTGTCAGCCAATCATTTCTTTTATCCCTTTTTTATGTAGCTACATTTGATGCCGAAAACTTTCTTCTGAAGGATTTTCTATCCGTAGAAAAACAAATACTAGCAAGTCTTCTTTATTGAAAATATAAACTAATGTACATGAAACTCAAACAACCAAAAGTAACAAATACATATAACTCATGCCTTGAGTTGAGTCACCAAGCTAGGAAACGTCACGTCAGCTCAGTTAACGCTGCAAGTTACTACTCCTGCCCCCATTGTTTTCATTTAGACACACGTGCGAGTACCCTTACAGACAGGGACCGAACGTCGGTGGCCCTGATATTCATAGCTGTTGCTCTGCTTCCCCATGCAACAATAACGCGAAAAAGTAAACAATCATACGTCTATATACCAGTGAATGCAAATAGTCGTCCAGCATTACTCACGTGGATGGGAGTGTTGTGGCTTATAAAACAGCTCAATGTTGTTTTATCAAGTACAGCTTGAAAAGGAATGTTGTTAGCTAACTCGTGTTCATCAGGAGGGCATACCACACCGATTTTGTTGCTCCCTGTCAGTTTTAAATGTCTAACACCTTTGCACAATAATGTCAGCAGCAAATGTTTTACAAAACACGACCGTGTTGCCGCCTCAGTCATCAACTGCAGTTGTTCCTGCATACTCGCTCCAGTGGTCCCTCGCTGATGTCGCATATTTCACTCTTTTAGAAACGTGTTGCCCAAAACTCTTATTGAGAGCACCCAAACTGCTTTGTTTCGGTCATAATGATCATAATTCTGCACTTACACTTTAAGAAAACTTTCACTCAATTAACACACTCTATGCACTCACAGAAAAAGATGCACAACGCTACGCGCCTGACGGAGGAACCGTAACCATTCGGACCATAGGATGACCCTTGTTTGTATATTCAAGTGGAAATAACGTCATGTCTCTCATTCCTTATCTAGCAAAACTGAAAAATTTAAAAACATCCAAGGTTTATCTCAAAGTTTTACACACACTTCCATACCGCCGAGTGTCGAGATCCCATCCCGAATAAAAACCTCAAGTGTTGTAGTGGTATTAATAACATAGTTGTCTACTTTTTAGAAAAATGATTGTTGATAAATGCTAATCCAAAATACTATAATTGACAAAATAATCCTATCTTCCTTAATAAACAAACTTATTGCATAAAATGACATCAATTAACTTAAAAGGCAGTAGTTTCATACGTTTAAAAACACTTTCTGTGATAATGTGTCATGAATTTAGCAGATTTAGCACTGGTGGGACAGAAATGGTGCATGTGTGTGGAGAGGAAGGAGAAGAAGAATGGAGGAAATGACCTATAGGTAACGTCTCAACGTTTGAAGACTGTGGGTGCATTCAGCGGGCCAAGCGCTGCACAGGGCGCAGAAACAAAGAAAATGGCGGGGAGTTTGTAGACGATATTTAATAGCGGATGTATAATACGATATCGAGGAGCTCTGTTTTAGTGTTAGGACTATTAAACCTCATCATCCAGAGTAGTATGCAACAATAACAGTGTAAATACTTGTTCCCGAGTGTCTAGAAGTACAACGGTATCATCATCCTATACAATACAAATATTTTATCGTTTCCACTTTTATGCGTTACCGCCTGACCCATCCCGCTCGGTTGGGCTCCATTAACTGCGGGGGGGGGGGGGGGGGAGCAGCCCTTATATCATAGGTACACATGACTTTCTGAACCCTGTATCGTTTATTAGTGGCTATACAAACTATTCTAATGAAAGCTTATCTTTGTATCTCCTACATTTTAATCCAAATAAACCTCTATAGAAATAGCTCCATTACACATTTCGTTATAGACACAAAGAGAACAGCGATAGTCAAATGTTTAACAACTGGACGCTATATGCTGGCCTTCCATACTGTTTCCATAACATCGCGAGAAACAACTGACTGTCGACAGGACTTTAAAAGAATGACAAAAATGTTTAACAATTCGAACCAATAATAACGGATATCTTGGAAATGGATTATGCTATAAAAAGTCATTTTAAATAAATTGTGTGTTTTAAGGAGATCTACATTTAATGTGTACTGTGTTTGACTCAGGAGTTTGGCTATGACCTTGTGGTTGACGTAAGCGAACTTGAGCCAGTGCTGTATTGTGCTTCCCTCTCGCTCTAATGTTTCACACCCTGTTCCAAAGGTACTTATGCTTTCTTTCCCGGAACAATAAATATTACGCGAAGTAGGATTATATTACAGCAACAAACAAAACAATTATGATCATAGTTTCATTAAGTAAAAGAACCTGCATACATGTAAAACAATATAATTATGACCATGCACTTGTTGACAACACTTCTGAACGGCTGGTGTTACACTATTTGCATCGTAGACAAGAAGCTACTGCAGTTCAAGAACAAAGCCATTCTCCTGAGTCAACCACAGTAGTACGTTTTCATTTATCGCTTAACGTGTACCAGCTGTACAAAATTCCTTCAGGATGAAGAGCACTTCACAAGCTATTCCCCAAAATATCAGATATACATTTTATTTGCCATGCAAGTATCCTTAATATACGCTAATTTAATCAAAATCGTTACAGGCTTATTTTAAAAAATGAGAAGTTTCCACTTAAAGGGTAGTTTGGGGTTGGGGGATTTTCTTGAAAATACTCATATCGCAATTTCGGAAAATACTGGACTTAATATTAAGTTTGGTATTTATCCGACTTTTGAGTTATGCTGTTCAAAACACACACACACACACACACACACACACAGGAACCTTTTTCTAATGTTTCATTCAGGGGTGTCAAAACGTGCATTGCCGCTGAAATCTCGATACCGAAGTCTTGGGTACAATACAGTACTTATTGTAGTAGATGAAGTCATACTGTTGCATCTAACACACGTGTTCAACAATTTACGATATTGCATTTGAAGAACTGGATGCCCGTGCTGTTTGGCGCGCTCTCTCCACATACACGTTGCCAAGCTGCATTCATTTGTTATACATTTCAGCTTTGAACGTATTATTCCTATGCACAATGTTTTCTCTATCAGATTATATCATTTTTAAAGCCTCTATAGATTTTTGTGGGCACAAATTCCTAAAGAAAACGAGGTTTTCAGTAAAAGTGCGATGTTTGCTGTTTCTGTTCTTATCACTCAGTAACTAATACACTAAATGGTATTTTTCTTAGCTAAACTAGTGCGCTGATACCTGTCCACTTTGAATTCTCCTCCGTCCATAAGTTGAGCTCATATTTTTTTAAATTAAATATTTTCGGAAAACTCTTACCTAAGCAATAGAAGCCTGGGGAGAAACGTTTCACTTTCCTATACGTATAGTAAATAGGGGACGTATGGCATCCCACGCAAAACTCGATACCAACATTTCACTGCAAGCACATGTTTTGAGGCCCCCTAAATCGAAATAAAGCATTTTGGGAAACATATACGTATGTGTGTGTGTGTGTGTGTGTGTGTGTGTGTGTGTGTGTGTCTGAACAGCATAACTCAAAAACGAAACGTCGGATAAATATCAAACTTGAAATTTAGGTTCAATATCTTCCATACATCAACACGAAGATTTTCAACAAAATCCCTTCATCTCAAACTATCCCTTACATGAAATATGTTTCAAAAATTTTGAAACTTTAATTTTCTAAAAAATGGCTAACAATTTTTATTAAAATACCATATATTAAAGATATTTACATGGCAAGTAAAATGTATATCTTGAATTTTCTGCGAATAGTCTATGAAGTCCTCTTCATTCAGAAAGAAATTTGTTGTATAACCTGTAAACGCTAAGTAATAGACGAAAAGGTACTATAGCAAAATTGTAGATCTGTTTGAAACACGATTTATTTAAAATAAGTTATTTTCCGACACAGGCCGTTTCTGAGATATCCGTTATTAAAGGTTCGAGCTGTTCATTTCTTGGTCATGTCTGTCAACATTCAGTTGTTTCTCGCGATGTCGTGGAAACAGTATGGAAGGCCAGCATATAGCGTCCAGTTGTTAAACATTTGACTATCGCTGTTCTCTATAACGAAATGTGTAATGTAGCTGTTTCTAAAGGTTTATTTGGATTAAAATGTAGTAGATAGAAAAATAAACTTCCGTAAGAATAGTTTGTATACTCACTGATAAAGGTAGAGGGTATGTGAATGTGAACATAAGACTTTTACACAAGCACAGTAGATGAAATGTTAAGACATTGGTATATTCTCTTCGGTTCTGTCGTTATTTAATAACATATAGGCTCCCCAATTTTCACTTTAAGGGGGTAAAATCCTGGCACATATGTTCAACGAATTTGATATGAAACTGGCACATCCTTGCCCCTCCCCGAACCCCAAAGAACAGCTTTTAAAATGTTTGGACATGGCCTAGTGTCCAATCATTAAGGAAAAGCATTCTTCTTTTATTAGTTGGGTCGTTTCTGTTTCGCTGGTCACAATTTACACATTTCTTGTACATTGGTAATGGCCTTAATTCAAAACTGCAGAATATTTACCACATTCCTCACTCCTTTCAGGTCTGACGATTGTAACCAGCATCCCGGATATGATAGCAATATTCACCCCCACCCTTAGGGATGTGTAACCCCACAGTAATTTTCGCTGGTTGTTAGACAATCGAGCCAAGTTTTGTTAAAATGGATTCAGTAATTTGGGAGGAAACTGGTCCATTGTCTACTGCTTCTTCACTTTTAAGGTTTTGAACCCTTACTCTCACCCTTATTGAAAGTGGCCAGTGGTTTGGGAGGAGAACCCACACACAATGACCTTTAGTTATCTCTGACCCTGTCAAGAAAATCGTTTGGTTCAGTCGCAAATATTTTTTCAGGAGATCAAGAAGTATTCTTTGAGGTTGAAAATATAGATTTTTAGATTCCAGTGCCACTACTTGCTGGAAATGTGTGACAAATGCAATTAGACATCTCGGCAGCGGCAAATCCCTTTCAAACGGTTCTTTTTATATTAGTAAATTGCATTGTCACACCCACAAGGACGTGAAAGTAAAACATAACCTTGTTCTTATCCTTTGACACACACCCCCCTGACGCCTTATAAAATCAGTATATTTGGGGTCAAAACAACTACTTGCTTGGAGAAGAGTTGTCCCTTCTGCAGGACGATGCTGTGGACACACACAGTTTTATCTGTCATCGAGACAGTTTCCATTTAAATAAGGCAGTAATTACTGGAGCACAAGATGTTACACTGCCCCTTTCCGGACATCACTTATTACTGGGTATACAAATTATTCTTACGAAACTTTATTTTCCTATCTACTTCATTTTAATTACAACACACATTTTTACTCTGTCTACCACGTAGGTGCCTAATAGATGAGAAGGATTGCATTCCATCCAAAAACTTGATACCGGGATTTCACCGGAACATATACTTTTAGGCCCCTGAATAAATAAAAAAAAACTTTTTAGAAACAGGTCCTTGTGTGTGTGTGTGTGTGTGTGTGTGTGTGTGTGTGTGTGTGTGTGTGTGTGTGTTACTCAAATTCGACGGATAAATACCAAACTTAGTATTTAAGTTCAATACCTTCCAAAGACGAGACGCGAACATTTTCAAGAAACTCCCCAACTCCCAACTGCCCCTTACTTGGAACATTTTTTCAAATGTTTCATTTTCTAAACAACTGCTCTAACGATTTTGATTAAAATACTATATATTAAGGATATTTACACAAGTAAAATGTATATTTTGAATTTTCTGGGAATACACTGTGAAGTATTCATTATTAGGAAGAAATTTTGTATAACTGGTAAACGTTAAGTGACAGACAAAAACGTCTCTGCGCAAAAAATGTTGATCTCTTTAAAACACGCAATTTATTTCAAATAATTTTTTTGTAGCATCAGCCATTTCCGAAATATCCATCATTAATGGTTCAATACTTTGTCATTCTCTTAAAGGCCAGCATATAGCGTCCAGTTGTTAAATATTTGACTATCGCTGTTCTCTTTGTATCCATAACGAAATGTCTAATGTAGCTGTTTCTGTAAAGGGTTGTATCCATTAAAACGAAGTAGAAAGAAAAATAAACCTCCTAAGTATAATTTCTATACCCACCAATTAGCGATATAGAGGGTGGAGGAAGTCATGTGAATGTAACACATCAGATTTTTTCCAGTATATTTCCTGTACACCCACCCTGAAGTATAATGTTCACTTGCAATACGCCATGCAACCCATCCGCTGTTATCAAATGTCAGACAGGAAACAAGCGAAATGCGATTAGCGTCTGAGTCAAAACATGGTCTTATTTCCGTCGTGTAATGGAACACTCGCCAGCTTGAAATCCACACTCAGTGCTGTTTATTTGATCGAAGAGCTGGGTGTTTAGCGTCTAAATAAACAGGTATACAACACGAAATATATCTTCGAGATAAACATTTAGCTGTACAGCAAACTGAAATATAGCCAAATGTTCAAAAATATGCGTGCCATTCACTTTCTCTACAAACTATGCTTCCTCTATTTATTTCTTGTTAGTACAGACACGCGTTCACTTGGTTGTAGCTCTGAGAAGAATACAGTAGGCCAAAGCGATAGTCAATTTTCTGTAAAGCGTTCCCTATATGATGGTTTTGAAATTCCAAGTTCTTTATATGATCATGAGAAAAAACGAATTGAGACTTACCACATCAAAAAATCTGATGTGTTACACTTATGACTTTCTGTACCTTCTATCATTTATTAATCGGTATAAGGATATTCTTACGAAAGCTGATTTCACTATCGAGAGAAAGGTTTCCTTGTAAACGCAAAGGGAATACCGTTAGTCAAATGTTGAAGAACTGGACGCTACGAGGGCGAAACTGACAACTTTTAGAATGCTATGTTTCTAAAAACAAATGAAATTCGTTTATATTTGACAGCTATTTTGTAATGTTTTGCGAGTTGATTGCCGTGAACTTTGTTTGATTGGCTCTAACAGTTTGTTAATTATCATCAATTAAACATTGATCCAAAAATAAATTTGTCCAGAGAACATTCCCGAGCTATGAGTTTTTACGACTTTAAATCGTCATTAACGCCTAAACAATGCGAAGAATCGCTTAGAATTGCATTTGGCGAAGAAGCCCCATCTAAGGCAACAATGTAGAGCGAATTGAAAACAGATCGGTTTTTTCTTGATGATGAAGGACGGCCAACAACTGATGAGCTGTTCGAGCAACGCTTAACAAAGATCGACGGACATCTATGAGTCAAATCTAAAACATTTTACATCAACGGTTAGATGAGAAAACTTTGGCATTTCAAATTTGGTTTGGAATATCGTTACTGGTGATCAATCTTGGATTTGTCCTTATCATCCTGAAAAGATAAGTCAACTGGCTCAACGGGTCTTTCGAACAGAATACAAACAAAGTCCGACGAATTCGCAGTGCTGGTAAGAAGATGGTTGATACTTCCCTCCCCCCAAAACGGGCCACATTGCTACTACAGCATCTGCCGATTGGTACACAAATGTCTGTTTTGTTTAAAAAGTTCGTGAAAAATGCCGAAAAGGAAACATAATGTTACATCGTGGCATACAGCAAAACTCATAACCGAGTATTTGGATGCACTAAAGGTGAGTACCATGGACCCTCTACCATACAGCCCTGACCTTGTGCTTTCTTTTTGTTTCCAAAAATTAAAGATAGAATGCGTGGAATCACTTTTTCATCACCAGATGAAGCAGTGAAACCTGTTTCTGAAGTGTCTCAGGAACAGTGGCATCATTGCTTTAAGGACTGGTTTCATCAAATGCAAACATGTATTGATGTTAAAGGAGAGTATTTTGAAGAACAATAAAATCATTCAAATTTTTCAAAACTAATCCTCGTTTGATTTTCTAAAGATTGTCATTTCGCCCTTGTATATGCTGGCGTCACTCTCCGTGCAATCGCGAGAAACAATTGAATGACGAAGTATTGAAACCATTAATAACAGAGATCTCGAAATGGCTGATGCTGCTATTTAAATAAGTTGATGTGCATTACGTGTTCGCCTGTCATTTAACGTTTACCAGTCGTACAACATTCCTTCCGAATGAAGAGGGCTTCCCAGGGAATTCAACATATACATGCAATTATCTTTAATATGTGGTTTTTAATCAAAATCGTTAGAGCCGCTTTTTAGAAAATCAACAATCTTGCATGTAAAGAGTAGTTGAGTGGGGAAATCTTCGTGCAGCATCTTTGAAAGATACTGAAGCTAACATTTCCGGTGAAATCTCCACATCGAATACAATTACTATTAGAGAAAGTAATAACTGATGCCACTTGAAATAAACTGTTTGTTTTAAAGAGTTCTACGCTTTTATCTGCTCTCAGAAAATTCAAAATATACACTTTATTCATCACACAAATATCTTAAGTGGATGGTACTTTAATAAACACAAGGGAAGATGCTCAACTTCAAGCACAGAATTTCGTCTACAAATGTGTAAAACATCCATATCGAATTTTTGGATGGAATGCAATGCTTCCTGTACCTATTATAGCAATGTGGCAGAGAAAATAAACATATAATATTCAAGTTGTATGTACCTATTACATCAGTTTTATTTTATGCCAGCGCAGGTAACTGCGAGACCCAATTGCCAGGAAACAAAATAGCAACGCGATATTCGGACGTAAATAGGGTGTTTCAAAATTAGAGCTCACAAATTCAAGTCTGCATTCCCCACATGTACACAAAAAAATCCATTAAAACATATGTCCGGAAATGCTTGGTTTCTGAGTTAAGGCCTTCAAAACAGTGAAATTCACCGGAAAGTTTTTCTCCGTAGGTAGTTGCCATGACAGGAAAAGATATTAACAGGACACTGACTGTTGTGTTTGACGTTCGACTGAGCGACGTGTACTCAAATCAGGAGCTACCAGAAATGCACTTCATGTACACAGAGCTCCAAAGAAAATCTTCAGCGGATTTTGTGTCGTTTTCTGGGGTCTTTTGAGGCGGGTCTTTCACCTTACCTATCGCAGAGCGTGGTGGCTTGATAACACAGCAATAAGGGAGGGAAAAGAGGGGAGGTTGATGCCTTTGCTTTTCTGCTGTTATTGAAACCAAAACATGTGTATTGTCTCAGAACCAGTTCGTGGACGTATGTGGGAGGCTGGTCGCACTGTTACAGCATAAAAGTGTTTTTATAGTAAATTACTGGATAAAAATATTGCAAGAAAGTGAGGAAGACGGTCTACATGCTCGTCCCCTGCAGATGATGATATTGGTTTACTAAATGCAAATTAGTCTTTTGTTATAATTGACTGATCATGTTTATAAACTAGAGATAAACGTGTGTATGATTTACCGAATATGACATACATCTTATGGCAATAAAATTGCGTTATATTTTTGTCTATAATCCTGTTGTATTCCTATGATCAGCAATATGTTAGTAAGGTATATTAACCAATTACAGTTTGAATTAGAGGGAAAACATGCTGCTTTATTTATTTATTATTTAGTGATGTTTGTTCCTATGCAGCAACAAGCATTCATGTTGCTGTGAGAATACAGTTCTGTTTATTTTTGTTATAAAGTGCTGCCTTGCTGTGTATTTAATGAATACCATTCAAGTTTTAATTTGAAAATATTCTCACACTGCACATTTCGCTAACCTGGGCGCTCATCAAGGCGTGTCCTGCACTAGCCGATAAGCTACCAATGACGATTAAGAGGTCTGAATGCACTCACTCTACCTCTTTCTCTTTTAGCCAATACGATCGAGAGCGTAAACATATATGTATTTCGTTTCCGCGCCATTTTGTAACCTTTGTTGTGGATATTGGTGTAACTGGGGCAGTCTTGCACCGTGGCCTAAAGCAACCAATGAAATGGCTTCGCAAGGCCACGTACAACGATAAACAATGTGACGTAGACGCGAGGTGCAGTGAGATTTTCTTTGACGCTCTTTGCACGACAAGGCGGACGGCAATGCTCGTCGTTTGTACCCAGATGTCCAGATCGGAACACATTTGAACGTCTGTGCGCTCATGGGATGTTTACATCTCCTGGTTTCGGGAGGGGACGACCAAGATCTGATTCTGTCGACACGAAGATTAGCGTTTCAAGTGAATGTTGCTAATACGACTGTCTGGAGCAACAGTTGCAACCTGTACAGGCCTGTCACCCTGCTCGATTGATGTTCCGCCAGTGGTTCGTGCTACAAATACCAACTTTCCTGCCTAAGTATTATTTACAGATGAAGCACAGTTCAACGAGATGGCACAATCAGCATGTATGGGCACATACCCATCTCATCACCAAGTGTGGTTCACTCTCAACATGTGGGCCGGTATCATTGTTGCTCGGTTAGTTGGACCCCATGTACTTGTAAACAGACTTACGGGACAGGCGTACACAAACTTCCTGGAAAAAGTCACAGCTCATGTGTATGAAGACACTGCACTGAGCATTCGTTAACAAGGCCACTTCTTACATGATAGCGCTCCTGCACACTTCAGTCGTGCCGGTACTACTTGGATCGAAGGTTTTCTGGTGGATGGATAGGTAGAGGTGGCCCAACTGCTTGGGCACCAAGATGTCTGATTTGAACCATGTCGATTTCTACTTGTGGAGACATTTAAAAACGTTAGTGTATTCGTTCCCGGTGCCTGACACGGAATCCCCTCAGAAGCGAATTGTGGCAGGCTGTGAGGGAATGAGCAATATCCCTGTAATTTGGGGTCGTGTTCGCACGGCCATGAGAGGTCGAGGTGAGGCCTGTATTCGAGCAGGAGCTGGACATCTTCTGTGAAGAAAAACGTTCCGGTGAACATCACTGTTTTGATGGCCACAACTCATTTCAGGACAGAAGTTGCAATGGACTTTTTTATTGTCTACATATGGGGAATTCTGCCCCCTATTTTTGAAACATAGACGTATAGCGGGATCGTATCCTACGGCATTTGCAACTAAATTTAATGTTTATAATACAACTACATATTTTGAATGTGCAAGAAACATTTTCATTTTGGTTTAAAAACACGTGTTTTCAAAATAGAAGAGCGTTTATACAGGAACCCATAAAAATATTGGTCCAGGTTCAACTCCAACTTTTAATTTGGTAAAAGCAGCATTCAGGATTAAAACAACAATAAATACTAATGCGTACATGCCTTTTGCAACAATAACAAAAATAATCATTCTCCTAAGTTACAACAGCTCTTGTCAAAATTTATTTTAGTGTTTGCTGAAATTTCAAGGTCACTTAAATATTCAGTCAAGGAAAGGGCATATTCCTCTGGCACTGGTTGATTTTGTTCGTTTATGCCCGATTACTTATAGTAGCCGTGATTTCATATTCGAGCTTATTTTCCAGGAATAGGCGGGCTCTTGTGACAGTGTTTCCTTAATATGATGTTCAGGAGAGATGGGGGAATTTGTGATTCTTGATTCAGCTCACTCTCTATCTGGACGAGGGTATAACAGGCATTCTCTACACATTCGAGATGCTCTTCTCTGAGAATGTTGAGGTAACGATGCTTATCCATGAAGTTTTCAGTGAAAACCAAATTTCCCACTCCACCTGCTCACATACAAGGGCGACACTGAACATTTTAGAAAATCAAAACATTTTTATTATTTTCAAAAACATTCCCCTTTAACATCAACATATCTTTGCATTCGAGAAAGCAAGCAATGTTGCCACTCCTCCTGGGGCACTTCAGAAACAACCAGGTTTCTTTAATGTTCCACTGCTTCATCTGATGAGGAGAAAGTGATCCCAGGCATTTTATGTTTTGTTTTTGGTGACAAAAAGAAATCACAACAGGGTCCACGAGGGCATCCAGATACTCAGTTGTATGTGTCATGATGTAACTTTTGGACGTTTTCCACCAACTTTTTAAAAAATTTGCCGTAAACAGACATTTGTGTAGCAGTAGCAATATGACACAAGGGAAAATCCTAGGCACTGCGAATTGGTCGGAGTTGTGTTCGAGCCGGATCGTAACAATAAATCCAAGATTCATCATCAGTAATATATTCAAGTTGTGTTTTTCTGCACCAATCAATGCGTTGTTGCTTTGGTCGGGGGTCACTTTATGTGCAACCCATCGACAATAAAGTTTTCTCAGTCTAACTTTCGGATTTGACTCATACCAATGCCCAAGTTTGCGTGAACAAATCCATAAGATGTCCGTCGATCTTCTTCAAGCATTGCTCGAACAGCGGCAACATTTTCATCAGTAACAGCAGTTCTTGGGCGTCCTTCACGAAATTCATCACTAAGAAGAAACACATCTCTTTCGAATTCGCTGTACCAATTAAAATTGGGGCTTCTTCGCCAAATGCATTTCTAAGTGGACCTTCGCCTTGTTTAGGCGTTAATGAGGATTTAAAATAGTAAAAGATGATAGACCGGAAATTATGTCTAGCCAATTTCATTTCTGCGTGAACACATTTTTCAATGATGATAATTAACAAACTATTAGAGTAAAGCGATCAACAATCAACTCGCAAAACATTAAAAAGTAGCTGTCAAATATAAACAAACTAAATTTGTTTTTATGTAGACAGGGTTTTTCCTACTGTAGACTGTAGGGTTTTATGTTCGACGTATTCTTTAGCGAATTGAAAGTGTTTGCTGTGTTACTTTTTTGGCATAAGCTTTGTTTTTTCTTTCTTTTTTCTGGGCTGCGCTTCCACTGCAGCGATTCTTGTAATTGTTGCAGATCTTTATCAGTTGTGAGGCACTTTAAGATTAGTGATTACCTCTCTCTCTCTCTCAGCTTCTGTGGACGTCCTGTTTCTGACAAAGATTCGATTCGGTCTTCTTCCGAATATCGTCGAATGCTGTCACCTTAGCAGCAATTTCTCATGCGAGCTCAGGCCCTCAGTTTGGTGAAACATACAAGTTCTCGGCCCACCACGACAGTTAAATACATAGCTTTGTCACTAACGGTATTGGGGGTGCAAGCCTCCCCCTCTTTATACCCGTCTAAGCGGATGTGCACCCCTCAAGGAAGTATTCGTCTGTACTTTAGCAGCCAAATTAATGGCAGGAAAAAATCTAAATTTTTTCGGGCATAAAGATCAAATGGATATACACTTTACGTGTTTTGGCGATTTATAGTCGTACATCTCAATTTGTGAGATGAATTTATCAGATTTGGCATTGGCGGGTTCAATCTCCCCTTAAAATGAACTGCACGGATGTCAGATAAACTTCTGCAATAGGAGGTTGTTAACAATCGTATTTGTAATAAAATTGTGTTTACCAAGTTCAAGGATTGGATTCGAACCTGCGTTATTCTCACTGCTTGTATCACCGACAATGAGAACTGTACACTTCGGTCTCACTCGAGTCCATCTCCAGGAGTTGCAGTAGTGTCTACAGCAATATCCATGGCATTACTTATCGTCTGTCCAGCGCATAAATACGAGGCGTCTTAAACACCTTTGCCCTTCAATGAAGGGGAGTGGTGGAGCAGGTTAAGCCAATCTGTCACTGGAACGCCAACATTGTCTGTAAATTGGTTGAAGAACACGGCCAATGAACTGAACCCCATCGAGAAACATGATCTAACCAACGAGTCCATGCAAACAGAGCCTCTGTAAGGTAAGATAAATTGCTCAGACGTAAGGGAGCACTAACAGCACGTGCTCACTTACATTGAACCCACACATATCTCCCATAAGATGATGTATTATTAGTTATACCTTGCAGTCGTCTATGACAGCCAACGTTTCCAACTGGCGACAACTTTCAACAGCTTTTTCATTCTTTGTCACATTTACACGTTTGTGGCTTGTTCCACGCGTTCTACCGCTTTTCTACTCCCTGACTGGAACCTGGTGCATCCAGCCCCGAAGACTGAGGGTAGTGGGGGCCACACAAAATATTATACGTTTTGTTCTTCTTTCTGACTGTCTTAGTTTAATTGCACTTTTTAAAGAGCATCGGAGCTCAAGTCGTTATATAGAATTAAGACGTTTCCTTTTTTTTTTTTTTTTCATTTCTTTCTTTTTTGTTGCTTGAGGACAGCAAATAAATAGCTCACACGTCATGGAACAATATATCCATAGTAGTTATCATGAAACATGACCTGCATAAATATACAAAGTGACTTTACGGAAACCCAATAAAAAAAAATTCTTATGTGCTACATTCACTTGACTTTCTTTACCCTGTATCGTTTAATAGTGGTATACAAACTATTCTTACAAAAATTTATTTTGCTACCTACTTCATTTTAATTCAAATAAACCTTTACAGAAACAGCTACATTACACATTTCGCTATAGAGAACAGCGATAGTCAAATGTTTAACAACTGAACGCTATATGCTGGCCTTCCATACTGTTTCCATGACATCGCGAGAAACAACTGAAAATCTACATGACTTAAAAAAAAAGATCGAGTAATGAACAAATCGAGATATTTATAACGGATATTCGGAAATGGCTGATGCCACAAAAAAGTTATCTGAAATAAATTGTGTGTTTTATTTTTTTATATAGCACATCTTATACAAAATTCCTTCCGAATGAAGTGGACTTCACAGGCTGTCTCAGAATTTTTAGGATAAATATTTTATTTCTTATGTAAATATATTTAATATATGCTATTTTAATCAAAATCGTTGCAGGCATTTTTCTAAAAAATAAAAATGTTCGAAAAATGTTCCATGTAAAGGGTAGTTTGAAGGAGGGGGGAGTTTTCTTGAAAATCTTTGTGTCGCATCTTTGGAACATGTTGAACTTAAATACTAATTTGGTATTTATCCGACATTTCTTTTTGAGTTATGCTGTCCACATACACACATAGGACCTTTTTCTAAATAAAGCTTCTTTTGAATTCAGGGGGCCTCAAAACATATATTCCGGTGTTGAATTTTTTGGGTGGAATGCAATATTTATCACTCTGCCTACTGTGTAGGTAGGTACGTGCAAATAGAAGCGCTCTAAGGCGTGCAGGCCCTCTCCTCTGTTTACAGTCACGCAACCAAACATGTGCATTTCCGAATACTCTGTTTTTCTGGAATATATCTTCAAATGTTAGATTACAGCCCAAATATGTGAACAAATTCACTCTCTCTTTAAAATCTGTTATCGAAACATATTTTACCGAGAACAGTGTATTCCCCACAAACGGCCATTCTCTATATTTATTTCCATATTGTATTTTTTCCAACGATGTTTACATTATTGTAAATGCTATTAATACTCAATCATTCGCAAATGCCAATAATTTATCTTTAGGGGTTATTTTATATAACCAGGGCTGCGACATCGGAGTCGCTACGTGGAGGAAAGGGTGTAGCGATAAGGGCTGGCATTCACCGCGGTCTATACAACAAGAATTACGCATGTCTTGAACATGTACCTTATTTCTGGTATAATACAGGGTGATTTATGAACAACTGACACATTTATTTCTTTAATTGTTTAAAAGCGAGTTATGCTGCCGACAACTTCTTATACCTGGAATTTTGGGAGATTATTTACCTGTATAGCAAATGTTGAAGTGTCCTCCATCCTGCATAAGGTACAACTCAACACGTCGTTCCTTGTTACTGGCCGCTCGTTGGAGGACTCTGTTGTCAATAGGTTGAATCTCCTGTGTAATGTTGTGCTTCAGATCGTCCAATGTCTGGGGACATGTGACATAAACCCTGTCTTTTAAGCAAGCCCATAGAAAGAAGTCCGAGGATGTCAAATCCTGAGATCTCGGTGGCCACAGGTTCTTGAAAATTATCCGGACGTCAGAGAAACTTGCAATTAGTGCTCAGAATTCATTTGATGTATGGCATGTAGCGCCGTCCTGCTGAAAATATCCTTGACTCAGCTCTACATCGTCTAGTTGCTCAGTAAACTCCATGAAAATCCGTCGGTACTCTGCAGTGTTCACATTGGTCCCACTATTCTCTGTGCGGACATTACACACCAAACTCCAATTTTAACTGGGTGCATAGGTTCTTCATGAATAACATGTGAATTTTTGCTGGCCCAATAGCGTGAGTTATTTGAGTTCACATAGCTGGCCGGATAAATGGAACCATGCTTCATCTGTGAACCATGTGATGGATAATATGGCAGGATTTTGCACAATGAACGCCTGAAAGCAACGACAATAATTCAGTCGTCTGTCCTTATCTGGTTCCTGTAACTGATGGACAACCGTAATCCTATACGGCTTTAGGCCTGCACTTTTCACAGCTCTGACACATTTGAGTAGCTGTACCCTGTCTCCTGCGACAAACGTCTTAATGAGTTTTTGGGTGACTGATCCAGTCGTGCTGTTACTTCAACAACCATGGGAAGCCTAGATGAACGAGTTTTGCCTTTTTCAGTCACCAAGAGATCCAGTTGTTTCCAATTTCTTTACCAGCCCCAGCATTGTATTTCTTTGGGAAGGATTCCGAACAGCAAATTCTCTCTGGTATGCCCTTTAAGTAGCTGTAATTGAATTCGTAATCCAGTATTGCTTTACAAGGAATAGTTGTTCATTTAATGTGTAGGTACTCCATATTCACGTTGACTAGAACAAAATCTAAAAAACAGTTGCCGACAATAAAACTAACAATTACAAGTAAAACATGAATATCTGTGCATCTAGTGACAGGTAATCGAAACTCCAAAACATTCTGCTTAATTTGGTGCTAAAATTGGGCCACTGAGTGAATTTCGAACAGAATAATTAAAGAAAGAAATGTGTCAATTCTTCATAAATCGCCCTGTATTTATAACACATACAGCTGATTTATATGACTGAAACGTGTTTATTAAATCATTAATGCCAAATGGTACTCACATGGATAAGATTCTATGTAACGGAGTATCGGCAGAAACAAATTCCGCTCATAGTTTGACTCCTGCTGTGGCAGTTCATCCTCACATTCATGTGTTTCTGTGCTGACATGTCCTCTACTATGCGCAGAAGCACGCTTTCCATTAATAATACAGAAAACATTTTCACCATACTCTAATGCTTATATACTTTGTTACCCTTTCGTCTACGTGAACACTTGACTCAAGTGTATAGTAACTCTCTCTTGTCGACTACAGGACAACTGTAAATAAAGGCAGCCTAACTAGGTTACTAAAAACAATGATGATGGCGGTCTAACGTGAGTCACCAGCTAGTATTATGGGTCACATTATCTACAACCTGAGTGCACATGGACTTACTTTATATAACACGCCTATCTTATTAAACGTTGCAAATTACTGTACTGTAATAGTATAAACAACAACCTATGTTTTAATAGCATTTCGGCGTACTTAACTAAACCAAACAATTAAATGGTTTGTTTTTTATTCTATACATATTTCTTCCTGTAAAAATAAAACCCCACACAAACAGGCAACAATTACATCAACAAGCAAAATTTCTAGCTAACTGTAAAGGTAAGACCTAATAATTAAATACTGATATAATCAGCGCGTCAGTCGGCGTGCAAAGTTTGAACACCTGCGAATACAAAAACAGGGCGCCAACGTAACAGATACAATATAACTAACTTTCCCAGTGCGCGTTTGCGGAGGAGTTGCTGGTTATGAATGGAACGTAACAACGCGAATATCACCAGATTCTAGTGACTTATCCCATAATGGTGTGAAAGTTGCACTTTAGTGACCTCTCCTATGTTGTAACCCCTGTAGTTACACTGAGTATGATAATGTGTATTTCCGTAGCGATGCTGCCCAGTTAAAGTTTGCTAGGATGACTGTCGCCTGCCAACTTCACACTTTACGTTTGTAACGCTCCCCATCAAGCGATGACTGGACCCATCTCTGAGGCGGAGACACACCGCGGGAATCGAACCCCGGACCCTGAGTACGAGAACCGGAAACGAAACCACTGCGCTACCCCGTGTTTACGTTGTGAATGTGCGAGCAACAGACGATAAGTTTACTTGTTCTGGCCTTACTGAGTATAGTACGTGCATACTCCACCTAAAGTTTGATACCCAAATTACACAGGAAATACGTGTTTTGAGGTCCGCTGAATTAAACTTCAGCATTTCTTTAAAAAATGTGCGAGTGCGCGCGTCTGTGAAAACGAAAGTCGGGAAATACCAAACTTGGTATGAAGTTGAGAGTCTTCCAAAGTGCGACACAAACATTTTCGCGAAAATTCACCCCGCCCCAAACTACCCTTTACATGGAAAATGCCTGGTTACGTTTCACTTTGTCACAAACGTCTGCAATTAACATGTTCCATGTGAAGGTAGTTTGAGGCGAGGGGATTTGCTTAACATTTTCATGGCTTAACCTTAGAAGATACTAAACCTAAATGCCAAGTCTGGTGTTTATTCCACGTTTCGTTTTTGAGTTATGCTGTTCACACACACACACACACATAACATTTTCTAAAATTACTTTTCCATTCAGGGGCTTCAAAACATGTATTTTCGGTGAAATCTCGACATGGAATGTTTGGGTGGAATACAATACTGCACGTAGTTAAGAGAACAATGCAATATGCTTGAGAAATGTGGTCAGTAAGCACAAACGGTTTTTGGCGAAGACGGAGAGAATTAGAAACGAAGTCACTATAAGAGACGAACAATTTGTTCATGGTCATGAGGGATTACTAAAGACGGAATCCTCCAGGCAGAAGTAACAGAGGCAGACCAAGAAGACACGGAGGAGAAAAGCGTTCTTGAGGATACAGAAGCTTCGAGATTGAGAGTACGGAAAATGTAGATATAAACCGTGATGATGAGATGAGCTTTTGTAACAGCAGTTTGTAGAAGAGTGACTCGAGAAAGTCACGTCTTCAGCTTTTTAGTAAGTGTGTGTATGAACAGCATAACAGAAAACAGAAATTCGTAAAAAAAAAAAAAGGTACCTATTTGAGGTATTGCGACATAAAGGCTTTATCAAGAAAATTGTCAGCCTTTACATGGAAATGTCTTCATTTTTAATTTTATTAAAATACCATATTTTGAAGATGTCTCTATGACTAATAAAATGTAGGTACATGTTGAATTTTGTGCAAACAGCCATTCACTTTGAATGAACTATGAGACCATAGGTAACACTCCGATTTTAAAATATGAATTTGTGTCAATTCACAAAACATTACTACAGTATTAACGATTACTAGTAACCTTCAGCGCCCGCCCGCGCGCGCGCGCGCATAAAACGGAGACGTATTGCCTTCTCCCTACTCTCTTAGCACTTGCAGATGGGAGCAGCCGTGAGAAAGGTAGTTACATTCACATACATCCAGGTCCCTGTACAATATTAATACTGAACTGAGGCAGCCCTTTCAACTTCGAGCTTTGATTCGGGAAATTCTAATTTAATCTTCTGGTGTATCCGTCGGTCTTTCATTATTCTTTGCCATGCAAGGTTAAAACCGTAAATATCCACGATAGGAAGTAGGTACACACCTTCACACGTGCGTTTCGAATTCGACAGATGCAAAAATTTCACGTTTCTTTGACAAATGTTAGAGGGCAGACTTGCTGCAATACTAACTGTACCCTTGTTTAAGCCTAGCGACCCGCACATATTTTCCTATTAAACAACATTGATTGTTTCCGCGATAAATAACCATCTTAATGCTGTGCTGACTGACAAGCATCGCGCTGTGTACTTGCAACTCTGTGCGAGGTTGACTCAAGTTGTAAACCAGTTCCCGATAAGCGATACCACGCTGCACACATACAGTAAATGATGTCACCCAGGCTGGGTAACCGTCTCGTTACTTTGGTAGCCGTTATTGGGCAACTAGTTACTTTGTATTGGTTACTTTAATAACCGTTATTTTAAGGTAGTAGTTACAATGTATAAACACAGAAGCGACTCGCCACGTAGAGAGTGATGTTGAAAATGCTCCCCTAGCGCGACATTTTGCGGGTTTCCTTAATCGAACCTGTTTTCACAACTTCTACTCTTTCTTGTGTCGAGACAGACAGACACGATGATGAAGAACGCTAACACTCA
This sequence comes from Deroplatys truncata, assembly GCA_030765065.1. Classification (NCBI taxonomy): domain Eukaryota; kingdom Metazoa; phylum Arthropoda; class Insecta; order Mantodea; family Mantidae; genus Deroplatys; species Deroplatys truncata. The sequence continues at coordinate 6,928,141 of CM060984.1, forward strand.
ACTAGGGATAATTGACAGTGTATGGAAGAAATAAACATTTCTGCTGTTGTACGGCGCCATTTTTATCAGCTGCAAATGAAGTGTTCTGTGCTCAAACATCACGAGTTATTTGACTCTAAGATTCAAGTGAACTGGTGATCAGCTTAAAGCAGATAACTGGCATATTATAAGCCTGCAAAGAGAGAGAGAGAGAGAGAGAGAGAGAGGAACAAAGGAATATAAATATAAAAGAGAGAGGGGCTAGCAACGACAGAAGGCGAGCTGCTGTCTGGTACCCAGGTGACGACTATAAGGCTCACATTGCTATACTGTAACATGGGGCTGGTGGACTTTACGTGTGGCACGCGACTAGCACCTGGCCACGTGGCAGGTGCTCCATAAAATACAGGAACTCGATAATATGCTTTATCTCATTTTGTTTTCATTCATCCGGTTCATTAGCTGCTGCCATTAATTTATGTGCTGCTGTGCCTGGGTTCGATGTGGACACTCATGATACATATCATCAGAGGAAACGTTCCAGACAAATTTAACATACCTTGCCGGTCAGGGAGGAGTTCGCGAATTTGTGAGCATAGCAAACGACTCAAACAATTTGGAGAATTCTTTCACTACTGAAAAGCACTGTTCTTCCAGATAGACATACGCTATAAAATATTTGCAAATATATTAAAAGTGGATTCCATGTAACCCAATTTTAATCCTTCTTCGGGACATTTTTGGTTCTTAATTGCGAACATTGCATATTTGTAAATGGGGGGGGGGAGTGGTTCTATATTGTGTTCACATTATAACTTGTCAAGGAGAATCTTTGTTATAATTTGGTTTCAGAAAGAACCGAGCCTACAACTTCTGTTAGCCTTATTTTGCACACAGTGTTGGTCCCATATTTCTAACCCCTTATGTGTTAGTATACGAACTAGCCATGGGGGCGCTGACTTGACAAACAACTGACGCTATTCGGTGTATCTACATATTACCAATTTTTAACTTTCTCTACTACATTTTTTATTCCAATAAAAAATTCAATGTTGAGATTTCACCAGAAATACACGTTTTGAGAACCTATGAGCGAAAAAAATGCATTGGTAGAAAAAGGTGTGTGTGTCCGTGAACAGCATAACTAAAAAACGAAAAGTCAGATAAATGCCAAACTTGGTGTTTGGGTTCAGTACCATTCAAAAATGCGATATGAACATTTTCAAAAAAATCCCCCATCCCAAACTATCCTTTTCATGGAACATTATAGGAAATTTTTTATTTTCTAAAAAATGGCTCTAACGATTTTGATTAAAATACTATACAGACATTTACATCAGGAATAAAATGTTTATCTTGAATTTTCTGGGTACAGGCTGTGAAGTCCTCTTCATTCGGAAGGAAGTTTCTATACTCTCGTATAAGTGATAAACAAAACTGTACTACAAAAAAATGAACATCTCTTTAAAACACACAATTTATTTCAAATAACCTTTTTTTGTAGCGTAATTCATTTCGGAGATATCCGTGATTAATGGTTCGAATTGTTCAATACTTAGTCATTCTCTTAAAGCCCTGTCCACATTCAGTTGTTTCTCGCGATGTCATGGAAACAGTATGGAAGGCCAGCATATAGCGTTCAGTTGTTAAACATTTGACTATCGCTGTTCTCTATAACGAAATGTGTAATGTAGCTGTTTCTGTAAAGGGTTATTTGAATTAAAATGTAGGAGATAGGAAAATAAAGTTTAGTAAGATAAGTTTGTAACATTCATTAATAAACGATAGAAGGTAGAGAAAATCATGTGAATGTATCACATCAGATTGTTTTGTGTGGTACGTTTTCGTCTTAAAGAGTAGTTGGGATGGGGGGGGGGAAGTTTCTTTAAAATCCTTGTGTCGCATCTTTGGAAGATTCTGAACTTAAATAGCAAGTTTGGTATTTATCCGACGTTTCATCTTTGGGTTATGTTGTTCACACAAGGACCTCTTTCCAAAAATGCCTATTCTTATTCAGAGGACCTCAAAACTTGCATTTCCTTTAAAATCTCGATATCGGATTTTGAAATTTGAAAATTGCAGCGAGTAAAGTAAAGGCCCGTGTGTCGCGCCAGGCCGTCTGGTGCTGCAGCTGCCCCAACAGTCGAGAGGCGGGGTGTTTGACCCTAATAAAGGAAACCGACAAGAGGGGGATGTGGACCCCCTTGCAGCCTGCACCACATCGGCACGCGCCTCTCTGCCATGTTGCCATAACCATCGCTATTTCTAACGTAACAACATCTCGTCTCCTGCAGCCATTAACACAATGCACTTTTCAATGTTAACTTTGACTGAACGGATATCGCGGAAATGGCTACACAAAAGTTTATTTGAAATAAATTGCGTCTTTTACATTACATACTTATGTATCGCTTAACGTTCACCAGTAAATTCCGCTTTTTCGTTGGCTAGTCCCACAAAATTTAACATATACGTTTTATTTGTAATTAAAAACATCTCAAGTATACGATATTTTAATCAAAATTATTAAGAGCATGTTTGAAAACTGTTCCATGTAAGCGATAGTTTGGAGTGGAGGGGGGACATTCTTGACTACTTAGTTATGCTACAAATGGGAGATAATGACCAATCACCTCTACGTTTATCGCCACCTCCTCCTGTGAAGAGGTTGCATGACTCAGCTACCAACAATTATTGCATAAAAATGGCAGAAACGACAGTTGGCAACACTTCAAACAAGATGTAGACGAGTCTTCAGGCTATTCTCATCCCATAAACTGATCACTGTTTCATATTCTTCGCGTTCCTTACATCTCTCGCCTCTTCAAACTCCTGGCTCCACTCCTCTACTTGCAGCTTTGCAGCTTAGGGCCCTCACTGGCGTCTCCGGCCTATCAAGGTTAGGAACGCCATCACTTTGGCGGACCCTAGTAATGCAAGTTACCCAACATTCCAAGAAATCAAACGGAGAACATTACAAGGAATACGCTATGAAGTTAACAAGATAATTGTGTTTTAAATAATGTTCATAATAAACTAATGAAACAGTTCACATTTACCAGCCTTTTTCTGTAAAGAAAGTCGTGACCTGTCATGTTGATTGAGGTTTTATTGGTTGTTCCCTACTACAAGCATTCTTACAATCATAGACGCCAGTGGTAGAAAATAGTACCTATACGATTAAACAAGCCAAACATATGACCATGCGATTCTAACTTCTTTTTGAAAATAAGTATACACATTGTATTATAATAATCATAATTTTTTGATAAACCACTAACTTGATTTTAATCGTAAAATAGTCTTAGCAAATGTCCCTCATGATTTACAAATCCTCTAGATAAACTGTCCCGTGACTCGAGGATTTTTAAATCACGAGGGACATTATTACACATAATTTTCATATCGTATCTTTGGAAGATACCCAACTTAACTATTAGTTCTGCATTTCACTTTTGAGTTCACACACACACACACACGTGCGCGTGGACCTTACACTCTTGAAATTTCAACATCGGATTTTTGGGTGGAATACAATCCTTCCTCTACCTAGTATATATAGGTGGCAGAGAAAGTAACAATCACACGCCCACCTCCACAATAACATTTGCAGATCCGTGAACCGCCTAGTTAAGGTATTTTCAATGGATTTATTTTTTATTTCCTAAAACTATATAAAGAGACGTTAATGTTAACATGTACGGTAGTACGAAACATCCAATTATTTATATCACAGTCGAGTTTTGTGAATAATAAACTTGAGGAAAGATGCAATACTTTCTGATTATACAAAATGCAGTGAAAGACAAGCTTAGAGGAATCTCGCGTTTCCATAGCAACAGAAGACAGACGCTAGCTGCTGGTATTATTTGGCGCCCACCGGAACGGGTCCCCGGCTCTTGTCAACACAATGGGGGTGCAACCGTTATAGCACACGTGCTGCCGGCTGATGCTGCTGCTGCCTGCAGTGGCGGACTGGCCACATTGAGGCAGTATTTTTAACACTAAAATGATTTAAGTCTGGTTATATAATATATAAAATATATGTAACAGTCATTGTATTTATGTTTATACTATTGTGTACATGTATAATAATGTTATGTGAATGTATTAAGTAATTTAATAATATTGGAGCTGTGAGAGTAGAGACCGAAAGTTGCTAACAATGAGGTAACCTTGAGGCAATAATGAATTGGAAAGTTTAATAATGCTACTAGTAATTCTTGGAACAATAATATAATTTTTTAAAACAGTTTATAAATAGCCAATCAACAACCAGAAAACCTGAAAGTTAAATAAAAGTATACTATTGGAGTAAAATTAGCCAATCAGAGACGTAAAATAGAGAAGTTTACAAATTTAAGCGGTAAACGCCAGTCGCTAGAAGGCAACATACCTGAGCAGTTCATTTGCTCGGCACGTATTTGGTGTGAGACACATCAAATACATTACGGCGTGAATATTATAAAGTTTACGTGTTAAAAAGTGCAAGTAATTAATAAATAATCTCAGAACTCTCTATATCAGTGAAGTGTTATTTAATTGTGTCAAGGATTAATAAAAGGAGTGAAGTAAAAATTATAATTTGTGTAAGCCTACATTCTTTAGCCGCATCACCCCCTGATAAGAGATACATGTTTCTACAAATTAATACTGACGCAAACATACATATATATAATATTTAAAGAAACATAAAAATACAAACTTGATTCCTGAACGTTGGAACGAAGACCACCGGAAACTTTGTACCATACGTGGGACAGCTGCTTCATCAAGTCCCCCGAGTTTTAGAACAAACACTGTCAAACCAAATGTAAAACAAACACTCAAATAGATTGTTCACATTTGTCATGAGAAAAATATTTTACTGATAGTTAAAATATTCCATATAGTGCTGCCAATTTTATAAAATAAATATATTTAAACATTAATTTAACGATACCATTTGTGAAATTTCTATATTTGAAATGTTATCAGGGTTTACACCAAACTTCATACATATGTTTCCAGACGTTATTTTGTTTATTATTCTTTTACTGTTTTGAAGTATTGCTCCGCACAATTTAACAAACAAAAGACTAATATTGTAAAACTCTTGAATGCTATATTATTACATTTTAGTTATCCTACTACTTTCCGATAAAATAAATGTTAAAAATGAGAATTCAATTTTTTACTTAAAAATTTACAAAATATGAGTTATTGTTTAATGACGTAACAATTAAGCAAGTCGACAAGACTAGCAATAGGTATTGGTATTGCATTGCACCCAAAGGTTCGATACCGAGATTTCATCCGAAATACATGTTTCGAGGCCCGTCCTGAATAAAAACAAAGCATTTTTATAAAAAGGTCCGTGTGTGTGTCTATGAATAGCATAACTCAAAAAAGTCGGATAATTACGAAACTTGATGTTTACATTTAGTACCTATCGAAGATGTAACATGAAGATTTTCAACAAAATCCCGTCACCCCAGAGTAGCGTTTGCATGAAAAATGTTTTTTTTTCCCTAAAAATGCCTCTAAATAATTTTAATTAAAATATCATATATTAAAGATATTTACATGACAAATAAAATTTATATCTTCAATTTTGTGTGAACAGCCTGTGAAGTCACTTCATTCGGAAAGAATTTGGTATAGATAACTGATAAAACGTTAAGCGATAGACCAAAACGTACTAGAAAAAAAACGTAGATCTCTTTAAACCACGCAATTTATTTCAAGTAACTTGTGGCATAAGCCATTTCCGAGATATCCGTTACTAAAGGTTCGAATTGTTCATTTCTTGGTCATTCTTTCAAAGTCCGCCGGCCCTCTTGCCGTGGTCGCTGGGGTGGGTAGCTTCGGCGCTCCGCCAAGCTGAGGGTCGCGGATTCGAGTCCCGCCATGGGCATGGGTGTTTGTGTGTATAATTGCGGTAATAAGCGAAAATGAAAAACAGTAATGACAAACTGGGTAAACAAGCGAATGTTAAAAAGAAAGTCGTGTCAACATTCAGTTGTTTGCCGCGATGTCATTGAATTTTAAGGCCAGCATATAGCGTCCAGTTGTTAAACATTTGACTATCGCTGTTCTCTATAACGAAATGTGTAATGTAGCTGTTTCTGTAAACGTTTATCTCGATTAAAATGAAGTAGAAAAATAAACTTTGGCATGAATAATTTGTCTACCCACTAATAAACGATGGAGGTTAGACAAAGACATGTGAATGTAACACATCAGATTTTTTAAATTAGTTTCACAGACATTAATTGTTTTAATTATTTGTTTACTGTTTTGAAGTAACGCTCAGCACGATGCATTGTTTTTTTAAATAAAAATAATGATAATTATACTGTTTAATAGTATATTAATACATTTTGGAGATGCCGTTTTAATTATCCTAGTAGTTTGGCAGAAAATAAGTGTTAAAACTTGAGATTTCAATTTTTGCTTAAAATTTACACAGTATGAGTATTATTGTTACAATTAAGCAAGTTAACAAAAATGTAACTCATTTTTATCCTGTTGTTAACAAGGAAGTACATCATTCATTTATAGCAAAACATACATAGCGTGGAAGAGATTGAAAATGAGTGCGTCCTGTGCATACACGCCCTCCTTCTGATCCTCTGCCGCTAATTTAGTATTTTAACGTTTCTTGTTGCAAAACTACAAGCAGACGTTGTACAACTATATAGAACTTCTGTCGTGTTTATATTTATAAATGTTGACAATGTTTTCAGTTTTTCATAGACGGTAGATGCCCTTAAGCCTAGAAAACATCTAAATTTAGATTTCTTGGCTGCATCGCAAAAAAATCGAAACTAAACTTTGTAAAATTACATTTTTAGTAATTTTCGTAAAAACTGTTTAGGACAATTGCAGATACTTGGAATAATTAAGGAGATGACTGAGTTTCTCGTGAAAATTTTAAGAAATGTGTCGTGTGAAGCTGTAGCCCACGTGTAAATAGATCTTAGAGAAACATTCACATCACTTTCTCTACTCCCAAAAGCTTAGTGTTCTGTTAACACAGAGAAAGTTGCATTACTCATTTCGTTGTAGGCTAAGGCGATAGTCAGATGTTTAAAGAGAGTGTCGCTTTGCATGGCCACGAATAGAAGAACGTAGATCATTGAAAGACAATAGCAAGAGCCAAGCTGTACCTACAATAACAAGGGAAGGACACAAAGTGTTCAGACGTCTAAAAATGTGAATCAATTTTGGAGAGCATAATGCTGTAAGAAGTGATCGGTTGCAGGTAAGAGGAAGGGGATGCAACCCTCTTGATGGAGGGAGGGAGGGGTACCCTTCCTTCCGGAGGAAGTGGTCACAGCTGCTGCTGTTATAGAAAATCTCTTGTAGGGAGACAGACTGGGGTCTGTCGCGCCATTTCTCCAGCCTGCTCCTCAATAATTTAAATATCTCATGTGTTACTAGATACATGACGCTCTTATTCACGAGCTGCGTCCACTTTCATGTCGAGATTTCACCGGAAATATATGTTTTGAGGCCCCCTGAATAACAAAAGAAGCATTTTAAAACACGGTCAGTGTGTGTCTGTCGACAGCACAACTCAAAAAACCAAGAGTCGCTTAAACATCAAATTTGATATTTAAGTTGAAAGCTGCGATTTTTTATTCTCAACAAAATCCCTGCCCCCTAACTCCACTTTACATGGAAAATGTTTCGAAAATGTTTGTTCTCAAAAATGGCTAACGATTTTGATTTTTACGTTACAAATTAAATGCATAGCTTGCATTTTCTGGCAACAGTCTGTGAAGTCCTCTTCATTCGGAAGGAACTTTGTATAATGTTGTATAACTGGTAAACGTTAAGCGATAGACGAAAACGTACTGCACAAAAAATGTTTGATCTGATTAAAACGTGCAATTTATTTCAAATAACTTTTACTGTAGCATAAGCCATTTCCGAGATATCCGTTACTAAAGGTTGGAATTGTTCAATACATTCACTTAGTCCTGTCAACATTCAGTTGTTTCTCGCGATGTCATGGAAACAGTATGGAATTTTAAGATCAGCACATAGCGTCCAGTTGTTAAGGAAATGGGTAATATAGTTATTTCCGGAAAGGTTTAATCTGAATTAAAATAAACTAGGCATGAAAAGAAACTTTCGTAAGAATGTCTGTATACGCACTATACAAACATGTATTGCTTATATTGGACTAGAGATCTACACCATCGGCAAATAATAAACAATGGCGAGGTTTCGTGATCCACGGATTCAAAGTATAGAACACTTTAACACCGCACTATGAAAAATAAAAGTAAAGCGGTGGTATGGAATCAATTTTCACAGTTTTATGACTAACGAAGTCAGTGATTACACTAAAAGTACAGGGGAAAAAGGGCATTGTTCTCACATTTGTAATTAACCCCACTCTTGGTTATAATTTAATTCTTTCAAGGTCATGGTTGTTGCCGACCTTTTTAATTGAATTTCAGACGTGAAAATATCTACATGGAGCTGGTTATATTATAGTGCGTTAAAGGTGCATACAACACTTGTTAGGAACTGTATAAATACAGAAGGCATAGCTACGTAACAATACGAGAAGCGGATGAAGATGGCAACAACAAGCTGAGTCAGAGAGTTGTTGCGAGCAGGTAACTGAACAAATCTTCTGGATTAAGAAGTAATCTTCGACGTGTTAACATTGGACAACCATTTGTGTACTTCTCTGGGAGTAAAGAGCTTAGTTTACTTGGCAATTAAAACAATATCTTTGCGGTAATGTGCACACCTATATTAACAAGATTATAAAGAGAGAAAGTTTGTGTGTGTAGGGTAATCTCAAAAATCAGTCAATTGATTTTGTTAATTGTTTGACTATTCTATGTGAGATACAAACACACTTTCTCATTTCAATTCACAAATTACTAAGAGATTAAAGAGGCGAAGAGCCCATGGTGTTGTTGCTGCAAGCCAACACAACCCTCCTTTGTGAGCTGGTAGCAGGGCGATTGTATATAAAGACAGAAAACTTTGTCCAACATTACAGATCAGTGAACGCAATTAACCATTTTGATGGTCGCAGACTGCGTCACTTTTCCAAAGAGGCTAACTCGGTGGCCTGAATTTGGCAATCTTTACATTCACCTCTATTTCGTTGTATATGTTAAGGGTCTGTGTATTAGGTGAAGCTTTTATACCATTAAATAACTACGGGACCAAAGAGAAGGTGCCAAGGTTTAAAATGTCACCCACTGTAATTATTGTCTAAACAATTACTCGACCATTGGGACGGAGGTTAAGGAAGTGAGACGTTCCGCCGATGTTTCACATTCCTTTATGTGAATACTGGTGTTAAGAATGGCCGGGGTAAAACAGCATTCACAACAACAATCGCGCAGTAAAGAACGTGGGGAGGTAAATTAGTCATTCAGTTTTAAAAGTACATCACCAATAATTCAATGCAAAACAGAAACATTAGTCCCAAAATGTTTGTCCTGAAATTTAAATACTTGTAAAACCATTTCGTAACTACTAGACTAGGGTAACACCCGATTGTGTTATATAGTAAATATTTAAAAATTGTTGATTGTAGTTTTTCTGTTAAACCGCTGTGTTAGGATTCCAAAGGAATAGAAACAGCGTCGTGCAACACAAACACAAAACTAACTGGAGCAAGAAGCCAGTGTACTGTGTACACTGTAGGTCTCTTATACCAAAACACTCACAAGGTACTCCTAAACAACCTCTGAGTTCTGGTTCACCCTGTATATCAAATTAAAGAGCAAATTCCAATTTATACGTCATTTAGTCTCTCGTTAGTGCAACGTGCCTACTGAAAGTCAGTATAGTCCTGAAAGTTCATTTTCAACCAGTCCAGTGTCACTTTTCCTCGTGACGTGATGAAACGCGCAAAGCAGCCTCACTCGCTGGAGAGTGGCACATAACATTTCTCTATCTTGCAGTACGTCACAAACTCGCTCGTAGAACAGCACTCGTTATCTCCCAACAGCTCTGGGTAAGAGAGCACTGTGTCACAACAGTTTTGCTTCTACTGAAACACGTTCACTAATTTTAAACAGAAGTTTGTTATGCTCCGAGGGCGACACTCAACAATTTTAGAATGCCATATTTCTAAAAACAAATGAAAGCTGTATACATTTGATAGCCACTTTCTAACGTTTTGCCAGTTCATTGCTGTACACGATTTTAAATCCTCATTAACGGCTAAACAACGTGAAGATCGCCTTACAAATGCATTTGGCGAAACAATCTCATCTAAGGCAACAATTTATAATTGGTACAGCGAATGTGTTGTTTCTTAGTGAAGGACGCCCAATGTTTGAGCAATGCTTGAAGATGATTGACGTTATTCGGGTTGCATTGGTACAAGAAAAAATCCAAAACATTCTACGTCAACAGTTAGACACGAGAAAACTTTGTTATCGATGAATTGCACATAAACTGACTACCGGTCAAAAACAACACATTCACTGCTGCAGAGAAAACCTGGAAAAATTGCAAAGGCGTCGCTTCAAATTTGGTTTCGACAGCTTACTGGTAGTGAATCTTGGATTTATTGTTATGATTCTGGAAAAAAAAGTCAATCGCCTCAATGGATCTTCAAACAGAACCCGAGCCTACAGCACTAGAAGATAGAGGCACCGCCAATCGCCTCAATGGATCTTCAAACAGAACCCGAGCCTACAGCACTAGAAGATAGAGGCACCGCCAATCGCCTCAATGGATCTTCAAACAGAACCCGAGCCTACAGCACAAGAAGATAGAGGCACCGCCATAGTCGACTGCTACACAAATACCTGTTAACAGCAAATTTTTTAAAAGTTCCAGAAAAGCACCCAAAAGGAAAAATAATGTTACACCATGACAACGCATCGTCACATACAGCAAAACTGACAACTGAGTATCTGGATGCCCTCCACCATACAGCCTAGACCTAGCAGCTTGCGAGTTTCTTTTTGTTTCCAAAAATTAAAGATAAAATGTAGTGGAACATTATATTAGCCTGGTTTCTGAAGTGTCTTAGGAAGAGTGGCATCGCTGTTTTAAAACTGGTTTCAACAAATGCACAACTGAAATGATTTCAAGGGGAACATTTTGAAAAAAAAACAACAATAAAATCATTTACAGCTTTTAAAATTAATTCTTGTTTGATTTTCTAAAAATGTTGAGTGTCGCTTCGTAATTGAATTTCAAGTAATTCTTAACACTGTTAATAGGTTCGTATATCTGGACATCAGCAATGTTTAGTGACACTAGATAAATCACACTTCCTTTGTGAGGTGATGCGAACGGTTGAACGAGGTCGACACAGACTGAAGCTTGTTCATTTTGTGTAGATCATGTATGGACACTCAATTGTTTACACAACTTGAAACGCAAACAACACAAATGTAGGCGATTAACAATTCCTTTAAATAATATAGACTAGGAAGCGATTGTTTTGTTTTATTAGATCGTCCAAGTTTAAAGGGAAAGAGCTCTCAACATGTTCGTGTGGAGAAAGGCGCCAACTGAAAACCAACAGTCTGGTATTGGTGACAGTTTCTCCCTTGTCCGCACAGGATTCCTAAGAGGAAAGGGAAAGTGGCAACAAAAATCTCATGCGTTGCATTCACGTCACTTTCTCTACCCTCTATCGTTTATTAGTGGTATACAAATTACTCTTACCAAAGTTTATCTCTTTATCTACTACATTCTAATCGAGATAAATCTTTACAGAAACAGCTACATTACACATTTCGTTATAGAGAAGAGCGATAGTCAATTGTTTGACCTTGACATCCCGCCTCACTAGTGTGAGTTAACGAGCAATTTCATTTACAATACGGATATGTCACACGACTGCAGGCCGGTCTATCTCGTTACCCGACATCGGGAGAAACAATTCCAACTATTAACAACTCATTTCTCGGAAATGGCTTGTGCCACAAACAAGCTGTTTGAAATAAATTCTGTGTTTTAAAGACAGTCATTCCTTAGAAAATACAACATTTCGAAAAAATATCTCCCATGTAAAGGATGTTCGCGTCACTTCTTTGCAAGGTACTGAACATAAATACCAAGTTTGGTATTTATCTCACTTTTCGTGTTAGTTATGTTGTTCACAAACACACACAGGGACTTTTTCCTAAATGGGACCTCAAAACAGGTATTTCCGGTAAAAACTCGGTATGGAATTTTTGGGTGGGTGTAGAGCATCAGAAATATAATCGTTGAGACAGGGTAACCCGAATGGCGTGTGTCTGGGAACACACACAATCACTGTGTAGCTGTCAGCAACACTAAATTCCATTATGACTTATTATTGAAATGTAAACAAACCGAGTATTAATAAAATTGTAAGTATGAAAACCACTTTACCGTTAACACTAGGACAAAGTGGAAAAACCCATTCTTGCATATAAATTCACTTTTGGCTTATTTACTGTATCTTAATTATACTTAATACACGTTTTTGCTTTTCTATCACGTAGGTACATAGCATTCCACCCAAAAATTCGATACCCAGATTTCACCGGGAATATCATGTTGAGAGGCTCCTTTAATAATAATAAAAAAAATCTGATGTGTTACACTCACATGACTTTCTCTACTCTTGTAAAACTATTTTTACAAACGCTTAATTCTCCATGTGCTTCATGTTAATCGAGATGTTAATCTTATTGCTAATTTTCTTGTAGATGCAAGGGGAATTGCTAGGCTTTAAGCGATATTCAAATATTTTAAGAGCTGTTTGCTATGTGGAGTATTCCATTCTCTTTGTATGTACAGGACAAAAAAATGAATAACGAATTTGAGAGAAAGTATATAAGTATTGGAAAATTTAAGGGAATAACAAGCAATATCTCGAAAATGGTTCACTCAAAAAAAAAATGTATATCACATAAATTGTGTATTTTAACGCGATCTACATTTTTTGTGTAGTAAAATTTTGTCTATCTCTTATGGTTTACCAGTTATGCAAAAGTCGTTCACAATGAAGAACACTTTTGGAGACATTCCCAGAAAATTCAAGATATACATTTTATTTCTCATGAAAATATTTTAAACCTATGATATTTTAATAAAAATCGTTAGCCATTTTTGAGAAAATTAAAATTTTCGAAAAATGTTCCATGTAAAGGGTAATCTGGGGTGGGGGATTTTCTTAAAAACCTTCGTGTCGCATCTCTGGAAGATACTGAACCTAAATACCAAGTTTGGTGTTTATCCGACTTTGTTTCTGAGTTATGCTGTTCACAGACAGACACACGGACATGTTTCCAAAAATGCTTTTTTTTGGATTTAGAAGGCCTCAAAACATATATTTCCGGTGAAATCTCGGTATCTAATTTTTGGTTGGAATACAATACTTCCCCTACTTACTGTACGTAGTAGAGAAAGTAAAAAGCATATTTAGAAAAAGGTCTCCAAGTATGTGTCTTTTTGAAAAGTATAACTAAAAAACGAATAAGTTGGATAATACCAAACTTAGTATTTAGGTTCAAAACTTTCCAAAGATGCGACACGAAGATTTTCAAGAAAACTGCCGTTTCCATTGAACATTTTTCGAAAGTTTTGATTTCTGTAAAACGGCTCTAAAGATCTTAGTTAAAATAACATAACGTGATAATATATATATATATATATATATATATATTATATATTCTGGGAACAATCTGTGAAGTCCTCTTCATTCGGAAGGAATTTTGTATAATGTTGTACAAGTGGTAAACGTTAAACGATAGACGTAAATGTACCACACAAAAAATAGCTCTCTCTCTCTAAACCACACAATTTATTTCAAATAGTTTTTTTGTGGCATCAGGCATTTCCGAGATATCCTTTATTAATGGTTCGAATTGTTCAATACTTAGCCATTCTCTTGAAACCCTGTCAACATTCAGTTGTTTCTCGCGATGTCATGGAAACAGTATGGCAGCATATAGCGTCCAGTTGTTAAACATTTGACTATCGCTGTTCTCTATAACGAAATGTGTAGTGTAGCTATTTCTGTGACGGTTTACTCCATTAAAATGAAGTACATAGGAAAATAAAATTTCGTAAAAATAATTGCTATGTAAATTAATAAGCGATAGAGGGTAGAGAAAGTTATGTGAATGTAATAAATCACAATTTTTGTTTCATAGCAAAATCATCTGTTAATGTTTTGGGTTTTTTATATTTTGAAATTGATTCAGTTAACATTTGCACTTTGGCAGTATATAGCGAGCGGTTGGAAGCTATTTTTATGAAATGCTAACAGTTGTTGAATCGCATGAATCACATTCCTGTGTGGGAACTGAGTCATATTCTCACAGGGGAGTTACACACACCCCTCTCTCACAAGGGATGATCCATCCGTATGTCGCGTTTTGTTGCGCCGACTTATTCCATCTCGGTGAACACGAGATGTGGGAAACTGCACCAAATGTTCAAATTGACACTAGCATCCCCTAAAATCTGCAACTCAAGTGCATATTAACAGAGAAAACTTGTATAAACAATTGAAAACTCTGCACATGGACTCTAAAACACTCTCTAATTTCAATTCACAAATGATTAAAGGACTAGAACTATTTAGAAAGTCCTTGTACTTGAATACGAACACATGCCTTGACTCTTAGTTGAGAAAGCAAACGGTTGCTGTTACTCCATAGAATATGTAAAATAAGACACCGATATATTGTTGCAAACAAAAGAGAATTGAATATGCTTGTAACGTTACAATATGCATGCAAAACCAACGACAAAAATTTTAAAAGCCGCAAAGTTTGCTTTATTTCCTTTCTACGATACGTGTTATTAAAGTAAGTGCCATTTTAGTATTTTACTGCTGCAGTCGCGATCACTCTCTCCATCCAGACGCAGCCGAGAGCGATAGTCGCTTTGTTTTCTTGTTGTTACAGCGTTTCAAAATGTTCAAAACAATGGAACGACCCGCTCACTGTGAAATCAGATCAGTGTGTGCATTGTCGCGTCGGACACATTATTGCTGTGTATAATATTGTTGGGCTGATTGTTGTCTTTGTGTGATGATGAGTTGGGGTTTAAGGGCGCTAAACATCTAGGATCATCAGCGCCCTTACGATGTATAAAATTTAAAACCCAAAATCTAAAATACGGGACTAACCCGAGGAGTCACAAACACATAAAAAAAGCAAATTCTAAAAAGCAACACATGGTCAATAAAACGACGTGTCAAGAAGTGTAGAACGCAACGGACATGAGCGCAGGGGAGAAGAGCCCCATTAAAACAGACAATATAGAAACAAAACTAAAAGACGCTCAGTGCATCAAATGCGCCGATTAAAACCAATGTCACTGATAAAACGTAAAAGGCATTCTACAGCAGGCGTTCGTCTGCCAGACACACACGAATGCGCAACTGAGCTAAAACCTGACACTCTGTTAAAACGTGACGCACCGTCAAGGGCGCATCACACTGCTCACAGTGGTGCGGGGTTACCACTAAGCAGGTATCTATGACTAAAAAGGCAATGTCCGATTCGTAGACGAGCTAAAAGCACCTCTTCCCAACGAGAAGAGGTATCCCAGACTAACGGAAGATGTTTAACCTCCAACAACTTGTTCCCCCAGAGGGCCGTCCACTCATCCCTCCAAAGCGCGAGGATGCGCCTACCTAAAATAACAAACAAATCTGTGGAGGGAACAACAGAAGTAAAAGAACTGGGTAATAAAATCGCCGATTTCGCAGCGGCATCGGCAGACTCGTTACCTGAGATGCCCACATGACCTGGAATCCACATGAAGGAGACGCTGATGCCAGAGACACCAAGCGAGTGGAGCAGGTCATGTATGCGCTGTGCGAGAGGGTGGTAATTGTACAGCGCGTTAATACTCTGAAGGGCACTCAGAGAGTCCGTACAAACAACACAGTGCCGTAAGTCGTGCCGCTGAATGTATAAAACAGATTGATAAATACTAAAAGTTCGGCGGTAAAAATCGAACATTGCCCGGGTAAACGAAAGTAAAACTACGGTGACCAAAAACAAAGGCACACCCTACTCCAACACCAGTCTTAGACCCACCAGTATATATAAAATGAAAGTCCCCGAATTGCGCCTGAAGTTCTAAAAACGCTGATCTAAGGACTGAAGAAGGGGTCTCATTCTTCGGCATCGACGTAACCCAAGGTGACAGTGTGCCTCAGCGCGCAACCATGGAGGAAAACGCGTTCCCCCCTGGGAAGGGCCAGCGCTGGCGTAACGTCCAGATGCCGAAGAAGCTGTCGAAATCGAACTCCTGGAGGGAGCAATGCAGAGGAGCTAATTAAAAATTGCCGATCAAGCGAATCCTCGAAAAATAACTCGAAGGACGGGTGGTCAGGCAAGCTTGAGAG
The DNA here is from genome assembly GCA_030765065.1 of Deroplatys truncata. Lineage (NCBI taxonomy): Eukaryota > Metazoa > Arthropoda > Insecta > Mantodea > Mantidae > Deroplatys > Deroplatys truncata. Next base: position 6,944,447 of record CM060984.1, read on the forward strand.
TCGACATGCATAGCTGCACAAAAGCATCTCACGCCTGAAGGACAGCGGAGGCTCTGCAGCTTCAGCATGCAGACTGGGTACAGGGCTGGTTGGAAAGGCCCCGGTAGCGACTCTAATGCCACGATGGTGAATGGCATTAAGGCGACGTAAAATAGATGGACTTGCCGATGAATATACAATGCACCCGTAATCAAGCTTGGATCGGACCAAAGAGCGATAAAGACGCAGAAGTATGGTCCGATCAGCTCCCCAGGATGTGCCACTTAAAACACGTAAAAGATTAAGAGACCGGTCACACTTTGCTTTTACAAAGGAAATGTGCGAAGTCCAGCTCAGCTTTCTATCAAAGATCAACCACAACAATTTCACCTCGTCTGCAAACGAAAGTATATCCGGCCCAAGATAGAGAGAGGGCGGAGGGATAGCCTTCCGGTGCCAGAAATTGATACAGACGGATTTCTCGGCGGAGAAATTAAAGCCGTTGGCGTTACTCCAGGCGTAGAGACGGTCGATACAGCTCTGGAGACGGCGTTCGAGCAGACAGGTCCGCCGTGAACTGCAATAAATGGCAAAATCGTCAACGAAAAGGGACGATGAAACACCAGGTGGAAGATAACAATGGGGTTGATAGCAATCGCAAAAAGTGTGACACTGAGTACAGAGCCCTGCGGTACTCCGTTCTCTTGAATAAAACGACTAGATAAAACCGAGTCTACACGTACACGAAAGACGCGATTCTTCATAAACTCCCGAAGAAATACGACCGCGTATATTCCATGCGTGGAGTGTACGTAAATTGCCGCCCCTCCAACAAGTGTCATAAGGTTTCTCCAGGTCAAAAAAACACAGCCACTGTTTGACACTTTCTCAGAAACCCATTCATAACATGCGTCGACAGAGACCAGATGGTTGACGGTAGAGCGATGGCTCAAGCCACCACGTCAACCGCCCGTTGATCATACGCTCCATCACCTTGAAAATGCAACTGGTGAGGGAGATAGGGCGGTAGCTGGAAGGTAGTTGGCGATCCTTCCCAGGCTTAAGTATAGGGACAATGGTGGCTTCGCCAAACGGAAGGAAAATAGCCGTCATGCCAAATATGGTTATAGACCTGTAAGAGAAAGAGCTTACTGTCGGCTGAAAGGTTCTTTAACATCAGGACATGAATGCCGTCCGGCCCCAAAACGGAGTGCCTAGAGCAATGGAGGGCGTGCTCCAGCTCCCTCATTGTGAAAAGTTCATTATAACACTCCTTATTAGCAGACCGAAAGTTATAAGTCTCGGAATCCAGCCGGTCTTTGAGGGTGCGAAAGCCGGCGGTATAATGGACAGAACTGGAAACCGCCTCAAAGGCAGCACCCAGAGTGTTAGCAATGCCAGCCGGATCCACTATGGTGGTATTGGAAACCTGAAGGGCCAGACACAGTACAATGCGACACTTTACCGGAGAAGCGACGAAGTTTATCCCAAAAAGAGGAAGGCGTGAAGCGATTAAAAGACTCAACAAAACGAGTCCAGGACACCTTCTTGCTATCCTGAATAGTGCGACGAGCCCTGGCGCGCGATTGTTTAAAAATAACCAAATGATCAAGTGTAGACTGTCGCCGAAACACCCTATCGCAGTTCTACGGGCACGAACGGCGTCCCGACAATCCTCGTTCCACCACGGAACAGGAATATGCCGAGGGTGAGAGGACGAAAAGGGAAGTATGCGTTCGGCGGCAGATAGCATCGTAGGCGAAAGGTGCTGCACCATTTGGTTAACGTCAGTGAAGGGCTGGTCCTCAAAACACACGAGGCTGGTATACAGTCTCCAGTCGGCCTTTCTGAATATCCAGGTAGGTACTCTGGAATGCTGGACGTGATGAGACAGAAGAGAAACGATTCAGGGGTAATGGTCGCAGGAGTAGGTGTCAGCGACGACGTTCCACTGCAGACGACAAGCAAGCTGGAGTGAGCAAACGGCAAGTTCCAGGTTAGAGAATGTACCAGAAGAACCAGAAAGAAAAGTAGGCTTACCTGTATTGAAGATGAAGAGGTTGAACTGAGAAAAAATGTCGGAAAGAAGCGTTTCCCTAGCACATGCCCTAGGCGAACCCCACAGGGGGTGATGGGCATTAAAATCTCCCAACAGAAGAAATGGTGTTGGGAGAGCGGACAGATCACGAATGTCCGCGTGAGCGAGGGGAGACGATGGAGGTGAATAGGCGGAGCAAACAGAAAAGAAAAAGCCGGGTAATTGAAGACCAACGGCAACAGCTTGCAAGTCGGACGTAAGTTTGAGAGGCTGAAAGTGAACGTCGTTACGCACTAATAGCATGACACCTCCATGAGCAGGAGAACCCTCATCCGGTGTAAGATCGTAGCGAACCGGATTATACCCACGGAGGGTAAAAGGATCGTGAGGGGGAAGCTTGGTCTGCTGCATACACGACCATAGGTGAATGGGAACGCAATAAAAGTTGCAGTTCCACCCTATGCGATCGTACACCAGGTCAGGATAGCTACGAATAAAAGGGATAAACTGTCTACTTAGAAGGACGGCTCAAAATAACCTTTTGCTTAACCTTGGGGTCGGGCTTTTGGTATGGAGTTGGACCGACTCCATAGCCTCATCGAAGGGAGGGCCAACGCGCTCAGTGCCAGAAAAGATGCAAGGGACGAGAATCAGTTCTGGGTGGCAACGGGTGATGGGTGCCGCTGAGCGCGGCTTGTCCCAGTAGCATCCTGGGACTGCGACCTCCGAGGAGAAGGTGAACTTTTCTTTCCGCGCGCAAGCGGAGGGTCTTTAAGAAAATCTTCCCTACGAAGTTTTTGCTTTGGCTTCTTTTCAATGCCTTGAGACTTCAGAACCTTAGGACCAGCTTTAGATGGCTTGATAACCGTGACAGATACGGACGGCCGGATGGTAGTGGCGGTCAATGCAGTCATGGTCCAGGTCTGTGTTTCGGCATCCTTCCGGAGTACTAGCAGGGCAACAACAGAACTAAATGTACGCGATCGCAGGAGCGAAGCTTGGCACGCATGGTAACGCCTCCGGGCTTCAGCGAAGGAGTTTCTCCCTTACCCGGATCTCCTGGATCGCCTTCTCGTCCAAGTACCGCGGACAGTCGGCAAATGACGCAGAATGACACCCTTTGCAATTAACGCAGACGGATCCTGATGAACAGGTACCATCGTGTGACGGCTGGCTACATGAGGCACAGATAGTTACAGCACTTTTATAAGAGACTTGCGTATGCCCAAAACGTTGGCATTAGAAACAACGCAGAGGTCTAGGAATATAGAGCCTCACCGCAATACGTTCGTACCCTGCTGAAATACTAGTGGGCAGATCGACGCCATCGAACGTGAGAAACAGAGTACGTGTTGGTAGTACCAACACTCCGTCGCGTTTAGCCTGCACTCGATGAACCGCTGTTACATTTTGGTCGGAAAGATATTCGACCATTTCATCATCCGACATTCCGTCGAGGCTGTGATTGGTGACGACGCCTCGACAGGAATTCAAGGTGCGGTGCTTCTCAACACGGATGGGATAACCGGGAGAAGCGTGGCGCGCAACAAGGTCTTACTTTGTTGATCGGACTTACTCTGAACCGTTTCGTAGTCGAGTACAGGAATGAACCGGACCAGCAACTGAGTCAATGCCCTTCTGGATTATAAAAGGGTTCACCTTTCGAAAGATTGTCCTTCCTCTGTACGGGTAATCACTAAGTAACAACCAGATGGCGGTGGTGCTACTTCTGTTCCAATGACTTTTCGGCGCTTGTTATAATAATGGAGAAAGGGGGCTCTATAGCGAAAGAAATTCTCCACCATTGCAACCGTCTCCGACCTCGGGCTCTGACTTCCCGGGCGTAACACCGACTTGTGTGAGTGGCCTACCTATACCAGTCTCACCCCAGGGTCACACCTCCCAGAAGATAGACAGAGGGACCCAATGGCCGTCGGAAGTCAGCAGCTCATGCAATGGCCCCCCGCGGGACTGTAGTTGAACAGCGGATACGAACACAAACCGTACATGACGACCCGGGGTGGTGGGGATGACGCCATTACCCACTCACGCAGCTGCGCGGGTATCCGTCAGGCTGTGTCCACGGAGGATTAAAATAAATAAAATGAGAAAATAAACAAGTGTGGGCGTTTCGCACGCAAGGTGGGCCGGCGAGGAAGAAAAAGATGTGCGAATGGTCGGAAATAGACTAGGGAAGAAAGAAACGATGGCGAGGGGCGGCATGGAACGAGATGCAAAGAACGCACGAGAGCCTACCTTGAGTCCCCCGGTCACGAGAACGAACCCACCTCGAACGGTCGGGGATGAAGGGATGAATTTGGCGATGAGTGGCTTGGGCACCCCGGGTACGCCAAACGCGTACTTACATAAGGTGAGCCCCTGCGGGGGTTGTCTTTGTATGTTAATTATTGTCTGGCGCGGCAATTCCATTTCCTAGTTGGGGGTGAAGTCAATTGTGGGAATAGCTCTGCGTGTATGTGTGATAGCGTGACTTCTTGTAGCCGGAGTAGCGTCAGTCTAATTCAAGTCTTCGGAGGGAATGTGTGAAGGGTGTGTGGCATCTCCCCCAGTGTTGTTCTGTAATCCTTTGTGTATAATGTAATGCACCTTGTTAAGTATAATAAATCAGAGGTAAATGTAAATTTGTGTATTTCTAAATATCCCACGCCCGCTTAGTTTGTGTAGCAAGTTGTTGGTACCTTTGTGGTTGCCAAGTAGCTACGTTTCCCAATGTTTATGCCGGGGTAACTAAATTTAATATTTTAGTTGCAAACCTTTTGGCCTCACATCAGTCATTCGTTTTTTGACTGTGAGAAATGTTACACCACCGAAACATTCATCGCCAACTATGTGAGGTTCAAGGGGAAGCAACACTTGCCCGACCACACACAGCCAAGATCTGATCGCATTATTTAGTTGGGAAAAATTCGACCAGTCTCCCTACAGCAAGCTATTTTCGTCTGTTTCTTCATCTGAAGAAACTCCTTGGTGGAAAACGTTTCAAGGGTCGATGTTGTGAAACAATAAGTGCAGACTTTGTCGCGGTGTCGTTCGTGTTATCTTATTTGCTGAGCGCCTGTTATTGTTTTACTATTTTGAATTTTCGGTTCTTTGTCCTCCGGCTAGCTATTATTACTCAGTCGAGCAAATCTCTTGAACAGGGTGTGTAAACGGAAAGGAGTTGTTACTAAAAGATAACACTGATTAAAGAATTTGTTTTTACACTTTTATTGCCGTCACACTTAATTAATTTCACATATTTAATCTTGATACACGCCTGACTGAAACTGTTATATTTTCGAATGTAACTACAATCACTTATTTGCCGCGCATTATTAATTCGCGTATTTCACATTTTGTGACTAACTTTACACGCGAGAGATTCTGTAGAATTGCGTAACGTGTAACTCGTGAATGATTCTGTTGAACTGCGCGATACTTGTCCCTGGCTTTAGAATTTATACTCCCTCACCCGATATGCCTAAACATTATAACAGAGCTGCTATTGGTTAATAAAGCGCGCCAACATTAGCGTCTATTTTTTTATCCAATCAAAATTACGAACACATATGCTCTAGGGAAGATATTCCCTCCATTTCTAAAGAAAGGCACGCTACTCTGTCGTCATTTGTTTGTCTCTTCTAATTGATAAACAACTCACCTCCTCGCTACATTGTTATCCGCTCCTATTGTCAGTTTCAGTGAGGCCGTGTAAACTTATTTCCTAACAATGCTTACAGTTAACAAACATCTCAAATCATTGTCATACAATAATGCTAATTTACACTACAATCACTCTGGCATTCACAGTGTTGTGATATAAAATACTGCCTCAACTTGGCTTTCACCAAAGGCGGCATCATTCTTTGATAAAGGCATACAAAAGCAGGTTTCCCGCTGCGGCAAGTGGCTGAATAACGGGCGACTATGTGGAGAAGTACTATACGAAAATAATGTTATCAACAGTTACTTTAAAAACACGCCTCGTATGCTCAGCGGGATCTTCAATAATTGCTAACATCCGTGAATCCATATTTTATACTTAGCAACTCAGAATATGATTTTTCTCGATGGTGGCAGACTGTGTATTTTCCAAAATGTTTAACTTGCGAAATCTTGATATTCACCAGCTTCACTTCTATACTGATGCTGAAAATACCTACATGGAAATAATGCACTCATCCTATCTTACTTAATAAAAAAACTTCTTGTATAAAAGTAGATGGATGAGTGAACTCGGAAGGTATTCCTACAAAAGTGACAGGCTGACACAATTTTTGAGATAATGGATCATACATTTAGCATATAATAGAATAAGTAAAATTTCACCGAATAAAAGAAACTGCTCCCCATTACACATCACCGTTTCGTTATCTAAAACGGTGATCAAGTGTGTCGTAACATTCCAGAGTCTACAAATCCCGTAGTTGAACTTTCCAGAACAAAGAACAAATACATTTTATTTGAAAAAAAATTGTGGACTTTGTATTTATATCGCATTTTCAAAACACGTTAAAAAGTGGTGTACAAGTACTGAAAATACAAAAGCGCAAGCATCCCTTCTTGTAGATAAGAACTCCTCGTCGCTCCCCATGTGGCCTACGACCTTGGGGACACTTCACACCCCAGAGTACGGGAACCGGAAACGGAACCCTGCGCCTAGATAACAAGTAATTTAGATACAAACTAATTGATTACAGAAAGCACCGGTACGCCGACGGAACTATACCATCCTTTGATTAAACGTTTTTCCATAAATCTCCCGAAATTAAAATGGGGGGTTTGAAAACCACATTTTTGGGATAGGACATTAATATCACTTTCTGTGTAACAAAATCATTAATGTTCTGATAATAATGCATTTTTATGGATTTCTGTATTTGCTCCCGGATGAAAAAAGGTTTAAAACAAGGCAATATTACGTTCCCTACTGCTTAACTACAGCATTCCACCGCAAACGTCAGTACCGAGATTTCACCGGAAATACATGTTTTGAGATCCCCTAAAAAGTGTTTTTAGAAAAACGTCTGGGTGCATGTGTACCCCATAAGTCAGAAATGAAAAGTCGGTTAAAGGTATTTAAGTTCACTACCTTACAAAGATGACAAGAAAACCCCCAGCCCCAACTTGCAACATTTTAACGTGCTCGCTCAAATCAGCCTGGGGTCCATAGAGCTTAAACTTACCCCGACTCTTCTGGGAGGGGGAATAACTCACCCTAATTGAGATTCGAACTCGAGACCTCGACACGTTACACTCACATCACGGAGGTGGGCTCCGAAGGTTTTATTTTCTAAAAAATGGTTTTCTAACGATTTTCATTAAAACGCAACGCATTAAAAATATTAACATACAAATAAAATGTATATCCGTATCTTGAATTTTCTGTGAAGTCCTGTTAATCTTGTAAATGCTAAGCGATAGAAGAAAACATGTATCTCTGTTTAAAACACACAACTTATTTCAAAATAAGCTTTTTTCTGGCATGACCTTTTCCGAGATATCCGTTATTAATGTTTCGAATTGTTCAATAATTTGTCATTCTCTTAAAATCTTCTCAACATTCAGTTGTTTGTAGCGATGTCATGGAAACAGTATGGAAGGCCAGCATATAGCGTCCAGTTGTTAAACATTTGACTATCGCTGTTCTCTATAACGAAATGTGTAATGCAACTGTTTCTGCAAATGTTTATCTCGAGTAAAATGTATTAGACAGAAAAATAAACTTAAGTAAGACTAGTTTGTGTCGCGGCTAATAAACTATACAGAATAAAGAAAGTCATGTGAATGTAACACATCAGACTTTTCTTTAATTTAGTTTCTGTGAATTTCAATACGTTTATTCAAAGCTCCCCGTTTTATAGATAAAACTTTAAACAAAGGATAGTCGGCGTACCGGTGCTTTCTGTAATCATATTAGTTTCGGACTAAATAACTTCTTATCTGGGCATGGGGGTAGCACAGTGTTTCCGTTTCCGGTTATCGTTCTAACGGCCCGTGGTTCCATTCCCGACTCTGAGGTGGAGATTTAAAATCGGCCCTAATCACGCCTTCACCTCATGTGAAGTGTCCACAAGGTCCAACGTGGTTCGGAGTTCAGGGTAAAAGCTGTAGGTCCTCTCATTTCGCCGTTGGGTGCCCCAACCCGGTCATCCCTTGGTGAAATGCGGAATCACTGAGAGTCGTAGGCCACGTAGGGAGCGTTAGAAACGACAAACTGTTCTTATCTACAACGCTTCTTCGCAAACGCTAATAAAGGCTTGCACTCTGACGTTTTCAATTTTCAGAATACTAAACCTTTTTTTAATGTGTTTTGAAAACGCAATATAAATTCGAAGTCCACAATTTGCTTGAAATAAAATTTGTTTCCTTTCTTCTGCAAACCACTACTGCAGAGTTTGTACAGCTTTGGAAAGTTACGACGCACTTGACCACCGTTCTAGAGAACGAAACGGTAATTTGAAAAAGGGAGCAGTTTCCTTTATTCAGTGAAACTAGCACAATTAATACATTTTGCTTATTCCATTACGACATTTAAAATAAATGTGTATCTTTTGGCGTAGGGAAAACAATATCAGCTGTAAAATTAACGATCATGTAATTACTGTATATACTGTGAGGCTAAGTTTGCACTCAGGTCTCGATAAACTGATTACCCAGTTGGAGGACTCTTGCAGCAAGTCCCGGGATGAGTAGCTAACTTTGAGAACGATGTGCTGGAGGAACGTTACATACATAAGTCACAAATCATGGACTCATTTTCAAATTAAATCTCCTTCTGCTTCAATGCATTCCGCCACTCTGTGTAGGACTTACATGACTTGAGTTCAAGAGCAAGCAAGCTGTGGATCACAGCATATCCAGGGTGTCTTGTCAGCCTTGTCTGGACGCCTTGGGTCAGTAGCCCGTCAAGGAGCAAGCAAGCTGTGGATCATATCCTATCCAGGGTGTCTTGTCAGCCCATTGTCTGGATGATTTGGTTCAGTAGCCCGTCAAGGAGCAAGCAAGCTCTGGATCATAGCATATCCAGGGTGTCTTGTCAGCCATTGTCTGGATGATTTGGTTCAGTAGCACGTCAAGGAGCAAGCAAGCTCTGGATCATAGCATATCCAGGGTGTCTTGTCAGCCCATTGTCTGGATGATTTGGTTCAGTAGCCCGTCAAGGAGCAAGCAAGCTCTGGATCATATCCTATCCAGGGTGTCTTATCAGCCCATTTTCTGGATGCCTTGGGTCAGTAGCCTGTCAAGGAGCAATCAAGCTCTGGATCATATCCTATCCAGGTTGTCTTGTCAGCCCATTGTCTGGATGCCTTGGGTCAGTAGCCTGTCAAGGAGCGAGCAGGCTGTGGATCATAGCATATCCAGGGTGTCTTGTCAGCCCATTGTATGCCTTGGGTCAGTAGCCTGTCAAGGAGCAATCAAGCTCTGGATCATATCCTATCCAGGTTGTCTTATCAGCCCATTGTCTGGATGCCTTGGGTCAGTAGCCTGTCAAGGAGCCAGCAAGTTCTGGATCATAGCATATCCAGGGTGTCTTGTCAGCACATTGTCTGGACGACTTGCGTCTGTAACCCGTCAAGGAGCGAGCAAGCTGTGGATTATATCCTATCCAGGGTGTCTTATCAGCCGAATGTCTGGATGCCTTGGGTCAGTAGCCTGTCAAGGAGATTCAAGCTCTGGATCATATCCTATCCAGGGTGTCTTGTCAGCGCATTGTCTGGATGCCTTGGGTCAGTAGCCTGTCAAGGAGCAATCAAGCTCTGGATCATATCCTATCCAGGGTGTTTTATCAGCCCATTGTCTGGATGCCTTGGGTCAGTAGCAAGTCAAGGAGCGAGAAAGCTCTGGATCATATCCTATCCAGGGTGTCTTGTCAGCCCATTGTCTGGATGCATTGGGTATGTAGCCTGTCAAGGAGCAATCAGCTCTGGATCATATCCTATCCAGGGTGTCTTATCAGCTCATTGTCTGGATGCCTTGGTTCAAGAGCCTGTCAAGGAGCGAGCAAGCTCTGGATCATATCCTATCCAGGGTGTCTTATCAACCCAATGTCTGGATGCCTTGGGTCAGTAGCCTGTGAAGGAGCAAGCAAGCTCTGGATCATATCCTATTCAGGGTGTCTTATCAGCCCAATGTCCGGATACCTTGGGTCAATAGCCTGTCAAGGAGCAAGCAAGCTCTGGATCATATCCTATCCAGGGTGTCTTATCAGCCCAATGTCTGGATGCCTTGGGTCGGTAGCCTGTCAAAGAGCAAGCAAGCTCTGGATCATATCCTATCCAGTGTGTCTTGTCAGCCCATTGTCTGGATGCCTTGGGTAAGTAGCCTGTCAAGGAGCAATCAAGCTCTGGATCATATCCTATCCAGGGTGACTTATCAACCCATTTTCTGGATGCCTTGGGTCAGTAGCCTGTCAAGCAGCAAGCAAGCTCTGGATCATAGCATATCCAGGGTGTCTTGTCAGCCCATTGTCTGGACGCCTTGGGTCAGTAGCCTGTCAAGGAGCGAGCAAGCTGTGGATCATAGCATATCCAGGGTGTCTTGTCAGCCCATTGTCTGGACGCCTTGGGTCAGTAGCCTGTCAAGGAGCGAGCAAGCTGTGGATCATAGCATATCCAGGGTGTCTTGTCAGCCCATTGTCTGGATGCCTTGGGTCACTAGCCTGTCAAGGAGCGAGCAAGCTGTGGATCATAGCATATCCAGGGTGTCTTGTCAGCCCCTTGTCTGGACGCCTTGGGTCAGTAGCCTGTCAAGGAGCAATCAAGCTCTGGATCATATCCTATCCAGGGTGTCTTATCAGCCCATTGTCTGGAAGCCTTGGGTCAGTAGCCTGTCAAGGAGCCAGCAAGCTCTGGATCATAGCATATCCAGGGTGTCTTGTCAGCCCATTGTCTGGACGCCTTGGGTCAGTAGCCCGTCAAGGAGCGAGCAAGCTGTGGATTATATCCTATCCAGGGTGTCTTGTCAGCCCATTGTCTGGACGGTTGGGTCAGTAGCCCGTCAAGGAGCAATCAAGCTCTGGATTATATCCTATCCAGGGTGTCTTATCAGCCCATTGTCTGGATGCCTTGGGTCAGTAGCCTGTCAAGGAGCGAGCAAGCTCTGGATCATATCCTATCCATGGTGTCTTGTCAGCCCATTGTCTGGATGCCTTGGGTCAGTAGCCTGTCAAGGAGCATTTCAAGCTCTGGATCATATCCTTTCCAGGGTGTTTTATCAGTCCATTGTCTGGATACCTTGGGTCAGTAGCCTGTCAAGGAGCGAGTAAGCTGTGGATCATAGCATATCCCGTGGAAAACTAAAATTGAGTTTTTTATGGACGCTATTTAGCTACTATATTTCTTAGTTTCCCATTCCATATTGGGCGTGAAATACCGATAATATAGCGTCTTAACTTACGAATGTCAGGATGACTTGTGTCAAATAGTGTCAAGGAGAGAGCAGGCTGTGGATCATAGCATATCCAGGGTATGTTATCAGCCAGGGAAACATTAAATTGGGTTTTATTTATGGACGCTCTTTAACTACTATAGCTCTTAGCGTCCCATTCCATATTGGTCGTAAAAGAGGGGTAATTTTTCGTCTTAACATAATGTCCGGATGCCTTGGGCAGTAGCCTTTCAAGGAGTGAGCAAGCTGTGCATAATAGCATATCCAGGATGTCTTATCAGCCCAATGTCTGGATGCCTTGGGTGAGTAGCCTGCCAAGGAGCGAGCAAGCTGTGGATCATAGCATATCCAGGGTGTCTTATCAGGCTAATTTCTGGATGCCTTGGGTCAGTAGCCTGTCTAGGACCGAGAAACGTCTGGATCATAGCACATCCCGGGAAAATTTAAATTGAGTTTTATTTATGGGCGCTCCTTAACTACTATAGCTCTTATCGCCCGATTCCTTATTGGGCGTGAAAGACCGGTAATTTTGCGTCTTAACATACCAATGTCTGGATGCCTATGCTCAATGGCCCTTCAAGGAGGGAGCAAGCTGTGGATCATAGCTTATCCAGGATGTCTTATCAGCCCAATGTCCGGATGCCTTGGGTCAGTAGCGGTCACGGAGCGAGCAAGCTGTGGAGTATCGCATATCCAGGAAGTCTTAACATAGCAATGTCTGAATGCCTTTGGTCAGCTCCCTGTCAAAGAGCGAACAAGCTGTGGATTATAGCATATCCAGTGTGTCTTATCAGTTCAATGTCTTGATGCCTTGGGCCAGTTAGCTATCAAGGAGTGTGCAACCTGTGGATTACAGCATATTCCAGGAAAATTTAATTTGAGTTTTATTTATGGACGCTCCTTAACTACTATAGTTCTTAGCGTCCCATTCCATATGGGGTGCGAAAGACCGGTAATTTCGCGTCTTTTAACATACCAATGTCGTGGATGCCTGAGGTCAGTAGCCCTTCAAGGAGCGTGCAAGCTGTGGATCATTGCATATCCAGGGTGTCTTATCAGCCCATTGTCTGGATGCCTTGGGTCACTAGCGTGTCAAGGAGCGAGCAAGCTGTGGATCATAGCATATCAAGTGTGTCTTATCACCCCAATGTCTGGATCCTTTGGGTGAGTAGCGTGTCAAGGAGCGATCATGATGATGTGATAGGGTTTAAGGGCGCTCTACTGCTAGGGTTATTAGCGCCCTTACAATGTATAAAATATAAAACTGAAGAGTCAAAAAACTAAAAACCCACACACAAACCCCCATGGTCAAAAACACTAAAAAACAGTACAGAAAAAAACTAAAATCTACACACTAAATCATCGTCACTAAAAGAATAAAACGTGTCAAGAACTGTAGAATGCAAGGTACATGAGCGCCTTATGTCGGTCGGGGAGAAGAGCCCCATTAAAACTGACAATATAAAATCTCAAAGCTAAAAGACGCTCAGCGCATCAAATGCGCCCATTAAAACCAATGTCACTTATAAAACGTAAAAGACATTCTACACCATGCGCGTCGTCTGCCAAAACGTTGGCTATGCCAACAGGCCGACCCACGCGAACGCGCAGTAGAGCTAAAACTTGACACTCAGTTAAAATGTGGGGCAACGTTAAGGGCGCATCACACTGTTGACACAGTGGAGCGGGGTCACCACTGAGCAGGTATCTATGACTAAAAAGGGAATGTCCAATTCGTAAACGGGCTAAACGTACCTCTTCCCGACGTGTAGAACGAGAAGAGGTACCCCAGACTAACGGGACAGGTTTAATCTCCCGCAATTTGTTCCCCCGGAGGGCCGTCCGCTCATCGCGACAAAGCGAGAGGATGCGGCGACGTAAAATAACACACGAATCTGACGAGGGAACAACAGAGATAAAAAATCGCCAATTTCGCAGCGGCGTCGGCCGACTACTTCCCTGAGATGCCCACATGACCTGAATCCACATGAAGGAGACGGTGATGCCAGAGGCACCAAGCGAGTGAACCAGGTCATGTATGCGCTGTACGAGGGGGTGGTAATGGTACAGTGCGCGAATACTTTGAAGAGCACTCAGAGAGTCTGAAAAAATAAAACAGAGTCGTATAAAAGTGACTAATAAATACTAAAACGTTCGGCAGTAAAAATTGAACATTGCCCGGGTAAACGAAATGTAAAACTACGATTATCATCAACAAAGGCACACCCTACTCCAACATCAGTCTTAGACCCATCAGCGTATATAAAACGAAAATCCCCGAAATGCGCCATCCTCGAAGGGAGGGCCCACGCGCTCAGATCCAGCAACCGATTCAAGCGCCGTGAATCGGTTCTGGGTGGCGATGGGTGAGGGGTGCCGCTGGGCGCGGTTTGTCCCAGCGGCTTTCTGGGACTGCGACCTCCGAGGAGGAGAAGGTGAACTCTGCTTGCTGTGGACACGCGGAGGGTCTTTTAAAAACTCCTCTCTTCGAAGTTTCTGCTTCGGCTTTTTCTCAGTGGCTGGCAATTTCATAGACTTTGGACCAGGTTGATAGGGCTTGGTAACACTAGCAGACTTGGACGGCCGGATGGTTGTGGCGGTCAAGGCAGTCATGGTCCAATTTTGAGTCCCAGCATCCTTCCGGGGTATTGGCGAGTCAACAATAGAACTGAATGTTCCCGATCGCAGGAGCGAAGGTTGGCGCGCATGGTAACACCTCCGGGCTTCGGCGAAGGAGAGTTTCTCCTTTACCCGGATCTCCTGGATCGCCTTCTCGTCCAAATACCGCGGACAGTCGCCAAATGAAGCAGAATGTGACCCTCTGCAATTAACGCAGACGGGGGCTGTTGAACAGACACCTTCGTGTGAGGGCTGGCTACATGTTGCACAGATGTTAACGGCACTCTTACATGAGACTTGCGTATGCCCAAAACGTTGAAATTTAAAACAACGCAGAGGTCTAGGAATATAAGGCCTCACAGAAATCCGTTCGTACCCTGCGGAGATGATCGTGGGCAGATCGACGCTATCAAATGTTAGAAACAGGGTACGAGTAGGTACCAATACGCCGTCGCGTTTGGCCTGCACTCGATGAACCGCTGTCACCTTCTGGTCTGAAAGATATTCGACCAGTTCCTCCTCCGATATGCCAAAGAGGATATGCGTGGTGACGCCTCGACAAGAATTCAATGTGCGGTGCTTCTCAACACGGATAGGATAAGCGTGGAGAAGCGTGGCGCTCAACAAGGACATACTTTGTGCCTCGGACTTGCTTTGCACTAACAACGAACCGTTACGAAGACGACTGCAGGAAAGAACCGGACCAGCAATTGAGTCAATGCCCTTCTGGATGATAAAAGGGTTCACCTTCTTGAATGATTGTCCTTCCTCTACGGGTAATCACTAAGTAACAACCAGCTGTTGGCGGTGCTACTTCTGTTAACAAAACTTTTCGGCGCTTGTTGTTTAAAATGGAGAAAGGGTGCTCCATAGCGAAAACAAATCCTCCACCATTGCAACCGTCTCCGACCTCGGGCTCTGACTTCCCGGGCGTTACCCCGGCTTGGGTGAGTGGCCTATCTATACCTATCTCACCCTAGGGTCACACCTCCCAGAACATACACAGAGGGACCCAATCGCCGTCAGAAGTCAGCAGCTCATGCAATGGCCCCCCCGCGGGACTGAAGTTGAACAGCGGATACGAACACAAACCCTACATGACGACCCCGGGTGGTGGGGATGACGCCATTACCCACTCACCCAGCTGCGCTCCCAGTGCGCGTGTATCCGTCAGGATGTGTCCACGGAGGATTAACATAAAAGGTTAAAAGAAACTAAAAGTATGTGGGCGTTTCGCACTCAAGGTGGGACAGCGAAGAAGTAAAAGAGACGTGTAAATGAATGGGCGTGGGGCGAAATGTGCATAAATAGAAGAGAAGAAAGAAGCGATGGCGAGGGGCGACATGGAATGAAGTGTTCAGAACGCACGAGAGCCTACCTTGAGACCCCCGGTTACAAGAACGAACCCACCTCGACCGTACGGGGAGTGAAGGAGCGAGAAGCTCTGGATCATAGCATATCCATGGTGTCTTATCAACCCAATGTCTAGATACCTTGGGTCAGTAGCCTGTCAAGGAGCGCGCAAGCTGTGGATCATAGCATATCCAAGGAGTCTTATCAGCCCAATAGCTGGCTGCTTTGGGGCAGCAGCCTGTCACGGAGCCAACAAGCTGTGGATCATAGCATATCCAGGCAGTAGTAACATACCAATGTCTGAATACCTTGGTTCAGTACCCTGTTAAAGACCGAGCAAGCTCTGGATCATTGCATATCCAGGGTGTCTTATCAGCGCAATTACTGGATGCCTTGGGTCAGTAGTTTTTCAAGGAGTGAGCAAGTTGTGGTTCATAGCTTATCCAGTGTCTCATCAGTCCAACGTCTGGATGCCTTGGGTCAGCAGCCTGTCAAGGAGCGATCAAGTTGTGGAACATAGCATATACAGGGAGTCTTAACATACCAATGTCTGGATGCCTTGTGTTAGCAGCCTGTCAAGGAGCGAGCAAGTTGTGGAACATAGCATATACAGGGAGCCTTAACATAGCAATGTCTGGATGCCTTGTGTCAGTAGCTTATCAAGGAGCGAAAAAGCTGTCGAACATAGCATATCCAGGCTGTCTTATCAGACCAATAGCTGGCAGCTTTGGGCCAGCAGCCTGTCACGGAGCCAGCAAGCTGTGGATCATAGCATATCCAGGCAGTAGTAACATACCAATGTCTGGATACCTTGGTTCAGTAGCCTGTTAAAGACCGAGCAAGCTCTGGATCATTGCATATCCATGGTGTCTTATCAGCCCAATGTCTGGATACCTTGGGTCAGTAACCTGTCAAGGAGCGCGCAAGCTGTGGATCATAGCATATCCAAGGGGTCTTATCAGCCCAATAGCTGGCTGCTTTGGGGCAGTAGCTTGTTACGGAGCCAACAAGCTGTGGATCATAGCATATCCAGGCAGGAGTAACATACCAATGTCTGAATACCTTGGTTCAGTAGCCTGTTAAAGACCGAGCAAGCTCTGGATCATTCCATATCCAGGGTGTCTTATCAGCGCAATTACTGGATGCCTTGGGTCAGTAGTTTGTCAAGGAGTGAGCAAGTTGTGGTTCATAGCTTATCCAGTGTCTCATCAGCCCAACGTCTGGATGCCTTGGGTCAGCAGCCTGTCAAGGAGCGAGCAAGTTGTGGAACATAGCATATACAGGGAGTCTTAACATACCAATGTCTGGATGCCTTGTGTCAGCAGCCTGTCAAGGAGCGAGCAAGTTGTGGAACATAGCATATACAGGGAGTCTTAACATACCAATGTCTGGATGCCTTGTGTCAGTAGCACGTCAAGGAGCGAAATAGCTGTCGAACATAGCATATCCAGGCTGTCTTATCAGCCCAATAGCTGGCTGCTTTGAGGCAGCAGCCTGTCACGGAGCCAGCAAGCTGTGGATCATAGCATATCCAGGCAGTAGTAACATACCAATGTTTGGATACCTTGGTGCAGTAGCCTGTTAAAGACCGAGCAAGCTCTGGATCATAGCATATCCATGGTGTCTTATCAGCGGAATGTCTGGATACCTTGGGTCAGTAACCTGTCAAGGAGCGCGCAAGCTGTGGATCATAGCATATCCAAGGAGTCTTAACATACCAATGTGCATGCCTTGAGTCAGCAACCTGTCAAGGAACGAGCAAGCCGTGGAACATAGCTAATAGAGGCTTCTTATAAACCCAATGTTATGATGCCTCGGGTCAGTAGCCTGTCAAGGAGTAAGCAAGCTGTGGATCACAGCATATCCAGGGAGTCTTAACAGACCAATGTCTGGATGCCTCGGGTCAGTAGTCTGTAAAGAGCGAATGACATCTGGATCACTGTATATCAAGGGTGTCTAATCCGTCCAATGTCTGGATGGCTTAGGTCAGTAGCCTGTGAAGGAGTTAGCAAGCTGTGGATCACAGCTTACCTAAGGTGTCTTAACAGCCCAATAGCTGAATGCCTTGGGTCAGGAGACTGTCAATAGCGAGCAAGCTGTGAATCATAGCATATCCAGGAGGTGTTAACCTACCATTGTCTGGATGCCTTGGGTCAGGAGACTGTTTAGGAGCGAACAAGCTGTGGATCATAGTATATCCAGGGTGTCTTATCAGCACAATTTCTGGATACCTTGGGTCAGTAGCCTGTCAAGGAGCGCGCAAGCTGTGGATCAAAGCATATTCACGTAGTCTTAACATAACAATGTGAAAACCTTGTGTCAGTAGCCTGTCAAGTAGCGAGCAACTCGTGGATCATAGCATATCCAGGTTGTCTTATCAGCCCAATGCCTGGATGTCTTGGGTCAGTAACCTGTCGAGGAGTAAGCAAGTACGGGATCATAGCATATCCAGGAAGTATTATCAGCCCAATGTCTGGATGTCTTGGGTCAGTAGGCTGTCAAATAACCAGGAACCTCTGGATCATACCATATACAGGGAGACGTAACGTACAAAAGTCTGGATGCCTTGAGCCAGTAGCCTGTCAAGAAGCGAGCAAGCTGTGGATCATAGCATATCCAGGAAGTCTTAACATACCAATGTCTGGCTGCCTTGGTTCAGTAGCCTGCAAAGGAGCGAGCAAGCTGGAGAACACAGCCTATCCAGGGAGACTTAACATACCAATGTCTGGATACCTTGGGTCAGTAGGTTGTCAAAGAGCGAGCAAGCTGTGGATCACAGCATATCCAGGGTGTCTTAACAGCCCAATAGCTGGATGCCCTGTGTCAGTAGCCTGCCAAGAAGAGAGCAAGCTGTGGATCATAGCTTATCCAGAGTGTCTTATCAGCCGAACGTCTGGATGCCTAGGGTCAGTAGCCTGTCAGGGAGCGAGCAAGTTGTGAATCATAGCATATACAAGGAGTCTTAACATACCAATGTCTGGATGCCTTCTGTCAGTAGCCGGTCAAGGAGCGAGCAAGCAGTGGATCATATCTTATCCAGGGTGTCTTATCAGCCCAATGCCTAGATGCCTTGACTCAGTAGCCTGTCAAGGAGCGAGCAAGTTGTGCATCATAGCATATACAGGCTGTCTTATCAGCCTAATGTCTAGATGCCTTGACTCAGAAGCCTGTCAAGGAGCGAGCAAGTTGTGCATCATAGCATATACAGGGTGTCTTATCAGCCCAATGTCTGGATTACTTGGGTCAGCAGCCTGTCAAGCAGCGAGCGAGCAAGCAAGCTGTGGATCATAGCATATCCAGTGTCTTATCAGTCAGGGAAAATTTAAATTGAGTTTTATTTATGGACGCTCTTTAACTACTATAGCTCTTAGCGTCCCATTCCATATTGGGCGTAAAAGAGAGGTAATTTTTCGTCTTAACATAAGAATGTCTGGATGCCTTGGGTCAGTAGCCTTTCAAGGAGCGAGCAAGGTGTGCATCATAGCATATACAGGGTGTTTTGTCAGTCCAATGCCTGGATGCCTCGGGTCAGTAGCTTGCCAAAGAGCGAGTAAGCTGTGGCTTATAGCATATCCAGAGTGTCTTATCAGGCTAATACCTGGGTGCCTTGGGTCAGTAGCCTGTCTAGGAGCGAGCAACTTCTGGATCATAGCACATCCCGGGAAAATTTAAATTGAGTTTTATTTATGGACCCTCCTTAACTACTATAGCTCTTATGGTCTGATTCCATATTGAGCGTGAAGGACCGGTAATTTGGCGTCCTAACATACCAATGTCTGGATGCCTTGGGTCAATGGCCTTTCAAGCAGCGAGCAAGCTGTGGATCATAGCATATCCAGGGTATCTTATCAGACCAGTTCTGGATGTCTTGGGTCAGTAGTGTGTCAAGGAGCGAGCAAGTTGTGGATGATAGCTTATCCAGTGTGTTATGAGCCTATCTGGATGGCTTGGGTCAGCAGCCTGTCAAGGAGCGAGCAAGTTGTGGATCATAGCATATCCAGGGTGTCTTAGCAGGCTAATGCCTGGATGCCTTGGGTTTGTAGCCTGTCAAGGAGAGAGCAAGCCTTTAATCAATAGCATATCCAGCGTGTCTTATGAGCCATAGTCTGAGTGCGTTGGGCAGGCAGCCTGTCAGGGCGCGGGCAAGCTGTGGATCATAGCATATCCATGGAGTCTTAACATACCAATGTCTGGGTGCCTTTGGTCAGTATCCTGTCAAGGATCGAGCAAGCTGTAGATCATAGCATATCCAAGGTGTCTTTATCAGCGCAACTGTTGGATGCCTTGGGCCTGTAGCCTTTCAAGGAGCGTGCAAGCTGTGGATCATTGCATTACTAGGGTGTCTTAACAGCCCAATGTCTGGATGCCTTGGGTCAGTAGCCTGTCAAGGAGCGAGCAAGCTGAGGAACATAGCATATCCAGGGAGTGTTAACATACCTATGTCTGGATACCTTGGGTCAGTACCCTGTCAAACAGCGATCAAGCTGTAGATCATTGCAAATCCAAGGTGTCTGATCAGCGCAATTTCTAGATGCCTTGGGTCGGTAGCTGGTCACGGAGCGAGCAAACTGTGGATTATCGCATAACCAGGAAGACTTATCAGTTCAATGTCTTGATGGCTTGGGTCAGTAGCCTGTCAAGGAGCGAACAAGCTGTGGATCATAACATATCCACGGTGTGTTATCAGTTCAATGTCTTGATGGCTTGGGTCAGTAGCCTGTCAAGGAGTGTGCAACCTCTGGATTATAGCATATTCCAGGAAAATTTAAATTGAGTTTTATTTGTGGACGCTCCTTAACTACTATAGCTCTTATGGTCCGATTCCATATTGAGCGTGAAAGACCGGTAATTTTGCGTCCTAACATACAAATGTCTGGATGCCTTGGGTCAATGGCCTTTCAAGGAGCGAGCAAGCTGTGGATCAGAGCTTATCCAGGGTGTCTTATCAGTTCAATGCTTATATGTCTTGGGTTACAAGTCTGTCAAGGAACGAGTAAGCTGTGGATCATAGCAAATCCCGGGAAAATTTAAAGTGAGCTTTTTTATGGACGCTATTTAGCTACTTTAATTCTTAGCGTCCCATTCCATATTGGGCGTGAAAGACCGGTAATTTTGCGTCTTAACATACCAATGTCTGCATGCCTTGGGTCAGTAGCCTTTCACGGAGCGAGCAAGCTGTGGATCATGGCATATCCAGGGTATCTTATCAGCCCAATTCTGGCTGTCTTGGGTCAGTAGTCTGTCAAGGAGCGAGCAAGTTGTGGATCATAGCATATCCAGGGTATCGTATCAGCCCAATTCTGGATGCCTCGGGTCAGCAGCCTGTCAAGGACGAGCAAGTTGTGGATCATAGGATATCCAGGGTGTCTTATCACCCCAATGTCTGGATGCTTTGGGTCAGTAGCCTGTCAAGGAGCGATCATGATGATGTGATAGGGCTTAAGGACGCTCAACTGCTAGGGCTGTTAGCGCCCTTACAATGTATAAAATATAAAATTGAAAAGTCAAAAAGCTAAACACCCACACAGAAACCCGCTTGGTCAAAAACACTAAAAAAACACTAAAGACAAAAGCTAAAATCTTCACACTAAATCATGGTCACTAAAAGATTAAAACGTGTCAAGAACTGTAGAATGCAAGGGACCTGAGCGCCTTATGTCGGTCGGGGAGAAGAGCCCCATTAAAACTGACAATATAAAATCTCAAAGCTAAAAGACGCTCAGCGCATCAAATGCGCCGATTAAAACCAATGTCACTTATAAAACGTAAAAGACATTCTACACCATGCGCGTCATCTGCCAAAACGTTGGCTATGCCAATAGGCAGACCCACGCGAATGCGCAGTGGAGCTAAAACTTGACACTCAGTTAAAATGTGGCGCACCATTAAGGGCGCAGCACACTGCTGACACAGTGGAGCGAGGTCACCACTGAGGAAGTATCTATGACTAAAAAGGCAATGCCCAATTCGTAAACGGCCCAAAAGTACCTGTTCCCGACGTGTAGAACGAGAAGAGGTACCCCAGACTAACGGGACAGGTTTAATCTCCGCAATTTGTTCCCCCGGAGGGCCGTCCACTCATCGCGCCAAAGCGAGAGGATGCGGCGACGTAAAATAACACGAATCTGACGAGGGAACAACAGAGGTAAAAAATTTGGATAATAAAATCGCCGATTTCGCAGCGGCGTCGGCCGACCCGTTCCCTGAGATGCCCACATGACCTGGAATCCACATGAAAGAGACGCTGATTTACGAGGCACCAAGCGAGTGGACCAGGTCATGTATGCGCTGTACGAGGGGGTGGTAATGGTACAGTGCGCGAATACTTTGAAGTGCACCCAGGGAGTCTGAACAAATAAAACCGAGTTGTAAGTCGTACCGCTGGACGTATAAAAGTGACTGATAAATACTAAAACGTTCGGCGGAAAACATTGAACATTGCCCGGGTAAACGAAAAGTAAAACTACGATTATCATCAACAAAGGCACACCCTACTCCAACATCAGTCTTAGACCCATCAGTGTATATAAAACGAAAATCCCCGAACTGCGCCCGAAGTTCTAAAAAGGCCGATCTAAGAACTGAAGAAGGGGTCTCATTCTTCGACATTGACGTCAACCCAAGATGACACTGGGCCTCAGCGCGCAACCATGGAGGAAAGCGCGTTTCCGCCCTGGGAAGGGCCGGCCCTGGCTTAAACTCCAAATGACGAAGAAGCTTTCGAAATCGAACCCCTGAAGTGAGCAAGGCAGAGGAGCTAACGAAATATTGCCGATCAAGCGAATCTTCGTAAAATACCTCGAAAGACGGGTGGTCAGGAAAGCTGGAGAGTCGACAGGCACAGCTGCACAAAAGCATCCCACGCCGGAAGGACAGCGGAGGCTCTGCAGCATCAGCATATAGACTGGGTACAGGGTTGGAAAGGCCCCCGTAGCGACTCTTATGCCACGATGGTGAATGGCATTCAATCGACGTAATACAGATGGACGCGCCGACGAATAGACAATGCACCCGTAATCAAGCTTGGAACGGACCAAAGAGCGATAAAGATGTAGAAGTACGGTCCGATCAGCTCTCCAGGATGTGCCACTTAAAACACGTAAAAGATTAAGAGAACGGTCACACTTTGCTTTTAAAAACGAAATGTGCGACATCCAGCTCAGCTTCCTATCAAATATCAACCCCAAAAATTTCGTCTCGTCTGCAAAGGGAAGTATCCCTGGCCCAAGATGGAGAGAGGGCGGAGGGAAAGCCTTCCGGCGCCAGAAATTGATACAGACGGATTTCTCGGCGGAGAAATTAAAGCCGTTGGCGTTACTCCAGGCGTAGAGACGGTCGATACAGCTCTGGAGACGGCGTTCGAGCAGACAGGTCCGCCGTGAACTGCAATAAAAGGCAAAATCGTCAACGAAAAGGGACGATGAAACACCAGGTGGAAGATAACAATGGGGTTGATAGCAATCGCAAAAAGTGTGACACTGAGTACAGAGCCCTGCGGTACTCCGTTCTCTTGAATAAAACGACTAGATAAAACCGAACCCACACGTACACGATAGACGCGGTCCGTCATAAACTCCCGAAGAAATATGGGAAGACGACCGCGGATATTCCATGCGTGAAGTGTACGTAAAATGCCGCCCCTCCAACAAGTGTCATAAGCTTTCTCCAGGTCAAAAAATACAGCCACCGTTTGACACTTTCTCAGAAATCCATTCATAACATGCGTCGACAAGGACACCAGATGGTCGACGGTAGAGGGATAGCGGCGAAATCCGCACTGAGAGTTCGCTAGAAGTTTCTGAGACTCAAGCCACCATGTCAACCGCCCGTTGATCATGCGCTCCATCACCTTGCAAACGCATCTGGTGAGGGAGATAGCGCGGTAGCTGCAAGGAAGTTGGCGATCCTTCCCAGGCTTAAGTATAGGGACAATGGTGGCTTCGCGCCAAACGGAAGGAAAAAAGCCGTCTTGCCAAATACGGTTATAGACCTGTAAGAGAAAGAGTTTACTGTCGGCTGAAAGGTTCTTTAACATCAGGACATGCATGCCGTCCGGGCCAGGAGCGTAGTGCCTAGAGCAATGAAGAGCGTGCTCCAGCTCCCGCATTGTGAAAAGTTCATTATAACACTCATTATTAGCAGACCGAAAATTAAAGGTGTCGGAATCCAGCCGGTCTTTTATAGAACGAAACCCGGCCGAATAATGGTCTGAACTGGAAACCGCCTCAAAGGCAGCACCCAGAGTGTTAGCGATGGCAGCCGGATCCACTATGGTGGCATTGGGAACCTGAAGGCCAGAAACAGTACGATGCGACACTACCTGAGAAGCGACGAAGTTTATCCCAAACAACAGATGAAGGCGTAAAGCGATTAAAAGACTCGACAAAACGAGTCCAAGAGGCCTTTTTGCTATACTGAATAATGAGACGAGCCCTAGCGCGCGATGGTTTAAAAGTCACCAAATTATCAAGTGTAGGGTGTTGCCGAAACACCCTAAGTGCAGTTCTACGGGCACGAACGCCGTCCCGACAATCCTCGTTCCACCAGGGAACAGGCGGTCGCCGAGGTTGAGAGGATGAACGGGGAATTGCGCGTTCGGCGGCAGAGAAAATCGTAGACGTAAGGTGCTGCACTAGTTGGTTAATGTCGCCGAAGGGCTGATCGTCAAAATGCACGAGGCTGGAATACAAGCTCCAGTCGGCTTTTGTGAATATCCAGGTAGGTACTCTCGAAGGCTGTAAGTGGTGTGACAAGAGAAACGATGCAGGGGTAATGGTCGCTGGAGTAGGTGTCAGCGACGACTTTCCACTGAAGACGACTAGCAAGCTGGAGTGAGCAAACGGCAAGGTCCAGGTGAGAGAATGTACCGCAACAATCAGAAAGAAACGTAGGCTCACCTGTATTGAGTATAGAAATAGAACTGATCAAAAATGTCGGAAAGAAGAGTTCCCCTCGCACAAGCCCTTGGCGAACCCCACAGGGGGTGATGGGCATTAAAATCTCCCAACATTACAAAAGATGTTGGGAGAGCGGACAAGAGATCTCGAAGGTCCGCGTTAGCGAGGGGAGACAATGGAGGTGAATATACAGAGCAAACAGAAAAGAAAAAAACAGGTAACTGCAGTCTAATGGTGACAGCTTGCAAGTCGGACGTAAGAGTGAGACGTTGAAAATGAACGTCGTTACCCACTAACAACACGACACCTCCATGAGCAGGAGTACCCACCTCCGGTTCAAGGTCGTAGCGAACCGGAGTATATCCTCGGAGATCAAAAGGATCATGAGGGCGAAGCTTAGTCTCCTGCAAACACACGACCATAGGCGAATGGGAACGCAATAAAAGTTGCAGTTCCGCCCTATGCGATCGTACACAAACGTACATTCCAGGTCAGGATAGCCATTAAGAAAAAGGGATAAACTGTCTACTTAGAAGGGCGGGTTAAAATTACCTTTTGTTTAACCTTTGGGCTCGGGCGGTTGGTATGGAGTTGGTCAGCCTCGATAGCCTCCTCGAAGGGAGGGCCCACGCGCTCAGAGCCAGAAACCGATTCAAGTGCCGTGAATCGGTTCTGGGTGGCGATGGGTGAGGGGTGCCGAAGAGCGCGGCTTGTCCCAGGAGCTTCCTGGGACTGCGACCTCCGAGGAGAAGGTGAACTCTGCTTGCTGTGGACACGCGGAAAGTCTTTTAAAAAGTCCTCCCTTCGAAGTTTCTGCTTCGGCTTTTTCTCAGTGGCTGGCGACTTCGTAGACTTTGCAGCAGGATTATAGGCCTTGGTAACAGTAGCAGACTTGGACGGCCGGATGGTAGTGGCGGTCAAGGCACTCATGGTCCAATTTTGAGTCCCAGCATCCTTACGGGGTATTGGCGAGTCAACAATAGAACTGAATGTTCCCGATCGCAGGAGCGAAGGTTGGCGCGCATGGTAACACCTCCGGGCTTCGGCGAAGGAGAGTTTCTCCTTTACCCGGATCTCCTGGATCGCCTTCTCGTCCAAATACCGCGGACAGTCGCCAAATGAAGCAGAAAGTGACCCTTTGCACTTAACGCAGACGGGGGCTGTTGAACAGACACCTTCGTGTGAGGGCTGGCTACATGTTGCACAGATGTTAACGGCACTCTTACATGAGACTTGCGTATGCCCAAAACGTTGGCATTTAAAACAACGCAGAGGTCTAGGAATATAAGGCCTCACAAAAATCCGTTCGTACCCTGCGGAGATGCTCGTGGGCAGATCGACGCTATCAAATGTTAGAAACAGGGTACAGGTAGGTACCAATACGCCGTCGCGTTTGGGCTGCACTCGATGAACCGCTGTCACCTTCTGGTCTGCAAGATATTCGACCAATTCCTCGTCCAATATGCCAAAGAGGCTATGCGTGATGACGCCTCGACAAGAATTCAATGTGCGGTGCTTCTCAACACGGATAGGATAACCGTGGAGAAGCGTGGCGCTCAACAAGGACTTACTTTGTGCCTCGGACGTGCTTTGCACTAACAACGAACCGTTACGAAGCCGAGTGCAGGAAAGAACCGGACCAGCGATTGAGTCAATGCCCTTCTGGATGATAAAAGGGTTCACCTTCTCGAATGATTGTCCTTCCTCTGTACGGGTAATCACTAAGTAACAACCAGCTGTTGGCGGTGCTACTTCTGTTAATAAAACTTTTCGGCGCTTGTTGTTTAAAATGGAGAAAGGGTGCTCCATAGCGAAAAAAAATCCTCCACCATTGCAACCGTCTCCGACCTCGGGCTCTGACTTCCCGGGCGTTACCCCGGCTTGGGTGAGTGGCCTATCTATACCTATCTCACCCTAGGGTCACACCTCCCAGAACATACACAGAGGGACCCAATCGCCGTCAGAAGTCAGCAGCTCATGCAATGGCACCCCCGCGGGACTGCAGTTGAACAGCGGATACGAACACAAACCCTACATGACGACCCCGGTTGGTGGGGATGACGCCATTACCCACTCACCCAGCTGCGCACCCAGTGCGCGGGTATCCGTCAGGATGTGTCCACGGAGGATTAACATAAAAGGTTAAAAGAAACTAATAATGTGTGGGCGTTTCGCACTCAAGGTAGGACAGCGAAGAAGTAAAAGAGACGTGTAAATGAATGGGCGTGGGGCGAAATGTGCATAAATAGAAGAGAAGAAAGAAGCGATGGCGAGCGGCGACATGGAATGAAGTGTACAGAACGCACGAGAGCCTACCTTGAGACCCCCGGTCACAAGAACGAACCCACCACGCCCGGACGGGGAGGCATGGAGCGAGAAGCTCTGGATCATAGCATATCCATGGTGTCTTATCAATCCAATGTCTAGATACCCTGGGTCAGTAGCCTGTCAAGGAGCGCGCAAGCTGTGGATCATAGCATATCCAAGGAGTCTTATCAGCCCAATAGCTGGCTGCTTTGGGGCAGCAGCCTGTCACGGAGCCAACAAGCTGTGGATCATAGCATATCAAGGCAGTAGTAACATACCAATGTCTGAATACCTTGGTTCAGTAGCCTGTTAAAGACCGAGCAAGCTCTGGATCATTGCATATCCAGGGTGTCCTATCAGCGCAATTACTGGATGTCTTGGGTCAGTAGTGTGTCAAGGAGCGAGCAAGTTGTGGATGATAGCTTATCCAGTGTGTTATGAGCCTATCTGGATGGCTTGGGTCAGCAGCCTGTCAAGGAGCGAGCAAGTTGTGGATCATAGCATATCCAGGGTGTCTTAGCAGGCTAATGCCTGGATGCCTTGGGTTTGTAGCCTGTCAAGGAGAGAGCAAGCCTTTAATCAATAGCATATCCAGCGTGTCTTATGAGCCATAGTCTGAGTGCGTTGGGCAGGCAGCCTGTCAGGGCGCGGGCAAGCTGTGGATCATAGCATATCCATGGAGTCTTAACATACCAATGTCTGGGTGCCTTTGGTCAGTATCCTGTCAAGGATCGAGCAAGCTGTAGATCATAGCATATCCAAGGTGTCTTTATCAGCGCAACTGTTGGATGCCTTGGGCCTGTAGCCTTTCAAGGAGCGTGCAAGCTGTGGATCATTGCATTACTAGGGTGTCTTAACAGCCCAATGTCTGGATGCCTTGGGTCAGTAGCCTGTCAAGGAGCGAGCAAGCTGAGGAACATAGCATATCCAGGGAGTGTTAACATACCTATGTCTGGATACCTTGGGTCAGTACCCTGTCAAACAGCGATCAAGCTGTAGATCATTGCAAATCCAAGGTGTCTGATCAGCGCAATTTCTAGATGCCTTGGGTCGGTAGCTGGTCACGGAGCGAGCAAACTGTGGATTATCGCATAACCAGGAAGACTTATCAGTTCAATGTCTTGATGGCTTGGGTCAGTAGCCTGTCAAGGAGCGAACAAGCTGTGGATCATAACATATCCACGGTGTGTTATCAGTTCAATGTCTTGATGGCTTGGGTCAGTAGCCTGTCAAGGAGTGTGCAACCTCTGGATTATAGCATATTCCAGGAAAATTTAAATTGAGTTTTATTTGTGGACGCTCCTTAACTACTATAGCTCTTATGGTCCGATTCCATATTGAGCGTGAAAGACCGGTAATTTTGCGTCCTAACATACAAATGTCTGGATGCCTTGGGTCAATGGCCTTTCAAGGAGCGAGCAAGCTGTGGATCAGAGCTTATCCAGGGTGTCTTATCAGTTCAATGCTTATATGTCTTGGGTTACAAGTCTGTCAAGGAACGAGTAAGCTGTGGATCATAGCAAATCCCGGGAAAATTTAAAGTGAGCTTTTTTATGGACGCTATTTAGCTACTTTAATTCTTAGCGTCCCATTCCATATTGGGCGTGAAAGACCGGTAATTTTGCGTCTTAACATACCAATGTCTGCATGCCTTGGGTCAGTAGCCTTTCACGGAGCGAGCAAGCTGTGGATCATGGCATATCCAGGGTATCTTATCAGCCCAATTCTGGCTGTCTTGGGTCAGTAGTCTGTCAAGGAGCGAGCAAGTTGTGGATCATAGCATATCCAGGGTATCGTATCAGCCCAATTCTGGATGCCTCGGGTCAGCAGCCTGTCAAGGACGAGCAAGTTGTGGATCATAGGATATCCAGGGTGTCTTATCACCCCAATGTCTGGATGCTTTGGGTCAGTAGCCTGTCAAGGAGCGATCATGATGATGTGATAGGGCTTAAGGACGCTCAACTGCTAGGGCTGTTAGCGCCCTTACAATGTATAAAATATAAAATTGAAAAGTCAAAAAGCTAAACACCCACACAGAAACCCGCTTGGTCAAAAACACTAAAAAAACACTAAAGACAAAAGCTAAAATCTACACACTAAATCATGGTCACTAAAAGATTAAAACGTGTCAAGAACTGTAGAATGCAAGGGACCTGAGCGCCTTATGTCGGTCGGGGAGAAGAGCCCCATTAAAACTGACAATATAAAATCTCAAAGCTAAAAGACGCTCAGCGCATCAAATGCGCCGATTAAAACCAATGTCACTTATAAAACGTAAAAGACATTCTACACCATGCGCGTCATCTGCCAAAACGTTGGCTATGCCAATAGGCAGACCCACGCGAATGCGCAGTGGAGCTAAAACTTGACACTCAGTTAAAATGTGGCGCACCATTAAGGGCGCAGCACACTGCTGACACAGTGGAGCGAGGTCACCACTGAGGAAGTATCTATGACTAAAAAGGCAATGCCCAATTCGTAAACGGCCCAAAAGTACCTGTTCCCGACGTGTAGAACGAGAAGAGGTACCCCAGACTAACGGGACAGGTTTAATCTCCGCAATTTGTTCCCCCGGAGGGCCGTCCACTCATCGCGCCAAAGCGAGAGGATGCGGCGACGTAAAATAACACGAATCTGACGAGGGAACAACAGAGGTAAAAAATTTGGATAATAAAATCGCCGATTTCGCAGCGGCGTCGGCCGACCCGTTCCCTGAGATGCCCACATGACCTGGAATCCACATGAAAGAGACGCTGATTTACGAGGCACCAAGCGAGTGGACCAGGTCATGTATGCGCTGTACGAGGGGGTGGTAATGGTACAGTGCGCGAATACTTTGAAGTGCACCCAGGGAGTCTGAACAAATAAAACCGAGTTGTAAGTCGTACCGCTGGACGTATAAAAGTGACTGATAAATACTAAAACGTTCGGCGGAAAACATTGAACATTGCCCGGGTAAACGAAAAGTAAAACTACGATTATCATCAACAAAGGCACACCCTACTCCAACATCAGTCTTAGACCCATCAGTGTATATAAAACGAAAATCCCCGAACTGCGCCCGAAGTTCTAAAAAGGCCGATCTAAGAACTGAAGAAGGGGTCTCATTCTTCGACATTGACGTCAACCCAAGATGACACTGGGCCTCAGCGCGCAACCATGGAGGAAAGCGCGTTTCCGCCCTGGGAAGGGCCGGCCCTGGCTTAAACTCCAAATGACGAAGAAGCTTTCGAAATCGAACCCCTGAAGTGAGCAAGGCAGAGGAGCTAACGAAATATTGCCGATCAAGCGAATCTTCGTAAAATACCTCGAAAGACGGGTGGTCAGGAAAGCTGGAGAGTCGACAGGCACAGCTGCACAAAAGCATCCCACGCCGGAAGGACAGCGGAGGCTCTGCAGCATCAGCATATAGACTGGGTACAGGGTTGGAAAGGCCCCCGTAGCGACTCTTATGCCACGATGGTGAATGGCATTCAATCGACGTAATACAGATGGACGCGCCGACGAATAGACAATGCACCCGTAATCAAGCTTGGAACGGACCAAAGAGCGATAAAGATGTAGAAGTACGGTCCGATCAGCTCTCCAGGATGTGCCACTTAAAACACGTAAAAGATTAAGAGAACGGTCACACTTTGCTTTTAAAAACGAAATGTGCGACATCCAGCTCAGCTTCCTATCAAATATCAACCCCAAAAATTTCGTCTCGTCTGCAAAGGGAAGTATCCCTGGCCCAAGATGGAGAGAGGGCGGAGGGAAAGCCTTCCGGCGCCAGAAATTGATACAGACGGATTTCTCGGCGGAGAAATTAAAGCCGTTGGCGTTACTCCAGGCGTAGAGACGGTCGATACAGCTCTGGAGACGGCGTTCGAGCAGACAGGTCCGCCGTGAACTGCAATAAAAGGCAAAATCGTCAACGAAAAGGGACGATGAAACACCAGGTGGAAGATAACAATGGGGTTGATAGCAATCGCAAAAAGTGTGACACTGAGTACAGAGCCCTGCGGTACTCCGTTCTCTTGAATAAAACGACTAGATAAAACCGAACCCACACGTACACGATAGACGCGGTCCGTCATAAACTCCCGAAGAAATATGGGAAGACGACCGCGGATATTCCATGCGTGAAGTGTACGTAAAATGCCGCCCCTCCAACAAGTGTCATAAGCTTTCTCCAGGTCAAAAAATACAGCCACCGTTTGACACTTTCTCAGAAATCCATTCATAACATGCGTCGACAAGGACACCAGATGGTCGACGGTAGAGGGATAGCGGCGAAATCCGCACTGAGAGTTCGCTAGAAGTTTCTGAGACTCAAGCCACCATGTCAACCGCCCGTTGATCATGCGCTCCATCACCTTGCAAACGCATCTGGTGAGGGAGATAGCGCGGTAGCTGCAAGGAAGTTGGCGATCCTTCCCAGGCTTAAGTATAGGGACAATGGTGGCTTCGCGCCAAACGGAAGGAAAAAAGCCGTCTTGCCAAATACGGTTATAGACCTGTAAGAGAAAGAGTTTACTGTCGGCTGAAAGGTTCTTTAACATCAGGACATGCATGCCGTCCGGGCCAGGAGCGTAGTGCCTAGAGCAATGAAGAGCGTGCTCCAGCTCCCGCATTGTGAAAAGTTCATTATAACACTCATTATTAGCAGACCGAAAATTAAAGGTGTCGGAATCCAGCCGGTCTTTTATAGAACGAAACCCGGCCGAATAATGGTCTGAACTGGAAACCGCCTCAAAGGCAGCACCCAGAGTGTTAGCGATGGCAGCCGGATCCACTATGGTGGCATTGGGAACCTGAAGGCCAGAAACAGTACAATGCGACACTACCTGAGAAGCGACGAAGTTTATCCCAAACAACAGATGAAGGCGTAAAGCGATTAAAAGACTCGACAAAACGAGTCCAAGAGGCCTTTTTGCTATACTGAATAATGAGACGAGCCCTAGCGCGCGATGGTTTAAAAGTCACCAAATTATCAAGTGTAGGGTGTTGCCGAAACACCCTAAGTGCAGTTCTACGGGCACGAACGCCGTCCCGACAATCCTCGTTCCACCAGGGAACAGGCGGTCGCCGAGGTTGAGAGGATGAACGGGGAATTGCGCGTTCGGCGGCAGAGAAAATCGTAGACGTAAGGTGCTGCACTAGTTGGTTAATGTCGCCGAAGGGCTGATCGTCAAAATGCACGAGGCTGGAATACAAGCTCCAGTCGGCTTTTGTGAATATCCAGGTAGGTACTCTCGAAGGCTGTAAGTGGTGTGACAAGAGAAACGATGCAGGGGTAATGGTCGCTGGAGTAGGTGTCAGCGACGACTTTCCACTGAAGACGACTAGCAAGCTGGAGTGAGCAAACGGCAAGGTCCAGGTGAGAGAATGTACCGCAACAATCAGAAAGAAACGTAGGCTCACCTGTATTGAGTATAGAAATAGAACTGATCAAAAATGTCGGAAAGAAGAGTTCCCCTCGCACAAGCCCTTGGCGAACCCCACAGGGGGTGATGGGCATTAAAATCTCCCAACATTACAAAAGATGTTGGGAGAGCGGACAAGAGATCTCGAAGGTCCGCGTTAGCGAGGGGAGACAATGGAGGTGAATATACAGAGCAAACAGAAAAGAAAAAAACAGGTAACTGCAGTCTAATGGTGACAGCTTGCAAGTCGGACGTAAGAGTGAGACGTTGAAAATGAACGTCGTTACCCACTAACAACACGACACCTCCATGAGCAGGAGTACCCACCTCCGGTTCAAGGTCGTAGCGAACCGGAGTATATCCTCGGAGATCAAAAGGATCATGAGGGCGAAGCTTAGTCTCCTGCAAACACACGACCATAGGCGAATGGGAACGCAATAAAAGTTGCAGTTCCGCCCTATGCGATCGTACACAAACGTACATTCCAGGTCAGGATAGCCATTAAGAAAAAGGGATAAACTGTCTACTTAGAAGGGCGGGTTAAAATTACCTTTTGTTTAACCTTTGGGCTCGGGCGGTTGGTATGGAGTTGGTCAGCCTCGATAGCCTCCTCGAAGGGAGGGCCCACGCGCTCAGAGCCAGAAACCGATTCAAGTGCCGTGAATCGGTTCTGGGTGGCGATGGGTGAGGGGTGCCGAAGAGCGCGGCTTGTCCCAGGAGCTTCCTGGGACTGCGACCTCCGAGGAGAAGGTGAACTCTGCTTGCTGTGGACACGCGGAAAGTCTTTTAAAAAGTCCTCCCTTCGAAGTTTCTGCTTCGGCTTTTTCTCAGTGGCTGGCGACTTCGTAGACTTTGCAGCAGGATTATAGGCCTTGGTAACAGTAGCAGACTTGGACGGCCGGATGGTAGTGGCGGTCAAGGCACTCATGGTCCAATTTTGAGTCCCAGCATCCTTACGGGGTATTGGCGAGTCAACAATAGAACTGAATGTTCCCGATCGCAGGAGCGAAGGTTGGCGCGCATGGTAACACCTCCGGGCTTCGGCGAAGGAGAGTTTCTCCTTTACCCGGATCTCCTGGATCGCCTTCTCGTCCAAATACCGCGGACAGTCGCCAAATGAAGCAGAAAGTGACCCTTTGCACTTAACGCAGACGGGGGCTGTTGAACAGACACCTTCGTGTGAGGGCTGGCTACATGTTGCACAGATGTTAACGGCACTCTTACATGAGACTTGCGTATGCCCAAAACGTTGGCATTTAAAACAACGCAGAGGTCTAGGAATATAAGGCCTCACAAAAATCCGTTCGTACCCTGCGGAGATGCTCGTGGGCAGATCGACGCTATCAAATGTTAGAAACAGGGTACAGGTAGGTACCAATACGCCGTCGCGTTTGGGCTGCACTCGATGAACCGCTGTCACCTTCTGGTCTGCAAGATATTCGACCAATTCCTCGTCCAATATGCCAAAGAGGCTATGCGTGATGACGCCTCGACAAGAATTCAATGTGCGGTGCTTCTCAACACGGATAGGATAACCGTGGAGAAGCGTGGCGCTCAACAAGGACTTACTTTGTGCCTCGGACGTGCTTTGCACTAACAACGAACCGTTACGAAGCCGAGTGCAGGAAAGAACCGGACCAGCGATTGAGTCAATGCCCTTCTGGATGATAAAAGGGTTCACCTTCTCGAATGATTGTCCTTCCTCTGTACGGGTAATCACTAAGTAACAACCAGCTGTTGGCGGTGCTACTTCTGTTAATAAAACTTTTCGGCGCTTGTTGTTTAAAATGGAGAAAGGGTGCTCCATAGCGAAAAAAAATCCTCCACCATTGCAACCGTCTCCGACCTCGGGCTCTGACTTCCCGGGCGTTACCCCGGCTTGGGTGAGTGGCCTATCTATACCTATCTCACCCTAGGGTCACACCTCCCAGAACATACACAGAGGGACCCAATCGCCGTCAGAAGTCAGCAGCTCATGCAATGGCACCCCCGCGGGACTGCAGTTGAACAGCGGATACGAACACAAACCCTACATGACGACCCCGGTTGGTGGGGATGACGCCATTACCCACTCACCCAGCTGCGCACCCAGTGCGCGGGTATCCGTCAGGATGTGTCCACGGAGGATTAACATAAAAGGTTAAAAGAAACTAATAATGTGTGGGCGTTTCGCACTCAAGGTAGGACAGCGAAGAAGTAAAAGAGACGTGTAAATGAATGGGCGTGGGGCGAAATGTGCATAAATAGAAGAGAAGAAAGAAGCGATGGCGAGCGGCGACATGGAATGAAGTGTACAGAACGCACGAGAGCCTACCTTGAGACCCCCGGTCACAAGAACGAACCCACCACGCCCGGACGGGGAGGCATGGAGCGAGAAGCTCTGGATCATAGCATATCCATGGTGTCTTATCAATCCAATGTCTAGATACCCTGGGTCAGTAGCCTGTCAAGGAGCGCGCAAGCTGTGGATCATAGCATATCCAAGGAGTCTTATCAGCCCAATAGCTTGCTGCTTTGGGGCAGCAGCCTGTCACGGAGCCAACAAGCTGTGGATCATAGCATATCAAGGCAGTAGTAACATACCAATGTCTGAATACCTTGGTTCAGTAGCCTGTTAAAGACCGAGCAAGCTCTGGATCATTGCATATCCAGGGTGTCCTATCAGCGCAATTACTGGATGCCTTGGGTCAGTAGTTTGTCAAGGAGTGAGCAAGTTGTGGTTCATAGCTTATCCAGTGTCTCATCAGCCCAACGTCTGGATGCCTTGGGTCAGCAGCCTGTCAAGGAGCGAGCAAGTTGTGGAACATAGCATATACAGGGAGTCTTAACATACCAATGTCTGGATGCCTTGTGTTAGCAGCCTGTCAAGGAGCGAGGAAGTTGTGGAACATAGCATATACAGGGAGTCTTAGCATACCAATGTCTGGATGCCTTGTGTCAGTAGCTTGTCCAGGAGCAAAAAACCTGTCGAACATAGCATATCCAGGCTGTCTTATCAGCCCAATAGCTGGCTGCTTTGGGGCAGCAGCCTGTCACGGAGCCAGCAAGCTGTGGATCATAGCATATCCAGGCAGTAGTAACATACCAATGTCTGGATACATTGGTTTAGTAACCTGTTAAAGACCGAGCAGGCTCTGGATCATAGCATATCCATGGTGTCTTATCAGCCCAATGTCTGGATACGTTGGGTCAGTAACCTGTCAAGGAGCGCGCAAGCTGTGGATCATAGCATATCCAAGGAGTCTTAACACACCAATGTGCATGGCTTGAGTCAGCAGCCTGTCAAGGAACGAGCAAGCCGTGGAACATAGCATATAGAGGCTTCTTATAAACCCAATGTCTGGATGCCTTGGGTCAGTAGCCTGTCAAGGAGTAAGCAAGCTGTGGATCATAGCATATCCAGGGAGTCTTAACAGACCAATGTCTGGATGCCTTGGGTCAGTAGTCTGTCAAAGAGCGAATGAGCGCTGGATCATTGCATATCAAGGGTGTCTAATCCGTCCAATGTCTGCATGGCTTGGGTCAGTAGCCTG
This sequence comes from Deroplatys truncata, assembly GCA_030765065.1. Classification (NCBI taxonomy): domain Eukaryota; kingdom Metazoa; phylum Arthropoda; class Insecta; order Mantodea; family Mantidae; genus Deroplatys; species Deroplatys truncata. Next base: position 6,979,971 of record CM060984.1, read on the forward strand.
TGAAGGAATGAGCAAGCTGTGGATCACAGCTTACCTAAGGTATCTTAACAGCCCAATAGCTGAATGCCTTGGGTCAGGAGACTGTCAATAGCGAGCAAGCTGTGAATCAGAGCATATCCAAGAAGTGTTAACATACCACTGTCTGGATGCCTTGGGTCAGGAGACTGTTTAGGAGAGAACAAGCTGTGGATCATAGTATATCCAGGAAGTCTTATCAGCTCAATTTCTGGATACCTCGGGTCAGTAGCCTGTCAAGGAGCGCGCAAGCTGTGGATCAAAGCATATTCACGTAGTCTTAACATACCAATGTGAAAGCCTTGTGTCAGTAGCCTGTCAAGTAGCGAGCAACTCGTGGATCATAGCATATCCAGGTTGTCTTATCAGCCCAATGCCTGGATGTCTTGGATCAGTAACCTGTCGAGGAGTAAGCAAGTACTGGATCATAGCATATCCAGGAAGTATTATCAGCCCGATGTCTTGGGTCAGTAGGCTGTCAAATAACCAGGAACCTCTGGATCATACCATATACAGGGAGACGTAACGTACAAATGTCTGGATGCCTTGAACCAGTAGCCTGTCAAGAAGCGAGCAAGCTGTGGATCATAGCATATCCAGGAAGTCTTAACATACCAATGTCTGGCTCCCTTGGTTCAGTAGCCTGCAAAGGAGCGAGCAAGCTGTAGAACACAGCATATCCATGGAGACTTAGCATACCAATGTCTGGATACCTTGGGTCAGTAGGTTGTCAAAGAGCGAGCAAGCTGTGGATCACAGCATATCCAGGGTGTCTTAGTAGCACAATAGCTGGATGCCCTGTGTCAGTAGCCTGCCAAGAAGACAGCAAGCTGTGGATCATAGCTTATCCAGAGTGTCTTATCAGCCCAACGTCTGGATGCCTTGGGTCAGTAGCCTGTCAAGGAGCGAGCAAGTTGTGAATCATAGCATATACAAGGAATCTTAACATACCAATGTCTGGATGCCTTGTGTCAGTAGACGGTCAAGGAGCGAGCAAGCAAGCTGTGTTTCATAGCATATCCGGGATGTCTTATAAGCCCAGTGTCTGGATGCCTTGTGTCAGTAGCCTGCCAAGGAGCGACGCAAGCAGTGGATCATATCTTATCCAGGGTGTCTTATTAGCCTAATGTCTAGATGGCTTGACTCAGTAGCCTGTCAAGGAGCGAGCAAGTTGTGCATCATAGCATATACACGGTGTCTAATCAGCCCAATGTCTGGATACCGTTGGTCAGCAGCCTGTCAAGCAGCGAGCGAGCAAGCAAGCTGTGGAGCATAGCATGTCCAGAGTGTCTTATCAGCCAGGGAAAATTTAAATTGAGTTTTATTTATGGACGCTCTTTAACTACTATAGCTCTTACCGTCCCATTCCATATTGGGCGTAAAGGAGAGGTAATTTTTCGTCTTAACATAAGAATGTCTGGATGCCTTGGGTCAGTAGCCTTTCAAGGAGCGAGCAAGCTGTGCATCATAGCATATCCAGGGTGTTTATCAGTCCAATGCCTGGATGCCTCGGGTCAGTAGCCTGCCTAGGAGCGAGCAAGCTGTGGCGCATAGCATATCCAGAGTGTCTTATCAGTCCAATACCTGGATGCCTTGGGTCAGTAGCCTGTCTAGGAGCGAGCAACGTCTGGATCATTGCACATCCCGGGAAAATTTAAATTGAGTTTTATTTATGGACGCTCCTTAACTACTATAGCTCTTATGGTCCGATTCCATATTGAGCGTGAAAGACCGGTAATTTGGCGTCCTAACATACCAATGTCTGGATGCCTTGGGTCAATGGCCTTTCAAGGAGCGAGCAAGCTGCGGATCACAGCTTATCCAGGGTGTCTTATCAGTTCAATGTCTATATGCCTTGGGTCACAAGCCTTTGAAGGAACGAGTAAGCTGTGGATCATAGCAAATCCCGGGAAAATTTAAAGTGAGTTTTTTATGGACGCTATTTAGCTAGTTTAATTCTTAGCGTCCCATTGCATATTGGACGTGAAAGACCGGTAATTTTGCGTCTTAACATACCAATGTCTGAATGCCTTGGGTCAGTAGCCTTTCACGGAGCGAGCAAGCTGTGGATCATGGCATATCCAGGGTGTCTTATCAGCCCAATGTCTTCCTGCCTTGGGTATGTAGCCTACCAAGGAGCGAGCAAGCTGTGGATCATAGCATATCCAGGGTATCTTATCAGCCCAATTCTGGATGTCTTGGGTCAGTAGTCTGTCTAGGAGCGAGCAAGTTGTGGATGATAGCTTTTCCAGTGTCTTATGAGCCCGTCTGGATGCCTTGGGTCAGCAGCCTGTCAAGCAGCGAGCAAGTTGTGGATCATAGCATATCCAGGGTGTCATATTAGGCTAATGCCTGGATGCCTTGGGTGTGTAGCATGTCAAGCAGAGAGCAAGCCTTTAATCAATAGCATATCGAGCGTTTCGTATGAGCCATAGTCTGCATGCGTTGGGTAGGCAGCCTGTCAGGGCTCGGGCAAGCTGTGGATCATAGCATATCCATGGAGGCTTAACATAACAATGTCTGGGTGCCTTTGGTCAGTATCCTTTCAAGGATCGAGAAAGCTGTAGATCATAGCATATCCAAGGTGTCTTTATCAGCGCAATTGTTGGATGCCTTGGGCCTGTAGCCTTTCAAGGAGCGAGCAAGCTGTGGATCATTGCATTACTAGGGTGTCTTAACAGCCCAATGTCTGGATGCCTTGGGTCAGTAGCCTGTCAAGGAGGGAGCAAGCTGAGGAACATAGCATATCCAGGGAGTCTTAACATACCTATGTCTGGATACCTTGGGTCAGTACCCTGTCAAGGATCGAGCAAGCTGTAGATCATAGCATATCCAAGGTGTCTTTATCAGCGCAATTTCTAGATGCCTTGGGTCGGTAGCTGGTCACGGAGCGAGCAAGCTGTGGATTATCGCATAACCAGGAAGTCTTATCAGTTCAATGTCTTGATGGCTTGGGTCAGTAGCCTGTCAAGGAGTGTGCAACCTCTGGATTATAGCATTTTCCAGGTAAATCTAAATTAAATTTTATTTATGGATGCTTCTTAACTACTATAGTTCTTAGCGTCCCATTCCATATTGGGCGCGAAAGACCGGTAATTTCGCATCTTAACATACCAATGTCGTGGATGCCTTGGGTCAGTAGCCCATCAAGGAGCGAGCAAGCTGTGGATTATTGCATATCCAGGGTGTCTTATCAGCCCAATGTCCGGATGCCTTGGTTCAGTGGCCTAACAAGGAGCGAGTAAGCTGTGGACCATAGCATATCACGGAAAAATTTAAATTGAGTTTTCTTATGGGCGCTATTAGCTACTAAAGTTCTTAGCGTCCCATTGAATATTGGGCGTGAAAGACCGGTAATTTTGCGTCTTGACATACCCATGTCTGGATGCCTTGGGACAGTAGCCTATAAAGGAGCGAGCACGCTGTGGATCATAGCATATCAAGGGTGTCTTATCACCCCTATGTCTACTTAGAAGGGCAGCTTAAAATTACCTTTTGTTTAATCTTTGGGCTTTGGGATTTTGGTATGGAGTTGGTCAGACTCCATAGCCTCCTCGAAGGGAGGGCCCACGCGCTCAGAGCCAGAAACCGTTTCAAGCGCCGTGAATCGGATCTGGGTGGCGATGGGTGAGGGGTGCCGAAGAGCGCGGCTTGTCCCAGGAGCTTCCTGGAACTGCGACCTCCGAGGAGGAGAAGGTGAACTCTGCTTGCTGTGGACACGCGGAAAGTCTTTTAAAAAGTCCTCCCTTCGAAGTTTCTGCTTCGGCTTTTTCTCAGTGGCTGGCGACTTCGTAGACTTTGCAGCAGGATTATAGGCCTTGGTAACAGTAGCAGACTTGGACGGCCGGATGGTAGTGGCGGTCAAGGCACTCATGGTCCAATTTTGAGTCCCAGCATCCTTCCGGGGTATTGGCGAGTCAACAATAGAACTGAATGTTCCCGATCGCAGGAGCGAAGGTTGGCGCGCATGGTAACACCTCCGGGCTTCGGCGAAGGAGAGTTTCTCCTTTACCCGGATCTCCTGGATCGCCTTCTCGTCCAAATACCGCGGACAGTCGCCAAATGAAGCAGAATGTGATCCTTTGCAATTAACGCAGACGGAGGCTGTTGAACAGACACCTTCGTGTGAGGGCTGGCTACATGTTGCACAGATGTTAACGGCACTCTTACATGAGACTTGCGTATGCCCAAAACGTTGGCATTTAAAACAACGCAGAGGTCTAGGAATATAAGGCCTCACAAAAATCCGTTCGTACCCTGCGGAGATGCTCGTGGGCAGATCGACGCTATCAAATGTTAGAAACAGGGTACAGGTAGGTACCAATACGCCGTCGCGTTTGGGCTGCACTCGATGAACCGCTGTCACCTTCTGGTCTGCAAGATATTCGACCAATTCCTCGTCCAATATGCCAAAGAGGCTATGCGTGATGACGCCTCGACAAGAATTCAATGTGCGGTGCTTCTCAACACGGATAGGATAACCGTGGAGAAGCATAGCGCTCAACAAGGACTTACTTTGTGCCTCGGACTTGCTTTGCAGTAACAACAAACCATTACGAAGCCGAGTGCAGGAAAGAACCGGACCAGCAATGGAGTCAATGCCCTTCTGGAAGATAAAAGGGTTCACATTGTCGAATCATTGTCCTTCCTCTGTACGGGTAATCACTAAGTAACAACCAGTTGTTGGCGGTGCTACTTCTGTTACTAAAACTTTTCGGCGCTTGTTAATAATGGAGAAAGGGTGCTCCATAGCGAAAAAAATCCTCCAAGATTGCAACCGTCTCCGACCTCGGGCTGACTTCCCGGGCGTTACCCCGGCTTGGGTGAGTGGCCTATCTATACCCATCTCACCCTAGGGTCACAACTCCCCGAACATAGACAGAGGGACCCAAACGCCGTCAGAAGTCAGCAGCTCATGCAATGGCCTCCCCGCGGGACTGCAGTTGAACAGCGGATGCGAACACAAACCCTACATGACGACCCCGGGTGGTGGGGATGACGCCATTACCCACTCACCCAGCTATCAGGCTGTGTTCACAGAGTATTAACATAAAAGGTTAAAAGAAACTAAAAGTGTGTGGGCGTTTCGCACTCAAGGTAGACCGGCGAAGAAGTAAAAGAGACGTGTAATTGAATGGGCGTGGGGTGAAATGTCTATAAATAGAAGAGAAGAAAGAAGCGATGGCGAGGGGCGACATGGAGTGAAGTGCACAAGAGCCTACCTTGAGTCCCCCGGTCACGAGAACGAACCCACCTCGACCGGACGGGCAGTCAAGGAGCGAGCAAGCTCTGGATCATAGCATATCCATGGTGTCTTATCAGCCCAATGTCTTGATTCCTTGGGTCAGTAGCCTGTCAAGGAGCGCGCAAGCTGTGCATCATAGCATATCCATGGTGTCTTATCAGCCCAATGTCTAGATTCCTTGGGTCAGTTGCATGCCCAGGAGCAGCAAGCTGTGAATCATAGCACATCCAGGGTGTCATATCAGCCCAATTACTGGATGCCTTGGGTCAGTAGTCTGTCAAGGAGTGAGCAAGTTGTGGATCATAACTTATCCAGTGTCTTATCAGCCCAACGTCTTGATGCCTTGGGTCAGCAGCCTGTCAAGGAGCGAGCAAGTTGTGGAACATAGCATATACAGGGAGTATTAACATACCAATGTCTGGATGCCTTGGGTCAGTAGACTGTCAAGGAACAAACAAGCTGTGGATCATAGCATATCCAGGTTATCTTATCACCCCAATTTTTGGATACCTTGGGTCAGTAGTCTTTCACAAGAGAGAGCAAGCTGTAGATCATAGCATATGCAGTGTCTTATCTGGTCTATAACTGGTTACCTTGGGTCAGTAGCTAGTCAAAGAGCGAGCAAGGTGTGGATCATAGCATATCCAGGGTATCTCTATCAGACCAATTGCTGGATGCCTTGGGTCAGTAGCCTGTCACGGAGGAAAGAAGCCTTGGAACATAGCATATCCAGGCTGTCTTATATTCCCATGTCTGGAAACCTTGGGTCAGTCACCTGTCAAGGAGCTCGCAAGCTCTGTATAATTACATATCCAGGGTATCTTTATCAGCCCAATTGCTGGATGCCGTGGGTCAGTAGCCTGTCACGGAGCGAGCAAGCGGTAGATCAGCATGTCTAGGGAGTCCTAACATACCAATGTCTGGATGCCTTGAGACAGTAGCCTGTCACGGAGCGAGCAAGCTGTAGGTCATAGCATGTCTAGGGAAAATTAAAATTGAGTTTTTTATGCACGATATTTAGCTACTATAGTTCTTAGCGTGTCAATCCATATTGGAGGTTAAAAGAGCTGTAATTTTGCGTCTTACATTACCAATGTCTGGATGCCTTGGGTCAGTAGCCTGTCAAGCAGCGAGCAAGCTGTGGATCATAGCATATACAGGCTGTCTAATAAACCCAATGTCTGGATGCCTTGAGTCAGTAGCCTGAGAAGGAACGAGCAAGCTGTGGAACATAGCATATACAGGCTGTGTAATAAACCCAATGTCTGGATGCGTTGGGTCAGTAGCCCGTCAAGGAGTAAGCATGCTGTGGCTCACAGCACAGGGAGTCTTAAAAGACCTATGTGTGGATGCCTTGGGTCAGCAGTCTGTCAAGGAGCGAGCAAGGTGTGAATCATAGCCTATCCAGGGTGTCTTATTAGCCCAATGTCTGGATGCCTTGGGTCAGAAGCCTGTCAAAGAGCGAATAAGCTCTGGATCATTACATATCAAGGGTGTCTAATCAGCCCAATGTCTGGATGGCTTGGGTCAGTATCGTGTTATGGAGTAGGCAAGCTGTGGATCATAGCATATGCAGGAAGTCTTAAAATACCACTGTCTGGATGCCTTGGGTTAGGAGATTGTTTAGGAGCGAACATGCTGTGGATCATAGCACATCCATGGTGTCTTATCAGCCCACTGTCTGGATACCTTGGGTCAGTAGCCTGTCAAGGAGCGAGCAAACTGTAGATCATAGCACATCCAGCGGGTCTTATCGGCCCAATTTTTGAATGCCTTGGGTCAGTAGCCTGTGAAGGTGCGAGCAAGCTGTGGATCATAGCATATCCATGGTGTCTTTTCAGCCCAATTTCTTAAATGTCTTGGGTCAGTAGCCTGTGATTGAACGAGCAAGCTGTGGATCATAGCATTACCAATGAGTCTTAAAATACCAATGTGAATGACTTCTGTCAGTAGCCTTTCAAGGACCGAGCAACCTGTGGATCATAGCGTATCCAGGTTGTCTTATCCACCCAATGCCTGGTTGTCTTGGGTCAGTAACCTGTCAAGGAGTAAGCAAGCTATGGATCATAGAATATTAAGGGTGTCTTGTCAGCCCAATGTGTGGATGGCTCGGGGCAGTAGCCTGTCAGGATCAAGCAAGATGTGGACCATAGCATATACAGGGTTTCTTGTCAGCTGAATGTGTGGATTCTTGGACCAGTAGCCTGTCAAAAAAGCGAAAGGCTGTGGATCATAGCATATCCAGGCAGTCTTAACATACCAATGTTGGGATACCTTTGGTCAGAAGCCTGCCAAAGAGCCACCAAGCTAAGGATCATTGCATATCCAGGTTGTCTTATCCACCCAATGTGTGGATGGCTCGGGGCAGTAGCCTGTCAGGATCAAGCAAGATGTGGATCATAGCATATACAGGGTTTCTTGTCAGCTGAATGTGTGGATTCTTGGACCACTAGCCTGTCAAAGAGCGAAAGGCTGTGGATCATAGCATATCCAGGCAGTCTTAACATACCAATGTAGGGATACCTTTGGTCAGAAGCCTGCCAAAGAGCGAAAGGCTGTGGATCATAGCATATCCAGACAGTCTTAACATACCAATGTAGGGATACCTTTGGTCAGAAGCCTGCCAAAGAGCCAGCAAGCTAAGGATCATTGCATATCCAGGGTGCATTATGAGCGTAATAGCTGGCTGACTTGGGTCAGTAGCCTGTCACGGAGCGAGCAAGCTGTGGTTCATCGCAAATCCAGGGAGTCTTAACATACCAATGTCTGGACGCCTTGGGTCAGCGGCTTGTCAAAGAGAGAGCAACCTCTGGATGATAGCATATATAGGAAAATTTAAATTGACTTTTATTTACGGACGCTCCTTAAGTACTATAGTTATGGCGTCCCATTCCATATTGGGCATGAAAGACCAGAAAATTTTGCGTCTTAACATACCAATGTCTGGATGCCTTGGGTTAGCAACCTTTCAAGAAGCCAGCAAGCTGTGGATCATAGCATATCCAGGGTGTCTTATCAGGCTAATGCCTGGATGCGTCGGGTCAGTGGCCTGTCAAGGAGCGACAAACCTCTGGATCATATCATATCCCGGGAAATTTAAATTGAGTTTTATTTGTGGACGCTTCTTAACTACTATAGTTCTTATCGTACCATTACATATTGGGCGTGAAAGACCGGTAATTTTGCGTCTTAACATACCAATGTCTTGATGTCTTGAGTCAATAGCCTTTCAAGGAGCGAGCAAGCTGTGGATCACAGCATATCCAGGGTGTCTTATCAAACCAATGTACGGATGCCTTGGGTCAGTAGCCTGTCAAGGAGCGAGCAAGCTGTGGATCATAGCTTAGCCAGAGTGTCTTATCAGCCCACTGTGTGGATGCCTTGGGTCAGTAGTCTGTCAAGAAGGAAGCACGCTGTGGATCATAGCTTATTCAGAGTGTCTTATCAACCCAATGTCCGGATGCCTAGACTCAGCAGCATGTCATGGAGCGAGCAAGTTGTGGATCATTGCATATACAGGGAGTAATAACATAGCAATGTCTGGATACATTGGATCAGTAGGTTGTCAATGAGCGAACAAGCTGTGGATCATAGCATATCCAGGGTGTCTTGGCAGCCCAATAGCTGGATGCCCTGGGTAGGTAGCTTGTCACGGACAGTGAAAGCTGTGGATCATAGCATATGCATTGAGTCCTAACATACCAATGCCTGGATGCCTTGGGTCAGTATCCTGTCAAGGAGCGAACAAGCTGTGGAACATAGCATATCCAGGTTGTCTTATCAGCCCAATGTCTGGATACCCTGGTTCAGTTGCCTGTCACGGAGCCAGCAAGCTGTGCATCATAGCATATCCTGGCAGTAGTAACATACCAATGTCTGGATACCTTGGTTCAGTAGACCGAGCAAGCTCTGGATCATTGCATATTCAGGGTGTCTTATCAGCGCAAAGTCTGGATGCCTTTGGTCAGTAACCTATTAAGGAGCGAGCAAGCTGTGAATCTTAGCATATCCAGGGTGTCCAATCAGCTCAATATCTGGATACCTTGGGTCAGTAGCTTGTCAAGCAGAGCGGAAGGTGTGGATCATAGCATATCCAGGGAGTCTTAACATACCAATGTCTGGATGATTTGGGTCAGTAAACTTTGAAGGAGTGAGTAAGCTCTGGATTATAGCATATCCAGTGTGTCTTATCAGGCCAATGTTTGGATGCCTTGGGTCAATAGTCTGTCAAGGAGCGAGTAGTCTGTGGATCATAGCATATCCCGCGAAAATTGAAATTGAGTTTTTTTATGGACGGCATTTAGCTACTACGTTCTTAGCTTCCAGTTCCATATTGGACGTGAAAGACTGGCAACTCTGCGTCTTAACATACCAATGTCTGAATGCCTTGTGTCAGTAGCTTGTTAAGGAGCGAAAAAGCTGTGGAACATAGCATATCTAGGCTGTCTTATCAGCCCAATAGCTGGCTGCTTTGGGGCAGTAGCCTGTCACGGAGCCAGCAAGCTTTGGATCATAGCATATCCAGGCAGTAGTAACATACAAATGTCTGGATACCTTGGTTCAGTAACCTGTTAAAGACCGAGCAAGCTCTGGATCATTGCATATCCAGGGTGTCTTATCAGCCCAATGTCTAGATACCTTGGGTCAGTAGCCTGTCAAGGAGCGAGCAAGCTGTGGATCATAGCATATCCTGGGAGTCTTTACATTCGAATGTCTAAGTGCCTTTGGTCAGTAGCCTATTAAGGATCGAGCAAGCTGTGAATCTTAGCATATCCAGGGTGTCTTATCAGTTCAATATCTGGATACCTTGGGTCAGTAGCTTGTCAAGCAGAGCGGAAGGTGTGGATCATAGCATATTCACGGAGTCTTAACATACCAATGTCTGGATGCCTGGTGTCAGTAGCCTGTCAAGGAACGAGCAAGCTGTGCATCATAGTATATCCAGGGGGTCTTAGAAGCCCAATGTCCGCAAGCCTTAACCTGTCGGGGAGTGTGCAACCTCTGGATCATAGCATATTCAGGAAAAATTTAAATTGAGTTTTATTTATGGACGCTCTTTAACTACTATAGTTCTTAGCGTCCCCTTCCATATTGGGCGTAAAAGACGGGTAATTTTTCGTCTTAATATAATAATGTCTGGATGCCTTGAGTCAGTTGCGTTTTAAGGAGCGAGCAATATGTGGATCATAGTATATCCAGGGTGACTTATCAGCCGAATGTCTGGATGCCTTGGGTCAGTAGCCTGTCAAATAGCGAGCAAGCTGTGGATAATAGCATATGCAGGGTGTCTTGTCAGCCCAATAACTGGATACCTCGGGTCAGTATCATTTCAAGGAGAAAGTAAGCTGTTGATCATAGCATATCCAGGGAGTCTTACCATACCAATGACTGGATGCCTTGCGTCAGTAGACTGTCAAGGAGCGAGCAAGCTCTGGATGATATATCCAGGGAAAATTTAAATTGAGTTTTATTTATGGACGCTCTTTAACTACTATAGTTCCTATCGCCCCATTCCATATTGGGCGTGAAAGACCGGTAATTTTGCGTATTAACATAAGAATGTCTGGATGCCTTGGGTCAGTAGCCTTTCAATGAGTGAGCAAGCTGTGCATCGTAGCATATCTAGGATGTCTTATCAGTCCAATGTCTTGATGCCTTGGGTCAGTAGCCTGTCTAGGAGCAAGCAAGCTCTAGATCATAGCATATTAAGGGTGTCTTGTCAGCCCAATGTGTGGATGCCTTTGGGCAGTAGCCTTTCAGGAGCAAATAAGCTGAGGATCATAGCATATTCAGGGTGTCTTGTCAGCTAATAGCTGAATGCCTTGGGGCAGTAGCCTGTCACGGAGCGAGCAAGCTGTGGATCATAGCATATCTAGGCAGTCTTAACATACGAGGGCTGTTCAACGAAGGCTGAGACTGATCTTTTTCACAGTTTTATTACTCCAATTCAACGTTTACATGATCTTTTTCAAAGTAGTCCCCTGCTACTTCAATGCACTTTTTATAGCGTCACTGCCAGTCCTTGAACACGTGCTGCAGACCATTCTTCGTCAGGTCCTTGAGAATCCCTCATTTTCTTGAGCACTGCTTCAGAGCTCTTAAATCGAATACCCCTAAGCTTTGCCCTTAGTGATGGGGAAAAAAAGTCACACGGTGCGAGATCGGGGCTATAAGGTGGATGTGGTACACAGGTAATGTTGAATTGAGCCAGAAACTGCATGACTTGATTTGCGACGTGAGGTCGTGCATTGTCATGATGAAGTCCCCACCCAGTCTGACAAAGCTTTGGTCGATTCTTTGCAATGTGCTTCCTCAGTGTAGCCAATACTGACGTGCAGTATGCAGCTGTAACAGTAGTGTGAGGGGGAACTGCTAGCTGGTATATCAGTCCATTACAGTCAAAAAATGTGATTACCATCACTTTTCCTGCAGATAGAATAACTTTTGCCTTTTTTGTTGTTCGAGAACTTGGCAATTTCCACACTGTGCGGGCTTGTCTTCCTTAAGGAACATGACTCATCTCCGGTGATAATCGATTTAAAAAATGCATCCCGTCCATCAGCAAAATGACGCAGCACGTCACGGCTTGACTCCATTCGCAAAGCCTTTTGTTCGGGAGTCAACAGACATGGCACCCAACGAGCACAAACTCGGGTCACATGGAGATGGTCGTGCATAATTGTAACCACATTGCCATATGAAACTCTCTGAGGTTACGTAATGTTATACGCCGATACTCTCGGACAATGACAGCAGCTGTGTTGATGTTGACTTCAGTCACAGCAGAAGCCGAAATACCAGGCCCACCTTGCTTAACACTGACAAGTCGGCCTCCTTTAAGTCCTTGAATTACCCACACTGTTGCACGAGTTAGTGCACTTTCACTGTACGCTTGCTTCAGCTTTTCATAAGTTTCGGTGGTTGAAAACGAAAACAGAATATGATTGCGCTGTACTACTCCTCTCGCGTCACCTCCATTGTCTGGTATGCGAAATGCACGTAAGGTTTACAAAATAGAGCATTACTACCAAAGCAAGCGTGCTGCCGCCTACCATCATTATACATAAAAACCCGCTCTTTGTGTTACATATACGAAACCATCACGGAAGCTACAGGAAAAAATCAGTCTCAGTCTTTGTTGATCAGCCCTCGTACCAATGTCTGGATGCCTTGGGTCAGTAGCCGGTCACGGAGCGAGCAAGCTCTGGATCGTAGCTTATCAAGAGTGTCTTATCAGCCCAATGTTTGGATACCTTGGGCCAGTAGCCTGTCTAAGAGCGAGAAGCTGTGGATCATAGCAAATCCAGGGCGTTTTATCAGCCCAAAAGCTGCATGCCTTGTGGCAGTAGCCTGTCACGGAGCGAACAAGCTGTGGACCATAGCATATCCCGAGTGTTTTAGCAGCCCAATGTCTGGATACCTTGGGTCAGTAGCCTGTCAAGGAGCGAGAAAGCTGTGGATCATAGCATATCCAGTGTCCTAGCAGCCCAATGTCTGGATGTCTTGGGTCAGTAGTCTTTGAAGGAGCAACCAAGCTCTGGATCATAGCATATGCAGGGTGTCTTGACAGCTGAATGTGTGGATTCTAGGGCCAGTAGCCTGACAATGAGAGAAAAGCTGTGGATCATTGCATATCCCGGCAGTCTTAACATACTAATGTAGGTATACTTTGGGTCAGTAGCCTGACAAACAGCGGACAAGCTAAGGATCATTGCATATACAGAGTGTCTTATCAGCGCAATTACTGGATGCCTTGGACCAGTAGCCGGTCACGGAGCGAGCAAGCTCTGGATCATAGCTTATCAAGAGGGTCTTATCAGCCCAATGTTTGGATACCTTGGGTCAGTAGCCTATCAAGGAGCGAGCACGCTGTGGATCATAGCATATGGAGGGACAATTTATATTGTTTTTTTATGGACGCCCTTTAGCTATTATAGTTTCTAGCGCCCCATTCCATATTGGGCGTGAAAGACTGGTAATTTTGAGTCTTAACATAAGAATTTCTGGATGCCTTGGTTCAGTAGCCTTTCAAGGAGCGAGCAAGCTGTGGATCATAGCATATCTAGGGTATCTTATCAGCCCAATGTTTAGATGCCTTGGGTCAGTAGCCTGTCAAGCAGCAAGCGAGCAAGCTGTGGATCATAGAATATCCAAGGTGTCTTATCAGCCCAGTGTGTGGATGCCTTGGGTCAGTAGCCTTTCAAGGAGCGAACAAGCTGTGGATCATAGCCTATGTAGGGTATCTTATCAGCCCAATGTGTAGATGACTTGGGTCAGTAGCCTGTCAAGCAGCGAGCGAGCAAGCTGTGGATCATAGAATATCCAAGGTGTCTTATCAGCCCAGTGTGTGGATGCCTTGGGTCAGTAGCCTGTCAAGGAGCAAGTAAGCTCTGGATCATAGCATATTAAGGGTGTCTTGTAAGCCCAATGTGTGGATACCTAGGGGCAGTAACGTGTCAGAAGCAAACAAGCTGTGGATCATAGCATACTCAGGGTGTCTTGTCAGCCCAATGTGTGGATACCTTGGGTCTGTAGCCTGTCAAGGAGCGAGCAAGTTGTGAATCATAGCATATCAGGGTGTCTTAAGAGCCCAATGTCTGGATGCCTTGGGTCAGTAACCTGTCAAGGAGCGAGTAAGCTGCGGATCATAGCATATCCAGCGAGTCTTAACATACCAATGTCTGGATGACTTGGGTCAGTAGGCTTTCAAGGAGCGAGCAAGCTCTGGATCATGGCATATCCAAGGTGTCTGATCCGCCAAAGGTCTGGATGCCTTGGTACAGTAGCCTGTCAAAGAGCAAGTAAGCAGTGGATCATAGCATATACAGGCTGTCTTATCAGGCTTACGCCTGGTTGCCATGGGTCAGTAACCTTTCAAGGAGCGAGAGAGCTGTGGATCATAGTATATCCAGGGTGTCTTATCAGCCCAATGTCTGGATACCTTGGGTCAACAGCCTGTGACGGAGCGAGCAAGCAAGCTGTGGATCATAGCATATCCAGAATGTCCTATTAGGCTAATGCCTGGATGCCTCGGGTCAGTAGTCTGTCAAGTAGCGAGCAAGCTGTGGATCATAGCTTATCCAGAGTGTCTTATCAGCGCAATGTCTGGATGCCTTTGGTCACTAGCCTTTCAAGGATCGAGTAAGCTCTGGATCATAGCATATCCAAGGTGTCTGATCAGCCCAATGTTTGGACGCCTTGGGTCAGTAGCCTGTTAAGGAACGGGTAAACTGTGGATCATAGCATATCCCGGGAAAACTTAAATTGAGCTTTTTATGGACGCTATTTAGCTACGATAGTTCTTAGCGTCCCATTCCATATTGGTCGTGAAAGACCGGTAATTGTGCGTCTTAACATACCAATGTCTGGATGTTTTGGGCCAGTAGCTTTTCAAGGTGCGAGCAAGCTGTGCATCATAGCATATCCAGGGTGTCTTGTCAGCTCAATGCGTGGATCCTTAGGTCAGTAGCCTGTCAAAGAGCGAAAAGCTGTGGATCATAACATATCCAGCGCATCTTATCAGCCCAATAGGTTGTTGCCCTGGGCAGTAGCCTGTCACGGAGCGAGCAAGCTGTGGATCATAGCATATCCAGACAGTAGTAACATACCAATATCTGTATACCTTCGGTCAGTAGCCTGTCAAAGAGCGAGAAGCTGTGAATCATAGCATATCCAGGGCGTCTTATCAGCCCAATAGCTGCATGCCTTGCGGCAGTAGGCTCTCACGGAGCGAGCAAGCTGTGGATCATAGCATATCCAGGGTGTTTTATCAGCCGAATCTCTGGACGCCTTGGGTTAGTAGACTGTCTAGGAGCGCGCAAGCTATGGATAAAAGCATATTCAGAGAGGCTTACTATACCAATGTCTGGATGCCTTGCGTCAGTAGCCTGTCAAGGATCGAGCAAGCTCTGGATCATAGCATATCCAGGGAAATTTTAAATTGAGTTTCATTTTTGGGCGCTCGTTAACTACTATAGTTCTTAGCCTCCCATTCCATAGTGGGCGTAAAAGACCGGTAATTTTGCGTGTTAACATACCAATGTCTGGATACCTTGGGTCAGTAGCCTGTCAAGGAGCGCGCAAGCTGTGGATCAAAGCATATTCACGTAGTCTTAACATACCAATGTGAAAGCCTTGTGTCAGTAGCCTGTCAAGTAGCGAGCAACTCGTGGATCATAGCATATCTAGGTTGTCTTATCAGCCCAATGCCTGGATGTCTTGGATCAGTAACCTGTCGAGGAGTAAGCAAGTACTGGATCATAGCATATCCAGGAAGTATTATCAGCCCGATGTCTTGGGTCAGTAGGCTGTCAAATAACCAGGAACCTCTGGATCATACCATATACAGGGAGACGTAACGTACAAAAGTCTGGATGCCTTGAACCAGTAGCCTGTCAAGAAGCGAGCAAGCTGTGGATCATAGCATATCCAGGAAGTCTTAACATACCAATGTCTGGCTCCCTTGGTTCAGTAGCCTGCAAAGGAGCGAGCAAGCTGTAGAACACAGCATATCCAGGGAGACTTAGCATACCAATGTCTGGATACCTTGGGTCAGTAGGTTGTCAAAGAGCGAGCAAGCTGTGGATCACAGCATATCCAGGGTGTCTTAGCAGCACAATAGCTGGATGCCCTGTGTCAGTAGCCTGCCAAGAAGACAGCAAGCTGTGGATCATAGCTTATCCAGAGTGTCTTATCAGCCCAACGTCTGGATGCCTTGGGTCAGTAGCCTGTCAAGGAGCGAGCAAGTTGTGAATCATAGCATATACAAGGAATCTTAACATACCAATGTCTGGATGCCTTGTGTCAGTAGACGTTCAAGGAGCGAGCAAGCAAGCTGTGTTTCATAGCATATCCGGGATGTCTTATAAGCCCAGTGTCTGGATGCCTTGTGTCAGTAGCCTGCCAAGGAGCGAGCAAGCAGTGGATCATATCTTATCCAGGGTGTCTTATTAGCCTAATGTCTAGATGGCTTGACTCAGTAGCCTGTCAAGGAGCGAGCAAGTTGTGCATCATAGCATATACACGGTGTCTAATCAGCCCAATGTCTGGATACCGTTGGTCAGCAGCCTGTCAAGCAGCGAGCGAGCAAGCAAGCTGTGGAGCATAGCATGTCCAGAGTGTCTTATCAGCCAGGGAAAATTTAAATTGAGTTTTATTTATGGACGCTCTTTAACTACTATAGCTCTTACCGTCCCATTCCATATTGGGCGTAAAGGAGAGGTAATTTTTCGTCTTAACATAAGAATGTCTGGATGCCTTGGGTCAGTAGCCTTTCAAGGAGCGAGCAAGCTGTGCATCATAGCATATCCAGGGTGTTTATCAGTCCAATGCCTGGATGCCTCGGGTCAGTAGCCTGCCTAGGAGCGAGCAAGCTGTGGCTCATAGCATATCCAGAGTGTCTTATCAGTCCAATACCTGGATACCTTGGGTCAGTAGCCTGTCTAGGAGCGAGCAACGTCTGGATCATTGCACATCCCGGGAAAATTTAAATTGAGTTTTATTTATGGACGCTCCTTAACTACTATAGCTTTTATGGTCCGATTCCATATTGAGCGTGAAAGACCGGTAATTTGGCGTCCTAACATACCAATGTCTGGATGCCTTGGGTCAATGGCCTTTCAAGGAGCGAGCAAGCTGCGGATCACAGCTTATCCAGGGTGTCTTATCAGTTCAATGTCTATATGCCTTGGGTCACAAGCCTTTGAAGGAACGAGTAAGCTGTGGATCATACCAAATCCCGGGAAAATTTAAAGTGAGTTTTTTTATGGACGCTATTTAGCTAGTTTAATTCTTAGCGTCCCATTGCATATTGGACGTGAAAGACCGGTAATTTTGCGTCTTAACATACCAATGTCTGAATGCCTTGGGTCAGTAGCCTTTCACGGAGCGAGCAAGCTGTGGATCATGGCATATCCAGGGTGTCTTATCAGCCCAATGTCTTCCTGCCTTGGGTATGTAGCCTACCAAGGAGCGAGCAAGCTGTGGATCATAGCATATCCAGGGTATCTTATCAGCCCAATTCTGGATGTCTTGGGTCAGTAGTCTGTCTAGGAGCGAGCAAGTTGTGGATGATAGCTTTTCCAGTGTCTTATGAGCCCGTCTGGATGCCTTGGGTCAGCAGCCTGTCAAGCAGCGAGCAAGTTGTGGATCATAGCATATCCAGGGTGTCATATTAGGCTAATGCCTGGATGCCTTGGGTGTGTAGCATGTCAAGCAGAGAGCAAGCCTTTAATCAATAGCATATCGAGCGTTTCGTATGAGCCATAGTCTGCATGCGTTGGGTAGGCAGCCTGTCAGGGCTCGGGCAAGCTGTGGATCATAGCATATCCATGGAGGCTTAACATAACAATGTCTGGGTGCCTTTGGTCAGTATCCTTTCAAGGATCGAGAAAGCTGTAGATCATAGCATATCCAAGGTGTCTTTATCAGCGCAATTGTTGGATGCCTTGGGCCTGTAGCCTTTCAAGGAGCGAGCAAGCTGTGGATCATTGCATTACTAGGGTGTCTTAACAGCCCAATGTCTGGATGCCTTGGGTCAGTAGCCTGTCAAGGAGGGAGCAAGCTGAGGAACATAGCATATCCAGGGAGTCTTAACATACCTATGTCTGGATACCTTGGGTCAGTACCCTGTCAAGGATCGAGCAAGCTGTAGATCATAGCATATCCAAGGTGTCTTTATCAGCGCAATTTCTAGATGCCTTGGGTCGGTAGCTGGTCACGGAGCGAGCAAGCTGTGGATTATCGCATAACCAGGAAGTCTTATCAGTTCAATGTCTTGATGGCTTGGGTCAGTAGCCTGTCAAGGAGTGTGCAACCTCTGGATTATAGCATTTTCCAGGTAAATCTAAATTAAATTTTATTTATGGATGCTTCTTAACTACTACAGTTCTTAGCGTCCCATTCCATATTGGGCGCGAAAGACCGGTAATTTCGCATCTTAACATACCAATGTCGTGGATGCCTTGGGTCAGTAGCCCATCAAGGAGCGAGCAAGCTGTGGATTATTGCATATCCAGGGTGTCTTATCAGCCCAATGTCCGGATGCCTTGGTTCAGTGGCCTAACAAGGAGCGAGTAAGCTGTGGACCATAGCATATCACGGAAAAATTTAAATTGAGTTTTCTTATGGGCGCTATTAGCTACTAAAGTTCTTAGCGTCCCATTGAATATTGGGCGTGAAAGACCGGTAATTTTGCGTCTTGACATACCCATGTCTGGATGCCTTGGGACAGTAGCCTATAAAGGAGCGAGCACGCTGTGGATCATAGCATATCAAGGGTGTCTTATCACCCCTATGTCTACTTAGAAGGGCAGCTTAAAATTACCTTTTGTTTAATCTTTGGGCTTTGGGATTTTGGTATGGAGTTGGTCAGACTCCATAGCCTCCTCGAAGGGAGGGCCCACGCGCTCAGAGCCAGAAACCGTTTCAAGCGCCGTGAATCGGATCTGGGTGGCGATGGGTGAGGGGTGCCGAAGAGCGCGGCTTGTCCCAGGAGCTTCCTGGAACTGCGACCTCCGAGGAGGAGAAGGTGAACTCTGCTTGCTGTGGACACGCGGAAAGTCTTTTAAAAAGTCCTCCCTTCGAAGTTTCTGCTTCGGCTTTTTCTCAGTGGCTGGCGACTTCGTAGACTTTGCAGCAGGATTATAGGCCTTGGTAACAGTAGCAGACTTGGACGGCCGGATGGTAGTGGCGGTCAAGGCACTCATGGTCCAATTTTGAGTCCCAGCATCCTTCCGGGGTATTGGCGAGTCAACAATAGAACTGAATGTTCCCGATCGCAGGAGCGAAGGTTGGCGCGCATGGTAACACCTCCGGGCTTCGGCGAAGGAGAGTTTCTCCTTTACCCGGATCTCCTGGATCGCCTTCTCGTCCAAATACCGCGGACAGTCGCCAAATGAAGCAGAATGTGATCCTTTGCAATTAACGCAGACGGAGGCTGTTGAACAGACACCTTCGTGTGAGGGCTGGCTACATGTTGCACAGATGTTAACGGCACTCTTACATGAGACTTGCGTATGCCCAAAACGTTGGCATTTAAAACAACGCAGAGGTCTAGGAATATAAGGCCTCACAAAAATCCGTTCGTACCCTGCGGAGATGCTCGTGGGCAGATCGACGCTATCAAATGTTAGAAACAGGGTACAGGTAGGTACCAATACGCCGTCGCGTTTGGGCTGCACTCGATGAACCGCTGTCACCTTCTGGTCTGCAAGATATTCGACCAATTCCTCGTCCAATATGCCAAAGAGGCTATGCGTGATGACGCCTCGACAAGAATTCAATGTGCGGTGCTTCTCAACACGGATAGGATAACCGTGGAGAGGCATAGCGCTCAACAAGGACTTACTTTGTGCCTCGGACTTGCTTTGCAGTAACAACAAACCATTACGAAGCCGAGTGCAGGAAAGAACCGGACCAGCAATGGAGTCAATGCCCTTCTGGAAGATAAAAGGGTTCACATTGTCGAATCATTGTCCTTCCTCTGTACGGGTAATCACTAAGTAACAACCAGTTGTTGGCGGTGCTACTTCTGTTACTAAAACTTTTCGGCGCTTGTTAATAATGGAGAAAGGGTGCTCCATAGCGAAAAAAATCCTCCAAGATTGCAACCGTCTCCGACCTCGGGCTGACTTCCCGGGCGTTACCCCGGCTTGGGTGAGTGGCCTATCTATACCCATCTCACCCTAGGGTCACAACTCCCCGAACATAGACAGAGGGACCCAAACGCCGTCAGAAGTCAGCAGCTCATGCAATGGCCTCCCCGCGGGACTGCAGTTGAACAGCGGATGCGAACACAAACCCTACATGACGACCCCGGGTGGTGGGGATGACGCCATTACCCACTCACCCAGCTATCAAGCTGTGTTCACAGAGTATTAACATAAAAGGTTAAAAGAAACTAAAAGTGTGTGGGCGTTTCGCACTCAAGGTAGACCGGCGAAGAAGTAAAAGAGACGTGTAATTGAATGGGCGTGGGGTGAAATGTCTATAAATAGAAGAGAAGAAAGAAGCGATGGCGAGGGGCGACATGGAGTGAAGTGCACAAGAGCCTACCTTGAGTCCCCCGGTCACGAGAACGAACCCACCTCGACCGGACGGGCAGTCAAGGAGCGAGCAAGCTCTGGATCATAGCATATCCATGGTGTCTTATCAGCCCAATGTCTTGATTCCTTGGGTCAGTAGCCTGTCAAGGAGCGCGCAAGCTGTGCATCATAGCATATCCATGGTGTCTTATCAGCCTAATGTCTAGATTCCTTGGGTCAGTTGCATGCCCAGGAGCAGCAAGCTGTGAATCATAGCACATCCAGGGTGTCATATCAGCCCAATTACTGGATGCCTTGGGTCAGTAGTCTGTCAAGGAGTGAGCAAGTTGTGGATCATAACTTATCCAGTGTCTTATCAGCCCAACGTCTTGATGCCTTGGGTCAGCAGCCTGTCAAGGAGCGAGCAAGTTGTGGAATATAGCATATACAGGGAGTATTAACATACCAATGTCTGGATGCCTTGGGTCAGTAGACTGTCAAGGAACAAACAAGCTGTGGATCATAGCATATCCAGGTTATCTTATCACCCCAATTTTTGGATACCTTGGGTCAGTAGTCTTTCACAAGAGAGAGCAAGCTGTAGATCATAGCATATGCAGTGTCTTATCTGGTCTATAACTGGTTACCTTGGGTCAGTAGCTAGTCAAAGAGCGAGCAAGGTGTGGATCATAGCATATCCAGGGTATCTCTATCAGACCAATTGCTGGATGCCTTGGGTCAGTAGCCTGTCACGGAGGAAAGAAGCCTTGGAACATAGCATATCCAGGCTGTCTTATATTCCCATGTCTGGAAACCTTGGGTCAGTCACCTGTCAAGGAGCTCGCAAGCTCTGTATAATTACATATCCAGGGTATCTTTATCAGCCCAATTGCTGGATGCCGTGGGTCAGTAGCCTGTCACGGAGCGAGCAAGCGGTAGATCAGCATGTCTAGGGAGTCCTAACATACCAATGTCTGGATGCCTTGAGACAGTAGCCTGTCACGGAGCGAGCAAGCTGTAGGTCATAGCATGTCTAGGGAAAATTAAAATTGAGTTTTTTATGCACGATATTTAGCTACTATAGTTCTTAGCGTGTCAATCCATATTGGAGGTTAAAAGAGCTGTAATTTTGCGTCTTACATTACCAATGTCTGGATGCCTTGGGTCAGTAGCCTGTCAAGCAGCGAGCAAGCTGTGGATCATAGCATATACAGGCTGTCTAATAAACCCAATGTCTGGATGCCTTGAGTCAGTAGCCTGAGAAGGAACGAGCAAGCTGTGGAACATAGCATATACAGGCTGTGTAATAAACCCAATGTCTGGATGCGTTGGGTCAGTAGCCCGTCAAGGAGTAAGCATGCTGTGGCTCACAGCACAGGGAGTCTTAAAAGACCTATGTGTGGATGCCTTGGGTCAGCAGTCTGTCAAGGAGCGAGCAAGGTGTGAATCATAGCCTATCCAGGGTGTCTTATTAGCCCAATGTCTGGATGCCTTGGGTCAGAAGCCTGTCAAAGAGCGAATAAGCTCTGGATCATTACATATCAAGGGTGTCTAATCAGCCCAATGTCTGGATGGCTTGGGTCAGTATCGTGTTATGGAGTAGGCAAGCTGTGGATCATAGCATATGCAGGAAGTCTTAAAATACCACTGTCTGGATGCCTTGGGTTAGGAGATTGTTTAGGAGCGAACATGCTGTGGATCATAGCACATCCATGGTGTCTTATCAGCCCACTGTCTGGATACCTTGGGTCAGTAGCCTGTCAAGGAGCGAGCAAACTGTAGATCATAGCACATCCAGCGGGTCTTATCGGCCCAATTTTTGAATGCCTTGGGTCAGTAGCCTGTGAAGGTGCGAGCAAGCTGTGGATCATAGCATATCCATGGTGTCTTTTCAGCCCAATTTCTTAAATGTCTTGGGTCAGTAGCCTGTGATTGAACGAGCAAGCTGTGGATCATAGCATTATCAATGAGTCTTAAAATACCAATGTGAATGACTTCTGTCAGTAGCCTTTCAAGGACCGAGCAACCTGTGGATCATAGCGTATCCAGGTTGTCTTATCCACCCAATGCCTGGTTGTCTTGGGTCAGTAACCTGTCAAGGAGTAAGCAAGCTATGGATCATAGAATATTAAGGGTGTCTTGTCAGCCCAATGTGTGGATGGCTCGGGGCAGTAGCCTGTCAGGATCAAGCAAGATGTGGACCATAGCATATACAGGGTTTCTTGTCAGCTGAATGTGTGGATTCTTGGACCAGTAGCCTGTCAAAAAAGCGAAAGGCTGTGGATCATAGCATATCCAGGCAGTCTTAACATACCAATGTTGGGATACCTTTGGTCAGAAGCCTGCCAAAGAGCCACCAAGCTAAGGATCATTGCATATCCAGGATGTCTTATCCACCCAATGTGTGGATGGCTCGGGGCAGTAGCCTGTCAGGATCAAGCAAGATGTGGATCATAGCATATACAGGGTGTCTTGTCAGCTGAATGTGTGGATTCTTGGACCAGTAGCCTGTCAAAAAAGCGAAAGGCTGTGGATCATAGCATATCCAGGCAGTCTTAACATACCAATGTAGGGATACCTTTGGTCAGAAGCCTGCCAAAGAGCCAGCAAGCTAAGGATCATTGCATATCCAGGGTGCATTATGAGCGTAATAGCTGGCTGACTTGGGTCAGTAGCCTGTCACGGAGCGAGCAAGCTGTGGTTCATCGCAAATCCAGGGAGTCTTAACATACCAATGTCTGGACGCCTTGGGTCAGCGGCTTGTCAAACAGCGAGCAACCTCTGGATGATAGCATATATAGGAAAATTTAAATTGACTTTTATTTACGGACGCTCCTTAAGTACTATAGTTCTGGCGTCCCATTCCATATTGGGCATGAAAGACCAGAAAATTTTGCGTCTTAACATACCAATGTCTGGATGCCTTGGGTTAGCAACCTTTCAAGAAGCCAGCAAGCTGTGGATCATAGCATATCCAGGGTGTCTTATCAGGCTAATGCCTGGATGCGTCGGGTCAGTGGCCTGTCAAGGAGCGACAAACCTCTGGATCATATCATATCCCGGGAAATTTAAATTGAGTTTTATTTGTGGACGCTTCTTAACTACTATAGTTCTTATCGTACCATTACATATTGGGCGTGAAAGACCGGTAATTGTGCGTCTTAACATACCAATGTCTTGATGTCTTGAGTCAATAGCCTTTCAAGGAGCGAGCAAGCTGTGGATCACAGCATATCCAGGGTGTCTTATCAAACCAATGTACGGATGCCTTGGGTCAGTAGCCTGTCAAGGAGCGAGCAAGCTGTGGATCATAGCTTAGCCAGAGTGTCTTATCAGCCCACTGTGTGGATGCCTTGGGTCAGTAGTCTGTCAAGAAGGAAGCACGCTGTGGATCATAGCTTATTCAGAGTGTCTTATCAACCCAATGTCCGGATGCCTAGACTCAGCAGCATGTCATGGAGCGAGCAAGTTGTGGATCATTGCATATACAGGGAGTAATAACATACCAATGTCTGGATACATTGGATCAGTAGGTTGTCAATGAGCGAACAAGCTGTGGATCATAGCATATCCAGGGTGTCTTGGCAGCCCAATAGCTGGATGCCCTGGGTAGGTAGCTTGTCACGGACAGTGAAAGCTGTGGATCATAGCATATGCATTGAGTCCTAACATACCAATGCCTGGATGCCTTGGGTCAGTATCCTGTCAAGGAGCGAACAAGCTGTGGAACATAGCATATCCAGGTTGTCTTATCAGCCCAATGTCTGGATACCCTGGTTCAGTTGCCTGTCACGGAGCCAGCAAGCTGTGCATCATAGCATATCCTGGCAGTAGTAACATACCAATGTCTGGATACCTTGGTTCAGTAGACCGAGCAAGCTCTGGATCATTGCATATTCAGGGTGTCTTATCAGCGCAAAGTCTGGATGCCTTTGGTCAGTAACCTATTAAGGAGCGAGCAAGCTGTGAATCTTAGCATATCCAGGGTGTCCAATCAGCTCAATATCTGGATACCTTGGGTCAGTAGCTTGTCAAGCAGAGCGGAAGGTGTGGATCATAGCATATCCAGGGAGTCTTAACATACCAATGTCTGGATGATTTGGGTCAGTAAACTTTGAAGGAGTGAGCAAGCTCTGGATTATAGCATATCCAGTGTGTCTTATCAGGCCAATGTTTGGATGCCTTGGGTCAATAGTCTGTCAAGGAGCGAGTAGTCTGTGGATCATAGCATATCCCGCGAAAATTGAAATTGAGTTTTTTTATGGACGGCATTTAGCTACTAAGTTCTTAGCTTCCAGTTCCATATTGGACGTGAAAGACTGGCAACTCTGCGTCTTAACATACCAATGTCTGAATGCCTTGTGTCAGTAGCTTGTTAAGGAGCGAAAAAGCTGTGGAACATAGCATATCTAGGCTGTCTTATCAGCCCAATAGCTGGCTGCTTTGGGGCAGTAGCCTGTCACGGAGCCAGCAAGCTTTGGATCATAGCATATCCAGGCAGTAGTAACATACAAATGTCTGGATACCTTGGTTCAGTAACCTGTTAAAGACCGAGCAAGCTCTGGATCATTGCATATCCAGGGTGTCTTATCAGCCCAATGTCTAGATACCTTGGATCAGTAGCCTGTCAAGGAGCGAGCAAGCTGTGGATCATAGCATATCCTGGGAGTCTTTACATTCGAATGTCTAAGTGCCTTTGGTCAGTAGCCTATTAAGGATCGAGCAAGCTGTGAATCTTAGCATATCCAGGGTGTCTTATCAGTTCAATATCTGGATACCTTGGGTCAGTAGCTTGTCAAGCAGAGCGGAAGGTGTGGATCATAGCATATTCACGGAGTCTTAACATACCAATGTCTGGTTGCCTGGTGTCAGTAGCCTGTCAAGGAACGAGCAAGCTGTGCATCATAGTATATCCAGGGGGTCTTAGAAGCCCAATGTCCGCAGGCCTTAACCTGTCGGGGAGTGTGCAACCTCTGGATCATAGCATATTCAGGAAAAATTTAAATTGAGTTTTATTTATGGACGCTCTTTAACTACTATAGTTCTTAGCGTCCCCTTCCATATTGGGCGTAAAAGACGGGTAATTTTTCGTCTTAATATAATAATGTCTGGATGCCTTGAGTCAGTTGCGTTTTAAGGAGCGAGCAATATGTGGATCATAGTATATCCAGGGTGACTTATCAGCCGAATGTCTGGATGCCTTGGGTCAGTAGCCTGTCAAATAGCGAGCAAGCTGTGGATAATAGCATATGCAGGGTGTCTTGTCAGCCCAATAACTGGATACCTCGGGTCAGTATCATTTCAAGGAGAAAGTAAGCTGTTGATCATAGCATATCCAGGGAGTCTTACCATACCAATGACTGGATGCCTTGCGTCAGTAGACTGTCAAGGAGCGAGCAAGCTCTGGATGATATATCCAGGGAAAATTTAAATTGAGTTTTATTTATGGACGCTCTTTAACTACTATAGTTCCTATCGCCCCATTCCATATTGGGCGTGAAAGACCGGTAATTTTGCGTATTAACATAAGAATGTCTGGATGCCTTGGGTCAGTAGCCTTTCAATGAGTGAGCAAGCTGTGCATCGTAGCATATCTAGGATGTCTTATCAGTCCAATGTCTTGATGCCTTGGGTCAGTAGCCTGTCTAGGAGCAAGCAAGCTCTGGATCATAGCATATTAAGGGTGTCTTGTCAGCCCAATGTGTGGATGCCTTGGGGCAGTAGCCTTTCAGGAGCAAATAAGCTGAGGATCATAGCATATTCAGGGTGTCTTGTCAGCTAATAGCTGAATGCCTTGGGGCAGTAGCCTGTCACGGAGCGAGCAAGCTGTGGATCATAGCATATCTAGGCAGTCTTAACATACGAGGGCTGTTCAACGAAGGCTGAGACTGATCTTTTTCACAGTTTTATTACTCCAATTCAACGTTTACATGATCTTTTTCAAAGTAGTCCCCTGCTACTTCAATGCACTTTTTATAGCGTCACTGCCAGTCCTTGAACACGTGCTGCAGACCATTCTTCGTCAGGTCCTTGAGAATCCCTCATTTTCTTGAGCACTGCTTCAGAGCTCTTAAATCGAATACCCCTAAGCTTTGCCCTTAGTGATGGGAAAAAAAGTCACACGGTGCGAGATCGGGGCTATAAGGTGGATGTGGTACACAGGTAATGTTGAATTGAGCCAGAAACTGCATGACTTGATTTGCGACGTGAGGTCGTGCATTGTCATGATGAAGTCCCCACCCAGTCTGACAAAGCTTTGGTCGATTCTTTGCAATGTGCTTCCTCAGTGTAGCCAATACTGACGTGCAGTATGCAGCTGTAACAGTAGTGTGAGGGGGAACTGCTAGCTGGTATATCAGTCCATTACAGTCAAAAAATGTGATTACCATCACTTTTCCTGCAGATAGAATAACTTTTGCCTTTTTTGTTGTTGGAGAACTTGGCAATTTCCACACTGTGCGGGCTTGTCTTCCTTAAGGAACATGACTCATCTCCGGTGATAATCGATTTAAAAATGCATCCCGTCCATCAGCAAAATGACGCAGCACGTCACGGCTTGACTCCATTCGCAAAGCCTTTTGTTCGGGAGTCAACAGACATGGCACCCAACGAGCACAAACTCGGGTCACATGAAGATGGTCGTGCATAATTGTAACCACATTGCCATGTGAAACTCTCTGAGGTTACGTAATGTTATACGCCGATACTCTCGGACAATGACAGCAGCTGTGTTGATGTTGACTTCAGTCACAGCAGAAGCCGAAATACCAGGCCCACCTTGCTTAACACTGACAAGTCGGCCTCCTTTAAGTCCTTGAATTACCCACACTGTTGCACGAGTTAGTGCACTTTCACTGTACGCTTGCTTCAGCTTTTCATAAGTTTCGGTGGTTGAAAACGAAAACAGAATATGATTGCGCTGTACTACTCCTCTCGCGTCACCTCCATTGTCTGGTATGCGAAATGCACGTAAGGTTTACAAAATAGAGCATTACTACCAAAGCAAGCGTGCTGCCGCCTACCATCATTATACATAAAAACCCGCTCTTTGTGTTACATATACGAAACCATCACGGAAGCTACAGGAAAAAATCAGTCTCAGTCTTTGTTGATCAGCCCTCGTACCAATGTCTGGATGCCTTGGGTCAGTAGCCGGTCACGGAGCGAGCAAGCTCTGGATCGTAGCTTATCAAGAGTGTCTTATCAGCCCAATGTTTGGATACCTTGGGCCAGTAGCCTGTCTAAGAGCGAGAAGCTGTGGATCATAGCAAATCCAGGGCGTTTTATCAGCCCAAAAGCTGCATGCCTTGTGGCAGTAGCCTGTCACGGAGCGAACAAGCTGTGGACCATAGCATATCCCGAGTGTTTTAGCAGCCCAATGTCTGGATACCTTGGGTCAGTAGCCTGTCAAGGAGCGAGAAAGCTGTGGATCATAGCATATCCAGTGTCCTAGCAGCCCAATGTCTGGATGTCTTGGGTCAGTAGTCTTTGAAGGAGCAACCAAGCTCTGGATCATAGCATATGCAGGGTGTCTTGACAGCTGAATGTGTGGATTCTAGGGCCAGTAGCCTGACAATGAGCGAAAAGCTGTGGATCATTGCATATCCCGGCAGTCTTAACATACTAATGTAGGTATACTTTGGGTCAGTAGCCTGACAAACAGCGGACAAGCTAAGGATCATTGCATATACAGAGTGTCTTATCAGCGCAATTACTGGATGCCTTGGACCAGTAGCCCGTCACGGAGCGAGCAAGCTCTGGATCATAGCTTATCAAGAGTGTCTTATCAGCCCAATGTTTGGATACCTTGGGTCAGTAGCCTATCAAGGAGCGAGCACGCTGTGGATCATAGCATATGGAGGGACAATTTATATTGTTTTTTTATGGACGCCCTTTAGCTATTATAGTTTCTAGCGCCCCATTCCATATTGGGCGTGAAAGACTGGTAATTTTGAGTCTTAACATAAGAATTTCTGGATGCCTTGGTTCAGTAGCCTTTCAAGGAGCGAGCAAGCTGTGGATCATAGCATATCTAGGGTATCTTATCAGCCCAATGTGTAGATGCCTTGGGTCAGTAGCCTGTCAAGCAGCAAGCGAGCAAGCTGTGGATCATAGAATATCCAAGGTGTCTTATCAGCCCAGTGTGTGGATGCCTTGGGTCAGTAGCCTTTCAAGGAGCGAACAAGCTGTGGATCATAGCTTATCTAGGGTATCTTATCAGCCCAATGTGTAGATGACTTGGGTCAGTAGCCTGTCAAGCAGCGAGCGAGCAAGCTGTGGATCATAGAATATCCAAGGTGTCTTATCAGCCCAGTGTGTGGATGCCTTGGGTCAGTAGCCTGTCAAGGAGCAAGTAAGCTCTGGATCATAGCATATTAAGGGTGTCTTGTAAGCCCATTGTGTGGATACCTAGGGGCAGTAACGTGTCAGAAGCAAACAAGCTGTGGATCATAGCATACTCAGGGTGTCTTGTCAGCCCAATGTGTGGATACCTTGGGTCTGTAGCCTGTCAAGGAGCGAGCAAGTTGTGAATCATAGCATATCAGGGTGTCTTAAGAGCCCAATGTCTGTATGCCTTGGGTCAGTAACCTGTCAAGGAGCGAGTAAGCTGCGGATCATAGCATATCCAGCGAGTCTTAACATACCAATGTCTGGATGACTTGGGTCAGTAAGCTTTCAAGGAGCGAGCAAGCTCTGGATCATGGCATATCCAAGGTGTCTGATCCGCCAAAGGTCTGGATGCCTTGGTACAGTAGCCTGTCAAAGAGCAAGTAAGCAGTGGATCATAGCATATACAGGCTGTCTTATCAGGCTTACGCCTGGTTGCCATGGGGCAGTAACCTTTCAAGGAGCGAGAGAGCTGTGGATCATAGTATATCCAGGGTGTCTTATCAGCCCAATGTCTGGATACCTTGGGTCAACAGCCTGTGACGGAGCGAGCAAGCAAGCTGTGGATCATAGCATATCCAGAATGTCCTATTAGGCTAATGCCTGGATGCCTCGGGTCAGTAGTCTGTCAAGTAGCGAGCAAGCTGTGGATCATAGCTTATCCAGAGTGTCTTATCAGCGCAATGTCTGGATGCCTTTGGTCACTAGCCTTTCAAGGATCGAGTAAGCTCTGGATCATAGCATATCCAAGGTGTCTGATCAGCCCAATGTTTGGACGCCTTGGGTCAGTAGCCTGTTAAGGAACGGGTTATCTGTGGATCATAGCATATCCCGGGAAAACTTAAATTGAGCTTTTTATGGACGCTATTTAGCTACGATAGTTCTTAGCGTCCCATTCCATATTGGTCGTGAAAGACCGGTAATTTTGCGTCTTAACATACCAATGTCTGGATGTTTTGGGCCAGTAGCTTTTCAAGGAGCGAGCAAGCTGTGCATCATAGCATATCCAGGGTGTCTTGTCAGCTCAATGCGTGGATCCTTAGGTCAGTAGCCTGTCAAAGAGCGAAAAGCTGTGGATCATAACATATCCAGCGCGTCTTATCAGCCCAATAGGTTGTTGCCCTGGGCAGTAGCCTGTCACGGAGCGAGCAAGCTGTGGATCATAGCATATCCAGACAGTAGTAACATACCAATATCTGTATACCTTCGGTCAGTAGCCTGTCAAAGAGCGAGAAGCTGTGAATCATAGCATATCCAGGGCGTCTTATCAGCCCAATAGCTGCATGCGTTGCGGCAGTAGGCTCTCACGGAGCGAGTAAGCTGTGGATCATAGCATATCCAGGGTGTTTTATCAGCCGAATCTCTAGACGCCTTGGGTTAGTAGACTGTCTAGGAGCGCGCAAGCTATGGATAAAAGCATATTCAGAGAGGCTTACTATACCAATGTCTGGATGCCTTGCGTCAGTAGCCTGTCAAGGATCGAGCAAGCTCTGGATCATACCATATCCAGGGAAATTTTAAATTGAGTTTCATTTTTGGGCGCTCGTTAACTACTATAGTTCTTAGCCTCCCATTCCATAGTGGGCGTAAAAGACCGGTAATTTTGCGTGTTAACATACCAATGTCTGGATACCTTGGGTCAGTAGCCTGTCAAGGAGCGAGTAAGCTGTAGAAAATAGCATATCCAGGGTGTCTCATCACCCCATTGCCTGGATGCTTTGGGTCAGTAGCCTGTCAAGGAGCTAGCAAGCTGTGGATCATAGCATATCCAGGGTGTCTTATCACCCCAATGCCTGGATGTTTTGGGTCAGTTGGCTTTCAAGGAGCGAGCAAACTGTGGATCATAGCATATCCAGGGTGTCTTATCACGCCAATGCCTGGATGCTTTGGGTCAGTAGCCTGTCAAGGAGCGAGCAAGCTGTGGATCATAGCATATCCAGGGTTTCTTATCACCCCAATGCCATGATGCTTTGGGTCAGTAGCCTGTCACGGAGCGACCAAGCTGAGGATCATCGCATACCCAGGGAGTCTTAACATACCATTGTCTGGATGCCTTGGGTCAGTAGCCTTTCAAAGAGGGAGCAAGCTCTGGATCATAGCATATCCAGGGTGTCTTATCACCCCAATGCCTGGATGCTTTGGGTCAGTAGCCTGTCAAGCAGCGAGCGAGCAAGCTGTGGATCATAGAATATCCAAGGTGTCTTATCAGCCCAGTGTGTGGATGCCTTGGGTCAGTAGCCTTTCAAGGAGCGAGCAAGCTGTGGATCATAGCATATCTAGGGTATCTTTCAGCCCAATGTGTAGATGCCTTGGGTCAGTAGCCTGTCAAGCAGCGAGCGAGCAAGCTGTGGATCATAGAATATCCAAGGTGTCTTATCAGCCCAGTGTGTGGATGCCTTGGGTCAGTAGCCTGTCAAGGAGCAAGTAAGCTCTGGATCATAGCATATTAAGGGTGTCTTGTAAGCCCAATGTGTGGATACCTAGGGGCAGTAACGTGTCAGAAGCAAACAAGCTGTGGATCATAGCATACTCAGGGTGTCTTGTCAGCCAAATGTGTGGATACCTTGGGTCTGTAGCCTGTCAAGGAGCGAGCAAGTTGTGAATCATAGCATATCCAGGGTGTCTTAAGAACCCAATGTCTGGATGCCTTGGGTCAGTAACCTGTCAAGGAGCGAGTAAGCTGTGGATCATAGCATATCCAGCGAGTCTTAACATACCAATGTCTGGATGACTTGGGTCAGTAGGCTTTCAAGGAGCGAGCAAGCTCTGGATCATGGCATATCCAAGGTGTCTGACTCGCCAAAGGTCTGGATGCCTTGGATCAGTAGCCTGTCAAAGAGCAAGTAAGCAGTGGATCATAGCATATCCCGGGCAGTAGCTTTTCACGGAGCGAGGAAGCTGTGGATCATAGCACAACCAGGGAGTCTTAACATACCAACGTCTGGATGCCATGGGTAAGTAACCTGTGAAGGAGCAAGTTGTGGATCATAACATATTCAGGGAGTCTTAACATACCAATGTCTGGACGCCTTGGGTCAGTAGCCTTTCAAAGAGCGAGCAAGCTGTGGATCATAGCATATCCAGGGTGTCTCATAAGCCAAATGTCTGGATGCCTTGGGTCAATAGTCTGTCAAGGAGCAAGCAAGCTAAGGATCATTGCATATTCAGTGTGTCTTGTCAGCTGAATGTGTGGATTCTTGGGCCAGTAGCCTGTCAAAGAGCGAAACGCTGTGGATCATAGCATATCCAGACAGTATTAACATACTAATGTAGGGATACTTTGGTCAGTAGCCTGTCAAATAGCGTGCAAGCTAAGGATCATTGCATATCCAGGGTGTCTTATCAGCGCAAGCGTTGGATGCCTTGGGTCAGTAGCCGGTCACGGAGCGACCAAGCTGTGGATCATCGCATATACAGGGAGTCAACATACCAATGTCTGGATGCTTTGGGTCAGCAGCGTGTCAAAGAGCGAGCAACCTCTGGATCATAGCATATTCAGGGTGTCTTGTCAGCCCAATGTGTGGATGCCTTGGGGCAGTAGCCTGTCAAGGATTGTGCAAGCAAGCTGTGGATCATAGCATATCCAGGGTGTCTTATCAGCCCAATGTGTGGATGCCTTGGGCAGTAGCCTGTCAAGGATTGAGCAAGCAAGCTCTGGATCATAGCATATTCAGGCAGTCTTGTCAGCCCAATGTGTGGATGCCTTAGGGCAGTAGCCTCTCAAGGAGTGAGCAAGCAAGCTCTGGATCATAGCATATTCAGGCAGTCTTGTCAGCCCAATGTGTGGATGCCTTAGGGCAGTAGCCTGTCAAGGAGTGAGCAAGCAAGCTCTGGATCATAGCATATTCAGGCAGTCTTGTCAGCCCAATGTGTGGATGCCTTAGGGCAGTAG
Organism: Deroplatys truncata; assembly: GCA_030765065.1. Taxonomy (NCBI): domain Eukaryota; kingdom Metazoa; phylum Arthropoda; class Insecta; order Mantodea; family Mantidae; genus Deroplatys; species Deroplatys truncata. The sequence continues at coordinate 7,012,534 of CM060984.1, forward strand.
CCTCTCAAGGAGTGAGCAAGCAAGCTCTGGATCATAGCATATTCAGGCAGTCTTGTCAGCCCAATGTGTGGATGCCTTAGGGCAGTAGCCTGTCAAGGAGTGATCAAGCTGTGGATCATAGCATATTCAGGCAGTCTTGTCAGCCCAATGTGTGGATACCTTGGGCAGTAGCCTGTCAAGGATCGTACAAGCAAGCTGTGGATCATAGCATATCCAAGGTGTCTTATCAGCCCAATATTTGGATGCCTTGGGCAGTAGCCTGTCAAGGAGTGAGCAAGCAAGCTCTGGATCATAGCATATTCAGGCAGTCTTGTCAGCCCAATGTGTGGATGCCTTAGGGCAGTAGCCTGTCAAGGAGTGAGCAAGCAAGCTCTGGATCATAGCATATTCAGGCAGTCTTGTCAGCCCAATGTGTGGATGCCTTAGGGCAGTAGCCTGTCAAGGAGTGAGCAAGCAAGCTCTGGATCATAGCATATTCAGGCAGTCTTGTCAGCCCAATGTGTGGATGCCTTAGGGCAGTAGCCTGTCAAGGAGTGATCAAGCTGTGGATCATAGCATATTCAGGCAGTCTTGTCAGCCCAATGTGTGGATGCCTTGGGCAGTAGCCTGTCAAGGATCGTACAAGCAAGCTGTGGATCATAGCATATCCAAGGTGTCTTATCAGCCCAATATTTGGATGCCTTGGGCAGTAGCCTGTCAAGGAGTGAGCAAGCAAGCTCTGGATCATAGCATATTCAGGCAGTCTTGTCAGCCCAATGTGTGGATGCCTTGGGCAGTAGCCTGTCAAGGAGTGAGCAAGCAAGCTCTGGATCATAGTATATTCAGGGTGTCTTCTCAGCCCAATGTGTGGATGCCTTGGGCCGTAGCCTGTCAAGGAGTGAGCAAGCTGTGGATGATAGCATATCCAAGGCGTCTTATCAGCCCAATGTCTAGATGCATTGTGTCAGTAGCCGTCAAGGAGCAAGCAAGCTCTGGATCATAGTATATCCAGGATGGGTGATCAGCCGAATGTCTGACTACCTTGGATCAGTAGCCTCTCACGGAGCATACAGCTCTGGATCAAGTATAACCAGGATGGGTGATCAGCCCAAATCTTGGGTCAGTAGCCTGTCAAGGAGCAAGCAAACTCTGGATCATAGCATACCGAGGATGGGTGTTCAGCCCAATACCTGGTATGGCGGTGAAGAAGCACTAAATGAAATTTAGTTATGATAGAATAAGTCGTAAATGAAATGTTATTGAACGCAGCATTCGGCTAGGGACTAAGACAAACGGGGAGAAAATCTTCAATCAAGTTAGTCGGCCCTGGCAGCTCCCGAATGCAAATCGCACACGTTACTACTGTGCCACCTCACTCGGTCAAATGAAAGTGTAAAACGCAAGAACGTATTTACTGTAGTGAATGGTTATGTGCAACGAAAGGTTGAGCAGTCGCTTGAGGTTGCTAAGCTTTTTAAAGGCCGAGTACATCTATCTGATTAATGAAAATAAAAGAAAAATGACTTTCATTTATTAAAACCGACAGTTTTGTTGAGAGATACGAATCGTTTCACTCCCAGCTGTTACTGATACTGCCGTTAACCTCAAATACCTAACCAGAGTTTGCTCAAGCAGTTCTTCAGAGATGCTGGGAATAAAACATTTGGAGCAACGGCCCCGTTTTGCTTCTAACGTCATTCCTAGGAGAACGACTAGGATGGGATCACTAACGATTCCATATGGAGGAGCAGACCCGTCAAACGCCAGAGAAAACCCGTCGCCTGGTCCTTCAACCGTAAACAGATGAAAGGATATGCATGGCACAAGAAGAACCATCGCCTAGCGACTCCGAAAAGCACGAATAAAACCGTGGTATGAGTGGCCGGGATCGAATCCGGCACCTCTCGAATGCGAGCCTCACACAATATTGAGGTATGTTGTATGATTTCAGTCATGAACCTGGATGAACTAGGCAGGTTAATTTTCTATTTGTTATTCAGGTTTTGCATCAGTATAAATCTCTCTCTTTTCTGTGTTGCTTTGACCTGTATTAATTTAAAATACATTCAAAATTTAATTTACGTGATTTTCTATGAACTCTTTACAACGTGATTTTTAATTTCAGATTAATGTTATCACAATTAAGTGAAATTATATGCTTTTTGCTCAAAATGTACCCGGTGGTTACTGAGGGCGTGGAGCACGGACTGTAATGACGCAGGGTCTGAATCCTCGTAGATATGCTAATTAAGCGAGTGTAATGTGGTGTGGCACCATCTTGCATGAAAACAACTAAGATCATTCTTTCTTATAGCGCCGCATTTTCACCTCGGGGCAACATTTCAGATTTTACTTTACACAATTTGCGACAGCGTTCTTAATTAGTTTTCAGACGCCTACCATCATTATAGCCGGTGTTAAACACCGTCACTTTAGTCATAAGCACCGGTACAAATCAAAATGCTAACAATCACCGACCCCATCTTATAAGCTAAGTTAGTTTCCTGTCAGGCCGCGATCTGGGCGCGTTCTGTAATCAGATGAATTTCCACAGTAAACGCTGGCATGACAAATGCACGCAGTTTGGTCGTCGTGAGAGGCAGCTTTAAACTGAAGGTTCCTCCTACCTATTTGTTGATAACAATTTACATACATTCCAGCTGCATTAACTCTCTTACGTAATATATTGTAGTGTATGTGCGTGCATTGTTGCATCGGACACATTATTGCTGTGTATAATGATATTGTTGAACTAATTATTTCGTTTGTAAGTTTGAATTCTTGTCCGGCGCGGCATATTTCCCTCCAATTCCTAGTCAACGGGGGGTGAAGACAAGTTGAGGGAAGAGCCTCTTTGTCTGATAGCGTGGGTCTGTGAGTAGCGTCTACAGCAGGTCTTCTCAGTGTGTGGTTTGTATGTAGGAGTGCGTGTTGCCGCGTGTTTGCGTGGGGCATCCCCCCAGTGTTTGCCTGTAACCTTTTGTGTACAGCACCTTATTAATTATAATAAATCACAGCTAAATGTGAATTTATATGTATCATTTATAAATATCCCAAGTCCGTTTTTTAGTTTGTGAACAAGTTCCTGGTATCTCTTTGTGTGCCTCTGAGTCTACGTTCCCCAATGTTTATGCTGGGGTAACTAAACTTTTCGGTCTCACCCCGGTGTATAACAATATTGTGTTCATGCAGTTATGAAAATGTAAATTTCATAATTCTGTTTGGATATATTAAGATTAATCATCATATTAAATAAGGAACTGGTTTTAATCGAACAACAGCCTATTTCACAATGACAGGCGACTAGTGCACGTGACAGACATACGGGGAAAGTTACGTGGAACAGGGTTTAGTGCGCCCATACTGGCAGGCGATTAGGCCACCGCCCATAGCCAATCTATACTAATGTGTGCATATACAGGGTGAACCGAACCAGGTGTAATAGTAATTTATTTCGGAAAATATGCCATTTAAATTTTCGAGCAAAAAAAATCGCATTAAAGCACATGTGAAGTTCCACTCATCAATCAGACATTAACGGAAGTGTTCTTCAAAAAAAAAAAAAAAAAAAACTTTCGTAAGAAACGTAAATGATAATGTTTCAAGGAGAGCAGCCTATGTCTTTCCAGTTGCTTGTACCCGCAACCCAGTAGGTATCACTATTTGTTATAGCTATTCGATTGTCAAGGCCATTTGAGTTATCTTTGCCAACATTAACTTTCTGTTTGTAACATTTCTCAATATGATATCTGCATATATGGGATTCTGTTCCTATCATTGTACATACACTCTTGAAAACTTTCAACACCACAGTTTGAGAAATAAGTGACTATTAGCAACGCGGTATAGGATACATGATAATAGAGAAGCCAACAGAATCAAGTTCCCGGCTTGTAAGCCGTGGTCCAGCACACGTTTCTCCGTCGGGCATCCTCAGAGGTAGTCCACTGTAATAGATAGGGTAATATCGGAAGCCTATTGAAAAACACTGTTGTTTCTTACGGGCATAGTTCACAAAATATCTCCAGAATTTTTGAACTGGTGGGTTTTATATTCAAGTTGCCCATTTTCAGTGAATTCTAATATTAGAGGATATTTTTGACACTTTCTTGTGAACATGTCAGATTTTTAATTATTTCCAGTACAAAAGGGTAAATGGGGAGCTTTAATACATTTTAAATTTTAGATTTTTTAGAGGGGAGTTCTATGTTGTGTTGATATCACCAAACGTCCCTCTACTTTCACTAAACCTTGCTATCAAGCAGTATGTTTGGTATGAATTTGGTGCATTTGAGTTTCAGAAATTGGTAAAACTGATAAGCTACCCTACAACTTCCACTACCCTTATTTCCAACCTCTAACATACAAATCTGGCATAACTCTGTATACTTATACGATACGTTACAACTACTCATATTTTTAACCCCTTATGTACAAATTTGCACCACTTGGCCAATCCGTTCAAAACTACTCTTATCCTTATTTTGAACCCCTTTGTGGGAAGTGTGCCCACACAGTCACTTGGACACCCAAGTGGCATCAACAATGTAATAGCATCATTTGGGTTCAATTGGCGACCTTCTCTTGTTACATTGTGTGCTTGGCCAGCGTTACGTCTCGTCAAGAAGAAATCATTTTATCAAGATGCAGCCTGCTCCAGTGTCTCAACGCTTGAATTTGATAGCTCCTAAAGTAGCATGGAGTTTTAAAAGAATCGAAGAAGGCCTTGATTTTTAGTTGGTGTAGAACACACAATGTTACATTCTCTATTCACTCTTCCATCAACTAAACTTACAGTGTGTTATTGAGATATTTCAACAAGAATACAGTAGGCTTTGAGCTCCAACGTGTCATGGCTTTGAAAGTGCATGCTCTTTTACATGTCCATGAGAAAAACGAATAGAGACTATCACTAGAAAAAAAATCTGATGTGTTACACTCACATGACTTTCTCTACTCTTGTACAAACTATTTTTACAAACGCTTATTCTCCATCTACTTCATGTTAATCGAGATATCGAGATGTCAATCTTATTGCTAATTTTCTTGTAGATGCAAGGGGAATATGGTAGGTTTTAAGCGATAGTCAAATATTTTATCGCTGGTTGCTATGTGGCGCATTCCATTCTCTTTGCATGTCCAGGACAAAAAAAATCTGATGTGTTACACTCACATGACTTTCTCTACTCTTGTACAATCTAATTTTACAAACGCCTATTCTCCATATGCTTCATGTTAATCGAGATATCGAGATGTCAATCTTATTGGTAATTTTCTTGTAGATGCAAGGGGAATATGGTAGCTTTTAAGCGATAGTCAAATATTTTAACGCTGGTTGCTATGTGGCGAATTCCATTCTCTTTGCATGTTCAGGACATAAAAAAAATGAATAACGAATTTGAGAAAAAGTATTAAGTATTGGAAAATTTAAGGAAATAACAAGCAATATCTCGAAAACGGTTCACTCAACAAAAGAAACGTATATGACATAAGTTGTGTATTTTAACGCGATCTACATTTTTTGTGTAGTAAAATTTTGTCTATCTCTTATGGTTTACCAGTTATGCAAAAGTCGTTCACAATGAAGAATATTTTTGGAGACATTCCCAGAAAATTCGAGATATACATTTTATTTGTCATGACAATATCTTAAACATATGATATTTTAATCAAAATCGTTAGAGCCGTTTTTGAGAAAATTAAAATTTTCGAAAAATGTTCCATGTAAAGGGTAGTCTGGGGTGGGGGGATTTTCTTGAAAACCTTCGTGTCGCATCTCTGGAAGATACTGAACCTAAATACCAAGTTTGGTGTTTATCCGACTGTTCGTTTTTGAGTTATGCTGTACACAGACACACAGACAGACACACACACAGACACACAGACAGACACACACACGGACATGTTTCCAAAAATGCTTTTTTTGGATTCAGTGATTCTCAAAACATGTATTTCCGGTGAAATCTCGGTATCGAATTTTTGGGTGGAATGCAATACTTCCCCTACTTACTATACGTAGTAGAGAAAGTAAAAATCTGATGTGTTACACTCACATGACTTTCTCTACTCTTGTACAATCTAATTTTACAAACGCCTATTCTCCATATGCTTCATGTTAATCGAGATATCGAGATGTCAATCTTATTGGTAATTTTCTTGTAGATGCAAGGGGAATATGGTAGCTTTTAAGCGATAGTCAAATATTTTAACGCTGGTTGCTATGTGGCGAATTCCATTCTCTTTGCATGTTCAGGACATAAAAAAAATCTGATGTGTTACACTCACATGACTTTCTCTACTCTTGTACAATCTATTTTTACAAACGCCTATTCTCCATATGCTTCATATTAATCGAGATATCGAGATGTCAATCTTATTTGTAATTTTCTTGTAGATGCAAGGGGAATATGATAGCTTTTAAGCGATAGTCAAATATTTTATCGCTGGTTGCTATGTGGCGCATTCCATTCTCTTTGCATGTCCAGGACATAAAAAAATGAATAACGAATTTGAGAAAAAGTGTAAGTATTGGAAAATTTAAGGAAATAACAAGCAATATCTCGAAAACGGTTCACTCAACAACAAAAATGTATATGATATAAATTGTGTATTTTAACGCGATCTACATTTTTTGTGTAGTAAAATTTTGTCTATCTCTTATGGTTTACCAGTTATGCAAAAGTCGTTCATAATGAAGAATACTTTTGGAGACATTCCCAGAAATTTCGAGATATACATTTCATTTCTCATGACATTATCGTAAACATATGATATTTTCATCAAAATCGTTAGAGCCATTTTTGAGAAAATTAAAATTTTCGAAAACTGTTCCATGTAAAGGGTAGTCTGGGGTGGGGGGGTTTTCTTGTAAATCTTCGTGTCGCATCTCTGGAAGATACTGAACGTAAATACCAAGTTTGGTGTTTATCCGACTGTTAGTTTTTGAGTTATGCTGTTCACAGACACACACACATACAGACACACACACAGACACACACACACACAGACACACACACGGACATGTTTCCAAAAAGCTTTTTTTGGATTCAGGAGGTCTCAAAACATGTATTTCCGGTGAAATCTCGGTATCGAATTTTTGGGTGGAATGCAATACTTCCCCTACTTACTATACGTAGTAGAGAAAGTAAAAATGAATAACGTATTTGAAAAAAATCTGATGTGTTACACTCACATGACTTTCTCTACTCTTCTACAATCTAATTTTACAAACGCTTATTCTCCATATGCTTCATGTTAATCGAGATATCGAGATGTCAATCTTATTGCTAATTTTCTTGTAGATGCAAGGGGAATATGGTAGCTTTTAAGCGATAGTCAAATATTTTAACGCTGGTTGCTATGTGGAGTATTCCATTCTCTTTGCATGTCCAGGACATAAAAAAAATGAATAACGAATTTGAGAAAAAGTATAAGTATTGGAAAATTTAAGGAAATAACAAGCAATATCTCGAAAACGGTTCACTCAACAAAAGAAATGCATATGACATAAGTTGTGTATTTTAACGCGATCTACATTTTTTGTGTAGTAACATTTTGTCTATCACTTATGGTTTACCAGTTATGCAAAAGTCGTTCACAATGAAGAATACTTTTGGAGACATTCCCAGAAAATTCGAGATATACATTTCATTTCTCATAACATTATCTTAAACATATGATATTTTCATCAAAATCGTTAGAGCCATTTTTGAGAAAATTAAAATTTTCGAAAAATCTTCCATGTAAAGGGTAGTCTGGGGTGGGGGGATTTTCTTGAAAACCTTCGTGTCGCATCTCTGGAAGATACTGAACCTAAATACCAAGTTTGGTGCTTATCCGACTGTTCGTTTTTGAGTTATGCTGTTCACAGACACACAGACACACACACACACACAGACACACACACAGACACACACACACACACAGACACACACACGGACATGTTTCCAAAAATGCTTTTTTTGGATTCAGGAGGTCTCAAAACATGTATTTCCGGTTAAATCTCGGTATCGAATTTTTGGGTGGAATGCAATACTTCCCCTACTTACTATACGTAGTAGAGAAAGTAAAAATGAATAACGAATTTGAGAAAAAGTATTAAGTATTGGAAAATTTAAGGAAATAACAAGCAATATCTCGAAAACGGTTCACTCAACAAAAGAAACGTATATGACATAAGTTGTGTATTTTAACGCGATCTACATTTTTTGTGTAGTAAAATTTTGTCTATCTCTTATGGTTTACCAGTTATGCAAAAGTCGTTCACAATGAAGAATATTTTTGGAGACATTCCCAGAAAATTCGAGATATACATTTTATTTGTCATGACAATATCTTAAACATATGATATTTTAATCAAAATCGTTAGAGCCGTTTTTGAGAAAATTAAAATTTTCGAAAAATGTTCCATGTAAAGGGTAGTCTGGGGTGGGGGGATTTTCTTGAAAATCTTCGTGTCGCATCTCTGGAAGATACTGAACCTAAATACCAAGTTTGGTGTTTATCCGACTGTTCGTTTTTGAGTTATGCTGTTCACAGACACACAGACACACAGACAGACAGACACACAGACACACAGACAGACACACACACGGACATGTTTCCAAAAATGCTTTTTTTGGATTCAGTGATTCTCAAAACATGTATTTCAGGTGAAATCTCGGTATCGAATTTTTGGGTGGAATGCAATACTTCCCCTACTTACTATACGTAGTAGAGAAAGTAAAAATGAATAAGAATTTGAGAAAATGTATAAGTATCGGAAAATTTAAGGAAATAACAAGCAATATCTCGCAAACGGTTCACTCAACAAAAGAAATGTATATGACATAAATTGTGTATTTTAACGCGATCTACATTTTTCATGTAAAATTTTGTCTATCTCTTATGGTTTACCAGTTATGAAAAAGTCGTTCATAATGAAGAATACTTTTGGAGACATTCCCAGAAAATTACAGATATACATTTTATTTGTCATGACAATATCTTAAACATATGATATTTTAATCAAAATCGTTAGAGCCGTTTTTGAGAAAATTAAAATTTTCGAAAAATGTTCCATGTAAAGGGTAGTCTGGGGTGGGGGGATTTTCTTGAAAACCTTCGTGTCGCATCTCTGAAAGATACTGAACCTAAATACCAAGTTTGGTGTTTATCCGACTCTTCGTTTTTGAGTTATGCTGTTCACAGACACACAGACACACACACAGACACACAGACAGACACACACACGGACATGTTTCCAAAAATGCTTTTTTTGGATTCAGGAGGTCTCAAAACATGTATTTCCGGTGAAATCTCGGTATCAAATTTTTGGGTGGAATGCAATACTTCCCCTACTTACTATACGTAGTAGAGAAAGTAAAAACTGATGTGTTGCATCCACATGACTTTCTCTATTCAATCTTCTTGCACATTTCGTTGTAGGTATAAGAAGAATACAGTGAGCTGACAGTCAAACCTTTTAAAAGTGGTCGCTATGAAATTCCGCTCCCTTTGCATTCACACGACTTGCTCTACTCATCCTTCTACAAGCTATTGTTAGCAAAGCTTGTCCTGTCTACATGTTGTTGATAGTCAGTGATTACTAGGGACGTGTAAATGTGTCAGAAAGTCTGTTGGCTTGGTATGAGAGTTAATTACTACATTTCCAACAATTTGCCAATAAGTGCGTGTTTCTACCTGTTCTGTTAACACGCAGAATATTTCAGCAGTTTGCAAATTTGCTTGTTTTACATGTATATTTTATAAATATAATATTTTTATTGTGTTTACCTTTATGTTTTATTTACAAATTCGATATTGCCGAATGCGTGCCATTGAGTCAGCGTTGAAACACTGATTGTACCTCACACGCAACCGAATCAATAGCTCACATCCCACCTTATCTGGTCGTGGCCGTTCCCATGGGGTTTCTGGAATTGAGTTCAAGAGTGGCGGTTATACTTATATCTAATATTAAATGTAGCTTAAACATTACTGTTTAGTATTGACATTTATAAAAATGTAATGTAATTATCACAAAGGAAAGTAGTCGTTGTGGTGCCCTAACTCTTCAGTATTAAACATAACTCATATAGTTTCATGCAGACACTACATAAAATTGCCTTCAATTTTTATTTTAAGTCAATATCATGTTTTAATATTTTTATATCGGCATATTATGAAAGTTTTCAATGCATGCATATTAAAGGGATATTTGAGCATAAAATTCCTGTCCATAGTGATCGCTTTGAAATTCCATACTTTTTGCATGACCACCAGAAAAGACGAATAGCGACTTACCACTTGCAAAAGTTGTAAGTATTTGAAAATGCAAAGTAACAGAGGCGAATATCTCGGAAATGGTTAACGCAACAAAAAGGTTTGTTTGACATGAACTGTGCGCTTTAACGAGATGTACACTTTTGGTGTAGTAACATTTTGTTTATCCAGAACCCAGAGCAGTTCACAGGCTATTCCCAAAAAATTAAACACAAACATTTTGTTTGTCATGAACATATCTACCGTTTGTGAAATTTGCAACACCAAGAAAGAATTTCCGGAATAAACTTGGTGGAAGTGTGCAAGCAATAAGTTATTAGGTACACGTAGAGCACTCTCGTGTCGGTCCGACAAGGTCAGTGTAGTCAGTGCAGAGCTGTCAAACAAGGCGGAAACAATAAAGCGAGTGACAGTATGCCTCGTCGACGTCAAAGGGGCCCATATCGGCATGTGAGTGAGAATGATCGGGTTTATCATACCGTGACAGGGCATGCTGCTACGACAGTGATGCGTGTGTGGAAGCAGTGGATAGATGAAGGTCGTAGGCAGCGAAGAGCGGGTACTGGACCACGGGATGACCATAACGGACCGTACAGCTTCATGCACAGTGTTGGCTCGATGCTGAAGCACTGCAACAGGTGTGAACTTGTCTGCCTCAACGGTTCGTCGCCGTCTGCTGCAGGTTGGACTGGTTGCATGCATGCCATTACGTCGGCTTCCATTGTCCAGAAACCACAAGCCCCTCCGACTGCAATGGGCACGTGAACACCGTCACTGGGGTGCTGAGTGGCAAAATGTAGTCTTTTCGGACGAGTCCCGCTTCAACGTGTCCTACAGTGATGGCCGCGTACGTGTCCGGCGGTACCGTGGTGAGCGCAACCTGGAGGGCTACACTCTTGAGCGGCATAGCGGACAAACACCAGGTGAGATGGTTTGGGGCGTCATTGGTTACAACAACCAATCTCGCCTCCTACAAATTGAAGGCACTTTGAAGAGCAACCGGTACCTAACGCTGGTTGTAGAGCCTGAGGTACCCCCCTCCCTGCTTCAGGCATCTCCACAGGCTACATTTCAACAGGACAATGCCCGGCCATATATTGCGAGGAGTTTACAAGCCCTCTTCGAAGAGTGACGGGTACCATTGCTTCCCTGACCTGCACGTTCGCCTGACATGTCGCCCATCGAACATGTCTGGGATATGGCTGGTTAGCACCTGATGCGATACAGTCCTGAAGTAATCAGTGGGCTCGAATACAAACTGCGTGGAGGGAAATCCCTCAGGAATTTATTCAGAATCTTTCGATTCAATAGCACGACGTATAGCAGCTCTAATTGCAGCTCATGGAGGCCACACCAAATACTGAATATTAGGACTCAGAGGTCATGTATAGATTTGAAAAGTTTATCATTTGTTACTTGTTATGTACCTAACCTGTGGTATTAAATTCATGCGTTTCCTTCTTGGTGGTGCAATTTTCACAAACGGCAGTGTATGTAGGAATTTCGAAAAATAGAGGACAGGATTTCAGGTATGCATTCCCCATATGTAGACAATAAAAAAAGTCCATTACAACTTCTGTCCGGAAATGCTAGCTTTCCGAGTTGTGGCCTTCATAACAGTGGTATTCACCGGTGCGTATTTCTTACCGGAGGTAGTTAGCTTTACAGAAGATGTTCAAAGTGTCCACCTCCTGCTCCAATACAGGCCTCACATCGACGTATCATGGCGTACGAAGACGACCCAAATTCCAGGAGTATTGCGTATTGCCTCACAACCTGTCACAATTCCATTCGGAGTAGATTTCGTGTCAGGCACCGCGTTTTTAAATGACCGCACAAGTAGAAATCGACAGGGTTCAAATCAGGTGAGCGTGGGGGGCCAAAGCAATTGGCTACCTCTACCTATCCATCCATCAGAAAACCTTCGATCCAAGTAGTATCGGCACGACTGAAGTGTGCGGGAGCGCTATCATGTAAGAAGTGGCCTTGTTAACGAATGCTCAGTGCAGTGTCTTCATACACATGAGCTGTGACTTTTTCCAGGAAGTTTGTGTACGCCTGTCCCGTAAGTCTGTTTACAAGCACACGGGGTCCAACTAACCGAGCAACAATGATACCGGCCCACATGTTGAGAGTGAACCACACTTGGTGATGAGATGGGTATGTGCCCATACATGCTGATTGTGCCATCTCGTTGAACTGTGCTTCATCTGTAAATAATACTTAGGCAGGAAAGTTGGTATTTGTAGCACGAACCACTGGCGGAACATCAATCGAGCAGGGTGACAGGCCTGTACAGGTTGCAACTGTTGCTCCAGACAGTCGTATTAGCAACATTCACTTGAAACGCTAATCTTCGTGCCGACAGAATCTCCTCCTCTGCATCTGGAGTTGCAGATCTTGGTCGTCCCCTCCCGAAACCAGGAGATGTAAACATCCCATGAGCGCACAGACGTTCAAATGTGTTCCGATCTGGACATCTGGGTACAAACGACGAGCATTGCCGTCCGCCTTGTCGTGCATGGAGTGCATTTCGGGAAGCTCCTGATTTGAGTACACGTCGCTCAGTCTAACACAACACTCCATGTACCCTTCGCTGTCAGAGTGTCCTGTCACGGCATCTACCTAAGGGAAGAACAACTGTTTTGAAGGCCATAACTCAGAAAGCAAGCATTTCCGGACAATGTTGTAATGGAGTTTTTTGTCTACATATGGGAAACGCATACCTGAAATGTTGCCCCCTATTTTGGAAAAATCCGTATGTTATTTTAATCAAATTCAGAAAACAATGGCAATTTTTCAATCCAAAGGGTAGTTGGGAGTGAGAGGATTTTCTTGAAAATCTTCGTGTTCAATATTTGGAAGATACTACAACTTTGGTATTTAACCGAGCTTTCGTTCTTGAGTTATGCTATTCACAAACCCATAAACATGCTAGCGCTCCGGTCTTTCTCTTCCTTCGGGAGCCTCAAAACGTGTATTTCCAATGAAATTTCTATGTGAAATGCAACACGACCAAACTCGTGTTTATTTCATTGCTAGCAACATACATAGCGTGTCTGCCCCACATTCAAGAAGTCCCGCCTTATCCGGAAAAGATGAATGTCCGGTAACTTTAAGCTCAATGGATCCCGAGGTTGCATGCTGCGATATCATCTCCCCAGTTAAATACACGCGCATGTGTCAACAATACCTAATCTTTAAGGAGGGACAATTGTGTAACATAACAAGTAACTCAACTGTACAATTCTGAGAAGATTGTTCTTCTGGATGGTGGCCTGGGAGTCACCTCTCTTTCATATTATAATAGTCGCATGTTATTAAATAACCACGGGACCAAACAGAAAGCACAAAAGTTTACACTTTGAGGCATTGATTTTACTACAGTATTCGGCTTTTCGGTGCCTGTTTCGCGCTAACATATGCGGAAGGTTAAAGGAATGAAACACCACTTTTGCCGGTATTTCATGTCTTTGTGAATGTCAGTGTTCATAAGATTCACCAGAAAAACTGTTTTCCGTAAAGAATGTGACAGGGGGTTTACGGTGAAACAACAGGTTTATTAGGTTAATAAAACAAACTCATTCTTTATTTTAGGATCAGTTAACTTTTTTTCTCTCTCTCTCTCTTTATTTTATTTTACGTCGCTTTAACTCCCTAGTTATATCGCGACGGATCTGTTAGTGGATAACTCTTAGAACGATATGTGATGGACAGTTAGCCTTCTAGGTCTCATCCCTCTAACCACCCGCTCCGTCACGTGTTACAGAGACCCTAGCGCATAGCTACCGAATTTTCTGCTTCGTGCCGTGCAGACGGCACTAGGGTGCCGTTCAGTCCAACCGCCACCCTCACACAGAAAAGCGGACAGTAAGCCTTCTAGATCTCATCCCTGTAACCACCTGCTTCATGCCGTGCAGATGGTATTAGGGTGCCGTCCAGTCAAACTGCCGCTCCCATATAAAGGCGGACAGTTAGCCTTCTAGGTCTCATCCCTGTAACCACCTGCTTCATGCCGTGCAGATGGTATTAGGGTGCCGTCCAGTCAAACTGCCGCTCCCATATAAAGGCGGACAGTTAGCCTTCTAGGTCTCATCCCTGTAACCACCTGCTTCATGCCGTGCAGATGGTATTAGGGTGCCGTCCAGTCTAACCACCGCCCTCACACAATAAAGACGGACAGTTAGCCTTCTGGGTCTCATCCCTGTAACCACCTGCTTCATGCCGTGCAGATGGTATTAGGGTGCCGTCCAGTCTAACCACCGCCCTCACACAATAAAGGCGGACAGTTAGCCTTCTAGGTCTCATCCCTGTAACCACCTGCTTCATGCCGTGCAGATGGTATTAGGGTGCCGTCCAGTCCAACTGCCGCTCCCATATAAAGGCGGACAGTTAGCCTTCTAGGTCTCATCCCTGTAACCACCTGCTTCATGCCGTGCAGATGGTATTAGGGTGCCGTCCAGTCTAACCACCGCCCTCACACAATAAAGACGGACAGTAAGCCTTCTAGATCTCATCCCTGTAACCACCTGCTTCATGCCGTGCAGATGGTATTAGGGTGCCGTCCAGTCTAACCACCGCCCTCACACAATAAAGACGGACAGTTAGCCTTCTGGGTCTCATCCCTGTAACCACCTGCTTCATGCCGTGCAGATGGTATTAGGGTGCCGTCCAGTCTAACCACCGCCCTCACACAATAAAGACGGACAGTTAGCCTTCTGGGTCTCATCCCTGTAACCACCTGCTTCATGCCGTGCAGATGGTATTAGGGTGCCGTCCAGTCAAACTGCCGCTCCCATATAAAGGCGGACAGTTAGCCTTCTAGGTCTCATCCCTGTAACCACCTGCTTCATGCCGTGCAGATGGTATTAGGGTGCCGTCCAGTCCAACTGCCGCTCCCATATAAAGGCGGACAGTTAGCCTTCTAGGTCTCATCCCTGTAACCACCTGCTTCATGCCGTGCAGATGGTATTAGGGTGCGGACCAATCCAAATGCCGCTCCCATATAAAGGCGGACAGTAAGCCTTCTAGGTCTCATCCCTATAACCACCTGCATCGTGCCGTGCAGATGGTATTAGGGTGCGGTCCAGTCAAACTGCCGCTCCCATATAAAAGGCGGACAGTTAGTCTTCTAGGTCTCATCCCTGTAACCACCTGCTTCATGCCGTGCAGACGTTATGCTGCCGTCCAGTCTAACTGCTTACATTGTCTGTAGATAGATGGCATAGCATTCGCTATAACCACTTATTTTTCAGTTTACTATTGTTTTAGACTTAAAGTAGAACTTTGGGTCGTGGTATTATTAATCCAATCCGGTATTTACCTTGGCGACTGAAGAAAACTACGAAAAAACTTCAAACAGATTGGTCGCCCCACGGGATTTGAACCGGAGTCACAGACTTTAGCGCCTGAGCCATTCCGCCCGGTATCAGTTAACTTGATTGCTGTTTTAACACATATCGTACAAGGCCAAGAGACCCTAAATACCTTCAATTTTGTATTTGCAAATATCATTGATCAGCGATTGCATGGATCATTGTGATAGGCCCAGTTTATACAATTTATAGTAACAGCACAGTATTTTCTTGAACATTGCATGGATCATTGTGATAGGCCCAGGTTATACAATTTATAGTAACAGCACAGTATTTTCTTGAACATTGCATGGATCATTGTGATAGGCCCAGGTTATACAATTTATAGTAACAGCACAGTATCTTCTTGAACATTGCATGGATCATTGTGATAGGCCCAGGTTATACAATTTATAGTAACAGCACAGTATTTTCTTGAACATTGCATGGATCATTGTGATAGGCCCAGGTTATACAATTTATAGTAACAATTCAGAATTTTCTTGAACATTGCATGGATCATTGTGATAGGCCCAGGTTATACAATTTATAGAAACAGCACAGTATTTTCTTGAACACTGCATGCATCATTGTGATAGGCCCAGTTTATACAATTTATAGTAACAGCACAGTATTTTCTTGAACATTGCATGGATCATTGTGATAGGCCCAGGTTATACAATTTATAGTAACAATTCAGAATTTTCTTGAACATTGCATGGATCATTGTGATAGGCCCAGGTTATACAATTTATAGAAACAGCACAGTATTTTCTTGAACACTGCATGCATCATTGTGATAGACCCAGTTTATACAATTTATAGTAACAATTCAGAATTTTCTTGAAGATTGCGTGGATCATTGTGATAGGCCCAGTTTATACAATTTATAGTAACAATTCAGAATTTTCTTGAAGATTGCGTGGATCATTGTGATAGGCCCAGTTTATACAATTTATAGTAACAATTCAGAATTTTCTTGAAGATTGCGTGGATCATTGTGATAGGCCCAGTTTATACAATTTATAGTAACAGCACAGTATTTTCTTGAACATTGCATGGATCATTGTGATAGGCCCAGGTTATACAATTTATAGAAACAGCACAGTATTTTCTTGAACACTGCATGCATCATTGTGATAGGCCCAGTTTATACAATTTATAGTAACAATTCAGAATTTTCTTGAAGATTGCGTGGATCATTGTGATAGGCCCAGTTTATACAATTTATAGTAATAATTCAGAATTTTCTTGAAGATTGCGTGGATCATTGTGATAGGCCCAGTTTATACAATTTATAGTAACAATTCAGAATTTTCTTGAACATTGCATGGATCATTGTGATAGGACCAGTTTATAGAATTGTAGTAACAGCACAGTATCTTCTTGAACATTGCATGGATCAATGTGATAGGCGCAGTTTATAGAATTGTAGTAACAGCACAGTATTTTCTTGAACATTGCATGGATCATTGTGATAGGCCCAGTTTATACAATTTATAGTAACAATTCAGAATTTTCTTGAACATTGCATGGATCATTGTGATAGGCCCAGTTTATAGAATTGTAGTAACAGCACAGTATTTTCTTAACATTGCATGGATCATTGTGATAGGCCCAGTTTATAGAATTGTAGTAACATCACAGTATTTTCTTGAACATTGCATGGATCATTGCGATAGGCCCAGTTTATAGAATTGTAGTAACAGCACAGTATTTTCTTGAACACTGCATGGATCATTGTGATAGGCCCAGTTTATAGAATTGTAGTAACAGCACAGTATTTTCTTGAACACTGCATGGATCATTGTGATAGGCCCAGTTTATAGAATTGTAGTAACAGCACAGTATTTTCTTGAACACTGCATGGATCATTGTGATAGGCCCAGTTTATAGAATTGTAGTAACAGCACAGTATTTTCTTGAACACTGCATGGATCATTGTGATAGGCCCAGTTTATAGAATTGTAGTAAATGCACAGTATTTTCTTGAACACTGCATGGATCATTGTGATAGGCCCAGTTTATAGAATTGTAGTAACAGCACAGTATTTTCTTGAACACTGCATGGATCATTGTGATAGGCCCAGTTTATAGAATTGTAGTAACAGCACAGTATTTTCTTGAACACTGCATGGATCATTGTGATAGGCCCAGTTTATAGAATTGTAGTAACAGCACAGTATTTTCTTGAACATTGCATGGATCATTGTGATAGGCCCAGTTTATAGAATTGTAGTAACAGCACAGTATTTGCTTGAACACTGCATGGATCATTGTGATAGGCCCAGTTTATAGAATTGTAGTAACAGCACAGTATTTTCTTGAACACTGCATGGATCATTGTGATAGGCCCAGTTTATAGAATTGTAGTAACAGCACAGTATTTTCTTGAACACTGCATGGATCATTGTGATAGGCCCAGTTTATAGAATTGTAGTAACAGCACAGTATTTTCTTGAACACTGCATGGATCATTGTGATAGGCCCAGTTTATAGAATTGTAGTAACAGCACAGTATTTTCTTGAACATTGCATGGATCATTGTGATAGGCCCAGTTTATAGAATTGTAGTAACAGCACAGTATTTTCTTGAACACTGCATGGATCATTGTGATAGGCCCAGTTTATAGAATTGTAGTAACAGCACAGTATTTTCTTGAACATTGCATGGATCATTGTGATAGGCCCAGTTTATAGAATTGTAGTAACAGCACAGTATTTTCTTGAACATTGCATGGATCATTGTGATAGGCCCAGTTTATAGAATTGATGTAACAGCACAGTATTTTCTTGAACATTGCATGGATCATTGTGATAGGCCCAGTTTATAGAATTGAAGTAACAGCACAGTATTTTCTTGAACATTGCATGGATAGCCAACTAATGTATGTCGTAAAACTTCCAAAATGGCCACATAAGCAATGTGATTGGCATAATTTATATTAAAGGACGGTCTGCTTTTCACGGGTTCTTCTATCTTCATCTTCACATTGGACACCCAAATTTGTTATTATCATTACACAGAGAGGACGTCGCAAGATCAGCATCATAATGAGGATTTGCTGCAAGCCGAGTCCGCTAGGGCTCTGGCGTACGTGTCGCATACAATAGGTTTAGTATAAAGTAATGTAATATAAATACGGACATTATGAGTTGATATAATGTTGTTTATAAGTGAGTGTGTTGTAGGAGATCTTTGAAATGATGGAGTTATTGTTGATATAATATAATGTTTATAAGTAATTGTGTTGTAGGAGATCTTTGAAATGATGGAGTTATTGTTGATATAATATAATGTTTATAAGTAATTGTGTTGTAGGAGATCTTTGAAATGAAGCAGTTATTGTTGATATAATATAATGTTTATAAGTAATTGTGTTGTAGGAGATCTTTGAAATGATGGAGTTATTGTTGATATAATATAATGTTTATAAGTAATTGTGTTGTAGGAGATCTTTGAAATGATGGAGTTAATGTTGATATAATATAATGTTTATAAGTAATTGTGTTGTAGGAGATCTTTGAAATGATGGAGTTAATGTTGATATAATATAATGTTTATAAGTAATTGTGTTGCAGGAGATCTTTGAAATGATGGAGTTATTGTTGATATAATATAATGTTTATAAGTGAGTGTGTTGTAGGAGATCTTTGAAATGATGGAGTTATTGTTGATATAATATAATGTTTATAAGTAATTGTGTTGTAGGAGATCTTTGAAATGATGGAGTTATTGTTGATATAATATAATGTTTATAAGTGAGTGTGTTGTAGGAGATCTTTGAAATGATGGAGTTAATGTTGATATAATATAATGTTTATAAGTAATTGTGTTGTAGGAGATCTTTGAAATGATGGAGTTATTGTTGATATAATATAATGTTTATAAGTAATTGTGTTGTAGGAGATCTTTGAAATGAAGCAGTTATTGTTGATATAATATAATGTTTATAAGTAATTGTGTTGCAGGAGATCTTTGAAATGATGGAGTTAATGTTGATATAATATAATGTTTATAAGTAATTGTGTTGTAGGAGATCTTTGAAATGATGGAGTTAATGTTGATATAATATAATGTTTATAAGTAATTGTGTTGTAGGAGATCTTTGAAATGATGGAGTTATTGTTGATATAATATAATGTTTATAAGTAATTGTGTTGTAGGAGATCTTTGAAATGATGGAGTTATTGTTGATATAATATAATGTTTATAAGTGATTGTGTTGTAGGAGATCTTTGAAATGATGGAGTTAATGTTGATATAATATAATGTTTATAAGTAATTGTGTTGTAGGAGATCTTTGAAATGATGGAGTTATTGTTGATATAATATAATGTTTATAAGTAATTGTGTTGTAGGAGATCTTGGAAATGAAGCAGTTATTGTTGATATAATATAATGTTTATAAGTAATTGTGTTGTAGGAGATCTTTGAAATGATGGAGTTATTGTTGATATAATATAATGTTTATAAGTGAGTGTGTTGTAGGAGATCTTTGAAATGAAGGAGTTATTGTTGATATAATGTTGTTTATAAGTGAGTGTGTTGTAGGAGGCCTTGGAAATGAAGGAGTTGTTGTTGATATAATGTTGTTTATAAGTGAGTGTGTTGTAGGAGGCCTTGGAAATGAAGGAGTTGTTGTTGATAAGAACCGCTGTTAGAATTGGCAATAAAAGCAGCTGACAGTGTTCCAGGTGTGGAGTATGGCAGCTGGAACAGTACTGCGGACATCCGGCCTGCCGTCTCTTTATTATGGTGATGATGCGACTGACTGTAGGGGAACGGAACAAACTCGTCCTGCTTCTTATCAAACGTGATTAAACAACATCGCATCTGTATCAATGGTGGCGAGAATTGGCAAACGCGCGGAGCATCACTTTCTCTACCCACTGTCATTTGTTTTTGTATAGTTTCTAACAGGTCCCGGGGTCGACGCCCAGTCTAACTTGTGTTTTTCCCTGGTCGGTAGGCGAATGTTGGGTTGGGTGGTTATCTACCGCGATTTTCTGTCATTCCGTGTATTTGGGGCGTTCTTGTAGGTTTCGTGCCGGACAGATGGCGCGAGTGTTTGCCCAAAGGAATGAGTACTGTTCCTAGTGGTGTAAACAGAACAGGTTCCATGCAGTGTTCCCTCAGTTGTGTGCTCTACAAACTGTTCTCAGACAAGCTTCTTGTCAGTCGTGTAGGTTCAAGGGATGATATTTAGCATAAAGCCACGGCGGTTGAGAATCACTATGTGTAGTAGCTCGTCTCTATGTGCTAGTCTTCAAATAAAGCGACCGCAAGGAGAAACAATCGAATAACAACAGTATCTACTTCAAGAAACTGACATCTTGAAACATTCATCACAAAAACGAATATCCCTGAAATTGGTACATAATGATACAAAACAAACACATATATTAATTTGTTTTAGTCCCCACCTTTAACTAAACTGGTCTTACGGCGACCTTTCCTCTGTAACTTAATGGCAAGTCGTATTCTCTTGTCCTTGGGTTTCTTGCACTGTTCCGGTTTTAGTCACACACACACACACACACACACAGAAACGCACACTTCCAGACTCTGGAGAGGAAAGGGAATAACCAACCAGTCAGGACTGGAAATTCCTTTTTATGTCTTAAAGAATTGTTTACCAATTATACAAACTAAACCGGGTCTTACAGACAACTTCCACAAAATTTAACATATAGGTACATCTCATTTATCAAGTATATAACTTTGTTTTATACAATGGGTAGATTGGGGGTTGCGAATATTCTTCAACATTTGGCATTTCGTTTTCGACTTACTCTATTCACATACATCGAACTTTTATTCATTCAGGAACCTTCAAACGTGTGTTTTCAGTGAAAACTAGATATTGACTTTCTGGGGGAATACAATACTTTCTGCATGGATATGCTAGCTGCGTGCTACACAAAATAAAAACTACCAACTTATATAATGCCGAGTTTTTTTACTTTCTGCCACAAAATGACATACTCGTGTCCTTTATTCTGAGAACGGAATTTCTCTGCTGGGGAGCAAACCTAATTACAACCACATTATCCCAAACATTACAGTTTTTGTAAACACCAACGTATTCTCACCTCAACATTCTTATCTACACATTCTCTCACACATTCTTTCAAAACTTATTTTCGTAAAAAAATTTTCACTCTTACGGGTCACTTATTTTTACTTCCCCTGAGAATTACAAATAGAGATTTCCTTGGAAGTTCGCGGTTTCAACATAACACTATACTATTAACAGGAGATCACTAGTGGTGCTATACATTTTGTTACAGTCCAGTGAAGCAGCACCATGATCATGATGAAGGATAGACACACAGATAAGCTCTGGTCTATCATAACACTGTATACCATTTACTAGAGGTTAGTAGTGGTGCTATACATTTTGTTACAGCCCAGTGAAGAGGGACCATGATCATGATGAAGGATAGACACACAGATAAGCTCTGGTCTATCATAGCACTGTATAACATTTACAAGAGGTCAATAGTGGTGCTATACATTTTGTTGTAGACCAGTGAAGAGGGACCATGATCATGATGAAAGATAGACACACAGATAAGCTCTGGTCTATCATAACACTGTATAACATTTACAAGAGGTCAATAGTGGTGCCATACATTTTGTTGTAGACCAGTGAAGAGGGACCATGATCATGATGAAAGATAGACACACAGATAAGCTCTGGTCTATCATAACACTGTATAACATTTACCAGAGGTCAATAGTGGTGCCATACATTTTGTTGTAGACCAGTGAAGAGGGACCATGATCATGATGAAAGATAGACACACAGATAAGCTCTGGTCTATCATAACACTGTATAACATTTACAAGAGGTCAATAGTGGTGCCATACATTTTGTTGTAGACCAGTGAAGAGGGACCATGATCATGATGAAAGATAGACACACAGATAAGCTCTGGTCTATCATAACACTGTATAACATTTACAAGAGTTCAATAGTGGTGCCATACATTTTGTTGTAGACCAGTGAAGAGGGACCATGATGAAGGATAGACACACAGATAAGCTCTGGTCTATCATAACACTGTATGCCACTTACAAGAGGTCACTAGTGGTGCTATACATTTTGTTGTAGACCAGTGAAGAGGGATCATGATGAAGGATAGACACACAAATAAGCTCTGGTCTATCATAAAACTGTATACCATTTACAACAGGTCACTAGTGGTGCCAAACATTTTGTTACAGCCCACTGAGGAGGGACCATGATCATGATGCAGACACACAGATTAGCTCTGGTCTATCATAACACTGTATACCATTTACTAGAGGTCACTAGTGGTGCTATACATTTTGTTGTAGACCAGTGAAGAGGGACCATGATCATGATGAAGGATAGATACACACATAAGCTCTGGTCTATCATAACACTGTATACCATTTACTAGAGGTCACTAGTGCTGCTATACATTTTGTTACAGTCCAGTGAAGAGGGACCATGATCATGATGAAGGATAGACACACAGATAAGCTCTGGTCTATCATAACACTGTATACCATTTACAAGAGGTCACTAGTGGTGCCATACACTTCGTTGTAGACCAGTGAAGAGGGACCATGATGAAGGATAGACACACAGATAAGCTCTGGTCTATCATAACACTGTATGCCATTTACTAGAGGTCACTAGTGGTGCTATACATTTTGTTGTAGTCCAGTGAAGAGGGACCATGATCATGATGGATAGACACACAGATAAGCTCTGGTCTATTATAACACTGTATACCATTTACAAGAGGTCACTAGCGGTGCCATACATTTTGTTGTAGACCAGTGAAGAGGGACCATGATGAAGGATAGACACACAGATAAGCTCTGGTCCATCATAACACTGTATATCATTTACAAGAGATCACTAGTGGTGCTATACATTTTGTTGCAGCCCAGTGAAGAGGGACCATGATCATGATGAAGAATACACTCACAGATAAGCTCTGGTCTATCATAACACTATACCATTTACTAGAGGTCACTAGTGGTGCTATACATTTTGTTACAGCCCAGTGAAGAGGGACCATGATCATGATGAAGGATAGACACACAGATAAGCTCTGGTCTATCATAACACTATACCATTTACTAGAGGTCACTAGTGGTGATATACATTTTGTTACAGCCCAGTGAAGAGGGACCATGATCATGATGAAGAATAGACTCACAGATAAGCTCTGGTCTATCATAACACTATACCATTTACTAGAGGTCACTAGTGGTGCTATACATTTTGTTACAGTCCAGTGAAGAGGGACCATGATCATGATGAAGAATACACTCACAGATAAGCTCTGGTCTATCATAACACTATACCATTTACTAGAGGTCACTAGTGGTGCTATACATTTTGTTACAGCCCAGTGAAGAGGGACCATGATCATGATGAAGGATAGACACACAGATAAGCTCTGCTCTATCATAACACTATACCATTTACTAGAGGTCACTAGTGGTGATATACATTTTGTTACAGCCCAGTGAAGAGGGACCATGATCATGATGAAGAATAGACTCACAGATAAGCTCTGGTCTATCATAACACTATACCATTTACTAGAGGTCACTAGTGGTGCTATACATTTTGTTACAGCCCAGTGAAGAGGGACCATGATCATGATGAAGGATAGACACACAGATAAGCTCTGGTCTATCATAACACTGTATATCATTTACTAGAGGTCACTAGTGGTGCTATACATTTTGTTACAGCCCAGTGAAGAGGGACCATGATCATGATGAAGAATAGACACACAGATAAGCTCTGGTCTATCATAACACTGTATAACATTTACAAGAGGTCAATAGTGGTGCCATACATTTTGTTGTAGACCAGTGAAGAGGGACCATGATCATGATGAAAGATAGACACACAGATAAGCTCTGGTCTATCATAACACTGTATAACATTTACAAGAGGTCAATAGTGGTGCCATACATTTTGTTGTAGCCCAGTGAAGAGGGACCATGATCATGATGAAGGATAGATACACACATAAGCTCTGGTCTATCATAACATTGTATATCATTTACTAGAGGTCACTAGTGGTGCTATACATTTTGTTACAGCCCAGTGAAGAGGGACCATGATCATGATGAAGAATAGACACACAGATAAGCTCTGGTCCATCATAACACTGTATATCATTTACAAGAGGTCACTAGTGGTGCTATACATTTTGTTGTAGACCAGTGAAGAGGGACCATGATGAAGGATAGACACACAGATAAGCTCTGGTCTATCATAACACTGTATAACATTTACAAGAGGTCACTAGTGGTGCCATACATTTTGTTGTAGACCAGTGAAGAGGGACCATGATGAAGGATAGACACACAGATAAGCTCTGGTCTATCATAACACTGTATATCATTTACAAGAGGTCACTAGTGGTGCCATACATTTTGTTGTAGACCAGTGAAGAGGGATCATGATCATGATGAAGGATAGTCACACAGATAAGCTCTGGTCTATCATAACACTGTATACCATTTACTAGAGGTCACTAGTGGTGCTATACATTTTGTTACAGCCCAGTGAAGAGGGACCATGATCATGATGAAGGATACACACACAGATAAGCTCTGGTCTATCATAACACTGTATACCATTTACTAGAGGTCACTAGTGGTGCTATACATTTTGTTGTAGCCCAGTGAAGAGGGACCATGATCATGATGAAGGATAGACACACAGATAAGCTCTGGTCTATCATAACACTGTATACCATTTACTAGAGGTCACTAGTGGTGCTATACATTTTGTTACAGCCCAGTGAAGAGGGACCATGATCATGATGAAGGATAGACACACAGATAAGCTCTGGTCTATCATAACACTGTATACCATTTACAACAGGTCACTAGTGGTGCCATACATTGTGTTACAGCCCAGTGAAGAGGGACCATGATCATGATGCAGACACACAGATTAGCTCTGGTCTATCATAACACTGTATACCATTTACTAGAGGTCAATAGTGGTGCTATACATTTTGTTGTAGACCAGTGAAGAGGGACCATGATCATGCTGAAGGATAGATACACACATAAGCTCTGGTCTATCATAACACTGTATACCATTTACTAGAGGTCACTAGTGGTGCTATACATTTTGTTGTAGACCAGTGAAGAGGGACCATGATCATGATGAAGGATAGATACACACATAAGCTCTGGTCTATCATAACACTGTATAACATTTACTAGAGGTCACTAGTGGTGCTATACATTTTGTTGTAGACCAGTGAAGAGGGACCATGATCATGATGAAGGATAGATACACACATAAGCTCTGGTCTATCATAACACTGTATACCATTTACTAGAGGTCACAAGTGGTGCTATACATTTTGTTGGAGACCAGTGAAGAGGGACCATGATCATGATGAAGGATAGACATACAGATAAGCTCTGGTCTATCATAACACTGTATACCATTTACTAGAGGTCACTAGTGAAGCTAGACATTTTGTTGTAGACCAGTGAAGAGGGACCATGATCATGATGAAGGATAGATACACACATAAGCTCTGGTCTATCATAACACTGTATACCATTTACTAGAGGTCACTAGTGGTGCTATACATTTTGTTGTAGACCAGTGAAGAGGGACCATGATCATGATGAAGGATAGATACACACATAAGCTCTGGTCTATCATAACACTGTATACCATTTACTAGAGGTCACTAGTGGTGCTATACATTTTGTTGTAGACCAGTGAAGAGGGACCATGATCATGATGAAGGATAGACACACAGCAAAGCTCTGGTCTATCATAACACTGTATACCATTTACTAGAGGTCACTAGTGGTGCTATACATTTTGTTATAGCCCACTGAGGAGGGACCATGATCATGATGAAGGATAGACACACAGCAAAGCTCTGGCCTATCATAACAATGTATACCATTTACTAGAGGTCACTAGTGGTGCTATAAATTTTGTTGTAGCCCAGTGAAGAGGGACCATGATCATGTTGAAGGATAGACACACAGCAAAGCTCTGGCCTATCATAACACTGTATACCATTTACTAGAGGTCACTAGTGGTGCTATAAATTTTGTTGTAGCCCAATGAAGAGGGACCATGATCATGTTGAAGGAAAGACACACAGATAAGCTCTGGCCTATCATAACACTGTATACCATTTACTAGAGGTCACTAGTGGTGCTATAAATTTTGTTGTAGCCCAGTGAAGAGGGACCATGATCATGTTGAAGGAAAGACACACAGATAAGCTCTGGTATATCATAGCACTGTATACCATTTACTAGAGGTCACTAGTGGTGCTATACATTTTGTTGTAACCCGTTGAAGAGGGACCACGATCATGATGAAGGATAGACACACAGATAAGCCCTGGTCTATCATAACACTGTATACCATTTACTAGAGGTCACTAGTGGTACAATACAATTTGTTGTAGCCCAGTGAAGGGGACCATGATCATGATGGATAGACACACAGATAAGCTCTGGTCTATCATAACACTGTATACCATTTACTAGAGGTCACTAGTGGTGCTATACATTTTGTTACAGCCCACTCAAGAGGGACCATGATCATGATGAAGGATAGACACACAGATAAGCTCTGGTCTATCATAACACTGTATACCATTTACTAGAGGTCACTAGTGGTGCTATACATTTTGTTATAGCCCAGTGAAGAGGGACCATGATCATGATGAAGGATAGACACACAGATAAGCTCTGGTCTATCATAACACTGTATACCATTTACTAGAGGTCACTAGTGGTGCTATACATTTTGTTATAGCCCAGTGAAGGGGGACCATGATCATAATGAAGGATAGACACACAGATAAGCTCTGGTCTATCATAACACCGAATACCATTTACTAGAGGTGACTAGTGGTGCTATACATTTTGTTATAGCCCACTGAGGAGGGACCATGATCATGATGGATAGACACACAGATAAGCTCTGGTCTATCATAACACCGAATACCATTTACTAGAGGTGACTAGTGGTGCTATACATTTTGTTATAGCCCAGTGAAGAGGGACCATGATCATGATGGATAGACACACAGATAAGCTCTGGTCTATCATAGCACTGTATACCATTTACTAGAGGTGACTAGTGGTGCTATACATTTTGTTGTAGCCCAGTGAAGAGGGACCATGATCATGATGGATAGACACACAGATAAGCTCTGGTCTATCATAGCACTGTATACCATTTATTAGAGGTCACTAGTGCTGCTATACATTTTGTTGTAGCCCAGTGAAGAGGGACCATGATAATGATGAAGGATAGACACACAGATAAGCTCTGGTGTATCATAACACTGTATACCATTTACTACAGGACACTAGTGGTGCTAAACATTTGGTTGCAGCACAATGAAGAGGGAGCATGATCATGATGAAGGATAGACTCACAGATAAGCTCTGGTGTATCATAGTACTGTATAAGATTTACTACAGGACACTAGTGGTGCTAAATATTTGGTTGCAGCACAATGAAGAGGGAGCATGATCACGATGAAGGATAGACACACAGATAAGCTCTGGTGTATCATAACACTGTATACCATTTACTAGAGGACACTACTGTTGCTATAAATTTTTTTACAGCCCAGTGAAGAGGGACCATGATCATGATGAAGGATAGACACACAGATAAGCTCTGGTGTATCATAACACTGTATACCATTTACTACAGGACACTAGTGGTGCTAAACATTTGGTTGCAGCACAATGAAGAGGGAGCATGATCATGATGAAGGATAGACTCACAGATAAGCTCTGGTGTATCATAGTACTGTATAAGATTTACTACAGGACACTAGTGGTGCTAAATATTTGGTTGCAGCACAATGAAGAGGGAGCATGATCACGATGAAGGATAGACACAC
The DNA here is from genome assembly GCA_030765065.1 of Deroplatys truncata. Classification (NCBI taxonomy): domain Eukaryota; kingdom Metazoa; phylum Arthropoda; class Insecta; order Mantodea; family Mantidae; genus Deroplatys; species Deroplatys truncata. The sequence goes on from CM060984.1 coordinate 7,041,057, forward strand.
AGATAAGCTCTGGTCTATCATAACACTGTATACCATTTACTAGAGTCACTAGTGGTGCAACACATTTTGTTGCAGCCCAATGAAGAGGGACCATGATCATGATGAAGGATAGACTCACAGATAAGCTCTGGTGTTTTATAGTACTGTATACCATTTACTAGTCACTAGTGGTGCTAAACATTCTGTTGTAGCCCAGTGAAGAGGGACCATGATCATGATGAAGGATAGACACACAGATAAACTACGGTCTATAATAAACTGTATACCATTTACTAGAGTCACTAGTGGTGCTATACAGTTTGTTACAGCCCAGTGAAGGGGGACCATGATCATGATCAATGATAGACACACAGTAAAGCTCTGGTCTATTACATCACTCTATACCATTCACTAGAGGTCACTAGTGGTGCTATACATATTGTCATAGCCCAATGAGGAGGGACCATGATCACGATGAAGGATAGACACACAGATAAACTCTGGTCTATCATAACACTGTATAACACTTACTAGAGGTTACTAGTGGTGCTTAAATTCTGTTTCTAGCCCAGTGAAGAGAGACCATGATCATGATGAACTATAGACAAACACAGAGAAGTTCTGGTGTATCATAACAGTGTATACCATTTACTAGAGGTCACTAGTGGTCCTATACATTTGGTTGTAGCCCAGTGAAGAGGGACCATGATCATGATGAAGCTTAGACACACGGATAAGCTGTGGTCTATCATAGCACTATATACCATTTACTAGAAGTCACTAGTAGCGCTATATATTTTGTTGTAGCCCAGTGAAGGGGGACCATTGATCATGATGAACAGTAGACACAAAGATAAGCTCTGGTCTATCATAGCAATGTATACCATTTACTAGAGGTCACTGGTGGTGCTATCATTTTGTTACAGCCCAGTGAAGAGGGGCCATGATCATGGTGAAGAATACACACATAGTTAAGCTCTGGTCTACCATAGCACTATATACCATTTACTAGAGATCCCTAGTGGTGCTATACATTTTATTACAGCCCAGTGAAGACGGACAATGATCATGATGAAGGATACACATATAGATAGGCTCTGATCTATCATAGCACTGTATACGATATACTAGAGGTCACTAGTGGTGCTATACATTTTGATAGAGTCCAGTAAAGGTGAATAATTATCATGATAAAGGATAGACACACGGATAAGCTCTAGTCTATTATAACACTGTATAGCATTTACTAGGTTATAATGTCAGCACTCAGAATCTTTATGTATGATTCCTATGTGACAACAAACAATTGTAGAGAAGTGCGACAGATTTCCTGTTATTATAATACCACCACACATAATCTTCATGTTTGTTTTCTGTGTGACGACAAACACCTGTAGAGAACTGAGACATATTCCCTGAATTAATGTCAGCACACAGAATCCTCATTAATGATTCCTATGTGACCATAAACGTATGTAGAGATGTGAGACAGCTTAACTGCTGTTATAATGCCAGCACACAGAATCTTCATGTATGATTCCTATGTGACAACAAACTCTTGTAGAGAAGTGAGACAGATTCCCTGCTGTTATAATGTCAGCACACAGAATATTCATGTATGATACCTATGTGAGAACAAACTCTTGTAGAGAAGTGAGACAGATTCCCTGTTATAATGTTAGCACACAGAATATTCATGTATGATACCTATGTGACATCAAACTCTTGTAGAGAAGTGAGAGAGATTCCCTGCTGTTATAATGTCAGCACACAGAATATTCATGTATGATACCTATGTGACAACAAACTCTTGTAGAGAAGTGAGACAGATTCCCTGTTATAATGTTAGCACACAGAATATTCATGTATGATACCTATGTGAGAACAAACTCTTGTAGAGAAGTGAGACAGATTCCCTGCTGTTATAATACCAGCACACAGAATCTTGATGTATGATACCTATGTGACAACAAACTCTTGTAGAGAAGTGAGAGAGATTCCCTGCCGTTATAATACCAGCACACAGAATATTCATGTATGATACCTATGTGACAACAAACTCTTGTAGAGAAGTGAGACAGATTCCCTGTTATAATGTTAGCACACAGAATATTCATGTATGATACCTATGTGAGAACAAACTCTTGTAGAGAAGTGAGACAGATTCCCTGCTGTTATAATACCAGCACACAGAATCTTGATGTATGATACCTATGTGACAACAAACTCTTGTAGAGAAGTGAGAGAGATTCCCTGCCGTTATAATACCAGCACACAGAATATTCATGTATGATACCTATGTGAGAACAAACTCTTGTAGAGAAGTGAGACAGATTCCCTGCTGTTATAATACCAGCACACAGAATACTCATGTATGATACCTATGTGAGAACAAACTCTTGTAGAGAAGTGAGACAGATTCCCTGCTGTTATAATACCAGCACACAGAATATTCATGTATGATACCTATGTGAGAACAAACTCTTGTAGAGAAGTGAGAGAGATTCCCTGCTGTTATAATGTTAGCACACAGAATATTCATGTATGATACCTATGTGACAACAAACTCTTGTAGAGAAGTGAGAGAGATTCCCCACTGTTATAATGTTAGCACACAGAATATTCATGTATGATACCTATGTGACAACAAACTCTTGTAGAGAAGTGAGAGAGATTCCCTGCTGTTATAATGTTAGCACACAGAATACTCATGTATGATACCTATGTGACAACAAACTCTTGTAGAGAAGTGAGAGAGATTCCCCACTGTTATAATGTTAGCACACAGAATACTCATGTATGATACCTATGTGACAACAAACTCTTGTAGAGAAGTGAGAGAGATTCCCTGCTGTTATAATGTTAGCACACAGAATATTCATGTATGATACCTATGTGACAACAAACTCTTGTAGAGAAGTGAGAGAGATTCCCTGCTGTTATAATGTTAGCACACAGAATATTCATGTATGATACCTATGTGAGAACAAACTCTTGTAGAGAAGTGAGACAGATTCCCTGTTATAATGTTAGCACACAGAATATTCATGTATGATACCTATGTGAGAACAAACTCTTGTAGAGAAGTGAGACAGATTCACTGCTGTTATAATACCAGCACACAGAATATTCATGTATGATACCCATGTGACAACAAACACTTGTAGAGAAGTGAGAGAGATTCACTGCTGTTATAATGTTAGCACACAGAATATTCATGTATGATACCTATGTGACAACAAACTCTTGTAGAGAAGTGAGACAGATTCCCTGCTGTTATAATGTCAGCACACAGAATATTCATGTATGATACCTATGTGACAACAAACTCTTGTAGAGAAGTGAGACAGATTCCCTGCTGTTATAATACCAGCACACAGAATATTCATGTATGATACCTATGTGACAACAAACTCTTGTAGAGAAGTGAGACAGATTCCCTGCTGTTATAATACCAGCACACAGAATATTCATGTATGATACCTATGTGACAACAAACTCTTGTAGAGAAGTGAGACAGATTCCCTGCTGTTATAATACCAGCACACAGAATATTCATGTAGGATACCTATGTGACAACAAACTCTTGTAGAGAAGTGAGAGAGATTCACTGCTGTTATAATGTTAGCACACAGAATATTCATGTATGATACCTATGTGACAACAAACTCTTGTAGAGAAGTGAAACAGATTCCCTGCTGTTATAATGTTAGCACACAGAATATTCATGTATGATACCTATGTGACAACAAACTCTTGTAGAGAAGTGAGACAGATTCACTGCTGTTATAATGTTAGCACACAGAATATTCATGTATGATACCTATGTGAGAACAAACTCTTGTAGAGAAGTGAGAGAGATTCCCTGCTGTTATAATGTTAGCACACAGAATATTCATGTATGATACCTATGTGAGAACAAACTCTTGTAGAGAAGTGAGACAGATTCCCTGTTATAATGTTAGCACACAGAATATTCATGTATGATACCTATGTGAGAACAAACTCTTGTAGAGAAGTGAGAGAGATTCCCTGCTGTTATAATGTTAGCACACAGAATATTCATGTATGATACCTATGTGAGAACAAACTCTTGTAGAGAAATGAGACAGATTCCCTGTTATAATGTTAGCACACAGAATATTCATGTATGATACCTATGTGAGAACAAACTCTTGTAGAGAAGTGAGGCAGATTCCCTGCTGTTATAATGTTAGCACACAGAATATTCATGTATGATACCTATGTGACAAACTCTTGTAGAGAAGTGAGAGAGATTCCCTGCTGTTATAATGTTAGCACACAGAATATTCATGTATGATACCTATGTGAGAACAAACTCTTGTAGAGAAGTGAGGCAGATTCCCTGCTGTTATAATGTTAGCACACAGAATATTCATGTATGATACCTATGTGACAACAAACTCTTGTAGAGAAGTGAGAGAGATTCCCTGCTGTTATAATGTTAGCACACAGAATATTCATGTATGATACCTATGTGAGAACAAACTCTTGTAGAGAAGTGAGGCAGATTCCCTGCTGTTATAATGTTAGCACACAGAATATTCATGTATGATACCTATGTGACAACAAACTCTTGTAGAGAAGTGAGAGAGATTCCCTGCTGTTATAATGTTAGCACACAGAATATTCATGTATGATACCTATGTGACAACAAACTCTTGTAGAGAAGTGAGAGAGATTCCCTGCTGTTATAATGTTAGCACACAGAATATTCATGTATGATACCTATGTGACAACAAACTCTTGTAGAGAAGTGAGAGAGATTCCCTGCTGTTATAATGTTAGCACACAGAATATTCATGTATGATTCCTATGTGAGAACAAACTCTTGTAGAGAAGTGAGACAGATTCCATGTTGTTATAATGTCAGCACACAGAATATTCATGTATGATACCTATGTGACAACAAACTCTTGTAGAGAAGTGAGACAGATTCCCTGCTGTTATAATACCAGCACACAGACTCTTCATGTATGATTCCTATGTGACAACAAACTCTTGTAGAGAAGTGAGACAGATTCCCTGCTGTTATAATACCAGCACACAGACTCTTCATGTATGATTCCTATGTGACAACAAACTCTTGTAGAGAAGTGAGACAGATTCCCTGTTGTTATAATGTCAGCACACAGAATATTCATGTATGATACCTATGTGAGAACAAACTCTTGTATAGAACTGAGACAGATTCACTGCTGTTATAATGCCAGCACACTGAATCTTCATGTATGATTCCTATGTGACAACAAACTCTTGTATAGAAGTGAGACAGATTCCCTGTTGTTATGATGTCAGCACACTGAATCTTCATGTATGATTCCTATGTGACAACAAACTCTTGTATAGAAGTGAGACAGATTCACTGCTGTTATAATGCCAGCACACTGAATCTTCATGTATGATACCTATGTGAGAACAAACTCTTGTATAGAAGTGAGACAGATTCACTGCTGTTATAATGCCAGCACACTGAATCTTGATGTATGATTCCTATGTGAGAACAAACTCTTGTATAGAAGTGAGACAGATTCCCTGTTGTTATAATCCCAGCACACTGAATCTTCATGTATGATTCCTATGTGACAACAAACTCTTGTATAGAAGTGAGACAGATTCACTGCTGTTATAATGTCAGCACACAGAATATTCATGTATGATTCCTATGTGCCAATAAACTTATCGAGAGAAGTGAGACAGATTCACTGCTGTTATAATGTCAGCACACTGAATCTTCATGTATGATTCCTATGTGACAACAAACTCTTGTATAGAAGTGAGACAGATTCACTGCTGTTATAATGTCAGCACACAGAATATTCATGTATGATTCCTATGTGCCAATAAACTTATCGAGAGAAGTGAGACAGATTCACTGCTGTTATAATACCAGCACACAGAATATTCATGTATGATACCTATGTGAGAACAAACTCTTGTAGAGAAGTGAGACAGATTCACTGTTGTTATAATGTCAGCACAAAGAATATTCATGTATGATACCTATGTGAGAACAAACTCTTGTAGAGAAGTGAGACAGATTCACTGCTGTTATAATACCAGCACACAGAATCTTCATGTATGATACCTATGTGAGAACAAACTCTTGTAGAGAAGTGAGACAGATTCACTGCTGTTATAATACCAGCACACAGAATATTCATGTATGATACCTATGTGAGAACAAACTCTTGTAGAGAAGTGAGACAGATTCACTGCTGTTATAATGTCAGCACACAGAATCTTCATGTATGATTCCTATGTGCCAATAAACTTATCGAGAGAAGTGAGACAGGTTGCCTGCTTTTATAATGCCAGCACACACAATCTTCATGTATGATTCCTATGTGACCATAAACCTATGTAGAGAAGTGAGACACATTCCCAGTTGTTATAATGCCAGCACACAGAATCTTCATCTATGATTCGTATGTGACCATAAACTTATGTAGAGAAGTGAGACACATTCCCAGTTGTTATAATGCCAGCACACAGAATCTTCATCTATGATTCGTATGTGACCATAAACTTATGTAGAGAAGTGAGACACATTCCCAGTTGTTATAATGCCAGCACACAGAATCATCATCTATGATTCCTATGTGACAACAAACTCTTGTAGAGAAGTGAGACAGATTCTCTGCTGTTATAATGTCAGCACACAGAGTCTTGATGTATGATTCCCATGTGACAACAAACTCTTGTAGAGAAGTGAGACAGATTCCCTGCATGTTATAATGCCAGCACACAGAATCCTCATGTATGATTCCTATGTGACAACAAACTCTTGTATAGAAGTGAGCCAGATTCCCTGTTGTTATAATGTAAACACACAGAATCTTCACTTACGATTCCCATGTGACAACAAACGTTTGTAGAGAAGTTAGACAGATTCCCTGTTGTTATAATGCTAACACACAGAATCGTCACGTATGATTCCTATGTGACAACAAACTCTTGTAGAGAAGTGAGACAGATTCCCTGCTGTTATAATACCAGCACACAGAATCTTCATGTATGATTCCTATGTGACAACAAACTCTTGTAGAGCAGTGAAACAGATTCCCTGTTGTTATAATGCCAGCACACAGAATCTTCAAGTATGAATCCTATATAACAACAAACTCTTGTAGAGAAGTGAGCCAGATTCGCTGCTGTTATAATGTCAGCACACAGAGTCTTCATGTATGATTCCTATGTGACAACAAACTCTTGTAGAGCAGTGAAACAGATTCCCTGTTGTTATAATGCCAGCACACAGAATCTTCAAGTATGAATCCTATATAACAACAAACTCTTGTAGAGAAGTGAGCCAGATTCGCTGCTGTTATAATACCAGCACACAGAATCTTCATGTATGATTCCTATGTGACAACAAACTCTTGTAGAGAAGTGAGACAGATTCCCTGTTGTTATAATACCAGCACACAGAGTCTTCATGTATGATTCCTATTTGACAACTAACTCTTGTAGAGAAGTGAGACACATTCCCTGCTGTTATAATGTCAGCACACTGAATCTTCAAGTATGATTCCTATGTGACAACAAACTCTTGTAGAGAAGTGAGACAGATTCCCTGCTGTTATAATACCAGCACACAGAATCTTCATGTATGATTCCTATGTGACAAACTCTTGTAGAGAAGTGAGACAGATTCCCTACTGTTATAATGCCAACACACAGAATCTTCAAGTATGATTCCTATGTGTCAACAAACTCTTGTAGAGAAGTGAGACAGATTCCCTGCTGTTATAATACCAGCACACAGAATCTTCATGTATGATTCCTATGTGACAACAAACTCTGGTAGAGAAGTGAGACAGATTCCCTGTTGTTATAATACCAGCACACAGAATCTTCATGTATGATTCCTATGTGACAATAAACTCTTGTAGAGAAGTGAGGCAAATTCCCTGCTGTTATAATGCCAACATACAGAATCTTCATGTATGATTCCTATGTAACAACAAACTCTTGTAGAGAAGTGAGACAGATTCCCTGTTGTTATAATACCAGCACACAGAATCTTCATGTATGATTCCTATGTAACAACAAACTCTTGTAGAGAAGTGAGACAAATTCTCTGCTGTTATAATGCCAACATACAGAATCTTCATGTATGATTCCTATGTAACAACAAACTCTTGTAGAGAAGTGAGACAGATTCCCTGTTGTTATAATACGAGCACACAGAATGTTCATGTATGATTCCAATTTGACAACAAACTCTTATAGAGAAGTGAGACAGAATCCCTGCCGTTTTAATGCCACAACACAGAATCTTCATGTATGATTCCTATGTGACCATAAACTTAAGTAGAGAAGTGAGACAGGTTCCCCGCTGTTATAATGCCAGCAAACACAATCTTCATGTATGATTCCTATGTGACCATAAACTTAAGTAGAGAAGTGAGACAGATTCCCCGCTGTTATAATGCCAGCAAACACAATCTTCATGTATGATTCCTATGTGACCATAAACTTATGTATACAAGTGAGACATATTCCCTGATGTTATAATATCAGCACACAGGATCTTCATGTGTGATCCGTATCTGACAAAAAACTCTTGTAGAGAAGTGAGACAGATTCCCTGGTGTTATAAAGCCCGCACACAGAATCTTCATGTATGATTCCTATGTGACAACAAACCCTTATAGAGAAGTGAGACAGATTCCCTGTTGTTATAATGCCAGCACACAGAACCTTCATGTATGATTCCTATGTGACAACAAACTCTTGTAGAGAAGTGAGACAGATTCCCTGTTGTTATAATGCCAGCACACAGAATCTTCATGTATGATTCCTATGTGACAACAAACTCTTGTAGAGTAGTGAAACAGATTCCCTGCTGTTATACTGCCCACACAAAGAACGTTCATGTATGATTCCTTTGTGACAACAAACTCTTGTGGAGAAGTGAGACAGATTCCCTGCTGTTATAATACGAACACACAGAATCTTCATGTATGATTCCCATGTGACAACAAACTCTTGTAGAGAAGTGAGACAGATTCCCTGCTGTTATAATGCCAGCACACAGAATCTTCATGTCTGATTCCTATGTGACAACAAACTCTTGTAGAGAAGTGAAACAGATTCCCTGCTGTTATAATGTCAGCACACAGAATCTTCATGTCTGATTCCTATGTGACAACAAACTCTTGTAGAGAAGTGAGACAGATTCCCTGCTGTTATAACTTCAGCACACAGAATCTTCATGTCTGATTCCTATGTGACAACAAACTCTTGTAGAGAAGTGAAACAGATTCCCTGCTGTTATAATGTCAGCACACAGAATCTTCATGTATGATTCCTATGTGACAACAAACTCTTGTAGAGAAGTGAAACAGATTCCCTGCTGTTATACTGCCCACACAAAGAATGTTCATGTATGATTCCTATGTGACAACAAACTCTTGTAGAGAAGTGAGACAGATTCCCTGCTGTTATAATGCCAACACACATAATCTTTATGTATGATTCCTATGTGACAACAAACTCTTGTAGAGAAGTGAGACGGATTGCCTGCTGTTATAATGCAAACACACATAATCTTCCTGTATGATTCCTATGTAACAGCAAACTCTTGTAGAGAAGTGAGACAGATTCCCTGCTGTTATAATGCCAACACAAAGAATCTTCATGTATGATTCCTATGTGACAACAAACTCTTGTAGAGAAGTGAGACAGATTCCCTGCTGTTATAATGCAAACACCCATAATCTTCATGTATGATTCCTATGTGACAACAAACTCTTGTAGAGAAGTGAGACAGATTCCCTGCTGTTATAATGTCAGCACACATAATCTTTATGTATGATTCCTATTTGACAACAAACTTTTGTAGAGAAGTGAGACAGATTCCCTGCTGTTATAATGTCAGCACACATAATCTTTATGTATGATTCCTATGTGACAACAAACTCTTGTAGAGAAGTGAGACAGATTCCCTGCTGTTATAATGCCAACACACATAATCTTTATGTATGATTCCTATGTGACAACAAAGTCTTGTAGAGAAGTGAGACAGATTCCCTGCTGTTATAATGTCAGCACACAGAGTCTTCATGTATGATTCCTATGTGACAACAAACTCTTGTAGAGAAGTGAGACAGATTCCCTACTGTTATAATGTCAGCACACAGAGTCTTCATGTATGATTCCTATGTGACAACAAACTCTTGTAGAGAAGTGAGACAGATTCCCTGCTGTTATAATGTCAGCACACAGAGTCTTCATGTATGATTCGTATGTGACAATAAACTCTTGTAGAGAAGTGAGACAGATTCCCTGCTGTTATAATGCCAGCATAAGGAATCTTCATGTGTGATTCCTATGCGACCACAAAATCTTGTAGAGAAGTGAGACAGATTCCCTGCTGTTATAATGCCAACACACATAATCTTTATGTATGATTCCTATGTGACAACAAACTCTTGTAGAGAAGTGAGACAGATTCCCTGCTGTTATAATGTCAGCACACAGAGTCTTCATGTATGATTCCTATGTGACAATAAACTCTTGTAGAGATGTGAGACAGATTCCCTGCTGTTATAATGCCTGCACACAGAATCTTCATGTATTATTCTTACGTGACAACAAACTCTTGTAAAGAAGTGAGACAGATTCCCTGCTGTTATAATGCCAGCAAAGAGAATCTTCATGTGTGATTCCTATGTGACAGCAAACTCTTGTAAAGAAGTGAGACAGATTCCCTGTTGTTATAATGCCAGCAAAGAGAATCTTCATGTGTGATTCCTATGTGACAACAAACTCTTGTAAAGAAGTAAGACAGATTCCCTGCTGTTATAATGCCTGCACACAGAATCTTCATGTATTATTCTTACGTGACAACAAACTCTTGTAAAGAAGTGAGACAGATTCCCTGTTGTTATAATGCCAGCAAAGAGAATCTTCATGTGTGATTCCTATGTGACAACAAACTCTTGTAAAGAAGTAAGACAGATTCCCTGTTGTTATAATGCCAGCAAAGAGAATCTTCATGTATGATTCCTATGTGACCACAAACTCTAGTAGAGAAGTGCGACATATTCCCTGCTGTTATAATGCCAGCATGCAGAATCTTCATGCACGATTCCTATGTGAGCACAAAATCTTGTAGATAAAGTGAGACAGATTCACTGTAGTTATAATACCAGCACTCACAATCTTCATGTATGATTCCTAAGTGACCATAAACGTTTTTAGACAAGTGAGACAGGTTCCCTGTTGTTATAATGTAAGCACACAGAATCTTCATGTATGATTCATATGTGACAAAAAATGCTTGTAAAGAAGTGAGGCACATTCCCGTTAATAATGCCAGCACAGTACAGATGTTACTAGTTATGTAAATGCTAACCAAATGCATGTCAGTAATGCAAATACAGAGAGAAATGTATCAACGTTGTTAACAAACTAAACAAGAGATGCAATTGTTTTTGCATAGCATCAACATCTCAAATATGCAACATGAATGATAGCACTCAAATACATGTACCAAATTTCATTTCAAACACAACTGTGCAACATAAAACTAGGGCAAAACTAAAAAGTCTGTGGCGTAAGAACAAAAAGAAAGGGAAAGTAAAATATGTAGATTATATGTGGCATAAACAAAAACAGAAAATAAAATGTAAACAGTGTGAGAAACAAAAAGAAAAGTAAAGTATGTAGAGTATATGTTTCACAAAAAGAAACACAAATTAAATGTAAATAGTCTGAGAAATAAAAAGAAAAAGAAAATAAAGTATTTAAATTATGTGTGGCATAGGAATAAAATGAAAGAGAAAATAAATGTAAACAATCTGGGAAATAAAAAGAAAAGGAAAGTAAAATTTACAGGTTATGTGTGGCACAAGAGAAAAACAAAGCAATGTATTTGGAACATACAAAGGAAAATCAATGTCATTTAAAATTGTAAATAATAATTCTTTTTACTAAATAGCAAAAGAAAGTTTAGAAACAGAAGAATGAAATTAAAAATCCATTGTTAGTAGAAAATCTAAATAGCAATCACATTTATATTATAAATTATAATTTAGGAAACAAATTGTAAACAAAGGGTAATAAATGTTAACATTTATAATTGTATGTAAAGCATATAAAGTGAAAGTGATAGTGAATGAGCAAACTTAGCTTAGGTCATTAATATTATACAAGGTCATTAACCTTGAAAAGTGCTATGCAAGTGAATAGGAAGTGTTCAGCTATACATGAGTGTTGTGACAAATGAGTGTTGAGGAAAAAGTAAGAAAGTGAAAGTGAAAGATAGGAAGTGCAAAATAAAAGTCATGTTTCTTTCTTTCAGTAGACTTTTAGAAAATATTTGAAAATGTAAAAGAATCAACAGAAAGAGTAAATTTTAAATATTTCTAAAAGGGGGCAAATTTGAGGCAGTATTTTAATGCCTAAATGATATTAATTGTATTTTTTATTACTTAAATTCAATAACAGCCCACCTAGAAAACAATATGTATATAATTATTATATAAATTGTATGTAAAGTTATTGTAAATACTTATTTTTATTGTAAACGTATTTATTAGTGATATGTAAATGTTTATATACTCTAATAGTGCAAAAACTGTGAGAATACAATGTTTTAGGATGTTAATAATGATGTAATAATGTAATTTTGGTGACAATAATGTGTCTGGAGTTTTAAAAAAAATACTGTTTATGAAAAGATCGGTAATAACGTAATTTCGCTTACAGTATGGAATTAGCCAATCAAAAGTAAAGAAAGATTTTTAGTTTGAATACTTAAATTCTATTGGACTAGATTTAGCCAATGAGAGAATGGGATTACCGACGCTAAAGGTTTTTACTGTTGAATCTAGTCAGTCTCGGGCAAGATGTAGTACAGAGCAGACGTGAGAGTCGCGGACATGAAGTTGTAGAGAATAGACGTGAAAGTTGTGGGTAAAAAATGTTGTAAAGTATAAATGATAGAATTTGTGTTCTCCGCCAAAAATGTATTAAGTGCTCACAGTTTTATTTTATAAAGTGTTATGTTTATAAAATGTGCATATATAAAGTGAAATAAAAAGAAGTAAAAATTAAAAAGTAAATTGTGTGGCGTCTTATAATTTGAGTCTTATCACAACCCTACAAGAACTCGTGTTTCTATAGTACGACTGAAAGCAGCCGAGGCAAATAACGTTAATAATATTACGTAAAAACAAGCATCATCTTCACTATAAAGTTTGGCGTCCTAAAAATCAAACATCATCAAAGTGTATCTTCATTACGTAACCTTAACAATATTTACGTAACCAAAACATCACTAAATTGTCTTCTTCAAATTGGGGTACAACTGTGGGGCAAACTCCTCCAAATATTACGTAACCTATAAACTACAAACTGCAAGTTGAAGAAACATACTTCAACATATTCTGTGTGCTTTGAGTTTTCAAATATTTATGTATATACTTATTCCAAAAGGAAGTCGCTATTCGTATTTTCTCTGGTCTTGCAAACAATATGGAATCTTAAAGCCATCACGATTTGCGATTTGCTTTTTAAAAATGTATCTAGGGCTTTCCACAACGAAATGTGTAATGAAAGTTTATCTCCATTAACAAGAAGTATATATATATATATATATATATATATATATATATATATATAAAAATTTCTGATGTGTTACACTCACATGACTTTCTCTACTCTTGTACAAACTATTTTTACAAACGCTTATTCTCCATATGCTTAATGTTAACTGAGATATCGAGATGTCAATCTTATTGCTAATTTTCTTGTAGATGCAAGGGGAATATGGTAGGTTATAAGCGATAGTCAAATCTTTTAAGCGCTGGTTGCTATGTGCCGCATTCCATTCTCTTTGCATGTCCAGGACATAAAAAAATGAATAAAGAATTTGAGAAAAAGTATACGTATTGGAAAAGCAATATCTCGAAAATGGTTCACTCAAAAAAAATGTATATGACATAAATTGTGTATTTTAACGCGATCTACATTTTTTGTGTAGTAAAATTTTGTCTATCTCTTATGGTTTATCAGTTATGCAAAAGTCCTTCACAATGAAGAAAACTTTTGGAGACATTCCCAGAAAATTCGAGATATACATTACATTTGTCATGAAAATATCTTAAACATATGATATTTTAATCAAAATCGTTAGCCATTTTTGAGAAAATTAAAAATTTCGAAAAATGTTCCATGTAAAGGGTAATCTAGGGTGGGGGATTTTCTTGAAAACCTTCGTGTTGCATCTCTGGAAGATACTGAACCTAAATACCAAGTTTGGTGTTTATCCGACTGTTCGTTTCTGAGTTATGCTGTACACAGACACACACACGGACATGTTTCTAAAAATGCTTTTTTTGGATTCAGGGGGTCTCAAAACATATATTTCCAGTGAAATCTCGGTATCGAATTTTTGGGTGGAATACAATACTTCCCCTACTTACCATACGTAGTAGAGGAAGTAATAAGCATTTGTAAGAATAGTTTTTACAAGAGTGAGTAGAGAAAGTGATGCGAATGCAACACATCAGATTATAGGAATAAGAGCAGTCGATTTCTAAAACAGCAGGAAATGGACAAAATCAGTAGACATGGCAACCCTTTCAGTTCTACAGAAACTGGTAACGTTTTACAATTTGCGGAGAAGTGAAGTGAATTCGGAATTCCACAAATGACAGCTCAGTTATTATTAGTAAAGCATCTGTCTTGACCATTTGCAGAATCGTATTTCTGAAGGAAAACGATATTCATAAGGACAGGTACGTACATTAAATAACAAGGTAATATCAACAGGGTTTTCAAACTAGTTTTGTCCCCCGATTCGGGCGAAACATTTGAACTCGTTAACATAATATTATTTGCCTGCCTCCACATTCCCCTCCAAAGTAAACCTTTAAGCTAGCGCCCTTTAGATAACCTGTAGTGTTTTGAAATCATAACTTTTATATCAGAACAATTTTAAACGGTTTATTGATTATTATGGATTCGGTGGTTGTCAGCTGTTATGAAAACATGGCCTACACTGTCCGGTTAGGTATACGTGAATCTCATAACTAATAAGTACAATAACCTAATTCTGAAATCAACCATTTAGAAGATTAATTGTTCTAAATAGGTACGAAACTTTTCTGATTGCAAGTCTGAGATCAACAATAGACCAAGTATTATGCCTTACAGTAACCATAAAGAAACTGAATACTTATATTGTTATACCATTATATAAACATAGAGCAATATTCATAGTAACTGCCGTGTTGCCCCACCCCATTCTATGATCTTGATGCCCAAAAATGTGGGTGTAAGTAACGGAAACAGCGAATATTATTTTACGCTGTCATGTTCCATTTTGCGTAAGCCCCGTTTTCCGAAGGAACATTCAACTGTTTTCTGTGTACACAAAATGTTTAACCACCATTTCACGAAATTCTAACTTCGAAGTGGCTCTCTGAGGAAGTTAAAGAGGAAATTCTCAATTATACTGTTCATCAGGTGGAACGGGTTGGCAGCACTTCTTACCTGAAGGACGTAATTTTGCGAAGTACTGCATGATTTTTTTTCAATGGTCATTTTAGCATTTTAACACAGCTTTTGTGTATCACTGTTGTCATTTGATACTTTAAATATTTAGTGGTGTTTACTTTTGGCGCCAAGCCAGGAGATTCCTTGAATCACAATTGATTGCATTAATATGGCTCTTTAATATTTAATAACATTGCATTTTTTGCTTTAATTTTAGGGTAATTACACAATAAGGCTGTTATAAAACAACATTTGAGAATAAAAACCGTTTCTGAAAGGCACATGAAAGTACAGTGTCACATTTACTTAAGGTTTATAAAATAAAAAATTCGGTAATGCACTTACATGTATGCCCAAGAGTACTGCCTGCTTGTCCCATGTCTCACGTCATTTTCCACTGTTTCGTATTTGGCGGGATATTTGCACCTTCTTAAAACGTACGATGATCTGTCAGGCCTCGTATAATAACAAATCTGTCGAATATAAACTGTCAAAATGTTACACCCCACTGCAAAGATGGCAAAGGTGAAGAACCTGGCCCTTCCAATTTTCTCGTTTACTCGGTATGAGTGGTGCCATCTATGTAGAACATTTAAATAGTCAAGATTCGACCTTCCATTGTTTGTCACAGCTGATTTCAACAGTATGGTGTCGTGGTCCAGCTGATTTGTTGTTGCCGGCGTTTGTGTTCACATGCTGCCTCGAAACAAACTTGCTGACGTGTTGTGCTTTAATAAGAGCACGTGTTTAGTTTGTAGTTGGTTTCATGTACAGGTATGGAAAGTTAAAAAAAGCACTTGAGAATTGATTTTATTAGCAGAAATAAAATTAATGTAATACATTGCAGTGTAGGTTAGAAGCAGTGTTAGTGTATTTTAATAAGGCAAAGAAAGCTGGAAATAATGCATATAAATTGTTGAATGTTTGTAGTTGAAAAATGGCAAGACAGAGAAAGCCCCATGCAGTTGAACACCACCATTCGAGTTCCAAGTTCACGAAAAAGACAACCCACGAGGAACGGGGAGCCAATATATTTTCCTATTGGAAGAGAATGCTTGCTGTGATTTGTCTGGTGATAGCAGCCTGTGTTGGTTACATGGGGTACCTTGAGACCAGGGTCAACACACCATTTGATGACAAGAAGGTACCATTAAGACAGTACTTCCTGACAATCTTGTAGGTCTTTCCTGGATCTCTAGTCGAGGTATTTGATTCCAGATGGTCGTGAGGTCAGGCCTGGAGGTACCAGAACGATATTGGGGTAGCTATCGACCAGGTGCTTATTTTGGAATGAAGACGCGGGACCCTTATTCTCTAGTCACTGGGCTTATGTGGTATTTCCCATATAAGCTGCGTCCGGATGGTGGAGGTATAAGGCATGTATTTCTTTCATGTTGTACTTAAAATGTTATTTTATGGTAAGAAATCATTTTAATGTTTTGTTTGCATCATTACAGACATTTTGAGTACTTCCAATTCCATCCATTATCCATGGAAAGGGTCATTCTCTGATAAATGTGATATGAGTGCCCCTTTGAGAGAAGCTGCAGCAATTATTCTAGTTATTTTGATTGCACAAATAAAATCAAACAGTATACCCATACAATGCAATTATAAAATATTAATGACTAAAACAAATCCGATGCATTGCATTCATATGACTTTCTCTACTCACTATTCCACAGACTATTCTATAAAATCTTGTTAAAACGAGTCAGATTTTTAAAAAGCGTATTGCTATGTGATGGCTTTGAAATTCCATGCTGTTTGCATGACCACGAGAAAAAAATAAATAGTGACTTAACACTTGAAAAAATTATAAATATTTCAAAATTTAAACCAATAACAAGGAATATCTAGGAAATGGTTACTGCCATAAAATCTTTTATTTGACATAACTTGTGTTCTTTAAAAAGATCATCCACATTGTTTTATTGTAAGATGTTGTCTATCTCTATATTTACTTGTTATACAAAAGTAATTCAGAATGAAGACGACTTCATAGGCTATTCCGAGAAAGTTCAGGATATATATTTTACTTCTTATGCAAATATATATGATATTTTAATCAAAATTGTTAGAGCCATATTTGAGATAATTAAAAATAAGGAAAATTTTCCATGTAAAGAGTAGTTTGGGATAGGGGATTTTCTTAAAAGTATTTGTGTCGCATTCATGGGAAATGCTGAACATAAATACGAAGTTAAGTATTTAAACCAACTTTCCATTTTTAGTTGTACTGTTCTCTCTCTCTCTCTCTCTCTCTCTCTCTCTCTCTCTCTCTCTCTCTCTCTCTCTCTCTCTCTCTCTCTCTCTCTCACACACACACACACACACTCTCTCTCTCTCTCTCCCCCTCTCCCTCTCCCTCTCTCTCTCTCTCTCAAAATTTGTTTTTTTTATTTAGGAGAGCTCAAAATGTGTAATTTTGGTGAAATCTGCATATCAAATTTTTGGATAGAACACAACGTTTCTTCTACATACTCGGCAGTAGAGAAAGCTAAATTAAACTTGCATTTTAATTTTTGCTAATAGATTAAGATTAAAATTTCTGTAGTTTCACTCATCAACTATTGGCAGATTAAGTAAACAAAAACATCTCCATATTGAGGTGATAAAATTGGCATATAGGTGTCTTGTGTTCGGTCTAATTATGTTGGGTTAACTGGAGGTACATTGTGGCCTACCAGAAACAACTGCGAAGCATTATGATCTGCAGCAAGGATCTAATAGTGGTTTAAAAACAGATGGATGACATTGAAAACTTTTGACTGTAGCCAGGATTTGAACCATGGATTTTCTGCTTTCCATGCCAATCCTCTAACAAATGCGCTACAAAATCTGTCTTTGTGAGCGCATCTTTTATCATTAGATTCAATGAAACAACTGCATTTAATCACAGGCACCGTTATAATGAAGGAGATGGTCTTAAGCATTTCATATTTGCTGCCACATGATGGGCACTACTTTGCTTATGAAGTGTTAAAACAGCTTGTAATGTCAAACAGGTACTGGTCAGAGGAAGGAAATGATATGCAAGATTACATCTGGCTGTATATGAACAGCACTACTTTGCTTATAACATGTTAAAATAGCTTGTAATGTCAAACAGGTACTGGTCAGAGGAAGGAAATGATATGCAAGATTACATCTGGCTGTATATGAACAGCACTACTTTGCTTATAAGGTGTTAAAATAGCTTGTAATGTCCAACGGGTACTGATCAGAGGAAGGAAATGATATGCAAGATTACATCTGGCTGTATATGAACAGCACTACTTTTCTTATAATGTGTTAAAATAGCTTGTAATGTCAAACAGGTACTGGTCAGAGGAAGGAAATGATATGCAGGA
Organism: Deroplatys truncata; assembly: GCA_030765065.1. Lineage (NCBI taxonomy): Eukaryota > Metazoa > Arthropoda > Insecta > Mantodea > Mantidae > Deroplatys > Deroplatys truncata. Next base: position 7,059,923 of record CM060984.1, read on the forward strand.
TTACATCTGGCTGCCACATGATGGGCACTACTTTGCTTATAATGTGTTAAAATAGCTTGTAGTGTCAAACAGGTACTGGGCAGAGGAAGGAAATGATATGCAAGATTACATCTGGCTGTATATGAACAGCACTACTTTGCTTATAATGTGTTAAAATAGCTTGTAATGTTAAACAGGTACTGGTCAGGGGAAGGAAATGATATGCAAGATTACATCTGGCTGCCACATGATGGGCACTACTTTGCTTATAACGTTAAAGCAAAATAGCTTGTAATGTCAAACAGGTACTGGGCAGAGGAAGGAAATGATATGCAGGATTACATCTGGCTGCCACATGATGGGCACTACTTTGCTTATAATGTGTTAAAATAGCTTGTAATGTCAAACAGGTACTGGTCAGAGGAAGGAAATGATATGCAAGATTACATCTGGCTGTATATGAACAGCACTATTTTTCTTATAATGTGTTAAAACAGAACAGCTTGTAATGTCCAACAGGTACTGGGCAGAGAAAGGAAATGATATGCAGGATTACATCTGGCTGCCACATGATGGGCACTACTTTGCTTATAACGTGTTAAAATAGCTTGTAATGTCAAACAGGTACTGGGCAGGGGAAGGAAATGATATGCAAGATTACATCTGGCTGTATATGAACAGCACTATTTTGCTTATAATGTGTTAAAATAGCTTGTAATGTCAAACAGGTACTGGGCAGAGGAAGGAAATGATATGCAGGATTACATCTGGCTGCCACATGATGGGAACTACTTTGCTTATAACTGTTAAAATAGCTTGTAATGTCCAACAGGTACTGGGCAGAGGAAGGAAATGATATGCAGGATTACATCTGGCTGCCACATGATGGGCACTACTTTGCTTATAGGTGTTAAAATAGCTTGTAATGTCAAACAGGTACTGGGCAGAGGAAGGAAATGATATGTAAGATTACATCTGGCTGTATATGAACAGCACTACTTTGCTTATAACGTGTTAAAATAGCTTGTAATGTCAAACAGGTACTGGTCAGAGGAAGGAAATGATATGCAAGATTACATCTGGCTGTATATGAACTGCACTACTTTGCTTATAACGTGTTAAAATAGCTTGTAATATCAAACAGGTACTGGTCAGAGGAAGGAAATGATATGCAAGATTACATCTGGCTGTATATGAACAGCACTACTTTGCTTATAACGTGTTAAAATAGCTTGTAATGTCAAACAGGTACTGGTCAGAGGAAGGAAATGATATGCAAGATTACATCTGGCTGTATATGAACAGCACTACTTTGCTTATAACATGTTAAAATAGCTTGTAATGTCAAACAGGTACTGGTCAGAGGAAGGAAATGATATGCAAGATTACATCTGGCTGTATATGAACGTCGTCCTCCGTGGACTGGTGGTACCGTGCTAGCCTCTAGTTCCCAAGGTCGCGGGTTCAAACCCGGCGGAGGGCGATGGATTTTTTCGGGCGTAAAAATCGTTAGCACGGCTTCCTTCAGAAGGGAAGTAAAGCCGGTGGTCCCGTGTCGTAGATTTACGGCACGTAAAAGAACCTCAAGCCTGATAAAGAGGCCTCTGAGCAAAATTACAGGTGTTTCACGCCCAATATAGAATGGGACGCTAAGAACCATAGTAGTTAAAGAGCGTCCATAAATAAAACTCAATTTTTGTTTTTTTTTTTGTATATGAACAGCACTACTTTGCCTATAACATGTTAAAATAGCTTGTAATGTCAAACAGGTGCTGGGCAGAGGAAGGAAATGATATGCAAGATTACATCTGGCTGTATATGAACAGCACTACTTTGCTTATAACGTGTTAAAATAGCTTGTAATGTCAAACAGGTACTGGGCAGAGAAAGGAAATGATGTGCAGCATTACATCTGGCTGCCACATGATGGACACTACTTTGCTTATAAAGTGTTAAAATAGCTTGTAATGTCAAACAGGTACTGGGCAGAGGAAGGAAATGATGTGCAGCATTACATCTGACTGTATATGAACAGCACTACTTTGCCTATAACATGTTAAAATAGCTTGTAATGTCAAACAGGTACTGGGCAGAGGAAGGAAATGATGTGCAGCATTACATCTGGCTGTATATGAACAGCACTACTTTGCTTATAACATGTTAAAATAGCTTGTAATGTCAAACAGGTACTGGTCAGAGGAAGGAAATGATATGCAAGATTACATCTGGCTGTATATGAACAGCACTACTTTGCTTATAACATGTTAAAATAGCTTGTAATGTCAAACAGGTACTGGGCAGAGGAAGGAAATGATATGCAAGATTACATCTGGCTGTATATGAACTGCACTACTTTGCTTATAACGTGTTAAAATAGCTTGTAATGTCAAACAGGTACTGGTCAGAGAAAGGAAATGATGTGCAGCATTACATCTGGCTGCCACATGATGGACACTACTTTGCTTATAAAGTGTTAAAATAGCTTGTAATGTCAAACAGGTACTGGTCAGAGGAAGGAAATGATATGCAAGATTACATCTGGCTGTATATGAACTGCACTACTTTGCTTATAACGTGTTAAAATAGCTTGTAATGTCAAACAGGTACTGGTCAGAGGAAGGAAATGATGTGCAGCATTACATCTGGCTGTATATGAACAGCACTACTTTGCTTATAACGTGTTAAAATAGCTTGTAATGTCAAACAGGTACTGGTCATAGGAAGGAAATGATATGCAAGATTACATCTGGCTGTATATGAACTGCACTACTTTGCTTATAACGTGTTAAAATAGCTTGTAATATCAAACAGGTACTGGTCAGAGGAAGGAAATGATATGCAAGATTACATCTGGCTGTATATGAACAGCACTACGTTGCTTATAATGTGTTAAAACAGCTTGTAATGTCCAACAGGTACTGGGCAGAGAAAGGAAATGATATGCAGGATTACATCTGGCTGCCACATGATGGGCACTACTTTGCTTATAACGTGTTAAAATAGCTTGTAATGTCAAACAGGTACTGGGCAGAGGAAGGAAATGATATGCAAGATTACATCTGGCTGCCACATGATGGGCACTACTTTGCTTATAACATGTTAAAATAGCTTGTAATGTCAAACAGGTACTGGTCAGAGGAAGGAAATGATATGCAAGATTACATCTGGCTGTATATGAACAGCACTACTTTGCTTATAACGTGTTAAAATAGCTTGTAATGTCAAACAGGTACTGGTCAGAGGAAGGAAATGATATGCAAGATTACATCTGGCTGTATATGAACAGCACTACTTTGCTTATAATGTGTTAAAATAGCTTGTAATGTCCAACAGGTACTGGGCAGAGAAAGGAAATGATATGCAGGATTACATCTGGCTGCCACATGATGGGCACTACTTTGCTTATAACGTGTTAAAATAGCTTGTAATGTCAAACAGGTACTGGGCAGAGGAAGGAAATGATGTGCAGCATTACATCTGGCTGCCACATGATGGACACTACTTTGCTTATAAAGTGTTAAAATAGCTTGTAATATCAAACAGGTACTGGTCAGAGGAAGGAAATGATACGCAAGATTACATCTGGCTGTATATGAACAGCAGTACTTTGCTTATAACATGTTAAAATAGCTTGTAATATCAAACAGGTACTGGTCAGAGGAAGGAAATGATATGCAAGATTACATCTGGCTGTATATGAACTGCACTACTTTGCTTATAACGTGTTAAAATAGCTTGTAATATCAAACAGGTACTGGTCAGAGGAAGGAAATGATATGCAAGATTACATCTGGCTGCCACATGATGGGCACTACTTTGCTTATAACATGTTAAAATAGCTTGTAATGTCAAACAGGTACTGGTCAGAGGAAGGAAATGATGTGCAGCGTTACATCTGGCTGTATATGAACAGCACTACTTTGCTTATAACGTGTTAAAATAGCTTGTAATGTCAAACAGGTACTGGTCAGAGTAAGGAAATTATGTGCAGCGTTACATCTGGCTGTATATGAACAGCACTACTTTGCTTATAACATGTTAAAATAGCTTGTAATGTCAAACAGGTACTGGGCAGAGGAAGGAAATGATGTGCAGCGTTACATCTGGCTGTATATGAACAGCACTACTTTGCTTATAACATGTTAAAATAGCTTGTAATGTCAAACAGGTACTGGGCAGAGGAAGGAAATGATATGCAAGATTACATCTGGCTGTATATGAACAGCACTACTTTGCTTATAATGTGTTAAAATAGCTTGTAATGTCCAACAGGCACTGGGCAGAGGAAGGAAATGATATGCAAGATTACATCTGGCTGTATATGAACAGCGCTACTTTGCTTATAATGTGTTAAAATAGCTTGTAATGTCCAACAGGCACTGGTCAGAGGAAGGAAATGATATGCAAGATTACATCTGGCTGTATATGAACAGCGCTACTTTGCTTATAATGTGTTAAAATAGCTTGTAATATCAAACAGGTACTGGTCAGAGGAAGGAAATGATATGCAAGATTACATCTGGCTGTATATGAACAGCACTACTTTGCTTATAACATGTTAAAATAGCTTGTAATGTCAAACAGGTACTGGTCATAGGAAGGAAATGATGTGCAAGATTACATCTGGCTGTATATGAACTGCACTACTTTGCTTATAACATGTTAAAATAGCTTGTAATGTCAAACAGGTACTGGGCAGAGGAAGGAAATGATGTGCAGCATTACATCTGGCTGTATATGAACAGCACTACTTTGCTTATAACATGTTAAAATAGCTTGTAATGTCAAACAGGTACTGGTCATAGGAAGGAAATGATGTGCAAGATTACATCTGGCTGTATATGAACTGCACTACTTTGCTTATAACATGTTAAAATAGCCTGTAATGTCAAACAGGTACTGGGCAGAGGAAGGAAATGATGTGCAGCGTTACATCTGGCTGCCACATGATGAGCGCCACATTATATGAAAATGAGTGGTGGCTCTTGAGTTTACATTTTGTGTATTCATAAAATGTTAGTCACATAGTTCTGAAAATGTGAAAAAGCATCTGCTGCATAGTAGTTATGATTATGAATAAGCTGATACAACTGCAAACACTCCCAATAACAACAATGATGATGAAAATAATAATGATTCATAAGCTGTTTGATGAAAGAAAGGGTTTTTCTTTTGTGGATGTGTACATATTTAAGTACAGCATTTTAAGGCAAGAATAGAGTAATGTGTAAATTGAGAGTATGGAATAAGCTTCCATGTTCATGTTACTTCTGTTACAGTGGTATAAATTAAATTGAGTTTTATTTATGGACACTCTTTAACTGCTGTGCTCCTCAGCGTCCCATTCTATATTGGGCGTGAAAAACTGGAAATTTTGCTCAGAGGCCTCTTTATCAGGTTTACGTGCCATAAATCTATGACATGGGACCAATGGCTTTACTTCCATTCCAAAGGAAGCTATACTAAGGATTTTTACGCCCTCACCAGTGATCTCGGGAACTAGAGGCTAGCATGGTAATCACTACATCACCGAGCACGACAGCAGCAGTGTCTAGTGCCATTAATGTAAAATTGTAGTGATGGATGGAAACAGCACGGGAGAAGCTTCATGCTTGCCTTCAAATGTGCATAGTCCATATGTATTTGATCCATAAGGTAATTATGTCATGTCAGTGCATGTGCAATGTGTTATCTACCCTGTTGCCAAATTTAATAACATTTAGAAGAGTAGTGCATTAAATTTAAATGCCATAGATTTTAAATTATTGCATATACATTAAGTTTAATAGCATTCAATGAAAAAAAAATCTGATGTGTTACACTCACATGACTTTCTCTACTCTTGTACAAACTATGTTTACAAACGCTTATTCTCCATCTACTTCATGTTAATCGAGATAAACATTTGCAGACTCTGTCTTATTGCTAATTTTCTTGTAGATGTAAGGGGAATATATATATTTACAAGGGCAATATAGAAATACAGTAGCCTTTAAGCATATACATATCTCTTAATAGCTGGTTGCTAGGTGCAGCACCATTCCCTTTGCCACAGATTAATACTCTTTACATATCCAAGACAAAAAAATGAAAAACGAATTCCCATTTGAGAAAATAAGTATTGAAAAATTTAAGGGAATAACAAGCAATATCTCGAAAATGGTTCACTCAACAACAAAAATGTATATGACATAAATTGTGTATTTTAATGCGATCTACATTTTTTGTGTAGTAAACTTTTGTCTATCTCTTATGGTTTACCAGTTATGCAAAAGTCGTTCACAATGAAGAATACTTTTGGAGACCTTCCCAGAAAATTCAAGATATACATTTTATTTGTTATGAAAATATCTTAAACATATATTTTAATCAAAATCGTTAGAGCCATTTTTGAGAAAATTAAAATTTTCGAAAAATGTTCCATGTAAAGGGTAATCTGGGGATTTTCTTGAAAACCTTCGTGTCGCATCTCTGGAAGATACTGAACCTAAATACCAAGTTTGGTGTTTATCCGACTGTTCATTTCTGAGTTATGCTGTTCACAGACAGACACTCACACACAGACAGACACACACACACGAACATGTTTCCAAAAATGCTTTTTTTGGATTCAGGGGGTCTCAAAACATATATTTCCGGTGAAATCTCGGTATCGAATTTTTGGGTGGAATACAATACTTCCCCTACTTACTATACGTAGTAGAGAAAGTAATAACCATCAATATATAAGTTGTCAAAAGTTAGGGTGTTCACATGTTCTTATACAGCAGCCGCCACTGTGTGAAATATTGTTTTCCATTGGATTTGTTTACATTGTTAGGGTAAGCAAGGCGATGTTCTACAGTGTTACAGCTGGCTGCCACATGTTGGGCACCATTTTGTTTCTGAAGCATTACTCGTCCTTGTAATGTTATGGGTTTGTTGACAGGCACTGGTGTGAGGAAGGGGATGGTTTGCAGCGTTATGGCTGGCTGCAACATGATGGCCGCCACTTTGGAGTGCAGGAGATACAAGATGGCCCCTTCCTCCTGATCACATCCTTTGTAAAGCGAGCTGGAGGTAACTATGGTGGTGAATGGAGTGGAAGAGTCAGTGTTGCCACAACAGATCAGCAGTATATTGGCGAGTCTGTATCACTGCTTGTGTATGCAGCACTTGAAGAGAAGTCACGGGGTTGGATCAAGCCAGCAAGGTTTGGCAGCCCCCTCACTGGTATATTAGGCGAGACGGAGGGACTGGGAACATTTAGCCTCAAGATACATAACCGTTCAGGGCCAGTGGAACATGAGTCATACCTGAGCACACTGACCCAAGGTCTGCATGTTCTGAAGGAGAGCGTGATGGCATCCCTGCGTCTTGTAACTGACCGGCAGCAAGGGGGAGTGAAACGGATTGTTCTGCCAGGGGAGTTGCTGCCCAGTGCAGATGGTAAACCATCTGAACCAAACTTCATTGTTACCCAGGTATGTAAATATAGCTGACTGGCCAGAAATAAATGAAGGTAAGGATTCTGACCCTTATAAAGCTCTAGCTGGTTTATGGCTAGCTTTTAAATTGAATGACTATATAATTCATTTCATCTATATCCCCCATTCTTTATGAAGCTACAAGGCACTTAAACAGAGAGTTAATTAAAAATCTAGGACACTATAAAGAACAGAATAAAACTACTCAGAAAACACAAGAAAGATCACATTAATATTTAAAGAAGAGGAGAGACTACAAATTTTAATAACTGAATATCTGAACATCGGAGTATAATCACAGAATGTATGGATATTAACTTTGACTTATTTATTACTCCTATGTTAGAGAGCCGTAGTGACTTTTGAGGTTAATGTGATTATGTTGAATCCTTTTGTCTCTTTTATATCAATAAATAATCACATGAAGATTAATAATATTTAGTCTGACTTGATGGTATCATAGTCTAATATAAACAATTGGAAATTTTGTTTAATTTCTCAACCAAGCGATTGTAGTCTCTGTACATTTGTGTAGCTGTTGTAATTATTTATTTGATGTGTTATTACTCCATGGTCAGTGTCAGAGAGGAGATGAAGGAATAATATGTGAACACACTGTTCCTTTGTGAGGCCATGAAAGCCTAATGTTGGCCTATTATGATTATCGTTGAGAAAGATACAGATGGTGTCACAAGCTTTTGTAGGTGTTATATAAAATTAAATAATTAATAGTGTGAAATGGAAATTTTCGGCTTGTGTTAAAGGTTATCTGTGCCAAGTTGGGTTGAAATCAGTACAACAATTTAAAGGCTGGCGTAGGTGAAAGTGGCCCGTCTCCTGTTTGAATGCAAATGCAATATTTCTGTTAAAATTGGTCATTAAAATTGAGTCGAGCTACAGGGCAATTTTATGCAAAATGAATAACCAATGGTTGGCATAGTTGCCGCAGATAAAAGTATAGAGTAAATACAGACAAACAAATTGCTGAAAGTGGCCCCATGCAGCATCACAGCTGTGCATGTGTAACCATATTCAGATACACCTGGCATCAAGTTTCGATGTCGATGGCAGTTGCTGTGTTGTGTGTGGATTTGCCCTTCAAATATCCCCACAGGAAAAATCACACATTGTTAGATCTGGGGCCACAGGTTTTAGCTAACAATTCGCTCTGGAGAGAAGACATCAGGGACTTGTTTGTTAACCAAATCACAATTTGAATTCTTGTATCGAGAAAGTCGTTTTCCAGAGTGTGAACAGCAACGTTAATATGAACTGATGAAATAAACTGAAACGCTGACAGAAGAATGCCAACTATCAATTATTTACATTGCATAAAATTGCCTATTGTTGTACTGTAGCTCAATTCAGTTTTAACAGAAATTTATATTACTACACAACAGAAATATCGCTTTGCATTCAAACGGAAGATGTGCTACCCTGTAGAAGCCTATAAGCAACATATGCTGACTTTTATATCACTAAAACAAACTGGCTTATCCAATCTTGCATGGGCAGCTTTTAAACCTCAAATGAAAATTTAATTTACCTGCCCATATTCTTTATGAAACTATTGTACAGTGATATAGAAGACTTTTATGAATGAAAGATGAACTCACTACAGAACAGTGTTAGTGGCATGCCACAAAGTCAGAGTCTGGATGATGCAATGTAACCAAATGCCTCCTTCCTTCCAGTCGTAGATCACGGCATCAGTGAGTAGAATTCACTCCATATGTCCCTCTTCTTTGCATGTAGATTTTCTGCCAACTTCACGTAACTAGGTGTAGATGGCAGCCCTGAATGAATCTGTAATTCCCCTACGCAGAACATTTCATGGCTTAGCTCATTCACAAGTCTTGATGGTGTGTATTTTGAAACACATAGGATCTTTTTCAAAAAGGTTGCTTTCAATTTTAGATGCTGCCAGATCGTATGTGGCCACAGGTTGTTTTGATGTCGCTGCAGTGATGTGTATGCTGAAGATGCTTGAAGTTCGAAACACTCTTTAAAGGTTTTCCCTGTATGTGGGACATTCCCACCTTTCCTGAATGTCATTGAGACTGTCTTGTCTTCATTTAGTTGAAGTACGTTTTCTTCTGCCCATTTCACCAGCAAGTCAAATGTAACTTGTTAGCTCCTCTCTAAATCTCGTACAATATCGTCAGCATACATGTATATTACACTAGTTTAGAAATGAAAACTTTTCTTCTGCAGTATAATTAAAAATAGGTGACTTTTGCTAACTTCAGTGCACAGAATTAAAAAATTCATTCCATTTTTCCTTGGTACAGCTTGTTTTGGCAATATGACAATGTTCAATGACAATATAATTGTAAAATTTGCAAAAATATAATACAGCCATATACAACTTTTAAAGAATAATAACATGAAAGCATACCCAAATTTGAGAATATATGTTAGTTATCTTCTGTACCCCTTTTTCTTTTCCCATGGAACTTAGTTTGTGTGATTTTGTCAAGTGTTCTCTGGTAAGTTTGTCAAATGCAAGACACCAGCAATAATCAGCCATGATATGTACGTCCCAACATCCTTGATAAAGTCCTGCTGAAACCTCTCACCTTGCTCTACACTGTCAGCTCCGACAGGAAGTAGTCAAGATGTGACTTGAGGAAATGAAGCTTCAAACTCATATTACAGTCTGGCATTTTCCACCATATTTCTGATAGTTTCTTGGTATTAGGGTCTTTCACATTTCATAACAACCTCTCACAATCCATTCCAGGATCTTTTTCAATTTCATTCATAGAGCTGGATAAATTAACATCTTTCATCAATTTCCTTATCTGTGGTCCATCAAATACTCCCTCTCTGCTTGTAGCCTGTGACAATGACGGAAACTTTGTGCAGAAGTACTGGAAGCAAGGGCAGCTTTTGTCAAGTGCTTTGTTTCATCATGCCAAGTTTTATGTGCAATGGAGGAAGTAGACAATCAACAAGAGGCACATTAGTAACATGTTTTGATCTGGGTTCTGGTTTCTGCCTCTCACACCATTGGTCAGTTTACCAATGTTTGTCCCTCACCCTACTATCTCATTCGCAAAGAAAACTAGGGAATTTTGTGTGTCCTGTCTGTTGTTAAGAAAACTAGGGAATTTTGTGTGTCCTCTCTGTTGTTAAGAAAACTAGGGAATTTTGTGTGTCCTCTCTGTTGTTAAGAAAACTAGGGAATTTTGTGTGTCCTCTCTGTTGTTAAGAAAACTAGGGAATTTTGTGTGTCCTCTCTGTTGTTAAGAAAACTAGGGAATTTTGTGTGTCCTCCCTGTTGTTAAGAAAACTAGGGAATTTTGTGTGTCCTCCCTGTTGTTAAGAAAACTAGGGAATTTTGTGTGTCCTCTCTGTTGTTAAGAAAACTAGGGAATTTTGTGTGTCCTCCCTGTTGTTAAGAAAACTAGGGAATTTTGTGTATCCTCTCTGTTGTTAAGAAAACTAGGGAATTTTGTGTGTCCTCTCTGTTGTTAAGAAAACTAGGGAATTTTGTGTGTCCTCTCTGTTGTTAAGAAAACTAGGGAATTTTGTGTGTCCTCTCTGTTGTTAAGAAAACTAGGGAATTTTGTGTGTGCTCCCTGTTGTTAAGAAAACTAGGGAATTTTGTGTGTCCTCTCTGTTGTTAAGAAAACTAGGGAATTTTGTGTGTCCTCTCTGTTGTTAAGAAAACTAGGGAATTTTGTGTGTGCTCCCTGTTGTTAAGAAAACTAGGGAATTTTGTGTGTCCTCTCTGTTGTTAAGGAAACTAGGGAATTTTGTGTGTCCTCTCTGTTGTTAAGTAAACTAGGGAATTTTGTGTGTCCTCTCTGTTGTTAAGAAAACTAGGGAATTTTGTGTGTCCTCTCTGTTGTTAAGAAAACTAGGGAATTTTGTGTGTCCTCCCTGTTAAGAAAACTAGGGAATTTTGTGTGTCCTCTCTGTTGTTAAGTAAACTAGGGAATTTTGTGTGTCCTCTCTGTTGTTAAGAAAACTAGGGAATTTTGTGTGTCCTCTCTGTTGTTAAGAAAACTAGGGAATTTTGTGTGTGCTCCCTGTTGTTAAGAAAACTAGGGAATTTTGTGTGTCCTCTCTGTTGTTAAGGAAACTAGGGAATTTTGTGTGTCCTCTCTGTTGTTAAGGAAACTAGGGAATTTTGTGTGTCCTCTCTGTTGTTAAGAAAACTAGGGAATTTTGTGTGTCCTCTCTGTTGTTAAGAAAACTAGGGAATTTTGTGTGTCCTCTCTGTTGTTAAGTAAACTAGGGAATTTTGTGTGTCCTCTCTGTTGTTAAGAAAACTAGGGAATTTTGTGTGTCCTCTCTGTTGTTAAGAAAACTAGGGAATTTTGTGTGTCCTCTCTGTTGTTAAGAAAACTAGGGAATTTTGTGTGTCCTCTCTGTTGTTAAGAAAACTAGGGAATTTTGTGTGTCCTCTCTGTTGTTAAGTAAACTAGGGAATTTTGTGTGTCCTCTCTGTTGTTAAGAAAACTAGGGAATTTTGTGTGTCCTCTCTGTTGTTAAGAAAACTAGGGAATTTTGTGTGTCCTCTCTGTTGTTAAGAAAACTAGGGAATTTTGTGTGTCCTCTCTGTTGTTAAGAAAACTAGGGAATTTTGTGTGTCCTCTCTGTTGTTAAGAAAACTAGGGAATTTTGTGTGTCCTCTCTGTTGTTAAGAAAACTAGGGAATTTTGTGTGTGCTCCCTGTTGTTAAGAAAACTAGGGAATTTTGTGTGTCCTCTCTGTTGTTAAGTAAACTAGGGAATTTTGTGTGTGCTCCCTGTTGTTAAGAAAACTAGGGAATTTTGTGTGTCCTCTCTGTTGTTAAGAAAACTAGGGAATTTTGTGTGTCCTCTCTGTTGTAAAGAAAACTAGGGAATTTTGTGTGTGCTCCCTGTTGTTAAGAAAACTAGGGAATTTTGTGTGTCCTCCCTGTTGTTAAGAAGACTAGGGAATTTTGTGTGTCCTCCCTGTTGTTAAGAAAACTAGGGAATTTTGTGTGTCCTCCCTGTTGTTAAGAAAACTAGGGAATTTTGTGTGTCCTCCCTGTTGTTAAGAAGACTAGGGAATTTTGTGTGTCCTCTCTGTTGTTAAGAAAACTAGGGAATTTTGTGTGTCCTCCCTGTTGTTAAGAAAACTAGGGAATTTTGTGTGTCCTCTCTGTTGTTTGAGTAATCTTGAAGCTATCACATATTTGACACTCATGGTCACGGTACTTAATTTTCTGAAGAACGTGCCTCAGAGTTTCATAAGTCTCTCTTAGGCCTGTAGAGTGTCTAAGCAGTATTGAAGCTAACTTGTTGCCATTATGAAGTAACACTGCCTTAAGACTTCAATAAAAAGTCAGTAGTTACTTGGCTCATGTACTTCCCTGCCCAACTGTTGAATAACACAAGTTGATCTTCTTCTGCATAGCACTTGTGAAACTGTATTTCGTGATCCTTATACCACGAAAATATAATGCTAGGTGGTAGCAGATTCTTCTCGTGTAGTCTTAGCCCAGTAATTCACTTTTCTGTTCCCCCCAGGGGCTCACCTTTTGTGAGTACGGGTTAGGCGCACCCGGGGTACCCGAGCCAATCATCACCATCATTATCCTTCCACCCCCGCCCGGTCGAGGTGGGTTCGTTCTCGTGACCGGGGGAATCAAGGTAGGCTCTCGTGCGTTCTGTGCATTTCATATCATGTCGCCCCTCGCCATCGTTTCTTTCTTCACTTTTTTTTCTGCACATTTCGCACCACGTCCATTCATTTACGCATCTTTTTCTTCCTCGCCGGCCTACCTTGCATCCGAAACGCCCACATAGTTTTAGTTTCTTTTATCTTTCTTTTAATCTTCCGTGGACACAGCCTGACGGATACCCGCGCACCAGGTACGCAGCTGGGTGAGTGGGTAATGGCATCATCCCCACCACCCGGGGTCGTCATGTAGGGTTTGTGTTCGTATCCGCTGTTCAACTGCAGTCCCGCGGGGGGGGCCATTGCATGAGCTGCTGACTTCTGACGGCGATTGGGTCCCTCTGTCTATGTTCTGGGAGGTGTGACCCTGGGGTGAGTCTGGTATAGATAGGCCACTCACCCAAGCCGGGGTAACGCCCGGGAAGTCAGAGCCCGAGGTCGGAGACGGTTGCAATGGTGGAGGATTTATTTCGCTATGGAGCACCCTTCCTCCATTAATACCAACAAGCACCAAAAAGTTCATGTAACAGAAGTGACACCACCGACAACTGGTTGTTACTTGGTCATTTCACGAACCGAAGAAGGACAAAGTTTTGAGAAGGTGAACCCTTTCATCATTCAAAAGGGCATTGATGCTATTGCTGGTGCGGTTCATGCCTGCACTCGTCTACGGAATGGTTCCTTATTAGCCCAAACGAAATCCGATCAGCAAAGTAAGACCTTGTTGCGCGCTACGCTTCTCCACGGCTATCCCGTTCGTGTGGAGAAGCACCGCACATTGAATTCCTGTCGAGGCGTCATTACCACCCATAGCCTCGATGGTATATCGGATGAGGACCTGGTAGAATATCTTGCAGACCAGAAGGTGACAGCGGTCCATCGAGTGCAGGCCAAACGCGACGGCGTATTGGTACCCACTCGTACCCTGTTTATTACATTTGATGGCGTCGATCTGCCCACGAGCATTTCCGCAGGGTACGAACGGATTTCTGTGAGGCCTTATATTCCTAGACCTCTGCGTTGTTTTAAATGCCAACGTTTTGGGCATACGCAAGTCTCCTGTAAGAGTGCCGTTAACATCTGTGCAACATGTAGCCAGCCCTCACACGAAGGTGCCTGTTCAACAGCCCCCGTCTGCGTTAATTGTAAAGGGTCTCATTCTGCTTCGTTTGCCGACTGTCCGCGGTACTTGGACGAGAAGGCGATCCAGGAGATCCGGGTAAAGGAAAAACTCTCCTTCGCTGAAGCCCGGAGGCGTTACCATGCGCGCCAACCTTCACTCCTGCGATCTGGCACATTTAGTTCTGTTGTTGCCTCGCCGGTACCACGAGTAGATGCCGAAACTCAGACTTGGACCATGACAGGATTAACCGCCACTACCATCCGGCCGTCCATTAAAGCTACTGTTACCAAGCCCTATAAACCTGGTCCAAAATCAATGAAGTCGCAAGCCGCTGAAAAGAAGCCCAAGCAGAAACTTCGTAGGGAAGATTTTTTGAAAGACCCTCCGCGTGCGCGCGGTAACAATAGTTCACCTTCTCCTCCTCGGAGGTCGCTGTCCCAGGAAGGTCCTGGGACAAGCCGCGCTCAGCGGCACCCCTCACCCATCGCCACCCAGAACCGATTCACGGCGCTTGAATCGGTTTCTGGCACTGAGCGCGTGGGCCCTCCCTCCGAGGAAGCTATGGAGTCTGACCAACTCCATACCAAAAGCCCGAGCCCCAAGGTTAAACAAAAGGTAATTTTAAGCCGCCCTTCTAAATAGACAGTTTATCCCTTTTTTCTTAATGCCTATCCTGACCTGGAATGTACGTGGTGTACGATCGCATAGGGCGGAACTGCAACTTTTATTGCGTTCCCATTCGCCTATGGTCGTGTGTTTGCAGGAGACTAAGCTTCGCCCTCACGATCCTTTTGATCTCCGAGGATATACTCCGGTTCGCTACGACCTTGAACCGGAGGAGGGTACTCCTGCTCATGGTGGTGTCATGATTTTGGTGCGTAACGGCGTTCATTTTCAAACTATCACACTTACATCCGACTTGCAAGCTGTTGCCATTAGACTGCAGTTACCCGGTTTTTTCTTTTCTGTTTGTTCTGTGTATACACCTCCATCGTCTCCTCTCGCTCCCGCGGACATTCGAGCTCTCCTGTCCGCTCTCCCAACACCATTTCTTCTGTTGGGAGATTTTAATGCCCATCACCCACTGTGGGGTTCGCCAAGGGCTTGTTCGAGAGGAACTCTTCTTTCCGACATTTTTTATCAGTTCAATCTTTCCATCCTCAATACAGGTGCACCTACTTTTATTTCAGATTCTTCTGGTACATTCTCTCACCTGGACCTTGCCATTTGCTCAATCCAGCTTGCACGTCGTCTTCAGTGGAACGTCGTCGCTGACACCTACTCCAGCGACCATTACCCCTGCATCGTTTCTCTTCTGTCGCACCACGTACAGCATTCCAGTGTACCTACCTGGATATTCGCGAAAGCCGACTGGAGCTTGTATTCCAGCCTCGTGCATTTTGACGACCAGCCCTTCTCCGACATTAACCAACTAGTGCAGCACCTTACGTCTATTATTTTCTCTGCCGCCGAACGCGCAATACCCCGTTCATCCTCCCAACCTCGGCGGCCACCTGTTCCGTGGTGGAACGAGGATTGTCGGGACGCCGTTCGTGCCCGTAGGACTGCACTTAGGGTGTTTCGGCGACACCCAACACTTGATAATTTGGTGACTTTTAAACAATCGCGCGCCAGGGCTCGTCGCATTATTCAGGATGGCAAGAAGGCATCTTGGGCTCGTTTTGTCGAGTCTTTTAATCGTTTTACGCCTTCATCCGTTGTTTGGGATAAACTTCGTCGCTTCTCAGGTAAAGTGTCACATTGTACTGTTTCTGGCCTTCAGGTTTCTAATGCCACCATAGTGGATATGGCTGCCATCGCTAACACTCTGGGTGCTGCCTTTGAGGCGGTTTCCAGTTCAGACCATTATTCCGCCGGCTTTCGCTCTATTAAAGCCCGGCTGGATTCCGCATCATATACTTTTCGGTCTGCTAATGACGAATGCTATAACGAACTATTCACAATGAGGGAGCTGGAGCACGCTCTTCATTGCTCTCGGCACTCCGCTCCCGGGCCGGACGGCATTCATGTCCTGATGTTAAAGAACCTTTCAGCCGACAGTAAACTCTTTCTCTTACAGGTCTATAACCGTATTTGGCAAGACGGCATTTTTCCTTCCGTTTGGCGCGAAGCCACCATTGTCCCTATACTTAAGCCTGGGAAGGATCGCCAACTACCTTCCAGCTACCGCCCTATCTCCCTCACCAGTTGCATTTGCAAGGTGATGGAGCGCATGATCAACGGGCGGTTGACATGGTGGCTTGAGTCTCAGAAACTTCTAGCGAACGCTCAGTGCGGGTTTCGTCGCTATCGCTCTACCGTCGACCATCTGGTGTCCTTGTCGACGCATATTATGAATGGATTTCTGAGAAAGTGTCAAACCGTGGCTGTATTTTTTGGCCTGGAGAAAGCTTATGACACTTGTTGGAGGGGCGGCATTTTACGTACACTTCACGATTGGAATATCCGCGGTCGTCTTCCCATATTTCTTCGGGAGTTTATGACGGACCGCGTCTTTCGTGTACGTGTGGGCTCGGTTTTATCTCGTCGTTTTATTCAAGAGAACGGAGTACCGCAGGGCTCTGTACTCAGTGTCACACTTTTTGCGATTGCTATCAACCCCATTGTTGATTGTATTCCACCTGGCATTTCATCGTCCCTTTTTGTTGACGATTTCGCTATTTATTGCAGTTCACGGCGGACCTGTCTACTCGAACGCCGTCTCCAGAGCTGTATCGACCGTCTCTACGCCTGGAGTAACGCCAACGGCTTTAATTTCTCCGCCGAGAAATCCGTCTGCATCAACTTCTGGCGCCGGAAGTATTTCCCTCCGCCCTCTCTCCATCTTGGGCCAGGGATACTTCCGTTTGCAGACGAGGCGAAATTTTTGGGGTTGATTTTTGATAGGAAGTTGTGTTGGACCTCGCACGTTTCCTTTTTAAAAGCAAAGTGTGACCGTTCTCTTAATATTTTACGTGTTTTAAGTGGCACATCCTGGGGAGCTGATCGGACCGTCCTTCTTCGCCTTTATCGCTCATTGGTCCGATCCAAGCTTGATTACGGGTGTATTGTTTATTCGTCGGCACATCCATCTGTGTTACGTCGATTGAATGCCATTCACCATCGTGGCATAAGAGTCGCTACAGGGGCCTTTCCAACTAGCCCTGTACCCAGTCTGTACGCAGAAGCTGCAGAGCCTCCGCTGTCCTTCCGGCGTGAGATGCTTTTGTGCAGCTATGCTTGTCGGCTCTCAAGCTTGCCTAACCACCCGTCCTTCAATGTATTTTACGAGGATTCGCTTGATCGCCAATATTTCGTTAGCTCCTCTGCATTGCTCCCTTCAGGGGTTCGATTTCGACTGCTACTTCGGCATTTGGACGTTACGCCAGCGCCGGCCCTTACCCGAGGGGAAACGCGTTTTGCTCCATGGTCGCGCGCTGAGGCCCACATCCACCTTGGGCTAACGTCGATGCCGAAAAATGCGACCCCTGCTTCTGTTCTTAGATCCGCCTTTTTGGAACTACAGGCGCAGTTCGGGGACTGTCATTTTATATATACTGATGGGTCTAAGACTGATGTTGGAGTAGGATGTGGCTTTGTTTTTGGTGTACAGAGTTTTACTTTTCGTTTACCTCGACAATGTTCAATTTTTACCGCCGAACTTTTTAGCATTTATCAATCTGTTTTATACATTCAGCGGCACGACTTACGGCACTGTTTTATTTGTACGGACTCTCTGAGTGCCCTTGAGACTATTCATGCACTGTACCATTACCACCCACTCGTACAGCGCATACATGACCTGCTCCACTCGCTTGGTGTCTCTGGCATCAGCGTGTCCTTCATGTGGATTCCAGGTCATGTGGGCATCTCAGGCAATGAGTCTGCCGACGCCGCTGCGAAATCGACGATTTTATTACCCAGATTTTTTACTTCTGTTGTTCCCTCGTCAGATTCGTGTGTTATTTTACGTCGCCGCATCCTCTCGCGCTGGCGCGATGAGTGGACGGCCCTCCGGGGGAACAAGTTGTGGGAGGTTAAGCCTTTCCCGTTGCTCTGGGGTACCTCTTCTCGTTCTTGTCGTCGGGAAGAGGTAATTTTAGCTCGTCTACGGATTGGACATTGTGTTTTTAGTCATAGGTATTTGCTCAGTGGTGACCCCGCACCACTCTGTGGGCAGTGTGACGTGCCCTTAACAGTGCGTCACATTTTAACAGAGTGTCAGGTTTTAGCTGCATTGCGTGCTCGTGTGGGTCTGCCTGTTGGCCTAGCCAACGTTTTGGCGGACGACACGCGTGCTGTAGAATGTGTTTTACGTTTTATTCATGACAGTGATTTTAATCTGCGCATTTAATGCGTTGGGCGTCTGTTAGCGTAGTACTTTTATTCTGTCTGTTTTTATGGGGACTCTTATCCCCAGTGGACATATGGCGCTCATGTCCCTCGCATTCTACAGTTCCTGACACGTTTTAATCTTTTATTGCCTATGCTTTTAGTGTGTTGGTTTTTCAGAACTTTGTATTGTTTTTATTGGTATTATTGTTGTTCTTGTTATTATTGTTGTTATTGTTATTATTGTTGTATTATTGTTGTTATTGTTATTTTGTTATTGTTTTATTATTGTTAGTTTTAGCTTTTTGAACATCGCGGGTTTGTGTCCCGTTTTTAACTATGCGGTTCTTTTACCTGTTTTATATTTTGACCTTATCTTTTATACATTGTAAGGGCGCTGATGACCGTAGCAGTTTAGCGCCCTTAAACCGCATATCATCATCATCATCACTTTTCTGTTGTGTGAGACCTAACTCCCTCACTAAATCATTTAACTCAAATTGATTAAACTGTTGTGGTGAATTGTCAAATTCTTGTGGATCAGAAGTCACAGAGCTGCTTTTTGATTCACTAAAATTGAGGCCTGCTGGTGGTATAGGTAGTTTGGCTCCATGAGAAGCCGGGTTCAGATCTGCATACTTAATTTGTACCTTTTTTTTATTTGTTGTAGCCTGCAACTTTGCACATGTAAAAATAACAATCATCATTGTAATTGTGCTGCTCCCTCGATATCATTGATTGGCAAACGGCATTGCCTTCCGTTTTCCTTCATACTAATAATGTAATCCCTCAACGTAAGTGTTACATGCATATGAGGTGCAAACAATTTATCTTGATGACCAATTTTTTCTTTGAAATATGAGTAATATAGTTTCTATGTTTGTGAGTCTATTTTACCTACCTTGCTGTCATACACGTAACACCTACAAACTTCTGAGGACTTTGTAGTCACTGTCTCCTGCGTAATCCTGATGTAGATGTCATACTCAAACTTTTATGTTAGCACTACACATATAGAAGATGAAGGTGCGTATTAACAGAAGCTTTCAGCTCAACTTCAGAGGTTGAGGTCTATGATAGCTGTAAATGTAAACATAAATACCTCACAAGAAGACAGACCTGACGTACAGAACAAAGCTGTTAAGTGCTGGTAATACGAACATAAATATCTGGGTGATAAGGAAGTGAGCCGATTAGGAAGAAAATCAACAACAGATTTAGAATAACATAATGAAACGCAACATAACCTGTATAAGCTGAATGAATTTAGTACCACATACATGTATGGACATGTCATAAAAACTAGATGGACCATGTTTGAAATCACGGCACTGACTTCCATTAAAGTCACATATTTTCCTTTATACCGCAGAATCAATGTTGACCAGTGTTATTGGCAATTATAAATATAATTGTTCGCTTTGCACTACTCCCATAGTTTGTTGAATTGGTCTAGTGAGGTAATTGTGTTCTGGATGAGACATTTTATGTTTGTCTAGCTTCTATATGAGCCTTCAATAAATATGGTAGACTTTCTCCACTTGTTGAATATTTTTTGTTGTTTAAGGCATTGGTTCAGTATATGAGTAATTGATTTCTTCAGGACCAGCTATGCAATTTTGTGTTCGTTATACATGTTATCTGGACCACAAGCTTTATTATTCTTGGAGCTGTTGATAGCATCCTCTGTAGCTGTCTCTGTTACTCTGGCATAGTCGTATCCTGTACCATGCTAACCTCTAGTACCCGAGGTTGGGGGTTCAAGCCCAGCGGAGGATGATGGATGTTTTGGGCGTCCATCGGAAACGAAGTAAGCTGGTGGTTCCGTGTTGTAGATTTATGGCTTGTAAAAGAGTAAAGAGGCCTCTGAGCATTATTTCTGATGTTTTGCGCCCAATATGGAATGGGATGCTAAGAACCATAGTTAAAGAGCATCCATTAATAAAGCTCAATTTGATTTTTTTTCCCTCTGGCATGCTCGCACGCTTCTTATATGGGTCTCCCATACTTCCATTATTGTATTTCGTTCCCGAGGTCGCGGGTTCAAACCTAGCGGAGGGTGTACAAATCCTTAGCATGGCTTCCTTCGGAAGGGAAGTAAAGCCGGTGGTCCCGTGTCGTAGATTTACGGCACGTAAAAGAACCTCAAACCTGATAAAGAGGTCTCTGAGCAAAATTACTGGTCTTTCACGTCCAATATGGAATGGCACACTAAGGACCACATCAGTTAAAGGGCTGTCTTTGTATGGACATTGCTGAGCTTCCTGTTGTTGTGTAGCAAGTGCAATCTCATAGAGCCTCAATATTCAGGGAGAGCTGTAGGACTTGGACTAGGAGGGGAACTTGAACCTGGCAGGGTCTCTACTGTTCTTCCCCTGGCCCTGGGACTTAGAGAATGCCCCCATGCCAGGGTTACTAGAGCATCCTTTACCCTGCCGACACTTGCAACCCTGAAACAGACCAAGCAGTGAAATGGAGGGATGTAATGAACCTTCCCAGCATTCACCTAGCGACCTCGAAGAAAAGCAGGGTCAGGAAGGCTGGCTGTGGGAATTGAACCCACAACCTTCCGAATGTGGGTAACAGATGTTACTGCTTGGTTCTCCCCCCATGTTCTGGAAATATGTGTGTGTCTTTTCATGGTAAAGCAGTTGTCGGAATGTTGGAGTGATTTTTTAATCACATTAGATGATATTTTGTACCGTAATTCTTTAATAACATAAAGGCTACACAGTTTTCATGCGATACAGAAACCCCCAACATCAATGTACAGTGAAGCTGGTGAATATGAAGATTTTCACACTTCTAGGCAACAATTAAACATTTTAGAAATGGTGTAGAATCTGTAACCATTGAGAAAAAAATTCTGATGTGTTACAGTCACATCACTTTCTCTACTCTTGTACAAACTATTATTACAAACGCTTATTCTCCATATGCTTCATGTTAATCGAGATGTTAATCTTATTGCTAATTTTCTTGTAGGTGCAAGGGGAATTGCTAGACTTTAAGCCATAGTCAAATATTTTAAGAGCTGGTTGCTATGTGGAGCATTCCATTCTCTTTGCATTACCAGGACAAAAAAAATTGAATAATGAATTTGAGAAAAAGTATAAGTATTGGAAAATTTAAGGGAATAACAAGCAATATCTCGAAAATGGTTCACTCAACAAAGCAAATATATATAACATAAATTGTGTATTTTAACGCAATCTACATTTTTTGCATACTAAAATTTTCTTATCTCTTATGGTTTACCAGTTATGCAAAAGTCGTTCACAATGAAGAATACTTTTGGAGACATTCCCAGAAAATTTGAGATATACACTTCATTTGTTATGAAAATATCTTAAACATATGATATTTTAATCAAAATCGTTAGAGCCATTTTTGAGAAAATTAAAATTTTGGAAAAATGTCCCATGTAAAGGGTAGTCTGGGGTGGGAGGATTTTCTTGAAAACCTTCGTGTTGCATCTCTGGAAGATACTGAACCTAAATACCAAGTTTGGTGTTTTTCCGACTGTTCGTTTCTGAGTTATACTGTTCACAAACACACACACGGACATGTTTTTTAGGATTCAGGGGGTCTCAAAACATGTATTTCCAGTGAAATCTTGGTATCGAATTTTTGGGTGGAATTTAATACTTCCCCTACTTACTATATGTGGTAGAGAAAGTAATAATTTTCGTAGCTGTTAGTTATAAATAGTATATATTAGTAATTTCTGGACACAATTTTCTCTCTTTATTAATTATTTAACATACAGTGGTAATGAACATGCAGAGGAAATACAACAAAACTTTCTTTAATAAGAGTTATTAAAATGTTTTGTGTCACATATACATCGTACCATTAAAGCAGATCTTCGTTTTCTCACCTACTAAATGTTGACCGTCTATGTATATATACAGGAGGAGTCATAATAACACTGAATAATTTTAATGCACATTTCAGGGGTACTATTTGAGTTTTTTTAGGTAATTATGCATGTAAATGTCTTGTTAATCAACCAAGATGAAGTTCCTCCAAACAGGTTGCTCCACGTCTTTTGCTATAAGGCACTGTGAGAATTTTGAAATAAGAGTAGCCGGTATGTTTAATTTTAAACAGTGCAAAACTCTCTTAAATTGATTTAGTAACTTGTGAATCTTTATTTAATTATAGAGCACTAAATCCATGTGCTCTGTAATAAGTAAAAACTGTAGCTGCAAATAATACTATTCTTGGTCAAATTTTCTGCAGCATTACACAGATTGCTGGAGAAAAGTTAAAACAGTGTTAAATGATGCAAACATATGTTTATAAAAGGCTTCAAACATAGTTAAACTAAGAACAAAACAAGAATTGAACAATTTAAATATTTTTCTTTCTAATTATTATATACATAATTAATTGAAGTTAATTATACTTCTTTGGGGCCTTAGCCTGCTCTTGGCAAGTTTTTATTATAGAGTCAGCTGAAAAACTCAATTAAAAGAATATAATAATTAAAAAAGAAACACATAACCATCCAGTATTAAAGTAACTTATGATGGCAGGTCACCATTGAAATAGTCATCTCTAGTGAGATGCCTTGGTGGTCTATCTGAGTCATTTGGGGAATTGAATGTCCCACCTGCATGTTGTCACATTAGCTCAATGCTTTGAGCAACCTCAGAGAGAATGTTTGTGGCATTGACTCTATAATAAAAAGTTCAAAATGCTAACCTTTGACTTCTGAGCATAGTTGACAGGTCATTATGATGATTGCTGAGTTCTTTAAAAAATATCTGGCATATGACAAATAACAATCAAATGCTACAAAGATCCTGGTCATCAGCTTCTCTTCTTGTGTCTCGTACACAAGAGTGTGAACATAGGGGTTAATCTGGTGAATGTGCTCCTCTACTGATGCAGTGAACAGGGTATGTTACACTTAGCAAATCCCTTACATCACTGCAATTGTAGGTAAATGTGCGTGTGTCTTCACAGTGCCAGTCCATATATTCCGTTTGCAAACCACTGTTGGTAATTTGTAACCCTAATAGCTTTACTGTGCCCAAATGTGAGTGTAAAAATCACAATATGGCTGTAGGGAATCTTGGTTGATCAATGCATAAACTATAGTCAGGGTGGAAAGTCCCCAGTGAAATGATACAACTGTTGTTCACACAGAATTCTAGTAACGGAAGACTGGCATGTGTTACTGCTCTTGTGCTTGTGGGCAGAGAATTATGGACCCCTTCTAGAGCCACTTGTTTCACATTTCTTTGCACTCCCAAACGATGTGCTTGTTTTTAGAAAGTTCATGTATCGTTGATGTACGGCAGTAAAGGTGCTGTGACGAGGCAAATGTCTGAGCAAGAAGATGTCGTCCCCTTTTCGTGTTTCCCCAAGCAGCACCATAAACATAATGCATGTCTGCGTAAGTAAAGTGGAATAGGCTGTAAAACTGAAGTCCTTCCAGTAAACACAGCACTTTAGTATTTCCTGAGATTGATAACCTACAGGTCTTGTAGGACCCACAACGGGATCCCTTACCACTTAAATAACAAAACGCACGGTTTAGGTTAATGGCAATATAAACAATCAATACTCCAAAATGCAAAGAAAACAAAACTAAGTGATATTCCAATGCCATGGAGAAACAGGGATCTCTTTGACAGAATTTCATCTAACCCAATGTGGTGTTTGAGAAACATTAATGTCCTCTACCTGGATAACATTCCTATAAGAAAATACTCAAATATAAGCCCAATCATTCTGTGTTATTCTGATTACATTGCTTGAAGTGTAGCTTTTACACACTGCTTGTCATTCTCAATGAAAAGTGTAAGAAGTGTGCAACATGTTCATATTCTAATATCGAGACTTAGTCACTTAGAAGTTACCTTGTGCTTCATTACAGATAACCGCAACAGTTCCATTTGAAATGGACATTGTTTTTGAAGGGGCAACTCATGTGGATCGGCCATACTCCTTGGTCGGCGACGCCTACACCAGCGAGCTTCTAGAAAGACAGAATGACTTCAATCGCAGGTTTGAGGAAACATACAAACTTTCCTCTAAAGGTTACGACGAGAAACATGTGGCCTTTGCCAAATCTGCATTAAGTAATTTGATTGGTGGAATAGGTTACTTCTATGGTGCATCACGAGTGGAGTCGCCGTACACGAAGGGACCGGTGCCTTACTGGAAGGCCCCTCTATACACTGCTGTGCCATCCCGCAGCTTCTTTCCAAGGGGCTTCCTCTGGGACGAGGGGTTTCATGGTTTGTTACTTGCTACGTGGGACATGGATGTTGAACTGGATATTATATCACATTGGTAATATCAACTTTATCTAGTAAAGTATGTTAGTTGTACCGAGCCTTTGTTTGGACTGTGAGACACATTCCCTCACATCAATAGAGTTAGCAAAATTGCATCTATTCACTGCCGTGTTCTTAGAGAGGAAAACTGGCTCACATCAGAGAAAAGTTACAACCAGCTTGCACAGGAATCAGGTATTTTACAAACCTCGGCTTGGAATGCCACTCAAGTTTTAACATTAAAATGCTATACGATCCATGCAATAACTGAGTAGAGTTAATTTGTGCAATTGCATGTTGGATAATGTTAATGATCATTCCATTGACCCATAGACATCATTTCCAATATCTTGTATGTGGTTATTATAGCTAGAATTTGTTTGAATTTAAGGTCTATGATGTGTGACTTTGTCGGCAGACAACATGCTTCCCATGTGTCCAATCAAAGGCTCTGTAACTTTATTTAGCAAGATTCAGATTTATTCACCAATGTAAAACAAAATTACAAGGTTTGTCAACAAAACATACAGTATGTATTTATTTAAAGGTGAGTCGAAATTGTAACACTAACATCACTTAAGTTAGTGAAGTGAGTAAACTTAAGTGATGTTAGTGTTACAATTTCGACTCACCTTTAAATAAATTCAATACACATCACTGTTTCTAGCTTCTTTTCATTACAATACATACAGTATGTATTTACGGGAGTCCTTTATTTTCCCCCCTTCATTTGTTACTTAAATTGCACAAGGTAAGTGGTTATATAAATTCATTGTATTACTCTCGATACATTTGTTTCCGAGAGAACCTGTTGTCCTCCATGGCCTAGGGGTACCATACTAGCCTCTAGTTCCCAAGGTCATGGGTTCAAACCCGGCAGAGGGCAACAGATTTTTTTCGGGTGTAAAAGTCCCTTCCCATCATCGGAAGGGAAGTATAGACGGTGGTCCTGTGTCATAGATTTACAGCATGTACAAGAACCTTAAGCCTAATAAAGAGGCCCCTGAGAAAAATTTCCGGTCTTTCATGCCCAATATAGAATAGGATGCTAAGAACCATAGCAGTTAAAGAGCGTCCATAAATAAAACTCAATTTCTGAGAGAACCTGTTAATCTACTTTTAAATAATTTTATTTATTTCTAGTGTTGTTCACATTTTTATCTTCTTTGTGGGTCTTTATTACATATTTAAGACGTTCCTATATGTACAAACAGGGGAAAGTTAATAAATTAATACCTGGTTGCAGGAAAGCGAATCAAAATTGATCGACAATTAAGGCAGCTTTGATTGTTGATATTCCCCAATCCGTGCACTGTTTTTATGGAAAAATGTTATTATGTTCTCAAAATGGCTGTAAGCATTTTGATGAAAGCATATATACCCACATGAGAAATAATATGTTGAAATTTTTGTGGACTTCTGTTTATTTAATTGATTTTTGTATAATAAGGAAATCTTATCAGATAGACAAAAACTTATGACAGGAAAATTATAGAGTTCATTTAAATACATTATTATTGTCAAGTTTTTTCATAGCAATATCCATTTTTGAAATACTCCATCTTGCAAGTTTAGAGCTTTCATTACCAATTCTTTTCAAGATCTTGTTACCGTGAATAAATACATGAATGCTGTTTCACTTGAAACATTTCTATATAAAATATATACAAGTAATGTAGTGTGGATACAAGAATTAATTTTTACATGAATAATGAATATTGATGCAGAAAACAGTCAGCCCCATGCAGATGATGGCAATATTTATAATTTAATTACAGTAATTGTGGAAACACAAATATTATTTTCTTGACAACCTCAATATGTTCCATAAAGTTGCATCTCATTTATTCATTTGTATCATTTTTAGCCAGAGCATATTATAATAATGGATAAAATATTAACAGTAGAATCAATAGATGGTTTAGATTATAAATTAATGTTGGGCTATAAGAACCACGTGTTTGAATGATTAATGTTGACGACACTGGGCGACCAAAACTGCCGAGCTTGGTTTGCCTGAAGTGACACTTCTATGCAGAGAGACATCAAGTGGAGACTCACATACGGGACCATCCATAAGAATAACGGTTTACAATATTAAAGCCAGGGTGGAAGAGCAATTAATTGACCTAATAGTGGCTAAACTATGAAGCCCGGGACTTACAGTACTTAAGGCATTGTAAGTCACCATTGGGGTATGTCATCTCAAATCAATTGAGATCTCTTTGTGGTTTCTGGGAAAAATGTGAGTCAGCTGGGAAATTTAATGTTGTACCAGCAATTTAGCTCAGTTGGAAACCGGAAGATCTGTGGTTCAAATCCCGGCTATGGCACTGAATTTTTCAGTCATCTGATTCTATCTTCCCAAACCTAGTCCTACACATGGCTTGTGTGGAAGAACAATTAATTCCAAAGTGTTTATTTTTTTGTGTGGAGATTATATTTCAATCTATTAAAACAGTTTTTGAAGATTAAAAATAAATCATTCTTCATTATTCAGCTATATTTGCATATCATGTTGTAATTCAAAGAATTCTTGGCTACCCACAAATTCCTAATCACTGCACTTTAAGAATCTCAAACCAAGGCGTTAAGTATGGGGATATTAAGAAACAGTGTTCTCTCTCCAATTATATTTTTTATTGTTATGAATGAATAATAAACAAAGGCTTTTATGGCTGTAGTCATGATAATGAAAGAACATAATTCTGGGCTGAAAGACTATGGTCCACTGGATGGACTTCTGTTGTCTCCCAGATGTTTCGCTTACAGCTGCGGCAAGCATCATATGCGGCATTGAATGGTAACTCTCTGTAGCCACTGGAGTTGGCTTATATAGGCTGGTAGGCAGCGCCCTCCTGTGGTCTGCGTGGAGGTTCACAATATTTGGGGTGGGAGTGTGCTCTGTCCTCCTTCGCCAGAAGTGCAACATAAAAACTGCATTTATGACTGCACTGAACAAGCATTCTTAAGGGAACACATTCATTAAACAAAAATTTGTTAAATACCACAGTTGGTATTTAAGTTCAGCATCTTTGAAGGATGCAACAAGAAAGTCCTTCCCAACCTAACCTTTAATGAAAAAATGGCTCTAAGAGCTTCAGCTAAAATACCATGTGTTTAAGATATTTTCATGATAAATAAAATATACATTTTGAATTTTCAGGGCATAACTCATGATGTCCTCTTCATTCTGAATGAATTGTGTTACTGGTAAACCATAAGAGATAATGCAGTAAAAGCACGCAAAATTTGTTGTGGCATCAACCATTCTGAGATATGCATTATAATTGGTTTGAATTTTTCAATACTTTTGTCATTCTTTTGCTATTGAGTTTTTTCTTGTAATATTATGGAATTTCAAGGCCAGTCACTTTTATCAATTTGGTTTCCTCTTGTATCCATAATGAAATGTGTAGTGGAACTATTTCTGCAAACGTGTATCTCGAATAACATGAAATAGATAGACAAATAAATGATAGTGGGTGGAGAAAGTCATGCGAGACATGTTTGATAAAGTGACAGCTTAATAGAGTGCAATGGGAATGTGTTACAAGCCTGTCATATTTGCTGCAGGTTCGACCTAATGAATGTGGAGGGATGGATACCACGAGAGCAGATTCTGGGGCAGGAGGCCCTGAGCAAAGTTCCAGAACAGTTTGTTACTCAGAGGAACAGTAATGCCAATCCACCCACCTTCTTCCTGACGTTTGACTTCATGATGCGCCGATATGCTGCAAATCCTCTAACCAACAAGAAGCTGGCTGGAACATTGGAGCGACTGTTTCCACGTTTGCAGGCTTGGTTCGATTGGTTCAATACCACGCAGGCCGGCGACCTGCCTGGGTCATACCGGTGGCGTGGCAGAGATGCTGCCACAGTCAGGGAATTGAACCCAATCACGCTGACGTCGGGTCTGGATGACTACCCTAGAGCTTCCCACCCTAATGTTGATGAACGCCATGTTGATCTGCGATGTTGGGTGGCGTTGGCAGCTCGTGCGCTAGCAGACATGGCCGAACTCATAGGGCACCCCAGTCTGCGACATTCTGCAACATACGACTTTCTCGCTGACAATGCACTGCTGGACGAACTGCACTGGTCACCTCGGACTGAAGCATACGCCGATTTTGGTCTGCATACGGATGCTGTTGTGCTCAAACGACCACCTCCGTCACGGTCACCTTCGCCCCACACTCCACAGAATCAGGATAAGGTATGTATGTGGTGACTGGAGGTGTACATTTCCTGCAGGCCAATTATACATAGGCAGTCAGTTCTCCCCATAGTTGAGCGAAGGTTTAAGGCTGGTTCACAACCACCCAGTAACGGTAACGAGAATGGAAACAAGAACGGGAAGCAAAAAATTTTGATTCACAACAGCCTGGTAACGAGAATGGGAATGCATATCAATCACAAAGTGAAAGTCGATTTTGCGCATTGGGATTTCAGTTGTTTTTAACTGACCAATGACATTTTTTCACCTACTTCCAATTTAGCCAAGCCAACGTCAAAATTCGATAGCGTAAACATTATCTAAATGCATATTCATTACATTTACGATTCCTCTACTTATGCCAAACTTTCATTCCTCTATTTAATGGCATACATTAAAATTGTTTATTCTTTTTTCATTTCCACCGGATTTAGCTGTTCTTTGTAGCTTTTGCCATTATTTTTTAGGTAATAACCAGTTTTGAGTTGCATATAAACAAACTACAAATGATTCCTTCATCAGAGGAACCAATGTTGATTAGATTTGCGGGTGCCGGGATGAGGTTAGGAAGCACATTTACTACTAATTCCTTCCAGTTTCATGTTTCCAGCTTGCGACTATAGAGAGCACTAGTGGCTGTTTCATGTCACGGCCGCTTAGAATAACCTCTAGAGTGAAGAGTCTAATATGCACAATAGGGATCTAATATGCCGTGCCCGGGAACGAGAACGAGAAAGTTAAAAGTTGGGCAACTCTTCTTCCTGTTCCCGGGGCCCGGGAAGGTTTCCCGTCGGTTGTGGACACTCCCATTTGAATAAATGTATTTCAACTTTCCCATTCTTGTTCTGGTTACCGTTCTCGTTGGTTGTGAACCAGCCTTTAGAGTGTGAGGCAGGAGCTGTCTCTCAGACTCTTGACGGCGATACAACAACATTCCAATGCTTACTACTGTTGTTTTTCTTATCATTATTATTAACAGTCTTACATCTTTGTGCTTGCAACTCCTCAAAATGTATGCTTTTAACAAAATGCATAAATTACCTCATAATTATTTGTTTGGCAACTTTTCAGCTTTTAATTGTTGCCTTGAAGACAGTTCACTCCATTTAGAAATTTTATCTTACCCTAAGAAATATTTTTCACATTTTCTATAATTATTGTTATCTGCTTCTTGTTCAGTGTCCACAGACTCACTTGTTGGCTCCATAAAGTTGTACTTCATCTACCAAAGTTTGCACAATCATTTGCATCACCTAAACACTCTTGGTATTGTGAGTAACTTGGTTGTAACAATAAAGCTTACGCATGCCATCTACGCATTTCACAACCATGGCAGCTGACGTCTCAGTGTTATGTTTTTGTGAAGCAATAGAGGATTCTGAAACATCAGGACTTTAAGTAAAAATAAGTAACTATGTTCCACATAACTTGTAAAACTGAGAATATACATGTTGTTATAACAACAAGGCGGAGCAGACTCTGCAACACTAGCTGTAGTAGCGCTACCTTCTTGACAATGAATCAAGTAAAACATTGCCATTAAATCTACATGTAGTAGCATAAGGTTTCTTTATTAAGCATTGTGAAAGAGTGTGCAATCATTTCTCTCTTGCCACTTGTTAAGGTTTGCCTATTTTATTTTGGCAAATTGACAGGCCTGCTCCATGATGATAAAGTGTTAAGTATGCGAGATAAATATCAGAAGCAAGTTTGCAGTTAAACATTAACATTCACCTCGAGAGGGCTGTATGGTATAGGACTACATCAGCAATAATAAGTTAAGAGTGTATAACTGTACCAGTCACTATGCTTATGTATGTGTCTTGTTAACACTCCTTTCAGAATTCACAGTGTGGATACAGAGAAATGACTCTTCTCTCCCCATGGTGAGGACTTAGGTACTTCTTAGAGGCAGTTATTGCGTGATACTTCCCTCCACCCTCCCACATGTCATTCTCGGTTGAGACAGATTATGAGAACGAGCACTTTTCAGTGTGTTCTACTGTGTTTCCATTACTAGATTGTATAATCAAAATGAAGTAGGTGCTCCAAAGGTTGTATTCTTACCAAACAAAGTATTTACTGGAAAAAGCGAAGTACGTAATATACAGGGTGGCCTATATAAAGTGCTACAGGTGAATATCTCTTAAATGAATAGAAAAAAACCAAACATCAAGAATTCCGAATCTTATTGCAGTAAGGGGCCTTCCAAACTGTGATACGGAAAATATTTCCACGGGGCCCAACCTCAGAATTATAAATGAAACCATGATAATTTATATATATATTCTGGTTCCCCTCAATAAACTAAGCAAGTTTTATTCAAACATTTTTTTCTAAAATGAATTGTTGAGCTCTTCTACCGTGTTTTCACTGAAGTATACAATAGTAGAAAATAAGAGTGCACAAGGGAACTTTCTCTGCAGCGGCTACATTTTTCTTGTGTAATTGACTGCACATAATTAATGATATTCACTTTAAGTTTGTCGGTCAGTTTTTGATTAGTTTTGTACACCTCAGATTTTGCTGCACCCCAAAGGAAATAATCTGGTGGAGTCAAATCGGGAGACCATGGTGGCCAGAGACGCTTATCTATCTCCAAAAAATTGAGTTAAATACGAAGTGACTGGTTTGACATATGTGCTGTAGCACTGTCCTGTTGAAAGGAGGAGTGGTCAATTTCATTCCCATTCAGCTGAGCTGTAAATTATCTCAGAGCGTAGACGTCAGAATTAACGAACTGTCAAAGAAGCTTAGCCCTATTATTCGTTCCCGTGATGTGGCAATCCATACACCAATTTTCACCAAATGTTTGTTTGTCTTGTCTGAAGACCAAATTGGGAGATTAAGTGAAACCATGCTCCATTTCTTTAAAACTTCAAGTCCATGTTGATTTATGAATCATTCACAGCACAGCAGTGACTTTATGTGCTGTCAACTTAGAGATTCTGGTTTCTTGAGCTAATTTTGTTCAACTACGCA
The DNA here is from genome assembly GCA_030765065.1 of Deroplatys truncata. Classification (NCBI taxonomy): domain Eukaryota; kingdom Metazoa; phylum Arthropoda; class Insecta; order Mantodea; family Mantidae; genus Deroplatys; species Deroplatys truncata. Next base: position 7,091,972 of record CM060984.1, read on the forward strand.
GCATTACATAGAGATCTGATCAAGTTTTTTGCTGTCAAAAGTGTACACCTTCCTTTTCTCGGTATATTGTGAGCTGAGCCAGTCACATGAAATTTATTTATCACATCTTGAACAGTATCCTGATTTGGACATTTTGAATTAGTAAAAAAAAAGTGCCTGAAATTTTAGTTTTACATTTCCCGTAAACTGTTCACCTTCGCAAAATACGTGTTGCACCAAACATTACCACCAATATACTGTTGCACTGTTCAAATATTCGGTCCAAATGCACCCACGCTGCAATATACACTGACCACACCAAGACAACCACAGTAGACTTGTAGCCTTCAATTTACTCTTACCCAATGACCTCTGTCTACCTGAAACACAAATGTTAGCAGCAGCATGGTGTGGAGAGAGTTCTCTGGCACTAAATGATATCAGGCGATTACTTTAAATGCTCAAAGTAGCCTCTATTAAACATCTAAACACTTGGTGGTTCTTTTGGAAAGGTTTGTTAACAACATATTGGGGCTAATAGTGCGACAAGCTTCACATATCTGAAATTTTGTATTCATTTTGGTTGTAAGTGCTTAAACATGACTTTCTGTTTTACGTATTCCTACAAAAAGTAGTCCAAGGATGTTATGTAGGGTGAACGAGGAGGCCATGTGATAGGTCCAGCATGTCCAGTCCACCTATCGCCAAATTTCTCATTTAGCAGTTGATGTATACATATTGCAAAATGTGGTGGTACACCATCCTGTTGATAACACATTAAAGGACACGTCTTCCAACAAGGAAGGTAATTCATTGATATTGTAATGAAAAGAAGCTAGAAACAGTGATGTGTATTGAATTTATTTAAAGGTGAGTCGGAATTGTTACACTAACATCACTTAAGTTTACTCACTTAACATGTAACAATTCCGACTCACCTTTAAATAAAAGGTAATTCATGTTTGAGAAAATGACAATATGATTCACCGGTAATTATGCTTTCAAAGAAGTAAGGGCCGATGACGAGATTACACGGGCAGTCCCAGAAGTACACGACCTGACGTATGTATAGCAGGTGTTTCAAACAAGTGACTATGGTAGAAAGTACCACCCATATGAAGCTTAAGTTTGAAGTTTGACAATGCTACGTTGTTTAGTAATTGTTTGGCACTCATCAATAGTGAATGCTCTCAGCGAATTTGTAAACATGGATAAAACTGTTATGTGATACAATATTTCCATTTGAAAGGTCTTAGTCCAACTAATATTAAACCTGATCTAGATTCTACTTTGGGGGAGTCTGCTCCTTTGTTTGGTGTAGTTTAAGCAACGCCGTATGAGCTGCCAAGACGAACATTGCAGTGGTCGACCAAATGAGGTGACCACGCCAGAAATTGTGAAGAAAATCCACAAAATGGTCAGGGGGTCTCTTCCCGCACCGTTTTTGCTTGTACTGCTTTCGGTCCGCCTGCTGCATGACATCATCGAGAGTGAAGTTTTAGCTAGCCAGTATTCTGCACCGTACTTTTCGGCATGAAAGTTCGGATAATATTCTCTTTATACGATCTGTTGCGATCCTATACTACTTGAAACAAAATCGCATCTATAACTAGACTTAGTCTTGGAAATAATAAACACAAGCCTGTCTTTTTACAGCTAAATACCCAACTGGCGCCAATTTCATTTCTCCTTGAAATATTCACTAAAAATCTGTCGATATATGAAATTTGGTCTTGAGGGATGACTTACAGCATATATGTTATTCAAAGAAAGAGAGATATGTAGATATAAAGCAGATATTTGTTATATTAAAGTTCTTCAGAAGCTCTCAGTTGCAAGCTTTAAAACCATTTTCTTAGTTTATGCTATTGCTTGACTTTAATTATATTATGTTAAAGAAAACCAATAACATATTATTCGGCCAATTTTAGCAACGAAAATAAAATACGTTATACGCTATATAAAATTCAACGTTATACGCTATCGGGTCTTAAACTTTGATTCGAAATTAAATTGTATTGTTTGTTTATGGATTGTGAAAAACGCAGCTTAATGAGAGAAACTGTATGTTGATCATGCTATTATGTAATATGGTTTAAACATAGCAGTTTTAAAAGTCATGATAGCTGAACACTTGATATATGTGCATTTTTTCCGAGACTTTTTTTTTTCGTGTCTAGGTAAAAACATGAATAATTGACTTATGCATATGAAACTGTGCCCACATGCTGAAAAACAGTTATCTGCACAGGAAGTCTTCCAAATATCCTCCAATTTTCAAATAAACCGAATTTACAGAGTAGTGCACATTCGAATGATGTGTTCAGAATTTGGATATTTTGGCTTCATTATTTAGGCTGAGAATGTGCTTATATAAACCTAGTTTCTTAATTATTTCTAGTATAAAGTTGTTTTAATTGTTTAATTAATGAATAATTAATTGTACATAGTTCCCATTTGATCCTTCCTACTTGAAAGAGTAAGAACAAGAATGCATCTAGCCTTAATATTTTGGAGATATTAATTTTAGAACAACCTCTCCTGTATGCTTTAGTATACGTTCGCAACCAATACCCTTAAAAGCACACAAATGTAATGCTTTCACCCACGGGAAAGTGGGTGTTGTTAAAAGGAGGTGTATTAGTGTATTGCACTGGCGATCATTGAAACATATTACACTGATCTTTTTAAAAGGAGGTAGATCTAAGGAACTCGCCAATTGTAATTAGGTGCCTATATTATTTAGTATTTATGCAAGGAAAGTGCAATAACTTACTCGTATCTTAGTTTTCGTTATTTTGTATAAAACATGGACACATTTCACACCAAACTGGCAGGAGAGGCTTTACGAAACAAATCAATATTATGCGAGCAAATACAGGGGAGATGAATGTAAATACATGAGAGGAAATAAGGTCAGAGCGCTGTTTTATAAGCAGGGCGCGGATTTTGATGACTATTTTTTTTTAATGACTACATTTGTTTTAAAATGACTTTGTAATTACAAAAAAATTATCTAAAATGAGATTTATTTGATTTACTAAAATTAGTGTACAGAAAGTTATAAATTAATTTATATATTGATATAACTGTTATACAAGAAGAAAAAATAAGTAAAAGAGCAGTGAAAATGTTCTTGTTCAAAGAATCTGAAAAGAAAAGAAAAGTTTCTTACTTTCCTTTTCAGATTCTTCAAACAAGTAAGAACATTATTTTCTTTGCTTCTCAGATTCTCCAAACAAGAACATAGAACAAATATATTTTCAACTAATTTTCTAACTTATTGTGTTTTTAAACAGGTCTTACAAAAGTGTAGCATTAACTCTTTTGAAAACTCAGAATATGCAATGTTTATTGCGAATGAAGAGGATTTCACAGTCCATGTCATACATAAATAAGAGCAATACGCACTTATTAAGCAAAAAAGGGAAAACTGACCTTCTCATCCCTAATTTTGGACATGAATTCATAACAGTAGTTATACCTGTTTCCCTGACAATAACCATCTCTCCACCTACAAGCAACTCTTTCCAGACCAACCAATAATCTTTATATACTCTATACTTATGCAAGGAAATTACCAAATAAAGAGGCAAAGGACAAAGAAATTACAAATTAATGATGTAATATCAAAAAAAAAGATTATCCAAAATAGAAAACTTGAAACTACCAAAATGACCTAATATATATTTTCTTAATATGGGACCCATGATAAGGATTTATGTACACTTAAGCTATACCTTTATTGCAAGAATTAAAAGATGGTATGTCATCAGAATCCGGATCATGCTTATATGATACTTGGTCTTCAAATAGCTTCTGCTCACAATAATTACTGTTTAATATGCATTCCTGAGGAATATAAAGAACTTTCTTTTTGGCAGGTAGGCCGACTCATAAGTCTGCACAGAAAATAAATGTAATGCGGGCCAAAGGTATTCTTCCCTGAAAATGGCAAGCTTTTCCAGGTATATAATCCTTTACAGAACCACAGTGGACGGAAAAAGGTTGTTAAACTTTGGCTGTAAGAGCAAACAGCATTTCCTTTGAAATAATTATGCTGCTCAACTGCTAAAAGGCAACAGATATTAATCTGAGCTTCTCTTCGCTTTAAAAGTCACGTACAAGTGCAATAAATCAAGATGTACTCATATATCGGAAGGGAATATATGCTTCTGGCTTTATTTTGAAAGTATAATATATTTTTATCTGTTTTGGTAAACTATCCTACTTTACCTCGCTATGCTGGCGGAAACTTCACAACTTAACAACAGATGTACGAAAGTGCATTGTTCCTTATCACTCAGTCATATACCCCCCCCCCCCCACTTCAACAAATAAGTTGCGCACACATATTTAAACTAGAATCTTGAGTATAGATTCAGTTTTCTCTGCTTTGGTGAAGTGTTTAAGTCGGTGTGCAATGAGTGAGAACGTTAAGAGTACAATGTATTGTGCTACAGCACAATACCGTAATTACGATTTTAAAACGGTTGGTGTGAATTATCACACATTTCCAAAAAATGAGCAATTAAAGCACGTGTGGGTGTCTCGCTGTAAGCATACTGACAAATTTAATGCTGATAATTCACGTGTATGTTCAGTGCACTTTCTTCCTAGTGACTATAAACAGGATTTGAAGAGTGAACTTTTAGGTTAGCCGGTTAAGAAAATTCTGCTCCCAGATGCAGTTCCGTAGCAGTTCATTCCCAATTGGCATGGATATGCACTTAGTGAAGGTCCAAGTACAAGTGGAATGTTGCAGGCATGTCTTTTTCATTTTTACATCCTGTAACAGAATAATGTATTCTGGAATTATTGTTTTCATTTCTTACGGTAAAAAAAAATACACCAGCATATCCATTTAGCGATTCCTTTAGAGTAGTTGTAAATTTTCCTTTAGTACTAAAGTAATGTATGTTTGAATCTCTTGTAGCGCCTACAGTTTATGTTGAAGTACTGGATGTGTTCCAGTAGTTTTGTTTATACGTAAATATATTACTAATGTAATGCAGTTTCCATTCGTTTTGCTTTATGGTTAGCCCACAATGTTTGTAGAAAGCTCTGAAATAGTATACCTTTTAAAAAAAACTGGAATAACATGCTAATAATAAACAATTGGGAGTTAATCGGGAGGAATTTAGTGTGTTCACTGCGCTGTATATGTATTCTGCGCGCTCGTTTTCACTCTCACTTATGTCACAGGCGGGCAGCCAATGGCAGCTCCCACCCCGGAGTGGCTCACCTTAGTTATCTAGCCACATTGCAAAATGGTATTGGATGACCATCGACTGAAAGTGCACCAGCTAGCAGACATCGTAGGCATTTCAAAAAGTGCTGTACATTGCACACTAACTGAAAATTTAGACATGGGAAAGCTGTGCGCAAGATGGGTGCCATATTTACTCACAATGGAACAAAAGCAGCATCGTGAGGATGTTTCACTCAAGTGTTTGGTGATGTTTTGCTGCAATAAAATCGAGTTTTTGTGTAGATTCATGAAACATGGTTCCATCACTTCACACTTGAGACAAAGGAATGGTCAAAACAGTGAATTGAAAGTGGAGAATCGGCTCCAAAGAAGGCGAACACAGTTCCATCTGCAGGTAAAGTCATGGCATCAGTTTTTTGGGATGCACGTGGGATTATCTTCAAAATGGAAAAGCAATCAATGGTGAGTATTATGCAAACTTATTGTGGCGTTTGAATTATGAAATCAAGCAAAAACGGCCGCATTTAGCATAAAAGAAAGTTCTGTTTCATCAAGATAATGCACCAGTTTACACATCCATTATTGCCAGGCCAAAATCAATGAGTTGCTTCCTCATGCACCCTAGGCCCCTCTGTTTATTTTCTGTTTCCAAACTTGAAGAAATGGCTTGGTGGTAAAAGATTTTCCAACAATGAAGAGGTGGAGTTTGCAGTTGATGGCTATTTTGCAGAACTCGGCGATTCTTACTATAAACACGGTATCGAAGCTATTGAACATCGCTGGGAACAGTGTATCGAGCTGAAAAGAGACTATGTGAGAAATAAAGATGTTTTTTCCCAAAATATTTGTGTATTCTTTGTTAGCTTGGCTACTTCTGGGACAGCCCTCATATCAAGAATTTCACACCAAACATTTTACACCCAACAATGCTGAAACGGCACAGTTTTCTTCCATTTGGGGTTTCTCAGGTGCCTATTATCATGTCTAGTATTTGAGAATGTTGCTTGTTTGCCAAGAATGAACCATTCTCTGCAGTAGCATTGTGTAACCACTCGCAAAAACTGAAAATCTCTTGATGCAAACATATATGATAAGGATATATCTGCTGTTGTGAAGTGCGACCAATCCCATGTCTTTGGACAATTCATTGATTTATCTGCCGATTTACTTCTACAGCATCGAGAATATTTATAGTATTTTCATTATGTACTTTTGATTTCACCTTCAAGCGATTCTTGTTCTTTACACTTTCACACTAGCGTGGTCATGTTTCCAGTTGTTTGAATTTCTATATGACATTTGCATCCCGTATCTCTGATTGAACACTGCAGATGCAGTTTGATAATTTCTCCTGCATTCACTTGGTACTAAAATCACATCAAAATCTGCCATATTTCTGAATTTTGAAGAGCCACAGTAAATAATCAACATGACTGACTACATACAGTGTTGTATTTTGCGAGTTCAGGTGGCTTTGAAACTGCAATACCCATGTTCTTTCATTTGATACCTTATTTCCTCCTTGAGTTCATGATTGTAATAACTTCAATGAAAACATCCTATAATAGCTCAACAATTAATTTAAGAAAAAAATATATTTTAATAAAAGTTGCTTAGTTTATTGAAGGTAACAGAAAATATATAATGATGGTTTCATTTAAAATTGTGAGGTTCACCCTCATGTACCCCATAAGGGACCCCTTCCTCCTATAAGATTTGGAATTCTTGGCATCTGGTTTTTACGTTCTCTACTATGTACGTAGTAGGCAGAGAAGGTATTGCATTCCACCCAAAAATTCAATATTGAGATTTCACCAGAAATGCATGTTTTGAGATTTCCTGAATCCAAAGAAAGCTTTTTTAGAAAAATGTCTGTGTGTGTCTTGTCTGTGAACAGCATAACTCAGAAACGAAAAGTTGGATAAATACCAAATTTGGTATTTACATTCAGTACCTTCCAAAGATGCAACATGAAGATTTTCAAGAAAATCCCCCACCCCAAACTACCCTTTACATAGAACATTTTTTGAAAATTTTGATTTTTTAATTAATGTTGTTGTTCATTGGGGATTAATTGATCTGCATCATTTTCCCTCTGGGTTCTTCCCAATATAAAGTCTGTAAGTTATCACTTTTAAGGCCTTTGCATTTGGTGAGATGCTGTTTGTTGTTGTATCTTATTTTTTAAAAAATGGCTCTAACAATTTTGATTAAATTATCAAATCATTAAAGATATTTACATGGCAAATAAAATTAATATCGTCAATTTTCTGGGAACAGCCTGTAAAGTCTTCCATGTCAAGTCGCACAAATTTTCACAAAATTTGACATAATGTGTCTGATTCACTTCAAATTTTGTGCATGGATTACAAAAAGAAAGTGAGGTATGTTTTAAATTGTGAAAAGTGGCACCACCTCTCTACCTTTAAATTATAATATCTCACACGTTGTAAAGTGCTATGCAAACCTTAATATGTACTTGTTAGAATTATTTACATCAATTTTTAAAAACAAGCATTTGCTTAGTTATTATTCTGTAGCTTCAAATTTCTATAAAAATTGTAGATGAATTTCATTTGGTTTTTTCTATATATTTGCATAAAACAAAGATAATATCCTGTATTGAAGTAACTTAGAAAGCTGTGCATAGTGTGAATCCATTGCAGTAGCAGCAGTTGACTCATTATGCACTTTCAGAGCTAAAACTGAACTTGTAACGCAAAACGCTGAAGTTACAATGGAGAGAGGTTTTATAGAATATCAGATTCCACTGGGCTGGCCCCGTAACTCAATCTGTAGATTGTTCCTGGGTTCGATTCCTGGCTGGAAGCAAGATCATTTGCTATCCTCCTCAGAGTCTGGAAGTATGATTGAAACCCAACAAGAAGAAGAGAACATTGCGAACAGGCAATAAGTTCCAAAGGAAAGGCCGCCGATAACATCAATGTAGTTAAAGGAGGGGTTTAAATGGAACTAAAAAAAATTTCACTGAAAGTGATAGCCTTTCATGTTGATACTGCGTAATGCAGTGTGGTGTGAAGCTCTCAGTCAGCAAGCAGTCTCTATGTTCTAAAATCCTATGTGCTAACACAAATAAACTGTTTAAAAGCATACTTCTAAGAAAGTAGTTTATCCAGATTTAGTATTATGAGGTTAAATATGGTATTGCGTTTTAAAATATTCATACTTAAAAAAGTGATGATTGTTTTTTCACTTCAAATAAATAGTATTTTGTATAAGGAAAAGTACGTATTATTCTTATCCCTGACCATTCTGTATTCTGAGAATAAATTGCTTTTATGTAACGTTGTGCATGTGTATGTTAAGTCTGCTGTAAATCCTAAAATAATTTGACTTTCTGCAAAATATAAAATATGTGTGGAACACGTAAACTAAAATTCAGAAAAAGTGATGTTTTATGTGTATTCGGTTTGATATGAAATGACTCTCATTCGGAAGGAATTTTGTATAACTTGTAAACTTTAAGTGATAGATGAAAACGTACCAGACAAAAGATGTAGATTTCTTTAAAACACTTAATTTACTAAAATAAGTTTTTTGTGACATAAGCTGTTTCTAAGATATCCTTGTTCAAATTGTTCAGTACTTGTCATTCTTTTAAAGTCTCATCAATTTTCAATTGTTTCTCATGATTGCATGGAAACAGTATGGAAGGCCAGCATATAGCATCCAGTTGTTAAACATTTGACTATCGCTGTTCTCTATAACGAAATGTGTAATGTAGCTATTTCTGTAAAGGTTTATTTGGATTAAATGTAGTAGAATAAGAATAGACCAATACAGGTAGAGAGTAGAGGAAGTCATATGAATGTCTGTTTAAGATGGACCACCCTGTATATCCTCATAAGATTAATTGACCAGTTATGAACATTGCAGTAGTAAACTTTTGTACGAACAGCAATGTAATGTGAACTTTGTGTTTGTTTAGGTACGAGTTGTACTGAAAGATCCAGAACTAAGATTTGTCGACTCAACATTTGGCTATGTGAGTTTGTTTCCATTCCTGCTACAAGTTCTGGACCCGCACTCCCCACGGCTACAGAAACTCCTGGACGACATTCGCAACCCTGACCTGCTGTGGACGGACTATGGTCTACGTTCCCTCGCTCGGACTGCGCCGCTGTATATGAAGAAGAACACAGAGCATGACCCACCATACTGGCGTGGCCCCATCTGGATCAACCTCAACTATCTCGCTGTACGAGCACTCCACCATTACGGACACACAGACGGACCTTACAGAGACAAAGCTCTGACTACATACCAGAGTCTGCGCAGTAACATCATCCGCAACATGCTGAAGGAACACCATCGCACTGGCTACATCTGGGAACAGTATAACGACAAGACTGGGGAGGGGCAACGCTCGCACCCTTTCACAGGATGGTCGTCGCTTGTGGTTCTGATGATGGCAGAAATATATTGATGCTGTGATACTTGTAATAATGCCGAGAAAATGTCGACTCTTTTAAATAAATTGTAGCAGATTTATTTTTATTTCACATTTCCTTTACTTGTTGTAGGTGTAGTCTTGCATAAATCACACACACTACATATGCTGCGTGGTCATTTTGTCGGGGAGAAAACAGCAGTGGTTCCAATAAAACAAATGTAGAAAATCTAAGTTATTAGAAGTGATTGAAACTTTTTAAGAATTGGGTTGGTGGTGCTGCAGTTCCATTTAGTAAGTCTTCACTCAGTATGTTTCAAAGACATTGCATCTATTGTCATTATGTCAACACATTCTCAAAGTAGTCAAACAGCACACAGATAGTGGACAAATTAATACAAACACAGTGAAGGAACACTTGAAAATAGTACAATAACAAAATTTAATTAAACAGTCTTACAAACTTGGTTCAATTAGCACTCTCTCGAAGTGAAAGCTGCTGAAGTAAAATTTGTACAGTGTATCTTTAATTACCACAGAGTTCATTTTGCACAAAATCAGGTTGGTAATTTGATTTCTCCATACAAATAAGAAGTTCATAGTTACAACAAGCGAGAATCACATTCGATGTTTCTTTCGTCGTAACAAGCACTTGCAATGAAATGAAACAAAGGAGGACCGTAACGCTTCATGCATGTCTGTTAGATGACACAATATGGAATATTGTGAAAATGGCTAATGCTACAAAAAAATTATTTGACATAATGAGCTCCACATATTTTCTTGTGTGGTAAATTTTTGTCCCTCTGTTATGGTTTTCTAGTAATACAAATTTACACAAAATTCTGTGAAATAAATAATTCAGTCACAAACTATTCCCAGATACACATTTTAATTGTCATGTATATATGTGGTATTTTAATTAAAATCCTTAGAGCCATTTTTGAAAAACTTTACATGTAAATGGTAGTTTGGGGTGGGGGGGGACTTTCTTGAAAATCTTTGTGTCACATACTCAGCTTAAATACCAAGTTTGGTGTTTATCTAACGTTTTGTTTTGTTTTTGAGTTATGCTGTTCTCTCTCTCACTTACACACACTCCTTTTTTAAAAATGTTTTTTTTGCATTCAGGTGGCCTCATAAGATGAAATCTCAATATTGAATTTTTGGATGAAATGCTATACTGTAGAAAAAGCAAAAATTCTGATGTGCTTCATTTACATGAGTTTCTCTACCTACTATGATTTAATTTGATGTAACTATTCTTACGAAAGGTAGAATCAGATGACTGAAAAATTCAATGCCATAGCCGGGATTTGAACCATGGATCTCCCGGTCTCCGTCCGGTTGCTCTAACCACTGAGCTACCATGGCAACATGCCGGCACGCCATTAAATTCTCCAGCTGATTCGCATTTTTCCCGGTAAACCACAAGGAGATCTCAAATTGTATTGAGATGTCATACCCCAATGGCGACTTACATTCTTTGTAAGTACTTTAAGTCCCGGGCTTTATAGTTGCAACCACTATTAGGTCAATTAATGGAATTAATTGTTCTTTCACACAAGCCGTGTGTTGGACAGCGTTGGAAAGGTAGAATCAGATGACTGAAAAATTCAATGCCAATCCCGGCTATGGCATTGAATTTTTCAGTCATTCCAACCCTGTCCAACACACGGCTTGTGTGAAAGAACAATTAATTCTATTCTTACGAAAGTTTATTTTTCTATCTGCTTCAGGGTAATGTTGCTCCAGAGGTCGACGTGTCATGGCACACAATGTAAATGTGCAATGTCAGGTACCAACTGTTAAATGGAAAAGATGCTGTCGCGTTAGTAAAACTGGAAACAGTTTATTATTCTTGGGAACAACTACACGCTGTCGTAAAAGAAAAGCGCAAAATAATGAATAAATGCAATAAAACTGAATATTAACCGCGAAACAGTAAATAAAGGCAATAAAATGTAATAATAATTGCAAAGCAAATTGAATTTTTGGGTGGAATACGATACTTACTATACGTAGTAGAGAAAGTAAAAAAAAATCTGATGTGTTACACTCACATGACTTTCTCTACTCTTCTACAAATGCTTATTCTCCATATGCTTCATGTTAATCTTATTGCTAATTTTCTTGTAGGTGCAAGGGGAATTGCTAGGCTTTAAGCGATAGTCAAATATTTTAAAAGCTGGTTGCTATGTGGAGTATTCCATTTTCTTTGCATTACCAGGACATAAAAAAAGTGAATAACAAATTTGAGAAAAGGTAAAAGTATTGGAAAATTTAAGGGAATAACGAATAATATCTCGAAAATACTTCACCCAACAAAAAAAATGTATATGACTTAAATTGTGTATTTTAATGCGATCTACATTTTTTGCGTAGTAAAGTTTTGTCTATCTCTTATGGTTTACCAGTTATACAAAAGTCGTTCACAATGAAGAATACTTTTGGAGACATTCCCAGGAAATTCGAGATATACATTTCATTTCTCATGACGATATTTTAATCAAAATTGTTAGAGCCTGTTTTGAGAAAATGTAAAATTTTGAAAAATCTTCCATGTAAAGGGTAGTTTGGGGTAAGAGAATTTTCTTGAAAGTCTTTGGAAGATGCTGAACCTAGATAATCAAGTTTGGCATTTAGGGAACGTTTAATTTTTGGTTTATGATGTTCACAGCTACACATGCACATGGTTCTTTTTCTAAAAATGACCTTTTTTTTTGGATCTGGGGCCTCAGAACATGAATTTCTGGCGAAATGTTGATGTCATTTTTGGGTAGAATGCCTATGTACTAGGTAAGAGGTTGATGGATATTATGTCTCTCAACAATGACATAAAACTGCCTCCATACAACGACCAGTTTACAGGACGACACTAGGTTTTGCAATTATCTTTTATTTCAGTGTGTATGTGTGAAAGTTAGTGGTGACACTTCCAATGCTTGATTTTGAGGTTATGTTGTGCTTGCAGAATGAAGTGGGAAGTGCTCGTGGGACTTTAATGATATAAACTTTAAAAATAAAGCAAGTCCTGCTGCGCTTGAGTTCATTTTAAAAGAACTTAACATGGATGAAATGTGAATTCACTCCGCAAGAAGTATCTACACAAATGAAATACAGAACATCATAAAGAGTAACAAGTCTGGAAGTGGTACTGACCTTGGGGACAAATTTTGAAATTATGGTTTTTGGGACATGGTACAGGAACTGTAGCGATGAACATGAGTCAAGATATTTCAATGTAATTTCAGCTCTGGTGACAATGCTATATTGTGTCTTTATTCCATTTGTTACTTTCTGGAACAAAAAGCTAAACTGTTATGAAATCATTCTCTCTATAATTTCCTTGAACAAAATAGCAGAGCACCGTAAAAAATAACCTGCTCTGACTCAAAGATCTAGTCCATATTTCTCTCTCTTGTTTTTTTAAGACCAGTAGTAACATCTCTGCTACTACTTTAGCTGCTGCAGTATGTTAATCATCTGTGCAGGAAGATGTTACAGTTGCCATGTAAACAACATCTTGTGCAAATAGCTTCACAAAACTAGTTGTGTCATCATATAAACTAGGGATTTACTACATGGATTGTGAACACTGTCACGAAATATACATAGGAAAACCAGACAAATCTGCAGTAGTACAACATTAAACAGGAAATGAAGATTTTAAAACAGCAGCAGAACAAATCAACATCACCACGCCACTGATAGATGACATAGACAGCTAGATGGCAGTGTAACTCACACAGAATTAAGATGCCAGTGGACATAAAACTGATGATGAAGGTAAGCGTCTTTAAAACATGTTCTGAGTGAAAACTTAGCAAATGAAAGTAAAGTATCATCAACCCACTCACAATTATAAGTGCAGGCAAGTGCTGTCATAGAAATGTGAAACAATATATGAAGGGCTGCTCATAGATACCACTTGCTGTGTTTCCATGTTTTGTAAAGGGAAGAAAACATTCTGTAGAGTGCTCTCTCATTGTTAATTGAAGCTAAACAGAAAGAGTGTATATTACGATCTGGCTGTTGTACAGATGGCTTTTTAAATCTTCACTGATTTAGTTCACCTCTTTCATATTCATTATGAAATTGTTGTAGAAGATCTAAGAGCAGGTTTTATACTGCCCTTGCAGCCCCCAGTTATTTGTAATGTACCAAAAATCTTGTGATAATACCCTGGTGATGATGTATATTGATGACCATACTTTGAACTTTGGAACATCATCTGTTTGAAACTGACCAATGATAAGTTTGCTGCTGCTGCCAATATCAAGGATGTATTACTATTTCTGGTTGCTTTAGTTGTACGAGCTTCATTAATATTGTATGTTAAAGTTGCTTATTGTTCTGTGTAATCTTTGCTATTGTTTTTGAGGCAGTAACCATTTTGAGTTGCATACAAACAAATTCCGAGAGTTGGAACATTAATAGTGTCAACTGATAGAAAAGAGATGCATGTTACCAAGTTTTACTGACCTTCAGAGTAGTTGCCAGCGCCTGTTCTCCTGGTCAACAGTTGTGAAGTGGTTCCTTCATCTTCGGAATAAAGTCACAAGAGCTTAAGTCTGGGGAGTATGGTACAGCACTTCCCAGCTCCAGCTTGCACTGTTGTGCAGAAAGTGTCGCTGCTTGAGTTCCAAAAATGAACAGCAATACTTGCCATTGACAGTCTGAGGAGGAACGTAATGCATTAGGATAACACTACCACAGGTGCTCTTTGTGGTGACCTGTAATGATGCTATTCCTGTGCACTCATAGCAGTTCAAGTTGTTACGAGCAGCATTGTGTCAAATTATGCAGAACCCATTCCTTGAGAGTGTGAAGCACCGTCATATGTGCTAATCTGGTGTCGATCAGTATCCAGTAACTGTCTGATGCATGTCTGCCACATTTACCCTCTGTGCCACTGTTGTATAAGGCAATGCAGATTCCCCACAGGCCTCTTGAAGACCTTGATGGCACATTCAATCTTTCCAACTCCATTGTTTCTGTTTTAAAAACATTGTGACAACACTACATTAGACCGCTAGCTCACACGAGGCTCTGTTCCTCTCGCCAGTTCGCATGCACATGTAACTATCAGCGATATTATAGGTTCCATTGCATGGTGTCTCTACAGCAGTGTTGCCAACGCTCGTACACATGACACTTTCACTAGAAGAACCAACACACATTTGCTGCAGTTTGCAACTAGAGAGAGCTCTAGCAGCTGTATTTCTGCAGAGAAGAGTCTAATACACTGCGTGACCCAGAACACCCGTATGAACCATTTTTCTCTAAAATTATAAGATATTTTTGCTCGCAAAAACAATTTGATAAGCAAAGCCTATGTAAACAATTGATTGGTAGTATTTCCAATTTCTGGAACAAACTGGAAGCAGGTATACTCATGGGAACCTGGATTGTTTAAGGAATCATTGGATAGTACTTTTAAAGTGAAACAACTTTTAGCAAAACCTTTTTTTCTATCTTCTACTGTTTACTCACAAATTAAAGACAAAGGTAAACAAATTAATGACATTTTCTGAGAAATGCTGTTTACCATGGCAGAAGTTGTATTTTCCAAAGAGCATATTCCCACACAAACTCTTACATGATCAAAATGTAGTTACATTTGTATACAAAGAAATAAACTTATTGTATGAAGACAGGTCAATGTGACACAGTTTAGTGATGATGGTGGTTAATGAAAGTAATACAAGGTAGAGGCGGAACAAATGACTATTTCTCAGTCACAGTTCCAACCATTCCAAATAACATTTAAGTTTGTACATAATCATTTGTCTAACAGCAAGATACTGTTGGTCCATTGTTACTGAGTTCTTTTGTATCAAATCATGATTCTTTGTGATCTTCCCCTCTTTACTCCCATCTCACAATCAGCCATGCACATGCAAATAAATATTATTATTATTATTATTATTATTATTATTATTATTATTATTATTATTATTATTATTATTATTATTATTGCTTCATGTATTAGACATTTCTGTCTAGCAGTCTATGTATCCTATTTGTACCCCTTTTATTTGGTGTTCCAGTACTTCTTATTCCTATTGCTTTATTATTATTGTTAAAATGGAATGGCAGTCACTGTATATTTGTTCTTTGAACATGACTTATCCACCCCCCCAACAATTGGAGGGGGCTTGGCACTGATCTAGGGAGGATATTGTACCTATACCCCTCAAGAAGGTGTCCCCAGACTCCAGGCAGATGGAACCACCAGAGTTCCCAGATTAAGATGCCTCAACAGTTGGACAGGCAGACTCGGGACCCCAGAGGATCCAACACCCTGCTCTCGTCCTCCGTGGACTAGTGGTACCGTGCTAGCCTCTAGTTCCCGAGGTCGCGGGTTCAAACCAGGCGGAGGGCGATGTGGATTTTTTTCGGGCGTAAAGATCCTTAGCATGGCTTCCTTCAGAAGGGAAGTAAAGCCGGTGGTTCCGTGTCGTAGATTTATGGCACGTAAAAGAACCTCATGCCTGATAAAGAAGCCTCTGAGCAAAATTACAATATAGAATGGGATGCTAAGGACCATAGTAGTTAAGGAGCGTCCATAAATAAAACTCAATTTAATTTAACGAAGGGGTGCTCTGTTTATGCTTGGCAGCCAGATGAAAGCTGATGGACAGAGAAAGTTCCAAAGGGAGTATCCTTTTTCTTGCATTCCATGCTGACACTTCCAACCCTGGAACAGACACCTAACAGAGCAAAGGATGAATGCAATGTAGGAACAGGAAATTCAGGGGGAGGGGGGCTGAAAGAAGCAACTCCAGTATTCGTTTGATAACCTGGGAAAACCCTCCAAAAACCCATGGGTTGGAACCAGAAAATCAAAAAAATTAAAAAAATGTTTTCAGTAAAAGGTAGTTGGGGTAAAGAGATTTTCTGAACATCTTCATATCACATCTTTGGGAGGTACTGAACTTATATACCAACTTTGGTATTTATCTGTTATTTAGTTTTCAAGTTATGCTGTTCACAGATACACACAAACCCTCGGACATTTTTCTAAAAAATCTTTTTTTTTTATTCAGTGGGCTTCAAAACATGTATTCTGTGAAATCTTGATCAGTTTTTTGGGTGCAATGCAATATCTTCTCTGCCTGCTATGCATGTGGTACAAAAGGAAAACGTGAATAAGCAAAGTTTCAACATGAACGTCTCTTTAATTGTTAATACTGCTTCTAATTTTAATCATTTCAAATTTTAGAATTTTAAAATATAAGTGAAGAAAACAAATCATGGTTTTTAAATGCAAACATCCAAACAAATCAAAGATTGTAATATACAATAAAAATGTGAACCAAGTATCTAGTTTTAAATATCTTTGCTGTGAAATAAGTTTTAAGAATGACATTAGGGACTTTTCAAAGAAACTTTGTAACATGGGTACCAACTCAGTGGCAGAATAAGGGAAGAGTTAAACATAGACGTAATAAACTAATACCTACACAATAGTGCACTGAACATTTACAAAACAAAGGAATCCAAAAAGCAGCTTTAAATTATGCACCTTGAGGGAGAGGAAGAAGAAAATATTAAATTGATAACCCTACAAATCTTCATTAAAGAAAACAGTATTATACTTTTTTACTCATTTTATTGGAGAGAATTACCTGCTCTAGATGATGTATCCTCTGTGCACCACTTATTTCCTTTAGCTTTTCTCTGTATTATTCAGAAAGTGTGCTACAACTGTGATACTGTATCTATCTTCAGGTGCATTTGCTAAAAGAATTGTTTTGTGCACCTAAACAAGGCAAAAATGACACATAAACATATCTTTTCAAAGCTTCACTTTCAAGGTACAATCTAACACCTTAAGTTTGTTACAAATTCATAATTTTGTCAAATAACATGGTGATATTATTTATACTATCATGGTATCATTCAGAGCCTTCGTTTGGAAGCATGGCCGCATTACGGGGAAATGCTTCCCTTACACTGCTGTACTGTTCCTAACCAGTTCTGTTCCCTGTAATCAGTTGACATGAAGTCTGTGGTGTACACAGGTTGATATGTTGTGAGACCATGTGCTTCAGTGTTATAGTGTGTTAGTGCTGTTATATTGTCAGCACACAGAATCTTCATGTATGATTCCTATGTGACAACAAACTCTTGTAAAGAAGTGAGACAGATTCCCTGCTGTTATAATACCAGCACACAGAATCTTCATGTATGATTCCTATGTGACAACAAACTCTTGTAGAGAAGTGAGACAGATTCCCTGTTGTTATAATACCAGCACACAGAATCTTTATGTATGATTCCTATGTGACAACAAACTCTTGTAGAGAAGCGAGACAGATTCCCTGTTGTTATAATACCAGCACACAGAATCTTTATGTATGATTCCTATGTGACAACAAACTCTTGTGGAGAAGTGAGACAGATTCCCTGTTGTTATAATACCAGTACACAGAATCTTTATGTATGATTCCTATGTGACAACAAACTCTTGTGGAGAAGTGAGACAGATTCCCTGTTGTTATAATACCAGCACACAGAATCTTTATGTATCATTCCTATGTGACAACAAACTCTTGTGGAGAAGTGAGACAGATTCCCTGTTGTTATAATACCAGCACACAGAATCTTTATGTATGATTCCTATGTGACAACAAACTCTTGTGGAGAAGTGAGACAGATTCCCTGTTGTTATAATACCAGCACACAGAATCTCTTCATGTATGATTCCTATGTGACAACAAACTCTTGTAGAGAAGTGAGACAGATTCCCTGTTGTTATAATGTCAGCACACACAATCTTCATGTATGATTCCTATGTGACAACAAACTCTTGTAGAGAAGTGAGACAGATTCCTTGTTGTTAATAATACCAGCACACAGAATCTTCATGTATGATTCCTATGTGACAACAAACTCTTGTAGAGAAGTGAGACAGATTCCCTGTTGTTATAATGTCAGCACACAGAATCTTCATGTATGATTCCTATGTGACAACAAACTCTTGTAGAGAAGTGAGACAGATTCCCTGTTGTTATAATGTCAGCACACAGAACCTTCATGTATGATTCCTATGTGACAACAAACTCTTGTAGAGAAGTGAGACAGATTCCCTGTTGTTATAATACCACCACACAGAATCTTCATGTATGATTCCTATGTGACAACAAACTCTTGTAGAGAAGTGAGACAGATTCCCTGTTGTTATAATGTCAGCACACAGAATCCTCATGTATGATTCCTATGTGACAACAAACTCTTGTAGAGAAGTGAGACAGATTCCCTGTTGTTATAATGTCAGCACACAGAATCTTCATGTATGATTCCTATGTGACAACAAACTCTTGTAGAGAAGTGAGATAGATTCCCTGTTGTTATAATACCAGCACACAGAATCCTCATGTATGATTCCTATGTGACAACAAACTCTTGTAGAGAAGTGAGACAGATTCCCTGTTGTTATAATACCAGCACACAGAATCTTCATGTATGATTCCTATGTGACAACACTCTTGTGGAGAAGTGGGACAGATTCCCTGCTGTTATAATGTCAGCATACAGAATCTTCATGTATGATTCCTATGTGACAACAAACTCTTGTAGAGAAGTCAGACAGATTCCCTGTTGTTATAATACCAGCACACAGAATCTTCATGTATGATTCCTATGTGACAACAAACTCTTGTAGAGAAGTCAGACAGATTCCCTGTTGTTATAATACCAGCACACAGAATCTTCATGTATGATTCCTATGTGACAACAAACTCTTGTAGAGAAGTCAGACAGATTCCCTGTTGTTATAATACCAGCACACAGAATCTTCATGTATGATTCCTATGTGACAACAAACTCTTGTAGAGAAGTCAGACAGATTCACTGTTGTTATAATACCAGCACACAGAATCTTCATGTATGATTCCTATGTGACAACAAGCTCTTGTAGAGAAGTGAGACAGATTCCCAGTTGTTATAATGTCAGCACACAGAACCTTCATGTATTATTCCTATGTGACAACAAACTGTTGTAGAGAAGTGAGACAGATTCCCTGTTGTTGTAATGCCAGCACACAGAATCTTCATGTATGATTCCTATGTGACAACAAACTCTTGTAGAGAAGTGAGACAGATTCCCTGTTGTTGTAATGCCAGCACACAGAATCTTCATGTATGATTCCTATGTGACAACCAACTCTTGTAGAGAAGTGAGACAGATTCCCTGCTGTTATAATGTCAGCATACAGAATCTTCATGTATGATTCCTATGTGACAACAAACGCTTGTAGAGAAGTGAGACAGATTCCCTGTTGTTATAATACCAGCACACAGAATCTTCATGTATGATTCCTATGTGACAACAAGCTCTTGTAGAGAAGTGAGACAGATTCCCTGTTGTTATAATACCAGCACACAGAATCTTCATGTATGATTCCTATGTGACAACAAGCTCTTGTAGAGAAGTGAGACAGATTCCTTGTTGTTATAATGCCAGCACACAGAATCTTCATGTATGATTCCTATGTGACAACAAGCTCTTGTAGAGAAGTGAGACAGATTCCCAGTTGTTATAATGTCAGCACACAGAACCTTCATGTATTATTCCTATGTGACAACAAACTGTTGTAGAGAAGTGAGACAGATTCCCTGTTGTTGTAATGCCAGCACACAGAATCTTCATGTATGATTCCTATGTGACAACAAACTCTTGTAGAGAAGTGATACAGATTCCCTGTTGTTATAATGTCAGCACACAGAACCTTCATGTATGATTCCCATGTGACAACAAACTCTTGTAGAGAAGTGAGACAGATTCCCAGTTGTTATAATATAATGTCAGCACAAGAACCTTCATGTATTATTCCTATGTGACAACAAACTGTTGTAGAGAAGTGAGACAGATTCCCTGTTGTTGTAATGCCAGCACACAGAATCTTCATGTATGATTCCTATGTGACAACAAGCTCTTGTAGAGAAGTGAGACAGATTCCCAGTTGTTATAATGTCAGCACACAGAACCTTCATGTATTATTCCTATGTGACCACAAACTGTTGTAGAGAAGTGAGACAGATTCCCAGTTGTTATAATGTCAGCACACAGAACCTTCATGTATGATTCCTATGTGACAACAAACTCTTGTAGAGAAGTGAGACAGATTCCCTGCTGTTATAATACCAGCACACAGCATCTTCATGTATGATTCCTATGTGACAACAAACTCTTGTAGAGAAGTGAGACAGATTCCCTGCTGTTATAATACCAGCACACAGAATCTTCATGTATGATTCCTATGTGACAACAAACTCTTGTAGAGAAGTCAGACAGATTCCCTGTTGTTATAATACCAGCACACAGAATCTTCATGTATGATTCCTATGTGACAACAAACTCTTGTAGAGAAGTCAGACAGATTCACTGTTGTTATAATACCAGCAAACAGAATCTTCATGTATGATTCCTATGTGACAACAAACTCTTGTAGAGAAGTCAGACAGATTCACTGTTGTTATAATACCAGCACACAGAATCTTCATGTATGATTCTTATGTGACAACAAGCTCTTGTAGAGAAGTGAGACAGATTCCCAGTTGTTATAATGTCAGCACACAGAACCTTCATGTATTATTCCTATGTGACAACAAACTGTTGTAGAGAAGTGAGACAGATTCCCTGTTGTTGTAATGCCAGCACACAGAATCTTCATGTATGATTCCTATGTGACAACAAACTCTTGTAGAGAAGTGAGACAGATTCCCTGTTGTTGTAATGCCACCACACAGAATCTTCATGTATGATTCCTATGTGACAACCAACTCTTGTAGAGAAGTGAGACAGATTCCCTGCTGTTATAATGTCAGCATACAGAATCTTCATGTATGATTCCTATGTGACAACAAACGCTTGTAGAGAAGTGAGACAGATTCCCTGTTGTTATAATACCAGCACACAGAATCTTCATGTATGATTCCTATGTGACAACAAGCTCTTGTAGAGAAGTGAGACAGATTCCCTGTTGTTATAATACCAGCACACAGAATCTTCATGTATGATTCCTATGTGACAACAAGCTCTTGTAGAGAAGTGAGACAGATTCCTTGTTGTTATAATGCCAGCACACAGAATCTTCATGTATGATTCCTATGTGACAACAAACTCTTGTAGAGAAGTGAGACAGATTCCCTGCTGTTATAATGTCAGCACACAGAACCTTCATGTATGATTCCTATGTGACAACAAACTCTTGTAGAGAAGTGAGACAGATTCCCTGCTGTTATAATACCAGCACACAGAATCTTCATGTATGATTCCTATGTGACAACAAACTCTTGTAGAGAAGTGAGACAGATTCCCTGTTGTTATAATGCCAGCACACAGAATCTTCATGTATGATTCCTATGTGACAACCAGCTCTTGTAGAGAAGTGAGACAGATTCCCAGTTGTTATAATGTCAGCACACAGAACCTTCATGTATTATTCCTATGTGACAACAAACTGTTGTAGAGAAGTGAGACAGATTCCCTGTTGTTGTAATGCCAGCACACAGAATCTTCATGTATGATTCCTATGTGACAACAAACTCTTCTAGAGAAGTGATACAGATTCCCTGTTGTTATAATGTCAGCACACAGAACCTTCATGTATGATTCCCATGTGACAACAAACTCTTGTAGAGAAGTGAGACAGATTCCCAGTTGTTATAATATAATGTCAGCACAAGAACCTTCATGTATTATTCCTATGTGACAACAAACTGTTGTAGAGAAGTGAGACAGATTCCCTGTTGTTGTAATGCCAGCACACAGAATCTTCATGTATGATTCCTATGTGACAACAAGCTCTTGTAGAGAAGTGAGACAGATTCCCAGGTGTTATAATGTCAGCACACAGAACCTTCATGTATGATTCCTATGTGACAACAAACTCTTGTAGAGAAGTGAGACAGATTCCCTGCTGTTATAATACCAGCACACAGCATCTTCATGTATGATTCCTATGTGACAACAAACTCTTGTAGAGAAGTGAGACAGATTCCCTGCTGTTATAATACCAGCACACAGAATCTTCATGTATGATTCCTATGTGACAACAAACTCTTGTAGAGAAGTCAGACAGATTCCCTGTTGTTATAATACCAGCACACAGAATCTTCATGTATGATTCCTATGTGACAACAAACTCTTGTAGAGAAGTCAGACAGATTCACTGTTGTTATAATACCAGCACACAGAATCTTCATGTATGATTCCTATGTGACAACAAACTCTTGTAGAGAAGTCAGACAGATTCACTGTTGTTATAATACCAGCACACAGAATCTTCATGTATGATTCTTATGTGACAACAAGCTCTTGTAGAGAAGTGAGACAGATTCCCAGTTGTTATAATGTCAGCACACAGAACCTTCATGTATTATTCCTATGTGACAACAAACTGTTGTAGAGAAGTGAGACAGATTCCCTGTTGTTGTAATGCCAGCACACAGAATCTTCATGTATGATTCCTATGTGACAACAAACTCTTGTAGAGAAGTGAGACAGATTCCCTGTTGTTGTAATGCCACCACACAGAATCTTCATGTATGATTCCTATGTGACAACCAACTCTTGTAGAGAAGTGAGACAGATTCCCTGCTGTTATAATGTCAGCATACAGAATCTTCATATATGATTCCTATGTGACAACCAACTCTTATAGAGAAGTGAGACAGATTCCCTGTTGTTATAATGTCAGCATACAGAATCTTCATGTATGATTCCTATGTGACAACAAACGCTTGTAGAGAAGTGAGACAGATTCCCTGTTGTTATAATACCAGCACACAGAATCTTCATGTATGATTCCTATGTGACAACAAGCTCTTGTAGAGAAGTGAGACAGATTCCCTGTTGTTATAATACCAGCACACAGAATCTTCATGTATGATTCCTATGTGACAACAAGCTCTTGTACAGAAGTGAGACAGATTCCTTGTTGTTATAATGCCAGCACACAGAATCTTCATGTATGATTCCTATGTGACAACAAACTCTTGTAGAGAAGTGAGACAGATTCCCTGCTGTTATAATGTCAGCACACAGAACCTTCATGTATGATTCCTATGTGACAACAAACTCTTGTAGAGAAGTGAGACAGATTCCCTGTTGTTATAATGTCACCACACAGAACCTTCATGTATGATTCCTATGTGAGAACAAACTCTTGTAGAGAAGTGAGACAGATTCCCTGCCATTATAATGTCAGCACACAGAATCTTCATGTATGATTCCTATGTGACAACAAACTCTTGTAGAGAAGTGAGACAGATTCCCTGCTGTTATAATGTCAGCACACAGAACCTTCATGTATGATTCCTATGTGACAACAAACTCTTCTAGAGAAGTGAGACAGACACCCTGTTGTTATAATGTCACCACACAGAACCTTCAGGTATGATTGCTATGTGACAACAAACTCTTCTAGAGAAGTGAGACAGACTCCCTGTTGTTATAATGTCAGCACACAGAACCTTCATGTATGATTCCTATGTGACAACAAACTCTTCTAGAGAAGTGAGACAGATTCACTGTTGTTATAATACCAGCACACAGAATCTTCATGTATGATTCCTATGTGACAACATACTCTTGTAGAGAAGTGAGACAGACTCCCTGTTGTTATAATGTCAGCACACAGAATCTTCATGTATGATTCCTATATGACAACATACTCTTGTAGAGAAGTGAGACAGACTCCCTGTTGTTATAATGTCAGCACACAGAATCTTCATGTATGATTCCTATGTGACAACATACTCTTGTAGAGAAGTGAGACAGACTCCCTGTTGTTATAATGTCCGCACACAGAACCTTCATGTATGATTCCTATGTGACAACAAACTCTTCTAGAGAAGTGAGACAGATTCACTGTTGTTATAATACCAGCACACAGAATCTTCATGTATGATTCCTATGTGACAACAACCTCTTCTAGAGAAGTGAGACAGATTCACTGTTGTTATAATACCAGCACACAGAATCTTCTTGTATGATTCCTATGTGACAACAAGCTCTTGTAGAGCAGTGAGACAGATTCCCAGTTGTTATAATGTCAGCACACAGAACCTTCATGTATGATTCCTATGTGACAACAAACTCTTCTAGAGAAGTGAGACAGACTCCCTGTTGTTATAATGCCAGCACATAGAATCTTCATGTATGATTCCTATGTGACAACAAACTCTTCTAGAGAAGTGAGACAGACTCCCTGTTGTTATAATGTCAGCACACAGAACCTTCATGTATGATTCCTATGTGACAACAAACTCTTCTAGAGAAGTGAGACAGATTCACTGTTGTTATAATGTCAGCACACAGAATCATCATGTATGATTCCTATGTGACAACAAACTCTTCTAGAGAAGTGAGACAGACTCCCTGTTGTTATAATGTCAGCACACAGAATCCTCATGTATGATTCCTATGTGACAACAAACTCTTCTAGAGAAGTGAGACAGACTCCCTGTTGTTATAATGTCAGCACACAGAACCTTCATGTATGATTCCTATGTGACAACAAACTCTTCTAGAGAAGTGAGACAGATTCACTGTTGTTATAATACCAGCACACAGAATCTTCATGTATGATTCCTATGTGACAACAACCTCTTCTAGAGAAGTGAGACAGATTCACTGTTGTTATAATGTCAGCACACAGAATCTTCATGTATGATTCCTATGTGACAACAACCTCTTCTAGAGAAGTGAGACAGATTCACTGTTGTTATAATACCAGCACACAGAATCTTCATGTATTATTCCTATGTGACTACAAACTCTTCTAGAGAAGTGAGACAGACTCCCTGTTGTTATAATGTCAGCACACAGAATCTTCATGTATGATTCCTATGTGAGAACAAACTCTTGTAGAGAAGTGAGACAGACTCCCTGTTGTTATAATCTCAGCACACAGAACCTTCATGTATGATTCCTATGTGACAACAAACTCTTCTAGAGAAGTGAGACAAATTCACTGCTGTTATAATGTCAGCACACAGAACCTTCATGTATGATTCCTATGTGACAACAAACTCTTGTAGAGAAGTAAGACAGACTCCCTGTTGTTATAATGTCAGCACACAGAATCTTCATGTATGATTCCTATGTGACAACAAACTCTTCTAGAGAAGTGAGACAGACTCCCTGTTGTTATAATGTCAGCACACAGAACCTTCATGTATGATTCCTATGTGACAACAAACTCTTCTAGAGAAGTGAGACAGACTCCCTGTTGTTATAATGTCAGCACACAGAACCTTCATGTATGATTCCTATGTGACAACAAACTCTTCTAGAGAAGTGAGACAGACTCCCTGTTGTTATAATGTCAGCACACAGAACCTTCATGTATGATTCCTATGTGACTACAAACTCTTCTAGAGAAGTGAGACAGACTCCCTGTTGTTATAATACCAACACACAGAATCTTCATGTATGATTCCTATGTGACAACAAACTCTTGTACAGAAGTGAGACAGATTCACTGTTGTTATAATGTCAGCACACAGAATCTTCATGTATGATTCCTATGTGACAACAAACTCTTCTAGAGAAGTGAGACAGATTCACTGCTGTTATAATGTCAGCACACAGAATCTTCATGTATGATTCCTATGTGACAACAAACTCTTCTAGAGAAGTGAGACAGATTCACTGCTGTTATAATGTCAGTACACAGAATCTTCATGTATGATTCCTATGTGACAACAAACTCTTGTACAGAAGTGAGACAGATTCCCTGTTGTTATAATGTCAGCACACAGAATCTTCATGTATGATTCCTATGTGACAACAAACTCTTGTAGAGATGTGAGACAGATTCCCTGTTGTTATAATGTCAGCACACAGAATCTTCATGTATGATTCCTATGTGACAACAAACTCTTGTAGAGATGTGAGACAGATTCCCTGTTGTTATAATGTCAGCACACAGAATCTTCATGTATGATTCCTATGTGACAACAAACTCTTGTAGAGAAGTGAGACAGATTCCCTGTTATAATGTCAGCACACAGAATCTTCATGTATGATTCCTATGTGACAACAAACTCTTCTAGAGAAGTGAGACAGATTCACTGCTGTTATAATGTCAGCACACAGAATCTTCATGTATGATTCCTATGTGACAAACTCTTCTAGAGAAGTGAGACAGATTCCCTACTGTTATAATGCAGCACACAGAATCTTCATGTATGATTCCTATGTGACAACAAACTCTTCTAGAGAAGTGAGACAAATTCACTGCTGTTATAATGTCAGCACACAGAACCTTCATGTATGATTCCTATGTGACAACAAACTCTTCTAGAGAAGTGAGACAGATTCCCTGTTGTTATAATGCCAGCACACAGAACCTTCATGTATCATTCCTATGTGACAACAAACTCTTGTGGAGAAGTGAGACAGATTCCCTGTTGTTATAATACCAGCACACAGAATCTTTATGTATGATTCCTATGTGACAACAAACTCTTGTGGAGAAGTGAGACAGATTCCCTGTTGTTATAATACCAGCACACAGAATCTCTTCATGTATGATTCCTATGTGACAACAAACTCTTGTAGAGAAGTGAGACAGATTCCCTGTTGTTATAATGTCAGCACACACAATCTTCATGTATGATTCCTATGTGACAACAAACTCTTGTAGAGAAGTGAGACAGATTCCTTGTTGTTAATAATACCAGCACACAGAATCTTCATGTATGATTCCTATGTGACAACAAACTCTTGTAGAGAAGTGAGACAGATTCCCTGTTGTTATAATGTCAGCACACAGAATCTTCATGTATGATTCCTATGTGACAACAAACTCTTGTAGAGAAGTGAGACAGATTCCCTGTTGTTATAATGTCAGCACACAGAACCTTCATGTATGATTCCTATGTGACAACAAACTCTTGTAGAGAAGTGAGACAGATTCCCTGTTGTTATAATACCACCACACAGAATCTTCATGTATGATTCCTATGTGACAACAAACTCTTGTAGAGAAGTGAGACAGATTCCCTGTTGTTATAATGTCAGCACACAGAATCCTCATGTATGATTCCTATGTGACAACAAACTCTTGTAGAGAAGTGAGACAGATTCCCTGTTGTTATAATGTCAGCACACAGAATCTTCATGTATGATTCCTATGTGACAACAAACTCTTGTAGAGAAGTGAGATAGATTCCCTGTTGTTATAATACCAGCACACAGAATCCTCATGTATGATTCCTATGTGACAACAAACTCTTGTAGAGAAGTGAGACAGATTCCCTGTTGTTATAATACCAGCACACAGAATCTTCATGTATGATTCCTATGTGACAACACTCTTGTGGAGAAGTGGGACAGATTCCCTGCTGTTATAATGTCAGCATACAGAATCTTCATGTATGATTCCTATGTGACAACAAACTCTTGTAGAGAAGTCAGACAGATTCCCTGTTGTTATAATACCAGCACACAGAATCTTCATGTATGATTCCTATGTGACAACAAACTCTTGTAGAGAAGTCAGACAGATTCCCTGTTGTTATAATACCAGCACACAGAATCTTCATGTATGATTCCTATGTGACAACAAACTCTTGTAGAGAAGTCAGACAGATTCCCTGTTGTTATAATACCAGCACACAGAATCTTCATGTATGATTCCTATGTGACAACAAACTCTTGTAGAGAAGTCAGACAGATTCACTGTTGTTATAATACCAGCACACAGAATCTTCATGTATGATTCCTATGTGACAACAAGCTCTTGTAGAGAAGTGAGACAGATTCCCAGTTGTTATAATGTCAGCACACAGAACCTTCATGTATTATTCCTATGTGACAACAAACTGTTGTAGAGAAGTGAGACAGATTCCCTGTTGTTGTAATGCCAGCACACAGAATCTTCATGTATGATTCCTATGTGACAACAAACTCTTGTAGAGAAGTGAGACAGATTCCCTGTTGTTGTAATGCCAGCACACAGAATCTTCATGTATGATTCCTATGTGACAACCAACTCTTGTAGAGAAGTGAGACAGATTCCCTGCTGTTATAATGTCAGCATACAGAATCTTCATGTATGATTCCTATGTGACAACAAACGCTTGTAGGGAAGTGAGACAGATTCCCTGTTGTTATAATACCAGCACACAGAATCTTCATGTATGATTCCTATGTGACAACAAGCTCTTGTAGAGAAGTGAGACAGATTCCCTGTTGTTATAATACCAGCACACAGAATCTTCATGTATGATTCCTATGTGACAACAAGCTCTTGTAGAGAAGTGAGACAGATTCCTTGTTGTTATAATGCCAGCACACAGAATCTTCATGTATGATTCCTATGTGACAACAAGCTCTTGTAGAGAAGTGAGACAGATTCCCAGTTGTTATAATGTCAGCACACAGAACCTTCATGTATTATTCCTATGTGACAACAAACTGTTGTAGAGAAGTGAGACAGATTCCCTGTTGTTGTAATGCCAGCACACAGAATCTTCATGTATGATTCCTATGTGACAACAAACTCTTGTAGAGAAGTGATACAGATTCCCTGTTGTTATAATGTCAGCACACAGAACCTTCATGTATGATTCCCATGTGACAACAAACTCTTGTAGAGAAGTGAGACAGATTCCCAGTTGTTATAATATAATGTCAGCACAAGAACCTTCATGTATTATTCCTATGTGACAACAAACTGTTGTAGAGAAGTGAGACAGATTCCCTGTTGTTGTAATGCCAGCACACAGAATCTTCATGTATGATTCCTATGTGACAACAAGCTCTTGTAGAGAAGTGAGACAGATTCCCAGTTGTTATAATGTCAGCACACAGAACCTTCATGTATTATTCCTATGTGACCACAAACTGTTGTAGAGAAGTGAGACAGATTCCCAGTTGTTATAATGTCAGCACACAGAACCTTCATGTATGATTCCTATGTGACAACAAACTCTTGTAGAGAAGTGAGACAGATTCCCTGCTGTTATAATACCAGCACACAGCATCTTCATGTATGATTCCTATGTGACAACAAACTCTTGTAGAGAAGTGAGACAGATTCCCTGCTGTTATAATACCAGCACACAGAATCTTCATGTATGATTCCTATGTGACAACAAACTCTTGTAGAGAAGTCAGACAGATTCCCTGTTGTTATAATACCAGCACACAGAATCTTCATGTATGATTCCTATGTGACAACAAACTCTTGTAGAGAAGTCAGACAGATTCACTGTTGTTATAATACCAGCAAACAGAATCTTCATGTATGATTCCTATGTGACAACAAACTCTTGTAGAGAAGTCAGACAGATTCACTGTTGTTATAATACCAGCACACAGAATCTTCATGTATGATTCTTATGTGACAACAAGCTCTTGTAGAGAAGTGAGACAGATTCCCAGTTGTTATAATGTCAGCACACAGAACCTTCATGTATTATTCCTATGTGACAACAAACTGTTGTAGAGAAGTGAGACAGATTCCCTGTTGTTGTAATGCCAGCACACAGAATCTTCATGTATGATTCCTATGTGACAACAAACTCTTGTAGAGAAGTGAGACAGATTCCCTGTTGTTGTAATGCCACCACACAGAATCTTCATGTATGATTCCTATGTGACAACCAACTCTTGTAGAGAAGTGAGACAGATTCCCTGCTGTTATAATGTCAGCATACAGAATCTTCATGTATGATTCCTATGTGACAACAAACGCTTGTAGAGAAGTGAGACAGATTCCCTGTTGTTATAATACCAGCACACAGAATCTTCATGTATGATTCCTATGTGACAACAAGCTCTTGTAGAGAAGTGAGACAGATTCCCTGTTGTTATAATACCAGCACACAGAATCTTCATGTATGATTCCTATGTGACAACAAGCTCTTGTAGAGAAGTGAGACAGATTCCTTGTTGTTATAATGCCAGCACACAGAATCTTCATGTATGATTCCTATGTGACAACAAACTCTTGTAGAGAAGTGAGACAGATTCCCTGCTGTTATAATGTCAGCACACAGAACCTTCATGTATGATTCCTATGTGACAACAAACTCTTGTAGAGAAGTGAGACAGATTCCCTGCTGTTATAATACCAGCACACAGAATCTTCATGTATGATTCCTATGTGACAACAAACTCTTGTAGAGAAGTGAGACAGATTCCCTGTTGTTATAATGCCAGCACACAGAATCTTCATGTATGATTCCTATGTGACAACCAGCTCTTGTAGAGAAGTGAGACAGATTCCCAGTTGTTATAATGTCAGCACACAGAACCTTCATGTATTATTCCTATGTGACAACAAACTGTTGTAGAGAAGTGAGACAGATTCCCTGTTGTTGTAATGCCAGCACACAGAATCTTCATGTATGATTCCTATGTGACAACAAACTCTTCTAGAGAAGTGATACAGATTCCCTGTTGTTATAATGTCAGCACACAGAACCTTCATGTATGATTCCCATGTGACAACAAACTCTTGTAGAGAAGTGAGACAGATTCCCAGTTGTTATAATATAATGTCAGCACAAGAACCTTCATGTATTATTCCTATGTGACAACAAACTGTTGTAGAGAAGTGAGACAGATTCCCTGTTGTTGTAATGCCAGCACACAGAATCTTCATGTATGATTCCTATGTGACAACAAGCTCTTGTAGAGAAGTGAGACAGATTCCCAGGTGTTATAATGTCAGCACACAGAACCTTCATGTATGATTCCTATGTGACAACAAACTCTTGTAGAGAAGTGAGACAGATTCCCTGCTGTTATAATACCAGCACACAGCATCTTCATGTATGATTCCTATGTGACAACAAACTCTTGTAGAGAAGTGAGACAGATTCCCTGCTGTTATAATACCAGCACACAGAATCTTCATGTATGATTCCTATGTGACAACAAACTCTTGTAGAGAAGTCAGACAGATTCCCTGTTGTTATAATACCAGCACACAGAATCTTCATGTATGATTCCTATGTGACAACAAACTCTTGTAGAGAAGTCAGACAGATTCACTGTTGTTATAATACCAGCACACAGAATCTTCATGTATGATTCCTATGTGACAACAAACTCTTGTAGAGAAGTCAGACAGATTCACTGTTGTTATAATACCAGCACACAGAATCTTCATGTATGATTCTTATGTGACAACAAGCTCTTGTAGAGAAGTGAGACAGATTCCCAGTTGTTATAATGTCAGCACACAGAACCTTCATGTATTATTCCTATGTGACAACAAACTGTTGTAGAGAAGTGAGACAGATTCCCTGTTGTTGTAATGCCAGCACACAGAATCTTCATGTATGATTCCTATGTGACAACAAACTCTTGTAGAGAAGTGAGACAGATTCCCTGTTGTTGTAATGCCACCACACAGAATCTTCATGTATGATTCCTATGTGACAACCAACTCTTGTAGAGAAGTGAGACAGATTCCCTGCTGTTATAATGTCAGCATACAGAATCTTCATATATGATTCCTATGTGACAACCAACTCTTATAGAGAAGTGAGACAGATTCCCTGTTGTTATAATGTCAGCATACAGAATCTTCATGTATGATTCCTATGTGACAACAAACGCTTGTAGAGAAGTGAGACAGATTCCCTGTTGTTATAATACCAGCACACAGAATCTTCATGTATGATTCCTATGTGACAACAAGCTCTTGTAGAGAAGTGAGACAGATTCCCTGTTGTTATAATACCAGCACACAGAATCTTCATGTATGATTCCTATGTGACAACAAGCTCTTGTACAGAAGTGAGACAGATTCCTTGTTGTTATAATGCCAGCACACAGAATCTTCATGTATGATTCCTATGTGACAACAAACTCTTGTAGAGAAGTGAGACAGATTCCCTGCTGTTATAATGTCAGCACACAGAACCTTCATGTATGATTCCTATGTGACAACAAACTCTTGTAGAGAAGTGAGACAGATTCCCTGTTGTTATAATGTCACCACACAGAACCTTCATGTATGATTCCTATGTGAGAACAAACTCTTGTAGAGAAGTGAGACAGATTCCCTGCCATTATAATGTCAGCACACAGAATCTTCATGTATGATTCCTATGTGACAACAAACTCTTGTAGAGAAGTGAGACAGATTCCCTGCTGTTATAATGTCAGCACACAGAACCTTCATGTATGATTCCTATGTGACAACAAACTCTTCTAGAGAAGTGAGACAGACACCCTGTTGTTATAATGTCACCACACAGAACCTTCAGGTATGATTGCTATGTGACAACAAACTCTTCTAGAGAAGTGAGACAGACTCCCTGTTGTTATAATGTCAGCACACAGAACCTTCATGTATGATTCCTATGTGACAACAAACTCTTCTAGAGAAGTGAGACAGATTCACTGTTGTTATAATACCAGCACACAGAATCTTCATGTATGATTCCTATGTGACAACATACTCTTGTAGAGAAGTGAGACAGACTCCCTGTTGTTATAATGTCAGCACACAGAATCTTCATGTATGATTCCTATATGACAACATACTCTTGTAGAGAAGTGAGACAGACTCCCTGTTGTTATAATGTCAGCACACAGAATCTTCATGTATGATTCCTATGTGACAACATACTCTTGTAGAGAAGTGAGACAGACTCCCTGTTGTTATAATGTCCGCACACAGAACCTTCATGTATGATTCCTATGTGACAACAAACTCTTCTAGAGAAGTGAGACAGATTCACTGTTGTTATAATACCAGCACACAGAATCTTCATGTATGATTCCTATGTGACAACAACCTCTTCTAGAGAAGTGAGACAGATTCACTGTTGTTATAATACCAGCACACAGAATCTTCTTGTATGATTCCTATGTGACAACAAGCTCTTGTAGAGCAGTGAGACAGATTCCCAGTTGTTATAATGTCAGCACACAGAACCTTCATGTATGATTCCTATGTGACAACAAACTCTTCTAGAGAAGTGAGACAGACTCCCTGTTGTTATAATGCCAGCACATAGAATCTTCATGTATGATTCCTATGTGACAACAAACTCTTCTAGAGAAGTGAGACAGACTCCCTGTTGTTATAATGTCAGCACACAGAACCTTCATGTATGATTCCTATGTGACAACAAACTCTTCTAGAGAAGTGAGACAGATTCACTGTTGTTATAATGTCAGCACACAGAATCATCATGTATGATTCCTATGTGACAACAAACTCTTCTAGAGAAGTGAGACAGACTCCCTGTTGTTATAATGTCAGCACACAGAATCCTCATGTATGATTCCTATGTGACAACAAACTCTTCTAGAGAAGTGAGACAGACTCCCTGTTGTTATAATGTCAGCACACAGAACCTTCATGTATGATTCCTATGTGACAACAAACTCTTCTAGAGAAGTGAGACAGATTCACTGTTGTTATAATACCAGCACACAGAATCTTCATGTATGATTCCTATGTGACAACAACCTCTTCTAGAGAAGTGAGACAGATTCACTGTTGTTATAATGTCAGCACACAGAATCTTCATGTATGATTCCTATGTGACAACAACCTCTTCTAGAGAAGTGAGACAGATTCACTGTTGTTATAATACCAGCACACAGAATCTTCATGTATTATTCCTATGTGACTACAAACTCTTCTAGAGAAGTGAGACAGACTCCCTGTTGTTATAATGTCAGCACACAGAATCTTCATGTATGATTCCTATGTGAGAACAAACTCTTGTAGAGAAGTGAGACAGACTCCCTGTTGTTATAATCTCAGCACACAGAACCTTCATGTATGATTCCTATGTGACAACAAACTCTTCTAGAGAAGTGAGACAAATTCACTGCTGTTATAATGTCAGCACACAGAACCTTCATGTATGATTCCTATGTGACAACAAACTCTTGTAGAGAAGTAAGACAGACTCCCTGTTGTTATAATGTCAGCACACAGAATCTTCATGTATGATTCCTATGTGACAACAAACTCTTCTAGAGAAGTGAGACAGACTCCCTGTTGTTATAATGTCAGCACACAGAACCTTCATGTATGATTCCTATGTGACAACAAACTCTTCTAGAGAAGTGAGACAGACTCCCTGTTGTTATAATGTCAGCACACAGAACCTTCATGTATGATTCCTATGTGACAACAAACTCTTCTAGAGAAGTGAGACAGACTCCCTGTTGTTATAATGTCAGCACACAGAACCTTCATGTATGATTCCTATGTGACTACAAACTCTT
This sequence comes from Deroplatys truncata, assembly GCA_030765065.1. NCBI lineage: Eukaryota > Metazoa > Arthropoda > Insecta > Mantodea > Mantidae > Deroplatys > Deroplatys truncata. The sequence goes on from CM060984.1 coordinate 7,126,808, forward strand.
CTAGAGAAGTGAGACAGACTCCCTGTTGTTATAATACCAACACACAGAATCTTCATGTATGATTCCTATGTGACAACAAACTCTTGTACAGAAGTGAGACAGATTCACTGTTGTTATAATGTCAGCACACAGAATCTTCATGTATGATTCCTATGTGACAACAAACTCTTCTAGAGAAGTGAGACAGATTCACTGCTGTTATAATGTCAGCACACAGAATCTTCATGTATGATTCCTATGTGACAACAAACTCTTCTAGAGAAGTGAGACAGATTCACTGCTGTTATAATGTCAGTACACAGAATCTTCATGTATGATTCCTATGTGACAACAAACTCTTGTACAGAAGTGAGACAGATTCCCTGTTGTTATAATGTCAGCACACAGAATCTTCATGTATGATTCCTATGTGACAACAAACTCTTGTAGAGATGTGAGACAGATTCCCTGTTGTTATAATGTCAGCACACAGAATCTTCATGTATGATTCCTATGTGACAACAAACTCTTGTAGAGATGTGAGACAGATTCCCTGTTGTTATAATGTCAGCACACAGAATCTTCATGTATGATTCCTATGTGACAACAAACTCTTGTAGAGAAGTGAGACAGATTCCCTGTTATAATGTCAGCACACAGAATCTTCATGTATGATTCCTATGTGACAACAAACTCTTCTAGAGAAGTGAGACAGATTCACTGCTGTTATAATGTCAGCACACAGAATCTTCATGTATGATTCCTATGTGACAAACTCTTCTAGAGAAGTGAGACAGATTCCCTACTGTTATAATGCAGCACACAGAATCTTCATGTATGATTCCTATGTGACAACAAACTCTTCTAGAGAAGTGAGACAAATTCACTGCTGTTATAATGTCAGCACACAGAACCTTCATGTATGATTCCTATGTGACAACAAACTCTTCTAGAGAAGTGAGACAGATTCCCTGTTGTTATAATGCCAGCACACAGAATCTTCATGTATGATTCCTATGTGACAACAAACTCTTCTAGAGAAGTGACACAGATTCCCTGCTGTTATAATGCCAGTACACAGAATCTTCATGTATGATTCCTATGTGACAACAAACTCTTGTAGAGAAGTCAGACAGATTCACTGTTGTTATAATACCAGCACACAGAATCTTCATGTATGATTCCTATGTGACAACAAACTCTTGTAGAGAAGTCAGACAGATTCACTGTTGTTATAATACCAGCACACAGAATCTTCATGTATGATTCTTATGTGACAACAAGCTCTTGTAGAGAAGTGAGACAGATTCCCAGTTGTTATAATGTCAGCACACAGAACCTTCATGTATTATTCCTATGTGACAACAAACTGTTGTAGAGAAGTGAGACAGATTCCCTGTTGTTGTAATGCCAGCACACAGAATCTTCATGTATGATTCCTATGTGACAACAAACTCTTGTAGAGAAGTGAGACAGATTCCCTGTTGTTGTAATGCCAGCACACAGAATCTTCATGTATGATTCCTATGTGACAACCAACTCTTGTAGAGAAGTGAGACAGATTCCCTGCTGTTATAATGTCAGCATACAGAATCTTCATGTATGATTCCTATGTGACAACAAACGCTTGTAGAGAAGTGAGACAGATTCCCTGTTGTTATAATACCAGCACACAGAATCTTCATGTATGATTCCTATGTGACAACAAACTCTTGTAGAGAAGCGAGACAGATTCCCTGTTGTTATAATGTCAGCACACAGAACCTTCATGTATGATTCCTATGTGACAACAAACTCTTGTAGAGAAGCGAGACAGATTCCCTGTTGTTATAATGTCAGCACACAGAACCTTCATGTATGATTCCTATGTGACAACAAACTCTTCTAGAGAAGTGAGACAGACTCCCTGTTGTTATAATGCCAGCACACAGAATCTTCATGTATGATTCCTATGTGACAACAAACTCTTCTAGAGAAGCGAGACAGATTCCCTGTTGTTATAATGCCAGCACACAGAATCTTCATGTATGATTCCTATGTGACAACAAACTCTTCTAGAGAAGTGAGACAGACTCCCTGTTGTTATAATGCCAGCACACAGAATCTTCATGTATGATTCCTATGTGACAACAAACTCTTCTAGAGAAGTGAGACAGACTCCCTGCTGTTTGTACGCCTCACATTGTAATCTTATAAACAGTTTAGGGAAACTGGATCTATTCTTGATAAGAAACTGCTTACAGAGGAAGAAAAGCTTGACAACATCAGAGACAACAAAACAAGCTCCAAAGAAATCCCTGAGAATGCTTGTACAAGAGTCAGGAATTTCACAAACCTCGGCTTGGAATGTCCCTAAAGTTTTAAAATTAAAACCCCATAAGATAACTGTGGTTGATGAATTGCGATAATGTGATTCCAGTGAATTTCTGCAAGTAGGTGTTGCATAATGTTAATAATGGCTCTATTGATCTGTGGCCATGTTAATAGGTGTGAGAGATGTGTGGACATCATTTCAACATCTTCTATGTGGTGCTTGAATTTAAGGGGCTATGAATTTCCAACTCTGCAGCAAAAAGCTTGCTTCCCAGTGCCAAGAAAGTTCTCGTTAGGCTGACCATGTGTCCAAACAAAAGCCCTATAGAACACTATTACGACTGCTTTACCCACCTATTGTGTCCAGGTTCCTCAAAAGCAAGGGACAACTGTCATGTAAACATGTTTTCAGTTGAAGGTTCATATCCAGCTCATAATCCAATACCTTCGGTTTGTTACAAACTTAGATAATCTTGTCACATAATTGAGTTGATGATACACACATTGTGTCCTAGATGGTGATGTGTTGCTATGGAGACTTGTTTATATTTCTCACATGGTTCACCTGCTGGTGTCTACCATGACAAACAGATAGGTACAAGTCAATGAGTTTCATGGCCCGAATTCACTCTTTGGATTTTTATCTGTTTGCACACATAAAGGAATAATTTTATGTCCTGATTCAGTACTGTAAATTTTCACCACACACATGGTAAAGCATTCAATTTTTTGAATTATATTGCAACTTAACACCACTAGTGTCCTCTAGTAAATGGTATACAGTGTTATGATAGAGCAGAGCTTATCTGTGTGTCTATCCTTCATCATGATCATGGTCCCTCTTCACTGGGCTGTAACAAAATGTATAGCACCACTAGTGACCTCTAGTAAATGGTATACAGTGTTATGATAGACCAAAGCTTATCTGTGTGTCTATCCTTCATCATGATCATGCTCCCTCTTCACTGGGCTGTAACAAAATGTATAGCACCACTAGTGACCTCTAGTAAATGGTATACAGTGTTATGTTAGACCAGAGCTTATCTGTGTGTCTATCCTTCATCATGATCATGGTCCCTCTTCACTGGGCTACAACAAAATGTATAGCACCACTAGTGACCTCTAGTAAATGGTATACAGTGTTATGTTAGACCAGAGCTTATCTGTGTGTCTATCCTTCATCATGATCATGGTCCCTCTTCACTGGGCTACAACAAAATGTATAGTACCACTAGTGACCTCTAGTAAATGATATACAGTGTTATGTTAGACCAGAGCTTATCTGTGTGTCTATCCTTCATCATGATCATGGTCCCTCTTCACTGGGCTGTAACAAAATGTATAGCACCATTAGTGACCTCTAGGAAATGGTATACAGTGTTATGATAGACCAGAGCTTATCTGTGTGTCTATCCTTCATCATGATCATGGTCCCTCTTCACTGGGCTACAACAAAATGTATAGTACCACTAGTGACCTCTAGTAAATGATATACAGTGTTATGTTAGACCAGAGCATATCTGTGTGTCTATCCTTCATCATGATCATGGTCCCTCTTCACCGGGCTGTAACAAAATGTATAGCACCATTAGTGACCTCTAGGAAATGGTATACAGTGTTATGATAGACCAGAGCTTATCTGTGTGTCTATGCTTCATCATGATCATGGTCCCTCTTCACTGGGCTACAACAAAATGTATAGCACCACTAGTGACTTCTAGTAAATGCTATACAGTGTTATGATAGACCAGAGCTTATCTGTGTGTCTATCCTTCATCATGATCATGGTCCCTCTTCACTGGGCTACAACAAAATGTATAGCACCACTAGTGACTTCTAGTAAATGCTATACAGCGTTATGATAGACCAGAGCTTATCTGTGTGTCTATCCTTCATCATGATCATGGTCCCTCTTCACTGGGCTACAACAAAATGTATAGCACCACTAGTGTCCTCTAGTAAATGGTACACAGTGTTATGATAGACCAGAGCTTATCTGTGTGTCTAACCTTCATCATGATCATGGTCCCTCTTCACTGGGCTACAACAAAATGTATAGCACCACTAGTGACTTCTAGTAAATGCTATACAGTGTTATGATAGACCAGAGCTTATCTGTGTGTCTATCCTTCATCATGATCATGGTCCCTCTTCACTGGGCTACAACAAAATGTATAGCACCACTAGTGACTTCTAGTAAATGCTATACAGTGTTATGATAGACCAGAGCTTATCTGTGTGTCTATCCTTCATCATGATCATGGTCCCTCTTCACTGGGCTACAACAAAATGTATAGCACCACTAGTGACTTCTAGTAAATGCTATACAGTGTTATGATAGACCAGAGCTTATCTGTGTGTCTATCCTTCATCATGATCATGGTCCCTCTTCACTGGGCTACAACAAAATGTATAGCACCACTAGTGACTTCTAGTAAATGCTATACAGTGTTATGATAGACCAGAGCTTATCAGTGTGTCTATCCTTCATCATGATCATGGTCCCTCTTCACTGGGCTACAACAAAATGTATAGCACCACTAGTGACTTCTAGTAAATGCTATACAGTGTTATGATAGACCAGAGCTTATCTGTGTGTCTATCCTTCATCATGATCATGGTCCCTCTTCACTGGGCTACAACAAAATGTATAGCACCACTAGTGTCCTCTAGTAAATGGTACACAGTGTTATGATAGACCAGAGCTTATCTGTGTGTCTAACCTTCATCATGATCATGGTCCCTCTTCACTGGGCTACAACAAAATGTATAGTACCACTAGTGACCTCTAGTAAATGCTATACAGTATTATGATAGACCAGAACTTATCTGTGTGTCTATCCTTCATCGTGGTCATGGTCCCTCTTCACTGGGCTACAACAAAATGTATAGTACCACTAGTGACCTCTAGTAAATGGTATATAGTGCTATGATAGACCAGAGCTTATCTGTGTGTCTATCCTTTATCATGTTCATGCTCCCTCTTCACTGGGCTACAACAAAATGTATAGCACCACTAGTGACCTCTAGTAAATGGTATATAGTGCTATGATAGACCAGAGCTTATCTGTTTGTCTATCCTTCATCATGATCATGGTCCCTCTTCACTGGGCTACAACAAAATGTATAGCACCACTAGTGACCTCTAGTAAATGGTATATAGTGTTATGATAGACCAGAGCTTATCTGTGTGTCTATCCTTCATCATGATCATGGTCCCTCTTCACTGGGCTGTAACAAAATGTATAGCACCACTAGTGACCTCTAGTAAATGGTATACAGGTTATGATAGACCAGAGCTTATCTGTGTGTCTATCCTTCATCATGATCATTGTCTCTCTTCACTGGGCTACAACAAAATGTATAGCACCACTAGTGACCTCTAGTAAATGGTATACAGTACTATGATAGATCAGAGCTTATCTGTGTGTCTATCCTTCATCATGATCATGGTCCCTCTTCACTGGGCTGCAACAAAATGTATAGCACCACTAGTGACCTCTAGTAAATGGTATACAGGTTATGATAGACCAGAGCTTATCTGTGTGTCTATCCTTCATCATGATCATGGTCCCTCTTCACTGGGCTGTAACAAAATGTATAGCACCACTAGTGACCTCTAGTAAATGGTATACAGTACTATGATAGATCAGAGCTTATCTGTGTGTCTATGCTTCATCATGATCATGGTCCCTCTTCACTGGGCTACAACAAAATGTATAGCACCACTAGTGACCTCTAGTAAATGGTATACAGTACTATGATAGATCAGAGCTTATCTGTGTGTCTATGCTTCATCATGATCATGGTCCCTCTTCACTGGGCTACAACAAAATGTATAGCACCACTAGTGACCTCTAGTAAATGGTATACAGTACTATGATAGATCAGAGCTTATCTGTGTGTCTATCCTTCATCATGATCATGGTCCCTCTTCACTGGGCTACAACAAAATGTATAGCACCACTAGTGACCTCTAGTAAATGGTATACAGTACTATGATAGATCAGAGCTTATCTGTGTGTCTATGCTTCATCATGATCATGGTCCCTCTTCACTGGGCTGTAACAAAATGTATAGCACCACTAGTGACCTCTAGTAAATGGTATACAGTGTTATGATAGACCAGAGCTTATCTGTGTGTCTATCCTTCATCATGATCATGGTCCCTCTTCACTGGGCTACAACAAAATGTATAGCACCATTAGTGACCTCTAGGAAATGGTATACAGTGTTATGATAGACCAGAGCTTATCTGTGTGTCTATCCTTCATCATGATCATGGTCCCTCTTCACTGGGCTACAACAAAATGTATAGTACCACTAGTGACCTCTAGTAAATGATATACAGTGTTATGTTAGACCAGAGCTTATCTGTGTGTCTATCCTTCATCATGATCATGGTCCCTCTTCACCGGGCTGTAACAAAATGTATAGCACCATTAGTGACCTCTAGGAAATGGTATACAGTGTTATGATAGACCAGAGCTTATCTGTGTGTCTATCCATCATGATCATGGTCCCTCTTCACTGGGCTACAACAAAATGTATAGTACCACTAGCGACTTCTAGTAAATGCTATACAGTGTTATGATAGACCAGAGCTTATCTGTGTGTCTATCCTTCATCATGATCATGGTCCCTCTTCACTGGGCTACAACAAAATGTATAGCACCACTAGTGACTTCTAGTAAATGCTATACAGTGTTATGATAGACCAGAGCTTATCTGTGTGTCTATCCTTCATCATGATCATGGTCCCTCTTCACTGGGCTACAACAAAATGTATAGCACCACTAGTGACTTCTAGTAAATGCTATACAGTGTTATGATAGACCAGAGCTTATCTGTGTGTCTATCCTTCATCATGATCATGGTCCCTCTTCACTGGGCTACAACAAAATGTATAGCACCACTAGTGTCCTCTAGTAAATGCTATACAGTGTTATGATAAACCAGAGCTTATCTGTGTGTCTATCCTTCATCATGATCATGGTCCCTCTTCACTGGGCTACAACAAAATGTATAGCACCACTAGTGACTTCTAGTAAATGGTATATAGTGTTATGATAGACCAGAGCTTATCTGTGTGTCTATCCTTCATCATGATCATGGTCCCTCTTCACTGGGCTGTAACAAAATGTATAGCACCACTAGTGACCTCTAGTAAATGGTATACAGTACTATGATAGACCAGAGCTTATCTGTGTGTCTATCCTTTATCATGTTCAAGCTCCCTCTTCACTGGATTACAACAAAATGTATAGTACCACTAGTGACCTCTAGTAAATGGTATACAGTACTATGATAGACCAGAGCTTATCTGTGTGTCTATCCTTCATCATGATCATGGTCCCTCTTCACTGGGCTACAACAAAATGTATAGCACCACTAGTGTCCTCTAGTAAATGGTATATAGTGTTATGATAGACCAGAGCTTATCTGTGTGTCTATCCTTCATCATGATCATGGTCCCTCTTCACTGGGCTGTAACAAAATGTATAGCACCACTAGTGACCTCTAGTAAATGGTATACAGGTTATGATAGACCAGAGCTTATCTGTGTGTCTATCCTTCATCATGATCATGGTCCCTCTTCACTGGGCTACAACAAAACGTATAGTACCACTAGTGACCTCTAGTAAATGGTATACAGGTTATGATAGACCAGAGCTTATCTGTGTGTCTATTCTTCATCATGATCATGGTCCCTCTTCACTGGGCTACAACAAAATGTATAGTACCACTAGTGACCTCTAGGAAATGGTATACAGTGTTATGATAGACCAGAGTTTATCTGTGTGTCTATCCTTCATCATGATCATGGTCCCTCTTCACTGGGCTACAACAAAATGTATAGCACCACTAGTGACCTCTAGTAAATGCTATACAGTGTTATGATAAACCAGAGCTTATCTGTGTGTCTATCCTTCATCATGATCATGGTCCCTCTTCACTGGGCTACAACAAAATGTATAGCACCACTAGTGACTTCTAGTAAATGGTATATAGTGTTATGATAGACCAGAGCTTATCTGTGTGTCTATCCTTTATCATGTTCATGCTCCCTCTTCACTGGATTACAACAAAATGTATAGTACCACTAGTGACCTCTAGTAAATGGTATACAGTACTATGATAGACCAGAGCTTATCTGTGTGTCTATCCTTCATCATGATCATGGTCCCTCTTCACTGGGCTACAACAAAATGTATAGCACCACTAGTGTCCTCTAGTAAATGGTATATAGTGTTATGATAGACCAGAGCTTATCTGTGTGTCTATCCTTCATCATGATCATGGTCCCTCTTCACTGGGCTGTAACAAAATGTATAGCACCACTAGTGACCTCTAGTAAATGGTATACAGGTTATGATAGACCAGAGCTTATCTGTGTGTCTATCCTTCATCATGATCATGGTCCCTCTTCACTGGGCTACAACAAAACGTATAGTACCACTAGTGACCTCTAGTAAATGGTATACAGGTTATGATAGACCAGAGCTTATCTGTGTGTCTATTCTTCATCATGATCATGGTCCCTCTTCACTGGGCTACAACAAAATGTATAGTACCACTAGTGACCTCTAGGAAATGGTATACAGTGTTATGATAGACCAGAGTTTATCTGTGTGTCTATCCTTCATCATGATCATGGTCCCTCTTCACTGGGCTACAACAAAATGTATAGCACCACTAGTGACCTCTAGTATATGGTATACAGTGTTATGATAGACCAGAGTTTATCTGTGTGTCTATCCTTCATCATGATCATTGTCTCTCTTCACTGGGCTACAACAAAATGTATAGCACCGCTAGTGACCTCTAGTAAATGGTATACAGTCTATGATAGACCAGAGCTTATCTGTGTGTCTATCCTTCATCATGTTCATGCTCCCTCTTCACTGGGCTGTAACAAAATGTATAGCACCACTAGTGACCTCTAGTAAATGGTATACAGTACTATGATAGATCAGAGCTTATCTGTGTGTCTATGCTTCATCATGATCATGGTCCCTCTTCACTGGGCTGTAACAAAATGTATAGCACTACTAGTGACCTCTAGTAAATGGTATACAGTGTTATGATAGACCAGAGCTTATCTGTGTGTCTATCCTTCGTCATGATCATGGTCCCTCTTCACTGGGCTACAACAAAATGTATAGCACCACTAGTGACCTCTAGTAAATGGTATACAGTGTTATGATAGACCAGAGCTTATCTGTGTGTCTATCCTTCATCATGATCATGGTCCCTCTTCACTGGGCTACAACAAAATATATAGCAACACTAGTGACCTCTAGTAAATGGTATACAGTGTTATGATAGACCAGAGCTTATCTGTGTGTCTATCCTTCATCATGATCATGGTCCCTCTTCACTGGGCTACAACAAAATATATAGCAACACTAGTTACCTCTAGTAAATGGTATACAGTGTTATGATAGACCAGAGCTTATCTGTGTGTCTATCCTTCATCATGATCATGGTCCCTCTTCACTGGGCTACAACAAAATATATAGCAACACTAGTGACCTCTAGGAAATGGTATACAGTGTTATGATAGACCAGAGCTTATCTGTGTGTCTATCCTTCATCATGATCATGGTCCCTCTTCACTGGGCTACAACAAAATGTATAGCAACACTAGTGACCTCTAGGAAATGGTATACAGTGTTATGATAGACCAGAGCTTATCTGTGTGTCTATCCTTCATCATGATCATGGTCCCTCTTCACTGGGCTACAACAAAATGTATAGCAACACTAGTGACCTCTAGTTAATGGTATACAGTGTTATGATAGACCAGAGCTTATCTGTGTGTCTATCCTTCATCATGATCATGGTCCCTCTTCACTGGGCTACAACAAAATGTATAGCAACACTAGTGACCTCTAGTTAATGGTATACAGTGTTATGATAGACCAGAGCTTATCTGTGTGTCTATCCTTCATCATGATCATGGTCCCTCTTCACTGGGCTACAACAAAATGTATAGCAACACTAGTGACCTCTAGGAAATGGTATACAGTGTTATGATAGACCAGAGCTTATCTGTGTGTCTATCCTTCATCATGATCATGGTCCCTCGTCACTGGGCTGTAACAAAATGTATAGCACCACTAGTGTCCTCTAGTAAATGGTACACAGTGCTATGATAGACCAGAGCTTATCTGTGTGTCTATCCTTCATCATGATCATGGTCTCTCTTCACTGGGCTGTAACAAAATGTATAGCATCACTAGTGTCCTCTAGTAAATGGTATACAGTGTTATGATAGACAAGAGCTTATCTGTGTGTCTATCCTTCATCATGATCATGGTCTCTCTTCACTGGGCTGTAACAAAATGTATAGCATCACTAGTGTCCTCTAGTAAATGGTATACAGTGTTATGATAGACCAGAGCTTATCTGTGTGTCTATCCTTCATCATGATCATGGTCCATCTTCACTGGGCTGTAACAAAATGTATAGCATCACTAGTGAACTCTAGTAAATGGTACACAGTGCTATGATAGACCAGAGCTTATCTGTGTGTCTATCCTTCATCATGATCATGGTCCCTCTTCACTGGGCTACAACAAAATGTATAGCATCACTAGTGAACTCTAGTAAATGGATTACAGTGTTATGATAGACCAGAGCTTATCTGTGTGTCTATCCATCATGATCATGGTCTCTCTTCACTGGGCTGTAACAAAATGTATAGCATCACTAGTGAACTCTAGTAAATGGATTACAGTGTTATGATAGACCAGGGCTTATCTGTGTGTCTATCCTTCATCATGATCATGGTCTCTCTTCACTGGGCTGTAACAAAATGTATAGCATCACTAGTGAACTCTAGTAAATGGATTACAGTACTATGATAGACCAGGGCTTATCTGTGTGTCTATCCATCATGATCATGGTCTCTCTTCACTGGGCTGTAACAAAATGTATAGCATCACTAGTGAACTCTAGTAAATGGATTACAGTACTATGATAGACCAGAGCTTATCTCTGTGTCTATCCTTCATCATGATCATGGTCCCTCTTCACTGGGCTGCAACAAAATGTATAGCATCACTAGTGACCTCTAGTTACTAAGGCATGAACAACGTGAATTGTAAAGTCAACTGCCTTATGTAAGCCGTTTGTCTTATTTATTTTCTAGGATTGTGGGATATAAGTTTCCCATTTATGTGAGGTTTTTTATTTACAGATGATGTTACAAGTTGTAAAATATGGACTAGAAGTTTGTGTATAGCCTAGGAAGGGGCATTGTTTGCTTTAATACATGCTTATTGCGGTACCAGGAGGAATTTCAGAAGCAGTACTAGCAGCTCCTAAAGAATTCTTATAAAACAAAATGCCTATTTATTTTGTATCATATGTTTGTACATATACAGCACTGAACATTTTGCACAATCTAAATTTCATGTCATTGCAAAATTATTGTTTTGCTGGATGAGGGGAAAAAAAATTATTTGTTTTATCCATAGAGAGCTGGATTATGACAATCTTAAAATGTTTGTAAAAGCCATATAAAGTGACTAAAAGTTTTAATCACAAAAAATTACCTAAAACTGAGATTCTTTTATTTTATTAAAATTGGTGTACAGAAAATTGTAAATGAATTTATATATGGATATACCAGGTGAGTCAGTTGCCCCTAGGTATTCGTATCTATGCAACCCACAGTTTTTAGCCTAATGTGAAAACATTGACCCTTTTAGAAAACAAACTGTTATTGTAGCTCTTCCCTTCTATTTGGTACTATACGTAACCACCATTAATGATTAAAGGCCTGGATGAGTGGCTCTTCAAGGATATAATGTTTGCAAGGAGGTAGAGGATTGTTCTCCCGAAGAGCAGAACAGAATATGTGGGTTCTGGCCAAGAGGGTTAGCTGACGGAATGTGGTGATGCAAAGGTTATCTTTGGAGGTTCAAACCTAATACATTAAATTGTTTTGGTTCTTTTTTTTCTTTCTCCTTGTGTTTATTTTCTGTTTTTTGGTATACTAATCTATTTATTTTTGTGATTGGCTCTCCTGTGAGCCAAAGACACAAGAATTATAATCAGATAATTGTGGATCATATCTACGCTAATAATCTGTACCGTATCTGGTGTTGTAAATCTATTACATAGTTAGCTTTCATTCTTTTGGGCGCATGTCGACGGTATTAAGTCTGACAGTGTTTGTTTCATACTTAAACCTTATGTTTTACTGCTTCTTTAGACAAAGGAGTTGTAATTGTGCTAAGTTCATGGGTAAACAGAATAATAAATTGTTAACAAGCATGGATTTCATCAATGAAGTAAATGTTCAAAATGACGACCCCCTTCATCAATACACATTTGGGTACGTTGCTGGAGAGACCTTGCATGCTGTAATATGCACAGTGTAATCTGCCTGCATTCTTCACGTATGAGTACCTGTAGATGATTTGGGCTTTGAGGTTCTTGAGCATATATCTGTTCCTCTAAATGACCCCACAGAAAGAAATCCAGTGGGGTGAGATCAGGTGATCTATGGGACTATGCAATTGGGCCCCCTTGGCCAATCCATTTTTGTGGATATGTACTATGTAAGTACTTTGTTACAATCAGTGACCAGTGTGGTGGAGCTCCATCCTGCTGGATCCACATTCCTGTCATTTTCACTAGTGGCACATCTTCTAGTGGCAATGCAAGGTACCGTGGTCTTGTGAGATTACCTTGTGCAGTCCATTTAGGTGGTCGCTTAATATTCCGCACCAGACATTGGTGCCCCACTCTGATATGCAGCTTCTCTCATCCAGTGAGGATTGCCTATAACAGTTCTGTTATCGTGGAATGTGACTTCATCACTGAGACAACATTTCCTAAAAACTCTGCATCCATTTGTGCTCGCTGCTGTGACCACTGTGCATATATTGCTTGCGCTTGAAAGTTGAGAGTCTGGTGTAGTTGTAGATGATGTTTATTACGGTGCAATATGCGGCCCTTGAACTGGTATGTGGATTGTTTTCTGTTGTGTTTTGCACAGCTTCTTCATTGTCTCCAGAGGTTACTGGAGCATCGCGAGCACCATGGTTCAACCCTTTGAAAAGTGTCTGCAGTAGGTGCCCTCCTACCTGGAAACCATTCATCATACAGGCTGACAGTGCATTACACCATAGTTTAGCAGCATGTCAACTACTGATTGTTAGTATACATTATGACAGCAGCCATGTCTCATAGAAAGGTTTCAAATACTCAGTAGATAATGGAGAGTCAAGCATTGATGCAGGCGCAAATAGCTAAAGTCACTTTGCATGTGTGAAGTGTTTTAAACTTGGTTGAATGGGTCAAGCATAATATCGAGCACAATGAAATACATACTACGAAGTATAAATTATCCACCTATCAGTGGAAAACATGGTGATTATTCTATTTTGTACACACTTATAATGTTATCAAAATGTTCTTTGTATCATAATATCAAATTATAGGCTCAAAGAATAAAACAAAAGGTAATAAAAAGTTTTAACTAAACACGAAGGATTTGAACCCAAACTGAAGTGGCACAGTGGTAAAGTAACCGTGATAATACCATTTGGCTGATGCTACCTTGCGAGCTGGGGTTCCTATATAAACCAATAATTGCAGAACTCAGACCCCCTCCAATCTTTACACACTTTTTGCAACTTCATACAGTTTTTGGAGCCTGTTTTGGTAGTTTAACTCAAATAAATAAACAAACTGCATCAGCCATTTCAATTACTATATAAACTGAAATATGCCATAATTTGTGACAGAAGCAAAATTATCTATCTAATATTTAGCATTTTTTGACAAGACTATACAACGAAGCTTTGTTGGCTGACGGCTTAAATACAATTGGTTGCACTGCATAGATCTGCCATTTTGTTTTCAGATAGTTTTGTCAACTGATGCATGCGATAAGTTGTTCCTTCAGGGGCGTTTTGAAAGGTGTGTGTGAATGTATGCTAAAGAATAAAAGTTTGTAAAATCAGCTAAAAGTGCTACTGCAGCTCCCAGTGTCAGGGTGGGATGCTTTTTTGCATCGACATACTGGCAATTGCATTGTCCTGTAAAACACTTATGCACTGAGTTATCTATCCCTCCTCTATAAACTGTTATGCAAATCAGCCATTAGAAGACGTTCAAGAAAGACGTAAGTCATGACTTAGCATGTTGCATAAATTAAAAAATAAATAGGGGCAGCTGACTCACTGGTATAACTGCTATACAAGTACAGATAGAATAATGACGAGATTATTTAGAAATACATATGTGCTCCATGTTCTTGTTCGAAGAATCTGAAAAGAAAATTGTTAAAAAAAAACTGTACCATTAGCTGTTTTTGAGTTGTCAGATTATAGAAAATATATAGCGAAAGAAGAGGACTATGACAACAGCAACATGATTGTATGCAGTGACCTGTCTCATTCCTTGTTTGGGAAATGAATTCATAGCGATCCACAAGCAACCTTTGTCAAGAATACAAGTAAAGGTTGCACGTGTTACTCTTATTTCTGAGTTGAATGGTGACATTTCTGAAGTTTGGAAAGTTATCCTTGTATAAAATGTCAGTAACATAAAACTCTTTATGTGAGAAGATGAAGGATGCAAAATGCCCTAATAAGTGTACATTTTCATAATCTGGGAATATTTATGAACACATTAGCAACAAATAAAAGATGACAGACAGGTCATCAGAATCAGGGCACTGGCTATCAGTAAAGTGGAACACATGTTCCAGTCCTGGAGGCTGTGGTCAAACAATATACATGACATTTTCCCTTGTTTTGACGTGAGGAACCTGCCCCCAATATTTGTCTAGGTATTGCTGATACACAACTTTGTATTTAATCAAAATGTCTGCGCAGAATTTATTTATATTGCTTTCTTAAGATCAAAATAAAAATTCAAGAAATGTGACAAATTGGTACTACTCCCGTATCTATCAATGGAGCTGTTACAACAAAAATACTTACTAAATCCAGTAAAAAGTGCAGTATGTTAAAACAAGGAGTGAGTCATTAGATGTTGCTCGATTGAAATGATGTAGCCCACACACCCAGCCTTTTAACGTAGACACTTATGTAGCAGAACCTGGCACCATTTTGAGATGGAAGCTGCTAAAACAATGTCGTCAACATTTGAAAACACTATCCTGGATCATTGGGGTTTAGCTTCACAGATTCTACGGCTACGTCCTGTCATTCTTCTTAAAAAAAACTGGCCTATGTTTTGCATCTTAGGGCCCAGGCTGCACTCTGTACCTTCCACTATGTTCAGATTGCGAATAGTGGCATTGGAAATGGTCCCATAATTCGTATGACATTAAATATGTTACCTGTGTTGGAATAAAACAGTAAGACATATCCATGAGCTATATGAGTATATTCATTCCAAGCCATTGATAGATACAGAGTATTACAATAAATTCTGTGTTGGAAGGAGTATTTTAAATGACTTAACTTAATACAGTGAAACTGTTTACAATGTAAAAAATACAGTTGGAGTTGACTAAACACTCACTCACCATATACGCACCACAGTCACTTGTTGAAACATCTGGGTCGACAAAGTTCCCCTGGTGCACGTGAGGTTTCAACAAACTCACATCTGTAGGAATATCAACACTTCTTGATGAAAATGTTCTCCTTGACGTATCTCATGTTTTATGTTATGATGCGTGTTCCAGAAATGGTCAGCTACTACACATTTGTCCACGCTTAATATTTAGTGCTATGAAGTATAAATTATTTTGCTATATATGCCGGTTTAGATAACCCTGTCACAGACACCTTAATGTAACCAATTTGAAATGAACTGGCCAAACATTGCAGTTTTAAGTCCCAGCTACTGTAGTATCCATGGTAACGGATGGGGAGGGCCCACATAAAATAACTGATGTAATGGCATGCGTGCATTTAAATTTGAATGCAGTTGCATGGATTTTGCTTTTTGTTCCTTAAAAAAGAGAACACTGCAATAATACTGAAATAAATGAATATATTCATGATATAAAATAGCTACAAGTACTTTTATTTCATTGTTAAATGCCAGCATAATTAGCAAATAACAAAAATAGCACTGTTAGGAAATTCTAAAACTCTGACTAAACATCTTTGTTGCCGCATGGCAACACTATGCATTACATGGTTAATGTTAGTTAGGTGTAGTTTCAATCTAAGATTCAAACTTCTTTCAGTTTTCCTAGTGTACACAAGATTGCAATCAAACTTGCTAAAATCTACCAAAATAAGTACACAAAAAGACAAATACAGTAGAATGCCAGTTAACCAAACTAAAGAGGGCAGAGCTGTTTCAGATATGATGCCTTTTTTTGGATAATCAATGGTAATGGTTTTAAGCAGTAAAAGTTGTTGGGTACAGCAGAGAAACAGGGTTTCATTTACTTTCTTGTATTCAGGTTTCTTTATGGGTTTGCGTTTTGGCATCTTTAACAAATGCTCCTGAAATGTTGGTTTTGCATTTATTCAGTCTGCTGCAACATTTTGTAACAATCTTTCATTCCCCACCCATCTAAGAGCTTTGAGTTTCTTTTCAATGCTTATTGCAGTATGCTTTGTTTTTGCTGACCAACATCAGCAGTACAATAATGCTGGGCCTTGTGTGCAAGCAGTAAAATATTTCTTGGATGAAAGAAACTGTTGCAGCAAATGCAAGTTTGAGTATCTCACATTTTTTGGTTCATTCTTCCTTGCTTTTCTTTTCCCTCCTCATCCGCCATTTCGTTAAGCGGAGTTTTACTGTATACCAAATTAACCATTCCAAATGTGATGTAACATTGCAAATACAGGGTCTTCAGACTTATTTGGCCATTGTAACTTGTCTGTGCATGACGTCAATACTTTGAAGCAAGTTTATCACCAGTGCCTCTGCCAGAGGACTAGCAAAATGTAAGTGGAAGGGGTGGTTGTCAACAGTTTCGAGGCCACCATAGTGAAATGGGACTTGTATCATACATTTCCAGTATTAACATTTTGAATGTGTTTCACTTGCATTTCGTAAACTCACAATCTCAGCATGTATGCTGATAGGTGACTCAAATAATTGGACACTTTTTGTAGTGTAGTGTGTCTTGGCTTAGCACTCAACCATGTAAATTCTGTGATTGATGGTTATTTTCATCTTGCATGCAAAGAATGCACAAAATGTCCTGCTGAAAAACAGTTCTGCACCACTGCAGTACATCAATATGTTTACAAAGTTGGAAATGCATCACCCCTTTTGAGACGAGGGCTTGCTGAACTAACAATGACATCATTCATTTAAGGTGATTGGCATTAAAGGCACATCACAACATAAAACTGTTAAAAACCATGAGAAATGTCAAAGGAGTTGGACATATAGGAGAAAATCATCAAGAAGTGTGAAGATGAAGCTATGAATGTTGATATTCCTATAGATGGGAACATTATCAAGCCATAAGGGAGCCGTTGTTCGAACAGTTCACAATATAGGTAGTGACCTATGAAAGTGAGCTCCTGCAGTATATGTTTGCTAAGTGTTAAGTCAACTCAAAGTCTGTTTTTAGAATGAGCATTTATGTTTTAGCATATCAAAATAATTACAAAATATATATGTTGCATTTATTTTATGCTGTAAAAAATATAATTTTAACATAAAATGTGGGGCATTTACCAAAGTAAATATGTAAGTGTGCGTAGTGTGGTACATCAGTAACCAAACTCTGAGATGAGCGTAGCGCAGTACAAATATAATCCTATTGTTTTCTCTACCTCTGCCTTGAAACAACTATACTGTAGCAATACTATTGTTGTTATATAATATATTCTCATACTTTTATAGAATATGCTATCTGTTGTTTTATGGTTGTTGGGGAATGAATAAGTACTTAAAAAAATAATCAGTGTTTTAATTTTTATTGTTAAACTGTTTTCTTCAAATAATAATAATGTTACAGTGACATTTTCATAAATAAAGTGTCTTTTTTTTCACTTTGTGCAATGATAAATGACATTTCTAGCTGCTGCTGCCGCCTTCTACATCAGCGTCTTATTGATAACTAAGTACAAACAATGTGTACATAGTTGAAATAAATAAATGTCTTTGGAATTACATGCTTTCTTTCTCTGAGAGTACAATTATCAGTAATGCCAACAAAACAACTGTAATCTTAGTTGGTGGAGGTGCATGTGTTCTCAAAACACCATTTTCTTGGTAGACAAAGATGTAACCATAAGCGTTTTTGTTCAGCAATATTTCCCTTTGCTGATTCAAATATTGCACTCAATGTTAAAATATTTTTGACATCTTATTATAATTGTAGGCCTAGAGCAAGCTTCATGTAATCTTGCAGTAACCACATACACTGTTTAAGGGCACACTATATGCCAAAAGCAACAATGAGTTTTTTTGAGTAGTTTTAATTTCCTCTTTAACTTGACATTTATGGCAGAGTACTCATATTTTAAATATATTGGGGTCGGCGGATAAGTCCCGGGCCTCACACAGAGATGGCGCCACTAGGCCAGTTAGACAGTAGCATCGTATACTTTTACTCTAGACTAGCTTGTATCCATAGTTACAGGTCAATAGTTCGTTTAGTTTTTGAATGACAGCATTTTAAACAAGACAACTTTAGAGTTTTCACGAAAATGGAGGATTTGGAAAACCGAGCAGTGATTAAATACTTCCATTTGAAAGGCTTAACGCCTAAAGAAATCAAGGAGGAAATGGACAGTACACTGAAAGACTCTGCCCCTTCATATTCAATGATTAAAAGGTGGGTTGCAGAGTTTAAAATGAGACGTACGAGCACTAGTGATGAGCCTTGCTCTGGACGCCCTGCGGAAGTCACAACTCCAGAGATGATTGAAAAAATTCATCGTTTAGTACCGGAAGACCGCAGATTAAAGTTGTTTGAGATAGCAGAGGCTGTAAACGTATCAAAAGAACGTGCAGGTAATATTTTAAGTAATGTTTTGGGCTTTCACAAGGTCTGTGCAAGGGGTGCCGCATTTGTTGACACCTGATCAAAAGTTGCATAGAAAAACTGTTTCTGTAAAGAATGTGGAGCTCTACCGTAAAAATCCCAATGAATTTTTGAGACAGCTTATTACCATGGATGAATCACTACACTCCAGAAAGTAAATTATAGTCAAAACAGTGGATTGCGCCAGGTGAACCAACTCCAAAAAGGGCAAAGTCAATTTTGTCAGCTAACAAGGTTATGGCGAGTGTTTTCTGCGATGCACAGGGAATTATTTTTATTGATTACTTGTAAAAGGGTAAAAGTATCACTGGAGACTACTACGCAAGCTTACTGCAACATTTGAGTGATGAGGTGAAAAGACAAAGACCTCATTTGGAAAAAAAAAAAAAAAAAGTTTCATCACGACAATGCTTGGGTCCATCGTTCAGTCATTGCAATGGGGAAAATTTGCGAATTAAAGTTTGAATTGCTTGAACATCCACCCTATTCGCCAGATCTAGCACCTAGTGACTACCACCTGTTGGAGGACGAAGATTTCACAGCAACGAGGAGGCCATTGATGGAGGACTTTGATAAATCGCACTACAGAAATGGTTTAATTAAATTATAACACCGCTATGACAAATGTATTAACCTTTTTGGAGATTATGTTGAGAAATAAAAAAATAATTTTTTTTTAAATGTTGTTTTCATTGAGAGGCCCGGACTTATCAGCCGATCCTTGTACTTTTTAAAATGTTACTGCATCTGCAACACTTGACAGAAAATAATTATAATCCCTACACTTTTGAGAGAGAAGTAAACCTTAGCCCATTTTTTAGGAAAGTTTTACTGTACAAATGGTGCAGCATCTGTGTGTTCAAGTCATTCAGTTTGTTTCTTTGCAAATATATGTGATCCTGCTTTCTCCATTTTTTGTGTGAATGACATTTTGTCAGAAACTGTTGGGATTCCTACAGTGATGTCATTTTAAAGTGAGGCAGTGACCTTGGTACTTTCTCGATGTGCAACTGTTCTTCAGCCACTGCTGTGTTTGTGCTGTAAAGAGAGTTGTGGAAGTTTATTCAAGACATCTGTGTTCATGTCTTGTTATTAGACCACTGCAATGTCTGCCAACAAATACACACTTGAACAATAAATTTTTATGTAGATACATACATAAAAACTGAATCATGTAGACAATTTCAGGAGAAACTTTCAGGTAGAGAAACTGTGTGATGTCTGGTTGATAAGTTTAGCGCAACGGGATTGCTAAAACAAAATGTTCTAATGCAGGAAAAGATTGATGCATCTATTTGTGAGAAACCCTAAAGAATAAACTTTATAGCAACAATTCCCACACCATAGACAAACTTAAGGACAATATAAAAAAAGAAACTATAAACAATACACAAGAAGACTTATGTATGTGAATGGAAATTTTGTCTGAAGATCCCAGGAATGTCTCAATACAAATGCACTTATAACAAGGTTAGTACTCATTATAGTGTATGTCACTATCACTGTGAGTAATGTGGGAGTTACGGAACAAACAACCCTCAGTGTAATGGTATGCGCACGATCTGTGGCCTCACAATAAAATAACCGCACTGTACTTTTCACCAATCATGGCTGTTTATCCCACATTTTCATCACCTCCCTAGCATCTGTTAATGTCATTTCTTTTCCACATAGACACACAAAGTTAGCGTCACAGAAACACAATCAATTAAGTTAGTATTTTATTTATTTCTTGTAATCTTTATGTACTCTGTTTTAATCATGAGATACTCCATTATATCCCACTGAAGTTTTGATTTTCTGTAGATAAATCAAAACCCTTAGTGAGACTGCTGTTATGGACCTACTTTTGTGTTAATAAAATGATTTATTTTTTAAAAAATAGTCCTATGTTCCGTAATAAATAAACTTATTGTACAAAAGTAGACCAGTGAACTTGGAAGATCTGTAAAAATTTGTCTGATATTTTAAATAGTTTCTGAAACAATACATAATGAATTTAGCAGATTTAATATTCATAGGATTACAACAGAATTACCATTTTAATTCCTAATTTTCACCATTACAAATAGAATTATTTTAAATATAATAGTCTATCTATTACAAATGGAAAACATTAATATTTTTCAGTAATAGTTCTAATTCTTCCAGTTTCAAAACAATATTACAAAAAACCATTCCAAAATAACAGAATTGTAACAAGATACTCTTGGTCCACTATTACAATGCATCATATTGTTCACTTAAGGGTACTCTGTACTGAAATTACTAATTTCTACAAATTTAGTTAAATTTTTTATCACTAATTGTATACCTAATTAAAACATAAAATTAATTTTCATGATTGTAAGTACCTAACTCTCATGTAATATGCTTCTCATGCTGAAAATTTGGTTGAAAAGTTTTTAAATTCCCAGGAATCCAACATGTATGGGGACCCATTGGAAGTATAGACTGTTATTCATCTTTAGCACAGCTCTTATCATGCTTTTTGTTGTTGAGTATTGTAGTATATAACTGGAGAGTTTAAAAGGCATATCAGCTGCTCCTAGAATCACCAACTAAGATTACACAAATAATAGTAAACCAAATTAAACACACTGCTTTGATTATTGTATATAAAATTGTTATCTGTATTAACACGAGACAAGAAATAGCAAATATTTACATTCCACAGCACAGTAACTTTCTCCAACAGTGTTTATGTTACCACACGAACATCGTTGTTGGAACATTTTTATTTGAAATATCTGTTAGCTTCTTAAAATAAATAAAAATCTTACTTATTATCAACTTATGTGAAAAATGTTGCATAACAGAAGCTTATAAGCATAATGAATGGCTTTTGTACGTTACATCATCTTGAAATGGTTAGGAAGTTTTTGGGTAATATTACTGCCTTTAGTTCTCTATCACAGTATTGTACAAACCAATTGCTCAAAGTTGCTGATGCTGTGTGAACATTAAGGTTGGCATCAGTAAAACTACCTTCTGTAAGATGAACACACACTATTGCATTCCTCAGCAAATAGAGGAAAACTTAACAATTAAATAATAACAATTATTACTATTAACCCGAGGCTCTGCGCTAACCAAGCAAGTTCAAACAAATATACACATTTTTACTTTCTCTACTACGTATAGTAAGTAGGGGAAGTATTGTATTCCACCCAAAAATTCGATACCGATATTTCACCGCAAATACATGTTTTGAGGTGCTCTGAATAAAATAAAAGTGTTTTTCAAAACATGTCCGTGTCTCTGTCTGTGAACAGCATAACTCAAAAATGAGAAGTCGGATAGATACCAAACTTGGTACTTGAGTTCGTATCTTTCAAGGGTGTGACACAAAGATTTTCAAGAAAATCCCCCCCCCCAGATTACCCTTTACATGCAATATTTTTCGAAAATTTTGATTTTCTCAAAAATGGCTATAACGATTTTGATTAAAAATTTCATATGTTCAAGGTATTTTTGTGGTAAATGAAATGTATATTTTGAATTTTCTTGGAATGACTTTCGCATAACTGGTAAACCATAACAGACAAAATGTTACTTTACAAAAAGTGTAGATCTCGTTAAAACACACAATTTATGTCATATACTTTTTTCTTTTTTGTGTGTGGAGTGAACCATCTCCAAGATATTCCTTGTTATTTCTTTGAATTTTCCAATACTCGTACTTTTTCTCAAACGGGAAGTCGTTATTTGTTTTTTTTGTCCTGGTAATACAAAGAGAATGGAATACTCCACATAGCAACCAGCTCTTAAAACATTTGACTATCGCTTAAAGCCTAGCAATTCCCCTGCATGTACAAGAGAATTAGCAATAAGATAGTTTCTGCAAATGCTTATCTCGATTAATATGAAGTAGATGGAAGTCACGTGAATGCGATACATCAGATTTTTTGTACTGGTGCAGTGCTATGTGGCCTGTGCCAACAAAGCTGAATGGTAGAGAAGCTAGCTAATGAGCCAATCAGGGCTATTGTATAACTTTCTGATTATTACTGTCACTCATTAAGACCACAGTGCAAGGAGTTTTTTCCCTTGGGTGAATATGCTCTATTTTTAAAACACAGATTTGTGCTATTATTCAATGCCTACATGAAAGCATAAGGAGAGCTTACACTGGTAAACAGATCCATATCTTCTCAGATAGCCAGGCTGCACTTAGGGCTCTACTGGTTTTAAACATGCTCACAAGCTTGTGAGTTCAACTTATCTGGGTGCCAGGTCATACTGGCAGAGAGGGAAAAGATGAAGTTGCAATACAAGGAGCAGCTTCATAGTTTATTGGACATGTCTCAATGTTTAGTAAGAGAGGTAATAAGAACTGGTCCAAAAGTAGAATATCATAAAACCTGGCTTAAACCTCCAGGAAACAAACATGGTAAACTATTTATTAGAAAACCATGTAAGAAAAGAGCTGAAGGCTTACTTAAATGTAACAGCTGAGAACAATTATTGCACATGCTCCTGTGAAAAAGCATTTTGACAAGATGGGAGTGTTTCAGAGTAACTTAGATTGCAAGAAAGAAACTGAAACAGTCCAGCACATTATATACTCCTGTGAGGCCTTGGCTAACAGGAGATATATTGCTTTTGGGAAAATGTTTTTAGTGGCAGGTATTGCTTAATGAAGGGTGCAGACATACTGAATTGTTTGATACAGGTAGCACTAGGTTGAAGTACGTCCAGAGCAATGAAGGAAATCTGTATCAAACAAGACCTGAAGCACTAAAAGGTACATCCATTTTCAGCCAGCAGCAGTAGTATTGCTAGCACCAACAACAGTCAAGGCTTTTGGATTATTAACTGTAATCTACCGAATAGTGTTTGGTGGCTTTAATAAGTTGTTACACTTTATCAGGATATTACAGAATAGGCATGAATGTTGGTATCATCAATCCTGAAGAGGGGCATGACTCCAATGAGAGCTCCTATAGCCTACAGAAACAAGAGTCTACGCCACTTGATGTATTGTCCCTACAGCATCCAAGAGAGACAACAGAGAACTATGGTCTTCTCAATTAATATTGTAATCTGTCTATCTTTATTTAAACTGTCCACTGCCAATTTTAAGGAATTATGTTGTAATAAACAATTAATACAGAGTTTTAAACATCTTTTCGTCATTTACGATGTATCTGTGTATTATCAGAGTTTTTCTGTATGCAATTAGCTCACATAATCACAAGTCTATTGTATTATCATACTATGTGTGTGTGTTAAATGTAATGGAAGTACTTCACTCCTTGCAGTATGACTAAACACACACATTACATGTTAATGGCACACAAATTGGTATCAGTCATATCTGCTGTGTTCACACTCATTTTCATCACCACTTTGCACTATCACTTATGTTTGTTAAGGCAGGTTACCAACCTCATCCCATTCTCACATTCCCTGGTTTACTTTTATTAGGTTAGCACTACCACTTGGACATTTTGAGAGCTCATCAGTGTCTAAAGGCAGCAATATGACTGGTTTTTGTTATTATTTCATTACACTGACCTATGGTTCTAACACTCTGCTTCAAGTTCATCTGACATTTGATTTAGGAAGAAAGAGAGAGGCAAATTTAATACATTTCATGCACAATAAATAGAGTATGATGACGTTTCTCTCTACCTATTAACCTCAATGAACAATGCAACTTGCACAGCCAAGTTGCAAAGCTCTGTGTGTATTTGTGCGTCTGCTTGAAGTACAGGCTGCCTTGTATCAACTTTCAACAAAATTATGGGTACTTAACATAAAGAACCTCTCACTTACAGTTAGAGCTGAATATTTCCAAACCGAGGGTAAAAACTTTGCTAGTTTAAAGAAATACTGCAATGAAATACATATGTAAACCTGTGGGAGAAAATAAACACACTGTTTTATTTGTTATTACATTAGAATAATAGCAGTAGCTGTTAACATGTTTATACACTCCACAGTTGCTGTGTGGTGTAATGGTTTCTGCTCTCACCTGTCACACAGGGAATGAGGATTCAATTCCGACTAGATATTAAGGTTTTAATCTGCACTATTAAGGTCAGTTTCAGTTTAAACTTAAGCTACAATGGAGTTTTAAATTGCATGGTCAAGTGATAAGCTGATACTAATTAATTGAGTTTTATTTATGGATGCTCTTTAACTGCTGTGTCCCATTCTATATTAGGTGTGAAAGGCCAGTAATTTTGCTCAGAAGTCTTTTATCAGACATGAGGTTCTTTTATGTGCCATAAATCCACAACATGGGACCACTGGCTTTACTTCCCTTCTGAAGGAAGCCATGCTAAGGATTTTTACACCTGAAAAAAATCCATTGCCCTCCGCCAGATTTGAACCTGCAACCTCGGGAACTAGAGGCTAGCAGTGATAAGCTGAGGTGGCCTGGCTTAAACTGTGGTTTAAGCTTAACAGTTGCCATGTTATCTGAAGAAGGTGATATTAGTGATGAGGAAATGCAAACTGTTTTAACCAATATGCACAACACAATGTGTCTAAACCATTTTCACGTATGGAATGACCAGAAATTCTACAAGAGTAAACAGTTGGCAATGATGGTATCCGAAATTAATGATACAATTAAATATAAAACTGACTGGTAAGAAGCAAAAGTTAACTTTGTTATATCCTTAATTTTAAGTTTATACTTCATACTTTAACGTATGCATTCTTGTCACATCTACATATATCGTGTTGCTTTATATTTCCGTAACAAAGCCCTCTTGTCAGAAACAATACTTCTCTTAACATTGAAGTTATGTGCATGGGGATTTTCCAGCATGCAGCTATCAAATTTGGTTCACATCATTCTAATATCCACCCTTCGTATTGCAATTTTTCCTCATGTTTGGTTTTACTTACTCCACAGTAATGTGTCCGACTGCTTGCACTAGGACAATGCCGACTTCTTGAGAAGTAATGTTCCATGTTTTGACTCTGATTTTTCGGTCATTTTAACTTTATGTTGTCGGTATGGAAATTCACTCGATGTACATGTGTAAGTGTTACCAACTTTATTGTTCCATGGAATTGTTCACCTCAGTAAAGCCAAACTAAACCAAACAAAGTTTAAGGCTTGCTTAAGTGGCATCCATAGCTTACTGAAGCTATGTAACTTTTTGCAGCTACATAACTAGCGTCTGGAATTGAAATTGCCAGCTTTTACTGCAAACGTTTAGTGATGTTTTGGCATTAACATTGTGATACTGTTTCATTAGCATCTAGTGAATGCACTGGATGGCAGCGAGAATGATGTATTGTGGAAGAAGTACAAAGAAAACAGTGAGAATGAGAAAGTGAATAAGCAAAATATGGCAGTGTGTTTTGATGTACATGCAAGTACAATAAATTAAATGCTTACACTCATTTTTCTTGCTGTTTCAATCCAGCTTATATGTGAGGATAATGACTAATGCAGATTTTCCTGGGCTTCCAGCCAGTTTGTTCAAAATCAACATTTTGATGTTGTTCATCATCTTTGTCTGCAGGATAAACTGATGGACGTTGAAGTGTGAATCTCTGTATTTATAGTGCGAGAAATCGATGAGAAGCTAGAAGTTGACTCAAGGATGTAACTATTATTTTAAATTTATATTGCCACATTGCATATATATTTGGTACCAATGGCTACACTTGGATACTTATTGTGTTAAATAAGGCATTTTGTTTACATAAATGGTCACGCAAGCATGTTCCTGTGTCCTGAATGTCGTTTCGCTCTACCAATAAGACAAGTTAAGGAGTTTATGGTGTAAGTGAGAAATCCCAAAAGGAAATCAGAAACTTCTTCTGATAGTGAACCTGGTTGTTACAATTCAATTGTGGCTATGTCATTCATCAATAGCAGTCTCCTTGTGTTAGCAAATGCACACTTTATGGCAATCAGGGTAAAGAGGGTGTGGAACAAACAGGGTTTATCTCGAGAATGATCCTTTGGTTACTTTCACACAGTTGCATATCTTGTGTAATTTAAAATACCTGAAATAATTCAAATTGTCTTGGATTTTCTTACAGCTCAGAAAAAGTACTACTATTGCAAAATAACAGCAAGATGCTCTTGGTCCATGGTTTGCCTTCCTTCATATCAAGTCATCACTATCCTGTATTTCTCATTTCAATTGACAGTTCTACTTTTTTTTTAAAGTATTGTATATTGGTAGTGCTGATTGTCGTCAGAGGACATTCCATCCATAAGCACAAACAATGACCTAATAGTATTGAGATAATGTAATTTATTTACAATGATAAATTGCAGAGGCCACCTCTGCAACCAATACTAGAAATTATGTCTCTAGTGTTGCCAGTCAGACCAATAAGCTACGGCTTCTTATTAATTAGTTGCAAGTTTTGCCACCAGGTGCAGATTGTGTCATCATGTGAATTGTCACTACCGTAGTAAGACCTTGCAGTGCATTTTACATTCGAATTGCTACAAAATTCAAACTGTGCAGCAGATACTCCACACGCATGGACGTGGCCAGGGGACATTCTGTACACTCCTGACATGGTGGGTGCTATGAGGTTCAACTCCTCCACATGTTGTGCACTGAGCTCCTTGGTCAGTCTGCACATGCAACACCAGCTTTGTAAGAACGACGCAAGTGTGGACCTTCCGTTATTTTCATGCAAGATAAGCCCACACCACATGACTGATCATCTCTATGGAAACGTGTGGCCTTCAATATCCGCACGTCACTTCAGGTTGTGGGAATATTTATCAGGCACATAGAGGCTGGCATGCAATTCCACTAGATACACTGTGACCATGTGTGTGATCTTTCCTGCTTCCATGCCACGTTCTGACTGCTCACCTGGTGGTGACACCTGCAACTAATCTACAAGGATCAGACTCCTAGGATAATTACACTGAACATTGTTATAACTGCTCAGTACAACTTGTAACACACAGAGTGTTACTTTTGGAACTGGGTATAACAGTCACCAGCCATCCTTACAAAAAATGGCTGTTATTACAGGTGTCCACTAAATTGAGGTTATGAAACATTCAAAATCGGGGAAGAGATCTGGTTCATTGCATGATTATCTACAGCAGGACCTACAATATATTATTGAGTAATTAATCCGTATTGAACTGATATACAACACAAATATGTAGTTGCCTTGTGACAAAGAATAATGAAACAATCATGACATACAGAATAAATAAAAACAATTACTATTCTTAACACATTCATTGACTGGACTCAATCTGTCAAGAAGTTTAATGTTTTACATACACAAAAACAGAAGTGTCGGCATGTTTGTTGTAGCGAAAGCCGACCTAATGTGTCCCCACGCCTGCATGTTTGCAGAGTAAACTGCATATTACCTCATGCCTTCCAACAGACTCAAGAGTAAACAAAGTACTGTACTGTATTCACAGTGAGTGTGACCAGCCAGCGTGTGTGAGGGAATACTATCACAGCCTTTATGGCCAAATTCATCAGTTCCAAAGTGAAAATTGCCATTTATTGAGGTGACCACTAAATATGGGTGGTGTGATTGTAGACTCAAAGTTGGGGCAATGTTACTAAACCTCAGATTTTTGGCTAAATGCCTATTTTTCAGTAAATAAATGAACTAAAACTAGATAAACATCTTCATGTTTTATATAAAATATAAATGTGGTGTCTAAACTGCCTCTATTGACCACTGAGACCTATTTTAAGGATTTAGAACCTGAAAGTACCTATTTTAGTATTAATCTTTTTTTTAAGTCGCAATGAAAGATAAAATATTGTTATCACGGGTTGCTTTGATTCAAAAACCAAGTTGAGTAATTCGTTTTGTAGAAAGGTAAACAGAACACTTGCCCCCTCTAGGTCTGATTGTCATCCTTTGGTATTAGTCAGTGGCTGCAGTAATCCCTACCAGAGAGCAAGAAGATCCCCATTGTTTCATGACTCTCGTCTCCTTCATATGCACATTTCTCCATGTTTTGTCTCAATATTTCAAACAGTTCTTTTACACTGCTATTTTAACAATATATCAGGTTTACCTCACAATGATATAAAGAATGCGCAAGAAGCTCGTAAATGCTAATTTCTGTCTCTTTATTGCAGATAATCTGAAAGAAGTTGACCACACAACAAGAAATAATTGTTGTAGGTTGGAGACTCAATGGCTTGCCCTTCGCTAAGGTGCACCACACACATGCCCCAATGCAAACAACCATTAGAGGTTTGATCAACCAGTTCCAGCAAACAGACCATACAAGAGGCAATCAAGCACACCTCGTGCTTCGTACTGAAGAAAAATGTTTATCACGTCCAGCGTCTTGAGCGGCACACGTCTTCTTCAGTGTGTCCTCGCAGGCTCATGAACAACCACACATTGTCTTGGAACTGGAACGTAACGCTCCAAAGGTGAACGTGTGGTTGGGCCTCGAGGCAACATTATACCTGGACATGCTTGAGCAATTCCTGCAGCTCCAGTTACTTGCCGATAACATTCTGGTTTGGTCATGTTTCAACAAGACAGCACTGCACTTTGCATACATTGTGCCTGGCATTCCTGGGACGTTGGATTGGACAAGGCGCAGCATGCTTGCAATCTAAGGCCCTTGGACTTCTTTGTATGGGGTCACATCAAGAGTCAAGATTACAGATCTGTGCGCACAATTATCCCAGCAATGTTGCAGCATGCTTGCCAATCTAAGGACCTTGGACTTCTTTGTATGGGGTCACATCAAGAGTCAAGATTACAGATCTGTGCGCACAATTATCCCAGCAATGTTGCAGCATGCGTTCAGGGCACCGAGGAGAGATGGCAACTCTGCTTGGATATTAACATTTCAATTAAAGTGCTCCTACCAGAAAGGGTTAGAGACTATTTGTAGTGTTTTCCACAGTGATTTGAGTGAGTCTGTTTTCAAACTTATAAGCTCATATTGCAACCATTAATTCATAATTTAACAGATAATAAAATGTTTCTAGTGATAATAATTTGCTGAAGGTTCCTAAACATCCGAGGTCTACTCATTACATTATTTTATTCCTAACTAAACAGAGGAGATGCCCCAGGACTTATAGGAAAGGCAAATGACAGCCTTTGTGTAAGTGTTCATTAAACAAGACTTTATTCTTTTTTAGCTGTAATAAAGAAGCAATAACTGTAACAAAATTTGACACTTTTTGTTTCTCTGTTAGAATGATTTTCCTTCACCTCATTTTACGCATGCCAATAAATTAAAATGAAGCAAGGATATTGGGGGGGGGAGGGGTCCACATTAGCTATATAAAACACAAACACAGACAGAGATAGATTTGAGCTCTTGCATGAATACAAAACAACGTGAAATGGGGTTCCTGCCCCAGATTTCTGTTCAGAAGCACTAACTTGGACAGCTGCCGTGCAATGTGTTCGTGGAGACAAAATGAAAGTTGCTGTGCCTCGCAAATAAATAAATTGCACTGAGGAGAAGACGCTGACGTTAATATCACTAGCTCAGAAAGTTTTGCGATGAATTGCACGCTGCCCTTCCTCCTCGTACTCTCGTTTTGAAACCCACATCTTCTTGAATGTGTCGAGTGAAGCCAGGATAGACCCACCGATCCATGTGGAGTACAGCCTCTCCTGCGGAGCTGATATCTGTGGAAAAGAACAGCACACTAATGAATCTTGTCATAAAAGATTGAGAGAGCAACAGTTTTCAATGGAATTAATTGATCTTCCACAAAAGCCGTGTGCTGGACAGGGTTGGAAACGTAGAATCAGACGACTGAAAAATTCAATGCGAATTGTCTGATTCTAGCTAACCAACCCTGTCCAACACATGACTTGTGTGGAAGAACAATTAATTCCATTGATTGAATAATTTATTTGAGCATTAAGTTATTACATATTTAGACTGCCTTCTCTATTTGGCCCTGGCCACTAAGATGAGCAGTAGTTGTGAATTACAATTACATGTTGATACATTTAGTACTTCTTATATTTATTTTTATTTACATTACTTTTCCTCTTTTAACCGTCCATATCCATTTATTTTTTAATTTCATTAAATATTTACCCATATTTTTACAGTTTTTATCTAGAATTGTTATCTAGTGCTTTATCTTTACTACGTCTAAGTTTGTCTCTTTTTTGTATTATTCCATTGTTCTCCCAGTCATTTACTAGATTTATATCACTTTCTCCTATTCTTACATTGAAATCACCCATTATTATAATTTCTATATTTGGATATTTCTCCTTTAACATTTCTATGTCTTCCTCTAAAAAATGATACAGTCCAGGATTGTGGAATTGCGAAGCGACCAGTGGATTATACACTATTCCTATACAGATTACACTGTCTTTTAGCTCTTTGTCTTGCATTACAACCCATAGAATTTCTTTGCTTTTATCCCATATTTCTTTAATGGTTACATTCAAAGACTTCTTAATAAAGAAACCTAGTCCTTCGTTTCTTAGCTATCATTTCTCCCCTTTTTCCAACATAAATAAAACCTTTGATTTCTATATTATCCTCTTTCATCCAGGTTTCTACTACTGCCAAATAATCAAGTTTCCACAATAATTGCTGTAATGTACCCATATAAATCTTATTTTTTAGGCCTTCACAATTACAAAATCCCAATCTCCTTAATAACCACTATTGTGATCCTGTTCTGTTATGAGAGGGTGTAAACTTCTCTAAAGTTTTTCCATTAATTAACCTAATAGAGGCTGAAACTATGAAGCCCAGGACTTACAACATTGTAAACTGCCATTGGGGTATGTCATCTCAATACAATCTGAGATCTCCTTGTGTAACTTACAGGGAAAAATGCAAATCAGTTGGGGAATTTAATGTCATACTGGCAAGTTGCCATGGTAGCTCAGTGGTTAGAGCAACCAGACGGAGAGCGGGAGATCTATGGTTCAAATCCCAGCTAAGACATTGAATTCTTCAGTTGTCTGATTCTACGTTTCTCAAATTTACAGTTTATTAGAGCTGCTTTGCAATAGTTGGAGAACGGGAAGCTAATCAATGACTATATTTTTTTCACCTGCTTTCAATTCAACCAACATAATGCATGTTACCGAACATCAAAATTCAATAGGGTAAACATTTCATAAATGCAGACCCATTACTATTTCTGATTCCTCTTTCTCATTACTTTATTAAAGTTATTCTTTATTGCTCTTTGTTAAATTCTACTAGCTTTGTCTTTTCTTTGTAATTTATGCTATTGTTTTTAGGCAATAGCCAGTTTTGAGCAGCATATAAATAACTATAGATGACACAACAAGGACACACAATTTCTTCCAGTTTCATTTTCCCAGCTTCTGACTAGAGGCAGCTGTTTCATATTGTGGTCACCTCTACAGTGAAGACTCTATGCATAATATGGATCTAATATGCCGTGCTTGGGGATGACATTCTCTTGAACTGGGAAAGCATCCAGGTCACTGTGAAAGCTCACATTACAATTCAAGTATCTTAACTTTATTGCTCCCATTCTTGGTTATTGTGAACCAGTTTTTATTGGTTATTAATATGCTAGGTATCACATAATAAGTCTTGATTATTTTTTTTGAGGATAAGATTTGCACGCCTTCAATGTTCTGGTATGAGCAGTCAAAAGTAAATGCATCATGAAAGTAAAAGAGAATGTACAGGCTTCATCTTGTTCATTTCCTGAAGAAATGTTCAACAGGATATGGTCTACAAAGTCAAATGTGGCTTCCACATCCATTTAAGAGGTTAGGATTACTTGCTGCAAGTTGTATAGAGCAATCAAATCAAAGTAGAGTAAAAATTATAAATATTAATGCAGTAGTAGCTCAAGCTGTAACATTTTCTAATACATTCATACTTGCCAACTTGCTGATACTGACAGCAGTAAAACTAATTTATAATGCGTAAAATGTTCAGTAAACTAAATGTACAAAAACGGCAAGTAAAACAAATGTAAATACAGTTTTATAAAAACTCTTGCAGACCTGTAGTACTCTTCTGAAATTCCTCCTGGTACCACAATAAACACATGTTAAAACAAAGAACACCACCTCCTAGACTATACACACATTTCTAGTCCATATTTTATACTTCATAACATCAACTATAAACCAAAACTTTCACAAAAAATGGGAAACATATGCTGCTGTAGAATGTGAATAAGATAAACAATTTACATGAGGGAGCTCACCTTACAACTCAAATTGTCAATTACTGAATGTTCATGTCCAGCTCACCATGATCACTAGCGGTGCTATACATTTTATCACTGCCTAGTGAAAAGGGTCAATGATAATGATGAAGGATACACACACAGATAAGCTCTGGTGTATCCTAACACAGTATACCATTTACTAGAGGTCACTAGTGGTGCTATACATTTTGTTATAGCCCAGTGAAGAGGGACTATGATCATGATGAAGGATAGACACAAAGATAAGCTCTGGTCTATCATAACACTGTATACCATTTACTAGAGGTCACTAGTAGTGCTATACATTTTGTTACAGCCCAGTGAAGAGGGACTATGATCATGATGAAGGATAGACACACAGATAAGCTCTGGTCTATCATAACACTATACCATTTACTAGAAGTCACTAGTAGTGCTATACATTTTGTTACAGCCCAGTGAAGAGGGACTATGATCATGATGAAGGATAGACACACAGATAAGCTCTGGTCTATCATAACACTATACCATTTACTAGAAGTCACTAGTAGTGCTATACATTTTGTTACAGCCCAGTGAAGAGGGACTATGATCATGATGAAGGATAGACACACAGATAAGCTCTGGTCTATCATAACACAGTATACCATTTACTAGAGGTCATTAGTGGTGCTATACATTTTGTTGTAGTCCAGTGAAGAGGGACCATGATAATGATGAAGGATAGACACACAGATAAGCTCTGGTCTATCATAACACTGTGTACCATTTACTAGAGGTCACTAGTGGTGCTATACATTTTGTTGCAGCCCAGTGAAGAGGGACCATGATCATGATGAAGGATAGACACACAGATAAGCTCTGGTGTATCCTAACACAGTATACCATTTACTAGAGGTCACTAGTGGTGCTATACATTTTGTTATAGCCCAGTGAAGAGGGACTATGATCATGATGAAGGATAGACACACAGATAAGCTCTGGTCTATCATAACACTGTATACCATTTACTAGAGGTCACTAGTGGTGCTATACATTTTGTTGTAGTCCAGTGAAGAGGGACCATGATAATGATGAAGGATAGACACACAGATAAGCTCTGGTCTATCATAACACAGTATACCATTTACTAGAGGTCACTAGTGGTGCTATACATTTTGTTGTAGCCCAGTGAAGAGGGACCATGATAATGATGAAGGATAGACACACAGATAAGCTCTGGTCTATCATAACACAGTATACCATTTACTAGAGGTCATTAGTGGTGCTATACATTTTGTTGTAGTCCAGTGAAGAGGGACCATGATAATGATGAAGGATAGACACACAGATAAGCTCTGGTCTATCATAACACAGTATACCATTTACTAGAGGTCACTAGTGGTGCTATACATTTTGTTGTAGCCCAGTGAAGAGGGACCATGATAATGATGAAGGATAGACACACAGATAAGCTCTGGTCTATCATAACACAGTATACAATTTACTAGAGGTCATTAGTGGTGCTATACATTTTGTTGTAGTCCAGTGAAGAGGGACCATGATAATGATGAAGGATAGACACACAGATAAGCTCTGGTCTATCATAACACTGTATACCATTTACTAGAGGTCACTAGTGGTGCTATACATTTTGTTGTAGCCCAGTGAAGGGGGACCATGATCATGATGAAGGATAGACACACAGATTAGCTCTGGTCTATCATAACACAGTATACCATTTACTAGAGGTCACTAGTGGTGCTATACATTTTGTTGTAGCCCAGTGAAGAGGGACCATGATCATGATGAAGGATAGACACACAGATAAGCTCTGGTCTATCATAACACAGTATACCAATTACTAGACGTCATTAGTGGTGCTATACATTTTGTTATAGCCCAGTGAAGAGGGACCATGATCATGATGAAGGATAGACACACAGATAAGCTCTGGTCTATCATAACACTGTATACCATTTACTAGAGGTCACTAGTGGTGCTATACATTTTGTTGTAGTCCAGTGAAGGGGGACCATGATCATGATGAAGGATAGACACACAGATAAGCTCTGGTCTATCATAACACAGTATACCAATTACTAGACGTCATTAGTGGTGCTATACATTTTGTTATAGCCCAGTGAAGAGGGACCATGATCATGATGAAGGATAGACACACAGATAAGCTCTGGTCTATCATAACACAGTATACCATTTACTAGAGGTCATTAGTGGTGCTATACATTTTGTTATAGCCCAGTGAAGAGGGACCATGATCATGATGAAGGATAGACACACAGATAAGCTCTGGTCTATCATAACACAGTATACCAATTACTAGAGGTCACTAGTGGTGCTATACATTTTGTTGTAGCCCAGTGAAGAGGGACCATGATAATGATGAAGGATAGACACACAGATAAGCTCTGGTCTATCATAGCACTGTATACCATTTACTAGAGGTCACTAGTGGTGCTATACATTTTGTTGTAGCCCAGTGAAGAGGGACCATGATCATGATGAAGGATAGACACATAGATAAGCTCTGGTCTATCATAACACAGTATACCAATTACTAGAGGTCACTAGTGGTGCTATACATTTTGTTGTAGCCCAGTGAAGAGGGACCATGATCATGATGAAGGATAGACACACAGATAAGCTCTGGTCTATCATAACACAGTATACCAATTACTAGAGGTCACTAGTGGTGCTATACATTTTGTTGTAGCCCAGTGAAGAGGGACCATGATCATGATGAAGGATAGACACACAGATAAGCTCTGGTCTATCATAACACTGTATACCATTTACTAGAGGTCACTAGTAGTGCTATACATTTTGTTACAGCCCAGTGAAGAGGGACTATGATCATGATGAAGGATAGACACACAGATAAGCTCTGGTCTATCATAACACTATACCATTTACTAGAAGTCACTAGTAGTGCTATACATTTTGTTACAGCCCAGTGAAGAGGGACTATGATCATGATGAAGGATAGACACACAGATAAGCTCTGGTCTATCATAACACAGTATACCATTTACTAGAGGTCATTAGTGGTGCTATACATTTTGTTGTAGTCCAGTGAAGAGGGACCATGATAATGATGAAGGATAGACACACAGATAAGCTCTGGTCTATCATAACACTGTGTACCATTTACTAGAGGTCACTAGTGGTGCTATACATTTTGTTGCAGCCCAGTGAAGAGGGACCATGATCATGATGAAGGATAGACACACAGATAAGCTCTGGTGTATCCTAACACAGTATACCATTTACTAGAGGTCACTAGTGGTGCTATACATTTTGTTATAGCCCAGTGAAGAGGGACTATGATCATGATGAAGGATAGACACACAGATAAGCTCTGGTCTATCATAACACTGTATACCATTTACTAGAGGTCACTAGTGGTGCTATACATTTTGTTGTAGTCCAGTGAAGAGGGACCATGATAATGATGAAGGATAGACACACAGATAAGCTCTGGTCTATCATAACACAGTATACCATTTACTAGAGGTCACTAGTGGTGCTATACATTTTGTTGTAGCCCAGTGAAGAGGGACCATGATAATGATGAAGGATAGACACACAGATAAGCTCTGGTCTATCATAACACAGTATACCATTTACTAGAGGTCATTAGTGGTGCTATACATTTTGTTGTAGTCCAGTGAAGAGGGACCATGATAATGATGAAGGATAGACACACAGATAAGCTCTGGTCTATCATAACACAGTATACCATTTACTAGAGGTCACTAGTGGTGCTATACATTTTGTTGTAGCCCAGTGAAGAGGGACCATGATAATGATGAAGGATAGACACACAGATAAGCTCTGGTCTATCATAACACAGTATACCAT
The DNA here is from genome assembly GCA_030765065.1 of Deroplatys truncata. Taxonomy (NCBI): domain Eukaryota; kingdom Metazoa; phylum Arthropoda; class Insecta; order Mantodea; family Mantidae; genus Deroplatys; species Deroplatys truncata. The sequence goes on from CM060984.1 coordinate 7,164,044, forward strand.
TTACTAGAGGTCATTAGTGGTGCTATACATTTTGTTGTAGTCCAGTGAAGAGGGACCATGATAATGATGAAGGATAGACACACAGATAAGCTCTGGTCTATCATAACACTGTATACCATTTACTAGAGGTCACTAGTGGTGCTATACATTTTGTTGTAGCCCAGTGAAGGGGGACCATGATCATGATGAAGGATAGACACACAGATTAGCTCTGGTCTATCATAACACAGTATACCATTTACTAGAGGTCACTAGTGGTGCTATACATTTTGTTGTAGCCCAGTGAAGAGGGACCATGATCATGATGAAGGATAGACACACAGATAAGCTCTGGTCTATCATAACACAGTATACCAATTACTAGACGTCATTAGTGGTGCTATACATTTTGTTATAGCCCAGTGAAGAGGGACCATGATCATGATGAAGGATAGACACACAGATAAGCTCTGGTCTATCATAACACTGTATACCATTTACTAGAGGTCACTAGTGGTGCTATACATTTTGTTGTAGTCCAGTGAAGGGGGACCATGATCATGATGAAGGATAGACACACAGATAAGCTCTGGTCTATCATAACACAGTATACCAATTACTAGACGTCATTAGTGGTGCTATACATTTTGTTATAGCCCAGTGAAGAGGGACCATGATCATGATGAAGGATAGACACACAGATAAGCTCTGGTCTATCATAACACAGTATACCATTTACTAGAGGTCATTAGTGGTGCTATACATTTTGTTATAGCCCAGTGAAGAGGGACCATGATCATGATGAAGGATAGACACACAGATAAGCTCTGGTCTATCATAACACAGTATACCAATTACTAGAGGTCACTAGTGGTGCTATACATTTTGTTGTAGCCCAGTGAAGAGGGACCATGATAATGATGAAGGATAGACACACAGATAAGCTCTGGTCTATCATAGCACTGTATACCATTTACTAGAGGTCACTAGTGGTGCTATACATTTTGTTGTAGCCCAGTGAAGAGGGACCATGATCATGATGAAGGATAGACACATAGATAAGCTCTGGTCTATCATAACACAGTATACCAATTACTAGAGGTCACTAGTGGTGCTATACATTTTGTTGTAGCCCAGTGAAGAGGGACCATGATCATGATGAAGGATAGACACACAGATAAGCTCTGGTCTATCATAACACAGTATACCAATTACTAGAGGTCACTAGTGGTGCTATACATTTTGTTGTAGCCCAGTGAAGAGGGACCATGATCATGATGAAGGATAGACACACAGATAAGCTCTGGTCTATCATAACACAGTATACCAATTACTAGAGGTCACTAGTGGTGCTATACATTTTGTTGTAGCCCAGTGAAGAGGGACCATGATAATGATGAAGGATAGACACACAGATAAGCTCTGGTCTATCATAGCACTGTATACCATTTACTAGAGGTCACTAGTGGTGCTATACATTTTGTTGTAGCCCAGTGAAAAGGGTCAATGATAATGATGAAGGATAGACACACAGAATAAGCTCTGGTCTATCATAGTACTGTATACCATTTACTAGAGGTCACTAGTGCTGCTATACATTTTGTTACACGCCAGTGAAGAGGGACCATGATCATGATGAAGGATAGACACACAGAGAAGCTCTGGTCTATCATAGCACTGTATACTATTTACTAGAGATCACTAGTGGTGCTATACATTTTGTTACAGCCCAGTGAAGAGGGACCATGATCATGATGAAGGATAGACACACAGATAAGCTCTGGTCTATCATAGCACTGTATACTATTTACTAGAGATCACTAGTGGTGCTATACATTTTGTTACAGCCCAGTGAAGAGGGACCATGATCATGATGAAGGATAGACACACAGATAAGCTCTGGTCTATCATAGCACTGTATACTATTTACTAGAGATCACTAGTGGTGCTATACATTTTGTTACAGCCCAGTGAAAAGGGTCAATGATAATGATGAAGGATAGACACACAGATAAGCTCTGGTCTATCATAGTACTGTATACCATTTACTAGACGTCACTAGTGGTGCTATACATTTTGTTGTAGCCCAGTGAAGAGGGACCATGATCATGATGAAGGATAGACACACAGATAAGCTCTGGTCTATCATAGCACTGTATAACACTTACTAGAGGTCACTAGTGGTGCTATACATTTTGTTACAGCCCAGTGAAGAGAGCCCATGATCATGATGAAGGATAGACACACAGATAAGCTCTGGTCTATCATAGCACTGTATACCATTTACTAGAGGTCACTAGTGGTGCTATACATTTTGTTACAGCCCAGTGAAAAGGGTCAATGATCATGATGAAGGATAGACACACAGATAAGCTCTGGTGTATCATAGCACTGTATACCATTTACTAGAGGTCACTAGTGGTGCTATACATTTTGTTACAGCCCAGTGAAAAGGGACCATGATCATGATGAAGGATAGACACACTGATAAGCTCTGTGTATCATAGCACTGTATACCATTTACTAGAGGTCACTAGTGCTGCTATACATTTTGTTACACGCCAGTGAAGAGGGACCATGATCATGATGAAGGATAGACACACTGATAAGCTCTGGTCTATCATAGTACTGTATACCATTTACTAGAGGTCACTAGTGCTGCTATACATTTTGTTACACGCCAGTGAAGAGGGACCATGATCATGATGAAGGATAGACACACACATAAGCTCTGGTCTATCATAGCACTGTATACTATTTACTAGAGATCACTAGTGGTGCTATACATTTTGTTACAGCCCAGTGAAGAGGGACCATGATCATGATGAAGGATAGACACACAGATAAGCTCTGGTCTATCATAGCACTGTATACTATTTACTAGAGATCACTAGTGGTGCTATACATTTTGTTACAGCCCAGTGAAGAGGGACCATGATCATGATGAAGGATAGACACACAGATAAGCTCTGGTCTATCATAGCACTGTATACTATTTACTAGAGATCACTAGTGGTGCTATACATTTTGTTACAGCCCAGTGAAAAGGGTCAATGATAATGATGAAGGATAGACACACAGATAAGCTCTGGTCTATCATAGTACTGTATACCATTTACTAGACGTCACTAGTGGTGCTATACATTTTGTTGTAGCCCAGTGAAGAGGGACCATGATCATGATGAAGGATAGACACACAGATAAGCTCTGGTCTATCATAGCACTGTATAACACTTACTAGAGGTCACTAGTGGTGCTATACATTTTGTTACAGCCCAGTGAAGAGAGCCCATGATCATGATGAAGGATAGACACACAGATAAGCTCTGGTCTATCATAGCACTGTATACCATTTACTAGAGGTCACTAGTGGTGCTATACATTTTGTTACAGCCCAGTGAAAAGGGACCATGATCATGATGAAGGATAGACACACTGATAAGCTCTGTGTATCATAGCACTGTATACCATTTACTAGAGGTCACTAGTGCTGCTATACATTTTGTTACACGCCAGTGAAGAGGGACCATGATCATGATGAAGGATAGACACACTGATAAGCTCTGGTCTATCATAGTACTGTATACCATTTACTAGAGGTCACTAGTGCTGCTATACATTTTGTTACACGCCAGTGAAGAGGGACCATGATCATGATGAAGGATAGACACACAGATAAGCTCTGGTCTATCATAGCACTGTATAACATTTACTAGAGGTCACTAGTGGTGCTATACATTTTGTTATAGCCCAGTGAAGAGGGACTATGATCATGATGAAGGATAGACACACAGATAAGCTCTGGTCTATCATAGTACTGTATACCATTTACTAGACGTCACTAGTGGTGCTATACATTTTGTTGTAGCCCAGTGAAGAGGGACCATGATCGTGATGAAGGATAGACACACAGATAAGCTCTGTTCTATCATAGTACTGTATACCATTTACTAGAGGTCACTAGTGGTGCTATACATTTTGTTATAGCCCAGTGAAGAGGGACCATGATCATGATGAAGGATAGACACACAGATAAGCTCTGGTCTATCATAACACTGTATACCATTTACTAGAGGTCACTAGTGGTGCTATACATTTTGTTATAGCCCAGTGAAGAGGGACCATGATCATGATGAAGGATAGACACACAGATAAGCTCTGGTCTATCATAACACTGTATACCATTTACTAGAGGTCACTAGTGGTGCTATACATTTTGTTACAGCCCAGTGAAGAGGGACCATGATCATGATGAAGGATAGACACACAGATAAGCTCTGGTCTATCATAACACTGTATACCATTTACTAGAGGTCACTAGTGGTGCTATACATTTTGTTATAGCCCAGTGAAGAGGGACCATGATCATGATGAAGGATAGACACACAGATAAGCTCTGGTCTATCATAACACTGTATACCATTTACTAGAGGTCACTAGTGGTGCTATACATTTTGTTACAGCCCAGTGAAGAGGGACCATGATCAAGATGAAGAATAGACACACAGATAAACTCTGGTCTATCATAACACTGTATACCATTTACTAGAGGTCACTAGTGGTACTATACATTTTGTTACAGCCCAGTGAAGAGGGACCATGATCATGATGAAGGATAGACACACAGATAAACTCTGGTCTATCATAACACTGTATACCATTTACTAGAGGTCACTAGTGGTACTATACATTTTGTTACAGCCCAGTGAAGAGGGACCATGATCATGATGAAGGATAGACACACAGATAAACTCTGGTCTATCATAACACTGTATACCATTTACTAGAGGTCACTAGTGGTACTATACATTTTGTTATAGCCCAGTGAAGAGGGACCATGATCATGATGAAGGATAGACAAACAGATAAGCTCTGGTCTATCATAACACTGTATACCATTTACTAGAGGTCACTAGTGGTACTATACATTTTGTTATAGCCCAGTGAAGAGGGACCATGATCATGATGAAGGATAGACAAACAGATAAACTCTGGTCTATCATAACACTGTATACCATTTACTAGAGGTCACTAGTGGTACTATACATTTTGTTATAGCCCAGTGAAGAGGGACCATGATCATGATGAAGGATAGACAAACAGATAAGCTCTGGTCTATCATAACACTGTATACCATTTACTAGAGGTCACTAGTGGTGCTATACATTTTGTTACAGCCCAGTGAAGAGGGACCATGATCATGATGAAGGATAGACAAACAGATAAGCTCTGGTCTATCATAACACTGTATACCATTTACTAGAGGTCACTAGTGGTGCTATACATTTTGTTACAGCCCAGTGAAGAGGGACCATGATCATGATGAAGGATAGACACACAGATAAACTCTGGTCTATCATAACACTGTATACCATTTACTAGAGGTCACTAGTGGTACTATACATTTTGTTACAGCCCAGTGAAGAGCGACCATGATCATGATGGATAGACACACAGATAAGCCCTGGTCTATCATAGCACTGTATACCATTTACTAGAATCACTAGTGGTGCTATACATTTTGTTGTAGCCCAGTGAAGGGGGACCATGATCATGATGAAGGATAGACAAACAGATAAGCTCTGGTCTATCATAACACTGTATACCATTTACTAGAATCACTAGTGGTGCTATACATTTTGTTGTAGCCCAGTGAAGAGGGACCATGATCATGATGAAGGATAGACAAACAGATAAGCTCTGGTCTATCATAACACTGTATACCATTTACTAGAGGTCACTAGTGGTGCTATACATTTTGTTATAGCCCAGTGAAGAGGGACCATGATCATGATGAAGGATAGACACACAGATAAACTCTGGTCTATCATAACACTGTATACCATTTACTAGAGGTCACTAGTGGTACTATACATTTTGTTACAGCCCAGTGAAGAGCGACCATGATCATGATGGATAGACACACAGATAAGCCCTGGTCTATCATAGCACTGTACACCATTTACTAGAATCACTAGTGGTGCTATACATTTTGTTGTAGCCCAGTGAAGGGGGACCATGATCATGATGAAGGATAGACAAACAGATAAGCTCTGGTCTATCATAACACTGTATACCATTTACTAGAATCACTAGTGGTGCTATACATTTTGTTGTAGCCCAGTGAAGAGGGACCATGATCATGATGAAGGATAGACAAACAGATAAGCTCTGGTCTATCATAACACTGTATACCATTTACTAGAGGTCACTAGTGGTGCTATACATTTTGTTGTAGCCCAGTGAAGGGGGACCATGATCGTGATGAAGGATAGACACACAGATAAACTCTGGTCTATCATAGCACTGTATACCATTTACTAGAATCACTAGTGGTGCTATACATTTTGTTGTAGCCCAGTGAAGAGGGACCATGATCGTGATGAAGGATAGACACACAGATAAACTCTGGTCTATCATAACACTGTATACCATTTACTAGAATCACTAGTGGTGCTATACATTTTGTTGTAGCCCAGTGAAGAGGGACCATGATCGTGATGAAGGATAGACACACAGATAAACTCTGGTCTATCATAACACTGTATACCATTTACTAGAGGTCACTAGTGGTGCTATACATTTTGTTGTAGCCCAGTGAAGGGGGACCATGATCATGATGAAGGATAGGCACACAGATAAGCTCTGGTCTATCATAGCACTGTATACCATTCGGTCTGTAATCTTAAGTTACATATAATGCAACAGAATTTAATGCTCTATCATGTCTGCACTGAAAGTGTGTAATACTTTGTATCTACGCACAAAGCCATAATAATTACTGGTTTGCCATAAAGTTGTAAAAGGGCCTTTGCTGTCATACATTCTATGGGCACAGTGTAAAAGTTGGCAAGTATGTAAATTTTTGTTGATTGTAGTAATAGTTTGTTTTCAAGTTTTAATGTTTGCGCAATCGTCAGGGCAAAGATTTTAGCATTTTGTTTGAGGTGATGAACATGCTCACCCTGTTCTTTTTGCAGATGATATAAGTATTATAATTAAAGAGCATAACATCCATTGCCTCTCAGAGGTATCTAACGGTATTTTCAGTGTGCTAAATAATTGGTTCGATAGTAACAAAATTCATGTAAACTTTGAAAAAACTAAGTATACCAATTTTTGCACAAAAAATAAAAGTATTGCAGACAAGAATTGAACATGAAGGCAACGAAATTACTGAAACTTGTAGCATAAAATTTCTTGGTCTTATTATAGATCGTAATATGAATTGGAAAGACCATATTGACTACATCCTACCAAAACTAAGGTCTGCATGTTTTGCAATTAGATCATTAATTCATTTTACAAATAAAAGAATCCTAAAAACAGTATATTATGCTTATTTTCATTCAATTATGTCTTATGGAATAACATTTTGGGGAAATTCAGTAGATGCAAAAAAAAAAATATTTCTTTTGCAAAAAAAGGTAATAAGAATTAACGGCAGGTGTAAAGAAATCAACTCATTGTAAACCATTATTCAAAAGATTTGGAATTCTACCATTAGCCTGTGAGTATATTTTAGCTGTACTTTTAACCGTGGTTGACCACCCAGAAGTGTTCATAAAAAAATTCAGACATACACAGCAAACAAACAAGAACGGGCAGGGCTTACACAGGTCAAGCAATAACCTACAAGTATTCCAAAAAGGGGCTTACTACAATGGTATAGTATTATTTATACCCCCGCCGCTGAAACGTTGCACTTGACAGCTAGCATTTAAGTTGGTACACTTGCGAAAAAACAGATGAAAAGCTTCAACCGTTTGACTTCCTAAGCCAATCACAAGGCAGCATTCCGGATGGTCGATGACAAAGCGGAACCGGAACTAGTATCGGCGCTGTTGCCGGATGTAACTATTCCCAACCACGTGCTTCAGTCTGTGAATCTCTAGCAGAGCGTCGAGTTGTTCTTTGCAAGCTACATATTGTTCATTGTTATTTAGATTTGTGGTTATTGTTTGATAGTTTTGTTATTGTTCGTTTATACATTTATTTATTTATATTTATCTATTTTATATATATATATATTTCATTCATATTATTTATTTAAACAAAACTTAAGTGCGACAATGTAGGAAAAACGACGCCAATCGCCGAGTGATGATTCACGAAGTGAAAATCCTTTGCGCCGAGGTGTGCCACTTAATAGTCAGGCATTGGAACTATTAAGGAGAACCCGGGAGTTCTTTGAACAGGAAAAGGAGTACGTGAAGCTTCACGGAAATCCCTCTATTCCTGCTGATAAAGCCGTACAACGAACTGCAGCAGCTCTTGGTTTAAGCACGAGAACTGTTATTCACAAGGGAGTGAAACTTCAAGAGAAAGAGGACAAAATTCCTGAACCATCTGGAATGCACAGGTATTTCTATCAACTCCAGGGAAGAAAACAAAGCAGCCTCGTCAGTCACAAATCTTGATGCTTTCCAATTAGACGCCATACGTAGACACATTTATGCCTATTATCTTAGAAAGGAGTATGTGACCATACCGAAGCTGCTTATATCGCTTAAAGAAGCAGAGCTGTTCACTGGGGGCAAAACATCACTGAAAACGGTGCTGAAGGATATTAGCTTTCGGTACAAAAAACTGAATGGAAGGAAAGTGCTGCTGGAAAAGACACACATTGTAGTGGCACGAAGCGTGTTTTTGCACAAAATTTTGGGCAAGGACCTCCATAAAATAGTGTGGCTGGACGAAACATGGGTCAATGCTGGAGAAGCTGTTACAAAATGCTGGACAGACGACAGTCCTAACAGCTGTGGCCATCAGCCGACAGGGAAAGGAGCTCGGCTAATAGTGGCTCACGCTGGTTCTTCCTATGGGTTTATTGAAGACGATCTACTGGTCTTCAAATCGAAGAAAACAGGAGATTACCACGAAGACATGGACCATTCTCGCTTCCTGGAGTGGTTCAGAAAGCTTCTGCAGCAACTGGACCGTCCAACAGTTATAGTGATGGACAACGCACCGTATCACTCGGTAAAACTGGACAAGGCCCCTACCTCCAACGATAGAAAAGAGGTTATGGTAGAGTGGCTAAACGCAAAGGACGTTGCTGCAGACATGAGCATGACCAAGCTGCTTCTATATTCCCTGCTGAAAGAAAATAAGCCTATAACACCAACTTACGTCGGAGATGAATTAGCCAGGGAACTAGGTCATGAAGTGATTAGGTTACCGCCTTATCACTGCCACTTCAACCCTATCGAATTAGTGTGGAGCGACATTAAGCCTTATGTGAGGGAAAACAATAAGTTATTTACCATTACTGAGGTGGAAAGGCTTTTGCGGGAATGTGTGGCTGCGGTGGACGCGGCTTCGTGGAAAAAGAAAGTGGATCATGTGCATAAGCTAATAAGAAAAGCACAAGAAATAGACTGAATTATTAGTGAGTGTGAACCATTGATGATATGCCTTGGTGAAGATGATGACAATGATGCTTCCGAGAATGACGCCGATGACGACAATGGGGATTTGGATGGAATTGAGCCATTGCAGTTTTAAATGCGTGAGTGAAAATAACTTTGTTATAGCATGCTTATAATTTGTTTTATTTCTCCTCATTGTAGCAGGAAGTTTGTATTATTTTGTTTCTATATTGTCAAAAGTGCGTAATTTATTCTACATATGCTGCAATGTTTATGCAGAGTTATTTTCAATTAACAATAATACAAAATAGTTATTATTCATTGACATTCGCTACTTACGTACGCTTTTTGTATGCGGCTTAGACACGATAGAAATGAGAACAATCAGCTGTTGTTGTTTACTAGCCACTCTGGCAACGTCGCAACCACGATGTAGCCAACCTTACGCGAAGCCACACAAACTGTCAAGTGCAACGTTATAGCGGCGGGGGTATAATTCACTTCCATCATATATTAAGGAACTGAAAACTAATAAAATTAAATTCAAGTTAGCATTAAAAAGATATCTCATCACTCACATCTTCTATACAGAGGAGGATTTCTTGCATTCAAAAAAATAACTGACTATAAAATGTCACCAAATTTTATAACTACATTAAGTATAAATAATATTGTTTTAAAATTTTTTAGCTCTAACGTACTCTACCTAAGAACTACAATTTATTTACATACAAGTACACAATGTAATTATGACATAATCTACATCCTAGAGTAGACTAGCTTTCTTTAAGTTGGTCTAGCTCACTATAGGGTCTACAGATTGAAAAAAAAAATGTCATGGAATGTTTGTTACTAGGTAATGTTTCCTGGCACCAGTGTTACAATTAAGTACATAAATTATATCATCACTACCAGCCTGTTTTATGCATTTGGAATATTAGTTTTTTCTAACTAGTTCAATTTTCATTTTCATATGAATGCATTCTCGCAGAGAGAGAGAGTGTGCGTGCGTGCGTGCGTGTGTGTGTGAGCAGCGTAACTAAAAGATAATAGCTTGGATAAATCAAAGTTGGTGTTTATATTCAGATTTTCATAAAATCCCTTTATCCCAAGCTAAACTTCACATGCAACATTTTTAAAAATCTTTGGTTTTCTCAAAAATGGCTGCAATGATTTTGATTAAAATACCATACATTTAAGGTATTTACATGACAAATAAAACATATATCTTGAATTTTCTGTGGAAAGTTTCTTCTTTTGGAAGAAATGTTGTATAACTTGTATATGATAAAATATAGAGAAACACGTCCTACAAAAAATATGTACATCTATTTAAAACAAATAGTTTATTTCAAATAACTATTTCCAAGATATGCATTATTATGCGTTTAAACATGTCAATATGTTGTGATTTTTGTAAGCTGCTGTGTTCAGTTGTTTCTCAAAATGTTATGGAATTATAAACATCTACTATTGATTAAGTTTACTGTATCCATAATGAAGCTATTTCTGCAAATGTTTATCTCAATAACATGAAGAGGCCAGAAAAATCAGCTTCCATAAGATTAGATTGAAGAAGTTATAATAAACACAATGGGCAGAGAATGTCATGTGAACGTAATATGCCAGATTTTTAAATTTATGTGGTTAATCTTTTGTTTTAGCCAACTTCCTATGTTTGTTTTGCGTTTTTGTATACACAAATTTCAAGACACCATCTAAAAACACAACTGAGAAAGTAAACATGTCTGACACTGGGAATGGCTTTAGTAAACTTCAGATTGTACTACTTTCACTTTTGATTATATCAATATACAGTGGAATCTCGTTAGCACGTTCCTCATTAACACGTTTTCCCGTGTATTGCGTTGAATTATAAAAGTCCCGGCACAAAATGCATCAAATGCATTAATAACGTTCGTTTAGTACATTTTCTCGCTCCCGCTTACTACGTTCGAAGTTTGATGCCCTCATTCACTATAAAAGTAACGGTCCAGCGGGAGTAGATTTACTACATTCAAAGTTAGACGTTCTCATTCGCTACTTTGGTCAAACCAGGCGGGGTGGAACCGGCAGCCAATACCATGCAGGTACGTATTTGTGGGACGCGTTTTGTGTGTGTGTGGGGGGGGGGATGCTTTAGTGACGCTCTTTGGTGTTCTGCGGTGACGCTTTAGTTTAACAGTGGCTTGGTGTGGTTAGTTTATGCTGTTGAGTGTTGACGAAACGTAAAAGTATTTTAACTTTTTGTTCGCAATGGAGAAAAAGAAAGTGCGGCAAATAACCAACAGTGAAAAATTGAAAATCCTTGAGGAAGTAGATCGCAATCCAAATATGAAACGTGTGGATATAGCGCGGCAGTTAAACATTCCTCTGTCAACCTTAAACACAATTGTTAGCAAACGTAAACTAATTGAAACTGCTTTTGAAGAAGGAAAAAATGCTAAAAGAAAACGTAATCGCCCTGGCCAGTTTCCAGAATTAGGAGATGTTCTGCTAAAGTGGTTTACACAAGCTAGAGCTTCAAATGTGCCAATAGACGGTACTGTGGCATAATTCGGTGCATGAAACATGCGTATCGTAAGAGGCTGGTACAGAGAAGGTTGGCTGCACTGAAATCGACGACAAGAAAAATCACCGTCTTAGATGCCATGCATTTTATTAGAACTGGTTGGGATTGTGTGATGTAAGATACCATTAGGAACTGCTTTAATAAAGCCGGTTTTTGCCGAGTTCTTGGTGATGAAATTACGCAGGAAGACGAGTTTTCCGAGAGTGAAGAATGGCGCCAAATAGCAGACGATGCCGGCGTGTCTTTCGAAAACTATGTAAACATTGACAATGAAATTCCAGTGTGTGAAACAGCGACGATAGATGAAATACTTGAACAAGTGAAAGATGAACCAGATCCTGAGCCAGTACCTACAGTGTCAGAAGCCATGCAGGCAATGGACATAGTGAAGCGATATGTGTGCAGTTTCGAAGTTGATGATGATGTAATGACTTTACTAAACAAGATGGACAGTAAAATTTTGGCATTAAAACCAACAAAGCAATCAACTATCGATATGTATTTCAAACCAATGTAAATAGTGTCTATATTTCACATCCGTTTTTGAGGTAAGATGTATTATTAGATTTTATTACATAAATATGTTCTTAAGTTGCAGATTATGTATTTTCGTTAACACGTTTTCCCGTCTATGACGTCCAAATCCTTGGGTCCCCGCAAAAACGTACTAACGAGATTTTACTGTATATATTTTGGTTGAACACACGCATTGTCTCTCTCTCTCTCTTCCAGACTTTGGGGAGGATAGGAATAATCTTGGCTAGAGAACAATTCCCACCCCCCCCAGTTGGAAATTGAACCTGGGACCCCTCACACAACAGGCAGATGCTCTACCAACTAAGCTACAGGGCCAGACAGCAACATTGTTGGTGATTAATTGAACGTTTCTTCAAAAAACATCATCTACATAATGTGTAGTTTTGAGATATCGTGTTTTGTGAAAACTCTCATTTTTCTACGATTTGTGAAGGCAACAGAAATCAGAATATGAAAGAACCATTGGAATGACAGCTACTTAAACTATATTCTCAATTTTGTTAAAACCTGCAGTTATTGGCTTTTAAAAAAACAGTCTTCACACAAGCGATGTATAGAACAAGGTTAGACAGATAGAACCGGACTGAAAAATTCAATGTCATAGCCAGGATTTTTCATTCTGATTCTACCTTTCCAATAGTAGTGTTATGTACTTACCCTAATTTTAATGTCCTTTGGTGCTAATTTCCTTATTTCCGATAGCAGTCTGTCACCAAAACCCTAAAACAATGAAGACAATTAATACTTGGTCTAACAGGAGAGTGCTCAGCCACTGCTTGTTGCTGTGCTCTTGTGTCACACAGGTGCTCCTACTTCCTCAGGAATCTACACTGGATTTCTTCTAAGAAACACACTTTTGTATTATTCTGTGCAGCATGTATACAGCATATGTGATCTAGTGACCAATGGTTGTCTTTGTCCATGTCATAATCAGCTTCAACAACTGATGTTAAAACTCATGCATTTCATCATGCTTCTACAATAAATTGTTAATTAACATCTTGTAAACATCAAAGAAAACTGTGAACAACAGTTTTCAAGGAGGAGGTGACCACACTAAATCACTTCTGTTTAGTCATTACATGCAGCGCTCTGTGTCAGTATAGCTTGAGCATTTGTTCTCAAACAATGACCTTGATCCAGAAAACAGTTAGCGAGCTGAGATCTACCTTTCTCTCTCTCTCCTGTATTCAGTAAACTTATGGCACATGTTGCTTGATGCAATATGCAGTGTGAAGCGTCTGACCCTCAGTACAGTCGACTAAAATATTCTCATACATTAATTTCATAGTTAAAAGGAAAAACATTTCACAGTCAAACTCGTGAGGTGATTGATAATGTTTCTGATAAATAAAAAGAACAGACCAACAATAAGGTTTAGCCAAAGTTTCCAAAGAAAAATAAAAACATGAAGAGGAAGGACTGCTAGAAAAAAGCATAGCGTCCTGACAAGAATAACAGAAACTGACGAAAGATGGTCTGTTGGAATAAACAATTCAGGATAACGGGATGGAATAGTGTTATTGTTATTGGACGTATAGTATTCAACTTGGTAGTGACTGCACAAATTCTCTGTATAGGCACGTCCAGAGATGTGGGTGTTTCATCCCAATGGTAGTGGCTTTCATTTAAATGTTTCAGTGTTGAAGAACAACTGCCATGTTATTTTCCTGATTCTTTGAGCTTAAAATCGCAATGTCAAATTAAAAATTTAGGTAGAGAAGAAATAATTTTTGACTGTTCAAAAAGGACTTAATTATAGAATTGGTCACTAAGTACAGAGGAATTATTGAATGCAAAAGAAAAGAGTTAAACTAAAGGAGAAAATCCACAAAGAATTTAATTACAATGTACACATTTCTTGCAGGTCCAGTGAGCAACTGTAGCAGTTTTATGGTAACGCCAGCTGCAAAGAGCATTAAAATGGTTTTAAACTGTTGCTGGACACTACATTAAAACTAAAGTGGATGAAAGTGTGTTAGAGATTAAGTAGATCCCAACAAAACTACTACTTGCTTCTTGAAACAACTGCTTCATAAGCCCTAAGCATAATTCTAACATTATCACCTAGAATTATGACCGCTTTAGATAGTCAGTGCTTTCAAGATTCCTTCTTCAAAATAATCATGGCTCTCCTTCAAAAACTCCACACATCAGCAGCTTGCTTGCGGCAGACACTTTGCAACTTCTAATATGGCTTAACCCAAGGGTGTGGCAATATCAATTTGTTGCAACTAACATTGTTAACTTTAATTTAGTGGATAGTCAGTGCTTTCAAGATTCCTTCTTCAAAATAATCATGGCTCTCCTTCAAAAACTCCACACATCAGCAGCTTGCTTGCGGCAGACACTTTGCAACTTCTAATATGGCTTAACCCAAGGGTGTGGCAATATCAATTTGTTGCAACTAACATTGTTAACTTTAATTTAGACTGGTGAAACTCACCCTTGAAATACCACTTCATGCAGCTTTACTTTCTGTCTCAATAAGTGATGCTCATATTTATAAAGAACAGGTTCACAGAGGTCATTCCTGGTAGGTAACACAGAATCGAACTGTTAAGCCAGGTCTTTCTGTTTCCTCTCCTGTAGTGGAACAATGTCCATATCCACAGTGACATCTCTTTTGATAAAAAAAAAAAAAATCCCACTTGTAATAGCAAACAATGGAAGCTTGTTCGCTTGTAAATCAGGGTTACTGCTGACAGCACTTTACGAGGGTGGTCTGAAACGTTTCCGACCTAATAAAGATACAAGACATTTTTTCAGAAATTTGTTTTTTATTTTTCAACAGTCTCCTTGTATCTCTACATACTTCTCCCAGCGATGCTCCCATCTCTGTAACCCATCCAAATAGTACTCAGCATTTTTCTCTGCAAAATAACTGCTCATGAAGGTGATTGCCTCTTCATTTGACAAAAATCTCTGTCCTCCGAGTGCAATTTTCAGATGACGGAACAAAAAGAAGTCGCTTGGGGCTAGATCTGGTGAGTAAGGTGGATGGTCAAGCAGTTTAAACCGTAATTCGTGGATTTTTGCCATTGCAACCGCTGAGGTGTGAGACGGTGCATTGTCTTGGTGAAACAGGATATTCTTTTTCTGCAAATGTGGCCTTTTTCCACAAGTTCTGCCTTCAGCTTGTCAAGTAGTGATGCGTAGTATGCTCCTGTAATGGTTTTTCCTTTTTGAAGATAATCGATTAAAATATCTCCATGATTATCCCAAAAAACAGTCGCCATCACTTTCCCAGCCGAAAAAACAGTTTTTGCTTTTTTTGGAGCCGGTTCCCCCTTGCAGTCCACTGTTTGGACTGTATTTTTGTTTTGGGCGTATAATGGTGTATCCAAGTTTCATCTACAGTAATTAATCGGTGCCAAAACTCGGATTTATTGCGCCTAAACTGTGCCAACAGAGCGTTGGAAATGTTCATTCGAACACGTTTTTGGTCAAACGTGAGCAAACGCGGTATCCAATGCATGGACAGCTTTCTCATGTCTAAATGTTGATTTAATATGTGACAAACACGTTCTTTTGACATGTTCATAGCCTCTGCTATCTCTCTCACTTTAATTCGGCGGTCGTCTAGCATCATTTGGTGAACTTTGGCGATGTTTTCGTCGGTAGTTGCAATTTTTGGACGTCCCGAACGTTCGTCTCCCAAGCTCTTATGCCACGTTTAAATTCAGCTGCCCAAAATTTCACTGTGGTAAATGATGGTGCAGAATCCCCATACACAGAATCCAACTCATCTTTGATTTGCGTAGGCGTATTGCCTTTCAAAAACAAATATTTAATGACAGCTCAATACTCGATTTTGTCCATTTTCATAAAAACACTCACATCACCTCACTCAAACGACTGTTACATAACAACTGAGTGTCCAAAATGGCTGAAACTTTGATGAGTAACTGTCAACATATGAACAACGAAATTCACTAGCTTTTATTTACGAGTGCTGCCATCTTCATGTTGAGGTCAGAAACTTTTCAGACCACCCTCGTACACTTTGTTTAGTGTTGGTGCACTTTATAGCAAACTGCACATTTGACAGTGATCTACCTTTCTTAAAGCACCAGTCTCTTTGCACATGCATGACTGTAATTTCTGAAACACAGGTAGAGAACTTACTGAATTACATTTTTTCCATCATTAGGTTAAGTGACTACAATCTGGTGATGTTTGAGTTGTTAGATTCCATTCATAACCAGCAACTCTCCTCAAATACTACATGTTAGTTATATTGCTTCTGTTAGGTTGGTGTTCTGTTTATAGTCACACACAAGTTCAAAGTTTGCACACTGGCTCTCCCATAGCTTAACCTCTACAGAGTCACAATAATGTGTAGCAATTAAGGGGAGGAGTTTACAGGACCAATGCAATTTAAATGTGTCTGTAATTGTGTACTTATTCAAGATAATAAGTAAATTCAAAGAACTAGCCGTGCATGATGCAGCAATTCACTGCTGCCCCCTGCCTTAGTTGTTCTGTGGGGGTAGCACCTATAGTTTGCATTCAGGAGGCCTAAAGTTGAAATCCCATACACCAGCCAATCTGTTTTTTATGCTTTCTCTAAACTAAATAGGGAACTGGAAACTTCAGTGCCAAGAATCCAAGTTTCACGATTATGTTGCCTTCAGCAGAAGGTACAGGAAGGGGATAACAGAATTGAGGTCATTTATCTCATATAAACTGACATATATTCAGCTACAAAGTTTAAAAAGGCATTAAACGCATTGCCCAGAGAGAGAGAAAAACAGTCAGTGTCAAAGCAAAATTTTTACTTTCATGTACATACTAGGTACAGAAGGTATGCATTCCATACAGAGATTTCACTGGAAATACACGTTTTGAAACCCCTTGAATCCAAGAAAATGCATTTTTAGGAAAAGGTACATGTGTGTGTCTGTGTGAGCATAACTCAAAAACAAAAAGTCTGATAAACAACAAACTTGGCATTTAGGTTCAGTACCTCCCCTCACTACAAACTACCTTTACATGGAACATTTTTTTGAAATTTTTCATTTTCTAAAAAATGGCTCTTAACAATTTTGATTAAAATAAAATATATATCTTGAATTTTCTGGGAATAGCCTGTGAAGTCCTCTTCATTTGCAAGGAATGTTGTATAAGTGGTAAACATTAATGATAGATGAAAACGTACTACACAAAAAAAATGTACATATATCTCTTTAAAGCACACAATTTATTTCAAATAAGTTTTTGTAGCATCAGCCATTTCCAAGATATCCGCTATTAATGGTTCAAGTTGTTCAATATTTTATTATTATATTATATTATTCAATAATTCAAAATTCATTCTTTAAAAATCCTATTCATTTTCAATTCCTTTTTGCGATTCACACAGACAGTGTGGAATTTTAGGGCCAGCATATACTGTCCAATTCTTGAACATTTGACTATCGCTGTTCTATAATGAAATGTGTAATGCAGTTATTTCCAGAAATGTTTATCTCGATTAAAATGAAGTAGATAAGAAAATAAACTTTCATAAGAGTAAGTTGTGCACCCACCAATAAGCGATATAAGGTAGGGAAAGTTATGTGAATGTACTGCAACAGAGCTTTTGTTTACTGATCCTTTTAAAACCTTTTTTTTTTTAGGTCTTAACAGCTTTTTTAGTGGCTTCACTTTCTTTTAAGATCACCATAATTCTGTACTTTTTAAACAAAAATGTTTTAACTCTATTACAAAGAATAACATTTGGGTGTTACATGATAAATTAAGAGTATCACTGCAATATGTATATTAAGAGTCCATAAGTAGGGACCCCGACTTTTTGCGAGTAGTTAATTCACGAAATTGGCCGAAAATTAACAATAAGGAAAACCTTTAATCAATTATTTTTAAATTCCACATATATATCCATTCTGATTCGCGAAATAACGCGACATTAGTTCTATATCGCGAAAACGCGAAATAACACCGTTATGAAAAAAAATGTCCAAAATAACCCGAAATTTTTGTCTCCTTTTTTTTTGGGGGGGGGGGGCGTTTGTCTCTCCTTTTCACATAAACAATCAGATATTTGGCTTATCAATCATTTACGGATATGTGTATTGTCATTCGCTACGGCCATGCTGCACAGTGTTGTGTGCTGCACGGCACAGAACACCAAACTGCACTGTGATTTAACCAGAGCTTCGGCAAACATCGGTACTGCTTTGACTACCCCGTCCCCTTCAATCTTCACCTATCGCATGCACAACAAAAGGAATGACATGTTTATCAGAACTCGGCAACACCGCATCAGTGACGGATTTCTCATTTCACTCAAATTATTCTTTGGATTTAAATGACAATACTACCTGCAATTCTTCTCTAATGCCGTACTTTAACGATTCGTGCTTGCATCGCCCCATTTCATGCCGGCTGGAAAAGACTGTCGCAAAAGTATTGTTAAATAATGCATGAATTTCTAAGTCTGGTTTAAGTCAATTCTGACAGTAGACAGCCTCTTCTACCAATCACTGTCTCCGTTTCCTGTACCCCTCGCACGAAAATTGTTGCTGTCTCGCGATGTTGCCATAATGTGAACGCATGTCTAGGTATTTTGTGTCCGCTATACTGAAAGATTCGTTTGGAGTCAAGTTATATTCTTTAAATTATGTTACAATTTAGCGCAAGGAGTCTGTTTACCTTCTGCTCTGAAAAAGAAAAGGAATTATGCCGATGGAGCCACGTTTCAAATTAAGCTAGCGCATGCACAATTCAGCTGACGGTGGAGTTGGCAACGTGCCGTTCGCACGCCATACAGACAGCATGTGCAAGACGTTACCAGGTCAGTTTAGTTTTGCGGCACGCGGGAATTCAAACCGATTCCACAGTAGTATTTCAATACGGTCTCAAAATATAATAAACTGCCAGGCATCTTTCCTTCTTGAACACTGCAAAGACACCATTTGCCTTATTGAAGTGCTTGAGGGATCTAAATACGCATTTGTTCATAAACTATATAGCAAACTTAAAGATATATCAAATGGCTTCACAATAGTAGCTGAGGGCTCGTTTGGGGAGAGAATTTCAAGTCTTCTTCAGAGACTGCCAACCCTCAAGAAGTCTTATGTTATCAGTCAGTTCAAGCAATTGGGCATAAAGTCAGTTACCAAGCTGAATTCCTTAATGTGAGCTGATGATGATATTCATTCTGCAGGTAAATTGTTTGATGTACGAAAAATAGTATCAAATGAGGCATCTACTGATATAACTATAGAAAAAGCAAGAAGAATGTTACCTTTTCTGCGAGACTTGCCAGAGAAGACATTCGAGTAGGGATATGCTGCTCTGAAGAACATAATGTGTGAGAAATTAGATGATGCTGCTGAAGTGAACATACTGGATTTACTTTCTGGACTTCAATGTGACCCACTTGTGTTTCAGTGAGAAGTGTATGAAACTATTGTGAGTACCCATGTCCAATGTGGACAGTGAAAGACTTTTCTCTGCGTATGGGAACATCATGACAAACTTAAGAACAAATCTTAAGTCAGAGAACACCGAACTTATGGTGGCTTTGTCTCTAACAAAGTAAATCAGTCGAAATGTATACTATGTAAATATTTTCATGCTCCTCTTTTTTAAGTTACATGTAAGGTGCCCTTTGTTCCACAATAAAATAGTTTAAACTGTGTTTTTGTTTTTTCCCTTTTTTTTTGCACGAGATAACACTGTTATGCAGTTTTATTTACCGACCAAAACACCGCTCACTATAATATTTTTACACCGATATTACATTATTTTATTTACAGACAATCTGGGGTCCCTATCCATAAGTAACACAATTTTCAGGAAAAGTCATGCATTCCTTTTTAATAACATTGATGTTGATTCCTAATGTCATTATTTACATGTGTAAGTAACACCAAAATTATTGAATATAAATTTGTACTACATACTTATGTTCTATTTTTCAATTCTAGGTTCTTTTTATGTCTTTTTTAGGCAATTTATATTTCTTCAACTTCTAAGCCCTAGTAATAACATAAAGAAAACATGAAATTTCATATTTAATGTTGCGGTCAGCAGTCAATGAGAGTATTTTCTACGGCCATGTGCTTAGAACTGCCTCTTCCCTTTGTTTACCTCAAACTTACCTTTGTTACTTATTTCTGGAAGCATATAACTACACCCAGTATTCCCTTATTTTACTCCGCATTTAAACACACCACATGCAAACAGTCTTCTATTATTCATTGTTGGACACAGAACCACTTATTCAAAAGAAATTAGATCTGCATTTAAAACACTAGTATGTTTTCATATATTTAGAGAAACACAACAAAGTGCAAGCACAAGCATGAGATTACTATGTGGAGGTGCTGACACATTTGTATATTAACACCACAGTATTGTGAAATGTGTGAGAGGTTAGTTGTCATATTTAAACTTGACTCGTGTAGCAGTAGACACATGCAGGTTGTTTATTACTTGGTACTTGACAGTATATTAACACCACAGTATTGTGAAATGTGTGGGAGGTTAGTTCTTGTGTTTAAACTTGACTCATGTAACAGAAGACACATGCAGGTTGTTTATTACTTGGTACTTGACAGTATATTAACACCACAGTATTGTGAAATGTGTGGGAGGTTAGTTCTTGTGTTTAAACTTGACTCATGTAGGTTGTTTACTACTTGGTACTTGACAGTATATTAACACCACAGTATTGTGAAATGTGTGGGAGGTTAGTTCTCATATTTAAACTTGACACATGCAGGTTGTTTACTACTTGGTACTTGACAGTATATTAACACCACAGTATTGTGAAATGTGTGGGAGGTTAGTTCTTGTGTTTAAACTTGACTCATGTAACAGAAGACACATGCAGGTTGTTTATTACTTGGTACTTGACAGTATATTAACACCACAGTATTGTGAAATGTGTGGGAGGTTAGTTCTTGTGTTTAAACTTGACTCATGTAACAGAAGACACATGCAGGTTGTTTACTACTTGGTACTTGACAGTATATTAACACCACAGTATTGTAAAATGTGTGGGAGGTTAGTTGTCATATTTAAACTTGACTCATGTAGCAGAAGACACATGCAGGTTGTTTATTACTTGGTACTTGACAGTATATTAACACCACAGTATTGTGAAATGTGTGGGAGGTTAGTTCTTGTGTTTAAACTTGACTGATGTAACAGAAGACACATGCAGGTTGTTTATTACTTGGTACTTGACAGTATATTAACACCACAGTATTGTGAAGTGTGTGGGAGGTTAGTTCTCATATTTAAACTTGACACATGCAGGTTGTTTACTACTTGGTACTTGAGAGTATATTAACACCACAGTATTGTGAAATGTGTGGGAGGTTAGTTGTGATATTTAAACTTGACTCATGTAGCAGTAGACACATGCAGGTTGTTTATTACTTGGTACTTGACAGTATATTAACACCACAGTATTGTGAAATGTGTGGGAGGTTAGTTGTCATATTTAAACTTGACTCGTGTAGCAGTAGACACATGCAGGTTGTTTACTACTTGGTACTTGACAGTATATTAACACCACAGTATTGTGAAATGTGTGGGAGGTTAGTTGTGATATTTAAACTTGACTCATGTAGCAGTAGACACATGCAGGTTGTTTATTACTTGGTACTTGAGAGTATATTAACACCACAGTATTGTGAAATGTGTGGGAGGTTAGTTGTGATATTTAAACTTGACTCATGTAGCAGTAGACACATGCAGGTTGTTTACTACTTGGTACTTGACAGTATATTAACACCACAGTATTGTGAAATGTGTGGGATGTTAGTTGTCATGTTTAAACTTGACTCATGTAGCAGAAGACACATGCAGGTTGTTTACTACTTGGTACTTGACAGTATATTAACACCACAGTATTTTATTTACTAATGACTTCCCTGTGGACGCCAGATGCAAAATCGCAATGTATGCTGACGACACGGCAATCTACAACCACCACAAAAATCCTCGTTTTGGCCTTTTGGAAATGCAGCGGTATGTTGACCGCTTCCTCTCGTGGTTCCACGATTGGAAAGTCGAAATTAATGCAAATAAGTGCCAGCTAATTTATTTCTCTAAGCGGGCACGCCCTCCGGCAATGGACCTAACGGTCGGTGGTCAAAGATTGCACTGCCGTCAGCAAATCAAGTACCTTGGCGTGACCATGGATCACACAATGCGATGGACAACCCACTTAAAAAATACCGCCAACAAAGGGCGGCAGCGATTAAAGTTATGCGCCCCCGTCTTCCGCAGCAAACAACTTAAATTAAAATCCAAACTTATTTTGTATAAGTCATTTATCTTATCAGTGGTCCTCTACGCCTGTGTGGCTTGGGCGAGCGCCTCTAAAACTGCCCTCCAATACCTTCAGACTGTCCAAAACATTTCCCTCAGGAAAATTCTCCAAGTCCCCTTCTTCACAAACAATAGAACCCTACATGAAGAAACCAACATGCCAACAATAGCAGAACCAATAAACAAAAGAGGCTGCTCCGTATGGGCGCGCATACGACGCCATGACAACCATCTTATTTCCAACATCGGTAGTGGCGAGCCAAAACACCGCAAACATGCGAGAATCAAAATGTTCTGAAACAACTCTGGCTCGCCACTTTGCGCGCCCATCTTACCTGGCCCAAGGCCACTCACAAATACGGCAGAGGCCCCGCCAGATGGCGTCCCCCTCATGGAGGATACAAGCTGCTGCACAGCTAAATCGCGGACTTGTATATATTGTATATAATCAGTGCTAAGTGTTTTATTTATATCGTGTGCTAGTGTTTCCGTGTGTCGGAACTGGGACGTGCCTCGCATGACCAGGAATGAGTGAGTGCGCGTGTGTGTGTGTGTGTGTGAGTGCGAGCGTGTGTATATAATATGTTAATGTATATATGCGTGTGTGTATGTGTGTGTGAAAAAAAAAAAAAAAAATTGTTTCAAATTGAAGAAAGAAACAATAACATGCACCAAAAAACTGTCCTCGACAACCTAAAGATGGTTGCCGTATGGGTTTTTCCTTTATTTCTTATATTAACTCATCTCATTAAGAATAAGACATATGTATTTTAATGTAAATTTTTGCCTGTTAGCCGGGCCCTCTGTACCGGCACCAGGTCACTATTACGTAATAAAGAAATCTGAATCTGAATGTGTGAGAGGTTAGTTGTCATATTTAAACTTGACTCATGTAGCAGTAGACACATGCAGGTTGTTTACTACTTGGTACTTGACAGTATATTAACACCACAGTATTGTGAAATGTGTGGGAGGTTAGTTCTTGTGTTTAAACTTGACTCATGCAGGTTGTTTACTACTTGATACTTGACAGTATATTAACACCACAGTATTGTGAAATGTGTGGGAGGTTAGTAGTCATGTTTAAACTTGACTCATGTAGCAGTAGACACATGCAGGTTGTTTACTACTTGATACTTGACAGTATATTAACACCACAGTATTGTGAAATGTGTGGGAGGTTAGTAGTCATGTTTAAACTTGACTCATGTAGCAGTAGACACATGCAGGTTGTTTACTACTTGGTACTTGACAGTATATTAACACCACAGTATTGTGAAATGTGTGGGAGGTTAGTTCTTGTGTTTAAACTTGACACATGCAGGTTGTTTACTACTTGATACTTGACAGTATATTAACACCACAGTATTGTGAAATGTGTGAGAGTTTAGTTGTCATATTTAAACTTGACTCATGTAACAGAAGATACATGCAGGTTGTTTACTATTTGGTACTTGACAGCATATTAACACCACAGTATTGTGAAATGTGTGAGAGTTTAGTTGTCATATTTAAACTTGACTCATGTAGCAGTAGACACATGCAGGTTGTTTACTACTTGGTACTTGACAGTATATTAACACCACAGTATTGTGAAATGTGTGGGAGGTTAGTTCTTGTGTTTAAACTTGACACATGCAGGTTGTTTACTACTTGATACTTGACAGTATATTAACACCACAGTATTGTGAAATGTGTGGGAGGTTAGTTGTCATATTTAAACTTGACTCATGTAGCAGTAGACACATGCAGGTTGTTTATTACTTGGTACTTGACAGTATATTAACACCACAGTATTGTGAAATGTGTGGGAGGTTAGTTCTTGTGTTTAAACTTGACACATGCAGGTTGTTTACTACTTGATACTTGACAGTATATTAACACCACAGTATTGTGAAATGTGTGGGAGGTTAGTTGTCATATTTAAACTTGACTCATGTAGCAGTAGACACATGCAGGTTGTTTACTACTTGATACTTGACAGTATATTAACACCACAGTATTGTGAAATGTGTGAGAGTTTAGTTGTCATATTTAAACTTGACTCATGTAACAGAAGATACATGCAGGTTGTTTACTATTTGGTACTTGACAGTATATTAACACCACAGTATTGTGAAATGTGTGAGAGTTTAGTTGTCATATTTAAACTTGACTCATGTAGCAGTAGACACATGCAGGTTGTTTATTACTTGGTACTTGACAGTATATTAACACCACAGTATTGTGAAATGTGTGAGAGTTTAGTTGTCATATTTAAACTTGACTCATGTAGCAGCAGACACATGCAGGTTGTTTATTACTTGGTACTTGACAGTATATTAACACCACAGTATTGTGAAATGTGTGAGAGTTTAGTTGTCATATTTAAACTTGACTCATGTAGCAGCAGACACATGCAGGTTGTTTATTACTTGGTACTTGACAGTATATTAACACCACAGTATTGTGAAATGTGTGAGAGTTTAGTTGTCATATTTAAACTTGACTCATGTAGCAGTAGACACATGCAGGTTGTTTATTACTTGGTACTTGACAGTATATTAACACCACAGTATTGTGAAATGTGTGAGAGGTTAGTTGTCATATTTAAACTTGACTCATGTAACAGAAGACACATGCAGGTTGTTTACTACTTGGTACTTGACAGTATATTAACACCACAGTATTGTGAAATGTGTGGGAGGTTAGTTGTGATATTTAAACTTGACTCGTGTAACAGAAAACACATGCAGGTTGTTTATTACTTGGTACTTGACAGTATATTAACACCACAGTATTGTGAAATGTGTGGGAGGTTAGTTGTCATATTTAAACTTGACTCGTGTAACAGAAAACACATGCAGGTTGTTTATTACTTGGTACTTGACAGTATATTAACACCACAGTATTGTGAAATGTGTGGGAGGTTAGTTCTCATATTTAAACTTGACTCGTGTAACAGAAGACACATGCAGATTGTTTATTACTTGGTACTTGACAGTATATTAACACCACAGTATTGTGAAATGTGTGGGAGGTTAGTTCTCATATTTAAACTTGACTCGTGTAACAGAAGACACATGCAGATTGTTTACTACTTGGTACTTGACAGTATATTATCACCACAGTATTGTGAAATGTGTGAAAGGTTAGTTCTTGTGTTTAAACTTGACTCATGTAGCAGAAGACACATGCAGGTTGTTTACTACTTGGTACTTGACAGTATATTAACACCACAGTATTGTGAAATGTGTGGGAGGTTAGTTCTCATATTTAAACTTGACACATGTAGGTTGTTTACTACTTGGTACTTGACAATATATTAACACCACAGTATTGTGAAATGTGTGGGAGGTTAGTTGTCATGTTTAAACTTGACTCATGTAGGTTGTTTACTGCTTGACAGTAGAGTAACATCAAAGTATTGTGTAAAGCTGAAGTACACTGACTGAAAGTGCTGCAGGTACCTCAAAGATTGTAAGGGAATACCTTTATGTAGAGGCGAGAAAATAATTGTGTTTTGGCCTTCTGCTGTATTGAGGAGCTTGTATCTGAAATTACAGGTGTCAGTGGTGTAGGAAAAGTTCCAAAAGGAAAGTTCTTGTTCTGATAGTAAAGCTCATATCACACAACACTAGCAAGCACTCGATAGCTCTAAGTTAAACATTATTTAATAATTGTTTACGACATTTAATTTATATGAGTGCATGTTATTACAATTCAATCATGCCTATGTCATTCACTGATCCCAGTCTCAATGTTAGGAAATGCACATTGTATGCCACAAAGAGGTTTAGTCAACAAGTTTGATATTAATTAATTTTGAAGATTGAGAAGCTAGTAACAGTGATGCGTGATAATTTAAAATAGAGAGTGTTGAAGGTTGTTACACTACATCACTACAGTGTTGTTACTTCAATGCGTTTTGGGAGAATGGTTTGCTCCCATCATCAGCATGTTCTCAACTGATTTTACCGATCATTGTCTGGGGAATGTGTGTGGTTAGTGGTGTTCTCTGGTGCTGGGCTGATGAACCTCCAAAGGCTGCTGGGTGGCGGCAATTCAAAATTCATTAGGTGATTCCTGTGTTTGACGATATGTATTTTTTCCCAGATGTCCAATTCATTGCTGCTGTTGATCGGTTTTAAGAGTGTTATGTTTGGTGTGATATCATGGTTTGAAGTCCAGAAATGATGTGCTACTGCTGATTTATCTGGCTGCTTTTGGTAAATGCATCTCATATGCTCTTTAAGTCTTATTTCAAGATTTCTTTTGGTTCTTCCTATGTATGCCAGGTTACAGTCATTACAATCAATTTGATATATACCAGATGATTTATTGTTGGGGATAGGGTCTTTTGTTCTGTTGCGTAGTAGTTTCTGTGGAAACAGGGTGATGTTGTATTTCTTGAAAATCCTTTGAAATTTATGATGTGTCCAAGGGTGGTAAGTGAGCTTCCTATATGCTTGTGGTTTTTGTTGTCTGAGTAAAGTAGTCGTTTGTTGGATGTATTTCTGTCTTTCAAACTTTTGAATGCACCAAGTCACTCCAAAACACATTGATAGAAACTCAAAACATTAATAAAAGCTGAAAAATCCAGAATTAAACCAGATTTTCCCACCATACTTAGGTTATATGCACTACCAAAAATTCACAAACTCAGCAACAAAATGAGGCCCATAGTGAATAACATAAACTTTCCCACATATAAACTAGCAAAATGGCTTTCAAATACCTTCAACTCCATGCCTGTGCTCAAAAGTCTAAGTATAAAAAAATTCATTAGAATTAACCAGTCGTCTTTCTGATATAAATATATCACCCACAGACATGATGGTATCATTTGATTTCACTGCACTCTTCCCAAGCATATCAAAAGAAGAATTATTACCACTCCTAGAAACTTGAATATTAAACAATGGCACACCTAGAGCACAAACAGAAGATTACTTAAAACTAACAAAATTATATCTGGACCAGAATTTCTTTTCATTCCATCACAAAATCTTTAAACAAACCACAGGCCTAACTATCGGAAACCCCCTTTCACCATTTTAGCAGAACTATATATGAGCCATTTTGAATGCCATATTACTAAATCTTTCCCACATCTATTCAAAACCCGGTATATACCCCCGCCGCTGAATCTTTGCACTTGACAGTTCATGTGGCTTCGCGTAAAGTTGGCTACATTGTGGTTGCGACGTTGCCAGAGTGGCTAGTAAACAAAACAGCTGATAGTTCTTTCTGTGTCTAAGCCGCATACAAAAGTGTACGTAGTAGCGAACGTCAATGTATAATAACTATTTTGTATTATTATTGTTAATTGAAAATAACTTTGCATAAACATTGCAGCGTATGTAGAATAAATTATGCACTTTTGACAATATAGAAACAGAACAATGCAAACTTGCCTGCCACATTGAGGAGAAATAAAACAAATTATAAGCACGCGATAACAAAAGTTATTTTCATTCACGATTTAAAACTGCAATGGCTCAATTCCATCCAAATCCCGTCATCATTATCTTCACCAAGGCATATCATTAATGGTTCACACTCACCAATAATTCCGTCTATTTCTTGTGTTTTTCGTATTAGCTTATTCACATGATCTACTTTCTTCTTCCACGAAGCCGCGTCCACTGTCACCACACCTTCCCACAAAAGCCTTTCCACCTTGGTAATGGTAAATGACTTATTGTTCTCCCTCACATAAACCTTAATGTCGTTCCACACTAATTTGATGGGGTTGAAGTGACAGTGTACGGCTTTATCAGCAGGAATAGAGGGATGGCTGTGAAGCTTCATGTACTCCTTTTCCTGTTCAAAGAATCCTCGGGTGCTCCTTAATAGTTCCAATGCCTGACTATTAAGTGGCGCAAAGGATTTTCACTTCGTGAATCATCACTCGGCGATAGACGTCGTTTTTCAGACATTGTCGCACTTAAATCTTGTATAAATAAATAACATGACTTAAATGTATATAAAACAGATAAATATATATGTGTGTATATATATATATATATATATATATATATATATATGTATAAACGAACAATAACTAAACTATAAAACAATAACCACAAATAACAAGAACAATATGTAGCTTGCAAAGAACAACTCAACGTTTGTGCTAGAGATTCACAAACTGAAGCACGTGGTTGGGGATAGCTACATCCGGCAACAGAGCCGCTTCCAGCTCCGTTTCCGCTTTGTCATCGACCATCCGGAATGCTGCCTTGTGATTGGCTTAGAAAGTCAAACGGTGAAAGCTTTTCATCTGTTTTTTTGCGAGTGTACCAACTTAAATGCGAGCTGTCAAGTGCAACGTTTCAGCGGCGGGGGTATAGGTACGTAGATGATATTTTTGCTATTGTTCCAAAAAAACTTTCAGAAGATGCTTTGAAATTATTGAATTTACAAAAAAAGATCTATTAAATTCATTCATTCTCTGTTTATCCTCATTTTATGTAGGACTTACACCCCCAGGACTTACAAGCGGGTGCCTGGGGTCAAAGGCCCATCAAGGAGCAGACAGATGAACCAGGATGGGTGATCAGCCTGATGCCTGGCATGGGGTGAAGGAAGTAGATGAAGAGAAATGTAGGCGAAATGGATGAAAGGAAAGGTGATGGCGGGAGAAACCGCAGAACCCGGAGAAAACCCGCCCAGATGCCGCTTCGTCCACCACAAATCCCACATGCAGGTCCCTGGGATTGAACCCGGGTTGCCTCGGTGAGAGGCAAGTGGTCTAACCACTCGGCCAATCTATTAAATTCACAATAGAAAAAAAGAAAATGGTCAATTACCTTACCTAAACATCATGATCATCAGAAATAATGCACACAACAAACTAACGTTTGGCATTTACAGGAAACCAATTCACACAGAAAATTATATTAAAAACAATAGCTACAATCCTACAAGCCACAAACATGCAATTTTAAATAGCATTACATATACCATTGGAGAAAAAGGAATACCACACATTATCCACGTAGCTACCATGAATGGATACCAGAAAAAAACAATAGATAAGAAGTTAAAAAAGTTTGAAAGACAGAAATACATCCAACAAACGACTACATTACTCAGACAACAAAAACCACAAGCATATAGGAAGTTCACTTATCACCCTTGGACACATCATAAATTTCAAAGGATTTTCAAGAAATACAACATCACCCTGTCTCCACAGAATAACCACAATATACAGAAACTTCTATGCAACAGAACGAAAGACCCTATCCCCAACAATAAATCATCTGGTATATATCAAATTGTTTGTAATGAATGTAACCTGGTATATATAGGAAGAACCAAAATAAATCTTGAAATAAGACTTAAAGAGCATATTAGATGCATTTACCAAAAGCAGCCAGATAAATCAGCAGTAGCACATCATTTCTGGTCTTCAAACCATGATATCAGTCCAAACATAAAACTCTTTAAACCGATCAACAGCAGCAATGAATTGGACATCTGGGAAAAAATACATATCGTCAAACACAGGAATCACCTAATGAATTTCAAACTACCGCCACCCAGCAGCCTTTGGAGGTTCATCAGCCCAGCACCAGAGAACACCGCTAGCCACACACATTCCCCAGACAATGATCGGTAAAATCAGTTGAGAACATGCTGATGATGGGAGCAAACCGTCTCCAGAAACACGTTCAAGTAAGAACATTTTAGTGATGTAGTGTAACAACCTTCAACTCTCTTTATTTTAAAAAAAAGTTTGATATGTTTGCATGCGGAGAAGCTGTTGACATGTAAACCTTACCTTGAAGAGAGTGGATCCCCCCGAGAGGACAATATTCTGGAACAAAACTTTCCTCAGATCCAGATCTGACTTCTGTATGGAGTACAGCAGAACTTCGTGGAGACCCTCGTATTCCTCTCCTATTAGATCTGGACGAAAGAGAACTTCAGGGGCACGGAATCTCGCTGGGCCAATCTGAAATTACAAACATTACTTCATCTTTTCAGAACTGGTCAGATATTACCATCAATAATGTCACATGCTGTTACCTCTAGAGTGCTGCCATCTGGGAGAATATACTGAAACTTTTCAGTCTCGACTGTTTCTTCTTTCTGAGGGTTGTTAGCTAAGTAACATGCTTTTTCTTTAATAGTCCTGACAATTTCAAATTCTGCGGTTGTTCTAAAGTTGACACCTTCTTTACGTAACAGCAACCTGTGGACAAACATGTTCAATCAGTAACTATTGCTTCTACAACATTCCTACCAAAACTGACAAACTTATGAATCAAGCAATTCGTCACCACTGTGAGCAGACTTGTATGAGATTTATCTATAATCTGTCTCAAACAAGGACGATTCTCTTGTAAACATGTGGGAGGGCAGTGAGATGATGGAGGGAAGTTCATAGGTGTTTTCTTTTATTTGTTTGTGCACGATAACCTAACATCATATACTGGTAAAGAAATCCATAACTTCTCAGAGAGCCAGGCTACACATAAGGTAACACCAGAACTCACAAGCTTGGGAGAACTCATCTGGGTGCCAGGTCATAGTGGCATACAGGGAAATGAAAAAGCTGATTAACTTGCAAGACAAGGAGCAGCTTCACAATTTATTGGGCTAGAGCTGGCTCTAGGAACATCTTGATGTTTAGCAAGAGAGGATATTAAGAACTGGTCCAAAGTAGAACATCATAAAACCTGCGAAGGTACACTATTTATTAGAAAACCATGTAAGAAAAGAGCTATGAAGGCTTACTTAAATGTAACACATGTCAGCGGAGAACAATTATTGCACATGCTCATGTGAAAAAACATCCTAACACGATGGGAGTGTTTCAGAGTAACTTAGATTGCATGAAAGAGACTGAAACAGCCCAGCACATATATCCTGCTGTGAGGCCTTGGCTTGGAAAAATGTGGTTATGAGAGTGTATTCCTTGATAAAGGGCTTAAAACAATACAGTGCATCTGGAGCAATAACAGAAATCTGTATCGAACATGACAAGACAAGTACAGCACTGTAAGTAGTGCTTCTCTGTATCCGCACATGTGTCCTAGGCTGTGAAAGAAATGTTAACAGACAGGTGTAGTTATACACTGTTACCCTACTATTGTTAAATAATATGCAGACTAACTTTGTGTTGCTGAAACAAAGTAGGTGAATGCTGAGTTGCTTCTGAGCCAGAATTTAAAGAGAATCAGCTCATCATCATGGAGCAGGCTGAAATAACACAGTCAAGGCAAACCTAAAGAAGTGGTGAGACACACATTGTTTTACGATCCTACACAATAACAGTAATTCTGTAAGACATACATTTCGTAAGTTATTGGCAATGTCTTACTCAATTTATTGTCAAGAAGGCAGCGTTACCAAAGCTAGTTATGTGCACACATGCACGTTGAACATCTGGCAGGCTGAATATTGGAAAGGTAGAATCAAGCGACTGAAAAATTCAATGCCGTAGCAGAGATCCGTGGTTCAAATCCCGACTATGGCATTGAATTTTTCAGTCGCTTGATTCTACCTTTCCAATCCTGTCCAACACATGGCTTGTGTGGAAGAACAATTAATTTCAGGCTGAATATTGTTTACAACAGGACCATTCTTGTCTGAGATGGAGTATAACAAAATCCTTTTCCACACCTTTTAAAGTTTGGGCGAGATACCTGGATAACATTTTTGGCATCATACTAAAAAAGGATTGAGATGATGCCCTGAAACTGTTAAATTTGCAAGAGCAAATCACAAAATTCACCTTGGAAATAGAAAAAGATGAATTGCTACCTTTTCTAGATCTCAAAATTATGAGACACAATAACAGAACTGAATTTGGGATATACAGAAAAGCTACCTACGTGGACAAGTAAATCTTATGTGTTGCATTTTCATAACTTTCTCTACCCTTTATTGTTTATTAACAGGTATACAAACCATTCTTATGAAAGGTTGTTTTTTTATCTACTTTATTTTAATCAAGATAGACCTTTGCAGAAATAGCTACATTATACATTTCTTTATAAACACAAAGGGAACAGCGATAGTCAAATGTTTAAGAACTAGGCGCAATATGTTGGTCTTAAAATTCGATACTCTTTTCATGCAATGGCGAGAAAAAACTGAAAATCGACAGGACTTAATGAGAATGACAAAGTATTGAACAACTCAAAGTATTAATAACAGATAACTTGGAAATCCCTGTTGCCACAAAAAAAGTTATTTGAAATAAATTGTATGTTTCAAAGAGACCTAATTTTTTGCGTAGAACACATTCGTCTAACAGTTAATGTTTACCAGTTAAGCAAGATAATGCAAAATTCCTTGTGAATGTCTTCACAGGCTATTCCTACAAAATTCAAGATATACATTTTATTTTTCATGCAAATTTCTTGCTTAAATACTAAATTTGGCACTTATCCAACTTTTCGTTTTTGAGTTATGATGATAGACACATGGACCTCTTTCTAAAAATGCCTTTTTTTTGAATGAGGGGGCCTCAAAGCATGTATTTCTGGTGAAATCTCGGTATTGGGTGGAATGCAATACCTGGTAGAGAAAGTAAAAACAGTAAGTACAATCCTGCTGCAGTGTTCACCTACAAGAAGAGAATATCGGGCACACTAATACACAGTGATGGCTGCTGCATAAAAGCACATCAACTTTTGATATCTAGCAGCTAGATGTTATTAAATATAACGTACAAGGTCTGTTCTCCAGAACTTTGTCCACAACATTTTTCTACACTTAGCTTTTACTTATTGAGCATGGTCTCCTCCTCCACAATTGATACACCACTTCCAGAAGCTGTCCTGGTACATCTCTTTCTGGATCGCGCGATGTGCTGCCTGCAAATTTTGTTTGATCTTGTCTATCATTGCAAATCTTCGTCCTTTCAACAGAGTTTTCAACCTTGGTAATAACAAAACGTCTGCAGGGGCCAGGTCTGGAGAGTACGGAGGATGAGGTAGCACAGTGATAATTGTTTTTGTGCAATAGTCACGCACCAACAGGGTTGAATGTGCGGGCGCAAGAGCCATGAACTGTCTCGTCACATTTCAGGCCGTTTCCTTCTCCCAGGTGTCGCAACATGTCCCAATAGTCAGTCTTTGATTGGCGTTGATATTCCTGACATGAGACCTTCAAGGGCATCCTGAACAAGGGTCATCTTTAACTTCCATCTGCGTGAAGCATTCATAACACCAGCTATGACTTGAGCACTTCTCACTGTAGGCTTCCTGCATCATTTGGTGTCTCTGTAAAGGTTTTCTTGAGTTTCACACAACATTTAATGCAGATGCGTTGCTCCTCTAACTCTGCCATCTCAAACTGTACGACACATCGTTCTACTCAATACAGCACTGAACAATAACTAACTGACATAGAATAATGAAACTTTCGGCAGTTACACATTAAACACAGGCATGTGCAGGGATACCAACCACATATTTTGTTCGAACACTCCATTGGTGCGAAATTACAAATGTTCCGGAATTTTTTGAACAGACCTCATATATGCAGTCATTTAAAATCTACGCACTACTCCTCTAAACCCAATAACACAGTCACTTGATTTGAGTACATTTTAAGGAACTTTTGTGCCTGCATAGCTGGTGGGTCAAATACATATGAGCTGTGCGCTCTTGAAGGTATGCACCAGTAAGCAAAGTTTCTCTCATGCATACCACCACTACAATGTTATGTCAGAAGCAGGTATCATGTTCAAGCACTTTCTCTATACCACCGATGCTCTCAACCACAATTTATTTTACACGTTACTTTGTTCTTGCCTTAAAACTCTGAACTTAATAGAACAAACATACACAAAATCAAGTCAGTCAAGTTATGCAAGGATGTCACCACTTTTATTTATCACATCAGATAAATAGAGAGACCATCCCCCCTTCTGAAGATAATGTAGCACCTTCAGAGGATGATTTACAATATAACTTCACCACAATTGGCATCCAGTATAATATGAAAATTAAAATAGAAAAAAACAAAAATAATGGCTTATCATGGAAAATACCATGTAGTTAGTAAAATTTATTTAGATTCCAAAATAATGCAAAGAGTAAATTCATTTACCGTTCTTGGATACACATTGAACATATTTGGAGGAAGTGAACATATGAAACAAATCCATAGGAATAACAAACAGAACAATGAAACCTTCATTAGTGCAGAGTACGCTTATACAGAACATTAGCAAGACCTACACTTTACTATGGCAGTGAAGCATGGAGTTTACAGACAAGACAGAAAACCGCTAGTGAAATGACGTTCATGAGATACACAGCAGGATTACAAATGCAATGATGATGTGAAGAACTACGCTTACAACCATCATTAAGCACATACCAGATGAATTCTTTGTGACGAATGAGTTTGGATACAGTTCCCAAAGCTGTTTTGTTATAGCCCAACAGAGAAGAGATCTCTGGGTGTCCAAGGAAGTGCTGCACAAAACTTTTAACAGGCCATTATGCCTAAGACTTGTACAGAAAAACATTATTATTATTATTTGAAGTGGCTACAGTGTTTGTTTTCTTCCTCTAATGTCCTTTAATGGTTTAGGTTATACTGGACGATGAATGAAATGCGTGAAAGATTCTCAAATGTGTCCAGGATTCATAGAGCTTAGAGTTATTTAAGATTCAGCTTTCAAGATAATGGAAAACTTCAGGAGAAACTGTTCTAATCATAGTTCACGTTTTCAGATCTGTCTGAATGTAAAATTTTGTCAATGCTAGTAATGTATGCTGACAAGCTAATATAAAAAATACAAAAGAGCAAAATAGTTGACAGCAGAGATGTCCCATCCAAAACTTCAATAAAGTATTTCTAGAACACGACAATAAACAAGGGCTGCTCTCACAGTTCAAGCTAACAACTCCCCTTAAGCTTTATGGGTTTTGCAGTAGAGCAAAGACGTTCTGAACAATTCCACAGAACGGTAGAGTTGCTAACACTTGTTCCCACCGCTTGTTTATGGCAGCACCATGAGAGTCAAAACATACAACTTT
Organism: Deroplatys truncata; assembly: GCA_030765065.1. Taxonomy (NCBI): domain Eukaryota; kingdom Metazoa; phylum Arthropoda; class Insecta; order Mantodea; family Mantidae; genus Deroplatys; species Deroplatys truncata. Next base: position 7,199,791 of record CM060984.1, read on the forward strand.
ACTTCTCGACAAGTTAGCATAAGCAAACAGATAAATTGTTAGGAAACATTTCGATACAGTAGAATGGTGTGAAACAATTTTGATAACTTGAGATGCCAGAAAACCTGCCTGAATGTTAAGAGAAGCACTGCTTCTGTTACTGAGATATACAACAACACATTATATGTAGATATGAGTGTAACAATGGATACAATAAAAGCATTAAGTAAAATTTAAAATTAAGAATATACCGAATTAAGTTTTGCTTCTTACCGGTCGGTTTTATTGCATCAACAACAATTTCTGGTGCCCTCACTGCAACTGTTTACATTATCGAAATCTCTTGTAGAATTCTCGATTATTCCAAATGTATATACGGTTTGGACACATTCCAGATCATCTTCCATGTGCGTATAACAATTTGCATTTCTTCATCAGTAATATACTGGCGACACCTTCGTTTAAACCACAGTTTAAGCCAAGCCAAGTATAACCTCAACTTATCACTTGAAATGTGTACTGTAACCAGTGCAACCACGCCTAAAGGACACTAAGAAGAAATGACAAATTTACTGTGATACATAAGAGAAACCAGACTAAAGGAACACCTAAGATAAAGCTCAACAACATTAAATATTTTAAAAGACCAGCAAAACTCCCAGTATGCGAACATATCCACATCAACACACAGAGTAATGGACTTGGAAATTCTGCCGGTGGATAACCTCTTCACTAGACAGCAGCTAGATGATAGCACAATAGACACTAAGGTAAGCAGTTCTACTCTACAGGCACCATGTTGGAGTAAATTACTTTGGAAGTAACGTTTACTAAAGAAGTCAGTGCTATGGAAGTAGGCTACTAACAAAGCAATTTACTCTAGAAGTAACATTGGAGAGCTCAATTATAATTTACTCTTTTAGTTACAACTACAGAAGTAAGAGCTCATTACTCCCGGAGGTACTGTTTTGTTTGTGTGATTTACTCGACACAACCATGGATAAGGTTATGTGTGATAGGAAAAGGGGGGAAAAAGTCAGCGAAAGAGATACATGTTTGTTGCTACAGATAAAGAAAATCCATTTAAACAATATGAGTGTAAAAATCATGATATAAAGATGCTGGAAAGCCGTGACAATGAGTTTAATCCTTCAAACAACAGGAAACGTACTGAATAGCAGGTTAAAATTCTGGAATCAATGTTTCTAATCTTCATTTTGCATCACAGATCTCTTGCGTGTTGATGGAGAAATACCCTCTCTGAGTTTGGAAAAGTTCACCATATTCAAAGATGTGCAAAAAATAGGAAAATACGTGCAGTCAATTGCACCCACAATGTGTGGGAAGCCTGCAAAAGTGAAGAGGAATTGTCTTTTATTTTCTGAACACTCATGTATATTTATATGCTCTTAAGCTCAAAAGTGCTCTAATGTGATGCAACCAGAGGCACACAGTGTGTGTTTAAGTAATGCCGGGATTACAATGAACTTGACATGAAGTTAAGAAATGCTGGTCAACTTAACATAATGGGAATGACTCCTCATTTTATTGCTCCGAGTTACTGCTTCATGCTGTTTGGTTCTAATTACCAAACTTGTTGTAACAGGAAGCAAAAGTTTGACATTGCCAAACTCTTAAGTTATGTTGCGTTAAGTCAACCCTAAATATCTCCATTTAATGCAGTATAGCACTTTCACGTTACATTAAATTCATCATAATCCGAGCTTAACTATCTGAAATGTTCTGGTACAAAACATAACAATAACTGCAGTTTAGGTTATAGAGCTGAATTCCTGTCTCAAGTTTTGTTATAAATGCTCTCCAAGCAGCTTCAAAAGAATGTTTCGTAATACCAAAATGTTAGTTAAATCTCTCTCCCTCTGTATAAGTATAGTTCTCGCATACCACTATCTCATTCCTGTTTTCTTTGTCAAGATCATCAATATAATCCATGAACACGTCAAAATAGAGTATTCTAGTTCAATCAACAGGTTAGCTACTCCATCCAAATCATGAGAATAAATTCTAACCTATATTTGTGCTCTATTTAATCCCATAGTAACATACTACATGACATTTACTTCTACAGTAGCTTACTCTAGGTTGGTGTATGCTGCCGCACAGAGCATAAGATTCCTTAATATGCAGACATATACCTGAGATAACGAGTGACATCTCGGCCAGCGATGTCCACCCTCATGATGCTATGTGGCATAGCAAATCCCTCGTATATGGGTACAGCATGTGTAACGCCATCACCAGAGTCCAGTACCACGCCAGTTGTGCGACCAGTAGCATACCTGCAACAGAGTGGGTAATGTTTCATAACCACCTCGACACATGGCAACTCTCGGGGATCTGTCATGGTTTACTTACAGACTTAACACGGCCTGCATGGAAACAAACAGAGCTGGAACGTTGAATGTCTCGAAGAATATCTCTGCAGCTTTCTCCCTGTTGCGCCGAGGATTCAGGGGGGCTTCTGTTAGCAACACAGGATGCTGTGGGGGAAAAACAAGTACCCTAATTACTAAACCAAAGTAATATAGTAAAAGAATGTAATAGGAAGTGAAAGTTGGTTTCTGGATATGGGGAATGTGTCAGAAGAAATATCTAATAAAAACAATGACAGCGGGGTTGGAAGACAACAGAGAAACAATAGATATGCAAACAGAGAAGTACGCAGACATATGCAATCAATCTAAAAGAATAGGTCTTGTTTGGATGCACAAACAAGGAGATGTATTATGTGTGAAAACTTGCTTTATAGTTTCCATTGCCTAATACAATGTGAAATGGTTAAATGATGTCACTTTGAGGCGAGGCCACAGACCAGTTATATATGTCTGTACTGCGGTGCAAGGTTATGTAAGTTATCGGTTGTGTTGTGCTGCAAATAGAAAACGCTCTTTAACTGCTGTGGTCCTTAGCTCCCATTCTATATTGGGCGAGAAAGTCCTGGAAACTTTGCTCACAGGCCTCCTTATCATTAGACTTGAGGTTCTTTTACGTACTGCAAGGACCACCGACTTTACTTCCCTTCCAAAGAAAGTCTTGCTAAGGATTTTTACGTCCCAAAAAAATCCATCGCCCTCCGCCAGGTCTGAACCCGCAACCTCGGGATCTAGAGGCTAGCATGGTAACCACTACTACACCACGGAGGACACAGTGTGCACATCTGTGGCCTCACAATAAAATGATCACACTGTAGTATGGATTTAAAAAGGGTATAATTTAAAGAGAGAAATAGTAGCAGTTAAAATGCTACCGAACCCAAAAGCAGGCACAGGTGGGGACATTTTTAGGAAATGTAAGAGATAAGTGGACAAGGGGCCTAAGAAAGTGAAGATATGGTATAGTAGCTTTATCCCATACACACAACCTAGAGATTAAAAGTATGAGCTAGCTTATAGGCATATGTCATGAGGGTGACACTGAACATTTTTAGAAAATCAAACAAAGATTACATTTAAGTGATTTTATTGTTTTTCAAAATATTCTCCTTTAATTTTTGCATTCGATGAAACCAGTCCTTAAAGCAATGATGCCACTTCAGAAACCTTGTAGAATGTTCCACTACTTCGTTTGATGACGAAAAAGTGATTCCACACATTTTATGTTTAGAAACAAAAACAAATCACAAGCCACTAGGTCAGGGCTGTATGGTGGAAAAAAATTGAAATTGAGTTTTATTTTGGATGCTCTTTAACTGCTGTGGTTCTTAGCGTCCCATTCTATATTGGGTGTGAAAGACCGGCAATTTTGCTCAGAGGCCTCTTTATCAGGCTTGAGGTTCTTTTACATGCCATAAATCTACGACACGAGACCACCGGCTTTACTTCCCTTCTGAAGGAAGCCATGCTAAGGATTTTTATGCCCAAAAAAATCCATCACCCTCCGCCGGGTTTGAACCCGCGGCTAGCACAGTACCACTAGTCCACGGAGGACGATTGTATGGTGAATACATGGTGCTGACCTTTAGGGCACCCAGATACTCAGTGTTAGTTTTGGTCTATATGACAATGCGTTGTCATAATGTAACATTATTTTACCTTTTGGGCATTTTTCACGAACTTTTTAAAAAATTTGTGGTAAACAGACATTTTTGTACTAATCAGCAGTAAAGTAGTCTATTTTCTAATGCTATAGTAGCAATAACGCTCGTTTGAGAAAAATATACTAGCAACCATCTTCTTACCAGCACTGCGAATTTGTCAGACTTTTGTAGGCTTAAGTTCTGTTCATAGAACCCACTGAACTGATTCACTTTTCTTTTCAGGATCATAACAATAAATCCTAGATTCATCACCACTAACAATATTCCAAACCAAATTTGAAGTGCCACCTTGGAATTTTTCTGCACCAATCAATTGTTTTTGATCGGCAGTCTATTTATGTGGAATTCATTGACAACAACGTTTTCTCGTGTCTAGCTGTTGTAAAATGTTTTGGATTTGACTCATACCAATGCCACTAAATAAGATGTCCACTGATCTTCAAGCAGCATCAGTAACAGCAATTCTTGGGAGTTGTTCTCTTTAGAATTCATTGTACCAATTATAATTTGTTGCCTTAGATGGGGCTTCTTCACCCAATGTGTTTCTAAACCCATCTTCACATTATTTAAGCGTTAACGATGATTTAAAATTGTAAAACAATCATAGCCCGGATACATTCCCTAGTAAAATTTATTTTTGAGTGAATACAAAATCCTTAAAAGATGATAATTAACATCAACTCGCAAAACATTCTAAAAATGTTCAGCATCACCCTCATATATTTGTGTACTAAAGCAAACTTTTATCACCCACCTCCTCTGCAAATGTCTGCAACTGATCCTTGCTGTATATGTAGTGCCAGATACGCTCCATGTCGTTCCAGTCCGTGACGATGCCGTGTTCCATGGGATACCTAATGCTGAGTAGACCCCTGTGTTCTTCTGCCTTTGGCCCCACAAACAGGTCTCCCTCTAGAGCACCTGCCATCACCCGTATGTGTTTCGGTCGTCCAATGCTAGTCAACAAAATTCAATGTCACTCTCCGAGCTTTCTCACACAAGTTTTGCTACAAGATGCACATTTTTGGAACACTTACTAGTTTGGAAACCGACATTTTGGCACCTGGTCCCCTGCAAAGCCAGCCTTGATAACTCCAGAACCCTGAAAAACATTACAAAATGTCTCACACCACTTTCTTTCCCTGGAAACTCAAGTACAGAATCAATATATAGAGTCATCAGAAACTTTCGCAGGCATGAATGAAGGGAAGGTGCTCATTATAGTAAATGATACAGGACATTCAAAACTGTAAGTAAATGTTAAATGGAAACCCTACTCAAACTTTTGAGAATGGGCAACAATGAGTTGTGGTAGGCCAAGCAGGTCAGATAGTAAGGCGTGCTTCAACAATGTGGATCATCAGCATTTCTGTATGTGCATGCAGGTATGTCATTTCCATTTGATGATTTTCTTCGACTTTCAAGTCAGTTTGGGGGAGAGAGAATGCCTTGGGTATTTGGGGGATCTGGCTTATCGATACTTTGCAGAGTTCAGAAGAGGAAGGGATCCCCTCAAAGATGAAGACCACACAGGACAACTGGCTACAGCAACAACAGATGAAAATGCGGTGACTGGGAAGGTCATTGTTGCACATATTGTCAGATTCAAGAAGCCCTGAACACCATCCTTGAAGAAAAACTTCACATCAGGAAGGTCTGCACTTGGTGGTTCCCCCACCACCTCACAAATGAGCAATGGTGCAAAGAAATGACAGAAAAGTTTGATGGGGAAAGATCCAAAAACATATTCAACATGTAACAAAAGCTGGATGTACTAAACAATCATTGGCTTGGGTCCCCCAACAAAAGGTGTTCTTCTTCTCAGCTAGTGGCCATATTGAGGGACTGTCACTGCCAGACAGTACATCACAAAATGTCTGTCACAAGTGTTCAATGAACTAAGTGTCCTCTATGGAATCTTGCTACACCACACTGCCTAGAAACAGGAGTTAAGTATTTGTCCCATCCTCCCTAAACTCCACGCAACTTCCCCAAAATAAAAGAAACAATTTGATCACCTGAAGCTGCAGCACCTCCTTACAAAGTATGTATTTCAATTATGTATCACCAAAGAACAATGGTGTTTAGCATTTGAAAAGTGGGGACATTGTGTAGAAGATGCAATGATCAGATCTAATTTTATTGCATTTATTCTCAAAACTTTCAGAGTGATGATCCTTGTATATTATTTTTCACACAATTAAGAATTGTGTTTGTTGTATTGCAATGTGTTAATTACATCCCCAAAAATTGTAATATGAACTTGGCACTTGTGATACAATGAAAGAGTAAATTTTTATTTCCTTTTTTTTGGGTGAGAAACCCTGTATTATTGATAACGTGAAAATAACAGTAATACATCAATGCTTCCGTCAGAAGGGAACTGGTGCCTTAAGGACCACAGCACAATTAACTATAACATGAAGTTCACGCTTGAAACCCAACAAGTTGCTTGAACCGCAGAATGTGCATTTTCTTATACCTCAAGCAACAACTTCACATTATAATTTCTTGGGATGCAAGGAACACTATTCTTAACGTTACTTTCCATATTATCAAAATAATATGCAGTTTCCATTTAAAAGGATGTAACTTTACGTTAAAAAACATATTTACTTAGATATAACAGGCTATGTCATTTACTTCAATGAGTCCCTCCCGTACCTTCATGCCTGTGAAAGCTGTTTTTCAATTCATATTTTTGTTTCAGAGATATTTGCGGTACACCATTTCTGGCATTCAAGCAATACAACGATATGATAGTGCAGATGAATGAGATTACTCCAAAAGAAATTTCAACAGATAATATTGCACATGTGGGAGTGAATGGTAATGAGACAGCAGACTTTCTCGCCAAAAAGGGTGCAGTGTTATATTCAAAACCTATAAAGCCATGCGGACTAGATATGAAACTAAAAAATGTCAAAATTAATATACAACAAAAATACCAACATAATATTCAAAAGGAAATTACTAACAAAAATTACTCCAACATAAAAGAAATAGTACAAAAAATAAAAAATATCCCAAGGAAAGAAGCCGTTGCTCATTTCAGATTAGCCACTAGACATGACTGTCTGGCGGAACAGCTACATAGATTTGGTTTTATGAATGACAAAGCATGTAAAATTTGCAACGCTGACAAGACTTTAAATGGAGAACACCTGCTAGAATGTCCAGAAAGCTGTACCAGATGGGAAGATACACAATTTATATTGACTAGCTAGGGAAACATTGATGGATCAAAATCCTGCGCATTGGATCATCAACAACAACATATTTGCGGTACAAGTTTTAGGTGACTCACCCGGTATATTAAAGGTTTCAACCACTGAATTATGAACTTTGAAATTACGCCAGATGACGCTACAGGTACCAATGGAAGAAGATTGGGAAATCAACACAGCAGCTGAGAATGTGGATTACAGAACATGTCCTGCTAGTAATTTGGTTAAATGGAATGTTTATCACCAAGAAGAATGTTGGCATAAATGAAGATATTTTACTAACATGCTTGCCTAAGTTGGCAGAAACTGTTAAGGTTTTTTCGTTATGGAGTAAATACTTGACATTAAGTACATGAACATTTTTTTACAGGATGTCTCAAAATTACATTGACAAATTTTGGGAGCTGATAAATAACATAATTTGGAACACATTTTGTTAAGGCAGGTCTTTTGCTGCAGTGCTTAGTTTAAATGCTAGTTGAGTTAATGTCATTACTGCTTCCCACCCAGTTTGTTTAAAAACGACAAACTGAACAATGCAAATTACAGTATTGTAATTATCTCAGTAAGGTACATAATCTCAGTACAAGAAACAAAAACAGAACACACAAACACCTCAGTGTTCAGAGTATACCACAGCTTTCCCATTCAAGGCAAATATTGGAATGTACGTCCATTGCAGTGAACACAAACTTTTGCCATACTCTATGACACTTTTCTAAACAGTACCGTTTATATTTGAACCATCTTGTAACTGTATGCAGTAGTTTACTTGGAGAGGAAAGTTGCAAAGATGCTGCTCTCAAATGATATAAAATGTAGGACTGATAAAATGGTGCAAGATTAAAAAAAAAGTAATAGTTACGTTAAACAAATCTCCATTCTTTTCCCTGCAATGTGACGAGACAACCAACATTTTAAAGCACTCTCAGTTGCTGTTTTATAGTAAATGTATTGACGGAAAATGCTTCATAGAGAAAATATTATTTTCGCAATCTCTTGAAACAACCACACAATCTGAGGAAGTTCTTTCTGCTGTAACATTTCGTAGCTAGCAATCCTCCTTAAAAGAATGTTGTTTGAATATGTACTGATGGCGCACAAGCCATGACCGTTCTGGATTTGTTCAGCTTGCAAAGCAACAGAACCCTAACATCATTGTTTTTCAATGTACCATACACAGACAAGCTTTGGTTTGTAAGACTCTGCCTGAAATGCTTACAGTTAGTAATGGTAAGTGTCAGCTGTGATTACTAGCTTTTATATCAAAAGTTAAATAGTGACCAACAAACTCTTCTGTACCACTCTCAGGAAGTAACATGCTCGCTCAGCTATTCAATCAGAGATTGTAATATTTTTGATGAGTTCAAGAAACGATATGTACATGCATAATGTATCCACCATTTAGCATATTTATCAGACTTATTTGAAACACTCAACCTTTTGAATTTGAAACTGCAAGGACAGAAAAACATTTTGAAGGATTATGATGCAATGAAACGTTACCGCAGAATATACGAGGGCGGACCAAAAAGCAACACACAATAACTTTTTTCTGCCTTGATATTGCAGCTGGAATGTTGCAATTTCACACAGATATAGTTTGAAGTTTTCACTACAGAGGGTATTTTTTGTTTCATGTTACTGTCACCACGTGAAGAGCAGAGAGGAGTGGTTTAATATTTGTGGGCCAAACGGCATAAACCGAGTAATATTCACAGGGACATGCATGACGTGTATGGACTGTAGCAATGTCTCCAGGTGGTGGGCATTCTTCCTAGAGGGCTATATGAACCTTAGTGATTCGCCACGCTTCGGAGGCCGGTAACAGCTGCAACTCCGCAGAATGTCAAGAGGCATTGAGGCGGCAATTTTGAACGATTGGCATGTACAACTGTTCAACATTTCCTATGGTGCAGTGTACATTATTGTTCATAATACGTTGAAATTTCGCAAAGTTTGTGCTTGCTGGGTGCCTAAGAACCTGACAGACAACCACAAGGACCAGCAAATGATGACGAGCTTGGATCACCCAACGCGGTACACTGCAGAACAGCATGACTTTCTGAAAGAAATCGTCACTGGTGATGAGTCGTGGGCACACCACTACACGCCCGAAACCAAGTAGACAATAATGGAGTGGAAACATGCTGGTTCCCCAGTGAAGAAAAAATTCAAAGTGACTCAATCTGCTAGGAAAGTGCTTGTGACGGTGTTCTGGGATATGCATGGTGTTGTACTGGTGGACTTTGCTGAACACGGGACCATTGTGAATACTGCAGCTGACGATGTCAAAATTCATGACAATGCTTGCCTTATGTTGCTGCTGCTGTTCGTCAGAAAATCACCAAATTTGGTTGGGAGGTGCTCCAGCATCCACCATACAGGCCAGACCTTGCACGGCCAGACTTTCATCTGTTTGGTCCCATGAAGAAATTCCTGGCCGACCAACGCTTTGCAACAGATGCGGAAGTGAAATCAGCAGTCCGCATATGGCTATACTCCAAGGAAACGGACTTCTACGAACAGAGCATATTGAAACTGTATTACGATGGGAGAAATATATTGAGAAACTTGGTGACTATGTCAAAAAGTAGGTAAAAGGTGCAAGTTCATTTGTGATATTTTTTTGTTGTTTTAACTATTAAACTTTTTTGTAAAAAAATTATTGTGCCTTCTTTTCGATCCGCCCTCATATGTTTATGGCAATGTCGCCCAACTTCAATCCTTCCCACATCTTAACAAGCCTCTTGATGACACGCAGAATCTTCCATTAAATTTTAAAAGTGCATTGAAGAACTTAATTTCAGAAGTTTTCATCTTTGAAGCCGGAACTGAGTGCTACTTTCCAGATATTTCCAGAGATAGCTGGCAGTTTCAGTTGACATAAGATCCATTCAAATAGAACTGGAATTGGCAATCATCCTAAAATGTGATTCAGTACCAAAAGCAGAGTTTCTAAAGTTGGCTGGTGAAGAAGTTATTTTCCTATATAATCAGAAGCTGCAAGTTTCTTGATGCAGTTTGCATCAACCTATCTATTAAATCTGGGTTTTCTGTGCTGGCTGACATCAAATTCAAATACTGAGCATGTCTAGATGCTGAAAGTGATCTGAGGTGCGCACTGACACAGCTGGAACCAAACATTCAAAAACTTGTGCCAGCCCTCTCATTAAAATCAAATCAAGTGATGTAGTTTGAATGTTAATTGCAGTGCGTGGAAAATCTTTTCTAATAAGCCACACCAAAACTAGTTGAAATATTCCATCAAAAAATTAGTATCACATTAATTAATTTTAAATGTTTACATCTTCCATTTCTTGTTTACTTCGCGTTGCTTCTTATGTCTATTTTTATTATTGATTATCTGTAATTTGTTACATTTTCTTCTTGTGTTATTGAAATCTTTCTTTGTAAAGTCATTGCATTTTTAATTATGAAACATGTAATATTATTTATTAATCAAGCACTCATATTATGTTATGCCCCTGTTTATGAGTTTATCCTCTTTGGGGTTGTATGTACTTAATAATTAAATCTTTTATTATCAGTAATCATAATGAAATATTCTTTGAGTTATTAACTCAACTTTCATAAACCAATCACTCATAGATTACAGAAAGTCATGTGTATTATTATTATTCCATGAAGTGCTGCGTCTGTGGTTTGATTTCTGGTACCAACCTGGGAATGTGGCTATTCCGTTGCTGCAGGCCTGGTAAGAGATGCACTCAGGTCCTTGGACAATTGAGGAACCTCTCTACAGCTGAGGTCCTGGAATTCTCACGTAGTAAGCGGCATATAGGTTTATTGACAATTGGTGAAGCAAGCGCTTATTTATTATTACTACTATTTGGTGAATCTCTATTGACCTCACCACTACCCTAGATACATGTCTGTTAACTTTCCCATTCATCAGAGAAAGCACCATCCTCTTCAATTTAATTAAAAATGTCTGCGACAAACATCTTCCTTTGTTTGTCTTGGGTAGAGATTTGCTGGCATAACTGAATCTTGTAGTTGTGGACTGCCTCATGAAGCAAGTTCTATGCTGGCAAGTCAAATAGTCTTTTCATATGTAGATAAAAGACTATCAGTCCCATTGCTTACATCATTGTGGTGGCCAAGGTTAAATTGATGGCAAAAACTTTGTTGTACATGCTTCACAGATTTTGTTCCAGCCAGTCCAAGAACACAGAAGGTCTCCACATCGCCATCTAATCTAACCTAATAATGTGATCATTGTTCCAGGTAAAAGACCTCCAATGTTTTTTCAGACGTATAGACTAGACACCCTGTAGTTAGTTTCATGTTGTACCCCATCTGTGGATCTACAGTACAACCTAGCGGCAACAATTTCCATTCTCTCACAACACCAAGTGTACATTGCAGCTGTAGTGTAAGTGTTTATTATCTTCACATACTTGCTTGAACTAGTTTCAGGAGCGTCTTGCACCCTTCCTGAGCTGGTACCAACTGCTGCATCACAATGGGCATCAATTTGTAAAGATGGTACGTGTCAAGTAGATGTTTAAGTTATGTGCTACAATACACATTTTGTTATAGAATAGCACTAATCAAATGTTTAACAACTGGACAGTATATGCTGGCCTTAAAATTCCATTCCTTTCTATACAATCGTGATAAAACAACTCATTATTGAAAGGACTTTAAAAGAATGACAAAGTATTGAACAATTCAGACCATTAATAATAGATTTCTTGAAAATGGCTTATAACACAAAATATGTTATTTGAAATAAATTGTGTGTGTGTGATCTACGTTTTTTGTAATGTATGTTTTTATCTATCACATAACATTTACCATTATTACAAAATTCCTTCCAAATCAAAAGGACTATACACAAAAAATTCAACATATACATTACATTTACCAAGTATGGTATTTATCCAACCCTTTGTTTTTGAGTTATGTTGTTCACAGACACATAACAATTAAAAAGAACAATTCTAAGTTTATTTATGTTGGAGAAGAGAACAATGTGTCTCATGTTGCAAATAAAACAGGTCTGCACGGAATATTTTACATCATAATGGTCAAATTGGATGCTCTGGTTTCAAAAATAACAACAGTTTTTGCATATCTACACATTTTTAAAAATTTAGTGTCGGGGACAAAAAAATGTAATAAATTGCCTGCTGATTGACTCACAAAGGTTTTGCTACCCCCGTTACATATCAAATTAGGGATAATGAAGGAACTTGTCAAAGCTTTGTACAAACATGGTCCGTGTTTCCAACATCTTATTCAGAAATTTCCAATGTTGTCTGAATCAAAAGTGAAAGAAGCCATTTTTGATGGCCCACAGATTCACAAACTCATGAAGGACGTTCATTTTAGAAATATCATGACAAACATACAGCTTTAAGCTTGGGACTCATTCAATGAAGTTATAAACATGTTTTGGGTAACGTTAAAGATGACCAATATGAGCATATTGTTAAAACCATGCTCAAAAATTAAAGGCACTCGGATGCAATATGAGCTTAAATTTGCATTTTCTGCATTTGCATCTTGAATTTTTTCCTGAAAATTTGGGTGCACTAAATGAAGAACAGGGAGGAAGATTTCACCAGGAAATAAGATACCAGGGTCGATGGGATGACTCCTGCTAGTGTTTAATTACAGACAACCCTCATCTGGACCACAAATGCAAGTCAACTACCTGTTTCTTTTCAACAAAGCTGAGAAGAAAATAGAATCATAAGCTATGTTTGATATTTCCTAGTTGTATCTGTAAAATTGAGATTGTTTCTTAGTTTGCATGATTTCATGCATTTTAAATTGTACTTAAAAACTAGAAATAAACTCAGATATTACATATTTCCTTTCTGCATGCCAAAAAGAATGGTAAGTGATACAAAAAAATCTGATGTGTTACACTCACATGACTTTCTCTACTCTTGTACAATCTATTTTTACAAACGCCTATTCTCCATATGCTTCATGTTAATCGAGATATCGAGATGTCAATCTTATTGCTAATTTTCTTGTAGATGCAAGGGGAACATGGTAGGTTATAAGCGATAGTCAAATATTTTAAGCGCTGGTTGCTATGTGGCGCATTCTATTCTGTTTGCATATCCAGGACATAAAAAATTGAATAACGAATTTGAGAAAAAGTATAAGTATTGGAAAATTTAAGGAAATAACAACCAATATCTCGAAAATGGTTCACTCAACTAAAAAAATGTATATCACATAAATTGTGTATTTTAACGCGATCTACATTTTTTGTGTAGTAAAATTTTGTCTATCTCTTATGGTTTACCAGTTATGCAAAAGTCGTTCACAATAAAGAATACTTTTGGAGACATTCCCAGAAAATTCGAGATATACATTTCATTTCTCATGACATTATCCTAAACATATGATATTTTCATCAAAATCGTTAGAGCCATTTTTGAGAAAATTAAAATTTTCGAAAAATCTTCCATGTAAAGGGTAGTCTGGGGTGGGGTGATTTTCTTGAAAACCTTCGTGTCGCATCTCTGGAAGATACTGAACCTAAATACCAAGTTTGGTGCTTATCCGACAGTTCGTTTTTGAGTTATGCTGTTCACAGACACACAGACACACACACACACACACAGACATGTTTCCAAAAATGCTTTTTTTGGATTCAGGAGGTCTCAAAACATGTATTTCCGGTGAAATCTCGGTATCGATTTTTTGGGTGGAATGCAATACTTCCCCTACTTACTATACGTAGTAGAGAAAGTAAAAATGGATAGCAGATTTGAATTCAGCATACCAAAATTGGTTTAGAGACCTGCATAACCCCGGGCCACAGAAAAAAATTTCAATTTGCAGGCCTGTGTAACTGATACATATGTAAATGCATATAGTATTTTAACATTACCTTCATTGTATACATACGAATACATAAACTTCAAACCATAATACTAAAACAAAACACAATTATTACATACATACATTTACAGGAACTCTAAATTCAACTGCATCCAAAATAACACCCAAATTACGGAAAATCATTTAACTTAAGTAAAACAGGAAACAAATGACAAAGCTATTAAGTCCTATAAGAGTACAAAAGAGCAAATACAAATGCACTCCACAATATTTTGTGCTTCTCGTCTCGTATACAGGGTTATATATTGATCTATCTGTGTTTCCTTTATTATCTTACGCATCCTTATTGCACATGCATAACTGAGTGATGATCCTTGTAAAATGCAGTTACACTGGATAAAACAATAATACAGCAGTTGTCACCAGCTTTCAAATAAATGTGATTAACATCAGACCCACTACACTCTACTCAACTTTTCCATTTTAATCCAGCTATATACAACATCACAGTTCAAACTGCCCAGAACTCTTATCAGAACAAAGGTAGAAACTTCTAGGGGTGACTTTCTCCTTGAAATGTTATAGATCTTCTTGAAGGTGCCATTCAATTATAAAGGAAGCCTGCTTACTGGCTGAAATGGTGGTTGTACTGTATGATTCAGTTCTGTTCAGCTGTTTTTTCCCTTCTTGCTGTGTATGGCTAGACATTGTCTACGCAAATACACAAAAGCTTGAGATGCACATCATTAAATAACAGTACATGCTTGCCAACTACCTGTAATTGCAACCTTTTCCCTTGTACAGCAAAGTGAAAAAATTTTACAAAGACATGAAATTTAAAATGCGTAAAGTGTACAATGCAATAAATGTACAAAAATTCCATAAAAAATAAATGGGATTTCCATTTTATAAGCTCTGGTTTATCATAGCACTGTATATCATTTACTAGAGGTCACTAGTGGTGCTATACATTTTGTTGTAGTCCAGTGAAGAGGGACCATGATCATGATGAAGGATAGACACACAGATAAGGTCTGGTCTATCATAGCACTGTATATCATTTACTAGAGGTCACTAGTGGTGCTATACATTTTGTTGTAGCCTAGTGAAGAGGGACCATGATCATGATGAAGGAGAGACACACAGATAAGCTCTGATCTATCATAACACTGTATACCATTTACTAGAGGTCACTAGTGGTGCTATACATTTTGTTACAGCCCGGTGAAGAGGGACCATGATCACGATGAAGGATAGACACACAGATAAGCTCTGGTCTATCATAACACTATATACCATTTACTAGAGGTCACTAGTGGTGCTATACATTTTGTTACAGCCCGGTGAAGAGGGACCATGATCACGATGAAGGATAGACACACAGATAAGCCCTGGTCTATCATAGCACTGTATTCCATTTACTAGAGGTCACTAGTGGTGCTATACATTTTGTTACAGCCCGGTGAAGAGGGACCATGATCACGATGAAGGATAGACACACAGATAAGCCCTGGTCTATCATAGCACTGTATTCCATTTACTAGAGGTCACTAGTGGTGCTATACATTTTGTTGCAGCCCAGTGAAGGGGGACCATGATCATGATGAAGGATAGACACACAGATAAGCTCTGGTCTATCATAACACTATATACCATTTACTAGAGGTCACTAGTGGTGCTATACATTTTGTTACAGCCCGGTGAAGAGGGACCATGATCACGATGAAGGATAGACACACAGATAAGCCCTGGTCTATCATAGCACTGTATTCCATTTACTAGAGGTCACTAGTGGTGCTATACATTTTGTTGCAGCCCAGTGTAGGGGGACCATGATCATGATGAAGGATAGACACACAGATAAGCTCTGGTCTATCATAACACTGTATTCCATTTACTAGAGGTCACTAATGGTGCTATACATTTTGTTGTAGCCCAGTGAAGGGGGAGCATAATCATGATGAAGGATAGACACACAGATAAGCTCTGGCCTATCATAGCACTGTATACCATTTACTAAAGGTCACTAGTGGTGCTATACATTTTGTTGTAGCCCAGTGAAGGGGGACCATGATCATGATGAAGGATAGACACACAGATAAGCTCTGGTCTATCATAGCACTGTATACCATTTACTAGAGGTCACTAGTGGTGCTATACATTTTGTTGCAGCCCAGTGAAGGGGGACCATGATCATGATGAAGGATAGACACACAGATAAGCTCTGGTCTATCATAGCACTGTATACCATTTACTAGAGGTCACTAGTGGTGCTATACATTTTGTTACAGCCCAGTGAAGGGGGACCATGATCATGATGAAGGATAGACACACAGATAAGCTCTGGTCTATCATAGCACTGTATACCATTTACTAGAGGTCACTAGTGGTGCTATACATTTTGTTACAGCCCAGTGAAGGGGGACCATGATCATGATGAAGGATAGACACACAGATAAGCTCTGGTCTATCATAGCACTGTATACCATTTACTAGAGGTCACTAGTGGTGCTATACATTTTGTTACAGCCCAGTGAAGGTGGACCATGATCATGATGAAGGATAGACACACAGATAAGCTCTGGTCTATCATAGCACTGTATACCATTTACTAGAGGTCACTAGTGGTGCTATACATTTTGTTACAGCCCAGTGAAGGGGGACCATGATCATGATGAAGGATAGACACACAGATAAGCTCTGGCCTATCATAACACTGTATGCCACTGAGTCTGTAATCTTAACTTACAGTATATTAGAATTTAATGCTTTGTGGTTAAAATCTGTAACACTTTGAATCTGCCCATAAAGCCATATAAAGGCCTCTAATCCTATATATTTTAAAGGCAAATCGTAAAGGATGGCAAGCATGTGATATTTACATGATGTGTGTCAAGCAGTTGCTGATGGGGGGGTTTCCGACCCCTTCAGCTGCTGTGGTGTAGGCGCTGCGTATCCTGAACACCCACAGTACTTCTGATGTTACTAGAAGTGCGGCAGACTGAACAATCGAGCCCCTCCCGAAGGGGAGTTGTTTGGATTCGACGGGGCAGTGGTTCCTGAGACCCGTGGGAGATTCGGTATGTTTGTGCAGTTTCCATACTGGCTGGGTTGTGAGACGCCTCAATGTCCTTTGGTACCAACCTCGATAACCGGTAGACGTGTTATATTGCTGTCAGCCCCACTGAGATTTTCGGTAGTCAACCTTTTGGGATGACGCGCGTGATGTATCCACTTCCATGCTCATGTGAGCGAGGGGCTTTTTAGACTCTAGGTATTGGCCTCATGGGAAACCCCCACAGTTTGGCACCGATCCTGGGTGCTACGAAGGGCTTAGGCTCTTGCATCAGCTTTCAAAGCATGCGAGCTTGTCCAATGTTGAACTGTAATGCTAGAAAGCATCAAGTGCTGGAACATACTAAATGTGGGAGCTATAGTTCAGGCTTCAACCCCTGCACACAGAAATGTTGCCTATGGTAATAATACTTGCTCCTGTTAAAATTTCAAGATAGAGTACTCCTTCCTATCTTATTTAATACATGCTACACCGTGGTTGTTGACCATACTGTTAAGTTTGTCTTCAGTTTGCTCTGTGTCACTTTAAAGGAACAAGAATCGAGATGTCAGTGTTTATTTCAAATGTTATAATTAGATCATAATGGATACTGTTCTACATGGAGTGCTTGATCGTATACACTTACATGACACTCCGCCCTTGTCTTTGTTCTTCTATATCTATGGTGTTTTTAAGTTATTCTATCCTTTTCTCCCCATTCACATATATTTGCACTTTAACCCTGAGTTGTATCGCTAGTCTTCCTCTGCCTTAATTACTTTCCTCCACCACTTCTCTCCATCTTCCCTATATAGTTGCCAAAACATTTCCTTGCTACTTCCAAAGATTTTTAAAACTATAATTTCTAGCCCTATTTTTTATTGCACACTTCTTCCCTGCATAATTTAGTTTTCTGGTATTCCATTACACTAGGTTTGTTTGCTGTATTTAGTCCACTTAGCCCCTGTTAATCCTTCCCTTTCAGTTTTATTACAGATATCAACATAGTTTTCTCTCTCCCAATCCTTCTTGAAATCATCATCATAAACTACACGGTAGAGCATTCTGGCTACACAGAGTTACAGCTGATCCCTCCATCACTTCTTTTACCAGATGGATGGTAATTTAATACTTGGAGAGCACTACGTTGTGAGTCTCCTTGAAATTTGTATAATATTTCAAAGTACTCTTATCCCTTAAGGTACAAACTTTTTCCATGTCTTCAATCCTTAAATCCACTCCCTGTTCCTTTTTCTAATGATTGAGCACCAATCTATGTCATCTATTACAATTTGTTGTATTTGGGCTAGCCAGCTCCCTTTCCATCTTGTTTTCACACAGACTTTCATGTTCAAGCCAAGTGTGTTGTGTGTGTGCAACAAACTAAAACTGGATACTGCTGATAAACGCCCACAGATATCATAAAAGTGAGAAAGATGCAAGTGAATACTGATGCCGTGTTTCACAAAAGTTGATGTTGCTACAGAGGTCGTCCTGTCGTTGTGGGTACTGTACATCAGGCAGACAATGTTGTAAAAATAACTTCATAAATGTTTACGTTTTGGCCTTATAAATATGCCACACTGCCAGTTATAGATTCTGGTGCAATTTACTCAAATTAAATTGTTGCGTGTTACAAAGTCCATCAATGGCGAACCTGCACATCTTGTGGGTCATGAAATTTTAAATGATGCTAAAAATTGGGACATTCAAGTGTTTGTAGCAGAGCTAGCAATGCACGGTGGCAAGTTGCTGCCTAATTAAAAACCAGCTGAGATGTGGCATGTCACTTGCAGGCACAAGCCAAGTGGTCGCTGCAGAAAGAGGAGTTCATTAAGGGATTCTTCTTGTTTTTCCCCCAACAGCAAACTGACTTGAAGCAGATTATCATTTTGTATACTCTTGGACATCAGATTTCATGCAGCACCTTGAGTGTGGCCGCTGGCACACGCCGGTGGACCAGTTCAACTAATATTTCCAGCGGTAGTTTTGTAGCCTGGGCACGGATCACATGTATGTGTGGTGGTTTGTTTGCACTACAGTGACATTGGTATTGTCCTGCTAGCTTACTAGCGGCTGTGAATGTCAACTGTCTCGTGCTGCAAAGACTACAGTTTCTTCTCAAAAGTAAAAGATTATTCAACATCTGTGTTGTGTGGGAATTACTTTACAGTATTCTTGTTCTTGTCTTATTCAAATGTCACTCTTGGACAAAGAAGTTTTATGTACGATACATACATCATGCAGAAAGGTGTATAGACAACTTGAGGAGATGTTTCCAGTTCGAAACACAAATACTGTTAGACAATGGGATGCTAAGCCATTCCCTGGATCTTACTGAGTGTGATCGCTAAAGCGTGCAGAACCTTAAAAACAAAGTTTATAGGAACACATAGACGAATCAGAAGAACTACATCACTTATAACAAGGTTATATGTAACACTGGAGTTTTAGAATGGAAAACAGTGCTGCTTGGTGTCTGGGCTACATACAGAGATGTCACAATATTAACTTGCACAATGAAAACTTTAACCCACATGACTCAGGAGGCAGTCTCATATTTCCCAGGAGCTTTTGAGCTCTGATCTCCATGAGATTATGTTTAGGAACACCGGAGAATGTTTCAGGATTTTCTTATGACACACTCCAAGAATTATCCTGCTACACGACATCTTGCACCTCCCTTCTGAATTATACTAGCTAGCTGGCTGCCCGAAATTGCACAGTTAGCTTTTTATACACTGAAATGACGATATAATTAATTTCATGGCAATGGCTCCATAAACAATCAGCAATAGAAATACCACAAAATGATGATATAGGGAATGAAAATGTATATATGAACAGTTTGAAAGCCTGTGACCCACCGGCTTTCCCTTATATACGAAATAAGTTGCTAAATTGTAAACAAAGTCTGCATTTTGTTAATAGTGTGCATGTATGGAAGAAAGTGCTAACCCACAAGTATTAGCAAAATCTGCAAAAATAAGTTTTTCTTCTTCTTCTTCTTCAAAACACACAATATAAGCAAAAATTTGCAGGATGCTAATTAAACTAAGTTTATACAACAACAAAAAAAAAAAAACAACTAAACCTAATCTCAGATGAATCAGAAACGAGCTAATTAACCTAAGTTTAAATAAAAAAAACCTAAACCTAACCTCCTGGAATCAGAATCCTAAGCTTCTATAAATAATGAATCATAAACATTGTGAAGGAATGCACGCTCACTTTGCCCGTGTAACCACTGATTGCTAATTAACCTAAATTTATATTTAAAAAAAGTAAACCTAACCTCTCATGAACATTGTCAAAGAATGCTCGCCCGTTTTGGTTGCATGCATTGGTGTAACTGCCATTGTGTTTTTTGTTCAGATGTTGGTGGCTCTGCCGTTTGAACAATACAGACACAAACCGTCTACTACCAGCCAAAACGTAAAGTAAATCTTGCATGGGGAACAAGGTCCAATTTCATTTACCTCCCCCTGTTCTTTATGAAATTATTGTGCAACAATCTAGACGAGTTTTATGGTGAGTTCTCCTGTTTCCACCTTACAATTGTAATTTCACACAGACCCAGTTATTCCTAACAACGGTACTTATGCAGTGAACGTTTTTAAAAATACTGCTGTCATGTGTGATTCAACTACTCTTGCTAGAAATGAAACACACAACAGAAGCATACATGCACATTGCCTGGAATCGATTCCCTTTTGTTTACCCAAGATAGCAACTAGAGAGATCTAACTACCTCCTTAACCTTCTGCTCTTGCGCAGCTGCTAGTGAGTTTAGCACATCATTTATTCTTACAGATCAGTAAGCAGCAGGCGTATTGTCGTAACTAGTTAAATTCTCCTGGGCTACCACAACTACTACTTCTGAGAAGTGAAAATGTTGGTAATGCAACAGTGACATTGAAGGTGAAGAGGATCATGTCATCAGATGTGATGATGCAGGTTCCTCTTAATTTATGACCAAACACAGTTTCAAGTGGAAGAAAGAAAATCCACCTAGGAATATTAGAACACTGTTTTGCATTTTCCCGACCTAAAGGCCAAGCACGGGTTGCTATATTAGACCTTCACTGCTTACAACTTTTTCTAGGTAAGAATGTTATACATTTGATCACCACCGGTGCTAATATTTACATATCATCAACAGTTAAGGAGAAACTTCAGTGAGATCATCGTTCTGGGCTCACAGACAAGACAGAAATTTGAGCTCTGATTGGAATACTTTTTCTGACTGGTTATCTGGGCACAGAAACTGTAAACAAGCATGGGATAATTTTAAAGGTTCTGGAGTAGAAGCTTGCTACTTGACAATGAGTCAGCAAAGATTGCTTCTAATGTGCTGCCTATGATTTGATGATGTGTGTGATTGCCAAAACAAATTGACAAGTTAACAGCAACAAGGGAATTTATTGTTCACAAATTTCAAAGTCTATATTCACCGAGTGAATATTGTACAATAGATGAACAACTGTTGGCTTTTTGTGGAAAGTGTCCTTTCCAAGTGCATATTCCCAGCAAGCTGGCCTTAAGACTTTTGCACTAGTTTGTAGTAAGACTGGATATACCTAGAGTAAATCTTGAGGAGTATACAGGCCACACTTCACTTCTAGTTTGGTTAAAGAGCCTACAGAACGAATGAACCGTGACAATTAGTTTACATCAGTTTCATTGGCAGTCGAGTTTACTAGATATCAAGAAGCTTACTTAGTAGGAGCAATTCGGCAAAATAAAAGACAAATTCCAGAGTAATCACATTGAATTCCAATAGGAGTGTAAAATCTTCCGCATTTGGATTTCACGGGCTCATGGTATCATATTGTCCAAAGAAAAATCATCTATATGATGACAATGCCATAGATCTGGAATCAGGTGAGGTGAATAAGCCTGAAATGGTCACTTTTTACAACCCCATGAAGTTAGCTGTGGATATGGTTGACCAACTTTGTGCTACGATGTACCTTGTAACACAAGACATTGGCCTCTTGTAATCTCCTACGACCTTTGAATATCAGGGCCTCAATGCCTTATGTATGTTTTCTGCTAACAATGGCTATCAGAAAGGCAGCAGACATTTATTTATTTATTTATTGACAGAAGTTCTCGGGAACTTGTAAAATCTCAAATAACGAGGAGGGCAGAAATGAAAAGTAATTTCAATTTCTATAAGAATGAGACTAAAATCCTTCTAGGAATTGATGACGTCATTCCTGGAAGAGCCAAGGACAAGTCAACACCTATCAGCTTCAAACTGGTATGTGCAGCATGTTGTGATGAACAGGAAATGGGTGAATTAAAAACCTTGTTCGCTATTCTGCATTTTATGTTATAAATATTCAAGTGAAAACAACTAATGCAATTTTCAAATGTTATATGTAATTGTTGTGCTGCTGCTCAGAATGAGCATTCAACAGTAGGCATAACGAGTGCAGTATTGTAACAAACAAATACCTATAATAAATATAAAGCAAACATAAAAGTATCTAATCCACTGCCTTTAATTTGAATAAAACAGAACTCACAATCTTGTGCGTTTTATGTTTGAGCTCACTTTTATTTTAAACAAAATAATGTTACCTGCATTTATTCTTTTCACAAAAAATGCAAGTATGTGTCATCTAGAATTGCAGTATAAGCACAGAGAGATCAAAAATATTTAACACGGCCAAAATTATAATTAAAATTGGGCTACACGACTATTCATGTCACAAAATACTGCACGATTACTGCAGGTCTCACATGTGAAAATTGTTTACAAGTTATCAGGTTGAATAGACAGAATACTAGCCTAGTGCTTCTTTAATTAAACTATGAATTAGTGAAGTATTTATACAACCTACACGCAATTACAACAAAAAACGCCGTTATAGTTACAGCCACTTGATTATGACGTTACACCAGCTTTTATGCAACTGAGATTTACAAGCTTGTACATAATAATTGCAGAAAAAAACTTATGACTGCATCTATTTATTTATACAATAAATAAATATTACCATGATGTAAATGTGCTATATTTATTGAAGACTCAAATAATCATTCAACATGATCATTAACCTAAAATTAAACATGGAATTTCCCAAGTTGGATAACATGGTGAAAATATTTTGCGGCTTAGTGCGTCTAGTGGAAAGTAAACATTAGATAAATGATTTAAATACATTAAATTCTTGTCAAACTACATAAAGCAAGCACTTTTGATGTTTGAGGAGTGTCAAAATATCTTAACATGGCGTTCATGAAATCACATTTGACATTTAAAGTATTTTAATTATAGCATACGGTTGTTATTGTTAAATACTTTAAAATAATGATTTTTTCTCTTACGTTATCGATGACGACCGGCTGATTAACAATTACATCGTAGGGTTCCATTTTTCTACACGATATTTACAGCTATTTAACAAGTATCTCTCATGAAGAGAACCCTACCCCAAGTACATGACGTCATTTGCAGGCATTCTGTTCTTCACTTGTATACAAGCAGCCAACCACACTTTACCGAAAAATGTTTTGCGACTATGAAATAAGTTTAGTAACACTGTAATAATAGCTATGCAATTGTAAAATTACATTTTTTCCTTATCAGCAATAAATTAAGTTTTATTTTTGATACAGCATGTTTCAATTTTCTTGAAACCACCAGATTAACTTTTGGCAACACTGATTAAATGTGCCAGACAAGCGCTTGGAGACGGAACACCGAAGTTGCCCGACGAAGTTTGAATGCCAAAAATGAAAGCGAACGATCTTACTGGAGCATTCCAGTACAAGGAAAGGTAGTCCATTCCGGCACATTTTGCTCCCATTGGCTGTGGTCAAATACGTGACGTGAACGTTGGCGCGCTCTCTAAAGTACTCAACAATAGCATGTATTGAAAAAGCCATTTGCCGTGAAAATGCATGGGTTATCTTAAACTTTTATACTGATGCAAGCAGCTTAGCTGTCACAACTAATATTTGGGTAGGTACTGCTAAGATAAACTGAAATATCCTGTTTTGTAACACAAATTTGACTTATATTTAGAAGTGATCATTCATGCTGTTTTAGAGGAGTTGGATGTTACCTACTGGCGATTTTCCCTGGAACTTTGTTCCTCAATAACAGCAATTTTCACTTTCTCTACCACATACATATTAGGTAGAGAAAATATTGCTTCCACCTAAAAATTCGATACCGTGATTTCACCGGAAATACATGTTTTGAGAATCCCTGAATCCAAAAAGGTATTTTTAGAAAAATGTCCGTGTGTGTTTAAGGTCTGTGAACAGCATAACTCAAAAACGAAAAGTTGGATAAATACCAAACTTGGTGGTATTTAAGTTCAGTACCTCCCAAAGCTGCGACACAAAGATTTTCAAGAAAATTCCCCACCCAAAATAACCTTTTACACGGAAGAATTCTGGATTTTTTCTTCTGAAAAATGACTCAAACGATTTTGATTAAAATGCCATTATATTCAAGATATTTAGGTACATGAAATATAAAATGTTTATTTTTAATTTTCTGGGAATAGCTTGTGAAGTCCTCTTCATTGGGAAGGAATCTTGTATAATCTTTTGTAACTGGTAAATTTAAGCAACAGAGGAAAATGGGCTACACAAAAAAAGATCTCTTTAAAACACACAATTTCTTCCAAATAACTTTTTATAGCACCAGTAATTTCCGAAATATCTAATATTAATGGTTCGAATTGATCAATACTTAGCCATTCTTTTAAAGTCCTGTCGATTTTCAGTTGGTTCTTGCGATGTCATGGAAAGAGTGTGGAATTTTAAGGTCAGGGTATAGCGTACAGTTCGTAAACATTTGACTGTCGTTCCCTTTTATTTATAGCGAAATGTGTATGCAACTATTTCTGCAAAAGTTTATCTCGATTAAAATGAAGTAGACAGAAAAATAAACTTTCGTAAGAATAATTTATATGTCCACTAATAAGCGATAGATGGTAGAGAAAGTCATTCAATGCAACAAAGAGATTTTTTATGTCGCGTTCATAGTCTATGTGAAAATGTACTGAGCACACTCAAGCATTATCGGGTTTGAATTTATCACTCTGTTTACACCTGTCTTAGTTTATCAACTCTAGGGAACCTGTGGTACATCATTTCAGACGTTTTTGTTCCTATATTAGAGCACTGTGCTATAGCACAATTAATTTGTTTTTTGAAAAGTTGCTCATTTTGAAATTGAGTTTTATTTATGGACACTCCTTTAACTGCTATGGTTCTTAGCGTCCCACTCTATATTGGGCGTGAAAGATTGGGAATTTTACTCAGAGGTCTCTTTATCAGGCTTGCGGTTCTTTTACGTGCCTTAAATCTACGATACGGTAACACCGGCTTTACTTCTCTTCCGAAGGAAGCCATGCTGATGATTTTTAGGTCTAAAAATTCATTGCCCTCCACCGGGTTTGAACCCGCGACCTCGGGAACTCGAGGGCACACAAACATATACACACCGTACTTTACAAGATACCACTAGATTTGCACTTCAGCTTGTAACTAAAACCAATTGGTACACAATGAATAAGTTTTTTATGAGTATGAACCAGAAACAGTATTGTATTGTAATGGATGCATGTTTATGCGCACCTGTGAACCAGTACAGGCTCATGCAATACAATTGTGTCAGATTCAATTCACTGCCACAGTTAACATTAATTTAAAATATAGGAACTATTATTTGAAGGGTTATTTGATAACTTTTACAATACTTGTTGAATTTTAAATAATATTTTAAGACGATAAACGCAAATAGAAAATGATTCAAGTGCGAATGCAAGAATAAATTCGCATCTATACGAGCATCCTGCTCCATACCAATTGTGATATACGATTGTAATACGTTATAATAATGTGACGTTAGCAGAATATGTAACCCACAGTGTGCGTAATTTTAGAGTAACATAGAGAAATGTAAAATCAAGGTAAACGCAGCCAAATTGAGGTCCGAAGATGCACACAGGCCGTGATGGAGCAGTAGTGAACTTTCCGTATGGCGTATGAAAGTGTGCGGGAGTGCGTTGAGAAACTCCTGTTCCAGTCAAGGCTGGTTCACAACCAACGAGAACGGTAACCAGAACGGAAACGAGAACGGGAAGCGATGCACCATGCAAGATATTGGTTCACAACAGCCCGGTAACAAGAACGGGAATGTATATCGATCACAAAGTGAAAGTCGATTTTGCGCATTGGGATTTCATTTGTTTTTAACTGACCAATGACATTTTTTCACCCACTTCCAATTTAGCCAAGCCAACGTCAAAATTCGATAGAGTAAACATCTAAATGTATATCCATTACATTTCCGATCCCTCTAGTTATGCCAAGCTTCCATTCCTTTATTTAATGGCATACATTAAAATTGTTTATTGTTCTTTTTTCATTTCCACCGGTTTTAGCTGTTCCTTGCAGCTTTTGCCATTGTTTTTTAGGTAATAGCCAGTTTTGAGTTGCATTTAAACAAATTACAAATGACCCCTTCACCAGAGGAAGCAACTCTGATTACATTTGGGGGTGTCGGGATGAGGTTAGAAAGCACATTTACTACTAATTCCTTCCACTTTCATGTTTCCAGAGAGCACTAGTGGCTGTTTCATGTCACGGCCGCCTGAAACAACCTCTAGAGTGAAGAGTCTAATATGCACAATAGGGATCTAATATGCACAATAGGGATCTAATATGCCGTGCCCGAGAACGAGAAAGTTAATATGTCAAGATGGCAAGCGAAGGAGATTGTATGC
This sequence comes from Deroplatys truncata, assembly GCA_030765065.1. Taxonomy (NCBI): domain Eukaryota; kingdom Metazoa; phylum Arthropoda; class Insecta; order Mantodea; family Mantidae; genus Deroplatys; species Deroplatys truncata. Next base: position 7,226,701 of record CM060984.1, read on the forward strand.
TAAAGTGTGATGTGTGCTATAAAGAATTCGGAGACAAATATGATCTTAATAGACATTTGCAAAGCCATAATACGAGGTTAGCAGCAAACATCAAGAAATGTGCCCTGTGCAGTGTACACATTTCTGAATATGAAAAGCACCTTAAGCTAGTCCATGACATAGGCATGAAAAACGAAAATTTAAAGTTTACAACTATGTCCGAGTTTAGTGTGTGGAAAGACAAAATAGAGCAGGAGACAAAGTCAAGATATGTACAACATAGAGGTAGCAGAAGACTTCTGGATGGAAGTAGGGTTACACAATATTATTGCCACAGAGACGGAAAGTACACTCCGAAAGGAAAGGCTATTAGGGCCATAAAAACCTCTGGCTCAAATAAAATTAATGCTGACTGCCCAGCAAGTATGAAGGTAGTATCAGGTAATAAGTGTGTGACAGTTACATTCAAAAGCACACATGTTGGACATAGCTGTGATATTGGTAGGATGGTTTTGACCAAACAAGAAAAAGATGAACTTGTAACAAAGATTAATAATAAAATACCTTTGGAAGACATATTAGATGAAATAAGAAATTCTTTGGAAGAAGACAATGTGCAAAGAATTCATCTTGCAACAAAACAAGATTTAAGAAATATTATTGCACAATATGGTTTGGAGAATGAGCATCAAGAAAGCAATGATGCTAAAGCTGTAGATATGTGGGTAGAGCACATGAAGGCAACAAGTAATATAGTCTGCCTTTATAAATCACAGGGAACGATAAGCTCAGATGCCCCCAATTTGAAACTAGAGGACTTCTGCCTAATCTTTGCAAACAATATACAGATGGATGTCCTAGAGAAATTTGGAAATGACACCATTTGCATAGATGGGACCCACGGTTTAACAGGACATGATTTTCAAATCTACACAATATTAGTTTTTGACGAGATGAGAACAGGGTTTCCTTGTGCCTTCATGTTCTCAAACAGAGGAGACTCGGAAGTGATGGAGCTCTTTTTCAGAACTATTGTGATACGCCTGGGTAGTTATCTCTCTCCAAAGTATTTTATGTCAGATATGGAAGAAACCTTTTATAATGCATGGTGTGCTGTGTTTCCAGATAATGAAAGTCAGCAACTGTATTGCGCATGGCATGTGGACAGGGCATGGCAGCAAAATCTTAACAAAGTTAAGACACAAGAAAAGAAGGTTGAAGTTTACAAGAAAATAAAAGTTCTTATGATGGAAAAAGACAGAAGTGCTTTTGATGTGATGTCAGCAACTTTAATGTTGGAGCTATATGGAAATGACCTCACCAAACATTTTGCCGAATATTTCGAGAGATTTGTTCATGAACCTTCCAAATGGGCATATTGTTACAGGCTCCAAGCTGGAGGAATTAACACCAATATGGCTATAGAAGTGTTTCACCGACATTTAAAACACATTTACCAGGCAGGAAGGAAAGTGAAAAAAATGATAAAATCCATACATGCCCTCCTAAAGTTTATAAGGGATTGCATATATCAAAGACTGATTGGAATGTGCAAAGGTTCAGTCACGAAAAAGCTGTCATCTCTGAGAAAAAGACACATGACTTCACTTAAATTGCCATCGGATTCGGTGCATAAGCTGAACGAAGAAGAATGGAATGTTTTTTCTGGAACAGAAATGTACACAATCTCGTTTTTAAATAAGGAATGCACCTGTAAGCTAAGATGTGACCCATGCAGAGCATGTTTGCATTCATTCACATGCACATGCACAGATTCTGCCGTCCTGTGGAATATGTGTAAACATATTCATTTAGTATGCCAAGTATATAAGCCTGTACTTCCATGCTCCCAAAATGAGGAGCCTGAAATAAATACTGAAGAGTATCTACCCACTGAAAATGCAGAATTTCTTGACGAGGAGCCGTCAACAAGCAGGAAAGTAGATGACTTAGAGTTGAGGAAGAAATGTGAAGTAGAAAGGATAACAAAGATTATAGATGGCATAAAAACAGAAGCTGGGCTTTTTGCCTTACAGAAATGGGCCGCTCCTCTTGAGATAGTGGTGAAAAATGCAGAGCAAACACAAGAACATACAACAGATTTCATTTGCCAAGCTGGAACTTCAAAAGAGCCAGCTAACAAAAAGGTATGTCCGCAGAGAAACGTCATTGTTTTACGCTACAAAAATAAAACTATGAAATTATGTTCGCGCCCAATCATGAAGAATGTAGTGCTACAGCTCAGTAGTGGATTTGCACCAATCACCGAGTAGCTAGAGAAGGGTAGTGCCAAGATTTTTCTGGTGTGCTGAATTTGTTCTGCTGGTGGTCTACGCAGAGTTATCACATGGACGCAACTGTAACTGAAATTCCTTTCTTCCGTTTCCAAATGGCGATAATGAAGTAGTCAGGGTGCTACTTGAGTTGTATAATGCCTGTTTGAACACATGTAGAAGCAAAGTGTCTGTCGACTTGTAGCCGAACACACATGGTGAGGAAGTTATACTCCTCCCCATTCCTGTCATGTCTTTTGTGATATTGTCATCTTGCTACAGTGCCAGTGTCTACAGACATAGCAGGTTTGATATTGGACTTTACCATGTAAATACTATTACTGGATAGAAAGTAGTAGGACACAGTGATTGTCAATGGGATAGATGGATGTGTTGTGTCCCAGTTTTATATGTTTTATGTATATGCAAACTCCATCATCTTCTAAATGTTTTCTTATACAGGGTGAAAGGTATTGCTTGAACTGTAATAAAATGGCTAATAGACACAGGCACAAGGAACATCACTATGTTTTATTTAAAATAGAGAGTTGAGGGTTGTTATACTACATCACTGATATTCTTACTTGAGTTGAGAGAAAATGCTGACGATGGGAACAAGCCATCTCCCGAAACGTGTTCAAGTAAGAATATCATAGTGATGTAGTGTAACAACCCTCAACTCTCTATTTTAAATTATGACACATCACTGTTACCAGCTTCTAAATCTTCAAAATTAGTCAACATCACTATGTTTCATTTTTGTAGGTTTAATGACAAAAATTGTATTGGACATATTTGCCCTACTCATCATATAGAATCCATGATTAACGTAGGGTTCAAGCAGTACCTTCCATCCTGTATACTGTCCTCCCAAATAATGAGAATTTCTTGTTTCAAGTGATGTCTTTCTCAAACATGTCTTCAAGCTAATAGAAATTACATGGGAAATTGAAATCTCAGCATAACATAGGTATAAAGTTATAATTTCGAGCTTATTCAAAGTGAATTAATCATCATAATAGTATCAACCTCATGTAAGCACTTTATGTAATTAACAGTAGTGTTTCTGCTCACATATCTTGCTGCAAAAGTTAAAAGGTTGTGGCTTCAGTGATATCTCTAAATTGGTTCAGATCTTACTCAACAAATACAATCCCGAAAAGCAGAATCAATGGCTGTGTTTTTGAGATGTTACCAGTGTACTTATATCAGAAAAGTCACATCAGCAATTAAGAGATTCTGTCAATAAAGTTTTCAAACAACTCAATATGTGGTTTTAAGTTAATAAGCTTTCATTAAACTATGATAAAACAAACTTGACTCAATCTCAATGAAATGGTACAACAATTACACCATAAATGAACTGATACAAACTTCCTTGGCCTTCAAGAGCTGGAGAAAACAGATGATAATCATGCAACCAAAGCTTAGCTCAGTTTGCTTTCTTAAACAAATTTGCTTACCAAAATGCCTTGAGAACAGCACATTTTGCCTTCTTTCACTCCCTGTTTCAATATGGAATAATCTGGGGTAATCGAGCACTCAGCAAGTATTTATATTACAAAAAGTCTGATGTGTTACACTCACATGACTTTCTCTACTCTTGTACAAACTATTTTTACAAACGCTTATTCTCCATCTACTTCATGTTAATCGAGATAAACATTTGCAGACTCTATCTTATTGCTAATTTTCTTGTAGATGTAAGGGGAATATATATTTACAAGGGCAATATAGAAATACAGTAGCCTTTAAGCACATACATATCTCTTAATAGCTGGTTGCTAGGTGCAGCACCATTCCCTTTCCCACAGATTAATACTCTTTGCATATCCAAGACAAAAAAAATGAATAACGAATTCCCATTTGAGAAAATATGTATTGAAAAATTTAAGGGAATAACAAGCAATATCTCGAAAATGGTTCACTCAACAAAAAAAATGTATATGACATAAATTGTGTATTTTAACGCGATCTACATTTTTTGTGTAGTAAAAGTTGTCTATCTCTTATGGTTTACCAGTTATGCAAAAGTCGTTCACAATAAAGAATACTTTTGGAGACATTCCCAGGAAATTTAAGATATGCATTTTGTTTGTCATAAAAATATCTTAAACATATGATATTTTAATCAAAATCGTTAGAGCCATTTTTGAGAAAATTAAAATTTTCAAAAAATCTTCCATGTAAAGGGTACTCTGGGGTGGGGGGATTTTCTTGAAAACCTTCGTGTTGCATCCTTGGAAGATACTGAACCTAAATACCAAGTTTGGTGTTTAGCCGACTTCGTTTCTGAGTTATGCTGTTCACAGACACACACACACACACACACACACACACACACACACACACACAGACATGTTTCCAAAAATGCTTTTTTTTGGATTCAGGGGGTCTCAAAACATGTATTTCCGGTGAAATATCGGTATCGAATTTTTGGGTGGAATACAATACTTTCCCTACTTACTATACGTAGTAGAGAAAGTAAAAAGGCCACATATTATTTGTGGTGTTGGGTCTCATTATTCAAAATCCAAAAAATTTCACTGGTGAATACACTCTCTTGAGCTACCTTACAGATAAATATGGTAGCTTCGCAACAAACCTTGCTGTGCATGACCACGATATGTGGCATGCAGGCCATTTGCATAGACCAGCAAATATCTTAAAACTGTTCCAAAAAGGATGTAACTATCCTGCAATAACAATTTATGACTTTCCATGTTACCTAAAACTATTAGACAATCCTAACTAACATAAAATCTTCAAGAAGAATTATACATTTTTCTTATATACTCACACCCCATATACTATGGAGGAAGTTTGTAATATGTCATGCAACATGTAGATATTCAACACACAGTGCAGATTGCATGTGATGGTGATGTACACTTATTTGTTATTGTTGCCCTACTGTAATGCATGTCGAGAAGTTTACTGTTGAAATGATGATGGGGAGGGGATCATCCCCCGCCCAAAGGCTGTTCTTGGCGTTGGGTATATTCCTACTTACTCTGCATACTTCATAATTGTATGATGTGTTCAATTTCCCCCAGCATTGCTCACAGTGGAGCCAACATCACTGTATGGGATCAATTTGTTTTTTCCCCATATGACCTGTCAATAAATTTAAGGTTCCCATGTGCTGTAGGACCTCCACTGTCTTATATATAGAACCTTTCCCAGGAAAAGGAATCAAAGTGTATTTTCTATTCAATAACTGTAAGTTTTATTAACTAGAACTGGCTTTGTGTATGCATAAGTGACTTAAGTGCAATTACCTATAAGATCATTCCAATAGATTGTAATAACAGATATTCAAGAGGTTAGAATTTAATGGCCATTCAAATGTATTATACAGTATTATTAAATATGAATGTGAATGCAATGTCTCTTTGTGTTTAACCATATCACACCCACCCTTCATAATTGTCAATCACTTTAACATGCAGTTTAGTGTACCAGTATTAATTGTTTTTTCATATGTTGACTGCAGAAAGAATGTAACAGCATTTTGTATGACTTTCATACTATTGTTTTTTAAGCAATTACAGAATTTAAATTTGCGTAAAATGCAATATTTCATTATTACCTACTTACCTCCTTACCCAATTTTATTATCACTTAAGTATAGTTATATTGTTGTTTCTGCAGGTTAATGGTCCACATGCTGGTTTATAAATTTGGGTGGCTGCATGAGACACTCGTTCATTAGTACTGCTCTCTGTCCTCCATAGTATTTTTAATTTTAACGTCCCTTTTAACTTCACAGGTTTACAGAGATTGGAGACTGGTGGGAGGGGGGATGACAATGATGAAAATGGTGCAATTGATGGAATTATGGTGGGGAAAACCAGAGAACACCCATTCTAAGTGCCATTTTATCTACCACAAAATCCCACCTCAGATCCCTAGGATTGAATCCAGGCTTTTTTTGTGAGAGGCCATAGTGCTGCCCAATTGGAAGTGTGAAGATGAGACAACATTTAAAACAGAGATAGCATTACTCAATACTATCAAGTAATGAAACCAAGAAGTTGTTTTACAAGGCAGCTCCCACTATGACTTCACAAATGAGCTGTATGTAAATAACGTATACAGATACTTAACAAATCTGATGTGTTACACTCACATGACTTTCTCTACTCTTGAACAAACTATTTTTACAAACGCTTATTCTCAATATGCTTCATGTTAATCGAGATATCCAGATGTTAATCTTATTGCTAATTTTCTTGTAGATGCAAGGGGAATTGCTAGGTTTTAAGCGATAGCCAAATATTTTAAGAGGTGGTTGCTACGTGGAGTATTCCATTCTCTTTGTATTACCAGGACAAAAAAATGAATAACGAATTTGAGAAAAAGTATAAGTATTGGAAAATTTAAGGGAATAACAAGCAATATCTCGAAAATGGTACACTCAATGAAAAAAATGTATATGACATAAATTGTGCATTTTAACGCGATCTACATTTTTTGTGTAGTAAAATTTTGTCTATCTCTTATGGTTTACCAGTTACGCAAAAGTCGTTCACAATGAAGAATACTTTTGGAGACATTCCCAGAAAATTCGAGATGTACATTTCATTTCTCATAACAATATCTTAAACATATGATATTTTAATCTAAATCGTTATAGCCATTTTTGAGAAAATTAAAATTTTCGAAAAATATTCCATGTAAAGGGTAGTCTGAGGTGGGGGGGATTTTCTTGAAAATCTTCGTGTCGCAACTCTGGATGTTACTGAACTTAAATACCAAGTTTGGTGTTTATCCAACTGTTCGTTTCTGAGTTATGCTGTTCACAGACACACACACGGACATGTTTCCAAAAATGCTTTTTTTGTATTCAGGGGGTCTCAAAACATATATTTCCTGTGAAATCTCGGTATCGAATTTTTGGGTGGAATACAATACTTCCCCTACTTACTATACGTAGTAGAGAAAGTAAAAAAAAATCTGATGTGTTACACTCACATGACTTTCTCTACTCTTGTACACACTATTTTTATAAACGCTTATTCTCCATATGCTTCATGATTATCGAGATGTCAATCTTATTGCTAATTTTCTTGTAGATGCAAGGGGAATATGGTAGGTTTTAAGCGATAATCAAATATTTTAAGCGCTGGTTGCTATGTGGCGCATTCCATTCTCTTTGCATGTCGAGGACAAAAAAAAAATCTGATGTGTTACACTCACATGACTTTCTCTACTCTTGTACAAACTATTTTTACAAACGCTTATTCTCCATATGCTTCATGTTAATCGAGATATAGAGATGTTAATCTTATTGCTAATTTTCTTGTAGATGCAAAGGAAATATGGTAGGTTTTAAGCGATAATCAAATATTTTAAGTGCTGGTTGCTATGTGGCGCATGCCATTCTCTTTGCATGTCCAGGACAAAAAAAAATCTGATGTGTTACACTCACATGACTTTCTCTACTCTTGTACAAACTATTTTTTACAAACGCTTATTCTGCATATGCTTCATGTTAATCGAGATATCAAAATGTCAAACCTATTGCTAATTTTCATGTAGATGCAAGGGGAATATGGTAGGTTTTAAGCGATAGTCAAATCTTTTAAGCGCTGGTTGCTATGTGGCGCATTCCATTCTCTTTGCATGTCCAGGACATAAAAAAATGAATAAGGAATTTGAGAAAGTCTTGGAAAATTTAAGGGCATAACAAGCAATATCTCGAAAATGGTTCACTCAACAAAAAAGATGTATATGACAAATTGTGTATTTTAATGCGATCTACATTTTTTGCGTAGTAAAAGTTTGTCTATCGCTTATGGTTTACCAATTATGCAAAAGTCGTTCACAATGAAGAATACTTTTGGAGACATTCCCAGAAAATCCAAGATATACATTTTATTTGCCATAAAAATATCTTAAACATATGATATTTTAATCAAAATCGTTAGTCATTTTTGAAAAAATTATAATTTTCAAAAAATCATCCATGTAAAGGGTAATCTGGGGTGGGGGGATTTTCTTGAAAACCTTCGTGTCGCATCCTTGGAAGATACTGAACCTAAATACCAAGTTTGGTGTTTATCCAACTGTTTGTTTCTGAGTTATGCTGTTCACAGACAGACACACACACACACGGACATGTTTCCAAAAATGCTTTTTTTGAATTCAGGGGGTCTCAAAACATACATTTCTGGTGAAATCTTGGTATCGAATTATTGGGTGGAATACAATACTTCCCCTACTTACTATACGTAGTAGAGAAAGTAAAAATGAATAACAAATTTGAGAAAAAGTATAAGTATTGGAAAATTTAAGGGAATAACAAGCAATATCTCGAAAATGGTTCACTCAACAAAAAAATGTATATGACAAATTGAGTATTTTTATGCAATCTACATTTTTTGTGTAGGAACATTTTGTCTATCTCTTATGGTTTACCAGTTATGCAAAAGTCGTTCACAATGAAGAATACTTTTGGAGACATTCCCAGAAAATTCGAGATATACATTTCATTTGTCATGAAAATATCTTAAACATATGATATTTTAATCAAAATCGTTCGAGCCATTTTTGAGAAAATTAAAGTTTTTGAAAAATGTTCCACGTAAGGGTAATCTGGGGTGGGGGGATTTTCTTGAAAACCTTTGTGTCGCATCTCTGGAAGATACTGAACCTAAATACCAATTTTGGTGTTTATCCAACTGTTCGTTTCTTAGTTATGCTGTTCACAGACACACACACACACACACGGACATGTTTCTAAAAATGATTTTTTTTTTATTCAGGGGGTCTCAAAACATGTATTTCCGGTGAAATCTAGTTATTGAATTTTTGGATGGAATACAATACTTCCCCTAATTACTATACGTAGTAGAGAAAGTAAAAAAATCTGATGTGTTACACTCACATGAATTTCTCTACTCTTCTACAAACGCTTATTATCCATCTATTTCATGTTAATCGAGATAAACATTTGCAGAGTTTCTTATTGCTAATTTTCTTGTAGATGTAAGGGGAATATATATTTACAAGGGCAATTTGGAAATACAGTAGCCTTTAAGCACATACATATCTCTTAATAGCTGGTTGCTAGGTGCAGGACCATTCCCTTTCCCACAGATTAATACTCTTTGCATATCCAAGACAAAAAAATGAATAACGAATTCCCATTTGAGAAAATAAGTACTGAAAATTTTAAGGGAATAACAAGCAATATCTCGAAAATGGTTCATTCAACAAAAAAAATGTATATGACAGAAATTGTGTATTTTAATGAGATCTACATTTTTTGTATAGTAAAATTTTGTCTATCTCTTATGGTTTACCAGTTATGCAAAAGTCATTCACAATGAAGAATACTTTTGGAGACATTCCCAGAAAATCCAAGATATACATTTTATTTGCCATAAAAATATCTTAAACATATGATATTTTAATCAAAATCGTTAGCCATTTTTGAAAAAATTATAATTTTCAAAAAATCATCCATGTAAAGGGTAATCTGGGGTGGGGGGATTTTCTTGAAAACCTTTGTGTCGCATCCTTGGAAGATACTGAACCTAAATACCAAGTTTGGTGTTTATCCGACTGTATGTTTCTGAGTTATGCTGTTCACAGACAAACACACACACGGACATGTTTCCAAAAATGCTTTTTTTGGATTCAGGGGGTCTCAAAACATATATTTCCGGTGAAATCTCGGTACCGAATGTTTGGGTGGAATGCAATACTTCCCCTACTTATACATAGTAGAGAAAGTAAAAATGAATAACGAATTTGAGAAAAAGTATAAGTATTGGAAAATTTAAGGGAATAACAAGCAATATCTCGAAAATGGTTCACTCAACAAAAAAATGTATATGACAAATTGAGTATTTTTATGCGATCTACATTTTTTGTGTAGGAACATTTTGTCTATCTCTTATGGTTTACCAGTTATGCAAAAGTCGTTCACAATGAAGAATACTTTTGGAGACATTCCCAGAAAATTCGAGATATACATTTCATTTGTCATGAAAATATCTTAAACATATGATATTTTAATCAAAATTGTTCAAGCCATTTTTGAGAAAATTAAAGTTTTCGAAAAATGTACCACGTAAAGGGTAATCTGGGGTGGGGGGATTTTCTTGAAAACCTTTGTGTCGCATCTCTGGAAGATACTGAAGCTAAATACCAATTTTGGTGTTTATCCAACTGTTTGTTTCTTACTTATGCTGTTCACAGACACACACAAACACGGACATGGTTCTAAAAATGTTTTTTTTTTATTCAGGGGGTCTCAAAACATGTATTTCCAGTGAAATCTCGGTATTGAATTTTTGGATGGAATACAATACTTCCCCTACTTACTATACGTAGTAGAGAAAGTAAAAAAAATTCGGATGTGTTACACTCACATGAATTTCTCTACTCTTCTACAAACGCTTATTATCCATCTATTTCATGTTAATCGAGATAAACATTTGCAGAGTTTCTTATTGCTAATTTTCTTGTAGATGTAAGGGGAATATATATTTACAAGGGCAATTTGGAAATACAGTAGCCTTTAAGCACATACATATCTCTTAAGAGCTGGTTGCTAGGTGCAGGACCATTCCCTTTCCCACAGATTAATACTCTTTGCATATCCAAGACAAAAAAATGAATAACGAATTCCCATTTGAGAAAATAAGTACTGAAAATTTTAAGGGAATAACAAGCAATATCTCGAAAATGGTTCATTCAACAAAAAAAATGTATATGACAGAAATTGTGTATTTTAACACGATCTACATTTTTTGTGTAGTAAAATTTTGTCTATCTCTTATGGTTTACCAGTTATGCAAAAGTCATTCACAATGAAGAATACTTTTGGAGACATTCCCAGAAAATCCAAGATATACATTTTATTTGCCATAAAAATATCTTAAACATATGATATTTTAATCAAATCATTAGTCATTTTTTAAAAAATTATAATTTTCAAAAAATCAACCATGTAAAGGGTAATCTGGGGTGGGGGGATTTTCTTGAAAACCTTCGTGTCGCATCCTTGGAAGATACTGAACCTAAATACCAAGTTTGGTGTTTATCCGACTGTTTGTTTCTGAGTTATGGTGTTCACAGACAGACACACACACACACGGACATGTTTCCAAAAATGCTTTTTTTGGATTCAGGGGGTCTCAAAACATATATTTCCGGTGAAATCTCAGTATCGAATTTTTGGGTGGAATACAATACTTCCCCTACTTACTATACGTAGTAGAGAAAGTAAAAATGAATAACAAATTTGAGAAAAAGTATAAGTATTGGAAAATTTAAGGGAATAACAAGCAATATCTCGAAAATGGTTCACTCAACAAAAAAATGTATATGACAAATTGAGTATTTTTATGCAATCTACATTTTTTGTGTAGGAACATTTTGTCTATCTCTTATGGTTTACCAGTTATGCAAAAGTCGTTCACAATGAAGAATACTTTTGGAGACATTCCCAGAAAATTCGAGATATACATTTCATTTGTCATGAAAATATCTTAAACATATGATATTTTAATCAAAATCGTTCGAGCCATTTTTGAGAAAATTAAAGTTTTTGATAAATGTTCCACGTAAGGGTAATCTGGGGTGGGGGGATTTTCTTGAAAACCTTTGTGTCGCATCTCTGGAAGATACTGAACCTAAATACCAATTTTGGTGTTTATCCAACTGTTCGTTTCTTAGTTATGCTGTTCACAGACACACACACACACACACGGACATGTTTCTAAAAATGATTTTTTTTTTATTCAGGGGGTCTCAAAACATGTATTTCCGGTGAAATCTAGTTATTGAATTTTTGGATGGAATACAATACTTCCCCTAATTACTATACGTAGTAGAGAAAGTAAAAAAATCTGATGTGTTACACTCACATGAATTTCTCTACTCTTCTACAAACGCTTATTATCCATCTATTTCATGTTAATCGAGATAAACATTTGCAGAGTTTCTTATTGCTAATTTTCTTGTAGATGTAAGGGGAATATATATTTACAAGGGCAATTTGGAAATACAGTAGCCTTTAAGCACATACATATCTCTTAAGAGCTGGTTGCTAGGTGCAGGACCATTCCCTTTCCCACAGATTAATACTCTTTGCATATCCAAGACAAAAAAATGAATAACGAATTCCCATTTGAGAAAATAAGTACTGAAAATTTTAAGGGAATAACAAGCAATATCTCGAAAATGGTTCATTCAACAAAAAAAATGTATATGACAGAAATTGTGTATTTTAACACGATCTACATTTTTTGTGTAGTAAAATTTTGTCTATCTCTTATGGTTTACCAGTTATGCAAAAGTCATTCACAATGAAGAATACTTTTGGAGACATTCCCAGAAAATCCAAGATATACATTTTATTTGCCATAAAAATATCTTAAACATATGATATTTTAATCAAATCATTAGTCATTTTTTAAAAAATTATAATTTTCAAAAAATCAACCATGTAAAGGGTAATCTGGGGTGGGGGGATTTTCTTGAAAACCTTCGTGTCGCATCCTTGGAAGATACTGAACCTAAATACCAAGTTTGGTGTTTATCCGACTGTTTGTTTCTGAGTTATGTTGTTCACAGACAGACACACACACACACGGACATGTTTCCAAAAATGCTTTTTTTGGATTCAGGGGGTCTCAAAACATATATTTCCGGTGAAATCTCAGTATCGAATTTTTGGGTGGAATACAATACTTCCCCTACTTACTATACGTAGTAGAGAAAGTAAAAATGAATAACGAATTTGAGAAAAAGTATAAGTATTGGAAAATTTAAGGGAATAACAAGCAATATCTCGAAAATGGTTCACTCAACAAAAAAATGTATATGACAAATTGAGTGTTTTTATGCAATCTACATTTTTTGTGTAGGAACATTTTGTCTATCTCTTATGGTTTACCAGTTATGCAAAAGTCGTTCACAATGAAGAATACTTTTGGAGACATTCCCAGAAAATTCGAGATATACATTTCATTTGTCATGAAAATATCTTAAACATATGATATTTTAATCAAAATTGTTCAAGCCATTTTTGAGAAAATTAAAGTTTTCGAAAAATGTACCACGTAAAGGGTAATCTGGGGTGGGGGGATTTTCTTGAAAACCTTTGTGTCGCATCTCTGGAAGATACTGAAGCTAAATACCAATTTTGGTGTTTATCCAACTGTTTGTTTCTTACTTATGCTGTTCACAGACACACACAAACACGGACATGGTTCTAAAAATGTTTTTTTTTTATTCAGGGGGTCTCAAAACATGTATTTCCAGTGAAATCTCGGTATTGAATTTTTGGATGGAATACAATACTTCCCCTACTTACTATACGTAGTAGAGAAAGTAAAAAAAATTCGGATGTGTTACACTCACATGAATTTCTCTACTCTTCTACAAACGCTTATTATCCATCTATTTCATGTTAATCGAGATAAACATTTGCAGAGTTTCTTATTGCTAATTTTCTTGTAGATGTAAGGGGAATATATATTTACAAGGGCAATTTGGAAATACAGTAGCCTTTAAGCACATACATATCTCTTAAGAGCTGGTTGCTAGGTGCAGCACCATTCCCTTTCCCACAGATTAATACTCTTTGCATATCCAAGACAAAAAAATGAATAACGAATTCCCATTTGAGAAAATAAGTACTGAAAATTTTAAGGGAATAACAAGCAATATCTCGAAAATGGTTCATTCAACAAAAAAAATGTATATGACAGAAATTGTGTATTTTAATGAGATCTACATTTTTTGTATAGTAAAATTTTGTCTATCTCTTATGGTTTACCAGTTATGCAAAAGTCATTCACAATGAAGAATACTTTTGGAGACATTCCCAGAAAATCCAAGATATACATTTTATTTGCCATAAAAATATCTTAAACATATGATATTTTAATCAAAATCGTTAGAGCCATTTTTGAGAAAATTAAAATTTTCGAAAAAGGTTCTATGTAAAGGGTAGTCTGGGGTGGGGGGATTTTCTTGAAAACCTTTGTGTCGCATCTCTGGAAGATACTGAACCTAAATACCAAGTTTGGTGTTTATCCGACTGTTCGTTTCTAGTTATGCTGTTCACAGACACACACACGGACATGTTTCCAAAAATGCTTTTTTTTTTATTCAGGGGGTATCAAAACATGTATTTCCGGTGAAATCTCGGTATCGAATTTTTGGGTGGAATACAATACTTCCCCTACTTACTGTACGTAGTAGAGAAAGTAAAAAGAGTAACTATTTCAGCAGATATTTTGCCATGCAATACACATTATACATTTATATAATTTAAGTTGGGTGTTTTGTCATAAATATGGTAGCTGACATTTCGATAGGTAGAAATCATTCAGCAATAATTTGCTAATACACAAGTTTTATGTACTATTTAGGTTTCCAAGGCCAGCGCTTAACCGAGTTGCCCAGATTGACAAAAAATTCCCAAAGATACACAGTACATATGGAGAATTTTCTGTTTATGAAATGCTTTAAGTTATTTTGCAATGAAAAGAGCATTATGTCCTAATTTATTTATTTATTTGGTATAACAGCAGGAAATAGTGTTTGAGCACAACACTAATACACATCCAAAATCAAACTATTATTATTACATTGCATTCAAAATTTAAATTGGTATCAGACATAACCTTTGAGCATGTATACAGATAGAGAGCACATGACATCACACTAACCAACATCTCCATTAGCTGACAGAGGTATAAGCAATGAATGCAGGCTTAGCTTAGTACAGGATTTTTTCCTGTAGTTCGATTAAATTCAAAATTTATACTACCCAACAAGACTATGGCACATTATTCTGCAGCTGACAACAGAGGAAGCGTTATAAAAGATCTGGCGTACTTTTTTTTCATAGATACATACACATTTTTGAAGAGCACAGTAGAAAAGAAATGGTGCTGCTTTTTTTTTTGAGAAAGTTAAAGTGTCAAATTTGTTCAGTCTATTACTTAATGAAAGAAGATGCAGGTACAATTTTACATTAATATTTAATACAACAGTACACAAGAAGAAAACAGAGTTAAGAGTCTAAAAAAATGTGCTTTGTTACATTCCTTTGTGTTATTGACATTCATGTTCTTAACACCTTATACATATATCTCACCCTAAATACCATGATATGTAAAACCTAGAGAGAAAAAGAAACACTTACTCTAGAAGCTACCAATCCCCCACCACCCTTGTTTAGGAAATTAATGATGTAAACATAAAAGTGTAGTACTCTTGAGAGGAAAAAATTCAACAAGTTCTTAATTGGGCCAGTTTTACAGAATATGAGGTATGTAGTATTTAAGTTAAAAATTGTTTACAAGATGCAGATATATAGTTCTGAATCTGTATTTTATATACACACACAAATACATACATATATATTCTTCTCTATATGGAATTAATGGGGATGTCAGATGAAACAACATGAGACTCAGAACTTCATTAGGTTAAGTTCTTTTTAAATGCCGGATATGTTGTTTTGGGTGTTAAATTTCATTTCTAACTTTAGCTGTTTTATATGAAGTTTCGAAATTCTTCTATAATTAAAACGTCACAAATACAAATGAAATTAGGACAGCTTTTCTGGATACAAGTGGAAGCGATATATAATAAACACAAAAAATGTAAACAAATAAGCTTATATGTTTACATGGTATAGCATTTGAAGAGAGCTGGAGGTTAATTCTTACGTGGCCCTTTGTCCGTTACATATAACAGGGGCAATCCCGCTTTAAGGGATGAACTATCTTTAATAACGTTTCATAACGACTTCTCATGTTCGTTTTACGATATTACTGTGCAATCCACAAAAACAAACTTCGAAATACAGTCCCTAATTCGAACACATTTCAACACTAAATAGCACAAACACATTTTAATACCTTAACATACTAAGTATAGTTTATTTTTATGGTTCGCTTGCTTTCGGTATATATTTCAATTCTTCATTAAAACCAACGTTGTGACTTTGCATACATAACCTGTCTTCTACCTTACTAGGTTTTCAGGTCATGTTCCAGTTTTAAACATCGAATGTGCGTTATTTGGTACTCAATATTAAATAAGGTATGACTATAAAGTCCTACATTTACACAATTGCTCGTTGATACGAAAATTCAGCTTTATTTTTATATTTTGGGATTACTATTTTATCAGCTGACTGCCATCTTGTTTCATGTTTCATTTAAGCATGGCAGTGGTCGCGCTATTCGCTCTGGAAGCTCCGGACACGTTCGTTTACCTTCGGGTGTTCCGTCTCCAAGTGTTTGTGTACGTGAGCCCTCTTTGGCACAAAATGAAAACATCAACAATAGAAAGATGGAAGAGGACGAAAGTGTCAGTCACAGTCTGTCTGTGCGTGGTTTTCCGCCCACACCTTTAGGATTAGAAGCACTTTATACATTATGCCGGAGAATATACCCAGAACAGCCCAATCCTCTGCAAGTTACAGCTTTAGTGAAATATTGGTGAGTTATGATCGTAGTCCAGATGTCATTAGGACCCTTCAGCAGTCGGTGCAGATGCTGATCCTAAAATAAATCTAGGGAGGGGCTAGAAAACAGTCGTGAAGATTGTTTTAACAATTTTTACGTAAGTACAGTAGTTTGAAAATCTCTAAAATTGCACTAATAGTGTTAGAATTAATGGGGCAGTGAAACACTGGACATTCTTTGTTCTTTACTACAGCTTTGTTAGTAATGTTTGCAACAATTCGAGCTGTTGGATGAGCTTTAGGTTGGTCATTGTAAGTGTGTTTGCAAACAAAAGGCCTGGGGCAGTTTCCATTTATTCATGAAATGTATTCATTGCAATTTTTTTTAAAGTAATTGAGTGTAATGGTTCCTTTGCACTCATTTTTTCTATTGCAAAGAGGCTTCGCTGTGCAATCGGAATGATTATTTGACATAAATCACGCGACCGTACTTTTTTCAGCTAACACCTTTTCAAGCATCTGAGAAATGTGATGATTGGAGTAAGAGTAACTTATAGTCTTCTTTTTTGCAGGTTGGGGGGCCCAGACCCCTTGGACTATATCAGTATGTACACAAATGCAGGCAATCCTGACCAAGGCATTCCACCACACTGGCACTATATCAGGTACGTTGTGAACATGAAACAAAGTGTTTCTTATTAACACATACAGGTTTTCTTTTATGTTTACTTTCTCTGCCGTTTGCTTTTGGCAGGTAGAGGAACTAATGTATTCCACCATAAAACTCAACATAGAGATTTCACTACAAATACACGTTTTGATGTCCAGCATTTATTTTCTCTGCCACCTTCCTATAGTAGCTAGGAGGAAGTATTGTATTCCACCCCAAAAAATTTGGTGGCAAGTTTTTGCCGGATATACATATTTTAAGGTGCACTGGTTCTATACAAAGCTTTTTAGAAAAAGGCGGTGTGTGTCTCTGAACAGCATAACTATAAACTGAAATGTTCAATAAATAGCGAACTTGATATTTAAGTTCAGCATCTTCTAAGGATGCAGCACAAACATTTTCAACAAATTCCCCCTCCACAAACTTGCATTTACATGGAAGAGTTTTAATATTTTTGATTTTCTCAAAAATGCTTCTAATTATTTGGATTAAAATACGATATGTATAAGATATTTACATGACAAATAAAATGTATATCTTGAATTTTCTGGGAATAGCCTCTGAAGCCCCTTCATTCTGAATGACTTTTTTAGAATTAGAAAACCTTAAGAGAAACAACAAAACAAAACCTTATTGTACAAAAAATGTAGATTTTGTTAAAACATACAAACAAATAAACTTTTTGCAACATTAACATTTCTGTGATATTAGTTGTTGATTTGTGCCCTCACCATTTGATTGTTTATTGTGATATCATACAAAGAGTATAAAATTTCCCCTTTTAAACATTTGGCTATCAGTTCAGTCTGCTGTATCCCTCTTGTACGTGAAATAATGTCTAAAACATGTATATAATTAGATGAAATAGACACTAAATAAACTATTGTAAGAATGGTTTGTAGAAGAGAAATGAAGTGGGTAGAGAAAGTCTTGTAAATCTTCTGGTTAAACTGTATAAGATTTCAAAAAAATTATGAAAGTTATTAAAATGTGCACAACATTTTTTGTCCATGATATAACTTTATGTTGAGTTTTGTTTTGCAGTTTTGGGCTATCAGATCTGCATGGTGACGGGCGTGTGCATGACTTCTCAGGGCCTGAGTCTCCAAGTGGTTTTGGGTTTGAGCTCACCTTCAGGCTAAAGCGAGAACCAGAAGAGACAGCCCCTCCCACCTGGCCAGCGGCTGTGATGCAAGCTTTGGCAAAATATGTCTTCCAATCAGGTCAGATGTTTAGCCAAAGAGAAAGCAAAACTCTGTAACATTGCACCTCAGATTCTCAGCTTTATTGCATGTGCATATTTACCAACTTTTACAGTTTGCCCATAAGATTTGTGTAAATGGAGGCTTTTTACAACCTCTTGGCAATGGATGCCCATTTTACGGCTTTTTGGGCCATCTGCCACTATCATAGAAAGGTGCAGGTGAAACCATACAACATTTTTAAAACTGCTTTTAAAGGCTTTATTTGCCAACTTTATGAAAGGAGATGCTGAAACTGGCCACCGTCGTTATTAATACATTTTTGGCACCTCTTTAGGAAACTTGCCATAGTTCACGTTGAGAAATGCTGGCAATTTCTGGTCAGATGTTTTGTTTTAATTCTTCCAGGATGTGTGGGTTTGTCTTGTACACTTTGTTTTAAGTTACCCCAGAGATAGAAATTGCAGGGGGTTAGGTCAGGGGACCGAGGGGGCCACAAATCTCTACTAATAATTCTGTCCTCAAACGCACTTTCATAAAGTTATTAAGTAAAGCCTTTAAAAGTAGTTTTAAAAATGCTGTATGGTTTCGATATCTTTCTATGATAGTGGCGGACAGCAACGAGTGCCGAGGATGCGGACGGGAAAAACACTGCGCAGCCGGTTCGTAGTGTTTTGGCTCTCCGTGTAGTATCAACGCCTTGTAAATACATTTTGATCTTTTAGTCATGTAGCAGTTGAAATTACAAGCTGTCTTATAGACTGTGTCAGTTGGAAAGAACACTGCTTTTTAGTGCTGAAAGAATTGTCAAAATCATTTCAATAGTTTCCAAAATTTTCAACACCCACGTAAATTTTGTCTTTGTAATATTAGTATATTTATTATACAAGGAAAATATGTAGCTTGTGCTTCTGTCACTTGCTGCTTTTTCATGCGCATTTTAAGCCATGTGTTCCTATGCATAGTTTCAAGATTAATCACAAGCACTTGCCAATAGTAAGGTAGAATCAGACAACTCAAAAATTCAATGCCATAGCCAGGATTTGAACCATGGATCTCCTGGTGTCCATTTGGTTGCTCTAACCACTGAGCTACCATGGCAACATTCCGGTACGGCATTAAATTCCCCAACCGATTTGCATTTTTCCCTGTAAGTCACACAAGGAGATCTCAAATTGTATTGAGATGACATACCCCAATGGCAGTTTACAATGTTGTAAGTCCTGGGCTTCATAGTTTCAACCAGGTTAATTAATGGAATTAATTGTTCTTGTAAATTGTTAGTCACCATTGGGGTATACATATATATCTCAATACAATTTGAGATCTCCTTGTGGTTTACTGGAAAAAATGCAAATCCATTGGGGAATTTAATGCGTACCAGCATGCTCCCATGGTAGCTCAGTGGTTAGAGCAACCGGATGGAGACCGGGAAATCAGTGGTGCAAATCCTGGCGATGGCATTGAATCTTTCAGTTGTTTGATTCTACCCTTCTAACCTTGTCCAGCTTGTGTGTAAGAGCAATTAATTCCACATTGCCAATAGTTTCAATTCGATACATTTTATTAAAAAGCTTTTGCCTTAGTACACAAGTGTCACTTTTCTCATAATCCCCCTAGATCAGTGTATTGCCGTCATCCTAAAAAGAGTGGGGTCATGTCATCAGCTAGTTCCTCAAATTGTTAGCTTCCTAGTGTCTCCTTAAGTAGTCCAAAGAGATGAAAATCACAGTCTGGACTATAGGGAGGGTGATGTCCATTTCATTTCTTCTAATTTATGGCTGTGCAGTGTGGGGCCTGTCATGGAGAAGAATGACTTGTTTTATTGGCTGGCCGTGATAAACAAGTCTAACCTCACAGTAATATAGCACATTGATGGTGCAATGGTGAAACTTTGTCGTCTTTTTGAATGTTCTCCTCAATGATGATCATGTCTCTCATATTTGACCCGTTTACGGCCTTCCTTGAGCACCCTATGTCAAACAAGCTCTTGAACTGTGCTGCAAGGAATTTGATGTCGATGAAGCATGTACCCCTTGCTCAAAACTAACAATGGGGTCTGGGGAGGCCAACAATTACTCGTCCCCCACCCAAACCACGTGTAAGTGTCAGCTCACTCTGTTTAAAATTACGTGCTCAAAACAAAAAGTCTTGTTTATATTTGATTCACCCATATATTATTTCAGTTTCTCTTTTCTTTCACTAACACATTCATCGTATTACTAATTAAGGAAGTCTACACTAAACTAGGAATCTTGTATCTGAGTAGACATTATTTTTGTTTATGGTCCACATGTCTGTCGGCTTCAGCTGCATCAATATCATTCCTTCACCATGTGACTGCAACCCTTTCTTTCTTCCTCAACGTGGTCTCTGCTCATATATGTGTGTTTACATATAAATATCATTTACTTTATCAAAACGGTGAAGCAATTCATAATAAACAGTGGAGTCAACTTAAACAGCTTTACTGGCATGAACATGTCGAAGCTCACGTCGTCAGCTGCCTGTACCTCACAACAAATACAGCGGTAAGTACCTCCCATACCTCAGGAGAAAAAGTCAGGAATCTACTGAGTTCAGTGTAAAACTCGTGTGAAGGTATACATCGGGAAAACAAAATGAAACATGCTTCAAGGAGCACTGGCGTTGGATCCTCACACTTCCTGACTCAAAACCACAAAGTAGGAACCAACATCAAGTTAATGAAACCACAAATATGGGAAAAGATTTACATAAAGAACATCAGTTGTCAGTTTCATCAACAGGCCAGCGGAGTTGATCCAGCTGCCGATGTAAACTCATGCTCACAATACACGTTCTGCAAAATAAATAGGTGAGTGAAGTTATTAAGATGCCGGAATAGAATAGCTCCACTGTAGCCCATATGGCTCATAAGAGGCGACTTTAATAGGTAGCCAATTCTTGGGAGTATAGCCGGGCCACCCTGTCACAGTGAAAATAAATATGGGACCTGGTCCAAAAAGACACAGTTAAGAAACCAAATGATCAGCTTCGGAATGGGTAGAATAGAACAAACACGGCAAGAAAAAGGACTTGAGTATGGCAATGTGAAATGTTAGGACAATGAAGTAAGCCGGGTGCTCTGCACGACCTAAAAATTATGAAGGTGACAAGATGGAGAGAGAAAGCAAGAGATAGGATGGAGGTTGATTTTGAATTTGATATAAACTTTATAATAATTTAGTCTTATTTAAGACTCTAGTGTTATTATTAATATAAATTTTAACATTCTTAAATTAATCACAAATTGTAAATCCATAAAATCGTCTAATATTAACACAGGCTCACATAGGGCTGTAGTGTCAATGATAAAGTTATTAACACTATTTAAGTCGACTTCTATTAATTGTTATTTTTACTTTCTCTACCACATACCTACTAGGCAGGGAAGGTATTGCATTCCATCCAAAAATTTGATACCTAGATTTCACTGGAAATGCATGTTTTTAGGTCCATGAATTCAGAAAAATTGCTTTTTAGAAAGAAAAAAAAAAAGTCTGCATATGTGTGCGAGAGAGATAAAACAGCATAATTTAAAAACAAAAATTTGGATTAACACCAAACTTGGTATTTAAGTTCAGGGCCTTCCAAAGATGTGGCACACAAATTTTCAAGAAAATCTCCCCACCACCCCAAATTACCCATTATATGGAAGATGTGTTGAGATTTTTGATTTTCTAAAAATGGCTCTTAACGATTTTGATTAAAATACCATACATTAAAGTTGTTTACATCACAAATAAAATGTACATCTTCAATTTTCTGTGAAACCGTCTTCATTCGGAAGGAATTTTTTTTATAATGTTGTATAACTGGTAAACATTAGGAATAGATGAAGATGTACTACACAAAAAATGTAGATTGCTTTAAAATACACAGTTTATTTAAAGTAGCTTTTTTAGCGACATCAGCCATTTCCGAGATATCACATTTAATGGAAGTCCTACAATTTTCAATTGCTTCTCGCAATGCCATGGAATGGGTATGGAGTTTTAAGGTCAGCATATAGCATCCAGTTCATAAACATTTGACTTTCACTATTCTCTTTCTATCTGTAATGAAATGTATCATGCAGCTATTTCCAGAAATGTTTATCTCAATTAAATGAAGTAGATAGGAAATAAACTTTTGTAAGAATAATTTGTGTGCCCGCTAATAAACTATAGAAGAAATTGAAATTGAGTTTTACTTGTGGATACTCTTTAACTACTATGGTTCTTAGCATCTCATTTTATATAGGGCATGAAAGATTGGAAATTTTGCTCAGAGGCCTCTTTATCAGGCTTGAGGTTCTTTTACGTGTGGTAAATCTATGACACTGGACCACCAGCTTTGCTTCCCTTCCAAAGGAAGCCATGCAAGGATTGTACACCTGAAAAAAAACCCAACGCCGTCCATCAGGTTTGAACCCGCAATCTTGGGAACTAGAAATGTTAGAGCATAGAGAAAGTCATATGAATGTAACACACAAAAAAAATGTTTCCCCCTCATTTACCTTAATGATCTAAGATTTTAGTTGCCTCAGAGGTACAGTATGTCACAAAATAAAATACATAATACATTTGCAGTTTCCTTGGAAGCACAGCATATCCCAAAAGATTTTAATACCTTACCTTGCAAACAGTTTCTATTTCCCTGTTGAGTAGCTTCTGTATTATTCAGGAGAAATTGCATATCTGAAATACACAGGATTCCAGTTTATTGATTGTCAGATTTGGGTAGGTTTTACTATATGTATAAATGTGCTTGTCTGGTCCAATTATGTAATATTTATTATTTTCCTAGAGAAGGAATGCAAACATTCGTTTAAAGAAAAGTTGCATCTTACAGGGAACACACTGTGTGTGGGGGATCATGTCTCGTGGCACTGTTCACTGGACAACAGCGAGTCTCGTATACAACACATGCTGATGACGGAAGACCCACAACTGGGACTAGCACACACCCCGTTTGGTTCAGTTAACTTTGTTCAGATCGTCGGTATTTGTACAGAAGAACTCCAAGCAGCTCAACACTGGAATGGGCCAGGCGTGCTAGAAATACTCAAAAGGTTACCAGGGTAAGTGATGGTCATTGACACCAAGTACTAGTAGGAAGAGAAGGTATTTGATTATGAAATTTCACCAGAAATACATGTTTTGATACCTCCTTAATCCAAAAAAAAAAAAAAAGGTTTGTGTGCACATCTGTGAACTCCAAAACAAAATGTCTAATAAATACCTAACTTGGTATTTAGGTTCATTCCAAAGATGCGACACAAAGATTTTCAACAAAATCCCCCACCCTCACCCAAAACTACCCTTTACATGGAAGGTTTTTCGAAATTTTAGATTTTAGAATTGGTTCTTATCAATTTTGATTAAAATACCATATATTAAATATATTTAATGACAAATAATGTACAACTGGTAAATGTTAAGTGATACATAAAAACATACTATGTACTCAGAATACGCAGATCTCTTAAACACATAGTTTATTTAAAATAACTTTTTTTTTTTTTTGTAAACCATTTCCGATATATCCATTATTGGTTCAAGTCCTTTCAATGTTCAAGTGTTTCTTGCAATTTCATGGAAAAAACATGGAATTTTAAGGCCTAAAAATAGAGGGTAGAGAAAGTTATGTGAGTGTAATAATATAAAGTACAAGTATTGCACAGTCAGTATAAGAAGAAGCAAGACTGGAAATGGCTACACAAGCAAAATTATAAGTTCTTACAACTTACTTATAGAAGATAGATTGGTATCAAAATATACATGTTTTGAAGTCCCCTGAAGTGAAACATATTGTGCCAGTGATAATTGGAGCAAAACACCATAACAATTGACTCACTCTTTCTAATGTAGGCCTCTGACAAGAAAACATTTGCAGGGGTTCTGTTCTCTGGGGGGAGGGGTGTAGGGGTATAGTACTATGTGGCAGCTCACGATGATGTCATAAATACGACGGTGGTCTGAAAAGTTTCCGACCTCAACATGAAGATGGCAGCACTCGTAAATAAAAGCTAGTGAATTTCGTTGTTCATCTGTTGACAGTTACTCACCAAAGTTTCAGCCATTTTGGACACTCAGCTGTTATGTAACAGTCGTTTGAGTGAGGTGATGTGAGTGTTTTTATGAAAATGGACAAAATCGAGTATCGAGCTGTCATTAAATATTTGTTTTTGGAAGGCAATACGCCTACACAAATCAAAGATGAGTTGGATTCTGTGTATGGGGACTGTGCACCATCATTTACTACAGTGAAATTTTGGGCAGCTGAATTTAAACGTGGCCGTAAGAGCTTGGGAGACGATGAACGTTCGGGACGTCCAAAAATTTCAACTATTGACGAAAACATCGCCAAAGTTCACCATATGTGCTAGACGACCACCGAATTAAAGTGAGAGAGATAGCAGAGGCTATGAACATGTCAAAAGAACGTGTTTGTCACATATTAAATCAACATTTAGACATAAAAAAGCTGTCCGCATGTTGGGTGCTGTGTTTGCTCACGTTTGACCAAACACGTGTTCGAATGAACATTTCCAACGCTCTGTTGGCAAAGTTTAGGCGCAATATATCCAAGTTTTGGTGCCGATTAATTACTGAAACTTGGATACACCATTATACGCCCGAAACAAAAATACAGTCCAAACAGTGGACTGCAAGGGGGAACCGGCTCCAAAAAAAAGCAAAAACTGTTTTTTCGGCTGGGAAGGTGATGGCGACTGTTTTTTTGGGATAGTCATGGAGTTATTTTAATTGATTATCTTCAAAAAGGAAAAACCATTACAGGAGCATACTACGCATCATTACTTGACAAGCTGAAGGCAGAACTTGTGGAAAAAGGCCACATTTGCAGAAAAAGAATATCCTGTTTCACCAAGACAATGCACCGTCTCACACCTCAGCGGTTGCAATGGCGGAAATCCACGAATTACGGTTTGAACTGTTTGACCATCCGCCTTACTCACCAGATCTACCCCAAGCAACTTCATTTTGTTCCCTCATCTGAAAATTGTGCTCGGAGGACAGAGTTTTTCGTCAAACAAAGAGGCAATCACCTTTGTGAACAATTATTTTGCAGAGAAAAACGCTGAGTACTATTTGGATGGGTTACAGAGATGAGAGCATTGCTGGGAGAAGTGTAGAGTTACAAGGAGACTATGTTGAAAAATAAAAAACAAATTTCTGAAAAAATGTCTTGTATCTTTATTAGGTCCGAAACTTTTCAGACCACCCTCGTAGATCTACTATCTACATTAAAAACATTCCAGCATGTTACACTTGGAGCAATGTAAGTGTTTTCTAATAATTTATAGAGTTATTTACAATGCCCAGTAAGAAAGGAAGAAGTCTACAGTCAAGCCCGAGAAATAATTGCTAACGTTGTTAAAATCTGTGCCGAGAAAGCAAACAAAAGCATCTGGTTTACTAGCAGAAGAGCGTATGTTTTCTAAGAGGCCTTTAGTCTTGTTGATATGTTGAGCTGTAATCTTTCCCAGATAGTGATAGAATTGTTGATGTCAACACATTCTCGTGAGAGGAACACAGTATGTTGTTTAAGAACGATTCACTATGTACCAATTTTTAAAAAAACTTTGACCAATTTGGTATTTATCCGACTCTTTGTTTTTGGGTTTTGTTGTTTTATAGACACACATTTATGTATACATTTTTCCAAAAGTGCTCTTTTTTGTGGTTGTTTGGCTTAAGTGGACCTGTAAACTTAACCAAACTAAAGGGGTCAGATAATGTATTTCGTTCAGATAGTTGATGGTAATAACTTTAAGAAGATAATTGTGTTCCAAGTATATGTTTAATAAAAACTAGTACTGTGTAGTACACCATTACTTCTCAAAATACTTGTGAGCAGCTATATCACGCCGCAGTTTGATCTTCTGGTATTGATTCATTGCTTTGTTTTAAAAGCAAAAGGTTTTCTGTAATTCAATATGTCTCATTAAGATTTGAATATGAATTTTAGTGTTGCTTTGAATCCCTCGTCCGCTGTTACTCTGTCTCCAATGGCTTTGAGTTTCTGTTGAGAGAAGATTTTCTTTTAAACACCACACTGACCCATGTGCAAGCAGTTATGGGATATGGAATATCTGTTTTAGAGTCTGGGACTGGGGAAAAGAACATTGCAAATTACTGCAGCAAGCACAATTATGAGTATCTAATTTTTTGTTCATTCTTTCTTAACTCCCCCCACCCCCACCTCCTGTGCCGTTTTGCTTAAGAGGGGTTTTACTGTATGTGTTTCTGATGAAATCTCTATTCAAATTTTTTGGTGGAATAAATGGCATTGTGTGAGGGACTCAAACCCAGGTGATGTTATAGTGCAGGAGGCCCCTGGCTGGTCACCGACATGCGACGTGGGGAGAGCATGTTGGAGTTAGACCTCGCAGCTCAGGAAGAAGTTGAGAACGGTATCGAGATGGAAGGATCCAACCTCAGCGGCGTCAGTGCGAGATGTTCTTGGGCAGACACAAACCTCTCCGAGGAGGAAGGCGGTCTGCTGCGCGAGGGGCCTGCAACTCGACCTGATTCGCCTCACATCTCCGAACAGGACAGCCAACAGATAAAGGCAGCGTTAAGGAAGGGACTGCTCAACACGAAGCCTGTGTTGCCCCCAATTGGCAGGACTGCTGACGAGTAAGTGACATGTTGCGGTGATGATATGACTGGTTGTGAGAAGAGCAGCAAGTGCTGACATCTGTTGATGTTGTGTTGCAGTAGCAGCAGGGAACGGAAAGATGCAGCTGTTGTTGAATCAACTGAACTACTTCAGAGCAAGCGGCTGGAGACACTGCATCTGACGTTCAACTTGGAGGCTGGGAGCTTGCTTCCACTAGCAATCAGGTACGTGTTGAGATCTTGTTATGAACAACAGTTAAACCTCCCCCTGTTCTTGTACAATCTTCTCCTTTACCATACTATTCCTAATAATGGATCAAAAATCCCTTGATAGTCACTCAAAAGGATGTGAAACAGTCTTCTGCACACCCTTTGGTAGTGGAACAATCATCAGAATGGTTGAGTAATTGTTCAGATTATCACAGAGGTCACGTTTTAAGTCCTTGGTCCTGGGGTTATTTAATTACATAATAGAGGTGAAGTTGATGAATATGAAGATTCCCGATTAACCTCTTTGGAAAATACACATAGCTTGTGACCAGCTTCAGTTTTTAATTATATCATAAAACATCCTTTGAGTGATTTGTGATGTTAGGTGACATTTAACATAACCAGCTGATGTTCTTGAATATAACATACAAAGGAGATAAAACAAAACTTTCTTATATGAGAGTTATTAAAATATATTGGTGTGGTATCCCATGCGTATAAGGAGATCCGATCCTCTTTTGTTTTACTGCTAAATCATGACAATGTACACATACAGTGAGTCAGGGCTTATATTTGAGTATTTTCTTATAGGAATGTTATCCAGCTAGAGGACATTAATGTTTCTCAAACACCACATTGGGTTAGATGAAATTCTGTCACACAGATCCCTGTTCCTCCATGGCATTGGAATATCACTTAGTTTTGTTTTCTTTGCATTTTGGAGTATTGATTGTTTATATTGCCATTAACCTAAACCGTGCGTTTTGTTATTTAAGTGGTAAGGGATCCCGTTGTGGGTCCTACAAGACCTGTAGGTTATCAATCTCAGAATATACTAAAGTGCTGTGTTTACTGGAAGGACTTCAGTTTTACAGCCTATTCCACTTTACTTACGCAGACATGCATTATGTTTATGGTGCTGCTTGGGGAAACACGAAAAGGGGACGGCATCTTCTTGCTCAGCTTTACCCAAGAGACATTTGCCTCATCACAGCACCTTTACTGCCGTACATCAATGACTGCAGAAACAGGAACTTTCCAAAAACAAGCACATCATTTGGGAGTGCAAAGAAATGTAAAACAAGTGGCTCTAGAAGGGGTCCATAATTCTCTGCCCACAAGCACAAGAGCAGTAGCACAAGCCAGTCTTCCGTTACTAGAATTCTGCGTGAACAGCAGTTACACTGTATCATCTCACTGGGGACTTTCCACCCTGACTATAGTTTATGCATTGATCAACCAAGATTGCCTACAACCATATTGTGATTTTTACACTCACATTTGGGCACAGTAAAGCTATTAGGGTTACAAATTACCAACACTGGTTTGCAGTGAACATTTACCTACAATTGCAGTGATGTAAGGGATTTGCTAAGTGTAACATACCCTGTTCACTGCATCAGTAGAGGAGCACATTCACCAGATCTAACCCCTATGTTCACACTCTTGTGTACGAGACACAAGAAGAGGATCTTTGTAGCATTTGATTGTTATTTGTCATATGCCAGATATTTTTTAAAGAACTCAGCAATCATTATAATGACCTGTCAACTATGCTCAGAAGTCAACAGTTGACATTTTATAAACACTTATGAAGTTGTTCAATTCTTGTTTTGTTCTTAGTTTATGTCTGAAGGTTTTTAAAAACATGTGTTTGCATCATTTAACATTATTTTAACTTTTCTCAAGTAATTTGTATAATGGGAGAAAAGTTTACCAATAATAGTATTATTGGCAATAACGTGTATTCACAGTTGCTACTTGAGAGCACATGGATTTAGTGCCATATAATTAAATAAATATTCACAAGGTAATAAGTCAATTTAAGAAAGTTTTGCACTGGCTACTCTTATTTTAAAACTCTCACAGTGCCTTGTAGCAATCTCTTTGGTGGAATTTCATTTAATCCATTACAGTGCTTGAAAAACGTTAATGCCAATAACAAGACATCTTAAAATTATTGAGTGTTATTCTGACTTGCCTGTATATTGCTTTGGATGAAATATCCATCACGTTCTCAACAAAAAGTCAAGGATGTTGTTCTATAACTCCATTGTGTTGATATTCAAGAACAAAATTAGAATGTATTATTATTACAAAAATGTAATTTAAAGCCCCTGACTATCAGAACAAATTAGAATTTTCCGTGGTGAAAGTGATATCAGAATTGGAGTGGTTTTTGAGATTATCCTTCATGCAATGTTAATGTAAAGATTGGTGTTGCAGGGGCAGAATAAAACACGGCCGTCACTTCACATTCAAGTCTGTCCTGGGAGACACGGCCATCACACTGGTAGCGTCAACTGTAACAGGCACACTAGTGGACGCCGAACATCCTTACGTGTCCCACGGTCCATGGCTTCAAGTTCTCATTCCAGACGATCTGGCACAACTCATGTCCGAGAGTTTCGAGGAACTGAGTAACCCAGAAGAGGTGCGTTACGTTCACATGACTGTTCTTACACAAGTTTCATGAACATTACACGTGGGTCGCTGTATGCTGGCTTTAAAACTCGTTACACTCTACATGACATCACAACAAACAAAATGGATGACGCTTTAACACTTCAAAACAATGTCACATTGGAAATTTCAAACGATTATCTCAGAAATTGTTAAAAACATGATAAATGATGTCTTTTATCATTATGTAAGCTTTTTTCTACCTTTACTGTTTACCAGTTATGCTACTTGCATACAAATATATCTAATATTTATCATTAGAACCAGATTTGAAAAACATTGAATACAACCATAAATTTTTCAGTTGAAAAGGTAATTTGGATTGGGGTGGGGGATCTTCTTGAAAAATTTTGTCTCACATCGTTTGAAAGATGCTCATTGTTAATACCAAGTTTGATTAGAAGCTAGAAACAGTGATGTGTTTAAGGTGAGTTGGAATTAGTTACACTAAGATCGCTTATAACATGTCCAACTGGTCTTCAACACAGTGGAAACACCTTAACATGTTATGTGAGTAAACTTAAAAGTGAACCTTAAGTAAACTTTTCATTTTGAAGTTAGGCTCTCTTTCTTTTTTACACATTAAAAAATGGAAATATTGTATTTCACCCAAAATTTTCATATTAAAATTTCACTGAAAATAGATGTTTGAGGTCCTTTGAATAAACTAAAAAAAAAAAAAAAAAAAAAAGGCATTTGTAGTAAAAGATTTGTGTGAGGGTAACTCAAAAATGAAATGTTTGATAAATAGCAAATTTGGTACTTAAAATCAACATCCATCTTCCAGGATGGGGCACACAGATTATCAAGAAAATCTCCCCACCCGAGATTACTCTTTACAGGGAAAAACTCCTTAATTTTTATTTCCTCAAAAAATGGCTGTAATGATTTTGATTAAAATACAATATACTAAAGATGTTTCCATGATAAATAAAATGCATATCTTGGAATTTTGTGGGAATAGCCTGTGAAGCCCTCATTTTGTATAACTGGTAAATAGAGATAGACAAAATCTTACTACATAACAAATAAAGATCTCGTCAAACCACACAATTTATGCAAGATAAAATTTGTTGTATTAACCATTTCTGAGGTTATACAAAGAGCATGGAATTTCAAAGCTGCTTTTTAAAAACCTATCACTTAACCATACTGTATTCCTCTTATAGCTACAACAAAATGAATAATGAACGTTTATCTGTATCAACAAGTAGTAGTAGATAGGAGAATAACCTTTTGTAGGATCTGAAAACCTGCATTTCTGGTAAAATCTTGATACTGAATTTTTGGGTGGAATGCAAAGGTTTAGTTCTAAGAATATTATTGTTGTCTGGAGACGGAATGCTTCAAGGGCTGAACATAGTTTATATAAAGTAACTCGGGGATTAATATTTTATTGTACACGTTTTGAGATGTTTGTTTTTGTTTCAGATAACACTCCCGAAAACGTTTGTGTGGCCAGAACATAAGTTGGCAATTACGATTGTGGAGGATAAGATCTGACAGAGATGTGGCGTTTGTAACAAAGACTGAGGGGCCAAGCCCCACTTCAGTGTCATGTGCCTTCAACATTGTATATTTATATGAAGTGATAATTAAATGTTCTCTGTATTCATAGCATCTTTTTTACTTTGTTGTTAGCATAACAGTCACATAGCTGTAATTGGCACAAGGGGCTAGTGCATCTGATTCATTCAGAGGGCCCTAGTTTGAATCTCACTTGTGAAGGCTGCTTCACAATAAACCAGAACATAGAGCAAACTAGTGTGCATAGGGTCACTCTGAAAGTTTTGACAATGGGTAGGAATGAATTGTGGTGAGTCAAAGCAGGTCATCGTATCTTTAGATTTATTAATATGTGTAAGCCTGGGTGCATGTCAGCGCATGCACCATACTCGAGCGAGAGCATTTCCTGTCATGATTTTCTATGACTGCATCTTTGTGCTTCGCAATCCACGATTTATCAATGGTTTGTAGATTTTGTAAGATGAAGGGATGAGCACCACCAGTGTGATAAAGGCAGAGTACATGTTGCACACATTAGTGAAGCCCATCCACAGTCGTTGGATCCCCCACCACCTCACAAACAGGCGTATGATCGAAAAACATATTTAACAGAAACTAAATGACAGGAGAGGATCCCCCAACAAAAGTGATCTGTTGGTTTCCCTCAACTAATGGCCATGTTGTGATAATTCTGCTTGAGGGACAAAAGACTGTCACTACAAATCTTCAATGAACTGAGAACATAGCATCCTAACACTCGTCTGCGTGCAAAGACACTCTACCCACACTGTGCTAGAAACAATCCAATTTCTGAAGCAGTTAAGAATCAAATATTTGTCCTATTCTCCCTACAGCTTGCCCCGTGCAGCTTTTCCTTATTGACCTATTGAAGGTCAATGATTTGAACCACCTGAAGCTGTTTAAGGGGACAAGGTAATCTGAACACGTGGAAGTTACACCTTAAGTGTGTTAAGTTTGCATTGATAGCTTATGTAGTTGAGTCCGTAAAAATTATTTCATTCAGCAGAAAAATAATAAAATTTACTCTGAAAACATGTGATTTCATGTACCTTTTTCTCTGATACTACTTGCAATACAGAATGACACTTTTGCACGCTGGTTCTTAGGATGATCAGCTATTTTCTGAACCTCAATTATTAGGTTATATATATCAATTTGGAAAAAAAAAAATATTTTCAAAGTCAAAAATGTGGAAAATTTGCAATCTTGTTGCTTTCTTAATATCACTAATATACCTTATAAAATTATGATTGTGTTTCAGAAAGGTTAGCTATGTGTTGTATACATTTACTAAAAATTTCACTCTTTACCTCTCATACTTTCTGAGAAAAAGGTACATAAGTATCAAAAAATGTTGTTTTGAGAAAACTGAATTTAGAGTTTGAATATTAAAGTTCTGATACACTTCAGTACATTCCAGGGTCATAATCATCTGCACCTTCATTCCTTCAGCTGTTCCGATTGCCTTCTCTTGGTCCTGGCCTCTGTTGTTAATTGCTGAATTGCTCGCTGGGCATGATATAGTCGTTCATTGTCAAAAGATACAAAAATGCTCTAAAAGGGGCGTTGCATGACAGCTTTAAAGGAATGCAGAATAACATTTAAATGTCTTAAAAACCTCTTAATCACCAAAAAGTATATATTTTCTGAAGCTGGAAATAATAGAGATTTTATTAGTGCCTAAAACAAAACAAAAAAAAAATGTGATTTTTGATAACCATTTCACAGTACCTTGTCCCCTTAAGAAGAATGAGATGATGTATATAATGCAATGAGCTACGAGTATTAACACACGAACTCCACATACTTCAAGTAGTTAAAAACGCATTTTGAGAAGCATGCTCCTCCCTATGGTAAGTATTGTGTTCCACTCAAAAATTCAATGTGAAAATGTCAGTGGAAATATGTTTTGAGGCCTCCTGAGCCCAAAAAAAAAAAGCATTTTTAAGGAGAGGTCTGTGTCTGAACAGCAATAACTCAAAAACAAAAAGCCTGATAAATACCAAATTTGCTATTTACATTTGGTACCTTCCAGAGATGCAGTACAAAAATTTTCAAGTAAATCCTCCCATTCTAAACTACCCTTTACATGGAACATCTTTTGAAATGTCTGATTTTTAAAAAAAAATGGTTCTAACAATTTTTTAATAAAATACCATATATTAAAGATAGGTATTTATTTATTTACCCTGTATACATATGAGCTAGCTGATGCAGGAATAGCTTGTTGTAATGTTATATGCATGTCACACATTTTCGGTGTTATTATTAGATTATTGTATTTATTTATTTGATTGTAAATATGTTCTTTGCTAATGCATATATATCCAGAAATTACTCATTTATTAATAAAATAGCAATTTAAGTATATCATGGCCAACTTCAACTAAATCTGTAAATAGTGAAAATTTATATAAATTACTTAAGATGTGATGGAATAAACAAACTTGTTATTCCTACAAGGAAACATTAAGAGAACAAAAAGTAAGGAACAGTAAATAGCATTCTTCTCCTAGTAGGAATAACCAGTATCCCATGAGGATGCAAACAGAACAGACCACTAGCACTACACTTGAATAGTTCTGGATATTTATGTTTAATAATTATTATAATGAATCCAAAATAATTATAATTGACGAAAAAATATATTTAATAAAAAGAATTTGAGTTGGGAAAAAGAAAAAATTGAATTATTTAGTTGATGGAATGTTGCCTGTTCCAACACCTTGAGAGTAATCATTGCTTAAATATAAAGAACCCAACAACGAATCGGCCCCTCCTCCTTTATAAAGCTGCTGCAACATGATAAATAAAATGTATACCTTGAATTTTCTGGGAGTACCCGTGGAGTTCTGTTCATTCTATCATCTTGTATAACTAGTAACTGTTAAATATACTACACAGAAAATGGAGAGCTCTTTAAAGCACACAATTTATTTAAAACATATTTTTTGTAGTATTGGTCATTTCCAAGATATCTCTTATTAATGGTTTGAATTCTTAGTCATTCTTTTGAAGTCCTATCAACATTCAGTTGTTTCTCGCGATGTCATGGAAACAGTATGTAATTTTAAGGCCAGCTTATAGCGTCCAGTTGTTAAACATTTGACTATCGCTGTTCTCTATAACAAAATGTGTGATGTAGCTGTTTCTATAAAGGTTTATCTCGATTAAAATGAAGGAGATAGGAAAATAAACTTTGTTAAGAATGGCATTGGATACTTGTTTTTTTAGCTGGAGTGATTAGAGTGCTTGTAGTGGAATGGTTTTGTTGTTTGAGAGAGAAAGATGTTCTTAGGAATAATAGTATGGGACAAGGAGGAGAGCAATAAATTGTACTGACAGTAATTAAAGTCTGATGTGTTACATTCACATAAAAGTATAACGTATTTAAAAATTCAAGCCAATAACAAACAATATTTTGGAAATCGTTAATGCCACAAAACATTTTATTTCCTACAAGTTAATGAGATTTGCATTTTTTGTGTAGTAAGATTTTGTCTAGTTCTTACAAAAATCATTCAGAGTACTTCATAAAACATTCACACATGAATCTAGATATACACTTTATTTGTCATGTAAATTTAATCAAAATCATTAGAGCCTTTTTGGAGATTTTTTGATGTAGGGTTTTCTTGGAATCTCTGTATCACATCGTTGGAAGATGTTGAACTTGAATAGTAAGTCTCGTGTTTGTTTTTGAGTTATGCTGTTAACAGACATTTTTGTTGGGGGGGGGGGTGGAATCAATACTTCCTCTACTTACTGGAAGTACGAAGTAGAGAAAGTAAAAAGAGCACATATGTATCCTTGTTCCAACAAGATACCAACATTACAATACAAGTATTTATAACCCAATTACAGTAAATTACATCTACATACCTGCTGGTATTTATCGCGTGTTTATGGTGGGATTTATTATACTTCATTAAAATATGCTGTATAATGTTCAAATAAGGGGAGGAGGGTGGTGTTTGTTTTTCCCAAAGAACACGATAACTAAAGTATATTTTATAATGTGTTGAGATGTTGCTACTATCTAGCCACCAGGAGCAGTAGTTCAAACATGCATATGGTAGACTAGCAAACTGATCAAAACATTATATTAGTATAAAATATGGATAAAATAGTAACAATGATGTGAATTTGAAATTATATAGAAAATTTGAGTCGGAATTGAAACATCAGTTACAGTGACTCAGTTGGCCACTTCCGACAATGGGAGCAATTGGCTTCTGAAACCGATCAAGTTGAAAACCATCTAAGTGATGTTGAGTGATGCAATTCCAACTCAAATTTTCTATATAATTTTAACATTATATTAGTTAAATAATGAGAGAACAATTAAAATCATCAAATAAAGAATGTTAACAAAGACTAAGTATGTAATTCATTTGAAACCATTACAAGTTTAGGAGTAATTTATATACAGAGTCTACTAATAAAAATGTACAGATTTTACTATTGTTTCCTTAAATGTTTAGTAAATACCAGAACATAAAGAGACAAAATGTTGCAAACACATCAGAAATGTAACATTACTTATACATTTTGATTCAATCTTGTGAGGAATGGGTTGGAGTTTCCACATGACCTTCCAAAATACAAGTGTGGTAACGGCATCATTGGAGAATGAGGAACAAGTTCAAAAATACAAGATGACACTTCCAAAGTTTTGTGGTACACTTAATGCATGTGTATTTTTTCAATAGTAGTGAATGATGCAAATAATAAAATTAATCAGTGTTAGCTGTTCAAAAGTGGTGTCATGGTTGAACACACTAGCCTCTGCGAGCTGGTCATCAGTTAAGGGTTAACCACAACAAAGTTGAAATACATGTATTTTAATGGAAGCTTTCCTGGGCCCCAGAAACTGGAAAGAATGCTTGGTTATGTCTCAACTTTCTCGCTATCATTCCCAGGCATGGCATATTAGATCCATACTGTGCATGTTAGATTCTTCACTGTAGAGATTATTCTAGGTGGCTGTGACATAAAACAGCCACAAGTGCTCTCTCTAGTTGCAAACTGGAAACATGAAATGAACAAATTCTGCATATGAGTGTCCTAACCTCAATTCCTGACTGTGTGGTGCTTATAGTGTAAATTTCATCTGTAGTTTGTTTATATGCAACTATTGCCTCAAAAACTACAACGAACAGCAAAAAGCAGTAGAAATTAATAAAGACAAAAAACAACTTTGATGTATGCCATTAAATAAAGGAATAAAAGCTTGATACAATAGAATCAGAAATGTAACCAATTTGCATTCAGATAATGTTTACTCTATCAAATTTTTACATTGGCTAACCCACATTGTGTTGGTTGAGTTGAAAGCAGGTGAAAAAATATAATTGGTCAGCTAAAAACAAATGAAATCCCACAATCAGATTTTCACTTTATGACTGACATTATCATCGATATGCATTCCCGTTCTTATTACCGGGTATTGTGAACCAAAATCTTCAATGTCACATTGCTCTGTTTTGATTAGCATTCTTGGGCTATTGTGAACCAGCCTTTAGTCAAACCTAAATCTTTTTCACTATAAGTTGAAAGGAGAAGTAAAAGGAACTTAAACGTATCACTCCGCCGAGCACATGGCAGCACCACGTGGAGGATGACGTACTCCTGAGAGGAAATTGCTTCAGACAGAATGCGAATACAGTATATTGCATAGCTTGAGGATCATAAGCTTTTAAAGATTGTATATCTTATTCCTATATTTTGTCTTACGTCCTGAACTTCTAACACACAATACTAAGAGTAGACAAATAAAAGTTGTACCTGAACAGTTCGGCATCTGTGATTAAATATACTGGATTAAACTGTTGTTAACTTCAGGCTTTACAAATCATTCACTTAATGACTAACATCAGTGTACCACTTTTGCTTAAACCTTTTATGAGTCAACAAGTTAAATAACGATTAGCGCTATTGGTTAAAACACAACAGAAAAGAAACGTGACCCAAGCTATC
The DNA here is from genome assembly GCA_030765065.1 of Deroplatys truncata. Taxonomy (NCBI): domain Eukaryota; kingdom Metazoa; phylum Arthropoda; class Insecta; order Mantodea; family Mantidae; genus Deroplatys; species Deroplatys truncata. Next base: position 7,264,101 of record CM060984.1, read on the forward strand.
CGAGCAACAATTCTGCATCCTAACAAAGGGGTTCAATTATTGCTAAACAATGGCCAACCATATTCATTCTCGATTAAAGGTGGGTACAGAATTTGTTAAAAGTATTTAACACAACTGTCCTCCTTCCATTTCCCGCATTTATGTTTTCCACAGTGGCAGAAGATTCTCAGCAGGAAATGAACTGCAGCAGCGCCTGTTAAACCCTCTGCTATAACGGTTCATGTACTTATAGGTGAATCTGAACAAACACATTTAGTTTCATAAATTGAACTGTTACAATAATGAGTTTTTTAAATTTCTCTGCACGAGAATAACTACAAAATGTTACAATCTCAACGGACTCTTTTTTTGTAGAGGAGGAGACGATGTTAAGCGGAAAAGGTTGTAGTTTGGCCACCAGCCAATGAGGTGCTGCCTTGTCACATGGTTTTGTTTACTTCTCCTTTCAGCTTGTAGTGAAAAAGGTTTAGTAGTGTTGACCAACTCAACAATTGACGGTGAGATGGCTGCTGCATGAATTAAATGATAAATGTTAACAAATAAATGGAGGTAAAGATGCTAAGACTTAAACAGTAAAATTCAACTATCAGGTATGATATATTGCTTGTCTGCTACAATAATTTACATTTGGAGGATTAAATATAGTTTATTAATGTCTGCAGTAAAAATGCAAAACGCAAGGAGGGACAAATTTCAACTTCCCACACATGAGCGGGAAGTGAATAAAAAAACACTTTCATGGAAAAAGAAGGTGACAAAGGTATTTAGCTTAAATTTACAAACTTGTGATTGTGATTGAGAAACAAAACAAAGTACAAACAACCATCAGTTAATGTACCTAAGTGTAATTCTTTAACTTATTTGACTGCAAATTAAATCAAATTTAATTGTAGACTCAAGCAAATAAGAAAACACAGTTTTGCCCTGTTTGATCATTGCGTGACAAACAATTTATAGTTTATTTCAGTGTATTTCTTCATTTCAAATGAACTGAATTGGTCACTTTGCGAGATACAGTTGAGTGCATGGAATTTTGCCAATATAATACACAGTAGTTTATGTTGGTAAGGAAATACTAAAGCATGCCCCTTACCTCGTTCTAGCCTGAAACCAACCTATGATCATATGTTAACATAGATCTTTGACATCAAATCAATATGAGACGGACTCATCCAGGGGCTCGTGTGGACCTTAATGGCAAAGCTTGCCTTCCAACTACTCAAATAAAACGTTTCTGTACTCCTCCCCTTTTGCCATTCACCTAGGCCTGATCTTTGTTCACAGGCCTTTGAATCCAAACCAAAAAGAGATTGGCACATCCAGGGTTGATGTGGAACACAGATGATAGCACATTCTGCCAAAATGAAATAAAGAAAACCAGAAGCATTGGCACATTTTCATGCACCTAACTGTACGTGGCTCATAGTTGTACAGAAAGAAATATGTCGGAATTCCGTTGCCATGTCTATCTCAAAAACAGCAGGTCTTCTCTGATTTTCAAATAAAATATCAAATCTGTTGGAATATACTCACAGGGCGTTTGCTACCCAGTTTTGTTGAAGAATTTGTTGGTCTGGGAGAAGAGTGAAACTGTCACCCTTCTGGATCCCCCCCCCCCCCCCAGAGTTCTGCACTACACAACACTAGAGGGAACAATCACCCTTATCACAGCACATTATTCACTGTTTAAATATTTGAAGGTTATGATACACAAACTCGCCGTATACCAACACTATTCCAAACCAAAGCCCTCAGCGTTTGATATCGCAATGATCAATTTCTGCCGCAGCAACTCCTGGTTCTCGTACTGCGGCAACACTAACTGATTGAAGCATGTGTGTGCTTCTGGAAGGTTGTCTGGTTTATTGCTGACTCTGGTTATTTTAAACGTCATTTCCCCCATCCCCCCCACAGGCACTCGATCACTTCCTGTCGCAAATAATAGAAACTTCTTCTTCAGCTCATCCGAAAGCGAGTGTAACACCTCCCAGAAGTCTCTGCAACATAATATAATAAGTTCAAAATTAAATATGAGCTAAATAAGAAGTATGTTTATAAAGTAATATTTTATCAATATGAAACATTAAAATTAAATTGAATTTTATTTATGGATGCTCTTTAACTACTATGGTTTTTAGTATCCCATTCTATATTGGGCGTGAAAGGCTGGAGATTTTGCTCAGAGGCATGTTTATCAAGCTTGAGGTTCTTTTACATGCTGTAAATGTACAACACGGGACCACCAGTTTTACTTCCCTTCCAAAAGAAGCCATGCTAAGGATCATCCATCGCCCTCCGTTGGGTTTAAACCTGTGACCTCAGGAACCAGAGGATAGCATGGTATCCCTAGGCCATGGAGGACCACTATAAATCTGGAGGTTTGTACATAGGGTCATTCTGAAAGTTTTGAGAATGGGCAACAATGAGTTGTGGTAAGCCAAAGCAGCTCTTCAAGTTGAGATACTAATGTGTGCAACGTCAGCACTTCTGTGTGTGTGCATGTCATACGCTGGGAGGGATCTCAAAAAAAGAGGATTTCTTTTCAGTGATTTTCTTTGAGTTTAAAGTCGGTTTAAGGGAAAGAGAAAGCCTCTAAAGACTACATAGGCATCTGGTAATCTTTTCCCTTTTATTGATGATTTGTAAAGTTTAGAAGAGGAAGGGATTCTCTTGAAGATGATGGCAGGCTACAGCAACAACGGATCAACATGTGATGAAAGTAGAACACATGTTGACAAAACGATCGCACATATTGTCAGATTCAAGAAGCTCTGAGTATTAGATCGGCAGTAGTGAACACCATCCTTAAAGAAAAGCTTTATGTCAGGAAGCTCTGCAGCTGTTGGATCCTCCACCAGGAGAAACAAGCATGTGTGCAATGATGCCAGGAAATGATACAAAAAACATACTTAATGTTGTAACAGGTGATATACCAGAAACTAAGCAATAGTTATTGGTGTAGATCTTCCCTTGCGAGGATCGCCCAACAAAAGTGAGGCAAGAAGATGATCTGTTCGTTCTTCTCAACTAGTACAATTCCACTTGAGGGACAAAATGCAATAATAGTAATGATACTGCAAAACATCTTTGGAGGACTCCGTTTTTTTATTTCATAGGAAGACCACCAGTCTCATTTAGTCTCCGAGGCATTGAGGAAACTAAAGAGCTGCAGATTAGAGGACGTCTCCTCATACTCTCCTTCTTCCCGACGTATTCTGTCAGTGACTGCCAAATGGTACACCACAAAGTGTCTGCCATAAGTCTTCAATGAACTGAGAGCATAAGACTGGCCTCTGTGCGAGTTTGTTGTACTAGAAAGAACCCAATTTCTGCACAAGTCAAATATTTGTTCCATCCTCCCTACAGTCAAGAACTGGCCCAATACAACTATTTTGCATTCCTCAAACTAAAAAAAAAATTTGAGGACAACAATTTCAATGACCTGAAGCTGCTTATGAAGAATGTATTCAGTATTTGAAAAGTGGTTTGAAAGGATGAGACATATAAAATGTAGTGGAGAATATTTTGAAAAGATGAGATTTAAGTTTTTAAAATGTTGTTGCATTCATTTTCAAAACTTTCCGAATAACTCTTGTAACTATTGTGATGTAAGCTTTATTGAAACATCCACAAATATTGAGATGGCTTAATGAAGATTCTCTTGTGTTAAATGATGCTTTATTTGACTCTAGTTGCCCAACTTGACGTTGCATGATTAGCTTTTTAAACTCAAATGCCGAATTAATTTCATTTACCTGCCACATTGTTTATGAAATTTTTTACACTGATTTAGAAGAGTTTTATGCTGAATCCTCCCATTCTCTTTGGTCCTATATTTATTTAGTAATATAAAAGCTACATAGTCTTCATGTAATTCAGAAACCCAAACATATACAGTTGAAGCTGGTACACTCCCACGCCACCAAGTTAACCTTTTTCATAAAGACACATGATTATCAAGAAAAGTAATGTTCTTAGTTATAGATTACAAAACATTACTCCATGGGTTTCTAATGTTAGCAATTTTCTCTCTTTATAGAATTATGTAACATATCCTGCTAACAAACGTAATTACAACATATTAAGTAGAAAGGAAATAAACAAAGGGTTATTACAATATTTTGATATTGGTGTTGCATGCATATTGTTCCATTTTAAGCAGATTTGTTTCTCTTTTGCTTTGCTGTCTCTTAATTGATAAATTGTGACTACCTACCTATATTGTGTGTAATTAAATATCTGCAGCATTTGTTTTATTTTACATGTATACTCTGTGGAATAACAACAACTGTTTTCTACTCCATGGCATTCTCAACTGAGAGTCAAGACCTTCTTCACAAGTATGTACTTCTATAACTCCAATGCCCTCACATTTAAGAATAAGGGCTTTGTAATCCTTTTTAGTTATTAGTAATTTATGAATGAAATTAAAGGTATTTTATAGCCCATATCCATCAGAGACAATAGGGCTTTTCAATAGTGAAATAATTATCAAAATAATTTGAGTGGTTTTTGACAAATTTGGCATGTAAGACAGAGTTTGGGGTATATGAACGTTTTTGAAAACTTCACCTGGCACACTGAAGTATCTGTAGTTTAAAATTTGGTATTTATACATTTTTTTAATTTTTGATTATGCTGTTCATAGACACACAATGGACTTTTTCCTAAAAATGCTCGTTTTTCTTTCCTTAAAGCTTCTATTTCTGGTGAAATGTTGATATCAAAGTTTTCAGTATAATAGAATATTTCCTCCTAGGTAGCAGAGAAAGAAAACTGTAAACACTTACATAATAATTGGATCATCTGCTTTGTAGCCATCATATTCTGTCACTTTCCTGAGTTCATTCAAATCTAACGTGGGGGAGCCACACACCAACATCTCTACTTCTTCAGGTCGCAGCATCTGCAGAACAAGACACAGGTTTAATTGCTGTAAATGCAACCCTGTTCACCACAGTGAGTGCTATTTGAGAACAAAATACTGAAGAGCATTTAACGAAGTTTAATCAGTCTTGTTACATTTTTCATTGTTTCGAAGTTGCCCCTAATGTTTCATAACACAGTGTGTTTGAATAAGTGGAAGGATAAAAATCTTGAATGAATGAATATTTATTGTACAATTTGTCTGGTGCTTGTTTTCTTATTGGGCCACTCAGATTGCTTGGCTCACTGAGCAGCCCTTACTTTTCTATACGATTTACTTCCCTTTACCTTCCTTGTTATTCCCTCAAGTTCTTAGTTTTGTTTCTTAGAGCCCTTTGAGTCAGTCATCTTTATGATTTTTACCCCAATTTCCCATTTTCACACTTTTTTGAATTTCATTTATCGCTTTTGTAACCCTATCAACAATGGTGCCTACCATAAAATCGTTTGCATATAATGAACCTGAACCTGGAATCTCTTATTACTGGATAATGCTAATTTCTTATTGTTACTCCTAATATATCATCTAGGAATAGATTACTAACATGAACTCAATTTACATCTCTGCCTTACTCTTATTTTCTTTTATATGAATTTACTCCCTTTCCCTATTTGTTCTTTGTTTTATCCTGGTATGTAAATTTCTCCATTGCTTTTCTAAGTCTAGTACGTCTGGATACCAGGTCGACACTTTCCTCCCCTTGTAGCATTACCCTCCCCCTTCTCTCAAATCTGATAAAAATCTTATGTGGACTATACAAATGATTTTCTCTACTCGCTCTTCTACAAGCTATTCTTAAGAAATCTTATTCTTCTAAGCATTTCTTGTTAATTGAGATAAACTTTAATTTTACAAATTTTGTTGTAGGTATACAAAGAATACAGTAGGTTAAAGCAATAGTCACATTTTTAAAAAATGGGTCGCTATGTGATGGCTTTGGAATTCCATGTTCTTTGAATGGTCCGAGAGAAAACGAATAGTGACTTACCACTTGTAAAATGTTGCTTAAATTAAACTGAGTTTTATTTATGGACGCTCTTTAACTGCTATGGTTCTTAGCGTCTTATTTTATATTGGACGTGAAAGGCTGGAAAATTTGCTCAAGAAGCCTCTTTAACAGGCTTGAGGTAAATCTATGACACAGGACCAGGATTTTTATTACACCCCAACACCAGGAAGGACGACCATGATCTAGGGGTACCATGCTAGCCTCTAGTTCCCAAGGTCACGGGTTCAAACCCAGTGGAGGGTGATGGATTTTTTTGGGCGTAAAAATCCTTAGCATGGCTTCCTTCGGAAGGGAAGTAAAGCTGGTGGTCCCGTGTCGTAGATTTACAGCATGTAAAAGAACCTCAAGTCTGATAAAGAGGCCTCTGAGCAAAATCACCGGTCTTTGATGCTCAACATAGATTGGGACACTAAGGACTACAGCAGTTAAAGAGAGTCTATAAATAAAACTAAATTTAATTTAATTTTCCTAGATCATGGAGGATGAGAAAAAAAATGTTTGGTTTACAATGCTCGCCATATGGTCGATGATCTCTGGGGAAATCTTAATCTAGTAGGTGATGTTTGGACACATTTATTAACAAGAAACATCTAAAGGGCGGAGTCCATTACTTCCGATAAGTAAGTATAGAACAAGAGACCTACAGCTTTTAATGTGGACTCCAAACCACATTTGGTTGGGGAAATCTCATATGAGCTAGTCTTGGATATAGCTGACTTAAAATTGCCAGGAATCGAACCATGGTCCCTCAGTACAAGAGCTGCACACAAAACCTCTGAGTTATCCTTGCCCACTTATGAAACTTCAAACCAATAACAAAGGATGTGGTTAGTGTCACCAAAAATGTTATTTGACACAAATTGTGAGCTTTAACGACATCTACATTTTTTGTGTAGTAACATGGAAGTGCAGATCCAAAGATCACAATGCAGGCGATGGTGGAAAAAGTGAAAACCAGTCATGCATCAGTTTTCAACATGACAAGGTCGTTGCCCGCTGGGTTCCGTGACTGCTCACAGCCATTCAAAAAGGCCACCAAACTGAGACAACAGCGGAAATGTCAGTCCAACCCAGAAGACTTCTTTAGTCGCCTCATGGATGAATGCTGGGTGTAGCACTATGACCCTGAGGCAAAGCCAGCACTGCAAACATGTGGATTTACAACCACTGAAAAATGCGAAGACACAAACCATCATGGGACAAGTGATGATACTGAGTGCTTTTGGGACTGCCATGGTGTTGTGCTAATAGATTAAAGGGGCAAACTATCACAGGAGCATACTGCCGAAATCTCCTGATGAGGTTGCAGGAAGCTGTCCAAGGGGGTTTTTGTGCTTCATGACAACACCCCAGCTCATTCTGTACACAACAAGTCACATATTGCTTCTTTAGGCTATCAAATCCCACCCCCCCCCTGATGTGGACACTTCCTTGTCTTTTCTCAGATGAAGAAACCATTGTGTGGCGGGAATTTCCATACTGACGATGAGGTGATTTTCTAGTTGGTCCCCAGCAAGTCATCCATCGTTGAGAAAATGTGTGACATTGAATGGTGAATATGCAGAGACGGAATAACACCATCACCAAGTTTCATGGTCACAGCTCCATTTTGTCAAGCTGATAAAACTTTATGACTGATGACTAAGACAAAGGTGAAGACAAGAGCATGGCTGATGCTCTAATAACACGTTCCCAGAATACAACTGTTAGAAGCTGAGAATGTTTGCAGTTAAAAGTTACACATGTTTACTAACTTTATTCGTCATGTGTTCACACTATAAACATACCCATTATAAAATTTGAACGTGAGAAACTTACAATGAGAGCATTAGAAGCGCACACGCTGTGGAAGCCAAGGTAAAAGGCACGAAACTGTTCATAGATGGCAGCATTGAGAATCCAATCCAGATAGAGTTGTACATATTCCTCCCTGTTGTCGTTGGTAACAGGAATGTTCTCTCCGTTCTCCTTCAGTTTGTATGTTTTCACATCTCCATACTCCTCAAGCGAGACCTGCAAGTCGAGAGCATTGTTAAGGCTAAGTCGACAGTTTCAATTACGAACCAACAAATGTAACACAAATGTTACCTGAAAGTTCATGCACATATCCTCTTCAACGTTGCCCTCATAGGCCAGTAGTTCAGACAACCCCCGAGACACGTCCTGCATAACAAAATGAGTGTCAATATGAGCCGAGACCTGACACAAACTTACACATTCTGTTGTTTCATGTTAAATTGAGATTGGTTTGTGTATACAAACTTGGCTTATTTATAACTATCAACTGGGAACATTATTTTTCTCAACAGTTATACTCTGTGTGTTATTTTTAAAATGTTTAATCTTCATCTTCACCTTTATTTTGTTATACCAGGCACATCCATAAAGTAGGCCATGAACACAAACAAAACACAACTTAATTGAACGATTTATTGGAACAGATACAGGAAGTGTTGAGCTATTTTTCAGCATATTCACCACCAGAATTCAGACATCTGGGACCAACTTTTGTACCATAGGAGTCTGCCACCTGTGTAACACCCTCTCTGTCAGTCTGAAAATGCTGACTCCGACCGGAGTCTTGTAGTTCCAGAACAGATGGGAGCAAGGTCCAGGCTGTAGGGTGAGTGATCAAACACCTCTCAGTCGAGGAGCTCTGTTGTCCATCCAGCCAAGTGGTATCATGCAGTAAGATGACACTGGCACTAAGCTTCCCACGCCACTTGTTTTGAATGGCCCATTGCAATTTTCACATTGTTATACAATAATGCTCAGCATTCACCATCAAGAATTCAATGAGCAGAACTCCCCATCTGTCCCAGAACACTGAACACAGCACTTTCTGCTTGAATGTCATCTTGCAGGAAGAGCCACTGTAACGCTAATGCATTGACTGCTGTTTGGTTTCTGGCGTACTGTGTGCAACCGACATTTCACTGGTCGCCATCATCATGGTGTTGCTGCGGAAATATCAAAGCTGCCTCCATTCGCTTTGCTTTGTGTTCTGCAGTAGGTTACTTTGGCACCCACCGGCGCACAATTTCCGAAACAAAAGGTACTCCGTGACAACTTCATGCAACAAGGAGCAGCACATCTGTGGGAACTGACTGTTGAGTTCCGTGATTGTGAAGTGATGATTCTGCTGCGCTCCTCATCATGGTGACCTGCTTGCTCATCACATCACACCCACAGCTGATGATGAACTTCAGTTGGCTCTAGTACATTCACACTGGAATACAAGCCTCCATTTTCAACCACTGTATGAAGCTACTGTGAGACCTTGGGAAGTTCCGCTGGTGCATGCGCAATGCCACATCATGTACCACAGTAGGTTGTTAGCTGTGGGAAGCTTGCTTCATGGACATGCCTTGTATATTGAGGTCAGAGGTTTCTGTATCATGTTCTTATTAAATGCCATTTATAACACACAGTTTACCTTAATGTAGAGTACTGTTTTATTCTTCAACATTATGAGTATCAAATGAAAATTATACAGCTTCCAGCTCGGATCATGTGTATGCATGCTCGCACACTGCGGGGGGGGGGGGGGGGGGGAATTTCCATACAAACTCATAAGTGATAGTAACATCACTATAATGAGTGGTGTCCATGTGCAATGAGACATTCCTGGTGTTCCTCGTTATAACAGTCACTCTGTAGGATTTCAATAGCAGCTGTATGAACAAAGGTTTTTGCTGTGAAACATGTCTTAGACACTTCTTTGAAAAGTGTTCAAATGATGCACCAATTTTGTCAATTTGTTTTCACTTCTTAGATTTAGCATTTAGCTGTTCTCCTAAACTTATTAACTAGACATCTGACAGTAACTCTTTTTGGAACTGGAATACCAGAAAATGTCTCCTGAAATTGTCTACATGATTCGTTTTTTATGTATGTACCGTACTTAAAAACTCTTTGTTCAAGTGTGAATTTTTCAATAGGCATTTCAGTGGACTAATAACAAAACAAGAACAACAATAATAACAAGAATACTGTAAAGTAATTGACACACAACACAGATATTTGAATAAGATTTCACTTTTGAGATGCACAATAAACAAACTCTAGTCTTTACAGCAAGAACAGAAAGTAGCATCTGACAGTTGGCATTCATATCCAATAAAGCATAGCCTTGAGCCATGCCCGTACCCAGAAAAAAATTTCGAGGAGGGTTTTCCATAAGTATATCTAAACTTAACAGTTAGCATGTATCTACTCCGTGGTATATAGACGTTACATGAATAAGAAAATTGCTTGGTGACATTATATACACAAGAAAAACTCACCAGAATGAGGATATTCCACCTTGCAGCACAAAACATGGAGACTGCTTCGAAAACCGTAATGTATGGTCACCTTACCTATGTTAGGCGACGATATTAAGTTTCCCTTTTATGTGCTACTAGCAATACACCTACTGTTATCTAATGACATTTTTCCATATTCATTTGCTATGAATTTAAATAAATAAAATTGTCAGAAGTTTTGGGGTGGGTTGAACCCTAAAACCTCCCTCTAAATACTTGAGCAGGTCATTCACCATAGTGAGCTAGCGAAACATACTGCAGTACACACAACCTGTGCTTGGGCCACAAAATGACTGTTCTGCATTTAATAAAACTAAATTAGAAGATTGTTTTATAAATACACAAAGAGGTTCCCAAGAAAATTTCAACTAAATGTTTCTTGAAAACTATGATACACTTTATATTCGTTCATTATCTGTTTACCCTCCTCTTATGTACGACTTACACCCCCCAGGACATACAAGCGGGTGCCTGGGGTCAGAGGCTCGTCGAGGAGCAGACACTCATGGATCAGACAGAATATCCAGGATGGGTGATCAGCCCGATGCCTGGTATGGGATGAAGGAAGTAGATGAAACGAAATGTAGGTGAAATGGATTAAAGGAAAGGTGATGATGGAGCAGTTGGTGGAATGAATGGCGGGGGAAACGGAGAACCCGGAGAAAACCTGCCCAGACACTGCTTCGTCCACCACAAATCCCACATGCAGGTCCCTGGGATTGAACCCGGGCCACCTTGGTGGGAGGTGAGTGGTCTAACCACTTGGCCACCTGATACACTTTATAAATTTTGAAAAAAGAATTATATTTAAAATGAAACAGAAATGTCGCAAGCACCATAATGAAGTAACCAACACACTTACTGGCATAATCTCAGCCAAGTCGTCAACACTAGGCTTCTTGACGATGCCAACGCCAGCAGAATCCATAGAGTCTGGAACGACGGGAGGGGACAGCAACTTCCTGTAGCAGACGGAGGGAAAGTGAAGGTCGAGGATGATGGAGTTATACACGGCCAGTCCCATCAGCACACCAATCAGGTTATACTCTCGCAGGTTACCATCCTGGTCCGTAGAGAACCAGTAACAGCGAGAGTGTGGGTGGTACACGAACATGCCGTAGTCTGGGTGAAATATCTGTCGAATAAGGAGCAGGAACCACTCCTTAGTGAGGCCCCCCATGTCCAGGCCAGGCTCGCCAACAAAACTCACCTTCAGCTTCTTCTTGAGGTCCTTCTGCTTGCTCGCTATCTGCAGACAGACAGACAACACGTTGTCTTCAGACTTGCTAAGCTACCCCTGGTGTGTTGCACACAAATGACTTCGTCTACTCACTCTTCTACAAAACCTCTATCCACTTCTTGAGATAAACTTTCATAACATCATATTGTTGTAGGTATAAGAAGAAGGATACAATACGATAAAGTGATAGTCAGATTTTTAAGAAAATATGTTGCTATGTGATGGCTTTGAAATTTCATGCTCTTTGCATGATTGTGTGACCAGGAGAAATAAGTATTTGAAAATTCAAACTAATAACAAAGAATATCTTGAAAAAACTAACTCCACAAAAAAAGTTATTTGAAATAAATTGTGTACTTTAAAGAGATGTACATTTTTTGTGTGGTAAGATTTTGTCTTAACTCTTACAGTTTACCAATTATACCAAAGTCATTCAGAATGAAGACGACTTCACAGGCTAATCCTATAAAATTCATTTTATTTGTCATGCAAAACTAGCTCTAGTCACTTTTAATTAAAATACCATATATTAAGGATATTTACATGACAAATAAAATGCATATCTTAAATTTTCTTGAAATAGTTTGTGAAGTCCTCTTCATTCGGAAGGAATGTTGTATAATCTTCTAAAAGGTCTTTCAACAAGAGTGTCCTATCTTTAACATGTGATAGCTGCCGTTGTTATTGAGTTACAGCATGTGGTTACAGTTGCTATTGATATATAGACATGCAACGTTACAGCATTCAGCAACGCATAGAAATTGTGAAAATTTATTATCAAAATGGATTATCTGTTTGCCAAACCTTCCATGTATTGCGTGAAGTTTACGGTCTGCATAATCGTCCCTGCGAGAGAACGATTTGGCGTTTGATCATAAATTTGAAAGAAGTGGTTCTGTCAGTGATCAAAGAACGCCTGTACGTAATCGACGTAACCGCTCCAACGAAAACATAGGTGCCATTCGTGAGAGTGTACGCGAGAACGGAAACAAATCAATTGCTCGTCGAGCGCAAGAATTGGGGCTTTCGCGACCACAACTTGGAGAATTCTGCATCTTGAAGTTTCAGGCTTACAAAATGGTGTTAACTCAAGAACTAAAGCCCAACGACCAAAGGTTGCACCGTGTATTCACTGACTGGGCTATGGAGCAATTGGAAGCTGACCCGGAGTTTTGTCAAAAAATCATCTTCAGCGACAAAGCCCACTTTTGGATGGATGGTTGTGTTAACAAACAAAATTGCTGCTATTGGAGCAATCACAACCCAATGCAGCTTCAAGAACGACCACTTCATCCCCGAAAGGTTACTGTGTGGTGTAGTGGAATCATTGGTCCATATTTTTTCCAAGATGAAGATGGAGAAGCTCTAACTGTCAATGGAGAAAGATACCGGCCTCTTATAAGGTACTATTTTTGGCCTCAATTGGATGGTATGGATCTCAGAAACATCTGGTTCCAGCAAGATGGTGCCACATGTCATACTGCTCTCGAAACAATCTATCTTTTGAAGCAGAAGTTCAGAGGTTTCATCATATCCAGTGGTGGTGATGTTAACTGGCCCCCAAGGTCATGTGATTTAACGCCGTTGGATTACTTCTTGTGGGGTTATGTTAAATCTCGAGTTTATGTCAACAAGCCAGAAACAGTAAATGATCTTATGAATAACATCACGCGTGTTATTCGTGAAGTTGGACCTAATTTACGTTCTTCTGTCGTTGAAAATTGGGTCAACCGTATACACACAACCCAACGATCACTTAACTGATGTTCTCTTCCACATGTAATGACATTAATTGTGTTCCAAAATAAAAAAGAAATAAACCTCTATCATTTATAGAACGTGTTTTATTTAAGTTCAAAGATAGGACACTCTTGTTGAAAGACCCTAACTGTTAGATGTTAAGCCATAGACAAAACTGTACTATACAAAAATTGTAGATCTCTTTATTTGTTTCAAATAACTTTTCTTGTGGTATCAGCCATTTATGAGATATCCGTTATTAAGGCTTGGATTGTTCAATACTTGCTCATTCTTTTAAAGTCATTTCAACATTCAGTTGTTTCTTGCGATGTCATGGAAACAGTATGGAATGTTAAGGCCAGCATATAGCGTGCAGTTGTTTAACATTTGACTATCGCTGTTCTCTATAATGAAATGTGTAATGTAGCTGTTTCTGTAAAGGTTTATCTCGAGTAAAATGAAGTAGGTAGGAAATATTGTAAGAATAACTTTTATTATCACTAATAAGTAATAGAAGATAGAGAAAGTTGTATGAATGTAACACATCAGATTCAAGATGTCTCAAAATGTGTTTTTCCAGTGAAACCTTGATATTGAATTTTTGGGTGGAATGCTATTCTTCCTCTTTTAATAGAGTAGAACAATGTAGTGCAATAGAAATTAATGTTTTGTCGTGTCCATAATGAAAACCTGTAACACTTTGAATCTGTGCACAAAAAAGGCATTCATTGCTATAAAAGTTGGCATGTATAAACACTGCAACAAACCTCATTGAGTGAGTCAGACACCAGATGTGAACGGCGCACATGTATGTTGAGGAAGAAGATATCAATCTGAGGGGCTTGATGTCGCGCCACCTTGGCAACCAAAGAGCGTCGGGCAGTCAGGATCATCTGTTGCTCCGAGTCCTGAGAAAGAATGGCCCATTAGTATTTGTATTTACCAACAAGTGGATATAGTTTAGAGTAAAGAGCAGCGACTTACCTTCGTCAGTATAATTCTCTTGGCAACTATGCTGAGTATGAACGGATACTGACAGTACGAGAACTGTCCCTTCCTCTGAGGATTCTGCCAGTTGAAGTAGTCCTGCATCAGATCCATGTGGTCCAGTGCCGAGTTGTACAGTTCCGTGTAATCCAACAGAGGGGGGTTGCTGCTGTTGTTGGCTGCGTCTATAATACAGTGATACCAACTTACTTTATTGGGTTAAATGTGGAGATTCTACTCTCTGTTATAAATCCCCACTGTGCACCTTACATGTAACTTGACATTTTGAAAACCAGCAATAAAACTGCTTTTTCTCTTCTGTGTTAATACAAGCTAAAACTTGTGGTTCTCATTGTACAGTGATTAGAACTGTATGGTAACTGTTACAAGGGGGAACCTTCCCTACCAATAGTATTGTATTCCAACTAAAAATTCATGACATCAATACAAATACACTGTACTGAACCCAAAGAAAGCATTTTTATAAAAAGGACTGTTTGCATGTGTGTGAGAGAGAGAGAGTGAGAACAGTATAGCTAAAAAATCTGATGTGTTACATTCACATGACTTTCTCTACCCACTATACTTTTACTTTCTCTACCATGTACCTAGTAGGTAAAGTATTTCATTCCACTCAAAAATTTGATATCAAGATTTCCCAGAAATACATGTTTCAAGGCCCCCTTAATCCAAACGAAGCATTTTTAGAAAAATGTGTGTATGCGAACAGCATAACTAAAAAATGAAAACTTGGATAAATACAAAACCTGGTATTTAAATTCACTGTTTTCCAAAGATGTAACACAAAGGTTTTCAAGAAAATCCCCAAACTATGCTTTACATGGAACAGTTTTTCAAATGTTTTATTTTCTAATAAGTGGCTCCAACGATTTTGATTAAAATACCATATGTGAAAGATATTTAGATGACAAATAAAATGCATATCTTGAATTTCCTGGGAATAGACTGTGAAGTCCTCTTCATTCGGAAGAATTTTGTATAACTGGTAAACGTTAAGTGACAGACGAAAATGTAGATCTCTTTAAAACACACAATTTATTTCAAATAAGTTTTTATTCGCATAAACCATTTCTGAGAAATCCATTACTAATGCTTAGAATTCCTCATTTGTTAGTAATTCTCTTGAAGTCGTGTCAACATTCAGTTGTTTCTCGCGATGTCATGGAAACAGTATGGAAGGCCAACATATAGCGTCCAGTTGTTAAACATTTGACTATCGCTGTTCTCTATAACGAAATGTGTAATGTAGCCATTTCTGTAAATGTTTATCTTGATTAAAACATAGTAAATATAAAAATAAACTTTCTAAAACTAATTTGTATACCCACTAATAAATGATAAAGGGTAGAGAAAGTCATGTGAATGTATCACATCAGATTTTTATGTAAATATTCTACACACATTTGTTACAAATGCTTATTGTTCTATCCACTTCATGTCAATAGGCATACTTTCATTACACATTGCGACAGCCCTGTATTTAGGGAATGTTAACCCCCCTCCCCCATTCCCATGATGCCACTCAAAAACAGTGCATGCAGGAAGGCAGTGTTGCCAGTTGCACCTTGTACGTAAGATCTCCATCAATCCACCTACAATTCCCTCTCAGTAATAATTCTTGCTACCACTGCTGCTCTATTCTAGCACATGTGAAAATTTATTTTCAGCGTATATATTTTGTCAATGTTGCCACCCTGGGTTGTAGGTAAAAGAGGGATAAAGGAAACTGAATCAGTAATCATGTTTAAAAGTTGCTCATTACATTGTGATGCAGTGGTTCTAGCCCACGGTCAGTGCTGGAATAAATAGCGTTTCTTGCAATAAACATTGGCAGATAACCAGAATTTTCTGCAAGTTTCTACCCCCCTCCAGAATGTGTGTCAAAATAGTTATAGAATGTTTTGTGCAAGTTTTCATTGCCTATATAAGCCAGTGTTGTTGCAAGTTGAGTTGAGTCAGGCAGCCAATGAGATGAGCGGGTGAGTTTGTGGCTGCTGCGGTCTTGTGTTTGACTCCCGAGTGAGTGAAACATCTAGAAGAAGGGGTACATCACAAAAGAAGTGAAGTGATTGGGAAATGAACTAGTTCACATTAGTGAACTTGAACTAGATAAAAACAAAACAGAGGAGAGTGTCAGTTGAAAAACTTGACAAAGTCACAATATGCTGGCTTTGAAATTAGATACTCTTTCCACGATATTGCAATAAAATAACTGAATAGCTACAGCATTTCAAAAAAATTTCAAACTAATAATAATAATGGATATCTCAAAATGGTTGATGCAACAAAAGAAGTTATTTGAAATAAATTATGTCTTGTAAAGATCTATATCTTTTGTGATGTACATTTTTGTCTATATCTCAACGTTTACCAGTTATAGAAAATTCCTTCCAAATGAAAAGTACTTCACTGGCCAATCACAAAATCCAAGATATGCATTTTAATTATATGGTATTTTAATTAAAAATCATCATAGCCATTTTTTAAAAAATAAGCATTTTAAAAAATTAATCATGTAAAGGGTGATTTGGGATACAGGATTTTCTAGAAAATGTTCATCTCTCATCTTTTGAACATACTGAACTTTAAATTACAAAGCTTGATATACATTCAAGTTTTCTTTTTTGACTTATGCTGTTCACAGACTCACTCACACAGACCTTTTTCTAAAAATGCTTTTTTTTAAATTCAAGAGGCCTCAAAACATTTCTTTTGAAATCTCGATATTGAATTTTTGGGTGGAATGCAATACCTTCTCTAGTTACTGTGTACATGGGAGAAAAAGTAAAAACATTATTTCAAATAAATTGTGTGTTGTAAAGAGATCTACTTTTTTGTGAACTATGTTTTCGTCTATCACTTAACATTTACCAGTTATACCAGATAATACAAAATTCCTTCCAAATGAAGAGGACTTCACAGACTATTCCCAGAAAATTCAAGATATACATTTTATTTGTCAGTAAATATCTTTATTTTGTGATATTTTAATAACTATGGTAACTTTTGAGCCATTTTTAAGAAAATAAAAAGTTTATATGTAAAAAAGAGCTTGGATTGGGATTTTTTTTTGAAAATTTTGTGTGTCATATCTTTGATAGATACTGAGTTGGATATTTATCTGAGTTCATTTCTGACTTATGCTGTTTACAGACACACAGATCTTTTTCTAAAAATGTTTGTTTTTGTATTCAGAGCCTGTTATAGTTGCTGTGGAATAGCACAGTTGAGTGAAGTACTTACTGATTAGTGCTAGTGTTTTCGTCCCAGTTGGTATCCACCAGCGACTCTTACTGAGTGGTGGCAGCGACTTGTCTGCTGGCGGGAACTGGCGTATCGTGATGAACTGCATGACGTGTCTCACCACCATTCTCAGCCGCTCCACCTCTAGACTGTGCACACATACAGACATGTTACAATGTGAAACATGACCAGACACACCACACACAAGGGGCAGATACTCACATCTTGAACCAGTTGACGAGCAGCTGGTGGTCGCTGCTAGGGAGGTTCACTATCTGACGTAGCAGATGTGCGAAGATGGTGTACGAGGACTGTGCTGCAAACACAGGGTTCTGGACCAGCATGAAGAGGGCCCTCACGTCGTCCTTGAGGTACAACCTGCTTACATAGAGAGGTGCAGTGGTTGTTACAGCTGCTTCAAGTGTGGTCGCAAGCATGAGTTACTCTCAGGAACGGAGAAGTTGTGCAACGAAATAATTATAATTGTTTAGGTTTCAACACCTCAGTGATGAGGTTTGACAGCAAAAACACATTCAGATACAATTGTTTCAACAAAGATTATATAAGCCACTATCTTTATCCAATTCAAATTAATATTCCTCTTTCTCTATCTTGACGATAATAATAAATCCACTTGCAACATGATATACAGTGCAACAATTTATTAAAGTTGAATCGTATGCAAGATGTTGTTAATAATACCTTTTTTAAATGAAGATTTACATATTCTCATTTATTTTATCCATTGTAAATTAATTGAAAATGTGTTTAACTAATTACTTTATTTATTTAAACTGAATGGTATATTAATACCTGCAGTCAGATATGTCTCTTGCCCTTGCCATTACAAACAACAACGCATATAAAATTGGTATATTACGTTAAAAAGTAATGTGCTTTGCTTTTTACTTTCTCTACCTAGTAGGTACAGAACATAATGCATTCCACCCAAAAATTCTGTACTGAGTTTTCACTGGAAATACATGCTTTAAGGCCCCTTAAATAAATAAAAAAATAACATTTAACTATCCTTTTTATGCAACATTTTTCGAATATTTTTATTTTCTAAAAAATGCTGTAATGATTTTGATTAAAATACCATATATCAAAAATACTTAAATGATAAATAAAATGTATATCTTGAATTTTCTGGGAAGAGCCTGTGAAGTGAATGTCATTCAGAAAGAATTTTGTATAATTTTATAAAACATGTGAAGTATAAGGGATAGAGAGAAATGTACTGCACAAAAAGTGTAGATCCATTTAAAATAGCTTCTTTTGTGGAGACGAGACAGCAAATTTTTGATCGAGGCAACAAAGGAAGACATTCTGAAGATATAGAACAGGAAGAAGGACAGGGGCGAAGGTCAAGAACAGTCAGCTGGCACAGGAGAAGAAGAGGAATGGAGGGAGAAGCCAATGACGTCAGAAGGAAGTAGAGAAGGGGAGGCAGTAGGAGGAAAGAGAAATAGTGGCATCTGTGCTGAAAGAAGTGGGACAAGAGAAAGTGGAGCAGCAACAGTGGGAGAGATTAGGCTTGTGACGAGTGAAGAAGCTGATAATGACAGAAGTCCTGCATCACCGAGGATAACAAGACAAAGGGATTTATGGCAGAAATTAAGAGCAAAAGAGAAAGATAAAAGCAAACAGGTTTTAGCTGTGGAAATTATTTATTTAAGGTGAGTCGGAATTGTTAGACTAACATCACTTAACATGTTTCGGGAAACAGTTGTTCGCATCCTCAGAAGCTAAGCAGTGGGGGTACAAATGCCTACTACAGAATAAAAGAAAGTAATGGCAGGAAAGATTAATACTTAAAATATAGGAGGTAGAGAAAAACCAGAACTGCAGGAAGCTATGGGAAACAGTAGGGAGGTCAACCAAAGTAGGATGATAACAACCGAGATCATGCCAGGCGAGTAGCTGGAATATTTCAGGATTTTGATATGAAAAGATAGTAAAATAAGGTTAGACAAGCCCAGGATAGTTCAAACAGGATGGGAAAATGAGAAACTGGACGGAAGATTCACAGAAAGAGAGGTATACCAACAGATAATATAATGTAAAAGAATGAAGGCAGTAGGACTGAATGTATACCAGGGAGATTTTAGAAAGAATGTGGTGAAAAGAGAAAAGTGTAAGAAGTTTTGACAAAGATGCTAAATAAAGTAAAGGAAAGCAAAGAGATTCCAGCAAACTGGAAATTGAGTGTAGTAGCACCTGTATATGAAGGGAAGGGTGGAGTGAACAAGCAGAAAATTATAATGGCCTAAGTCTATTATTCATACTGGGCAAAATTTATACAGGGATGCTAGCAGACAGACTGGACCAAGGAAGAAGGGAAGTTGTCGGAATTTCAAGTAGGCTTTAGGAAGGGAAAACAAATGGTGAACAATATATTTATAATAAAATCATTGATGGACAAATATCTAAGCCCCCCCCCCTCCAAAAAAAAGGAAGAGTGCACATGTTTTTCACGGACTTTGAAAAAGCTTTTGATATGATAAATAGAGGAGCACTTACAATGAAAAGGGTAAGTGTGAATTTATAGGAGAAGTTGAGAAAATATACAAATATGTAAAGTTTTGTGTGAGGAGAAGGGATAATGGAAGCAAGAGAACAAAAGATAGAAGCAATCGTCACTGCCTAGCAGAGACATACTAGAACTGTTATACACAGACAATGTAACAGTGATAGCTTTACAGAAAGCAATAAATGAAACACAAAAATTTTGTAATGAATGGGAAATATATGTAAACATAAATAAATCCAAATTATGGTTTTTAAAAAAGGTATGAAATTAAGGAAAGACAAGCAATGGCATATGAGCGGAAGTGGCCAAACAATTCGATGGGTGCGACTATGATAATTCTGAGACTCATAGTGGCAAGAACCAAAGCGGCTATGATAAATGTAAGAACATGCAACTGTAAATTGAAAATGTCCACAAAATGGTTAGAGAGAATATGCCTGCTATGTTGTACGGAGTGGAAATATGGGGAGCATCAGAATTAACAAATAGGGTGCACCAGACTTACAGGTTAGGACTGCCGTGATCAGCTCCGGGGGAAGTCACTTTACCAGAACTAGGAAAGCTACAGTGCTAGAGATAATGCCAAACATTTGGTATAAATGCTTGACAAAGAAAGAAGCAGATATATTAAGAAGTTGGTGCAACAAGAGAATAGTTGGGGAGCAGGATTTAAGAAATACAAATGAAAGATACAGAGTGAGCCAAAAGACTCTGAGCCGCCTGCGCGGTGTTTTTCCTGTCTACATCCTCAGCGCTTGTTGCCATCTGCTGCTATCGTAGAAAGGCACAGATGAAACCATACACCATTTTTAAAACTACTTTTAAAGGCTTTACTTACCAACTTTACGAAAGGAATGCTGAAACTGACCACCGTTGTTGTCCATACATTTTTGGCACCTCTTTAGGAAACTATCCATCACTCACCGTAGTTCACGTTGAGAAATTTCCTGATGGATATTTTGTTTTAATTCTTCCAGGGTGTGTGGGTTTTTCTTCTATACTTTATGTTTTAAGTTAACTCGGAGGGATATTTTACCAATAATATTACCGGCTGCGCGGTGTTTTTTCACTGGGCGTGTGGAAATATGATAAAAACATGATAACGCACTGCTACAATAAACAAAATCATGCTGCTGTGCAGTGTGAAGTGCATTTTTGAGTTGACGGTGATGTGATGTAGTTCAGCTATTACGAGTTATTTATTATTTTGTCCTGTACTTAGTCACAAAGTATATTATGTGCTTTCTACTGCACAGCGTGTATTTATTTATGATTCGTATATGTTAACTCAATCATCTCGCCATGTGAAAGTACGATTTGCAGAAAGATTTCCAGGTGTAAAAGTTCCAGGCCATACAACAATTCATGAACTTTACAGTAAATTTCAGGCCACAGGAAGTGTTCAGGCTAAGAAATCTAAAAGACTGTGTTCGGTTTTTACCGAAGAAATATTAGACAACATCGGACATGATCAGGGCCGTATTTAGGGGGGGGGGGGGTTTCTAGGGTTCAACCCCCCCCCGAAACTTCTGACAGTTTTATTTGTTTAAATTCATAGCAAACCAATATGGGAAAATGTCGTTAGATAACACTAAGTCTATTGCTAGTAGCACTTAGGAAACTTAACATCGTGCCTTACATAGGTAAGGTGACCATACATTCCGGTTTTCGAAGCTGTCTCCATGTTTTGTGCTGTAAGGTGGAATACCTTCATTCTGGTGAGTTTTTCTTGTCTATATAATGTCCCCAAGCAATTTTCTTATCCATGTAACGTCTATATACTACGGAGTAGGAAAATGGTAACTGTGTAGGATACTGTTAAGTTTAGATCTACTTGTGGAAACCCCCCCCCCCCCCCCAAATTTTTTTCTGGGTACGGACATGTTCATGATGGATAGTTTCCTAAAGAGGTGCCAAAATGTATGGACAACGACGTGGCCAGTTTCAGCATCTCCTTTCGTAAAGTTAGTAAGTAAAGCCTTTAAAAGTTGTTTTAAAAATGTTGTATGGTTTCATCCGCGCCTTTCTATAATAGCGACAGACGGCAACGAGCGCCGAGAACACGGACAGGAAAAACACCGCGCAGGCGGTCCGGAGTCTTTTGGCTCACTCTGTATATGTGGTTACAAGAAGAAAGGAACAGTCCAGGTTTTTGGAAACCAGTGAAGGAAAGGGTGCAGAATATCAAAAGGCAGGAGATATGGAGGAGTACAGAAAACAAAACATCTTTCAAATTTTACAGGAAAATAAAAAGGGAATGGGGTAGAGAAAGGTATATAGAGTAGTGTGATAAAGAAGAAACAGAAGGGTTAGTTTGGATGAGAATGGGAACGATGTTCTTAAGTGGTAATGGTAAAGGAATGTGTGATGGTGAGGAAAGTGTACGAGGGCAAATCAAAAAGTCTTTGCCCCTATTTTTTTCGGCCAAATTACAAATATAAAACAAAAACCAACATATACATTCGAAGTAGTGGGCTTTTCATGGACCGTTCCTCATAGAGTTTCCAGCTGCTGCTGCTGTCAGTGCATTCAAATTGGCAGGTGTACTTAACACGTTCACGGCTTACGAGCACCGAAGTGTGATCCGTTTTCTATTGAGTAAGGGACGAACGCCCATCGAGATCCACAGGAAAATGCAGCCATCATATGGGGAAAGGTGTCTTGCTTTGAGAAGTGTGAGATGGTGATGTTGCGAGTTCGAAAATGGCCGTTCAAATCTGCATGACAATGAGCGTGCGGGGAGACCGCGTGTATCGGTGACTGATGACAATATTGCCGCGTGGATGCGATGGTGAAAGCAGAGCAGCGCGTGCGCATCAAAGACATTGATCAGGAGCTCGACATTTCTTTTGGGAGTGCTTTCGACATCATTCACGAATGTTTAGGGTAGAGGAAGGTTTCATGTCGATGGGTTCCTAAGCAGTTGGATGACGTGATGAAAGGCAAACGAATGATTGCTTCTTTGAAGCCGAGGAGGGTGACAATTTCCTGGATCACATTGTTACTGGCGATGAAACGTGGGTACTGCATCACACGCCAGAATCAAAACAGCAGAGTAGGGTGTGGAAACATATGCAGTCTCCTGTGAAAAAGAAATTCCGTACTGCGCCATCTATTCACAAAGTGATGTTAACGGCATTCTGGGATTGCCGTGGACTGCTCGTGCTGGATTTCATGCCGCGAGGTGCCACCATCAATGTTGACAGATATTGTTCCACACTGTCACTTCTGCGGGCTGCGATCAAAAAGAAGTGCCGCAGGATTCTCGATGTTGACAACGTGATCATCCTCCACGACAATGCGAGACCACATGTGGCAAACAAGACCGTCGGCAAGCTAAGGAACTTTCACTTGGAGTTTCTAGAGCATCCACCATACAACCCGGATCTTGCCCCCTAGGGATTTCCATCTTTTCAGTCGCTGAAGAAGTTCCTAGCAGGACAGCGATTTACTTGCGACGACGAAGTCAAGACAACAGTGCGACAGTGGTTCCGTAGTCAGACGGCCGACTTCTACCGCAGCGGCATCACAAAATTAGTGCTGCGATGGGACAAATGTCTGAAACAGCACGGGGACTATGTGGAAAAATAGTGAAAGGTATAAGGAATAATATGTACATGTTTAGTTGTCTGTATGTATCTGTTATCAGAAAAAAAAGGGGCAAAGACTTTTTGATTTGCCCTCGTAGAACATTATCTAACTGAATGTGAAGATTTAAAAAATGGAGAGTGAAAATCTGGGACAAGAAGTTGAATAATATGGGAGTTGCATTGAAGATGTTAATAAGCAAGCAAGAAATAGGCAAGATAGGGATTTCTGAATAAAAGTGAAAGAAAAATGGAAGAGGAAAGTCAAGAAGAAGAGGGAGGGGTTTCAGCAAAGGGAAGTAAATGTTGCACAACAGTGCTGCAGGCCAGGAAGTCATACTGGCTGTGCAACACAAAGGACATGTACATATTAAAGTAGAATGATGTATAAATTTATCGAAATATTGTAAATTGCAGCTGGAATGTGTACAATAAACTAAACTTCTTTTAGCATCAGCCATTTCCAACACATCCATTATCATTGGCTTGAATTCTTTAATACACAGTAATTGTTTTAAAGTGCTGTTGCTATTCAGTTGTTTCTGATGATCTCTTGGAAGCAGTATGGTATTCTGCCTTTGTGCAGTTTTCAAAGTTGCTTCACTAATGTAATGTAGTTCAATTTTCCCTGTCACTTTACTTTTCATCATGACATAATGAAATATGCATGAAGTTGCTTTTCCTGCTCCTACTGGGGAGTCGAACACAGGATCTCTCTAATCTGTCACACACCACCTCACTTGTGCAACCAGCACTTACTAACTGGCTCGCTCAACAGCATGCTGGCTTACATAGCTGCTGCAGTTTTCAAGAGAGTTCAGCAAGTGGGGGGAGAGAGAACAATCCTATTATATCCAGATTTTTTGTTTTTTGAAATGTTATTTTTTTTAGAAAAACCTCAAACATTTTTCTTATGTTGTATTTATGTGATATAAAAAAATTGGTAGGTTTCATACAGAAAAAAAAATAAAACTTCCAAAAATAAAAAATCTGGCATTTAACAATTAAACTGTATGGATTGTGACTGGGTTTATATGTAAGTTGGAAGCGAACATAAAGGAACACTTTACAAATATTAAATACAACCATATTGATAAACCAGTGTAGCAGATCAGTTTTGGTCATTTAATCATGAAATAAATATAGAAGTTAAATTATAAAAGCATATAGATGGTTTATATATTTGTTGGTTTGAGAGAAAATATTCATCTTGTAGAACAGGAACTGCGTAATACTACCAATAGAGTCTTGTCAACAGTTTTGTTTTACTTCCAATAGATGGCGGTAAACAATGCTGCATCACTGTAGCGACAGAGATACACAAGCTGACAATCGACAATGATTACAGAAATGTCCTTCTCAATTTCTACATTTTTTTAAAAAGATAAGTAAAGTAATGTTACAAAACATTTATTTTAGTGTTATAACTATATAGTTTTTAAGTAACAAAGTTTGAATGCCTTTGGGCTCAGTTTGGAAATATTCAGCTGCTCTTTATCTCAACTACCCTTGAATTTCAACCAAACTTTAACTCGTACCACTTGCATTGAATGCTTGTGGATGTACAGACAGATGGGCAAAGCAACGCTAACACTACAAATACGAGGTGTTCCATTGCTGTACTTACACTCTGTTTTCTTCCAGCAGAGAGTTGATGATCGACTTGAGCACTGTCTTGTGTATCACAGATGGCTGAAACATAACACAAATTCAGTTAATGATGCAACCCATTTCACTGTTTGGTGCAGTAGAGCCTAATTAAACAGAAACACAAGGGACCAGAAAACAGGCAGGTCTGTTCAAGCTATTATGTATTTAATAAAATCTTGTGTGTTTTGTCATCGTTTTTAATGGATAGTAATACCAAAAAACAATCTTACAAAAGCTTATTCTTGAGATAAACCTTCATTACTAATTTACACATTTCCTTGCAGATATAAAAGAATACAGTAGGCTATGGCAAACGTCAGATTTCTATAAAGCGGATCACTATGTGACATCTTTAAAATTCCATGTTCTTTGCATGACCCTCGGAAAAAGCAAATAGTGACTTACCAGTGAGAAAAATACGTATTTGAATTTATGGTAAATGCTTAATGGTATGAAAAAGTTATTTTACATAAACTGTGCACTTTAATGAGACCTATATTTTTTATGTAGTATCATTTTGTCAATATCTTATGGTTTAAGAATTATTCAAAGCTCATTCAGAATTGGGAGGACTTTGCAAGCTATTCCCAGAAATTTTCAGTTACATAGTAATTACAATTATATAGTTACATAAATATACGTTTTCTGTCACGAAAATTCCTTAAACATATGGTATTTTAATCAAAATGTTTATAAATACAGAATTATTGTAATAAATTCTACATAATATAAGAGTTTCCAGTTGGTTTTTAGAAAATGAAATTCACCATACATGAAATAACTAAGTACGTAAGGGAAATGACATAATTACCAGAGTATTGTATAGAAAAGAGTTTGCATAGCATTTTTTTTTGACCTTCAGCATTTGATTGAGTTGATATAGAACAATTTTAAAACTACGGGATTAAGGGTTAAGATTATATTTATTAAATGGAGAGCAAAGTATAGAGTTAGTGAATAATATAGATGAAAAACTAGCCAAAATCCAATTATTAATATTATTATTTAAGCATATAACCTCAGGTGCACTAGAAGTTTCAAAATTTATTTATTTATTTTACTAATAAATAGCCTGTTTAAAAAATTCAGGAAGTAGAAGGATTATGCATTGGATGTGCAGAGTAATACAAATACATTATCAGAGATGTGAGTACAAACCTGACAGAATTAGATTGGCATTGAATACACGTAAAACAGAATAGATACAGTATATGTAACAAAACGCAAGTTAACATCTCTCTAGAAACAAAAAATGAGCAAATTTATAAAGGGTGGACTAAAGAAATGGGCAATTTTAAATCTTGATTCTTTCCGATACACTTGTGTTGATTTAACTGTTTACATTGTTATCATGTTGTCAAGTGTGTAGCATTTAGTTATGATGGAGAATTGGACTAGTACTCAACGTGCGTTTGCAATTAAGGTGATAGTGTTCTTGCTGCAGAGCGCTCATTTCAGCACTATTACAATATCCACCTGGTACCTTCTGCTCATGCTATCAAAACGTGGCTTAAACATTTTGAAGAGATGAGCTCTGTTCTAAAGAAAAAGCCTCTAGGGAAAATAAGAAGTGTGCAAACAGCACAGAATGTCATTGTTGTAAGAAGCACATTCTAGCATAGTCGTGAACATTCAGCGTGACAACACTTTGTGTCCCTTGGACTGTCATGTTGCACTGTTTGCAGAATTCTGCATAAGGATCTCAAGTCCCATGCTTACAAAATCCAGAAGGTTCAGGCACTAACAGACGGTGACAAAGTAAGTCATATCATCTTCTCTTGAACTAACAAATCAAATCACTTGTACAAGTTTCTGTCTTTGTCAATAACAAGAAAATAACTATTTACAAATGCAATATAGAATGTACAATAAGAATACAGAAGCAAAATAGAAATACATAGGATATTTACAAATCATTGGGTATGTACACACATTTTTCTATTAGGACTGATTTCAGTTTACTTTGAAAGTGTTTTGTGCCGTTTATTGCCTCAATTTCTCTTGGCAGCTTGTTATGCAGAATTTGTCCCATTACAAAAACGTCCTTGTCACATGATTGTTGTGTCTAGTATAGTAAGTATGCACATGATTATTCTTTTTATTTAACTTATAATGAAAACATCATCAATAATGAGTGATGCAGCAGGTTATGTAAACAAACATAATTTCCAATTTTGGTCACCAAGAAGCTTTATATACTGCCAAGGTATTGTGTGCCGTGTCAGTCCTTGCTTTCATGGATGAGAACGGGAATTGTTGTACAGCGTTATTCTGCAATGATCAATAACTTTCTGATGTTTCATATTGCCGAGCACCCATCAATCAGTAGTAGGGACATGTGGTTCGGAGCGACCAGTCATACTGCTCAGGTATCCGAATCATCTCATCCCCAAGTAGGGGTATATTCCATGGCCAGCAAGATCACCAGATGTAACAGTTTACGATTTGTTCTTGTGGGGGTACTTGAAAAGCAAAGTCCTCTGTCATACTCCACCACAAGATGTCGAAGAACAACAAAGAATTGGTCATGAAGTGTCTATCAGTGTGATGGGTGACTTGTGATCGAGATATAAAAAGTGTGTGCAGAGAAATGGAGCCCATCATAGGAGCATAGTTTTCAAGAGTGTCATTTCAGTTTCTGCTTGGGAAGTGGGGGGGGACAAGAATGCCTGAAGCAGTTGTCCAAATTTTCATGTGAATTTTAATGCCTCATGTAGCCTAAGAGAAAGTTATCTTTTATTTCTTAAATGTGAAATATTTGCGTTAAAAGTACAGTTCTCGTGATTTGTCTTTTGGTTGAGCAATAGTAACCAGTAGACTAATTATTTCTCATAACTTGGGGGAGGGAAATTACCCCCCCTCCCCCCCTCTGTAGCCTGAAATGATGTCCCTGGTAGTTTTAAAAACCTGTATACTATGTATACAAGTCAAATGCTATCTTGTTTGCTTTACATTTTTGTATCTAACACTTCCTTAAAAATATTTCTATAGTTTATAATAATAAATCAAAATCGCTCATTACTTTGGTTCACCCTCTACAAACAAGCTTTTTTAGGACTAATCATAAATAACAATTTGAGAAGGAACAGACAAATGGAAAAGCTTTTTAAGAAAATCAATTCTAAAAGAGGCCAAAAAAAATCATAGATAAATGCAGCAAGGGTATATGCTTACATTTGAGTAATGGGGATCAACAGGAAAGAAGCATATATTAAAAATATTTAGGCTGCACAAAAGAGCAATAAAGACTGTTAAAAATATCCAAAAGAGAAGTACCTGCTAAACTGCTTTCAAGAACCGATATACTAACACTACCTTGTCTAAAATTTGTTGCAAAAACCATAAGGAAGGCAAAACTGCTAAAATTCATAAACATAACACTCAGACAAAAACTACAGTTTGAGAGGCTCGTCAGAAAATAAATATATTGAAAGCAATGCAAAAGATTTTATCATTAATCTGCTTCACTGGATGAGGAAGTTATCTTATTAAAACTGTACATATTGTGACACAGTTATAAGGAGGTCAGTGCCACCAAGTTGGAGGTGAACAGAGATAAACAAGGGCATAAATATCGGAAGTGCTGTCAGCAGATAACCACAATCTTCGGGGAGTTTCTCTCCCCCTTCTCAGAACATATAGTTCTACTGACTATGCAGTTACTCAATGCATTCCCAGTGCAGTTCTCCGAGCGAGTTTGTGATGTGCTTCTGCAGAGCGAGAGATTGTAGAAGTCCTGTGTTTGTGAATCGTCCAGAAGAAGAAGCTACACAATTGAAGTGAAGTTCCAGTGAAAGTTGAACTAGACAGAAACAGTGACAGTGAAAACTGAGGGAAGCAACACACTGTCACAATAATTATAGCATTACTTCTTCTCTTATTAATGGTTAAATTGTGAGTTTTCATATACTTTATTTCACATAACAAAACCTTGTAAAATCATTACAATAGGTAAATAAATCTGAATTGGAGCCATTTTTGAGAAAGTGAAAATTGCATGTAAATGATTGCTTCTGTTGGGGAGGGGGAGAATTTTGTTGGAAACCTTTGTGTCATATCATTTAAAGAAACTGAACTTAAATACCAAATTTGGTATTTACATGAGTTTTTGAGTTATGCTGCATACAAACACACACGCATACACAGACCTTTTTCTAAAAATAATTTTTTTTATTCATGGGGCCTCAAAACGTGTATTTCTGGTGAAATCTCAACATCAAATGTTTGGTGGAATGCCTATAAGTTACAGGAGGTGATAAAAGTCTCTGGAATATGTTCCAGTAAGTTTAGGCATGGAAAGTGAAGCTAGAGATATTCAAAGTTCAATTTGTGCAGGAAATATTTTAAAAACAGTAATGGAGTTTCCCAGTTTCTCAAAAGAGAACATGTTCTTGCTTACATCTGACAGAACTGCATCAAGGGAATTTCAATACGATTGTACTCACCATTCCTCGCAAGGCATCGTGGATGGCATACAGAAATTCCATGTTCAGCGCAGGGTCCTCGAGTCGAGCCCCTTCTTCCTCCTTGTCCAGCTGAAACAGAATAATAACAAACACTTAAGCTGACATTAAAAGTCCTATCCCACAATGTTAAATGTATTACATTGATGTTGCATTATCTCCAAAAGTATTTAACATGTCAGACTGACATTTTTACAAGATGTAGATGCATGCCTCCTAACTTTTATACACTTTTTAGTATAGTATAGTATTTATTGTGCTAAGAGTTTTACAAATTAGATTGTCTACTGCATTTTGACCCTGGTCAATTATTCAGTAGACAATCGCTACAGTTTATTTACATTTTACAATCTGTTGTCACTAAATTAATACATTCACTATAGTTTTCCATTCAAAGTAAGATGCACTACCTCTTACTTTTCTCTTTCCACTGTCCAAAGCCATTTATTTTTTACTTTACACAAAAACTGTCCAATGCTTCTAGCGTCCTTGCATATCATTTCAATTATAAGTGTATTTCTATCTCCCTTCAACCACTTCTTATGAAAAAATTCTTTTCTCCAATTTTCTGTTCCTTGGCACTTAAATACTATGTGTTCAATGTCTTCATTACCACCACATATCGGACATTGGTTCTGAGGAATACCCTGTCTTAGCCCTTTTAGCCTCCATGCTCCGGTTCTTAACCATGCAATAGATTCTTTATCTTCTTTATTTACTATGTCTATATATTTTTCCCTACCCCATGTATTTTTCATTGGCCTATAATAAACTAATGAGCTCTTTTTGGCAATCTCACTGAACATGATTTGTATTTCTATATCTTCTAGTCTTTTCCTTGCCTTTTTCCAAAAAAGTTTTACGTTATTTTCTCTCCTTCTCCATATATCTCCTAACCCATTTTTCTCCAAAATATTCCGTAATTTACTTACCCATCCATCATTCATTAAGCTCTTCTCTTGGTATTCAATACATTGTCTTAACACATTACTTTTTCCTAGATTTAAGCTTCTGAACCAAAATTTCAAAGCTCTTTCCATTATCTTCCCCGTTAGTTGGCACCCTGCCTATCTCTAATTGTGCTACCTGTCTTACAATTGACTTCAGTAGCCCTAGTATTTCTCTACTAAACATCCTGTGCACCACATCTATACATTCCCATCCTCTATCTAATCCCCATATTTCTATACCATACATCATTTTTGCCTCCACAACCATCTCATAAACTTTTTCCAGCCATTTAACATTTATATTAGGTACTTTATATTTGCAGCTTTTCTAATTGCTGCCATCGCCCCTTTACCTTTAGCCAATGCAAACTTCTTTTGTTTCTCCCATTTATTACCTCCATCTATTTTTACTCCTAAATAGATATAGTCACGCACCACCCTGCAATCTTTATTCTCTCCCTTCCACTTTTCATATTTGCCTAATTTTCCCCCTTTTTGAAAACCACAATCTGTGTTTTCTCTTGATTCACTTTTAACCTCCATTCTTTACATTATACATCAATTGCTTGTAATGATTGTTTTACACCACTTACTGTAATAGATCCTACCACTAGGTCATCTGCAAAAAGAAGTCCTGGAATTTGGATGTTGTTAATTACTGGTGCACAGTTATTATTCGTTCCAATTTCTAGTAAGACATCATCTATGTATAAATTAAATAAAACTGGACTTAGCTTACATCCTTGCCGAAGGCCTTTCTTTTATACACTTACTTAGTTGGTTTCTTAAGGAAAAGAGGATTATTTTATTAGTTATGTCATCTTTTAATTACAATTTATTAACAATTTTTTTTAAAAATAACTAATCATTTTATTGACACCAAAGTGGATCCAAAACAGCACTTTAAGGTTTTATCATCCTTCTTTTTCTCCTTTCTTTGGTACAAGCAGGTGCCTGTTGGGAACACAGACTATAGATCAGACAGGATGGGTGATCAGCCCAAAGTTCGGCATGAGAGCGAGCAAGGAGATTATATGACATGACACTGAGATGAATGAAAGGAAAAGTGATGATGGAATAAATGGTGGGGAAAACCAGAGAACCCAGACGTGCTTTGTTCACCGCATACAGTTCCCTGGGATTGAATCTGAAAATTAAATTAAAACTGCTGTGGTTCTTAGTGTCCCATTCTGTATTATGTGTGAAAGACCGGAAATTTTGCTCAAGGCTTGAAGTTCTTTTATGTACCGTAAATCTACGGCATGGGACCACGGACTTTACTTTTCTTCTAAAGGAAGCCATGCTGAGGACTTTTACACCCGAAAAAGATCCATCACCCTCTGCCAGGTTCTCAGCCACCTTGATGAGAGACAAGAGCTCTAAAACCTTGGCCACTGTTTTATCATCCTAAAATTTAATTTATCTATCTTCAGTACCTTCTGAGAAAAAGCGGTCATTTATACCAGAAAATGTCATTCACAGAAAAAAAATGTTCAAAGTGAAAACAAACTTGAATACACACTGCTTCACAGTACCAATTTGTAGAGTAATACTTCTCCTAAAAGATGTGCTAAAGTTTACTTCTCTACTCAAAAGTATGTAGGAATTATAACTTTCTGTGAAGCGCCTCAGAATTGAAGGTACGAAATGCTAAATTCCATATATTTTTGAAAATATAAGTATTCTCCTACACAGATAAAGTATATATTAAATTAAAAAGAAATTCCACTTAGTAAGACAGCATAAAAAACTAAATTTGTGATTTTTTGGTAATTTTTGTAATTTAGTCTTCCCTAAAGGCAACATAAATTACAACAATTTAAAATTATTTCCCCTAAAAATAGTTGAAAAAAGGACTTAAATATATCTCATATTGAATCTTATTATATGACTCAGAGTTAACTTTCCCACATTGCAATAGAACATAAATGTGTGTTACAATTTTTGTAAACTGTCTGTTTTCTTATGGTCTACAACAGATTGATCTACGAGGTACGTCCAGAAAGTAAGTTCCGTTTGGTAATAAAATTAAATTGTGTACAGATACAGAAAAATTATTTATTGCACAAAATTCTACAACTCTTAAACTACTTTTCCACATAACTGCCGAAATTTTGCAGGCATTTGTCATAGCGTGGCACAAGTTTTTGTATACCTTCTTCATAGAAGTTTGCCGCCTGTGTCTTCAACCAGTTGCAAACATTTTCTTTCAGCTCTTCGTCATTGTTTAAGTGTTGACCGCCAAGGAAAGACTTGAGATGTAAGAACAGATGAAAGTCGCTAGGAGCGAGGTCAGGGCTGTACGGAGGATGGAAAAACACGTCCCAGCCAAATCCCTTTAGGAGGTTTTGCGTCACATTTGCAGTGCGTGGTCGTGCGTTGTCGTGAAGAAAAACTACACCTTTTGACAGCAATCCTCGGCGCTTATTCTGTATTGCGCGGCGCAATTTCCTAAGTGTCTCGCAATAAACATCTGCTTTGATTGTTTGACCACGCGGTAACAAATCAATGAGTAAGATGTCTTTCCAGTCCCAGAACACTGTGCACATCATTTTTCAAGGTGTCAAGATTTGTTTCGGCTTAACCTTTGCTGGGGATGAAGTGTGCCTCCATTCCATTGATTGCCGCTTACTTTCAGGGGTGTCGTAAGAAACCCAAGTTTCATCTCCTGTGACTATCTGTGTCAGAAATTCTTCGCCGCCTTCATCATAACGGGTCAAAAACTGAAGTGCACTACCCATCCGGTTTGTTTTGTGTTGCTCAGTAAGAATCTTTGGTACCCAACGAGAGCAAAGTTTACGAAATTTCAGTTTTTCGGTAACAATTTCATGAATTAGTGATCGTGAGATTTGGGGAAATTCCATAGCGAGAGCACTAATTGTAAACTTGCGGTTTTCCTGGATCTTGTCATCAATCGCGTGAACCAGTTCTTCTGTAACCAAAGATGGACGCCCACTTCGTTCTTCACTACGTCCTTCATTGAACTGTCGGACCCATCTTCTCACCATTGAATCACTCATCGCATTTTGTCCGTAATCTTCGCAAATTTGCCGATAAATTTCAATTGGTTTCACTTTCCTAGCATTCAGAAAACGAATCACAGATCTGATTTCACAAGCGGCAGGATTTTCAATCAACACCGACATTGTAAAAAAGCACAACAAAGCATACGTGGCTGACAGCGATCTCAAAATGGCGCACGTTTCTTCTCCTTGATACAGAGCATCTACCGCGCATGTGCGGAACTACGATCGCAGCGCTGCAGCGGAGAGAAATTGAAACGGAACTTACTTTCTGGACGTACCTCGTATGTTAAGTTCAGATTAGACTGGCGCATGGTTGTTCTTCATTAACAGTTCAAATCGTTCCAGTTCCAAATGACCATTACAAAATAACAGTGAAGAACATCCTCAGGTGTTTACAGATAACTGTAACAGTAACATACTCTTGATTCACTGTTACTGCAGTTCTTTCATAAGAAGTTGCGATTCCTTATTATTTTCAAGAGCATTAAACAGAACATATATATATATATATATATATATATATATATATATATATATATATATATATATAGCTTTGGTTTTCATGCATGGCTGTAATATGGGGAATTGCTTGCCCTGCACTGCACTCCTTCTTACTGATTCTGTTCCCTCTAATTAGTTGACACTGTGCTGTATACAGATTGATACGTTGTTAGACCACATGTTGTGGCATGTTAGTGCTGTTATAATACCAGCAAACAGAATCTTCAAGATTGATTCCTATGTCACAACAAACTCTTATAGAGAAGTGAGACAGATTCCCTGTTGTTATAATACCAGCGCACAGAATCTTCATGTATGATTCCTATGTGACAACAAACTCTTGTAGAGAAGTGAGACAGATTCCCTGCTGTTATAATACCAGCACACAGAATCTTCATGTATGATTCCTATGTGACAACAAACTCTTGTAAAGAAGTGAGACAGATTCCCTGCTGTTATAATACCAGCACACAGAATCTTCATGTCTGATTCCTATGTGACAACAAACTCTTGTAGAGAAGTGAGACAGATTACCTGCTGTTATAATACCAGCACACAGAATCTTCATGTATGATTCCTTTGTGACAACAAACTCTTGTACAGAAGTGAGACAGATTCCCTGCTGTTATAATACCAGCACAAAGAATCTTCATGTATGATTCCTATGTGACAACAAACTCTTGTAGAGAAGTGAGACAGATTCCCTGCTGTTATAATGCCAGCACACAGAATCTTCATGTATGATTCCTATGTGACAACGAACTCTTGTAGAGAAGTGAGACAGATTCCCTGCTGTTATAATACCAGCACACAGAATCTTCATGTATGATTCCTATGTGACAACAAACTCTTGTAAAGAAGTGAGACAGATTCCCTGCTGTTATAATACCAACAAACAGAATCTTCATGTATGATTCCTATGTGACAACAAACTCTTGTAGAGAAGTGAGACAGATTCCCTGTTGTTATAATACCAACAAACAGAATCTTCATGTATGATTCCTATGTGACAACAAACTCTTGTAGAGAAGTGAGACAGATTCCCTGCTGTTATAAAGACAGCACACAGAATCTTCATGTATGATTCCTATGTGACGACAAACTCTTGTAGAGAAGTGAGACAGATACCCTGTTGTTATAACACCAGCACACAGAATCTTCATGTATGATTCCTATGTGAGAACAAACTCTTGTAGAGAGTGAGACAGATTCCCTGTTGTTATAATGTCAGCATAAAGAATCTTCATGTATGATTCCTATGTGACAACAAACACTTATAGAGAAGTGAGACAGATTCCCTGTTGTTATAATGTCAGCACACAGAATCTTCATGTATGATTCCTATGTGACAACAAACTCTTGTAGAGAAGTGAGACAGATTCCCTGCTGTTATAATACCAGCACACAGAATCTTCATGTATGATTCCTATGTGACAACAAACTCTTGTAGAGAAGTGAGACAGATTCCCTGTTGTTATAATGTCACACACAGAATCTTCATGTATGATTCCTATGTGACAACAAACTCTTGTAGAGAAGTGAGACAGATTCCCTGCTTTTACAATACCAGCACACAGAATCTTCATGTATGATTCCTATGTGACAACAAACTCTTGTAAAGAAGTGAGACAGATTCCCTGCTGTTATAATACCAGCACACAGAATCTTCATGTCTGATTCCTATGTGACAACAAACTCTTGTAGAGAAGTGAGACAGATTCCCTGTTGTTATAATGCCAGCACACAGAATCTTCATGTATGATTCCTATGTGACAACAAACTCTTGTAGAGAAGTGAGACAGATTCCCTGCTGTTATAATGTCAACACACAGAATCTTCATGTATGATTCCTATGTGACAACAAACTCTTGTAGAGATGTGAGACAGATTCCTTGCTGTTATAATACCAGCACACAGAATCTTCATGTATGATTCCTATGTGACAACAAACTCTTGTAAAGAAGTGAGACAGATTCCCTGCTGTTATAATACCAGCACACAGAATCTTCATGTATGATTCCTATGTGAAAACAAACTCTTGTAGAGAAGTGAGACAGATTCCCTGCTGTTATAATACCAGCACACAGAATCTTCATGTATGATTCCTATGTGACAACAAACTCTTGTAAAGAAGTGAGACAGATTCCCTGCTGTTATAATACCAGCACACAGAATCTTCATGTATGATTCCTATGTGACAACAAACTCTTGTAGAGAAGTGAGACAGATTCCCTGCTGTTATAATGCCAGCACACAGAATCTTCATGTATGATTCCTATGTGACAACAAACTCTTGTAAAGAAGTGAGACAGATTCCCTGCTGTTATAATACCAGCACACAGAATCTTCATGTATGATTCCTATGTGACAACAAACTCTTGTAGAGAAGTGAGACAGATTCCCTGCTGTTATAATACCAACAAACAGAATCTTCATGTATGATTCCTATGTGACAACAAACTCTTGTAGAGAAGTGAGACAGATTCCCTGTTGTTATAATACCAACAAACAGAATCTTCATGTATGATTCCTATGTGACAACAAACTCTTGTAGAGAAGTGAGACAGATTCCCTGCTGTTATAATGACAGCACACAGAATCTTCATGTATGATTCCTATGTGAGAACAAACTCTTGTAGAGAGTGAGACAGATTCCCTGTTGTTATAATGTCAGCATAAAGAATCTTCATGTGTGATTCCTATGTGACAACAAACTCTTGTAGAGAAGTGAGAAAGATTGCCTGTTGTTATAATGTCACACACAGAATCTTCATGTATGATTCCTATGTGAGAACAAATTCTTGTAGAGAAGTGAGACAGATTCCCTGTTGTTATAATGCCAGCACACAGAATCTTCATGTCTGATTCCTATGTGACAACAAACTCTTGTAGAGAAGTGAGACAGATTCCCTGTTGTTATAATGCCAGCACACAGAATCTTCATGTATGATTCCTATGTGACAACAAACTCTTATAGAGAAGTGAGACAGATTCCCTGTTGTTATAATGCCAGCACACAGAATCTTCATGTATGATTCCTATGTGACAACAAACTCTTATAGAGAAGTGAGACAGATTCCCTGTTGTTATAATGCCAGCACACAGAATCTTCATGTATGATTCCTATGTGACAACAAACCCTTGTAGAGAAGTGAGACAGATTCCCTGCTGTTATAATGTCAGCACACAGAATCTTCATGTATGATTCCTTTGTGACAACAAACTCTTGTAGAGAAGTGAGACAGATTCCCTGTTGTTATAATGCCATCACACAGAATCTTCATGTATGATAGCTATGTGACAACAAACTCTTGTAGAGAAGTGAGACAGATTCCCTGCTGTTATAATGTCAGCACACAGAATCTTCATGTATGATTCCTATGTGACAACAAACTCTTGTAGAGAGGTGAGACAGATTCCTTGCTGTTATAATACCAGCACACAGAATCTTCATGTATGATTCCTATGTGACAACAAACTCTTGTAGAGAGTGCGACAGAATCCCTGTTATTATAATGCCAGCACACAGAATCTTCATGTATGATTCCTATGTGACAACAAACTCTTGTAGAGAGTGAGACAGATTCCCTGTTGTTATAATGTCACCATAAAGAATCTTGATGTATGATTCCTTGGTGACAACAAACTCTTGTAGAGAACTGAGACAGATTCCCTGTTGTTATAATGCCAGCACACAGAATCTTCATGTATGATTCCTATGTGACAACAAACTCTTGTAGAGAAGTGAGACATATACCCTGTTGTTATAACACCAGCACACAGAATCTTCATGTATGATTCCTATGTGACGACAAACTCTTGTAGAGAAGTGAGACAGATACCCTGTTGTTATAACACCAGCACACAGAATCTTCATGTATGATTCCTATGTGAGAACCAACTCTTGTAGAGAGTGAGACAGATTCCCTGTTGTTATAATGTCAGCATAAAGAATCTTCATGTATGATTCCTATGTGACAACAAACTCTTATAGAGAAGTGAGACAGATTCCCTGTTGTTATAATGTCAGCACACAGAATCTTCATGTATGATTCCTATGTGACAACAAACTCTTGTAGAGAAGTGAGACAGATTCCCTGCTGTTATAATTCCAGCACACAGAATCTCCATGTATGATTCCTATGTGACAACAAACTCTTGTAGAGAAGTGAGACAGATTCCCTGTTGTTATAATGTCACACACAGAATCTTCATGTATGATTCCTATGTGAGAACAAACTCTTGTAGAGAAGTGAGACAGATTCCCTGTTGTTATAATGCCAGCACACAGAATCTTCATGTATGATTCCTATGTGACAACAAACTCTTGTAGAGAAGTGAGACAGATTCCCTGTTGTTATAATGCCAGCACACAGAATCTTCATGTATGATTCCTATGTGGCAACAAACTCTTGTAGAGAAGTGAGACAGATTCCCTGCTGTTATAATGTCAACACACAGAATCTTCATGTATGATTCCTATGTGACAACAAACTCTTATAGAGAAGTGAGACAGATTCCCTGCTGTTATAATGTCAACACACAGAATCTTCATGTATGATTCCTATGTGACAACAAACTCTTGTAAAGAAGTGAGACAGATTCCCTGCTGTTATAATACCAACAAACAGAATCTTCATGTATGATTCCTATGTGACAACAAACTCTTGTAGAGAAGTGAGACAGATTCCCTGTTGTTATAATACCAACAAATAGAATCTTCATGTATGATTCCTATGTGACAACACACTCTTGTAGAGAAGTGAGACAGATTCCCTGCTGTTATAATGACAGCACACAGAATCTTCATGTATGATTCCTATGTGACGACAAACTCTTGTAGAGAAGTGAGACAGATTCCCTGTTGTTATAATACCAACAAATAGAATCTTCATGTATGATTCCTATGTGACAACACACTCTTGTAGAGAAGTGAGACAGATTCCCTGTTGTTATAATACCAACAAACAGAATCTTCATGTATGATTCCTATGTGACAACAAACTCTTGTAGAGAAGTGAGACAGATTCCCTGTTGTTATAATACCAACAAATAGAATCTTCATGTATGATTCCTATGTGACAACACACTCTTGTAGAGAAGTGAGACAGATTCCCTGCTGTTATAATGACAGCACACAGAATCTTCATGTATGATTCCTATGTGACGACAAACTCTTGTAGAGAAGTGAGACAGATACCCTGTTGTTATAACACCAGCACACAGAATCTTCATGTATGATTCCTATGTGACAACAAACTCCTGTAGAGAAGTGAGACAGATTCCCTGCTGTTATAATACCAGCACACAGAATCTTCATGTATGATTCCTATGTGACAACAAACTCTTGTAGAGAAGTGAGACAGATTCCCTGTTGTTATAATGTCAGCACACAGAATCTTTATGTATGATTCCTATGTGATAACAAACTCTTGTAGAGAACTGAGACAGATTCCCTGTTGTTATAATGCCAGCACACAGAATCTTCATGTATGATTCCTATGTGACAACAAACTCTTGTAGAGAAGTGAGACAGATTCCCTGTTGTTATAATGCCAGCACACAGAATCTTCATGTATGATTCCTATGTGACAACAAACTCTTGTAGAGAAGTGAGACAGATTCCCTGTTGTTATAATACCAGCATACAGAATCTTCATGTATGATTCCTATGTGACAACAAACTCTTGTAGAGAAGTGAGACAGATTCCCTGCTGTTATAATGACAGCACACAGAATCTTCATGTATGATTCCTATGTGACGACAAACTCTTGTAGAGAAGTGAGACAGATACCCTGTTGTTATAACACCAGCACACAGAATCTTCATGTATGATTCCTATGTGAGAACAAACTCTTGTAGAGAGTGAGACAGATTCCCTGTTGTTATAATGTCAGCATAAAGAATCTTCATGTATGATTCCTATGTGACAACAAACTCTTATAGAGAAGTGAGACAAATTCCCTGTTGTTATAATGTCAGCACACAGAATCTTCATGTATGATTCCTATGTGACAACAAACTCCTGTAGAGAAGTGAGACAGATTCCCTGCTGTTATAATACCAGCACACAGAATCTTCATGTATGATTCCTATGTGACAACAAACTCTTGTAGAGAAGTGAGACAGATTCCCTGTTGTTATAATGTCACACACAGAATCTTCATGTATGATTCCTATGTGAGAACAAACTCTTGTAGAGAAGTGAGACAGATTCCCTGCTGTTATAATACCAGCACACAGAATCTTCATGTATGATTCCTATGTACAACAAACTCTTGTAAAGAAGTGAGACAGATTCCCTGCTGTTATAATACCAGCACACAGAATCTTCATGTCTGATTCCTATGTGACAACAAACTCTTGTAGAGAAGTGAGACAGACTCCCTGCTGTTATAATACCAGCTGTAAGAGCACAAATTGTATATATGTTTATAGCACCACGTTGTGGAAGCCAATTTACGAGAGCAAATATGTGTTTACTTCACGCGAAGCCATCTTGTGTGACGTCATTCGTTGGTCTGGTCCATAGTTCCCTCTGGCGTAGCAATTTGTATCAGTTTTTGAAATAATTTATTTTAAATGTCCTCCAGCTAGCAGTTTGGGATCGAACATGTTTCTCTTGCAGGGTGTGAAGCGGAAAGGAATCTTTTGTCTAGAAATGATATTGGCGAAGAAATTGGTTTTATAATCTTTATTGCAGAACACGTTCACGAACACTTTCACAGATTTATCTAGATAATCGCCATACTGAAACTGTTTGTAATAACTGCTTATCACTTTTAACTCACGTACTTCAACTTTATATATTCAACTGTATAATACTTTATAAGATTTCTCGTACTTCTGCTGCGCGTAACTTTACGAATTGAGAGACCGACATGAGAATCTTGTTGAACTGGGAGCTGACGTGTTATGTGTTGAGAATCTTGTTGAACACTGGGGGGAACCCGCTACCTCGACCTGGTTTATTTATAGGCTTGCCTTAAGATATGCCTAAAGATTATAAATGAACTGCTATTGGCTAATAAAACGCGCCAACATTAGCGTCTATTTTAACATCCAATGAAAACCACTAATACATATTTCTTTTAGAGAACATTCTGGAAGCTTTTTTTTTACCGAAAAGGCGCGAAACATTACTTAACTTCCTGGTTCCCGGTAACGATAAACAACTCACTCCACCGCTGCATTCTTGTGTTATTGTTAACAGTTTCAATAAAGCCATATATTGTTATTTACCAATAATAATTACAATTATTAAACCTCTGAAATCAATGTTACATAAAAATACATATTCATATTAAAATAATTATTTACATTTGAGTAATTTGTGATACAAATTACCGTCTCATATGCCCCACTAGAAACATAATTATAAACATTTATAACTTGTTTAGAAATTTTAAAATTGTGTTTTTAGTCTCCTAAATCTTGGAACACACGTTATCACTTTCACTTAACACTTCACACGCATTTAACACACGACATGTTTTTATCTCGCCACTACTTACTGGCTTTGGTTTAATTAATTTAGATATTAATCTGACATAACAATTTTTTTTATAGCAAATACTTTACCCTAAATTATTTAATCACTGTTTCAAAATTGTTTACTCTCTTACATTGTTGACAAAAATTTATACATTTAAGATTTTTGTAATTATTATACATATTTACCAAAATATTCACCCTCTACACAAATATTTACATCTCTTAAATCTAGGCACTGTTTCACATGTTCTATTTACTGCATAAGTATTTGTTTTTAATTATTTTTACCCATTTTTGTTATTTTGTACTTTATTTTAACAATACCCTTGGAATTGTATTTACGTACTTTTAATCTAATATCGTATTTCAATCTTTGCATTTTTAATTTTCAAATGTTGTTACAGTTACTAAAAATTCAATTTATTTATTTATTTATTTATTTTTTTTAAACATTTCTCTTTTTATTGTAATTTTTATAACTTATTTCTCTTTTCAAATGACATATATATTTAGTTAACCCTCTTACGTTCCAATACATTTCTATGCAAGTCGTCTTTAACTATCCAGCATTTACTTTACATCTCATTGCTATTTACCCTCCTGGATCAAATTGTGTGTGGCTAAACATTACTCGTAGCCGTAACCTAACCTTCAAATTTTTGTTCATGAATAACCTCTTGTATTCATTTGAAATTTCATCACATGCTAACATTTGAAAACAATCTACAGTTTCTTGAACAATAAATCTTTTAATAACTTTCATTTTCAATTCTTCTACTATCTCTTTACCTTGAGAATACTCTGACAAATCTGTACTAAACTGTACTGGACTGGAGTTTTCATTTTGAATATCTTGGCACAATTTATTTCTTTGCATTTCTGACTCCTGTATTTCTGATATCTCCCCTCTGAAATTAACCTGCGCCTCATTTACATCTACATTCCTAACCTCTTTTATCTCTCTTAACTCACTTGAAATAATACTCATTTGACTTCCTAACTCTGTACATTCTACATTAACCTCACTTTTAGTATTAACCTCACTTTCTTTGTTACCTATTTCCTTGCTCCTGTCTAGCATTTTCTTTGAAATTTCTCCTATCTCACTTACTATTGCTTCCTCATTTTCATCTCTCATTTTTGGCATACTACTATCTAGCTTCATAACTTTCTTTTCAATTTCTTCACTGCTTTGATTTACTGTTTGCTCTAATTTCTCATAACTATGAATTAGTTTATCTAAGTTCTCATTATACTTTTGCATATCTTCCCTATGACTCT
Organism: Deroplatys truncata; assembly: GCA_030765065.1. Lineage (NCBI taxonomy): Eukaryota > Metazoa > Arthropoda > Insecta > Mantodea > Mantidae > Deroplatys > Deroplatys truncata. The sequence continues at coordinate 7,307,061 of CM060984.1, forward strand.
TTTCCATATTCTTCAGCATTTCCATAATCATCATACCAGCATCAATAGTAATATTTCCTGCTATTCTATTCTTACTTTCTGCACTAACATTTTCTCCCTCCAATACTACATTGTTTGAGCTTTTTTTTGTAACCTGTATTGAATTACAGCTAACTTTTACATTATCCCCTTCCATCATTGTTTCTTGTTTTACACTTTTTTTTTTAAATTAAAATCATACTTTTCTAACCTTTCTGATGCTATCTGCTGATGTATCTTTGATGTCCAGCGTTCTGCCCCTTTCTCCTAGATTTGTATGTCGCTTCTGCGTTGTTTTATGATGAATCTACGTTGTCTCGATGTTTTTGCGTCCACTTATCCGCGTCGTTTGTCGCTCCTCTAGTTGTTTCTTGAATCTGCGTCTTGTAGATCATTTCACTGCTGCATTCCTGGTTATGTTGATCCTTTCCTGGTCATCTTTCCTTTCCTGGTTACTTGAGTTCCTTTCCTGGTCACTTTGCCCCACGTTATGGGTGCCAATTTGCGAGAGCACAAATTATATATATGTTTATTTACATAACTTTAACTGCCCCACGTTGGGCGCCAATTTGTAAGAGCACAAATTGTATATATGTTTATAGCACCACGTTGTGGAAGCCAAATTACGAGAGCAAATATGTGTTTACTTCACGCGAAGCCATCTTGTGTGACGTCATTCGTTGGTCTGGTCCATAGTTCCCTCTGGCGTAGCAATTTGTATCAGTTTTTGAAATAATTTATTTTAAATGTCCTCCAGCTAGCTGTTTGGGATCGAACATGTTTCTCTTGCAGGGTGTGAAGCGGAAAGGAATCTTTTGTCTAGAAATGATATTGGCGAAGAAATTGGTTTTATAATCTTTATTGCAGAACACGTTCACGAACACTTTCACAGATTTATCTAGATAATCGCCATACTGAAACTGTTTGTAATAACTGCTTATCACTTTTAACTCACGTACTTCAACTTTATATATTCAACTGTATAATACTTTATAAGATTTCTCGTACTTCTGCTGCGGTAACTTTACGAATTGAGAGACCGACATGAGAATCTTGTTGAACTGGGAGCTGACGTGTTATGTGTTGAGAATCTTGTTGAACACTGGGGGAACCCGCTACCTCGACCTGGTTTATTTATAGGCTTGCCTTAAGATATGCCTAAAGATTATAAATGAACTGCTATTGGCTAATAAAACGCGCCAACATTAGCGTCTATTTTAACATCCAATGAAAACCACTAATACATATTTCTTTTAGAGAACATTCTGTAAGCTTTTTTTTTACTGAAAAGGCGCGAAACATTACTTAACTTCCTGGTTCCCGGTAACGATAAACAACTCACTCCACCGCTGCATTCTTGTGTTATTGTTAACAGTTTCAGTAAAGCCATATATTGTTATTTACCAATAATAATTACAATTATTAAACCTCTGAAATCAATGTTACATAAAAATACATATTCATATTAAAATAATTATTTACATTTGAGTAATTTGTGATACAAATTACCGTCTCACAGCACACAGAATCTTCATGTATGATTCCTATGTGACAACAAACTCTTGTAAAGAAGTGAGACAGATTCCCTGCTGTTTATATACCAGCACACAGAATCTTCATGTATGATTCCTATGTGACAACAAACTCTTGTAAAGAAGTGAGACAGATTCCCTGCTGTTATAATACCAGCACACAGAATCTTCATGTATGATTCCTATGTGACAACAAACTCTTGTAGAGAAGTGAGACAGATTCCCTGCTGTTATAATACCAACAAACAGAATCTTCATGTATGATTCCTATGTGACAACAAACTCTTGTAGAGAAGTGAGACAGATTCCCTGTTGTTATAATACCAACAAATAGAATCTTCATGTATGATTCCTATGTGACAACAAACTCTTGTAGAGAAGTGAGACAGATTCCCTGCTGTTATAATGACAGCACACAGAACCTTCATGTATGATTCCTATGTGAGAACAAACTCTTGTAGAGAGTGAGACAGATTCCCTGTTGTTATAATGTCAGCATAAAGAATCTTCATGTGTGATTCCTATGTGACAACAAACTCTTGTAGAGAAGTGAGAAAGATTCCCTGTTGTTATAATGTCACACACAGAATCTTCATGTATGATTCCTATGTGAGAACAAATTCTTGTAGAGAAGTGAGACAGATTCCCTGTTGTTATAATGCCAGCACACAGAATCTTCATGTCTGATTCCTATGTGACAACAAACTCTTGTAGAGAAGTGAGACAGATTCCCTGTTGTTATAATGCCAGCACACAGAATCTTCATGTATGATTCCTATGTGACAACAAACTCTTATAGAGAAGTGAGACAGATTCCCTGTTGTTATAATGCCAGCACACAGAATCTTCATGTATGATTCCTATGTGACAACAAACTCTTATAGAGAAGTGAGACAGATTCCCTGTTGTTATAATGCCAGCACACAGAATCTTCATGTATGATTCCTATGTGACAACAAACTCTTGTAGAGAAGTGAGACAGATTCCCTGCTGTTATAATGTCAGCACACAGAATCTTCATGTATGATTCCTTTGTGACAACAAACTCTTGTAGAGAAGTGAGACAGATTCCCTGTTGTTATAATGCCATCACACAGAATCTTCATGTATGATAGCTATGTGACAACAAACTCTTGTAGAGAAGTGAGACAGATTCCCTGCTGTTATAATGTCAGCACACAGAATCTTCATGTATGATTCCTATGTGACAACAAACTCTTGTAGAGATGTGAGACAGATTCCTTGCTGTTATAATACCAGCACACAGAATATTCATGTATGATTCCTATGTGACAACAAACTCTTGTAGAGAGTGCGACAGAATCCCTGTTATTATAATGCCAGCACTCAGAATCTTCATGTATGATTCCTATGTGACAACAAACTCTTGTAGAGAGTGAGACAGATTCCCTGTTGTTATAATGTCACCATAAAGAATCTTCATGTATGATTCCTTGGTGACAACAAACTCTTGTAGAGAACTGAGACAGATTCCCTGTTGTTATAATGCCAGCACACAGAATCTTCATGTATGATTCCTATGTGACAACAAACTCTTGTAGAGAAGTGAGACATATACCCTGTTGTTATAACACCAGCACACAGAATCTTCATGTATGATTCCTATGTGACGACAAACTCTTGTAGAGAAGTGAGACAGATACCCTGTTGTTATAACACCAGCACACAGAATCTTCATGTATGATTCCTATGTGAGAACAAACACTTGTAGAGAGTGTGACAGATTCCCTGTTGTTATAATGTCAGCATAAAGAATCTTCATGTATGATTCCTATGTGACAACAAACTCTTATAGAGAAGTGAGACAGATTCCCTGTTGTTATAATGTCAGCACACAGAATCTTCATGTATGATTCCTATGTGACAACAAACTCTTGTAGAGAAGTGAGACAGATTCCCTGCAGTTATAATTCCAGCACACAGAATCTCCATGTATGATTCCTATGTGACAACAAACTCTTGTAGAGAAGTGAGACAGATTCCCTGTTGTTGTAATGTCACACACAGAATCTTCATGTATGATTCCTATGTGAGAACAAACTCTTGTAGAGAAGTGAGACAGATTCCCTGTTGTTATAATGCCAGCACACAGAATCTTCATGTATGATTCCTATGTGACAACAAACTCTTGTAGAGAAGTGAGACAGATTCCCTGTTGTTATAATGCCAGCACACAGAATCTTCATGTATGATTCCTATGTGACAACAAACTCTTGTAGAGAAGTGAGACAGATTCCCTGCTGTTATAATGTCAACACACAGAATCTTCATGTATGATTCCTATGTGACAACAAACTCTTATAGAGAAGTGAGACAGATTCCCTGTTGTTATAATGCCAGCACACAGAATCTTCATGTATGATTCCTATGTGACAACAAACTCTTATAGAGAAGTGAGACAGATTCCCTGTTGTTATAATGCCAAGACACAGAATCTTCATGTATGATTCCTATGTGACAACAAACTCTTGTAGAGAAGTGAGACAGATTCCCTGCTGTTATAATGTCAACACACAGAATCTTCATGTATGATTCCTATGTGACAACAAACTCTTGTAAAGAAGTGAGACAGATTCCCTGCTGTTATAATACCAACAAACAGAATCTTCATGTATGATTCCTATGTGACAACAAACTCTTGTAGAGAAGTGAGACAGATTCCCTGTTGTTATAATACCAACAAATAGAATCTTCATGTATGATTCCTATGTGACAACACACTCTTGTAGAGAAGTGAGACAGATTCCCTGCTGTTATAATGACAGCACACAGAATCTTCATGTATGATTCCTATGTGACGACAAACTCTTGTAGAGAAGTGAGACAGATTCCCTGTTGTTATAATACCAACAAATAGAATCTTCATGTATGATTCCTATGTGACAACACACTCTTGTAGAGAAGTGAGACAGATTCCCTGTTGTTATAATACCAACAAACAGAATCTTCATGTATGATTCCTATGTGACAACAAACTCTTGTAGAGAAGTGAGACAGATTCCCTGTTGTTATAATACCAACAAATAGAATCTTCATGTATGATTCCTATGTGACAACACACTCTTGTAGAGAAGTGAGACAGATTCCCTGCTGTTATAATGACAGCACACAGAATCTTCATGTATGATTCCTATGTGACGACAAACTCTTGTAGAGAAGTGAGACAGATACCCTGTTGTTATAACACCAGCACACAGAATCTTCATGTATGATTCCTATGTGAGAACAAACTCTTGTAGAGAGTGAGACAGATTCCCTGTTGTTATAATGTCAGCATAAAGAATCTCCATGTATGATTCCTATGTGACAACAAACTCTTATAGAGAAGTGAGACAGATTCCCTGTTGTTATAATGTCAGCACACAGAATCTTCATGTATGATTCCTATGTGACAACAAACTCCTGTAGAGAAGTGAGACAGATTCCCTGCTGTTATAATACCAGCACACAGAATCTTCATCTATGATTCCTATGTGACAACAAACTCTTGTAGAGAAGTGAGACAGATTCCCTGTTGTTATAATGTCAGCACACAGAATCTTTATGTATGATTCCTATGTGATAACAAACTCTTGTAGAGAACTGAGACAGATTCCCTGTTGTTATAATGCCAGCACACAGAATCTTCATGTATGATTCCTATGTGACAACAAACTCTTGTAGAGAAGTGAGACAGATTCCCTGTTGTTATAATTCCAGCACACAGAATCTTCATGTATGATTCCTATGTGACAACAAACTCTTGTAGAGAAGTGAGACAGATTCCCTGTTGTTATAATACCAGCATACAGAATCTTCATGTATGATTCCTATGTGATAACAAACTCTTGTAGAGAACTGAGACAGATTCCCTGTTGTTATAATGCCAGCACACAGAATCTTCATGTATGATTCCTATGTGACAACAAACTCTTGTAGAGAAGTGAGACAGATTCCCTGTTGTTATAATGCCAGCACACAGAATCTTCATGTATGATTCCTATGTGACAACAAACTCTTGTAGAGAAGTGAGACAGATTCCCTGTTGTTATAATACCAGCATACAGAATCTTCATGTATGATTCCTATGTGACAACAAACTCTTGTAGAGAAGTGAGACAGATTCCCTGCTGTTATAATGACAGCACACAGAATCTTCATGTATGATTCCTATGTGACGACAAACTCTTGTAGAGAAGTGAGACAGATACCCTGTTGTTATAATGTCAGCATAAAGAATCTTCATGTATGATTCCTATGTGACAACAAACTCTTATAGAGAAGTGAGACAAATTCCCTGTTGTTATAATGTCAGCACACAGAATCTTCATGTATGATTCCTATGTGACAACAAACTCCTGTAGAGAAGTGAGACAGATTCCCTGCTGTTATAATACCAGCACACAGAATCTTCATGTATGATTCCTATGTGACAACAAACTCTTGTAGAGAAGTGAGACAGATTCCCTGTTGTTATAATGTCACACACAGAATCTTCATGTATGATTCCTATGTGAGAACAAACTCTTGTAGAGAAGTGAGACAGATTCCCTGCTGTTATAATACCAGCACACAGAATCTTCATGTATGATTCCTATGTACAACAAACTCTTGTAAAGAAGTGAGACAGATTCCCTGCTGTTATAATACCAGCACACAGAATCTTCATGTCTGATTCCTATGTGACAACAAACTCTTGTAGAGAAGTGAGACAGACTCCCTGTTGTTATAATGTCACACACAGAATCTTCATGTATGATTCCTATGTGAGAACAAACTCTTGTAGAGAAGTGAGACAGATTCCCTGCTGTTATAATACCAGCACACAGAATCTTCATGTATGATTCCTATGTACAACAAACTCTTGTAAAGAAGTGAGACAGATTCCCTGCTGTTATAATACCAGCACACAGAATCTTCATGTCTGATTCCTATGTGACAACAAACTCTTGTAGAGAAGTGAGACAGACTCCCTGCTGTTATAATACCAGCTGTAAGAGCACAAATTGTATATATGTTTATAGCACCACGTTGTGGAAGCCAATTTACGAGAGCAAATATGTGTTTACTTCACGCGAAGCCATCTTGTGTGACGTCATTCGTTGGTCTGGTCCATAGTTCCCTCTGGCGTAGCAATTTGTATCAGTTTTTGAAATAATTTATTTTAAATGTCCTCCAGCTAGCAGTTTGGGATCGAACATGTTTCTCTTGCAGGGTGTGAAGCGGAAAGGAATCTTTTGTCTAGAAATGATATTGGCGAAGAAATTGGTTTTATAATCTTTATTGCAGAACACGTTCACGAACACTTTCACAGATTTATCTAGATAATCGCCATACTGAAACTGTTTGTAATAACTGCTTATCACTTTTAACTCACGTACTTCAACTTTATATATTCAACTGTATAATACTTTATAAGATTTCTCGTACTTCTGCTGCGCGTAACTTTACGAATTGAGAGACCGACATGAGAATCTTGTTGAACTGGGAGCTGACGTGTTATGTGTTGAGAATCTTGTTGAACACTGGGGGGAACCCGCTACCTCGACCTGGTTTATTTATAGGCTTGCCTTAAGATATGCCTAAAGATTATAAATGAACTGCTATTGGCTAATAAAACGCGCCAACATTAGCGTCTATTTTAACATCCAATGAAAACCACTAATACATATTTCTTTTAGAGAACATTCTGGAAGCTTTTTTTTTACCGAAAAGGCGCGAAACATTACTTAACTTCCTGGTTCCCGGTAACGATAAACAACTCACTCCACCGCTGCATTCTTGTGTTATTGTTAACAGTTTCAATAAAGCCATATATTGTTATTTACCAATAATAATTACAATTATTAAACCTCTGAAATCAATGTTACATAAAAATACATATTCATATTAAAATAATTATTTACATTTGAGTAATTTGTGATACAAATTACCGTCTCATATGCCCCACTAGAAACATAATTATAAACATTTATAACTTGTTTAGAAATTTTAAAATTGTGTTTTTAGTCTCCTAAATCTTGGAACACACGTTATCACTTTCACTTAACACTTCACACGCATTTAACACACGACATGTTTTTATCTCGCCACTACTTACTGGCTTTGGTTTAATTAATTTAGATATTAATCTGACATAACAATTTTTTTTATAGCAAATACTTTACCCTAAATTATTTAATCACTGTTTCAAAATTGTTTACTCTCTTACATTGTTGACAAAAATTTATACATTTAAGATTTTTGTAATTATTATACATATTTACCAAAATATTCACCCTCTACACAAATATTTACATCTCTTAAATCTAGGCACTGTTTCACATGTTCTATTTACTGCATAAGTATTTGTTTTTAATTATTTTTACCCATTTTTGTTATTTTGTACTTTATTTTAACAATACCCTTGGAATTGTATTTACGTACTTTTAATCTAATATCGTATTTCAATCTTTGCATTTTTAATTTTCAAATGTTGTTACAGTTACTAAAAATTCAATTTATTTATTTATTTATTTATTTTTTTTAAACATTTCTCTTTTTATTGTAATTTTTATAACTTATTTCTCTTTTCAAATGACATATATATTTAGTTAACCCTCTTACGTTCCAATACATTTCTATGCAAGTCGTCTTTAACTATCCAGCATTTACTTTACATCTCATTGCTATTTACCCTCCTGGATCAAATTGTGTGTGGCTAAACATTACTCGTAGCCGTAACCTAACCTTCAAATTTTTGTTCATGAATAACCTCTTGTATTCATTTGAAATTTCATCACATGCTAACATTTGAAAACAATCTACAGTTTCTTGAACAATAAATCTTTTAATAACTTTCATTTTCAATTCTTCTACTATCTCTTTACCTTGAGAATACTCTGACAAATCTGTACTAAACTGTACTGGACTGGAGTTTTCATTTTGAATATCTTGGCACAATTTATTTCTTTGCATTTCTGACTCCTGTATTTCTGATATCTCCCCTCTGAAATTAACCTGCGCCTCATTTACATCTACATTCCTAACCTCTTTTATCTCTCTTAACTCACTTGAAATAATACTCATTTGACTTCCTAACTCTGTACATTCTACATTAACCTCACTTTTAGTATTAACCTCACTTTCTTTGTTACCTATTTCCTTGCTCCTGTCTAGCATTTTCTTTGAAATTTCTCCTATCTCACTTACTATTGCTTCCTCATTTTCATCTCTCATTTTTGGCATACTACTATCTAGCTTCATAACTTTCTTTTCAATTTCTTCACTGCTTTGATTTACTGTTTGCTCTAATTTCTCATAACTATGAATTAGTTTATCTAAGTTCTCATTATACTTTTGCATATCTTCCCTATGACTCTTTTCCATATTCTTCAGCATTTCCATAATCATCATACCAGCATCAATAGTAATATTTCCTGCTATTCTATTCTTACTTTCTGCACTAACATTTTCTCCCTCCAATACTACATTGTTTGAGCTTTTTTTTGTAACCTGTATTGAATTACAGCTAACTTTTACATTATCCCCTTCCATCATTGTTTCTTGTTTTACACTTTTTTTTTTAAATTAAAATCATACTTTTCTAACCTTTCTGATGCTATCTGCTGATGTATCTTTGATGTCCAGCGTTCTGCCCCTTTCTCCTAGATTTGTATGTCGCTTCTGCGTTGTTTTATGATGAATCTACGTTGTCTCGATGTTTTTGCGTCCACTTATCCGCGTCGTTTGTCGCTCCTCTAGTTGTTTCTTGAATCTGCGTCTTGTAGATCATTTCACTGCTGCATTCCTGGTTATGTTGATCCTTTCCTGGTCATCTTTCCTTTCCTGGTTACTTGAGTTCCTTTCCTGGTCACTTTGCCCCACGTTATGGGTGCCAATTTGCGAGAGCACAAATTATATATATGTTTATTTACATAACTTTAACTGCCCCACGTTGGGCGCCAATTTGTAAGAGCACAAATTGTATATATGTTTATAGCACCACGTTGTGGAAGCCAAATTACGAGAGCAAATATGTGTTTACTTCACGCGAAGCCATCTTGTGTGACGTCATTCGTTGGTCTGGTCCATAGTTCCCTCTGGCGTAGCAATTTGTATCAGTTTTTGAAATAATTTATTTTAAATGTCCTCCAGCTAGCTGTTTGGGATCGAACATGTTTCTCTTGCAGGGTGTGAAGCGGAAAGGAATCTTTTGTCTAGAAATGATATTGGCGAAGAAATTGGTTTTATAATCTTTATTGCAGAACACGTTCACGAACACTTTCACAGATTTATCTAGATAATCGCCATACTGAAACTGTTTGTAATAACTGCTTATCACTTTTAACTCACGTACTTCAACTTTATATATTCAACTGTATAATACTTTATAAGATTTCTCGTACTTCTGCTGCGCGTAACTTTACGAATTGAGAGACCGACATGAGAATCTTGTTGAACTGGGAGCTGACGTGTTATGTGTTGAGAATCTTGTTGAACACTGGGGGAACCCGCTACCTCGACCTGGTTTATTTATAGGCTTGCCTTAAGATATGCCTAAAGATTATAAATGAACTGCTATTGGCTAATAAAACGCGCCAACATTAGCGTCTATTTTAACATCCAATGAAAACCACTAATACATATTTCTTTTAGAGAACATTCTGTAAGCTTTTTTTTTACTGAAAAGGCGCGAAACATTACTTAACTTCCTGGTTCCCGGTAACGATAAACAACTCACTCCACCGCTGCATTCTTGTGTTATTGTTAACAGTTTCAGTAAAGCCATATATTGTTATTTACCAATAATAATTACAATTATTAAACCTCTGAAATCAATGTTACATAAAAATACATATTCATATTAAAATAATTATTTACATTTGAGTAATTTGTGATACAAATTACCGTCTCACAGCACACAGAATCTTCATGTATGATTCCTATGTGACAACAAACTCTTGTAAAGAAGTGAGACAGATTCCCTGCTGTTTATATACCAGCACACAGAATCTTCATGTATGATTCCTATGTGACAACAAACTCTTGTAAAGAAGTGAGACAGATTCCCTGCTGTTATAATACCAGCACACAGAATCTTCATGTATGATTCCTATGTGACAACAAACTCTTGTAGAGAAGTGAGACAGATTCCCTGCTGTTATAATACCAACAAACAGAATCTTCATGTATGATTCCTATGTGACAACAAACTCTTGTAGAGAAGTGAGACAGATTCCCTGTTGTTATAATACCAACAAATAGAATCTTCATGTATGATTCCTATGTGACAACAAACTCTTGTAGAGAAGTGAGACAGATTCCCTGCTGTTATAATGACAGCACACAGAACCTTCATGTATGATTCCTATGTGAGAACAAACTCTTGTAGAGAGTGAGACAGATTCCCTGTTGTTATAATGTCAGCATAAAGAATCTTCATGTGTGATTCCTATGTGACAACAAACTCTTGTAGAGAAGTGAGAAAGATTCCCTGTTGTTATAATGTCACACACAGAATCTTCATGTATGATTCCTATGTGAGAACAAATTCTTGTAGAGAAGTGAGACAGATTCCCTGTTGTTATAATGCCAGCACACAGAATCTTCATGTCTGATTCCTATGTGACAACAAACTCTTGTAGAGAAATGAGACAGATTCCCTGTTGTTATAATGCCAGCACACAGAATCTTCATGTATGATTCCTATGTGACAACAAACTCTTATAGAGAAGTGAGACAGATTCCCTGTTGTTATAATGCCAGCACACAGAATCTTCATGTATGATTCCTATGTGACAACAAACTCTTATAGAGAAGTGAGACAGATTCCCTGTTGTTATAATGCCAGCACACAGAATCTTCATGTATGATTCCTATGTGACAACAAACTCTTGTAGAGAAGTGAGACAGATTCCCTGCTGTTATAATGTCAGCACACAGAATCTTCATGTATGATTCCTTTGTGACAACAAACTCTTGTAGAGAAGTGAGACAGATTCCCTGTTGTTATAATGCCATCACACAGAATCTTCATGTATGATAGCTATGTGACAACAAACTCTTGTAGAGAAGTGAGACAGATTCCCTGCTGTTATAATGTCAGCACACAGAATCTTCATGTATGATTCCTATGTGACAACAAACTCTTGTAGAGATGTGAGACAGATTCCTTGCTGTTATAATACCAGCACACAGAATATTCATGTATGATTCCTATGTGACAACAAACTCTTGTAGAGAGTGCGACAGAATCCCTGTTATTATAATGCCAGCACTCAGAATCTTCATGTATGATTCCTATGTGACAACAAACTCTTGTAGAGAGTGAGACAGATTCCCTGTTGTTATAATGTCACCATAAAGAATCTTCATGTATGATTCCTTGGTGACAACAAACTCTTGTAGAGAACTGAGACAGATTCCCTGTTGTTATAATGCCAGCACACAGAATCTTCATGTATGATTCCTATGTGACAACAAACTCTTGTAGAGAAGTGAGACATATACCCTGTTGTTATAACACCAGCACACAGAATCTTCATGTATGATTCCTATGTGACGACAAACTCTTGTAGAGAAGTGAGACAGATACCCTGTTGTTATAACACCAGCACACAGAATCTTCATGTATGATTCCTATGTGAGAACAAACTCTTGTAGAGAGTGTGACAGATTCCCTGTTGTTATAATGTCAGCATAAAGAATCTTCATGTATGATTCCTATGTGACAACAAACTCTTATAGAGAAGTGAGACAGATTCCCTGTTGTTATAATGTCAGCACACAGAATCTTCATGTATGATTCCTATGTGACAACAAACTCTTGTAGAGAAGTGAGACAGATTCCCTGCAGTTATAATTCCAGCACACAGAATCTCCATGTATGATTCCTATGTGACAACAAACTCTTGTAGAGAAGTGAGACAGATTCCCTGTTGTTGTAATGTCACACACAGAATCTTCATGTATGATTCCTATGTGAGAACAAACTCTTGTAGAGAAGTGAGACAGATTCCCTGTTGTTATAATGCCAGCACACAGAATCTTCATGTATGATTCCTATGTGACAACAAACTCTTGTAGAGAAGTGAGACAGATTCCCTGTTGTTATAATGCCAGCACACAGAATCTTCATGTATGATTCCTATGTGACAACAAACTCTTGTAGAGAAGTGAGACAGATTCCCTGCTGTTATAATGTCAACACACAGAATCTTCATGTATGATTCCTATGTGACAACAAACTCTTATAGAGAAGTGAGACAGATTCCCTGTTGTTATAATGCCAGCACACAGAATCTTCATGTATGATTCCTATGTGACAACAAACTCTTATAGAGAAGTGAGACAGATTCCCTGTTGTTATAATGCCAAGACACAGAATCTTCATGTATGATTCCTATGTGACAACAAACTCTTGTAGAGAAGTGAGACAGATTCCCTGCTGTTATAATGTCAACACACAGAATCTTCATGTATGATTCCTATGTGACAACAAACTCTTGTAAAGAAGTGAGACAGATTCCCTGCTGTTATAATACCAACAAACAGAATCTTCATGTATGATTCCTATGTGACAACAAACTCTTGTAGAGAAGTGAGACAGATTCCCTGTTGTTATAATACCAACAAATAGAATCTTCATGTATGATTCCTATGTGACAACACACTCTTGTAGAGAAGTGAGACAGATTCCCTGCTGTTATAATGACAGCACACAGAATCTTCATGTATGATTCCTATGTGACGACAAACTCTTGTAGAGAAGTGAGACAGATTCCCTGTTGTTATAATACCAACAAATAGAATCTTCATGTATGATTCCTATGTGACAACACACTCTTGTAGAGAAGTGAGACAGATTCCCTGTTGTTATAATACCAACAAACAGAATCTTCATGTATGATTCCTATGTGACAACAAACTCTTGTAGAGAAGTGAGACAGATTCCCTGTTGTTATAATACCAACAAATAGAATCTTCATGTATGATTCCTATGTGACAACACACTCTTGTAGAGAAGTGAGACAGATTCCCTGCTGTTATAATGACAGCACACAGAATCTTCATGTATGATTCCTATGTGACGACAAACTCTTGTAGAGAAGTGAGACAGATACCCTGTTGTTATAACACCAGCACACAGAATCTTCATGTATGATTCCTATGTGAGAACAAACTCTTGTAGAGAGTGAGACAGATTCCCTGTTGTTATAATGTCAGCATAAAGAATCTCCATGTATGATTCCTATGTGACAACAAACTCTTATAGAGAAGTGAGACAGATTCCCTGTTGTTATAATGTCAGCACACAGAATCTTCATGTATGATTCCTATGTGACAACAAACTCCTGTAGAGAAGTGAGACAGATTCCCTGCTGTTATAATACCAGCACACAGAATCTTCATGTATGATTCCTATGTGACAACAAACTCTTGTAGAGAAGTGAGACAGATTCCCTGTTGTTATAATGTCAGCACACAGAATCTTTATGTATGATTCCTATGTGATAACAAACTCTTGTAGAGAACTGAGACAGATTCCCTGTTGTTATAATGCCAGCACACAGAATCTTCATGTATGATTCCTATGTGACAACAAACTCTTGTAGAGAAGTGAGACAGATTCCCTGTTGTTATAATTCCAGCACACAGAATCTTCATGTATGATTCCTATGTGACAACAAACTCTTGTAGAGAAGTGAGACAGATTCCCTGTTGTTATAATACCAGCATACAGAATCTTCATGTATGATTCCTATGTGACAACAAACTCTTGTAGAGAAGTGAGACAGATTCCCTGCTGTTATAATGACAGCACACAGAATCTTCATGTATGATTCCTATGTGACGACAAACTCTTGTAGAGAAGTGAGACAGATACCCTGTTGTTATAACACCAGCACACAGAATCTTCATGTATGATTCCTATGTGAGCACAAACTCTTGTAGAGAGTGAGACAGATTCCCTGTTGTTATAATGTCAGCATAAAGAATCTTCATGTATGATTCCTATGTGACAACAAACTCTTATAGAGAAGTTTGACAGATTCCCTGTTGTTATAATGTCAGCACACAGAATCTTCATGTATGATTCCTATGTGACAACAAACTCCTGTAGAGAAGTGAGACAGATTCCCTGCTGTTATAATACCAGCACACAGAATCTTCATGTATGATTCCTATGTGACAACAAACTCTTGTAGAGAAGTGAGACAGATTCCCTGTTGTTATAATGTCACACACAGAATCTTCATGTATGATTCCTATGTGAGAACAAACTCTTGTAGAGAAGTGAGACAGATTCCCTGCTGTTATAATACCAGCACACAGAATCTTCATGTATGATTCCTATGTGACAACAAACTCTTGTAAAGAAGTGAGACAGATTCCCTGCTGTTATAATACCAGCACACAGAATCTTCATGTCTGATTCCTATGTGACAACAAACTCTTGTAGAGAAGTGAGACAGACTCCCTGCTGTTATAATACCAGCTGTAAGAGCACAAATTGTATATATGTTTATAGCACCACGTTGTGGAAGCCAATTTACGAGAGCAAATATGTGTTTACTTCACGCGAAGCCATCTTGTGTGACGTCATTCGTTGGTCTGGTCCATAGTTCCCTCTGGCGTAGCAATTTGTATCAGTTTTTTAAATAATTTATTTTAAATGTCCTCCAGCTAGCAGTTTGGGATCGAACATGTTTCTCTTGCAGGGTGTGAAGCGGAAAGGAATCTTTTGTCTAGAAATGATATTGGCGAAGAAATTGGTTTTATAATCTTTATTGCAGAACACGTTCACGAACACTTTCACAGATTTATCTAGATAATCGCCATACTGAAACTGTTTGTAATAACTGCTTATCACTTTTAACTCACGTACTTCAACTTTATATATTCAACTGTATAATACTTTATAAGATTTCTCGTACTTCTGCTGCGCGTAACTTTACGAATTGAGAGACCGACATGAGAATCTTGTTGAACTGGGAGCTGACGTGTTATGTGTTGAGAATCTTGTTGAACACTGGGGGAACCCGCTACCTCGACCTGGTTTATTTATAGGCTTGCCTTAAGATATGCCTAAAGATTATAAATGAACTGCTATTGGCTAATAAAACGCGCCAACATTAGCGTCTATTTTAACATCCAATGAAAACCACTAATACATATTTCTTTTAGAGAACATTCTGGAAGCTTTTTTTTTACCGAAAAGGCGCGAAACATTACGTAACTTCCTGGTTCCCGGTAACGATAAACAACTCACTCCACCGCTGCAATCTTGTGTTATTGTTAACAGTTTCAATAAAGCCATATATTGTTATTTACCAATAATAATTACAATTATTAAACCTCTGAAATCAATGTTACATAAAAATACATATTCATATTAAAATAATTATTTACATTTGAGTAATTTGTGATACAAATTACCGTCTCATATGCCCCACTAGAAACATAATTATAAACATTTATAACTTGTTTAGAAATTTTAAAATTGTGTTTTTAGTCTCCTAAATCTTGGAACACACGTTATCACTTTCACTTAACACTTCACACGCATTTAACACACGACATGTTTTTATCTCGCCACTACTTACTGGCTTTGGTTTAATTAATTTAGATATTAATCTGACATAACAATTTTTTTTTATAGCAAATACTTTACCCTAAATTATTTAATCACTGTTTCAAAATTGTTTACTCTCTTACATTGTTGACAAAAATTTATACATTTAAGATTTTTGTAATTATTATACATATTTACCAAAATATTCACCCTCTACACAAATATTTACATCTCTTAAATCTAGGCACTGTTTCACATGTTCTATTTACTGCATAAGTATTTGTTTTTAATTATTTTTACCCATTTTTGTTATTTTGTACTTTATTTTAACAATACCCTTGGAATTGTATTTACGTACTTTTAATCTAATATCGTATTTCAATCTTTGCATTTTTAATTTTCAAATGTTGTTACAGTTACTAAAAATTCAATTTATTTATTTATTTATTTGTTTTTAAACATTTCTCTTTTTATTGTAATTTTTATAACTTATTTCTCTTTTCAAATGACATATATATTTAGTTAACCCTCTTACGTTCCAATACATTTCTATGCAAGTCGTCTTTAACTATCCAGCATTTACTTTACATCTCATTGCTATTTACCCTCCTGGATCAAATTGTGTGTGGCTAAACATTACTCGTAGCCGTAACCTAACCTTCAAATTTTTGTTCATGAATAACCTCTTGTATTCATTTGAAATTTCATCACATGCTAACATTTGAAAACAATCTACAGTTTCTTGAACAATAAATCTTTTAATAACTTTCATTTTCAATTCTTCTACTATCTCTTTACTTTGAGAATACTCTGACAAATCTGTACTAAACTGTACTGGACTGGAGTTTTCATTTTGAATATCTTGGCACAATTTATTTCTTTGCATTTCTGACTCCTGTATTTCTGATATCTCCCCTCTGAAATTAACCTGCGCCTCATTTACATCTACATTCCTAACCTCTTTTATCTCTCTTAACTCACTTGAAATAATACTCATTTGACTTCCTAACTCTGTACATTCTACATTAACCTCACTTTTAGTATTAACCTCACTTTCTTTGTTACCTATTTCCTTGCTCCTGTCTAGCATTTTCTTTGAAATTTCTCCTATCTCACTTACTATTGCTTCCTCATTTTCATCTCTCATTTTTGGCATACTACTATCTAGCTTCATAACTTTCTTTTCAATTTCTTCACTGCTTTGATTTACTGTTTGCTCTAATTTCTCATAACTATGAATTAGTTTATCTAAGTTCTCATTATACTTTTGCATATCTTCCCTATGACTCTTTTCCATATTCTTCAGCATTTCCATAATCATCATACCAGCATCAATAGTAATATTTCCTGCTATTCTATTCTTACTTTCTGCACTAACATTTTCTCCCTCCAATACTACATTGTTTGAGCTTTTTTTTGTAACCTGTATTGAATTACAGCCAACTTTTACATTATCCCCTTCCATCATTGTTTCTTGTTTTACACTTTTTTTTTAAATTAAAATCATACTTTTCTAACCTTTCTGATGCTATCTGCTGATGTATCTTTGATGTCCAGCGTTCTGCCCCTTTCTCCTAGATTTGTATGTCGCTTCTGCGTTGTTTTATGATGAATCTACGTTGTCTCGATGTTTTTGCGTCCACTTATCCGCGTCGTTTGTCGCTCCTCTAGTTGTTTCTTGAATCTGCGTCTTGTAGATCATTTCACTGCTGCATTCCTGGTTATGTTGATCCTTTCCTGGTCATCTTTCCTTTCCTGGTTACTTGAGTTCCTTTCCTGGTCACTTTGCCCCACGTTATGGGTGCCAATTTGCAAGAGCACAAATTATATATATGTTTATTTACATAACTTTAACTGCCCCACGTTGGGCGCCAATTTGTAAGAGCACAAATTGTATATATGTTTATAGCACCACGTTGTGGAAGCCAAATTACGAGAGCAAATATGTGTTTACTTCACGCGAAGCCATCTTGTGTGACGTCATTCGTTGGTCTGGTCCATAGTTCCCTCTGGCGTAGCAATTTGTATCAGTTTTTGAAATAATTTATTTTAAATGTCCTCCAGCTAGCTGTTTGGGATCGAACATGTTTCTCTTGCAGGGTGTGAAGCGGAAAGGAATCTTTTGTCTAGAAATGATATTGGCGAAGAAATTGGTTTTATAATCTTTATTGCAGAACACGTTCACGAACACTTTCACAGATTTATCTAGATAATCGCCATACTGAAACTGTTTGTAATAACTGCTTATCACTTTTAACTCACGTACTTCAACTTTATATATTCAACTGTATAATACTTTATAAGATTTCTCGTACTTCTGCTGCGCGTAACTTTACGAATTGAGAGACCGACATGAGAATCTTGTTGAACTGGGAGCTGACGTGTTATGTGTTGAGAATCTTGTTGAACACTGGGGGAACCCGCTACCTCGACCTGGTTTATTTATAGGCTTGCCTTAAGATATGCCTAAAGATTATAAATGAACTGCTATTGGCTAATAAAACGCGCCAACATTAGCGTCTATTTTAACATCCAATGAAAACCACTAATACATATTTCTTTTAGAGAACATTCTGGAAGCTTTTTTTTTACTGAAAAGGCGCGAAACATTACTTAACTTCCTGGTTCCCGGTAACGATAAACAACTCACTCCACCGCTGCATTCTTGTGTTATTGTTAACAGTTTCAGTAAAGCCATATATTGTTATTTACCAATAATAATTACAATTATTAAACCTCTGAAATCAATGTTACATAAAAATACATATTCATATTAAAATAATTATTTACATTTGAGTAATTTGTGATACAAATTACCGTCTCACAGCACACAGAATCTTCATGTATGATTCCTATGTGACAACAAACTCTTGTAAAGAAGTGAGACAGATTCCCTGCTGTTTATATACCAGCACACAGAATCTTCATGTATGATTCCTATGTGACAACAAACTCTTGTAGAGAAGTGAGACAGATTCCCTGCGGTTATAATGCCAGCACACAGAATCTTCATGTATGATTCCTATGTGACAACAAACCCTTGTAGAGAAGTGAGACAGATTCCCTGCTGTTATAATACCAACAAACAGAATCTTCATGTATGATTCCTATGTGACAACAAACTCTTGTAGAGAAGTGAGACAGATTCCCTGCTGTTATAATGGCAGCACACAGAATCTTCATGTATGATTCCTATGTGACAACAAACTCTTGTAAAGAAGTGAGACAGATTCCCTGCTGTTATAATACCAGCACACAGAATCTTCATGTATGATTCCTATGTGACAACAAACTCTTGTAAAGAAGTGAGACAGATTCCCTGCTGTTATAATACCAACAAATAGAATCTTCATGTATGATTCCTATGTGACAACAAACTCTTGTAGAGAAGTGAGACAGATTCCCTGTTGTTATAATGCCAGCACACAGAATCTTCATGTATGATTCCTATGTGACAACAAACTCTTGTAGAGAAGTGAGACAGATTCCCTGCTGTTATAATGTCAACACACAGAATCTTCATGTATGATTCCTATGTGACAACAAACTCTTATAGAGAAGTGAGACAGATTCCCTGTTGTTATAATGCCAGCACACAGAATCTTCATGTATGATTCCTATGTGACAACAAACTCTTGTAGAGAAGTGAGACAGATTCCCTGTATTATAATGCCAGCACACAGAATCTTCATGTATGATTCCTATGTGACAACAAACTCTTGTAGAGAAGTGAGACAGATTCCCTGTATTATAATGCCAGCACACAGAATCTTCATGTATGATTCCTATGTGACAACAAACTCTTGTAGAGAAGTGAGACAGATTCCCTGCTGTTATATGGTCAACACACAGAATCTTCATGTATGATTCCTATGTGACAACAAACTCTTATAGAGAAGTGAGACAGATTCCCTGTTGTTATAATGTCAGCACACAGAATCTTCATGTATGACTCCTATGTGACAACAAACTCTTGTAGGGAAGTGAGACAGATTCCCTGTTGTTATAATGTCACACACAGAATCTTCATGTATGATTCCTATGTGAGAACAAACTCTTGTAGAGAAGTGAGACAGATTCCCTGTTGTTATAATGCCAGCACACAGAATCTTCATGTATGATTCCTATGTGTCAACAAACTCCTGTAGAGAAGTGAGACAGATTCCCTGTTGTTATAATGCCAGCATACAGAATCTTCATGTATGATTCCTATGTGACAACAAACTCTTGTAGAGAAGTGAGACAGATTCCCTGCTGTTATAATGTCAACACACAGAATCTTCATGTATGATTCCTATGTGACAACAAACTCTTATAGAGAAGTGAGACAGATTCCCTGTTGTTATAATGCCAGCACACAGAACCTTCATGTATGATTCCTATGTGACAACAAACTCTTATAGAGAAGTGAGACAGATTCCCTGTTGTTATAATGTCACCATAAAGAATCTTCATGTATGATTCCTATGTGACAACAAACTCTTGTAGAGAAGTGAGACAGATTCCCTGCTGTTATAATGTCAACACACAGAATCTTCATGTATGATTCCTATGTGACAACAAACTCTTATAGAGAAGTGAGGCAGATTCCCTGTTGTTATAATGCCAGCACACAGAATCTTCATGTATGATTCCTATGTGACAACAAACTCTTGTAGAGATGTGAGACAGATTCCTTGCTGTTATAATACCAGCACACAGAATCTTCATGTATGATTCCTATGTGACAAGAAACTCTTGTAAAGAAGTGAGACAGATTCCCTGCTGTTATAATACCAGCACACAAAATCTTCATGTATGATTCCTATGTGACAACAAACTCTTGTAGAGAAGTGAGACAGATTCCCTGCTCTTATAATACCAGCACACAGAATCTTCATGTATGATTCCTATATGACAACAAACTCTTGTAAAGAAGTGAGACAGATTCCCTGCTGTTATAATACCAGCACACAGAATCTTCATGTATGATTCCTATGTGACAACAAACTCTTGTAGAGAAGTGAGACAGATTCCCTGCTGTTATAATGCCAGCACACAGAATCTTCATGTATGATTCCTATGTGACAACAAACTCTTGTAGAGAAGTGAGACAGATTCCCTGCTGTTATAATACCAGCACACAGAATCTTCATGTATGATTCCTATGTGACAACAAACTCTTGTAGAGAAGTGAGACAGTTTCCCTGCTGTTATAATACCAACAAACAGAATCTTCATGTATGATTCCTATGTGACAACAAACTCTTGTAGAGAAGTGAGACAGATTCCCTGTTGTTATAATACCAACAAACAGAATCTTCATGTATGATTACTATGTGACAACAAACTCTTGTAGAGAAGTGAGACAGATTCCCTGCTGTTATAATGACAGCACACAGAATCTTCATGTATGATTCCTATGTGAGAACAAACTCTTGTAGAGAGTGAGACAGATTCCCTGTTGTTATAATGTCAGCATAAAGAATCTTCATGTATCATTCCTATGTGACAACAAACTCTTGTAGAGAAGTGAGACAGATTCCCTGTTGTTATAATGCCAGCACACAGAATCTTCATGTATGATTCCTATGTGACAACAAACTCTTGTAGAGAAGTGAGACAGATTCCCTGCTTTTATAATGTCAACACACAGAATCTTCATGTATGATTCCTATGTGACAACAAACTCTTATAGAGAAGTGAGACAGATTCCCTGTTGTTATAATGCCAGCACACAGAATCTTCATGTATGATTCCTATGTGACAACAAACTTTTGTAGAGAAGTGAGACAGATTCCCTGTTGTTATAATGCCAGCACACAGAATCTTCATGTATGATTCCTATGTGACAACAAACTCTTATAGAGAAGTGAGACAGATTCCCTGTTGTTATAATGCCAGCACACAGAATCTTCATGTATGATTCCTATGTGACAACAAACTCTTATAGAGAAGTGAGACAGATTCCCTGTTGTTATAATGCCAGCACACAGAATCTTCATGTATGATTCCTATGTGACAACAAACTCTTGTAGAGAAGTGAGACAGATTCCCTGCTGTTATAATGCCATCACACAGAATCTTCATGTATGATAGCTATGTGACAACAAACTCTTGTAGAGAAGTGAGACAGATTCCCTGCTGTTATAATGTCAGCACACAGAATCTTCATGTATGATTCCTATGTGACAACAAACTCTTGTAGAGATGTGAGACAGATTCCTTGCTGTTATAATACCAGCACACAGAATCTTCATGTATGATTCCTATGTGACAACAAACTCTTGTAGAGAGTGAGACAGATTCCCTGTTGTTATAATGTCACCATAAAGAATCTTCATGTATGATTCCTATGTGACAACAAACTCTTGTAGAGAACTGAGACAGATTCCCTGTTGTTATAATGCCAGCACACGGAATCTTCATGTATGATTCCTATGTGACAACAAACTCTTGTAGAGAAGTGAGACAGATTCCCTGTTGTTATAATGCCAGCACACAGAATCTTCATGTATGATTCCTATGTGACAACACACTCTTGTAGAGAAGTGAGACAGATTCCCTGTTGTTATAATACCAGCACACAGAATCTTCATGTATGATTCCTATGTGACAACAAACTCTTGGTGAGAAGTGAGACAGATTCCCTGCTGTTATAATACCAGCACACAGAATCTTCATGTATGATTCCTATGTGACAACAAACTCTTGTAGAGAAGTGAGACAGTTTCCCTGCTGTTATAATACCAACAAACAGAATCTTCATGTATGATTCCTATGTGACAACAACCTCTTGTAGAGAAGTGAGACAGATTCCCTGTTGTTATAATACCAACAAACAGAATCTTCATGTATGATTCCTATGTGACAACAAACTCTTGTAGAGAAGTGAGACAGATTCCCTGGTGTTATAATGACAGCACACAGAATCTTCATGTATGATTCCTATGTGAGAACAAACACTTGTAGAGAGTGAGACAGATTCCCTGTTGTTATAATGTCAGCATAAAGAATCTTCATGTATGATTCCTATGTGACAACAAACTCTTGTAGAGAAGTGAGACAGATTCCCTGTTGTTATAATGTCACACACAGAATCTTCATGTATGATTCCTATGTGAGAACAAACTCTTGTAGAGAAGTAAGACAGATTCCCTGTTGTTATAATGCCAGCACACAGAATCTTCATGTATGATTCCTATGTGACAACAAACTCTTGTAGAGAAGTGAGACAGATTCCCTGTTGTTATAATGCCAGCACACAGAATCTTCATGTATGATTCCTATGTGACAACAAACTCTTGTAGAGAAGTGAGACAGATTCCCTGCTTTTATAATGTCAACACACAGAATCTTCATGTATGATTCCTATGTGACAACAAACTCTTATAGAGAAGTGAGACAGATTCCCTGTTGTTATAATGCCAGCACACAGAATCTTCATGTATGATTCCTATGTGACAACAAACTCTTGTAGAGAAGTGAGACAGATTCCCTGTTGTTATAATGCCAGCACACAGAATCTTCATGTATGATTCCTATGTGACAACAAACTCTTATAGAGAAGTGAGACAGATTCCCTGTTGTTATAACACCAACGCACAGAATCTTCATGTATGATTCCTATGTGACAACAAACTCTTGTAGAGAAGTGAGACAGATTCCCTGCTGTTATAATGCCATCACACAGAATCTTCATGTATGATAGCTATGTGACAGCAAACTCTTGTAGAGAAGTGAGACAGATTCCCTGCTGTTATAATGTCAGCACACAGAACCTTCATGTATGATTCCTATGTGACAACAAACTCTTGTAGAGATGTGAGACAGATTCCTTGCTGTTATAATACCAGCACACAGAATCTTCATGTATGATTCCTATGTGACAACAAACTCTTGTAGAGAGTGAGATAGATTCCCTGTTGTTATAATGTCACCATAAAGAATCTTCATGTATGATTCCTATGTGACAACAAACTCTTGTAGAGAACTGAGACAGATACCCTGTTGTTATAATGCCAGCACACAGAATCTTCATGTATGATTCCTATGTGACAACAAACTCTTGTAGAGAAGTGAGACAGATTCCCTGTTGTTATAATGCCAGCACACAGAATCTTCATGTATGATTCCTATGTGACAACACACTCTTGTTGAGAAGTGAGACAGATTCCCTGTTGTTATAATACCAGCACACAGAATCTTCATGTATGATTCCTATGTGACAACAAACTCTTGTAGAGAAGTGAGACAGATTCCCTGCTGTTATAATACCAGCACACAGAATCTTCATGTATGATTCCTATGTGACAACAAACTCTTGTAGAGAAGTGAGACAGATTCCCTGCTGTTATAATGTCAGCACACAGAATCTTCATGTATGATTCCTATGTGACAACAAACTCTTGTAGAGAACTGAGACAGATTCCCTGCTGTTATAATACCAGCACACAGAATCTTCATGTGTGGTTCCTATGTGACAACAAACTCTTGTAGAGAACTGAGACAGATTCCCTGTTGTTATAAAACCAGCACACAGAATCTTCGTGTATGATTCCTATGTGACAACAAACTCTTGTAGAGAACTGAGACAGATTCCCTGCTGTTATAATGTCAGCACACAGAATCTTCATGTATGATTCCTATGTGACAACAAACTCTTGTAGAGAACTGAGACAGATTCCCTGTTGCTATAACACCAGCGCACAGAATCTTCATGTATGATTCCTATGTGACAACAAACTCTTGTAGAGAAGTGAGACAGATTCCCTGTTGTTATAACACCAGCGCACAGAATCTTCATGTATGATTGCTATGTGACAACAAACTCTTGTAGAGAAGTAGTGAGACAGATTCCCTGTTGTTATAACACCAACTCACAGAATCTTCATGTATGATTCCTATGTGACAACAAACTCTTGTAGAGAAGTGAGACAGATTCCCTGCTGTTATAATGCCAGTACACAGAATCTTCATGTATGATTCCTATGTGACAACAAACTCTTATAGAGAAGTGAGACAGATTCCCTGCTGTTATAATGCCATCACACAGAATCTTCATGATTGATTCCTATGTCATAACAAACTCTTGTAGAGAAGTGAGACAGATTCCCTGTTGTTATAATGCTATCACACAGAATCTTCATGATTGATTCCTATGTCATAACAAACTCTTGTAGAGAAGTGAGACAGATTCCCTGTTGTTATAATGCTATCACACAGAATCTTCATGATTGATTCCTATGTCATAACAAACTCTTGTAGAGAAGTGAGACAGATTCCCTGCTGTTATAATGCCATCACACAGAATCTTCATGATTGATTCCTGTGTCATAACAAACTCTTGTAGATAAGTGAGACAGATTCCCTGCTGTTATAATGCCATCACACAGAATCTTCATGATTGATTCCTATGTGACAACAAACTCTTGTAAAGAAATGAGACAGATTCCCTGTTGTTATAATACCAACAAACAGAATCTTCATGTATGATTCCTATGTGACAACAAACTCTTGTAGAGAAGTAAGACAGATTACCTGCTGTTATGTCAGCACACAGTATCTTCATGAATGATATCTATGTGACGACAAACTCTTGTAGAGAAGTGAGACAGATTCCCTGCTGTTATAATGTCAGCACACAGAATCTTCATGTATGATTCCTATGTGACAACAAACTCTTGTAGAGAAGTGAGACAGATTCCCTGCTGTTATAATGTCAGCACACAGAATCTTCATGTATGATTCCTATGTGACAACAAACTCTTGTAGAGAAGTGAGACAGATTCCCTGCTGTTATAATGCCACCACACAGAATCTTCATGTATGATTCCTATGTGACAACAAGCTCTTGTAGAGAAGTGAGACAGATTCCCTGCCGTTATAATACCAACAAACAGAATCTTCATGTATGATTCCTATGTGACAACAAACTCTTGTAGAGAAGTGAGACAGATTCCCTGCTGTTATGTCAGCACACAGAATCTTCATGTATGATTCCTATGTGACGACAAACTCTTGTAGAGAAGTGAGACAGATTCCCTGCTGTTATGTCAGCACACAGAATCTTCATGTATGATTCCTATGTGACGACAAACTCTTGTAGAGAAGTGAGACAGATTCCCTGCTGTTATGTCAGCACACAGAATCTTCATGTATGATTCCTATGAGACAACAAACTCTTGTAGAGAAGTGAGACAGATTCCCTGCTCTTATAATGCCACCACACAGAATCTTCATGTATGATTCCTATGTGACAACAAGCTCTTGTAGAGAAGTGAGACAGATTCCCTGCCGCTATAATACCAACAAACAGAATCTTCATGTATGATTCCTATGTGACAACAAACTCTTGTAGAGAAGTGAGACAGATTCCCTGCTGTTATGTCAGCACACAGAATCTTCATGTATGATTCCTATGTGACGACAAACTCTTGTAGAGAAGTGAGACAGATTCCCTGCTGTTATGTCAGCACACAGAATCTTCATGTATGATTCCTATGTGACCACAAACTCTTGTAGAGAAGTAAGACAGATTCCCTGCTGTTATAATGTCAGCACACAGAATCTTCATGTATGATTCCTATGTGACGACAAACTCTTGTAGAGAAGTGAGACAGATTACCTGTTGTTATAATGTCAGCACACAGAATCTTCATGTATGATTCCTATGTGACAACAAACTCTTGTAGAGAAGTGAGACAGATTCCCTGCTGTTATAATGTCAACACACAGAATCTTCATGTATGATTCCTATGTGACAACAAACTCTTGTAGAGAGTGAGACAGATTCCCTGCTGTTATAATGCCAGAACACGGAATCTTCATGTATGATTCCTATGTGACAACAAACTCTTGTAAAGAAGTGAGACAGATTCCCTGCTGTTGTAACGCCAGAACACAGAATCTTCATGTATGATTCCTATGTGACAACAAACTCTTGTAGAGAAGTGAGACAGATTCCCTGCTGTTATAATGCCATCACACAGAATCTTCATGTATGATAGCTATGTGACAACAAACTCTTGTAGAGAAGTGAGACAGATTCCCTGCTGTTATAATGTCAGCACACAGAATCTTCATGTATGATTCCTATGTGACAACAAACTCTTGTAGAGATGTGAGACAGATTCCTTGCTGTTATAATACCAGCACACAGAATCTTCATGTATGATTCCTATGTGACAACAAACTCTTGTAGAGAGTGAGACAGATTCCCTGTTGTTATAATGTCACCATAAAGAATCTTCATGTATGATTCCTATGTGACAACAAACTCTTGTAGGGAAGTGAGACAGATTCCCTGCTGTTATAATGCCAGAACACAGAATCTTCATGTATGATAGCTATGTGACAACAAACTCTTGTAGAGAAGTGAGACAGATTCCCTGCTGTTATAATGTCAGCACACAGAATCTTCATGTATGATTCCTATGTGACAACAAACTCTTGTAGAGATGTGAGACAGATTCCTTGCTGTTATAATACCAGCACACAGAATCTTCATGTATGATTCCTATGTGACAACAAACTCTTATAGAGAAGTGAGACAGATTCCCTGTTGTTATAATGCCAGCACACAGAATCTTCATGTATGATTCCTATGTGACAACAAACTCTTATAGAGTAGTGAGACAGATTCCCTGTATTATAATGCCAGCACACAGAATCTTCATGTATGATTCCTATGTGACAACAAACTCTTGTAGAGAAGTGAGACAGATTCCCTGCTGTTATAATGTCAACACACAGAATCTTCATGTATGATTCCTATGTGACAACAAACTCTTATAGAGAAGTGAGACAGATTCCCTGTATTATATTGTCACACACAGAATCTTCATGTATGATTCCTATGTGAGAACAAACTCTTGTAGAGAAGTGAGACAGATTCCCTGTTGTTATAATGCCAGCACACAGAATCTTCATGTATGATTCGTATGTGACAACAAACTCTTGTAGAGAAGTGAGACAGATTCCCTGTTGTTATAATGCCAGCACACAGAATCTTCATGTATGATTCCTATGTGACAACAAACTCTTGTAGAGAAGTGAGACAGATTCCCTGCTGTTATAATGTCAACACACAGAATCTTCATGTATGATTCCTATGTGACAACAAAGTCTTTTAGAGAAGTGAGACAGATTCCCTGTTGTTATAATGCCAGCACACAGAATCTTCATGTATGATTCCTATGTGACAACAAACTCTTGTAGAGATGTGAGACAGATTCCTTCCTGTTATAATACCAGCACACAGAATCTTCATGTATGATTCCTATGTGACAAGAAACTCTTGTAAAGAAGTTAGACAGATTCCCTGCTGTTATAATACCAGCACACAGAATCTTCATGTATGATTCCTTTGTGACAACAAACTCTTGTAGAGAAGTGAGACAGATTCCCTGCTGTTATAATACCAGCACACAGAATCTTCATGTATGATTCCTATGTGACAACAAACTCTTGTAGAGATGCGAGACAGATTCCTTGCTGTTACAATACCAGCACACAGAATCTTCATGTATGATTCCTATGTGACAACAAACTCTTGTAGAGAGTGAGACAGATTCCCTGTTGTTATAATGTCACCATAAAGAATCTTCATGTATGATTCCTATGTGACTACAAACTCTTGTAGAGAACTGAGACAGATTCCCTGTTGTTATAATGCTATCACACAGAATCTTCATGATTGATTCCTATGTCATAACAAACTCTTGTAGAGAAGTGAGACAGATTCCCTGTTGTTATAATGCTATCACACAGAATCTTCATGATTGATTCCTATGTCATAACAAACTCTTGTAGAGAAGTGAGACAGATTCCCTGTTGTTATAATGCTATCACACAGAATCTTCATGATTGATTCCTATGTCATAACAAACTCTTGTAGAGAAGTGAGACAGATTCCCTGCTGTTATAATGCCATCACACAGAATCTTCATGATTGATTCCTATGTCATAACAAACTCTTGTAGAGAAGTAAGACAGATTCCCTGCTGTTATAATGCCATCACACAGAATCTTCATGATTGGTTCCTATGTGACAACAAACTCTTGTAAAGAAATGAGACAGATTCCCTGCTGTGATAATACCAACAAACAGAATCTTCATGTATGATTCTTATGTGACAACAAACTCTTGTAGAGAAGTGAGACAGATTCCCTGCTGTTATGTCAGCACACAGAATCTTCATGTATGATTCCTATGTGACCACAAACTCTTGTAGAGAAGTAAGACAGATTCCCTGCTGTTATAATGTCAGCACACAGAATCTTCATGTATGATTCCTATGTGAGGACAAACTCTTGTAGAGAAGTGAGACAGATTCCCTGTTGTTATAATGTCAGCACACAGAATCTTCATGTATGATTCCTATGTGACAACAAACTCTTGTAGAGAAGTGAGACAGATTCCCTGCTGTTATAATGTCACCACACAGAATCTTCATGTATGATTCCTATGTGACAACAAACTCTTGTAGAGAAGTGAGACAGATTCCCTGCTGTTATAATGTCAGCACACAGAATCTTCATGTATAATTCCTATGTGACAACAAACTCTTGTAGAGAACTGAGACAGATTCCCTGCTGTTATAATACCAGCACACAGAATCTTCATGTGTGGTTCCTATGTGACAACAAACTCTTGTAGAGAACTGAGACAGATTCCCTGTTGTTATAATGTCAGCACACAGAATCTTCATGTATGATTCCTATGTGACAACAAACTCTTGTGGAGAAGTGAGACAGATTCCCTGTTGTTATAATGCCAGCACACAGAATCTTCATGTATGATTCCTATGTGACAACAAACTCTTGTAGAGATGTGAGACAGATTCCTTGCTGTTATAATACCAGCACACAGAATCTTCATGTATGATTCCTATGTGACAACAAACTCTTGTAGAGAGTGAGACAGATTCCCTGTTGTTATAATGTCACCATAAAGAATCTGCATGTATGATTCCTATGTGACAACAAACTCTTGTAGAGAAGTGAGACAGATTCCCTGTTGTTATAATGCCAGCACACAGAATCTTCATGTATGATTCCTATGTGACAACAAACTCTTGTAGAGAAGTGAGACAGATTCCCTGTTGTTATAATGCCAGCACACAGAATCTTCATGTATGATTCCTATGTGACAACACACTCTTGTAGAGAAGTGAGACAGATTCCCTGTTGTTATAATACCAGCACACAGAATCTTCATGTATGATTCCTATGTGACAACAAACTCCTGTAGAGAAGTGAGACAGATTCCCTGCTGTTATAATACCAGCACACAGAATCTTCATGTATGATTCCTATGTGACAACAAACTCTTGTAGAGAAGTGAGACAGATTCCCTGCTGTTATAATGTCAGTACACAGAATCTTCATGTATGATTCCTATGTGACAACAAACTCTTGTAGAGAACTGAGACAGATTCCCTGCTGTTATAATACCAGCACACAGAATCTTCATGTGTGGTTCCTATGTGACAACAAACTCTTGTAGAGAACTGAGACAGATTCCCTGTTGTTATAATGTCAGCACACAGAATCTTCATGTATGATTCCTATGTGACAACAAACTCTTGTAGAGAAGTGAGACAGATTCCCTGTTGTTATAATACCAGCACACAGAATCTTCATGTATGATTCCTATGTGACAACAAACTCTTGTAGAGAAGTGAGACAGATTCCCTGTTGTTATAACACCAGCGCACAGAATCTTCATGTATGATTGCTATGTGACAACAAACTCTTGTAGAGAAGTAGTGAGACAGATTCCCTGTTGTTATAACACCAACTCACAGAATCTTCATGTATGATTCCTATGTGACAACAAACTCTTGTAGAGAAGTGAGACAGATTCCCTGCTGTTATAATGCCAGTACACAGAATCTTCATGTATGATTCCTATGTGACAACAAACTCTTATAGAGAAGTGAGACAGATTCCCTGCTGTTATAATGCCATCACACAGAATCTTCATGATTGATTCCTATGTCATAACAAACTCTTGTAGAGAAGTGAGACAGATTCCCTGTTGTTATAATGCTATCACACAGAATCTTCATGATTGATTCCTATGTCATAACAAACTCTTGTAGAGAAGTGAGACAGATTCCCTGTTGTTATAATGCTATCACACAGAATCTTCATGATTGATTCCTATGTCATAACAAACTCTTGTAGAGAAGTGAGACAGATTCCCTGTTGTTATATTGCTATCACACAGAATCTTCATGATTGATTCCTATGTCATAACAAACTCTTGTAGAGAAGTGAGACAGATTCCCTGCTGTTATAATGCCATCACACAGAATCTTCATGATTGATTCCTGTGTCATAACAAACTCTTGTAGAGAAGTGAGACAGATTCCCTGCTGTTATAATGCCATCACACAGATTCTTCATGATTGATTCCTATGTGACAACAAACTCTTGTAAAGAAATGAGACAGATTCCCTGTTGTTATAATACCAACAAACAGAATCTTCAAGTATGATTCCTATGTGACAACAAACTCTTGTAGAGAAGTAAGACAGATTACCTGCTGTTATGTCAGCACACAGTATCTTTATGTATGATTCCTATGTGACGGCAAACTCTTGTAGAGAAGTGAGACAGATTCCCTGCTGTTATAATGTCAGCACACAGAATCTTCATGTATGATTCCTATGTGACAACAAACTCTTGTAGAGAAGTGAGACAGATTCCCTGCTGTTATAATGTCAGCACACAGAATCTTCATGTATGATTCCTATGTGACAACAAACTCTTGTAGAGAAGTGAGACAGATTCCCTGCTGTTATAATGCCACCACACAGAATCTTCATGTATGATTCCTATGTGACAACAAGCTCTTGTAGAGAAGTGAGACAGATTCCCTGCCGTTATAATACCAACAAACAGAATCTTCATGTATGATTCCTATGTGACAACAAACTCTTGTAGAGAAGTGAGACAGATTCCCTGCTGTTATGTCAGCACACAGAATCTTCATGTATGATTCCTATGTGACGACAAACTCTTGTAGAGAAGTGAGACAGATTCCCTGCTGTTATGTCAGCACACAGAATCTTCATGTATGATTCCTATGTGACGACAAACTCTTGTAGAGAGGTGAGACAGATTCCCTGCTGTTATGTCAGCACACAGAATCTTCATGTATGATTCCTATGAGACAACAAACTCTTGTAGAGAAGTGAGACAGATTCCCTGCTCTTATAATGCCACCACACAGAATCTTCATGTATGATTCCTATGTGACAACAAGCTCTTGTAGAGAAGTGAGACAGATTCCCTGCCGTTATAATACCAACAAACAGAATCTTCATGTATGATTCCTATGTGACAACAAACTCTTGTAGAGAAGTGAGACAGATTCCCTGCTGTTATGTCAGCACACAGAATCTTCATGTATGATTCCTATGTGACGACAAACTCTTGTAGAGAAGTGAGACAGATTCCCTGCTGTTATGTCAGCACACAGAATCTTCATGTATGATTCCTATGTGACGACAAACTCTTGCAGAGAAGTGAGACAGATTCCCTGCTGTTATGTCAGCACACAGAATCTTCATGTATGATTCCTATGTGACCACAAACTCTTGTAGAGAAGTAAGACAGATGCCCTGCTGTTATAATGTCAGCACACAGAATCTTCATGTATGATTCCTATGTGACGACAAACTCTTGTAGAGAAGTGAGACAGATTCCCTGTTGTTATAATGTCAGCACACAGAATCTTCATGTATGATTCCTATGTGACAACAAACTCTTGTAGAGAAGTGAGACAGATTCCCTGCTGTTATAATGTCAACACACAGAATCTTCATGTATGATTCCTATGTGACAACAAACTCTTGTAGAGAGTGAGACAGATTCCCTGCTGTTATAATGCCAGAACACAGAATCTTCATGTATGATTCCTATGTGACAACAAACTCTTGTAGAGAAGTGAGACAGATTCCCTGCTGTTATAACGCCAGAACACAGAATCTTCATGTAAGATTCCTATGTGACAACAAACTCTTGTAGAGAAGTGAGACAGATTCCCTGCTGTTATAATGTCAGAACACAGAATCTTCATGTATGATTCCTATGTGACAACAAACTCTTGTAGAGAGTGAGACAGATTCCCTGCTGTTATAATGCCAGAACACAGAATCTTCATGTATGATTCCTATGTGACAACAAACTCTTGTAGAGAAGTGAGACAGATTCCCTGCTGTTATAGTGCCAGAACACAGAATCTTCATGTATGATTCCTATGTGACAACAAACTCTTGTAGACAAGTGAGACAGATTCCGTGCTGTTATAATGCCAGAACACAGAATCTTCATGTATGATTCCTATGTGACAACAAACTCTTGTAGGGAAGTGAGACAGATTCCCTGCTGTTATAATGCCAGAACACAGAATCTTCATGTATGATAGCTATGTGACAACAAACTCTTGTAGAGAAGTGAGACAGATTCCCTGCTGTTATAATGTCAGCACACAGAATCTTCATGTATGATTCCTATGTGACAACAAACTCTTGTAGAGATGTGAGACAGACTCCTTGCTGTTATAATACCAGCACACAGAATCTTCATGTATGATTCCTATGTGACAACAAACACTTATAGAGAAGTGAGACAGATTCCCTGTTGTTATAATGCCAGCACACAGAATCTTCATGTATGATTCCTATGTGACAAAAAACTCTTATAGAGTAGTGAGACAGATTCCCTGTATTATAATGCCAGCACACAGAATCTTCATGTATGATTCCTATGTGACAACAAACTCTTGTAGAGAAGTGAGACAGATTCCCTGCTGTTATAATGTCAACACACAGAATCTTCATGTATGATTCCTATGTGACAACAAACTCTTATAGAGAAGTGAGACAGATTCCCTGTATTATATTGTCACATACAGAATCTTCATGTATGATTCCTATGTGAGAACAAACTCTTGTAGAGAAATGAGACAGATTCCCTGTTGTTATAATGCCAGCACACAGAATCTTCATGTATGATTCCTATGTGACAACAAACTCTTGTAGAGAAGTGAGACAGATTCCCTGTTGTTATAATGCCAGCACACAGAATCTTCATGTATGATTCCTATGTGACAACAAACTCTTGTAGAGAAGTGAGACAGATTCCCTGCTGTTATAATGTCAACACACAGAATCTTCATGTATGATTCCTATGTGACAACAAACCCTTATAGAGAAGTGAGACAGATTCCCTGTTGTTATAATGCCAGCACACAGAATCTTCATGTATGATTCCTATGTGACAACAAACTCTTATAGAGTAGTGAGACAGATTCCCTGTATTATAATGCCAGCACACAGAATCTTCATGTATGATTCCTATGTGACAACAAACTCTTGTAGAGAAGTGAGACAGATTCCCTGGTGTTATAATGTCAACACACAGAATCTTCATGTATGATTCCTATGTGACAACAAACTCTTATACAGAAGTGAGACAGATTCCCTGTTGTTATAATGCCAGCACACAGAATCTTCATGTATGATTCCTATGTGACAACAAACTCTTGTAGAGATGTGAGACAGATTCCTTGCTGTTATAATACCAGCACACAGAATCTTCATGTATGATTCCTATGTGACAAGAAACTCTTGTAAAGAAGTGAGACAGATTCCCTGCTGTTATAATACCAGCACACAGAATCTTCATGTATGATTCCTTTGTGACAACAAACTCTTGTAGAGAAGTGAGACAGATTCCCTGCTGTTATAATACCAGCACACAGAATCTTCATGTATGATTCCTATGTGACAACAAACTCTTGCAAAGAAGTGAGTAAGATTCCCTGCTGTTATAATACCAGCACACAGAATCTTCATGTATGATTCCTATGTGACAACAAACTCTTGTAGAGAAGTGAGACAGATTCCCTGCTGTTATAATGCCAGCACACAGAATCTTCATGTATGATTCCTATGTGACAACAAACTCTTGTAGAGAAGTGAGACAGATTCCCTGCTGTTATAATACCAGCACACAGAATCTTCATGTATGATTCCTATGTGACAATAAACTCTTGTAGAGAAGTGAGACAGTTTCCCTGCTGTTATAATACCAACAAACAGAATCTTCATGTATGATTCCTATGTGCAAACAAACTCTTGTAGAGAAGTGAGACAGATTCCCTGTTGTTATAATACCAACAAACAGAATCTTCATGTATGATTCCTATGTGACAACAAACTCTTGTAGAGAAGTGAGACAGATTCCCTGCTGTTATAATGACAGCACACAGAATCTTCATGTATGATTCCTATGTGAGAACAAACTCTTGTAGAGAGTGAGACAGATTCCCTGTTGTTATAATGTCAGCATAAAGAATCTTCATGTATGATTCCTATGTGAGAACAACCTCTTGTAGAGAGTGAGACAGATTCCCTGTTGTTATAATGCCAGCACACAGAATCTTCATGTATGATTCCTATGTGACAACAAACTCTTGTAGAGAAGTGAGACAGATTCCCTGTTGTTATAATGCCAGCACACAGAATCTTCATGTATGATTCCTATGTGACAACAAACTCTTGTTGAGAAGTGAGACAGATTCCCTGTTGTTATAATGCCAGCACACAGAATCTTCATGTATGATTCCTATGTGACAACAAACTCTTGTAGAGAAGTGAGACAGATTCCCTGTTGTTATAATGCCAGCACACAGAATCTTCCTGTATGATTCCTATGTGACAACAAACTCTTCTAGAGAAGTGAGACAGATTCCCTGTTGTTATAATGCCAGCACACAGAATCTTCATGTATGATTCCTATGTGACAACAAACTCTTATAGAGAAGTGAGACAGATTCCCTGTTGTTATAATGCCAGCACACAGAATCTTCATGTATGATTCCTATGTGACAACAAACTCTTGTAGAGAAGTGAGACAGATTCCCTGCTGTTATAATGCCATCACACAGAATCTTCATGTATGATAGCTATGTGACAACAAACTCTTGTAGAGAAGTGAGACAGATTCCCTGCTGTTATAATGTCAGCACACAGAATCTTCATGTATGATTCCTATGTGACAACAAACTCTTGTAGAGATGTGAGACAGATTCCTTGCTGTTATAATACCAGCACACAGAATCTTCATGTATGATTCCTATGTGACAACAAACTCTTGTAGAGAGTGAGACAGATTCCCTGTTGTTATAATGTCACCATAAAGAATCTTCATGTATGATTCCTATGTGACAACAAACTCTTGTAGAGAACTGAGACAGATTCCCTGTTGTTATAATGCCAGCACACAGAATCTTCATGTATGATTCCTATGTGACAACAAATTCTTGTAGAGAAGTGAGACAGATTCCCTGTTGTTATAATGCCAGCACACAGAATCTTCATGTATGATTCCTATGTGACAACACACTCTTGTAGAGAAGTGAGACAGATTCCCTGTTGTTATAATACCAGCACACAGAATCTTCATGTATGATTCCTATGTGACAACAAACTCTTGTAGAGAAGTGAGACAGATTCCCTGCTGTTATAATACCAGCACACAGAATCTTCATGTATGATTCCTATGTGACAACAAACTCTTGTAGAGAAGTGAGACAGATTCCCTGCTGTTATAATACCAGCACACAGAATCTTCATGTATGATTCCTATGTGACAACAAACTCTTGTAGAGAAGTGAGACAGATTCCCTGCTGTTATAATGTCAGCACACAGAATCTTCATGTATGATTCCTATGTGACAACAAACTCTTGTAGAGAACTGAGACAGATTCCCTGCTGTTATAATACCAGCACACAGAATCTTCATGTGTGGTTCCTATGTGACAACAAACTCTTGTAGAGAACTGAGAAAGATTCCCTGTTGTTATAATGTCAGCACACAGAATCTTCATGTATGATTCCTATGTGACAAGAAACTCTTGTAGAGAAGTGAGAGCGATTCCCTGTTGTTATAATACCAGCACACAGAATCTTCATGTATGATTCCTATGTGACAACAAACTCTTGTAGAGAACTGAGACAGATTCCCTGCTGTTATAATGTCAGCACACAGAATCTTCATGTATGATTCCTATGTGACAACAAACTCTTGTAGAGAACTGAGACAGATTCCCTGTTGCTATAACACCAGCGCACAGAATCTTCATGTATGATTCCTATGTGACAACAAACTCTTGTAGAGAAGTGAGACAGATTCCCTGTTGTTATAACACCAGCGCACAGAATCTTCATGTATGATTGCTATGTGACAACAAACTCTTGTAGAGAAGTAGTGAGACAGATTCCCTGTTGTTATAACACCAACTCACAGAATCTTCATGTATGATTGCTATGTGACAACAAACTCTTGTAGAGAAGTGAGACAGATTCCCTGCTGTTATAATGCCAGTACACAGAATCTTCATGTATGATTCCTATGTGACAACAAACTCTTATAGAGAAGTGAGACAGATTCCCTGCTGTTATAATGCCATCACACAGAATCTTCATGATTGATTCCTATGTCATAACAAACTCTTGTAGAGAAGTGAGACAGATTCCCTGTTGTTATAATGCTATCACACAGAATCTTCATGATTGATTCCTATGTCATAACAAACTCTTGTAGAGAAGTGAGACAGATTCCCTGTTGTTATAATGCTATCACACAGAATCTTCATGATTGATTCCTATGTCATAACAAACTCTTGTAGAGAAGTGAGACAGATTCCCTGTTGTTATAATGCTATCACACAGAATCTTCATGATTGATTCCTATGTCATAACAAACTCTTGTAGAGAAGTGAGACAGATTCCCTGCTGTTATAATGCCATCACACAGAATCTTCATGATTGATTCCTATGTCATAACAAACTCTTGTAGAGAAGTAAGACAGATTCCCTGCTGTTATAATGCCATCACACAGAATCTTCATGATTGGTTCCTATGTGACAACAAACTCTTGTAAAGAAATGAGACAGATTCCCTGCTGTGATAATACCAACAAACAGAATCTTCATGTATGATTCTTATGTGACAACAAACTCTTGTAGAGAAGTGAGACAGATTCCCTGCTGTTATAATACCAAAACAGAATCTTCATGTATGATTCCTATGTGACAACAAACTCTTGTAGAGAAGTAAGACAGATTACCTGCTGTTATGTCAGCACACAGTATCTTCATGTATGATTCCTATGTGACGACAAACTCTTGTAGAGAAGTGAGACAGATTCCCTGCTGTTATAATGTCAGCACACAGAATCTTCATGTATGATTCCTATGTGACAACAAACTCTTGTAGAGAAGTGAGACAGATTCCCTGCTGTTATAATGTCAGCACACAGAATCTTCATGTATGATTCCTATGTGACAACAAACTCTTGTAGAGAAGTGAGACAGATTCCCTGCTGTTATAATGCCACCACACAGAATCTTCATGTATGATTCCTATGTGACAACAAACTCTTGTAGAGAGTGAGACAGATTCCCTGCTGTTATAATGCCAGAACACAGAATCTTCATGTATGATTCCTATGTGACAACAAACTCTTATAGAGTAGTGAGACAGATTCCCTGTATTATAATGCCAGCACACAGAATCTTCATGTATGATTCCTATGTGACAACAAACTCTTGTAGAGAAGTGAGACAGATTCCCTGCTGTTATAATACCAGCACACAGAATCTATGTGTGGTTCCTATGTGACAACAAACTCTTATAGAGAAGTGAGACAGATTCCCTGTTGTTATAATGTCAGCACACAGAATCTTCATGTATGACTCCTATGTGACAACAAACTCTTGTAGGGAAGTGAGACAGATTCCCTGTTGTTATAATGTCACACACAGAATCTTCATGTATGATTCCTATGTGAGAACAAACTCTTGTAGAGAAGTGAGACAGATTCCCTGTTGTTATAATGCCAACACACAGAATCTTCATGTATGATTCCTATGTGTCAACAAACTCCTGTAGAGAAGTGAGACAGATTCCCTGTTGTTATAATGCCAGCACACAGAATCTTCATGTATGATTCCTATGTGACAACAAACTCTTGTAGAGAAGTGAGACAGATTCCCTGCTGTTATAATGTCAACACACAGAATCTTCATGTATGATTCCTATGTGACAACAAACTCTTATAGAGAAGTGAGACAGATTCCCTGTTGTTATAATGCCAGCACACAGAACCTTCATGTATGATTCCTATGTGACAACAAACTCTTATAGAGAAGTGAGACAGATTCCCTGTATTATAATGCCAGCACACAGAATCTTCATGTATGATTCCTATGTGACAACAAACTCTTGTAGAGAAGTGAGACAGATTCCCTGCTGTTATAATGTCAACACACAGAATCTTCATGTATGATTCCTATGTGACAACAAACTTTTATAGAGAAGTGAGACAGATTCCCTGTTGTTATAATGCCAGCACACAGAATCTTCATGTATGATTCCTATGTGACAACAAACTCTTGTAGAGATGTGAGACAGATTCCTTGCTGTTATAATACCAGCACACAGAATCTTCATGTATGATTCCTATGTGACAAGAAACTCTTGTAAAGAAGTGAGACAGATTCCCTGCTGTTATAATACCAGCACACAGAATCTTCATGTATGATTCCTATGTGACAACAAACTCTTGTAGAGAAGTGAGACAGATTCCCTGCTGTTATAATGTCAGCACACAGAATCTTCATGTATGATTCCTATGTGACAACAAACTCTTGTAGAGAACTGAGACAGATTCCCTGCTGTTATAATACCAGCACACAGAATCTTCATGTGTGGTTCCTATGTGACAACAAACTCTTGTAGAGAACTGAGAAAGATTCCCTGTTGTTATAATGTCAGCACACAGAATCTTCATGTATGATTCCTATGTGACAACAAACTCTTGTAGAGAAGTGAGAGAGATTCCCTGTTGTTATAATACCAGCACACAGAATCTTCATGTATGATTCCTATGTGACAACAAACTCTTGTAGAGAACTGAGACAGATTCCCTGCTGTTATAATGTCAGCACACAGAATCTTCATGTATGATTCCTATGTGACAACAAACTCTTGTAGAGAACTGAGACAGATTCCCTGTTGCTATAACACCAGCGCACAGAATCTTCATGTATGATTCCTATGTGACAACAAACTCTTGTAGAGAAGTGAGATAGATTCCCTGTTGTTATAACACCAGCGCACAGAATCTTCATGTATGATT
Organism: Deroplatys truncata; assembly: GCA_030765065.1. Lineage (NCBI taxonomy): Eukaryota > Metazoa > Arthropoda > Insecta > Mantodea > Mantidae > Deroplatys > Deroplatys truncata. Next base: position 7,347,371 of record CM060984.1, read on the forward strand.
GCTATGTGACAACAAACTCTTGTAGAGAAGTAGTGAGACAGATTCCCTGTTGTTATAACACCAACTCACAGAATCTTCATGTATGATTGCTATGTGACAACAAACTCTTGTAGAGAAGTGAGACAGATTCCCTGCTGTTATAATGCCAGTACACAGAATCTTCATGTATGATTCCTATGTGACAACAAACTCTTATAGAGAAGTGAGACAGATTCCCTGCTGTTATAATGCCATCACACAGAATCTTCATGATTGATTCCTATGTCATAACAAACTCTTGTAGAGAAGTGAGACAGATTCCCTGTTGTTATAATGCTATCACACAGAATCTTCATGATTGATTCCTATGTCATAACAAACTCTTGTAGAGAAGTGAGACAGATTCCCTGTTGTTATAATGCTATCACACAGAATCTTCATGATTGATTCCTATGTCATAACAAACTCTTGTAGAGAAGTGAGACAGATTCCCTGTTGTTATAATGCTATCACACAGAATCTTCATGATTGATTCCTATGTCATAACAAACTCTTGTAGAGAAGTGAGACAGATTCCCTGCTGTTATAATGCCATCACACAGAATCTTCATGATTGATTCCTATGTCATAACAAACTCTTGTAGAGAAGTAAGACAGATTCCCTGCTGTTATAATGCCATCACACAGAATCTTCATGATTGGTTCCTATGTGACAACAAACTCTTGTAAAGAAATGAGACAGATTCCCTGCTGTGATAATACCAACAAACAGAATCCTCATGTATGATTCTTATGTGACAACAAACTCTTGTAGAGAAGTGAGACAGATTCCCTGCTGTTATAATACCAAAACAGATTCTTCATGTATGATTCCTATGTGACAACAAACTCTTGTAGAGAAGTAAGACAGATTACCTGCTGTTATGTCAGCACACAGTATCTTCATGTATGATTCCTATGTGACGACAAACTCTTGTAGAGAAGTGAGACAGATTCCCTGCTGTTATAATGTCAGCACACAGAATCTTCATGTATGATTCCTATGTGACAACAAACTCTTGTAGAGAAGTGAGACAGATTCCCTGCTGTTATAATACCAGCACACAGAATCTATGTGTGGTTCCTATGTGACAACAAACTCTTATAGAGAAGTGAGACAGATTCCCTGTTGTTATAATGTCAGCACACAGAATCTTCATGTATGACTCCTATGTGACAACAAACTCTTGTAGGGAAGTGAGACAGATTCCCTGTTGTTATAATGTCACACACAGAATCTTCATGTATGATTCCTATGTGAGAACAAACTCTTGTAGAGAAGTGAGACAGATTCCCTGTTGTTATAATGTCAACACACAGAATCTTCATGTATGATTCCTATGTGACAACAAACTCTTGTAGAGAAGTGAGACAGATTCCCTGCTGTTATAATACCAAAACAGATTCTTCATGTATGATTCCTATGTGACAACAAACTCTTGTAGAGAAGTAAGACAGATTACCTGCTGTTATGTCAGCACACAGTATCTTCATGTATGATTCCTATGTGACGACAAACTCTTGTAGAGAAGTGAGACAGATTCCCTGCTGTTATAATGTCAGCACACAGAATCTTCATGTATGATTCCTATGTGACAACAAACTCTTGTAGAGATGTGAGACAGACTCCTTGCTGTTATAATACCAGCACACAGAATCTTCATGTATGATTCCTATGTGACAACAAACACTTATAGAGAAGTGAGACAGATTCCCTGTTGTTATAATGCCAGCACACAGAATCTTCATGTATGATTCCTATGTGACAAAAAACTCTTATAGAGTAGTGAGACAGATTCCCTGTATTATAATGCCAGCACACAGAATCTTCATGTATGATTCCTATGTGACAACAAACTCTTGTAGAGAAGTGAGACAGATTCCCTGCTGTTATAATGTCAACACACAGAATCTTCATGTATGATTCCTATGTGACAACAAACTCTTATAGAGAAGTGAGACAGATTCCCTGTATTATATTGTCACATACAGAATCTTCATGTATGATTCCTATGTGAGAACAAACTCTTGTAGAGAAATGAGACAGATTCCCTGTTGTTATAATGCCAGCACACAGAATCTTCATGTATGATTCCTATGTGACAACAAACTCTTGTAGAGAAGTGAGACAGATTCCCTGTTGTTATAATGCCAGCACACAGAATCTTCATGTATGATTCCTATGTGACAACAAACTCTTGTAGAGAAGTGAGACAGATTCCCTGCTGTTATAATGTCAACACACAGAATCTTCATGTATGATTCCTATGTGACAACAAACCCTTATAGAGAAGTGAGACAGATTCCCTGTTGTTATAATGCCAGCACACAGAATCTTCATGTATGATTCCTATGTGACAACAAACTCTTATAGAGTAGTGAGACAGATTCCCTGTATTATAATGCCAGCACACAGAATCTTCATGTATGATTCCTATGTGACAACAAACTCTTGTAGAGAAGTGAGACAGATTCCCTGGTGTTATAATGTCAACACACAGAATCTTCATGTATGATTCCTATGTGACAACAAACTCTTATACAGAAGTGAGACAGATTCCCTGTTGTTATAATGCCAGCACACAGAATCTTCATGTATGATTCCTATGTGACAACAAACTCTTGTAGAGATGTGAGACAGATTCCTTGCTGTTATAATACCAGCACACAGAATCTTCATGTATGATTCCTATGTGACAAGAAACTCTTGTAAAGAAGTGAGACAGATTCCCTGCTGTTATAATACCAGCACACAGAATCTTCATGTATGATTCCTTTGTGACAACAAACTCTTGTAGAGAAGTGAGACAGATTCCCTGCTGTTATAATACCAGCACACAGAATCTTCATGTATGATTCCTATGTGACAACAAACTCTTGCAAAGAAGTGAGTAAGATTCCCTGCTGTTATAATACCAGCACACAGAATCTTCATGTATGATTCCTATGTGACAACAAACTCTTGTAGAGAAGTGAGACAGATTCCCTGCTGTTATAATGCCAGCACACAGAATCTTCATGTATGATTCCTATGTGACAACAAACTCTTGTAGAGAAGTGAGACAGATTCCCTGCTGTTATAATACCAGCACACAGAATCTTCATGTATGATTCCTATGTGACAATAAACTCTTGTAGAGAAGTGAGACAGTTTCCCTGCTGTTATAATACCAACAAACAGAATCTTCATGTATGATTCCTATGTGCAAACAAACTCTTGTAGAGAAGTGAGACAGATTCCCTGTTGTTATAATACCAACAAACAGAATCTTCATGTATGATTCCTATGTGACAACAAACTCTTGTAGAGAAGTGAGACAGATTCCCTGCTGTTATAATGACAGCACACAGAATCTTCATGTATGATTCCTATGTGAGAACAAACTCTTGTAGAGAGTGAGACAGATTCCCTGTTGTTATAATGTCAGCATAAAGAATCTTCATGTATGATTCCTATGTGACAACAAACTCTTGTAGAGAAGTGAGACAGATTCCCTGTTGTTATAATGTCACACACAGAATCTTCATGTATGATTCCTATGTGAGAACAACCTCTTGTAGAGAGTGAGACAGATTCCCTGTTGTTATAATGCCAGCACACAGAATCTTCATGTATGATTCCTATGTGACAACAAACTCTTGTAGAGAAGTGAGACAGATTCCCTGTTGTTATAATGCCAGCACACAGAATCTTCATGTATGATTCCTATGTGACAACAAACTCTTGTTGAGAAGTGAGACAGATTCCCTGTTGTTATAATGCCAGCACACAGAATCTTCATGTATGATTCCTATGTGACAACAAACTCTTGTAGAGAAGTGAGACAGATTCCCTGTTGTTATAATGCCAGCACACAGAATCTTCCTGTATGATTCCTATGTGACAACAAACTCTTCTAGAGAAGTGAGACAGATTCCCTGTTGTTATAATGCCAGCACACAGAATCTTCATGTATGATTCCTATGTGACAACAAACTCTTATAGAGAAGTGAGACAGATTCCCTGTTGTTATAATGCCAGCACACAGAATCTTCATGTATGATTCCTATGTGACAACAAACTCTTGTAGAGAAGTGAGACAGATTCCCTGCTGTTATAATGCCATCACACAGAATCTTCATGTATGATAGCTATGTGACAACAAACTCTTGTAGAGAAGTGAGACAGATTCCCTGCTGTTATAATGTCAGCACACAGAATCTTCATGTATGATTCCTATGTGACAACAAACTCTTGTAGAGATGTGAGACAGATTCCTTGCTGTTATAATACCAGCACACAGAATCTTCATGTATGATTCCTATGTGACAACAAACTCTTGTAGAGAGTGAGACAGATTCCCTGTTGTTATAATGTCACCATAAAGAATCTTCATGTATGATTCCTATGTGACAACAAACTCTTGTAGAGAACTGAGACAGATTCCCTGTTGTTATAATGCCAGCACACAGAATCTTCATGTATGATTCCTATGTGACAACAAATTCTTGTAGAGAAGTGAGACAGATTCCCTGTTGTTATAATGCCAGCACACAGAATCTTCATGTATGATTCCTATGTGACAACACACTCTTGTAGAGAAGTGAGACAGATTCCCTGTTGTTATAATACCAGCACACAGAATCTTCATGTATGATTCCTATGTGACAACAAACTCTTGTAGAGAAGTGAGACAGATTCCCTGCTGTTATAATACCAGCACACAGAATCTTCATGTATGATTCCTATGTGACAACAAACTCTTGTAGAGAAGTGAGACAGATTCCCTGCTGTTATAATACCAGCACACAGAATCTTCATGTATGATTCCTATGTGACAACAAACTCTTGTAGAGAAGTGAGACAGATTCCCTGCTGTTATAATGTCAGCACACAGAATCTTCATGTATGATTCCTATGTGACAACAAACTCTTGTAGAGAACTGAGACAGATTCCCTGCTGTTATAATACCAGCACACAGAATCTTCATGTGTGGTTCCTATGTGACAACAAACTCTTGTAGAGAACTGAGAAAGATTCCCTGTTGTTATAATGTCAGCACACAGAATCTTCATGTATGATTCCTATGTGACAAGAAACTCTTGTAGAGAAGTGAGAGCGATTCCCTGTTGTTATAATACCAGCACACAGAATCTTCATGTATGATTCCTATGTGACAACAAACTCTTGTAGAGAACTGAGACAGATTCCCTGCTGTTATAATGTCAGCACACAGAATCTTCATGTATGATTCCTATGTGACAACAAACTCTTGTAGAGAACTGAGACAGATTCCCTGTTGCTATAACACCAGCGCACAGAATCTTCATGTATGATTCCTATGTGACAACAAACTCTTGTAGAGAAGTGAGACAGATTCCCTGTTGTTATAACACCAGCGCACAGAATCTTCATGTATGATTGCTATGTGACAACAAACTCTTGTAGAGAAGTAGTGAGACAGATTCCCTGTTGTTATAACACCAACTCACAGAATCTTCATGTATGATTGCTATGTGACAACAAACTCTTGTAGAGAAGTGAGACAGATTCCCTGCTGTTATAATGCCAGTACACAGAATCTTCATGTATGATTCCTATGTGACAACAAACTCTTATAGAGAAGTGAGACAGATTCCCTGCTGTTATAATGCCATCACACAGAATCTTCATGATTGATTCCTATGTCATAACAAACTCTTGTAGAGAAGTGAGACAGATTCCCTGTTGTTATAATGCTATCACACAGAATCTTCATGATTGATTCCTATGTCATAACAAACTCTTGTAGAGAAGTGAGACAGATTCCCTGTTGTTATAATGCTATCACACAGAATCTTCATGATTGATTCCTATGTCATAACAAACTCTTGTAGAGAAGTGAGACAGATTCCCTGTTGTTATAATGCTATCACACAGAATCTTCATGATTGATTCCTATGTCATAACAAACTCTTGTAGAGAAGTGAGACAGATTCCCTGCTGTTATAATGCCATCACACAGAATCTTCATGATTGATTCCTATGTCATAACAAACTCTTGTAGAGAAGTAAGACAGATTCCCTGCTGTTATAATGCCATCACACAGAATCTTCATGATTGGTTCCTATGTGACAACAAACTCTTGTAAAGAAATGAGACAGATTCCCTGCTGTGATAATACCAACAAACAGAATCTTCATGTATGATTCTTATGTGACAACAAACTCTTGTAGAGAAGTGAGACAGATTCCCTGCTGTTATAATACCAAAACAGAATCTTCATGTATGATTCCTATGTGACAACAAACTCTTGTAGAGAAGTAAGACAGATTACCTGCTGTTATGTCAGCACACAGTATCTTCATGTATGATTCCTATGTGACGACAAACTCTTGTAGAGAAGTGAGACAGATTCCCTGCTGTTATAATGTCAGCACACAGAATCTTCATGTATGATTCCTATGTGACAACAAACTCTTGTAGAGAAGTGAGACAGATTCCCTGCTGTTATAATGTCAGCACACAGAATCTTCATGTATGATTCCTATGTGACAACAAACTCTTGTAGAGAAGTGAGACAGATTCCCTGCTGTTATAATGCCACCACACAGAATCTTCATGTATGATTCCTATGTGACAACAAACTCTTGTAGAGAGTGAGACAGATTCCCTGCTGTTATAATGCCAGAACACAGAATCTTCATGTATGATTCCTATGTGACAACAAACTCTTATAGAGTAGTGAGACAGATTCCCTGTATTATAATGCCAGCACACAGAATCTTCATGTATGATTCCTATGTGACAACAAACTCTTGTAGAGAAGTGAGACAGATTCCCTGCTGTTATAATACCAGCACACAGAATCTATGTGTGGTTCCTATGTGACAACAAACTCTTATAGAGAAGTGAGACAGATTCCCTGTTGTTATAATGTCAGCACACAGAATCTTCATGTATGACTCCTATGTGACAACAAACTCTTGTAGGGAAGTGAGACAGATTCCCTGTTGTTATAATGTCACACACAGAATCTTCATGTATGATTCCTATGTGAGAACAAACTCTTGTAGAGAAGTGAGACAGATTCCCTGTTGTTATAATGCCAACACACAGAATCTTCATGTATGATTCCTATGTGTCAACAAACTCCTGTAGAGAAGTGAGACAGATTCCCTGTTGTTATAATGCCAGCACACAGAATCTTCATGTATGATTCCTATGTGACAACAAACTCTTGTAGAGAAGTGAGACAGATTCCCTGCTGTTATAATGTCAACACACAGAATCTTCATGTATGATTCCTATGTGACAACAAACTCTTATAGAGAAGTGAGACAGATTCCCTGTTGTTATAATGCCAGCACACAGAACCTTCATGTATGATTCCTATGTGACAACAAACTCTTATAGAGAAGTGAGACAGATTCCCTGTATTATAATGCCAGCACACAGAATCTTCATGTATGATTCCTATGTGACAACAAACTCTTGTAGAGAAGTGAGACAGATTCCCTGCTGTTATAATGTCAACACACAGAATCTTCATGTATGATTCCTATGTGACAACAAACTCTTATAGAGAAGTGAGACAGATTCCCTGTTGTTATAATGCCAGCACACAGAATCTTCATGTATGATTCCTATGTGACAACAAACTCTTGTAGAGATGTGAGACAGATTCCTTGCTGTTATAATACCAGCACACAGAATCTTCATGTATGATTCCTATGTGACAAGAAACTCTTGTAAAGAAGTGAGACAGATTCCCTGCTGTTATAATACCAGCACACAGAATCTTCATGTATGATTCCTATGTGACAACAAACTCTTGTAGAGAAGTGAGACAGATTCCCTGCTGTTATAATGTCAGCACACAGAATCTTCATGTATGATTCCTATGTGACAACAAACTCTTGTAGAGAACTGAGACAGATTCCCTGCTGTTATAATACCAGCACACAGAATCTTCATGTGTGGTTCCTATGTGACAACAAACTCTTGTAGAGAACTGAGAAAGATTCCCTGTTGTTATAATGTCAGCACACAGAATCTTCATGTATGATTCCTATGTGACAACAAACTCTTGTAGAGAAGTGAGAGAGATTCCCTGTTGTTATAATACCAGCACACAGAATCTTCATGTATGATTCCTATGTGACAACAAACTCTTGTAGAGAACTGAGACAGATTCCCTGCTGTTATAATGTCAGCACACAGAATCTTCATGTATGATTCCTATGTGACAACAAACTCTTGTAGAGAACTGAGACAGATTCCCTGTTGCTATAACACCAGCGCACAGAATCTTCATGTATGATTCCTATGTGACAACAAACTCTTGTAGAGAAGTGAGATAGATTCCCTGTTGTTATAACACCAGCGCACAGAATCTTCATGTATGATTGCTATGTGACAACAAACTCTTGTAGAGAAGTAGTGAGACAGATTCCCTGTTGTTATAACACCAACTCACAGAATCTTCATGTATGATTGCTATGTGACAACAAACTCTTGTAGAGAAGTGAGACAGATTCCCTGCTGTTATAATGCCAGTACACAGAATCTTCATGTATGATTCCTATGTGACAACAAACTCTTATAGAGAAGTGAGACAGATTCCCTGCTGTTATAATGCCATCACACAGAATCTTCATGATTGATTCCTATGTCATAACAAACTCTTGTAGAGAAGTGAGACAGATTCCCTGTTGTTATAATGCTATCACACAGAATCTTCATGATTGATTCCTATGTCATAACAAACTCTTGTAGAGAAGTGAGACAGATTCCCTGTTGTTATAATGCTATCACACAGAATCTTCATGATTGATTCCTATGTCATAACAAACTCTTGTAGAGAAGTGAGACAGATTCCCTGTTGTTATAATGCTATCACACAGAATCTTCATGATTGATTCCTATGTCATAACAAACTCTTGTAGAGAAGTGAGACAGATTCCCTGCTGTTATAATGCCATCACACAGAATCTTCATGATTGATTCCTATGTCATAACAAACTCTTGTAGAGAAGTAAGACAGATTCCCTGCTGTTATAATGCCATCACACAGAATCTTCATGATTGGTTCCTATGTGACAACAAACTCTTGTAAAGAAATGAGACAGATTCCCTGCTGTGATAATACCAACAAACAGAATCCTCATGTATGATTCTTATGTGACAACAAACTCTTGTAGAGAAGTGAGACAGATTCCCTGCTGTTATAATACCAAAACAGATTCTTCATGTATGATTCCTATGTGACAACAAACTCTTGTAGAGAAGTAAGACAGATTACCTGCTGTTATGTCAGCACACAGTATCTTCATGTATGATTCCTATGTGACGACAAACTCTTGTAGAGAAGTGAGACAGATTCCCTGCTGTTATAATGTCAGCACACAGAATCTTCATGTATGATTCCTATGTGACAACAAACTCTTGTAGAGAAGTGAGACAGATTCCCTGCTGTTATAATACCAGCACACAGAATCTATGTGTGGTTCCTATGTGACAACAAAATCTTATAGAGAAGTGAGACAGATTCCCTGTTGTTATAATGTCAGCACACAGAATCTTCATGTATGACTCCTATGTGACAACAAAATCTTGTAGGGAAGTGAGACAGATTCCCTGTTGTTATAATGTCACACACAGAATCTTCATGTATGATTCCTATGTGAGAACAAACTCTTGTAGAGAAGTGAGACAGATTCCCTGTTGTTATAATGCCAACACACAGAATCTTCATGTATGATTCCTATGTGTCAACAAACTCCTGTAGAGAAGTGAGACAGATTCCCTGTTGTTATAATGCCAGCACACAGAATCTTCATGTATGATTCCTATGTGACAACAAACTCTTGTAGAGAAGTGAGACAGATTCCCTGCTGTTATAATGTCAACACACAGAATCTTCATGTATGATTCCTATGTGACAACAAACTCTTATAGAGAAGTGAGACAGATTCCCTGTTGTTATAATGCCAGCACACAGAACCTTCATGTATGATTCCTATGTGACAACAAACTCTTATAGAGAAGTGAGACAGATTCCCTGTATTATAATGCCAGCACACAGAATCTTCATGTATGATTCCTATGTGACAACAAACTCTTGTAGAGAAGTAAGACAGATTCCCTGCTGTTATAATGTCAACACACAGAATCTTCATGTATGATTCCTATGTGACAACAAACTCTTATAGAGAAGTGAGACAGATTCCCTGTTGTTATAATGCCAGCACACAGAATCTTCATGTATGATTCCTATGTGACAACAAACTCTTGTAGAGATGTGAGACAGATTCCTTGCTGTTATAATACCAGCACACAGAATCTTCATGTATGATTCCTATGTGACAAGAAACTCTTGTAAAGAAGTGAGACAGATTCCCTGCTGTTATAATACCAGCACACAGAATCTTCATGTATGATTCCTATGTGACAACAAACTCTTGTAGAGAAGTGAGACAGATTCCCTGCTGTTATAATACCAGCACACAGAATCTTCATGTATGATTCCTATATGACAACAAACTCTTGTAAAGAAGTGAGACAGATTCCCTGCTGTTATAATACCAGCACACAGAATCTTCATGTATGATTCCTATGTGACAACAAACTCTTGTAGAGAAGTGAGACAGATTCCCTGCTGTTATAATGTCAGCACACAGAATCTTCATGTATGATTCCTATGTGACAACAAACTCTTGTAGAGAAGTGAGACAGATTCCCTGCTGTTATAATGTCAGCACACAGAATCTTCATGTATGATTCCTATGTGACAACAAACTCTTGTGGAGAAGTGAGACAGATTCCCTGCTGTTATAATGCCACCACACAGAATCTTCATGTATGATTCCTATGTGACAACAAACTCTTGTAGAGAGTGAGACAGATTCCCTGCTGTTATAATGCCAGAACACAGAATCTTCATGTATGATTCCTATGTGACAACAAACTCTTATAGAGTAGTGAGACAGATTCCCTGTATTATAATGCCAGCACACAGAATCTTCATGTATGATTCCTATGTGACAACAAACACTTGTAGAGAAGTGAGACAGATTCCCTGCTGTTATAATACCAGCACACAGAATCTATGTGTGGTTCCTATGTGACAACAAACTCTTATAGAGAAGTGAGACAGATTCCCAGTTGTTATAATGTCAGCACACAGAATCTTCATGTATGACTCCTATGTGACAACAAACTCTTGTAGGGAAGTGAGACAGATTCCCTGTTGTTATAATGTCACACACAGAATCTTCATGTATGATTCCTATGTGAGAACAAACTCTTGTAGAGAAGTGAGACAGATTCCCTGTTGTTATAATGCCAACACACAGAATCTTCATGTATGATTCCTATGTGTGAACAAACTCCTGTAGAGAAGTGAGACAGATTCCCTGTTGTTATAATGCCAGCACACAGAATCTTCATGTATGATTCCTATGTGACAACAAACTCTTGTAGAGAAGTGAGACAGATTCCCTGCTGTTATAATGTCAACACACAGAATCTTCATGTATGATTCCTATGTGACAACAAACTCTTATAGAGAAGTGAGACAGATTCCCTGTTGTTATAATGCCAGCACACAGAACCTTCATGTATGATTCCTATGTGACAACAAACTCTTATAGAGAAGTGAGACAGATTCCCTGTATTATAATGCCAGCACACAGAATCTTCATGTATGATTCCTATGTGACAACAAACTCTTGTAGAGAAGTGAGACAGATTCCCTGCTGTTATAATGTCAACACACAGAATCTTCATGTATGATTCCTATGTGACAACAAACTCTTATAGAGAAGTGAGACAGATTCCCTGTTGTTATAATGCCAGCACACAGAATCTTCATGTATGATTCCTATGTGACAACAAACTCTTGTAGAGATGTGAGACAGATTCCTTGCTGTTATAATACCAGCACACAGAATCTTCATGTATGATTCCTATGTGACAAGAAACTCTTGTAAAGAAGTGAGACAGATTCCCTGCTGTTATAATACCAGCACACAGAATCTTCATGTATGATTCCTATGTGACAACAAACTCTTGTAGAGAAGTGAGACAGATTCCCTGCTGTTATAATGTCAGCACACAGAATCTTCATGTATGATTCCTATGTGACAACAAACTCTTGTAGAGAACTGAGACAGATTCCCTGCTGTTATAATACCAGCACACAGAATCTTCATGTGTGGTTCCTATGTGACAACAAACTCTTGTAGAGAACTGAGAAAGATTCCCTGTTGTTATAATGTCAGCACACAGAATCTTCATGTATGATTCCTATGTGACAACAAACTCTTGTAGAGAAGTGAGAGAGATTCCCTGTTGTTATAATACCAGCACACAGAATCTTCATGTATGATTCCTATGTGACAACAAACTCTTGTAGAGAACTGAGACAGATTCCCTGCTGTTATAATGTCAGCACACAGAATCTTCATGTATGATTCCTATGTGACAACAAACTCTTGTAGAGAACTGAGACAGATTCCCTGTTGCTATAACACCAGCGCACAGAATCTTCATGTATGATTCCTATGTGACAACAAACTCTTGTAGAGAAGTGAGACAGATTCCCTGTTGTTATAACACCAGCGCACAGAATCTTCATGTATGATTGCTATGTGACAACAAACTCTTGTAGAGAAGTAGTGAGACAGATTCCCTGTTGTTATAACACCAACTCACAGAATCTTCATGTATGATTGCTATGTGACAACAAACTCTTGTAGAGAAGTGAGACAGATTCCCTGCTGTTATAATGCCAGTACACAGAATCTTCATGTATGATTCCTATGTGACAACAAACTCTTATAGAGAAGTGAGACAGATTCCCTGCTGTTATAATGCCATCACACAGAATCTTCATGATTGATTCCTATGTCATAACAAACTCTTGTAGAGAAGTGAGACAGATTCCCTGTTGTTATAATGCTATCACACAGAATCTTCATGATTGATTCCTATGTCATAACAAACTCTTGTAGAGAAGTGAGACAGATTCCCTGTTGTTATAATGCTATCACACAGAATCTTCATGATTGATTCCTATGTCATAACAAACTCTTGTAGAGAAGTGAGACAGATTCCCTGTTGTTATAATGCTATCACACAGAATCTTCATGATTGATTCCTATGTCATAACAAACTCTTGTAGAGAAGTGAGACAGATTCCCTGCTGTTATAATGCCATCACACAGAATCTTCATGATTGATTCCTATGTCATAACAAACTCTTGTAGAGAAGTAAGACAGATTCCCTGCTGTTATAATGCCATCACACAGAATCTTCATGATTGGTTCCTATGTGACAACAAACTCTTGTAAAGAAATGAGACAGATTCCCTGCTGTGATAATACCAACAAACAGAATCTTCATGTATGATTCTTATGTGACAACAAACTCTTGTAGAGAAGTGAGACAGATTCCCTGCTGTTATAATACCAAAACAGATTCTTCATGTATGATTCCTATGTGACAACAAACTCTTGTAGAGAAGTAAGACAGATTACCTGCTGTTATGTCAGCACACAGTATCTTCATGTATGATTCCTATGTGACGACAAACTCTTGTAGAGAAGTGAGACAGATTCCCTGCTGTTATAATGTCAGCACACAGAATCTTCATGTATGATTCCTATGTGACAACAAACTCTTGTAGAGAAGTGAGACAGATTCCCTGCTGTTATAATGTCAGCACACAGAATCTTCATGTATGATTCCTATGTGACAACAAACTCTTGTAGAGAGGTGAGAAAGATTCCCTGCTGTTATAATGCCACCACACAGAATCTTCATGTATGATTCCTATGTGACAACAAACTCTTGTAGAGAGTGAGACAGATTCCCTGCTGTTATAATGCCAGAACACAGAATCTTCATGTATGATTCCTATGTGACAACAAACTCTTATAGAGTAGTGAGACAGATTCCCTGTATTATAATGCCAGCACACAGAATCTTCATGTATGATTCCTATGTGACAACAAACTCTTGTAGAGAAGTGAGACAGATTCCCTGCTGTTATAATACCAGCACACAGAATCTATGTGTGGTTCCTATGTGACAACAAACTCTTATAGAGAAGTGAGACAGATTCCCTGTTGTTATAATGTCAGCACACAGAATCTTCATGTATGACTCCTATGTGACAACAAACTCTTGTAGGGAAGTGAGACAGATTCCCTGTTGTTATAATGTCACACACAGAATCTTCATGTATGATTCCTATGTGAGAACAAACTCTTGTAGAGAAGTGAGACAGATTCCCTGTTGTTATAATGCCAACACACAGAATCTTCATGTATGATTCCTATGTGTCAACAAACTCCTGTAGAGAAGTGAGACAGATTCCCTGTTGTTATAATGCCAGCACACAGAATCTTCATGTATGATTCCTATGTGACAACAAACTCTTGTAGAGAAGTGAGACAGATTCCCTGCTGTTATAATGTCAACACACAGAATCTTCATGTATGATTCCTATGTGACAACAAACTCTTATAGAGAAGTGAGACAGATTCCCTGTTGTTATAATGCCAGCACACAGAACCTTCATGTATGATTCCTATGTGACAACAAACTCTTATAGAGAAGTGAGACAGATTCCCTGTATTATAATGCCAGCACACAGAATCTTCATGTATGATTCCTATGTGACAACAAACTCTTGTAGAGAAGTAAGACAGATTCCCTGCTGTTATAATGTCAACACACAGAATCTTCATGTATGATTCCTATGTGAAAACAAACTCTTATAGAGAAGTGAGACAGATTCCCTGTTGTTATAATGCCAGCACACAGAATCTTCACGTATGATTCCTATGTGACAACAAACTCTTGTAGAGATGTGAGACAGATTCCTTGCTGTTATAATACCAGCACACAGAATCTTCATGTATGATTCCTATGTGACAAGAAACTCTTGTAAAGAAGTGAGACAGATTCCCTGCTGTTATAATACCAGCACACAGAATCTTCATGTATGATTCCTATGTGACAACAAACTCTTGTAGAGAAGTGAGACAGATTCCCTGCTGTTATAATACCAGCACACAGAATCTTCATGTATGATTCCTATATGACAACAAACTCTTGTAAAGAAGTGAGACAGATTCCCTGCTGTTATAATACCAGCACACAGAATCTTCATGTATGATTCCTATGTGACAACAAACTCTTGTAGAGAAGTGAGACAGATTCCCTGCTGTTATAATGCCAGCACACAGAATCTTCATGTATGATTCCTATGTGACAACAAACTCTTGTAGAGAAGTGAGACAGATTCCCTGCTGTTATAATACCAGCACACAGAATCTTCATGTATGATTCCTATGTGACAAAAAAACTCTTGTAGAGAAGTGAGACAGTTTCCCTGCTGTTATAATACCAACAAACAGAATCTTCATGTATGATTCCTATGTGACAACAAACTCTTGTAGAGAAGTGAGACAGATTCCCTGTTGTTATAATACCAACAAACAGAATCTTCATGTATGATTCCTATGTGACAACAAACTCTTGTAGAGAAGTGAGACAGATTCCCTGCTGTTATAATGACAGCACACAGAATCTTCATGTATGATTCCTATGTGAGAACAAACTCTTGTAGAGAGTGAGACAGATTCCCTGTTGTTATAATGTCAGCATAAAGAATCTTCATGTATCATTCCTATGTGACAACAAACTCTTGTAGAGAAGTGAGACAGATTCCCTGTTGTTATAATGTCACACACAGAATCTTCATGTATGATTCCTATGTGAGAACAAACTCTTGTAGAGAAGTGAGACAGATTCCCTGTTGTTACAATGCCAGCACACAGAATCTTCATGTATGATTCCTATGTGACAACAAACTCTTGTAGAGAAGTGAGACAGATTCCCTGTTGTTATAATGCCAGCACACAGAATCTTCATGTATGATTCCTATGTGACAACAAACTCTTGTAGAGAAGTGAGACAGATTCCCTGCTTTTATAATGTCAACACACAGAATCTTCATGTATGATTCCTATGTGACAACAAACTCTTATAGAGAAGTGAGACAGATTCCCTGTTGTTATAATGCCAGCACACAGAATCTTCATGTATGTTTCCTATGTGACAACAAACTCTTGTAGAGAAGTGAGACAGATTCCCTGTTGTTATAATGCCAGCACACAGAATCTTCATGTATGATTCCTATGTGACAACAAACTCTTATAGAGAAGTGAGACAGATTCCCTGTTGTTATAATGCCAGCACACAGAATCTTCATGTATGATTCCTATGTGACAACAAACTCTTATAGAGAAGTGAGACAGATTCCCTGTTGTTATAATGCCAGCACACAGAATCTTCATGTATGATTCCTATGTGACAACAAACTCTTGTAGAGAAGTGAGACAGATTCCCTGCTGTTATAATGCCATCACACAGAATCTTCATGTATGATAGCTATGTGACAACAAACTCTTGTAGAGAAGTGAGACAGATTCCCTGCTGTTATAATGTCAGCACACAGAATCTTCATGTATGATTCCTATGTGACAACAAACTCTTGTAGAGATGTGAGACAGATTCCTTGCTGTTATAATACCAGCACACAGAATCTTCATGTATGATTCCTATGTGACAACAAACTCTTGTAGAGAGTGAGACAGATTCCCTGTTGTTATAATGTCACCATAAAGAATCTTCATGTATGATTCCTATGTGACAACAAACTCTTTTAGAGAACTGAGACAGATTCCCTGTTGTTATAATGCCAGCACACGGAATCTTCATGTATGATTCCTATGTGACAACAAACTCTTGTAGAGAAGTGAGACAGATTCCCTGTTGTTATAATGCCAGCACACAGAATCTTCATGTATGATTCCTATGTGACAACACACTCTTGTAGAGAAGTGAGACAGATTCCCTGTTGTTATAATACCAGCACACAGAATCTTCATGTATGATTCCTATGTGACAACAAACTCTTGTAGAGAAGTGAGACAGATTCCCTGCTGTTATAATACCAGCACACAGAATCTTCATGTATGATTCCTATGTGACAACAAACTCTTGTAGAGAAGTGAGACAGTTTCCCTGCTGTTATAATACCAACAAACAGAATCTTCATGTATGATTCCTATGTGACAACAAACTCTTGTAGAGAAGTGAGACAGATTCCCTGTTGTTATAATACCAACAAACAGAATCTTCATGTATGATTCCTATGTGACAACAAACTCTTGTAGAGAAGTGAGACAGATTCCCTGGTGTTATAATGACAGCACACAGAATCTTCATGTATGATTCCTATGTGAGAACAAACTCTTGTAGAGAGTGAGACAGATTCCCTGTTGTTATAATGTCAGCATAAAGAATCTTCATGTATGATTCCTATGTGACAACAAACTCTTGTAGAGAAGTGAGACAGATTCCCTGTTGTTATAATGTCACACACAGAATCTTCATGTATGATTCCTATGTGAGAACAAACTCTTGTAGAGAAGTGAGACAGATTCCCTGTTGTTATAATGCCAGCACACAGAATCTTCATGTATGATTCCTATGTGACAACAAACTCTTGTAGAGAAGTGAGACAGATTCCCTGTTGTTATAATGCCAGCACACAGAATCTTCATGTATGATTCCTATGTGACAACAAACTCTTGTAGAGAAGTGAGACAGATTCCCTGCTTTTATAATGTCAACACACAGAATCTTCATGTATGATTCCTATGTGACAACAAACTCTTATAGAGAAGTGAGACAGATTCCCTGTTGTTATAATGCCAGCACACAGAATCTTCATGTATGATTCCTATGTGACGACAAACTCTTGTAGAGAAGTGAGACAGATTCCCTGCTGTTATGTCAGCACACAGAATCTTCATGTATGATTCCTATGTGACCACAAACTCTTGTAGAGAAGTAAGACAGATTCCCTGCTGTTATAATGTCAGCACACAGAATCTTCATGTATGATTCCTATGTGACGACAAACTCTTGTAGAGAAGTGAGACAGATTCCCTGTTGTTATAATGTCAGCACACAGAATCTTCATGTATGATTCCTATGTGACAACAAACTCTTGTAGAGAAGTGAGACAGATTCCCTGCTGTTATAATGTCAACACACAGAATCTTCATGTATGATTCCTATGTGACAACAAACTCTTGTAGAGAAGTGAGACAGATTCCCTGCTGTTATAATGTCAGCACACAGAATCTTCATGTATAATTCCTATGTGACAACAAACTCTTGTAGAGAACTGAGACAGATTCCCTGCTGTTATAATACCAGCACACAGAATCTACATGTGTGGTTCCTATGTGACAACAAACTCTTGTAGAGAACTGAGACAGATTCCCTGTTGTTATAATGTCAGCACACAGAATCTTCATGTATGATTCCTATGTGACAACAAACTCTTGTGGAGAAGTGAGACAGATTCCCTGTTGTTATAATGCCAGCACACAGAATCTTCATGTATGATTCCTATGTGACAACAAACTCTTGTAGAGATGTGAGACAGATTCCTTGCTGTTATAATACCAGCACACAGAATCTTCATGTATGATTCCTATGTGACAACAAACTCTTGTAGAGAGTGAGACAGATTCCCTGTTGTTATAATGTCACCATAAAGAATCTGCATGTATGATTCCTATGTGACAACAAACTCTTGTAGAGAACTGAGACAGATTCCCTGTTGTTATAATGCCAGCACACAGAATCTTCATGTATGATTCCTATGTGACAACAAACTCTTGTAGAGAAGTGAGACAGATTCCCTGTTGTTATAATGCCAGCACACAGAATCTTCATGTATGATTCCTATGTGACAACACACTCTTGTAGAGAAGTGAGACAGATTCCCTGTTGTTATAATACCAGCACACAGAATCTTCATGTATGATTCCTATGTGACAACAAACTCTTGTAGAGAAGTGAGACAGATTCCCTGCTGTTATAATACCAGCACACAGAATCTTCATGTATGATTCCTATGTGACAACAAACTCTTGTAGAGAAGTGAGACGGATTCCCTGTTGTTATAATGTCAGCACACAGAATCTTCATGTATGATTCCTATGTGACAACAAACTCTTGTAGAGAACTGAGACAGATTCCCTGCTGTTATAATACCAGCACACAGAATCTTCATGTGTGGTTCCTATGTGACAACAAACTCTTGTAGAGAACTGAGACAGATTCCCTGTTGTTATAATGTCAGCACACAGAATCTTCATGTATGATTCCTATGTGACAACAAACTCTTGTAGAGAAGTGAGACAGATTCCCTGTTGTTATAATACCAGCACACAGAATCTTCATGTATGATTCCTATGTGACAACAAACTCTTGTAGAGAACTGAGACAGATTCCCTGCTGTTATAATGTCAGCACACAGAATCTTCATGTATGATTCCTATGTGACAACAAACTCTTGTAGAGAACTGAGACAGATTCCCTGTTGCTATAACACCAGCGCACAGAATCTTCATGTATGATTCCTATGTGACAACAAACTCTTGTAGAGAAGTGAGACAGATTCCCTGTTGTTATAACACCAGCGCACAGAATCTTCATGTATGATTGCTATGTGACAACAAACTCTTGTAGAGAAGTAGTGAGACAGATTCCCTGTTGTTATAACACCAACTCACAGAATCTTCATGTATGATTCGTATGTGACAACAAACTCTTGTAGAGAAGTGAGACAGATTCCCTGCAGTTATAATGCCAGTACACAGAATCTTCATGTATGATTCCTATGTGACAACAAACTCTTATAGAGAAGTGAGACAGATTCCCTGCTGTTATAATGCCATCACACAGAATCTTCATGATTGATTCCTATGTCATAACAAACTCTTGTAGAGAAGTGAGACAGATTCCCTGTTGTTATAATGCTATCACACAGAATCTTCATGATTGATTCCTATGTCATAACAAACTCTTGTAGAGAAGTGAGACAGATTCCCTGTTGTTATAATGCTATCACACAGAATCTTCATGATTGATTCCTATGTCATAACAAACATTTGTAGAGAAGTGAGACAGATTCCCTGTTGTTATAATGCTATCACACAGGATCTTCATGATTGATTCCTATGTCATAACAAACTCTTGTAGAGAAGTGAGACAGATTCCCTGCTGTTATAATGCCATCACACAGAATCTTCATGATTGATTCCTGTGTCATAACAAACTCTTGTAGAGAAGTGAGACAGATTCCCTGCTGTTATAATGCCATCACACAGAATCTTCATGATTGATTCCTATGTGACAACAAACTCTTGTTAAGAAATGAGACAGATTCCCTGTTGTTATAATACCAACAAACAGAATCTTCATGTATGATTCCTATGTGACAACAAACTCTTGTAGAGAAGTAAGACAGATTACCTGCTGTTATGTCAGCACACAGTATCTTCATGTATGACTCCTATGTGACGACAAACTCTTGTAGAGAAATGAGACAGATTCCCTGCTGTTATAATGTCAGCACACAGAATCTTCATGTATGATTCCTATGTGACAACAAACTCTTGTAGAGAAGTGAGACAGATTCCCTGCTGTTATAATGTCAGCACACAGAATCTTCATGTATGATTCCTATGTGACAACAAACTCTTGTAGAGAAGTGAGACAGATTCCCTGCTGTTATAATGCCACCACACAGAATCTTCATGTATGATTCCTATGTGACAACAAGCTCTTGTAGAGAAGTGAGACAGATTCCCTGCCGTTATAATACCAACAAACAGAATCTTCATGTATGATTCCTATGTGACAACAAACTCTTGTAGAGAAGTGAGACAGATTCCCTGCTGTTATGTCAGCACACAGAATCTTCATGTATGATTCCTATGTGACGACAAACTCTTGTAGAGAAGTGAGACAGATTCCCTGCTGTTATGTCAGCACACAGAATCTTCATGTATGATTCCTATGTGACGACAAACTCTTGTAGAGAAGTGAGACAGATTCCCTGCTGTTATGTCAGCACACAGAATCTTCATGTATGATTCCTATGAGACAACAAACTCTTGTAGAGAAGTGAGACAGATTCCCTGCTCTTATAATGCCACCACACAGAATCTTCATGTATGATTCCTATGTGACAACAAGCTCTTGTAGAGAAGTGAGACAGATTCCCTGCCGTTATAATACCAACAAACAGAATCTTCATGTATGATTCCTATGTGACAACAAACTCTTGTAGAGAAGTGAGACAGATTCCCTGCTGTTATGTCAGCACACAGAATCTTCATGTATGATTCCTATGTGACCACAAACTCTTGTAGAGAAGTGAGACAGATTCCCTGCTGTTATGTCAGCACACAGAATCTTCATGTATGATTCCTATGTGACGACAAACTCTTGTAGAGAAGTGAGACAGATTCCCTGCTGTTATGTCAGCACACAGAATCTTCATGTATGATTCCTATGTGACCACAAACTCTTGTAGAGAAGTAAGACAGATTCCCTGCTGTTATAATGTCAGCACACAGAATCTTCATGTATGATTCCTATGTGACGACAAACTCTTGTAGAGAAGTGAGACAGATTCCCTGTTGTTATAATGTCAGCACACAGAATCTTCATGTATGATTCCTATGTGACAACAAACTCTTGTAGAGAAGTGAGACAGATTCCCTGCTGTTATAATGTCAACACACAGAATCTTCATGTATGATTCCTATGTGACAACAAACTCTTGTAGAGAGTGAGACAGATTCCCTGCTGTTATAATGCCAGAACACGGAATCTTCATGTATGATTCCTATGTGACAACAAACTCTTGTAGAGAAGTGAGACAGATTCCCTGCTGTTATAACGCCAGAACACAGAATCTTCATGTATGATTCCTATGTGACAACAAACTCTTGTAGAGAAGTGAGACAGATTCCCTGCTGTTATAATGTCAGAACACAGAATCTTCATGTATGATTCCTATGTGACAACAAACTCTTGTAGAGAGTGAGACAGATTCCCTGCTGTTATAATGCCAGAACACAGAAACTTCATGTATGATTCCTATGTGACAACAAACTCTTGTAGAGAAGTGAGACAGATTCCCTGCTGTTATAGTGCCAGAACACAGAATCTTCATGTATGATTCCTATGTGACAACAAACTCTTGTAGACAAGTGAGACAGATTCCGTGCTGTTATAATGCCAGAACACAGAATCTTCATGTATGATTCCTATGTGACAACAAACTCTTGTAGGGAAGTGAGACAGATTCCCTGCTGTTATAATGCCAGAACACAGAATCTTCATGTATGATAGCTATGTGACAACAAACTCTTGTAGAGAAGTGAGACAGATTCCCTGCTGTTATAATGTCAGCACACAGAATCTTCATGTATGATTCCTATGTGACAACAAACTCTTGTAGAGATGTGAGACAGATTCCTTGCTGTTATAATACCAGCACACAGAATCTTCATATATGATTCCTATGTGACAACAAACTCTTATAGAGTAGTGAGACAGATTCCCTGTATTATAATGCCAGCACACAGAATCTTCATGTATGATTCCTATGTGACAACAAACTCTTGTAGAGAAGTGAGACAGATTCCCTGCTGTTATAATGTCAACACACAGAATCTTCATGTATGATTCCTATGTGACAACAAACTCTTATAGAGAAGTGAGACAGATTCCCTGTATTATATTGTCACACACAGAATCTTCATGTATGATTCCTATGTGAGAACAAACTCTTGTAGAGAAGTGAGACAGATTCCCTGTTGTTATCATGCCAGCACACAGAATCTTCATGTATGATTCCTATGTGACAACAAACTCTTGTAGAGAAGTGAGACAGATTCCCTGTTGTTATAATGCCAGCACACAGAATCTTCATGTATGATTCCTATGTGACAACAAACTCTTGTAGAGAAGTGAGACAGATTCCCTGCTGTTATAATGTCAACACACAGAATCTTCATGTATGATTCCTATGTGACAACAAACTCTTATAGAGAAGTGAGACAGATTCCCTGTTGTTATAATGCCAGCACACAGAATCTTCATGTATGATTCCTATGTGACAACAAACTCTTATAGAGTAGTGAGACAGATTCCCTGTATTATAATGCCAGCACACAGAATCTTCATGTATGATTCCTATGTGACAACAAACTCTTGTAGAGAAGTGAGACAGATTCCCTGCTGTTATAATGTCAACACACAGAATCTTCATGTATGATTCCTATGTGACAACAAACTCTTATACAGAAGTGAGACAGATTCCCTGTTATAATGCCAGCACACAGAATCTTCATGTATGATTCCTATGTGACAACAAACTCTTGTAGAGATGTGAGACAGATTCCTTCCTGTTATAATACCAGCACACAGAATCTTCATGTATGATTCCTATGTGACAAGAAACTCTTGTAAAGAAGTGAGACAGATTCCCTGCTGTTATAATACCAGCACACAGAATCTTCATGTATGATTCCTTTGTGACAACAAACTCTTGTAGAGAAGTGAGACAGATTCCCTGCTGTTATAATACCAGCACACAGAATCTTCATGTATGATTCCTATGTGACAACAAACTCTTGTAGAGATGCGAGACAGATTCCTTGCTGTTACAATACCAGCACACAGAATCTTCATGTATGATTCCTATGTGACAACAAACTCTTGTAGAGAGTGAGACAGATTCCCTGTTGTTATAATGTCACCATAAAGAATCTTCATGTATGATTCCTATGTGACAACAAACTCTTGTAGAGAACTGAGACAGATTCCCTGTTGTTATAATGCCAGCACACAGAATCTTCATGTATGATTCCTATGTGACAACAAACTCTTGTAGAGAAGTGAGACAGATTCCCTGTTGTTATAATGCCAGCACACAGAATCTTCATGTATGATTCCTATGTGACAACACACTCTTGTAGAGAAGTGAGACAGATTCCCTGTTGTTATAATACCAGCACACAGAATCTTCATGTATGATTCCTATGTGACAACAAGCTCTTGTAGAGAAGTGAGACAGATTCCCTGCCGTTATAATACCAACAAACAGAATCTTCATGTATGATTCCTATGTGACAACAAACTCTTGTAGAGAAATGAGACAGATTCCCTGCTGTTATGTCAGCACACAGAATCTTCATGTATGATTCCTATGTGACGACAAACTCTTGTAGAGAAGTGAGACAGATCCCCCGCTGTTATGTCAGCACACAGAATCTTCATGTATGATTCCTATGTGACGACAAACTCTTGTAGAGAAGTGAGACAGATTCCCTGCTGTTATGTCAGCACACAGAATCTTCATGTATGATTCCTATGTGACCACAAACTCTTGTAGAGAAGTAAGACAGATTCCCTGCTGTTATAATGTCAGCACAAAAATCTTCATGTATGATTCCTATGTGACGACAAACTCTTGTAGAGAAGTGAGACAGATTCCCTGTTGTTATAATGTCAGCACACAGAATCTTCATGTATGATTCCTATGTGACAACAAACTCTTGTAGAGAAGTGAGACAGATTCCCTGCTGTTATAATGTCAACACACAGAATCTTCATGTATGATTCCTATGTGACAACAAACTCTTGTAGAGAAGTGAGACAGATTCCCTGCTGTTATAATGTCAGCACACAGAATCTTCATGTATAATTCCTATGTGACAACAAACTCTTGTAGAGAACTGAGACAGATTCCCTGCTGTTATAATACCAGCACACAGAATCTTCATGTGTGGTTCCTATGTGACAACAAACTCTTGTAGAGAACTGAGACAGATTCCCGGTTGTTATAATGTCAGCACACAGAATCTTCATCTATGATTCCTATGTGACAACAAACTCTTGTGGAGAAGTGAGACAGATTCCCTGTTGTTATAATGCCAGCACACAGAATCTTCATGTATGATTCCTATGTGACAACAAACTCTTGTAGAGATGTGAGACAGATTCCTTGCTGTTATAATACCAGCACACAGAATCTTCATGTATGATTCCTATGTGACAACAAACTCTTGTAGAGAGTGAGACAGATTCCCTGTTGTTATAATGTCACCATAAAGAATCTGCATGTATGATTCCTATGTGACAACAAACTCTTGTAGAGAACTGAGACAGATTCCCTGTTGTTATAATGCCAGCACACAGAATCTTCATGTATGATTCCTATGTGACAACAAACTCTTGTAGAGAAGTGAGACAGATTCCCTGTTGTTATAATGCCAGCACACAGAATCTTCATGTATGATTCCTATGTGACAACACACTCTTGTAGAGAAGTGAGACAGATTCCCTGTTGTTATAATACCAGCACACAGAATCTTCATGTATGATTCCTATGTGACAACAAACTCTTGTAGAGAAGTGAGACAGATTCCCTGCTGTTATAATACCAGCACACAGAATCTTCATGTATGATTCCTATGTGACAACAAACTCTTGTAGAGAAGTGAGACAGATTCCCTGCTGTTATAATGTCAGCACACAGAATCTTCATGTATGATTCCTATGTGACAACAAACTCTTGTAGAGAACTGAGACAGATTCCCTGCTGTTATAATACCAGCACACAGAATCTTCATGTGTGGTTCCTATGTGACAACAAACTCTTGTAGAGAACTGAGACAGATTCCCTGTTGCTATAACACCAGCGCACAGAATCTTCATGTATGATTCCTATGTGACAACAAACTCTTGTAGAGAAGTGAGACAGATTCCCTGTTGTTATAACACCAGCGCACAGAATCTTCATGTATGATTGCTATGTGACAACAAACTCTTGTAGAGAAGTAGTGAGACAGATTCCCTGTTGTTATAATACCAACTCACAGAATCTTCATGTATGATTCCTATGTGACAACAAACTCTTGTAGAGAAGTGAGACAGATTCCCTGCTGTTATAATGCCAGTACACTGAATCTTCATGTATGATTCTTATGTGACAACAAACTCTTATAGAGAAGTGAGACAGATTCCCTGCTGTTATAATGCCATCACACAGAATCTTCATGATTGATTCCTATGTCATAACAAACTCTTGTAGAGAAGTGAGACAGATTCCCTGTTGTTATAATGCTATCACACAGAATCTTCATGATTGATTCCTATGTCATAACAAACTCTTGTAGAGAAGTGAGACAGATTCCCTGTTGTTATAATGCTATCACACAGAATCTTCATGATTGATTCCTATGTCATAACAAACATTTGTAGAGAAGTGAGACAGATTCCCTGTTGTTATAATGCTATCACACAGAATCTTCATGATTGATTCCTATGTCATAACAAACTCTTGTAGAGAAGTGAGACAGATTCCCTGCTGTTATAATGCCATCACACAGAATCTTCATGATTGATTCCTGTGTCATAACAAACTCTTGTAGAGAAGTGAGACAGATTCCCTGCTGTTATAATGCCATCACACAGAATCTTCATGATTGATTCCTATGTGACAACAAACTCTTGTAAAGAAATGAGACAGATTCCCTGTTGTTATAATACCAACAAACAGAATCTTCATGTATGATTCCTATGTGACAACAAACTCTTGTAGAGAAGTAAGACAGATTACCTGCTGTTATGTCAGCACACAGTATCTTCATGTATGATTCCTATGTGACGACAAACTCTTGTAGAGAAATGAGACAGATTCCCTGCTGTTATAATGTCAGCACACAGAATCTTCATGTATGATTCCTATGTGACAACAAACTCTTGTAGAGAAGTGAGACAGATTCCCTGCTGTTATAATGTCAGCACACAGAATCTTCATGTATGATTCCTATGTGACAACAAACTCTTGTAGAGAAGTGAGACAGATTCCCTGCTGTTATAATGCCACCACACAGAATCTTCATGTATGATTCCTATGTGACAACAAGCTCTTGTAGAGAAGTGAGACAGATTCCCTGCCGTTATAATACCAACAAACAGAATCTTCATGTATGATTCCTATGTGACAACAAACTCTTGTAGAGAAGTGAGACAGATTCCCTGCTGTTATGTCAGCACACAGAATCTTCATGTATGATTCCTATGTGACGACAAACTCTTGTAGAGAAGTGAGACAGATTCCCTGCTGTTATGTCAGCACACAGAATCTTCATGTATGATTCCTATGTGACGACAAACTCTTGTAGAGAAGTGAGACAGATTCCCTGCTGTTTTGTCAGCACACAGAATCTTCATGTATGATTCCTATGAGACAAGAAACTCTTGTAGAGAAGTGAGACAGATTCCCTGCTCTTATAATGCCACCACACAGAATCTTCATGTATGATTCCTATGTGACAACAAGCTCTTGTAGAGAAGTGAGACAGATTCCCTGCCGTTATAATACCAACAAACAGAATCTTCATGTATGATTCCTATGTGACAACAAACTCTTGTAGAGAAGTGAGACAGATTCCCTGCTGTTATGTCAGCACACAGAATCTTCATGTATGATTCCTATGTGACGACAAACTCTTGTAGAGAAGTGAGACAGATTCCCTGCTGTTATGTCAGCACACAGAATCTTCATGTATGATTCCTATGTGACGACAAACTCTTGTAGAGAAGTGAGACAGATTCCCTGCTGTTATGTCAGCACACAGAATCTTCATGTATGATTCCTATGTGACCACAAACTCTTGTAGAGAAGTAAGACAGATTCCCTGCTGTTATAATGTCAGCACACAGAATCTTCATGTATGATTCCTATGTGACGACAAACTCTTGTAGAGAAGTGAGACAGATTCCCTGTTGTTATAATGTCAGCACACAGAATCTTCATGTATGATTCCTATGTGACAACAAACTCTTGTAGAGAAGTGAGACAGATTCCCTGCTGTTATAATGTCAACACACAGAATCTTCATGTATGATTCCTATGTGACAACAAACTCTTGTAGAGAGTGAGACAGATTCCCTGCTGTTATAATGCCAGAACACGGAATCTTCATGTATGATTCCTATGTGACAACAAACTCTTGTAGAGAAGTGAGACAGATTCCCTGCTGTTATAACGCCAGAACACAGAATCTTCATGTATGATTCCTATGTGACAACAAACTCTTGTAGAGAAGTGAGACAGATTCCCTGCTGTTATAATGTCAGAACACAGAATCTTCATGTATGATTCCTATGTGACAACAAACTCTTGTAGAGAGTGAGACAGATTCCCTGCTGTTATAATGCCAGAACACAGAATCTTCATGTATGATTCCTATGTGACAACAAACTCTTGTAGAGAAGTGAGACAGATTCCCTGCTGTTATAGTGCCAGAACACAGAATCTTCATGTATGATTCCTATGTGACAACAAACTCTTGTAGACAAGTGAGACAGATTCCGTGCTGTTATAATGCCAGAACACAGAATCTTCATGTATGATTCCTATGTGACAACAAACTCTTGTAGGGAAGTGAGACAGATTCCCTGCTGTTATAATGCCAGAACACAGAATCTTCATGTATGATAGCTATGTGACAACAAACTCTTGTAGAGAAGTGAGACAGATTCCCTGCTGTTATAATGTCAGCACACAGAATCTTCATGTATGATTCCTATGTGACAACAAACTCTTGTAGAGATGTGAGACAGATTCCTTGCTGTTATAATACCAGCACACAGAATCTTCATGTATGATTCCTATGTGACAACAAACTCTTATAGAGAAGTGAGACAGATTCCCTGTTGTTATAATGCCAGCACACAGAATCTTCATGTATGATTCCTATGTGACAACAAACTCTTATAGAGTAGTGAGACAGATTCCCTGTATTATAATGCCAGCACACAGAATCTTCATGTATGATTCCCATGTGACAACAAACTCTTGTAGAGAAGTGAGACAGATTCCCTGCTGTTAAAATGTCAACACACAGAATCTTCATGTATGATTCCTATGTGACAACAAACTCTTATAGAGAAGTGAGACAGATTCCCTGTATTATATTGTCACACACAGAATCTTCATGTATGATTCCTATGTGAGAACAAACTCTTGTAGAGAAGTGAGACAGATTCCCTGTTGTTATAATGCCAGCACACAGAATCTTCATGTATGATTCCTATGTGACAACAAACTCTTGTAGAGAAGTGAGACAGATTCCCTGTTGTTATAATGCCAGCACACAGAATCTTCATGTATGATTCCTATGTGACAACAAACTCTTGTAGAGAAGTGAGACAGATTCCCTGCTGTTATAATGTCAACACACAGAATCTTCATGTATGATTCCTATGTGACAACAAACTCTTATAGAGAAGTGAGACAGATTCCCTGTTGTTATAATGCCAGCACACAGAATCTTCATGTATGATTCCTATGTGACAACAAACTCTTATAGAGTAGTGAGACAGATTCCCTGTATTATAATGCCAGCACACAGAATCTTCATGTATGATTCCTATGTGACAACAAACTCTTGTAGAGAAGTGAGACAGATTCCCTGTTGTTATAATGCCAGCACACAGAATCTTCCTGTATGATTCCTATGTGACAACAAACTCTTCTAGAGAAGTGAGACAGATTCCCTGTTGTTATAATGCCAGCACACAGAATCTTCATGTATGATTCCTATGTGACAACAAACTCTTATAGAGAAGTGAGACAGATTCCCTGTTGTTATAATGCCAGCACACAGAATCTTCATGTATGATTCCTATGTGACAACAAACTCTTGTAGAGAAGTGAGACAGATTCCCTGCTGTTATAATGCCATCACACAGAATCTTCATGTATGATAGCTATGTGACAACAAACTCTTGTAGAGAAGTGAGACAGATTCCCTGCTGTTATAATGTCAGCACACAGAATCTTCATGTATGATTCCTATGTGACAACAAACTCTTGTAGAGATGTGAGACAGATTCCTTGCTGTTATAATACCAGCACACAGAATCTTCATGTATGATTCCTATGTGACAACAAACTCTTGTAGAGAGTGAGACAGATTCCCTGTTGTTATAATGTCACCATAAAGAATCTTCATGTATGATTCCTATGTGACAACAAACTCTTGTAGAGAACTGAGACAGATTCCCTGTTGTTATAATGCCAGCACACAGAATCTTCATGTATGATTCCTATGTGACAACAAACTCTTGTAGAGAAGTGAGACAGATTCCCTGTTGTTATAATGCCAGCACACAGAATCTTCATGTATGATTCCTATGTGACAACACACTCTTGTAGAGAAGTGAGACAGATTCCCTGTTGTTATAATACCAGCACACAGAATCTTCATGTATGATTCCTATGTGACAACAAGCTCTTGTAGATAAGTGAGACAGATTCCCTGCCGTTATAATACCAACAAACAGAATCTTCATGTATGATTCCTATGTGACAACAAACTCTTGTAGAGAAGTGAGACAGATTCCCTGCTGTTATGTCAGCACACAGAATCTTCATGTATGATTCCTATGTGACGACAAACTCTTGTAGAGAAGTGAGACAGATTCCCTGCTGTTATGTCAGCACACAGAATCTTCATGTATGATTCCTTTGTGACCAGAAACTCTTGTAGAGAAGTAAGACAGATTCCCTGCTGTTATAATGTCAGCACACAGAATCTTCATGTATGATTCCTATGTGACGACAAACTCTTGTAGAGAAGTGAGACAGATTCCCTGTTGTTATAATGTCAGCACACAGAATCTTCATGTATGATTCCTATGTGACAACAAACTCTTGTAGAGAAGTGAGACAGATTCCCTGCTGTTATAATGTCAACACACAGAATCTTCATGTATGATTCCTATTTGACAACAAACTCTTGTAGAGAAGTGAGACAGATTCCCTTCTGTTATAATGTCAGCACACAGAATCTTCATGTATAATTCCTATGTGACAACAAACTCTTGAAGAGAACTGAGACAGATTCCCTGCTGTTATAATACCAGCACACAGAATCTTCATGTGTGGTTCCTATGTGACAACAAACTCTTGTAGAGAACTGAGACAGATTCCCTGTTGTTATAATGTCAGCACACAGAATCTTCATGTATGATTCCTATGTGACAACAAAATCTTGTGGAGAAGTGAGACAGATTCCCTGTTGTTATAATGCCAGCACACAGAATCTTCATGTATGATTCCTATGTGACAACAAACTCTTGTAGAGATGTGAGACAGATTCCTTGCTGTTATAATACCAGCACACAGAATCTTCATGTATGATTCCTATGTGACAACAAACTCTTGTAGAGAGTGAGACAGATTCCCTGTTGTTATAATGTCACCATAAAGAATCTGCATGTATGATTCCTATGTGACAACAAACTCTTGTAGAGAACTGAGACAGATTCCCTGTTGTTATAATGCCAGCACACAGAATCTTCATGTATGATTCCTATGTGACAACAAACTCTTGTAGAGAAGTGAGACAGATTCCCTGTTGTTATAATGCCAGCACACAGAATCTTCATGTATGATTCCTATGTGACAACACACTCTTGTAGAGAAGTGAGACAGATTCCCTGTTGTTATAACACCAACTCACAGAATCTTCATGTATGATTGCTATGTGACAACAAACTCTTGTAGAGAAGTGAGACAGATTCCCTGCTGTTATAATGCCAGTACACAGAATCTTCATGTATGATTCCTATGTGACAACAAACTCTTATAGAGAAGTGAGACAGATTCCCTGCTGTTATAATGCCATCACACAGAATCTTCATGATTGATTCCTATGTCATAACAAACTCTTGTAGAGAAGTGAGACAGATTCCCTGTTGTTATAATGCTATCACACAGAATCTTCATGATTGATTCCTATGTCATAACAAACTCTTGTAGAGAAGTGAGACAGATTCCCTGTTGTTATAATGCTATCACACAGAATCTTCATGATTGATTCCTATGTCATAACAAACTCTTGTAGAGAAGTGAGACAGATTCCCTGTTGTTATAATGCTATCACACAGAATCTTCATGATTGATTCCTATGTCATAACAAACTCTTGTAGAGAAGTGAGACAGATTCCCTGCTGTTATAATGCCATCACACAGAATCTTCATGATTGATTCCTATGTCATAACAAACTCTTGTAGAGAAGTAAGACAGATTCCCTGCTGTTATAATGCCATCACACAGAATCTTCATGATTGGTTCCTATGTGACAACAAACTCTTGTAAAGAAATGAGACAGATTCCCTGCTGTGATAATACCAACAAACAGAATCTTCATGTATGATTCTTATGTGACAACAAACTCTTGTAGAGAAGTGAGACAGATTCCCTGCTGTTATAATACCAAAACAGAATCTTCATGTATGATTCCTATGTGACAACAAACTCTTGTAGAGAAGTAAGACAGATTACCTGCTGTTATGTCAGCACACAGTATCTTCATGTATGATTCCTATGTGACGACAAACTCTTGTAGAGAAGTGAGACAGATTCCCTGCTGTTATAATGTCAGCACACAGAATCTTCATGTATGATTCCTATGTGACAACAAACTCTTGTAGAGAAGTGAGACAGATTCCCTGCTGTTATAATGTCAGCACACAGAATCTTCATGTATGATTCCTATGTGACAACAAACTCTTGTAGAGAAGTGAGAAAGATTCCCTGCTGTTATAATGCCACCACACAGAATCTTCATGTATGATTCCTATGTGACAACAAACTCTTGTAGAGAGTGAGACAGATTCCCTGCTGTTATAATGCCAGAACACAGAATCTTCATGTATGATTCCTATGTGACAACAAACTCTTATAGAGTAGTGAGACAGATTCCCTGTATTATAATGCCAGCACACAGAATCTTCATGTATGATTCCTATGTGACAACAAACTCTTGTAGAGAAGTGAGACAGATTCCCTGCTGTTATAATACCAGCACACAGAATCGGTGTGTGGTTCCTATGTGACAACAAACTCTTATAGAGAAGTGAGACAGATTCCCTGTTGTTATAATGTCAGCACACAGAATCTTCATGTATGACTCCTATGTGACAACAAACTCTTGTAGGGAAGTGAGACAGATTCCCTGTTGTTATAATGTCACACACAGAATCTTCATGTATGATTCCTATGTGAGAACAAACTCTTGTAGAGAAGTGAGACAGATTCCCTGTTGTTATAATGCCAACACACAGAATCTTCATGTATGATTCCTATGTGTCAACAAACTCCTGTAGAGAAGTGAGACAGATTCCCTGTTGTTATAATGCCAGCACACAGAATCTTCATGTATGATTCCTATGTGACAACAAACTCTTGTAGAGAAGTGAGACAGATTCCCTGCTGTTATAATGTCAACACACAGAATCTTCATGTATGATTCCTATGTGACAACAAACTCTTATAGAGAAGTGAGACAGATTCCCTGTTGTTATAATGCCAGCACACAGAACCTTCATGTATGATTCCTATGTGACAACAAACTCTTATAGAGAAGTGAGACAGATTCCCTGTATTATAATGCCAGCACACAGAATCTTCATGTATGATTCCTATGTGACAACAAACTCTTGTAGAGAAGTAAGACAGATTCCCTGCTGTTATAATGTCAACACACAGAATCTTCATGTATGATTCCTATGTGACAACAAACTCTTATAGAGAAGTGAGACAGATTCCCTGTTGTTATAATGCCAGCACACAGAATCTTCATGTATGATTCCTATGTGACAACAAACTCTTGTAGAGATGTGAGACAGATTCCTTGCTGTTATAATACCAGCACACAGAATCTTCATGTATGATTCCTATGTGACAAGAAACACTTGTAAAGAAGTGAGACAGATTCCCTGCTGTTATAATACCAGCACACAGAATCTTCATGTATGATTCCTATGTGACAACAAACTCTTGTAGAGAAGTGAGACAGATTCCCTGCTGTTATAATACCAGCACACAGAATCTTCATGTATGATTCCTATATGACAACAAACTCTTGTAAAGAAGTGAGACAGATTCCCTGCTGTTATAATACCAGCACACAGAATCTTCATGTATGATTCCTATGTGACAACAAACTCTTGTAGAGAAGTGAGACAGATTCCCTGCTGTTATAATGCCAGCACACAGAATCTTCATGTATGATTCCTATGTGACAACAAACTCTTGTAGAGAAGTGAGACAGATTCCCTGCTGTTATAATACCAGCACACAGAATCTTCATGTATGATTCCTATGTGACAAAAAAACTCTTGTAGAGAAGTGAGACAGTTTCCCTGCTGTTATAATACCAACAAACAGAATCTTCATGTATGATTCCTATGTGACAACAAACTCTTGTAGAGAAGTGAGACAGATTCCCTGTTGTTATAATACCAACAAACAGAATCTTCATGTATGATTCCTATGTGACAACAAACTCTTGTAGAGAAGTGAGACAGATTCCCTGCTGTTATAATGACAGCACACAGAATCTTCATGTATGATTCCTATGTGAGAACAAACTCTTGTAGAGAGTGAGACAGATTCCCTGTTGTTATAATGTCAGCATAAAGAATCTTCATGTATCATTCCTATGTGACAACAAACTCTTGTAGAGAAGTGAGACAGATTCCCTGTTGTTATAATGTCACACACAGAATCTTCATGTATGATTCCTATGTGAGAACAAACTCTTGTAGAGAAGTGAGACAGATTCCCTGTTGTTACAATGCCAGCACACAGAATCTTCATGTATGATTCCTATGTGACAACAAACTCTTGTAGAGAAGTGAGACAGATTCCCTGTTGTTATAATGCCAGCACACAGAATCTTCATGTATGATTCCTATGTGACAACAAACTCTTGTAGAGAAGTGAGACAGATTCCCTGCTTTTATAATGTCAACACACAGAATCTTCATGTATGATTCCTATGTGACAACAAACTCTTATAGAGAAGTGAGACAGATTCCCTGTTGTTATAATGCCAGCACACAGAATCTTCATGTATGATTCCTATGTGACAACAAACTCTTGTAGAGAAGTGAGACAGATTCCCTGTTGTTATAATGCCAGCACACAGAATCTTCATGTATGATTCCTATGTGACAACAAACTCTTATAGAGAAGTGAGACAGATTCCCTGTTGTTATAATGCCAGCACACAGAATCTTCATGTATGATTCCTATGTGACAACAAACTCTTATAGAGAAGTGAGACAGATTCCCTGTTGTTATAATGCCAGCACACAGAATCTTCATGTATGATTCCTATGTGACAACAAACTCTTGTAGAGAAGTGAGACAGATTCCCTGCTGTTATAATGCCATCACACAGAATCTTCATGTATGATAGCTATGTGACAACAAACTCTTGTAGAGAAGTGAGACAGATTCCCTGCTGTTATAATGTCAGCACACAGAATCTTCATGTATGATTCCTATGTGACAACAAACTCTTGTAGAGATGTGAGACAGATTCCTTGCTGTTATAATACCAGCACACAGAATCTTCATGTATGATTCCTATGTGACAACAAACTCTTGTAGAGAGTGAGACAGATTCCCTGTTGTTATAATGTCACCATAAAGAATCTTCATGTATGATTCCTATGTGACAACAAACTCTTTTAGAGAACTGAGACAGATTCCCTGTTGTTATAATGCCAGCACACGGAATCTTCATGTATGATTCCTATGTGACAACAAACTCTTGTAGAGAAGTGAGACAGATTCCCTGTTGTTATAATGCCAGCACACAGAATCTTCATGTATGATTCCTATGTGACAACACACTCTTGTAGAGAAGTGAGACAGATTCCCTGTTGTTATAATACCAGCACACAGAATCTTCATGTATGATTCCTATGTGACAACAAACTCTTGTAGAGAAGTGAGACAGATTCCCTGCTGTTATAATACCAGCACACAGAATCTTCATGTATGATTCCTATGTGACAACAAACTCTTGTAGAGAAGTGAGACAGTTTCCCTGCTGTTATAATACCAACAAACAGAATCTTCATGTATGATTCCTATGTGACAACAAACTCTTGTAGAGAAGTGAGACAGATTCCCTGGTGTTATAATGACAGCACACAGAATCTTCATGTATGATTCCTATGTGAGAACAAACTCTTGTAGAGAGTGAGACAGATTCCCTGTTGTTATAATGTCAGCATAAAGAATCTTCATGTATGATTCCTATGTGACAACAAACTCTTGTAGAGAAGTGAGACAGATTCCCTGCTTTTATAATGTCAACACACAGAATCTTCATGTATGATTCCTATGTGACAACAAACTCTTATAGAGAAGTGAGACAGATTCCCTGTTGTTATAATGCCAGCACACAGAATCTTCATGTATGATTCCTATGTGACGACAAACTCTTGTAGAGAAGTGAGACAGATTCCCTGCTGTTATGTCAGCACACAGAATCTTCATGTATGATTCCTATGTGACCACAAACTCTTGTAGAGAAGTAAGACAGATTCCCTGCTGTTATAATGTCAGCACACAGAATCTTCATGTATGATTCCTATGTGACGACAAACTCTTGTAGAGAAGTGAGACAGATTCCCTGTTGTTATAATGTCAGCACACAGAATCTTCATGTATGATTCCTATGTGACAACAAACTCTTGTAGAGAAGTGAGACAGATTCCCTGCTGTTATAATGTCAACACACAGAATCTTCATGTATGATTCCTATGTGACAACAAACTCTTGTAGAGAAGTGAGACAGATTCCCTGCTGTTATAATGTCAGCACACAGAATCTTCATGTATAATTCCTATGTGACAACAAACTCTTGTAGAGAACTGAGACAGATTCCCTGCTGTTATAATACCAGCACACAGAATCTTCATGTGTGGTTCCTATGTGACAACAAACTCTTGTAGAGAACTGAGACAGATTCCCTGTTGTTATAATGTCAGCACACAGAATCTTCATGTATGATTCCTATGTGACAACAAACTCTTGTGGAGAAGTGAGACAGATTCCCTGTTGTTATAATGCAAGCACACAGAATCTTCATGTATGATTCCTATGTGACAACAAACTCTTGTAGAGATGTGAGACAGATTCCTTGCTGTTATAATACCAGCACACAGAATCTTCATGTATGATTCCTATGTGACAACAAACTCTTGTAGAGAGTGAGACAGATTCCCTGTTGTTATAATGTCACCATAAAGAATCTGCATGTATGATTCCTATGTGACAACAAACTCTTGTAGAGAACTGAGACAGATTCCCTGTTGTTATAATGCCAGCACACAGAATCTTCATGTATGATTCCTATGTGACAACAAACTCTTGTAGAGAAGTGAGACAGATTCCCTGTTGTTATAATGCCAGCACACAGAATCTTCATGTATGATTCCTATGTGACAACACACTCTTGTAGAGAAGTGAGACAGATTCCCTGTTGTTATAATGTCAGCACACAGAATCTTCATGTATGATTCCTATGTGACAACAAACTCTTGTAGAGAACTGAGACAGATTCCCTGCTGTTATAATACCAGCACACAGAATCTTCATGTGTGGTTCCTATGTGACAACAAACTCTTGTAGAGAACTGAGACAGATTCCCTGTTGTTATAATGTCAGCACACAGAATCTTCATGTATGATTCCTATGTGACAACAAACTCTTGTAGAGAAGTGAGACAGATTCCCTGTTGTTATAATACCAGCACACAGAATCTTCATGTATGATTCCTATGTGACAACAAACTCTTGTAGAGAACTGAGACAGATTCCCTGCTGTTATAATGTCAGCACACAGAATCTTCATGTATGATTCCTATGTGACAACAAACTCTTGTAGAGAACTGAGACAGATTCCCTGTTGCTATAACACCAGCGCACAGAATCTTCATGTATTATTCCTATGTGACAACAAACTCTTGTAGAGAAGTGAGACAGATTCCCTGTTGTTATAACACCAGCGCACAGAATCTTCATGTATGATTGCTATGTGACAACAAACTCTTGTAGAGAAGTAGTGAGACAGATTCCCTGTTGTTATAACACCAACTCACAGAATCTTCATGTATGATTCGTATGTGACAACAAACTCTTGTAGAGAAGTGAGACAGATTCCCTGCAGTTATAATGCCAGTACACAGAATCTTCATGTATGATTCCTATGTGACAACAAACTCTTATAGAGAAGTGAGACAGATTCCCTGCTGTTATAATGCCATCACACAGAATCTTCATGATTGATTCCTATGTCATAACAAACTCTTGTAGAGAAGTGAGACAGATTCCCTGTTGTTATAATGCTATCACACAGAATCTTCATGATTGATTCCTATGTCATAACAAACTCTTGTAGAGAAGTGAGACAGATTCCCTGTTGTTATAATGCTATCACACAGAATCTTCATGATTGATTCCTATGTCATAACAAACATTTGTAGAGAAGTGAGACAGATTCCCTGTTGTTATAATGCTATCACACAGGATCTTCATGATTGATTCCTATGTCATAACAAACTCTTGTAGAGAAGTGAGACAGATTCCCTGCTGTTATAATGCCATCACACAGAATCTTCATGATTGATTCCTGTGTCATAACAAACTCTTGTAGAGAAGTGAGACAGATTCCCTGCTGTTATAATGCCATCACACAGAATCTTCATGATTGATTCCTATGTGACAACAAACTCTTGTAAAGAAATGAGACAGATTCCCTGTTGTTATAATACCAACAAACAGAATCTTCATGTATGATTCCTATGTGACAACAAACTCTTGTAGAGAAGTAAGACAGATTACCTGCTGTTATGTCAGCACACAGTATCTTCATGTATGATTCCTATGTGACGACAAACTCTTGTAGAGAAATGAGACAGATTCCCTGCTGTTATAATGTCAGCACACAGAATCTTCATGTATGATTCCTATGTGACAACAAACTCTTGTAGAGAAGTGAGACAGATTCCCTGCTGTTATAATGTCAGCACACAGAATCTTCATGTATGATTCCTATGTGACAACAAACTCTTGTAGAGAAGTGAGACAGATTCCCTGCTGTTATAATGCCACCACACAGAATCTTCATGTATGATTCCTATGTGACAACAAGCTCTTGTAGAGAAGTGAGACAGATTCCCTGCCGTTATAATACCAACAAACAGAATCTTCATGTATGATTCCTATGTGACAACAAACTCTTGTAGAGAAGTGAGACAGATTCCCTGCTGTTATGTCAGCACACAGAATCTTCATGTATGATTCCTATGTGACGACAAACTCTTGTAGAGAAGTGAGACAGATTCCCTGCTGTTATGTCAGCACACAGAATCTTCATGTATGATTCCTATGTGACGACAAACTCTTGTAGAGAAGTGAGACAGATTCCCTGCTGTTATGTCAGCACACAGAATCTTCATGTATGATTCCTATGAGACAACAAACTCTTGTAGAGAAGTGAGACAGATTCCCTGCTCTTATAATGCCACCACACAGAATCTTCATGTATGATTCCTATGTGACAACAAGCTCTTGTAGAGAAGTGAGACAGATTCCCTGCCGTTATAATACCAACAAACAGAATCTTCATGTATGATTCCTATGTGACAACAAACTCTTGTAGAGAAGTGAGACAGATTCCCTGCTGTTATGTCAGCACACAGAATCTTCATGTATGATTCCTATGTGACCACAAACTCTTGTAGAGAAGTGAGACAGATTCCCTGCTGTTATGTCAGCACACAGAATCTTCATGTATGATTCCTATGTGACCACAAACTCTTGTAGAGAAGTAAGACAGATTCCCTGCTGTTATAATGTCAGCACACAGAATCTTCATGTATGATTCCTATGTGACGACAAACTCTTGTAGAGAAGTGAGACAGATTCCCTGTTGTTATAATGTCAGCACACAGAATCTTCATGTATGATTCCTATGTGACAACAAACTCTTGTAGAGAAGTGAGACAGATTCCCTGCTGTTATAATGTCAACACACAGAATCTTCATGTATGATTCCTATGTGACAACAAACTCTTGTAGAGAGTGAGACAGATTCCCTGCTGTTATAATGCCAGAACACGGAATCTTCATGTATGATTCCTATGTGACAACAAACTCTTGTAGAGAAGTGAGACAGATTCCCTGCTGTTATAACGCCAGAACACAGAATCTTCATGTATGATTCCTATGTGACAACAAACTCTTGTAGAGAAGTGAGACAGATTCCCTGCTGTTATAATGTCAGAACACAGAATCTTCATGTATGATTCCTATGTGACAACAAACTCTTGTAGAGAGTGAGACAGATTCCCTGCTGTTATAATGCCAGAACACAGAAACTTCATGTATGATTCCTATGTGACAACAAACTCTTGTAGAGAAGTGAGACAGATTCCCTGCTGTTATAGTGCCAGAACACAGAATCTTCATGTATGATTCCTATGTGACAACAAACTCTTGTAGACAAGTGAGACAGATTCCGTGCTGTTATAATGCCAGAACACAGAATCTTCATGTATGATTCCTATGTGACAACAAACTCTTGTAGGGAAGTGAGACAGATTCCCTGCTGTTATAATGCCAGAACACAGAATCTTCATGTATGATAGCTATGTGACAACAAACTCTTGTAGAGAAGTGAGACAGATTCCCTGCTGTTATAATGTCAGCACACAGAATCTTCATGTATGATTCCTATGTGACAACAAACTCTTGTAGAGATGTGAGACAGATTCCTTGCTGTTATAATACCAGCACACAGAATCTTCATATATGATTCCTATGTGACAACAAACTCTTATAGAGTAGTGAGACAGATTCCCTGTATTATAATGCCAGCACACAGAATCTTCATGTATGATTCCTATGTGACAACAAACTCTTGTAGAGAAGTGAGACAGATTCCCTGCTGTTATAATGTCAACACACAGAATCTTCATGTATGATTCCTATGTGACAACAAACTCTTATAGAGAAGTGAGACAGATTCCCTGTATTATATTGTCACACACAGAATCTTCATGTATGATTCCTATGTGAGAACAAACTCTTGTAGAGAAGTGAGACAGATTCCCTGTTGTTATCATGCCAGCACACAGAATCTTCATGTATGATTCCTATGTGACAACAAACCCTTGTAGAGAAGTGAGACAGATTCCCTGTTGTTATAATGCCAGCACACAGAATCTTCATGTATGATTCCTATGTGACAACAAACTCTTGTAGAGAAGTGAGACAGATTCCCTGCTGTTATAATGTCAACACACAGAATCTTCATGTATGATTCCTATGTGACAACAAACTCTTATAGAGAAGTGAGACAGATTCCCTGTTGTTATAATGCCAGCACACAGAATCTTCATGTATGATTCCTATGTGACAACAAACTCTTATAGAGTAGTGAGACAGATTCCCTGTATTATAATGCCAGCACACAGAATCTTCATGTATGATTCCTATGTGACAACAAACTCTTGTAGAGAAGTGAGACAGATTCCCTGCTGTTATAATGTCAACACACAGAATCTTCATGTATGATTCCTATGTGACAACAAACTCTTATACAGAAGTGAGA
Source organism: Deroplatys truncata (assembly GCA_030765065.1). Lineage (NCBI taxonomy): Eukaryota > Metazoa > Arthropoda > Insecta > Mantodea > Mantidae > Deroplatys > Deroplatys truncata. Next base: position 7,388,807 of record CM060984.1, read on the forward strand.
CAGATTCCCTGTTATAATGCCAGCACACAGAATCTTCATGTATGATTCCTATGTGACAACAAACTCTTGTAGAGATGTGAGACAGATTCCTTCCTGTTATAATACCAGCACACAGAATCTTCATGTATGATTCCTATGTGACAAGAAACTCTTGTAAAGAAGTGAGACAGATTCCCTGCTGTTATAATACCAGCACACAGAATCTTCATGTATGATTCCTTTGTGACAACAAACTCTTGTAGAGAAGTGAGACAGATTCCCTGCTGTTATAATACCAGCACACAGAATCTTCATGTATGATTCCTATGTGACAACAAACTCTTGTAGAGATGCGAGACAGATTCCTTGCTGTTACAATACCAGCACACAGAATCTTCATGTATGATTCCTATGTGACAACAAACTCTTGTAGAGAGTGAGACAGATTCCCTGTTGTTATAATGTCACCATAAAGAATCTTCATGTATGATTCCTATGTGACAACAAACTCTTGTAGAGAACTGAGACAGATTCCCTGTTTATATAATGCCAGCACACAGAATCTTCATGTATGATTCCTATGTGACAACAAACTCTTGTAGAGAAGTGAGACAGATTCCCTGTTGTTATAATGCCAGCACACAGAATCTTCATGTATGATTCCTATGTGACAACACACTCTTGTAGAGAAGTGAGACAGATTCCCTGTTGTTATAATACCAGCACACAGAATCTTCATGTATGATTCCTATGTGACAACAAGCTCTTGTAGAGAAGTGAGACAGATTCCCTGCCGTTATAATACCAACAAACAGAATCTTCATGTATGATTCCTATGTGACAACAAACTCTTGTAGAGAAGTGAGACAGATTCCCTGCTGTTATGTCAGCACACAGAATCTTCATGTATGATTCCTATGTGACGACAAACTCTTGTAGAGAAGTGAGACAGATCCCCTGCTGTTATGTCAGCACACAGAATCTTCATGTATGATTCCTATGTGACGACAAACTCTTGTAGAGAAGTGAGACAGATTCCCTGCTGTTATGTCAGCACACAGAATCTTCATGTATGATTCCTATGTGACCACAAACTCTTGTAGAGAAGTAAGACAGATTCCCTGCTGTTATAATGTCAGCACAAAAATCTTCATGTATGATTCCTATGTGACGACAAACTCTTGTAGAGAAGTGAGACAGATTCCCTGTTGTTATAATGTCAGCACACAGAATCTTCATGTATGATTCCTATGTGACAACAAACTCTTGTAGAGAAGTGAGACAGATTCCCTGCTGTTATAATGTCAACACACAGAATCTTCATGTATGATTCCTATGTGACAACAAACTCTTGTAGAGAAGTGAGACAGATTCCCTGCTGTTATAATGTCAGCACACAGAATCTTCATGTATAATTCCTATGTGACAACAAACTCTTGTAGAGAACTGAGACAGATTCCCTGCTGTTATAATACCAGCACACAGAATCTTCATGTGTGGTTCCTATGTGACAACAAACTCTTGTAGAGAACTGAGACAGATTCCCTGTTGTTATAATATCAGCACACAGAATCTTCATCTATGATTCCTATGTGACAACAAACTCTTGTGGAGAAGTGAGACAGATTCCCTGTTGTTATAATGCCAGCACACAGAATCTTCATGTATGATTCCTATGTGACAACAAACTCTTGTAGAGATGTGAGACAGATTCCTTGCTGTTATAATACCAGCACACAGAATCTTCATGTATGATTCCTATGTGACAACAAACTCTTGTAGAGAGTGAGACAGATTCCCTGTTGTTATAATGTCACCATAAAGAATCTGCATGTATGATTCCTATGTGACAACAAACTCTTGTAGAGAACTGAGACAGATTCCCTGTTGTTATAATGCCAGCACACAGAATCTTCATGTATGATTCCTATGTGACAACAAACTCTTGTAGAGAAGTGAGACAGATTCCCTGTTGTTATAATGCCAGCACACAGAATCTTCATGTATGATTCCTATGTGACAACACACTCTTGTAGAGAAGTGAGACAGATTCCCTGTTGTTATAATACCAGCACACAGAATCTTCATGTATGATTCCTATGTGACAACAAACTCTTGTAGAGAAGTGAGACAGATTCCCTGCTGTTATAATACCAGCACACAGAATCTTCATGTATGATTCCTATGTGACAACAAACTCTTGTAGAGAAGTGAGACAGATTCCCTGCTGTTATAATGTCAGCACACAGAATCTTCATGTATGATTCCTATGTGACAACAAACTCTTGTAGAGAACTGAGACAGATTCCCTGCTGTTATAATACCAGCACACAGAATCTTCATGTGTGGTTCCTATGTGACAACAAACTCTTGTAGAGAACTGAGACAGATTCCCTGTTGCTATAACACCAGCGCACAGAATCTTCATGTATGATTCCTATGTGACAACAAACTCTTGTAGAGAAGTGAGACAGATTCCCTGTTGTTATAACACCAGCGCACAGAATCTTCATGTATGATTGCTATGTGACAACAAACTCTTGTAGAGAAGTAGTGAGACAGATTCCCTGTTGTTATAACACCAACTCACAGAATCTTCATGTATGATTCCTATGTGACAACAAACTCTTGTAGAGAAGTGAGACAGATTCCCTGCTGTTATAATGCCAGTACACAGAATCTTCATGTATGATTCCTATGTGACAACAAACTCTTATAGAGAAGTGAGACAGATTCCCTGCTGTTATAATGCCATCACACAGAATCTTCATGATTGATTCCTATGTCATAACAAACTCTTGTAGAGAAGTGAGACAGATTCCCTGTTGTTATAATGCTATCACACAGAATCTTCATGATTGATTCCTATGTCATAACAAACTCTTGTAGAGAAGTGAGACAGATTCCCTGTTGTTATAATGCTATCACACAGAATCTTCATGATTGATTCCTATGTCATAACAAACATTTGTAGAGAAGTGAGACAGATTCCCTGTTGTTATAATGCTATCACACAGAATCTTCATGATTGATTCCTATGTCATAACAAACTCTTGTAGAGAAGTGAGACAGATTCCCTGTTGTTATAATGCCATCACACAGAATCTTCATGATTGATTCCTGTGTCATAACAAACTCTTGTAGAGAAGTGAGACAGATTCCCTGCTGTTATAATGCCATCACACAGAATCTTCATGATTGATTCCTATGTGACAACAAACTCTTGTAAAGAAATGAGACAGATTCCCTGTTGTTATAATACCAACAAACAGAATCTTCATGTATGATTCCTATGTGACAACAAACTCTTGTAGAGAAGTAAGACAGATTACCTGCTGTTATGTCAGCACACAGTATCTTCATGTATGATTCCTATGTGACGACAAACTCTTGTAGAGAAATGAGACAGATTCCCTGCTGTTATAATGTCAGCACACAGAATCTTCATGTATGATTCCTATGTGACAACAAACTCTTGTAGAGAAGTGAGACAGATTCCCTGCTGTTATAATGTCAGCACACAGAATCTTCATGTATGATTCCTATGTGACAACAAACTCTTGTAGAGAAGTGAGACAGATTCCCTGCTGTTATAATGCCACCACACAGAATCTTCATGTATGATTCCTATGTGACAACAAGCTCTTGTAGAGAAGTGAGACAGATTCCCTGCCGTTATAATACCAACAAACAGAATCTTCATGTATGATTCCTATGTGACAACAAACTCTTGTAGAGAAGTGAGACAGATTCCCTGCTATTATGTCAGCACACAGAATCTTCATGTATGATTCCTATGTGACGACAAACTCTTGTAGAGAAGTGAGACAGATTCCCTGCTGTTATGTCAGCACACAGAATCTTCATGTATGATTCCTATGTGACGACAAACTCTTGTAGAGAAGTGAGACAGATTCCCTGCTGTTATGTCAGCACACAGAATCTTCATGTATGATTCCTATGAGACAAGAAACTCTTGTAGAGAAGTGAGACAGATTCCCTGCTCTTATAATGCCACCACACAGAATCTTCATGTATGATTCCTATGTGACAACAAGCTCTTGTAGAGAAGTGAGACAGATTCCCTGCCGTTATAATACCAACAAACAGAATCTTCATGTATGATTCCTATGTGACAACAAACTCTTGTAGAGAAGTGAGACAGATTCCCTGCTGTTATGTCAGCACACAGAATCTTCATGTATGATTCCTATGTGACGACAAACTCTTGTAGAGAAGTGAGACAGATTCCCTGCTGTTATGTCAGCACACAGAATCTTCATGTATGATTCCTATGTGACGACAAACTCTTGTAGAGAAGTGAGACAGATTCCCTGCTGTTATGTCAGCACACAGAATCTTCATGTATGATTCCTATGTGACCACAAACTCTTGTAGAGAAGTAAGACAGATTCCCTGCTGTTATAATGTCAGCACACAGAATCTTCATGTATGATTCCTATGTGACGACAAACTCTTGTAGAGAAGTGAGACAGATTCCCTGTTGTTATAATGTCAGCACACAGAATCTTCATGTATGATTCCTATGTGACAACAAACTCTTGTAGAGAAGTGAGACAGATTCCCTGCTGTTATAATGTCAACACACAGAATCTTCATGTATGATTCCTATGTGACAACAAACTCTTGTAGAGAGTGAGACAGATTCCCTGCTGTTATAATGCCAGAACACGGAATCTTCATGTATGATTCCTATGTGACAACAAACTCTTGTAGAGAAGTGAGACAGATTCCCTGCTGTTATAACGCCAGAACACAGAATCTTCATGTATGATTCCTATGTGACAACAAACTCTTGTAGAGAACTGAGACAGATTCCCTGCTGTTATAATGTCAGAACACAGAATCTTCATGTATGATTCCTATGTGACAACAAACTCTTGTAGAGAGTGAGACAGATTCCCTGCTGTTATAATGCCAGAACACAGAATCTTCATGTATGATTCCTATGTGACAACAAACTCTTGTAGAGAAGTGAGACAGATTCCCTGCTGTTATAGTGCCAGAACACAGAATCTTCATGTATGATTCCTATGTGACAACAAACTCTTGTAGACAAGTGAGACAGATTCCGTGCTGTTATAATGCCAGAACACAGAATCTTCATGTATGATTCCTATGTGACAACAAACTCTTGTAGGGAAGTGAGACAGATTCCCTGCTGTTATAATGTCAGCACACAGAATCTTCATGTATGATTCCTATGTGACAACAAACTCTTGTAGAGATGTGAGACAGATTCCTTGCTGTTATAATACCAGCACACAGAATCTTCATGTATGATTCCTATGTGACAACAAACTCTTATAGAGAAGTGAGACAGATTCCCTGTTGTTATAATGCCAGCACACAGAATCTTCATGTATGATTCCTATGTGACAACAAACTCTTATAGAGTAGTGAGACAGATTCCCTGTATTATAATGCCAGCACACAGAATCTTCATGTATGATTCCTATGTGACAACAAACTCTTGTAGAGAAGTGAGACAGATTCCCTGTTGTTATAATGCCAGCACACAGAATCTTCATGTATGATTCCTATGTGACAACAAACTCTTATAGAGTAGTGAGACAGATTCCCTGTATTATAATGCCAGCACACAGAATCTTCATGTATGATTCCTATGTGACAACAAACTCTTGTAGAGAAGTGAGACAGATTCCCTGTTGTTATAATGCCAGCACACAGAATCTTCCTGTATGATTCCTATGTGACAACAAACTCTTCTAGAGAAGTGAGACAGATTCCCTGTTGTTATAATGCCAGCACACAGAATCTTCATGTATGATTCCTATGTGACAACAAACTCTTATAGAGAAGTGAGACAGATTCCCTGTTGTTATAATGCCAGCACACAGAATCTTCATGTATGATTCCTATGTGACAACAAACTCTTGTAGAGAAGTGAGACAGATTCCATGCTGTTATAATGCCATCACACAGAATCTTCATGTATGATAGCTATGTGACAACAAACTCTTGTAGAGAAGTGAGACAGATTCCCTGCTGTTATAATGTCAGCACACAGAATCTTCATGTATGATTCCTATGTGACAACAAACTCTTGTAGAGATGTGAGACAGATTCCTTGCTGTTATAATACCAGCACACAGAATCTTCATGTATGATTCCTATGTGACAACAAACTCTTGTAGAGAGTGAGACAGATTCCCTGTTGTTATAATGTCACCATAAAGAATCTTCATGTATGATTCCTATGTGACAACAAACTCTTGTAGAGAACTGAGACAGATTCCCTGTTGTTATAATGCCAGCACACAGAATCTTCATGTATGATTCCTATGTGACAACAAACTCTTGTAGAGAAGTGAGACAGATTCCCTGTTGTTATAATGCCAGCACACAGAATCTTCATGTATGATTCCTATGTGACAACACACTCTTGTAGAGAAGTGAGACAGATTCCCTGTTGTTATAATACCAGCACACAGAATCTTCATGTATGATTCCTATGTGACAACAAGCTCTTGTAGAGAAGTGAGACAGATTCCCTGCCGTTATAATACCAACAAACAGAATCTTCATGTATGATTCCTATGTGACAACAAACTCTTGTAGAGAAGTGAGACAGATTCCCTGCTGTTATGTCAGCACACAGAATCTTCATGTATGATTCCTATGTGACGACAAACTCTTGTAGAGAAGTGAGACAGATTCCCTGCTGTTATGTCAGCACACAGAATCTTCATGTATGATTCCTATGTGACCAGAAACTCTTGTAGAGAAGTAAGACAGATTCCCTGCTGTTATAATGTCAGCACACAGAATCTTCATGTATGATTCCTATGTGACGACAAACTCTTGTAGAGAAGTGAGACAGATTCCCTGTTGTTATAATGTCAGCACACAGAATCTTCATGTATGATTCCTATGTGACAACAAACTCTTGTAGAGAAGTGAGACAGATTCCCTGCTGTTATAATGTCAACACACAGAATCTTCATGTATGATTCCTATGTGACAACAAACTCTTGTAGAGAAGTGAGACAGATTCCCTGCTGTTATAATGTCAGCACACAGAATCTTCATGTATAATTCCTATGTGACAACAAACTCTTGAAGAGAACTGAGACAGATTCCCTGCTGTTATAATACCAGCACACAGAATCTTCATGTGTGGTTCCTATGTGACAACAAACTCTTGTAGAGAACTGAGACAGATTCCCTGTTGTTATAATGTCAGCACACAGAATCTTCATGTATGATTCCTATGTGACAACAAACTCTTGTGGAGAAGTGAGACAGATTCCCTGTTGTTATAATGCCAGCACACAGAATCTTCATGTATGATTCCTATGTGACAACAAACTCTTGTAGAGATGTGAGACAGATTCCTTGCTGTTATAATACCAGCACACAGAATCTTCATGTATGATTCCTATGTGACAACAAACTCTTGTAGAGAGTGAGACAGATTCCCTGTTGTTATAATGTCACCATAAAGAATCTGCATGTATGATTCCTATGTGACAACAAACTCTTGTAGAGAACTGAGACAGATTCCCTGTTGTTATAATGCCAGCACACAGAATCTTCATGTATGATTCCTATGTGACAACAAACTCTTGTAGAGAAGTGAGACAGATTCCTTGTTGTTATAATGCCAGCACACAGAATCTTCATGTATGATTCCTATGTGACAACACACTCTTGTAGAGAAGTGAGACAGATTCCCTGTTGTTATAATACCAGCACACAGAATCTTCATGTATGATTCCTATGTGACAACAAACTCTTGTAGAGAAGTGAGACAGATTCCCTGCTGTTATAATACCAGCACACAGAATCTTCATGTATGATTCCTATGTGACAACAAACTCTTGTAGAGAAGTGAGACAGATTCCCTGCTGTTATAATGTCAGCACACAGAATCTTCATGTATGATTCCTATGTGACAACAAACTCTTGTAGAGAACTGAGACAGATTCCCTGCTGTTATAATACCAGCACACAGAATCTTCATGTGTGGTTCCTATGTGACAACAAACTCTTGTAGAGAACTGAGACAGATTCCCTGTTGTTATAATGTCAGCACACAGAATCTTCATGTATGATTCCTATGTGACAACAAACTCTTGTAGAGAAGTGAGACAGATTCCCTGTTGTTATTATACCAGCACACAGAATCTTCATGTATGATTCCTATGTGACAACAAACTCTTGTAGAGAACTGAGACAGATTCCCTGCTTTTATAATGTCAGCACACAGAATCTTCATGTATGATTCCTATGTGACAACAAACCCTTGTAGAGAACTGAGACAGATTCCCTGTTGCTATAACACCAGCGCACAGAATCTTCATGTATGATTCCTATGTGACAACAAACTCTTGTAGAGAAGTGAGACAGATTCCCTGTTGTTATAACACCAGCGCACAGAATCTTCATGTATGATTGCTATGTGACAACAAACTCTTGTAGAGAAGTAGTGAGACAGATTCCCTGTTGTTATAACACCAACTCACAGAATCTTCATGTATGATTCCTATGTGACAACAAACTCTTGTAGAGAAGTGAGACAGATTCCCTGCTGTTATAATGCCAGTACACAGAATCTTCATGTATGATTCCTATGTGACAACAAACTCTTATAGAGAAGTGAGACAGATTCCCTGCTGTTATAATGCCATCACACAGAATCTTCATGATTGATTCCTATGTCATAACAAACTCTTGTAGAGAAGTGAGACAGATTCCCTGTTGTTATAATGCTATCACACAGAATCTTCATGATTGATTCCTATGTCATAACAAACTCTTGTAGAGAAGTGAGACAGATTCCCTGTTGTTATAATGCTATCACACAGAATCTTCATGATTGATTCCTATGTCATAACAAACATTTGTAGAGAAGTGAGACAGATTCCCTGTTGTTATAATGCTATCACACAGAATCTTCATGATTGATTCCTATGTCATAACAAACTCTTGTAGAGAAGTGAGACAGATTCCCTGCTGTTATAATGCCATCACACAGAATTTTCATGATTGATTCCTGTGTCATAACAAACTCTTGTAGAGAAGTGAGACAGATTCCCTGCTGTTATAATGCCATCACACAGAATCTTCATGATTGATTCCTATGTGACAACAAACTCTTGTAAAGAAATGAGACAGATTCCCTGTTGTTATAATACCAACAAACAGAATCTTCATGTATGATTCCTATGTGACAACAAACTCTTGTAGAGAAGTAAGACAGATTACCTGCTGTTATGTCAGCACACAGTATTTTCATGTATGATTCCTATGTGACGACAAACTCTTGTAGAGAAGTGAGACAGATTCCCTGCTGTTATAATGTCAGCACACAGAATCTTCATGTATGATTCCTATGTGACAACAAACTCTTGTAGAGAAGTGAGACAGATTCCCTGCTGTTTTAATGTCAGCACACAGAATCTTCATGTATGATTCCTATGTGACAACAAACTCTTGTAGAGAAGTGAGACAGATTCCCTGCTGTTATAATGCCACCACACAGAATCTTCATGTATGATTCCTATGTGACAACAAGCTCTTGTAGAGAAGTGAGACAGATTCCCTGCCGTTATAATACCAACAAACAGAATCTTCATGTATGATTCCTATGTGACAACAAACTCTTGTAGAGAAGTGAGACAGATTCCCTGCTGTTATGTCAGCACACAGAATCTTCATGTATGATTCCTATGTGACGACAAACTCTTGTAGAGAAGTGAGACAGATTCCCTGCTGTTATGTCAGCACACAGAATCTTCATGTATGATTCCTATGTGACGACAAACTCTTGTAGAGAAGTGAGACAGATTCCCTGCTGTTATGTCAGCACACAGAATCTTCATGTATGATTCCTATGTGACCACAAACTCTTGTAGAGAAGTAAGACAGATTCCCTGCTGTTATAATGTCAGCACACAGAATCTTCATGTATGATTCCTATGTGACGACAAACTCTTGTAGAGAAGTGAGACAGATTCCCTGTTGTTATAATGTCAGCACACAGAATCTTCATGTATGATTCCTATGTGACAACAAACTCTTGTAGAGAAGTGAGACAGATTCCCTGCTGTTATAATGTCAACACACAGAATCTTCATGTATGATTCCTATGTGACAACAAACTCTTGTAGAGAGTGAGACAGATTCCCTGCTGTTATAATGCCAGAACACAGAATCTTCATGTATGATTCCTATGTGACAACAAACTCTTGTAGAGAAGTGAGACAGATTCCCTGCTGTTATAACGCCAGAACACAGAATCTTCATGTATGACTCCTATGTGACAACAAACTCTTGTAGAGAAGTGAGACAGATTCCCTGCTGTTATAATGTCAGAACACAGAATCTTCATGTATGATTCCTATGTGACAACAAACTCTTGTAGAGAGTGAGACAGATTCCCTGCTGTTATAATGCCAGAACACAGAATCTTCATGTATGATTCCTATGTGACAACAAACTCTTGTAGAGAAGTGAGACAGATTCCCTGCTGTTATAGTGCCAGAACACAGAATCTTCATGTATGATTCCTATGTGACAACAAACTCTTGTAGACAAGTGAGACAGATTCCGTGCTGTTATAATGCCAGAACACAGAATCTTCATGTATGATTCCTATGTGACAACAAACTCTTGTAGGGAAGTGAGACAGATTCCCTGCTGTTATAATGCCAGAACACAGAATCTTCATGTATGATAGCTATGTGAAGACAAACTCTTGTAGAGAAGTGAGACAGATTCCCTGCTGTTATAATGTCAGCACACAGAATCTTCATGTATGATTCCTATGTGACAACAAACTCTTGTAGAGATGTGAGACAGACTCCTTGCTGTTATAATACCAGCACACAGAATCTTCATGTATGATTCCTATGTGACAACAAACTCTTATAGAGAAGTGAGACAGATTCCCTGTTGTTATTATGCCAGCACACAGAATCTTCATGTATGATTCCTATGTGACAACAAACTCTTATAGAGTAGTGAGACAGATTCCCTGTATTATAATGCCAGCACACAGAATCTTCATGTATGATTCCTATGTGACAACAAACTCTTGTAGAGAAGTGAGACAGATTCCCTGCTGTTATAATGTCAACACACAGAATCTTGATGTATGATTCCTATGTGACAACAAACTCTTATAGAGAAGTGAGACAGATTCCCTGTATTATATTGTCACACACAGAATCTTCATGTATGATTCCTATGTGAGAACAAACTCTTGTAGAGAAATGAGACAGATTCCCTGTTGTTATAATGCCAGCACACAGAATCTTCATGTATGATTCCTATGTGACAACAAACTCTTGTAGAGAAGTGAGACAGATTCCCTGTTGTTATAATGCCAGCACACAGAATCTTCATGTATGATTCCTATGTGACAACAAACTCTTGTAGAGAAGTGAGACAGATTCCCTGCTGTTATAATGTCAACACACAGAATCTTCATGTATGATTCCTATGTGACAACAAACTCTTATAGAGAAGTGAGAAAGATTCCCTGTTGTTATAATGCCAGCACACAGAATCTTCATGTATGATTCCTATGTGACAACAAACTCTTATAGAGTAGTGAGACAGATTCCCTGTATTATAATGCCAGCACACAGAATCTTCATGTATGATTCCTATGTGACAACAAACTCTTGTAGAGAAGTGAGACAGATTCCCTGGTGTTATAATGTCAACACACAGAATCTTCATGTATGATTCCTATGTGACAACAAACTCTTATACAGAAGTGAGACAGATTCCCTGTTGTTATAATGCCAGCACACAGAATCTTCATGTATGATTCCTATGTGACAACAAACTCTTGTAGAGAAGTGAGACAGATTCCCTGTTGTTATAATGCCAGCACACAGAATCTTCATGTATGATTCCTATGTGACAACAAACTCTTGTAGAGAAGTGAGACAGATTCCCTGCTGTTATAATGTCAACACACAGAATCTTCATGTATGATTCCTATGTGACAACAAACTCTTATAGAGAAGTGAGACAGATTCCCTGTTGTTATAATGCCAGCACACAGAATCTTCATGTATGATTCCTATGTGACAACAAACTCTTATAGAGTAGTGAGACAGATTCCCTGTATTATAATGCCAGCACACAGAATCTTCATGTATGATTCCTATGTGACAACAAACTCTTGTAGAGAAGTGAGACAGATTCCCTGCTGTTATAATGTCAACACACAGAATCTTCATGTATGATTCCTATGTGACAACAAACTCTTATACAGAAGTGAGACAGATTCCCTGTTATAATGCCAGCACACAGAATCTTCATGTATGATTCCTATGTGACAACAAACTCTTGTAGAGATGTGAGACAGATTCCTTCCTGTTATAATACCAGCACACAGAATCTTCATGTATGATTCCTATGTGACAAGAAACTCTTGTAAAGAAGTGAGACAGATTCCCTGCTGTTATAATACCAGCACACAGAATCTTCATGTATGATTCCTTTGTGACAACAAACTCTTATAGAGAAGTGAGACAGATTCCCTGCTGTTATAATACCAGCACACAGAATCTTCATGTATGATTCCTATGTGACAACAAACTCTTGTAGAGATGCGAGACAGATTCCTTGCTGTTACAATACCAGCACACAGAATCTTCATGTATGATTCCTATGTGACAACAAACTCTTGTAGAGAGTGAGACAGATTCCCTGTTGTTATAATGTCACCATAAAGAATCTTCATGTATGATTCCTATGTGACAACAAACTCTTGTAGAGAACTGAGACAGATTCCCTGTTGTTATAATGCCAGCACACAGAATCTTCATGTATGATTCCTATGTGACAACAAACTCTTGTAGAGAAGTGAGACAGATTCCCTGTTGTTATAATGCCAGCACACAGAATCTTCATGTATGATTCCTATGTGACAACACACTCTTGTAGAGAAGTGAGACAGATTCCCTGTTGTTATAATACCAGCACACAGAATCTTCATGTATGATTCCTATGTGACAACAAGCTCTTGTAGAGAAGTGAGACAGATTCCCTGCCGTTATAATACCAACAAACAGAATCTTCATGTATGATTCCTATGTGACAACAAACTCTTGTAGAGAAGTGAGACAGATTCCCTGCTGTTATGTCAGCACACAGAATCTTCATGTATGATTCCTATGTGACGACAAACTCTTGTACAGAAGTGAGACAGATCCCCTGCTGTTATGTCAGCACACAGAATCTTCATGTATGATTCCTATGTGACGACAAACTCTTGTAGAGAAGTGAGACAGATTCCCTGCTGTTATGTCAGCACACAGAATCTTCATGTATGATTCCTATGTGACCACAAACTCTTGTAGAGAAGTAAGACAGATTCCCTGCTGTTATAATGTCAGCACACAGAATCTTCATGTATGATTCCTATGTGACGACAAACTCTTGTAGAGAAGTGAGACAGATTCCCTGTTGTTATAATGTCAGCACACAGAATCTTCATGTATGATTCCTATGTGACAACAAACTCTTGTAGAGAAGTGAGACAGATTCCCTGCTGTTATAATGTCAACACACAGAATCTTCATGTATGATTCCTATGTGACAACAAACTCTTGTAGAGAACTGAGACAGATTCCCTGCTGTTATAATGTCAGCACACAGAATCTTCATGTATAATTCCTATGTGACAACAAACTCTTGTAGAGAACTGAGACAGATTCCCTGCTGTTATAATACCAGCACACAGAATCTTCATGTGTGGTTCCTATGTGACAACAAACTCTTGTAGAGAACTGAGACAGATTCCCTGTTGTTATAATGTCAGCACACAGAATCTTCATGTATGATTCCTATGTGACAACAAACTCTTGTGGAGAAGTGAGACAGATTCCCTGTTGTTATAATGCCAGCACACAGAATCTTCATGTATGATTCCTATGTGACAACAAACTCTTGTAGAGATGTGAGACAGATTCCTTGCTGTTATAATACCAGCACACAGAATCTTCATGTATGTTTCCTATGTGACAACAAACTCTTGTAGAGAGTGAGACAGATTCCCTGTTGTTATAATGTCACCATAAAGAATCTGCATGTATGATTCCTATGTGACAACAAACTCTTGTAGAGAACTGAGACAGATTCCCTGTTGTTATAATGCCAGCACACAGAATCTTCATGTATGATTCCTATGTGACAACAAACTCTTGTAGAGAAGTGAGACAGATTCCCTGTTGTTATAATGCCAGCACACAGAATCTTCATGTATGATTCCTATGTGACAACACACTCTTGTAGAGAAGTGAGACAGATTCCCTGTTGTTATAATACCAGCACACAGAATCTTCATGTATGATTCCTATGTGACAACAAACTCTTGTAGAGAAGTGAGACAGATTCCCTGCTGTTATAATACCAGCACACAGAATCTTCATGTATGATTCCTATGTGACAACAAACTCTTGTAGAGAAGTGAGACAGATTCCCTGCTGTTATAATGTCAGCACACAGAATCTTCATGTATGATTCCTATGTGACAACAAACTCTTGTAGAGAACTGAGACAGATTCCCTGCTGTTATAATACCAGCACACAGAATCTTCATGTGTGGTTCCTATGTGACAACAAACTCTTGTAGAGAACTGAGACAGATTCCCTGTTGTTATAATGTCAGCACACAGAATCTTCATGTATGATTCCTATGTGACAACAAACTCTTGTAGAGAAGTGAGACAGATTCCCTGTTATATAATACCAGCACACAGAATCTTCATGTATGATTCCTATGTGACAACAAACTCTTGTAGAGAACTGAGACAGATTCCCTGCTGTTATAATGTCAGCACACAGAATCTTCATGTATGATTCCTATGTGACAACAAACTCTTGTAGAGAACTGAGACAGATTCCCTGTTGCTATAACACCAGCGCACAGAATCTTCATGTATGATTCCTATGTGACAACAAACTCTTGTAGAGAAGTGAGACAGATTCCCTGTTGTTATAACACCAGCGCACAGAATCTTCATGTATGATTGCTATGTGACAACAAACTCTTGTAGAGAAGTAGTGAGACAGATTCCCTGTTGTTATAACACCAACTCACAGAATCTTCATGTATGATTCCTATGTGACAACAAACTCTTGTAGAGAAGTGAGACAGATTCCCTGCTGTTATAATGCCAGTACACAGAATCTTCATGTATGATTCCTATGTGACAACAAACTCTTATAGAGAAGTGAGACAGATTCCCTGCTGTTATAATGCCATCACACAGAATCTTCATGATTGATTCCTATGTCATAACAAACTCTTGTAGAGAAGTGAGACAGATTCCCTGTTGTTATAATGCTATCACACAGAATCTTCATGATTGATTCCTATGTCATAACAAAGATTTGTAGAGAAGTGAGACAGATTCCCCTTTGTTATAATGCTATCACACAGAATCTTCATGATTGATTCCTATGTTATAACAAACTCTTGTAGAGAAGTGAGACAGATTCCCTGCTGTTATAATGCCACCACACAGAATCTTCATGTATGATTCCTATGTGACAACAAGCTCTTGTAGAGAAGTGAGACAGATTCCCTGCCGTTATAATACCAACAAACAGAATCTTCATGTATGATTCCTATGTGACAACAAACTCTTGTAGAGAAGTGAGACAGATTCCCTGCTGTTATGTCAGCACACAGAATCTTCATGTATGATTCCTATGTGACGACAAACTCTTGTAGAGAAGTGAGACAGATTACCTGCTGTTATGTCAGCACACAGTATCTTCATGTATGATTCCTATGTGACGACAAACTCTTGTAGAGAAGTGAGACAGATTCCCTGCTGTTATAATGTCAGCACACAGAATCTTCATGTATGATTCCTATGTGACAACAAACTCTTGTAGAGAAGTGAGACAGATTCCCTGCTGTTATAATGTCAGCACACAGAATCTTCATGTATGATTCCTATGTGACAACAAACTCTTGTAGAGAAGTGAGACAGATTCCCTGCTGTTATAATGCCACCACACAGAATCTTCATGTATGATTCCTATGTGACAACAAGCTCTTGTAGAGAAGTGAGACAGATTCCCTGCCGTTATAATACCAACAAACAGAATCTTCATGTATGATTCCTATGTGACAACAAACTCTTGTAGAGAAGTGAGACAGATTCCCTGCTGTTATGTCAGCACACAGAATATTCATGTATGATTCCTATGTGACGACAAACTCTTGTAGAGAAGTGAGACAGATTCCCTGCTGTTATGTCAGCACACAGAATCTTCATGTATGATTCCTATGTGACGACAAACTCTTGTAGAGAAGTGAGACAGATTCCCTGCTGTTATGTCAGCACACAGAATCTTCATGTATGATTCCTATGAGACAACAAACTCTTGTAGAGAAGTGAGACAGATTCCCTGCTCTTATAATGCCACCACACAGAATCTTCATGTATGATTCCTATGTGACAACAAACTCTTGTAGAGAAGTGAGACAGATTCCCTGCCGTTATAATACCAACAAACAGAATCTTCATGTATGATTCCTATGTGACAACAAACTCTTGTAGAGAAGTGAGACAGATTCCCTGCTGTTATGTCAGCACACAGAATCTTCATGTATGATTCCTATGTGACGACAAACTCTTGTAGAGAAGTGAGACAGATTCCCTGCTGTTATGTCAGCACACAGAATCTTCATGTATGATTCCTATGTGACGACAAACTCTTGTAGAGAAGTGAGACAGATTCCCTGCTGTTATGTCAGCACACAGAATCTTCATGTATGATTCCTATGTGACCACAAACTCTTGTAGAGAAGTAAGACAGATTCCCTGCTGTTATAATGTCAGCACACAGAATCTTCATGTATGATTCCTATGTGACGACAAACTCTTGTAGAGAAGTGAGACAGATTCCCTGTTGTTATAATGTCAGCACACAGAATCTTCATGTATGATTCCTATGTGACAACAAACTCTTGTAGAGAAGTGAGACAGATTCCCTGCTGTTATAATGTCAACACACAGAATCTTCATGTATGATTCCTATGTGACAACAAACTCTTGTAGAGAGTGAGACAGATTCCCTGCTGTTATAATGCCAGAACACAGAATCTTCATGTATGATTCCTATGTGACAACAAACTCTTGTAGAGAAGTGAGACAGATTCCCTGCTGTTATAACGCCAGAACACAGAATCTTCATGTATGATTCCTATGTGACAACAAACTCTTGTAGAGAAGTGAGACAGATTCCCTGCTGTTATAATGTCAGAACACAGAATCTTCATGTATGATTCCTATGTGACAACAAACTCTTGTAGAGAGTGAGACAGATTCCCTGCTGTTATAATGCCAGAACACAGAATCTTCATGTATGATTCCTATGTGACAACAAACTCTTGTAGAGAAGTGAGACAGATTCCCTGCTGTTATAGTGCCAGAACACAGAATCTTCATGTATGATTCCTATGTGACAACAAACTCTTGTAGACAAGTGAGACAGATTCCGTGCTGTTATAATGCCAGAACACAGAATCTTCATGTATGATTCCTATGTGACAACAAACTCTTGTAGGGAAGTGAGACAGATTCCCTGCTGTTATAATGCCAGAACACAGAATCTTCATGTATGATAGCTATGTGACAACAAACTCTTGTAGAGAAGTGAGACAGATTCCCTGCTGTTATAATGTCAGCACACAGAATCTTCATGTATGATTCCTATGTGACAACAAACTCTTGTAGAGATGTGAGACAGAATCCTTGCTGTTATAATACCAGCACACAGAATCTTCATGTATGATTCCTATGTGACAACAAACTCTTATAGAGAAGTGAGACAGATTCCCTGTTGTTATAATGCCAGCACACAGAATCTTCATGTATGATTCCTATGTGACAACAAACTCTTATAGAGTAGTGAGACAGATTCCCTGTATTATAATGCCAGCACACAGAATCTTCATGTATGATTCCTATGTGACAACAAACTCTTGTAGAGAAGTGAGACAGATTCCCTGCTGTTATAATGTCAACACACAGAATCTTCATGTATGATTCCTATGTGACAACAAACTCTTATAGAGAAGTGAGACAGATTCCCTGTATTATATTGTCACACACAGAATCTTCATGTATGATTCCTATGTGAGAACAAACTCTTGTAGAGAAATGAGACAGATTCCCTGTTGTTATAATGCCAGCACACAGAATCTTCATGTATGATTCCTATGTGACAACAAACTCTTGTAGAGAAGTGAGACAGATTCCCTGTTGTTATAATGCCAGCACACAGAATCTTCATGTATGATTCCTATGTGACAGCAAACTCTTGTAGAGAAGTGAGACAGATTCCCTGCTGTTATAATGTCAACACACAGAATCTTCATGTATGATTCCTATGTGACAACAAACTCTTATAGAGAAGTGAGACAGATTCCCTGTTGTTATAATGCCAGCACACAGAATCTTCATGTATGATTCCTATGTGACAACAAACTCTTATAGAGTAGTGAGACAGATTCCCTGTATTATAATGCCAGCACACAGAATCTTCATGTATGATTCCTATGTGACAACAAACTCTTGTAGAGAAGTGAGACAGATTCCCTGCTTTTATAATGTCAACACACAGAATCTTCATGTATGATTCCTATGTGACAACAAACTCTTATACAGAAGTGAGACAGATTCCCTGTTGTTATAATGCCAGCACACAGAATCTTCATGTATGATTCCTATGTGACAACAAACTCTTGTAGAGATGTGAGACAGATTCCTTGCTGTTATAATACCAGCACACAGAATCTTCATGTATGATTCCTATGTGACAAGAAACTCTTGTAAAGAAGTGAGACAGATTCCCTGCTGTTATAATACCAGCACACAGAATCTTCATGTATGATTCCTTTGTGACAACAAACTCTTGTAGAGAAGTGAGACAGATTCCCTGCTGTTATAATACCAGCACACAGAATCTTCATGTATGATTCCTATGTGACAACAAACTCTTGTAAAGAAGTGAGTAAGATTCCCTGCTGTTATAATACCAGCACACAGAATCTTCATGTATGATTCCTATGTGACAACAAACTCTTGTAGAGAAGTGAGACAGATTCCCTGCTGTTATAATGCCAGCACACAGAATCTTCATGTATGATTCCTATGTGACAACAAACTCTTGTAGAGAAGTGAGACAGATTCCCTGTTGTTATAATACCAACAAACAGAAATTTCATGTATGATTCCTATGTGACAACAAACTCTTGTAGAGAAGTGAGACAGATTCCCTGCTGTTATAATGACAGCACACAGAATCTTCATGTATGATTCCTATGTGAGAACAAACTCTTGTAGAGAGTGAGATTATTCCCTGTTGTTATAATGTCAGCATAAAGAATCTTCATGTATGATTCCTATGTGACAACAAACTCTTGTAGAGAAGTGAGACAGATTCCCTGTTGTTATAATGTCACACACAGAATCTTCATGTATGATTCCTATGTGAGAACAAACTCTTGTAGAGAGTGAGACAGATTCCCTGTTGTTATAATGCCAGCACACAGAATCTTCATGTATGATTCCTATGTGACAACAAACTCTTGTAGAGAAGTGAGACAGATTCCCTGTTGTTATAATGCCAGCACACAGAATCTTCATGTATGATTCCTATGTGACAACAAACTCTTGTTGAGAAGTGAGACAGATTCCCTGCTTTTATAATGTCAACACACAGAATCTTCATGTATGATTCCTATGTGACAACAAACTCTTATAGAGAAGTGAGACAGATTCCCTGTTGTTATAATGCCAGCACACAGAATCTTCATGTATGATTCCTATGTGACAACAAACTCTTGTAGAGAAGTGAGACAGATTCCCTGTTGTTATAATGCCAGCACACAGAATCTTCCTGTATGATTCCTATGTGACAACAAACTCTTCTAGAGAAGTGAGACAGATTCCCTGTTGTTATAATGCCAGCACACAGAATCTTCATGTATGATTCCTATGTGACAACAAACTCTTATAGAGAAGTGAGACAGATTCCCTGTTGTTATAATGCCAGCACACAGAATCTTCATGTATGATTCCTATGTGACAACAAACTCTTGTAGAGAAGTGAGACAGATTCCCTGCTGTTATAATGCCATCACACAGAATCTTCATGTATGATAGCTATGTGACAACAAACTCTTGTAGAGAAGTGAGACAGATTCCCTGCTGTTATAATGTCAGCACACAGAATCTTCATGTATGATTCCTATGTGACAACAAACTCTTGTAGAGATGTGAGACAGATTCCCTGCTGTTATGTCAGCACACAGAATCTTCATGTATGATTCCTATGTGACAACAAACTCTTGTAGAGAGTGAGACAGATCCCCTGTTGTTATAATGTCACCATAAAGAATCTTCATGTATGATTCCTATGTGACAACAAACTCTTGTAGAGAACTGAGACAGATTCCCTGTTGCTATAATGCCAGCACACAGAATCTTCATGTATGATTCCTATGTGACAACAAATTCTTGTAGAGAAGTGAGACAGATTCCCTGTTGTTATAATGCCAGCACACAGAATCTTCATGTATGATTCCTATGTGACAACACACTCTTGTAGAGAAGTGAGACAGATTCCCTGTTGTTATAATACCAGCACACAGAATCTTCATGTATGATTCCTATGTGACAACAAACTCTTGTAGAGAAGTGAGACAGATTCCCTGCTGTTATAATACCAGCACACAGAATCTTCATGTATGATTCCTATGTGACAACAAACTCTTGTAGAGAAGTGAGACAGATTCCCTGCTGTTATAATACCAGCACACAGAATCTTCATTTATGATTCCTATGTGACAACAAACTCTTGTAGAGAAGTGAGACAGATTCCCTGCTGTTATAATGTCAGCACACAGAATCTTCATGTATGATTCCTATGTGACAACAAACTCTTGTAGAGAACTGAGACAGATTCCCTGCTGTTATAATACCAGCACACAGAATCTTCATGTGTGGTTCCTATGTGACAACAAACTCTTGTAGAGAACTGAGACAGATTCCCTGTTGTTATAATGTCAGCACACAGAATCTTCATGTATGATTCCTATGTGCAAACAAACTCTTGTAGAGAAGTGAGACAGATTCCCTGTTGTTATAATACCAGCACACAGAATCTTCATGTATGATTCCTATGTGACAACAAACTCTTGTAGAGAACTGAGACAGATTCCCTGCTGTTATAATGTCAGCGCACAGAATCTTCATGTATGATTCCTATGTGACAACAAACTCTTGTAGAGAACTGAGACAGATTCCCTGTTGCTATAACACCAGCTCACAGAATCTTCATGTGTGATTCCTATGTGACAACAAACTCTTGTAGAGAAGTGAGACAGATTCCCTGTTGTTATAACACCAGCGCACAGAATCTTCATGTATGATTGCTATGTGACAACAAACTCTTGTAGAGAAGTAGTGAGACAGATTCCCTGTTGTTATAACACCAACTTACAGAATCTTCATGTATGATTGCTATGTGACAACAAACTCTTGTAGAGAAGTGAGACAGATTCCCTGTTGTTATAATGCCAGCACACAGAATCTTCATGTATGATTCCTATGTGACAACAAACTCTTATAGAGAAGTGAGACAGATTCCCTGCTGTTATAATGCCATCACACAGAATCTTCATGATTGATTCCTATGTCATAACAAACTCTTGTAGAGAAGTGAGACAGATTCCCTGTTGTTATAATGCTATCACACAGAATCTTCATGATTGATTCCTATGTCATAACAAACTCTTGTAGAGAAGTGAGACAGATTCCCTGTTGTTATAATGCTATCACACAGAATCTTCATGATTGATTCCTATGTCATAACAAACTCTTGTAGAGAAGTGAGACAGATTCCCTGTTGTTATAATGCTATCACACAGAATCTTCATGATTGATTCCTATGTCATAACAAACTCTTGTAGAGAAGTGAGACAGATTCCCTGCTGTTATAATGCCATCACACAGAATCTTCATGATTGATTCCTATGTCATAACAAACTCTTGTAGAGAAGTAAGACAGATTCCCTGCTGTTATAATGCCATCACACAGAATCTTCATGATTGATTCCTATGTGACAACAAACTCTTGTAAAGAAATGAGACAGATTCCCTGCTGTGATAATACCAACAAACAGAATCTTCATGTATGATTCTTATGTGACAACAAACTCTTGTAGAGAAGTGAGACAGATTCCCTGCTGTTATAATACCAACAAACAGAATCTTCATGTATGATTCCTATGTGACAACAAACTCTTGTAGAGAAGTAAGACAGATTACCTGCTGTTTTGTCAGCACACAGTATCTTCATGTATGATTCCTATGTGACGACAAACTCTTGTAGAGAAGTGAGACAGATTCCCTGCTGTTATAATGTCAGCACACAGAATCTTCATGTATGATTCCTATGTGACAACAAACTCTTGTAGAGAAGTGAGACAGATTCCCTGCTGTTATAATGTCAGCACACAGAATCTTCATGTATGATTCCTATGTGACAACAAACTCTTGTAGAGAAGTGAGACAGATTCCCTGCTGTTATAATGCCACCACACAGAATCTTCATGTATGATTCCTATGTGACAACAAGCTCTTGTAGAGAAGTGAGACAGATTCCCTGCCGTTATAATACCAACAAACAGAATCTTCATGTATGATTCCTATGTGACAACAAACTCTTGTAGAGAAGTGAGACAGATTCCCTGCTGTTATGTCAGCACACAGAATCTTCATGTATGATTCCTATGTGACGACAAACTCTTGTAGAGAAGTGAGACAGATTCCCTGCTGTTATGTCAGCACACAGAATCTTCATGTATGATTCCTATGTGACGACAAACTCTTGTAGAGAAGTGAGACAGATTCCCTGCTGCTATGTCAGCACACAGAATCTTCATGTATGATTCCTATGTGACAACAAACTCTTGTAGAGAAGTGAGACAGATTCCCTGCTGTTATAATGCCACCACACAGAATCTTCATGTATGATTCCTATGTGACAACAAGCTCTTGTAGAGAAGTGAGACAGATTCCCTGCCGTTATAATACCAACAAACAGAATCTTCATGTATGATTCCTATGTGACAACAAACTCTTGTAGAGAAGTGAGACAGATTCCCTGCTGTTATGTCAGCACACAGAATCTTCATGTATGATTCCTATGTGACGACAAACTCTTCTAGAGAAGTGAGACAGATTCCCTGCTGTTATGTCAGCACACAGAATCTTCATGTATGATTCCTATGTGACGACAAACTCTTGTAGAGAAGTGAGACAGATTCCCTGCTGTTATGTCAGAACACAGAATCTTCATGTATGATTCCTATGTGACAACAAACTCTTGTAGAGAAGTGAGACAGATTCCCTGCTGTTATAATGTCAGCACACAGAATCTTCTTGTATGATTCCTATGTGACGACAAACTCTTGTAGAGAAGTGAGACAGATTCCCTGTTGTTATAATGTCAGCACACAGAATCTTCATGTATGATTCCTATGTGACAACAAACTCTTGTAGAGAAGTGAGACAGATTCCCTGCTGTTATAATGCCAGCACACAGAATCTTCATGTATGATTCCTATGTGACAACAAACTCTTGTAGAGAAGTGAGACAGATTCCCTGCTGTTATAATACCAGCACACAGAATCTTCATGTATGATTCCTATGTGACAACAAACTCTTGTAGAGAAGTGAGACAGTTTCCCTGCTGTTATAATACCAACAAACAGAATCTTCATGTATGATTCCTATGTGACAACAAACTCTTGTAGAGAAGTGAGACAGATTCCCTGTTGTTATAATACCAACAAACAGAAATTTCATGTATGATTCCTATGTGACAACAAACTCTTGTAGAGAAGTGAGACAGATTCCCTGCTGTTATAATGACAGCACACAGAATCTTCATGTATGATTCCTATGTGAGAACAAACTCTTGTAGAGAGTGAGACAGATTCCCTGTTGTTATAATGTCAGCATAAAGAATCTTCATGTATGATTCCTATGTGACAACAAACTCTTGTAGAGAAGTGAGACAGATTCCCTGTTGTTATAATGTCACACACAGAATCTTCATGTATGATTCCTATGTGAGAACAAACTCTTGTAGAGAGTGAGACAGATTCCCTGTTGTTATAATGCCAGCACACAGAATCTTCATGTATGATTCCTATGTGACAACAAACTCTTGTAGAGAAGTGAGACAGATTCCCTGTTGTTATAATGCCAGCACACAGAATCTTCATGTATGATTCCTATGTGACAACAAACTCTTGTTGAGAAGTGAGACAGATTCCCTGCTTTTATAATGTCAACACACAGAATCTTCATGTATGATTCCTATGTGACAACAAACTCTTATAGAGAAGTGAGACAGATTCCCTGTTGTTATAATGCCAGCACACAGAATCTTCATGTATGATTCCTATGTGACAACAAACTCTTGTAGAGAAGTGAGACAGATTCCCTGTTGTTATAATGCCAGCACACAGAATCTTCCTGTATGATTCCTATGTGACAACAAACTCTTCTAGAGAAGTGAGACAGATTCCCTGTTGTTATAATGCCAGCACACAGAATCTTCATGTATGATTCCTATGTGACAACAAACTCTTATAGAGAAGTGAGACAGATTCCCTGTTGTTATAATGCCAGCACACAGAATCTTCATGTATGATTCCTATGTGACAACAAACTCTTGTAGAGAAGTGAGACAGATTCCCTGCTGTTATAATGCCATCACACAGAATCTTCATGTATGATAGCTATGTGACAACAAACTCTTGTAGAGAAGTGAGACAGATTCCCTGCTGTTATAATGTCAGCACACAGAATCTTCATGTATGATTCCTATGTGACAACAAACTCTTGTAGAGATGTGAGACAGATTCCTTGCTGTTATAATACCAGCACACAGAATCTTCATGTATGATTCCTATGTGACAACAAACTCTTGTAGAGAGTGAGACAGATCCCCTGTTGTTATAATGTCACCATAAAGAATCTTCATGTATGATTCCTATGTGACAACAAACTCTTGTAGAGAACTGAGACAGATTCCCTGTTGTTATAATGCCAGCACACAGAATCTTCATGTATGATTCCTATGTGACAACAAATTCTTGTAGAGAAGTGAGACAGATTCCCTGTTGTTATAATGCCAGCACACAGAATCTTCATGTATGATTCCTATGTGACAACACACTCTTGTAGAGAAGTGAGACAGATTCCCTGTTGTTATAATACCAGCACACAGAATCTTCATGTATGATTCCTATGTGACAACAAACTCTTGTAGAGAAGTGAGACAGATTCCCTGCTGTTATAATACCAGCACACAGAATCTTCATGTATGATTCCTATGTGACAACAAACTCTTGTAGAGAAGTGAGACAGATTCCCTGCTGTTATAATACCAGCACACAGAATCTTCATTTATGATTCCTATGTGACAACAAACTCTTGTAGAGAAGTGAGACAGATTCCCTGCTGTTATAATGTCAGCACACAGAATCTTCATGTATGATTCCTATGTGACAACAAACTCTTGTAGAGAACTGAGACAGATTCCCTGCTGTTATAATACCAGCACACAGAATCTTCATGTGTGGTTCCTATGTGACAACAAACTCTTGTAGAGAACTGAGACAGATTCCCTGTTGTTATAATGTCAGCACACAGAATCTTCATGTATGATTCCTATGTGCAAACAAACTCTTGTAGAGAAGTGAGACAGATTCCCTGTTGTTATAATACCAGCACACAGAATCTTCATGTATGATTCCTATGTGACAACAAACTCTTGTAGAGAACTGAGACAGATTCCCTGCTGTTATAATGTCAGCGCACAGAATCTTCATGTATGATTCCTATGTGACAACAAACTCTTGTAGAGAACTGAGACAGATTCCCTGTTGCTATAACACCAGCTCACAGAATCTTCATGTATGATTCCTATGTGACAACAAACTCTTGTAGAGAAGTGAGACAGATTCCCTGTTGTTATAACACCAGCGCACAGAATCTTCATGTATGATTGCTATGTGACAACAAACTCTTGTAGAGAAGTAGTGAGACAGATTCCCTGTTGTTATAACACCAACTCACAGAATCTTCATGTATGATTGCTATGTGACAACAAACTCTTGTAGAGAAGTGAGACAGATTCCCTGCTGTTATAATGCCAGTACACAGAATCTTCATGTATGATTCCTATGTGACAACAAACTCTTATAGAGAAGTGAGACAGATTCCCTGCTGTTATAATGCCATCACACAGAATCTTCATGATTGATTCCTATGTCATAACAAACTCTTGTAGAGAAGTGAGACAGATTCCCTGTTGTTATAATGCTATCACACAGAATCTTCATGATTGATTCCTATGTCATAACAAACTCTTGTAGAGAAGTGAGACAGATTCCCTGTTGTTATAATGCTATCACACAGAATCTTCATGATTGATTCCTATGTCATAACAAACTCTTGTAGAGAAGTGAGACAGATTCCCTGTTGTTATAATGCTATCACACAGAATCTTCATGATTGATTCCTATGTCATAACAAACTCTTGTAGAGAAGTGAGACAGATTCCCTGCTGTTATAATGCCATCACACAGAATCTTCATGATTGATTCCTATGTCATAACAAACTCTTGTAGAGAAGTAAGACAGATTCCCTGCTGTTATAATGCCATCACACAGAATCTTCATGATTGATTCCTATGTGACAACAAACTCTTGTAAAGAAATGAGACAGATTCCCTGCTGTGATAATACCAACAAACAGAATCTTCATGTATGATTCTTATGTGACAACAAACTCTTGTAGAGAAGTGAGACAGATTCCCTGCTGTTATAATACCAACAAACAGAATCTTCATGTATGATTCCTATGTGACAACAAACTCTTGTAGAGAAGTAAGACAGATTACCTGCTGTTTTGTCAGCACACAGTATCTTCATGTATGATTCCTATGTGACGACAAACTCTTGTAGAGAAGTGAGACAGATTCCCTGCTGTTATAATGTCAGCACACAGAATCTTCATGTATGATTCCTATGTGACAACAAACTCTTGTAGAGAAGTGAGACAGATTCCCTGCTGTTATAATGTCAGCACACAGAATCTTCATGTATGATTCCTATGTGACAACAAACTCTTGTAGAGAAGTGAGACAGATTCCCTGCTGTTATAATGCCACCACACAGAATCTTCATGTATGATTCCTATGTGACAACAAGCTCTTGTAGAGAAGTGAGACAGATTCCCTGCCGTTATAATACCAACAAACAGAATCTTCATGTATGATTCCTATGTGACAACAAACTCTTGTAGAGAAGTGAGACAGATTCCCTGCTGTTATAATGTCAGCACACAGAATCTTCATGTATGATTCCTATGTGACAACAAACTCTTGTAGAGAAGTGAGACAGATTCCCTGCTGTTATAATGTCAGCACACAGAATCTTCATGTATGATTCCTATGTGACAACAAACTCTTGTAGAGAAGTGAGACAGATTCCCTGCTGTTATAATGCCACCACACAGAATCTTCATGTATGATTCCTATGTGACAACAAGCTCTTGTAGAGAAGTGAGACAGATTCCCTGCCGTTATAATACCAACAAACAGAATCTTCATGTATGATTCCTATGTGACAACAAACTCTTGTAGAGAAGTGAGACAGATTCCCTGCTGTTATGTCAGCACACAGAATATTCATGTATGATTCCTATGTGACGACAAACTCTTGTAGAGAAGTGAGACAGATTCCCTGCTGTTATGTCAGCACACAGAATCTTCATGTATGATTCCTATGTGACGACAAACTCTTGTAGAGAAGTGAGACAGATTCCCTGCTGTTATGTCAGCACACAGAATCTTCATGTATGATTCCTATGAGACAACAAACTCTTGTAGAGAAGTGAGACAGATTCCCTGCTCTTATAATGCCACCACACAGAATCTTCATGTATGATTCCTATGTGACAACAAACTCTTGTAGAGAAGTGAGACAGATTCCCTGCCGTTATAATACCAACAAACAGAATCTTCATGTATGATTCCTATGTGACAACAAACTCTTGTAGAGAAGTGAGACAGATTCCCTGCTGTTATGTCAGCACACAGAATCTTCATGTATGATTCCTATGTGACGACAAACTCTTGTAGAGAAGTGAGACAGATTCCCTGCTGTTATGTCAGCACACAGAATCTTCATGTATGATTCCTATGTGACGACAAACTCTTGTAGAGAAGTGAGACAGATTCCCTGCTGTTATGTCAGCACACAGAATCTTCATGTATGATTCCTATGTGACCACAAACTCTTGTAGAGAAGTAAGACAGATTCCCTGCTGTTATAATGTCAGCACACAGAATCTTCATGTATGATTCCTATGTGACGACAAACTCTTGTAGAGAAGTGAGACAGATTCCCTGTTGTTATAATGTCAGCACACAGAATCTTCATGTATGATTCCTATGTGACAACAAACTCTTGTAGAGAAGTGAGACAGATTCCCTGCTGTTATAATGTCAACACACAGAATCTTCATGTATGATTCCTATGTGACAACAAACTCTTGTAGAGAGTGAGACAGATTCCCTGCTGTTATAATGCCAGAACACAGAATCTTCATGTATGATTCCTATGTGACAACAAACTCTTGTAGAGAAGTGAGACAGATTCCCTGCTGTTATAACGCCAGAACACAGAATCTTCATGTATGATTCCTATGTGACAACAAACTCTTGTAGAGAAGTGAGACAGATTCCCTGCTGTTATAATGTCAGAACACAGAATCTTCATGTATGATTCCTATGTGACAACAAACTCTTGTAGAGAGTGAGACAGATTCCCTGCTGTTATAATGCCAGAACACAGAATCTTCATGTATGATTCCTATGTGACAACAAACTCTTGTAGAGAAGTGAGACAGATTCCCTGCTGTTATAGTGCCAGAACACAGAATCTTCATGTATGATTCCTATGTGACAACAAACTCTTGTAGACAAGTGAGACAGATTCCGTGCTGTTATAATGCCAGAACACAGAATCTTCATGTATGATTCCTATGTGACAACAAACTCTTGTAGGGAAGTGAGACAGATTCCCTGCTGTTATAATGCCAGAACACAGAATCTTCATGTATGATAGCTATGTGACAACAAACTCTTGTAGAGAAGTGAGACAGATTCCCTGCTGTTATAATGTCAGCACACAGAATCTTCATGTATGATTCCTATGTGACAACAAACTCTTGTAGAGATGTGAGACAGAATCCTTGCTGTTATAATACCAGCACACAGAATCTTCATGTATGATTCCTATGTGACAACAAACTCTTATAGAGAAGTGAGACAGATTCCCTGTTGTTATAATGCCAGCACACAGAATCTTCATGTATGATTCCTATGTGACAACAAACTCTTATAGAGTAGTGAGACAGATTCCCTGTATTATAATGCCAGCACACAGAATCTTCATGTATGATTCCTATGTGACAACAAACTCTTGTAGAGAAGTGAGACAGATTCCCTGCTGTTATAATGTCAACACACAGAATCTTCATGTATGATTCCTATGTGACAACAAACTCTTATAGAGAAGTGAGACAGATTCCCTGTATTATATTGTCACACACAGAATCTTCATGTATGATTCCTATGTGAGAACAAACTCTTGTAGAGAAATGAGACAGATTCCCTGTTGTTATAATGCCAGCACACAGAATCTTCATGTATGATTCCTATGTGACAACAAACTCTTGTAGAGAAGTGAGACAGATTCCCTGTTGTTATAATGCCAGCACACAGAATCTTCATGTATGATTCCTATGTGACAACAAACTCTTGTAGAGAAGTGAGACAGATTCCCTGCTGTTATAATGTCAACACACAGAATCTTCATGTATGATTCCTATGTGACAACAAACTCTTATAGAGAAGTGAGACAGATTCCCTGTTGTTATAATGCCAGCACACAGAATCTTCATGTATGATTCCTATGTGACAACAAACTCTTATAGAGTAGTGAGACAGATTCCCTGTATTATAATGCCAGCACACAGAATCTTCATGTATGATTCCTATGTGACAACAAACTCTTGTAGAGAAGTGAGACAGATTCCCTGCTTTTATAATGTCAACACACAGAATCTTCATGTATGATTCCTATGTGACAACAAACTCTTATACAGAAGTGAGACAGATTCCCTGTTGTTATAATGCCAGCACACAGAATCTTCATGTATGATTCCTATGTGACAACAAACTCTTGTAGAGATGTGAGACAGATTCCTTGCTGTTATAATACCAGCACACAGAATCTTCATGTATGATTCCTATGTGACAAGAAACTCTTGTAAAGAAGTGAGACAGATTCCCTGCTGTTATAATACCAGCACACAGAATCTTCATGTATGATTCCTTTGTGACAACAAACTCTTGTAGAGAAGTGAGACAGATTCCCTGCTGTTATAATACCAGCACACAGAATCTTCATGTATGATTCCTATGTGACAACAAACTCTTGTAAAGAAGTGAGTAAGATTCCCTGCTGTTATAATACCAGCACACAGAATCTTCATGTATGATTCCTATGTGACAACAAACTCTTGTAGAGAAGTGAGACAGATTCCCTGCTGTTATAATGCCAGCACACAGAATCTTCATGTATGATTCCTATGTGACAACAAACTCTTGTAGAGAAGTGAGACAGATTCCCTGTTGTTATAATACCAACAAACAGAAATTTCATGTATGATTCCTATGTGACAACAAACTCTTGTAGAGAAGTGAGACAGATTCCCTGCTGTTATAATGACAGCACACAGAATCTTCATGTATGATTCCTATGTGAGAACAAACTCTTGTAGAGAGTGAGATTATTCCCTGTTGTTATAATGTCAGCATAAAGAATCTTCATGTATGATTCCTATGTGACAACAAACTCTTGTAGAGAAGTGAGACAGATTCCCTGTTGTTATAATGTCACACACAGAATCTTCATGTATGATTCCTATGTGAGAACAAACTCTTGTAGAGAGTGAGACAGATTCCCTGTTGTTATAATGCCAGCACACAGAATCTTCATGTATGATTCCTATGTGACAACAAACTCTTGTAGAGAAGTGAGACAGATTCCCTGTTGTTATAATGCCAGCACACAGAATCTTCATGTATGATTCCTATGTGACAACAAACTCTTGTTGAGAAGTGAGACAGATTCCCTGCTTTTATAATGTCAACACACAGAATCTTCATGTATGATTCCTATGTGACAACAAACTCTTATAGAGAAGTGAGACAGATTCCCTGTTGTTATAATGCCAGCACACAGAATCTTCATGTATGATTCCTATGTGACAACAAACTCTTGTAGAGAAGTGAGACAGATTCCCTGTTGTTATAATGCCAGCACACAGAATCTTCCTGTATGATTCCTATGTGACAACAAACTCTTCTAGAGAAGTGAGACAGATTCCCTGTTGTTATAATGCCAGCACACAGAATCTTCATGTATGATTCCTATGTGACAACAAACTCTTATAGAGAAGTGAGACAGATTCCCTGTTGTTATAATGCCAGCACACAGAATCTTCATGTATGATTCCTATGTGACAACAAACTCTTGTAGAGAAGTGAGACAGATTCCCTGCTGTTATAATGCCATCACACAGAATCTTCATGTATGATAGCTATGTGACAACAAACTCTTGTAGAGAAGTGAGACAGATTCCCTGCTGTTATAATGTCAGCACACAGAATCTTCATGTATGATTCCTATGTGACAACAAACTCTTGTAGAGATGTGAGACAGATTCCTTGCTGTTATAATACCAGCACACAGAATCTTCATGTATGATTCCTATGTGACAACAAACTCTTGTAGAGAGTGAGACAGATCCCCTGTTGTTATAATGTCACCATAAAGAATCTTCATGTATGATTCCTATGTGACAACAAACTCTTGTAGAGAACTGAGACAGATTCCCTGTTGTTATAATGCCAGCACACAGAATCTTCATGTATGATTCCTATGTGACAACAAATTCTTGTAGAGAAGTGAGACAGATTCCCTGTTGTTATAATGCCAGCACACAGAATCTTCATGTATGATTCCTATGTGACAACACACTCTTGTAGAGAAGTGAGACAGATTCCCTGTTGTTATAATACCAGCACACAGAATCTTCATGTATGATTCCTATGTGACAACAAACTCTTGTAGAGAAGTGAGACAGATTCCCTGCTGTTATAATACCAGCACACAGAATCTTCATGTATGATTCCTATGTGACAACAAACTCTTGTAGAGAAGTGAGACAGATTCCCTGCTGTTATAATACCAGCACACAGAATCTTCATTTATGATTCCTATGTGACAACAAACTCTTGTAGAGAAGTGAGACAGATTCCCTGCTGTTATAATGTCAGCACACAGAATCTTCATGTATGATTCCTATGTGACAACAAACTCTTGTAGAGAACTGAGACAGATTCCCTGCTGTTATAATACCAGCACACAGAATCTTCATGTGTGGTTCCTATGTGACAACAAACTCTTGTAGAGAACTGAGACAGATTCCCTGTTGTTATAATGTCAGCACACAGAATCTTCATGTATGATTCCTATGTGCAAACAAACTCTTGTAGAGAAGTGAGACAGATTCCCTGTTGTTATAATACCAGCACACAGAATCTTCATGTATGATTCCTATGTGACAACAAACTCTTGTAGAGAACTGAGACAGATTCCCTGCTGTTATAATGTCAGCGCACAGAATCTTCATGTATGATTCCTATGTGACAACAAACTCTTGTAGAGAACTGAGACAGATTCCCTGTTGCTATAACACCAGCTCACAGAATCTTCATGTATGATTCCTATGTGACAACAAACTCTTGTAGAGAAGTGAGACAGATTCCCTGTTGTTATAACACCAGCGCACAGAATCTTCATGTATGATTGCTATGTGACAACAAACTCTTGTAGAGAAGTAGTGAGACAGATTCCCTGTTGTTATAACACCAACTTACAGAATCTTCATGTATGATTGCTATGTGACAACAAACTCTTGTAGAGAAGTGAGACAGATTCCCTGTTGTTATAATGCCAGCACACAGAATCTTCATGTATGATTCCTATGTGACAACAAACTCTTATAGAGAAGTGAGACAGATTCCCTGCTGTTATAATGCCATCACACAGAATCTTCATGATTGATTCCTATGTCATAACAAACTCTTGTAGAGAAGTGAGACAGATTCCCTGTTGTTATAATGCTATCACACAGAATCTTCATGATTGATTCCTATGTCATAACAAACTCTTGTAGAGAAGTGAGACAGATTCCCTGTTGTTATAATGCTATCACACAGAATCTTCATGATTGATTCCTATGTCATAACAAACTCTTGTAGAGAAGTGAGACAGATTCCCTGTTGTTATAATGCTATCACACAGAATCTTCATGATTGATTCCTATGTCATAACAAACTCTTGTAGAGAAGTGAGACAGATTCCCTGCTGTTATAATGCCATCACACAGAATCTTCATGATTGATTCCTATGTCATAACAAACTCTTGTAGAGAAGTAAGACAGATTCCCTGCTGTTATAATGCCATCACACAGAATCTTCATGATTGATTCCTATGTGACAACAAACTCTTGTAAAGAAATGAGACAGATTCCCTGCTGTGATAATACCAACAAACAGAATCTTCATGTATGATTCTTATGTGACAACAAACTCTTGTAGAGAAGTGAGACAGATTCCCTGCTGTTATAATACCAACAAACAGAATCTTCATGTATGATTCCTATGTGACAACAAACTCTTGTAGAGAAGTAAGACAGATTACCTGCTGTTTTGTCAGCACACAGTATCTTCATGTATGATTCCTATGTGACGACAAACTCTTGTAGAGAAGTGAGACAGATTCCCTGCTGTTATAATGTCAGCACACAGAATCTTCATGTATGATTCCTATGTGACAACAAACTCTTGTAGAGAAGTGAGACAGATTCCCTGCTGTTATAATGTCAGCACACAGAATCTTCATGTATGATTCCTATGTGACAACAAACTCTTGTAGAGAAGTGAGACAGATTCCCTGCTGTTATAATGCCACCACACAGAATCTTCATGTATGATTCCTATGTGACAACAAGCTCTTGTAGAGAAGTGAGACAGATTCCCTGCCGTTATAATACCAACAAACAGAATCTTCATGTATGATTCCTATGTGACAACAAACTCTTGTAGAGAAGTGAGACAGATTCCCTGCTGTTATGTCAGCACACAGAATCTTCATGTATGATTCCTATGTGACGACAAACTCTTGTAGAGAAGTGAGACAGATTCCCTGCTGTTATGTCAGCACACAGAATCTTCATGTATGATTCCTATGTGACGACAAACTCTTGTAGAGAAGTGAGACAGATTCCCTGCTGCTATGTCAGCACACAGAATCTTCATGTATGATTCCTATGTGACAACAAACTCTTGTAGAGAAGTGAGACAGATTCCCTGCTGTTATAATGCCACCACACAGAATCTTCATGTATGATTCCTATGTGACAACAAGCTCTTGTAGAGAAGTGAGACAGATTCCCTGCCGTTATAATACCAACAAACAGAATCTTCATGTATGATTCCTATGTGACAACAAACTCTTGTAGAGAAGTGAGACAGATTCCCTGCTGTTATGTCAGCACACAGAATCTTCATGTATGATTCCTATGTGACGACAAACTCTTCTAGAGAAGTGAGACAGATTCCCTGCTGTTATGTCAGCACACAGAATCTTCATGTATGATTCCTATGTGACGACAAACTCTTGTAGAGAAGTGAGACAGATTCCCTGCTGTTATGTCAGAACACAGAATCTTCATGTATGATTCCTATGTGACAACAAACTCTTGTAGAGAAGTGAGACAGATTCCCTGCTGTTATAATGTCAGCACACAGAATCTTCTTGTATGATTCCTATGTGACGACAAACTCTTGTAGAGAAGTGAGACAGATTCCCTGTTGTTATAATGTCAGCACACAGAATCTTCATGTATGATTCCTATGTGACAACAAACTCTTGTAGAGAAGTGAGACAGATTCCCTGCTGTTATAATGCCAGCACACAGAATCTTCATGTATGATTCCTATGTGACAACAAACTCTTGTAGAGAAGTGAGACAGATTCCCTGCTGTTATAATACCAGCACACAGAATCTTCATGTATGATTCCTATGTGACAACAAACTCTTGTAGAGAAGTGAGACAGTTTCCCTGCTGTTATAATACCAACAAACAGAATCTTCATGTATGATTCCTATGTGACAACAAACTCTTGTAGAGAAGTGAGACAGATTCCCTGTTGTTATAATACCAACAAACAGAAATTTCATGTATGATTCCTATGTGACAACAAACTCTTGTAGAGAAGTGAGACAGATTCCCTGCTGTTATAATGACAGCACACAGAATCTTCATGTATGATTCCTATGTGAGAACAAACTCTTGTAGAGAGTGAGACAGATTCCCTGTTGTTATAATGTCAGCATAAAGAATCTTCATGTATGATTCCTATGTGACAACAAACTCTTGTAGAGAAGTGAGACAGATTCCCTGTTGTTATAATGTCACACACAGAATCTTCATGTATGATTCCTATGTGAGAACAAACTCTTGTAGAGAGTGAGACAGATTCCCTGTTGTTATAATGCCAGCACACAGAATCTTCATGTATGATTCCTATGTGACAACAAACTCTTGTAGAGAAGTGAGACAGATTCCCTGTTGTTATAATGCCAGCACACAGAATCTTCATGTATGATTCCTATGTGACAACAAACTCTTGTTGAGAAGTGAGACAGATTCCCTGCTTTTATAATGTCAACACACAGAATCTTCATGTATGATTCCTATGTGACAACAAACTCTTATAGAGAAGTGAGACAGATTCCCTGTTGTTATAATGCCAGCACACAGAATCTTCATGTATGATTCCTATGTGACAACAAACTCTTGTAGAGAAGTGAGACAGATTCCCTGTTGTTATAATGCCAGCACACAGAATCTTCCTGTATGATTCCTATGTGACAACAAACTCTTCTAGAGAAGTGAGACAGATTCCCTGTTGTTATAATGCCAGCACACAGAATCTTCATGTATGATTCCTATGTGACAACAAACTCTTATAGAGAAGTGAGACAGATTCCCTGTTGTTATAATGCCAGCACACAGAATCTTCATGTATGATTCCTATGTGACAACAAACTCTTGTAGAGAAGTGAGACAGATTCCCTGCTGTTATAATGCCATCACACAGAATCTTCATGTATGATAGCTATGTGACAACAAACTCTTGTAGAGAAGTGAGACAGATTCCCTGCTGTTATAATGTCAGCACACAGAATCTTCATGTATGATTCCTATGTGACAACAAACTCTTGTAGAGATGTGAGACAGATTCCTTGCTGTTATAATACCAGCACACAGAATCTTCATGTATGATTCCTATGTGACAACAAACTCTTGTAGAGAGTGAGACAGATCCCCTGTTGTTATAATGTCACCATAAAGAATCTTCATGTATGATTCCTATGTGACAACAAACTCTTGTAGAGAACTGAGACAGATTCCCTGTTGTTATAATGCCAGCACACAGAATCTTCATGTATGATTCCTATGTGACAACAAATTCTTGTAGAGAAGTGAGACAGATTCCCTGTTGTTATAATGCCAGCACACAGAATCTTCATGTATGATTCCTATGTGACAACACACTCTTGTAGAGAAGTGAGACAGATTCCCTGTTGTTATAATACCAGCACACAGAATCTTCATGTATGATTCCTATGTGACAACAAACTCTTGTAGAGAAGTGAGACAGATTCCCTGCTGTTATAATACCAGCACACAGAATCTTCATGTATGATTCCTATGTGACAACAAACTCTTGTAGAGAAGTGAGACAGATTCCCTGCTGTTATAATACCAGCACACAGAATCTTCATTTATGATTCCTATGTGACAACAAACTCTTGTAGAGAAGTGAGACAGATTCCCTGCTGTTATAATGTCAGCACACAGAATCTTCATGTATGATTCCTATGTGACAACAAACTCTTGTAGAGAACTGAGACAGATTCCCTGCTGTTATAATACCAGCACACAGAATCTTCATGTGTGGTTCCTATGTGACAACAAACTCTTGTAGAGAACTGAGACAGATTCCCTGTTGTTATAATACCAGCACACAGAATCTTCATGTATGATTCCTATGTGACAACAAACTCTTGTAGAGAACTGAGACAGATTCCCTGCTGTTATAATGTCAGCGCACAGAATCTTCATGTATGATTCCTATGTGACAACAAACTCTTGTAGAGAACTGAGACAGATTCCCTGTTGCTATAACACCAGCTCACAGAATCTTCATGTATGATTCCTATGTGACAACAAACTCTTGTAGAGAAGTGAGACAGATTCCCTGTTGTTATAACACCAGCGCACAGAATCTTCATGTATGATTGCTATGTGACAACAAACTCTTGTAGAGAAGTAGTGAGACAGATTCCCTGTTGTTATAACACCAACTCACAGAATCTTCATGTATGATTGCTATGTGACAACAAACTCTTGTAGAGAAGTGAGACAGATTCCCTGCTGTTATAATGCCAGTACACAGAATCTTCATGTATGATTCCTATGTGACAACAAACTCTTATAGAGAAGTGAGACAGATTCCCTGCTGTTATAATGCCATCACACAGAATCTTCATGATTGATTCCTATGTCATAACAAACTCTTGTAGAGAAGTGAGACAGATTCCCTGTTGTTATAATGCTATCACACAGAATCTTCATGATTGATTCCTATGTCATAACAAACTCTTGTAGAGAAGTGAGACAGATTCCCTGTTGTTATAATGCTATCACACAGAATCTTCATGATTGATTCCTATGTCATAACAAACTCTTGTAGAGAAGTGAGACAGATTCCCTGTTGTTATAATGCTATCACACAGAATCTTCATGATTGATTCCTATGTCATAACAAACTCTTGTAGAGAAGTGAGACAGATTCCCTGCTGTTATAATGCCATCACACAGAATCTTCATGATTGATTCCTATGTCATAACAAACTCTTGTAGAGAAGTAAGACAGATTCCCTGCTGTTATAATGCCATCACACAGAATCTTCATGATTGATTCCTATGTGACAACAAACTCTTGTAAAGAAATGAGACAGATTCCCTGCTGTGATAATACCAACAAACAGAATCTTCATGTATGATTCTTATGTGACAACAAACTCTTGTAGAGAAGTGAGACAGATTCCCTGCTGTTATAATACCAACAAACAGAATCTTCATGTATGATTCCTATGTGACAACAAACTCTTGTAGAGAAGTAAGACAGATTACCTGCTGTTTTGTCAGCACACAGTATCTTCATGTATGATTCCTATGTGACGACAAACTCTTGTAGAGAAGTGAGACAGATTCCCTGCTGTTATAATGTCAGCACACAGAATCTTCATGTATGATTCCTATGTGACAACAAACTCTTGTAGAGAAGTGAGACAGATTCCCTGCTGTTATAATGTCAGCACACAGAATCTTCATGTATGATTCCTATGTGACAACAAACTCTTGTAGAGAAGTGAGACAGATTCCCTGCTGTTATAATGCCACCACACAGAATCTTCATGTATGATTCCTATGTGACAACAAGCTCTTGTAGAGAAGTGAGACAGATTCCCTGCCGTTATAATACCAACAAACAGAATCTTCATGTATGATTCCTATGTGACAACAAACTCTTGTAGAGAAGTGAGACAGATTCCCTGCTGTTATGTCAGCACACAGAATCTTCATGTATGATTCCTATGTGACGACAAACTCTTGTAGAGAAGTGAGACAGATTCCCTGCTGTTATGTCAGCACACAGAATCTTCATGTATGATTCCTATGTGACGACAAACTCTTGTAGAGAAGTGAGACAGATTCCCTGCTGCTATGTCAGCACACAGAATCTTCATGTATGATTCCTATGTGACAACAAACTCTTGTAGAGAAGTGAGACAGATTCCCTGCTGTTATAATGCCACCACACAGAATCTTCATGTATGATTCCTATGTGACAACAAGCTCTTGTAGAGAAGTGAGACAGATTCCCTGCCGTTATAATACCAACAAACAGAATCTTCATGTATGATTCCTATGTGACAACAAACTCTTGTAGAGAAGTGAGACAGATTCCCTGCTGTTATGTCAGCACACAGAATCTTCATGTATGATTCCTATGTGACGACAAACTCTTCTAGAGAAGTGAGACAGATTCCCTGCTGTTATGTCAGCACACAGAATCTTCATGTATGATTCCTATGTGACGACAAACTCTTGTAGAGAAGTGAGACAGATTCCCTGCTGTTATGTCAGAACACAGAATCTTCATGTATGATTCCTATGTGACAACAAACTCTTGTAGAGAAGTGAGACAGATTCCCTGCTGTTATAATGTCAGCACACAGAATCTTCTTGTATGATTCCTATGTGACGACAAACTCTTGTAGAGAAGTGAGACAGATTCCCTGTTGTTATAATGTCAGCACACAGAATCTTCATGTATGATTCCTATGTGACAACAAACTCTTGTAGAGAAGTGAGACAGATTCCCTGCTGTTATAATGTCAACACACAGAATCTTCATGTATGATTCCTATGTGACAACAAACTCTTGTAGAGAGTGAGACAGATTCCCTGCTGTTATAATGCCAGAACACAGAATCTTCATGTATGATTCCTATGTGACAACAAACTCTTGTAGAGAAGTGAGACAGATTCCCTGCTGTTATAATGCCAGAACACAGAATCTTCATGTATGATTCCGATGTGACAACAAACTCTTGTAGAGAAGTGAGACAGATTCCCTGCTGTTATAATGTCAGAACACAGAATCTTCATGTATGATTCCTATGTGACAACAAACTCTTGTAGAGAGTGAGACAGATTCCCTGCTGTTATAATGCCAGAACACAGAATCTTCATGTATGATTCCTATGTGACAACAAACTCTTGTAGAGAAGTGAGACAGATTCCCTGCTGTTATAGTGCCAGAACACAGAATCTTCATGTATGATTCCTATGTGACAACAAACTCTTGTAGACAAGTGAGACAGATTCCGTGCTGTTATAATGCCAGAACACAGAATCTTCATGTATGATTCCTATGTGACAACAAACTCTTGTAGGGAAGTGAGACAGATTCCCTGCTGTTATAATGCCAGAACACAGAATCTTCATGTATGATAGCTATGTGACAACAAACTCTTGTAGAGAAGTGAGACAGATTCCCTGCTGTTATAATGTCAGCACACAGAATCTTCATGTATGATTCCTATGTGACAACAAACTCTTGTAGAGATGTGAGACAGATTCCTTGCTGTTATAATACCAGCACACAGAATCTTCATGTATGATTCCTATGTGACAACAAACTCTTGTAGAGAGTGAGACAGATTCCCTGTTGTTATAATGTCACCATAAAGAATCTTCATGTATGATTCCTATGTGACAACAAACTCTTGTAGAGAACTGAGACAGATTCCCTGTTGTTATAATGCCAGCACACAGAATCTTCATGTATGATTCCTATGTGACAACAAACTCTTGTAGAGAAGTGAGACAGATTCCCTGTTGTTATAATGCCAGCACACAGAATCTTCATGTATGTTTCCTATGTGACAACACACTCTTGTAGAGAAGTGAGACAGATTCCCTGTTGTTATAATACCAGCACACAGAATCTTCATGTATGATTCCTATGTGACAACAAACTCTTGTAGAGAAGTGAGACAGATTCCCTGCTGTTATAATACCAGCACACAGAATCTTCATGTATGATTCCTATGTGACAACAAACTCTTGTAGAGAAGTGAGACAGATTCCCTGCTGTTATAATGTCAGCACACAGAATCTTCATGTATGATTCCTATGTGACAACAAACTCTTGTAGAGAACTGAGACAGATTCCCTGCTGTTATAATACCAGCACACAGAATCTATGTGTGGTTCCTATGTGACAACAAACTCTTGTAGAGAACTGAGACAGATTCCCTGTTGTTATAATGTCAGCACACAGAATCTTCATGTATGATTCCTATGTGACAACAAACTCTTGTAGAGAAGTGAGACAGATTCCCTGTTGTTATAATACCAGCACACAGAATCTTCATGTATGATTCCTATGTGACAACAAACTCTTGTAGAGAACTGAGACAGATTCCCTGTTGCTATAACACCAGCGCACAGAATCTTCATGTATGATTCCTATGTGACAACAAACTCTTGTAGAGAAGTGAGACAGATTCCCTGTTGTTATAACACCGGCGCACAGAATCTTCATGTATGATTGCTATGTGACAACAAACTCTTGTAGAGAAGTAGTGAGACAGATTCCCTGTAGTTATAACACCAGCGCACAGAATCTTCATGTATGATTGCTATGTGACAACAAACTCTTGTAGAGAAGTTAGACAGATTCCCTGCTGTTATAATGCCAGTACACAGAATCTTCATGTATGATTCCTATGTGACAACAAACTCTTATAGAGAAGTGAGACAGATTCCCTGCTGTTATAATGCCATCACACAGAATCTTCATGATTGATTCCTATGTCATAACAAACTCTTGTAGAGAAGTGAGACAGATTCCCTGTTGTTATAATGCTATCACACAGAATCTTCATGATTGATTCCTATGTCATAACAAACTCTTGTAGAGAAGTGAGACAGATTCCCTGTTGTTATAATGCTATCACACAGAATCTTCATGATTGATTCCTATGTCATAACAAACTCTTGTAGAGAAGTGAGACAGATTCCCTGTTGTTATAATGCTATCACACAGAATCTTCATGATTGATTCCTATGTCATAACAAACTCTTGTAGAGAAGCGAGACAGATTCCCTGCTGTTATAATGCCATCACACAGAATCTTCATGATTGATTCCTATGTCATAACAAACTCTTGTAGAGAAGTGACACAGATTCCCTGCTGTTATAATGCCATCAGACAGAATCTTCATGATTGATTCCTATGTGACAACAACCTCTTGTAAAGAAATGAGACAGATTCCCTGCTGTTATAATACCAACAAACAGAATCTTCATGTATGATTCCTATGTGACAACAAATTCTTGTAGAGAAGTGAGACAGATTCCCTGCTGTTATAATACCAACAAACAGAATCTTCATGTATGATTCCTATGTGACAACAAACTCTTGTAGAGAAGTAAGACTGATTACCTGCTGTTATGTCAGCACACAGTATCTTCATGTATGATTCCTATGTGACGACAAACTCTTGTAGAGAAGTGAGACAGATTCCCTGCTGTTATAATGTCAGCACACCGAATCTTCATGTATGATTCCTATGTGACAACAAACTCTTGTAGAGAAGTGAGACAGTTTCCCTGCTGTTATAATACCAACAAACAGAATCTTCATGTATGATTCCTATGTGACAACAAACTCTTGTAGAGAAGTGAGACAGATTCCCTGTTGTTATAATACCAACAAACAGAATCTTCATGTATGATTCCTATGTGACAACAAACTCTTGTAGAGAAGTGAGACAGATTCCCTGCTGTTATAATGACAGCACACAGAATCTTCATGTATGATTCCTATGTGAGAACAAACTCTTGTAGAGAGTGAGACAGATTCCCTGTTGTTATAATGTCAGCATAAAGAATCTTCATGTATGATTCCTATGTGACAACAAACTCTTGTAGAGAAGTGAGACAGATTCCCTGTTGTTATAATGTCACACACAGAATCTTCATGTATGATTCCTATGTGAGAACAAACTCTTGTAGAGAGTGAGACAGATTCCCTGTTGTTATAATGCCAGCACACAGAATCTTCATGTATGTTTCCTATGTGACAACAAACTCTTGTAGAGAAGTGAGACAGATTCCCTGTTGTTATAATGCCAGCACACAGAATCTTCATGTATGATTCCTATGTGACAACAAACTCTTGTTGAGAAGTGAGACAGATTCCCTGCTTTTATAATGTCAACACACAGAATCTTCATGTATGATTCCTATGTGACAACAAACTCTTATAGAGAAGTGAGACAGATTCCCTGTTGTTATAATGCCAGCACACAGAATCTTCATGTATGATTCCTATGTGACAACAAACTCTTGTAGAGAAGTGAGACAGATTCCCTGTTGTTATAATGCCAGCACACAGAATCTTCCTGTATGATTCCTATGTGACAACAAACTCTTCTAGAGAAGTGAGACAGATTCCCTGTTGTTATAATGCCAGCACACAGAATCTTCATGTATGATTCCTATGTGACAACAAACTCTTATAGAGAAGTGAGACAGATTCCCTGTTGTTATAATGCCAGCACACAGAATCTTCATGTATGATTCCTATGTGACAACAAACTCTTGTAGAGAAGTGAGACAGATTCCCTGCTGTTATAATG
Source organism: Deroplatys truncata (assembly GCA_030765065.1). Taxonomy (NCBI): domain Eukaryota; kingdom Metazoa; phylum Arthropoda; class Insecta; order Mantodea; family Mantidae; genus Deroplatys; species Deroplatys truncata. Next base: position 7,432,394 of record CM060984.1, read on the forward strand.
CCATCACACAGAATATTCATGTATGATAGCTATGTGACAACAAACTCTTGTAGAGAAGTGAGACAGATTCCCTGCTGTTATAATGTCAGCACACAGAATCTTCATGTATGATTCCTATGTGACAACAAACTCTTGTAGAGATGTGAGACAGATTCCTTGCTGTTATAATACCAGCACACAGAATCTTCATGTATGATTCCTATGTGACAACAAACTCTTGTAGAGAGTGAGACAGCTTCCCTGTTGTTATAATGTCACCATAAAGAATCTTCATGTATGATTCCTATGTGACAACAAACTCTTGTAGAGAACTGAGACAGATTCCCTGTTGTTATAATGCCAGCACACAGAATCTTCATGTATGATTCCTATGTGACAACAAATTCTTGTAGAGAAGTGAGACAGATTCCCTGTTGTTATAATGCCAGCACACAGAATCTTCATGTATGCTTCCTATGTGACAACACACTCTTGTAGAGAAGTGAGACAGATTCCCTGTTGTTATAATACCAGCACACAGAATCTTCATGTATGATTCCTATGTGACAACAAACTCTTGTAGAGAAGTGAGACAGATTCCCTGCTGTTATAATACCAGCACACAGAATCTTCATGTATGATTCCTATGTGACAACAAACTCTTGTAGAGAAGTGAGACAGATTCCCTGCTGTTATAATACCAGCACACAGAATCTTCATGTATGATTCCTATGTGACAACAAACTCTTGTAGAGAAGTGAGACAGATTCCCTGCTGTTATAATGTCAGCACACAGAATCTTCATGTATGATTCCTATGTGACAACAAACTCTTGTAGAGAACTGAGACAGATTCCCTGCTGTTATAATGCCAGCACACAGAATCTTCATGTGTGGTTCCTATGTGACAACAAACTCTTGTAGAGAACTGAGACAGATTCCCTGTTGTTATAATGTCAGCACACAGAATCTTCATGTATGATTCCTATGTGACAACAAACTCTTGTAGAGAAGTGAGACAGATTCCCTGTTGTTATAATACCAGCACACAGAATCTTCATGTATGATTCCTATGTGACAACAAAATCTTGTAGAGAACTGAGACAGATTCCCTGCTGTTATAATGTCAGCGCACAGAATCTTCATGTATGATTCCTATGTGACAACAAACTCTTGTAGAGAACTGAGACAGATTCCCTGTTGCTATAACACCAGCGCACAGAATCTTCATGTATGATTCCTATGTGACAACAAACTCTTGTAGAGAAGTGAGACAGATTCCCTGTTGTTATAACACCAGCGCACAGAATCTTCATGTATGATTGCTATGTGACAACATACTCTAGTAGAGAAGTAGTGAGACAGATTCCCTGTTGTTATAACACCAACTCACAGAATCTTCATGTATGATTGCTATGTGACAACAAACTCTTGTAGAGAAGTGAGACAGATTCCCTGCTGTTATAATGCCAGTACACAGAATCTTCATGTATGATTCCTATGTGACAACAAACTCTTATAGAGAAGTGAGACAGATTCCCTGCTGTTATAATGCCATCACACAGAATCTTCATGATTGATTCCTATGTCATAACAAACTCTTGTAGAGAAGTGAGACAGATTCCCTGTTGTTATAATGCTATCACACAGAATCTTCATGATTGATTCCTATGTCATAACAAACCCTTGTAGAGAAGTGAGACAGATTCCCTGTTGTTATAATGCTATCACACAGAATCTTCATGATTGATTCCTATGTCATAACAAACTCTTGTAGAGGAGTGAGACAGATTCCCTGTTGTTATAATGCTATCACACAGAATCTTCATGATTGATTCCTATGTCATAACAAACTCTTGTAGAGAAGTGAGACAGATTCCCTGCTGTTATAATGCCATCACACAGAATCTTCATGATTGATTCCTATGTCATAACAAACTCTTGTAGAGAAGTAAGACAGATTCCCTGCTGTTATAATGCCATCACACAGAATCTTCATGATTAATTCCTATGTGACAACAAACTCTTGTAAAGAAATGAGACAGATTCCCTGCTGTGATAATACCAACAAATAGAATCTTCATGTATGATTCTTATGTGACAACAAACTCTTGTAGAGAAGTGAGACAGATTCCCTGCTGTTATAATACCAACAAACAGAATCTTCATGTATGATTCCTATGTGACAACAAACTCTTGTAGAGAAGTAAGACAGATTACCTGCTGTTATGTTAGCACACAGTATCTTCATGTATGATTCCTATGTGACGACAAACTCTTGTAGAGAAGTGAGACAGATTCCCTGCTGTTATAATGTCAGCACACAGAATCTTCATGTATGATTCCTATGTGACAACAAACTCTTGTAGAGAAGTGAGACAGATTCCCTGCTGTTATAATGTCAGCACACAGAATCTTCATGTATGATTCCTATGTGACAACAAACTCTTGTAGAGAAGTGAGACAGATTCCCTGCTGTTATAATGCCACCACACAGAATCTTCATGTATGATTCCTATGTGACAACAAGCTCTTGTAGAGAAGTGAGACAGATTCCCTGCCGTTATAATACCAACAAACAGAATCTTCATGTATGATTCCTATGTGACAACAAACTCTTGTAGAGAAGTGAGACAGATTCCCTGCTGTTATGTCAGCACACAGAATCTTCATGTATGATTCCTATGTGACGACAAACTCTTGTAGAGAAGTGAGACAGATTCCCTGCTGTTATGTCAGCACACAGAATCTTCATGTATGATTCCTATGTGACGACAAACTCTTGTAGAGAAGTGAGACAGATTCCCTGCTGTTATGTCAGCACACAGAATCTTCATGTATGATTCCTATGTGACAACAAACTCTTGTAGAGAAGTGAGACAGATTCCCTGCTGTTATAATGCCACCACACAGAATCTTCATGTATGATTCCTATGTGACAACAAGCTCTTGTAGAGAAGTGAGACAGATTCCCTGCCGTTATAATACCAACAAACAGAATCTTCATGTATGATTCCTATGTGACAACAAACTCTTGTAGAGAAGTGAGACAGATTCCCTGCTGTTATGTCAGCACACAGAATCTTCATGTATGATTCCTATGTGACGACAAACTCTTGTAGAGAAGTGAGACAGATTCCCTGCTGTTATGTCAGCACACAGAATCTTCATGTATGATTCCTATGTGACGACAAACTCTTGTAGAGAAGTGAGACAGATTCCCTGCTGTTATGTCAGAACACAGAATCTTCATGTATGATTCCTATGTGACAACAAACTCTTGTAGAGAAGTGAGACAGATTCCCTGCTGTTATAATGTCAGCACACAGAATCTTCATGTATGATTCCTATGTGACGACTAACTCTTGTAGAGAAGTGAGACAGACTCCCTGTTGTTATAATGTCAGCACACAGAATCTTCATGTATGATTCCTATGTGACAACAAAGTCTTGTAGAGAAGTGAGACAGATTCCCTGCTGTTATAATGTCAACACACAGAATCTTCATGTATGATTCCTATGTGACAACAAACTCTTGTAGAGAGTGAGACAGATTCCCTGCTGTTATAATGCCAGAACACAGAATCTTCATGTATGATTCCTATGTGACAACAAACTCTTGTAGAGAAGTGAGACAGATTCCCTGCTGTTATAATGCCAGAACACAGAATCTTCATGTATGATTCCGATGTGACAACAAACTCTTGTAGAGAAGTGAGACAGATTCCCTGCTGTTATAATGTCAGAACACAGAATCTTCATGTACGATTCCTATGTGACAACAAACTCTTGTAGAGAGTGAGACAGATTCCCTGCTGTTATAATGCCAGAACACAGAATCTTCATGTATGATTCCTATGTGACAACAAACTCTTGTAGAGAAGTGAGACAGATTCCCTGCTGTTATAGTGCCAGAACACAGAATCTTCATGTATGATTCCTATGTGACAACAAACTCTTGTAGACAAGTGAGACAGATTCCGTGCTGTTATAATGCCAGAACACAGAATCTTCATGTATGATTCCTATGTGACAACAAACTCTTGTAGGGAAGTGAGACAGATTCCCTGCTGTTATAATGCCAGAACACAGAATCTTCATGTATGATAGCTATGTGACAACAAACTCTTGTAGAGAAGTGAGACAGATTCCCTGCTGTTATAATGTCAGCACACAGAATCTTCATGTATGATTCCTATGTGACAACAAACTCTTGTAGAGATGTGAGACAGATTCCTTGCTGTTATAATACCAGCACACAGAATCTTCATGTATGATTCCTATGTGACAACAAACTCTTGTAGAGAGTGAGACAGATTCCCTGTTGTTATAATGTCACCATAAAGAATCTTCATGTATGATTCCTATGTGACAACAAACTCTTGTAGAGAACTGAGACAGATTCCCTGTTGTTATAATGCCAGCACACAGAATCTTCATGTATGATTCCTATGTGACAACAAACTCTTGTAGAGAAGTGAGACAGATTCCCTGTTGTTATAATGCCAGCACACAGAATCTTCATGTATGTTTCCTATGTGACAACACACTCTTGTAGAGAAGTGAGACAGATTCCCTGTTGTTATAATACCAGCACACAGAATCTTCATGTATGATTCCTATGTGACAACAAACTCTTGTAGAGAAGTGAGACAGATTCCCTGCTGTTATAATACCAGCACACAGAATCTTCATGTATGATTCCTATGTGACAACAAACTCTTGTAGAGAAGTGAGACAGATTCCCTGCTGTTATAATGTCAGCACACAGAATCTTCATGTATGATTCCTATGTGACAACAAACTCTTGTAGAGAACTGAGACAGATTCCCTGCTGTTATAATACCAGCACACAGAATCTATGTGTGGTTCCTATGTGACAACAAACTCTTGTAGAGAACTGAGACAGATTCCCTGTTGTTATAATGTCAGCACACAGAATCTTCATGTATGATTCCTATGTGACAACAAACTCTTGTAGAGAAGTGAGACAGATTCCCTGTTGTTATAATACCAGCACACAGAATCTTCATGTATGATTCCTATGTGACAAAAAACTCTTGTAGAGAACTGAGACAGATTCCCTGCTGTTATAATGTCAGCACACGGAATCTTCATGTATGATTCCTATGTGACAACAAACTCTTGTAGAGAACTGAGACAGATTCCCTGTTGCTATAACACCAGCGCACAGAATCTTCATGTATGATTCCTATGTGACAACAAACTCTTGTAGAGAAGTGAGACAGATTCCCTGTTGTTATAACACCGGCGCACAGAATCTTCATGTATGATTGCTATGTGACAACAAACTCTTGTAGAGAAGTAGTGAGACAGATTCCCTGTTGTTATAACACCAGCGCACAGAATCTTCATGTATGATTGCTATGTGACAACAAACTCTTGTAGAGAAGTTAGACAGATTCCCTGCTGTTATAATGCCAGTACGCAGAATCTTCATGTATGATTCCTATGTGACAACAAACTCTTATAGAGAAGTGAGACAGATTCCCTGCTGTTATAATGCCATCACACAGAATCTTCATGATTGATTCCTATGTCATAACAAACTCTTGTAGAGAAGTGAGACAGATTCCCTGTTGTTATAATGCTATCACACAGAATCTTCATGATTGATTCCTATGTCATAACAAACTCTTGTAGAGAAGTGAGACAGATTCCCTGTTGTTATAATGCTATCACACAGAATCTTCATGATTGATTCCTATGTCATAACAAACTCTTGTAGAGAAGTGAGACAGATTCCCTGTTGTTATAATGCTATCACACAGAATCTTCATGATTGATTCCTATGTCATAACAAACTCTTGTAGAGAAGCGAGACAGATTCCCTGCTGTTATAATGCCATCACACAGAATCTTCATGATTGATTCCTATGTCATAACAAACTCTTGTAGAGAAGTGACACAGATTCCCTGCTGTTATAATGCCATCAGACAGAATCTTCATGATTGATTCCTATGTGACAACAACCTCTTGTAAAGAAATGAGACAGATTCCCTGCTGTTATAATACCAACAAACAGAATCTTCATGTATGATTCCTATGTGACAACAAACTCTTGTAGAGAAGTGAGACAGATTCCCTGCTGTTATAATACCAACAAACAGAATCTTCATGTATGATTCCTATGTGACAACAAACTCTTGTAGAGAAGTAAGACTGATTACCTGCTGTTATGTCAGCACACAGTATCTTCATGTATGATTCCTATGTGACGACAAACTCTTGTAGAGAAGTGAGACAGATTCCCTGCTGTTATAATGTCAGCACACAGAATCTTCATGTATGATTCCTATGTGACAATAAACTCTTGTAGAGAAGTGAGACAGATTCCCTGCTGTTATAATGGCAGCACACAGAATCTTCATGTATGATTCCGATGTGACAACAAACTCTTGTAGAGAAGTGAGACAGATTCCCTGCTGTTATGATGCCACCACACAGAATCTTCATGTATGATTCCTATGTGACAACAAGCTCTTGTAGAGAAGTGAGACAGATTCCCTGCCGTTATAATACCAACAAACAGAATCTTCATGTATGATTCCTATGTGACAACAAACTCTTGTAGAGAAGTGAGACAGATTCCCTGCTGTTATAAAGACAGCACACAGAATCTTCATGTATGATTCCTATGTGACGACAAACTCTTGTAGAGAAGTGAGACAGATTCCCTGCTGTTATGTCAGCACACAGAATCTTCATGTATGATTCCTATGTGACGACAAACTCTTGTAGAGAAGTGAGACAGATTCCCTGCTGTTATGTCAGCACACAGAATCTTCATGTATGATTCCTATGTGACAACAAACTCTTGTAGAGAAGTGAGACAGATTCCCTGTTGGTATAATACCAGCACACAGAATCTTCATGTATGATTCCTATATGACAACAAACTCTTGTAGAGAAGTGAGACAGATTCCCTGCTGTTATGTCAGCACACAGAATCTTCATGTATGATTCCTATGTGACAACAAACTCTTGTAGAGAAGTGAGACAGATTCCCTGTTGGTATAATACCAGGACACAGAATCTTCATGTATGATTCCTATATGACAACAAACTCTTGTAGAGAAGTGAGACAGATTCCCTGCTGTTATAATTCCAGCACACAGAATCTCCATGTATGATTCCTATGTGACAACAAACTCTTGTAGAGAAGTGAGACAGATTCCCTGTTGTTATAATGTCAGCACACAGAATCTTCATGTATGATTCCTATGTGACAACAAACTCTTGTAGAGAAGTGAGACAGATTCCCTGCTGTTATAATGTCAGCACACAGAATCTTCATGTATGATTCCTATGTGACGACAAACTCTTGTAGAGAAGTGAGACAGATTCCCTGTTGTTATAATGTCAGGACACAGAATCTTCATGTATGATTCCTATGTGACAACAAACTCTTGTAGAGAAGTGAGACAGATTCCCTGCTGTTATAATGTCAACACACAGAATCTTCATGTATGATTCCTATGTGACAACAAACTCTTGTAGAGAGTGAGACAGATTCCCTGCTGTTATAATGCCAGAACACAGAATCTTCATGTATGATTCCTATGTGACAACAAAGTCTTGTAGAGAAGTGAGACAGATTCCCTGCTGTTATAATGCCAGAACACAGAATCTTCTTGTATGATTCCTATGTGACAACAAACTCTTGCAGAGAGTGAGACAGATTCCCTGCTGTTATAATGCCAGAACACAGAATCTTCATGTATGATTCCTATGTGACAACAAACTCTTGTAGGGAAGTGAGACAGATTCCCTGTTGTTATAATACCAGCACACGGAATCTTCATGTATGATTCCTATGTGACAACAAACTCTTGTAGAGAAGTGAGACAGATTCCCTGTTGTTATAATGTCACCACACAGAATCTTCATGTATGATTCCTATGTGACAACAAACTCTTGTAGAGAAGTGAGACAGATTCCTTGCTGTTATAATACCAGCACACAGAATCTTCATGTATGATTCCTATGTGACGTCAAACTCTTGTAGAGAAGTGAGACAGATTCCCTGTTGTTATAATACCAGCACACAGAATCTTCATGTATGATTCCTATGTGACGACAAACTCTTGTACAGAAGTGAGACAGATTCCCTGTTGTTATAATGTCAGCACACAGAATCTTGATGTATGATTTCTATGCTACAACACACTCTTGTAGAGAAGTGAGACAGATTCCCTGCTGTTATGATACCAGCACACAGAATCTTCATGTATGATTCCTATGTGACGACAAACTCTTGTAGAGAAGTGAGACAGATTCCCTGTTGTTATAATGTCAGCACACAGAATCTTGATGTATGATTTCTATGTGACGACAAACTCTTGTAGAGAAGTGAGACAGATTCCCTGTTGTTATAATACCAGCACACAGAATCTTCATGTATAATTCCTATGTGACAACAAACTCTTGTAGAGAAGTGAGACAGATTCCCTGTTGTTATAATACCAGCACACAGAATCTTCATGTAAGATTCCTATGTGACGACAAACTCTTGTAGAGAAGTGAAACAGATTCCCTGTTTTTATAATACCAGCACACAGAATCTTCATGTATGATTCCTATGTGACAACTAACTCTTGTAGAGAAGTGAGACAGATTCCCTGTTGTTATAATACCAGCACACAGAATCTTCATGTAAGATTCCTATGTGACAACAAACTCTTGTAGAGAAGTGAGACAGATTCCCTGGTGTTATAATGTCAGCACACAGAATCTTCATGTATGATTCCTATGTGACAACACACTCTTGTAGAGAAGTGAGACAGATTCCCTGCTGTTATGTCAGCACACAGAATCTTCATGTATGATTCCTATGTGACAACAAACTCTTGTAGAGAGGTGAGACAGATTCCCTGCTGTTATAATGCCACCACACATAATCTTCATGTATGATTCCTATGTGACAACAAGCTCTTGTAGAGAAGTGAGACAGATTCCCTGCCGTTATAATACCAACAAACAGAATCTTCATGTATGATTCCTATGTGACAACAAACTCTTGTAGAGAAGTGAGACAGATTCCCTGCGGTTATGTCAGCACACAGAATCTTCATGTATGATTCCTATGTGACGACAACTCTTGTAGAGAAGTGAGACAGATTCCCTGCTGTTATGTCAGCACACAGAATCTTCATGTATGATTCCTATGTGACGACAAACTCTTGTAGAGAAGTGAGACAGATTCCCTGCTGTTATGTCAGAACACAGAATTTTCATGTATGATTCCTATGTGACAACAAACTCTTGTAGAGAAGTGAGACAGATTCCCTGCTGTTATAATGTCAGCACACAGAATCTTCATGTATGATTCCTATGTGACGACAAACTCTTGTAGAGAAGTGAGACAGATTCCCTGTTGTTATAATGTCAGCACACAGAATCTTCATGTATGATTCCTATGTGACAACAAACTCTTGTAGAGAAGTGAGACAGATTCCCTGCTGTTATAATGTCAACACACAGAATCTTCATGTATGATTCCTATGTGACAACAAACTCTTGTAGAGAGTGAGACAGATTCCCTGCTGTTATAATGCCAGAACACAGAATCTTCATGTATGATTCCTATGTGACAACAAACTCTTGTAGAGAAGTGAGACAGATTCCCTGCTGTTATAATGCCAGAACACAGAATCTTCATGTATGATTCCGATGTGACAACAAACTCTTGTAGAGAAGTGAGACAGATTCCCTGCTGTTATAATGTCAGAACACAGAATCTTCATGTATGATTCCTATGTGACAACAAACTCTTGTAGAGAGTGAGACAGATTCCCTGCTGTTATAATGCCAGAACACAGAATCTTCATGTATGATTCCTATGTGACAACAAACTCTTGTAGGGAAGTGAGACAGATTCCCTGCTGTTATAATGCCAGAACACAGAATCTTCATGCATGATAGCTATGTGACAACAAACTCTTGTAGAGAAGTGAGACAGATTCCCTGCTGTTATAATGTCAGCACACAGAATCTTCATGTATGATTCCTATGTGACAACAAACTCTTGTAGAGATGTGAGACAGATTCCTTGCTGTTATAATACCAGCACACAGAATCTTCATGTATGATTCCTATGTGACAACAAACTCTTGTAGAGAAGTGAGACAGATTCCCTGTTGTTATAATGCCAGCACACAGAATCTTCATGTATGTTTCCTATGTGACAACACACTCTTGTAGAGAAGTGAGACAGATTCCCTGTTGTTATAATACCAGCACACAGAATCTTCATGTATGATTCCTATGTGACAACAAACTCTTGTAGAGAAATGAGACAGATTCCCTGCTGTTATAATACCAGCACACAGAATCTTCATGTATGATTCCTATGTGACAACAAACTCTTGTAGAGAAGTGAGACAGATTCCCTGCTGTTATAATGTCAGCACACAGAATCTTCATGTATGATTCCTATGTGACAACAAACTCTTGTAGAGAACTGAGACAGATTCCCTGCTGTTATAATACCAGCACACAGAATCTATGTGTGGTTCCTATGTGACAACAAACTCTTGTAGAGAACTGAGACAGATTGTCTGTTGTTATAATGTCAGCACACAGAATCTTCATGTATGATTCCTATGTGACAACAAACTCTTGTAGAGAAGTGAGACAGATTCCCTGTTGTTATAATACCAGCACACAGAATCTTCATGTATGATTCCTATGTGACAACAAACTCTTGTAGAGAACTGAGACAGATTCCCTGCTGTTATAATGTCAGCACACGGAATCTTCATGTATGATTCCTATGTGACAACAAACTCTTGTAGAGAACTGAGACAGATTCCCTGTTGCTATAACACCAGCGCACAGAATCTTCATGTATGATTCCTATGTGACAACAAACTCTTGTAGAGAAGTAGTGAGACAGATTCCCTGTTGTTTTAACACCAGCGCAGAGAATCTTCATGTATGATTGCTATGTGACAACAAACTCTTGTAGAGAAGTGAGACAGATTCCCTGCTGTTATAATGCCAGTACACAGAATCTTCATGTATGATTCCTATGTGACAACAAACTCTTATAGAGAAGTGAGACAGATTCCCTGCTGTTATAATGCCATCACACAGAATCTTCATGATTGATTCCTATGTCATAACAAACCCTTGTAGAGAAGTGAGACAGATTCCCTGTTGTTATAATGCTATCACACAGAATCTTCATGATTGATTCCTATGTCATAACAAACTCTTGTAGAGAAGTGAGACAGATTCCCTGTTGTTATAATGCTATCATACAGAATCTTCATGATTGATTCCTATGTCATAACAAACTCTTGTAGAGAAGTGAGACAGATTCCCTGTTGTTATAATGCTATCACACAGAATCTTCATGATTGATTCCTATGTCATAACAAACTCTTGTAGAGAAGTGAGACAGATTCCCTGCTGTTATAATGCCATCACACAGATTCTTCATGATTGATTCCTATGTCATAACAAACTCTTGTAGAGAAGTGACACAGATTCCCTGCTGTTATAATGCCATCAGACAGAATCTTCATGATTGATTCCTATGTGACAACAACCTCTTGTAAAGAAATGAGACAGATTCCCTGCTGTTATAATACCAACAAACAGAATCTTCATGTATGATTCCTATGTGACAACAAACTCTTGTAGAGAAGTGAGACAGATTCCCTGCTGTTATAATACCAACAAACAGAATCTTCATGTATGATTCCTATGTGACAACAAACTCTTGTAGAGAAGTGAGACAGATTCCCTGCTGTTATAATGTCAGCACACAGAATCTTCATGTATGATTCCTATGTGACAACAAACTCTTGTAGAGAAGTAAGACAGATTCCCTGCTGTTATAATGGCAGCACACAGAATCTTCATGTATGATTCCTATGTGACAACAAACTCTTGTAGAGAAGTGAGACAGATTCCCTGCTGTTATAATGCCACCACACAGAATCTTCATGTATGATTCCTATGTGACAACAAGCTCTTGTAGAGAAGTGAGACAGATTCCCTGCCGTTATAATACCAACAAACAGAATCTTCATGTATGATTCCTATGTGACAACAAACTCTTGTAGAGAAGTGAGACAGATTCCCTGCTGTTATGTCAGCACACAGAATCTTCATGTATGATTCCTATGTGACGACAAACTCTTGTAGAGAAGTGAGACAGATTCCCTGCTGTTATGTCAGCACACAGAATCTTCATGTATGATTCCTATGTGACGACAAACTCTTGTAGAGAAGTGAGACAGATTCCCTGCTGTTATGTCAGCACACAGAATCTTCATGTATGATTCCTATGTGACAACAAACTCTTGTAGAGAAGTGAGACAGATTCCCTGCTGTTATAATGTCAGCACACAGAATCTTCATGTATGATTCCTATGTGACGACAAACTCTTGTAGAGAAGTGAGACAGATTCCCTGTTGTTATAATGTCAGCACACAGAATCTTCATGTATGATTCCTATGTGACAACAAACTCTTGTAGAGAAGTGAGACAGATTCCCTGCTGTTATAATGTCAACACACAGAATCTTCATGTATGATTCCTATGTGACAACAAACTCTTGTAGAGAGTGAGACATATTCCCTGCTGTTATAATGCCAGAACACAGAATCTTCATGTATGATTCCTATGTGACAACAAACTCTTGTAGAGAAGTGAGACAGATTCCCTGCTGTTATAATGCCAGAACACAGAATCTTCTTGTATGATTCCTATGTGACAACAAACTCTTGTAGAGAAGTGAGACAGATTCCCTGCTGTTATAATATCAGAACACAGAATCTTCATGTATGATTCCTATGTGACAACAAACTCTTGTAGAGAGTGAGACAGATTCCCTGCTGTTATAATGCCAGAACACAGAATCTTCATGTATGATTTCTATGTGACAACAAACTCTTGTAGGGAAGTGAGACAGATTCCCTGTTGTTATAATACCAGCACACGGAATCTTCATGTATGATTCCTATGTGACAACAAACTCTTGTAGAGAAGTGAGACAGATTCCCTGTTGTTATAATGTCACCACACAGAATCTTCATGTATGATTCCTATGTGACAACAAACTCTTGTAGAGAAGTGAGACAGATTCCCTGTTGTTATAGTACCAGCACACAGAATCTTCATGTATGATTCCTATGTGACAACAAACTCTTGTACAGAAGTGAGACAGATTCCCTGTTGTTATAATACCAGTACACAGAATCTTCATGTATGATTCCTATGTGACAACAAACTCTTGTAGAGAAGTGAGACAGATTCCCTGCTGTTATAATGCCAGCACACAGAATCTTCATGTATGATTCCTATGTGACAACAAACTCTTGTAGGGAAGTGAGACAGATTCCCTGCTGTTATTATACCAGCACACAGAATCTTCATGTATGATTCCTATGTGACAACAAACTCTTGTATAGAAGTGAGACAGATTCCCTGCTGTTATAATGCCACCACACAGAATCTTCATGTATGATTCCTATCTGACAACAAACTCTTGTAGAGAAGTGAGACAGATTCCCTGTTGTTATAATGCCAGCACACAGAATCTTCATGTATTATTCCTATGTGACAGCAAACTCTTGTAGAGAAGTGAGACAGATTCCCTGTTGTTATAATACCAGCACACAGAATCTTCATGTATGATTCCTATGTGACGACAAACTCTTGTACAGAAGTGAGACAGATTCCCTGTTGTTATAATGTCAGCACACAGAATCTTGATGTATGATTTCTATGTGACAACACACTCTTGTAGAGAAGTGAGACAGATTCCCTGCTGTTATGATACCAGCACACAGAATCTTCAGGTATGATTCCTATGTGACAACAAACTCTTGTACAGAAGTGAGACAGATTCCCTGCTGTTATGATACCAGCACACAGAATCTTCATGTATGATTTCTATGTGACGACAAACTCTTGTAGAGAAGTGAGACAGATTCCCTGTTGTTATAATACCAGCACACAGAATCTTCATGTATAATTCCTATGTGACAACAAACTCTTGTAGAGAAGTGAGACAGATTCCCTGTTGTTATAATACCAGCACACAGAATCTTCATGTAAGATTCCTATGTGACGACAAACTCTTGTAGAGAAGTGAGACAGATTCCCTGTTTTTATAATACCAGCACACAGAATCTTCATGTATGATTCCTATGTGACAACTAACTCTTGTAGAGAAGTGAGACAGATTCCCTGTTGTTATAATACCAGCACACAGAATCTTCATGTAAGATTCCTATGTGACAACAAACTCTTGTAGAGAAGTGAGACAGATTCCCTGGTGTTATAATGTCAGCACACAGAATCTTCATGTATGATTCCTATGTGACAACACACTCTTGTAGAGAAGTGAGACAGATTCCCTGCTGTTATGATACCAGCACACAGAATCTTCATGTATGATTCCTATGAGACGACAAACTCTTGTAGAGAAGTGAGACAGATTCCCTGTTGTTATAATGTCAGCACACAGAATCTTCATGTATGATTCCTATGTGACAACAAACTCTTATAGAGAAGTGAGACAGATTCCATGTTGTTATAATGTCCGCACACAGAACCTTCATGTATGATTCCTATGTGACAACAAACTCTTGTAGAGAAGTGAGACAGATTCCCTGTTGTTATAATACCAGCACACAGAATCTTCATGTATGATTCCTATGTGACAACAAACTCTTGTAGAGAAGTGAGACAGATTCCCTGTTGTTATAATACCAGCACACAGAACCTTCATGTATGATTCCTATGTGACAACAAACTCTTATAGAGAAGTGAGACAGATTCCCTGTTGTTATAATACCAGCACACAGAATCTTCATGTATGATTCCTATGTGACAACAAACTCTTGTAGAGAAGTGAGACAGATTCCCTGTTGTTATAATGTCAGCACACAGAATCTTCATGTATGATTCCTATGTGACAACAAACTCTTGTAGAGAAGTGAGACAGATTCCCTGTTGTTATAATACCAGCACACAGAATCTTCATGTATGATTCCTATGTGACAACAAACTCTTGTAGAGAAGTGAGACAGATTCCCTGTTGTTATAATACCATCACACAGAATCTTCATGTATGATTGCTATGTGACAACAAACTCTTGTAGCCAAGTTAGACAGATTCCGTGCTGTTACAATGTCAGCACACAGGATCTTCATGTATGATTCCTATGTGTCAACAAACTCTTGTAGAGAGTGAGACAGATTCCCTGCTGTTATAATGCCAGAACACAGATTCTTCATGTATGATTCCTATGTGACAACAAACTCTTGTAGAGAAGTGAGACAGATTCCCTGCTGTTATAATGCCAGAACACAGAATCTTCATGTATGATTCCGATGTGACAACAAACTCTTGTAGAGAAGTGAGACAGATTCCCTGCTGTTATAATGTCAGAACACAGAATCTTCATGTACGATTCCTATGTGACAACAAACTCTTGTAGAGAGTGAGACAGATTCCCTGCTGTTATAATGCCAGAACACAGAATCTTCATGTATGATTCCTATGTGACAACAAACTCTTGTAGAGAAGTGAGACAGATTCCCTGCTGTTATAGTGCCAGAACACAGAATCTTCATGTATGATTCCTATGTGACAACAAACTCTTGTAGACAAGTGAGACAGATTCCGTGCTGTTATAATGCCAGAACACAGAATCTTCATGTATGATTCCTATGTGACAACAAACTCTTGTAGGGAAGTGAGACAGATTCCCTGCTGTTATAATGCCAGAACACAGAATCTTCATGTATGATAGCTATGTGACAACAAACTCTTGTAGAGAAGTGAGACAGATTCCCTGCTGTTATAATGTCAGCACACAGAATCTTCATGTATGATTCCTATGTGACAACAAACTCTTGTAGAGATGTGAGACAGATTCCTTGCTGTTATAATACCAGCACACAGAATCTTCATGTATGATTCCTATGTGACAACAAACTCTTGTAGAGAGTGAGACAGATTCCCTGTTGTTATAATGTCACCATAAAGAATCTTCATGTATGATTCCTATGTGACAACAAACTCTTGTAGAGAACTGAGACAGATTTCCTGTTGTTATAATGCCAGCACACAGAATCTTCATGTATGATTCCTATGTGACAACAAACTCTTGTAGAGAAGTGAGACAGATTCCCTGTTGTTATAATGCCAGCACACAGAATCTTCATGTATGTTTCCTATGTGACAACACACTCTTGTAGAGAAGTGAGACAGATTCCCTGTTGTTATAATACCAGCACACAGAATCTTCATGTATGATTCCTATGTGACAACAAACTCTTGTAGAGAAGTGAGACAGATTCCCTGCTGTTATAATACCAGCACACAGAATCTTCATGTATGATTCCTATGTGACAACAAACTCTTGTAGAGAAGTGAGACAGATTCCCTGCTGTTATAATGTCAGCACACAGAATATTCATGTATGATTCCTATGTGACAACAAACTCTTGTAGAGAACTGAGACAGATTCCCTGCTGTTATAATACCAGCACACAGAATCTATGTGTGGTTCCTATGTGACAACAAACTCTTGTAGAGAACTGAGACAGATTCCCTGTTGTTATAATGTCAGCACACAGAATCTTCATGTATGATTCCTATGTGACAACAAACTCTTGTAGAGAAGTGAGACAGATTCCCTGTTGTTATAATACCAGCACACAGAATCTTCATGTATGATTCCTATGTGACAACAAACTCTTGTAGAGAACTGAGACAGATTCCCTGCTGTTATAATGTCAGCACACGGAATCTTCATGTATGATTCCTATGTGACAACAAACTCTTGTAGAGAACTGAGACAGATTCCCTGTTGCTATAACACCAGCGCACAGAATCTTCATGTATGATTCCTATGTGACAACAAACTCTTGTAGAGAAGTGAGACAGATTCCCTGTTGTTATAACACCGGCGCACAGAATCTTCATGTATGATTGCTATGTGACAACAAACTCTTGTAGAGAAGTAGTGAGACAGATTCCCTGTTGTTATAACACCAGCGCACAGAATCTTCATGTATGATTGCTATGTGACAACAAACTCTTGTAGAGAAGTTAGACAGATTCCCTGCTGTTATAATGCCAGTACGCAGAATCTTCATGTATGATTCCTATGTGACAACAAACTCTTATAGAGAAGTGAGACAGATTCCCTGCTGTTATAATGCCATCACACAGAATCTTCATGATTGATTCCTATGTCATAACAAACTCTTGTAGAGAAGTGAGACAGATTCCCTGTTGTTATAATGCTATCACACAGAATCTTCATGATTGATTCCTATGTCATAACAAACTCTTGTAGAGAAGTGAGACAGATTCCCTGTTGTTATAATGCTATCACACAGAATCTTCATGATTGATTCCTATGTCATAACAAACTCTTGTAGAGAAGTGAGACAGATTCCCTGTTGTTATAATGCTATCACACAGAATCTTCATGATTGATTCCTATGTCATAACAAACTCTTGTAGAGAAGCGAGACAGATTCCCTGCTGTTATAATGCCATCACACAGAATCTTCATGATTGATTCCTATGTCATAACAAACTCTTGTAGAGAAGTGACACAGATTCCCTGCTGTTATAATGCCATCAGACAGAATCTTCATGATTGATTCCTATGTGACAACAACCTCTTGTAAAGAAATGAGACAGATTCCCTGCTGTTATAATACCAACAAACAGAATCTTCATGTATGATTCCTATGTGACAACAAACTCTTGTAGAGAAGTGAGACAGATTCCCTGCTGTTATAATACCAACAAACAGAATCTTCATGTATGATTCCTATGTGACAACAAACTCTTGTAGAGAAGTAAGACTGATTACCTGCTGTTATGTCAGCTCACAGTATCTTCATGTATGATTCCTATGTGACGACAAACTCTTGTAGAGAAGTGAGACAGATTCCCTGCTGTTATAATGTCAGCACACAGAATCTTCATGTATGATTCCTATGTGACAATAAACTCTTGTAGAGAAGTGAGACAGATTCCCTGCTGTTATAATGGCAGCACACAGAATCTTCATGTATGATTCCGATGTGACAACAAACTCTTGTAGAGAAGTGAGACAGATTCCCTGCTGTTATGATGCCACCACACAGAATCTTCATGTATGATTCCTATGTGACAACAAGCTCTTGTAGAGAAGTGAGACAGATTCCCTGCCGTTATAATACCAACAAACAGAATCTTCATGTATGATTCCTATGTGACAACAAACTCTTGTAGAGAAGTGAGACAGATTCCCTGCTGTTATAAAGACAGCACACAGAATCTTCATGTATGATTCCTATGTGACGACAAACTCTTGTAGAGAAGTGAGACAGATTCCCTGCTGTTATGTCAGCACACAGAATCTTCATGTATGATTCCTATGTGACGACAAACTCTTGTAGAGAAGTGAGACAGATTCCCTGCTGTTATGTCAGCACACAGAATCTTCATGTATGATTCCTATGTGACAACAAACTCTTGTAGAGAAGTGAGACAGATTCCCTGTTGGTATAATACCAGCACACAGAATCTTCATGTATGATTCCTATATGACAACAAACTCTTGTAGAGAAGTGAGACAGATTCCCTGCTGTTATGTCAGCACACAGAATCTTCATGTATGATTCCTATGTGACAACAAACTCTTGTAGAGAAGTGAGACAGATTCCCTGTTGGTATAATACCAGGACACAGAATCTTCATGTATGATTCCTATATGACAACAAACTCTTGTAGAGAAGTGAGACAGATTCCCTGCTGTTATAATTCCAGCACACAGAATCTCCATGTATGATTCCTATGTGACAACAAACTCTTGTAGAGAAGTGAGACAGATTCCCTGTTGTTATAATGTCAGCACACAGAATCTTCATGTATGATTCCTATGTGACAACAAACTCTTGTAGAGAAGTGAGACAGATTCCCTGCTGTTATAATGTCAGCACACAGAATCTTCATGTATGATTCCTATGTGACGACAAACTCTTGTAGAGAAGTGAGACAGATTCCCTGTTGTTATAATGTCAGGACACAGAATCTTCATGTATGATTCCTATGTGACAACAAACTCTTGTAGAGAAGTGAGACAGATTCCCTGCTGTTATAATGTCAACACACAGAATCTTCATGTATGATTCCTATGTGACAACAAACTCTTGTAGAGAGTGAGACAGATTCCCTGCTGTTATAATGCCAGAACACAGAATCTTCATGTATGATTCCTATGTGACAACAAAGTCTTGTAGAGAAGTGAGACAGATTCCCTGCTGTTATAATGCCAGAACACAGAATCTTCTTGTATGATTCCTATGTGACAACAAACTCTTGCAGAGAGTGAGACAGATTCCCTGCTGTTATAATGCCAGAACACAGAATCTTCATGTATGATTCCTATGTGACAACAAACTCTTGTAGGGAAGTGAGACAGATTCCCTGTTGTTATAATACCAGCACACGGAATCTTCATGTATGATTCCTATGTGACAACAAACTCTTGTAGAGAAGTGAGACAGATTCCCTGTTGTTATAATGTCACCACACAGAATCTTCATGTATGATTCCTATGTGACAACAAACTCTTGTAGAGAAGTGAGACAGATTCCTTGCTGTTATAATACCAGCACACAGAATCTTCATGTATGATTCCTATGTGACGTCAAACTCTTGTAGGGAAGTGAGACAGATTCCCTGTTGTTATAATGTCCGCACACAGAACCTTCATGTATTATTCCTATGTGACAACAAACTCTTGTAGAGAAGTGAGACAGATTCCCTGTTGTTATAATACCAGCACACAGAATCTTCATGTATGATTCCTATGTGACGACAAACTCTTGTACAGAAGTGAGACAGATTCCCTGTTGTTATAATGTCAGCACACAGAATCTTGATGTATGATTTCTATGCTACAACACACTCTTGTAGAGAAGTGAGACAGATTCCCTGCTGTTATGATACCAGCACACAGAATCTTCATGTATGATTCCTATGTGACGACAAACTCTTGTAGAGAAGTGAGACAGATTCCCTGTTGTTATAATGTCAGCACACAGAATCTTGATGTATGATTTCTATGTGACGACAAACTCTTGTAGAGAAGTGAGACAGATTCCCTGTTGTTATAATACCAGCACACAGAATCTTCATGTATAATTCCTATGTGACAACAAACTCTTGTAGAGAAGTGAGACAGATTCCCTGTTGTTATAATACCAGCACACAGAATCTTCATGTAAGATTCCTATGTGACGACAAACTCTTGTAGAGAAGTGAGACAGATTCCCTGTTTTTATAATACCAGCACACAGAATCTTCATGTATGATTCCTATGTGACAACTAACTCTTGTAGAGAAGTGAGACAGATTCCCTGTTGTTATAATACCAGCACACAGAATCTTCATGTAAGATTCCTATGTGACAACAAACTCTTGTAGAGAAGTGAGACAGATTCCCTGGTGTTATAATGTCAGCACACAGAATCTTCATGTATGATTCCTATGTGACAACACACTCTTGTAGAGAAGTGAGACAGATTCCCTGCTGTTATGTCAGCACACAGAATCTTCATGTATGATTCCTATGTGACAACAAACTCTTGTAGAGAGGTGAGACAGATTCCCTGCTGTTATAATGCCACCACACAGAATCTTCATGTATGATTCCTATGTGACAACAAGCTCTTGTAGAGAAGTGAGACAGATTCCCTGCCGTTATAATACCAACAAACAGAATCTTCATGTATGATTCCTATGTGACAACAAACTCTTGTAGAGAAGTGAGACAGATTCCCTGCGGTTATGTCAGCACACAGAATCTTCATGTATGATTCCTATGTGACGACAACTCTTGTAGAGAAGTGAGACAGATTCCCTGCTGTTATGTCAGCACACAGAATCTTCATGTATGATTCCTATGTGACGACAAACTCTTGTAGAGAAGTGAGACAGATTCCCTGCTGTTATGTCAGAACACAGAATCTTCATGTATGATTCCTATGTGACAACAAACTCTTGTAGAGAAGTGAGACAGATTCCCTGCTGTTATAATGTCAGCACACAGAATCTTCATGTATGATTCCTATGTGACGACAAACTCTTGTAGAGAAGTGAGACAGATTCCCTGTTGTTATAATGTCAGCACACAGAATCTTCATGTATGATTCCTATGTGACAACAAACTCTTGTAGAGAAGTGAGACAGATTCCCTGCTGTTATAATGTCAACACACAGAATCTTCATGTATGATTCCTATGTGACAACAAACTCTTGTAGAGAGTGAGACAGATTCCCTGCTGTTATAATGCCAGAACACAGAATCTTCATGTATGATTCCTATGTGACAACAAACTCTTGTAGAGAAGTGAGACAGATTCCCTGCTGTTATAATGCCAGAACACAGAATCTTCATGTATGATTCCGATGTGACAACAAACTCTTGTAGAGAAGTGAGACAGATTCCCTGCTGTTATAATGTCAGAACACAGAATCTTCATGTATGATTCCTATGTGACAACAAACTCTTGTAGAGAGTGAGACAGATTCCCTGCTGTTATAATGCCAGAACACAGAATCTTCATGTATGATTCCTATGTGACAACAAACTCTTGTAGGGAAGTGAGACAGATTCCCTGCTGTTATAATGCCAGAACACAGAATCTTCATGTATGATAGCTATGTGACAACAAACTCTTGTAGAGAAGTGAGACAGATTCCCTGCTGTTATAATGTCAGCACACAGAATCTTCATGTATGATTCCTATGTGACAACAAACTCTTGTAGAGAAGTGAGACAGATTCCCTGTTGGTATAATACCAGGACACAGAATCTTCATGTATGATTCCTATATGACAACAAACTCTTGTAGAGAAGTGAGACAGATTCCCTGCTGTTATAATTCCAGCACACAGAATCTCCATGTATGATTCCTATGTGACAACAAACTCTTGTAGAGAAGTGAGACAGATTCCCTGTTGTTATAATGTCAGCACACAGAATCTTCATGTATGATTCCTATGTGACAACAAACTCTTGTAGAGAAGTGAGACAGATTCCCTGCTGTTATAATGTCAGCACACAGAATCTTCATGTATGATTCCTATGTGACGACAAACTCTTGTAGAGAAGTGAGACAGATTCCCTGTTGTTATAATGTCAGGACACAGAATCTTCATGTATGATTCCTATGTGACAACAAACTCTTGTAGAGAAGTGAGACAGATTCCCTGCTGTTATAATGTCAACACACAGAATCTTCATGTATGATTCCTATGTGACAACAAACTCTTGTAGAGAGTGAGACAGATTCCCTGCTGTTATAATGCCAGAACACAGAATCTTCATGTATGATTCCTATGTGACAACAAAGTCTTGTAGAGAAGTGAGACAGATTCCCTGCTGTTATAATACCAGCACACAGAATCTTCTTGTATGATTCCTATGTGACAACAAACTCTTGTAGAGAAGTGAGACAGATTCCCTGCTGTTATAATGCCAGAACACAGAATCTTCTTGTATGATTCCTATGTGACAACAAACTCTTGCAGAGAGTGAGACAGATTCCCTGCTGTTATAATGCCAGAACACAGAATCTTCATGTATGATTCCTATGTGACAACAAACTCTTGTAGGGAAGTGAGACAGATTCCCTGTTGTTATAATACCAGCACACGGAATCTTCATGTATGATTCCTATGTGACAACAAACTCTTGTAGAGAAGTGAGACAGATTCCCTGTTGTTATAATGTCACCACACAGAATCTTCATGTATGATTCCTATGTGACAACAAACTCTTGTAGAGAAGTGAGACAGATTCCTTGCTGTTATAATACCAGCACACAGAATCTTCATGTATGATTCCTATGTGACGTCAAACTCTTGTAGGGAAGTGAGACAGATTCCCTGTTGTTATAATGTCCGCACACAGAACCTTCATGTATTATTCCTATGTGACAACAAACTCTTGTAGAGAAGTGAGACAGATTCCCTGTTGTTATAATACCAGCACACAGAATCTTCATGTATGATTCCTATGTGACGACAAACTCTTGTACAGAAGTGAGACAGATTCCCTGTTGTTATAATGTCAGCACACAGAATCTTGATGTATGATTTCTATGCTACAACACACTCTTGTAGAGAAGTGAGACAGATTCCCTGCTGTTATGATACCAGCACACAGAATCTTCATGTATGATTCCTATGTGACGACAAACTCTTGTAGAGAAGTGAGACAGATTCCCTGTTGTTCTAATGTCAGCACACAGAATCTTGATGTATGATTTCTATGTGACGACAAACTCTTGTAGAGAAGTGAGACAGATTCCCTGTTGTTATAATACCAGCACACAGAATCTTCATGTATAATTCCTATGTGACAACAAACTCTTGTAGAGAAGTGAGACAGATTCCCTGTTGTTATAATACCAGCACACAGAATCTTCATGTAAGATTCCTATGTGACGACAAACTCTTGTAGAGAAGTGACACAGATTCCCTGTTTTTATAATACCAGCACACAGAATCTTCATGTATGATTCCTATGTGACAACTAACTCTTGTAGAGAAGTGAGACAGATTCCCTGTTGTTATAATACCAGCACACAGAATCTTCATGTAAGATTCCTATGTGACAACAAACTCTTGTAGAGAAGTGAGACAGATTCCCTGGTGTTATAATGTCAGCACACAGAATCTTCATGTATGATTCCTATGTGACAACACACTCTTGTAGAGAAGTGAGACAGATTCCCTGCTGTTATGTCAGCACACAGAATCTTCATGTATGATTCCTATGTGACAACAAACTCTTGTAGAGAGGTGAGACAGATTCCCTGCTGTTATAATGCCACCACACAGAATCTTCATGTATGATTCCTATGTGACAACAAGCTCTTGTAGAGAAGTGAGACAGATTCCCTGCCGTTATAATACCAACAAACAGAATCTTCATGTATGATTCCTATGTGACAACAAACTCTTGTAGAGAAGTGAGACAGATTCCCTGCGGTTATGTCAGCACACAGAATCTTCATGTATGATTCCTATGTGACGACAACTCTTGTAGAGAAGTGAGACAGATTCCCTGCTGTTATGTCAGCACACAGAATCTTCATGTATGATTCCTATGTGACGACAAACTCTTGTAGAGAAGTGAGACAGATTCCCTGCTGTTATGTCAGAACACAGAATCTTCATGTATGATTCCTATGTGACAACAAACTCTTGTAGAGAAGTGAGACAGATTCCCTGCTGTTATAATGTCAGCACACAGAATCTTCATGTATGATTCCTATGTGACGACAAACTCTTGTAGAGAAGTGAGACAGATTCCCTGTTGTTATAATGTCAGCACACAGAATCTTCATGTATGATTCCTATGTGACAACAAACTCTTGTAGAGAAGTGAGACAGATTCCCTGCTGTTATAATGTCAACACACAGAATCTTCATGTATGATTCCTATGTGACAACAAACTCTTGTAGAGAGTGAGACAGATTCCCTGCTGTTATAATGCCAGAACACAGAATCTTCATGTATGATTCCTATGTGACAACAAACTCTTGTAGAGAAGTGAGACAGATTCCCTGCTGTTATAATGCCAGAACACAGAATCTTCATGTATGATTCCGATGTGACAACAAACTCTTGTAGAGAAGTGAGACAGATTCCCTGCTGTTATAATGTCAGAACACAGAATCTTCATGTATGATTCCTATGTGACAACAAACTCTTGTAGAGAGTGAGACAGATTCCCTGCTGTTATAATGCCAGAACACAGAATCTTCATGTATGATTCCTATGTGACAACAAACTCTTGTAGGGAAGTGAGACAGATTCCCTGCTGTTATAATGCCAGAACACAGAATCTTCATGTATGATAGCTATGTGACAACAAACTCTTGTAGAGAAGTGAGACAGATTCCCTGCTGTTATAATGTCAGCACACAGAATCTTCATGTATGATTCCTATGTGACAACAAACTCTTGTAGAGATGTGAGACAGATTCCTTGCTGTTATAATACCAGCACACAGAATCTTCATGTATGATTCCTATGTGACAACAAACACTTGTAGAGAGTGAGACAGATTCCCTGTTGTTATAATGTCACCATAAAGAATCTTCATGTATGATTCCTATGTGACAATAAATTCTTGTAGAGAACTGAGACAGATTCCCTGTTGTTATAATGTCAGCACACAGAATCTTCATGTATGATTCCTATGTGACAACAAACTCTTGTAGAGAAGTGAGACAGATTCCCTGTTGTTATAATGCCAGCACACAGAATCTTCATGTATGTTTCCTATGTGACAACACACTCTTGTAGAGAAGTGAGACAGATTCCCTGTTGTTATAATACCAGCACACAGAATCTTCATGTATGATTCCTATGTGACAACAAACTCTTGTAGAGAAATGAGACAGATTCCCTGCTGTTATAATACCAGCACACAGAATCTTCATGTATGATTCCTATGTGACAACAAACTCTTGTAGAGAAGTGAGACAGATTCCCTGCTGTTATAATGTCAGCACACAGAATCTTCATGTATGATTCCTATGTGACAACAAACTCTTGTAGAGAACTGAGACAGATTCCCTGCTGTTATAATACCAGCACACAGAATCTATGTGTGGTTCCTATGTGACAACAAACTCTTGTAGAGAACTGAGACAGATTGTCTGTTGTTATAATGTCAGCACACAGAATCTTCATGTATGATTCCTATGTGACAACAAACTCTTGTAGAGAAGTGAGACAGATTCCCTGTTGTTATAATACCAGCACACAGAATCTTCATGTATGATTCCTATGTGACAACAAACTCTTGTAGAGAACTGAGACAGATTCCCTGCTGTTATAATGTCAGCACACGGAATCTTCATGTATGATTCCTATGTGACAACAAACTCTTGTAGAGAACTGAGACAGATTCCCTGTTGCTATAACACCAGCGCACAGAATCTTCATGTATGATTCCTATGTGACAACAAACTCTTGTAGAGAAGTAGTGAGACAGATTCCCTGTTGTTATAACACCAGCGCACAGAATCTTCATGTATGATTGCTATGTGACAACAAACTCTTGTAGAGAAGTGAGACAGATTCCCTGCTGTTATAATGCCAGTACACAGAATCTTCATGTATGATTCCTATGTGACAACAAACTCTTATAGAGAAGTGAGACAGATTCCCTGCTGTTATAATGCCATCACACAGAATCTTCATGATTGATTCCTATGTCATTACAAACCCTTGTAGAGAAGTGAGACAGATTCCCTGTTGTTATAATGCTATCACACAGAATCTTCATGATTGATTCCTATGTCATAACAAACTCTTGTAGAGAAGTGAGACAGATTCCCTGTTGTTATAATGCTATCATACAGAATCTTCATGATTGATTCCTATGTCATAACAAACTCTTGTAGAGAAGTGAGACAGATTCCCTGTTGTTATAATGCTATCACACAGAATCTTCATGATTGATTCCTATGTCATAACAAACTCTTGTAGAGAAGTGAGACAGATTCCCTGCTGTTATAATGCCATCACACAGATTCTTCATGATTGATTCCTATGTCATAACAAACTCTTGTAGAGAAGTGACACAGATTCCCTGCTGTTATAATGCCATCAGACAGAATCTTCATGATTGATTCCTATGTGACAACAACCTCTTGTAAAGAAATGAGACAGATTCCCTGCTGTTATAATACCAACAAACAGAATCTTCATGTATGATTCCTATGTGACAACAAACTCTTGTAGAGAAGTGAGACAGATTCCCTGCTGTTATAATACCAACAAACAGAATCTTCATGTATGATTCCTATGTGACAACAAACTCTTGTAGAGAAGTGAGACAGATTCCCTGCTGTTATAATGTCAGCACACAGAATCTTCATGTATGATTCCTATGTGACAACAAACTCTTGTAGAGAAGTGAGACAGATTCCCTGCTGTTATAATGGCAGCACACAGAATCTTCATGTATGATTCCTATGTGACAACAAACTCTTGTAGAGAAGTGAGACAGATTCCCTGCTGTTATAATGCCACCACACAGAATCTTCATGTATGATTCCTATGTGACAACAAGCTCTTGTAGAGAAGTGAGACAGATTCCCTGCCGTTATAATACCAACAAACAGAATCTTCATGTATGATTCCTATGTGACAACAAACTCTTGTAGAGAAGTGAGACAGATTCCCTGCTGTTATGTCAGCACACAGAATCTTCATGTATGACTCCTATGTGACGACAAACTCTTGTAGAGAAGTGAGACAGATTCCCTGCTGTTATGTCAGCACACAGAATCTTCATGTATGATTCCTATGTGACGACAAACTCTTGTAGAGAAGTGAGACAGATTCCCTGCTGTTATGTCAGCACACAGAATCTTCATGTATGATTCCTATGTGACAACAAACTCTTGTAGAGAAGTGAGACAGATTCCCTGCTGTTATAATGTCAGCACACAGAATCTTCATGTATGATTCCTATGTGACGACAAACTCTTGTAGAGAAGTGAGACAGATTCCCTGTTGTTATAATGTCAGCACACAGAATCTTCATGTATGATTCCTATGTGACAACAAACTCTTGTAGAGAAGTGAGACAGATTCCCTGCTGTTATAATGTCAACACACAGAATCTTCATGTATGATTCCTATGTGACAACAAACTCTTGTAGAGAGTGAGACATATTCCCTGCTGTTATAATGCCAGAACACAGAATCTTCATGTATGATTCCTATGTGACAACAAACTCTTGTAGAGAAGTGAGACAGATTCCCTGCTGTTATAATGCCAGAACACAGAATCTTCTTGTATGATTCCTATGTGACAACAAACTCTTGTAGAGAAGTGAGACAGATTCCCTGCTGTTATAATATCAGAACACAGAATCTTCATGTATGATTCCTATGTGACAACAAACTCTTGTAGAGAGTGAGACAGATTCCCTGCTGTTATAATGCCAGAACACAGAATCTTCATGTATGATTTCTATGTGACAACAAACTCTTGTAGGGAAGTGAGACAGATTCCCTGTTGTTATAATACCAGCACACGGAATCTTCATGTATGATTCCTATGTGACAACAAACTCTTGTAGAGAAGTGAGACAGATTCCCTGTTGTTATAATGTCACCACACAGAATCTTCATGTATGATTCCTATGTGACAACAAACTCTTGTAGAGAAGTGAGACAGATTCCCTGTTGTTATAATACCAGCACACAGAATCTTCATGTATGATTCCTATGTGACAACAAACTCTTGTACAGAAGTGAGACAGATTCCCTGTTGTTATAATACCAGTACACAGAATCTTCATGTATGATTCCTATGTGACAACAAACTCTTGTAGAGAAGTGAGACAGATTCCCTGCTGTTATAATGCCAGCACACAGAATCTTCATGTATGATTCCTATGTGACAACAAACTCTTGTAGGGAAGTGAGACAGATTCCCTGCTGTTATTATACCAGCACACAGAATCTTCATGTATGATTCCTATGTGACAACAAACTCTTGTATAGAAGTGAGACAGATTCCCTGCTGTTATAATGCCACCACACAGAATCTTCATGTATGATTCCTATCTGACAACAAACTCTTGTAGAGAAGTGAGACAGATTCCCTGTTGTTATAATGCCAGCACACAGAATCTTCATGTATTATTCCTATGTGACAGCAAACTCTTGTAGAGAAGTGAGACAGATTCCCTGTTGTTATAATACCAGCACACAGAATCTTCATGTATGATTCCTATGTGACGACAAACTCTTGTACAGAAGTGAGACAGATTCCCTGTTGTTATAATGTCAGCACACAGAATCTTGATGTATGATTTCTATGTGACAACACACTCTTGTAGAGAAGTGAGACAGATTCCCTGCTGTTATGATACCAGCACACAGAATCTTCAGGTATGATTCCTATGTGACAACACACTCTTGTAGAGAAGTGAGACAGATTCCCTGCTGTTATGATACCAGCACACAGAATCTTCATGTAAGATTCCTATGTGACGACAAACTCTTGTAGAGAAGTGAGACAGATTCGCTGTTTTTATAATACCAGCACACAGAATCTTCATGTATGATTCCTATGTGACAACTAACTCTTGTAGAGAAGTGAGACAGATTCCCTGTTGTTATAATACCAGCACACAGAATCTTCATGTAAGATTCCTATGTGACAACAAACTCTTGTAGAGAAGTGAGACAGATTCCCTGGTGTTATAATGTCAGCACACAGAATCTTCATGTATGATTCCTATGTGACAACACACTCTTGTAGAGAAGTGAGACAGATTCCCTGCTGTTATGATACCAGCACACAGAATCTTCATGTATGATTCCTATGTGACGACAAACTCTTGTAGAGAAGTGAGACAGATTCCCTGTTGTTATAATGTCAGCACACAGAATCTTCATGTATGATTCCTATGTGACAACAAACTCTTATAGAGAAGTGAGACAGATTCCATGTTGTTATAATGTCCGCACACAGAACCTTCATGTATGATTCCTATGTGACAACAAACTCTTGTAGAGAAGTGAGACAGATTCCCTGTTGTTATAATACCAGCACACAGAATCTTCATGTATGATTCCTATGTGACAACAAACTCTTGTAGAGAAGTGAGACAGATTCCCTGTTGTTATAATACCAGCACACAGAACCTTCATGTATGATTCCTATGTGACAACAAACTCTTATAGAGAAGTGAGACAGATTCCCTGTTGTTATAATACCAGCACACAGAATCTTCATGTATGATTCCTATGTGACAACAAACTCTTGTAGAGAAGTGAGACAGATTCCCTGTTGTTATAATGTCAGCACACAGAATCTTCATGTATGATTCCTATGTGACAACAAACTCTTGTAGAGAAGTGAGACAGATTCCCTGTTGTTATAATACCAGCACACAGAATCTTCATGTATGATTCCTATGTGACAACAAACTCTTGTAGAGAAGTGAGACAGATTCCCTGTTGTTATAATACCATCACACAGAATCTTCATGTATGATTGCTATGTGACAACAAACTCTTGTAGCCAAGTTAGACAGATTCCGTGCTGTTACAATGTCAGCACACAGGATCTTCATGTATGATTCCTATGTGTCAACAAACTCTTGTAGAGAAGTGAGACAAGTTCTCTGCAGTTCATGTGCCTGAGATTGTAATCTTGAGAACAGTTTAGGGAAACATGATCTATTTTTGATAAGAAACCAGCATGTTCTTACGGAGGAAAATTTGATAATATCAGGGAAAGGCTAGAATGAACTCCAAGGAAATCTCTCATAAAGCTTCCACAGGAATCAGAAATTTCACAAACCTCAGCTTGGAATGCTACTAAACTGTTAAAATTAATTCTGTAAGGTAATTGTAGTTCAAGACTGCTATAATATAGTAGTGCAGCCAGAAAATTATTATAGGGATTATGTAAAAGGATCCTATTTTAAACAATTTGTATCAATTCTAATGAATGATAAGCATAATTAATATTGAATTGAATAATTAAATCAATTAGTTTAGTTAGTTAAATCAATTTTATATTCAGAGATTAAAGTGTAGCAACTGGAATTAAAATTAGGAGATGATGTTTTGCACATTCTAAGGGAGAAATATGTTGTAACATGGGAATCAGTGACCACTGTGAAGTATTTTATTTTACGACTGCAGGACGTTTTATTTCAGAACAAAATAGGATTTCTGGTATGTTCTTAACTGGGAGATATTGCACTTGTTTGAAAAACACTCAAATGTAGCCCTAGAACAAAAGCATGCCCCTGATATCCTAATGTGGTTTTAGCGTCGCCATCTAAAGTACAGTTTCTGTTGCTGTCACCTTTGCTGATACTGTCTAAGGCATGTGGCGAAAAATCATGCCTGTACCCAGAAAAAGTTTTGGAGGGCGATTTGCATAACTAGATCTAAACTGAACACTACCCTACACTGTTACCATGTGACTACTCTGTAATAGATGTTAGTGCATAAGAAAATGCTCACCACAACTAATATAATACACCTTAGAGCACAAAACGCCAAGACTGCTTTGAAAACTCATCCAGCACATCTTCAGGGTTTGTCTTTATATTGCGATGAACAGACATCAGCGCAAGAGCACTGAGCCAATTTTCACCAGTGCAATTTCAAAGGTATGTGTTCAGCCGCTGAGTGATGAAAATGTTCTCTCTGGTGTTGTTGTTGAAACCAGTAATGTGGCCAGGATCTGATGTTGGAAAACAATGAAGAGTTACACTACAATTGCAGACTCTGATTGTGAAGTTTGTTTCTCCCATTTTGATTTCCACGCTACAAATGCAGCTTGGACAGTACTAGGTTCAGGTAGACACTTTCTGTAAAATGTTACACATTCCTTCAGATCTTCGCTGTGGCTTTAACACATTTACTTGGAATGACGTTTAGTCTTGTGCATTTAAATCTGTCACTAAGTTGTGTTTGTAGAAATGTATTCAATTTATAATACTCCTCACAGGTCACTGATGAGTTTACCTGCTTACAGTCCTTGGAAAGTCCATATGCCCACCATTTTCAGAAACCATGGATGTGGCAGAGGTTTTTTCTAATTGTTTTTAAAGTGTCAACATGATCACAAGCTTGTGGTAAATCTGCCTGGAGTTGTCTGCACAAAGTCACGGTGAAACAAAACACCTTCTCTAAAATGAAAAGGGGAACGCAGTGACATGCGTTTTGAGCAGCCTCTTTGTTTACAGATGACTCTAATGCATTCACTAAAGCTGGATATAACACGTTCATGCTTATGGAGCCATCTTGTTTCACAAAGCCCTAACAGAGTACCATGTTGACACTCTTTTGTTGCAATCATTCCTTTGAGTAGATGAGTAACAGTCTGAATAGTGCCTAAACAATTGCACATCAATGGTAGGGAACACGAATTTGCTAGCACAAGGTTCAGTGAATGAGCACTACAATGTACCTAATATATTAATTTACACCATGCAGTAACTGCTGCATCATATCCTTGCCCAACCATAACTTCGCAGTTGATGTTATTCCTCTTTAAGGTAGCAGAAATGAGTTTTGCCAAACCATTACCTACGAAATCAGTTGTTGGAACAAATTCTTCCCTAATCCTACCTGCTTTCCTGTCAACATGATGCACACAAACAGATATTCAGGCAATGTTATACTTTCATCTACCATCACATTTGCTACTATATCTCATTTGATTATATCACCACAAATTCCAATTAATTCGTTCTGAATTTTGGGGCTTGTAGTGCACCTGATTCCAAATGTTTTTGAAGCATTGAATCACCCGCACTTACGCGGAAACGTAGTAAGGCACGAAAATTGCCATCATTTGTTTCTCATTCTTCTGATTTCATGACATTTCCAAAGTCACTTGTTCCACGAAGGGCAATTTCTTGATGGCCACAAACAATAATTGTTTCTATAACTGATCATAGTTTCTCATGATTTTCAGCGCCTTGCTTAGCTTGCTCGCTACTCAGTTGGTTTACTATTTTTTGTGCTTTCCCTGCAACCACTTTTATGAAGTTTTCGGCCATTTCTAAGCACCGTTTATGATATGGTGCATTTGTAAGATTGCAAAAATCTTGCAATGCATTTTCCAATGACTATATTCTTTGGTAACAAACGCTCCCAAATGTTGATGCCGACCTTTTCCCCCTTCTGCCCCTCTACAAAACAACACACAAACTTTGCAGAATGCACCCTCCAGTTTACTTGAATAGGCTAAGCAAGGAAATTTGTCAAGCAACATTAGCTGAAACCTCATTTTGTTTCGTTTTAGGTGGGAGTTAGAACCCACAGATTTTTCAAAAGCTGTTCCCTTTTTAGGTGATCAGTGTTTTCTGTTTTAACATACAAATCAAAGTCATTTTCAGTGAAAGAACTATCCTTGGTCCCTAACAATATATCACGTGATGAATATGTGGCAATATCACTTCTCACAAACCTAAACAAAACCGCCGACTCGATGGTCGTATCACTCGTAGAGGCACCATTATTGCTATCACAATCACTAGCAAAGACGCTGATCCGATGTTTGTCACTTGTAGATACACTGTTGTTGATGTTGCTACTCAAATCGTGTTCATTTCCACGTTTAAATTTCTCGCAAAAGAACATTCCAATTGACAACTGTTTACTCCCTCCAACAGCACTGCGTTTCATTTTTAACGAACTTTGCAAGGTGGCACATCGTGAACGGCTGAAATGTTTTAAACCAAGGTCTGGTCAGAATGATTACGACTTCATTTACGCAACAGTATGAGAATCCTCAGAAGCGATAGCGTCACCACGTTCAGCAACAATAACATTGCAACAAGTCATCATAAACAATCGGAGCTTGCTCTCGTATACAGTATAGTGTCCGCACTAAAGTAAGCGGATGTAAGGCGACAATATTATTAAGTTTCCCTCTTCCTTGTGAATGTGCTACCAGCAGTACAACTACTGTTATCTATCAAATTTTTTCCCATATTGGTTTGATGCATTGAAATAAAACATGTCAGAAGTTTTGAGGGGGGATCTTGAACCCTAAATCCCTCCTCTAAATATGGCCCTGGCATAAATATAGCGCCACCAGTGGTACAATTACGAAGATGCATCTTGTTCCCACCAAGCTAAAAAGATGCTCTTATTTTACTGAAGCTATTTTTGGTATTCATTTTTACATTTTTTTAACAAAGGGTGTTCAAAACTCCAACCCTCCACCTAGCTACCTCTGGTGATAATGTGAGCATAGTTAATTTGTGCAATTGGGTGTTGGATAATGTTAATGATCGCTGTACTGACCCGCTGCTATGTTAAAAGATGTGTGGACATCATTTCCAGCATCTTCTATATGGTTATAATTTGCATGCTCTTGAATTTAAGAGGTTATGAATATGCAACTGTGTTGACAAACAACGCACTTCTGGGTGCCAAGAGAATTCCCTTTAGTGCAGCAATGCATCCAAACAAAGGTTCTGTACATACAGGGTATTTCAAAAAAAGATGGTGCAAAAGTAAATATATGTAGCAAAGGTCCAATAATGAAAAACGTTTAATGATTGCAGATAATTATACGTATAAGATATATGTTTTATTATCGTTGTTGTTTCAGGTTAGTGGTGTAGTAGAACACGATGGTGATAACGAAGCACCATGGAATACACACAAACAGGGTCTGTTGTGACTGTGCAGAGACACTTTTGAAGTAAATTCAGGAAGGCTGCACCCATAGAAACTGCATTATGCAATGGGTGCACTAGTTTGAAACCAGTGGTTGTTTATGTCCTGCAAAACGTCCTGGCCGCCCACAGAAGAAACAGCAAATGAAGTTCAAGTTGTGTATGATATAGCCCAAAAAAGTCTGCACATAGTTCAATCTGGTGTGTCATCAGAAATGTCTGTGTTTTAAGCCACGCAGACTACAACTTCTGCAGGAAGTCTAAACACAAAAACTTTTGTATTGCTATGCTGGATGATGACTTTGCTGGCAGGGTAGTGTTCAGCGATGATGCTACCTTTCAGCTTAACAGAACACCATGGTCCCTTCTTTTGCCAGGAGTCACTGTCACTGGCCATACCTACTTGAATATTGTACAAGAATGGCTTATGCCCCAGATTACTGAAGCTCTACCAGATCTTATCTTTCAGCCAGATGGCGCTCCTCATTTTCGTCGTCCTCCATGGTCTAAGGGTACTATGCTAGCCTATAGCTTTTGAGGTTGCACGTTCAAACCTGGCAGAAGGCAATGGATTTTTTGAGGCATAAAAATGCTTAGCATGGCTTCCTTCAGAAGGAAACTAAAGCCAGTAGTCCCATGTCATAGATTTATGGCACATAAAAGAACCTCAAGCCTGAAAATAGGCCTCTGAGCAAAATTACCGGTCTCTCATGTGCAATATAAAATGGGATGTTAAAAACCTCAGCAGTTAAAGAGCGCCCATAAATAAAACTCAATTTAATTTTTTTCGCTTATTGTTACTTGGATGTTCGCCCATATTTAAACAATAAACTTCCAAACTGTTGGATTGTTTGTTCTGGAGGGGAAGATTCCCCACTTATGTGCTGGCCTCCACGATCACCATGTGATTTCTTTTCTTTGAGGGTACATCAAGACCACGGTGTATCTGTCACAGGACATAAACAATCTGAGAGAATGAATCACTCAAGCAGTGGAATCAATATCCCATGCTGCGTTCTCACCAACTTGACATCTGTTATGTTACCAACATTGAGTAATTGTAATGTTTACAAAAGTTTGTAGCATTTATACACTTATGAGTAAATTACTTTTATCTTTTTTTAAACACTCTGTATAACAATACTGCTGACGTATATCATGTCCATCTTTATTGTAATAACAGTAAGTTTTTATGAAAATAATGATTATATGTTCCAAAATGGCATCTTGCATGTGAATTCCAAGAGCCCAATAGATAATTAAATGTGATTGGCTGTAAGATTTGTTGTGCATTGTATTGGAACTTGGAAACAGGGACACATCATGTTACTTGCAAGTGCTGTATTGGAACACAAGAATCACAGTGTTACTTTTGGAACTGGTTATAAAAATGCTTGCAAAGTTGAAGAACTGTTATTTTGGAACTGTAACTCTTGTTCTCTTCCTACTGAGTTTGTAAGCCTTGTGCACAACTTACCTTGAATAGCGCACATATTTCCGTGAAGGAGTCGAAACACCTCATGTAGAAACGTTGTAGATACGTGTAGTTATCAGTCTGCTGAGCTCTTCTCACGTCTTGTCTGCAACAAATGCTGACTTTCTTTAACTACTCTTACACTTACACTAATGAATATAAACATTTAAAAATAGTTTTATTATAGGTACAAAGGGAATCCCAAAAGTCAAATGTTTAAAAGTATGAAACTATACACTGGCCTTAAATTAAAATTTCCGTGGCATTAAGAGAAACTACTGAATAAAACAGCACTTTAAAAATAACTATTAAAAAATTATAATGAAGAATAATGCACTGAAATTTTTAGAAAATCAAACAAGGATTAGTTTTAAAAAATTTGAATGATTTTATTGTTTTTCAAAATATTCCCCCTTAACAAGAATGCAGTTTTGCACATGTTGAAACCAGTCCTTAAAGCAATGATGCCGCCCTTCCTGAGGCACTTCATAAACCAGGATGTTGCACTGCTTCAATCTGATGAAAACAAAGTGATTCCACGTATTTTATCTTTAACTTTCAGGGCTATGTGCTGTAGGGTTCATGATGCTAGCCTTTAACACACCAAGTTTTAGTTTTGCTGTATGCGATGATGTATTAGCAGGATTTAACATTATTTTTCCTTCTGGGCATCCTTCACGAACTTTTTCAAAAATTTCCATTAAACAGATATTTATGTATCAGCTGGTAATAACTCTACGTTTATCTTCTAATGCTATAGTAGCAATATGACCCATTTTAGGGACAAAAGAAATAAAAACTAGCAACCATCATCTCACCAGCACTGCACTTCTGTAGGCTCCGTTTGAAAGACCCACTGACCAAATTGAGTTTTCTTTTCAGGATCATAAGAATAAATCCAAGATTCATCACAGTAACAACATTACAAACCAAATTTAAAGTGTCGCCTTGGAACCTTCTTCAGAGTTTTTCTGTACTAATCAATGCATTGTTCTTTTTTATTAGGAATCAGTTTGTGTGGAATCTATCAACAACAACAAAGTTTTCTTACGTCTAACTGTTGATGTAAAATGTTTTAGATTTCACTCATCACCTGAATAAATACATAATATGTCCATCTTCAAGGTTTGCTTGAATAGTGGCATACTTTAATCAGTAACAGCAGTTCTTGGGCACTTTACACGAAATTCATCACTAAGCAAAAACCAATCTCTTTTAAATTCACTGTACCAATTATAAATTATGGGGCTTCTTCACCATGTGCATTTCTAAGCCCATCTTCACATTCTTTAGGTATTAATGACGATTTAAAATTGTAAAAAGCCACAGCCCGGAAATGCACTCTGCTGAAATTCCTTTTTGGGTGAGCACAAAACCTTTAAATGATGATAATTAACAAACTATTATAACAAATAGAACAAACTATATGCCAATCAACTCACAAAACATTACCTGTCAAATATTAACAAATTTCATTTGTTTTTAGAAACATGACTTTCTAAATATTTTCAGTATCACTCTTGGAAATTGCTGATGCTACAGAAACGTTATTTAAATTAAATTGTGAGTTTTGAAGAGATCTATATTGGTTTTATAATAGATTTTTGTCCATGTTCTCTTGTTTATCCATAATACAAAAGTTATTCAGAATGAAGTGGAGTTTATTCCAGAAAATTCAAGGTACACATTTTATTTGTCATGTAAATATCTCAAACATATGATATTTTAACAGAAACCATTAAAGAGCTATTCAAGAAAGAGAAACAAAACATACAATAAATTTTTTTGTTTTTGTCTTACTTGGTTATTTTTGAATTCTGAGAATCTTAAGATTGCATATTTCTGGTGAAATCCTGAAACTGAACTTTTCATGGGCCACTATAGCAAATACTCACAAGAACTCCTCTCTGGTCTTCTTCCTGGTGGGGTAGTGTGGTGAGAGTCGAGCCTCCGACTCCACCGACTCGGCTGTGGGTGTAGCCCTGCAGCTGAGGTTCTCCATACTGAGAGAGGACCTGAAGCCTGACTCGGGACTACAGCGTGCTGGACTGATCTTGCCCTCGTCCTGCATGTTACCACACATTGGTTATGTAACATTGTCTTAAACTACAAATAAGACCTTGGAACTGACCCTACTTCCAACTTCACATTTATATACTTGCCAAATTGCTGAAACTCATAAAACTTTCCCTTGTCCACCAAAGCATAATAATTTTGCAGTGACATGAAATTTAGATTGCGGAAAACATTGAGCACAGTAAATGTAAAAACATTCCATATAAACTAAATGGAATTCAGTTTTATAACAAACCTAGAAGACCTGGTATTACTGTATTCACAATAAATACATATTAAAAGAAAGACCACCACTTCCTAGGCTATACACACACTTACAGTCCATATTTGACACTTCATAACATAAACTGTATAAACAAAAACTGTAACAAAAACAGAAAACATACCATGCAATCTCAGAATGTGAATAAGATAAACAGTTTACATGAGGGAATTGACTTTTTAAGTCACATTATGTATTAAGGAATGTTTGCAACCTGGTAAATAGAGGTCACTAGTGAACCTATACATTTTGTTACAGCCCAGTGAAGAGGGACCATGACAATGATGAAGGATAGACACACAGATAAGCTCTGGTCTATCATAACACTGTATACCATTTACTAGAGGTCACTAGTGCTGCTATACATTTTGTTACAGCCCAGTGAAGAGGGACCATGATCATGATGAAGGATAGACACACAGATAAGCTCTGGTCTATCATAACACTGTATACCATTTACTAGAGGTCACTAGTGGTGCTATACATTTTGTTATAGCCCAGTGAACAGGGACCATGATCATGATGAAGGATAGACACACAGATAAGCTCTGGTCTATCATAGTACTGTACACCATTTACTAGAGGTTAGTAGTGCTGCTATACATTTTGTTACAGCCCAGTGAAGAGGGACCATGATCATGATGAAGGATAGACACACAGATAAGCTCTGGTCTATCATAGTACTGTATACCATTTACTAGAGGTTACTAGTGGTGCTATACAT
This sequence comes from Deroplatys truncata, assembly GCA_030765065.1. NCBI lineage: Eukaryota > Metazoa > Arthropoda > Insecta > Mantodea > Mantidae > Deroplatys > Deroplatys truncata. Next base: position 7,471,171 of record CM060984.1, read on the forward strand.
TTTGTTATAGCCCAGTGAACAGGGACCATGATCATGATGAAGGATAGACACACAGATAAGCTCTGGTCTATCATAACACTGTATACCATTTACTAGAGGTCACTAGTGCTGCTATACATTTTGTTACAGCCCAGTGAAGAGGGACCATGATCATGATGAAGGATAGACACACAGATAAGCTCTGGTCTATCATAACACTGTATACCATTTATTAGAGGTCACTAGTGGTGCTATACATTTTGTTATAGCCCAGTGAACAGGGACCATGATCATGATGAAGGATAGACACACAGATAAGCTCTGGTCTATCATAACACTGTATACCATTTACTAGAGGTCACTAGTGCTGCTATACATTTTGTTACAGCCCAGTGAAGAGGGACCATGATCATGATGAAGGATAGACACACAGATAAGCTCTGGTCTATCATAACACTGTATACCATTTATTAGAGGTCACTAGTGGTGCTATACATTTTGTTACAGCCCAGTGAAGAGGGACCATGATCATGATGAAGGATAGACACACAGATAAGCTCTGGTCTATCATAGTACTGTATACCATTTACTAGAGGTCACTAGTGGTGCTATACATTTTGTTACAGCCCAGTGAAGAGGGACCATGATCATGATGAAGGATAGACACACAGATAAGCTCTGGTCTATCATAGCACTGTATACCATTTATTAGAGGTCACTAGTGGTGCTATACATTTTGTTACAGCCCAGTGAAGAGGGAGCATGATCATGATGAACGATAGACACATAGATAGCTCTGGTCTATCATAACACTGTATACCATTTATTAGAGGTCACTAGTGGTGCTATACATTTTGTTGCAGCCCAGTGAAGGGGGACCATGCTCATGATGAACGATAGACACATAGATAGCTCTGGTCTATCATAACACTGTATACCATTTATTAGAGGTCACTAGTGGTGCTATACATTTTGTTGTAGCCCAGTGAAGAGGGACCATGATCATAATGAACGATAGACACATAGATAGCTCTGGTCTATCATAACACTGTATACCATTTATTAGAGGTCACTAGTGGTGCTATACATTTTGTTGTAGCCCAGTGAAGGGGGACCATGATCATGATGAACGATAGACACATAGATAGCTCTGGTTTATCATAACACTGTATACCATTTATTAGAGGTCACTAGTGGTGCTATACATTTTGTTGTAGCCCAGTGAAGAGGGACCATGATCATGATGAAGGATAGACACACAGATAAGCCCTGGTCTATCATAACACTGTATACCATTTATTAGAGGTCACTAGTGATGCTATACATTTTGTTGTAGCCCAGTGAAGAGGGACCATGATCATGATGAAGGATAGATACACAGATAAGCTCTGGTCTATCATAGTACTATATACCATTTACTAGAGGTCACTAGTGGTGCTATACATTTTGTTGTAGCCCAGTGAAGAGGGACCATGATCATGATGAAGGATAGACACACAGATAAGCTCTGGTCTATCATAGCACAGTATACCATTTACTAGAGGTCACTAGTGGTGCTATACATTTTGTTACAGCCCAGTGAAGGGGGACCATGATCATGATGAAGGATAGACACACAGATAAGCTCTGGTCTATCATAGTACTATATACCATTTACTAGAGGTCACTAATGGTGCTATACATTTTGTTACAGCCCAGTGAAGAGGGACCATGATCATGATGAAGGATAGACACAGAGATAAGCTCTGGTCTATCATAGTACTATATACCATTTACTAGAGGTCACTAGTGGTGCTATACATTTTGTTACAGCCCAGTGAAGAGGGACCATGATCATGATAAAGGATAAACACACAGATAAGCTCTGGTCTATCATAGCACAGTATACCATTTACTAGAGGTCACTAGTGGTGCTATAGATTTTGTTGTAGCCCAGTGAAGAGGGACCATGATCATGATGAAGGATAGACACACAGATAAGCTCTGGTCTATCATAGCACAGTATACCATTTACTAGAGGTCACTAGTGGTGCTATACATTTTGTTACAGCCCAGTGAAGGGGGACCATGATCATGATGAAGGATAGACACACAGATAAGCTCTGGTCTATCATAACACTGTATACCATTTACTAGAGGTCACTAGTGGTGCTATACATTTTGTTACAGCCCAGTGAAGGGGGACCATGATCATGATGAAGGATAGACACACAGATAAGCTCTGGTCTATCATAGCACAGTATACCATTTACTAGAGGTCACTAGTGGTGCTATACATTTTGTTGTAGCCCAGTGAAAGAGGGACCATGATCATGATGAAGGATAGACACACAGATAAGCTCTGGTCTATCATAGCACAGTATACCATTTACTAGAGGTCACTAGTGGTGCTGTACATTTTGTTACAGCCCAGTGAAGAGGGACCATGATCATGATGAAGGATAGACACACAGATAAGCTCTGGTCTATCATAACACTGTATAACATTTACTAGAGGTCACTAGTGGTGCTATACATTTTGTTACAGCCCAGTGAAGAGGGACCATGATCATGATGAAGGATAGACACACAGATAAGCTCTGGTCTATCATAACACTGTATAACATTTACTAGAGGTCAGTAGTGGTGCTATACATTTTGTTACAGCCCAGTGAAGAGGGACCATGATCATGATGAAGGATAGACACACAGATAAGCTCTGGTCTATCATAGCACTGTATACCATTTACTAGAGGTCACTAGTGGTGCTATACATTTTGTTACAGCCTAGTGAAGAGGGACCATGATCATGATGAAGGATAGACACACAGATAAGCTCTGGTCTATCATAACACTGTATAACATTTACTAGAGGTCACTAGTGGTGCTATACATTTTGTTACAGCCTAGTGAAGAGGGACCATGATCATGATGAAGGATAGACACACAGATAAGCTCTGGTATATCATAACACTGTATACCATTTACTAGAGAGGTCACTAGTGCTGCTATACATTTTGTTACAGCCCAGTGAAGAGGGACCATGATCATGATGAAGGATAGACACACAGATAAGCTCTGGTCTATCATAACACTGTATACCATTTACTAGAGGTCACTAGTGGTGCTATACATTTTGTTACAGCCCAGTGAAGAGGGACCATGATCATGATGAAGGATAGACACACAGATAAGCTCTGGTCTATCATAGCACAGTATAACATTTACTAGAGGTCACTAGTGGTGCTATACATTTTGTTACAGCCCAGTGAAGAGGGACCATGATCATGAAGAAGGATAGACATACAGATAAGCTCTGATCTATCATAGCACTGTATACCATTTACTAGAGGTCACTAGTGGTGCTATACATTTTGTTGTAGCCCAGTGAAGAGGGACCATGATCATGATGAAGGATAGACATACAGATAAGCTCTGATCTATCATAGCACTGTATACCATTTACTAGAGGTCACTAGTGGTGCTATACATTTTGTTGTAGCCCAGTGAAGAGGGACCATGATCATGATGAAGGATAGACATACAGATAAGCTCTGATCTATCATAGCACTGTATACCATTTACTAGAGGTCACTAGTGGTGCTATACATTTTGTTGTAGCCCAGTGAAGGGGGACCATGATCATGATGAAGGATAGACATACAGATAAGCTCTGATCTATCATAGCACTGTATACCATTTACTAGAGGTCACTAGTGGTGCTATACATTTTGTTGTAGCCCAGTGAAGAGGGACCATGATCATGATGAAGGATAGACATACAGATAAGCTCTGATCTATCATAGCACTGTATACCATTTACTAGAGGTCACTAGTGGTGCTATACATTTTGTTGTAGCCCAGTGAAGAGGGACCATGATCATGATGAAGGATAGACACACAGATAAGCTCTGATCTATCATAACACTGTATACCATTTACTAGAGGTCACTAGTAGTGCTATACATTTTGTTGTAGCCCAGTGAAGGGGGACCATGATCATGATGAAGAATAGACACACAGATAAGCTCTGATCTATCATAACACTGTATACCATTTACTAGAGGTCACTAGTGGTGCTATACATTTTGTTACAGCCCAGTGAAGAGGGACCATGATCATGATGAAGGATAGACACACAGATAAGCTCTGGTCTATCATAACACTGTATACCATTTACTAGAGGTCACTAGTGGTGCTATACATTTTGTTACAGCCCAGTGAAGAGGGACCATGATCATGATGAAGGATAGACACACAGATAAGCTCTGGTCTATCATAACACTGTATAACATTTACTAGAGGTCACTAGTGGTGCTATACATTTTGTTACAGCCCAGTGAAGAGGGACCATGATCATGATGAAGGATAGACACACAGATAAGCTCTGGTCTATCATAACACTGTATAACATTTACTAGAGGTCACTAGTGGTGCTATACATTTTGTTACAGCCCAGTGAAGAGGGACCATGATCATGATGAAGGATAGACACACAGATAAGCTCTGGTCTATCATAGCACTGTATACCATTTACTAGAGGTCACTAGTGGTGCTATACATTTTGTTACAGCCTAGTGAAGAGGGACCATGATCATGATGAAGGATAGACACACAGATAAGCTCTGGTCTATCATAACACTGTATAACATTTACTAGAGGTCACTAGTGGTGCTATACATTTTGTTACAGCCTAGTGAAGAGGGACCATGATCATGATGAAGGATAGACACACAGATAAGCTCTGGTCTATCATAACACTGTATAACATTTACTAGAGGTCACTAGTGGTGCTATACATTTTGTTACAGCCTAGTGAAGAGGGACCATGATCATGATGAAGGATAGACACACAGATAAGCTCTGGTATATCATAACACTGTATACCATTTACTAGAGAGGTCACTAGTGCTGCTATACATTTTGTTACAGCCCAGTGAAGAGGGACCATGATCATGATGAAGGATAGACACACAGATAAGCTCTGGTCTATCATAACACTGTATACCATTTACTAGAGGTCACTAGTGGTGCTATACATTTTGTTACAGCCCAGTGAAGAGGGACCATGATCATGATGAAGGATAGACACACAGATAAGCTCTGGTCTATCATAGCACAGTATACCATTTACTAGAGGTCACTAGTGGTGCTATACATTTTGTTACAGCCCAGTGAAGAGGGACCATGATCATGAAGAAGGATAGACATACAGATAAGCTCTGATCTATCATAGCACTGTATACCATTTACTAGAGGTCACTAGTGGTGCTATACATTTTGTTGTAGCCCAGTGAAGAGGGACCATGATCATGATGAAGAATAGACACACAGATAAGCTCTGATCTATCATAGCACTGTATACCATTTACTAGAGGTCACTAGTGGTGCTATACATTTTGTTGTAGCCCAGTGAAGAGGGACCATGATCATGATGAAGGATAGACATACAGATAAGCTCTGATCTATCATAGCACTGTATACCATTTACTAGAGGTCACTAGTGGTGCTATACATTTTGTTGTAGCCCAGTGAAAAGGGACCATGATCATGATGAAGGATAGACATACAGATAAGCTCTGATCTATCATAGCACTGTATACCATTTACTAGAGGTCACTAGTGGTGCTATACATTTTGTTGTAGCCCAGTGAAGGGGGACCATGATCATGATGAAGGATAGACATACAGATAAGCTCTGATCTATCATAGCACTGTATACCATTTACTAGAGGTCACTAGTGGTGCTATACATTTTGTTGTAGCCCAGTGAAGAGGGACCATGATCATGATGAAGGATAGACATACAGATAAGCTCTGATCTATCATAGCACTGTATACCATTTACTAGAGGTCACTAGTGGTGCTATACATTTTGTTGTAGCCCAGTGAAGAGGGACCATGATCATGATGAAGGATAGACACACAGATAAGCTCTGATCTATCATAACACTGTATACCATTTACTAGAGGTCACTAGTAGTGCTATACATTTTGTTGTAGCCCAGTGAAGGGGGACCATGATCATGATGAAGAATAGACACACAGATAAGCTCTGATCTATCATAACACTGTATACCATTTACTAGAGGTCACTAGTGGTGCTATACATTTTGTTACAGCCCAGTGAAGAGGGACCATGATCATGATGAAGGATAGACACACAGATAAGCTCTGGTCTATCATAACACTGTATACCATTTACTAGAGGTCACTAGTGGTGCTATACATTTTGTTACAGCCCAGTGAAGAGGGACCATGATCATGATGAAGAATAGACACACAGATAAGCTCTGGCCTGTCATAACACTGTATACCATTTACTAGAGGTCACTAGTGATGCTATACATTTTGTTACAGCCCAGTGAAGAGGGACCATGATCATGATGAAGAATAGACACACAGATAAGCTCTGGTCTATCATAACACTGTATACCATTTACTAGAAGTCACTAGTAGTGCTATACATTTTGTTACAGCCCAGTGAAGAGGGACCATGTTCATGATGAAGGATAGAGATACACATAAGCTCTGGTCTATCATAACACTGTATATCATTTACTAGAGGTCACTAGTGGTGCTATACATTTTGTTACAGCCCAGTGAAGAGGGACCATGATCATGATGAAGGATAGAGATACACATAAGCTCTGGTCTATCATAACACTGTATATCATTTACTAGAGGTCACTAGTGGTGCTATACATTTTGTTACAGCCCAGTGAAGAGGGACCATGATCATGATGAAGGATAGACACACAGATAAGCTCTGGTCTTTCATAACACTGTATACCATTTACTAGAGGTCACTAGTAGTGCTATACATTTTGTTGTAGCCCAGTGAAGAGGGACCATGATCATGATGAAGAATAGACACACAGATAAGCTCTGGTCTATCATAGCACTGTATACCATTTACTAGAGGTCACTGGTGGTGCTATACATTTTGTTGTAGCCCAGTGAGCAGGGACCATGATCATGATGAAGGATAGACACACAGATAAGCTCTGGTCTATCATAGCACTGTATACCATTTACTAGAGGTCACTGGTGGTGCTATACATTTTGTTGTAGCCCAGTGAAGAGAGACCATGATCATGATGAAGGATAGACACACAGATAAGCTCTGGTCTATCATAACACTGTATACCATTTACTAGAGGTCACTGGTGGTGCTATACATTTTGTTGTAGCCCAGTGAAGAGGGACCATGATCATGATGAAGGATAGACACACAGATAAGCTCTGGTCTATCATAACACTGTATACCATTTACTAGAGGTCACTGGTGGTGCTATACATTTTGTTGTAGTGCAGTGAAGAGGGACCATGATCATGATGGACAGACACACAGATAAGCTCTGGTCTATCATAACACTGTATACCATTTACTAGAGGTCACTAGTGGTGCTATACATTTTGTTACAGCCCAGTGAAGAGGGACCATTGTCATGATGAAGGATAGACACACAGATAAGCTCTGGTCTTTCATAACACTGTATACCATTTACTAGAGGTCACTGGTGGTGCTATACATTTTGTTGTAGCCCAGTGAAGAGAGACCATGATCATGATGAAGGATAGACACACAGATAAGCTCTGGTCTATCATAACACTGTATACCATTTACTAGAGGTCACTGGTGGTGCTATACATTTTGTTGTAGCCCAGTGAAGAGGGACCATGATCATGATGAAGGATAGACACACAGATAAGCTCTGGTCTATCATAACACTGTATACCATTTACTAGAGGTTACTAGCGGTGCTATACATTTTGTTACAGCCCAGTGAAGAGGGACCATGATCATGATGAAGGATACACACACAGATAAGCTCTGATCTATCATAACACTGAATACCATTTACTAGAGGTCACTGGTGGTGCTATACATTTTGTTACAGCCCAGTGAAGAGGGACCATGGTCATGATGAAGGATAGACACACAGATAAGCTCTGGTCTATCATAACACTGTATACCATTTACTAGAGGTCACTAGTGGTGCTATACATTTTGTTACAGCCCAGTGAAGAGGGACCATGATCATGATGAAGGATAGACACACAGATAAGCTCTGGTCTATCATAACACAGTATACCATTTACTAGAGGTCACTAGTGGTGCTATACATTTTGTTATAGCCCAGTGAAGGGGGACCATGATCATGATGAAGGATACACACACAGATAAGCTCTGATCTATCATAACACTGAATACCATTTACTAGAGGTCACTAGTGGTGCTATACATTTTGTTACAGCCCAGTGAAGAGGGACCATTGTCATGATGAAGAATAGACACACAGATAAGCTCTGGCCTGTCATAACACTGTATACCATTTACTAGAGGTCACTAGTGATGCTATACATTTTGTTACAGCCCAGTGAAGAGGGACCATGATCATGATGAAGAATAGACACACAGATAAGCTCTGGTCTATCATAACACTGTATACCATTTACTAGAAGTCACTAGTAGTGCTATACATTTTGTTACAGCCCAGTGAAGAGGGACCATGATCATGATGAAGGATAGAGATACACATAAGCTCTGGTCTATCATAACACTGTATATCATTTACTAGAGGTCACTAGTGGTGCTATACATTTTGTTACAGCCCAGTGAAGAGGGACCATGATCATGATGAAGGATAGAGATACACATAAGCTCTGGTCTATCATAACACTGTATATCATTTACTAGAGGTCACTAGTGGTGCTATACATTTTGTTACAGCCCAGTGAAGAGGGACCATGATCATGATGAAGGATAGACACACAGATAAGCTCTGGTCTTTCATAACACTGTATACCATTTACTAGAGGTCACTAGTAGTGCTATACATTTTGTTGTAGCCCAGTGAAGAGGGACCATGATCATGATGAAGAATAGACACACAGATAAGCTCTGGTCTATCATAGCACTGTATACCATTTACTAGAGGTCACTGGTGGTGCTATACATTTTGTTGTAGCCCAGTGAGCAGGGACCATGATCATGATGAAGGATAGACACACAGATAAGCTCTGGTCTATCATAGCACTGTATACCATTTACTAGAGGTCACTGGTGGTGCTATACATTTTGTTGTAGCCCAGTGAAGAGAGACCATGATCATGATGAAGGATAGACACACAGATAAGCTCTGGTCTATCATAACACTGTATACCATTTACTAGAGGTCACTGGTGGTGCTATACATTTTGTTGTAGCCCAGTGAAGAGGGACCATGATCATGATGAAGGATAGACACACAGATAAGCTCTGGTCTATCATAACACTGTATACCATTTACTAGAGGTCACTGGTGGTGCTATACATTTTGTTGTAGTGCAGTGAAGAGGGACCATGATCATGATGGACAGACACACAGATAAGCTCTGGTCTATCATAACACTGTATACCATTTACTAGAGGTCACTAGTGGTGCTATACATTTTGTTACAGCCCAGTGAAGAGGGACCATTGTCATGATGAAGGATAGACACACAGATAAGCTCTGGTCTTTCATAACACTGTATACCATTTACTAGAGGTCACTGGTGGTGCTATACATTTTGTTGTAGCCCAGTGAAGAGAGACCATGATCATGATGAAGGATAGACACACAGATAAGCTCTGGTCTATCATAACACTGTATACCATTTACTAGAGGTCACTGGTGGTGCTATACATTTTGTTGTAGCCCAGTGAAGAGGGACCATGATCATGATGAAGGATAGACACACAGATAAGCTCTGGTCTATCATAACACTGTATACCATTTACTAGAGGTCACTAGTGGTGCTATACATTTTGTTACAGCCCAGTGAAGAGGGACCATGATCATGATGAAGGATACACACACAGATAAGCTCTGATCTATCATAACACTGAATACCATTTACTAGAGGTCACTGGTGGTGCTATACATTTTGTTACAGCCCAGTGAAGAGGGACCATGGTCATGATGAAGGATAGACACACAGATAAGCCCTGGTCTATCATAACACTGTATACCATTTATTAGAGGTCACTAGTGATGCTATACATTTTGTTGTAGCCCAGTGAAGAGGGACCATGATCATGATGAAGGATAGATACACAGATAAGCTCTGGTCTATCATAGTACTATATACCATTTACTAGAGGTCACTAGTGGTGCTATACATTTTGTTGTAGCCCAGTGAAGAGGGACCATGATCATGATGAAGGATAGACACACAGATAAGCTCTGGTCTATCATAGCACAGTATACCATTTACTAGAGGTCACTAGTGGTGCTATACATTTTGTTACAGCCCAGTGAAGGGGGACCATGATCATGATGAAGGATAGACACACAGATAAGCTCTGGTCTATCATAGTACTATATACCATTTACTAGAGGTCACTAGTGGTGCTATACATTTTGTTACAGCCCAGTGAAGAGGGACCATGATCATGATGAAGGATAGACACAGAGATAAGCTCTGGTCTATCATAGTACTATATACCATTTACTAGAGGTCACTAGTGGTGCTATACATTTTGTTACAGCCCAGTGAAGAGGGACCATGATCATGATAAAGGATAAACACACAGATAAGCTCTGGTCTATCATAGCACAGTATACCATTTACTAGAGGTCACTAGTGGTGCTATAGATTTTGTTGTAGCCCAGTGAAGAGGGACCATGATCATGATGAAGGATAGACACACAGATAAGCTCTGGTCTATCCTAGCACAGTATACCATTTACTAGAGGTCACTAGTGGTGCTATACATTTTGTTACAGCCCAGTGAAGGGGGACCATGATCATGATGAAGGATAGACACACAGATAAGCTCTGGTCTATCATAACACTGTATACCATTTACTAGAGGTCACTAGTGGTGCTATACATTTTGTTACAGCCCAGTGAAGGGGGACCATGATCATGATGAAGGATAGACACACAGATAAGCTCTGGTCTATCATAGCACAGTATACCATTTACTAGAGGTCACTAGTGGTGCTATACATTTTGTTGTAGCCCAGTGAAAGAGGGACCATGATCATGATGAAGGATAGACACACAGATAAGCTCTGGTCTATCATAGCACAGTATACCATTTACTAGAGGTCACTAGTGGTGCTGTACATTTTGTTACAGCCCAGTGAAGAGGGAACATGATCATGATGAAGGATAGACACACAGATAAGCTCTGGTCTATCATAACACTGTATAACATTTACTAGAGGTCACTAGTGGTGCTATACATTTTGTTACAGCCCAGTGAAGAGGGACCATGATCATGATGAAGGATAGACACACAGATAAGCTCTGGTCTATCATAACACTGTATAACATTTACTAGAGGTCACTAGTGGTGCTATACATTTTGTTACAGCCCAGTGAAGAGGGACCATGATCATGATGAAGGATAGACACACAGATAAGCTCTGGTCTATCATAGCACTGTATACCATTTACTAGAGGTCACTAGTGGTGCTATACATTTTGTTACAGCCTAGTGAAGAGGGACCATGATCATGATGAAGGATAGACACACAGATAAGCTCTGGTCTATCATAACACTGTATAACATTTACTAGAGGTCACTAGTGGTGCTATACATTTTGTTACAGCCTAGTGAAGAGGGACCATGATCATGATGAAGGATAGACACACAGATAAGCTCTGGTATATCATAACACTGTATACCATTTACTAGAGAGGTCACTAGTGCTGCTATACATTTTGTTACAGCCCAGTGAAGAGGGACCATGATCATGATGAAGGATAGACACACAGATAAGCTCTGGTCTATCATAACACTGTATACCATTTACTAGAGGTCACTAGTGGTGCTATACATTTTGTTACAGCCCAGTGAAGAGGGACCATGATCATGATGAAGGATAGACACACAGATAAGCTCTGGTCTATCATAGCACAGTATACCATTTACTAGAGGTCACTAGTGGTGCTATACATTTTGTTACAGCCCAGTGAAGAGGGACCATGATCATGAAGAAGGATAGACATACAGATAAGCTCTGATCTATCATAGCACTGTATACCATTTACTAGAGGTCACTAGTGGTGCTATACATTTTGTTGTAGCCCAGTGAAGAGGGACCATGATCATGATGAAGGATAGACATACAGATAAGCTCTGATCTATCATAGCACTGTATACCATTTACTAGAGGTCACTAGTGGTGCTATACATTTTGTTGTAGCCCAGTGAAGAGGGACCATGATCATGATGAAGGATAGACATACAGATAAGCTCTGATCTATCATAGCACTGTATACCATTTACTAGAGGTCACTAGTGGTGCTATACATTTTGTTGTAGCCCAGTGAAGGGGGACCATGATCATGATGAAGGATAGACATACAGATAAGCTCTGATCTATCATAGCACTGTATACCATTTACTAGAGGTCACTAGTGGTGCTATACATTTTGTTGTAGCCCAGTGAAGAGGGACCATGATCATGATGAAGGATAGACATACAGATAAGCTCTGATCTATCATAGCACTGTATACCATTTACTAGAGGTCACTAGTGGTGCTATACATTTTGTTGTAGCCCAGTGAAGAGGGACCATGATCATGATGAAGGATAGACACACAGATAAGCTCTGATCTATCATAACACTGTATACCATTTACTAGAGGTCACTAGTAGTGCTATACATTTTGTTGTAGCCCAGTGAAGGGGGACCATGATCATGATGAAGAATAGACACACAGATAAGCTCTGATCTATCATAACACTGTATACCATTTACTAGAGGTCACTAGTGGTGCTATACATTTTGTTACAGCCCAGTGAAGAGGGACCATGATCATGATGAAGGATAGACACACAGATAAGCTCTGGTCTATCATAGCACTGTATACCATTTACTAGAGGTCACTAGTGGTGCTATACATTTTGTTACAGCCCAGTGAAGAGGGACCATGATCATGATGAAGGATAGACACACAGATAAGCTCTGGTCTATCATAACACTGTATAACATTTACTAGAGGTCACTAGTGGTGCTATACATTTTGTTACAGCCCAGTGAAGAGGGACCATGATCATGATGAAGGATAGACACACAGATAAGCTCTGGTCTATCATAACACTGTATAACATTTACTAGAGGTCACTAGTGGTGCTATACATTTTGTTACAGCCCAGTGAAGAGGGACCATGATCATGATGAAGGATAGACACACAGATAAGCTCTGGTCTATCATAGCACTGTATACCATTTACTAGAGGTCACTAGTGGTGCTATACATTTTGTTACAGCCTAGTGAAGAGGGACCATGATCATGATGAAGGATAGACACACAGATAAGCTCTGGTCTATCATAACACTGTATAACATTTACTAGAGGTCACTAGTGGTGCTATACATTTTGTTACAGCCTAGTGAAGAGGGACCATGATCATGATGAAGGATAGACACACAGATAAGCTCTGGTCTATCATAACACTGTATAACATTTACTAGAGGTCACTAGTGGTGCTATACATTTTGTTACAGCCTAGTGAAGAGGGACCATGATCATGATGAAGGATAGACACACAGATAAGCTCTGGTATATCATAACACTGTATACCATTTACTAGAGAGGTCACTAGTGCTGCTATACATTTTGTTACAGCCCAGTGAAGAGGGACCATGATCATGATGAAGGATAGACACACAGATAAGCTCTGGTCTATCATAACACTGTATACCATTTACTAGAGGTCACTAGTGGTGCTATACATTTTGTTACAGCCCAGTGAAGAGGGACCATGATCATGATGAAGGATAGACACACAGATAAGCTCTGGTCTATCATAGCACAGTATACCATTTACTAGAGGTCACTAGTGGTGCTATACATTTTGTTACAGCCCAGTGAAGAGGGACCATGATCATGAAGAAGGATAGACATACAGATAAGCTCTGATCTATCATAGCACTGTATACCATTTACTAGAGGTCACTAGTGGTGCTATACATTTTGTTGTAGCCCAGTGAAGAGGGACCATGATCATGATGAAGAATAGACACACAGATAAGCTCTGATCTATCATAGCACTGTATACCATTTACTAGAGGTCACTAGTGGTGCTATACATTTTGTTGTAGCCCAGTGAAGAGGGACCATGATCATGATGAAGGATAGACATACAGATAAGCTCTGATCTATCATAGCACTGTATACCATTTACTAGAGGTCACTAGTGGTGCTATACATTTTGTTGTAGCCCAGTGAAAAGGGACCATGATCATGATGAAGGATAGACATACAGATAAGCTCTGATCTATCATAGCACTGTATACCATTTACTAGAGGTCACTAGTGGTGCTATACATTTTGTTGTAGCCCAGTGAAGGGGGACCATGATCATGATGAAGGATAGACATACAGATAAGCTCTGATCTATCATAGCACTGTATACCATTTACTAGAGGTCACTAGTGGTGCTATACATTTTGTTGTAGCCCAGTGAAGAGGGACCATGATCATGATGAAGGATAGACATACAGATAAGCTCTGATCTATCATAGCACTGTATACCATTTACTAGAGGTCACTAGTGGTGCTATACATTTTGTTGTAGCCCAGTGAAGAGGGACCATGATCATGATGAAGGATAGACACACAGATAAGCTCTGATCTATCATAACACTGTATACCATTTACTAGAGGTCACTAGTAGTGCTATACATTTTGTTACAGCCCAGTGAAGAGGGACCATGATCATGATGAAGAATAGACACACAGATAAGCTCTGGCCTGTCATAACACTGTATACCATTTACTAGAGGTCACTAGTGATGCTATACATTTTGTTACAGCCCAGTGAAGAGGGACCATGATCATGATGAAGAATAGACACACAGATAAGCTCTGGTCTATCATAACACTGTATACCATTTACTAGAAGTCACTAGTAGTGCTATACATTTTGTTACAGCCCAGTGAAGAGGGACCATGATCATGATGAAGGATAGAGATACACATAAGCTCTGGTCTATCATAACACTGTATATCATTTACTAGAGGTCACTAGTGGTGCTATACATTTTGTTACAGCCCAGTGAAGAGGGACCATGATCATGATGAAGGATAGAGATACACATAAGCTCTGGTCTATCATAACACTGTATATCATTTACTAGAGGTCACTAGTGGTGCTATACATTTTGTTACAGCCCAGTGAAGAGGGACCATGATCATGATGAAGGATAGACACACAGATAAGCTCTGGTCTTTCATAACACTGTATACCATTTACTAGAGGTCACTAGTAGTGCTATACATTTTGTTGTAGCCCAGTGAAGAGGGACCATGATCATGATGAAGAATAGACACACAGATAAGCTCTGGTCTATCATAGCACTGTATACCATTTACTAGAGGTCACTGGTGGTGCTATACATTTTGTTGTAGCCCAGTGAGCAGGGACCATGATCATGATGAAGGATAGACACACAGATAATCTCTGGTCTATCATAGCACTGTATACCATTTACTAGAGGTCACTGGTGGTGCTATACATTTTGTTGTAGCCCAGTGAAGAGAGACCATGATCATGATGAAGGATAGACACACAGATAAGCTCTGGTCTATCATAACACTGTATACCATTTACTAGAGGTCACTGGTGGTGCTATACATTTTGTTGTAGCCCAGTGAAGAGGGACCATGATCATGATGAAGGATAGACACACAGATAAGCTCTGGTCTATCATAACACTGTATACCATTTACTAGAGGTCACTGGTGGTGCTATACATTTTGTTGTAGTGCAGTGAAGAGGGACCATGATCATGATGGACAGACACACAGATAAGCTCTGGTCTATCATAACACTGTATACCATTTACTAGAGGTCACTAGTGGTGCTATACATTTTGTTACAGCCCAGTGAAGAGGGACCATTGTCATGATGAAGGATAGACACACAGATAAGCTCTGGGCTTTCATAACACTGTATACCATTTACTAGAGGTCACTGGTGGTGCTATACATCTTGTTGTAGCCCAGTGAAGAGAGACCATGATCATGATGAAGGATAGACACACAGATAAGCTCTGGTCTATCATAACACTGTATACCATTTACTAGAGGTCACTGGTGGTGCTATACATTTTGTTGTAGCCCAGTGAAGAGGGACCATGATCATGATGAAGGATAGACACACAGATAAGCTCTGGTCTATCATAACACTGTATACCATTTACTAGAGGTTACTAGTGGTGCTATACATTTTGTTACAGCCCAGTGAAGAGGGACCATGATCATGATGAAGGATACACACACAGATAAGCTCTGATCTATCATAACACTGAATACCATTTACTAGAGGTCACTGGTGGTGCTATACATTTTGTTACAGCCCAGTGAAGAGGGACCATGGTCATGATGAAGGATAGACACACAGATAAGCTCTGGTCTATCATAACACTGTATACCATTTACTAGAGGTCACTAGTGGTGCTATACATTTTGTTACAGCCCAGTGAAGAGGGACCATGATCATGATGAAGGATAGACACACAGATAAGCTCTGGTCTATCATAACACAGTATACCATTTACTAGAGGTCACTAGTGGTGCTATACATTTTGTTATAGCCCAGTGAAGGGGGACCATGATCATGATGAAGGATACACACACAGATAAGCTCTGATCTATCATAACACTGAATACCATTTACTAGAGGTCACTAGTGGTGCTATACATTTTGTTACAGCCCAGTGAAGAGGGACCATTGTCATGATGAAGAATAGACACACAGATAAGCTCTGGCCTGTCATAACACTGTATACCATTTACTAGAGGTCACTAGTGATGCTATACATTTTGTTACAGCCCAGTGAAGAGGGACCATGATCATGATGAAGAATAGACACACAGATAAGCTCTGGTCTATCATAACACTGTATACCATTTACTAGAAGTCACTAGTAGTGCTATACATTTTGTTACAGCCCAGTGAAGAGGGACCATGATCATGATGAAGGATAGAGATACACATAAGCTCTGGTCTATCATAACACTGTATATCATTTACTAGAGGTCACTAGTGGTGCTATACATTTTGTTACAGCCCAGTGAAGAGGGACCATGATCATGATGAAGGATAGAGATACACATAAGCTCTGGTCTATCATAACACTGTATATCATTTACTAGAGGTCACTAGTGGTGCTATACATTTTGTTACAGCCCAGTGAAGAGGGACCATGATCATGATGAAGGATAGACACACAGATAAGCTCTGGTCTTTCATA
The DNA here is from genome assembly GCA_030765065.1 of Deroplatys truncata. Classification (NCBI taxonomy): domain Eukaryota; kingdom Metazoa; phylum Arthropoda; class Insecta; order Mantodea; family Mantidae; genus Deroplatys; species Deroplatys truncata. The sequence goes on from CM060984.1 coordinate 7,488,379, forward strand.
ACACTGTATACCATTTACTAGAGGTCACTAGTAGTGCTATACATTTTGTTGTAGCCCAGTGAAGAGGGACCATGATCATGATGAAGAATAGACACACAGATAAGCTCTGGTCTATCATAGCACTGTATACCATTTACTAGAGGTCACTGGTGGTGCTATACATTTTGTTGTAGCCCAGTGAGCAGGGACCATGATCATGATGAAGGATAGACACACAGATAAGCTCTGGTCTATCATAGCACTGTATACCATTTACTAGAGGTCACTGGTGGTGCTATACATTTTGTTGTAGCCCAGTGAAGAGAGACCATGATCATGATGAAGGATAGACACACAGATAAGCTCTGGTCTATCATAACACTGTATACCATTTACTAGAGGTCACTGGTGGTGCTATACATTTTGTTGTAGCCCAGTGAAGAGGGACCATGATCATGATGAAGGATAGACACACAGATAAGCTCTGGTCTATCATAGCACTGTATACCATTTACTAGAGGTCACTGGTGGTGCTATACATTTTGTTGTAGTGCAGTGAAGAGGGACCATGATCATGATGGACAGACACACAGATAAGCTCTGGTCTATCATAACACTGTATACCATTTACTAGAGGTCACTAGTGGTGCTATACATTTTGTTACAGCCCAGTGAAGAGGGACCATTGTCATGATGAAGGATAGACACACAGATAAGCTCTGGTCTTTCATAACACTGTATACCATTTACTAGAGGTCACTGGTGGTGCTATACATTTTGTTGTAGCCCAGTGAAGAGAGACCATGATCATGATGAAGGATAGACACACAGATAAGCTCTGGTCTATCATAACACTGTATACCATTTACTAGAGGTCACTGGTGGTGCTATACATTTTGTTGTAGCCCAGTGAAGAGGGACCATGATCATGATGAAGGATAGACACACAGATAAGCTCTGGTCTATCATAACACTGTATACCATTTACTAGAGGTCACTAGTGGTGCTATACATTTTGTTACAGCCCAGTGAAGAGGGACCATGATCATGATGAAGGATACACACACAGATAAGCTCTGATCTATCATAACACTGAATACCATTTACTAGAGGTCACTGGTGGTGCTATACATTTTGTTACAGCCCAGTGAAGAGGGACCATGGTCATGATGAAGGATAGACACACAGATAAGCTCTGGTCTATCATAACACTGTATACCATTTACTAGAGGTCACTAGTGGTGCTATACATTTTGTTACAGCCCAGTGAAGAGGGACCATGATCATGATGAAGGATAGACACACAGATAAGCTCTGGTCTATCATAACACAGTATACCATTTACTAGAGGTCACTAGTGGTGCTATACATTTTGTTATAGCCCAGTGAAGGGGGACCATGATCATGATGAAGGATACACACACAGATAAGCTCTGATCTATCATAACACTGAATACCATTTACTAGAGGTCACTAGTGGTGCTATACATTTTGTTACAGCCCAGTGAAGAGGGACCATTGTCATGATGAAGGATAGACACACAGATAAGCTCTGGTCTTTCATAACACTGTATACCATTTACTAGAGGTCACTGGTGGTGCTATACATTTTGTTGTAGCCCAGTGAAGAGGGACCATGATCATGATGAAGGATAGACACACAGATAAGCTCTGGTCTATCATAACACTGTATACCTTTTACTAGAGGTCACTAGTGGTGCTATACATTTTGTTACAGCCCAGTGAAAAGGGACCATTGTCATGATGAAGGATAGACACACAGATAAGCTCTGGTCTTTCATAACACTGTATACCATTTACTAGAGGTCACTGGTGGTGCTATACATTTTGTTGTAGCCCAGTGAAGAGAGACCATGATCATGATGAAGGATAGACACACAGGTAAGCTCTGGTCTATCATAACACTGTATACCATTTACTAGAGGTCACTAGTGGTGCTATACATTTTGTTACAGCCCAGTGAAGAGGGACCATGATCATGATGAAGGATAGACACACAGATAAGCTCTGGTCTTTCATAACACTGTATACCATTTACTAGAGGTCACTGGTGGTGCTATACATTTTGTTACAGCCCAGTGAAGAGGGACCATGATCATGATGAAGGATAGACACACAGATAAGCTCTGGTCTTTCATAACACTGTATACCATTTACTAGAGGTCACTAGTAGTGCTATACATTTTGTTGTAGCCCAGTGAAGAGGGACCATGATCATGATGAAGGATAGACACACAGATAAGCTCTGGTCTATCATAGCACTGTATACCATTTACTAGAGGTCACTGGTGGTGCTATACATTTTGTTGTAGCCCAGTGAAGAGGGACCATGATCATGATGAAGGATAGACACACAGATAAGCTCTGGTCTATCATAACACTGTATACCATTTACTAGAGGTCACTAGTGGTGCTATACATTTTGTTACAGCCCAGTGAAGAGGGACCATGATCATGATGAAGGATAGACACACAGATAAGCTCTGGTCTTTCATAACACTGTATACCATTTACTAGAGGTCACTGGTGGTGCTATACATTTTGTTACAGCCCAGTGAAGAGGGACCATGATCATGATGAAGGATAGACACACAGATAAGCTCTGGTCTTTCATAACACTGTATACCATTTACTAGAGGTCACTAGTAGTGCTATACATTTTGTTGTAGCCCAGTGAAGAGGGACCATGATCATGATGAAGGATAGACACACAGATAAGCTCTGGTCTATCATAGCACTGTATACCATTTACTAGAGGTCACTGGTGGTGCTATACATTTTGTTGTAGCCCAGTGAAGAGGGACCATGATCATGATGAAGGATAGACACACAGATAAACTCTGGTCTATCATAGCACTGTATACCATTTACAACAGGTCAGTAGTGGTGCTATACATTTTGTTGTAGCCCAGTGAAGAGGGACCATGATCATGATGAAGGATAGACACACGGATAAATTCTGGTCTTTCATAACACTGTATACCATCTACTAGAGGTCACTAGTGGTGCTATACATTTTGTTACAGCCCAGTGAAGAGGGACCATGATCATGATGAAGGATAGACACACAGATAAGCTCTGGTCTTTCATAACACTGTATATCATTTACTAGAGGTCACTAGTGGTGCTATACATTTTGTTACAGCCCAGTGAAGAGGGACCATGATCATGATGAAGGATAGACACACAGATAAGCTCTGGTCTTTCATAACACTGTATATCATTTACTAGAGGTCACTAGTGGTGCTATACATTTTGTTACAGCCCAGTGAAGAGGGACCATGATCATGATGAAGGATAGACACACAGATAAGCTCTGGTCTTTCATAACACTGTATACCATTTACTAGAGGTCACTGGTGGTGCTATACATTTTGTTACAGCCCAGTGAAGAGGGACCATGATCATGATGAAGGATAGACACACAGATAAGCTCTGGTCTTTCATAACACTGTATACCATTTACTAGAGGTCACTAGTAGTGCTATACATTTTGTTGTAGCCCAGTGAAGAGGGACCATGATCATGATGAAGGATAGACACACAGATAAGCTCTGGTCTATCATAGCACTGTATACCATTTACTAGAGGTCACTGGTGGTGCTATACATTTTGTTGTAGCCCAGTGATGAGGGACCATGATCATGATGAAGGATAGACACACAGATAAACTCTGGTCTATCATAGCACTGTATACCATTTACAACAGGTCAGTAGTGGTGCTATACATTTTGTTGTAGCCCAGTGAAGAGGGACCATGATCATGATGAAGGATAGACACACGGATAAATTCTGGTCTTTCATAACACTGTATACCATCTACTAGAGGTCACTAGTGGTGCTATACATTTTGTTACAGCCCAGTGAAGAGGGACCATGATCATGATGAAGGATAGACACACAGATAAGCTCTGGTCTTTCATAACACTGTATATCATTTACTAGAGGTCACTAGTGGTGCTATACATTTTGTTACAGCCCAGTGAAGAGGGACCATGATCATGATGAAGGATAGACACACAGATAAGCTCTGGTCTTTCATAACACTGTATATCATTTACTAGAGGTCACTAGTGGTGCTATACATTTTGTTACAGCCCAGTGAAGAGGGACCATGATCATGATGAAGGATAGACACACAGATAAGCTCTGGTCTTTCATAACACTGTATACCATCTACTAGAGGTCACTAGTGGTGCTATACATTTTGTTACAGCCCAGTGAAGAGGGACCATGATCATGATGAAGGATAGACACACAGATAAACTCTGGTCTTTCATAACACTGTATACCATCTACTAGAGGTCACTAGTGGTGCTATACATTTTGTTACAGCCCAGTGAAGAGGGACCATGATCATGATGAAGGATAGACACACAGATAAGCTCTGGTCTTTCATAACACTGTATACCATCTACTAGAGGTCACTAGTGGTGCTATACATTTTGTTGTAGCCCAGTGAAGAGGGACCATGATCATGATGAAGGATAGACACACAGATAAGCTCTGGTCTTTCATAACACTGTACAGTATTTAGTCTGTAATCTTAGGTTATAATATAGTGGAATAGAAGTAATGCCTTGTCATGTCCTTGGTGAAAATCTGTAAGAGTTTGAATTTGCCTACATTGTCATGAAGGGAATAAAGGCCATTGTTAGCATATAAATTATGGGCAAACCATAAGAATTTGCAATAAGGAATGAGAGATTAAGTATTCTTAACATTAGAAATTTCTTTGGAAAGAGGACTGAAGCATGAGTGTAGCGTTTATTCTGTATAATCAATAAGGCATTAAATTTATTAAAATTGTAAATTCAAAACTATACTTGATATGAAGAAAACATCATTTAAATCTATTCATTAATCTCCTATGAAAGTATAGTGTTATTTTCTAGAAATTGAACAAATGTTTATAAATGAAAGAAGTTGAAAGTGATATGGATGTAAGAAAACAGGAAGATGAGAAAACCAGGTTTTAGAGTTTTACATGGTATTGCTAGCACTTCCGTTTATACAACCAGAGGGGTTTAACTCACAACTAGATGCTAATTTCAAAATGTATTTTTGGTTATCAAATGTTTACATTTACTATTAATTAATTTCTGAATAAGATTTAAGGTCCGAGTAATGAAATATTGTGTTTAAAAGGGGCATGTATATTTAATGAATGATATTATAAGTTTTATTAACTTTTGAATTAATGATTGTGTCCAAACAGCAATCTCTTGATCATTTATGTGATGTTCGATATTTAGAAATGAAAATCCTTGATTACTAACAGCTAAGGATACGTTAGTCCCTCTCTAAATACTTCCTGAGTAACTAGTGCAGAAGGTGACAACATTTCAGTGCGGAGAATGTGTTTATCAAAGGGGGTACTGCGACCAGCTTCATCTGGACTCCCCAGGAGGCAGGGATGAAGTGAAGGAGCCATAGGAAGTCGCAGATAGGCCCACAGAAACGCGCAGCGGTCCCTAATATTCCCAGTTTGAACATACATACACCAGTAACGCTGAAGAATCCTCAGAGAGAGGGCAGGACAATGTGCCCTGGTGTTCACGGGCAGAAGTGTTTCCAATGAGCAAGCAACTACGGCATCTGCGCAACACCGCCGGAACCAAAGACGCACCTGAAACGCTAAAGGGAGAGGAAAGGAGAAATGGTGGTAGAATACACCCTCGGTACTCACCTAGGCGACCAAGGGAAACCCACGAAAAGCTCCATGGTCAGGGTGGTCGCTGGGAATGTAACAATTTCAGAGTTCACCTCTAACGTGAGTTAAGTTAGCGCGTACATGGCTGAGGGGAATCACGACTTGGTACGAAAGAAGAATCTCACCTTGATAGGAGGTAAGGACGTGTCTGACCCAGGACGGAGAAGGAAGCCCGCGATGTTCACTCCACCCAGTCTGCTCACCATGAGGTTGCCGATCCTGCCGTTCCCGTCGTCCGTCTCTGGCGGGGCTTCATGCTGCAACAGACCACATCACGGTTACCTTGCTCTGCGGTAGCCTAGCTCACGGAGTCACATGCTTCAGTTCCTAACACATACACTCTTAGACTAGGTCTGTGTGAGTCAGCCAACATCATCGATGTCTGTTTACTGTCTCTATAGCACCTTGCACCTATTGCGGCTACTGAAAGGGATGAAGTGAGGCAACCACAGATGCGCGCGCGAGCAACACTTCCTACAGGGAAACAGTATACATTTTCAATTGGTTACAGCATATTTTGCGACAGTAACGTTTATGTACACACTTAGGATGGTACATGCTTTTTCATTGCGCGTCGTTGAGCGGGTTATCGAGATACGAGTTCGTATCTCGTTCTCCGACGTGGTATAACATATTATTCTCTTCTTCTTCTTCCTGTTATGACCTCGGTATGTTGGTGTGGGACGTAAGAAAGAATTAGGATTACTGAAGACATGACGTTGAGCTGTTTAGAAAGTATTTAATTACTTTGTCGCGTTAAAGAAGAAATCATCAACACTCTCATACTTGACCATATGTATTTTCACTGTTTGGATAAATTAAATTGTTTAACGTGAATGACTGATGTTACGTTATATTGATATACACTATGTGATCAAAAGTATCCAGACACCCCACAAACATACGTTTTTCATCTTAGGTGCACTGTGCTGCCACCTACTGCCTAGTACTCATTATCTCCGACTTCAGTAGTCATTAGACATCGTGAAACAGCAGAATGGGGCGCTCCGTGGAATTCACGGACTTCAAACGTGGTCAGGTGATTGGGTGTCACTTGTGTCAGAAGTCTGCACGCGAGAGTTCCACATTCCTAAACATCCCGAGGTCCACTGTTTCTGATGTGATAGTGAAGTGGAAACGTGAAGGGACGTGTACAGCACAAAAGCGTACAGGCCGACCTCATCTGTTGACTGACAGAGACCGCCGACATTTGAAGAGGGTCGTAAAGAGTAATAAACAGACATCTATCCAGAGCATCACACAGGAATTCCAAACTGCATCAGGATCCACCCCAAGTACTATGACAGTTAGGCGTGAGGTGAGAAACCTTGGACTCCATGGTCGAGCGGCTGCTCATGAGCCACACATCATTCAGGAAAATGCCAAACGACGCCTCGCTTGGTGTAAGGAGCGTCAACATTACACGATTGAACAGTGGCAAAACGTTGTGTAGAATGACTAATCACGGTACACAACGTGGCAATCCGATGGCAGGGTGTGGGTATGGCAAATGCCTGGTGAAGGTCATCTGCTAGCGTGTGTAGTGCCAACAGTGAAATTTGGAGGTGATGGTGTAATGGTGTGGTCCTGTTTTTCCTGGAGGGGCTTGCACCCCTTGTTGTTTTGCATGGCACGGTCACAGCCCAGACCTACATTTATAATTTAAGCACCTTCTTGCTTCCCACTGTTGAAGAGCAATTCGGGGATGGCGATTGCATCTTTCAACACGATCGAGCACCTGCTCATACTGCACGGACCGTGGCGAGTGGTTGACAATAACATCCCTGTAATGGACTGGCCTGCACAGAGTCCTGACTTGAATCCTATAGAACACCTTTGGCATGTTTTCGTGCCAGGCCTCACCGACCTACATCGATACCTCTCCTCAGTTCCACACTCCATGAAGAATGGCCTGCCATTCCCCAAGAAACCTTCCAGCATCTGATTGAAAGTATGCCCGCGAGAGTGAACGCTGTCATCAAGGCTAAGGTGGGCCAACACCATATTGACCATTGACCATTGACCATTACCGATGGAGGGCGCCACGAACTTGTACGTCATTTTCAACCAGGTGTCCGGATACTTTTGATCACGTAGTGCAGTTCCAACATGAATTTCACTTCACTCGCGCACTGGGTGAGTCTTCTGAGCCTGCGGATTGAGAAGTTATGCAGTCCCGGCGTTGTGCAGGTTATACCGTCCACTGCATCGTGTCGCATCAATTTCGGCCGAAATGGCTGCTTTGCACTCTTAGCGCAGGAGTGTGCGTTGGTCTTCAATGGTGAAGGTCCCAGGTTCAAATTTTGCCAATTGAAGTTTGGTATGGAAGTGTCGTTTCGCTTAATTAGTTTAATTATTTGAATTTCATTGAAACAGAAATTGTTAGATGTTAGAATATGCTTTAATGAACACCATAAATAAATGCAAGAAACGAATAGAAAAACGTATTTATTTGCAAGCGTGATTTGAACTTGCATCCTTCACTATGATACTGGAGTATCCCCGTAGCCCTAATCAGCACCTGTAATGAAGGGTTGCCAACCCCAAGTTTTTGGCGCGAGATTATTTCACAACCGTCGTCACTCCACTGCAGATTTCAAGCGACTCACGAAGCTGGTTTATGTCAGCTGAGAGTTTGGCGCTCCGAGAAGTTGTTTCTGAGAACCGCGAGCTACAAATCCAAGTAGATTTCGAGGTCTTTTGAACCCTCCTGATTCGTTCTCGCTGAAATCACGTGGTTGAAAACAATGAATGAAAAATTCCGCTGTTTGTGGCTTAGGTTGGCATTCCTAGAGCGTGGTCAGGATAAGTCTTTGTTGCTCTGAACACGAATAACAGAGTATTGTCTGCACAAGTGCGTCTTCTTACATGAAGATAACACACTACTTTCATATAATTTGACATTTCTTGATGAGAGCATGTTGCGGATAAATACCGTCTCAGTTTACACTTCTACTGAAGGAAACAAAGTTCATCATTCAGGATGCATAGCTGAAGACGGAAACTCCTCAGTAGTAATAGTCCCGGATGAGCCAATTGTTTTAACGATAATCCTGCCGCTAGGGGCGCTGCGTGCGACGGCGGCGGCGGTAAGTTTGAAAAGCGCCCTGAGCGGTAGGATTATCGTTAAACCGATTGGCTCATCCGGGACGAGTTGAAAGAATTGAGGAAGTGACGTGGAGTGTTTTGATTGGTTCGTTAATTCGGGTGGAAGAAGAAGGAAGGAAGATGGAAGAGTATGGAGATCGCGTGATGGAGAGGAGCTGGGTGGCGAGGTGTTGTCTGTGCGGAGGTCGGTACTGAAAGAGGGAAAAGATGGGGAGCGAGGGATAAAAAGTGTAACAGAAAGTGACGTGTGAAGTTGTGATTGGTGGGAATAAGAAGTGATGTTATTGGTGGAAAGGAACAAATGAGAGTTGTGGATTGGTAAGAATAAGAGAGATTATGATTGGTGGAAAGAAAAAGGTGTGGGAGTGGGGTATGTTGGAGGTGATGGGAAAGGTAAGTTTTGCTAGCAGCAAGATTTGCAAAAGCCTGTCGTGAACTGATCAGCAATTTTTTGAACGTTGGATGGTAGTTTTCTTGAGTGGATAGAGAGATGGGGCGATATGAGATGCGGTGGCGAAAATGGGAACTAAACAAGGTGGTTGAGACAAGAGGTTTAAGGACGAGGAAATTTGGAGGTTAGTGGTGAACATGGCGGTCGCAAGAGGTGGGAGTAAGGAGACGCGGTGGTGAGAATGGGAACTAAAAGAAGATGGCGGTAGCAAGAGTTTAGAAGAGTAGATTTTGAGGTTAAAATAGTGGGAACTAAAAATGGCGGAGGGTCTGCGACAAGGAGATACGACAACAAGATGGCGGACGCAAGAGGTGCGTAAGGAGGTATGAGGTTACAGTACCAAAACACGAAAGGATATATTCCTACGCCAAGCAGGTCCGAAAAATAATTATGCGTGTGGTACTTACCTGTTACCGGTGTGGATGCGTCACCAAAAGCGCGGCACGCTACGCGAAAAAATAAAAGCAAACTGTTTATGAAAATGCTTAACCAGCTTTAAGATCAACCAACATCACTACGCACTGATATACCTAGGTTTTTAAAGCGGTACAGACACCCTTTGCAGAGGCGTAATTTAACTATACCAAAAGCCTGGTACTGGACCATCGTGATGGTCGCTAGCGTACGTAGGAGCAGGGTTCTCATAGCCGGTCGAAAGCGGTCAAAAACGTGTACGACGTAGGTGTTCACAGTAGCTGCTGCCAAGTCAACCGTCGAGGTGCGAATGAACGAAATCTGTTCTTGCCGGCAATCTGGTTGGGAGATGAGAGGCGCGGTGGTAAAAATGGGAACTAAATAAGATGGCGGAGGCATGAAGTTGAGGTTAAGGAGCGGTGAGGTGTTGTCTGTGCGGAGGTTGGGGGGCTGAAAGAGGGGGAAAGATGGCGAACGAGGGATAAAAAGTATAACAGAAAGTGACGTGTGAAGTTGTGATTGGTGGGAATAAGAAGTGATGTTATTGGTGGAAAGGAACAAATGAAAGTTGTTGATTGGTGAGAATAAGAGAGATTATGATTGGTGGAAAGAAAAAAGGTGTGGGAGTGGGGTATGTTGGAGCTGATGGAAAAGGTAAGTTTTGCTACCAACAACATTTGCAAAAGCCTATCCAGAACTCATCAGCAATTTTAAATAACTAGTGTTTCGGGGTTTTCTCTGGTTGGTAGACGAATGCAAGCTGTTTCTGCCATACTTACATTATTAGTCTTTTCCTTTTTTTTCGTTTTTTTTAAAAATAACTAGTTTTTTGGGGGTTTTCTGCGGATGGTAAGCGAATGCAAGCTCTTTCTGCTTTTTCATAGGTTTTCCCTGGTTGGTAGGCGTTTTCTGTACTGGTTGACGAAGGCGTTTCTAATTTTCGAGGTTTTCTCAGGTTTTTTAGCGGTTGTCCCTGCCCGGTAGGCAAATGATGAAGTTTTACCTTGTCGGCGCAAGGATACTAGGCACATACTCGCGCGCACACACACACACACACACACACACACAAACGTTGCAGTTGCCATACTTATATTATTCGTCTTTTCCTTTTTTTTCTTTTTGGGAGTTTTCTGCGGTTGGTAAACGAATGCAAACTCTTTCTGCTTTTTCATAGGTTTTCACTGGTTGGTAGGCGTTTTCTGTAGTGGTTGACGAAGCCGTTTCTAATTTTCGAGGTTTTCTCAGGTTTTTTAGTGGTTGTCCCTGTCCGGTAGGCAAATGATAAAGTTTTTCTATAATGTCGTCGTTTTGGCTTGTGGCGCACGGATACTAGGCACGTACTCGCGCGCACACACACACACAGACAGACACACACACGGACATGTTTCCAAAAATGCTTTTTTTTTGGATTCAGGAGGTCTCAAAACGTGTATTTCCGGTGAAATCTCGGTATCGAATTTTTGGGTGGAATGCAATACTTCCCCTACTTACTATACGTAGTAGAGAAAGTAAAAAAGTATAAGTATTGGAAAATTTAAGGAAATAACAAGCAATATCTCGAAAGCGGTTCACACAACAAAAGAAATGTATATGGCATAAGTTGTGTATTTTAACGCGATCTACATTTTTTGTGTAGTAAAATTTTGTCTATCTCTTATGGTTTACCAGTTATGCAAAAGGCGTTCACAATGAAGAATACTTTTGGAGACATTCCCAGAAAATTTGAGATATACATTTTATTTCTCATGACATTATCTTAAACATATGATATTTTCATCAAAATCGTTATAGCGGTTTTGAGAAAATTAAAAAAAGTGTACTATCTTGTTTTCATGGGTTTTCCAGATCGGTAAGCGTTAGAATACTCTTAGAGATTTTTTTGGATTCAGGAGGTCTCAAAACGTGTATTTCCGGTGAAATCTCGGTATCGAATTTTTGGGTGGAATGCAATACTTCCCCTACTTACTATACGTAGTAGAGAAAGTAAAAAAGTATAAGTATTGGAAAATTTAAGGAAATAACAAGCAATATCTCGAAAGCGGTTCACTCAACAAAAGAAATGTATATGGCATAAGTTGTGTATTTTAACGCGATCTACATTTTTTGTGTAGTAAAATTTTGTTTATCTCTTATGGTTTACCAGTTATGCAAAAGGCGTTCACAATGAAGAATACTTTTGGAGACATTCCCAGAAAATTTGAGATATACATTTCATTTCTCATGACATTATGTTAAACATATGATATTTTCATCAAAATCGTTATAGCCATTTTTGAGAAAATTAAAAAAAGTGTACTATCTTGTTTTCATGGGTTTTCCAGATCGGTAAGCGTTAGAATACTCTTAGAGCTTTTTTTTCAGGTTTTTCGCGGTTGTCCCTGTCCGGTAGGCAAATGATAGAGTTTTTCTATAATGTCGTCGTTTTGGCTTGTGGCGCACGGATACTAGGCACGTACTCGCGCGCACACACACACACATTTAATAGTAGCGTGTAGCAAACTGTTTTTGAAAAATGCTTAACCAGCTTTAAGATCAACCAACATCACTACGCACTGATATACTTAGGTTTTTAAAGCGGTACAGACGCCCTTTGCACAGACGTAATTTAACTATACCAAAAACCTGGTCGCTAGCGTACGTAGGAGCAGGGTTCTCATTGCCGGTCGAAAGCGGCAAAAAAAGTGTACTATCTTGTTTTCATGGGTTTTCCAGATCGGTAAGCGTTAGAATACTCTTAGAGCTTTTTTTTCAGGTTTTTCGCGGTTGTCCCTGTCCGGTAGGCAAATGATAAAGTTTTTCTATAATGTCGTCGTTTTGGCTTGTGGCGCACGGATACTAGGCACGTACTCGCGCACACACACACACACATTTAATAGTAGCGTGTAGCAAACTGTTTTTGAAAAATGCTTAACCAGCTTTAAGATCAACCAACATCACTACGCACTGATATACCTAGGTTTTTAAAGCGGTACAGACGCCCTTTGCACAGACGTAATTTAACTATACCAAAAACCTGGTCGCTAGCGTACGTAGGAGCAAGGTTCTCATTGCCGGTCGAAAGCGGCAAAAAAAGTGTACTATCTTGTTTTCATGGGTTTTCCAGATCGGTAAGCGTTAGAATACTCTTAGAGCTTTTTTTTCAGGTTTTTCGCGGTTGTCCCTGTCCGGTAGGCAAATGATAAAGTTTTTCTATAATGTCGTCGTTTTGGCTTGTGGTGCACGGATACTAGGCACGTACTCGCGCGCACACACACACACACACTAAAATAGTAGCGTATAAAAAAAAATTTAACAAACCGTAGATTTTCAAGAAAATTCCCACACCGCAAACTACCCGTTTAGCGGGAGAAAGTTCGTTATTTTATTGTCTTAAAAATGGCTCTAACCCCTTCTGATTACGGTACGGTATGTTTAAGATATCTGTATGACAAATAAAATGTATAACTTCAATTTTCTGGGAATAGCTGTGAAGTAGTCTCATTGTGAATGTCTTTTGTACAACTGTTAAAGCGTAGGAAACGAAGCCTTACTGTACAAGAACGTTAAAGCACACAATTTATGTGTGTTATTATTATTATTATTATTATTATTATTATTATTATTATTATTACTTTGTGGCGTTGTCTATTTACAAAGTTTCCATGTTGATTTTAATGTTTAAAAGCTTTAGACCTTTCTCACTAAAACTCGTCATTCTTTTAACTTTTCTTTTTTCATTTTCATACAAAGAGAACGGAATTTCACAAGTGAAACAGTACTGTGATAACGATACCAACAAACTAATTATTATTCACCCACTGAAACACATAAAAAACAATAAGTAATAATCACAGACCCAGTTTGTGGGTATTTAAATGAAACATCATGCACAATATAAGCCAATTATGTAATAAGTTGAAATGTGCAAATCTATAGATGTATTTCTGGCGAAATCCCGGTATGGAATTTTTGAGTGCAATGCAATTTCTCCTGTATCTGCTATGTACGTGGTAGAGAAAGTAAAAATAGTTACAGTGACTATACAGATGTAACAATAGAGAAACCCACTTGAAGAAAAAACGGAATAAAAATAACAAGGCGTCAGACTCAACTTTCGCGCCATTCTCCGAATACCTGAGAATATTCTTAATATGAGACAAGCATTTTACCTTAAGCAAGTAGTTTTAATCTTACTTTTATGAAAATCAGAGTTTTCTCTATATCGTTTATTTGTGACAACAACGCTAAGTTTCGAGCTAGCTATACTCACTTTTCTTGCAACTATATACGTTTAAACTAATATTAACAAATTTCTCGTAATCCCAGAATTTATTAATCATAGCTGTAATATTTTTCACAACTGCATGTAATCATAATGATTTAGGGGCTTTCTCTACCACGTAAAATAGTAGGTAGAGGAGGTATGCATTGCATCCAAATATTCAATATTGAGATTTCACCGGAAAACTAAATACTTGTTTTGAGGTCCCCCGAATAAAAAACATTTTTAGAAAATTCTGTGTGTATGTGTCAGAGCAGCATAACTCAAAAATGAAAAGTCGGATAAATACTAAAACTTGGTATTTAGGTTGAGTACCTTCCAAAGTTACGACACAGAGATTTTCAAGAAAGTCCCTCCACCCAAAACTACCCTTTACATGAACTATTTTCCGAAATGTTTTATTTTCTAAAACTGTCTCTGACGATTTTAATTACAACACCATATATTAAAGACATTTATATGAAAAAATAAAATGTATATCTTGAATTCTGTGGAAATAGCCTGTGAAGTCCTCTTGATTCGGAAGAAATTTTCTATGATCTTGTATAACTGCTAAGGTTTGAGAAAAAACATACAATACAAAAAATTTAGATCTCTTTAAAAAACACACACAATTTATTTGAAATAACTTTTTTGTGACGTCAGCCATTTCCGAGATATCTGTTATAAATGGTTCGAATTGTACAATGCTTAGCCATTCTTTTTTAAAGGCATGTCGCTTTTCAGTTCTTGCTCGCCATGTTGATGGAAAGAATTTAGAATTTTAAGGCCAGTGTATAGCGTCCCTTCGGATGTATAACGGATGTGCAATGCAACCATTTCCCGAAACGTTTATCCGGATTAAAATTAAGTGGATATGAAAATAAACTTTCGTACTCACCTATAAGAGATAGAGGGTAGAGGTCGTACGAACGTAACACTTGAGAATTTTTATTCAACAGTTGGTGTTACTCCTTAGAACGGAAGTATCTGCTGCTTCTATTTAATTCTCACATTTTACATAACACGTATGCACTGCACAACACAAAAACACTACACACGGCACTCGTAGTTTTAAATATTGCACTGATGCGGGTGTGCAAACGTTAAAACGCTGCTCGCTTGTCATTTCCCACGCACAGCACTGCGCAAAGAACGTGTGCTGATGTAAGTGTAAATCGAGCGTGAGAAAGGATGTTCGTCAGCGTTTATGCAGCCTTATTGCCGATGGTAGCGGTCGCGCAGTGGCGGATCGTGACAGGATGACCGCGTTTTTTACAACTTGCACGATCCGCCACTATGCGACCGCTACCATCGGCAATAAGGCTGCATAAACGCTGACGAACATCCTTTCTCACGCTCGATTTACACTTACATCAGCACACGTTCTTTGCGCAGTGCTGTGCGTGGGAAATGACAAGCGAGCAGCGTTTTAACGTTTGCACACCCGCATCAGTGCAATATTTAAAACTACGAGTGCCGTGTGTAGTGTTTTTGTGTTGTGCAGTGCATACGTGTTATGTAAAATGTGAGAATTAAATAGAAGCAGCAGATACTTCCTTTCTAAGGAGTAACACCAACTGTTGAATAAAAATTCTCAAGTGTTACGTTCGTACGACCTCTACCCTCTATCTCTTATAGGTGAGTACGAAAGTTTATTTTCATATCCACTTAATTTTAATCCGGATAAACTTTTCGGGAAATGGTTGCATTGCACATCCGTTATACATCCGAAGGGACGCTATACACTGGCCTTAAAATTCTAAATTCTTTCCATCAACATGGCGAGCAAGAACTGAAAAGCGACATGCCTTTAAAAAAGAATGGCTAAGCATTGTACAATTCGAACCATTTATAACAGATATCTCGGAAATGGCTGACGTCACAAAAAAGTTATTTCAAATAAATTGTGTGTGTTTTTTAAAGAGATCTAAATTTTTTGTATTGTATGTTTTTTCTCAAACCTTAGCAGTTATACAAGATCATAGAAAATTTCTTCCGAATCAAGAGGACTTCACAGGCTATTTCCACAGAATTCAAGATATACATTTTATTTTTTCATATAAATGTCTTTAATATATGGTGTTGTAATTAAAATCGTCAGAGACAGTTTTAGAAAATAAAACATTTCGGAAAATAGTTCATGTAAAGGGTAGTTTTGGGTGGAGGGACTTTCTTGAAAATCTCTGTGTCGTAACTTTGGAAGGTACTCAACCTAAATACCAAGTTTTAGTATTTATCCGACTTTTCATTTTTGGGTTATGCTGCTCTGACACATACACACAGAATTTTCTAAAAATGTTTTTTATTCGGGGGACCTCAAAACAAGTATTTAGTTTTCCGGTGAAATCTCAATATTGAATATTTGGATGCAATGCATACCTCCTCTACCTACTATTTTACGTGGTAGAGAAAGCCCCTAAATCAATATTATTACATGCAGTTGTGAAAAATATTACAGCTATGATTAATAAATTCTGGGATTACGAGAAATTTGTTAATATTAGTTTAAACGTATATAGTTGCAAGAAAAGTGAGTATAGCTAGCTCGAAACTTAGCGTTGTTGTCACAAATAAACGATATAGAGAAAACTCTGATTTTCATAAAAGTAAGATTAAAACTACTTGCTTAAGGTAAAATGCTTGTCTCATATTAAGAATATTCTCAGGTATTCGGAGAATGGCGCGAAAGTTGAGTCTGACGCCTTGTTATTTTTATTCCGTTTTTTCTTCAAGTGGGTTTCTCTATTGTTACATCTGTATAGTCACTGTAACTATTTTTACTTTCTCTACCACGTACATAGCAGATACAGGAGAAATTGCATTGCACTCAAAAATTCCATACCGGGATTTCGCCAGAAATACATCTATAGATTTGCACATTTCAACTTATTACATAATTGGCTTATATTGTGCATGATGTTTCATTTAAATACCCACAAACTGGGTCTGTGATTATTACTTATTGTTTTTTATGTGTTTCAGTGGGTGAATAATAATTAGTTTGTTGGTATCGTTATCACAGTACTGTTTCACTTGTGAAATTCCGTTCTCTTTGTATGAAAATGAAAAAAGAAAAGTTAAAAGAATGACGAGTTTTAGTGAGAAAGGTCTAAAGCTTTTAAACATTAAAATCAACATGGAAACTTTGTAAATAGACAACGCCACAAAGTAATAATAATAATAATAATAATAATAATAACACACATAAATTGTGTGCTTTAACGTTCTTGTACAGTAAGGCTTCGTTTCCTACGCTTTAACAGTTGTACAAAAGACATTCACAATGAGACTACTTCACAGCTATTCCCAGAAAATTGAAGTTATACATTTTATTTGTCATGCAGATATCTTAAACATACCGTACCGTAATCAGAAGGGGTTAGAGCCATTTTTAAGACAATAAAAATAACGAACTTTCTCCCGCTAAACGGGTAGTTTGCGGTGTGGGAATTTTCTTGAAAATCTACGGTTTGTTAAATTTTTTTTTATACGCTACTATTTTAGTGTGTGTGTGTGTGTGCGCGCGAGTACGTGCCTAGTATCCGTGCGCCACAAGCCAAAACGACGACATTATAGAAAAACTTTATCATTTGCCTACCGGACAGGGACAACCGCGAAAAACCTGAAAAAAGCTCTAAGAGTATTCTAACGCTTACCGATCTGGAAAACCCATGAAAACAAGATAGTACACTTTTTTTGCCGCTTTCGACCGGCAATGAGAACCCTGCTCCTACGTACGCTAGCGACCAGGTTTTTGGTATAGTTAAATTACGTCTGTGCAAAGGGCGTCTGTACCGCTTTAAAAACCTAGGTATATCAGTGCGTAGTGATGTTGGTTGATCTTAAAGCTGGTTAAGCATTTTTCAAAAACAGTTTGCTACACGCTACTATTAAATGTGTGTGTGTGTGTGTGCGCGAGTACGTGCCTAGTATCCGTGCGCCACAAGCCAAAACGACGACATTATAGAAAAACTTTATCATTTGCCTACCGGACAGGGACAACCGCGAAAAACCTGAAAAAAAGCTCTAAGAGTATTCTAACGCTTACCGATCTGGAAAACCCATGAAAACAAAATAGTACACTTTTTTGCCGCTTTCGACCGGCAATGAGAACCCTGCTCCTACGTACGCTAGCGACCAGGTTTTTGGTATAGTTAAATTACGTCTGTGCAAAGGGCGTCTGTACCGCTTTAAAAACCTAGGTATATCAGTGCGTAGTGATGTTGGTTGATCTTAAAGCTGGTTAAGCATTTTTCAAAAACAGTTTGCTACACGCTACTATTAAATGTGTGTGTGTGTGCGCGAGTACGTGCCTAGTATCCGTGCGCCACAAGCCAAAACGACGACATTATAGAAAAACTTTATCATTTGCCTACCGGACAGGGACAACCGCGAAAAACCTGAAAAAAAAGCTCTAAGAGTATTCTAACGCTTACCGATCTGGAAAACCCATGAAAACAAGATAGTACACTTTTTTAATTTTCTCAAAAATGGCTATAACGATTTTGATGAAAATATCATATGTTTAAGATAATGTCATGAGAAATGAAATGTATATCTCAAATTTTCTGGGAATGTCTCCAAAAAGTATTCTTCATTGTGAACGCCTTTTGCATAACTGGTAAACCATAAGAGATAGACAAAATTTTACTACACAAAACATGTAGATCGCGTTAAAATACACAACTTATGCCATATACATTTCTTTTGTTGAGTGAACCGCTTTCGAGATATTGCTTGTTATTTCCTTAAATTTTCCAATACTTATACTTTTTTACTTTCTCTACTACGTATAGTAAGTAGGGGAAGTATTGCATTCCACCCAAAAATTCGACACCGAGATTTCACCGGAAATACACGTTTTGAGACCTCCTGAATCCAAAAAAAAGCTCTAAGAGTATTCTAACGCTTACCGATCTGGAAAACCCATGAAAACAAGATAGTACACTTTTTTTTAATTTTCTCAAAAACGGCTATAACGATTTTGATGAAAATATCATATGTTTAAGATAATGTCATGAGAAATAAAATGTATATCTCAAATTTTCTGGGAATGTCTCCAAAAGTATTCTTCATTGTGAACGCCTTTTGCATAACTGGTAAACCATAAGAGATAGACAAAATTTTACTACACAAAAAATGTAGATCGCGTTAAAATACACAACTTATGCCATATACATTTCTTTTGTTGAGTGAACCGTTTTCGAGATATTGCTTGTTATTTCCTTAAATTTTCCAATACTTATACTTTTTTACTTTCTCTACTACGTATAGTAAGTAGGGGAAGTATTGCATTCCACCCAAAAATTCGATACCGAGATTTCACCGGAAATACACGTTTTGAGACCTCCTGAATCCAAAAAAAAGCATTTTTGGAAACATGTCCGTGTGTGTGTGTCTGTCTGTGTGTGTGTGTGTGCGCGCGCGAGTACGTGCCTAGTATCCATGCGCTACAAGCCAAAACGACGACATTATAGAAAAACTTTATCATTTGCCTACCGGACAGGGACAACCACTAAAAAACCTGAGAAAACCTCGAAAATTAGAAACGTCTTCGTCAACCACTACAGAAAACGCCTACCAACCAGGGAAAACCTATGAAAAAGCAGAAAGAGTTTGCATTCGTTTACCAACCGCAGAAAACTCCCAAAAAGAAAAAAAAAGGAAAAGACGAATAATATAAGTATGGCAACTGCAACGTTTGTGTGTGTGTGTGTGTGTGTGTGTGCGCGCGAGTATGTGCCTAGTATCCGTGCGCCGACAAGGTAAAACATCATTTGGCTACCGGGCAGGGACAACCGCTAAAAAACCTGAGAAAATCTCGAAAATTAGAAACGCTTTCGTCAACCAGTACAGAAAACGCCTACCAACCAGGGAAAACCTATGAAAAAGCAGAAAGAGCTTGCATTCGTTTACCATCCGCAGAAAACCCCCAAAAAACTAGTTATTTTTTAAAAAAAAGCGAAAAAAAAGGAAAAGACGAATAATATAAGTATGGCAGAAACAGCTTGCATTCGTCTACCAACCAGAGAAAACCCCGAAACACTAGTTATTTAAAATTGCTGATGAGTTCTGGATAGGCTTTTGCAAATGTTGTTGGTAGCAAAACTTACCTTTTCCATCAGCTCCAACATACCCCACTCCCACACCTTTTTTCTTTCCACCAATCATAATCTCTCTTATTCTCACCAATCAACAACTTTCATTTGTTCCTTTCCACCAAAACATCACTTCTTATTCCCACCAATCACAACTTCACACGTCACTTTCTGTTATACTTTTTATCCCTCGTTCGCCATCTTTCCCCCTCTTTCAGGCCCCCAACCTCCGCACAGACAACACCTCACCGCTCCTTAGCCTCAACTTCATGCCTCCGCCATCTTTTTAGTTCCCATTTTTACCACCGCGCCTCTCATCTCCCAACCAGATTGCCGGCAAGAACAGATCTCGTTCATTCGCACCTCGACGGTTGACTCGGCAGCAGCTACTGCGAACACCTACGTCGTACACGTTTTTGACCGCTTTCGACCGGCTATGAGAACCCTGCTCCTACGTACGCTAGCGACCATCACGATGGTCCAGTACCAGGTTTTTGGTATAGTTAAATTACGCCTCTGCAAAGGGTGTCTGTACCGCTTTAAAAACCTAGGTATATCAGTGCGTAGTGATGTTGGTTTATCTTAAAGCTGGTTAAGCATTTTCAAAAACAGTTTGCTTTTATTTTTTCGCGTAGCGTGCCGCGCTTTTGGTGACGCATCCACACCGGTAACAGGTAAGTACCACACGCATAATTATTTTTCGGACCTGCTTGGCGTAGGAATATATCCTTTCGTGTTTTGGTACTGTAACCTCATACCTCCTTACACACCTCTTGCGTCCGCCATCTTGTTTAGTTCTCACCGCATCTCCTTGTCGCAGACCCTCCGCCATTTTTAGTTCCCACTATTTTAACCTCAAAATCTACTCTTCTAAACTCTTGCTACCGCCATCTTCTTTTAGTTCCCATTCTCACCACTGCGTCTCCTTACCCCCACCTCTTGCGACCGCCATGTTCACCACTAACCTCCAAATTTCCTCGTCCTTAAACCTCTTGTCTCAAGCACCTTGTTTAGTTCCCATTTTCGCCACCGCATCTCATATCGCCCCATCTCTCTATCCACTCAAGAAAACTACCATCCAACGTTCAAAAAATTGCTGATCAGTTCACGACAGGCTTTTGCAAATCTTGCTGCTAGCAAAACTTACCTTTCCCATCACCTCCAACATACCCCACTCCCACACCTTTTTCTTTCCACCAATCATAATCTCTCTTATTCTTACCAATCAACAACTCTCATTTGTTCCTTTCCACCAATAACATCACTTCTTATTCCCACCAATCACAACTTCACACGTCACTTTCTGTTACACTTTTTATCCCTCGCTCCCCATCTTTTCCCTCTTTCAGTACCGACCTCCGCACAGACAACACCTCGCCACCCAGCTCCTCTCCATCACGCGACCTCCATACTCTTCCATCTTCCTTCCTTCATCTTCCACCCGAATTAACGAACCAATCAAAACACTCCACGTCACTTCCTCAATTCTTTCAACTCGTCCCGGATGAGCCAATCGGTTTAACGATAATCCTACCGCTCAGGGCGCTTTTCAAACTTACCGCCGCCGCCGTCGCACGCAGCGACACTAGCGACACGAGCGCCCCTAGCGGCAGGATTATCGTTAAAACAATTGGCTCATCCGGGACTATTACTACTCTCCTCGGTATTGTGGATCCGCCGTGAAGATCTCGTCCGGTGAATCCACGTGGCGTGTGGGACCGAGCGAGGAGGCAGGTCCGGGTTCCGTCCCCGGCGACCGTCCACTCTGACCATAGGTTTTGCCCTAGTCGCCCAGGCGAATGTCGGCGTGTGTATTCTATCGCGATTTCTCCTTTCTCTGATTTCCTCTCATTTCATCTCTCCCTTTCGCGTTTCAGGTCCTGCGGTGCTGGCGATGTCGGGTAGATGGCGCGGATGCTTGCGCATTCCAAAGATTTCTCCCTGTGAACGCCAGGGTGCGTTATCTCGCCACTTAGGGTCGCTTCGTCGCTCTCCCTCGCGATTCTTTGCCTCTAGTGGCGTGCAGGTGTTCAGACTGGAAATATTGCGCGTCTCTGTGGCCTGTCTGCCTGCGGACCTGAGACCTATCACAGTAGATGAAGCTGGTCGCAGTGTGCCACATCTTACAGACCGTATGGGTTGTAGCCCCATCTTGCTGACGGCCGCATACCGCAGTCACTGGCTGGCCGTTCTTGTCTCAAAACAATGGCCCAAAGATTGCAATGGACTGTCCAATAGCACGCCAGATGATGACGTTTGGGGGCCGTATCATGAATGAGCTGCTAGTTTCAGTGTTCTTTATTGACAAACCCATTCACATGAACGTTTGCCTCTTCACATGACTCTGTCAATTCTATGTAGTAATGTTGTGCAGAAATTTGGGCTACTCCCTCAAGACAAGGCTTTTTCCCCAGCGATTCCGGGAAGAGATTGAGGAGCTTCCGGGAACATCTTCAGCAATGCATCGCCATTTGCTTTTTAAGAAATAAACTTATGTTTGTAGAACAGTTATCTGTAAGTTGTATCGTTGTAAACCTCTTAGTAACCAATTGAAAATACATTATTTCCCGTGGGCCAGTTTAGAGAGGGCGATGAACCGGGCAGCTGTCTGGTGTCCACGAGGAATACCACAGCTTAAAGATAGAAGAAAACGGAATGAAAGGGAAAGGAATCATGGTCGGTGAAAAACCACTCCAACATTGGAATACAGACCAGAGAAAACCACGAAAAACCCAAGGTCAGGCGTAAAAATCCTTAGCATAGCTTCCTTCGGAAGGGAAGTAAAGCCGGTGGTCCTGTGTCATAGATTTACGGCACGTAAAAGAACCTCAAGCCTGATAAAGAAATTCTGAGCAAAATTACAAGTCTTTCACGCCCAATATAGAATGTGACGCTAAGAACCATAGTAGTTAAAGGGCGTCCATAAATAAAGCTCAATTTAATTTAATTTCACGTGCTATAGGTGAAAGACACAAAATTAGTCAATGAGGGTAAAGGAGACGGGAATGGTGCGCGGGGTAGGTTATAAGAAACTAGCGTGAACACACTCACCGAGCGAATTAGAAGACCGTCAGCTGTACGAATGTTCCAGAGGTGCCAGGGACATTATACAACTCGTTAGCATTATCTGTGCCTCTATTTTCGAGAGTAGGGAGGGATCTAACATAACCGCTGCAGGCCCCTCGTTATGGTAACAGTTACCTACCTTGTTTTCTTGTGTAATATTCATTCAAATGTAATAAGAGTCTCACACAGTGAGTGCTCTCGTTTCCTATTGTGTTGGCGCCATTTTCACAAGCAAATAAAACAACAACATGTTTGCTCCTCTCCCTCCTTTATCGTTTTAATGTTGGTAGTACTCGTAAGACATTGCTATTGAAATATTGTTTGTGTAACCACATCACGTCGCTTTCAAGTGAACGTTACCAGTATTTCAATAATGTCAACATATTGAAAAGTTCAAATTAACAACAGATATCTCGAAAATGACTGATGGCGTATAAAAGTTTATTTAAACAGATCTGCATTTTTTAGTAGGATTTTGTTTTAGCTGTAACGGCTATAAAAGTCACTCAAAATGAAGAGCACTTCCCACAAAATTGAACATATACATTTTATTTTTAACTAAATATCTTTAATATACATAGTATTTTAATCAACATCGAATGAGCCATTTTTGAGAAAATAACAAATATTTTAAAATGCTCCATGTAAAGGGTAGTTAGTTAAGGTTGAGGGGAATTTCCTGAAAACCTTTGTGTGGTACTCTACGAAGATGTACAGTTTTGGTTTTCGTTTTTGAGTTATGCTGCGCAGTTTTTCTAAAAGTGTTATTTTTCAGTTGAAGACCTCAAAACACGTGTTTCCGGTCAAATATGTACAAGTAGGTAGAGCACGTGTCTGCTGTAAGTCTTTAAAGTGGACAGACACTTGGTGGTGCAGTAGAAGACAAACCAGCTATCACTTACAGTACAGCTTGTCGCCACTAGGTACCTCATGGTACAGGAATTTCAATTGTTTCAGGAACAATTATGCGATGCCACGTCATTCGGCTGAAGTTCCGTAGCGAACGTGGTAGGTACAGTAGTGGCTTAAGGAGGACATCTAACCCAACATACAAGGCGCGTTCTTAAATAGTAGAATATGATAAACAAATATTACATTTGTTAATACTGCGCATGCGTGGAGCGAGAAAAGCGGTGTCAGTCACTGTTCTCATATGTGTTATTTGAATCCAGTTCATAACTTAACCTCGGGTAAATCTCGGCACCCTCACTAATTAATAGGGCTGCTTGATCTACGTTGGCCGACAGCAAACCTGGCTCGGAGATATTCTATTAGACTGAAATTGAAGGGAAATCTCCAGGTTTGTCGTCAGCCTACACTCGCTTCATAGTCGGGCGGCCCTTCACAATCAACTCCATCAATTATGAGAGTCAGAAAGCACCCTCTACTGGCCGAACCCTGCAACATAATTGTCTGCGATACGTCGGATAAACAATTGAACTTGGTATTTAAGTTCAACATCTTTCAAGGATGCGATACAGGAATTTCAAGGAAATCTCCCCCACACGTGTAAAAATGTTCGTTAGTTTTATTTTACTCAAAAGTGGCTAAGGATTTTTATTAAATTGCCAACCATATGTGTAAGATATAAAGTGACTAATAAAATAATATTTTGAATTTTTACGACTACTTTTATTTTGAACGAATTTTGTGCAAGTTTGTATTACTGGTAACCATAACTGATAGCACATAAAAGTGCTTGTCTCTGTGTGTGCGCGCGCTTGTGTTTAATGCTCGGCATTTGACAATAAAATCATTTTGTTTCTATGTAGCTTCCCAATATTTGGTAAAATGACCTGGCTACATGTTTAAAACTTCGCGTGGTTTTAGGTGTTAACAAAGAAATTGTGGATATCGTTAAAACCGGCAGTTTCTGTGGCATTAACCGTTTCCGAGATATTCGTTTGTCATTGTCTTCAAGTACTAAGTCTCTATTCGTTTGTTTGTCATAATAAAGCAAAGTGCATGGAACTTCAAACAATAACAACTCAATTTTTAAAGATTTGACTTTCACTCCAGTCTCCCCATAACGAAACTATAAACGTTTATCTCGATTAACATGAAGTGGACCGACGTATTGTAGCGTATGTGTGTGCATTGTCGCGTCGCACACATTGTTGCTGTGTATAATGATATTGTTTCGTTTGTAACTTTGAATTATTGTCCGGCGCGGCATATTCCATAGTCAAGGGGGGCGAAGGCAAGTTGAGGGAAGAGCCTCTTGTCTGATAGCGTGGGTCTGTGAGGCAGTGTTGCCAACTTAGTTATTTTATGGCTAAATCTAGTATTTTTACAGTAGCCACATAAAAGCGTAAAATGCTTATAGCCTAAATAGCATAACTTCATCTGCGTTGTAGCTATGCAAAAGGAATAAGTCGTTAGGGTAAATCCCCAATACCTGTATAATTGTATTACAGGGCCGTATTTAGAGTGAGGGGTTAGGATTGCACCCCCCCCCCGAAAATTCTGACAGTTTTATTTATTTAAATTCTTAGCAAACCAATTTGGGAATATGTGGTTAGATAACAGCATTGCCTAGTAGCACATTTACAAGAAAAAGGGAAATTGAATATGTTCGCCTTACATAGGTAAGGTGACCATACATCCCGGTTTTCGAAGCAGTCTCCATGTTTTGTGCTGTAAGGTGGAGTTCTATATACTACGGAGTAGGTAGATACATGGTAACTGTTAAGTTTACATCTACTTGTGGGTACGGACATATTGTATTATGTTCCCACCATATAACTGTGTTTCCTACGAATCATGAGTCGTGGCATGTCATCAAAATGTGTACTAGTCATAAGGCCGACTTTCTGGAGTATGCGCCCAAATCTATGATCTTTGACAAACAGAATTGGTCAGTTTTTACATATTTTATCTAAAGAATTTCAATAAATTTCATATCTCAATATCAGATATTTTTAACGCACGGTGTTGGTGCTTGTTTCATTACAATTTTATATTAAATAAATTATTGTTTTACAATATTTAAATATTATGGAATTATCTAATGAGTTATGACATTTAGAATTCCTTAATGGGGTTTAACCTCTGCAAACAAAATATGGATAGTTTTAGACACCAATTATATCTAGCTTTTTTATTACGTAATGCCTTTTTAAAGATACCATCTAGCCATTATTTGCGAGGAAGTGTTGGTAACACTGCTGTGAGGAGCGTCAGTGTGTGGATTGTATGTAGAGTGCGTGTTGACGTGTGTATGCGTAGGGCATCTCCCCCAGTGTTTGTGTAACCTTTTGTGTACAGTGTAGAGCACCTTATTGATTATAATAAACCAGAGATAAATGTGAATTCATATGTATTATTTATGAATATCCCACGCCCGCTTAGCTTTGTACAGCAAGTTCGTGGTATCTTTCGTTTGCCACTGATGCTACGTCCCCTAATGTTCATGCCGGGATAACTAAATGTAATATTTTAGCTGCAAACCTTTTGGCCTCACCCCGGTGATAACACTACCTTCCTGAACTAATCAGGGAAGGTAAGGATGGAACAAAGTCACTATCCACATTCCGGCGACCTAGCCTAAGGAGGTCAGACTTGCCTTTGGACAGAACCCCAGTGAAAGATCCTGCAGCGTTATTAACGAGGTTTTTCTCTATTAGATAGCGTCCTAAAAGCAGAAGATCTTTTGTTGTCGAATGCAGTGCGAGGACGGCGACCTCCCGTACAAAAGGTTCCTGGTACACCGCGCTTGCTTTGTGACGCCGAACAAACAAACTCGCTGTTTGACCTTTCACAGACAGACCGCATTAAATCGAATGTATACATCAACACGAGCGACCAGGCTGTATGTATAACGGGGGCTGCCTCACCTTCAACTTTAACAAATCCATCAATACTACAAAAAACTTTCTCTTCTTATTCACGGTAATCAAGTATTCATATAAAAAATCTTACATGTTGCACTCACAAGACTTTCTCTACTCACTATCGTTTATTAGTAGGTATATAAATTATTGTTACTAAAACTTATTTCTCTATCTACTATATTTTAATCCAAATAAACCTTTACAGAAACAGCTACATTACACATTTCGTTATAGAGAACAGCGATAGTCAAATGTTTAACAACTGAACGCTATATGCTGGCCTTCCATACTGTTTCCATGACATCGCGAGAAACAACTGAATGTTGAAGGTACTTCACATAATGAACAAGAAATGAACAATTCGAATCGTTAATAACGGATATCTAAGAAGTGGCTTATACCACAAAAAATCTTATTTGAAATAAATTGTGAAATTTAAAGAGATCTACATTTATTCTACAATACATTTTCGCCTATCAAGTTTACCAGTTATAAAGATTATACAAAATTTCTTCCGAATGAACAGATATTCGCAGAAAATTCAAGATATACATTTTGTCATGTAAATATTTTTAATATAGTTGTTTTAATCAAAATCGTTTGACCTATTTTTAAAAAATTAAACATTTCGAAAAATCTTCCATGTAAAGGGTAGTCTGGGGTAGGGGAATTTTCTTGGAAATCTTCGTGTCGAATCTAGATACCAGGTTTAGTATTTATCCGAATTTTCGTTTTTGAGTTATACTCCTCACATATACACACGCGCGTACGCGGACCTTTTTCTAAAGATGCATTTTTTTTAATTCAGGGGCCTTAAAACATGTATTTTCGGTGAAATCTCGATATCGAATTCTAGGGTGGAACACAATACCTCCCGTACTTTACGTAGGAGAAAAAGTATTGCCTTTAACGATTTTGATTAAAATACCACATTTTAAAATATTTGTATAACCAATGAAATGTATTAATTGCTTGCAGCCCTAAAGGGGATGGCTCAGGCGGTAAAGTCTGTGGCCCGCATTCGGCAGGTCCCGGGTTCAAATCTCGTGGGCCGACCAATCTTTGTGCTTTTCCTCAGTCGCCAAGGTAAATACCGGATTGGATATTTAATATCACGACCCAAAGTTCCATCTTAAGTCTAAAACAACACTAAAATGAAAAATAAGTGGTAATAGCGAATGCTATGCCATCTACAGACAATATAAGTAGTTAGACAGGACGGCACCCTAAGGCTATCTGCACGGCATGAAGCAGGTGGTTACAGGGATGAGAGCTAGAAGGCTAACTGTCCATCACATATCGTTCTACGTGTTATACACCAACAGATCTGTCGCGATATGACCAGGGAGTTAAAGCGACGTAAAATAAAATAAAGAGAGAGAGAGAGACGGACAATGATCAGTTAATAAAATCACTGTATACAAGGACCAATAATGTTATAAAGTGTAATCTCAAACTAGTATTTAAGAAAAGCAAGAAGCATATTACAAAATGGAAAACCAAAATTTAGCCTATTTAACTGCCTCTAAGAACTAAAGGGTACTTAACGAAAGGAGAGGTTTCATTATGAAACTATGTATAGGAAGCAGACGAAGAGAATTAATAATTTCAAGGGCGTCTGTAAATAAACAAGAAGAAGAAATAAAATGAATATGTTTGTTGAATTTTCTGGGAATTTCCTGACAAGTCCTGTTAATTCTCAATGACTTTTGTGTAAACTACAAGAGATATACAAAAATGTGGATCCCGATAAAGCAGACAGTCTCTCTCTCTCTCTCTCTCTCTCTCTCTCTCTCTCTCTCTCTCTTGTGCAGTTAAGTATACCGAGATATTGGTTTGATTTTCAAATAGGTGCTGATATTTCTCTCGAGTGGTAATTCCTATCGTCCCCTCACCTCATGGTCATGCAAAGAGTAAGGAATATCAACTCATCGCATAGCAACACGCTTTTTAAAAATCTGACTGTCGCCTTAGCCTACTGTATTCTTCTTATAGCTTCAACGAAATGTGTAATGAGAGTTTATCTGTGTTAACAACAAGTAGATACTTTTGTAAGAATAGTTTGTGGTAGAGAAAGTCGTGTGAATGCAACACATAAGATTTTTTAGAACCGAAATCTAATAAACTTCTCACTTGCAGTCTGTTTAGCCCTGAAGAAATTTTCGTGTATTAAAATTACGACTCGCATTTTTAGGTATTTTAAGAATTCTTTTGTTTCTGACGCCGAAATTATGTAACCGTAAAGATTATTTTTGTGACACGTTCTGGTGTATTTCAAATTTGAGGAAACGAGTTACTAGGTCATGTGCAAAGAACGCGCAACAGTTTGTGTCACGCCATTATTGAATTTTGTTAGGTTAGCGTGTTGTTTATCTCGACATGTAATATCACCGCGTTACGATAACATGCGCAGGCGTCATCCTTGTTTCGGGTTTATACTTTCTCTGCCAGGGCGCAGCAAGTGTTTCCGAATATCTCCACTTCAAAACAAATCCTAACGGAAACAATACACTAATATCGTAAAGTGTATGTAAGGTAATCTCAGAAACCCTCAACGTATTTTGATAATTCTTTCACCATTGAAAAGTCCTATTCTTTCCGATGGACGGCTATAAAATACCTAATTGAATTCATAAATTACTAAAATGCAGTTGGTGTCAGGCATCTATGGAAATGAAAAGGCTGATAACATCGATAATGAAATGCCCTGAGTCAGTAGACAAATTGCCAAAACCTTGGTGAAAGCATGGATAGGGAACCACACTAACTCAATGACAAACCTGTCCTGGACAAAGACAATACAACACTCTTTCCTCTTCTCCTTTGTTTATAGACGCTCTTTAACTGTCGTGCTTCTTAGTGTCCCATTCTATATGGGGGTGAAATAGCGGTAATTTTGCTCAGAGGCCTCTTTATCAGGCTTGAGGTTCTTTTACGAGCTGTAAATCTACAACACTGGACCACCAGCTTTACTTGGATGCTCAGGATTTTTACGCCCGAAAAAAATGCATCGCCCTCCGCCGGGTGCGACATACGGTAGTAGAGGTAACCACTACACCACGACTCTTGTGTCCTGAGAGTGGGGCTCTACAACCATCTGTAGAGAGAGTGAGGAAACTGCCTCCTCTTTGAGTGGCAACAACATGTACATTAGAACCAAGATACTGTAACTTGTTCACATAAGAGAGAGGGGGGGGACCAACAAAAAAGTAATCTAATCTATTACTTTATGTAACTAATTATACTTTTTTACAGACCTTAGTCGGTCTTGGCAAGTTGTCTCTTCTTTTTTTTTTTAATAGAGTCGACTGAAAAATGCAACGTCACAGCCGGGATTTGAGCACGGTTCTTCCGCTCTCCGCGCGGTTGCTCTAACCATTGAGCTACCGGTGGCACATTGGATTTCCCAATTGACTCAGGTTTGGTTCCCAGACACACCACTCGAGATAACAATCAGAATTTTTAATTGACTCTATTACAAAAAAGCTTGTCAAGACCGGCTAAGGTGTGTAAAAAGTATAATTTATTTTAATTAATTATATATAATAATAAAGTAAAACGTTAAGAAAACCTATAAAGACCGAGCACTGAAGTACCTACGATAGCAAGTCGCCACCGAGATTGTCATCTCGAGTGAGATGCCTTGGTGGTCTGTCTGGGAAACAACTTGAGTCAATTGGGGAATTCAATGTCCTACCGGCATCTTGTCACAGTAGCTCAATGGTTAGAGCAACCGTTTGGAGAGTGGGAGAACCGTGTTCAAATCCTGCCTGTGACGTTGATTATTTTCAGTTGACTCCATTAAAAAAATAAATAAAAAGTAATCTAATCTAAAAGGTTTACAAACCTTCCTTGAGAATTCCAGATAGTAGAAAATACCTGCTCTTCACAGGGAATCGTCTAAAACCCAGTGGTGGGTACACCTTCAGACTGATTCTACATAAATAAATTGCCAAGAAACTAAGTAAATTTTTAAACATATAAATAAAGACAAGTGATGAAAAACTAATTAATCAATCATCTTCACGCCCCAACCCCTACTGCTGTCAGCTTGTAGCGCTGCGGCATGATGCGGCAGCAAAGTCGAGTAGAGGCTGAGCGAGTGCAAGTCTCAAGAATGGAGTTATATCGCTTTTCCCACTAAATGTCGATCTCTCGTGTAGGAAAATATGCCTATATTTTGATGTGCATTAAGGGCACAAAGGCGGACTTAATGTGGCGTGTACCTGCTCTCACCGGAAACATAAATATTATTGGTGAACCAGCACTATGTGCGTGCAGCGCAGTACAGTGTTAACTTTGAGGCACTTTGTTTTAACGCTTAAATGATATCACTCTAATTATATAATATATAATTCAATAACAGCCCGCCTTAAAGCAATATATGTATAATATATAAAATCTATGTAACAGTCATTGTATTATTATATTTATTTTATTATGTACATGTATAATAATGTTATATGAATGTATTACGTAGTTTAACAATGTAGGAGCTGTGAGAATAGAAGCAAGCTGCCTTCCGTAGCAAACACAATTATAAAGTAGAAGCCGAAAGTGGCTAACAATGAGGTAACCTTGAGACAACAATAAATTAGAAAGTTTAATAATGCTACTAATAATTCTTGGAACAATAATGCAACATTTAAAACAGTTTGTAAATAGCCAACCAAAAACTATAAATGCTTTAAGTTAAATAAAGGTATTCTATTGGGGTAGAATTAGCCAATCAGAGACTTGAAATAGAATAAATGTATGAATTTAGACGGTAGACGCTACAAGGCAGCGTTCCCGAGCAGTTCGATTTTATTCCTACTCAGTGTGAGACATGAAAATTCATTACGGCGAGAATAAAGTAAAGTGTACGTGTTAAAAAGTGCAATTAATAAAATAATCTCACAGCTCTACAGTAGGATATATCAGTAAAGTGTTATTTAATCGTGTGAAGGAATAATAAAAGGAGTGGAATACAAATTATAATTTGTGTAAGCCTTAATTGTTTAGCCGTACTACCCGTGCTAAGAGATACGTGGTTCTGCAAATTACTACTGACGCAGCCGAGGCATACATATTTAAATAAACATTAAAATTACAAAGTTTATATTTTAAACGTGGGGGCGAAGGCCACCGGAAAGTTTGTATCGCACGTGGGGGCGAACACTCCTAGAAACAATGTGCCGCAAAATTGGAAACCATTACGTGCATGGTATAAAACAAGTTCAAGTTTGTACCATACGTGGGACAAAGCAACTCTCTCAATTTTACGTAAACCTGTATCTTAGAAATATGCACAATTCCATCGATTACTTAATCACAACTCAGCAACAAACGGAATTTCTTAGATTAGAGTTACTTGGTGAACAATAATGTGGATGCTGTATACACAAACACCATTATTACGACTGGTGTTGCTTGTCACTACAGCAGCTTATAACAACTAAAACTTATTTGAGGAACTCTCATGTTTACCGACATTAGCAATTGAAAAACAGTTTTTAAGTGAAATGTGTGATGACCATACTTTTAAAGAACGTCTGATTGACATCTTCGTGGAGAAGAAAAATCGCCGACTGGAGATTATATCAAGAAAATCTGAGTACTGAAAGGGGATATACCACACACACATATATATAAGAACTGTACATACTAATAATATAATTCACCAAGAAACATGTTAAAATATTCAACAACCAAGAATTGTACAAAGCAGATTGAAAGAAACGGGCGAGCTAGCAAATTCCAGGTTAAAGATAACTCTAAGTAGAGCCCACCTTTCACCAAGCTAATGAGCAGGGAGCCGGTAGCGGTAAGGAGAAATAGAAAGAGACAGATAGAGAAAAGAAAGATCCGGAGATATTGAACCCGCTTCACAACGTGTCATGGTGACTTTGAAGTAGAATATTCTCATACATGTTTAAGGTAACGCGGTCTGAGGACCAATTAGAAACGTCGTTACATTTTTAAAAACGCAGAGGTGAGCATCACTAGGCTCAGGTATATAAAGGGGAACAAAGCCCCAGATTTTCACTCTCTCTTCTAGAACTTCGTCGACACAGTGTTACGCTCTTGACGACAGATGCACGTGTGTGTATGTGGGTGGGAAGACGTGTGCAGTTAGTTTAGGTTCCTGATTTATTCAAATGCAGCGATTGGTATAATGGGAAAAGCTAGCCGCCATAAATATTTAAATTGATAATAAATCACATTTATTAAGGGAAATGCAGTATATTTTGAATTTGTCTCAGCCACGATAA
The DNA here is from genome assembly GCA_030765065.1 of Deroplatys truncata. Lineage (NCBI taxonomy): Eukaryota > Metazoa > Arthropoda > Insecta > Mantodea > Mantidae > Deroplatys > Deroplatys truncata. The sequence goes on from CM060984.1 coordinate 7,521,559, forward strand.
CCCTGAGAACAAAGAATTAACTATATAGGGAAAGATTAGGAATGGAAAACAGCAGCCGACGAGCATCCATAGCCGAGGACGAGAACACTGCAGCAGATAGCATCAACTAGAGGAACAACACTTTCCAGACGCTACTGACCAACGATTTCCCGCTACAAATGTCGCCCAACAACCGTTTATCGCTACAGTACCTAACCTACATAGTTTTCATGGTTTATAATCGTACAGTGGTTTATCAGCGTTTTATAGTTACACCTAACCTATATTTTATAATATAGTTTACTTTAAAATGTATGTTAAGTCAATTTCAGCAGTCGGTGGTCATGTTAATGACTACTAAAACAACTAATAATAATAATAATAATAATAATAATAATAATAACAATAATAATAATAATAATAATAATAATAATCTATTCGATTAGGAGAATTCGCCCTATCTTATGAAACACTAATGTATGGGAATTTGTGCATCATTTAAAAAATTCTAAATGCAAATTTTAAAATCTAGTATACCTAGAACATAGTGTCAAGCTACGCCACTGCTAAAAACAAAACCCGGTCGTACTTTATCCCAAGCAGATGGTCATGATGTAACACTTCAGCAAACAGAAGACGGCGGTTAAAATGACAATCGATCCTGTGTTATAACGGTACGAATCGTATGTTATATTTAGTTGCCGTACTTACCTAAAACTTTTAGTACGCGGTCTGACCAGCAGAAGCCGCTTTGTGGCTATTGTAATTGAACATGAACAGCCGCCCGCGAGATGAATATGATTTTTGTTCCAGAGTGCGAATAAATAAAATAGAGAAACAAAAATAGAAAGGAAAACAATCTTATGTGTTGCACTCACATGACTTTCTCTATTCTTGTACAAACTATTTTTACAAACGCTTATTCTCCATCTACTTCATGTTAATCTTATTGCTAATTTTCTTATAGATGCAAGGGGAATATGATAGGCTTTAAGCGATAGTCAAATGTTTTAAGAGCTGGTTGCTATGTGGAGTATTCCATTCTCTTTGCATTACCAGGACAAAAAAATGAATAACCAATTCACATTTGAGAAAAAGTATGCGTATTGAAAAATTCAAAGAAATAACAAGGAATATCTCGGAAATGGTTCACTCGACAAAACGAAATGTATATAACATAGATTCGTGTTTTAACGAGATCTATATTTTTTTTGACTATGTCTTCGGTTTACCAGTTATGCGAAAGTCATTTAGAATGAAGAGCACTTTTGGGGACATTCGCAGAAAATTCAAGATATGCCTACATTTAATTTGCCATGAAAATATGTTAAACATATATTTTAATCAAAATCGTTAGAGCTATTTTTGAGAAATTCAAAATTTTCGAAAGATGTTCCATGTAAAGGGTAGTCTGGGGTGGGGGGATTTTATTGAAAAATCTTCGTGTCGCTTCGTTGGAAGATACTAAACTCAAATACCAAGTTTGGTATTTATCGCACTTTTCGTTTTTGAGTTATGCGGTTCAGAAACACAAGAAATGGGACATATTTCCGAAAACGCTTTATTTGGATTCAGGTTAGTTGAAAACATGCATTTTTAGTGAAATCTCGGTATCAAATTTTTGGGTGGATTGCAATACTTCCCCTGCTTACTATACGTAGTAGAGGAAGTAAAAAGGAGTATGAGACTGCGAGTAAACCGACAAGAGACGTCTGGTTAGGTTTACGTTAGTGTGTGTTTTATTCAAGTAAGTGCTGTAATATCAGCGGAGCGATCTTACGCTTAATTATACATTGAGATTAATTTTGAACGAGGTGTTTACATAAAGAAGAAGAAGTTTAAAACATTGTTACTTTCGCGGATTAGGTTGCATTGACTGCGCATGCGTGGCAGTAACAAAATGGAGTACTTTGTTTACATTTCGCGATGACGTAACAAGGAAGGTTACAGCTCCTCCTGAAGTTCCTAAAGACATTACCTACACTATTAGATAAGTACGTATGTAACTTTTAGCTTTATTTCTTTAATTGCCATTTATCAAATTCTACAGATGTATGCATTGAAGCTTCTAAAACGTTCTAATGACCCTCGTGTAAGAACGTTTTGTGTTTATGTTGTGATCAAGTTCGTCAGCAGGACGTGCTAAATAATTGTATAACATTAGAAATCAGTGAATCAATATTTTACATTAACTGAGAACATTACTTTTCTTAGTGGTTACAGACTGTGTATCTATCTTTTCCAAAGAGGTTAACTTGGTGGTCTGGGAGTGCGCAATCCTCATATTCACCAGCTTCACCTCTATTTCGCTGTACAGTGTGTTAAGAGTTTCTGTATTATATGAAAACTACGTAGCTTTTATGCCATGAGGCCAAAGAGAAGGTATAAAAGTTTAAAATGTCACCTGCTGTACCAAGTTACTTAACTATTCAGACCGATGATTGTTCCACCACCAAAGGGTACTTTTACGCTATCCAGCATTTCCAGAGTGTCGGGGGAGGTTAAGGAAGTCAGACGTTCCGACCGATGTTTCACATCCTTCTGTGTATCACAGCGTCTTTCATCCGTTACTAGGAACAGCTGACTCTGTACGAAATTACAATTATAAGGTGTAAACAACCTTATACTATATTGTGCAATAATTCCATAAAGAACGTCAGGGGGGAATCTAAATTACTTACAACATCGTTCGACTTTAAAAACCTAACCGCGCAACGCGCGGTTAAGCAAAATAATTATGGTTTATTATTATTAGTAGTAGTAGCAGCAGCAGCAACGAACTATATTAGACTTTACGTCTTCTGCGTTTTCGATTTTTTTATTAGGTTTATAAGTTTTATTTTTCTACCATCTATCTATGATAGGTAGAGGAAGTATTACATGTAGACATTTCAACGGAAATATAAATTTTGAGGCTCCTCAATAAAAAACTAACAAATAAACCAGTATTTTTAAAACGACATGCATGTGCGAGTCTTTGAATAGCATAACTCTAAAAAAAAAAAGCTGGTATTTATGTTCGGCGTGTTCCAAGAAATTTCTCCCTTCCCAAACTACCCTTTACATAGAAACTTTTTCGCTACTTTTGGCTGTTTAAAATACAGCTGTAACAACATGCCATATATTTACATAAAATGTGTGTCTATTTCTGGAAATTGTCTGTGAAGTCCTCTTCATTCAGAAGGCAGACTAAATCTTACTACACAAAAAATGTAGCTCTCATTATAGCACATGATTTATTTCAAATAATTTTATGTCATCAGTCATTTCCGAGATATTGCTTTGCAATTTACAAAACTTTGTCACTTTCTATCAACCATTTCTCGCGATATCATGGAAATTAAACATTTTAAACATGTGACTATCGCTTCGATTGTCCGCATCCCCTTAACGACGAAACGCGTACCTAATGAAACTATTTCTACAAATATTTAACTCGGTCAACATGAACTAGACATATACTTCTCCACTCTCTATCATCTATTAGTGGGTATACAAACAATTCTTACGAAACTTTATTTTTCTATCTACTTCATTTTAATCGAGATAAACCTTTACAGAAACAGCTACATTACGTTAATAGAGAACAGCGATAGTCAAATGTTTAACAACTGGACGCTATATGCTGGCCTTCCATACTGTTTCCATGACATCGCGAGAAACAACTGAATGTTGACAGAGAATGACCAAGTATTGAACAATTCCAAGCATTAATAACGGACATCTCGAAAGTTCTGATGCTATAAAAAGTTATTTGAAATAAATTGTATATTTTAAAGAGATTTACCTTTTTTGTATACCAAGTTTTCGTCTATCGCTTAACGTTTACAGTTATACAAGATTATCAAAATTGCTTGCAAATGAAGGGGATTTCACGGGTTATTTCCACAAAATTCAACGTATACATTTTGTCATGCAAATATATTTCATATATGGTATTTTAATCAAAATCGTCCGAGCCGTTTTTGAAAAAATAAAAAATTTCGAAAAATTTTCCATGTAAAGGGCAGTTTGTGGAAGAGGAATTTTCTTGAAAACTTATCTTTGGAACGTAGTGAACCTAAATAGCAAGTTTGGTGTTTATTCACTTTTTGTTTTTCAGTTATGCTGTTGACAGACACACACACACACACCTACAGGACGTTTTTCTTAAGATACTTGATGCAGAGGGTCTGCAAACATGTATTTCCGGTGAAATATCGAATTTTTGGGTGAAATGCAATACCTTTACGTGGTAGAGAAAGGTAAAGGTACGTATCGCGGGCAGAGCAGCGTCACTCCTGGGAGGGAGGGCACTATGAGGGGAGAGACCCGAGGGGCGACCAGATCCGGATGCCGACAGACGGAAGCATGGACGGGTCCCTAACGTTTCCAGATGGTCCGCCCGGTCCTCGGGGCGGAGCCCATTTGGAGGAGAGACGTAACTGAGCGACGCCAGAGAAGAACCCTTTACAGTACGCAAACTACCACCCAGCCGCGACCCGCCGAACATCGTCGTCTGGTCCTACAGCCATGAAACAGATGACAAGGAAGGTGAGGGTACAGGAACTGGGAGGGAGGGGAGTCGTAGTAGAAGATGAACCACCCCAGCATTCGCCTATCGACGCGAGGAAACCACGAAACACCCATGCGCCAGAGCGGGCGGTCGCCGGGGATCGAACTGGGACCTGCCGAATGCGGGCCACACAGAGCCATCCCGCTCGGTCGTGAACACTGTTTCTTTTGACACCTTGTTTTCTTAACGCTGTTAAACATAACGTGGTAATGTACCGCGCTACTCCCTTGAACTCGATCAGACATGTGGCAGACTTGTGCACGTTTTAAGGAGCTTATGCTCACGCGCAATTGCTAGATGTAATTACCTTATAGGGCCGTTCACACTTGATGGCCTAAAACTTCTGTCACAGTATCAGTACAATGTTTCGTCAATGCCACTAGGGTGGTACGGCAGAAATGGGAGTCACTGTAGCAAAAGGAGATAGCGTGCACAAGCACGGAAACTTGTTGCATGATCTCAACAACACATGACTTGATTGTTGCGGTAATAGAACAGAATCCTTTGTTTCTTCAGACAAGTTATGTATCAGTTTGTTGGTAATAATCAGAAGTATGAGACAACACATGAACACCCGAGTCTCTCACAACGTAGCAGAGCAAGCGCCCGAGTGACTTACCTGTATCGCCGGCAGTCTGATGGTCGGCAGGACGACAGTGGTCGTGCTGGTGTCTCCGCGCTGACCCCGAACTCTGCCGGCCCCCACGCCGACCTGCACCGTGTTGTGAGAGTTCTCGGACTGCTGCTGTTGCTGGCCCACGTCGTAAGGGTGACCGCAGAACGGACACGAGGCTCGGAGACGAGGTCCGGGTGTCTGGTGATGGTGGATAGTGACCCGACAAGCCGAGCACGTGGTCACACTCTCGCTGGGGTTGCCTGGGGTCAGGACGGCGGCGTCTTCTTTCCCAGCGCCGTACACCGTCACCTCGCGCTGTCCGTTCGGCCGCTACAACAACACAGTCTCTCATGTTCTTACATTCACACCACTTTCTCTACCCATTCCTCAACAAACAATTTCTACTTTCTTTACCAACTACCTGGTAGGTCGAAGTCGCGGGTTCAGATACAGTAGACGGCGATGGATTTTTTCGTAAACATCCTTAGCATGGCTTCCTTCGGAAGGGAAGTAAAGTCGGTAGTTCCTTGTCGTAGATTTACGGCACGTAAAAGAACCTCAAGCCTGATAAAAAGGCCTCTGAGGAACATTTTCGGCCTTTCACTGCCGTTTGTGAACATTGCAACACCAAGAAGGAATTTAATAGCACAGGTTAGGAACATGACAAGTAACAAACGATAAAGTTGAGCCCTAATATTCAGTATTTGGTGTGACGCTGCAATTAGAGCTGCTATACGTCGTGGCATTGAATCAAAAAGGTTTTTAATAAGTTCCTGAGGGATTTCCCTCCAAACAGTTTGTATTCGAGCCCGTGACACTGTTACTGGAGGACCGTGACATATCCCAGACATGTCAGGCAATGGTACCTGTCGCTCTTCCAAGAACGCTTGTACATTCCTCGCAATATGTGGCCGGGCATTATCCTGTTGAAATGTGGCCTGAAGCAGGGAGAGTACCCCAGGATCTACAACTACCATTAGGTACCAGTTGCTGTTCAAAGAGCCCTCAATTCGAAGGAAGCGAGATCGGTTGTTGGAACCAATGGCGCCCCAAACCATCACACCTGGTGTTTGTCCGCTATGCCGCTCAACAATGCAGCCCTCCAGGTTGCGGTCACCACGGTACCGCCGGACACGTTGAAGCGGGACTCTCCGTAAAGATTACATATTGCCATTCAGCACCCCAGTGACGGTGTTCACGTGCCCATTGCAGTCGGAGGAGCTTGTGGTTTCTGGACAATGGAAGCCGGCGTAATGGCATGCATGCAACCAGTCCAACCTGCAGCAGACGGCGACGAACCGTTGAGGCAGACAAGTTCACACTGTTGCAGTGCTTCAGCGTCGAGCCAACACTGTGCATGAAGCTGTACGGTCCGTTATGGTCATGCGGACAAGATGACGGTCATCCCGTGGTCCAGTACCCGCTCTTCGCTGCGTACGACCTTCATCTATCCACTGCTTCCACACACGCATCACTGTCGTAGCAGCATGCCCTGTCACGGTATGATAAACCCGATCATTCTCACTCACATGCCGATATGGGCCCCTTTGACGTCGACGAGGCATACTGTCACTCGCTTTATTGTTTCCGCCTTGTTTGACAGCTCTGCACTGACCTTGTCGGACCGACACGAGAGTGCTCTACGTGTACCTAATCACTTATTGCTTGCACACTTCCACCAAGTGTATTCCGGAAATTCTTTCTTGGTGTTGCAATTTTCACAAACGGCAGTATAGAATGGGACGCTAAGGACCACAGCAGTCAAAGAGCGTCCATAAATAAAACTCAATTTAATTAAATTGTTTTCCTAATAGGTAAAAGCAAATATTCCACCGGAAACACACGTTTGGACGTCTCTTGAATCCCAAAAAGCTGGGTGTGTGAGTGAACAGCACAACTCAGAAGTTCACTTAAATACCAAACTTGCTTGAGCCTCTTTCAAAGATGTGGTGACATGAGATTTTCAAGAAAATCCCCCAGTCCAAACTATTTCTCACGTTCATTTTAATTTGTTCTAAAATGGCTGTAATGATTTTGATTAAAACATTAAAGGCAGATAAAATGTATATCTTCAATTTTCTGGAAGGTCCTCTTCATTCTTAATAACTTGTATAACAGAGAGACAAAATTTTAGTTAACAAGCTATCTAAATGTCGTTAAAACACACATTTTACTTAATTTTTTGTGTAGCATTAACCATTTCGGAGATGTTTTTGGTACTGTTTTAATTTTGAAATGCAAGAGGTAAGTCGCTATTAGTGGTCACAGAAACAGCATGGAATGTCGCCTAGCAACGCGCTCTTTAAAAATCTGACTATCGTCTTAGTATATTGCTTCCTCCTTATACGCAGACTGGTGATCAACAATAACTATAAGCTTTTGTAACAATGCTTTATAAAAGAGTGAATTGATAAAGTCATATGAATTCAATACATCATTTTCTCTATGTACTTCATGCTAATCCAGATAAACGCGTGCAGAAATACTTACATTACATATTTCGTTGCGGACAGGAAACACAAGTAAGTGATAGTCAAATGTTCAAAAGCGAATATTTATATGACGTCGCGAGGAACAAAACAAAGTTCATTTAGTATTACAGAAATTATACATTAATGCAAAATTTCAAGTAACAAGACCACTAAATATCTCGGAAGTGGTTAAAGCGACGACATTTGTGTGTTAACGAGCAAGTTTTTGTGTATCTACTCACATTTTCAGGAAAACAACACGACAAGAACCTTACAGCACATATGTACAATATTGGAGTATACATGCCAGTGTGACCAACTTATGAAAGCTAACGATCTGGGGCACTTCAAAACGTGTATTTTGATGCCGAATGTTTGGGTCGAATAGAGTACTTCCTCTACCTTAGGTAAGTGACAACCAAACTAAAGAATTCTGAACAAGGTGATTTAATCAAAACTAGTTATGTTTGATAGATTTTAATGGGGAGTTGAATGTCAATTGTTTAATTATTTTATGCCACTGTTATAAATGTTCATCTCAGCGTGCTACAGCTGTAAAAACTGCGCTATCAACACGTGACCAAGCCATTTTGTAAAGATATCTTTAAAGTATAATTTAAACTAAAAGAAAAAAAAACTTCTGATGTGATGCATTCACATAACTTTGTCTACCCTCTATCGTTTATTACTCAGTATACAAACTATTCTTACTAAAGTTTATTTTTCTATCTAGTCCATTTTAATCCAAATAAATCTTTACAGAAACAGCTACATTACACATTTCGTTATAGATACAAGAGAACAGCGATAGTCAAATGTTTAACAACTGGACGCTATATGCTGCCTTCCATACTTTTTCCTTGACATCGTGAGAAACAACTGAAAATCCATGGAACTTAAAAAGAACAAGTATGGAACAATTTGAACCTTTAATAACGGATATCTCAGAAACGGCTTATGCTACAAAAAACTTATTTGAAATAAATTGTTTCTTTTAAAGAGATCTGCGTGATTTGTATATATTCGTCTATCGCTAAACGTTTACCAGTTATACAAGATTATACAAAACTCCTTCCGAATGAAGAGGACTTCTCAGGCTATGTCCAGAAAATTCAAGATATACATTTTATTTGTCGTGTAAATATCTTTAATACATGGCGTTTTAATTAAAATCGTTAGAGCCATTTTTATAAAATCAAAATTTTCGAAAAATGTTCCTTGTAAAGCATAGTTGGGGTGGGGGTATTTTCTTCAAAGTCTTCTTGTTGCATCCTTGGAAAATACTGAACTTAAATACCAGCTTTGGTGTTTATTCGACTTTTCGTCTTTCATTTATACTGTCCATAGACACACCGGAAATGTTTGCAAAAATGGTTTATTTGTATTCGGGGTCTCAAAACTTATATTTCTGTTTCAAATTTTTGGATGGACCTTCCCTCCCTACTATGTACTACACGCTACAGAAAGTAATTATAAAATGTGCACAACAACTAAGGTATAATGTCGTTTGTGTGTATGAAAGCTGATAGTTTTCTCTGCGCGACTACAATGTTTAGTTTCTCTACTACCTGATGTCTATAGAAGGCTCAAGTGTTGTATTCCGCACAAAAATTGGATGCCACGATTTCATTAGAAATGCACATTAGATACCAAACTTAATATTTCAAAAATACGCCATCCCGTACTAACGTTTGCCGTGACATTTTTATTTTCTCAAAAATTCGTTTAACGATTTGGACCAAAATACTACAGGTTAAACATAGTTCCATAAGAAACAAAATGTATATCTTGAATTTTCTGGGAACAGCTTGCAAAGTCCTCTTCATTCGGAGGGAATTTTGTAGACTGTAATAGACAGACAAAATGTTACATCTCGTTAAAACAGAATTTATTTCAAATAACCTCTAAATGTTATTAGCCGTTTCCGAGATATCTGTTATTATTCGTATCAATTTTTCAACCGTTTTGTCACTTTTCACTTTCTCCGCTACGTATAAACTAGGTAGACAAGATATCGCATTCCACCCAAAAATTCTATACCGATATTTCACGTCAAATACGTGTTTTGTGTGTGTCTGTCTGTAAACACCATAGGTAACTTAAAAACAAAATTCGGACAAACACCAAACTTGGTATTTAAATTCAGTATTTTCCAAAGATGCAACACACAGATGTTTAAGAAAATCCTCCAATTGAAACCACCCTTTACAAGGAACATTTTTCGACATCTTTTACTTTGTAAAAGAAATAATCTGTGTTACACTCACATGACTTTCTCTACTCTTGTACAAACTATTTTTACAAACGCTTATTCTCCATATGCTTCATGTTAATCGAGATGTTAATCTTATTGCTAATTTTCGTGTAGGTGCAAGGGGAATATGGTAGACTTTAAGCGATAGTCAAATATTTTAAGAACTGGTTGCTATGTGGAGTATTCCATTCTCTTTCTATTACCAGGACATACAAGAAATGAATAACGAATTTGAGAAAAAGTATAAGTATTTGAAAATTTAAGGGAATAACAAGCAATATCTCGAAAATGGTTCACTCAACAACAAAAAATGTATATGACATAAATTGTGTATTTTAACGCGATCTACATTTTTTGTGTAGTAAAATTTTGTCTATCTCTTATGGTTTACCAGTTATGCAAAAGTCGTTCACAATGAAGAATACTTTTGGAGATATTCCCAGAAAATTCGAGATATACATTTTATTTGTCATGAAAATATCTTAAACATATGATATTTTAAACAAAATCGTTGGAGCCGTTTTTGAGAAAATTAAAATTTTCGAAAAATGTTCCATGTAAAGGGTAATCTGGGGTGGGGGGATTTTCTTGAAAACCTTCGTGTCGCATCTCTGGAAGATTCTGAACCTAAATACCAAATTTTGTGTTTATCCGACTGTTCGTTTCTCAGTTATGCTGTTCACAGACACACAGACACACACACCGATATGTTTCCAAAAATGCTTTTCTTAGATTTAGGGGGTCTCAAAACATATATTTCCGGTTAAATCTCGGTATCGAATTTTTGGGTGGAATACAATACTTCCCCTACTTGCTATACGTAGTAGAGAAATTAAAAATGAATAACGAATTTGTTTAAAACTCCGTATATTAAGTATATTTACATGACAAACAAAATGTATATCTGGAATTTTCTGCGAATACTAGTGAAGTCCTCTTCATCATTCAGAAGGAATTTTGTATAATCTTGTATAACTGGTAAACGTTTAGCGGTAGACGAAAACACACAGTTTATTTAAAGGTTCCAATTGTTCATTTCTTGGTCATTCTTTCAAAGTCGCAGTTGTCAACATTCAGTTGTTTCTCCCGATGTCATGGAAACAGTATGGAAGGCCAGCATATAGCGTCCAGTTGTTAAACATTTGACTATCGCTGTATGTGTAATGTAGATGTTTCTGTAAGGTTTATTGGATTAAAATGAAGTAGATAGGAAAATAATGTTGATAAGAATAATTTGTATACTCGGTAATAAAGATAGAGGGTAAAGAAAGTCATGTGAGTGTAACATACCGCGAGTATTCAGTTGTTGGTCATGGAATGTGAAGTGTAGCTATTAAACACCCATACAGTCAGTCCCTGTATCTGCACACCTTTATCTCGAAGTGGATACACGAATAAGCATTTGTAACAATACTTATACAAGAATCTGATGTACATAAACTTCTATACTCACTCTTGCAAAAGCTTTTTCTTCTGTCTACGTCTTGTTAACTCATTTACACGTTTCGTTGTAGCTATAAGAACAATACTGTAGGCTAAAGCAATGGTCACATTTTTAAAAGGGATATCTCTATGTGATGGAATAGAAATTCCGTTGTATGAGCACGAAAAAGAAAGGAAAAAACAACAACATTAGTTTGTAGTTGAGAAAATTATAAAGTATTCAAACCAATAACAAAGAATATCTCCAAAATGGTTAACGTCACGAAAAATGTTGTGGGACATAAATTGTGTATTTCGACGAGCTGTACATGTTTTGTGTAGTAAAATTTTGTTTGTATCTCACGGCTTAACAGCTATGTAAAAGTCATTCAGAATGAAGAGCACTTCACAGGATATTTCAGAAAATTCAAGATATACACTTCATTTGTCTTGAGAAAATCAAAACTTACGAAAACTTTTGCATGTAAAGGGCAGTTGGTGGTGTCGATCTTGACACTGAGCTTAAATACCAAGTTTGGTGTTTAAACGACTTTTGTTTTTGATTTATGGTATTCACAGACACACACACGGACTTTTTTGGGGGGGTGGGTTTACGGGACCTCAATACTTGTATTTCCATTGAAATCTTGACATCGGATCTTTAGCTGGAATACATACTTTCGCCACTGTGCAAGTACGTTGTAAATAAACAAATAAACCAGGGAGAGAAAGTTATATGAATGTAACACATCAGATTTTTGACATTGCTAAGAACGAAGTGAGACATGGCTTTCATTACAAGAATAATACAATTTAAACAAAAGAAAACAAACGTTTACAACTACCGAGGTCACGACGACTCGTAATTTTATAAAGTATCGAACCCGTGACCAAGTGTACACTGCTGTCACTCGCAACAACAATTCTCACCTCCAGGTCGATCTCCTCGACGTCATCCCCAGCCGAGCTCCTGAAGGTGTTCCTGAATCTCTCCCAGACCCACGACATGGGCATCGGGACGCCTGGTAACGTCCTATGCATCAATGTCCTGCTCCCGCCGAGGACAGCTCGCATTTACTCAAGAGGAATGTGCCGCGGGCGCTGCTGGTGGTCACTTCATCGATCTATGTACCTGCCGCTCGCGGGAAAGGTCACACGCAATAAAGTCAATGGACCTTCTTCCTTCGCGCACACAGTCTTTAAACAAGTGAATGTGCAGCATAATCCAATAAAGCTGCCAACCGACTGTTTAACTCTTCCACCATTGAAAGGCCCTGCTCTTTCTGACGTACATCCGCTATAAAGTGCCTTCTGATTGCAATTCATAACTTACTAAAAAGTGTTTACAAAGCCGGATATACTATAATACCAACACAGTGCAGTTATAGTAGTACATGCTTGTAAAGAAGGCCTTGACTTTTAGTTGACAATGCCATGCAGTAGAAAATAGTTTACTCCACAGAATATACGACAGATTCGCGAATATTTCATTCCAAACAATACATAGCGATACCAATGTTTTAGACAGCATGGGCTAAAAGCTTTAGATGATTGTGACCAACTTTGATTTCAAGTCCAATGACATGGCAATTACCCTTTGTATTTGCACATGTTTAACAATTCGAGTTGGTTTGATTAGGCGGTGCATTATCTGTTCACAATTCGTTGTAGAATTAACCTATAGCTTATATTGTAGGCTTGTGCTTTCTTTGATCTAAAATGTTATTCTTTTATCTACAATAAACTATATAAAGATTAAATGTCGGAAATTATGAATTCATAAGAAACTGAAATGGAAGTGAAATTACAGAAGCAGCAGAGAGAATAACACTAGAAGTACTTACCCCAAATAATTCAGAAAGCAATATGATACAGCATTTAAACACTGCACTGCCTGGTGTGAGGCAAAACATGTTGAAAATAATTTCACTAAAAGTGACTGCTAGCGAATCAACAAAACACCTGACATGTCGCTTTTTAAGGTCACTTCTCTTGTTTCTTGAACAGTGTTCTAAACGCAATTTTTCATAGTTGCAGAAATCGATGTAATTTTCGAGCACTGTCCACAAAGTAGCTCGTATATGCCACACGTGATAAAAGTGTTTTTACTTTGCTCGTGGAATTGCAACATTTCTACTCGTAAAATAAAACCCTACTTTTAACACTTGTACCATAATGTACTATTAGTAACTGTCATGTAAGAAACCTTTGTATGTTGTAATTAAGACATGCCAGCATTAGAAAACGGTGAACTAATATTTTATAATTAACAAGTGAAATATGGTTTTTCTGGATGGTGGGAGTGTATGTGTATTTTCCTGAGAGGTTACCTGGGAGTGCGGAATCTTCATGTTCACCAGCTTCACCGCTATTTCAATGTATACGTTAAGGTTTCCTGTACTATGTGAAAACTGTATAGCTTTCGTTTTATTGAATAAAAATACGGAACCAAAGAGAAGACACACGGTTTAAATTACCACCTATCCTGATTATATAACAAGTTACTCGATCGATGATTGTTGCACTTCAAAAGGTACCTACTTATAGGCTATGTCTATTTACATAACTAGTAAGACTGTTGTGGGGGGGGGGGGTGTTAAGGAAGTCAGACGTTCTGACGATGTTTCACATTGTTTTGGTGATTTTTCATCTGTTATTAGGAACAGTCGGCGGCGCCGTGGCCGAGTGGTTAGACCGCTCGCCTTCCACTGAGGCGGCCCGGGTTCAATCCCAGGGACCTGCATGTGGGATTTGTGGTGGACGAAGCGGCGTCTGGGCGGGTTTTCTCCGGGTTCTCCGGTTTCCCCCGCCATTCATTCCACCAACTGCTCCATCATCATCTTTCCTTTCATCCATTTCACCAACATTTCGTTTCATCTACTTCCTTCATCCCATACCAGGCATCGGGCTGATCCCCCATCCTGGCTGTTCTGTCTGATCCATGAGTGTCTGCTCCTCGACGGGCCTCTGACCCCAGGCACCCGCCTGTAAGTCCTGGGGGGTGTAAGTCCTACATAAGAGGAGGGTAAACAGATGATGAATGAATGAATATTTGGAACAGTCGGGGCTTTACCAAATTACAGTTATAAGGGGAGGATCTACCATGGAAATGTTTAGATTCTTGTACAATAATTTTATAAGAGCGGGGGGGGGGAGATAAATGAAATTAATTAATTCGTCATTCCAGTTTAAAAAGGTACCCGGGCGACATCGGGTAAGACATGTTGTTACTTACAATATACAAAAACAATATTCAAATGTAGATACATTTACAAGCTCTTGTAAGGCAAAAGAAAACATGTGAAGTATTACACTCACACGACTTAGCACAAACTCCTCTAACAAAAGCTTATTTTTCTGTGTACTTGATGTTAATACAAGTAAATGTGCGTAGAAACTGTTTCACTGTACACACAAGAGGATGCGGCAAACTGAAGTGACAGCGGCTTAGGAATACCAGAGAAACACGTAGCACTTAAAAATGTATGATCAGTACTAGCGAACTCATAACAAGGAATATCTCGGAAATGGGTAAGTTATTTCATATAACTAGTGTATTTTAACGAGATCTATAGCAACATTTTGTGTATCTCTTACAAAAGTCATTCAGATGTTTACACGCTTTTATTTCTCATATCAAACATGTGATATTTTAATCAAAACCAAGTATTTGTTTATAGAACAAATAAATGAAACATTTCGCTATAAAATATGCAGCATTCCCTGGACCTAAAGTGTTAACTTCAGATACGATGGATATTTTGCTATGGTGTTCACCGACATGAAACTTTTTCCAAAACGCCTGTTTCAGTTTCGGGGACATTGATGAAATCTCGATATTGCATTTTCCTGCACCCTGTGTGAAAGTTAGAAACAAGCGAGTGTTTACTGAGGCTCTACCAACATTCTACATAAATAATGAACCACTCACCGAAGAAAAAGATTATGATGTGTTGTATTCACATGACTTCCTTTACTCACTCTTCTACAAAGTATTCTTATAAACGTTTCTGTGTACTCCGCGTTAATACAAATAAACTTCCATTGCACACTTCGTTGTGATAGGAATAAAGTAGGCTAGGGCGATAGTCACATGTTTTAAAGAACATGGCGCTAAGTGAAGTTCTATACTGTTTGCATGGCCACGAGAAAAAATGAATACCGATTTTCTACTTGAAAAAAGTATGCGTATTTAAGAACTTAAACCAATAAGAGAGAATATCTCAAAGATGGTTAACGCCAGAGCAATTGTGTACCTTAACCAAATCCATTATTGTTCACTCGTTACACAGAATTATATAAACATTGTTTCAGAACGAAGACGAGCTCTACACTATTTGGAAACAATTCCAAATATACATTTTATATATTATCTAAATATATACATACCTTAATAAAAATCGCCACAGCCATTTTTTTCAGAATATCAAAATCAATCACAAAGAATAGTATAGGGTTGGGAATTTTCTTTAAAATCTCTATGTCGCGTTCATGAAATTAAATACCACTATAGCTACCCGCGTTACTGTTTCCTGGAACGTAATAGCTCCTACCTCTAACACAGGTGCACATGACTCCAAATATGTGAACCGTGTTCCCCTCCGCCTATAACAACCACGTTTTGACGAACTACTCACCAGGACCAGGAAGCGAGGTCGGGAACAGCGATATGACTGCCACTGCCATGTCCAGCGGTCCTGTTGCATCATGAGGATCTCTTCTCCTTCATCGTCCACACCTCCACCTCCCCATCCTGCTCTCCTCCTCCTTCTCCACCACATAGCGGCTCCATCATTCCCTGCAAGCACATCAACAATGATTTATACCAAAAACATTTTCTGAAACTACATTCATATGGATTTCTCTACACAACATCGTTTATTATATACAACTACTACAAATTTTACACTAATCGAGATAAACGTTTGCAAAAAGACAGTAAAAATACTGTCATACTCCAAACTGGCACCACGTCGCCTTGGATAACCGTAGTTAAATGACCTTGCTGACATTCCAAAGAAAAACTAATATTTTTGTGCATGTCAACAATGGACGGGATCGCGGGAACTAAATTCACTCACGTTTCTGATTAGTCGATATGGGTTCATTGTTAGATACAAAGGGCACTATTTATATTTTGAGCCTTGGCAATCCTGAATGTTGTAGGTGCCATCTGACGTTTCCAATGGAAAGTTTGACATTTTTTACCATAATCTACTTGAAACATTTTGTCAATAGAGCGTCATTTGTTTTGTTTACACTAACTTGAAAATTGTGTGTCAACAAAAACATGGAATTAACTCGTGAAAATGTTCGTGCAATGATTTATGACGACTTTCGACGTGGATTATCAAGACAAGAGTGCATCGATCAACTAACTTCCACATTTGGCGACGAAGCTCCATCCTTTGCCACTGCGAAACGCTGGTATAACGAATTTAATCGTGGCCGCAGTTCGCTCACTGATGAAGTTCGGAAGGTCGTCCAAAGTCAGTTGTGCCAGAAAACATTGATGCTGTGCAAAAACTAACAATGAAAGATCGACATGCGACATATAGTGAGATTGAGGCAACCCTAGGCATTAGTTCCATCAGCATATATAAAATATTGCATGATTATTTAGCCGTGAAAAAGGTTTGCTCTCGTTGGATCCAACATAATTTGACGCAATCTCAAAAAGATGCTCGTGTCGACTGGTGCACAAAATGCTCAAGAAATACAATGGCGGTGGCTCAAAAGACGTATATAAGATTGTAACAGGTGACGAATCATGGATCTATGCGTATGAGCCGGAACGTAAACAGCAGTCGACTGTATGGGTGTTTCAAGATGAAGCAAATCCAACAAAAGTTGGTCGCACTCGAAGCAAATGGTCGCCAGCTTTTTCAACAAAAGTGGCCATGTGTGATCGCAACCCGCGATCGCCGGACTAGAAGACAGCATGGTAACCACTACACCACGGAGGACGACGCTACAGAATGCCGATCAATTGGTAAGCGGCTTTAACAGTTTGTTAAGCCTTAATAAAACATTATAGAACAGCCCTGGCGGTCACAACAATGGGCTGCTCAGAGAAAGCTTCCCTCTGGCGAATCTGGGGAGAACTCGACTCACCTGAGGCGGCTGAGAGAACCATCTATCCGACACGATCGACACTAAGCTTACCTGAAACATGAAAGTGATAGGAAACGAGCGAAAGGAAATTCGTGGCAGAAGACATAGCACCCAACCAGGGAAAACCACGAAAAACCCACGGTCAGCATGGCCGGCTCCAGGAACCAACAACAGGACCTTCCGAATGTGTGCCTCGCACGTTACCGCGAAAGCGTTCTCGTTCGGCAAGTCTGGTATTCATAGGACTTTTCCTTTTTGAGTTATGCTGTTCACAGACACGGACCTTTTGCTAATTTTGGAGGGGGGTTCAGGGTGCCTCAAAACATGTACTACCAGTGAAATCCCGACATCGAATATCTGGATAGAATACAACACCTCCTCTATTTACTGTAAGCGCATAAAAGGTTTTGGTGAGGTAATATTACAAAGAATAAAAATGTGATGTGATACATTCACATGAGTTTCTCTACCCACTAACATTTATTAGTGAGTATACAAACGATTCTTACTAAAGGTTATTTTTCTGTCTACTACCTTTTACTCAGATAAACCTTTGCAGAAACAGCTACATTACACATTTCGTTATAGAGAACAGCGATAGTCAAATGTTTAATAACTGGACGCTATATGCTGGCCTTAAAATTCCATACTGTTTCCATGACATCGCGAGAAACAACTGAATGTTGACAGGGCTTTAAGAGAATGACCAAGTATTGAACAGTTCGAACCATTAATAACGGATATCTTAGAAATTGCTTACGCCACATAAAAAGTTATTTGAAATACATTGTGTATTTTAAAGAGATCTTCATTTCCGGAATACTTCGATATTGGATTATGGCCGGTATCACACGCATACACTGCATGCGTTTTATTGACTTCAACACATAATAAAGAACAAATAACACGGTGCTTTACTTATTTTCATGAATATATGGCATATTTTGTCACTTTTGTTCCATATTAGTGACACTCAGAAATCGCATTTCACCCGTAGCATCATGGGAACGTTGGTTGCATTGTCTTTCTACTGCCAAAATTTGAAATCCCAACATAGCTGAAAACACGATTTAGGGCCCTCAGCCTCAAGGTGTAGCCGAGGGATCTGCGCGTCTAAAACTGGAATGATTCACTTTGACAGCAATTCCTTTCAAATGTCGCAAAAACCCTCGAAAAACGACCATATAAGAACGGCCGTATAAAAGGGTAGGGGGTGAGCAATATATTACCACCGGAGCAACATCTACTACACCAAAACGTTCCTCATGAACCAAGAATTGCGGTGGATAGCAAAACACCCCGATTTCGTAAGTTAAAAGCTTCCACTTTCGCCATAATCCAATATCAAAGTAACTACATTTGTTCTTCTGTAGTAGACACGTCTTCGTCTATCGCTTAACGTGCACCAGTTATACAGAATTCCTTCCGAAGAAAAGCACTCCAAAGGCTATTCCCAGAAAATTAAAGATAAAAATTTTATTTGTCATGTAAACATCTTTATTATATGGCATTTTAATTAAAACCATTACAGCCATTGTTTAGAAAATAAAAATTTTCCATGTAAAGGCTGGTTGGGGGTTGGGGGATTTTCTTGAAAATCTTTGTCTCTTATACCTGGAAGATATTAAACTCAAATACCAAGTTTGGTGTTTATCCGACTTTTCATTTTTGAGTTATGCTGTTCATAGACACACGCGCGCGCGGACCTTTTTATATAACTGCTTTTGTTTTTATTCAAGAGGCGTCAAAACACACATTTCCGGTGAAATGTCGACATTGAATTTTTGGGTGGAATACAATACAATATAGTTTACGTAGTAGAGAAAGTAAAAGGCTAAATAAAAATAAGTAGAGAAAGAAATAAAGCGCGCTAAGAAAATCGTAATAATAATAAAAAGGGAAGTTATTAATAAAAGAGAATAAATATTTGATTGTATAAGCAGCAAGTGGGGAAGGAGGGAAATGTAGTGAATTGAAGCGGGTGTCCAGTCAGGGGATGCATAGCGGCCGCGGCAGAAGAGCGACCCCGGAACAACGAGCCAGGCGCACGCAAACTGTAATAACCCGTTAATTGCAGACGCAACCACTTTCTAGAAATAGTAGGTGCAACCAATAAGCGTGTGTTACAATGGGCCAATAAAATCAATCACGTGACTAGAAAAGAAACCTGAGGCAATAGACATTTGTGTACGGTAACATCGCTACTTCGTGTGATAGGGTTGTCATGACTCGAGGCAGTATTTTTAACACTTCAGTTAAATTATATAAATGTAAATTCAACAACAGTCCACCTTGAAGCAATATGTGTATGTAATAATTTGTAAAATGTATATTACAGTCATTGCATATGCTTATATTATTATAAACATGTTTAATAATGTTATGTGAATATATTACGTAATTTAATAATGTAGGAGCTGTGAGAATAATAAGTTAAAATTTGCTAACAATGAGGTAACCTTGAGGCAATAACGAGTTTGAAAGTTTAAATGCTACTAGTCATTATTGGAGCAACAATAGTCTAAATTTTGAGACAGTTTAAAAATAGCCAATCAACAACCAGAAAAAGCTTTAGTTAAATGAAGGTATTCTATTGAAGTAGAATTAGCCAATCAGAGACTTGAAATACAGAAATTTGCTAGTTTAGACGGTTGAAATCCATTCAGTTGCCTGCAGACAGCGATTGTAACCGAATGCAAGATGCGTCCTCGAGAGATATTCGTGTGAGACGAAAAATAGTTTTACGTGTTAAAAAGTGCAAGTAATTAATTAAAGAATCTCACAGCTCTCTCTCTATATCAGTGAAGTGTTATTTAAATCGTGTCAAATATTAATACAAGGAGTGAAGTAAAATTATAATCTGTGTAAGCCTACATTCTTGTCGCATCACAACCCTGCTAAGAGAAACATGTCTCTAACAATAATACTGTCGCAGCCGAGGCAAACATAAATATATAATATTTAAATAAACTACAAAGTTAATATTTTTTTAAACTTGGGGCAAAGGCCACCTGAAAGTACATTTGGGGCTGAAATTATCATCTCAAATTGGCTTCCCAAACGTGGGGCAAATAATAGCAATACAATAAAACATCTATCTCAGACTCCGTGTCTTAGTGTCGCTGGGAAACATAAGTCGGCCTCTAAACTTGTGAAATGTCAGTGGCGGACTTCATCGCTGATAAAGTGTAAATATAGGGGAAACGGGTCGAGAGAATTTGAAGGTTAGGAAATAGAAAAAACCTCCATATGTTCCATAATCTTGTGTGATGGGAACAAGGAAAATTGTTTTTCTTTATTGTGGAGGAGAGAGTGACGGAGTAAACGAGAGGTTCTCGTTTAGTGAGAGCCTTGAAGCAGCTACAACCTTCTCCCTCACCTCAGTACAACCAGTCAAGAACCGCACATCACTCGTGTGATAGCATGTTTGTAAATGTACGGTAGCACTGCACTGCTGTCCTGCGTTAACAATTGATCGCAACAAACGTAAAGTAGAAGCCGCAGTAATTATGCCTGTCGACAGATCTATAGAGAAAAAAACTCCCGTCAAACACGCAACAGTCTACTATATTGACCATTACACCACGATTATAGACTTGTTCGAGGCCTATAAATACCGTCACGAACTACCACATTTCATCACTAATGACAATAGGCATTAGGTAAATAAAACAGCTGATATATCCCCCCATCGAGTTACATGTTACTGGAGGAAATGAGAATGACAGTTACTGTGAAACACGCTTTATCTGTCACTCAGCTTAGCACAAACATTACACTTGAGTCATTTTTGGCACACTCTCGGAGCAAAACACAACTCATCCGTTGAACCACAACCCACAACTGAACTTGCACTGTCTACCTTTCACTTCGTAAATTATTAACTGACTAAAGCGAAGTGTCCGGGCAAGAGTAGACCCCTGTACACAATTCACATACAAAGCGCAACCTTCTAGAAAGGCAGATTACTAGAACCGGCCCAAAGGAATGTCCTGGAACAGTAATTGCCCAAACTGCGGGGAAGTGGCACATAATGAGTTATTGTTGCGGTCGAAGGCCCACCCAGTGCCGGGCCGAGAGGCGTTTACCAGCAGCCGCGTGCGGTCACTATATATTTGATCGCAATGTACTTGCTCAGTTTTCCAACGGTCACTGTTTTAATCTAGTTCAGCTTCACTGGGACCTCACTTCCTTCGTGACGTAGCCCCTTCTTCTGACCTCCACTGCACGCCACAAACTCGCTCGGAGAACAGCACCGGAAAATCACCTGTCAACTCGCTCGTTCACTCACTGACTTACACTGCGAGAAGGAGTGGCATCTTCCACAGAACATTCTCGACCGACGTTCTAGAGGCGGAGCGGTGGCAAGAAACTCCCTGAAAACTCAGGTTATTGCCGAAAGCGCTCGCGGTGTTTACGTTGGTGAGCGCAACTTATCGTTGTTTATTCCGACTGCCACGCCGACCTTCCGATAATCTTGGCTAATAAACGTTCCAAGCATTTCAGTAACATTCGGCTGTGAAAAAATTACGGATTTTAAATTCTGTTTAATACCCTATATGTGAAAAATATACAGTTTTTGTATTTTATGGACAATCTAGAACACAAATACTTTGAAAATAAGGGTAAGGCTTCTTAATGTTTCACTTGAGCGCTGTAACGAGATTTTATTTGAAATACACAGGGTCGGCCGAATTAAGTGTTTTAAATATAAGATAATAGTGCAGCCGAAAACCGCATAATATAGCCCGAAACTTTTTACTCAGCCGAAATTAAGTCGCATTACATAGAAAACTATGATCAGATGCCATCTTGTTGACATAACATGTTGGCTTTAACGAAAAATGTGATCTGTTACATTCACATGAGTCTCTCTACCCTCTAACCTTCATTACTGGATATACAAAGTATTCTTCCCAAAGCTTATTTTTCTATGTACTTCATTTTACTCGAGATAAACCTTTACAGAAACAGCTACATTACACATTTCGTTATAGAGAACAGCGATAGTCAAATGTTTAACAACTGGGTGCTATATGCTGGTCTTCCATACTGTTTCCATGACATCGCGAGAAAGAACTGAATGTTGACACGACAGAGTAGTGAGCACTTTCGAAATGGCTTATGACACAAAAAGGTTATTTGAAATAAACTGTGTGTTTTAATGAGATATACATTTTTTGTGTAGTACGTTTTCATCTATCGCCTAACATTTACCAGTTACACAAGGTTGTAGAAAATTCTTTCCAAATGAACATGACTTCAGAGGGTATTCCGTAATTCCCACACTTTTCGGAGTAGAGAGGTAAACTTTAGCTCATATTTTGATCTACAAATTACTATGACAGCTTCTGTGTACCCAAGCCATGAATTCATTTGCAAGTTTGTTTTCTCCATTTTCCTTTGTACAGGTTTTTCTGTGAATGACACTTTCTGGTAGATATAAATGACCAATTTTCTCAGAAACTATTGAAGATAGCAAAATTAAATTTTAGGCTGATAAAAGAAATCTCAAAGTGTGTTTTGGATCTACTGTGGTGTTAATAACTTGTTGGTTGTATTTGAAATAATTATTGCTGATATAAGCTGTAATCAAAAGTTGGTATAATCAGGAAAATAATCGTATGTTCCTTAATAAACAAACTTATTGTATGAAGTTAGAAGACATTCATCTACATCAGGGGCGTCATTTCAGGGTACAGAGGGGGGGGGTTAATTGCCCCCAAGCAACGAGAAATAATTAGATTACTGGTTGTTGTTGTTGTACCAAAAGAGAAATTACGAGAATTGCACTTTTAATAAGAATATTTCACATTTAAGAAATAAAAGATGATTTTCTCTGAGCCTAAATGTGTCGTTGAAATTTAGGACAACTACTTCAGGCAATCTTGCCCCCCCCCTCCAAGCAGAAACTGAAATGACGTCCCTGATCTACTTGCTGTGAAACTGTCAAAACGTTTCTGATATAATTTTACATTACTTTTAACCTGCCCTTAACGAATCAGGAGGGAGTTTGTGCACGACCTGTAGACTAGCGTGACCTCTTTACAGAAAACTTCTCAACAAAGGTGCGTGATTCACACCAGCTGGTTGGGCGATGTATGGCCACTCAGACATTGTTGTTTTAAACACGCTCTTACGTACAAACACTTCTCACGAAATTACTTCATAATTGTACGGGGGTCGTCCAATAAATTACATTACACACAATTGATCATTTTGAATTAATTTCATTTGTATTGTACAATCCTTCTGTTACTTTTCTACATAGTCAACATGTTTTTCCAAGCATTTTTGGGGACGTGACACAAGTTTTTCCAAGGCAGTGTTGTACCACGTCGGGTCCTGTGCTCGCAACCAGCTGTTCACTGATTTGAGTTCCTCATCAGTGTTAAAAGTGCTTACCTTTGAGTTGGAGGAACAAGTGAAAATCACATGGGGCAACCTCTGGTAAATACGGAGGATGAGAGAAAACTTCCAAGTTGAATCTTGACCCAGGCGGAGCTCACAAGATTCAACTGGGAAGTTTTCTCGCATCCTCCATATTCACCAGATCTTTTCCCAAGTGATTTTCACGTGTTCCCCTGACTCAAAGGTCATCATGGAGGTAAGCACTTTAACACCGAAGATGACGAAGATCAATCAGAAGTGAACCGCTGGTTGCGAGCACAGGACCCGACCTGGTACAACACTGCCTTGGAAAAACTTGTGTCACGACCCCAAAAATGCTTGGAAAAACATGTTGACTATGTAGAAAAGTAACAGAAGGATTGTACAACACAAATAAAATTAATTCAACGTGAATTCTGTATAATTTTTTTTATAAAACGGAAACTTACTTATTGAACGCCCTTGTAGGTAGGAGAGGAACGGTGGGGGGGCGTGGACTGAAGTGATAAATGTTTAGGCCTTGTGTGACATCGTGATAAACAAAAACCTGCTGACCTCAAAGCAATAGCAACGAAATGGTTAATGCCACATTCTGTCTGTGCCTCACAAAAGTCATTGACAATGAAGAGGGTTTGGTTTACAGGTTTCTTCGTGTGATATTTTCGGAAGTTAAATAGCATTATTGTGACATTTTGTTTTTTAATTATGCTCTTCACACAGCCACAACTCTTTGTTAAAAATGCTTTCTTATTCAGGGACCTCCAAACATGTACTTTCAGTGAAATCGCTGTTTGGAAGCAATGCAATACTGCTATATACGTGCTACAGAAAGTAAATACAAACACAGATAGACAGATGCAGAATCTTTACTGAAAACCATATTATGTGTTCCATTCGCATGAGTTTCTCTACTCACTCTTCCAACATTTACATATCTTGTGGGATGCAGAAGCTACAATAACAATCAAACACGTGTTTAAAAAGCGAGTCGCTGTGTAATGCCTTTAAAATTCCATACTCTTTACGAAAGAAAACCAATGGTGATTTACCACTTGAAAAAAGTACAAGTTTTTGAAAATTTAAAATAATAACAAAGAATATCTCGGAAATGGTTAACTCCACAAAAAAATTTTATTTGGAATAAATTGTATACTTTAACGAGATCTACATTTTTTATGTATTAAGATTCTGTCTATCTGTTACGGTTTACCAATTATACAGAATTCCTTCCGAATGAAGAAAATTCAAGATACCAGAGAAAAATATACTCACACCTTTTTGTTTATTAGAAGCCCTCAAAACATGCATTCCGGTGCAATCCGGGTATCGACTGCAGTACAAATGTAGGACCCCAGTATAAACATGCAGCTACTTACAGCATGGTGTTGCCCTGAATGTGTCGTGGTTTCTTATCCCAAACTGAGAAGGCGTGTTGGTGCTCAGGTCTGAAGCTCATAATCACATCGATTTGTTCAACTAGGTCACCCACTTGCATCTGATATAGCTTCCTGCTTCCTCATGCACGGCACTTACCTTTTTCAACTACAATAAGCATTAAGTTAATTTTATTTGGCTGCACCCACCCGCCCTTCTTTATGAAAGTATTGTACAACATTCTTTTGGCGAATTTACCCCTTACAATTGTAATTTGGTACAGTCCCTGATATGTGAACAAAAGAATGTGAAACGTCTGACTTCCTTAACCTCTTCCAAGTTCTGTAATGTTACACAGCATTTGGTGGTGGAACAATCATCGGTCGAAAAGCTCGAGTAACTTGTTAGATAAACACAGTAGGTGATGTTTGTACCCTTTCTGTGGTCCCGTACTTATTTAATAACATAAAGGCCACACACTTGATGAAGTTAACCATTCCAGAGGTCGCGGATTCACACCCGGCGGAGGGCGGTGGATACTTTCGGACGTAAAAATCCTTAGCATGGCTTTCTTCGGAAGGGAAGTAAAGCCGGTGGTCCCGTGTCTAGATTTACGACACATAAAAGAACCTCAAGCGTGATAAAGTGGCTTATGAACAAACTTACCAGACTTTCACACCCAGTATAGAATGGGACGCTAAGGACCACATCAGCAGCTAAAGAGCGTCCATAAATAAAACTCAGTTTTATTTAATTTAACCTGTTTGGAAAAGAGACATCTAGAAAAATGTTCTCGGTTGTTAAGATAACGTACCAATTGACTGATTTCAAACGTTACCTCTCTTTGTACAACAATACAGTCCCTGCTAAAGATCTTCATTACACCATAAGTACAAAGGAAAACTGTGTTGTATGACATTGGTATCGTAGCGTTACAAACAGATCCGATTCTCTTTTATTTTGCTGTCGCTTAGATGTTGTTTCGTGACCATCCATATGGGATGAAATATCCGCGTCATTTGTCTTTACATGTATATTCTGTGGAGTGATAGCATTCTCAACTAAAATTCAAGGCCTTCCTTTATAACTGCAATGTGCTCGTATTCAAGTACAAGGGCTTTGTAAATCCTTTTTAATATTTTAGTAATTACAATTAGAATTCAGTTTATAGCTGATGTACGTTAGACTTGAAAGAATTATCAAAATCGGCTGACTCGTTTTTGACATTACTACGCCACATACACATTTTCTGTGTTTACAATATTAATACAGTTTAAATGATTTATTGGTGAACATTGTACCAAATTTCCTATTCAAAATCTTACACACATCCTTCAGTCTCATGCCCCCCTTAGGGGTGAAGAGAGCACGTTTTGTTATTGAGAAAGCAGACCCACTGAGCTGCCTAAAGATCGCCCCCGGTGTACATTTTCACACCTCCTCCCGTTGGGGTCAGTTTTGTTTTACCAACCCTAACACAATGAAGGTGACATGATTTATATTTTTATTTCACACAGGTATTGGGAGCGCTGAAATACTCTTTCTCGTCAAATACTTCCACCCTACTTTACGTTAGGGGTGTTTTCTTCTGACAGCCTGGCTGCACACAACAAATACCGTCTCCCTGCAGGCTGGTTTGTCGCGCTACCACCCCTAAACAATGAAGGGAACTCTATTGCGTACTTACAGTAAGTACAGGAGGTATTGTATTCCACTTAAAAATTCGATATCGAGATTTCGCCCAAACGACACCAAGATTTTAAAGAAAACCGATTTACATGGGAAATTTGGCGTTATTTTTATTTTCTCAAAAACGGCTGTAACGATTTTGTTTGAAATGCCAGAAATGTTGGAGATATCTCCATAGCAAATGAAATGTATACGCTGAATTTTCTGGGAATAGCTTGTAAAGTCCTCTTCATTCGGAAGGAATCTTGTAGAACGGCAAACGTTAAGCGATACACAAAATACGCATCTCTTAAACTTTATTTCAAATAACTTTATTGTGACATCAGCCATTTTCGAAATATACGTTATTAATGGTGGTTCAATGTTCAATACTTAGCCATTCTTTTAAAGCCCTATCAACATTCAGTTGTTTCTCGCGATGTCATGGAAACAGTATGGAAGACCAGCATATAGCGTCCAGTTGTTAAACATTTGACTATCGCTTTTCTCTATAATGAAATGTGTAATGTAGCTGTTTCTGTAAAGATTTATCTCAATTAAAATTAAGTAGATAGGAAAATAAGGTCATGTTTCTTTTTTTAGATTCTAAGGCAACGTTTAATGAAACTGTTTTAGAAAACCGTGGGCGAAGAAAGGAGTGAAAATGGCAGGAAGAGGAAAACAAATTGAACAAAAGATTTATAGCAGGTGGGGAAAAAGGTTCGGTGCAGTTAATGTGAAGGGAAAGCAGAGGGTTTGCAATGAAGTTGAACACTCGCTGTAGTGTAAGGTGCAAATTAACCAATGAGAAAGTTTCTTGTTTAAGCCTGAGAATGAACACCACACGATACCTTTAGCAGGAGCACATCGCTGGGCACAACACACTCGAAACCCGGACACGAACTGGTGGCTGCTGTAAGGAATTTGGATGTTCCAGGCACCATCTGTGTACGTCACGCGACGCCCACCGTCTCGACGTCGCTTTTCAGCCTACCTCACTCACGGCAACTGTTGGGCATGTTATGTAAATCTATCAGGTTTACTTTTAATGGGTGAACATAGTAATGTATTTCAATTGAGTAGATAACTAAAAAAATCGTATGTATTAAATTCACGTAATTTTCTCTATTCTCTATCGTTTAATAGTGGGTACACAAACTATTCTTACGGAAGTTTATTTTTCTATCTACTACATTTAATCCAAATAAATCTTTACAGAAATAGCTACATTACACATTTCGTTATAGATACAAAGAGAACAGCGATAGTCAAATGTTTAACAACTGGACGCTATATGCTGCCTTCCATACTGTTTCCATGACATCGCAAGAAACAACTGAATGTTGAAGGGTCTTGAAAGCAATGATAAAGTATTGAACAACTGAAAGCATAAATAATTGATACCCTGGAGATGCCTTATGTCACAAAATTATTTCAAATAAATTATTTCTTTTAAAGATATCTAGAATTTTTATGCAGTACATACTCGTCTACTCCTTAAAGTTTGGTTATACAAAATCCTCCCGTACGAATATGACGTCACAGACCATTCCCAGAAAATTAAAAAATATTATTTGTCACATAAATATCTTTAATATATGGTATTTTAATGAAAATCGTTATAGCGGTTTTTTAGAAAATCAAGAACTTTGAAAAATGCATATGTAAAGGGTAGTTTGGGGTGGGGAGATGTTCTACAAAATCTTTGTGTTTTGTCTTTGAACTTGATAGTTATCCGAGTTTTCGGTTTTGATTAAAATATGTATTTCCAGTGAAATCTCGATATTGAGTTTTCGGGTTCTCTACGTGCAATGTATATGCCAGAGATATTAAAATGTTAGTCTATAGCGTTAACAACGTAAATTAGGCCGCCGGTGTCTCGTGTACCACCAGGCCTACTGCGTCTGCTAAACGTAGCTCCGGGAGGAAGGCTTCAGTGTTTAATGCCCTTCTTACCAAGTCACCTCAGGTCATGGTACACCAAATGAAACTCTCCATTTATGAGGACTGAGGAAAACCTGGAAAATAAAATTAGTCAGTTGGGATTTCAACCGTACACCTCTCACTCACGAGTCCGTTCCTTAGTAACCTCGGACACACAAATCGGTAGCCAGATCTGATGGCGGCAGGCGGGGTCACTAACGTTTACAGACTGAAGTTGTCCTATCCTCACGGATGGGTTCGGGAAGAAAGTTATTCACCGAATACGCCGCGCAACACCGTCTATCACGCCTAACCTTGCGAGTAAATTAGCACGGTAATTCGTGGTGGTATATCGACCTGGGGAGATCACAGGATGACCGGGCCGAGCCTCAGGCGCTGCCCATATCTGACCTTCAAGACTACCTCACTCCACCAAGCGATGACTGGAGGCCATGGTAGGTGGAATGAACAGGATCTTGACACTTCATATGAGCAAGTGAAGGCGTGGATAGGGCCGACTAAACCACGACCCCTGGAAGCTCTGAATGGGAGCCGGAAACGAAACCACTGCGCTACCCGGAGACGCCCTCAAACTGAAATGTGGCAGAGTTTGGTTCACCGTCCATTGGAAACTAGTCATGCTGACCTCCAGACTCCCGGTTAGAGGGCGGCGTGTTCCCCTACAGTGTAAAACCAAAGATGAAAGCGAGCGAACGTCATGGCCGATGTTCCTGGGCCGCCGAGATGTTTGCAAAGCCACCCTTACTTTTGTATCAAATTGTGTGAAGAAATGCTCTTCAAACTCCTGCATATACCTAGACGAGCGAGATGGCTCCCGGGCCGGCCACTCTCACCTTGGGCTGATACGCGAATGCTGTGCTGGTTCATGTGTTCCTATCATCTGTTTCAGGGTTGTAGCACCGGGCAACGGCATGGTTGTATCGTCGAGCACATCCGGTCACCGGCGTGGATGGCGTCCTTAACGTTTCAGTTGGAACGCATCCGAAGAAGCTTCTACAGAGCGGTCCTACAACCTTCACACAGATGACAATGAGGGGCAGGGAAGTCGTGGTTGAAGATGAACCACCTCAACACTCGCCTGCCGACCGGGAAAACCACAGAAAACCCATAAGTCAGAGTGGGCGGTCGAACCCGAGACCTCCTGGATGCGAGACTTCGCTCGCCGGTTCTGTGATCCCTAATTGCAGTGGTTAGCCAGTTGTCTCGTACGTACGGACGGACAGAGCGCCACCAATAGGTCCTCCACGTAACGTACCCGTCTAAAAACTGTCTACTACCTTGTTAAATCACTCACGATAATATTCAGTTTGACCGCTTACAATAATTTGTGGAAAAGTGGTAATTAAAAACTTAACATATTCCAAAAACATAAGACAATCCTATACACCACTTTTATCTTTTCTCCTAATATTCCGTCAGTGTTAATAGTTTTTTTTCAAAATTATAATTTCTTCTCATTTATTACGATAATAAAAGTAATCGAAATGTGTTTTTCTTAAAAACTATTTCAGACATTTGCATGGTATTTAAAACAGACTTACTTTTGAAAGAGTCGCATGTCAATTTTTACTTTCTCTACTACGTATAGTAAGTAGGGGAAGTATTGCATTCCACCCAAAAATTCGATACCGAGATTTCACCGGAAATACATGTTTTGAGAATCACTGAATCCAAAAAAAGCATTTTTGGAAACATGTCCGTGTGTGTGTCTGTCTGTGTGTCTGTGTGTCTGTGTGTCTGTCTGTCTGTGTGTCTGTGTGTCTGTGTGTCTGTGAACAGCATAACTCAAAAACGAACAGTCGGATAAACACCAAACTTGGTATTTAGGTTCAGTATCTTCCAGAGATGCGACACGAAGGTTTTCAAGAAAATCCCCCCACCCCAGACTACCCTTTACATGGAACATTTTTCGAAAATTTTAATTTTCTCAAAAACGGCTCTAACGATTTTGATTAAAATATCATATGTTTAAGATATTGTCATGACAAATAAAATGTATATCTCGAATTTTCTGGGAATGTCTCCAAAAATATTCTTCATTGTGAACGACTTTTGCATAACTGGTAAACCATAAGAGATAGACAAAATTTTACTACACAAAAAATGTAGATCGCGTTAAAATACACAACTTATGTCATATACGTTTCTTTTGTTGAGTGAACCGTTTTCGAGATATTGCTTGTTATTTCCTTAAATTTTCCAATACTTATACTTTTTCTCAAATTCGTTATTCATTTTTTACTTTCTCTACTACGTATAGTAAGTAGGGGAAGTATTGCATTCCACCCAAAAATTCGATACCGAGATTTCACCGGAAATACATGTTTTGAGACCTCCTGAATCCAAAAAAAGCATTTTTGGAAACATGTCCGTGTGTGTGTCTGTGTGTGTGTGTGTGTGTGTGTCTGTGTGTGTCTGTGTGTGTGTGTGTCTGTGTGTCTGTGAACAGCATAACTCAAAAACGAACAGTCGGATAAGCACCAAACTTGGTATTTAGGTTCAGTATCTTCCAGAGATGCGACACGAAGGTTTTCAAGAAAATCCCCCCACCCCAGACTACCCTTTACATGGAAGATTTTTCGAAAATTTTAATTTTCTCAAAAATGGCTCTAACGATTTTGATGAAAATATCATATGTTTAAGATAATGTTATGAGAAATGAAATGTATATCTCGAATTTTCTGGGAATGTCTCCAAAAGTATTCTTCATTGTGAACGACTTTTGCATAACTGGTAAACCATAAGAGATAGACAAAATGTTACTACACAAAAAATGTAGATCGCGTTAAAATACACAACTTATGTCATATGCATTTCTTTTGTTGAGTGAACCGTTTTCGAGATATTGCTTGTTATTTCCTTAAATTTTCCAATACTTATACTTTTTCTCAAATTCGTTATTCATTACTTTCTCTACTACGTATAGTAAGTAGGGGAAGTATTGCATTCCACCCAAAAATTCGATACCGAGATTTCACCGGAAATACATGTTTTGAGACCTCCTGAATCCAAAAAAAGCATTTTTGGAAACATGTCCGTGTGTGTGTGTGTGTGTGTGTGTGTGTGTGTGTGTGTGTGTGTGTCTGTGTGTGTGTCTGTGTGTCTGTGAACAGCATAACTCAAAAACTAACAGTCGGATAAACACCAAACTTGGTATTTACGTTCAGTATCTTCCAGAGATGCGACACGAAGATTTTCAAGAAAATCCCCCCACCCCAGACTACCCTTTACATGGAACATTTTTCGAAAATTTTAATTTTCTCAAAAATGGCTCTAACGATTTTGATGAAAATATCATATGTTTAAGATAATGTCATGAGAAATGAAATGTATATCTCGAAATTTCTGGGAATGTCTCCAAAAGTATTCTTCATTATGAACGACTTTTGCATAACTGGTAAACCATAAGAGATAGACAAAATTTTACTACACAAAGATGTAGATCGCGTTAAAATACACAACCTATAACATATACATTTTTTTTGTTGAGTGAACCGTTTTCGAGATATTGCTTGTTATTTCCTTAAATTTTCCAATACTTATACTTTTTCTCAAATTCGTTATTCATTTTTTTATGTCCTGGACATGCAAAAAGAATGGAATGCGCCACATAGCAACCAGCGATAAAATATTTGACTATCGTTTAAAAGCTACCATATTCCCCTTGCATCTACAAGAAAATTACCAATAAGATTGACATCTCGATATCTCCATTAATATGAAGCATATGGAGAATAGGCGTTTGTAAAAATAGATTGTACAAGAGTAGAGAAAGTCATGTGAGTGTAACACATCAGATTTTTTTATGTCCTGAACATGCAAAGAGAATGGAATTCGCCACATAGCAACCAGCGTTAAAATATTTGACTATCGCTTAAAAGCTACCATATTCCCCTTGCATCTACAAGAAAATTACCAATAAGATTGACATCTCGATATCTCGATTAACATGAAGCATATGGAGAATAGGCGTTTGTAAAATTAGATTGTACAAGAGTAGAGAAAGTCATGTGAGTGTAACACATCAGATTTTTTTTTATTTCGCCGTTTCCATATTCTTAGACAAAAAGAAAAGGGAAGTTAATGTGTTGCCTTTCAGTGAACCAAACTGTGCTGTGTTTCTTAACCAAATAACCACATATTTCTACCATTATATCCAACTAATTCCTACATTTTTAGACAAATACATTAAATAGTTTTTGAGAAAAATTATTTTCCCTTATTTTAACTGTGGTAAAAAAATAACAACTCCTTGCCTGCAGTTTTCAAAATTTTGTAACAAAAGTTCAGATTTACATCCCAAAAATACCATTTTAAAAAGTTGTCCCTCTATTTTTAAATGGAATTTTAATTGCTTAAAAATGTCATCGATAACCTTCACTTGTTATGGTATTAAGGTGCAAACATATAATTGATTCGTTGAAATTTGCAGTACAAGGAGCATTTTGAACATTTACTCGGCATATTAATCTACAAAAACGAAAGTTTATTAATGTATAAAACTCCTAAACTCGCTAGTTTTCGAAGGTAATTTTGTCTTTAAGGAAGAAATAAAGAAATTGCGGCAAATGTTGAGTGAATCTGCCTCTGATTGGTAGGTATAGACGTTGTTGTTGGAATCCACGGCCCCCTGCAAACACGGTCAACCAAGTTTGTGCCAGGTCTGTACAACAAGTAACAGAACACGATCGCTATTAGCCTTAATGTTGGCAGTGCTCACCGAGTTTGTGACAGATGACTGACGCTCTCGGATAAACAGAGCGAAAAAAACAAACATGGACAAATTACATTATTGGTTGATCGCTCTACTTGCAGAATACGGTCCAAAACAACGACGACAGGAACAGTCGTAAAACTTGAAGGTAAGGAAGGCGCCCCATATTATTTACGTTTGTATTCTCTCTTCAGGAACGTTCCTCCTCAAATAGTGTACCTACACTCCCCAGATTGTGGAACAGGCGTTTTATGCAGTTATAAATTGATAATAAATTCCAAAATTACACTCACTTTGTTGTCAGCCGTGATGGTTTCAGAGCTTGCACAACGCCAAAGCGTGTTATAAAATGATATTCCTTTAGAATTAGAACTAACTCCACAATTATATGAGAGATCTTTGTGATTGGAGAAGGGCGGAACAAGAATGGTTATAATAAATTTAAAAAGTTTGGCTCCAACGGATTTTTTGAAAAAAAATTACTGTTTTTTTACTTTCTCTACTACATAGTAGGGGAAGTATTGTATTCCACCCAAAAATTCGATACCGAGATTTCACCGGAAATATATGTTTTGAGACCCCCTGAATCCAAAAAAAAAAAAGCATTTTTGGAAACGTGTCCGTGTGTCTGTCTGTGCACAGCATAACTCAGAAACGAACAGTCGGATAAACACCAAAATTGGTATTTAGGTTCAGTATCTTCCAGAGATGCGACTCGAAGGTTTTCAAGAAAATCCCCCCACCACAGAGTACCCTTTACATGAAACATTTTTCGAAAATTTTAATTTTCTCAAAAATGGCTCTAACGATTTTGATTAAAATATCATATGTTTAAGATATTGTCATGACAAATGAAATGTATATCTCGAATTTTCTGGGAACGTCTCCAAAAGTATTCTTCATTGTGAAGGACTTTTGTATAACTGGTAAACCATAAGAGATAGACAAAATTTGACTACACAAAAAATGTAGATCGCGTTAAAATACACAATTTATGTCATTTACATTTTGTTTGTTGAGTGAACCATTTTCGAGACTTTTTCTCCAATTCGTTATTCATTTCTTTTGTCCTGGTAATACAAAGAGAATGGAATACTCCACATAGCAACCAGCTCTTAAAAAATTTGACTATCGCTTAAAACCTAGCAATTCCCCTTGCATCTACAAGAAAATTAGCAATAAGATTAACATCTCGATTAACATGAAGCATATGGAGAATAAGCCTTTGTAAAAATAGTTTGTACAAGAGTAGAGAAAGTCATGTGAGTGTAACACATCAGATTTTTTTTTAATATCTAGTAAACTCTCGTCTGGAGGAACAGCTCTGGTGTTTTCAAATGTTAGTATTGCAAAAGAAGACAACTTTATCTTATCGTGTAGCAGGCTGGTGCAACCGAGCGAGAGTGCTCCGTGGTAACGGGCGAAATTCGCGTTCGAGAGATCTCCGATACCATCCCCATCGATCGGCCACTCTAACTTGCGTTTCTCGTGGGTTTCCCTGGTCGGTGGGCTTCTCTTCCCTTCTCATGTTCCAGGCGTGTGGTGCTGTCAGACAGATGCTTGCTTAAAGGAAAGTACTCCCCGTGGACAGTAGAGGGCTTCATCCTCTCTAGGCAGCTCCAGCAGTGGGACGGGTCCTGTGGTTCCTTCACTTCATCCCTTCCTCCTGAGGGTTGAAATCTAAAGTGTTATTGCTAAATATAATTGTGTGTGATGCCTGTTAAACGTCTCCTAATGTAATGTTGAGAAAAACATAGTTTCATATTGCTGCTTTGTGTTGTCCACCTGCGGAGTGTCTGTTTTAGTACATTTGACTGTATGTTACGACGCTGATTGAGGTGTTTACTGGGGGAGGACGCCTCGCCACTGCGACCATCTACGTCTGTTGTAGCTACAGGGATAAAGTGAAGGAGCCGCAGGCAGACGGGAAACCTCTTTATGAAATTGAGCAATATTTTACTATAACCTTAAATATACGTTTTTAAGCAATATTTTGTTATGTGAATTGTTATCTCGTTCTAACTTAATCCTTTGTATTTATACGTAATAATGTTTATTATTATTTCATCTGAACTCGACTATGTGTATATCATTAATTGTTCTTCATGAAACGTTACATATATTTAATTGTTTGCTCATTACCATAAAGTCAACAACGTTTAAAATATCTTTGTACTTCAAGCTACTTCACATTTATTCAGTCAAGAACGAAACGTTTGTTTAAGTATAAACTGTAAGCAACGTAGCGAGAAATCGTTGGTCAGTAGCATCTGGAAAGCGTTGTTCCTCTGTTTGATACTATCTGCTGCAGTGTGCTTGTCCTCGGCTATGGATGCTCGTCGGCTGCTGTGTTTACCATTCCTAATGTTTCCCTATATAGTTAATTCTTGGTTCTCAGGGTTATCGTGGGTGAGGCAAATTAAAAATATACTGCATTTCCCTTAATAAATGTGGTTTATTATCAATTTAAATATTTATGGGCGGCTAGCTTTTGCCATTATACCAATCCCAGCATTTGAATAAATCAGGAGCCTAAACTAACTGCACAAGTCTGCACACACGTGCATCTATCGTCAAGAGCGTAACACTTTGTGTCGACGAAGTTCTAGAAGAGAGAGTGAAAATCTGGGGCTTTGTTCCCCTTTATATACCTGAGCCTAGTGATGCTCATATCTGCGTTTCAAAATGTAACGACGTTTCTAATTGGTCCTCAGACCGCGTTACCTTAACATGTATGAGAATATTGTACTCCAGAGTTTTGCGCTTACGCGTCACCATGACACGTTGTGTAGCGGGTTCAATATCTCCGTCTCTTTCTTTTCTCTATGTGTCTCTTTCTATTTCTCCTTACCGCTACCGGCTCCCTGTTCATTAGCTTGGTGAAAGGTGGGCTCTACCTAGAATTATCTTTGCTAGCTCGCCCGTTTCTTTCTACAATTCGTGGTTGTTGAATATTTTAACATGTTTCTTGGTGAATTATATTATCAGTAAGTACATTCTTATATATGTATGGTATATCTCCTTTTATAGCCCATATTAATAAACGGTATGAGGGTTGAATTTATAGTAAGTCATGTTGGCAAATCGATTAATGAACATTTCGATTCTTACTTTATGTATGCAAATAGTACTTATGGATCCTCTGTAACTACTATGTTCTTAGCGTCCCATTCTATATTGGGTGAGAAAGGCCGGTAATTTTGCTCAGAGGCCTCTTTATCAGGTTTGAGGTTCTTTTACGTGCCGTAAATCTACGACACGCTACCACCAGCCATGCAAAGGGTTTTTACGCCCGAAAAAATCCATCGTCCTCCGCCGGGTTTGGACCCGCGACCTCGTGAACTAGAGGCTAGCATAGTAACCACTACACCACGGAGGAGTATGCAATGGTAAGGCAAATGTTTGTCTTTGAGACTAGGCGTAATCGTTTGCATAGCCAACTCATATAAACAGGAATAAAAAGGGCGATATTACAGAAGGCCTTACAAGTTTACTGGTCAGGAGGGAATTAGAATGGAATCGATTATAAATCCATAAGTCACTGTTGCTAAGCAACCATTATATAAGCCGTGTTAGAAAGCCGGAATTATATAGGATTTTTAGTGTAATAACAAAGCGTTTATAATGAACTAAGACACTACTTTCTGCCCTATCCCGCAGTGGATCATCCTTTACTATCCGAATAAGGTTTTTATTGAAGTTTTAAAAGCACACTCACACGCCCCCTTCCTCTTAGTACTATACTGTGTATTAACGATATAGAAATGTGCTGTATGAGGGGTCCGGGGTTCCGTTCTCGCCTGGGGTGGAGTGGAGGGGATATCAGAGACAGCAGTACATGGCCATACGCACTAAAAGGAAGTCTGCTCCACCGGAAGGACCTCGGGATTTGCAGCGGCACCGCGTTGAAGTGCCCGAGCATTCCGTGGTGATGATAGGATCCTGCTCGCAGTGCAGTGAGGGTTGAGTGCTACGAGACAGGCTTGACCGAAGTGACGGTGTTACTGAGGGAGTGGCAGCACGCAGGACTCTTGATGCGTTGAAGTGCCCGAGCATTCCGTGGTGATGATAGGATCCTGCTCGCAGTGCAGTGAGGGTTGAGTGCTACGAGACAGGCTTGCGAAGTGACGGTGTTACTGAGGGAGTGGCAGCACGCAGGACTCTTGATGCGTTGAAGTGCCCGAGCATTCCGTGGTGATGATAGGATCCTGCTCGCAGTGCAGTGAGGGTTGAGTGCTACGAGACAGGCTTGCGAAGTGACGGTGTTACTGAGGGAGTGGCAGCACGCAGGACTCTTGATGCGTTGAAGTGCCCGAGCATTCTGTGGTGATGATAGGATCCTGCTCGCAGTGCAGTGAGGGTGAAGGTCTTGTTGAGGGAGTGGCAGCACGCAGGACTCCTGATGTGTTGAAGTGCCCGAGCATTCTGTGGTGATGATAGGATCCTGCTCGCAGTGCAGTGAGGGTGAAGGTCTTGTTGAGGGAGTGGCAGCACGCAGGACTCTTGATGCGTTGAAGTGCCCGAGCATTCTGTGGTGATGATAGGATCCTGCTCGCAGTGCAGTGAGGGTGAAGGTCTTGTTGAGGGAGTGGCAGCACGCAGGACTCTTGATGCGTTGAAGTGCCCGAGCATTCCGTGGTGATGATAGGATCCTGCTCGCAGTGCAGTGAGGGTTGAGTGCTACGAGACAGGCTCGCGAAGTGACGGTGTTACTGAGGGAGTGGCAGCACGCACGACTCCTGATGCGTTGACAGCTTTCCTGGAGTACATGAAATTGTTGCCGGAGGGTTTGACTGAAGCTGCTGCTCGTGGGTCGGTCGTCGCTGGGAGCCCTCGAGAGCTTTACCTCTAGGAAGTGTACCACAAATCCAATAATAACATGATGTGATTGTAGTTAAAGCCCTGGTAACGGTATAAATGAAACTGCTGTATTGTTATACCCAGGGCTAAACCGTGACATCTGACACACGCGTACTGACTTATAAACAGACGCTTGTCTCTTTCTTAGATACTCCTAACATGCTAGCCACTCACCATTTGAAATACTGTTAACGTTTATGTCTATTTTGTTCAAGTATAGTGACATAATTTCTCCTTTTCTGCCACTACCTTTGCTAAGTATTAGAGAAAGTATTGTATTCTACCCAAAAATTTAATTTCGAGATTTCACCGGAAATACATTTTTTGGGGTATACAACACCCAAAAATGTAAAGTAACAGGTCCGTGCAACCCAAAATAGCAAAGTAAAAGAGGTAATGTTTAAATTCAGCGTCTTCCAAAGGTGCGACACAGAGATTTTCAAGGAAACCCCACCCTTTACGTACTTGGGAAAATGTTCGTTAGTTTTCATTTTCTCAAAAGCAGTTCATACCATGTATGAAAGATATTCACATAACAAATAAAATGTACATCTTGAATTTTGTGGGCCTACTAGCCTGTGAAGTCCTCTTCATTCAGAAGCAACTTTGTATAACTGGTAAACCGTAAGAGATACAGCACTGTACATCTTTTTAAGGCACGTACTTAATGTTGTATTTGTGAAACATGTTTGTTATTCAGAAAGTAAGTTATATGTTTCACCAGATATGAACACCAAGACAAGGTAAACACCCAATAGCAACAAAAGTTATTTCGGAGAACAATATCTTACAACAAATGCAATATTTCAACTATCTGGGACATGAACTCTCATTTGTTATTGACAGAGATATATACAATAAAGTGTATGGTACTATAAGAAGAATACTAAAAAGAACAAGGGTCGACACTCAGTACCGGTATTATTGTTTGGGTAATACAACAAAAACCTAACAGCCGTATACAGGCTACTGAAATTAAATTTCTAAGGTCAGTATTAGGATACAAAGACTAGACAAAATTAGAAACAAAGAAATATATTTGCAATACAAGATAAAACAGGAGAAATTGGGAAGAACATCTGTACAGAATGGATAATTCAAGGATCTCAAAAAGGATACTTGACTTTACTTTTCTTTTCAAGTGATAAACATCCATCCTTGTTTCTCGTGGTCATCCTGCTATTTCAAAGCCATCCGCTTTTTCAAAATGCGATTAGCCTACTCTATTCTTCTTATAGCTATGAGATGTGTGATCTTGATTCAGAAGAAGCAGTTAGAAGTAAAAGATTCTGTAAGAATACTCTGAAGAAGAAGTCACGTGAATGCAGCACAGAAATTATTTTTGGTGGAATTCGAATGTTGTTTCCCCGTGTTGTATAAATGAATAATCTCGGAGCTAGATCCAACGCGGAACTTACCACGTGCCCCAGGAGAGGTGAAGAAACCGCTGCTTAGAGAAGGCTTCCCTCTGGCGGAACCAGGGAGAACGCGACTCATCTGAGCCGGCTCAGGGAAGGCTGCCTCTGGCAGGGCCGAGAGGAACTTCCCAACGAGAAACCGGGCGCGCTATCTGTTGGACACTGTAGAACCCGCAAGCCACTTCAAACATGAAAGAAAATTCGTTGTAGAGAAACCACCCCCACATTCGCCTAGTCAACCAGGGAAAACCACGAAAAAGGCACGATGAGAGTGGCTGATCGCCGAATTATTTGAATCTATTCAATGACGGCGACACAACAGTGCACTTTTTCTGTGAATGTCGGAGTAAACAATAATGCCCGGACACGCCAGTTTTAATATTTTGAAAGGAAACTTTTATAAAAAACAAACATTTCGGCTATCATTGTACACAGTGTCACGTCATCCATAAACATTTTAAATGCCAAAATATTATTTTTCAGTTTTTCCGCATGTAACCATATGCGAATGGTTACTAAATGAAACTTTGATGTTTTTCCACCATTAAGGGACCAGTCACTAGCACCTGGTGATATTCGGGTTGTTAGGTTCAGCCGACATCTGCTACATGTATGTGCAAGGTTAGTTATATTCTAGCTGCTACATTGGCGCCGTTCAAACTTTGCACGCCCACCATTTAGTCAGCAACTCATTATGTTACAGTTATAGATATATTAATTATCCTAAATTATACCAGCATTTAATTATTAATTATTCTTATTATTAAATCTTATATTTGCAGTTAACCAGGATCTGAGTTGTTTTTGCAGTTGTCTGTTTTTGTGCGGGGTTTTATTTGTACCGGAAGATCTGTGTACGCCGAAATGCTATTAAAACGTAACTATAAGTTGTTCTTCATACTATTACAGTACAGTAAT
Organism: Deroplatys truncata; assembly: GCA_030765065.1. NCBI lineage: Eukaryota > Metazoa > Arthropoda > Insecta > Mantodea > Mantidae > Deroplatys > Deroplatys truncata. Next base: position 7,562,256 of record CM060984.1, read on the forward strand.
TTACACGCGTGTTATATAAATTTAGTGATAGCACAGTTCAGTCTTAATTTAACACTTAAGCTACATCCAGGTGATCAGCGATTGTGGCGAAGAAGGAAGGCGATGACCAAATCTTTGCACCGAACTAAAGAATATTACAGAGTAGAGTATATGATGACAATGATTGCTTATAATACTAGCAGAAGACCGAAATAGTGCGTCTTTTGTAAATACATTGTTTGGTTAATATATCTATCATTGAATATGGAATATTATTTGGGGAAACTCGGTAGAAAGTAAACGAATATTCCTCATGCAAAAGAAGGTTATAAGAATCACTTCCAGCAGACACTCTTGCAAACATCTTTTTAGAACATATTACCCTACCTTGCATGCACATATTTAAAATTCTTTGTATGCAATTGAACCACATTTATTACAAACATGGAAAATCATGAGACAAACACTAGACAAAAGGGTAACATCCATCATTCCAGTGCAAAGCTTCCTTCCCTCCAGAAAGGTGTATATTATCAGACCATAAACATATTTAATACTCTTCCCAATGAACTTAAGGGAAAAGTTGACAATTTCAATGTCTTTAAAACTGCTGTTAAAGAGTACCTATGTTCAAAACCATATTATTCTGTACAAGATTATCAGGATGCCAAATTATAGCTCTCTAAGTAGTATTAGTAAATATTAATGACAATCGCTAGTTACATTTGATGCCTGCTCTAAAATTAACAAAGCTATTTAAATGTATGTATATTAAGAACTGACAGTAAATGCTATGCATTACAAATCAAATAGAACAAAATGATGAGATGAACAAAGGTACAGGGCTAGTGAAAGTTGAAATAACTATTGTTGTCTACAAATATAATGTTAGCCTTAAAACGGTAGGGAGGTATTTGACTTTGTACAGAATTACACCTGATTTGTTTCATTTTGTATATAATATGTCTTGCTAGTGAACTCACAGAATGTAATCCAATCTAATCTAATCTGGTGACTCAAGTTCAAATATTGACCGCCCTGACATTTTAGTTTGTTACTAACCTCATTTAGGTCACGTCCCCTTTTATCTAATTCAGCTACCTGAACAGTCATAGAAAATGATTGGTTGCCATAGGAACAGGTCCCTCTCTCTCTCTCTCTCCCCACTTCACTACTTTCTATGGAGATATTGTCGTAACCTCTACATTTTTACAACTCACGGGGGGTAAAGCATGGTACCGGATTTCAAATCATGACAAACTACACCACGAGGTCCGACGGGGCGAGCTCAACAAAGTTCCTAAAATATATGTAAATCATTGTGGGGGAGGAAAGAAGGATCAATCTACATGACACAAGTTTATATATATTGAATTAAGTCAGATACATTTTACCTTCTGCTGACTGAGCATCCTAGACGCTTACTGAGATATAACCGGTTTACCCCCACTCCTATACGTCATTCCGGTTCGTACTACCAACCTAAACCACACAATGTTGCCAAAATCACATGTTATAAATGTATTACTGCAACCAAATGCCACAATATTGAAATGCAGTCTTTGTTTTAAGGTCTGCTAATATGGAAGATGAAGAAAGAACGCCTACCTATCACCAGCAGTGATTGAAAGCCACTTCTTATCATAAATGGGAGCGTTTTGAACCCCTTATGAAATAATTACATTTCATTTCTTACATTAGTTCTGTAGATTTTTGGAGACATTTTTTTAAACTGTTCACATAGCAACCAAACCTTGTGTAACAAAATTTTTATTATTATTGTCGCTTAAACACTAAACTCATAACGCGACTTAATAAAATTTAAAAATGCAAGATTTACGAAACAAATCAAAACTTTGGCTATATAACATTATGCAATTTTATTTCTTTTACAAACTTTACTGTTATGCAAGATGGTTGGAAATTCCTATTTATAAGGCGGCACAGAAACCGAAAATGTCTTTTTTTTTTGTAGTTTTTACCGTTTGGCAGGGGCGGCTTCTTAATATGGTAGCACGTTTGCACTACAACCAAAATCCTGGCTCTCCCTTTAATGTAAATAACGTATACGATTCATATTTTGGTTGTGCTTCTTCCATAAAATTATGCCCCATGTCGATATTTTCTACAACTAAGTTCAGAGGAGCGACTGTACTCCTGTAATGGTCCAGGATAGACTTAATTATTTTGAGGTGGAAATTCTCAGAATTAGAAGCACCATAGGTTCCACTGCAATTGATGAGAATGTGACAAAGAAAAGAAAAACTGTGGAACACACTGAAAGAAAACGAGAGGCCATTGAAGTGTGTGACGGTAGTCATTAATGAAATGAAAGACAGGTTCAGATTTGTTGCTCACATGGGAGCAGCCTGAGACAGATTTTCAGAATATAACACTTTTTCCCGCAACAACATATTAAAGTTGCCCTTCAGACATATTCTTTTAATGAAGAAAAGGAACTGATTACAGAATTTTCCACAATGTATAGTACTGAAGAATTTAAAAACAACTGGGGTTGTTCCATTGATGGAGTTTTTCAGGGACAATAATTTATGTTCCTTAAACTACTGTCATTCTAACAACCCCCATGACAACATGTGTGGCGGAAAGATGCTTCTCTACTCTGAAAAGGATTAAAACATTTCTGCGTAACACAATGTCTGCGTTGGCCATCATGCAGATCAACAACTTCAATGAGCTGGTTTGTTGGCAGGAAGGAGAGAAGGGCTATATGCTACACTGTGCATGTGTTATATATTGTGAATTCCCATTTGTTGTTTATTTGTATAAATTAATCAGTCTATAGTGAGAAACTTAAAACATTTCAAATTGCAAGGATAATTTTGTGAAAGTTCACCAGCCGCCCCTGACGTTTGGTAGAAGGTAAGATACATATACATATCGCGCCGTTATAAGCAGATCCGATTGTGTTTTTTTTTCCTAGTTGTTAAAGTCGTGACAGACTATGATTATTGCTTGGAATGAGATACGCTCAGCTTTTGTTTTATTTCAGATGTTCCTTTATGACTACAGAATGTTCGTATCGATTTTGAGATGCCCTTTGGCATTTGCAATTAGAAGCGTTTTTAACACTTTATTTGTTACTTATGTTTATTGAGCATTAAATTATTTGTATTAGTTTGATTACTGAGTTTTAAAACTCAGACAATAGAATATCGTTGTAATTTGCATGTGATCAGCTCGGAGGCGGTGGCATCTATGGTGACCTCGACAGTTGATCGATGTAAAACGAAGGGCCCGTTGCCAAGTAATATTTAACAACAAAGCTGGTCGATATGACGTCAGCATTTCTTAATACTCGCTTAGGACTAATGTTTGATTTATCCTGAGTTATAATGTTGGTAACTCTGTTAATTTGTTTACTTTGGTGCAACAAGTCTAAACTATACCGAGATTTAACTGGAAATACACATTTGACGCTCTCTCAATACAAAAATGAACGTGATGTGTTACATTCACACACTTTCTCTACGCTCTATCGCTTATAGTGGGTATACAAATTATTGTTACAAAGTTTATTTTCCTATCTCCATCTTAATCTAGATAAACATTTACAGAAACAGCTACATTACACATTTCGTTATAGAGAACAGCGATAGTCAAATGTTTAACAACTGGACGCTATATGCTGCTTTAAAATTCCATGACGTAGAGAGAAACAACTGAATATCGACAGAACTTAAAAAAAATGACAGAGTAATGAACAATTCCAATCATTAATAACGGATATTTCGGAAATGGCTAATGCCACAATAAAGTTTATTCGAAATAAATGGTGTCTTTTAAAGAAATCTACATTTTCTGTGTAGTACGTTTTCGTCTATGATTTAACATTTACAGGATTATAAAAAATTCCTTCCGAATGATGCGGACTTCAATGGCTATACTCAGAAAATTCAAGATAAACATTTTATTTGTCATGTATCTTCAATATATGGTATTTTAATTAAAATCGTTAAGATCCATTTTTGCGAAAATCACAATTTTGAAAAGCCTTCCAAGTAAAGGGTAGTTTAGGGCAGAGGAATTTTTTTAAATCTTCGTGTCGCATCGTTGGAAGATGTTGAACTTAAATGAATATTCGCATGAAAAGCGTGTAATGAAATTACATAGCAAAAATACAATTCGTATTGTAGCCTGATGTTTATGTAATAAGATCAAAAAGATTATAGGTAAGAAGGGACGCGCAAAATATGAAATTTAGTATTTTAAACCATGTGTTTGTAAACAGCATAGCTAAAAACGAAAACTCGGATAAATACCAAACTTGATATAGATATACATTCAGTATCTTTCAAAGAGAAAATCTCCCCACCACAGAGTACCTACCCTTTACATGGAACATTTTTCGAACATTTTGTTTCTATCAAAACTGGCTCTAACGATTTTTATCGCATCTTTAAGATATTTTCATGGCAAATAAAATGTATATCTTGAATTTTCTGGGAATATCCGCAAAAGTCCTCTGCATTCTGAATGACTATTGCATAAATGGTAAACCGTAAGAGATAGACAAAATTTTACTTCACAAAAAATGTAGATCTCGTTAAAACACACAATTTATATCCTATACATTTTTTTGTCGAGTGAACCATTTCCGAGATATTCTTTGTTATTTGTTTCATTTTTCCAATACTTACACTTTTTCTCAAATGGGAAGAGATTGGAATACTCCACATAGCAACCAGCTCTTAAAATATTTGACTATCGCTTATAACCTACTAATTCCCCTTGCATCTACAAGAAAATTAGCAATAAGATTAACATGAAGCATATGGAGAATAAGCGTTTGTAAAAATAGTTTGTACGAGAGTAGGGAAAGTCATGTGAGTGCAACACATCAGATTTTGTTTTACCTTTTGCAGTGTGTAGAATTCAATGCATGTGACCAAAGAAAGAAAAAAGATCGTATTTCATAGTATTTTCGAAAAATCTTCATATCTTATGAAAATCTTCATATTTCTTAATATTTTGTAAGATTTGCGACTTTTCGCTTTTAAAATAATTTCGGTTAACAATGAACGGAGATTTCTACATATTTTATTCGGGCGGTTTTCTGTGAAACCCGTTTAGAAAGCCGAAACAAGTCAGGGACAGCTCAGAAAATGTATGTGACGTCACGTGCAGAATTAAACAACCTCTATTCTTGAAAAAGAGTTATTTTCACGAAGCGATGCTTTTAGTGACATTAAGCAAGGACAAAGCAAAATAATATAAATAAAATTATAAGTTTAAAAGTTTTACGAAGATTAAAGCGCAGCTCAGTCAGTAGCGCACCTGCCTGCTGTATGAAGGGTCCAGGGTTCGATTCCCGGCTGAGGGCTGGCAAGTTTTCTCTAGCGAACATTATTCCCTATGCTCCTAAAAGTACGAATCTAATGCAATGACAACTGCATGCGAGTTAACACCATTGCCGACAGCCAATATGTTCCGAAGGAAACGCCGCCGATATGACCATTGCAGTTAAAGGCAGGTATAAAAGACCAATAAAAGATTATTTAAATTAATGAAATTCAACCTCTGCAAAGCCTTAAAGTGTGATATTCCGAGTTTAAAATACATATTTTGGACTATTTTTTCATATTTGGGCTGTGTGTAGTTATAAGATTATTTTCGAATGGTCGTGTCCGGAATTTAATACATTTAACGCTCCGTTTGTCGTATCCCCTTGCTGCACCACATAGCTCTCTTGCAGTGATACAGAGAGCAGACATCGCTGGTTCTTCACCAACAGTGGCGGGCGGCTGCACGTGAACACACCTTGGTTATTTTTTCTTTGAAAGCTATTGGACGTAATGTGTATGCGGTAATTTAAAATGTATGGAGTTTAAATGCACCACGCTACTCCTCTAACTCGATGAAATGTGGCAACAGGCTACAGGAAAGTAATGTTCGCATGCTGTGACACTGACATAGCTCGATGAATCATACATAGAGGGAACAGGCAACTAAACGAAATATGCAATGAGACGAACAGAAATGTCATGGACCATAAGCTATACGACATATGATGGCTATCTAGATTTACAAAAACAGATACATGGTGCTTAAAAGTGTGTATGATGCTCCCATGCTGGCCACAAGCAGTTCTTGTGTTAGGGCGTTCCATTCCTCCACCAGCGCTGTTGACAACTGTTGGATGTGCTGCAATGCGTCTCCCCAAAGCATCCCACACGTGCTCGATGGGATTTAAATCGGGGGAACGTGCAGAACAGTGCCTTCGCCGTCGGGCAAGGAGACAACCTTTGTGTATCGTGAGATTGCGTGCCTAACTGTCCTGTTAAATGTGGTTGCAATTGCACCCGCTGTTTGGCGTGGATCCCTTCTTGCCTGTTGCAGTCATCTGCTGCTGTAGTTGAGCGTGGCCGACCACCACCTCTCCTTGGGACAGCAGTGCCTGTGGTTTGGAAGGTTCCCCTTGCACGTGAAACAATGCTGTGAGCAATTCCACACTTCGCCCTTCTTCCAGTTTCCCGATGATTCTTCCCTTATGAAGTCATCCAAATGGTGTCTACGGGCCATGTTGCAATGAAGAACACCACTACAGTGCACCGTCTTGTCCTGTTTCGTCAACTGCCCCGTGTTGCGGGACCAGACCCATTTGGCACTATAGGCTTGCTACACTCACGCCATGTGACGTCCAGCTTTCTGTGTGCGTGTGAGAGACCTCCCGCACCTTCATCTACTTCCACTAAGTAGTTCATTTGTTATGTTACTTTACCCATCTCGTGCCAATGCATTTCATTACTAGAGTAAAAAATTCATATTTTTCAAGTTGTGGCTAAAGTGAACATAGTTAATGCTAGCAGTGATAAACTAAACAAAGAACCCTATGCCAACATTGTTTATACTAATAGTCATGAAACAAATAAACAAACTATAAAACTGGTTGCATTTCGAGTAAAATACTTGAATAAAACTGAAAGAAATGAGAAAGGTTGGTATTACAAGCAGTAAGAAAAACAAAACAGTTACAAGTTCATTGCTGTTTATAATACACAGAAATGTTCCATTTGAGAAGCACAAAAGGATTGAAAATGTGTAATACAGAGATTTAATAACTCGTAAAGTGCAGTGTTATTCAATAAACACAGAGCACGTACTTGCTTCTTCACCAGGAGTCCAGTGCCTTCTACTGATGTTGACCAACCAAGTGCTTCTTCTCTCCAAATCACTGAGTTTCGACGGTATTCATTACCCTTTTGTGCCCTCGTAGTGTATCCGAAAGCACAACAGTTTTCCATTTTCGCTCATGAACCAGCTTCGACACAGCTGTTATAATGAGGCATCCAGCCCAAGATGGCGCGCAGAGACCACGTGATCAGCAAGTCGTATTGGCGGCGTTCACAAGATAAATCAGTTGTATATGGCAGGAGTGCGGCAAGCTTCTCCCGTGCTCTGTTTGCATACAATTTTACGTAAATGCCACTAGGTGGTAGCACACTACATGCACAAGCGCGAAAACTTCTCCGTGAAGGAGCCTGTTAACTTTGTTTCCCTTTACTCCTAGGATTGAAGAGAAGCAGAATGTGTTGGCAAGAGACGACCTATGAAGTCTTAAACCGACGGCAGAAAAACTCTGGCGACATGGACGAACACAATCAAATCAGTGTGCAGTCTGCTCAGGACTTGATACCTTGGAGCACCGGATTGCCTTCTGTCGGCAGGTTGATGACATCTGGATGGTGCTCAGGAACTATATATCAAGATGGCTCCCCCCCCATGCCTTGAGGACCTGCAGCGCCTGGAATTTCGCTTTCAGAATATGGTCCTCCAACGCTGTGTGATTTGGTTGGTAACGGGAACGTTACAGTGGATGTTTAAACGGAATGTCGACAATGTGGCAAAGAGGGTGGAATGGTTTGGCTTCTTGAGACAGGAACGTGGAAGCTGATAAAGTCCGGATTCATCCGCTCAATGCAGCCCTTCATCTCACGTTTTAGGTCACTAAGTAATGCTGTTGTACCGAAATCCCAATATTAAGAGAAAGTGGCCTATGTTACAAACTGATGGCATACACAAACCCTTCCACATCTGTTATAAACATAAAATAAATAGAGGAAAACAAACGCATTGTATAGCCTCTAAAATGCTATTCATTGCATGTTCCACTTTTTGCACGATGAAAATAGCGCTTAAATGAAGAAATATTAAACAAAATGAGCCTAGCTCTGCCTAATGGAGGTTTCTCACAGAATGTATAAATCTTCCCCAAAATTTGAGCTGACATAGGTATTATGTAAGAAAAGTTGTCTACACAAGGGGGGGGGGGAAGGTTGGTTAACAAGAACAAGAGCAACAAAGTTAATATAAGTAAAGGTTCACAATTAACAGAAACTCTGCTGGGTCTCACGAACAGCATATTAGTCTCCTCACTGTAGGCGGCCGTGACGTGAAACAGCTGCTAGAGCTCTGTCTCGACGCAAGTTGGAAAAAAAAATTGTGTGTCCTGACTCTCTCAGATTCATTGAGTGTTGTTCTTCTAGTGAAACTGGCATCTGTACTTTGTTTATATGTAACACAAAACTGGCTACTGCCTCAAAAACCGGTACAAATTAAACAAGAACATCAAATAACCCTAATACACACTATTAATAAACAAATGAAGCTTTGTACAAGTACAGGAATCTGAAATAGCAATGGATCTGTGTTTTGGCTAACCTGTATTATGTTGGCTGAATTGGACGCAGTTGGTCAGTTAGAAACAAATGACAATGTACAAAATCACTTTGCTATCGATGTTCCTTCCCGGACTATTGTGTATATGTACCGTTTTGCTTGTGTTCTCTGTTATCTGAATGAGGTTTAAAACGCAGTACTGTCAACTTTACTCTTTGTTGCTCTAACATGCCGGCCCTCGTAGCCGTGGTCGCTGGGGCGTATAGCTTCGGCGCTCTCCAAACTGAGGGTCGCGAGTTCGGGTCCCGTCATGGATGTGTGTGATTGCAGTAAACTAAACAGTAAAACACAGTATTCATAAACACGGTGTCCACAACAACAAACACAAGTGAGACAAGTTGTTATTGTTAGGACCGGTTACAGTTGTACCAACTTGTTCATAATCAGGGCCGTCTGAAACAGGTGATACACTTCACGCTTTCTCTGCGCGCCGCTTTTCCCTTAGAAAGCTATTTGCGGCAAGAACGGAAGTGCAATATCCGCAGAAATGTGGCACAAGTCGGTCCCGCAACAATGAATGTTACGTAGGAAACAACATAATGCACATATTCTAGTAACTTCTTCCACGATTCTTTCTTTAATCATAACGACTTCCTAGGTAACTGCAGTTCCATTAACAACGTCTAAGATAACAAAATATTTCAGTTATTCATTCTTAAACCTTAAATTAGAAGCATGTGCAAATCACAAAATTGATAGTCGTTATAACAGTTTTGTATTCCACCCAGAAATGCAATATAAAGTTTTCAAAGCTAATGCGCGTTTTGGGTCCTCTGAATAAAATATGCCACATTTTTTAGTCTGTTTGTGTGTGTGTAAATTTAACATCTTCAAACAATGCAAAACAAAGGGTTTCAAGAAAATCCGCACATCTCAAACTACCCTTTACTAGAAAAACTTACGGATTTTTGATTTCCTCAAAAAATGCCTCTAACGTCTTTATCGATTATTGCTAGGTATACAAACTATTTTTACTAAAGTTTATTTTTGTATCTACTTCATTTTAATCTAGATAAACCTTCACAGAAACAGCTACATTACACATTTCGTTATAGAGAACAGCGATAGTCAAATGTTTAACAACTGAACGCTATATGCTGGCCTTCCATACTGTTTCCATGACATCGACACGACTTTATGAGAATGACCAAGTAATGAACAATTCGAACCTTTAATAACGGATATCTCTGAAATGGCTTATGCCACAAAAAAAACTTATTTAAAATAAATTGTGTGTTTTAAAGAGTCAAAATTATACAAAATTGCGTCCGAATGAAGGGAACTTGTCACCCTATTCTCAGAAAATTTAAGATATGCATTTTATTTCTCATGTAAATATCTTTAATATGCAGTATTTTAATCAAAATAGTTTGAGCTGTTTTTCAAGAAAAAAAGTTTCAAAAACATTACATTAAAAAGGGTAGTTAAGGGTGGGGGATTTACTTGAAAATGTTCTTATCGCATCTTTGAAAGATTCGGAACTTAAATACCAACTGTGGTATTTATCTGACTTTTCGTTTTTGAGTTATACTGCTCACAAGCACTCACACGCGGAAATTTTTCTAAAAATCCTTTCCTTGGAATCAGCGGACCTCAAAACATATATTTCCGGTGAAATCTGGATGAGCACAATTTACGCCATTAAATTTGTTTATGGCGTTAACCATTTCCGAGATATTTCTTGTTATTGGTTTGAATGTTCAATTTGTTTCACTATTCTCAACTGCTAAGTGAGTCTGTATTCGGCATCAGAAAGCGACACATTTTTACGTAAAGTAAGTAGGGAAAGGATTGTGTTCCACCCAAAAATTCGATTACGAGCTTTCACTGGAAATACACGTTTTGAAGCCCGTTGCATCCAAATAAAGATTTTTGGAAACATGTCCGTATGTGTGACTGTGAACACCACAACTCAAAAACGAAAAGTCGGTAAATACCAAACTTGGTATTTAGGTTCAAAATTTTCCAAAAATGCGATACGAAGATTTTCAACAAAATCCTCCCACCCCAAACTATCCTTTACATGCAACATTTTTCGAAATGTTTGATGTTCTAAACAAATGGCTGTAATGATCTTGATTAATATACCATAGGTGCATGAGAAATAAAATGCATATCTTGAATTTTCTGGGAATAGGTTCCCTTCATTTGGACGCAAGTTTGTACAACATTAAGAGGCGAAAACGTAGTACAGAACAAATATAGACTCCTTAGTTCGAATAAGCTTTAGTAAGAATAGTTTGTATACGGAGCAATAAACGATAGAGGGTAGAGAAAGTCATGTGAGAACTTTTTTAAAAGATAGAGAACGGTGATGTAAATAAGAAGATGGGAAGGCAGGAAGTACCGTAAAGTGCAAGCAGGGAGTTTCCCCGCCAGGATGTTCCACGCCGTCGACCAGCTCCTCAGTGACAAGCCCCACACAGTTTACAGTAACTCCTGGCGGTGCAGCGCTTCTGGTCCTCATACAATGTAAGTACAGCGTTAGTGTTCATCTCACTTCTGGACCAATAATACATTCATAAGTATCGTCATTTCAACGTAATGCGCGTTTTGAGGTCCCCTGAACTGTGTCCAAAAACGTGACGGGTCAGCCAACTAATTAACCCTTAAATACCAAATATTTTGATTTTGTCAAAAGTGGATCTGCTGATTTAAAAGCCACTTCAAACTTTAAAGCGTACAAATATTGTAATTTTTAGTAGAATGTTTATATTTCAATATTTGTATTAGAATTTCAGTCGGATTAAATTCACAAAGTGTGCCATTTACGAGGCAATATTTTTTCAGAAAATGCCGTCTTACGTCAATTAACATTGCTGGAGCCATGCACTTTTGTAACGTTTTGCAGAACATATAAATTAGAGAATTACTTTATTAAAGTAGTGACACTTATTATTCTTGAAAATCACTAACTATATCAAAAAATAATTTGTATCATATGTAAATTGATTAACGTTATGCACAGATTTGTTTTAGATGAGTGCAATTCCTATACACGTTTTCAGATAATGCTGTATTACTTTCAAGTTTATTAACAGACATTAATATTCTTTACAATTTCAGTTATTTATTAATATCGTTTTGTTGTTTACCTCCAAATGGGGAAGCTGAATTTAATAAATTGTGTATACATATTAAGTTAGGAAAAACACATCTGATGTGGTAGTGCATTATCATGAATTTCTCTACCCTCTATGATTTATTAGTGGGAACACAAATTATTCATATCAAAGTTCATTTTTCTAACTACTTCATTTTAATCGAGCATCTACATTACACATTTCGTTATAGAGAAGAGCGATAGTCAAATGTTTAACAACTGAACGCTACATGCTTCATACTGTTTCCATGACATCGCGAGAAACAACTGAATGTTGACACGACTTGAAAAGAATGACCAAGTAATAAGCAATTTGAACTATTAATAATGGATATCTCGAAAATCGCTTATGCCACAAAAAAGTTATTTGAAATAAAGTGTTTGTTTTAAACAAATGTACGTTTTTTGTGTGGTACATTTTCGTCTATCACTTAATGTTTACCAGTTATACAAAATTCCTTCTGAATGAAGAGGACTTCAAAGGCTATTTGTCATATAAATATCTTTGGTATTTTAATAAAAATTGTTAGTCATATTTGAGAAAATAAAAACGTCCAAGAAATGTTGCATGCAAAGCAAGTTTTTAAGTTAAGAGGTTTCAGAGTTTCGGACCTTTTTCTAAAAATCTTATGTGATACATTCATATGACCTTCCCTACCCTCTATTGTTTATTAGTAGGTATACCAACTATTCCTACAAAAGCTTATTACCTTCTCTCCCGCGTAGGTATTCCATCCCATTCAAAAATTCTATTCCGAGATTTCACCGCAAATACATGTTTTGAAGACCCTTCTGAATAAGAAAAAAGTATTTTTAGAAAATATCCTTGATTGTTTGTATGTGTCTGTCAACATCATAAGTCAAAAACGAAAATTCGGATAAGTACCAAACTTGTTATTTATCTTCAGCATCTTCAAAGGATGCGACACGAAGATTTACAAGAAAATCCACTCAAACTACCCTTTATGTGGAACATTTTTAAAATTTCGTATTTTATAAAAAAGATTGTGTAGCGATTTTGATCAACATATCATACATTAAAGATATTTCCGTGAGGAATAAAATATATATCTTCAATTTTCTGGGAATAGCTTATAAACTCCTCTTCATTCGGAAGGAATTTTGTAGAAGCTTGTACCTATAACTGGTAAACATTAAGGGGTAGACGAAAATGTACAACACACAAAAAACGTAGATTTGTTTAAAACAAACACTTTATTTCAAATAACTTTTTTGTGGCATAAGCGATTTTCGAGATATCCATTATTAATAGTTCAAATTGCTTATTACTTGGTCCTTCTCATTAAGTCCCATCGACATTCAATTGTTTCTCGCGATGTCATGGAAGCAGTATGGAAGGCCAGCATATAGCGTCCAGTTGTTAAACATTTGACTATCGCTGTATGTGTAATGCAGCTGTTTCTGTAAAGGTTTATTTCGATTAAAGTGAAGTATGTAGAAAAATAAGCTTTAGTGGGTATAGTTTGTTTACCCACTAATAAATGATAGAGGGTAGAAAAGTCATGTGAAAGTAACACGTAAAATATGCATTTTTACTTTCTCTACTACGTATAGTAAGTAGGGGAAGTATTGTATTCCATCCTAAAATTCCATACCGAGATTTCAACGGAAATACATGTTTTGAGACCCCCTCAATCCAAAAAAAGCATTTTTGGAAACATGTCCGTGTGTGTGTGTGTGTGTCTGTGAACAGCATAACTCAGAAACGAACAGTCGGATAAACACCAAACTTGGTATTTAGATTCAGTATCTCCCAGAGATGCGACTCGAAGGTTTTCAAGAAAATCCCCCCACCCCAGAGTACCCTTTACATGGAACATTTTTCGAAAATTTTAATTTTCTCAAAAATGGCTCTAACGATTTTGATTAAAATATCATATGTTTAAGATATTTTCATGACAAATGAAATGTATATCTCGAATTTTCTGGGAACGTTTCCAAAAGTATTCTTTATTGTGAACGACTTTTGCATAACTGGTAAACCATAAGAGATAGACAAAATTTTACTACACAAAAAATGTAGATCGCGTTAAAATACACAATTTATGTCATTTACATTTGTTTTGTTGAGTAAACCAATTTCGAGATATTGCTTGTTATTCCCTTAAATTTTTCAATACTTATTTTCTCAAATGGGAATTCGTTATTCATTTTTTTTTGTCTTGGATATGCAAAGAGTATTAATCTGTGGCAAAGAGAATGGTGCTGCACCTAGCAACCAGCTATTAAGAGATATGTATGTGCTTAAAGGCTACTGTATTTCTATATTGCCCTTGTAAATATATATTCCCCTTACATCTACAAGAAAATTAGTAATAAGATAGAGTCTGCAAATGTTTATCTCGATTAACATGAAGTAGATGGAGAATAAGCGTTTGTAAAAATAGTTTGTACAAGAGTAGGGAAAGTCATGTGAGTGTAACACATCAGATTTTTTTAATTGCGCTGTTAAGGAATTGTTGAGTGCGTGCAATACGCCCTAGGTAAGCGGTAGAGAAAGTACAAATATTATTCATGATTTGCTTGTTTTGAATGCAACGCTCCAAACAGAGAAGTGTGCCAATGTAAAACAAAAGGTGGTCGAGATGCGAACTCGCCCTTTGTATTCAGACGTTGAGGAAGCAGTGGAGTTTCTAGACCAGAAACAGCCCGTGACGTAATCATGATCACGGCTCACCGAGTCTTGAGATCTCCAGTTTCCTGTGCTGCTTTCAATTGCTGCAGGATTTAACTGCCATCTCTAGCATTGTTTTATCTACTACGTGTCGACTAAGTACATACAACTATTGTATCCCACCTATAAATTTGATGTCGACATTTCACCGGAAATGCGTGTTTTGTGATCCCCTAATGTTTAGAAGAAACTAAAAAGCGAAAAGTGCAATAAACACCTGTATTTAAGTTAATATCTCGCTCGTTTGGGAGATAATGGGCTTGTTCCTCTTGTATCATGACCGTCCTGTGCCCATCATCTCCTTCATTGTCAGTTGTTTCAGGGTTGCAGGAGCAAGCGAACGGTGTTCGGCGGGTTGCGGTGGAGGGACCCGTCTCCGAGTGGGAGGGAACGAGGCTTGTGGGGATGTGTTCGAACTGGAAACGTTAGGGACCCCGTCCATACTTACATCCGTCATCATCCGGCTCTGGTCACCCTTCGGGTCTCTACCCTCATCCGTCCCTCACGGGCCGTTGCGGGGGTTCTTCTGTACCGCTTTACCTTTAATTAAAGATTCGACATGAAGATTCAAGAAAATCCCCCACCGCATACCACCCTTTACATGAATATGGTTTTGATGTCTTTTATTTCGTGAAAAATGGCACTAACGATTTTGTTTAAAATAACCACATATTAAAGATATTTAATAAAATGTTTACATATGTTTCATTTTCTGGGAATAAATTCAGAAGGAAATCTATAAATCTTGTATAACTCATAAACTTTAACCCATAGAAAAAATTTACTACATAAAAATGTAGATCTCTTTAAAATACAGTTTATTTCAAATAACTTTTTTTGTAGCATCAACCATTTCCGAGATATCAATTATTAAAGGTTCCAATTGTTCAATACTTAGCCATTCTCTTAAACTCCTTTCAACATTCAGTTGTTTCTCGCGATGTCGTGGAAACAGTATGGAAGGCCAGCATATAGCGTCCAGTTGTTAAACATTTGACTATCGCTGTTCTGTATAACGAAATGTGTAATGTAGCTGTTTCTGTAAATGTTCATCTCGATTAAAATGAAGTAGAATATGAAAATAAATTTTCGTACAAATAATTTGTATGCCCACTAATAACCAATAGGCGGTGGAGAAAATCATGTGAATGTAACGCACCAGATATTTTTAGTTATGCTGTTCAGGGGGGGGGGAATTTGCTATTTTAAAGTATATGTAAAACTGGCTGAAAATGCTCGTCCATATAATAATAAAGAGGTCAGGAGGAAACAGAATATGTTACACGGATGAAGGAGGCAACCTTGAAGATTCGTAACTTGACCGACATGGCAGAGTGAAGCTCACCTCTGTCCAACTGCGTGCGACGTTAAGGGTAGCTATTACCGTGTACTACAATTAGAGCCTGTTATCCTAACCTGCTTCAACAATTTATTCTTGTTAACCAGATAAACGTTTATTACTCTACGACAAATAAATAAAGCGATAGTCACATGTTTAAAGAGCGTTTCACTATGCGATGGATTTGAAATTTCATGTTCTTTGTATGGCCACAATAAGAAAAATTTGATTTGATACATTCACATGACTTCCTCTAGCGTCAGTTGTTTATTAGTGAGTATACAAATTATTGTTACGAAAGTTTAATGTTACAACTTTTTCATTTTAATCGAGATAAACGTTTACAGAAACAGCTACATTACACATTTCGTTATAGAGAACAGCGATAGTCAAATGTTTAACAACTGGACGCTATATGCTGGCCTTCCATACTGTTTCCATGACATCGCGAGAAACAACTGAATGTTAACACGACTTTAAACGAATGACCAAGCAATGAACAATTCGAACTTTTAATAAGGGATATTTCAGAAATGGCTTAAGACACAAAAGTACTTATTTGAAATAAATTGTGTGTTTTAAAGAGATCTACATTTTTTGTGTAGTACGTTTTCGTCTATCGGTTAACGTTTACCAATTATACAAGATTATAAAAAATTCCTTCCTAATGAAGAGAACTTCACATGGTATTACCAGAGAATTCAAGATATACATTTTATTTGTCATGAAAATAAGTTTAATGTGTGGTATTTTAGTCAAAATCATTGGAGCTATTTTTTGAAATATAAAAAAACTAACGAAAACGTTTCTATATAAAGGTAGTTTAGGGTGAAGGATATTTTCTTGATAAAGTGTTAACTTTTCGTTTCTGAATTATACTGTTCACTCACACAGGGACGTTTTCTAGAAGTACTTGTTTTGGATTCAGCGAACCTCAAAACGTGTATTTCCGTAGAAATTCAGCGTTAGAGACATGACCAAACGGTTTGTTATGTGGTTATAACTGGGGATGAAATAAATGTCTGGTTAATTGAGTTTCATGAAAAAAATATTAAAAACAAAAGTTGATAAGTAAAGCTTATTAATGTGGTTATATTGCCTGTCTCTCGCGTTACTGGCTCAGAGAGAGAGCAGAGCGCCACATGGTCCTGTTTGCTTTAACGTGGCCCCGGAAAGTAGGGACGACGAGATCCCAGCTGGAACACCCCTTAGTCCTCGGAGGGTCGCAGAAATCCGAGGGGTGTTCACCAGTCCAACCAAAGCACACAAAGGAAATTGATGGCAGCATTCGCCTACCACAAGTGGACGGGAAAGGAACCCAGCACCTCCCGAATACGAGGCTTACATGTTACTCCCAGAGCTGCTAGGGGCAGATTCAACCCTACAGTTGTTTACATTACACAGTGTGGTTTACTGGATGAACGGCACACTTATAACAGCAGAGGGCACAAGTAAAGGTTCAGAATCAGCAAGTAAATAATAGTAACACCAAGAGTTGCATGTTTACTTGTGGTTTTATGAAAACGCGCACTGTGCTCCGTTTCGCCGCGCATCACCCCACCACGTTCTTACTTATACAGCTAGGCAACTTGTGATAACTAAACAATTTAGTGTTGTACAAACAATGGAATTACGGTAAAACGTTCACGAAAACTGATTTGTTTCGATAAAACAATAACTTGCAGACAAAGATGGCAGCACTAGAGCTCGCCAGTTACCTATGTTGTTCCTTTGTTTAGAATCGTAGCTTTGTATATATTTCATACTCACTGCACTAGAATGAGTGCCCTTTCCTAACTTATTAGGGCTTTCTTTTACCAAGCATTTTGTTTGTCGCAATTTCATCATTTTGTTATTTATTAATGTGATGTTAACCTTAGTAGTATTGCAATTAATATTCTCGCTCTGAGCCGTAGTTGACAACGTAACCCTTTCGTAACGTCAGCAGCAAGCCTATTGCCACTTATACGGTCCACCATGTGTTAATGAATATTGGTTAACATTAGAACACACGTTTTTATAACAAACGGATATTCTATCCATTGCTTTCACAAAATAAATGATTCACATATGCTTGTACATTCGTAAACCTGTCTTTCCTGAACACATTTCTTCTAAGTTTTAGTTTCCACCTTCTATAACAATATTTATTCAGACGTTACACTTACAACATAATTTGTTAAGTAGAAACGCGTAGAGTGTATTTTTGCTCGTTGCCCAACCTTATCTCGTATCTAAAAGTGTATGTGATGATACCACATGAATTGGAAAAATGTTCAACAGTATGAAATGAACTGTAGAAATTATTATGTATCTACGTGCCTCTCAAAACTAATAAAAGTAATACTTGACTAACGTAATTAATATTCTGGCAGACGAAGTCATTCTCCTCTGCTTTTGTTCAGCAAAATGGTTGAAATCAGACCTTCTCAATATAATATATAGCTAAAGCATTAGCAAACCTTTTTATCCTCTTCAGAATTGGAAGAAAATAATCTTTCACTCTCTGATGTAAATAAATAAATTGAGTATTATTTATGGACGCTCTTTAACTGCTGTGATCCTTAACGTCCCATTCTATATTGGGTGATTTTGCTCAGAGGCCTCTTTATCAGGCTTGAGGTTCTTTTACGTGCCGCAAATCCACGGCACGGTGCCACCAGCTTTACTTCCCTTCCGAAGGAACCATGCTAAGGACTTTTATGCCCGAAAAAATCCGTCACCCTCCGCCGGCATTGAATCAGAACTCGGGATTCTCTGATATGGTTATGGGAATCGTGCAAATGATGCATTATTATTTACTGTTCATTGTAATTCTTTAACTAATTAATTACCTTTAAATGCACATTTAATAGCCTCCTCCAAGAGCATATCACTTGCACTGAATTTACTGGTTAAGTTAGGTATTTAACACAACACGTGCTTCGAACCCTGAACACAATAACACGTACATGTGTGAATCATAGCACTGTGCGTAAGATTATGTGACTCGCAAACAACACAGATTGTAGTATAAGGGGGATTATTTATTTTCTACTCTGAATCGTTTTAACTCTACAACACTATACTTTAAATCACAGTATGACTTGAGAATTTCATTAAAGTTTAGATCAATAATATATATATATATATATATATATATATATATATATATATAAGAATTACGTTTTGTGCAGGACTGATTACATTTTTAGAAAAGACCGCGTGTAGAAAGAAGCGATCTGGACTGCGCCAAGTTACTATTACCTCTCTGCACCCCTCGCCCATAATGGAGGCATTCCCCTCCGCACGTCTCACCACAAGCGAAGATTCCGGATGGACTTGATGTAGTTTGAAGTACACTCCGTAATGAAAACATTCGCGTTACTTGTTGTATAAGCCTTGCAAAAACATTTCAAACAAAACAAAATCTATAAACTAAATCGGGGAGTGCAGAAATTAATACTGCAATGATATATGATAATATGCTTCCTTTCCTTGTTTATTTTTTATTCACAGGGCGTTTATTTATGGGCACGACACACCCCTGGAGTCCTCCATCGCCAGCATTTTCGTGTTAACTCGTCGCTTTGTTCGTTAATACGATGGCGTTATTGTTTTCTACTTCCCATGTGGGTTAAAACACAGTAGTGACGTAAAAAGACGACTTATTTCATTGCAAACGCAACAATAGCTCGTTTAAAACAGTACATAAGAGACTCCACAATAATTACAAATCAGCGTTGGAGTGTAAAACGCATTTGAGACAGAAATGGGTTTAAAAACTAATAATAGGATTTACATAGCAACTGAAGAGTGCAAATTCAAAAAAATAATGTTTACACTTCATTAACATAATAGTTGAATTTAATATACTGTTGTGTGAAAATGTCATTCACCGAGCTGTAGGCTGTTCTGCCACAAATAACTAAGGTTATGATGCAGCTTAAAGGTCCTAGCACAGCGCAACGGATGAGGTGAGGAATCCACAGGAGAAGTCGGCGCCAGTGGACGGAGACCCTAACAGTTCCAGGCCACGGGAGCGTCCCTCCAGTGGGACCGGGAAATGTTTCCAAAGCGCAAGCCTATACGCCACCTGCCCGACACCGACCGAACCATCACCCCGAAGTCAACCTGAAACACAACGGGGAAGGGAGGAGACACGAGAGCCGTGGTAGAATACACCACTCCAGTATTCGCCTTTGTCTACCAGGGAAAACCATGAAAAACCCATGGTCAGAGTGGGCGGTCACCGGGAATCGAACCCGGGACGTCCCGAATGCGAGCCTCACACGTTACTGATCGCTTTAAAGGTTCCTATTAAAGCAAAAATTATGTGCATGCAATATATCTGTCTGAATCACTACCAATAACAAGTACAAATGTGTCCTCAATGAGTTAAGTTGGCAATATGAATTCACATTCTCTTGTGTAAAAATCCTTAGCATGGCTTCCTTAGGAAGGGAAGTAAAGCCGGTGGTCCCGTGTCGTAGATTTATGGCACGTAAAAGAACCTCAAGCCTGATAAAGAGGTCTCTCAGGAAAATTACCAGTCTTTCACGCCCAATATAGAATAGGACGCTAGGAGCCATAGCAGCTAAAGAGCGTCCATAAATAAACGTCGATTCTTTTTTATTTTCTCTTGTTTAGAAACTCTGCAAGTTTTTGTAACAATGAGAATTATTACGTATGACAGTACACAAAGTTAACATCTGGTCACTTCAGATTTAACGGGACACGCTGTATATAAAAATCCAACTGTTTTACTTACCGCGAAACTTCGTTTGTTTACTTTACAAATCAGAATGATATTAAGCTGCAACAATTTCCAAACAATAGCTGTGCCGATCTCATTTGAATAAGATTCCAGCAATAGTCTATAGTGATTGCTTCAGGCTCAGTATTGAATACCTGGCCCATGAAGTAAATACTTATTGCCGCCAGAGTTAGATTCGTCCAGTCAGATCAAATAACTGTTTGCTTCAACAACTGCACATCTATGGCAGTGAACACCGCATGCTCTTGAAAACTATGGAACGTGCTAGGGAATGCTGCCCTCGTTGAAGAGAACACTTGTGTTTGTGGCAGTGAGATGACGTCCCCGGGCCCCATGTTGCCCTCAGGTTCTCTCCTCTACTACCTCGCCGACTCCTGGACCAGGAAGTAACGTAGTGTTTGTGTTTCAGGCAATTAGATGACGTCCCCGGACCCCATGTTGCCCTCAGGTTCTCTCCTCTACTACCTCGCCGACTCCTGGACTAGGAAGTAACGTAGTGTTTGTGTTTCAGGCAATGAGATGACGTCCCCGGGCCCCATGTTGCCCCCAGTTACGTGGAGGTTCTCTCCTCTACTACCTCGCCGACTCCTAGACCACGAAGTAACGTAGTGTTTGTGTTTCAGGCAATTAGATGACGTCCCCGGGCCCCATGTTGCCCTCAGGTTCTCTCCTCTACTACCTCGCCGACTCCTGGACTAGGAAGTAACGTAGTGTTTGTGTTTCAGGCAATGAGATGACGTCCCCGGGCCCCATGTTGCCCCCAGTGACGTGGAGGTTCTCTCCTCTACTACCTCGCCACATGCTCGTCGACTCCTAGACCAGGAAGTAACGTAGTGTTTGTGTTTCAGGCAATTAGATGACGTCCCCGGGCCCCATGTTGCCCTCAGGTTCTCTCCTCTACTACCTTGCCACATGCTCGCCGACTCCTAGACCAGGAAGTAACGTAGTGTTTGTGTTTCAGGCAATGAGATGACGTCCCCGGGCCCCATGTTGCCCCCAGTTACGTGGAGGTTCTCTCCTCTACTACCTCGCCGACTCCTGGACCAGGAAGTAACGTAGTGTTTGTGTTTCAGGCAATGAGATGACGTCCCCGGGCCCCATGTTGCCCCCAGTTACGTGGAGGTTCTCTCCTCTACTACCTCGCCGACTCCTGGACCAGGAAGTAACGTAGTGTTTGTGTTTCAGGCAATGAGATGACGTCCCCGGGCCCCATGTTGCCCCCAGTTACGTGGAGGTTCTCTCCTCTACTACCTCGCCGACTCCTGGACCAGGAAGTAACGTAGTGTTTGTGTTTCAGGCAGTGAGATGACGTCCCCGGGCCCCATGTTGCCCTCAGGTTCTCTCCTCTACTACCTCGCCGACTCCTGGACCAGGAAGTAACGTACTGTTTGTGTTTCAGGCAATGAGATGACGTCCCCGGGCCCCATGTTGCCCCCAGTGACGTGGAGGTTCTCTCCTCTACTGCCTCGCCACATGCTCGCCGACTCCTGCTCTAGCGAGGACGAGGAACACGACTACAGACACCTGGTGCAGCAGGAGTCTCGGAGACTGTACGCTGGACGTCTGTTCTGTGTGACCACGCAGCAAGACAACGGTGAGTTTACATTTGAGCGACACTGAACATATTTAGAATGACAACTTTCTAAAAACAAATGAAAGTCCTTTAGTTAGACTGTTACTTTCTAATGTTTGGCGAGTTGATTGCCGTGTACTTTATTCGATTTGCTCTAAAATTTGTTAATTATCATAATTTAAAGATTTTGTGTTCACCCAAAAATGAATTTGACTGGAGAATATTTCTGGGCTAAGATGTTTTACGATTTTAATTGGTCATTCACGCCTAAACAATGTGACGATCGACTTAGAAATGCATTTGGGGAAGAAGCCCCATCTAAGGCAACAATTTGTAATTGGTACAGCGAATTCGAAAGAAATGTGTTTCTTCTTAGTGGTGAATTTCGTGAAGGACGCCCAAGAACTGCTGTTACTGATGAAAATAGTGCAGTGCTTGAAGAAGATCGACGGATATCTTAGGAACTTATCCCGGCGACATTCGGTACTGACATGAGCCAAATCCATAACGTTCTACATCAACAGTAAACTTTTTTGTTGATGGATTCCACATAAACTGACTCCCTGCCAAAAACAACAACAACACATTGATTGGTGCTGAAAAAATTGCAAGGCGGCATTTCAAATTTGGTTTAGAATATCGTTACTGGTGTTGAATCTTGGATTATTGTTATCATCCTGAAAGAAAAGTCAATCAGCTTAATGGATCTTCGAACAGAACCTAAGCCTACACGACGAATTCGCAGTGCTGGCAAGAGGATGGTTGCTAGTTCCCCCTCGCTAACCTAAAACAGGCCATATTGCTACTATAGCACTAGACTGCTGACTGGTACACAAATGTCTCTTTAAAAGTTCCTGAAAAACGCCCAAAAGGAAAATTAATGTTACATCATGACAACGCATACAGCAAAACTAACAACTGAGTATCTGGATGCCCTCCACCATACAGCCTAGACCTAGAACCTTCTGATTCGTTTTTGTTTTCAAAACTCAAAGATAAAATGCATGGAATGACACTTTTGTACCATGTTTCTGAAGTGCCTCAGTAAGAGTGGCATCATTGCTTTAAGAACTGCTTTCATTGAATGAAAAAATGTGTTGGGGTTAAAGGAAAATATTTTGAAAAACAATAAAATCATTTAAATTGTTTAAAACTAATCCTTATTTGAGTTTCTAAAAATGTTCAGTGTGACTCTCATACAAGCCAGTACATTCTCTATCGTCTCTGCAAGACAGAGAACGTCTCCACGCCGTTGGTGGTCACATGCAGTAAGCTGACTGGGCCGTAGGTCTTTACAGTGGAATAAGGAATGAAGTTGGAGACGATTGCTCTACCTCTAAGTTACGTCTCCCGCGGTGTTTCCCCAATCTTTACATTGTTTGAGTCGGACAGCGCTTAGCCATGTCAAGTAAACATTTGTAAAAACAATCTACCCCTTACATAATAAAGTTTTGTTATTTGGCATTCTCTCGTATTAAAATACATGGTGGAGATGTCAGCATGGTAAATAAGACGTTTATGTATAATAATTAGTAAACCGAATATATAGACAAAATGTTACTGCACAAAATATGTACACCTTGTTGAAACACATAATTTAAGTCTTTCTTTCTCTTTTTGCATTAACCGTTGCCGAGATACTCCTTGTTACTGGCTTGAGTTTTCAAATACTTATTTTATATCTTTTTCAACTTTGCGTTCACTATTGATCTCTCTCTCTCTCCCTCTCTCTCTCTCTCTCTCTCTCTCTCTTGGTCATGCAAATTTAAGTCCAGTCCAAACATAGCCTTCTTTGTGAAGTCTGTGATTCAATACATAGCGACACACTTTTAAAAATCTGATGTGTTACACTCACATGACTTTCTCTACTCTTGTACAAACTATTTTTACAAACGCTTATTCTCCATATGCTTCATGTTAATCGAGATATCGAGATGTCAATCTTATTTGTAATTTTCTTGTAGATGCAAGGGGAATATGGTAGGTTTTAAGCGATAGTCAAATATTTTAACGCTGGTTGCTATGTGACGCATTCCATTCTCTTTGAGTATTGGAAAATTTAAGGGAATAACAAGCAATATCTAGAAAATGGTTCACTCAACAACAAAAAAAATGTATATGACATAAATTGTGTATTTTAATGCGATCTACATTTTTTGTGTGGTAAAATTTTATCTATCCCTTATGGTTTACCGGTTAAGCAAAAGTCGTTCACAATGAAGAATACTTTTGGAGACATTCCCAGAAAATTCAAGATATACATTTCATTTGTCATGAAAGTATCTTAAAACATATGATATTTTAATCAAAATCTTTAGAGCCATTTTTGAAAAAATTATAATTTTCAAAAAATTTTCCATGTAAAGGGTAGTCTGGGGTGGGGGGATTTTCTTGAAAACCTTCGTGTCGCATCTCTGGAAGATACTGAACCTAAATACCAAGTTTGGTGTTTATCCAACTGTTCGTTTCTGAGTTATGCTGTTCACAGACACACACACACACACACACACACACACACACACACACACACACACACGTACATGTTTCCAAAAATGCTTTATATGCATTCAGTGCACGTCAAAACATATATTTCCGGTGAAATCTCGGTATCGAATTTTTGGGTGGAATGCAATACTTCCCCTACTTACTATACGTAGTAGAGAAAGTAAAAATGTGACTATCGCTTTAGCGTACTGTATTCTTGTTTTATATAGAAGGCAATGTGTAATTATTGACGGGAATCAGTCAAGTAATAAGGCTGACTTTAGCGAGTCCTGGTAAGGGCATACATTAGCATAAAAGTTGCTGGAACTCAGTTCAGTATGTGGACATGCATTCTTAACTTATTGGTGTGATGAATGTTTCATTTAAGCAGCTTGAGTGAGTAATTCGGCGACTCTGTTCAGTCGGCAGTAAAATCTCTCAGCTAACTAAACTGGTGATACCCTGAGATGGGGAACTCATAGCTGTACCAAGATGACGGTATCATAAAACTCAACACAGCATGTAACATTACATGTTATCAGCAAAGGGTGTAATGAATGCGCATCTTGAGTGACAAAAAAATCAGAAGAAGAAGAAGAAGCTGCCTGTTTCTGTGTTGTGAGGGTAGCGTGTGTGCCTCATATCCCCGTTTACCCTGACTTACTTGAGTATCACTTCACCTATTTCATGTATTCATTGTCCGATATGACCCAACCGGTTAAAGGACGCTTAAAAATATGCTTATGTACGAATATTTTGATGAAGTGAGCGGAGAAAGTCGTGTGAATGCAGCACATTAGAGTACGTATTTGTGTGACGAGATTTCTGAGTTATCTTTTTCTGAAAATGATCCTTTTCTCAAGCTGCATTATTACAATGCTTGCTCTAACTTAGGTGAGCGGTAGGGAACAATTGTTTCATATGAATACAAGTTGATACTGACAGCATCTACCTAAACGAGTTATACTAATGCCATCGAAATACGTCACAATTCCTTATCTCCAATCACGTTGGAGTTGTAATGACGTCAGCGATCGAAACTATAAAACAGGAAATGAGAAAAAAGGAAGATTGTTGTCAACAATGTTGGTGTTTGCTAATAGCTGCATGTCAATTGATCGTTTCAGAGATAACCTCGCTATAAACGGCTGTACTCAGAACGCATGCGCACGTTTACGTGTAAGGTCGGCTTTGCCTTTCGAACAATTGCGGCAAACGGTCATTTGTGTACTATACCCCCGCCGCTATAACGTTGCACTTGACAGCTAGCGTTTAAGTTGGTACACTCGCGAAAAAACAGATGAAAAGCTTCAACCGTTTGACTTCCTAAGCCAATCACAAGGCAGCATTCCGGATGGTCGATGACAAAGCGGAACCGGATCTAGAATCGGCTCTGTTGCCGGATGTAACTATTCCCAACCATGTGCTTCAGTTTGTGAATCTCTAGCGAGCGTCGAGTTGTTCTTTGCAAGCTACATATTGTTCATTGTTATTTGTTATTTAGATTTGTGGTTATTGTTTGATAGTTTTGTTATTGTTCGTTTATACATTTATTTATTTATATTTATCTATTTTATATATATTTCATTCATATTATTTATTTAAACAAAACTTAAGTGCGACAATGTCGGAAAAACGACGCTGATCGCCGAGTGATGATTCACGAAGTGAAAATCCTTTGCGCCGAGGTGTGCCACTTAATAGTCAGGCATTGGAACTATTATGGAGAACCCGGGAGTTCTTTGAACAGGAAAAGGAGTACGTGAAGCTTCACGGAAATCCCTCTATTCCTGCTGATAAAGCCGTACAACGAACTGCAGCAGCTCTTGATTTAAGCACGAGAACTGTTGTTCACAAAGGAGTGAAACTACAAGAGAAAGAGGACAAAATTCCTGAACCATCTGGAACACAACAGGAAGCCTCGTCCAGTCACAAATATTGATGCTTTCCAATTAGACGCCATACGTACACATTTATGCCTATTATCATAGAAAGGAGTATCCGACCATACCAAAGCTGCTTATATCGCTTATTTTCAATTAACAATAATAATACGAAATAGTTATTATTCAGTGACGTTCGCTACTTACGTACACTTTCTGTATGCGGCTTAGACACGATAGAAATGAGAACAATCAGCTGTTGTTTACTAGCCACTCTGGCAACGTCGCAACCACGATGTAGCCAACCTTACGCGAAGCCACACGAACTGTCAAGTGCAACGTTATAGCGGCGGGGGTATAGTCGATAGTAACAGTATTCTAACGCTATAGTAGCAAAAAAAAAAAAAAAAAAAAAAAAAAACTAGCAACCATCTTCTTACCAGCACTGAGAATTTTTCGGACTTTTGTAGACTTAGCTTCTGTTCGAACTTCTATGATTAACTTTTCTTTTTAGGATGATAACAACAAACCCAAGATTCGTTACCAGTAACGATATTCCAAACTAAATTTGAATGGCGCCTTGGAATTTTCCCAGAGTTTTTCTGCACCAATCAGTGCGTTGTTATTTTATGTCGGGAGTCAGTTTACGTGGAATCCATCAACAACAAAGTTTTCTCACGTCTAACTGTTTATGTAAAATGTTTTGGACTTGACTCATACCAATGTCGAATGTCGCCCGAATAAATTCATAAGATGTCCGTCGACGTTCTTCTCGAACAGCGGCAACATTGCCATCAGTAACAGCAGTTCTTGTGTCCTTCACTAACAAAACACCGATCTCTTTTGAATTCGCTGTACCGATTACAAAATTTTGCCTTAGATGGAGTTGTTTCGCCAAATGCATTTCTTCACATCGTTTACGGTTAAAATCATAGGCCCGGAAATGTTCTCTACTCAAATGCATTTTTTTTTTGGTGAATACAAAATCTTTAAATGATGATAATTAACTAAGTATCGCAGCAAATCGGCAACCAATTTTCAAAACAGAAAGTGCTGTTAATATAAAAAAAATTATTTGCTTTTAGAAATATGGCAGTCTAAAACATTTTAACATCGTCTTCGTACGAGCAGACGCGTTTGTGATGCAAGCATTAAGACGCGCTCGTTTTGAGAAGCAGCAGTCCAATAAAATTAAAAATGTCTGTTTTGGAAATTAATCTAAAATGTGATGACTTTCTGCATCAGTAATGTCTGCTGTTAGATAATGGTGACGAGTGGCCTCTAAGAGAAGGCAGGCTTAAGGGCCCATTTTGCCTCAAATTCTGGCACTACTCTAGTTCAATGGTCCGAACAAAACGGACCACGTCCTTGATATCAGCAAAAAGAAGCACTCAAAGGACCTATGCACAGCAAAACCTTTACATTTGCATAGTATATGCTGTAAGGTCTCAAAGTGCCTTTCCTACATAAAGGGACCCATTACACACAGAGTACTGCGGCCCACAACCCCTCTCAGCTTAGCTCTAGATACATTCAGCAGGAACTCACTCTCTGGTCAGGCCCAGATGTAAAATCGAGGGCAGTGGTTTGCTTAGCCCATAACTCAAGATGAGCTGGGTTATCTCATACTTGACATTTCTAGCAGATACTCCGCTCGGGCCCTATAAAATCGAGCCCAATCATCTCCTCGCTAGAACATCTGCCGTGTTATTACATCTAATACCAGCATGCTCTGGTACCCAAAGAAATGTAATCAGGAAGCTGGTACATATTCTATCCAACATCCTCTGGCATTGCCGCACCGTGTGCATGTGGTTTTGACCGACCTAAGGGCGCTCAAAGCTCAAACATCCGAGCAGATCTACACATCCGCTCATCTGCGTGGCATTGTGTAAATATGCATAGCACAGGCTAAGATTGCAAAGACCTCAGCCTGGAAAGCTGTGACAAATCGCCCAAGGGGAATAACAAACCTGGTTCTAGAGCCATAGGTCCCAGACCCCGTCCTTCCCACGAGGCGGGAACCGTCCGTGAACCACGTCCTGCCCCAGGCTTCGGGAGAGACCCGGTCTCTGGGTCCCACTTCTCCCTGGAAGGTATTACCGCAGAGTAGGATGGACTTAGGTTATACCAAGTCCCCATCAAGTCCCGATCATTTGGGCTATAGGACACTTCTCCTGCAACCCAGAAAGGATCAGTGAGTGCCCTTTGTGGGGTAGCTTGAAACATCACCAAGGTGTGAACTCATTCTGGCTACCTCCTCCACAAACAAGCGCCCCAACATCTCTAAGGCAGACTCAGGAGTCGTGCGCACCGCCCCGGTTATCATCATACATGCCAATATTTGCAGCAAATTCAGCCACTGCCTTCACTAGAGAGGTCGGCACCGCATAAGTTATTGACGGTCTGATAGCCGAGCTGTTTAGGCTTTTGACCCCTTGGATCTCAGGCCCCACCACAGTCCTATTGATGTTCAACAGACCCACAAGGCATTGCAGGCCTTCTTAACCTTATAATCTACGTACTTTTTCCAGCTCAGCCCAGCACCCAGAATATCTCCTAGATACTTGACCGCTCCGGAAAGCTTCAACTTCTTCCCAAACAAATGGGGCTCTGCTAAACCTGGCAGCAGCCTCCTCCTTGTGAAGATCATTACTTCAGTCTTGTCTGGTTAATGGAGAAGTCTGTTTCTCTCCACCATTCCTCTAAAGCCTGTAGGGAGCCAGCCCTGTATGAGTTCCCAAACACATGGGGCTCTGTTAAACCTGGCAGCCTCCTCCTCCTTGTGAAGATCATTACTTCAGTCTTGTCTAGGTTAATGGAGAAGTCTGTTTCTCTCCACCATTCCTCTAAAGCCTGTAGGGAGCCAGCCCTGTATGAGTTCCCAAACACATGGGGCTCTGTTAAACCTGGCAGCCTCCTCCTCCTTGTGAAGATCATTACTTCAGTCTTGTCTGGTTAATGGAGAAGTCTGTTTCTCTCCACCATTCCTCTAAAGCCTGTAGGGAGCCAGCCCTGTATGAGTTACCAAACACATGGGGCTCTGTTAAACCTGGCAGCAGCCTCTTCCTTGTGAAGATCATTACTTCAGTCTTGTCTAGGTTAATGGAGAAGTCTGTTTCTCTCCACCATTCCTCTAAAGCCTGTAGGGAGCCAGCCCTGTATGAGTTCCCAAACACATGGGGCTCTGTTAAACCTGGCAGCAGCCTCTTCCTTGTGAAGATCATTACTTCAGTCTTGTCTGGGTTAATGGAGAAGTCTGTTTCTCTCCACCATTCCTCTAAAGCCTGTAGGGAGCCAGCCCTGTATGAGTTCCCAAACACATGGGGCTCTGCTAAACCTGGCAGCAGCCTCTTCCTTGTGAAGATCATTACTTCAGTCTTGTCTGGGTTAATGGAGAAGTCTGTTTCTCTCCACCATTCCTCTAAAGCCTGTAGGGAGCCAGCCCTGTATGAGTTCCCAAACACATGGGGCTCTGTTAAACCTGGCAGCAGCCTCTTCCTTGTGAAGATCATTACTTCAGTCTTGTCTGGGTTAATGGAGAAGTCTGTTTCTCTCCACCATTCCTCTAAAGCCTGTAGGGAGCCAGCCCTGTATGAGTTCCCAAACACATGGGGCTCTGTTAAACCTGGCAGCCTCTTCCTTGTGAAGATCATTACTTCAGTCTTGTCTGGGTTAATGGAGAAGTCTGTTTCTCTCCATCATTCCTCTAAAGCCTGTAGGAAGCTATATATGAGATTTGAAAAACGTGCTCGAGAATTTTCCACTTGTGTTGTTAGATGGTAGTATTTATGAAGGGTCTATCAACAAGAGTGTCGTATCTTTAACATGTGATAGCTGCCGTTGTTATTGAGTTACAGCATGTGGTTACAGTTGCTATTGACAAATAGCCATGGAACGTTACAGCATTCAGCAACGCGTAGAAATTGTGAAAATTTATTATCAAAATGTTCGTCAAACCTTCCGTGTATTGCGTGAAGTTTACGGTGTGCATAATCGTCCCTGCGAGAGAACGATTCGGCGTTTGAGCGATAAATTTGAAAGAAGTGGTTCTGTCAGCGATCAAAGAACGTAATCGACGTAAACGTTCCAACGAAAACATAGGCGCCGTTCTGAGAGTGTACGCGAGAACGGAAACAAATCAATTGCTCGTCGAGCGCAAGAATTGGGGCTTTCGCCGACCACAACTTGGCGAATTCTGCATCTGGACTTGAAGTTTCACGCTTACAAAATGGTATTAACTCAAGAACTAAAGCCCAATGACCATAGGTTGCGCCGTGTATTCGTTGACTGGGCTATGGAGCAATTGGAAGCCGACCCGGAGTTTTGTCGAAAAATCATCTTCAGCGACGAAGTCCCACTTTTGGATGGATGGTTGCGTTAACAAACAAAATTGCCGCTGTTGGAGCAATCACAATCCAATGCAGATTCAAGAACGACCACTTCATCCCCAAAAAGGTTACTGTGTGGTGTGGATTTTGATATGGTGGAATCATTGGTCAATATTTTTTTCCAAGATGAAGATGGAGAAGCTCTATCTGTCAATGGAGAAAGATACCGGGCTCTTATAAGGGACTATTTTGGCCTCAATTGGATGGTATGGATCTCAGAAACATCTGGTTCCAGCAAGATGGTGCCACATGTTATACTGCTATCGAAACAATCGATCTTTTGAAGCAGAAGTTCAGAGGTTTCATCATTTCCCGTGGTGGTGATGTTAACTGGCCCCGAGGTCATTGATTTAACTCCTTTGGATTACTTATTGTGGGGTTATGTTAAATCTTGAGTTTATGTCAACAAGCCAGAAACAGTAAATGATCTTATGAATAACATCACGCGTGTTATTCGTGAAGTTGGACCGAATTTACGTTCTTCTGTCGTTGAAAATTGGGTCAACCTTATACGCGCAACCCAATGGTCACTTAACTGATGTTCTCTTCCACACGTAATGAAATTAATTATGTTCCAAAATAAAAAAAACCAAATAAACCTCTATCATTTATAGAACGTGTTTTATTTAAGTTCAAAGATAGGACACTTTTGTTGAAAGACTCTATATAACAGTTATTTTTCCAGCCGAGTTAGGTTAGTCACCATATACAGGGTGATTCGTTTGACATGTCAGAAAAGTAAACTGCTATAATGCACACATCTGTGAAAAGTTTGCTGTAATAAAAAAGGAACGGATGGAAGTTAACAATGAGTGATGTTTCACACTTCACGCGTGTGGTGTGGCAGCATAGGAGACAAAGTGGCGGTAACACCACAACAGCGGGCTCAGGGTGATATGGTATGCGAACTTTTCGAGAGTAACACGGACTCAGTATGCCCTATCACAGGAGGGGTGATAGAATCAGGGAGGAAGTGATTGCTTATAGCCCACCCAAGTCACTCCACAGCATCGGAGGTTTGTTAGACACATGTTCAGCAAAAGCAGCTCATCTCAAGTTTGATGTGTGAGCGACAGGAAGCGGACCGTCAGTGCTTAAATCGATGGCAAAGCCACATTTCATGTGAGTGGCCGAGTCAACAAGAATAACTGCATTATTTGGAGAACCCACACGTCTCATACTGAGTACGTTGTTGTGGCAAGACCACCATTTTGTCTCCTATGCTGCCACACCACGCGGGTGAAGTTTGAAACATCACTCATTCTTAACTTGCACCCTTTCCGCTTATATTACATTAACCTCTTGTATATAACATTTGACTTTTCCGACATCTCAAACGGATCACTATGTACCTAGTAGGTAGAGAAAGTATACCATTCCATCCAAAACTTCAATATCGAGATTTCACTGGAAATACATGTTTTGAGGCCCCTGAATCCAAAAAGAACATTTTCAGAAAAACCCCAGTGCGTGTCTTTGTACAGCATAACTCAAAAGGTCGTATAGATACCAAACTTGGTATTTAGGTTCAGCACCTTCCAAAGATGTGACACGAAGGTTTTCAAGGAAATCCTCCCCCCTCCAAACTATCCCTTACATAAAATATTTTTCGAAATTTTTATTTTATAAAAAATGACTAACTGTTTTGATTAAAAAACCATATATTAAAGATATTTACATGACAAATAAAATGTAAACGTATGAACTCCTCTGTATTCGGAAGGAGTTCTGTATAACTGGTAAACGTTAAGCGATAGACGAAAACGTACTACACAAGAAATGTAGATGTGTTTAAAACACAGAGTTTTTTGTGGCATGAGACATCCGTTATTAATGGTTGGAGCGGCAACGTGTGTAGCCGAGTTCGATTCCCGCCCACTCTGAGCATGGTCGCCTTGGTGTATTCTATCACTGTCATTTCATCTTTCAGCCCGGGTTCCGTAGTACGTCCGTTGATACACAGATGGCGTGGTCACTGTACTTTGGAAGAATTCCTCCCCGCCAACGACAGGGAGCGTCGCCCTCCCACGGGACTCCACGTCTACTGGCCGGGTGCGGGTGTTTCGTACTGGAAGTGTATGGACTTCCGTGCGTCTTTGTAATCCCGTCTGTCTGAGATCTGCGAGCTCCTGCAGCTCCTTCTCTTCATCCCTGCCTCCCGGGGGAGGGTGTAGCCACAATAAATATAGTTGGTCGCACTGACGAGATGTCCCCTCCAGTAAACATCTCATACCTCAGTGGTTGGTGTTGTTCATCTCTTTAAGTCAACATTCAGTTGTTTCTCGCGAGGTCCCGGGTTTGATTCCGTCGTCGCCCTCTTTAATCTTGAGTTTTGGATTGTTTTCGCTGTTCGGTAGGCGAATGCTGTGGTGGTTCCTCCTCATGTTTCAGGTGTAGGAGGGGGACACACTGCGACCATGTTGTGGGTACCTCGGGAGACAGGGATGAGGCGAAGGATGCGGCTTCCCAGCAATGAGACGAGTCTACGGGGGATGTTATTATGTCGGAGGTCCATTTGTTAAAGAGTTTGTAGTAACTCAAATGATAAATATGAATTAATCCTGAGTTGAAATATTTAAATAAATATATTTTATGTTCACAGATTAGGGTGGAATTAAAATTAGGATGTTTTCTGTATTCTGTTGTGAGTGAGAATTAATGAACACTGTGAAGTGTTTCATATTACCGCTGCAGGACATTTTGTTTCACTATAGTTCTGTTCTAAACTGGGAGATATTGCACCGGAACTAAGACATGCCCCCGATATCTTAACATTGTTGTGCCAGCGTATCTCAACTACAGTTTCTGTCGCTGATCCAGATCACCAAGTATCTTGTTGCCATCAACCTACAAAAATGATGTCATTTTAAGGAGATGTTATTAGTTTTTTTACGTTTTTTAAGCAAGGGTGGCGGCTCCAATCCCCAAAACCCCTCCGTATCTAGCCTCTGCTTCAAGCCTGAAGCTGTTAGAGACTTCTGCGCGTCTTTGTCCTGTCTCCCTGCGTCCTGAAGCCTCTTGTGGTTGCTTCGTTCTGAAGGTGGTAGTCGCAATAGATCTATTTAGCTGACAGAGTGCGAGGTATATAGCCGACACAACATACGAAGACAATATTCAAATATTTATTCTTGGCAAAAAGACGCTTCTTCAGGCATTTGCCTGTTCCTGTCCCATATTTATTGAAGCCATCTTTTTTGGAGTTGTCCAATTAATCTGGCTCGCGCTGCAGATGTTGAGTCAATTTGTTCTAATAGGTCGTGGTTGTAGTTTCAGCGTGTGACACATCGCAGCCGGGGTATTGCAAACTTGTACTTGCGATGGAAGACTCGTCCGTTTGGCGACGCTTGGGAAAGGTCTACACTTGCGACTTGAAAACTGCTAACGACACTAAAAGTTTTATTTCACACAAAGTCTCTACTTTAATAGTTTTCCTGTCGTTTGGTGTTTCCTCTATGTCTTCTACTTTCCTACAACATTTACTGAAACGAAGAGATCAATAAACACATTTCATTTGGAATGTAAATATCTTAAATATGTGACATTTTAATTAAAATCGTTTGTGCCATTTTTGAGAACATCGAAAGTAACGAATATTTTCCCATGCAGAAAAAGAGTTCGGGGGGGGGGATTTTCTTTAAAATCTTTGTGTCACATCCTTGGAGGACGCTCAACTTAAATAGCAAATTTGACGCGCCCAAGAGCACTTTTTTTTGTCTGAAAATGCTTTCTGTATCTTGGTTTCAGAGAGTCTCAAAACGTGTATTTCCGGTGAAATCTCGTACCGAATTTTTGAGTTGAATGCCCAAATTACTTCAAATAACGTTTTTGTGCCATTAGCCATTTCCGAGTATTCCTTATTATTTCCTGAAAACTGCGTCATTCTTAAAGTGCTGTCGCTATTCAGTTGTTTCTCGGAATGACAAAGAAAGATCACGACATGTAAAGGCCAGCATATAGCCACTAGCTTTTGAACATCTATCGATTCGGTTTCCTCTTTCCCTATTGTAAGTACCTCAACGAAATGGGTAATGTAGGCGTTTCTGTAAAGCCTTATCTCCTTGTAGATAAAAAAATAAACTCTCACAACATATTCTGTAGAAGCTCTACACAAATTCATGGAGTTATAAAACACATCGGATTTTTTTCAAGTGGTAAGTCGCCATTCATTTTTACTTTCTCTGCCACGTACATAGTAGGTGCAGGAAGTATTGGATTCCAAAAATTCCATATCGAGATTTCACCAGAAATATATGTTTTGAGGCCCGCTGAATACATTTTTTTTGAAAAAGGTTCGCGTGTCTGCGAACAGCATAACTCAAAAACGAAAGTGATAAATGCTAATCTTCGTATTTAGGTTCAACACATACCAAAGATGCGATACCAACAGTTTCAAGAAAATCCCTCCACCCCAAACTAACGTTTACATAGAACATTTTTCAAAATTTTTGATTTTCTGAAAAATGGCTCTTAATGATTTTCATTAAAATACCACACATTAAAGATATTTATATGACAAATAAAATGTATATCGAAGTCTCTAGGAGTAGCCTTTGAAGTCTTCATTCAGAAGGAATTTTGTATAATCTTCTATAACTGGTAATCGTAAGGGATAGAGAAAACGTACTTCACAAACAAATGTAGATCTCTTTAAAACGCACAACTTACTTTAAATAACTTTTTTGTGGCATTGGCTATTCGAAATATTCAACACTTCGTCATTCTTTTAAAGTCCTGCAAACATTCAGTTGTTTCTCGCGATGTCATGGAAACAGTATGGAAGGCCAGCATATAGCGTCCAGTTAAACATTTGACTATCACTGTTCTCTATAACGAAATGTGTAATGTAGCTGTTTCTGTAAAGGTGTATCTCTATTAAAATGTAGTATAAAGGAAAATAAACTTTTCATCCACACTAATAAGCGATAGCCGTACAGAAAGTCATGTGAATTTAAGACATCACATTTTTTTTATACAAGGGACTGCCGGCGAAATAGTGATATTGTGGGTGGAATGCAATACTTGGTATAGAGCAATACTTTGATAGTGTATGAGAAAAGGAGTAAATAAAATGAGTTAAATCGCCACTGATGCTACAAGAATGAAGAAAGCGGTGCATTACTGGGAAAAGAAACCTTGTGTAGGTCACGACCCCAAGTTGCTAACCCAGTTCTCATCCTTCCTTCCGTTCTTCTCAGATGTTTTGTTCATTGCACCAGAATAAGTCAACCTGAAGAGGTAAGTCCTTTTGTTTTCTTTACGGAAGCTTTTCTTACAAGCTTGTAGTTATATTCCCCTTTTATTACTAAACTGTACGTGTTTTTACATTTCACTTGTGTTTTAGTGGACATTTTAGCTAATAACCCCAATATATATATATATTAAAACAAATTATATCGAATGAGTACTCGCTTGGCATTTGTTAAAGACATTCACTTGTTTTCTCGTCATTTAAATACCGATGTTTACCTACATGTTTTGCTGTTACGTCGCGTCATAGAATGTTTTGTAACTCTATGGGATTCAACCACGTTTTATTTACTTTTAATGGTAGCTTTCGTGTTGTTTTAATTTGTGAAGATATCTAGAGTGTTTTAGTTTCAACTAATGACAATAGACAGCGTACTTACCTTCCTCATTCGAGTAGCAAATCGAGATAAACTTTCATTACACTTTTCGTTGTACCTATAGGAAGAATACGACAGTCACATTTTTAAATACGGCATCGCCATGTGAAATGGCTTTGAAATTTCATGCTCTTTGTGTGAGTATACGATAAAAAAATATATCAATATTCACACGACTTTCTAGCGCTTATTAATGAGTTTACAAATTATTCTTAACATATGTTATTTTAACCAAAATCGTTAGAATCATTTTTTAGAAAATAAAAAATTTTGAAAAATCTTCTATATAAAGGTACTTTCGAATGAGTGGATTTTCTTGAAAATCTTCATGTCGCATCTTTGGAAGGTACTGAATATAAATAGCAAGTTCGATATTTATCCGACTTTTTGAGTTATGTTGTTTACACACACGTACACAGGGACCTTTATCTAAAAAGGCTGTTTTTTTACACAGAGGGCCTCAAAACATGTATTTCCGGTGAAATATCGATATTAAATGTTTGGTTAGAATGCAATACTTTCTCTACCTACTACGTACGTGGTAGACAAAGTAAAAATCGAGGCGTTACATTCACATGTGTTTCTGCACTCGCTGTTATACAAACTCTTCTTCTTCCACAAGTGTCCGTCCTCATTTAAGCAGATCATTCCGTCTTCTTCGATATCCTTTAGGTTTATAATTTAATAAAATTGTTGGTATTTGTTCCTGTTTCATGTTTAATATAATTATGTTGGTAGCTATTGTTTTTATTTTCATTAGTTTTTTCTCTTTAGATTATAAATATATTTAATTGTTTTGAATGTCTTCATTTCATTGTTCACCTAGAAGGGTAGGTATGTCCAGCTACCTACTGCTCTTACAAATTCAATCTCTGTTGTTTGTATTCTTTTCCTGTCTGTGCTGTTCATAGTCCAGCTTTCACTTGTATAGGGTAGTTAAATTATATTCGAACCCACTCGCGGCCTCTCTCTACTGCGCGAGACAGCCAGCAGTCACCGGGGAAATTACGCCGGCAGAGGCGGTCTAAAATCCTTACCTTATAATAGATGCTGGAAATGTTGACCTTCTGCTCTCAAACAGGCAGCATCTCTCGTGTAAATATTCATTTTGCAATCGCTTGACAGAAGAAGAGAAATCGCATGGTTGGTTCCAGCAAGATTCTGCAACAGCACATACGGCTGCCGAATCATTAGGTACGTGCAATAAGAAAGGTGTTTGATGACAGAATAATTAGTGTTGATTTGTGGCCCCCTCGTTCTCTTGTGATTTTTATTTGTGGGGTTCTTTAAAAGACAAAGTGTATCATTCCAATCCTCGCACACTACAGGAACTTAGAGAAAACATTGTGCAAGATATCACAAGAATTCCTGCTGCTGAGCTTCGGAGAGTGAACGAGAATATTTACACGAGATATGCTGCCTGTTTGACAGCAGAAGGTCAAGGTAAGAATTTTAGTCCGCCTCTGCCGGCGTAATTTCCCCGGCGACTGCCAGCTGTCTCGCGCAGTAGAGAGAGGCCGCGAGTGGGTTCGAATATAATTTAATTACCCTATATATGTTGTCATTACTTTATAAGATTTCATTTGTGTTGTCGTTACCGTCTTGTTTTTTAATATTCTCAATGTTTCATTCATTTGTCTGAATGTATTTAGTTTTACATTCAAATCTTCGTTTTAAATATATGATAAACTAAAACATAGACAGCTAAAACGTATTTGTTTATTTTACGTGTTAGTATAAACTTTTGTTGTAGCTATAAGAAGAATAGAGTAGGCTAAGGTGACAGTCAGATTTTTAAAAGCATGTTGCTATGCGATCGCTTTATTTCCATGCTCTTTGCATCAAAAAGAGGGTGAATAGCGAGTTTCCTGTTATAAAAGTTTGAAACTTCAAACCAGGGAAATGTTTAATGTGACAAACATTACTACTTGACATAAATTGTGAACTTTAAGAAGCTCTACATTTTCTTGTCTATCTCTTACGGTTTATCAGTTATGCAAAAGTCATTCAGATGAAGAGGACTTCCCAAAAATTTCAATATATACATTATATTTGTGACGCAAATATCTTAAGCAGTATTTTAATCAAAACCGTTATCATTTTTGAGAACATAAAAAACAAGGGAAAATGTTTCATGTAATAGATAGTTTGGGATGGAGGATTCTTAAAGGATACTGAATTGAAATACCAAGTTTCGTATTTATTTAATTTTGCGCTTCACATACACACACCGTTTTCTAAGAACGCTTTCTGTGGATTCAGGGACCTCTAAAGGTGTATTTCCAGTGAGTTCTGGGTGGAGTGCAATGCTACTGACTTTTAACACTGATGCAGGCATGCGTCTCGAAGGAGTGACTCTGGACAGCAGCACGGATGACCCTACACCGCCCACCAACAGCAGGAAGGATGTGTCCATGGACTCGGGGATACAGGGCAGCTCGTGCGAGCTCGCGGAGTCTTCAGACACCAGGTATCGTATCATTACTGTGCTCTGCCTGCTCCTGCCCGCCCGCTTCTTCTTCTTCTGACCAGTTTGTGTGCACGACAGGTCGGAGTCGCACGAGCCCGACACCTCCTTGAGCTCGTCCTTGGCGAGGTTGGCGTCGGACCTGGGGGAGACCTTCAACCTTGTGGAGGAGGTGGAGGTGTACCAGGACCCCGAACACACGTACGTAGCAACAGCACGTCTTTGATAGAGCATACCCTCAGTGCTGGCAGTGTGATGAAGGGTTGTATGTTGTGACCAGGGTGGAGCTCGACGACAACTTGGGACTGGTGAGAGCAACGCCGTACAGCGAGTCGGCCGTATCGTCGTCCTGCAGCCCGGAGCCCGCAGTTCTAGACCAGCGCAGCACGTACCTGTCCTTCTCTACCCCATCTCTAGACGCAGTGGTGCCACAACAACCGTCCCCTCACCACCTGGTGGTGGTAGCCATGGATATCGGCACTACGTACAGCGGCTATGCCTTCTGCTTCACCAGGGACCCCGACTGTACCGTCCACATGATGCGCAAGTGGGAAGGTTGGTAGCAGTGTTCCTTCTTGAGGCGACTGGCGGGTGGCGTCGACGAGCTCTGATACTGTCTACTGTTGCAGGAGGTGATCCAGGACTCAACAACCAGAAGACACCCACCACTCTACTGCTGAGTCCAAAGGGCGACTTCCACTCCTTCGGCTTTGCTGCACGAGATTTCTTCCACGACTTGGACATCCAGGAGGCGAAGAAGTGGCTTTACTTTGACAAGTTCAAGATGACTCTTCACCACAACCAGGTACGTGCGCGCTAAAGAAAACACTCACTGACTTTGTCTCCCTCTGTCGTTTGTTTGTGCCTTACTAAAGCTTATTGTTCCATCTACTTCATTTTAATCGAGATAAACCTTTACAGAAATAGCTACATTACACATTTCGTTATAGAGAACAGCGATAGTCAAATGTTTAACAACTGGACGCTATATGCTGGCCTTCCATGACATCGCGAGAAACAACTGAATGTTGACACGACTTGCAGAGGGTGACCAAGAAATGAACAATTAATCGAACCTTTAATAACAGGTATATCAGAAGTGGCTTATGCCACAAAAGGCTTATTTGAAAGAAATTGCGTGTTTTAAAGAGATCTGCATTTCTTATGTAGTACGTTTTCGTCTATCACTTAACGTTTAGTAGTTATACAAGATTATACAAAATTCCTTCCAAATGAAAAGGACTTCACAGAAAATTCAATATATACATTTTATTGGTCATCTAAATATCTTTAATATATGGTATTAAAATAAAAATTTTATAGCCATTTTTACAAAACAAAAAATTTCAAAAAATGTTCCACGTGAAGGGCAGTTTGGGGTGGGAGGATTTTCTTGAAAATGTTTGTGTCGCATTTTTGGAAAGATATTGAACCTAAATACCAAGCGTGTTACGTGTCCTATGTTTCGTTTTTGAGTTATGCTGTTTACAAACATGTAGGATATTTCTGGTGAAATATCGGTATCGAATTTTTCGGTGTACTTTATACAGCCTTAGACAAAATAATGAGAAACAGCCAGAGAAATACGGTTCGATTCGTTCCCTGGCGCTGTGTTCACAATACACGATTTAATGCCACGCTGCGTTCAGTTCAAAGCTAGGTGATAAGCAGGAAGATGTCTGCATGGTAGCCGAGCGGTATAGTTGCAATAACCTGGGTTCGAATCCTTGGCGTATATATTTATTATTATTTAAATTGTTAAACATTTGGCAATGCCGGGTGTTTTCCATCCATAAGTTTCTATTAATTTTAAGACATAAAAACACAAACAAATTATCTTTTCGTTTTCAGAATAAGTGCCACGTTAGTAAGGATTCTAAAGTGAAAACAGTTAACATTGGATGTGCAAACTCTCTGTCACATTCTTCAGCTATGAATGGCGTAATCACGCGCGCGCACCTCATAGCCTTGCACTATGTTAGCAATCACACTGACTTTAGTATGGCTGAGCGCACATATAAAGACGAAGCTACAAGGAGCTTGCGTTAGTGGATGTTGCTGGATAGTGCGTCGCAGGCTGCAAGAATACTTGAAGTGCCTGTATCTACGACTACGAGATGGGTGCGGTTATCCTGGTTCAGGTCGAAAACGTTTTACCACACCTCAGTAGAACACTGTACTTCTAGAAGAGGCAGACAACACGTGTCTACAATTAGAAGTAACTCAATTTCCCTGGGTCGAATCGCTCAGCGTTGCAGGGTTCTTACAGACGATCACAGATTATGTCGCATCTGTGCCAACCATAACTGGAGGAGGGTTATATTCACAGACGAGGTGACAGCTGCGTCTACAAATGGGGAGGGGGTAGCAATTGTGTACTGGCCCAGAGGAAAACGTTACGATGGCACAAATGTCGTGTCAGGGTTGGATGTCACGAGATGGTCTGTGGCACCTTGATGGCACATTGAAATATAACCGCCAGCAGTATAAAGACATCCTCGAAGGCTCCTTCTGTAACAACCAGGCACACAAGTCAGCAGATATCACAGTGATTGACAAGCCTGCTTCCTCACCAAATTGAAAATGTGTGGGCAGGGGTGATAGTCAAATTGCTCTGCAAGACAAAAGAAGTTTTGTGGAATAAAATACAGGATGCTTCGGAGGAAATATCTTCTCGTGAAAATTTAACTAGGCATGAGGCCAGCAGAGGATTTACACAGTCGATATTAAGTCAATTTCTATTTTTGTTTGCTTTTTCATTTAGGACTAATAATTATTCATTTCTTATTTAGTTTGAAAACGATAAGGAGAGTCTTTCAATTTTTATGTGACAGCATGGACGCCTTGAAATCAAATAAGCTTTAGCAATTGGAAATTATAATATGCGTAATAAACATTTGAGTTTTTCTGGAAAATAAAATTATGCTTGGGATACGAATCTCGGCAGCCACATTGCTATGCACCACTCAGCTATGAGCGCATAATCAGTAATTAGGACTCGCTGTGACAGCAGAACGAAGCTAAAGGCACGCTTGCCGAGACACCACTGTGAACCGGCCGCGGTAATCACTATACGCTTCGACAATCTGCTCATTTTACTCTATACGTACAGTAAGTACTGCATTCCACCCCAAAGTTCTATACCAGATTTCATTGGAAATAATGTTTTGAGACGCCCTGAATCCAAATAAAGCATTTTTGAAAACCTGTCCGTGTGTGTCTGTCTGTGAACAGCAAACTCAAAAACGAAAAGTCGCATAAATACCACACTTGGTATTTTAATTTAGTAGCTACCAAGCATGCGACACGAAGATTTTAACGAAAATCCCTCGCATACAAGTACCCTTTATGTGGAACATTTTTCGAAAATTTTGATTTTCTAAAAAAAGTGATGATTTTGATTAAAATGCCGTATATAAAGTATATTTACATGGTAAATAAAATGTATATCATGAATTTTACAGGAATACCTAGAAAGTCCTTTTCATTCGGAAGGAATTTTGTATCATCTTGTAAACCTAAAGCGATAGACGAAAACGTACTAACCAAAATATATAGATCTTTTTAAAACACGCAATTTACTTAAAATAAGCATTGTGGCATAAGCCGTTATTAAAGGTTCGAATTGTTCAATACTTTTCATTCTTACTAAGTACATCGATTTTCAATTGTTTCTCGCGATGTCATGGAAACAGTATGGAAGGCCAGCATATAGCGTCCAGTTGTTAAACATTTGACTGTTCTCTTTGTATCTATAACGAAATGTGTAATGTAGCTGTTTCTATAAAGTTTTATTTGGATTAAAATGTAGTAGATAGAAAAATAAACTTTAGTAAGAATAGTTTGTTTACCTACTAATAATGATAGGGGGTAGAAAAAGTCATGTGGATGTATCACATCAGATTTTTTCAACATATTTACTTTCAAATTTATATACTTGACCAATGATAGTCTAGCTTGTTTAAAGCTCCAGTATAAACTAATTTGTCCCAAAATAAAGAGTTTGTGTGACTTATGATCTCCACATCTCTGTCCGGTGAGTCGTTTCTTATTAATTGGGAAGAGGAACGAGTCATTCTGAGCAAAATGCGGTGAATACAGTGCATGTGGCAGCAGTTCAAAGAGTAAGTCATGCCACTATGTAGTTTACCCCGGGTATCACCTTTCCTACTGAAGGAATACACTTGCGCTCACATCCTCTTGCACACAATGTTTAGACTGCTCCTTCGTCTCTGGCATGTCTTGGGGTTAATCAAGTTTCGTTAACAGTGATATAACGTCGCAAAAAGTCGGTCGAGCTGCATCTTATCACGTTCAAGTACTCCTCTGAGATGCGGTTCACATTGATGGTTAGGAAACTTGGAATCCAACACGATGTGAGCATGTACAAAATGTTCCAGACACGATCTTGGCCGTGTCCGCAGGCTCACGTAGCTGTCAAGTAATATGGCATTGTGGATTTCCCCATGTTTTCTTCAGTCGTAGTGGTAACTGGACATTCGTCATCAAAAATGTAAGAACGACCAGGTTTAACCTTCACAGCAAATTTCTTCGTGAAAAATCTTTCAAAATTGATCCAATTCCTTTTCTATTTCAGTTGACATTACATATTTTAATGCAAATGATTCAGTAATTACAAGACATTCGATTTTATGCATTTTCGGAAGTAATCTCAAATTGTTTATTTTGCAGCAGTATGACAATTAGGGATGGGAAGAAAATAACGCAACGGTTACCAAAGAAAGGAAGACGGCTAGTTATCGCGTTAACGATTACTAAAGTAACGAGACGGTTATCGCTTATCGGGAACTGGTTAGCTCAATTCGTTTACAACTTGAGTCATCCTCGCTGCAAGCACATATCTGTTTATTACAGCGCGTTACTTATTGCTTAGGATATAGGTCACAGAACAGATGGTGGTCGTCCTCCGTGGTGTAGTGCTTACCA
The DNA here is from genome assembly GCA_030765065.1 of Deroplatys truncata. Lineage (NCBI taxonomy): Eukaryota > Metazoa > Arthropoda > Insecta > Mantodea > Mantidae > Deroplatys > Deroplatys truncata. The sequence goes on from CM060984.1 coordinate 7,606,197, forward strand.
TGCTAGCCTCAGTTCCCGGGGTCGGGGGTTCAAACCCGGCGGAGGGCGATGAATTTCTCTGGGGCGTAAAAATCCTTAGCATGGCTTGCTTCGGAAGGAAAGTAAATCCGTGGTCCCGTGTCGTAGATTTACGGCACGTAAAAGAACCTCAAGCCTGATAAAGAGACCTCTGAGCAAAATTATCGGTCTTTCACGCCCAGTATAGAATGGGACGCTAAGGACCACAGCAGTTAAATGGCGTCCATAAATAAAACTCAAATTAATTTAATTTCACTTCTTAATTTCGTGAACTGGTTTAGGGAAACGGGATAAGAAACCCCGTGTTCTTACAGAGGAGAAACTCGATGACATCATCGGAGAAAAGTCAGTACAAAATTCAAAGAAATCGATGAGAAAGCTTGCACAGGAATTTCACAAATCCCGGCTTGGAATGCTACTAAAGTTTTAAAATTAAAACCCTATAATATAACTGTAGTTGAGCAATTGCGATAATGTGAGAAGAGTTAATCTGTGCAGTTGGATGTTAATGATCCGTGGACATGTTAAAAGTGTGGACATGATTTCCAACATATTGTATGTGGTTATAATTTGCATGAGAAATCTATGCGCCGGCAAACAGCTGCTTCCTGGTGCCAGAACCACCTATCACAAGTCCAAGGGAAGGCTCTGTACTATTAGTCACCCACGATATAAGTTGCGGGACATGGGGAGGACTCAGGTAAAGAAAACAACCACATTTCATTAACCAGCGAGGCTGAGGCCTGCAAATAGTCATGTACGACTGCACAGTCCCCCATCGCCTTGCCCCTCACTCTCCTCTGATCCCTGTCTTGATGACGTCAGGCATTGTGAACAAAAACAGTCCAAGCGCACTCATATCGTGGTCGCAGTGAAACAAAACTGGGAACATCCTCCTCGTTGAGTGTTGATGTTTTTATACTTGACAGGACCTGAACCGAGACACAGAACTGACGGCAGCCAATGGGCAAGCGGTACCTGCACTGACAGTGTTTGCCCATGCGTTGCGACATCTGAAGAACCTGGCGCTGCAGGAACTGGTGGACCAGACTGGGTCTGACATCACGACGACGGATGTGCGGTGGGTGGTGACAGTGCCTGCCATCTGGAAACAGCCAGCAAAGCAGTTTATGAGGGAGGCTGCATATCAGGTAAACCAGTGTTAGTTAGTATTCCTTGTCTCATTGGAGCACTTGGCAAAGGCCAGGGTCAAGGTTTTCTTCTATTAACAGTTGCTCTGAACGAAGATATCAATTGTTGATCCACAAAACATTACGTCACCGTCTGAACCTGTAACTTTGAGAATTAGACAATCATAGAGGATGATGGGAGTCACAAGTCATCACTTTCATTGCTGGCTGGCCTCACACATCAGCTGCTAGTTTTCAGGGACCTACTGTATAACCTTCCAGTGCTGACAACATGATCATAACATTACGTCACCGTCTGAACCTGTAACTTTGAGAATTAGACAATCATAGAGGATGATGGGAGTCACAAGTCATCACTTTCATTGCTGGCTGGTCTCACACAACAGCTGCTAGTTTTCAGGGACCTACTGTATAACCTTCCAGTGCTGACAACATGATCATAACATTACGTCACCGTCTGAACCTGTAACTTTGAGAATTAGACAATCATAGAGGATGATGGGAGTCACAAGTCATCACTTTCATTGCTGGCTGGCCTCACACATCAGCTGCTAGTTTTCAGGGACCTACTGTATAACCTTCCAGTGCTGACAACATGATCATAACATTACGTCACCGTCTGAACCTGTAACTTTGAGAATTAGACAATCATAGAGGATGATGGGAGTCACAAGTCATCACTTTCATTGCTGGCTGGTCTCACACAACAGCTGCTAGTTTTCAGGGACCTACTGTATAACCTTCCAGTGCTGACAACATGATCATAACATTACGTCACCGTCTGAACCTGTAACTTTGAGAATTAGACAATCATAGAGGATGATGGGAGTCACAAGTCATCACTTTCATTGCTGGCTGGTCTCACACAACAGCTGCTAGTTTTCAGAGACCTACTGTATAACCTTCCAGTGCTGACAACATGATCATAACATTACGTCACCGTCTGAACCTGTAACTTTGAGAATTAGACAATCATAGAGGATGATGGGAGTCACAAGTCATCACTTTCATTGCTGGCTGGTCTCACACAACAGCTGCTAGTTTTCAGAGACCTACTGTATAACCTTCCAGTGCTGACAACATGATCATAACATTACGTCACCGTCTGAACCTGTAACTTTGAGAATTAGACAATCATAGAGGATGATGGGAGTCACAAGTCATCACTTTCATTGCTGGCTGGTCTCACACAACAGCTGCTAGTTTTCAGAGACCTACTGTATAACCTTCCAGTGCTGACAACATGATCATAACATTACGTCACCGTCTGAACCTGTAACTTTGAGAATTAGACAATCATAGAGGATGATGGGAGTCACAAGTCATCACTTTCATTGCTGGCTGGCCTCACACAACAGCTGCTAGTTTTCAGAGACCTGCTGTATAACCTTCCAGTGCTGATAACATCATCATAACATTACGTTTTTACTTTCCCTACTATATACTTTAAGCAGGGGAAGTATTCTACTCCATTCAAAAATTTGATACCGAGATTTCACGGAAATACATGTTTTGATGCACTTTGAACCCCAAAAAAGCATTTTCGGAGAAAGGTCCTTATGTGTGTCTGTAAGCGGTGCAACTAAAAAATGGAAGGTCAAATAAACTGCGAAGTTAGTATATGGGATGTGTCACAAACATTTTCATCAAAATTCCTCACCCTAAACTACCCCTTACTGCAACATTTTTCAAAAAATTGAATTTCTAAAACTATGATTCTAATGATTTTGATTAAAATACCATTTAATAAAGATATTTACATAACAAAATGTATATCTTAAAGTCTGTGAAGTCCTCTTCATCATTCTGAAGCAATTTTGTATAATCTTGTATAACTAGTAAACGTTAAGTGATAGTCGAAAACGTACAGATCTCTTTAAAACACACAATTTATTCCAAATAACTTTATTTGTGGCTTCAGCCATTTCCAACATATCTGTTATTAATGATTTGAATTGTTCAAAATTTTCAGATGTTACATTTTTTTAAATTGTAATTATTTATATATTTTTTGTTAAATCTTTAATCCTATATTTCTGACCCATCTATCATCCAAATTTTTATTTTATATATTTTATTACTGTAAAGTTGTAGTTTTTATCTAAAAAGTTATGTGTAAATTGAATCTAAATTTTTTTATTATTACTGCGATAAATATTCAAATTTGAAGTAATCCAGGTACCATGACACGATATTCATATTTTATCAATTTTTGTTTCTCGCGATGTCATGGAAACAGTATGGAAGGCCAGCAGTTGTTAAACATTTGACTATCGCTGTTCTCTATAACGAAATGTGTAATGTAGCTGTTTCTGTAAAGGTTTATCTGAGTAAAAGGTAGTAGACAGAAAAATAAACTTTTGTAGTAATAGTTTGTATAGCCAGGAATAAGAGCTGGAGAGTGGAGAAAGTTATATGAATGTAACACATCAAATTTTTTACCTTGCATTGCTGAAGAAATCCATTATGTGCATACAATATTGTAGTGTTTCCTTGAGGGGTTTTTGGGGGGGGGGGTAACAATTGTAATATTACCCTCTCGACTGGTTGCAAAATTTGTTCTGCTTCCATTGAATCCATATACAAGTCATTCAATTACATTAATTGATGCATTGGAAGAAACAAGGGTGGTACCAATGGAGTGATAAGAAAATATTAAATTTCTATTCTCAGTGGCTTGTGTTAAAAGTTCTACTCTCTCTTCCTTATTTTGATCTTAAGGAACCCTAACTATTTTAAAGAGAAACATTTTTCTGCACGTGTCCCAGAAATAATCACTCAGTTGATTTTGAAAGTGACATAGGCTGCTAATTTCAAGTGGTAAAAGTCAAAAGCCTGGATATTTAAATAAAAACATATTGGAATTGTAAAAGAAGGCCTCGACTTCATGGACTAGAAAATAAATGTTGTTACTCCACAGAATATGTGTGTGAACATCGGCATACTGCATTCACATGACTTTCTCCAATCACTCTTCTACAAACTATTCTTTCAAAACTTATTTTTCTGTCTACTTCTGTAATACATAAGATTTTTATATGTGTTTTGAACGAGCTCATAAACACGAGGGTAATCCAGAAAGTCCCAGACGTTTTGAAATAAACAATTAACAAAATGCAAATATCAACGTTTATTATGTGCATTTGAAGGGTACACTTTTCTACATAATCGCCATTCACACCGTGGCACAAGATTTTCAATATCCTCTCAGTAGAAATGTGCCGCCTGCGACGTCAACCACTGGTTTACACCGGTATGCAGTTCAGCGTCAGTATCGAGGCATCAGTTTGATGCACCAAACTCCGTGAAATTTGGGGAAAATGTTCCGAAAGTTGTGTAATCGTGAAACGACGATTTTCACGAATTTTGTTATTGATTTGCATTGACAGTTCATCAGTCATAAGGCTAGGCCTACCACTGCGATCCTTGATGTGAACATTGGTACGGCCATTTTTTAAAATCAATGCACCATTCCCTGCCCGTAAACATCACAAAGTTGACGATAAATTTCAATTGGTTTGTTCTTTTTAGCTAAGCGCACTTCACAAGTGGCGCAGCGCATATTTTAACAACTCACAGAGAGCACAGTAAGGAAGCTACCACAGCTGGATGCGTACTGAATGTAGGAACGTTCTGACACCGAGATGGCGGTTCTAGCCACGATAGGCGAAAACATCTGCGACTTTCTGTACTGCCCTCGTAAATTTGCCAAAAATGGTGAGAGTAGATTGCCACAGAGAGGTCTGTTTTCGGCATGTATTACTTCCTGTTGAGAACGAAAAAAGTTTGTTTATTACATACATTTGTTAGTGAGATGTACTGTTCCGTTTCTGATGGTTCCAACTCTATTGTATTCAGACATTTTGTTTATGTTGTATGTTGGGAAAAGGACTGTGATGTCTATCATGGATCATAACAATTTGCTGAAAGAGATATGCTTCAGGCATCATCAATGTTGGGTTGTATTTGTCTTGACTGGGGAATGTACATTCATGTTTTAGCCAAGAAATTATGGCAAATACTTGCATGTTTTACAGTGTATACCCTAAGATCTTCACTTACTTCCATTCACATTTATCGTATGGTATAACATTTTGGGCAAGATCAAACCATAATAATAGAATTTTTATAATACAAAAGAGGGCAGTCAGAGTAATGCTAAACCTTTGCAGTGCCACAAGCTGCAGACATTTTAACAGTTCCATCAGTTTACATATATGAAACTCTGGTAATAACATATTAGTCGTTTTAACATAAATGCACACATTCATGACCAGAATACTAGAAGTAAATTACAGTTACACATTACAGCACGTAAAAGCACTTTAAACAAAAAGAGTCTTCATGGTAATGGCATTGAATTACACAATAAACTACTTCCATTTTTTAAGAGATCATTAATCTTAGCAATATTTAAAAAAAGTTGCACAAATTCTTAATACAAGGTTCTGTTTATTCAGTCAAAGAATATTTTGAAAGGATAGAGTTTTATTGTGTACTATGTATTTGTCAATATTCATATTTTGGTTATTTCATATGTCCCAACACATTAATTCGGATACATAATGTTTTTATGTTTATTCATTATTTGTATATGTATATGTAACTTTATTCATAATGTTACTTATTGAATTACGTCACTTGTTTAAATTTGATGAGGCCGATATTTCTGTATTAGAAATCATGGTGAATTAAAGTTGTCCTCTGCGGTGAAATGGTTATGCTAGCCTCTAGTTCCCGAGGTCGCGGGTTCAAACCCAGGAGTGCGATGGATTTTTTCAGGCGTAAAAACCTTTAGCATGGCTTCTTTAGGAAGGGAAGTAAAGCCGGTGGTCCCATGTCATAGATTTATGGCACGTAAAAGAATCTCAAGCCTGATAAAGAGGCCTATAAGAAAAATTACCAGTCTTTCACACCGTGGTGAATAAAGTAATGTAATGTAATGTAATGATGATGATGATGATGATGATGATGATGATAATAATAATAATAATAATAATAATAATAATAATAATAATAATAATAATAATAATAATAATAATAATAATAATAAAATCTGATGGGTTACACTCACATGACTTTCTCTACTCTTGTACAAACTATTTTTACAAACGCTTATTCTCCATCTACTTCATGTTAATTGAGATAAACATTTGCAGACTCTATCTTATTGCTAATTTTCTTGTAGATGTAAGGGGAATATATATTTACAAGGCCAATATAGAAATACAGTAGCCTTTAAGCACATACATATCTCTTAATAGCTGGTTGCTATGTGCAGCATCATTCCCTTTCCCACAGATTAATGCTCTTTGCATATCCAAGACAAAAAAAAAATGAATAACAAAATCCCATTTGAGAAAATAAGTATTGAAAAATTTAAGGGAATAACAAGCAATATCTCGAAAATGGTTCACTGAACAAAAAAATGTATATGACATAAATTGTGTATTTTAACGCGATCTACATTTTTTGTGCAGTAAAATTTTATCTATCTCTTATGGTTTACCAGCTATGCAAAAGTCGTTCACAATGGAGAATACTTTTGGGGACATTCCCAGAAAATTCGAGATATACATTTTATTTGTCATGAAAGTATGTTAAACATATGATATTTTAATCAAAATCTTTAGAGCCATTTTTGAAAAAATAAACATTTTCGAAAAATGTTCCATGTAAAGGGTAATCTTGGGTAGGGGGATTTTCTTGAAAACCTTTATGTTACATCCCTGGAAGATACTGAACCTAAATACCAAGTTTGGTGCTTATCCGACTCTTCGTTTCTGAGTTATGCTGTTCACAGACAGACACACAGACGCGCAGAAGAGAAAGTAGTAGAGAAAGTAAAAAACAATTACAAGTGAGAATCAGAATATGTAAATTTCAACTCAAGTGATAGTCACAACTATTTACAATTCATTTACTGTATATAAACATTTACTTGTTTAATTTCGTTTTGAAATGTACAGCATGCTTGTCTTGGTAAAAGTGGGTGTCACTCAGTTGTACTTTTGTTAATGCCAACATTGTTGTTGTCACAGCTAGCTATAGTGCAATGTGTTGTACACATATTACAGTGAACAGTGAAAGTATTATGGCATTGTCATATTTCCTAACCTGTACACAGTTCTTGTTGTGTATAACCAACAGCCTGTATACTGGTGTTTCCCCAAACCTCAATGCCAAATTGCAAGAAATGATATGTCATCCTTAATGCAGCAGTATCTAAATATTTTGAGAGTATCCTTCATAGATATAAGTGTAAACTTACTCTTTTACAAACAAAGTTGATCAAACAGCACGTTTAACTTCTTGTACCAATGTGTCATTTTTGTCTATTTCTAGTCTACTAACTCCAAGGAATTTTTCAAATTTAGACTGTTAAACTTTGGAAGTTAAGTGAATTTACTTAATAAGCATTTAGCCAATTTATATCAACGCTGCTAGAGATGAGTCTCATGTCTTTTTCTGCCTTGTGTGTTTTAGGTGCGCCATAAATTCTGGGAAATGTTGGATTCTCCACTTTTATTGTATGTAATTCCTTTTAAGTGGTTAATTTAGTTTGTTTTACGCTTTTGTTTGTAGAATTTAGGGTGTTAGTTTCAGTTGTAAGGTACTGGTCACCCTTCAATATGTTATGTAATCTGTTTTATCAAAAATTACAATTATATTCCAGTACACATGACTGACTTGATTTTTAGTGGTCTTATGGTGTGGCTATTGATGTTGGGATCATTGGAGATGTTGGCTGTTTCCACTAATGAGCGCTGCATATCCTTTTTCTTTTTCAGCAGTAATTTATGTCACTAGAAAAAGCCGTATCTGCACGTTTTGATATATTTAATTTCTCTGCTTTGTTTTTTGCCTTTTAAAAAGAATAAAATTGAAACAGTAGAAAATTTATATTTGTTGCTCATTGCATAGAAAGTAGTAAATGTTCAGGTAATAGTTAAAGTACTACTTTTGAAAACATAAACACATTGAGTATGGGTGCAATCCAGAAGCTTGTTCTAACTTGCTACGATACACCGGACTGCTACGGCCTATTGTTGCCACTGCTAGGACTAAATCAATAGTTACCATTCAAGGGTTGTATGAAAACACAATGGTTGTATACACTGCAGTCACTTTAAGATGAGGCCACAGACTGGCTATATATGAGGCACGGTGTACTTCAGTGATCTTGATACTTTTCCGATGTGCAACTGATACATTCAAGGTTATCTTTATTATCCTTGCTTCAGTCACTACTTTGTGTTTGTGCTGTAAAGAGAGTTGTGCATCTCAAAGGTGAAAGTTTATTTAAGACATCTGTGATTTACTTAAGAGTGTTAATGTTTTGTTATTACTCGACTGTAATGCCTGTTGACAAATTCATGCTTGAACAATGAATGTTTATGTATGATACATATGTAGTAAGTAAGTAATTTTATTGTTAACCCAGTTAATTGCACAAATTCATTCTTAACCCAATTTCTAAAAATAACAATAAAATAAAATATAAAAAAATAAACTCTTAACTACTGGTATCCAGCATTCCTCCTAATATAAAAGTACAATTATAAATTTATTTAATCTCCAATACTAACTCTACCTTGAGTTGCTTTACCTTGCACCCCAACAAACTCAAACCTTGAGGTTGTCGAGTTGTTGGGTCCTACTTACAACATATCAAATAAAAACTACTGTAATTTAATACTCATTTACCTCTTCCTTGCTAATTTTCCTCATCCATTTTGCCCTTACTCTGCCCAAAAAGTTTCCTACTTCTATTATATTTTTCCTAGATTTTACATTTACTAAGTTTTTATCTTGAATTTCTATTGGTAAATTTAACCATTCTCTCTTCTCTATCCTCTTTCTAAGCAACTTCATTTCTTCACACTCTAAAACTATATGGCACTCTTTGACTTTCCGGTGGCATAGTGGGCATTTCTCCAAATGAATGTCTTTTCTCAAACCTTTCAAATTCATCACCCCTGTCCTAGCCCATGCAAATCCTGGTCTTGCTATTTTATCACATATATCCCTGCTCCATACTACTTTCATTTCTCTGTATAATCTCAGTGAGCTCTTAAAAGTAACACTCGCTAATAAATCTTGTTTTTCCATATCCTCTATTCTTGTCCTAATTTCATTCCAGAAACCTATTTGTAATAATTCTTTAGCTTTCCACATGTCCCCAAAACTATCTTCATCAAGGTTTACTTTATCTTACCTAGCCAAGACTCTCTATGATTAAGCCTTTCCTGCACTATCAAACAAGGTTGTAAAATGTTCTCATCATCAACATTTTAATTCTAATCCAAATATTTTAGCACTCTTTCCACAATTTTTCCTTTAATTCCCATTCTCCCTAATTCGGCTTGAGCTACTCCGTTGGGTGATGATCTTGATAAGCCCAATATTTTGATACATATGTAGAAACAGAATCATGTAGACAATTTCAGGAGAAATTACCTCATACTCCAGTTCCAGGTAGAGGAACTGTAAGATGTCTGATTAATAAGTTTAGTACAACAAGACTGCTAAATGCTAAACCTAAGAAGCAAAAACAAAACGTTTTAATACAGGAAAAATTTGACAAAGTTGGTGCATCTATATGTGGGGAATGGTAAAAAAGTTTATAGGAACAATCCCCATATTATACTTGAACTTAAGGACAATATAACAACAAGAATGATGAACATTACACAAGAAGTTGAAATACCAGGCAGATGGACACCACTTATAATGTATGTTACTATCACTGTGAGTAAGTAACACAGGAGCTATCCCAGTGTAATAACAAGCATGCACGTGATCTGTGGCCTCGCCATAAAATGACCAGATTGCACATATATAAGAAATAAATAAAAACGTTGTTGGGTTTGATTTCATTAAACAAAAACAATTTTGTAAGTAAGGTTAAATGTAACTAGGGGGCTAAACCTCTCCCTGGATGCAATCAACTTCATTACCACTGAACATATAAAAGTTAAAGATTATCTCTGATCGTAGTTACTCATATTATACAATTATTTTATAATTAACAAGTGAGAATATTAACGGCTTAGAGATTATATACCATGTTGTGCTGCTTTAATCAGAGGGGGGAGTGTGAAAGCTTCACAGTTGTACTCCTATGTGATTAGGAAATTGAAAATGCATGTTCCACAAGTGTACTACATTAGATCTGCATATTTCGCCTTCTTCCACATGTTATTTCATATGGCATTTTACTTTGGGGCAGGCAACAGTACTCACATTCATGATATTCTTGTATTACAGAAAAATGTCTTATGAATCAAAATTAGCTCATTTTGACAGTAATTAATTTGTACATGTACACAGTGATATTGTTTATAAAACAACAAGACATTCATTCTTATAATACTAGATCATGTCAACTGATTGATATACCATATTGTACATTGACTACAACACAGAAATACTTGGCTCTAAATTGTATAATAAGCTACCAGTAAAGTTAAAGCAAAGTCCCACACCTAGTTTTAAGAATAAATTGTATGACTGGCTTGTTACTAAACCTTTTTATTCACTACAAGAATTTTTTGATGAGTAGGTACATCTTAGTACCAATAATAATGTAAATATAATTTTGTAAATACCCTATACTAGCATTATATTATCTGATGTTGTCTATTACTGTAATAGTTCAATACAATAAAATTATTCTTATTACCACCAAGGGTTTCCCTATTAGGCTGTACGTTATTAAATAACCAAAGAGAAGACACAAAAGTTTAAGATTTGATCCTCTGTGATTATCGACATGAACAAAGTAACATATGATGTGGATCTTGTAAGTGTCAATTGTATTGCGCAGGCTGGACTGTGTGACCCCACGCATCCAGAGGATCTGCTTATAGCACTTGAACCAGAAGCTGCATCCATCTACTGCAGGAAACTGCGTATGAACCAGCTCGTACCTGACCACAACAGCGAGACAAGAAGGACCCCCTGCAGCTCGGCAGCGAGTCTGGTACCCATGGCTCTCATGGGTGACATCAAAGAAGGTGAAGTATGAAGGCTTACCAACATGCTTGCTTATTTTTTTTTTTTTTAACTTTTTTGTGCTAAGTTATTTAAACATTTGGGGTTTGTTAGGATTATCCCTGGTCAATTGTTCCTCAGACCTTCAATATTACATTCTGCATTATCTCTCGTACATTCTTAAATTCTACAATCTTCCTCACTCTTCATCTTTTCATACAGTGTTCGCTACCTCTCTCAACTTCCTATTTCCATTTCCTTTTCACATTTCTCAAAAATTCTCCTAAATCTCAAACCTGAGATTAATATAAAAACATTTTATTTATTTTTATAATGCTAATATTTTTTAAGCATTTCTCTTTAATAAATCTTTTCCACATTTGTTCCTTTACATACCATCAGAATGTACTTCATCTTCAGTTTCTCTGCATATCAGACATATTCCTTGTATAACATTACCTCTGAATCCGCTAAGTTTCTACTCCCCTAGCCTAAATCATGCTATTACTTCCCTTTCTTTCTCATTACAAAGTTCTACATACTTTGTTTTCCTAATTCCATCTTATCATTTTGTAAAATACCAATGATCTCATTTTATTACTCCTTGCCCTCAGCTCTTGTTTATCAACGTCCTCATATCTTCCTGTGACAATTTTCCTGAATCCCTGTATCATTTCATGTCTTTGTTCCCATATATCACATAGCGCTACTCTTGCAAAGAGCTGTTTAATTTTACTCAAGCAACATTCATGGTAATATTATCTTCTGACAACTGACTTATCCTCTACCAATAATTCAAAATTATTTCAGCACCATTCCTCCCATGTTAACTTTTCCCATTTCTAGTAAATACATACATTAGCTGTGTTATGGGGTATACAGCACAGCATTAACTTACAAAATGCTGTTAAGATCATATCTGTTTTCTCCCACCCTTCTTCCACTCTCCGTATTTCTATTCTATACATCCATCTTGATTCTACAAGTGCTGTGTATAATAACCTCTCAAACCACGTAGACAATATGTGAACATTTTCTTATGTATCTCAGCACTAACTTCCCTTTTGCTAATGACCATTTTTACTTTCTCTACTATTGTGAAAATATTTACTGTGGAATAGATGGTAACAAAACAGTCAATTTTCTGGCCAGAAAAGGTATTAGAATTACATCAAAATCATCTGGTACACTGTCTTATCAGTCTATCAAAAGAATAATTACATCAGCATACACTACAAAAATTAAACAAGACTATGTATCACAAACAAAAGGAAACAATGGAAAAATCTACATAACAACACGACTAGAACTACTGCACTATCAAGAAAATCCTCCGTAGCAGGCCATGACAAATATCTACACAGAATTGGTGTAGCAGAATCTCCTAGATGCTCTTTCTGTGAACTTGCAGAAGAAATGTCCAGCTTTCAATCAACCTATCATCAAATGGCTTCGTTGCACATTAGATAACAACCAACCAACTTTCTATACTACATATAGTAAGCAGGGGAAGTGTTGCATTCCACCCAAAAATTTGATACCAACATCTCATCAAAATACATGTTTTGAGGCACCCTGAATCCAAATAAAGAGTTTTTGGAAACATGTCCATGTGTGTGTGTGTCTGTCTGTGAACAGTATAACTCAAAAATGAAAAGTTGGATAAATATCAAACTTGGTATTTAGGTTCAGTACCTTCCAAATATGCGACAAGAAGATTTACAACAAAATCTCGCCACCCCAGACTATTCTTTACATGGAAGATTTTTAAAAAAATTTAATTTTTAAAAAATGACTGTAACAATTTTAATAGATATTTACATTACAAATGAAAAGTATATCATGGATTTTCAGGGAATACCCTGTGAAGCTCACTTCTTGTGGAAGAACATTACTTGTAAACTGCTAAACGTTAAGTGACAGAAAAAATGTATGTTTGTTTTAAACAAACAATTTATTTAAAATAAGTTTTTTTGTGGTATAAACCATTTCTGAGATACCTGTTATTAAAGGTTTGAATTATTCATTTGTTGATCATTCTCTTAGCCATATCAACATTCAGTTGTTTCTCGCGATGTCATGAAACAGTATGGAATTCTAAGGCAGCATATAGCGTCCAGTTGTTAAACATTTGACTATCGCTGTTCTCTTTGTATCTATAACGAAATGTGTGACATAGCTATTTCTGTATAGGTTCATCTTGATCAAAATGAAGTAGATAGTAAAATAAAGTTTTGTAAGAATAATGTTTATACCCACTAATTAGCAATAGAGGGTAGCGAAAGTCATGTGAATGTAGCACATCAGATTTTTAACTTTAGATCATGAATGTTTCTGTGAATATATATTGCCCTCAACGAAACCCCACACAAGGAAGTCAGGAGGGTAAGATCTGGGGAGTATGGGGTCAAGAAATTAGTTCAGCATGACCACATCATGTACGACCGAAAACAGTATTTAGTAAATGTTATGACAACAGAAACAGTTGCAACATATCCAAATAGCTCACTCTACATCACATGCTAACTTTTGTACTTGATCTTCCAAGCTCGTGTGGATTTTCCCATGCCCAAGTAATGCAGTTGATTCTTCTGTTCAGCTGTAAACAGCCATTTGTTTAAGAAAACTGTTATTAACTTGAATCCACTGGATGCAAAATTGAAATGAGCTTTATGATTGTCATCACGTAAAGCTTGTAGACATAAGTGATATGGGTATATTCATCTCTGCTGATAGTTGTCATGCCTTCTTAACACAGAACCTGCTGTATGATGCCACAACATTATGAAATCATATTTGGGACATAAGTATGTTTAAATTCTCTCTGAATTTAGTTAATACTCTCAAATTTAGCATAGCAAAGAATGGATTGTACTTCCTGTTGATTTGTAGTAGGCATTAAAGTCATCTATATTTTCATTTGTCATACAATATCTTCTAAGCGAAATAATACCAGCAACAAAAGTTTGTTACTTTTATAATGCTAGCTGAAATATTCTCATTGTTTGACGGCTTATCCCTACAACATTAGGTTACCAATAGCCTTGTATTTCTTTGGAGACATTTAAAAATTATTACACAAGATACTTAAACAAAGAGTTAATTAAAGTGTCAGGACAGGATTAGAATGGAGGCAGACTTGACCTAGGAGGGGGATGAGATGAGAGGAGATAGGGTCCTACCATTTACAGATTTGGCTCCCTGTGGGCTTACACATCCCCTGGAGGGATCTGGGATGCCACGTGCAGTCTGGGGGATGTAGGTTTAGTCACACACCAAGCAACCCTGAGAGAAACCAAACAGATGAAAGGTGAAGTGGACTCTACAAAAAACAAAGAAACACTGAGAAAACACTGCTGAACAACCACAAACACTAGAGTTTGTACAGTATGTCACATTCAGGATACCTCATCATTATTCTATAGACAAAATCTTGGTTGGAAACAAATAATGGCAGTTTAAATAACATCGTTCACTCTCAGTTACCAACACACAATAACAAATATACAAAGAAGAGAAGAATCAGTACTTTGACTGGTTTGATGCTATCCTGCCCATTTTATGTCACTAGTTTTTGACAGAGAAAGTAACGCACTGCTTACAGAAATGAGAAACTACAAATGATAATATCGCAGCATCACAGAATGAATGTGTATCAACTTTGACTTATTTATTACTCTCGTGTTAGCGAGCACATACACACTTTTGTAGTCAAAGCTAATATGTTGATTCCTTTTGTGTTTTTTATATCAATATACAAGACATAATCATATGGAGTTAAACAAGAAGATGAAGAAAAGTTATTTTGTCTGTTATCACAGCAGGGCCGCCCACAGGGGGGAATCATGATGGGGTTGTACCATCAGGAGCACTTTTTTGTGGGGGAATACAACAATAATGAAGTAAATTAACATAGGTAATATAAATACACTAATTAAGATTTTTAAACGAGTATTATAATTGCTTAAGTCAGCTTGCATCTTTAGGTTTGCTAATCTAAATGTGCTGCCAAATGCTGTCCCACCCCCCCAAAAAAAGTCATGCTAATTTATACCGTATGATATAATGTGGTGTATCAACACTAAACTATATTGCTCTATTTAGATAGAGACAATAGGATACCAAACATTTTTGTTTGTAAATGTTTGCTGTAGATTTTTTAATTGATTTTAACTTTACAATTGTTTGTTTAAGCTTTTATTGTATACCAGAATTGCAATAGCTACTATAGTACCTATAGGACAGCTGCTTTGTGACCTTTCCAGCAACATAAAAAAGAAAGTAAATAGCTTAAATTGAGCTCACAAAAACTGGGGGGGGGGGTAATTGTTTTTGGGGGGTGAACCCCTGTATTGTAGACTAACATAATAAGTTTGAAATGTTGTTAATTGTTTACCAAGCAATTGTAGTGGCTTTACTTATGTGCAAGCTGTTGCAATTGTTTATTTAACTGTGTTACTACTCCATGATCAATGTCATAGAGGAGGTCAACAAATAATATACGAACTCATTGTTTCTTTCTTATTTTGTGAGGTCGTGAAAGCCTAAGTAATTGTTATTCTTATGTTGGCAACATTTGGCCTGTTACGATTATCGTTGAGAAACATATGGCTGGTTTTGTGAGCTTTTGTAGGTATCACATAAAATGAAGTAACTAATTGTGTGAAATGTGGCAGAATTTCACGTTTACGCTAGACAGTAGTTTTTTATCTGTGCCAAGTTTGGTCAAAATCAGTGCAACAGTGTACAAGGAACACTCACTCAGTTTCTCCAACCCAAACAGATCACCCTAGACGTTATTATTGCTCATAGTGTCTTCATTTTCACCAGTCCAGTTTGTAAGTGTCCGGTCTCAAGCTCTGAACAAGGGAGAGATTACTACAGAAATTGTACAAAGAGACATATATTGTAACAAATGAGAATCACAGCTACTTTATCAGCTTAGCACAAACTGAGTCACTTTTGGCAGCACACAACACAATTGATCCATTGAATCACAGCTCACAACTGCACTGGCACTGTCCACTTTTCATTTCATAACTTATTAACTGACTGAACTGAACTCTGGGCAAGAGCAGCCTTGCATATAATATGGAAGGTTCTAGAAAGGTAGGCTGCTAGAACATGCCGAAAATAATGTTCTGAAACAGGTAAGTGGAACACAATGGCTGTCAAAGTCCCAGACTGAGAGGTGCTTGGTGGTGGCTGGCAGGTAGCCTTGAGATATATAAAGCAAGAGTGAGGATTACTGTTGGTAACCTTGAGTGGACTGGCCAGAGTGACGACACTATAGCATACTAAATTTTAATGTTACTTTGCCACAAACTGTCTTTCACCTGTAATATTTCCTAAAACCCTTGTTTACAATTTTCGTTTTATGATATAAAAATGGTTTCCAAAACTAAATGTAAAATTTATACATTTTATTTATAATACAACTATTTGTTGACTTATGGCATTGGAATTTCTAGCAATTGTTGAAAATTATGATCATAAAATGTTGTTATATAACCTTTTAACTTGTAGGAGATTCAATAAAGAAACATGAATGTATTGTTGTGCAGGAACGAGATACATGGTGGTTGACTGTGGTGGTGGAACTGTTGACATTACTGTGCATGAACTTAGTGACCACCTCGGCACCTTGCGAGAGCTACACAAAGCAAGTGGTGGACCCTGGGGCTCCATGGGTAAGTTCACAAGTGTAATCATGAGTTGCCAGTTAAGTCAGGTTGTGCAATCTTGCTTGGCGACAGTGATGTCACAGTTATCTTATGGTCTCTTTGTACTTTCTTCCATGTACATAGCTATTACATTCCACCGGAAATACATGTTTTGAGGCCCCCTGAATGCAAATAGAGCATGTCTGTGTGAATGGCATAACTCAAACACGAAAAGTCACATAAATACCAAATTTGGTATTTAAGTTCAGTATCTTCCAAAGATGTGACACAAAGATTTTAAAGAAAATCCCCCACCCCAAACTACCTTTTACATGGAACATTTTTTTAAATTTTTAATTACCAAAACAATGGCTTAAAGTACCATATATTAAAGAATTTGCATGACAAATAAAATGTATATCTTGAATTTTCTGGGAATAGTCTGTGAAGGAAGGAATTTTGTATTATCTTGTAGAACGAGTAAACATTTAAATGAGAGTAAAACATGTAGATGTCCTTATAACACACAACTTATTGCAAGTAACTTTCCTTTTGTGGCATCAGCCATTTCTGAGATATGCAAAAGTCCTATCAACATTCAATTGTTTCTCGCGATGTCATAGAAACAGTATGGAAGGCCAGCATATAGCGTTCAGTTGTTAAACATTTGACTATCGCTGCTCTACAACGAAATGTGTAATGTAGCTGTTTCTGTAAAGGTTTATTTGGATTAAATGAAATGGATAGAAAAATAATCTTTAGTAACAATAGAATTAATTGTTCTTCCACACAAGCCGTGTGTTCAACAAGGTTGGAAGGGTAGAATCAGACAACTGAAAAATTCAGTGCCATTGATGGGATTTGAACCATGGATCTTCCTATTTTCTCCGGTTGCAATAACCACTATGACATTAAATTCCCCAACTGATTTGAATTTTTCCCGGTAAACCACAAAGAGATTGTGGTTTAGTGCTTGTGTGGAAGAACAAATAATTTCATTAATTGACCTAACAGTGTTCAACACTAATGAAGCCCAGGAGTTAAAGTCCTTAACTCGCCATTGGGGTATGTCATCTCAAAACAATTTGAGATCTCCTTGTGGTTTAATGGGAAAATGTAACTCAGTCGGGGAATTTAATGTCATGCCTGCATGTTGCCATGGTAGCTCAGTGGTTAGAGCAACCGGATGGAAACCGGGAGATCCGTGGTTCAAATCCCGGCAATGACATTGAATTTTTCAGTCGTCTGATTCTACCTTTCCAACTTTAGTAAGAATAGTTTGTATACCAGTAATAAATGATAGAGGGTAGAGAAAGTCACGTGAATGTATCAGATGACATTTTTGTAAATATACAAGAAATGTAAGACAGGACTTGTGTGTTTATTAAGGAGGCAAAGCCAGCAGGTAGGACATGGTGTGTAAGGGAGAGTAAGAAACTGTGGCTGTGGAGTTGGGCAAGAGGTAGCAGTAAGGAAAAGTTTAATATACTTGCACTGGGATATATAATTTTTATACTGCTTATAATTGGAGCAGTGGAAATGAAACCAGGACCTCACTGGTAAAAATGTTTACCAATGGAGCAACAATAAAATCACTGGAACAGTAAAAGAATAAGGTAAGAAAGGAGGGAGAGAGTCCAGCAAAGGCAAGGGAGATGGAAGACTGATATATGGCCAGGAAGAGAGGGTATGTTGGGAATCAGTTGGAAGTTATGGGCAATGGTGGAGAACAAATATCCTGTAAAATTTTATATGCATTTTGCAAGTAATCATGGGAAAGAGGTGTAATAGGGATCAAAGTGTGTGGTTTAAACTGGCAGTGTGGACGTTACAGGAGAGGGACAGAAGAAACAATTAGTCCTTATGCAGGGATAAAGAAGATTCAATCCATATTTTATTACAATGTAAAGTCACGAATATCTGCAGGAAACAGTTTATCCAAAATAAATGGTTGAAGATGCTAAAAAATAGAAGTAATTCAAAAATATTGTTATATACAATCTCAGATTATTAATTTAGGACAGTTCCTACTTAGAGTGTAATGTTGGGTAATTACTGAAATGTAAAAAAGTTCAACCTCATCACAAAAGTAGACCAGAGGAAATGTGGTCTGAATTTTTGTTTAAGCTTTCACTTTTGTCAGATCCTTCTCAGCTTACACTGAAGGTCTATGTGACTAGGAATGGAATATGGTATGTCACCGGATTGCATAGATAAATGTGGTACAATTTGTTTTAAGCCCTTTACTATTTTCCCTTCTCACTTCTCTTTGTATTTTCAAGTTTAAAAAATGTGTTAAATATTCTTTTATATTGTAACAATTTCTTATACAACAACATATTCATATAAACTTTGAATCTAAAATAACACTAGGAAAATTAAAAGACCAGAGCGTATTGTAATGTGAGAACATTTTGGTTGTAAAATTCAAAATGTAAAAACAATTACCATATATGTGCAGTTACAACAGAGAAAAGGTAAAAGTCATCCCCATATGACAATTAGAAACTCCAAAAATTAAATCACCAAATTAAATGAGTTACATTTCTTATTAGTTGCCAATGCTTCTTGTGAATAAATATAAAAATATTTTAACTTAGCCTCTCCTTCTAAACTGGAATGGTATAGCAGTGGGTATGTGTGAAGGTTATAATTTGGAAAATCTACCTACAAAACACCCAGGTTGATTAATTTAGATAAAGCTGAAAGCAGACATATAGCCCAGCATTGTTTCCTGAACCAACTATGGTTCTGCGTGTTCCCACATCAACCCGGGAGAATGTTTCTCTCTCTGGTTAGTCTGGCAGGCTGAACTTCTCAGCTAAAGTTGGTCGAGGAGGGAGGGTACTTGTTATGAACATGCTGCCCTTCCCCTACTGCAGCAAACTGGTAAATCTCTGACCTTTTTTTGGCGACGAGTATAGGAACTGCTGTAGCAAAACAAATGTGGCTTCTAGTAATATGATGTTTGCTCCATGATTCCTTGTAGTTTTGGTAATTGTAGCAGGGAGAGTACGTTAAAAAGAAATTGATCTTGTCTGTAGATTAAACCAAAGTACGTAGCACAAACTAGTTTGTTAATTTTAAAGTATAATCATAGTCTGGTTGTAGAAAGTAGTATTATTAATTATGTTGTATGTCCTGGAACAGAAACCTGGTCAGCTTCAGGCCACATCAACTCTGTAAACTGTATTCCTGCTTATTAAACCTTCTGTTCATATTAAGCAAGATGGATTATCCATCATTTTCAGTTAACTGTAAATGCCACCCCTCCATTATAATGGTTAATTAGGGTTCCACTGTGTTTTGTAACTTAAATTGTTTCCTATATTGTGAGTACTGTAATGTTGTGGAATGGCTTCACAACAATGTTGCTGTCTTTAATTCCTACCCAGACTGTACATGCACTGCTCCCACCTGATAACAATGAGAAGTCACGTGAATTTCTGTGACCTTGCAGTGCAGAGGTAGAAGCTCTGAAGTGAACATTTGTTTGCACCTCTTGCGATTTTTCTGTGTAGTGTAAATACTGCACTAGAAGAGCAAACATCAAATTTAGCTTCAAACTGCAACAGAAGCCTGTGAAATGGGGAGGAAGTAATGGGCAAAACTCGAGCATTTCATTGGTTTTCAAAATTTAAATGTGGTGTGACATCAGTTAAGGATGCAGATGGGCGACCCTCTTCCAGCAAAACTGACAAAAATATGAGTCAAGTGAGGGAAATGATTGGAGTATTACAGCAAGAGAAATTGGGACTCTCTTTGCAAATGTTCAAAGCATTTTAAAAGAATTTGGTCACGAGAAGAATTGCCACAAAGTTTGTGCTCTGCCTCCTTTTAAACTACCAAAAAGAAAGCCATGTGATCTTAAAGAACAGCTTCAAAATGAGCCACAGTTTATGGACAGAGTCATTACTGGTGATGGAGCATGGGTACGATCCTGAAATGAAGCAACTGAACACTCCTTCATCTCCATGCCGCAGAAAGGACAGACAAGTTTGATAATTGTTTTTTGAAATTAAAATAATTGTACATAAGGAATTTGTACCACAGGATCAAACAGTGAATCAAATGTTCCACAAACAAGTGTTGCGTGATGCAAATGGAGGAGTGGTTCCTGCATCATGACAATATGCCCTTTCTGTCCACCAGTTTTTGGATAAAAATAAGCTGAATACTCTTCCCCATCCTGTGTATTCTCCACAAGACTTTTTTGTTTTCCCGCGACTTAAAATGCAGCTCTGAGGACATTAATGTTATCCATTGTGAATTGCAGAAGATGTGTGTAAACTTCCATAGTGGAAAAAGTGTATCAACTCCCAAGAAGGGTGACAGTGTAGTATAGGCAAATCAAAGTGTTGTGTTTATGGTCTCATTCTGCAATATTTTGATCACACCTCGTATTGAGGGGGTTTATGTTGTGGTGTTTGATCTGATATTACGATTTTCACTTTCTTTACCCTACCTGTAGCAGGTAACAGGAATTACTGTATTCCAGAAAAAAATTCTGTGTCCAGATTTAACCAGAAATACATGTTTTGAGGCCCCTGAACTCAGGAAAGGCATTTTTAGGGAAAAAAAGGTCCATATATGTGTTTGTGAATTTACTGTGAAAAGGTTCATTTAGAAGAAATGTTGTATAACTTTGTATAACTGGTAAAACATAGACAAAAAATTACAACATGAAAATTGTAGATCTCTATAAAAGACGCACTTTATTTCAATTTTGTGGCATCAGCCATTTCTCAGTATCCATTGTTACTGGTTTGAATTTTTTAATGGTTTTTGTGTTTGGTGTGAAGTGCTGTCAGCACTGAATTCTTTGTAGCAATTTCATGCAACTTCAAGACCAGCATGTAATGATCCATTTTTAAACACTTGAGTATAACCTCACCCTCCTGTACACACAGTAAAATGTGTAATGAAATCATATTTGAAAAGTTTGCCTAAATTAACATAAAGTAGTTTGTATAAGGTATATAAAAATAAATGATAGTGGGTAGAGAAAGTCGTATGAGTATTACACATAAAATTTTTTTCTCATGTGTTGATTATGACAAAGAAAACTTATGATATTTGTTTTGCATGTGTACACTTGGTCATACTAAAAGTGACCGGGCTCTTGAGCAGTTCAACTTTGTCAAAGTTCCTTTGAGTGAGTGCACAACCGTCAACTTGCGTGCTAACACTGATTTGGGCTACCATACTGTGCTTAGAGAGGCTAAACTTCTACTTAAGGAGTTTCAGTTCAGTTCTCCGTACTCCATTGTTATCTATCTTTTATTTTTTACGACCTGTTTCACTGTAACATACTTCAATTGTATTACTTCATTTTACTTACGAGTATAATTACAACAATGGTGTAATTTATGGTTATAAAATTAAATTGACTCAGCATGAAACCTCCTCCTCCCAACTGATAAATTAATATCATCATTGCCATCTACTGGTATGATGGACTACTAAATAAAGAAATGAAGAAAACCTGTTATATCTTTAAAATGAAACAGGAAAAAAAACTTGAGTAGCTCCGTGGAGATTTGAACCTGCAACCTCAGGGACCTCTACCAGTGCTGTGGCATTGTAACAAGCTTTAGTCATAATCCACTTCAGAACCATAAGTCAATAAAGTGTGTTTTGTTCACAAATATTCACCTGCCTGTATGAATTATTTTCTGTGAAAACTTTTGTGATTATAGTTGTGTTCCCCATTATAACTACTAAAAGAATATACACAAAGTTGTGAATAAAGCTGGGCTGTCCTGAGCGCTGATGGAAGTACCCAAATATAGCTCCATCTCTCAGACACTTGCCAGTTTTAAATTAACCGAGGGTACATGTAATCAAGTCTGCGTTGATTATTTTGGGATTATTTCTAATTAATTTACAATAAATAGAAGAATGAAATTTTGTAACATACAAAGTATATTTTAAGTATCAATAATTTTTTAAAAAGTAACAGAACATTATTTTCAAATACTTCATTATCTTACACTACTTCTCCACATAGTCACCACCATTATTCAGGCACTTGTCATAATGGGATGCCTTTGTCAAAGGATGATGCCGCCTGTGACGAAAGCCAAGTTTGTTTCACAACATCACCACTATTGAATTTGTTCAGATGAAGAAACAAATAAACTTGCTTGGTGCAGGACTGTAGGGAGGGTAGTTGAATTGTTCCCAACCAAATGATGTGATCAGATCCTGAGTTTGTGTCATGAACCAAAAGGATTCTGTTTGAAAGCATTCCACGCCTTCATTGCATGATGCAGCTTTTAGTGTCTCGCAGTGGATGTCATTGTCGATTGTTGCAAGAATTCAACCCAAGAAAACCAAGCACATGAGCTTGCGAGTGGATATCATCTGTTTGAATTTCTTGGGGGATGAATTGTTGCCTTAATTCAGGAGTGATGTCACATCACTTGTAACAATGTGTGTTAGCAAATTATTGCATTCCTCAGCATATCGAGTGAGAAAAGTCGTTGCAGTGGCAAATTGCTTGTTCTTGTGCTCATCATTAAGATTTCTGGGCACCCATCTTAAGCACAATTTCTAATTATTCTGTCTCTTTTCTTCTACAATTTGCATAAAATCCATGATTACAGACAGTCGTCTTATCATACACATTTCCACAACCTTCGTTACACTTTCTCACCATTCCACCACTCATTATTGTTTCCCCATAAACCTCACACAATTGGCAATGACTGTTTGCCGGCGTAACACTTCTCACATTTAAAACACAAATCACTGTTTGACTTTACAGTCAGTGCGTTGTTCGATTGTTTTGAACATTTTGAAATGCTCTAACAACTGGAAAACACTCATCCTCTGTGATGTACTGGTTACCATGCTAGCCTCTAGTTCCTGAGGTCAGTGGTTCAAACCTGGCGAAGGGTGGTGCATCTTTTATGAGCATAAAAATTCTTACCATGGCTTCCTTCAGAAGGGAAGTAAACTGGTGGTCTTATGTCATAGATGTACTATATTTAAAAGAACCTCAAGCCTGATAAAGAGGTCTCTGAGCAAAATTACCAATCTTTCATGTCCAATATAGAATGGGATGCTAAGGACCGCAGCAGTTAAAGAGCGTCCATAAATAAAAAAGTCAATTTAATTTTTTTTAACAGGAAAACACAAAGTGACAATTGCTCACAGCTTCCTAATGAATGGAGGAAGTGATTGCACATCTGAAAGTTAACAACTGCAGCGGCAAAATATTAAAACGGTTTTACAAACACGTTGAAGCTTTGAAAGAACATGCTTCCAAACAAGGCCTTGACTTTTAGTTAAGGGGTAGAAAACAGCTGTTTTTATTCAGCAGAATATGCATATAAAATAAGACATATGCTGTTGATATTTCATTCCAAGCAATATATATAAATGGTTACAATTAGTAAATAAGATGCAACAAAACAAAAGAGAATCAAATATGCTTATAATGCTACAATACATATGCCAAAATATTTGAATAACCCTCATGTAAGAAAATGTTGCTTTATTTTCTTTATATTTATATTGAAATCAAGATAGTTGGCAGGCATGCCAAATAATTGTACAAAGAGAGAAAATGGTTAACATTAGAAATCAGTGAACCAATATAATTAACAACTGAAAAGATCATTTTTCTTGATAGTCACAACTATGTGTGTATTCCAAAGAGATTAACTTGGTGGCCTGGAAGTATGGAATCTCCATATTCACCAGCTTCATCTCTATTTCAAGGTTTCTGTATTATGTGAAAACTATGTACCTTTAAGCATTCTGACCGATGATTGTTCCACCACCAAAGGGTACTTATTGCCTATACAGCATTTCCAGAACTTGGAAGACTGTCAGGGGGAGCTTAAGGAAGTCAGAGATTCTGCTCATCTTCCACATTGTTTTCCGTGAATATTATTAGCAACAGCCGGAGCTGCACAAAATTACAATTAGAAAGAGGAAAAGGGAGGATTCATAGTAAAACCTTCTACATCATTGTAGAGTAACTTCATAAAGAACAGGGGAGGGTAAATAAAATGAATTAAATTGTTATTTGAATTTAGAATGCTAACTGTACAACGCCAGATAGTGAACAATAACATTAAAACAAGTTACCATTCCATAAAAGTCAGCTTTAGTTCCATTTCTTTGTGTCGTTCATGTACCAGTAAGTTCAATGTGGCTGAAATGTTTCAGGTATTGACGTTGAATTTGAGAGACTTCTAGAGCAGATATTTGATGCAGACTTTGTTGCGCAGTTCAAACTGAAACGTCCAGCAGCATACATGGAGCTCATGTTGAGCTTTGAGGCTCGAAAGAGAAGCGCTAGCCCAAATCGTAACTCATCTTTCAACATATTCCCTCCATTTGCATTTATAGATTACTACCGCAAGTTTAAAGGCAAAGAGGTGAGTAATTTCATAGTAACATATGTGTTTGGCTTTCAAGTGACTCTTTCATAATTACATTTATAACAACAAAGATATTTATTTTTATAAACAACATGTATATAGGTGAAACCACTTAACGAATTTTCACAATTGTTTCATCATTGAAAAGAATTGCTCTTCCTGACAGACAAAGACTGGTTTTCATACACAGTTAAATGCTCATAAAGCCTTGTACTCTTACATTTTCATGTTTCATGGCTGGTAAACCACTTTTTGAAACTATGATAAAATGCAAAATTGACTCAAAATTTGAAAATTCAAGACATATATTTTATTTTTCATGTAAATATCTTTAATATACGCTATTTGAATAAAAAATGTTAGTTATTTTTGAGAAAATAAAAAATTTCAAAAAGTCTTCCATGTAAAGGGTAGTTTGGGATAGGAGGATTTTCATTCAAATCTTTGTGCTGCATCTTTGGAAGATACTGAACCTAAATAACAAGTTTGGAATTTAACCGACTTTTCATTTTTGAGCTATGCTATTCTCTCTCTCTCTCTCTCTCTCTCTCTCTCTCTCATGCACCCACGCACACACAACTCTTTGTGAAAATGCATTTTTTTGAATTCAAGCAGTCTCAAAGCAGATGTTTCCAGTGAAATCTCGGAATAGAACTTTTGGGTGGAATACAATACTTCCCCTACTTATTATAGGTAACCCATATGTATACGTTGTTCTGCTGACATTATTTTGCAGATAGAGCAAGCAGTCCGCAAGTTTGGAAGGAAGGATATCACATGGTCCACACAGGGAATGCTGAGGTTACACCCCAATGTCATGACAGAACTCTTTCAACCAATGATTGACAAGATAATACAAGTAAGTTTCAATTAAGCAAATATGAAAAGTGGAAGGGAGAGAATAAAGATTACAGGGTGGTGCGTGACTGTATCTATTTAGGAGTAAAAATAGATGGAGGTAATAAATGGGAGAAACAAAAGAAGTTTGCATTGGCCAAAGGTAAAGGGGCGATGGCAGCAATTAGAAGCTGCAAATATAAAGTACCTAATATAAATGTTAAATGGCTGGAAAAAGTTTATGAGATGGTTGTGGAGGCAAAAATGATGTATGGTATAGAAATATGGGGATTAGATAGAGGATGGAAAAGTATAGATGAGGTGCACAGGATGTTTTGTAGAGAAATACTAGGGCTACCGAAGTCAATTATAAGACAGGTAGCACAATTAGAGATGGGCAGGGTGCCAACTAAGGGGAAGATAATGGAAAGAGCTTTGAAATTTTGGTTCAGAACTTTAAATCTAGGAAAAAGTAATGTGTTAAGACATTGTATTGAATACCAAGAGAATAGCTTAATGAATGATGGATGGGTAAGTAATTTATGGAACATTTTGGAGAAAAATGGGTTAGGAGACATGTGGAGAAGGAGAGAAAATAATGTGAAAAATGTTTGGAAAAAGGCGAGGAAAAGACTGGAAGATATAGAAATACAAATCATGTTCAGTGAGATTGCCAAAAAGAGCTCATTAGTTTGTTATATGCCAATGAAAAATACATGGGGTAGGGAAAAATATATAGACATAGTAAATAAAGAAGAGAGAGAATCTATTGCATGGGTAAGAACCGGAGCATGGAGGCTAAAAGGGCTAAGACAGGGTATTCCTCAGAACCAATGTCCGATATGTGGTGGTAATGAAGACATTGAACACATAGTATTTAAGTGCCAAGGAACAGAAAATTGGAGAAAAGAATTTTTTCATAAGAAGTGGTTGAAGGGAGATAGAAATACACTTATAATTGAAATGATATGCAAGGACGCTAGAAGCATTGGGCAGTTTTTGTGTAAAGTAAAAAATAAATGGCTTTGGACAGTGGAAAGAGAAAAGTAAGAGGTAGTGCATCTTACTTTGAATGGAAAACTATAGTGAATGTGTGATGCTTAAGTAATCAATAAATGAAAAGTGAAAAACAAGTGGAAATGGGACATGAAAAAAAAAGAACTGAAAAAAAAAGCAAGATAATTTATTGACAAGAAATTGTAAAATTAAATAATCTGTAGTGGTTGTCTACAGAATGAGTGACCAGAGGCAAAGTGCAGTAGACAATCAAATTGTGAAACTCTTAGCACAATATATAAGTAAGTTTGTGGTGGAATCTCACACAGTGAAGCACTTGATGAAAGTGGAGTCAACCTGAACACTCTTACAGCTTCACTTACTTATTTGTTTTGCAGAACGTGTATCAGAGCTCACATCATCAGCTGCCTGTTGACTGCCAGATCAACTCTTGAAAGACTGGAGTGTCCTCTGGTGGCCTATGGATAAAACTACATAGAGTGTTGTCTGCTTCTGGCAAATCAAAGTTCATGATGTGATTTTCAAATTACTTTATACAAATCTTTTCTCATACTTCAAGCTCTTTGGGTTTTTGTGCTGGTTTCAGCAACTGGACATTTGTGTCTATTTCATGGTCCAGAGTCCAGAAGTGAAAAGCAACTGCTGATTTGATTCCTGACTTTTTGTCTGCGGTATGGGATCAGATTTTCTTGCTTTAATGAGATGCTCGATGCTAAATTTGTTGTAAGGTGCCAGGGTGATGTTGTGATTCTTGAATATTTTCTGAAATTTGTGAAAGAGACCTGGGTGCTATGTCAATTTCCTGAAATTGATGTTTTCTGCTGTATTAGAAAGTGTGGTGATGTGCTTGATGTGTTTTTGTCTTTTGAATTTACGTATTTTCCTGCTGAATCCATTCTCTACTGCAGATTTGTCAATGTGTTGATATTCAGTTCTGTTGAGGGGGATGTTAATTAGTCTATGAGTCGTGCTGTTGAACACTTTTTTAGGGTTGTAACTATGTGCTTTGATGTAATTATTGTGTGCGTGGGTTTTCTATGTATTCCAAATTCTATCCTTTGTGAAATCTTCATTAATTTGAGGTCCGGGAAAGCTATGGAGTGATTGATAGCCATCTCTATGGTGAATTAAATGGATGGGTTCTGTAAGTTTAAAAGCTTGAGAGTGTCCTTTATGTGTTTGTGTTTTACTATTGCGAATATGTTGTCAATAAGTTGTACCAAACTCTGAACATATAGTGGAATGCTTTGTGATGTGTGTTTTGAGTTGACTCATAAATAAATTTACCAGGGGGCTTCCCATAGCCAAACATTTTTCCTGTTGGTACAAATTCGCTTCAAAATTGAAAAAGCAATGATTTTGGCAGATCCTGGTGACCAGCTTGTCTATGGGAATGCTTGGAAATAGTTTTCTGACATTGAATGAGAAAAATGTGTCCAATTTGATTGATTGCAATTTTTTCACCAGCTCAAGGGAATTTTTAATGCTGTGGCTTTCGAACTGTGGCAGCATTTGAAATTGGTGAAGCAACCAGCTGGCAATGCAATAAGAGGGGGTGTTTATATAACTGATGATTGGCCTCATGTTGTTGCCAGGCTTGCAGATTTTGGGGAAGCCATATATTCTGGATAACTTGGGGTTGTCCTGCCTTTTAAGATGATATGGCTGTTATTTATAGCTTCCTCTACTGCTTTTATCCCAGCAGACAACCCTCTATTTAGTTTCATCCATAGGCCCCCAGAGGACACCCCAATCTTTCAACAATACAACTTGAGAGTTGATCCGACTGTCAACAGGCAGCTGATGATGTGAGCTCATGCTCATGATACAGGTGAGTGAAGCTAGTAAGAGTGTTCAGGTTGACTCCACTTTCATCAAGCGTATTTTGCAAGTAAGTTTATCCTCCAGTATTCCATAGCACACAACTAATGCCATCTGTATCTTAAGAGATGTACTAATATATCTGATTACCCACACAGCACATCCGTAATGTGTTGGAGAGTCCTCGTGTTCATGGCATCAAGTTCTTGTTCCTGGTTGGGGGCTTTGCTGAGTCCCAGATCCTACAACACGAGGTCCGTCAAGTCTTCAGTAGCAAGATTATGGTGATTATACCCCAGGTAAGTGATAGTTCAAGTCCCAGATCGATAAGTTGCCTATATGATTAATTTTCATTATTAGTTATTCATAATTTTCTTCATTCGTTGTGATGGTACACGATGGTACATACATCTATCCCTCCTCATAAAATGCTCTGTTTGTTGGAATTTACAGTGTGTGCACAAAGACTGGATAATTTTAATAGAAGGAATAAACTGTGATGATGGAACAGAGACCAATCAGCTTCATTGTAAATCACCTAACACAACAACCATCAGCAGTCATGATAAACAAATGTCAGTCATTGTCAGGAGTCATCAATTAATGTGTTTGTCAGTGATGCAAGCACGATGATGATGACTCTTACTGCTAGAGCCTTCATAATAATCATCAAAGTTTTCAGCATTAAGGAAAAGGATATTTAATTACAATAATTGATGGTTTCTTTCTTCTTCTTCCTCTTAATAAACGGAACCTAAAATCACAATCAAGGAGTATTAAAGAAATATACCATTCAAGTTAAAGCAACAGCCGTAGCCCATTGATGTGGTAACCATAAGACTCTAACTACAAAAGATTTAACATCCTGAAATAACCCATCAGAAGTGTCAAAGTGAGAGAAGATAATGAATATTGCACTGCCTCCTCAGTCTTCAGCTGACTTGAGCTCATTGTTTTATACCATTTATTCAGTTATTGTACACAATTTAGCATTAAAGTAAAAAAGTAAATAAATAAAAATAAACATATGTTATACTGTTCCCTATACTGGAACTTGTATTCAACAACTTTTATCATTTGTTTCATGTTTACATTTTCTTTATTAATATTGTTCAGATTTATTTGAATCTAAAAGCTAACTAAAAATAAAATATCTACTGAAACATATCAACAAAACATATGCAATACAGTGCAATTAAATTATACCATATGCTGGAAGCCAGCACTAACTTACCAGCTCTTAAAACAACAATACCAATTACATAACAACACCCTTACCTACTTCTTAAATTCAAACAAAATCTATTCCACTGGTTTCTAGCGGAGAGGTATGTATTGGTATCCAGTACAGCTATAATTTACCTTAAAGTTGTTTCTTTCTGTATCACAAGTAAGTTACCCAAATTGTTAATTATATATGAAGAAAATTTATCTCTGTACAATTTACTATTGTTAATTAGGTGATAAGTTGCAATAATAGCAGATAAAATAAATAAGCTTGCTAAGTGAGGAATAGATACCTCAGCCAGGCTGCTAGACTCAATCTAGGACCAGCTTGAAAGTCAAGAACACTATTGTGTTGGGTAAACAATTTTATGAGGGCTATTTTTTGTTTTCAACAGAGAAACCAAATGTGAATCACAAAATGGTTTTATTTCCAGGAGTCAAGTACAGTCACAGTTACTTTTCTACATAGCCACCGTGAAGATTAAGATATTTGTCATATCGATAGACGAACTTTCTAATACCCTCTTCATAGAAGGTTGCCACCAGCGTATGGTGATATTTCTTGAAGTTCTCCATTGGTGCAAAAGCGTTGTCCTCCCAGACCTTTCTTCAGCTGCCGGAAGAGATTAAAGTCGCTTAGCGCTAGATCTGGTCTGTATGTGGGTCATCGAACACTTCCCAATGAGTAAGCAGATGCTGGGTTATTGCAGCAGTATGTGGTTTTGCATTGTCATGAGCCAAAACAATTTCAGATCACAGCATAGCTCTTCTTTTGTTTTGGACAGCTCCCCACAGGTAACAACATCTGACAGTACACGTTTGCAGTGATCTTAGTACCTGGCTCCAGCAACAGTGGCCATGGTCTTCCTGTTGCGAACGTTTTGTGTTTTTTCAGGGAGTGTGTGTGTGCATCCATGTTTGGATTGTTGTTTTCATTCTGGATTGTCATCGTAAAGAATCCACATTGCATCCC
This sequence comes from Deroplatys truncata, assembly GCA_030765065.1. Taxonomy (NCBI): domain Eukaryota; kingdom Metazoa; phylum Arthropoda; class Insecta; order Mantodea; family Mantidae; genus Deroplatys; species Deroplatys truncata. The sequence continues at coordinate 7,637,296 of CM060984.1, forward strand.
CTGTCATAACAGAGCTCAAAACTCCTCCCCATCATCACCATAATGTGTAAGAAAGGGTAACGCTGATGCCACATGCCCTACTTTGTGGTCCTCAGACACCTTTTTGGGAACCCAGTATACACCAAGTTTTTGGTAGCCTAGGTGTTGTGTAGAGAGCTGACCTGAAATGTCTGGAAAATCCACAGACAACTCACTGTTGGTAAACCTCCGTCTCTCTCGAACCGCTTGATCAATTCACTGAACAAGGTCCTCACTAGCATCCTTGTCCACCTTCATCATGTTTGGCCTTCTTTAGATATCCCACACCATTCATGCACAACACCTTCACTTATAAAGTTTGTACCATAAACACGACTCATTTTGTGCTGAACTTCCATTGCACTATTTCTTTCTGCCTGTAGAAAACAAATGATGCTGCGCTACTCACACTTGGCGAGAGAATGAACGATACCAGTCATGTTGAAGCCCAGCTCCAACTGATGTATTGAACTTGGCCTTGGCAGACGTTATGGTAGGGATCTCCTCCTCTGCTTGTCTGGTCATGTAGCAGAACGATCAGAGGTTGAAGAGAAAGGCCCTCTTATATTTGTTGTCAAATTTTTCTAATACCTGATGTTTCAAGCAGCAGAGCTACCATACTAGTAGAACTTTAAACTTCCCTGCTGACTTACAATTATCCTCATAAACCACAAGGCGTTCCCAAACTCATGGTGACTTGCAATCTCGTAAGTACTTTCAAGTCCTGGGCTATTATGTCAATGAGTGGTAATACTTCAGTTTGATTCCAACTTTCCAACTTTAGACAACATGTGCCTTGTGTGAAACAACAATTAATTATTGTTTTCAGAAATAGCTTCATTACACATTTTATTGCAGGCTGAGGTGATAGTCAAATCTTTATATGCTGGCTTTCAAATTCAATGCTCTTTGTATGCATGATTATAAGCAAAAGAATGGTGACTCAGCACTTAAAAGTATGTATGATAAAAGCATTCCAAAATTCAAACAACACCTACGAATATTTTGGAAATGTACAAAAAAGTGGCATAAATTGTGTATTTTAATGTGAGGTAAGCAAATTTCTAGTTTCTCTTATGGTTTACCAGTTAATTTGAGATTTGCACAGGTTGTTTGCAGAATACACAAGGTTTGTTTGTCTTGCAAATATCTTAATGATATCACTAGAGAGGTTTTTGAGAAAATAAAACATATCAGAAAAACGTTTCGCGTAAAGGACAGTTTGCTTGATGAGACGCAGAAAGTAATCAAATCATTTACAGTGCTTTAAACTTCTTCACTTCCAGAGTTTTTGTTATGCATGGACACATGAACAGCAGGGACTGAGGTTGTTTCCAGGTTTTCCTCACTGCTCATAACTGTCAAATGTTGGGGAGGTGTTCTAAACCTGGATATAATTTAACTTGATGTATCATCATGTCCACCACCTGTGGTGCCATTAAACACTATATACAGTGGTCTCCTATATTTACATGTTAGTTGAATGCTAGCAAAGCTGTGTTTACATGATGTATTTACAGGGGGTGTCATTGACTATCCTCAGAGGGGCAGTGCTCTTTGGTATGGATCCAGGACTTGTTACAGTGCGTCGTTCAAAACAAACTTATGGTGTTGGGGTACTCAAGAGATTTAGTCCTGGACTTCATCCATCAGGTAACTCAAGCTAGCTTTTTAAATAACTTCACTTAACGGTATTGTTGTACAAGATGTTTATAGTAAATCCTTCCTTCATAAAGCCAGTAGCGGCTATTCAGGTGATGGGTGTGAATTGCCACTTCACCTATTTTCTAATATCACACATATTATCATCATTAACAACTTTTTGTTTGTGACTATCTTGTTGTTGCCAACAGTGTGCTATGTCTGCAGGAACAAAATCACAATTTTAAATAAGGTTTATCTTCGATGTTGAACTGCTTTGGTAAATTATTTCCAACTCTTCATGGTTGCTACGACAACAACAAAATGTACGCTAGTGAGATTCTATTTTTAGAAACTCTGGCATATACACAATGCAACTGCCAAAGAGTAGCTCCCTTAGCAGACAGAGTTGGCAGAACATAAGTAATTTAGTCTATTTTGTATGTTTGCTTTCTTAACATATGCGCCATAATTTCAAATTTGATTTGATGGTGTAAAGCTGTTTTGAAGTATAGCTTTCCTTGCACTGTGAAAGTGAAATATGTATCTATTTAGGGAAATAGAAGAGACATCATTTAGTAGGTGGAAGGATGAAGACAAGAAAGACCTTTTAAACTGCGGAAGGCCAGTGGATTTAGCAGAACTGAATGTTAGAAGGGAAATGAAAAAGAAACACAAAATCATACACCCTTCATTTAAAGAGCTCATAGTTTCAACAATTCCCATGGTTATGCAATAGTGTTGGCCATGCCTTTAGTTCAGTAACAAATTTGGTGTCTGGGATGCACAAGGATTTTGTGACTTCCAAATGTGACTTGTGCTTTCGCTAAGAACAAAAATTTTGTAGAGCACTTAAAGTGTCAATTGCAATTGAAGGCTTTTCAAAAAAAAAGTCATAGTACAATTGTGGATACTCTATGGTAAATTCAACAAATGTTCAGACTAGTAGTTAGGGCTGTGCTATACTTAACTGTTCAAGAACTTCCATTTAGAGAGTGAGTAAACCTGGAAATTTTAATTTTTAGCTTGGTGTTGACTATACCTTCAAGAAGTGCAGTTTCTCTTGTATGAAAACATTTCAATGTCAGATTTCTTCATTGGCTAGCATTTCAATATACCAGAAGCTGTCCGAAGTTCCAAACTCATCGACGGCCAGCATACTCATAAATATGCTAGCCTGTAGAACAGGAGGATAAATTTAATTTACAAGAAACAGGATGAGTTTAGATAATTCTATTAAACTATTTTAAATTATTGCAGTATTTAATACTTATTTGTGATGGTGGTAAATGTTGTTATGAATATTAAAGTAAAGTATAATAATTTTTCTTGTGCAATATTCCACCACTTCCCATCTTTCTTTTACCACCAGTCATCATTGCATTAAGTGCAATGATATTTGTAATAATAGATGAAAAAACTGATCGCATGCCTTTTCTTAATAAAGTCCAAGAAATCAAACGGATATTCAAACTCCCATACTTACCAACAAAAGTCCCCTTTAGACTTTAAACCTATTTGATATTGAACACTATCTATATTTAGCAGAATAATTTTAGAAATCTGAAATCTCTCCATGTGTTTTGAAATTAATGTCACTAGAAATAATAAATTAAAAATATCCTGCAAATGAATAACTACATAAGATGTAAAACACTGTTCAGCACATTAAAAACACTTGTTGCTCCACTTATTAAACTTCTACTCAAACATGTTTCAAAGAGACGTGCTCTTCATCCTCAGAGAGCTGGCCGACTGAGTATGCGTCAGGTAACTTCTTCCACTTCCTTGTTGCTCGGTGTGCCTCTTTTTCTATTGGTCAGTCGTAAGACGTCGTCCATCACTGGTGTTTCAAAATTCATGTCTCGATTTGTGTTTTTAATTATGTGTATATTTTCCCATAACGTTGATTCACTATAGTTCTTGGCTGGTTTTAAAAGTTTCATTTCGTGACTAATATTATGATTATGTGACCAAAAATGCTGGGCTACGGCTGATTTATCTGTCTGTTTATATTTCTGAAATTTAATCTGGTTTCTCTTTGTCTTCCCAACATATATTTTATGACAATCTTCACAACTGATACAGTAAATTCCTGATGATTTATTACTCGGAGTAGTATTCTTTAAAGGTTGGATCTCACACTGTATTTATTTTGTGGAGCCAGTTTTATGTTATAATCTTTGGGTGGTATGTGAATTTGCAGAATCTTTCCTGTATTTAATGTGCTAACGCCCTTAATAGTTTTTTGTGTTCTACGTTTTTTGATGATTTTTGTAACAAAGTGGCCTTAAAACCATTCAGATCTGCGACATATTTAATGTGCTCCAGTTCTTTATTAAATTCATTTACAGTTAATGGGTTGTTAATCAATCTATATATCAGGCTGTGAAAAATGGCATGTTGATGTGCTTTTGGGTTGAAATTGTTGTTTTTAATATAATTATCCACGTGTGTTGGTTTCCTGTAAATTCCATATTCTAATCTGTCCATATTTCTCATAATTTTTAAACCATCCATCTTGCTCTATTTCAATCGTAAATTTTAAAGATTTCTGCTGCAGATTTAATAGTTTTAAGGCATATTAGTCACAAAATCAAACTTCAGCCAAGAACCATAGTGAATTAACGATATGGGAAAATATATATACACCATTAAAAACACAAATCGCGCCATGAATTTTGAAACATCAGTGATGGACGACGTCTTACGACTGACCAATAGAAAAAAAGGCACACCGGGCAACAAGGAAGTGGAAGAAGTTACCTGACATGTACATCAGTTGGCCGGCTCGCTGAAGATGAAGAGCACGTCTCTTTGAAACATGTTTGATTAGAAGTTTAATAAGTGGAGCAAGTGTTTTTATACTGCTGACCAGTGTTTTAACATCTTATTGACAAGCTCCACCGTTTTAAACACTTCATTTTAAACATTAGTTTTATAGAATACCTACTACATATTTACAGTGATGGATCCAGCTTACCAAATAATGGTCCTACTGGTGCTGGTGCAGTATGCCCAGTCTTTTCTTTTCACAGGAGAAGATTAAGTTCAAATTCTAGAAATTTTGGTGGTGAAATTTTAGCAGTTCTTCTCAGCTTACAAAATCTTTATATCAAATAAACAAATTTAAGAGACCTGGGGTATTATCTAAGGCTAAAGCAACTATAACATCCATAGCATCTAATACAACAACCAAAAGTCTAAATGTCCTAGAATGCCAAAAAAATATATAACAATTGATTAACCTAAATAAAAGAGTAGTACTTCAATGGGTACCAGCACACTGTGGAATGTAAGGTAATCAAACAGCTGATTTTCTGGCCAAGAAAGGTAGTAGAGTTACATCAAAATCATCTGGTCCACTGTCTTATCACTCCATCAAAAGAATAATTACATCTCCATACAATATGAAAGTTAAAGAAGACTATATATCACAAACAAAAGGAAAACAATGGGAAAATGTATATAACAACATGACTAGAATTACTACAGTACCAAGAAAATCCTCTGTAGCAGGTTTTAGATTAATAACAGGCAATGATAAACATTGGCGTAGCAGAATATCCTAGATGGTGTTTCTGTGAACTTGAAGAAGATGCTGCACAGCTTTCAATCAACATACCTACTGGCATGCAAGAAAGCAAATGATTAGATACCAACCCTTCATGAAATTACGGAGTATATGAGAGGAATGGGTTCATTGCCAGCTAACCAATGAACATTCATATGACTTACCCTACCCATTAATTTCTATTTTTACAAACTATGGTTACAAAAGCTTATTTTTCCTTGTTAATCAAGACAAACATTTATAGAAATAGTTCATTACATATTTTGTTTTAGGAACAAGAGACTGAATCAACAGTCAGATATTTAAAAGTATACCATTATGTCCTGGCATTCCATAATCTTTCCATGACATCGGAAGAAACAACTGAATAGCAACATCACTTTACTGCTGTTAAATTTAAACCAACATTAACAGTGAAGTAGATGTGTTGTTTACGTAATTTATTAAGCTTCATGCATTGGAAGCCTAACTTGAAGAAGTATTGTTCTTGGAGTTACTTTGTTTAAGAAGTTTGCAACACGCTTTGGGCGTCAGTTTGAATTTGTTGATTACATAATAGTTACTGTTGTTACGCAATATGCTGCTATGTATGAGAACCTGATTTTAAGAGTGTTTTTGTTGTTACACTCCAAGTTTTACACTATAATATTTAACTTTGTTATTAAAACTGCTTCTATATATTATTTATGTTTGAATTTGCCTCGGCTTCGTCAGTAATGTATGTAGAGTCATGTATTTCTTAGGCAGGGCGTGGTGCAACAAGAATGTAGACTTACACAGATTTTTAAGTTTTTTAAAACTCACTTCTTTTATTAATCCTTGCACAATTTAATAAAGCACTACACTTTTTAAGAGCTGTAGATTCTTTAATACTTTCACTTAGCTAACGCATAGACATATTTTACAATTCACACGCAATATTTCTGTAGAGAACACATCTTCCATCTGGTCACTACTTAGGTTTGCCAGCAACTGAACATGTTTTCAACCGTTAAACCTGTAAGCTTCGGTATTTCAAGTCTCTGATTGGCTAATTCTAGTCCAATAGAATATCTGCATTTTACTTAAAGCTTTTCTTTGCTGTTGATTGGCTAATTTTAAACTGTTACTGAAATTACATTTTCCTTGCTCTAATCATGACTAGTAACTTTCAAACTCATTATTGCCACAAGGTTCCCTCATTATTGCCTCATTGTTAGCAACTTAAAACTTATTATTCTCACAGCTCTTGCATTATTAAAGTATGTAATGTATTCACATAACATTATTAAATATGTTTACAATAAAAATAAGCATTTGCAATGACTGTTATATACAATTTAAATAATGATTACATACATATTGTTTCAAGGCGGGCTGTTATTGAATTTACTTATTATAAAATACAATTGAAATTATTCATGTATACAAACAGATATCTTGGAAGTGGCTGATGCCACAAAAAAGTTATTGGAAATAAACTGTGTGTTTTAAAGAGATGTACAGTTTTTTTGTGTGTGTTATAAATCTTGTACAGTTTTACAAAATTATACATATTTGCTTCTAAATGAAGAAGATATTCTAATAAAATTACACATGTACATTTCATTAAACAGATTGTATTTTAATCAAAATGATTACAGCCATTTTTGAGAAAAAGGTAACAAAAACGTTTCTATGCAAAAGGTAGTTAGTAGTGGGGAGGGGGGTTTAGGATTGAAAATCTTTGTGTCACATCCCTGGAAGATGTTGAACTTAAATACCAACTTTGCTATTCAACCGAATTTTCATTTTTGAGTAATGCTGTGCTAACACACATAGACCTTTTTCTAAAAATGCTTCTTTTGTATTTAGGGGGTCTTGTGTATTTCTAGTGAAATGTGGGTATCAAATTTTTGGATGGAATACAATACTTGTTCTACTTAGTATAGGTAAGCAGTACAAAAAGTAAAAGGAGCTTCTGAATCAGGGTTGCAGGTGAATATTTCGAAAACGAGGCTAAAGGGTTTGAAACTTTGCCAGTTGAAAGAAATTCTCCAAAGAAATATATAAGTAATTGATTGTAATGATGGGAGTTCATTGTTTTTCCTTTTTATTAGCCATTAGAAGTGGGGTACAAATATAATGGAAACCAGGGCAGTGGCTGTTAATGTGTTTAAAAACTTCCATTTGAAACAGCTACTGCATGGTGTAATGGTTTGTGCTCATGACTGTCATGTGAGAGCCCAGGTTTCGATTCCCTACTATTTATTACAACTTTAATCTACCTTTTTAAGGCTTAAACATGTTTTTATTTTCCCTACTACATATAGTATTATATTCCACCTAAACGCTAGATGTTGAGATTTCACTGGAAATATATGCTTTTGGAGACACCTTAACACCAAAAATGTTTTTTAAAAAAGGTATGTGTGTGTGGGTGGGTGGGGGTGCATGCGTGTGCGGTGTGTGTGTGGGGGGGGGTCGTTCTCCATGATCTAGGGGTACCATGCTTCTCTAATTCCTGAGGTCGCAGGTTCATACCTGACACAGGTCAATGAATTTTTTTCAGCTGTAAAAATTCTTACCATGCCTTCCTTCAGAAGAGAAGTAAAGCCAGTGGTCCTGGGTCATAGATTTACAGCATATAAAAGAACCTCAAGCCTGATGAAGAGGCCTCTGACAATATAGAAGGGAACACCAAGGACCATAGCAGTTAAAGGGCAACCATAAATAAAACTAGATGACAGTTGTCCCCATAATGTCCTGAAAACATTATGGAAATTTAAGGGCAGCATATAGCAACCAGTTCTAAAACATTTGCCCTCCGCTATTCCCTTTGTATCTATAACGAAATGTATAATGCAGCTATTTCTGTAAAAGTTTAACTCGATTAAAATGAAGTAGATAGGAAAATAAATTTTAGCAAGAATAATTTCTATACCCACTAATAAGCGATAGAGGGTAAAAAAATGATGTGAACGTACAGCATCAGATTTTTTTTGTTACTGTTTCTGTGAATGTTTACTAAATACCACAAAGATGGACACAGAATTTTGCAAATGCACCTCAAGCACAAGGATATGTGCGCATTTATGATCTTGTTTTGTTATTATGCTTTGCATGAACTTAAATGGTTTGTTCATTTTTCAGAGAAACGAATTGAGAAGAATGGAAAAGAATGGTGCGCAGATGTGTTTGATAAGTTTGTTGTGGTTGAACAATCTGTTGGACTTGGGGAGACTGTGATGCGCAGATACACGCCAGCCTGTCCTATGCAGAAGTCCATCATCATCAACATCTACAGTGCTGATTCTGAAAACATTGAGGTAATCTAGTGGTATATAGACTATATATTTACCTCACTGTATTGTTCCTTTATATTTTATGGCAAAACTTGCTTTAGGTATAGCTACATACTTGCCAGTTTTGCCATAAAATATAAAGGAGTGGAGGTCATTTAGGACTTTATGGCTTAGATACAAAGTTATATAGATTTTCAACACAGACATAACAGAGCATTGAATTCTATTGCATTATATTGTAACTTGTAAAACTCTATGATAGACCAGAGCTTATCTGTGTGTCTATCCTTCATCATGATCATGGTCCCTCTTCACTTGGCTACAACAAAATGTATAGCATCACTAGTGACCTCTAGTAAATGGTATACAGTGTTATGATAGACCAGAGCTTATCTGTGTGTCTATCCTTCATCATGATCATGGTCCCTCTTCACTGGGCTGTAACAAAATGTATAGCACCACTAGTGACCTCTAGTAAATGGTATACAGTGCTATGATAGACCACAGATTATCTGTGTGTCTATCCTTCATCATGATCATGGTCCCTCTTCACTGGGCTGTAACAAAATGTATAGCACCACTAGTGACCTCTAGTAAATGGTATACAGTGTTATGATAGACCAGAGCTTATCTGTGTGTCTATCCTTCATCATGATCATGGTCCCTCTTCACTGGGCTGTAACAAAATGTATAGCACCACTAGTGACCTCTAGTAAATGGTATATAGTGCTATGATAGACCAGAGCTTATCTGTGTGTCTATCCTTCATCATGATCATGGTCCCTCTTCACTGGGCTGTAACAAAATGTATAGCACCACTAGTGACCTCTAGTAAATGGTATATAGTGCTATGATAGACCAGAGCTTATCTGTGTGTCTATCCTTCATCATGATCATGGTCCCTCTTCACTGGGCTGTAACAAAATGTATAGCACCACTAGTGACCTCTAGTAAATGGTATACAGTGCTATGATAGACCACAGATTATCTGTGTGTCTATCCTTCATCATGATCATGGTCCCTCTTCACTGGGCTACAACAAAATGTATAGCACCACTAGTGACCTCTAGTAGATGGTATACAGTGTTATGATAGACCAGAGCTTATCTGTGTGTCTATCCTTCATTATGATCATGGTCCCCCTTCACTGGGCTACAACAAAATGTATAGCACCACTAGTGACCTCTAGTAAATGGTATACAGTGTTATGATACACCAGAGCTTATCTGTGTGTGTATCCTTCATCATGATCATGGTCCCTCTTCACTGGGCTATAACAAAACGTATAGCACCACTAGTGACCTCTAGTAAATGGTATACAGTGTTATGATAGACCAGAGCTTATCTGTGTGTCTATCCTTCGTCATGATCGTGGTCCCTCTTCACTGGGCTACAACAAAATGTATAGCACCACTAGTGATCTCTAGTAAATGGTATACAGTGTTATGATAGACCAGAGCTTATCTGTTTGTCTATCCTTCATCATGATCATGGTCCCTCTTCACTGGGCTGTAACAAAATGTATAGCACCACTAGTGACCTCTAGTAAATGGTATACAGTGTTATGATAGACCAGAGCTTATCTGTGTGTGTATCCTTCATCATGATCATGGTCCCTCTTCACTGGGCTATAACAAAATGTATAGCACCACAAGTGACCTCTAGTAAATGGTATACAGTGTTATGATAGACCAGAGCTTATCTGTGTGTCTATCCTTCATCATGATCATGGTCCCTCTTCACTGGGCTATAACAAAATGTATAGCACCACAAGTGACCTCTAGTAAATGGTATACAGTGCTATGATAGACCAGAGCTTATCTGTGTGTCTATCCTTCATCATGATCATGGTCCCTCTTCACTGGGCTATAACAAAATGTATAGCACCACTAGTGACCTCTAGTAAATGGTATACAGTGTTATGATAGACCAGAGCTTATCTGTTTGTCTATCCTTCATCATGATCATGGTCCCTCTTCACTGGGCTATAACAAAATGTATAGCACCACTAGTGACCTCTAGTAAATGGTATACAGTGTTATGATAGACCAGAGCTTATCTGTGTGTGTATCCTTCATCATGATCATGGTCCCTCTTCACTGGGCTATAACAAAATGTATAGCACCACTAGTGACCTCTAGTAAATGGTATACAGTGTTATGATAGACCAGAGCTTATCTGTGTGTGTATCCTTCATCATGATCATGGTCCCTCTTCACTGGGCTATAACAAAATGTATAGCACCACTAGTGACCTCTAGTAAATGGTATACAGTACTATGATACACCAGAGCTTATCTGTTTGTCTATCCTTCATCATGATCATGGTCCCTCTTCACTGGGCTATAACAAAATGTATAGCACCACTAGTGACCTCTAGTAAATGGTATACAGTGCTATGATAGACCAGAGCTTATCTGTGTGTGTATCCTTCATCATGATCATGGTCCCTCTTCACTGGGCTATAACAAAATGTATAGCACCACTAGTGACCTCTAGTAAATGGTATACAGTACTATGATACACCAGAGCTTATCTGTTTGTCTATCCTTCATCATGATCATGGTCCCTCTTCACTGGGCTATAACAAAATGTATAGCACCACTAGTGACCTCTAGTAAATGGTATACAGTGTTATGATAGACCAGAGCTTATCTGTGTGTGTATCCTTCATCATGATCATGGTCCCTCTTCACTGGGCTATAACAAAATGTATAGCACCACTAGTGACCTCTAGTAAATGGTATACAGTACTATGATACACCAGAGCTTATCTGTTTGTCTATCCTTCATCATGATCATGGTCCCTCTTCACTGGGCTATAACAAAATGTATAGCACCACTAGTGACCTCTAGTAAATGGTATACAGTGCTATGATAGACCAGAGCTTATCTGTGTGTCTATCCATCATGATCATGGTCCCTCTTCACTGGGCTACAACAAAATGTATAGCACCACAAGTGACCTCTAGTAAATGGTATACAGTGTTATGATACACCAGAGCTTATCTGTTTGTCTATCCATCATGATCATGGTCCCTCTTCACTGGGCTACAACAAAATGTATAGCACCACTAGCGACCTCTAGTAAATGGTATACAGTGTTATGATAGACCAGAGCTTATGTGTGTGTCTATCCTTCATCATGATCATGGTCTCTCTTCACTGGGCTGTAACTAAATGTACAGCACCACTAGTGACCTCTAGTAAATGTTATACAGTGTTATGATAGACCAGAGCTTATCTGTGTGTCTATCCTTCATCATGATCATGGTCTCTCTTCACTGGGCTGTAACAAAATGTATAGCACCACTAGGGACCTCTGGTAAATGTTATACAGTGTTATGATAGACCAGAGCTTATCTGTGTGTCTATCCTTCATCATGATCATGGTCCCTCTTCACTGGGCTGTAACAAAATGTATAGCACCACAAGTGACCTCTAGTAAATGGTATACAGTGTTATGATAGACCAGAGCTTATCTGTGTGTCTATCCTTCATCATGATCATGGTCCCTCTTCACTGGGCTGTAACAAAATGTATAGCACCACAAGTGACCTCTAGTAAATGGTATACAGTGCTATGATAGACCAGAGCTTATCTGTGTGTCTATCCTTCATCATGATCATGGTCTCTCTTCACTGGGCTGTAACAAAATGTATAGCACCACTAGGGACCTCTGGTAAATGTTATACAGTGTTATGATAGACCAGAGCTTATCTGTGTGTCTATCCTTCATCATGATCATGGTCCCTCTTCACTGGGCTGTAACAAAATGTATAGCACCACTAGTGACCTCTAGTAAATGGTATACAGTGTTATGATAGACCAGAGCTTATCTGTGTGTCTATCCTTCATCATGATCATGGTCCCTCTTCACTGGGCTATAACAAAATATATAGCACCACTAGTGACCTCTAGTAAATGGTATACAGTGTTATGATAGACCAGAGCTTATCTGTGTGTCTATCCTTCATCATGATCATGGTCCCTCTTCACTGGGCTGTAACAAAATGTATAGCACCACTAGTGACCTCTAGTAAATGGTATACAGTGTTATGATAGACCAGAGCTTATCTGTGTGTCTATCCTTCATCATGATCATGGTCCCTCTTCACTGGGCTGTAACAAAATGTATAGCACCACTAGTAACCTCTAGTAAATGGTATACAGTGTTATGATAGACCAGAGCTTATCTGTTTGTCTATCCATCATGATCATGGTCGCTCTTCACTGGGCTGTAACAAAGGTTATAGTACCGCTAGTGACCTCTACTAACTAGAGTATGATCATAATGGACGATGAGAATTATAAAGTTGACTCCTTCATGTAAATTGTTTATCTTATGCACATTCTATGTGTGCAGATATAAGTTTCCATTTTTTGTGACAGTTTTTGTTTATAGTTATTATGAAGTGTAGAATACGGACCTAAACTGTGTGTGCAGCCCAGGAAGTGTTCAGTTTCAGAAGTTGACAAATGTGCACTTATAATATAGAATCCTCCATTTGTATGTTTACAGTTCATCACTGATGATGGTGTACAGAAGTGTGGGACGCTGCAACTGGAGATTCCTCCCCTTGATGGTGAAACTAAGGAATATGCTTGCAGAGAAATTCACACTCGTATGGTGTTTGGTGGAACTGAGGTGACGGCAAGTGCGCTAGACATTGCTACAGGACGATTTGTGCATGTCGAGGTCGACTTCCTCACGAGTGACACAGAAGTTTAATAATGAGCTTTCCTGTCTTATTCCATTCATTACTACTTTCCCAGAAGTAATCAGATACACAAGGTCTTCTCCTGTTTATCTAAAACACCAGCAGATTGTGCTTCTTTTTCTGCCTCCATCACAGGTAGGTAGGGTTATGAAATCATGCAATTTAGTTGGGTATGGCAATGTTTTAATGCCTTTGTTGAACCCTGGTTAAAAATCAAGAAAACAGGATAAATACCTGGTTTCTGTATTTATGAATGTTCTGTTTGTAGTGACTACATAAGGAATTGCTCAAGATCATACAATGAATTAGCTGTATTCAGCTGTTGGTTAAGTCTTTCTTAAGAACCCGAGTGGGGAAATGTTGGTTGGATGGTTTTTGTCTAATGTTGGACAGTTGGTAAGGAATCATTTGCTTTCTTTGGTATTTTAATGAGAGGTTGAATTTAATGTTGGGGCAGTTGGTAATGAAGTCATTTGCTTTCTTACACTCTGGTATTTTAATGAGAGGTTGAATTTAATGTTGGGGCAGTTGGTAATGAAGTCATTTGCTTTCTTACACTCGGGTATTTTAATGAGAGGTTGAATTTTATGTTGCGGCAGTTGGTAATGAATCATTTGCTTTCTTACACTCTGGTATTTTGATGAGAGGTTGAATGTAATGTTGGGGCAGTTGGTAATGAATCATTTGCTTTCTTACACTCTGGTATTTTGATGAGAGGTTGAATGTAATGTTGGGGCAGTTGGTAATGAATCATTTGCTTTCTTACACTCTGGTATTTTGATGAGAGGTTGAATGTAATGTTGGGGCAGTTGGTAATGAATCATTTGCTTTCTTACACTCTGGTATTTTGATGAGAGGTTGAATGTAATGTTGGGGCAGTTGGTAATGAATCATTTGCTTTCTTACACTCTGGTATTTTGATGAAAGGTTGAATGTAATGTTGGGGCAGTTGGTAATGAATCATTTGCTTTCTTACACTCTGGTATTTTGATGTAATTCTACTACCTTTCTTGGCCAGAGAATCAGCTGTTTCATTATGTTGTATTCCACAGTGTGCTGGTATCCATTGAAGTGCTAGGTACTATTTTATTTAAATTAATTAACTGTTATATAATCTTTTGGTATTCTAGGACATTTAGAGTTTTGAATGTTGTATCAGATGCCATGGATATTATAGCTGCTTTAGCCTCAGATAATACAACAATTCTCTTAAATTTGTTTGATATAGAAGATTTTGTAAGCTGAGAACTGCTAAAATTTTATCATCATAATTTGTAGAATTTGAACTTAAATCTTCTATAAAAAAAAAAAAAAAAAAAAGAGTGGACATAGTGCACCAGCGGCAGTACCACCATGCAGTCATTCATTAGCAGGATATTTTAAATTCATTATTTGTAGTGACATTTGTTTCAAAATGCATGCAGAGGTTTCAGAGTTTTTAAATTCTTCTGCTGTCAGTGGGAAAATGTTGAAAAATTGTATCTTGTACTTGAGAGAGAGAGAGAGAGAGAGAGAGAGAGAGAGAGAGAGAGAGAGAGAGAGAGAGATTATTGTAGATGACAGTACACTCGTTGCTGAAATTACCCGTTTATGTACAGGTAGGATCAGAAAACACAGCAACATTTTTAGGAAAGACTATTTCGGATAGACAATGTAATTTTTTAGATGACACATACACAGAAGCGTTGAAAATTGTTGAGTTTTTCTTTTCAATCCCAGTCCATAACACAGCCATAGAAAGCATATTTTCTCTATCAAATGTTCAGATGAGATAAATAGATTATCAACATAATGTGTAAAACATGTGCTGTTTCATACTGGTGTTAGCTAGTTAGCACTGAGACTACCTCAAATATAGAGAAGGTCACATAAGATGGAGATAATGTATAAATGAGAAGAAGTGCTTAAAACCGTATAATAATTGTTTATTTCCAAACAATTTCTTAACATTAAATTTTATAGTGCACACAGTTTAAGTAAAAATAAACATATTACAATATAAAATGAGCACTTTCGCAGTTTCCTAGAGCTAGCCTCTTGGGTGTAACGCCACTCTATCACTTTCAGTCCCTCAGAATGGATATTTGTCACCTTACTCTAAGCTGTTGCTAGAGGATGACAGGGGGTTGTCACCATTAGATGGTAATGAGCACTCAGCTTTATGGAATGGTCCATTTTATTAATCAAGTATTTTAGCAAGTGTGGTTTGACCAAACATGTCTAAGATAAACATACAGTAAATTCCCATAAGGGACTTACCTTGTTGGGTAAACACGATTGGTGTTGAGACAGCCAGAGCAGTCAGCCCGGGGCAAACCGTTGAAAATGGCCCCGGAGTCACATAGTTTCGGAGTGATAACCTTGGCCGGGATGAATACATACCATCGAAGGTAATACTAGCAAGGACATCCCCTGACTCTGTGAGCCTTTATATAGTTTGTGACTTCCCTGTGGGATTACTAAGCAAAGCAGGATTTTCTAGAACATTCTATCTGATGCACAACCTCTGGGTGATGTGCAAATCTGCACGTAGGCTCGAGGAAGCTGATGTAACTACTGTTACACGCTGGCTGTGCCGATCCGTGTGTCAACAGAGAAAATGTAATGTTCCTCTGAACCTCTCTGTGGATCCTTATGCTCCTCAACAGCAGCAACGTCTTTATCCAACCTTTTCATTGTGTTTCCAGAGAAACCACAGCTGTCATCTAGAACAGGCCTACACTACTGTAACAATGTAAAGTGGGCTGACAGTAAACAAACAGTCCAATGTTGTCAGTCATTCTCAATTCTCTGACAGTATTAAATGCAAATTACTTTTTCATAAAAGTTCAACAGAGTGACAAACATGAAGGATGCTTATAGTACAGTTATCATTAAAGGTCCACCCTGGGAATTTTTCATTTTGGAATTTGTATGCAAGCGCAGTAATGTGGACAGCATACCACCTCGCCTCAGCCAATTAAGGCAATGCATCTGCAAAAATTAAAAAATCTACAGTTTTGTTCAAAATACTTTGATTTCTTACTTTCTCTACTGGTACACAGTAAGTAAAGCAGGTGTTGCGTTCCACCCAAAAATTAGATGTTGAGGTTTCAGTCAAAATACATGCTTTGGGCCCCCTGAATAAATTAAAAAAGGGAGTTTTTAGTAAAACATCCATAACCCAAAAACGGAAAATTGGTTAAATACCTGAGTTAGATATAAATTTCAAGGATACATCGTGATTTTCATTAAACTCCCCCCACTAGAAACTTACCCTTTACAAGGAAGATTTTTTATTATCTCAAAAATGGCTCTAATGGTTTTAGATATTTGCAATGTATGTTCTGGGAAGTCCACCCCTTTCTCAATGACCTTTGTACAGAGATTCCACCAAAAATGTACATCTTGTTTTCAGCACACAACTTATATCAAATACACTTTCTTATGGCATTCTTCGTTATTGGTTTGAATTTGCAAATACTGACACTCTTTTCAAGTGGTAACTTGCTATTTGTTTCTTCTGGTGGTCATTCAAAGCCATCGCATAGTGATTCATTTTTTAAAAATGTGACTATCGCATTAGCCTACTGTATTCTTCTTACACCTACAACAAAACGTATTATGAGAGTTTATCTGTATAAACAAGAAGTAGACGGAAAAATAAGCTTTTATAACAATAGTTTGTTGTAGAAGAGTGAGTAGAGAAAGCCATGTAAACACAACATATAACATTTTGTTCTTTACAGAGGAACACACACATTCAATATGGAAATGCAAATTTTAAAACAGTACAGCATAACTCAAAAATGAAAACTGAGATGAATACTAAATTTCATGATGGTAGATTGAGTCACACTTTTTGACACTCACCTTCACTAATTAAAAGTTGTATGAAACAGGAAACATTTTCGAGCGCATTCGTCCTCATTGTCAGTGACTGGGTATCTTTCTCCTGTATCCTCTTCTTCCTCTTCCTGCAGATTCTGATGTTGGGGGCACAAAGTTTTAACACGTTGCTCACTGGCAGGATTTGATTTCAAAATTAATGACGTTGTTGCTGTTTTTGATGATGTGTATTTTTTCCCAGATGTTCAATTCTATTGGTGTGGTGAGGGGTTTTAACAACTTTATACTTTGGCCAATGTTGTGGTTTTCTGTCCAAAAATATTGTGATACAGCGGATTTCTCTATTTGTTTTAGTTTTATGTTTCTTTGGTGTTCCTTAAGTCTGGTTTCCAAGTTTCTTTTTGTTTTTCTCACATTCATCACAATTAATCTGGTAAATTCCGGTAAAATCTGGTAAAACTATGCCTCAAACACAATGTTACTCCAACCTTTGTCCAAAAAATTGTTAAACACAACATGGAATTTACCAGATTAATTGTGATGAATATGAGAAAAACTACATAGGAAAAACAAAAAGAAACTTGGAAACCAGACTTAAGGAACACCAAAGAAACATAAAACTAAAACAAATAGAGAAATCTGCTGTATCACAATATTTTTGGACAGAAAACCACAACATTGGCCAAAGTATAAAATTGTTAAAACCCCTCACCACACCAATAGAATTGAACATCTGGAAAAAAATACACATCATCAAAAACAGCGACAATGTCATTAATTTTGAAATCCCACCTGTAAGCAATGTGTTAAAACTTTGTGCCCCCAACACCAGATGGCAACAGGTTCAGAATCTGCAGGAAGAGGAAGAAGAGGATACGGGAGAAAGAGACCTTTACTCATCCAGTTGCTGACGATGAGGACGAATGCCCTCGAAAACATTTCTGTTTTATACAACTCTTAATTAGTGAAGGTGAGTCTGACTCAATCTACCATCATGAAGAATACTTCACTGTTAATAGTGTTTCTGTTTTTAATCTTTAACTAAATTTTGTATTAGAGTCAGGAGTCTTTTATTATTTTTTATTCAAAAAAAGATATGAAACAATATTTATTAAAATATAAGAAGATTTTAGACAGTTTCATTACAAGGAAAATCTACATGTTCTATTTTGTATAAAGAGCCCTTTCTCTCACTGAGTTTAACTCTTCCCAGTTGGAATTATTTTCAGAATTTTCTAGTTTTTCTCAGTGATTGTCTTCCTGCAGCCTACAAAATGAAAGCAGAAACATGCTTGTGCAAAAGTAGTGACATCTAATGACCATTTGGTAAGCAAAATTCCAGCTATGATGCTTTATTGAGCACATAATTAGTATCCTGTTTTGCCTGGGAAGGGTTAATATATTTAATGGCGTGCTGGCATCTTGCCATGGTAGCTCAGTGGTTAGAGCAACTGGACGGAGACCGGGAGATCCGTGGTTCAAATCCCGGCTATGGCATTGAATTTTTCAGTCATTTGATTCTATCTTTCCAACCCTGTCCAACACACGGCTTGTGTGAAAGAACAATTAATTCCAGGGTTAATATAATCAGGATACACAAACACTCATTACAGGTACAACATATCAGCATTTCTTAATATTGTAACAAAATAATGAGAACTGTGAAACACACATAGACACCCAGCATAGCACAACATGTCCCTGTTGTCACACGCTTGGAACACAACACAACTGATCTGTTGAATCACAACTTGCAACTGACACTGTGCACTTTTCACTCCATAACCTCTTAATTAACAGAAATGTCTGTCTGGGCAAGAACAGCCCCATATATAGGCCCTGCACACAAAGTGGAACTTTCTAGAGGAGGAATCTACTAGAACATGCCAAAACTATGTTTCAGAACAGCTAAGCGGTGCATAATGGGCTATTATGTAACACTGACTATTGTTCTGGAGAGGACCAAACATTAATTCCACCTGTGGTCAGGTAAATGAGTCGAGATGCACTCACACTGCTGGCTCATAGACAACTCGTGTGTGCAGTCACAATATAATATTACATTTTATCAGTTATTTATGCAATCACTTAGAAAAGTGATGAATTCACTAACCTATTGCACAGTCAATTAAGAAGACTGCATTTTCTTAAAACTTACATGATGTGTTTTTGTTTCCACTATGTAGAAATGGCACTCTTATTAAAATTTGAATCTGAATTCATGTTGAAGATTATGCCTTAATAAAAGTGTGTAGTTAGATTTCCTTTGAATATGCAGCAATGAAAATATTTCTATCTTTTCAAGTGGCAAGTCGATATTCATTTTTGTTGTGGTCATGCAAAGAGTATGGACTTTCAGTCATCACATAACATAAAATCTGACTATCATTTTAACCTCTGTATTCTTGTTATACCTAAAACAAAATTTGCAATGAAAGTTTATCTCGATTAACAAGAAGTAGGTAGAACAATAACATTAGTTTGTAGAAGGGTGAGTAGAGAATGCAATAGTTCAGATTTGTTAATAAGTGCACATATATTTTAAGAAACTCATTTGTCTGTCACATTAATTAATAGCAAGCTAGTAATAATTTTGGTTTATTTACTGAATTGCTTATTGAATAATAAACTCTCCTTTCCTTGAAAATGCAACACTTCAAATTAATACAAAAGCTTCTGGGAAAGTTTTAATGAACACCGCAGTAAGACATGATCAAACTTTGTGTGCAAGAAAAACCCGAGTGTTTCAGGAACTGTCAGATTTGGCCCTACAATGAACTGTACGAAGTGACACTGTTCATTGTCACAAGTAAATTGTGAATTTACCAAATACTACAACAGATTTAATGCTAATTACATGAATGACAATCTGCAATATTTCTGGAAATAAAATTCAAACCTTCTACAAAACCAAAGTACAAGATGTGAAGATTAGTTGTGCCATTTTTATATGGAAATGTTTGAGACTAAAGAATTAAAACTTATCATTGTATAAAATGTATAAAGAAATAAAATAATAAATATTATATTTTGAATGTGGTTGTATTTATTAATCACCCTCAAGGTTTTATCTAAATGTATTATCCAGACATAAGATATACAATAATCAATGCTTGCATAGGCAGACCCCGAGATGGGCTAGGCACGCAAACTTATGTTTCTTCCTTATGTTTCTTATATGATAGGAAGTATACTGTTTCTCATGGTAACTGGTTTATGTACACAAACTTGTGTCTCTTCCTTATGTTTGTTACGTGATAGGAACTATATTGTTTCTCATGGTAACTTTTTTACGTACATGAATAATAATCATGAAAGATTGTTATAACTTCTTAAACACCCGTTTTTAGTAGGACAACCATACATGCAGTTTTTCCTTGGGTTGTCCTCTTTTGAGGGTCTGAATTTTATGTTTAGGTGGATTTTTAAAATTTTAAAAAGTCGTGGTTTTTGCTATGTTTCTTTCTTCACCTTCCTTTTAAGTGTACCATTTACCCTTATCCACAAATTTAAGTTCTGGGAATATTAACCAAGAGGTTCTGTAAAATTCTGTTTTGTGGATGTATAATTTTGAATGATTGTGTAGAATACCTCAACAAACGGATGTATCCCCTGGAAGATTTGTCTTATTCCTTGTGGATCTATTTGAGTGAAATACATAAATGGATGACATTGAACCAAAAGTAAAGTTTCTAGTTGAATTGCTGATGTTAAGTGCTTTACCAGGGCTGCAATGCGAGGAAAAGTCATGGAGCTGGTGGAAGAAAATGGAGAAGTGAACAGAATGATTTGAGAAATCAAAAGTGTGGTCTGTTTTTCTGAGCTTTTGAAGATGGTACAATATTTCTTTGCAGTACCCTCGCACAATGCAAACAATGAATGTGCCATTTCGTTAATGCAAAGTCAGTGGTCCAAGGAGAGAAACAGCTTGGTCGTGGAGTCAATCAGAAGCACACTTCAAATACATTTTCATTCTTATCCGTCAGCACTTGCTGAAAATGCAATCTACGAGGGCAAATCAGGTATGGGCAGAAAGAACAACACAGAGTGACAAGCAGCTGAAGGTACTCATTTTCACATGTTTATAAGAAATTCTTATTATCTGTTAGTAGTATCTTCCTTAATACGTGCAAATCTTAATTTTCTTAAATTAGTGCCTTTAAAACTCATGTTTTTCTTTTGTTAATGTCATAAAATTATATACAGTCTATATGTTTAACATTACAAGCTTTTATAAGTTTAGTTGTATCAGATTCAGATAAAAAAACATTTGACATATCATTACTAGGTCTCTTACCATTTATGATTGCAATGATAACAACAATGATCACATTATTATGTTAGATTAGAATGTGCAACATTGACACCACAACAGAGGTTTTTTGTGTTCTTGGGCTGGCTGAAACAAAACCTGTGATGTTTGCCATGAATTTAACCTTGGCTGTCACAGCAATGTCCCCTTCTATGTAAGCATTATTAAGTTACAGAAACTGGTAGTCTTATGTCTACACATGGAAAGCATAGCAAACAGAATGTGTCTGTGGAAAGGATTTGTAAGAAGTTTGAAGAAGTCGATTCGATGTGTCAGTGTAGAACCTGCCATTCCTTGGTCTACGATTCATGTTGTAGTCCACAAAAGATTACAAGATTCAGTTATGCCAGCGAATCTATCCCCAGGACAAAAACAAATGAAAGACATTCGTCGCAGACGTTTTGATTAAAATTTAACTTTTCTAGATAAAGTGTGTTCTGATGAAGCAACTTTTCATGCAAATGGGAAAGCTGGCAGACATAATTGTCATATCTGGGGTAGTGAAAATCCTCACGAGTTTTGTGAGTTCAAAAGAGACTCCCCAAAATTAAATGTGTGGCGTGCACTAATGAAAACTGTCTGTCCTATTTCATAATGCTACATTGTCGTGACGGCCAAGTGAAAATTTGCTTGTACACGCTTCACAGATTTTGTTTCAGCCAGCCCAAGAACACAGAAAACCATCTGTTGCCATCTTTGCTAATTCTAATCTAGCCTAGTAACATCTCTCACCTTCTATACAGAGGAGGATTTCTTTCATTCAAAAAAATAACTGACTATAAAATGTTACTCAATTTTATAACTAAGCATAAATAATATTGTTTTAACATTTTTAGCTCTAACTTACTCTACATAAGAACTACAATTTATTTACATACAAGTACACAATGTAATTATGTATTTATGACATAATCTACATCCTAGAGTGGACTAGCTTTCTTTAAGCTGGTCTACCTCACTATAGGGTCTACAGATTGAGATGTTATGTTATTGTTGCAATCAGAAATGGTAAGATGTCAAATGTTTTATATGGATCTGATACAACTAACATTAATAAATGTTGTGATGTTAAGCATATAGGCCAGATACCCTGTACATAAATATGTCAGGTATGTGTAACAAAAACTGAAACCTTGATATCAGTAACAACAATAATGTTACAATTAACGTCTTTAGGGTGTCCTCTTTTTTTAAACACACAGTATGGTAGTCCTATTCTATAGCATATACTTTTGTTGTCAGTGTTGTTCATTACTAAAGTATTTTATGGCTTAAACAGAGAGCAAAAGAAACAGCAAATACAAGTGTAGGAAGACGAGCTGGCAGTTCCATACGTATTGTATGGAGTTCTAAGATTTCTCAGATAATACAGCATCACAGAATATTTCCAGCTTCCGAATAAAACCAGGAGGCATCTTACTGTAATCCAATATCCTCAGCCTTTGGTTTCTTTATACATTGGCAAAGTGTGTGTAGGACAGAGCAGTAAGTGCCGAGGACATGAACACATAACACAGACAGTCTTGGTTTGACAGAGCATTCCCTAACCTTCAAACATTATGACAATGTAAACAAAATATAAACAATCCTACCTAGGCCATACAATTCTGCTGCCTTAATGACTGCCAACAGGACCATTCAGAACAGACTTCTCCCCTCCCACTTCAACATTGCCAATCAGACAACTGATCCCTGATGAGGAAGGCTGAAATGCCTTTCAAACGTTGGATTTAATTTTTAAAACATTTATTCATCCTATCAAAATGTTGTACGTAATAAATCTTGTCAGAAGCGTTATAATCATACCTTTTTAAATGGTATTTAAAAAAATATCTAAGTAATATGTGGGATATTTCAATTTTTTTATTTTGTGCCCCATTGGAAACCCTCTTTGAAGCAAGTATTACGGCACCATGTAGTCTTATTTTTAAGTGGTACCTAAAGTATGCTATTAATCAAGTTTTATAATTTGTTTGACCATTCTTGTGTGAAAAGATAAGAAATACAGAATAAACATTTTAAAATGTGACTTTTGACTTCAGGGTGGCACATTGTATACATTAGTGTCAATTAATAAAAACAAAAAATGAAAATTTTCAGTTCAAGTTTTGTTATATCTATACATAATTAAAAGCTGAGTTTTACATATGAATAAGACTGGTCATCAGATTGTCATTCAGTTAAGTACAGGATGAGCAAAAAACTATGAACCGCCTGCGTGGTGTTTTTCCTGTCCACGTCCTCAGCGCTCGTTGTCTTCTGCCACTATCATAGAAAGGGGCGGATGAAACCATACAACATTTTTAAAACTACTTTTAAAGGCCCTACTTACCAACTTTATTATAGTTTCCTAAAGAGGTGCCAAAAATGTATGGATGACGGTGGCCAGTTTCAGCATTTCCATTCATAAAGTTGGTAAGTAAAGTCTTTAAAAGTAGTTTTAAAAATGTTATATGGTTTCATCCGTGCCTTTCTATGATAGCGGCAGATAGCAACAAGCGCGGAGGATGCGGACAGGAAAAACACTGCGCAGGCGGTTCGTAGTTTTTTGGCTCACCCTGTATCTCTGGTTCTTCTGGTTGTGCAGAACAGAAATAATGTGCATTATTGTGGTCAATTTGGAATTTTACTTTATTATAATCAAGAAAATGCTCAATTGTTACTGGATTTCTTTAATTTACGTTATTCTTTGCACATTGGAAGCAGTAGGTAATGTTATGGAGGTACGTAACACTTTAAGGAGGAGATTGAAGTACCTAATTTATGTCCTGGAGGCAGTGGATTGTGGCAGATTAAAGCAAAATAAACCAACAGGTGGTCACGATAGCTTTCCTAAGATACACAAGTGGTATTTAACAGTTAGCAATTTTTAATCCTGATCTAAGTAACCTTCCAAAACTGCCACCAAAGTATACATATAGTGCCATTCTCCACTACTAGTGGAAAGTATACTGTGGCAAAAAATAAAAAAGTGGTAAAATGTAACAACTTTTTGTTAATTTTAATTTAAAGAATTAATTTATGATTATTACTAAATTAAACAAGTAAAAGGTTTCAATTATATTCTACAAAATTAATTTGGTAATTTTAAGCAATAACAACGATGATGATGATGATGATGATGATGATGATGATGATGATGATGATGATGATAATAATAATAATAATAATAATAATAATAATAATAATAATAATAATAATAATAATAATAATAATAATAATAATAATAATAATAATAATAATAAATACTGTGGAGAATTGTCAAAAGATGGGAGGAAAGCTATAAAACAATTGTTTTTTGGATGAGTGACTGAATGAAGGTCCCCCCCCCCCCCCCGGTATGGTTACAACCAGTAAATAAGACAGTGCAAAAGCAAACTGCCGAGCATATAATTCTGTTTTTGGGTCAAAAAGAAATGATCCTTTGAAAACACTATGAAAGCCAGAAACACATGAAAAATCTGAAAGCTACTGACAACACAAAATTTCTTAGGTAATTATTAAATTAATGTATTTACATTTTGCTAAGAAATGTACAGTGATTAAATTCATTTTAACTGACTTATTCACTAAATCAAAAGATAAGTTAACACTTGTACTAAACTAAGCCTAAATTACCAACAGAAAGACTACAATAATTTTTTTGATAGTGCCTAATGGTATGTAACATTTTTGTTGAGGAATGTAGGGGAATTGTGCTGGATCGTGGCGAGTTTTAATGTGTTTTGGTTGGCAACACATACTTTTCTCATCTGTTGAATCAATCAAGTCGATGATCAGCTGTGATTATGAACTATTTATTGTTTGTGAACATTCTGAAAACTGAACCATAGCCCAAACCTTAATATTAATCTTGTTATCCCTTGTGGTTATAGCTAAAGTCCAGTGTGTTGAATATGTTTAGGTGATAAGTGTTTCAAATTCGAGCACTCTTCCCGCCATTGCTAGGAGCGCTGGATTATTTCGCCGCCTTCACTAATTTAGCCAAAAATAATTCTGGTTGTCTATGCTTTACCAAAAAGAGAGAGTTTGGACATATGTTTGAGTTACGTTAGAAGGAGAAAAAAAAATAATGTTGCGTAGCTATTTATAATTTACGCTGTTTATCCGCCATCATTTTTGCTGTCGATGTCTGTCCCATTATTTCTGTAAAAGCATTGTTTAAGTAGAATCGAGATAATTTTGTAAGTTATATATAAATGCTCCCATACGAATATTTCTAAAATAATAGTCTTTTATTATAATCTTTAGGAATAAAGGTATTTTGTTTTCATTAAGGGAGATTTATTCGGATGGCTGCCCTCTTTGGTTTAATCACGTGACCTAGAATTCAAATACAAAGACAAGTACACAACGGACGCTACATTGTACGATGTGTTTGATGTATTATTGTAAATAATAGTGAAAATACGTAGTTAACTAGACGAGTAGATATTAATTAATTTGTTTTTAGTTTTCTTACAACATGAGTGCCGTCAAACCAAAAGAAAAGAACCAGCACGTGCATGTATTTGTACGAGTAAGGTAAGGCCCCAGAATTGTAAAGCTGTTTTCTTGATTGTTTATGTGGAATTAACTTTAAAGTAGAGATATACATGAGGCACACATTTTATAGTACCTCTGTAATCAAAACTCGGCTTCTCTCTTAACCTTGAGATTGAACGAGAAGAAATTAAATGGCATGTTTTCATATCCAAACTTTCTTCTGAAATTAAACTATGATTGAATGTTTTATCATTCCTTCTTTTCAGGCCAATAAATGCAACTGAAAAAAACGCCAAGTCACTTTCTGTTGTTGAGGTGTCAGGACATCGAGAGGTTATTGTTAAGGAAAGACCTTCAGACAAATACAGTAAGACTTTCACTTTTGATCGTGTTTTTGGACCGAATTCAAAGCAGGTGAGTGAGACTAAGGTAAAAGCCATTTGTGTAAATGATAGAATGAAGCTGTTATGTTTAAGTAATGCAAATTATTGTTTTCAGATCGATGTCTACATGTCAGTTGTAGCACCAATTATCAATGAAGTGTTAGCAGGATACAACTGCACAGTTTTTGCTTATGGACAAACTGGAACCGGTAAAACATTTACAATGGAAGGGAAACGTTCGTCTGATGTTGCAATACCCTGGAACACTGTGAGTTACCATATTGGGTTAATTCTAATTAATGAAATTTTGGAACAGGTCTAGAATACTGCACCTTTCCGCTTCACTGGTGATACTATATTTTATTCCAGGTCAGCCAAAACTAACCTAAAGTAAGCTTACAAATTTTGCTTGAAGTATAATGTAACAATGGCATATATTTGTGCCATGGTGTAATAAACATTAGCTGCAATGGGGTTGCAGCAAAATTAAGAAGCAATAAGTAAATATTGTATAAAATTCCATGAAAATAACAGTATTGTTCTGTATCTGTCAGTAGGCCTGTGATCCAATTGAATGCATCTTTTATTGCTTTTTATGAGTGAGTAAACATAATAAACATTTCAACAAAAAAATGTCTGCTATTGATGTCATGCACATACATTACCCAAGGCACTATGGGAGTTTTCCTTCTATTGCAACATTGTAGATCAAAACACCGCCAAGGTACATCTTCAAGTGCAGCAAACATTTGAAACAGAAAAAAATTAACTTGGTTTCTGATTCATGGGAGCTTAGGTTTAGTTTATTTCTTTATGTAAACTTAGGTTAATGTTCGCTCGTGTGCATTCCTTAATGGTGCTTATGATTAACAATTTGTATAAACTTGGATTTCTGATTCACAGGAGGTTAGCGTTTGGTTTAGTTTTTTTAATGTATAAGCACAAGGCTATTCACCCTTGTGCTACACTTTGCCGCCTTTTTTTACCCTCATTTTGCTAAATTTTCATACGTTGGCTGCATTACTTCAATTTGACTTTGTTAAGTTGCCCCTTTAGGATGAACTTCATGAATTATGATAGCCACAAAACGCCCACTACTGGCTGAACTGTTAACTAACCATGACGTTAAGAATGGAAGTATTGCTATGTTCTTTATTTATTCCCAAGTCATTTATTATTTGTCAATATCATGCTTGGCTTATGGTATTTTTTGTGGATGGCTGTTCAAGTATCAAGTTACAATTTAGTTTCATCCCCCTCCCCCATTCTGTATGAGATGATTACAAAATATTTAGAAGACACTTTTATGCCTTTCATCACTTGGAATTGTAATTTTGTAATGCTCTTTGATAAGCATAATGATAAACAACCAAACTCCGATATTCCAAGATATGGGAGTTAAATGTTTGCAGATGTATTTCTGTTTTCCTTAACCTGCCCCAATCCAAGTTCTGGAGTTGTATATCTGGGATATAACCTAAAGACTGGTTCAGGTTACTCCAAGAACAAGAACGGTAATGCACATCAATAGCAAAGTGGAAATTTGATTTTGTTCATTGGGACATCATTTGTAACTGACCAATGATAGTTTTTCATCTTTCCACCTCAGCCAACATAATGCAGGTTAGCCAACTTCAAAATTGTATAGAATAAACATTTCCTAAATGCAGATTCATTATTATTTCCAATTCCTGTAGATGTAGCAAGCTTCATTCCCTTTACTTTCTACTAGCTTATTCTGTTCTTTATAGTTTTTGCTGTTGTTTTTGAGACAATGACCAGTTTTGAGTTGCATATAAACAAACACTACAGATGACACTTTCACTAGAAGAACCAATCAGAGAGTCAGGTTCTTCCAATTTCATTTTTGCAGCTTACGACTGGAGAGAGAGCTCTAGCAACTGTTTCATGTCATAGCCATGTAATTTATACAGTAAGGTACGTAATATGCCATATCTGAGAATGAGAAAGTTAAAATTTGTTTGTCTTCATTCCTGGGACTGGCAGAGCTTCCTGTTAATAGTCAACACTTTTACTTTGCTGTTCTTGTTCTGGTTTCCATTCTGTGAACGAGCCTTAAGTTATGATTTGTGCACTTTGTTGTAGACGTTGCTTTAGAAACGAAACTAATTGAATGACATGGTTTGTTGCAGGATCCGCTCACAGGAATAATTCCACGGGCTTTGAGTCACTTGTTTGATGAACTACGACTACAGCAGGTGGAGTATACAGTGCGAGTTTCATTTCTGGAGCTGTATAACGAAGAACTCATAGATTTACTCTCAGCGTCTGATGATACAGCAAAGATTAGGTGAGTTATGTGTTGCATGATTATATACTGCTATAGTTTCATAACCAAAAAGTATTGTGTAACCTATAGTAGTGTCATTAGGGTTGCCTCATTTCCTGGTATTTGAAGGGGACCAGAGAGACCCTCAACACTCACCTTATGAGGGGCAGAATTCCCAAATTCAATCGTGCATCAGTGGTCATCCAATTCTCTCGAATACATATACTTGGCTTTGTCACCTTGGATTGGTTTTATTAAGTTGTTGTGAGATTCCAACAAGACTAGTGACCTCTAGTAAATGATATACAGTGCTATGATAGACCAGAGCTTATCTGTGTGTCTATCCTTCATCATGATCATGGTCCCTCTTCACTGGGCTACAACAAAATGTATAGCACCACTAGTGACCTCTAGTAAATGATATACAGTGCTATGATAGACCAGAGCTTATCTGTGTGTCTATCCTTCATCATGATTATGGTCCCTCTTCACTGGGCTATAACAAAATGTATAGCACCACTAGTGACCTCTAGTAAATGGTATACAGTGTTATGACAGACCAGAGCCCATCTGTGTGTCTATCCATCATGATCATGGTACCCCTTCACTGGGCTGTAACAAAATGTATAGCACCACTAGTGTCCTCTAGTAAATGGTATACAGTGTTATGATAGACCAGAGCTTATCTGTGTGTCTATCCTTCTTCATGATCATGGTCCCTCTTCACTGGGCTGTAACAAAATGTATATCACCACTAGTGACCTCTAGTAAATGATGTACAGTGTTATGATACACCAGAGCTTATCTGTGTGTCTATCCATCATGACCATGGTCCCTCTTCACTGGGCTGTAACGTAATATATAACACCACTAGTGACCTCTAGTAAATGGTATACAGTGTTATGATAGACCAGAGCCTATCTGTGTGTCTATCCATCATGATCATGGTACCCCTTCACTGGGCTGTAACAAAATGTATAGCACCACTAGCGACCTCTAGTAAATGGTATACAGTGTTATGATAGACCAGAGCCTATCTGTGTGTCTATCCATCATGATCATGGTACCCCTTCACTGGGCTGTAACAAAATGTATAGCACCACTAGTGTCCTCTAGTAAATGGTATACAGTGTTATGATAGACCAGAGCTTATCTGTGTGTCTATCCTTCATCATGATCATGGTCCCTCTTCACTGGGCTGTAACAAAATGTATAGCACCACTAGTGACCTCTAGTAAATGGTATACAGTGCTATGATAGACCAGAGCTTATCTGTGTGTCTATCCTTCATCATGATCATGGTCCCTCTTCACTGGGCTGCAACAAAATGTATAGCACCACTAGTGACTTCTAGTAAATGGTATACAGTGTTATGATAGACCAGAGCTTATCTGTGTGTCTATCCTTCATCATGATCATGGTCCGTCTTCACTGGACTGTTACATAATGTATAGCACCACTAGTGACCTCTAGTAAATGATATACAGTGTTATGATAGACCAGAGCTTATCTGTGTGTCTATCCTTCATCATGATCATGGTCCCTCTTCACTGGGCTGTAACAAAATGTATAGCACCACTAGTGACCTCTAGTAAATGGTATACAGTGTTATGATAGACCAGAGCTTATCTGTGAGTCTATCCTTCATCATGATCATGGTCCCTCTTCACTGGGCTACAACAAAATGTATAGCACCACTAGTGACCTCTAGTAAATGATATACAGTATTATGATAGACCAGAGCTTATCTGTGTGTCTATCCTTCATCATGATCATGGTCCCTCTTCACTGGACTGTTACATAATGTATAGCACCACTAGTGACCTCTAGTAAATGATATACAGTGTTATGATAGACCAGAGCTTATCTGTGTGTCTATCCTTCATCATGATCATGGTCCCCTTCACTGGGCAGTAACAAAATGTATAGCACCACTAGTGACCTCTAGTAAATGGTATACAGTGTTATGATAGACCAGAGCTTATCTGTGTGTCTATCCTTCATCATGATCATGGTCCCCTTCACTGGGCAGTAACAAAATGTATAGCACCACTAGTGACCTCTAGTAAATGGTATACAGTGGTATGATAGACCAGAGCTTATCTGTTTGTCTATCCTTCATCATGATCATGGTCCCTCTTAAATGGACTGTAACAAAATGTATAGCACCACTAGTGACCTCTAGTAAATGGTATACAGTGTTATGATAGACCAGAGCTTATCTGTGTGTCTATCCTTCATCATGATCATGGTCCCTCTTCACTGGGCTGTAACAAAATGTATAGCACCACTAGTGACCTCTAGTAAATGGTATACAGTGGTATGATAGACCAGAGCTTATCTGTTTGTCTATCTTTCATCATGATCATGGTCCCTCTTCAATGGACTGTAACAAAATGTATAGCACCACTAGTGACCTCTAGTAAATGGTATACAGTGGTATGATAGACCAGAGCTTATCTGTTTGTCTATCCTTCATCATGATCATGGTCCCTCTTCAATGGACTGTAACAAAATGTATAGCACCACTAGTGACCTCTAGTAAATGGTATACAGTGCGATGATAGACTAGAGCTTATCTGTGTGTCTATCCTTCATCATGATCATGGTCCCTCTTCAATGGACTGTAACAAAATGTATAGCACCACTAGTGACCTCTAGTAAATGGTATACAGTGTTATGATAGACCAGAGCTTATCTGTGTGTCTATCCTTCATCATGATCATGGTCCCTCTTCACTGGGCTACAACAAAATGTATAGCACCACTAGTGACCTCTAGTAAATGGTATAGTGTTATGATAGACCAGAGCTTATCTGTGTGTCTATCCTTCATCATGATCATGGTCCCTCTTCACTGGGCTATAACAAAATGTATAGCACCACTAGTGACCTCTAGTAAATGATATACAGTGTTATGATATACCAGAGCTTATCTGTGTGTCTATCCTTCATCATGATCATGGTCCCTCTCCACTGGGCTATAACAAAATGTATAGCACCACTAGTGACCTCTAGTAAATGGTATACAGTACTATGATAGACCAGAGCTTATCTGTGTGTCTATCCTTCATCATGATCATGGTCCCCATTCACTGGGCTACAATAAAATGTATAGCACCACTTAACCCCCGCCGCTGCATCTATGCACTTCGCATAACGTTGGCTACATTGTGGTTGCGACGTTGCCAGAGTGGCTAGTAAACAACAACAGCTAATTGTTCTCCTTTCTATCGTGTCCAAACCGCATACAAAAAGTGTATGTAAGTAGCGAACGTCATTGAATAATAACTATTTCGTATTATTATTGTTAATTGAAAATAAGCGATATAAGCAGCTTTGGTTTGGTCAGATACTCCTTTCTATGATAATAGGCATAGATGTGCCTATGTATGGTGTCTAATTGGAAAGCATCAAGATTTGTGACTGGACGAGGCTGCTTTGTTTTCTTCCCTGGAGTTGATAGAAATACCTGTTGCGTTCCAGATGGTTCAGGAATTTTGTCCTCTTTCTCTTGGAGTTTCACTCCCTTGTGTATAACAGTTCTCGTGCTTAGTACAATAGCTGCTGCAGTTCGTTGTACGGCTTTATCAGCAGGAATAGAGGGATTGCCATGAAGCTTCATGTACTCCCTTTCCTATTCAAAGAATTCCCAGGTTCACCTTAATATTTCCAATGCCTGACTATTAAGTGGCACACCTCGGCGCAAAGGATTTTCACTTCGTGAATCATCACTCGGCGATCGGCGTCATTTTTCAGACATTGTCACAGTTAAGTTTTGTTTAAATAAATAATATCAATGAAATATATATAAAATAGATAAATATAAATAAATATATTTATGCATAAACGAACAATAACAAAACTATCAAACAATAACCACAAATATAAATAACAATGAACAATATGTAGCTTGCAAAGAACAACTCCATGCTCGTGCTAGAGATTCACAAACTGAAGCACGTGGTTGGGAATAGTTACATCCGGCAACAGAGCCGATTCTGGTTCCGGTTCCACTTTTTCGTCGACCATCCAGAATGCTGCCTTGTGATTGGCTTAGGAAGTCAAATGGTTGAAGCTTTTCATCTGTTTTTTGCAAGTGTACCAACTTATACGCTAGCTGTCAAGTGCAACGTTACAGCGGCGGGGGTATAGTGTCCTGTAGTAAATGGTATACAGTGTTATGATAGACCAGAGCCTATCTGTGTGTATATCCTTCATCATGATCATGGTACCCCTTCACTGGGCTGCAACAAAATGTATAGCACCACTAGTGACTTCTAGTAAATGGTATACAGTGCTATGATAGACCAGAGCTTATCTGTGTGTATATCCTTCATCATGATCATGGTACCCCTTCACTGGGCTGCAACAAAATGTATAGCACCACTAGTGACTTCTAGTAAATGGTATACAGTGCTATGATAGACCAGAGCTTATCTGTGTGTATATCCTTCATCATGATCATGGTCCCTCTTCACTGGGCTACAACAAAATGTATAGCACCACTAGTGACTTCTAGTAAATGGTATACAGTGTTATGATAGACCAGAGCCTATATTTGTGTATATCCTTCACCATGATCATGGTCCCTCTTCACTGGGCTACAACAAAATGTATAGCACCACTAGTGGCTTCTAGTAAATGGTATACAGTGCTATGATAGACCAGAGCTTATCTGTGTATCTATCCATCATGATCATAGTCCCCCTTCACTGGGCTACAACAAAATGTATAGCACCACTAGTGACTTCTAGTAAATGGTATACAGTGCTATGATAGACCAAAGCTTATCTGTGTGTCTATCCTTCATCATGATCATAGTCCCCCTTCACTGGGCTACAACAAAATGTATAGCACCACTAGTGACTTCTAGTAAATGGTATACAGTGCTATGATAGACCAGAGCTTATCTGTGTATCTATCCTTCATCATGATCATGGTCCCTCTTCACTGGGCTACAACAAACAGTATAGCTCCACTAGTGACTTCTAGTAAATGGTATACAGTGTTATGATAGACCAGAGCTTATCTGTGTATCTATCCTTCATCATGATCATAGTCCCCCTTCACTGGGCTACAACAAAATGTTTCAGTTTCAGTTTTATTCTGCCATTTGCAACATTTTTACAAAGCATCGTCAAGTTTATAAAAGATAGAAAACATATTTACCTTATCTATTTACCAAGTAATTTTACACAAGTTAGGAACATATATGTACATTATTGATTAAACAAGTAGTATTTGGTACAAAGCTGAACAGATATAAATACATGAATTGATTAAATGCCTAAAATTAATTAAACACAAATTTCAGAAGATTAATGTTATAAAACCAAGTTTCGGCTCACAGATTTTGTTTCATTTTGTATTCCTCGATTGAGTAGAAAGCATTTTTAATCAGGTAAGTCTTTATTGCATTAATTTTCTTCACTTCTTCATGTAGTTCTTTGATTGGGTGAGGTAAATGATTGTATAGGTCTTTTGCAACACTTTCAATACTTTTGGAAGTTAATGATCCCCTTAGTCTATTTCTAAAGTAGTTCTGCTGTGTTCTCGTGTTATGCCCATGCATATTCCTATTTTTTTCTTCAGTGTGATTTCTTATTATGTACTTAAGACATTCAAATATATATAAGCATGGTACTGTGAGGATTTTTAGTTTTCTAAAACTGCTTTTACAGGATTGTTCCCTTTGAAGTTTTTCCATTATTCGAATTGCTTTTTTCTGTAGCCTAGATATTCTCAGTATATTTTTCTTACCCGCTGCTCCCCATAAAATAATCCCATAATTTAGGTGCGAGTGTACAAATGCATAATAAACCTTTAGTATGTTATCTTTATCCATAATTTGATATAGCACCACTAGTGACTTCTAGTAAATGGTATACAGTGTTATGATAGACCAGAGCTTATCTGTGTGTCTATCCTTCATCATGATCATGGTCCCTCTTCACTGGGCTACAACAAAATGTATAGCATCACTAGTGATTTCTAGTAAATGGTATACAGTACTATGATAGACCAGAGCTTATCTGTGTGTCTATCCTTCATCATGATCATGGTCCCTCTTCACTGGGCTACAACAAAATGTATAGCACCACTAGTGATTTCTAGTAAATGGTATACAGTACTATGATAGACCAGAGCTTATCTGTGTGTCTATCCTTCATCATGATCATGGTCCCTCTTCACTGGGCTACAACAAAATGTATAGCACCACTAGTGATTTCTAGTAAATGGTATACAGTACTATGATAGACCAGAGCTTATCTGTGTGTCTATCCTTCATCATGATCATGGTCCCTCTTCACTGGGCTACAACAAAATGTATAGCACCACTAGTGATTTCTAGTAAATGGTATACAGTACTATGATAGACCAGAGCTTATCTGTGTGTCTATCCTTCATCATGATCATGGTCCCTCTTCACTGGGCTACAACAGAATGTATAGCACCACTAGTGACCTCTAGTAAATGGTATACAGTGCTATGATAGACCAGAGCTTATCTGTGTGTCTATCCTTCATCATGATCATGGTCCCTCTTCACTGGGCTGTAACAAAATGTATAGCATCACTAGTGACCTCTAGTAAATGCTATACAGTGCTATGATAGACCAGAGCTTATCTGTGTGTCTATCCTTCATCATGATCATGGTCCCTCTTCACTGGGCTACAACAAAATGTATAGCACCACTAGTGATTTCTAGTAAATGGTATACAGTGTTATGATAGACCAGAGCTTATCTGTGTGTCTATCCTTCATCATGATCATGGTCCCTCTTCACTGGGCTGTAACAAAATGTATAGCACCACTAGTGACCTCTAGTAAATGGTATACAGTGTTATGATACACCAGAGCTTATCTGTGTGTCTATCCTTCATCATGATCATGGTCCCTCTTCACTGGGCTACAACAAAATGTATAGCACCACTAGTGACTTCTAGTAAATGGTATACAGTGTTATGATAGACCAGAGCTTATCTGTGTGTCTATCCTTCATCATGATCATAGTCCCCCTTCACTGGGCTACAACAAAATGTATAGCACCACTAGTGACTTCTAGTAAATGGTATACAGTACTATGATAGACCAGAGCTTATCTGTGTGTCTATCCTTCATCATGATCATGGTCCCTCTTCACTGGGCTACAACAAAATGTATAGCACCACTAGTGACCTCTAGTAAATGGTATACAGTGCTATGATAGACCAGAGCTTATCTGTGTATCTATCCTTCATCATGATCATTGACCCTTTTCACTGGGCTATAACAAAATGTATAGCACCACTAGTGACCTCTAGTAAATGGTATACAGTACTATGCTAGACCAGAGCTTATCTGTGTGTCTATCCTTCATCATGATCATGGTCCCCCTTCACTGGGCTACAACAAAATGTATAGCACCACTAGTGACCTCTAGTAAATGGTATACAGTGCTATGATAGACCAGAGCTTATCTGTGTATCTATCCTTCATCATGATCATTGACCCTTTTCACTGGGCTATAACAAAATGTATAGCACCACTAGTGACCTCTAGTAAATGGTATACAGTACTATGCTAGACCAGAGCTTATCTGTGTATCTTTATATGATGATCTTATCTTCCTTTACTAGGTTGCAGCAAAATCTATAGTACCATTAGTGCCCTTTAAAGTTTGTCTTAACCTTAAAAGACAGTATGGAGGTAAATGGTAATTCTCTGTTTCTTAATGCATACATGTTGCCATTTGCTTTGTGTTTTTTATTTTCCATATTCATTGTTATAAATTTCAGCTTTGATTACATTATCCTATGTAGAAGATTTTTCTCAATAGGATTATATAATTTTTATGCCCTTTATAGTCAGTTGTGGGCATAAATATCTAAACAAAATAGGTTTTTCAGTAAAAATCTGATATTTGCTGTTTCTATGCTTATAACGCAGCAACTAATAAATTAAAGGTTAGAATTTGACACTAACATTTTCTTAGCTAGAGTAAGTTGGTGTGCTTATACCTGCCCAGTTTGAATTCTCTACCATTAATAAGATAGGTTTATAATTTTTTAAATTAAATATTTTCGTAATACTCTATACCTATGCAGTAGAAAATTCAGGCAGTGAGAAACTTCTTTTTATTGGGTTTACAATGGAGACCAAGCAAGGGAATTCTGGGGAGGGTTGAAGAGTGTTTTTAAAAGACGTCAGAATCCTGTAACTTCTTGCATTCATTGTAAATGTCAAACAGAAGTCATCCACATATTCGGCTAACAGCAAGGCGCTTCGTAGAAGTCAGTGATGGTTAACATTCGGTTGTAAGGAAGTGGATACGTTTATACTGTGAAGTTTTATGTTGGTTATTTATTTAAACATTTTACGTAAATATTCAGAACCTAGGAAGAAATGAAATGTAAACTAAGCAGAGTAATAAGGAATGTTTTAGATTATTATTCAAGTAAAATGAGTGTTAGTAAGGCAATAAAAGAAACAGCTAAGGTTACACGGGTGTTCATAAGCAGTAGTGTATAGGATAAAAAAGGAACGAATGAAAGGACCTCTAAGGAACTATAAAAAGAATGCAAAAAGGGTGGGACAACAAAAACACAATATAATGGTATAGCACAAAGCGGAGTGTGTTGCATCGTTCATTCTTTGCTTTTTGAAAACATTCCACCGAAGCTGAGTGTAATTTGGTGAAAGGTAAACAGTGATGTTACTGTACCAAATTATAGCTGTTCTCATTTTATATCTCCATATTTGTTTGGTAATATAGGTTTTTATGCCTGTAAAATTATATTTCAAAGTGCATACTAAACATACAAAGAGGGGACATAAAGTGCAGGTGAAAATTAAATGTCTTACAATTGCCTTAACCCTTTTGACCTCAAAAAGGTTTGGGAATTCACGTATAAGTTGTATGTTTGAAGTGTATATAAACCATAAATTCCACTTTCAGGATTGTAACACTATATTTAGTACCAACCAATGGACCAAATAGAACAGATACAGCTACCTAACATTATAATATTGTGAGAAATGAATGTGTAGTTTTTAACATTTACATTTATTCTGTATGCTACATATTTCAAACGGTTATTTGCTTCTTATGTATGTATAAATATATAACCAAATAAGGAATAATCAGTTTACACTTTGGAATTAATGGTTCTTCCAAACAATCTGTGTGTTGGATAAGGTTGGAAAGGTAGAATCAGACAACTGAAAAATTCATTGCCATTGCTAGGATTTGAACCACGGATCTTCCCATTTCCGTTTATTTGCTCTAACCACTGAGCTACCTTGACAACATGCTGGTACAGCATTAAATTCCCCAACTGATTCACATTTTTCCTGGTAAACCACAAGGAGATCTTGATTTGTATTGAGATGACATACCCCAATGGCGACCTACAATGCTGTAAGTACTTTAAGTCCCGCACTTCATAGTTTGACCACTATTAGGTCAATTAATGGAATTAATTATTCTTCCACACAAGCTGTGTGTTGGACAAGGTTGAAAAAGTAGAATCAGATGGCTGAAAAATTCAGTGCCAATGATCTTTCCCATCATAGTGTACATAACTTTTGTTTAATGATTTTGGGTGCCTATGTGACTGTCGTGAGCTGTTTGTTGTGAAGTAGATCCAGTAGATTGTCCTTATACCTACCGAACTGTCTGTCTGTACAGCAACTAAGCTTTGTTTACTGATGCATTTGGTGAAAAAGTTGGTAGTACCATTAATCCTATATTTTGATCAAGTTTGTCAACTGCTCCCATGTAACTAAACTACTGCAGCAGGTGTAATTATGTCAATACTGTATTTGGATTTTCCAGTTGGTTGTATTCCACTTGTGTTTGAGGCTATGGTAGTTGTCATGCCAGAGAATCAAAGTCAATCCAGATTTATTATCTATTACTTGATCATAACTCTTGAAGTGTTTTTCATTCTCTGAGGGTCTTGCAGAGGAGGACACTATCCTGTTGGAACGAATTTTTCCAGTTCAGTACATCCAAAAGTGGCAGTAAAGTAAAGAAGTCAAAAAAATAAATGTTTGTTCTTTCTCAAATGGAAGTTTTGATACAACTGACCCACCTACACCAAGCTCGGGTCTAGTATTTCTTGTTACATCACCTTGAACTAGGTACCTTACTCTTGTCCATAGACACCAGACTTTATAACTAAATCTTACCGGTTTGCCTCCTATAATTTAAAATAAAGAGTTGGAAGTTGTTATACTACATCTTTAAAATGTTCTCACTTTGAACACGTTTCGGGAGAAAGGTTTGCTCCCATCATCAGCTTGCTTCCAACTGATTTTGCCAGTTATTGTCTGGGGGGATGTGTGTTGTTAATGGTGTTCTCTGGTGCCTGGTTGATGAACCTCCAAAGGCTGCTGGGTGGCGCCAGTTCAAAATTCATTAGGTGATTCCTGTGTTTGGCGATATGTATTTTTTCCCAGATGTTCAATTCATAGCTGCTGTTGATCAGTTTTAAGAGTTTTATGTTTGGAGTGATTTCATAGTTTGAAGACCAGAAATGATGTGCTGCTGCTGATTTTGGTAAATGCATCTCATAACTCTTTAAGTCTTATTTCCAGATTTCTTTTGGTTCTTCCTATGTATACCAGTTCACAGTCATTGCAAAGTATTTGGTATATACCAGCTGACTTATCGTTGCGGATAGGATCTTTTGTTCTGTTGCATAGTAGTTTCTGTATATTGTAGTCATTCTGTGGAGTCAGGGTGATAATATATTTCTTGAAAATCCTTGGAAATTTATGATGTGTCCAAGGGTGGTAAGCAAACTTTCTATATGTTTGTGGTTTTTGTTGTCTGAGTAAACTGTCGTTTGTTGGATGTATTTCTGTCTTTCTAAGTTTTT
Organism: Deroplatys truncata; assembly: GCA_030765065.1. NCBI lineage: Eukaryota > Metazoa > Arthropoda > Insecta > Mantodea > Mantidae > Deroplatys > Deroplatys truncata. The sequence goes on from CM060984.1 coordinate 7,676,676, forward strand.
TATTGTCTTATCTATTGTTTTCTGGTATCCATTCATGGTGGCTATGTTGATAATGTGTTGTATTCCTCTTTCTCCAATGATATATGTACTAACCTGTTTGTAATGCTATTTAAAACTGCATGTTTGTGGCTTGTAGGATTGTAGCTATTGTTTTTAATATAATTTTCTGTGGGAGTTGGTTTCCTATAAATGCTGAGTGTTAGTTTGTTGTGTGTTTTATTTCTGATGATCCTGATGTCTAGATAAGGTAATTGGCCATTTTCTTCTCTTTCTATTGTGAATTTTATGGATCTTTTTTGTAAATTCAAAAGTTTCAAAGCATCTTCTGAAAGTTTTTTTGGAACTACAGCAAAAATATTATCAATGTACGTATATCAGGTTTAGAATAGATGTGGGAAATATTTAGTAATATGGCATTCAAAATGGCTCATATATAGTTCTGTTAGGAATGGTGAAAGGGTGTTTGCCATAGTTAGGCCAGTGGTTTGTTTAAAGATTTTGTGATGGAATGAAAAGAAATTTTGGTCCAGACATAATTTTGTTAGTTTTAAGTTTTCTTCTGTTTGTGCTCTAGGTGTGCCGTTGTTTAATATCCAAGTTTCTAGGAGTGGTAATAATTACTATATGCTGTAGAGAATTTCGGAGTCAAACAATTATTGAGACTGGCGGCACCAGAAGTTGAGCATGATGGCTCATTAGATTCTTTAGGGCCAATCTATCATCTTTCTAGAAATCATAAATAACATTTTTATATTTACATATAAATATATTAGGGGAAAATTCTAATATACTAAAACCTTGTTAAACTGGATATTGCTTATTCTGGACAAACGTAGTAGAAGTAATTACAGTAGAATCTCGTTAGTACATTTTTGCAGGGACCCAAAGATTTGGACATTGTAGACGGGAAAACATGTTAACGGAAATACAAAATCTGCAATTTAAGAACATAATTATATAATAAAATCTAATAATACAGCTTACCTCAAAAATGGATGTGAAATATACACACTATTTACACAGGTTTGAAATACATATCTATAGTTGATTGCTTTGTTGGTTTTAATGCCAACATTTTACTGTCCATCTTGTTTAGTAAAGTCATTACATTGTCATCAACTTCGAAACTGCACACATATCGCTTCACTATGTCCATCGCTTCCAACACTGTAGGTACTGGCTCATCATCACTTTCATCTTCCACTGATGCTTCTTCTTTAACTTGTTCTTCAAGTATTTCATCTATCGTCGCTGTTTCACACACTGGAATTTCATTGTCAATGTTTACGTATGTTTCGAAAGATACACCGGCATCGTCTGGTATTTGGCACCATTCTTCACTCTCGGAAAACTCATCTTCCTGTGTGATTGCATCACCAAGAACCCAGCAGAAACCAGCTTTATTAAAACAGTTCCAAATGGTATCTTGTGTCACACAATGCCAAGCAGTTCTAATAAAATGCATGGCATCTAAGACAGCATTTTTTTCTTGTCATCGATTTCAGTGCAGCCAACCTTGTCTGTACCAGCCTCTTACGATACTATGCTTCATGCACCGAATTGTGCCTTGATCTAAAGGTTGTAGCTTACTCGTGCAGTTTGCTGGGAAGCAAATGTTTCTTAAATTTGAAACAGTTGGTGGTTGAGCGGCACATTGATCAATAAAGAGTGCAATTTTCCTGCTTCTTATGCCCAGTTTTGCGTCCCATACTGGTAAGAAGTTTTCAAAGATGGCAGAAGTTATTCAGGCTTTTATGTTGGAAGTGTACTTACATGGAAAAGATCGCACAATCTTAAAGCATCGCGGACTGCGTGCTTTTCTAATAACCAGTGGTACCAATTTCTCTGTTCCGCTTTTGTTACAGCACAACAAAACTGTAATTCTCTCCTTGTTAAACTTCCCACCGTGGCACTTAGTGCCCTTAAAATGCAGGGTTTTGTCTGGTAAAAGATGGAAATAGTCCTGTTTCACTGCATTATAAACATCGTCAGGGCTATAGTCTTTCAAAATAGCATTGTAATTTTCCACATTTCTATATTTTCTCACAGTATAGCGCCATTATCTAGGGCGGCAGCCTCACCTCGCACACATCTGTAGACTAAGCCATGTCGATTCTTGAATCTTTCAATCCAGTGCCATCTTCTGTGCTAAATGTGTTGCCTGAGCTTGAACCGCAGTACTGTCTATTTGAAGCTCTTGCTTGTGTAAACCACTTTAGCAGAACATCTAATTCTGGGGCAATTACGTTTTCTTTTAGCATTTTTCCCTTCTTCAAAAGCAGTTTGAATTAGTTTACGTTTGCTAACAATTCTGTTTAAGGTTGACGGAGGAATGTTTAACTTCCACGCTATATCCATACGTTTCATATTTGGATTGCAATCTACATGTTCAAGGATTTTCAGGTTTTCACTGTTGGTTATTTGCTGCACTTTCTTTTTCTCCATTGAGAACAAAAAGTTAAAATACTATTATGTTTTGTCAACACTCAACAGCAGAAACTAACCACGCCAAGCCACTGCTAAACTAAAGCTTTCTCTATCCCCCCCACACAAATCGTGTCACACAAATATGTACATACATACATGCATGCATGCCATTGGCTGCCAGTTCCACCCCACCTGATTTGACCAAAGTAGCAAATGAGGATGTCAAACTTCGAATGTAGTAAATCTACTACCACTGGACAGACCAAGCATTGGCCAAAATAGCGAATGAGGGAGTCAAACTTCAAATGTAGTAAGCGGGAACGAGAAAATGTACTAAACGAACGTTATTTATTGCATGTGGTGCCGGGACTTTTATAATTCAACATAATACACGGGAAAACGTGTTAATGAGGAATGTGCTAATGAGATTCCGCTATATATATACAATTAAATTTGACACAAAAAACTTGAACAAATTTCAATATTCTCACATGGCACAACTTAAGCTTCATCATGTATGTATGTACTAAGTTCATATTCCTAGAAGCTTAACAGTATATGGCATCCTTGTCCTTGGGTACACAACGATACTCCCCCATCCCTTTCTTGTGCAATTGAGCCCTGTCAGGGCTTTGTACACTCGTCTTTCTTTAATACAGTGCTAAGTTGACAAAACAATTCAGGGTGTACAATGTCATTTTCAAACCGGTGACATGAAGCGGAAACATAAAGCTCTCTCTCTCTTTACATGATAAATTAAAGATCATCGAAAATCTCGAAAATTATCCCACTGTTGCCAGTGTATAATAGCTAAACAAACAGTGTCCGACATACGAAAGAAAAAAAATGTGAACTTGTATCATTTGCTTTGAAGTGTAATGTCGACAAAGAAACTTGTCGAATTAAGCGAATGCGACCACCAGCAGAGCAAAAATTGATGGTGCAGTGTATATGTGGTACGAACAATTTCATGCAAGTGGAATAGCAGTGAGAGGTGTAGAAGCTGCAGCTGAACGTCTTATTTGCCAAATTGAGTTTTTCTTTTATTTCTGTTAATCCAGACTTTTGCTAATATGGACAACTCTCAGCCCCAATTAGTCTGGATTAACGAGGTTATACTCTATGCATGTTTCAAAAGCAGACTCTTAATTTATAGTATAACATTGTGCAACAGATGTTAGCTGGTTGCCACTTTCGTCTGACTGCCATGGGTAATCAGGGGGATATATACCAGTATCTTCTTCCAAATAGGCTATAATTTCATTGGTAGTCCTTCAGTGCCACTGTTTCAAAAGTGGAATACTTAGCTGTAATCATCGTCCTCCGTGGTCTAGAGCTAGCCTTTAGTTCCCGAGGCTGTGGGTTCAAGCCCGGCAAGGGATCTTAGTATGGCTTTGTTCGGAAATGAAGTAAAGCTGGTGGTCCCATGTCATAGATTTATGGCATGTAATAGAACCTCAAGCCTGATAAAAGAGGCTTATGAACAAAATTTCCTGTCTTTCAGGTGCAATATAGAATGAGACATTAAGAACCATAGCAGTTAAAGAATGTCCTAAATAAAACTCAATTAATTCAGCTATAATGCATTATTGCTCATTGTTGAGAAGTAATAATGAACAAATACCACATACGCACTAACATTCATGTATTTATACAACATATTCAGAAACTATAATATTGCTATCAAGTTTTAAATATGATAAAACTTGCTTACCCTTTATTTGGAGTCATTTTTCCATAAACAGTTATTCTAGCATCAACAATGCTGTCCTGCAGATGATCTCACCAGAACTGCTAGTTTTATGCAAAAGCACAGAGTATGTAAAAGGCAAACAGTGTAAGAAGCTTACCAAAAAACAAAATCCCTATGCAGAAAAAGAATTATAAACTTTTGTTCCAAAAATGGGTTAAATAGCAATGTAGATATTTCATTATTTGATTATGTTTCATTCACAAGAGAGCATTAAATTGATAGATTGATCACAGTTGGGCAACTAATTTGCAAATGTATGTATAGTACATGTGGCAACACTGTGCCCCATTTAACCTGTATACTGTCTTTTAAGCATGAGATGTGATATATTAACCAGGGCACAAACCTTCAGTGATGGATGATGTAATTTCTCTTATGTTCTGTGGCTGTGACAGTGTTTGTGTATAGTTGATGTTATGAAGTGTGAAATATCCACTAGAAATGTGTGTATAGCCTAGGAAGTAGTGTTCTTTGTTTTTATTGTGGTACAAGATGCAGTACTATCAGGTCTTCAAGGATTCTTATAAAACAGAATACCCATTTATTTTACACGGAAATTTGGTACATTTACTGCACTGAACATTTTACACCTTCTAAATTTTATATTGCAAAATTATTGGGTTTTACTGGACAAGGGAAAGTTTTATGGGTTTCATTTTCAGCTAGTTGGCAAGTTTGAGATCACCATCATTAAATTGCTTGCATCCAGCTCTCCACCTAAAAGGCTGTAATTTCTTCTTGTAAGGTCTGTGCCCCAATCTGTCTGTTTCGTTAATTTGTATGTTCCCACCCCTACCATGTGTCTCACATTCGATCCATCGATTATAAGCAAGTTGCCCCTTTAAAATGCTTGATACGTTGTATTCTATCAGGCTCTTTCTTTTCCGTAGCAGGATTCTTTCTGGCGTTAGCATATCTGGTGCACATATGAAAGGCAGTTAACTGAGATGCTGTTTTGGAACATATAATCTTTAGTGTTAACTGTAAGCTACAAATTTGTTTGTGCACTATTGGGGGAGGGTGAACTACTGTCTTTTGATACCAGAATGAAGAATCTGAGTCAGTCAAGTAGTAGTGGACCGGCTGCTATGGTTATATATAAATACTTGTGGAGCAGTCGGAACTGTTACTGGAACATAACTGTTGTTCCCACTTCTACTCATTACTACAATTTTGCAGGGGCCCCAAGTCATACACAGGAAAATGTGATAATTAGGCCCTGGATTTTATGTAATATCAATTTTGGAAATATGTAACCAAAATTGCTTAAATATGTAATTAAGCAATTATATGTAAAATGAAACATTTTATTTCTTTGCTAGAAAATAATTATACAAATGTTAAAAGTAGGGTTTTATTCTGTGAGTAGCAATCCTACGAGTAAATTAACACCACTTTTAACATTTGTGGTATACACTATTTTTTAGACAGTGACGCAGTAATTTGTATCACAAATTATGTAAATGTCAAGAGTGATTATAGTGTGAATATGCATTATTGTGTGACATTGATTTGAGATGTTTGATGATTGTAAGCATTGTTAAGAAGTGGGTTTATATGGCCTTACTGAAACTGACAATAATAGCGTGCAGTAATGTAGCGAGGGGGTGAGCTGTTTATCATTATTAGAGACGAGCAAATGACGTAATATTGGCGTGTTTTTCTTAGAATTTGCTGGAACATTTTTCCCTAGAGCATATGTTTTCGTAATTTTCATTGGATATAAAAATAGACGCTAATGTTGGCACGTTTTATTAACCAATAGCAGCTCGGTTATAATCTTTAGGCATATCGGGGTGTAGGAGTATAAAAAGGGCTAAGTCAGAGTCAAATTCGTCCAGTCCATCGGAAACATTTGTACATTACACGTCGGTCCCAGTTCATCGGAAACATTTGTACATTACACGTCGTCTTCAGTCCATCGGAAACATTTGTGCATTACACGTCGCTGAGTTCAACAGAAACAGTCATGGTGAATACATAGCATAGTTTATCGATTTGCAGTGTACGCGTAGCAAAGTTATGAAAAATCTCAAGTGTCGTAAAGTTAATTACACAAAGAGTTGAAGTACGCGAATTAATAATGAGCAGTAAATAAGTTATTATAACAGTTTCAGTCTGGCGAGTGTCAAGATTAATATGTGAAAGTGCATAATGTGTTACGACAATAAAAGTGTAAAACAAATTCTTTATCAGTGTTATCTTTGGATAAAAGACTCCTTTCCGTTTACACACCTGTATAAGATAAGTGCTCGACCAAAAAGATCATAGCTAGCCGGAGGACAGTGAACCCAAAAAAATTAAATAAAATAATAGGCGCTCAGTAAAAGATAACACGAAGTGACCGCGACAAATTGTCTTTTATACGTCCGGCAAATAAACAGTAGCATTCTTTTAAAACTTAACAAAGAATACTGTCGCATATTTGGCTCCCAAACGTGGGGCTAGCAAAAATCATGAAGAACAAACAAATAAATAAATAATACCGCCACATAATTGGCTTCACAACGTGGGGCAAAACACAAGTAAACACAAATAAATAATACCGCCGCAACAGCCCAGAAATTTGTAATACCATATTGATTCCAGGCCCGTATGCAGCTAAGAGCGAGATCAACAAACGTATACACTGAAAATGTAGATGTTTTATTGATTAGCTAGCAGTGTTAACCATTTTGATTAAAATACCATATATTTATGCTACCTTTCCTTGATTTAAAAATTATGAGAAATATGGACAGATTAGAATTTGGAATTTACAGGAAACCAACACACGTGGATAATTATATTAAAAACAACAATTTCAACCCAAAAGCACATCAACATGCCATTTTTCACAGCCTGATATATAGATTGATTAACAACCCATTAACTGTAAATGAATTTAATAAAGAACTGGAGCACATTAAATATGTCGCAGATCTGAATGGTTTTAAGGCCAGCTTTGTTACAAAAATCATCAAAAAACATAGAACACAAAAAACTATTAAGGGCGTTAGCACATTAAATACAGGAAAGATTCTGCAAATTCACATACCACCCAAAGATTATAACATAAAACTGGCTCCACAAAATAAATACAGTGTGAGATCCAACCTTTAAAGAATACTACTCCGAGTAATAAATTCTCAGGAATTTACTGTATCAGTTGTGAATATTGTCATAAAATATATGTTGGGAAGACAAAGAGAAACCAGATTAAATTTCAGAAATATAAACAGACGGATAAATCAGCCGTAGCCCAGCATTTTTGGTCACATAATCATAATATTAGTCACGAAATGAAACATTTAAAACCAGCCAAGAACCATAGTGAATCAACGGTATGGGAAAACATACACATCATTAAAAACACAAATCGAGACATGAATTTTGAAACACTAGTGATGGACGACGTCTTACGACTGACCAATAGAAAAAGAGAGGCACACCGGGCACAAAGGAAGTGGAAGAAGTTACCTGATGCATACTCAGTCGGCCGGCTCTTTGACTATGAAGAGCACGTCTCTTTGAAACATGTTTGAGTAGAAGTTTAATAAGTGCGGCAACAAGTGTTTTAACATCTTACTGACATGCTCCACCATTTTAAACACTTCATTTTAATCATTAATTTTATATAGCAGTGTTACACCAGTCAATGAAGCAATTATATGCTATATCATATTACTTTCCGGATTTTTTATGGTAGCAATTCCAATGTTACCCTTTCCACAGCTTTTCGTCTGGCTCTTGGAATTAAATTTGATCCATATTTGTACCTGCTGCCATTTTATTGGTTATTCAGGTCCGAGAAGGCTGCCAACAGTTAACTAGCAATTTACGGGTAGTCAAATTGAGATCACTATATTAACCTAATCAGTTGACTTCTCTGTGAAGTACTGAAGGACAAGTTTTTGTTAAATTACAATGGGATGCACAATTAACTACATATGGGCAGTGTCTTCTGTCTGACACTTGGCTTATCTGTTACACTGGGGAGTTTTCCATTCTAAAACTGCTGCGTTACTTACTCGTGAGTGATAGAAACCCTGTTTCTTATAACCTTGCCCCACTCGCTTTCCTTCCTCTTTCTCCTGATTGCAATGATGATGACAAAGAAGCCTTGTGCAGTGAAAGTCAACCAATAAGAAACGCTCTTATCTTCAAGTGTAAATTTTTCAGTAGGCATTCCATAATTTACATACAACACAGATGCCTTGAATACACTTTCATTTTTGAGATGCAGAATGAATAAGCTTTAGTGTACACCATGAAAAGATTCTCAAGGAACAACTTTGAGTATTTGCAGTGCAACGATAATCCCAGCTGTGTGGACAGAATCATTTGCGGTAGTGAGTTACCTGAGACATACCAAGGTCACTGCAGTGCAAACGAACTACACATATATGGGACATTCTTGACTAATTTTGAAGATTTAGAAGCTAGTAACAGTGATGTGTCATAATTTAAAATAAAGAGAGTTGAGGGTTGTGATGCAGTAATTTGTATCACAAATTACTTAAATGTAAATAATGATTGTAATATGAATATGCATTTTTATGTGACATTGATTTGAGATGTTTGTTGATTGTAATTATTGTTGGGAAGTAAGTTTATACGGCCTTACTGAAACTGTCAATAATAGCGCGCAATAGTGCAGCGAGGGGGTGAGCTGTTTATCATTATTGGAAACAAGGAAGTTACGTAATGTTGGCGCGTTTTTTCGTTTGGAATCTTCTGGAACGTTTCCCTAGAGCATATGTATTCATAATTTTCATTGGATATAAAAATAGACGCTAATGTTGGCACGTTTTATTAGCCAATAGTAACTCAGTTATAATCTTTAGGCATATCGGTGTGTATGGGTATAAAAGCAGTAGGTTAGAGGTAAAGTCTGTCAGTTCATCAAAAATCTGTGTACACTACACGTCGTCTTCAGTCAGTCAGTTCGTCGAAAGTATTTGTACGGCAAACGTCGGGTATCGATTCACAAGTTACACGCAGCAGAATTATGAATAATCTAAAGTGTTGTAAGGTTAATTATACAAAAAGTTGAAGTACGCAAATTAAGAGTGATCTGTAATGAAGTTATTATAACAGTTTCAGTTTGGCAAGTGTCAAGATCAATATGTAAATGTGATAGTGACTGTGTTTCGACAATAAAAGTGTATAATAAATTTCGTCATCAGTGTTATTTTTGGATAAAAGATTCCTTTCCGTTTACACACCCTGATCAAGAGATATGTTCGACCGAGAAATAATAGCTAGCCGGAGGACAGTAAACCAAAATTAATTAAGATAACAATAGCGTTCTTTCAAACAGAAATTAATACTGCCGCAAATTGCTAACACCAGATGGAGCTACAAACCGAACAAATGAATGACGTCACAAGATGGCTTCACATGAAGTAAACACACATACACAAACAAACTTTATAAATAATACCACTTCAAATTGGCACCCAGAACGTGGGGCAAGGTGACCAGGAAAGGGGCAGAGTGACCAGGAAAGTAGCAGAATTAACCAGGAAAGTAGCAGAATTAACCAGGATGTGGAACGAATGGAGCAGTGAACTGATCTACAAGACGCAGATTCCAGAAACAAAAGGGACGACAGACTACGCGGATGATTGGACATCGTAATTCCGAGATTAAAAGGCAACAGAGAAATTCAACTACAGAACACCAAAACGACGTAGATTCATCATAACACAACGCAGAAGCAACATATAACCTAGGAGAGAGGGGCAGGAAGCTGGACATCAAAGTAACAGCATCACAAAAGGTCAGAGTATAGTAATTTTTTTTTTTTTTGAAAACAAAATTATAACATTCAAATGTACTTGAGGAGTGGTAGGATAAAGAAAACAATGTCCACTAATAATACAGAAGAAATAATTATGGAGGGAGATAATGTAACAGTTAGCTGTAATTCAATACAGGTTACAGAAAATAGCTCAAATAATGTAGAATTTGAGGGAAGAAATGTTAGTGAAGAAAGCCAGAATAAAATAGCAGGAAATGTTCATTTTGATGCTAGTATAATGATGGAAATGATGAGAAATTTTGGCGAAACAGTAAATAAGAATATTGAGAAATTAGAAGAAAAATTAACTCAGAGTATGAGGGAAGATATGCAAAAGAATAATGAGAAATTGAGGGAAGATATTATTAAGAGTGTAGAACAAAAAATAGATCAGAGTTTTGAGGAATTGAGAGAAGCTATAAAAAAGGATCATAGGAAATCAATTGAAGATATTAGTAGGAGTAATGAGATATTAGAGCAAAAAGTAGATAAAAGCAGGGAAGAAATTGAAAAGAAAGTTACGAAGCTAGATAGTAGTATGCCAAAAATGAGTGATGAAAAGGAAATAATAGCAAGTGAGATAGGAGAAGTTTCAAAGAAAATGCTAGACATGAGCAGGGAAATAGGTAACAAAAAAAGTGAGGTTAATACTAATAGTGAACATGTTGATGTAGAATGTACAGAGTTAGGTAGTAGAATGAGTAATATTTCAAGTGAGATAAGAGAGATGAAAGAGGTTATGAACGTAGATGTGAATCAGGCACAAGTTAATTTCAGAGGTGAGATATCTGAAATTCAGAAAGTCAGTAATGCAAAGAAATAAATTGTACGAAGAAGTTAAAGTGTTGCCTGTAAATAATCAAAAGCTAACTTCTGAAATTAACAAGTACCAAGATGTTCAAAATGAAAACTCCAGTCCAGTACAGTTTAGTACAGATTTGTCAGAGTATTCTCAAATTAAAATGATAGCAGAAGAATTGAAAATGACAGTTGTTAAAACATGTGTAGTTCAGAAAACTTTAGATTGTTTTCAAAGTATATCTTGTGATGAAATTTCATATGAATACTTTAAGAGGTTATCCATGAACAAATTTTTGAAGGTTAGGATATGGCTACGAGTAATGTTTAGCCACAGACAATTTGATCCAGGAGGGTAAATAGCAATAAGATGTAAAGTAAATGCTGGATAGTTAAAGACGAAATGCAGAGCAATGTATTGGAACGTAAGAGGGTTAACTATTTATATATGTCATATGAAAGGAGAAATAAAATTTTGGACATAATTAAATTTTTTTAAAAAAAAAAAGAAAAAAAAAGAAAATAACATTTTTTTTGTAACTATAACAGTATTTGAAAATTAAGAATGTAAAGATTGAAACTTAATATGATAGTAAAGTAAAGTACGTAGATATAATTCCAAGAATATTGTGAATATACAGTACAAAACAACAAAAATGGGGTAAAAGTAATTAAAACAAATATTTATGTAGCAAACAGAACATGTGAAACAGTGCCTAGATTTAAGAGATGCAAATATATTTGTGTAAAGGGTGAATATTTTTGGTAAATATGTTTAATAATTACAAAAATTCTTAAATGCACAAATTTTTGTTAACAATATAAGAAAGTAAATCAATTTTGTAACAGTAACTAAATAATTCAGGGTACAGTATTTGCTATAAAAAAAAAAAAAAATTTTTTTAATGTCAGATTAAAGTCTAAACACATTAAACCAGAGCCAGTAAGTAGTGGCAAGATAGAGGAAAAACATGTCGTGTGTTAAATGCGTGTGATGTGTTAAGTGAAAGTGATAGCGTGTGTTCCAAGATTTAGGAGACTAAAAACCCAATTATAAAATTTCCGAACAAGTTGTAAATATTTATAATTATGTTTCTAGTGGGGCATATGATGCAGTAATTTGTATCACAAATTACTTAAATGTAAATAATGATTGTAATATGAATATGCATTTTTATGTGACATTGATTTGAGATGTTTGTCGATTGTAATTATTGTTGGGAAGTAAGTTTATACTGCCTTACTGAAACTGTCAATAATAGCGCGCAATAATTCAGCGAGGGGGTGAGCTGTTTATCATTATTGGAAACAAGGAAGTTACGTAATGTTGGCATGTTTTTTCGTTTAGAATCTTCTGGAACGTTTCCCTAGAGCATATGTATTCATAATTTTCATTGGATATAAAATAGACGCTAATGTTGGCGCGTTTTATTAGCCAATAGTAACTCAGTTATAATCTTTAGGCATATCGGTGTGTATGGGTATAAAAGCAGTAGGTTAGAGGTAAAGTCTGTCAGTTCATCAAAAATCTGTGTACACTACACGTCGTCTTCAGTCAGTCAGTTCGTCGAAAGTATTTGTACGGCAAACGTCGGGTATCGATTCACAAGTTACACGCAGCAGAATTATGAATAATCTAAAGTGTTGTAAGGTTAATTATACAAAAAGTTGAAGTACGCAAATTAAGAGTGATCAGTAATGAAGTTATTATAACAGTTTCAGTTTGGCGAAGTGTCAAGATCAATATGTAAATGTGATAGTGACTGTGTTTCGACAATAAAAGTGTATAATAAATTTCTTCATCAGTGTTATTTTTGGATAAATGATTCCTTTCCATTTACACACCCTGATCAAGAGATATGTTCGACCGAGAAATAATAGCTAGCCGGAGGACAGTAAACCAAAATTAATTAAGATAACAATAGTGTTCTTTCAAACAGAAATTAATACTGCCGCAAATTGCTAACACCAGATGGAGCTACAAACCGAACAAATGAATGACGTCACAAGATGGCTTCACATGAAGTAAACACACATACACAAACAAACTTTATAAATAATACCACTTCAGTTGTTACACTACATCACTATAATATTCTGAATATTATAGTGATGTAGTGTAACAACCCTCAACTCTCTTTATTTTAAATGGGACATTCTATTTCAAATCGTGTTAAATAAAAGGAAAATTGATCTTGCATTTTTTAAATGAAACAAAACTTTTTGTATTTGTAGACAAGCCTGATACAGTGCTTTATGCAAACTCTTTAAATTCAGAACATCATAGTTTTGCAATTAAAATTGTTCAAATTTATCATCTCTTTCTAAAATTTCCAGCTTCAAGCTGTTATGACTCTGAAACCTTTAAATCTAATTATTTAAATCAAGCTTTATTTTGATTACTAAAGTTTAATTTTATACTGATACGTAAACATGTTCTTATTTTTATTTGTGAAGAAATTTCTATTTTTACACTCTCTACTACGTAAAGTAGGGGAAGTATTGTATTCCACCCAAAAATTCAATACCGAGATTTCACCGGAAATATATGTTTTGAGACCCCCTTAATCCAAAAAAAAGCATTTTTGGAAACATGTCCGTGTGTGTGTCTGTGAACAGCATCACTCAGAAACGATAAGCACCAAACTTGGTATTTAGGTTCAGTATCTTCCAGAGATGCGACACGAAGGTTTTCAAAAAAATCCCCCCACCCCAGATTACCCTTTACATGGAACATTTTTTGAAAGTTTTAATTTTCTCAAAAATGGCTCTAATGATTTTGATTAAAGTATCATATGTTTAAGATATTTTCATGACAAATAAAATGTATATCTTGAATTTTCTGGGAATGTCTCCAAAAGTATTCTTCATTGTGAACAACTTTTGCATAACTGGTAAACCATATAGATAAACAAAATTTTACTACACAAAAAATGTAGATTGCATTAAAATACACAATTTATGTCATATACATTTTTTTATTGTTGAGTGAACCATTTTTGAGATATTGCTTGTTATTCCCTTAAATTTTTCAATACTTATTTTCTCAAATGGGAATTCGTTATTCAGTTTTTTGTCTTGGATATGCAAAGAGTATTAATGTGTGGCAAAGGGAATGGTGCTGCACCTAGCAACCAGCTATTAAGAGATATGTATGTGCTTAAAGGCTACTGTATTTCTATATTGCCCTTGCAAATACACAAGGGGAACATAGTATCCCTTAAGCGATAGTCAAGTATTTTTAGAACTGGTCGCTATGTGTAAAATGTAATTCTCTTTGCATGTCAAAAGATTGTTTCTGCAAATGTTTATCTCGATTAATATGAAATAGATGGAGAATAAGAGTTTGTACAAGAATAGAGAAAGTCATGTGAGTGTACCACATCAGATTTTTTTTCAGGTGTAGGCAGTAGCAGATTAAGAAAAATAAATTGTATTATATACAGTAAAATTTAAACACAATGGTGACTGATAAGGATTCGTCTGAAATAATTAAGAAGTAAATTACTTTATGCACGGGAGTAGCGTAGTAAACCACATGCCCATGGTCGCTCTCGCAAGTTTGTTTTGAACTGAAGGTCAAGAAAGTTGCTGTGCGTAAGATTAAACAATGAGAATGCTTACTAAGTAGTATGCGGTTCTGAGTATTCACTTTTTGTGTTAAAATTACGAACACCCTAACTTTCCAACGGTTTCTGTTAATGCCACACTGAAGATGCTTAAAATAAGTAAAGACTGTGTATAAATTTTGTGAATATTATAAACATAATTGAAATTTGGTACAATATTGTGAAATAAAGAGTTCCGGAGCTATGCCCACTTAAAGTGCAAGAAAATGAATTAATGCAATACATTTATTGTTGAATAACATGACAACCATTGGGTGTTACAAGCTAATATTTGATAAATATGCTTTCCTTAGCACCTCTTAAATGGAAACAAGAAATGCAAGGTTTTTGCCATTCAATTTCACATGGAATGTACCATATGGCCCAGTGGAGAGAGAGATTAGTCAACGGTGGTATTAAAATGAGCCATTGTCCGCATTGAACTCATACAGTTTACCTTTGAATAATGCAACGAAAATTTGGGATTGACAGTGATGAGTAACAGAGTAATAAAATGTTCAGATTGTTCTACCTTTCTTGCTGTGTAACAAACATGTGTGTCATTGACAACAATGTCTAATAATAATAATAATAATAATAATAATAAAAATAAAAACATTAAAATTATTTTTTCTTTCTTGCTACAGTATTGGATGATAAATTATAATAATTCAATATAAGCCCAAAATATACTAAAAAATGTATAATAATTTTGCAAAAAATGTAAAGATATGTGAAATTATGCAGTATTGTATGAAATGTGTAATAATATACCAAATATATAAAATAAATTAAAGTAAAATTTATATACCACATTCCTACTTGTGTAACTTGTTAGCACCTTTTATTTGTACATAGATATGTTGTGTTAATACGTATTTACATATAATCCAGGCTTTAGTTGCAATGAAAACACAAAATTTGCCATATATGAAATTTGTAAACAAACACACACACCTCACAGTTGAATTCACATTAGAATAAGCAAACATTAGAGCAAATACACAGATATTTCGTGACTATACTTCTGTTATAATTTTTATAATAGTAAGTTCGGAAGAACATGGTTTGCAATCAACATGATAAAACTACTGCAGCAGATTGTTTTTGGTAATTTAATCGTGAGATAAACCCAGAAGTTAAATTATTAAAATGTTATAAATGCACCTACAGATTTAATGATTTGGGAGATAATATTTATTTTACTTGCTGTAGATGGCAATACTATAGCAAGTAGTCCATCACCTAGCAGCAATAACATTAATGATGCAAATAAACAAGGAAAAGGAAGCTATCAAATGAGTGACATATTCTGAATTTGCATTTTTAAAAAACTCATAGTATGCTACATTCACATGACGTTCTCTACCCAGTATAATTTATTTTTATATGCTTGTACAAACTATTGCTACAAAACCTTATTTTGTTCTATCTGCTTCATCTTAAAGTAAACATTTGCTGATACGGTTTCATTGCAAGTACAAGAGTGATACAGGAATCCAAATCAATAGTCTTCCTAAGGCATCGCAAGAAACAACTGAATAAAGGCACGACTTTAAAAAATTACACTGCCAGTCAAAAATTTCCAGACACCCAGTGAAAGTAATGCAATTCAGCATTTAGTTTGTTATTTATTCCATGTAAGTAGAAGCAACCCAAAAATCAATGATATTTAAAAAAAGCGAGTATAGTAATACATTTTGAAAATTTACAAAACAGGTCTCAAACTGGTTGCTTCCACCTGCCCCGTCACCATCCAGGCATGCCATACCACCGATTATTTAACCTGGGCCCACCCCATCCTATTCCACTGGTGCACCCAGCAAGACTAGGCACACTCCACCACCAGTATATTTCTGGCTGTTTTAGCGGCAGAGAGCAGAGAGTCTGCTGCTACTTTCAGAAAGAAACATCTTATGTTAGTAGGTAATAATATAATTACAAATTTTGATGTGAGAAAATCAGTTGCTAAAGTTGCAGGAAAGAAAATTCAACAAAACTGTAACTGTCATTTAGGTGTTAAAATTACAGAACAAAAATACAACGAAATAGCAACAGCAACTTTAACAAAATTACAAAGCATTAAAACATTCCAACCATTAGCACATCTCGGAAATGGCTCATGCCAGAAACAGGTATAACTTGGTCATTTATTTCTTAGAATAAGTAAACCGTAATGATTATCATCACATTAAACTTTGAGACAGTAAAACATGCTGCTTTATGTTTACTATCCTATTAGTTTCTTTAAATTACTTGTGTATTACACTTACTACCCTGAGTGTCTGCAAACTTTTCGCTGGCAGTGTACTAAGTAATGAACAATTGAAACCAATATTAATGGGCAACTCAGAAATGGTGAATGCCCCCCCAAAAAAGGTTTATTTGAAATTTTGGCTTTTAAAGATATCTACACTGTGTAGTATGTTTTTGTCTATTGCTTAACATTTACCACTTACACAAAATTATGTAAAACTCCACAAGCTATTACCAGAAAATGCAGGACATACATTTTATTTGTCATGCAAGTATCATAAATGGTTAGCCATTTTTGAGGAAGTCAGAAATTTTCTTGAAAATGTTTGTGTTGTATCTGTAGAATATAAATACCAATTAATTTTGAAGATTTAGAAGCTAGTAACAGTGATGTGTCTTAATTTAAAATAAAGAGACAACCTTCAACTCTCTTTATTTTAAAATATAAATACCAAGTTTGGTATTTTTCTAAAAGTGTTTTTATTGTAGGGGCAGGATTCAAGGGGAGGCACAACATGTATTTCTGGTGAAATTTCATTTCAAATTTTTGGGTGGAGGACAATAACTTGTTTATTTGCTATGTGCATGAGAGAGAAAATAAAAAGATAATGAAGTGTCACAAAATATATATAAATAATTTATAACAGATTGGAATATGTACAGATATTTGAAATACATATGTAGGCGTGATAATTTTGGTTTAAAGCTATCTTGTTTAGCAAAGTGATTAGTTCTCATCAACTTGGTTTGCTGTTACTATGAAGTAATGTATCACTGCACTGATATGGTGTGATGAGCTTGTGACTGATAAGTAGCACAATTGTTGTTACTTCTGATAACATTTAAACACACACGATGTTGCAAAACTTTTTACCATAAAACTAATAATATGATTCCATTTATCAGAAAGTGGAAAGGGCTTTGCTCTTTCACTTTCCTCGCTGTATATGCCCATCTTAGATACAGCAGTGAATTCCGAGGTTAATGTGTAACGGTATTACTTGTGATGTTTGTGTATGTGTTTACTTCTTGTGACGTCATTCATTTGTTCGGTTTGTAGCTCCATCTGGTGTTAGCAATTTGCGGCAGTATTAATTTCTGTTTGAAAGAACACTATTGTTATCTTAATTAATTTTGGTTTACTGTCCTCCGGCTAGCTATTATCTCTCGGTCGAACATGTTTCTTGATCAGGGTTGTGTAAACGGAAAGGAATCTTTTATCCAAAAATTACACTGATGAAGAAATTTCTTTTACACATTTATTGTCGAACACGTTAACTATCACATTTATACATTGATCTTGACACTCGCCAAACTGAAACTGTTATAATAACTTCTTACTGATAATTCTTTTAATCCACGTACTTCAATCTTTTGTATAATTAACCTTACAAAACTTTAGATTATTCATAATTCTGCTGCGCGTAACTTGTGAATCGATACCCGACGTTTGACGAACTGACTGACTGAAGACGAGTGTAGTGCACAAAGAATTTTGATGAACTGAGCAACTGAAGGCGACATGTAATGTATTGAGAATTTCGATGAACTGAGCGACTGACTGACTTTACCTCTAACTTGGCTTCTATTTATACTCCCACTCCCCGATATGCCTAAAGATTATAACTGAACTGCTATTGGCTAATAAAACGCGCCAACATCACAAATTACTTAAATGTAAATAATGATTGTAATATGAATATGCATTTTTATGTGACATTGATTTCAGATGTTTATTAATTGTAAATATTGTTGGAAAGTAAATTTATAAGGCTTTACTGAAACTGTCAATAATAGCGCAATAATGCAGCGAGGGGGTGAGCCGTTTATCATTATTGGAAACGAGGAAGTTACGTAATGTTGGCGCGTTTTCGGTAGAACCTTCTGGAATGTTTCCCTTGAGCATATGTATTCATAATTTTAATTGGATATTAAGATAGACACTAATGTTGGCGCGTTTTATTAGCCAATTGCAGCTCAGTTATAATCTTTAGGCGTATCTGGATGAAGGGGTATAAATAGAAGCCAAGTTAGAGGTAACGTCCGTCAGTCCTTCAGTTCGCCGAAAGCATTCATACATTACACATCGTATTCAGGGCAGTTCATCGAAAATCTCAATACATTACACGTCGCTTTCAGTCGGCCAATTCATCAAAAATCTGTGTACACTACACGTCGTCTTCAGTCAGTCAGTTCGTCGAAAGTATTGGTACGACATACATCGGATATAGATTCACAAGTTACGCGCAGCAGAATTATGAAAGATCTAAAGTATGGTAAAGTTAATTATACAAAAGATTGAAGTACGTGGATTAAAAGAGATCAGTAAGAAGTTATTATAACAGTTTCAGTTTGGCGAGTATCTAAATCAATATGTAAAAGTGAGAGTGAACGTGTTCGACAATAAAAATTATAAAACAAATTTCTTCATCAGTGTAATTTTTGGATAAAAGATTCCTTTCCGTTTCACAACCTGTATAGAGACACGTGTTCGACCCAAGATAAGATAATAGCTAGCCGGAGGACATTTGAAATGAAATCAAACAAAAAACTAACACTGATGTAAATTGCTAACACAAGATGGAGCTACAAACCGAACAAATGAATGATGTCACAAGATGGCAACGCGTGAAGTAAACACACATACATAAACATCACAAGTAACAAACATTATAAGTAATACCGTCGCACACTAGAAACAAAATTGTAAATATTTACAACTTGTTTGGAAATTTTATGATTGGGTTTTTAGTCTCCTAAATCTTGGAACACACGCTATCACTTTCACTTATCACTTCACACGTATTTAATACACGACATGTTTTTCCTCTATCTTGCCACTACTTACTGGCTCTGGTTTAATGTGTTTAGACATTAATCTGACATTACAATTTTTATAGCAAATACTGTACCCTGAATTATTTAATTAATGTTACAAAATTGTTTACTTTCTTAAGTTGTTGACAAAAATTTATACATTTAAGATTTTTGTAATTATTAAACATATTTACCAAAAATATTCACCCTCTACACAAATATATTGATATCTCTTAAATCTAGACAATGTTTCACCTTTTCTGTTTGCTACATAAGTATTTGTTTTTTGTTTTTTTTTTAATTATTTTTACCCATTTTTGTTATTTTGTACTTTATTTTAACAATACTCTTGGAATTGTATTTACGTACTTTTAATTTAATATCATATTAAGTTTCAATCTTTGCATTCTTAATTTTCAAATGTTGTTACAGTTATTAAAAATTTAATTTTTTTTTTTTTTTAAACATTTCTCCTTTTTTTTATAATTTATTTCTCTTTCCAAATGACATATATAAATAATTAACCCTCTTACGTTCCAATACATTTCTCTGCAAGTCATCTTTAACTATCCAGCATTTACTTTACATCTCATTGCTATTTACCCTCCTGGATCAAATTGTGTGTGGCTAAACATTACTCGTAGCCGTATCCTAACCTTCAAATTTTTGTTCATGAATAACCTCTTAAAGGATTCATATGAAATTTCACCCCCTGATACCATTTGTAACCAATCTAAAGTTTCCTGAACAACACATCTTTTAACAACTGTCATTTTCAATTCTTCTACTATCTCTTTAATTTGAGAGTACTTTAACAAATCTGTACTAAACTGTACTGGACTGGAGTTTTCAATTTGAAAAGCGTTTTATTTTATTGGCTAATAAAATGCGCCAACATTACGTAACTTCCTCGTTTCCAATAATGACAAACAGCTCACCCCCCTCATTGCATTATTGCGCTATTATTGACAGTTTCAGTAAGGCCGTATAAACTTACTTCCCAACAATATTTACAATTAATAAACATCTGAAATCAATGTCACATAAAAATGCATATTCATATTACAATCATTATTTACATTTAAGTAATTTGTGATACAAATTACTGCATCAAATGTCACAGTGCTGTCTATGTAAGAGGTTGGATGCTTCCTGTCTTAGACACCAGTGAATTCTGACAATGTTGTCTATGAAAGAGGTTGTATTCTCGTAGACACAACATGAATTCTGAGGTTAATGTCAGTATGTCATCTACGGAAAAGGTTGGATACTAAACACAAAACAATGGTTTTCTTCCCAGTTTTTAAAGGTTTACCTTTTTTGTGCTCTGCTGTAGCATTACGCACACCCTGCTTGTCACAGGCAAACAAACTGGTTGAATGTACATTGGCATACTGCAGTAAAAAGACGGCTTGTACAGGAAGTCATCTTTCTTCAGTGCCCAATTTGTATTCCGTGATATTGTGTTGTTTCACGTGTATTACATATGCACTCAAACTGTTTGTACACAGGACCTTGTTGGTTCATTTGAAGCTAAGAGTATAACAGGTGTAGCTCCTAGGCCCTGCTATGTCTGTGTAAAGTGCCATTGTTGTTTGTTTGTTGCAGAATATTTGATGATGCGACAAAGAAGGGGTCTGTCATAATCCAAGGTCTCGAAGAAGTTACTGTACATAATAAAAATGAAGTGTACAGTATCATGGAGAAGGGTTCCATCAAACGACAGACAGCTTCAACTCTCATGAATGCCCAGTCGAGGTATGGGGGAGGTAACACTGGTGATGGTGACACGCACACACACACACACGTTGCACTAATGTAACTGCTTGTTTCTCCCAACAGTCGCTCCCACACAATCTTCTCCATCACGTTGCACATCAAGGAGAACTCTATGGATGGGGAAGAGCTCTTAAAGATAGGAAAGCTGAATCTGGTGGACTTGGCAGGAAGTGAGAACATTGGACGATCTGGTGCCGTGGACAAGAGGGCACGAGAGGCTGGCAACATTAACCAGTCATTATTAACTCTCGGACGTGTGATAACTGCCCTCGTAGAACGTGCCCCACACGTACCCTACAGGTTTGTTGCAACTTACATTCCTAGCAATTTGATGTGTGTTCTGAGATTTCCAGAACATAGAAAAGGTCAATATATCTGTAAACAGAGTGACTCAAGATGATAAATGTATATATTGCATTAAATTTTAACTACAGTATGTTGCAAAACAAATTGCTTAATGGCATTAAAATGTGTACCATCATATGCCAGCAACGGTCATAACGTTACTGAAGATAATTGAACATGTTGATGAACAATGGTTGCTATAAGGACAGAAAAAAATTATCTTCTCGTGTAATTCAGGAATATTGTAAGTTGGTCATCTGTTTTAAAAAATTAATTCTTTCAACATGCCCTACATGTAGGCATCAATGGCCATGAGCAGGCAGGATACAGGGATGGAGTTCCATGAGTAATTAGGCAATCTCCAGAGTGTCGTTGCAGAAGGGCAAGTGGCTCCCCTGCATTGTGGGTTGTTGTCTGCTCGTCCCCCACCATAAAAGCTATTGAAAAAAATAATCAGCTATATTCATGAAGCTTTGAAAATAAACACATTTGTAGTGTCACAATGATAGATCTGAAAAAAGCATTCAACTCTGTATCACACAAAACATTGATACTAAAACAATATGGAGTAACAAATATTGTAATAAATCTAATAAACATCTAGCTTACTAATAAATGTCAAGCAGTAGTCGTTAATCACGAAAGATCTAAATTCATTCCTATTACATCAGGAGTTCAACAAGGCTCAGTTCTAGTTCCATTCCTATTCATAATTTACATAAAGGACTTTTGAAAGTATACCCCATGTAAAACAAAACTATATGCTGATGACGCAACACTAATAACTTCCGACAAGAATAAAGTCGTAGCTCTAAACACAAGCAGATTATGAAAACGGCTGAAATGTAGTTTAAAGTAAATTAATTACAGTTTAATAAGCAAAAAACTGCACAAATTCTATTTGATTTAATCTTAAAAACCAAGACAATAAGTCTGTTAAATTACTAGGTGTTTATGTTGATCAAAAGGTAACTGGGACCATCACATATGCAAATAGCTAGCACCGGTTTTATAAACTGAGGAACAATGTAAGTCAGCCTTGGCTTATGCTTTCATATTATGCATTTTTTAACTCATATTTAACATATGGTATTATTTTTGGGGGAAACTTCATAGGAACAAAAGTAATTTTTAAATACCAAAAAATAAAGCGCATCCAGAAGCATGTTAAGACTACCTACAACAGAATTCTGCAAAGAACATTGTAAACAAACAAGAATCATTACAGTACCAGAGTAATATATATATTTACTATTTTAATTGTTATCAAAGAAAATGTTTAGCACATAGCATCCATTGTTACAATAACATACCAACCAATCAATTGATATACCATAACAAAACACGTCACTGTTACAAGCATTTAGAACTAAACTTATACAACAAATTGCCAATATGCATCACCTCATTTCCAATAAATCCTCCTTAGATAAAAGACAAGGCTCTGTATTCAGTTGAAGAGTACTTTGAATTTGTAAAAGAAATTAATCAGGGGATTGTGCCAGTAATTAAAATTGTTTCTAATGCATTGTATTCACTCTTAGGTTGATCCGCACCAAAACAAAACCCAGGTGACCAGCGCACCATTATAATGTATCCTTGCACCATTCACACCAGAAATAGTCAGTGGCAAGTACACGTGGCACGTAATGCAAAAAAGAAGAGAGCCCTTATTCCAACAACTTAAACAGTGATAGTTACAACAAAATAAAATGGGTGCATGCATAGTAATAATTAATTGTAAACAAGCGAAATGAAAGTAACTTACATTTAATTGCTCTCTGGAAAGGGCTCTATCCCTCCCCTAGTTTCCGAGGTTGCAGGTTCAAACCTGGTGGAGGGCGATGGATTTTTTCGGGTGTAAAAGTCCTTAGTAAGTCTTCCTTCAGAAGGGAAGTAAAGCCGGTGGCACCGTATTGTAGATTTACAGCACATAAAAGAACTTCAAGCCTGATGTGTGAGGCCTCTGAGCAACATTCCTAATATAGAATAGGATGGATGCTAAGGACTACAGCAGTTAAAGAACTCCATTTTATTTTCCTTCTATCCCCTCCAGATCAGAATCGTCTGTGCTGCTGGTAACCAGGTTATCAACAGCGGCATCTCCCAAAACAACGCCTCTTGCTTCGGTCAGGACATTGAATGTTGCGTTGTCTAACGTAGCCTTTCACCTGACTATTTCAATTGGATTTAACATGCAATGGTATGGAGGGAGCCCACAACGTATCTGTCATATTTGTGACTTACATTGCCTCTCGAATGGTACACAAAAGCTCTTCTTTCACCATGGTTTTAACACACACGATATGTTTTGCTTCCATCCAGGCAATTATATCCTTCTTTACCCACGACCTGTTTGGCAGATGTTCAGTTTGACACTATGGTAAGAAGCGTTGTTCATGACTACCATGTTTGGTTTGAGTTTTGGCAAAATCTTTCTGAAAACTTCACCAGTCATTTCTTCATGATAGTCTCCAGTCTTTTTCAATTTGAAAAGAAGCTCGCCTCCTTCCACAAATCCATCATCACTCCCTGTGTGCAACAATACAAGTTGCTTGCCTTTACCTGAGTAACCCAGGTTTCATCCACGTACGCCCTTCTTCCCTAAACCTACCCACTGCCCTTCTCCACAAAACAATGTCTTCCCTATCAATTATAGCACTTTTTTGGCCTCTTTTGACACATTCAAACTCAATTTTACACAAAATTTCATAAAATGTGATTCTTGTGAAATTAGGCAAGTGTGGATCAGCATTAACCTGCTGTAGCACTTTATCCAGAAATAATAAACACTAAACTACCATTTACACCTAATGAATTTAACTCGACCATTATAGGTAAAGAAGGTGTAAACTATTAGTGACACTTCTGAGAAGACAGAGAAATAACTAAACTATTACAATTACAGCAAATTCACCACAGGAGAGCTGGTAGTTTTAAATGGTGACATGTTAGTACACTTGAAATTATTAATATTGTTTCCAAGTTTAAATCATCCAAATCTACAGATTATTATGGGTTTTGTAATTATATAATTAAGAAAACTATTGATATCCTGTGTTATCCGCTTGTATATTTAATAAATCTTTTTTTGGATAATTCAATATATCCAGATTGTCTTAAAATTACTTTAACCATTCCCATACATAAAAAGGGAGACAAAGACAACATTCAGAATTACAGACGTATATCCCTAGTCCCAGTAGTATCCAAAATTATTGAACTAGTAATGTATAGACAATTAAATGACTACCTCGATAAATTTAACTTAATTAATACCTCGCAGTATGGTTTCAGAAGAAACTTCTACTATAAAAGCAGTGGAAAGTGTAATACAAACTATATTGGAGGACTTTGAAAGCAAAAGGTTGTCATGTGTTACACTTATTGATTTAACTAAAGCTTTTGATAATAAATCACACAATATTCTTATAAAAAAGTTAGAATTTTATGCAATTAAACACCGTGAGTTATTGTTATTAAAATCCTGCCTGGACAATAGATTTCAGATTGCCTCTATACATAATAAATATTCTAAAGCCTTATGAGTTAGAAAAGGTATACCCCAGGGATCCGTACTTGGACCCTTTTTGTTTTTAATATATATAAATGATCTACCTGACTGCCTTCCACATAAATCTATATTATATGCCAATGATGCTACCTTTATTACTACAGCAGAAAATATGAACAGTATTGAGCAATTTAACAAGTGTATGTGGGAAAAATCTACCTACTCGTTTAAAATGAATCAACTAGCAATTAATAATACGAAAACAGAAAAAATTGTATTTACTCTCAGACATGAAGATTGCAATATAAATACTGTAAAGCTACTTGGATTGCATGTAGATAGCAGATTAAACTGGGATGTACATACAAATAAACTTTCCTCGAAACTGGCTAGAGTCCTGTATGTGCTTAATAGATTAAAATTCATTATTAAGGAGAAATCGTTGTTGAATATATATTATGCTTTATTTCTTTCTCATCTTAATTGTGGAATCTTATTATGGGGCAATGCAAGTGGAGCTAATACTGTGTTTAAGTGGCAAAAGAAAGCGATTCGTTGCATCAAAAATTTAAAAAATATAGATTCATGTAAAAATTATTTCAAAGAATTAAAAGTTTTAACTGTCCTTAGCCTTTTCATACTCAGTTCTTTCTTATATATAAAAGAAAACCATCCAACCTTACCTTCTAGAAATACTATACACAATCATCATACTAGAAACAATAAACATTTAGAAATGCCTTACTTTAGACTGAGTAAAACTCAGAATCACTATTTATATACAGGTTTTAAGCTTTTTAATATACTACCTCCTAATATCCAAATACTCCCCCTAAAGCAGTTTAAAATATATCTTGAAATATTTTTAAAGGATATGGCGTTTTATAGTATTAGTGAATATGTGGCAAATGCCATTGTTATAAAATTTAATTTTAATCATATGTAATCATACATGTTTTATGACTATGTCTACAGCATTGGATGCTGCTCTTTGACAATAAAGATTATTATTATTATTATCATCAACTATTAGCAGGTCATTTTTAAAACAGAAATTGTGCACTGTTACGCGAACTGCGTCACATTCTTGCATCACATATTTCACACACTTTTTTTTCCCCCCACTTTTTTTTCCCCCCACTTTTTCCATTTCCGATTTTTCTTTACGAGCACTGTTTATACTTGTACTGGAAACACCGGTGAACTCAAAAGTTGATTTCAACGCTTCTTTCACAAAAGAAGTGTTGGATATTTCTCACATAACTTACAATAAACATTTAACACCCTTGTTTTTTCGCCACTAGTTAATGGTTTGCCCGGCTTATGCTTTACATAACTTGACAAAGGCACAAGAGCAAATTCACCATGATACTATTAGAAACAGAAACTGCTGGTTCTGGCTATAAACAACATTCTGCGTATTCCTGGATGTCGGGTAACTCATACGAATAGCATATTGGGACTTGTAGCTCTGTTTAATGGTATAAATCAGTGTTAGTTAAACTCTATACCATTTAAGGATAAATTAATTCTGAAATTTAGATTATTAGCATGGGACTATTTTTCTGCTGTACTGCAGTGCACTGGTCACATGGACTTGTTTTGACGTGGAGTGAATACAGTTTAGTTGAGG
Source organism: Deroplatys truncata (assembly GCA_030765065.1). NCBI lineage: Eukaryota > Metazoa > Arthropoda > Insecta > Mantodea > Mantidae > Deroplatys > Deroplatys truncata. Next base: position 7,703,391 of record CM060984.1, read on the forward strand.
TTATATTATACAGTCTATTGTTTTATAATAATTCATCTTGTGTAAAAATGACTCAAACTTTTGGATATCTTTCACCCCTAACATTTTTTACAGGCTATGCAACATTTCCAAAATTTTGAAGATTGTTATAGGGAGGTAATGGGGAGAAATTAGCATAAAACTATCTTCTAGATCATTGTATAATAATTTTATACAGAGCACAGGGAGTAAATTTAATTAAATAATAATTTGACATTTAAAAAGCCACCAGTTCTACATCAGGTAATAAACACAGCTGTGGAAACAAATAAAGCAGTAAAGATGTTAAGCTAGCCACAACACGCATTTGAACACCGCTGCAGTACAGAATTTTGTCAAAACTTACACTGGAACTTTAGACCTTATAAACATCCGCCGAACAGACCTATCCCTCAAATTAGGTTTCAGGAAGTTCATGTAGACCACCCTAACACCTGTTGGTGGAGTTGACCCCTTTCATTGACATAGGACTGATCACGTACACAGAACTCCTCGATAGCTAACGTTGTTTGCTACCTTCTTATCAAATCTCTCCCTATATTGCAGCAAACTGAGTCCATTCTGATGTCCTACTCGGTATGACTCTTCTGTTGAGAGAACCATCATTGCAGAAATCAACACAAAACTGAATTACAATAAATAAATACTTGATGGCTTCGGAAACTTGCACAGCAAATGATCAATAATTTCAGTACCGTTTGTCTTGCTGTGTCTGTATTTAATAGACATTTCATGAAAGAAAACTAAAAAAACTCACTCCCCATATAAACTACTCTTAAATTTCTTTAATTTCAAACAAATTACATCCCTGAATATTCGCTTAGCATTTGTTAACATTTTTTATTTAACTTATTCACTTGTTTTCATGTCATTTAAATAATACAGGGAGAGCCAAGAAACTACAAACCGCATGCGCAGTGTTTTTCTTGTCCGCGTCCTTGGCGCTCGTTGCTTTCTGCCGCTATCATAGAAAGGCGCGGATGAAACCATACAACATTTTTAAAAAACTACTTTTAAAGGCTTTACTTACCAACTTTATGAAAAGAAATGCTGAAACTGACCACCGTCGTTGTCCATACATTTTTGGCACCTGTTTAGGAAACTATCCATCACTTGCCAATTTTCTTCGAGTCAACAGTTGAAGCCGGTACATATGTGAATACAATTTTGCCCACTTTTTTTTTTTTTTTAAAGATTTAACAGGAGTGTGATTTTGCCTTTTTTCAACAACATTCTGCAACAGCTTATACGGCCAATATTTCAATGAGAAAAATTGAAAGTGTGTTTGAAGACAGAATTATTAGTAGAGATTTGTGGGCCCCTCAGTCACCCGACCAAACCCCCTGCGATTTCTATCTCTGGGGTAACTTAAAACAAAATATTCAAGACAAACCCACACATGCTGGAAGAATGAAAAAAAATATGTGCCAGGAAATTGCCAGTATTTCTCAACGTGAACTACGGCGAATGATGGATAGTTCCCTAAAGAGGTGCCAAAAATGTATGGACGACGACAGTGGCCAGTTTCAGCATCTCCTTTCGTAAAGTTGGTAAGTAAAGCCTTTAAAAGTAGTTTTAAAAATGTTGTATGGTTTCATCCGCGCCTTTCTATGATAGCGGTAGATGGCAACGAGCGCCGAGGATGCGGACAGGAAAAGCACTGCGCAACCGGTTTGTAGTTTTTTGGGTGATCCTGTACTAGCATATGCAGTATAATGTTTGATTACATCAGTATGTACGTAGTGGGGTGTTATGCTACATTGGCAATAAGCTAAGGTTGAGCGGCTACTGAAGCACGTTATGGACTGGTTTCACAGTTTAAGCTTAAGCAGAAGTTTTACTAAGCTACCGATGCCACTTGAGCAAGGCTTTGAGCTTTGTAAGTTTCACAGTAGGGCAACCAGGTTCGGCTTTATAGAGCTGAACAATTCCACGGAACAGTAAAGTGTGTAACGCTTACACACGCTCATCGAGTGAATTTCCATCATTTATTTATAGCGGTACTGTTCCTAAAATAAGCTTTTGTATGTTAAAATGATCAAAAAAATGAGAGTCAAAATATGGAACTTTACTTCTCAAAAAATCGACTTTTTCCTAGAAATTGTGAAACAGCATGAGCATCTAATAGAGTGCAAGCAAACAGATAAATTATTATGGAGTAAGAAAAACCAAATGTGGGGAAGAGTGGATTAGAATGATGTGAAACAATTTTCATAGCTCTGCATGCTTTGTTTTGCCTCTAGTTCCCAAGGTCGCAGGTTCAAACCAGCGGAGGGCAATGGATTTTTTTGGGTGTAAAACTCCTTAGCATGGCTTCCTTTGGAAGGGAAGTAAAGCCGGTGGTCCCGTGTCGTAGATTTACGGCACGTAAAAGAACCTGAAGCCTGATAAAGAGGCCTCTGAGCAAATTTCTATTCTTTCATGCCCAATATAGAACGACAGTAATTAAAGAGCATCCTTAAATAAAACTCAATTTAATTTACTTATGTTTAGAGAAGCATTGTTTCTGATGAGTGGGCTTTGTTACTGAAATATATAGCAATACATTGTATGCACATTGAGTGTAATGATGTATACGATAAAAGTATGTAGTATAGATTTAAAATTAAGTTTTGCTTCTTACCACTCAGTTTTATGCTTATTTGTATTACCAATAATTTCCAACTTTTCGTTGTCCAAATCTCTCAGCATTCCTTACATGAACGCATACTAAACATTCTGTGCATAATAACACCTTCTTCTTGGTAGTTGTCTGACATTTCGTTAATTTCAGGGAAATGTTTGTCGCTTCCTCTACCTACTATAGCTAGTGGCAGGGAAAGTAATAATACCACACATTGCTCTATAACAGGCACGTTACTGTTACAGAGAGAGTAAACTAACGAGACTGCTGCAGGACTCTCTGGGAGGGCGCACAAAGACTTCCATCATTGCTACAGTGTCACCAGCTGCTTGTAACCTGGAGGAGACGCTCTCAACGCTGGATTACGCTCATCGTGCCAAGAACATCACCAACAAGCCTGAAATCAACCAGAAGCTTACAAAGAAGACGCTCCTCAAGGTAAGGTGCTGCAGATGTTTTATTAGCGGTGAAGGTGCATGTCCAGCACGAGGATGACATTGCTATAGGAAACCAGTCTTATTCTTAAATACATTGTCAGGGTGCCCAACATTTTAGCTTGAGTCACTAAAGTGATTTCACTTTAAGTTTAAACGAGTTGTAAACAAAATCACATGATAAGGGGTGCCTCATTGGTTGGTGGGCAAAGTACAGGGAGGAGCCTAAAAACTATGAACCGGCTGTGCGGTGTTTTTCCTGTCTGCGTCCTCAGCGCTTGTTGTATGAAACCATACAGCATTTTACTTTTGAAGGCTTTACTTACCAACTTTATGAAAGGAGATGCTGAAACTGGCCACCGTCTTTATCCATACATTTTTGGCACCTCTTTAGGAAGCCAATTTTTTTTCGAGCTATTAGTTGACACCCGTACATATGTGAGTACAATTTTGTTTTAGAGAATTAACAGCCAGGGAGAGTGATTTTGCCTTTTTTCAACAAGACTCTGCAACAGCTTATACGGCCAATATTTCGATGAGAACAATTGAAAGTGCTCTCTACAAGATATGATGCCTACCTACACCCAAGTGCACTCTCTGTGAAGATGATGTCATCCTGAACAAACAACATCTTGCCATATGCAAAGGCCTTAAAAGTGATAACTTACAGACTTTATATTGGGAAGCCAGAGGGAAGATGATGCAGATCAATTAATCCCCAGTGTCATTGGTGAACAACAACAACAATTGAAAGTGCGTTTGAGGACAGAATTATTAGTAGAGATTTGTGGGCCCCTCGGTCCCCCGACCTAAACCCCTGTGATTTCTATCTTTGGTGTAACTTAAAACAAGTGTACGAGACAAACCCACTCACCCTGGAAGAATTAAAACAAAATATCCACCAGGAAATTGCCAGCATTTCTCAACGTGAACTACGCCAAATGATGAATAGTTTCTTAAAGAGGTGCCAAAAATGTATGGACGACGGCGGTGGCCAGTTTCAGCATCTCCTTTCGTAAAGTTGGTAAGTAAAGCCTTTAAAAGTAGTTTTAAAATGTCCGCGCCTTTCTATGATAGTGGCAGATGGCAGCGAGCGCCGAGGACAAGGACAGGAAAAACACTGTGCAGCCAGTTCATAGTTTTTTGGCTCTCTCTGTAGAACTTTTCCTACTTAGCATGTTGTGTGCCTTCCTCTCCAGTTCTGTTGAGATGGTAACATTTTGTGGTCATTCTTGTGCAGAGAAATTAAAAAAAACAAATTCTAACAGTTATATTTATGAAACAAAGTGTGTTCGTCCAGATTCACCTATAACTAACTGAACTGTTATAGCGGAGGGTTTATGAGGCTATGTGCAGGTGCTATGGTTCGTTTCCAGTTTCTGGATAAGGCATCCCTACATCTTGCTACGTGGTGCATGTGTTGAGAAAATGTTACTTTTGAGTGTGTGTGTGTGTAGAGAAACATAAACACAGAAAGTGGAGAGAAGAGAATTGTGTTAAGTGTTTTTAACAAATTCTGTGGAAAGTACCCACCTTTAATCGACAATGAATGTGGTGAGCTTTTGTTTAGCAATAATTAAATTATTGAAGTGTTATTCAGAACTTAAGAGACAGTGAAGTGAAACAACAATTTACTTGAATCTTGATTTGGCAGATGCACTGGAAGTTCACTTACTTGAAATTAATCAAACATGTTTCAAAAGCACTATTTGCTTTCAACTTCAGCTTTTTCTGACGGAGCATGCCAGGAATTCGGGTCCATAGATGTAGGTGATGTGGAAGTGGTGTCATCTGGTGTGTCCCTGATGAAGCTGCTTAGATTGTCAAGTGTCAACATTTCAAAGTTCATTACCATTTTCATGCGTTTGATTATGTGAATGTTTTCCCAAACTTATAGTTCTGTTGGATTGGCGGCGTATTTCAGTAGTCTGACTTTGGGGTTGATGTGGTTTGTGTTCCAAAAATGGTTTGCTATGGCAGATTTATCCATCTGAACTGTTCTTTCCTTGTCATTTCAATATTTCTTTTTGTTTCACCAACATACACCAAGTCACCACTTTCACAGTTTATTATGTAGATGCCAGATTTTTGTTCTTGTGGAATTTTATCTTTGACAGGGGAAGCTAGTAGGTTCTGAATTGTGTGTTTATTCTGTGGTGCCAATGATATGTTGTATGTTCGATTAATTTCAAGTAAGTGAAGTTTTAGTGTATCTACCGACTCAAGATTCAATTGAATTCTTAGTGATGCAGAATTGTTGCTTGAATTGTTTGCATCGTGTTTGTTTTGTTCATTTTTACTTTCTCTACTACATACAGTAAGTAGGGGAAGTATTGTATTCCACCCAAAAATTCAATACCGAGATTTCATCGGAAATATATGTTATGAGACTCCCTGAATCCAAAAAAACCGTTTTTAGAAACATGTCCGTGTGTGTGTCTGTCTGTGAACAGCATAACTCAGAAACAAACAGTCGGATAAACACCAAACTTGGTATTTAGGTTCAGTATCTTCCAAGGATGCGACACGAAGGTTTTCAAGAAAATCCCCCTACCCCAGATTACCCTTTACATGGAAGATTTTTTGAAAATTTTAGTTTTCTCAAAAATGGCTCTAACGATTTTGATTAAAATATCATATGTTTAAGATATTTTTACGACAAATAAAATGTATATCTTGAATTTCCTGGGAATGTCTCCAAAAGTATTCTTCATTGTGAACGACTTTTGTATAACTGATAAACCATAAGAGATAGATAAAATTTTACTACACAAAAAATGTAGATCGCATTAAAATACACAATTTATGTCATATACATTTTTTTGTTGAGTGAACCATTTTTGAGATATTCCTTGTTAT